>JAPDPM010000002.1:27950000-32750000 GCA_032173925.1 Heritiera fomes | reverse complement strand
ATTAAACACCCCAAAATACACAAATTTCCTTCAAGGTTTAGTTTCATTGGAGTCTTCTTAAGTCTTATTGAGTCTTGCTGAGTCTTGCTAAGTCTTGTTGAGTATTCATTGTTTTGTTTTCCCTTGATTAAAATCTTGTGCTCATCTTGTTTATTGTTGGTTGATAGTTGAATTCCATAAGCTGATTTTTGATTAAGTCTTGAGTTCAATATAGAACCTATAGAGAAAAGTTGTGTGAGGAAAAAAGGCAAGAGTGTGTGAGTAACATTAGTAGAGAAAAGCCATATTAAAATTGTGTGAAACACGAGTGTGTGTTACAGTCTTGTGTGTATTGAGTGTAAACACGTGAGGTCATACTTGTGAGGTCCTTTTCTTTTACTAACGTTTCTTGCAGGATAAAATCATGTCTTCTAATAGTGAAAAGCCTGATTTGAGTAAGATCGAGTTCATGTTCCAAGCTATGCAACAACAATTTTCAAGGATAGAGTTGAGGTTTAATAATATTCATGATAAGTTGGAGGAACATGAAGCTGTCCTAGCCAAGGTAAAGCCAAGTGATACTTCTCATGAGAATGGCAATGTTGTGAATAATGACTTTGATGATAAAGTTGATGATGAGTTTGATGATGATGAGTTTAGTAGAAGTGTTAAAGGTAACCATGGTAATAAAGGAGGTCGTGGAGATAGGTATAAAGGAGATAGGTATTATGATAGGATAGATGGAAATTTAGGAAGTATCAAATTGAAGATTCCTTCCTTTCAAGGTAAGAATGATCCTGAGGCTTACTTAGAATGGGAAAAGAAAGTGGAGATGGTCTTTGATTGCCATAACTATTCCGAAGAAAAAAAGGTGAAACTTGCTGCTGTAGAGTTCACGGATTATGCAATCATTTGGTGGGACCAACTCATGCTTGGTAGACGTAGGAATAGAGAGCCACCTATAGTTACATGGAATGAAATGAAACGTGTTATGAGAAAAAGGTTTGTTCCTAATCATTACTATAGAGAGCTTTATCAAAGGTTACAAGGTCTCACTCAAGGTTCTAAGAGTGTTGAGGATTATCATAAAGAAATGGAAATTATCATGATCAGAGCTAATGTTGAAGAGGATAGTGAAGCTACTATGGCTCGATTCTTACAAGGATTGAATCGTGAGATTGCTAATGTAGTGGAGTTACATCACTATGTGGAGTTTGATGATATGTTGCATATGGCTATCAAGGTTGAAAGGCAACTCAAGAGAAAAGGTTATTCATCTCGTTTTATGCAAGGTTCTAGTTCATCTTCTTCTTGGAAACCGAACACCTTTCGAAGGGATGATAAGACTACATTCAAACTTAAGACTGAATCCTCATTCAAGCCTAAGGGTGAGAGTGTCCAAAAGCCCAAACCCGAGGCTATCCAAGCATCCCAAGGTAAGAGTAGAGACATTAAGTGTTTTAGATGTTTGGGAAGAGGACACATTGCATCACAATGCCCAAACAAACGAGTCATGATTATGCGTGATGATGGTGATGTTGTAAGTGAAGATTCTGATGTTGATGATGAGATGCCACCATTGGAGGACATTAATGAGGATGATGACTATGTTGAGTTTGCTGCACATGGTGAAGCACTTGTAGCTCGTCGTGCATTAAGTGCCCAAGTTAAGGATGAAGATGAAGTGCAACGAGAAAATATTTTTCATACTAGATGCCACGTCAACAATAAGGTATGCTCTTTGATTATTGATGGTGGTAGTTGCACTAATGTTGCTAGCACTTATTTGGTTGACAAATTGAGTTTGCCCACTACAAAACATCCCAAACCATACAAACTTCAATGGCTCAATAATTGTGGAGAAGTAAATGTGACCAAGCAAGTATTGGTGCTATTTTCAATTGGAAGGTACAATGATAAAGTGTTGTGTGATGTTGTGCCTATGCATGCTGGTCATTTGCTTTTAGGAAGACCATGGCAATTTGATAGACATGTCATACATGATGGATTTACAAACCGTTATTCATTTACCATGGCTGGTAAGAAATTCACACTTGCACCCTTGAGTCCTACGGAGATTTATGAGGATCAATTGAGGTTGAAAGAGCAGAATGAATCACAACAAAGGTCGAAGAATCTAGATAAAGGCAAAGATATTGCAAAGAAAGAAAGAAAGGACGTGAGCTTCTATGCAAAGCAAAGTGATGTAAAGGCTGTTTTTTTAGCTAAGTGCCCAATCCTTTTGTTTTTATATAAAGAATCTTGTTTTAGTTCTAATGATCTTAAATCTTCTTTGCCTACTAATGTTGTGTCTCTTTTGAAGGAATTTGGAGATATATTCCCCGAGGAGATTCCAAATGGTTTGCCACCTATTAGGGGAATTGAGCATCAAATAGACCTTGTTCCTGGAGCTGCCATTCCCAACAGACCTGCCTATAGAAGTAATCCCGAGGAGACAAAGGAGCTTCAAAGGCAAGTTGACGAGCTCATGAAGAAAGGCTACGTTAGAGAGAGCATGAGTCCATGTGCTGTTCCTGTGTTACTTGTTCCTAAGAAGGATGGGACGTGGAGGATGTGTGTTGATTGTCGTGCCATCAACAAAATCACTGTAAAGTATCGCTATCCCATTCCTAGATTAGATGATATGCTTGATGAGTTACATGGTTCTTGCATCTTTTCTAAAATTGATTTGAAAAGTGGTTATCATCAAATTCGCATGAGAGAAGGTGATGAATGGAAAACTGCATTTAAGACTAAGCATGGTTTGTATGAATGGTTAGTTATGCCTTTTGGATTAACTAATGCACCTAGCACTTTCATGAGATTAATGAACCATGTCTTGCGTGCTTTCATTGGAAAATTTGTAGTTGTCTATTTTGATGATATCTTGATCTATAGTAGAAGTTTGCATGAACATATTGAACATTTAAAGAATGTGCTTAATGTCTTGAGAAAGGAAAAGTTGTATGCTAACCTTAAGAAATGTTCCTTTTACACTGATAAGATTACATTTCTTGGATATGTTATTTCTTCTAAGGGTATAGCAGTAGAAGATGAAAAGGTCAAGGCAATTAAAGATTGGCCTATACCTAAGAATATCTCTGAGGTGTGTAGTTTTCATGGATTAGCTAGTTTCTATCGTAGGTTTGTTAGAGACTTCAGTACAGTAGCTGCACCTCTAACTGATGTTGTTAAAAAGAATGTTGGATTTAAATGGGGTCTTGAGCAAGATCATGCTTTTAACTTGCTTAAAGAGAAGCTTTGTTCTGCAGCTTTATTATCCTTACCTGACTTTTCTAAAACTTTTGAGATTGAGTGTGATGCTTCAAGTATAGGTATTGGAGCTGTTTTAATGCAGGAGAAGCGCCCCATTGTTTTTTTCAGTGAGAAGTTAAGTGGAGCTGCCCTTAACTATCCCACATATGATAAAGAGATGTATGCATTAGTGAGGGCCTTGGAAACATGGCAACACTATTTATGGCCCAAGGAATTTGTCATCCACACTGATCATGAGTCCTTGAAGCACTTGAAAGGACAAAGCAAGTTGAACAAGCGTCATGCCAAGTGGATGGAGTTCATTGAAACATTTCCATATGTGATCAAATATAAACAAGGTAAAGAAAATGTCGTGGCTGATGCATTATCTCGAAGGTATACTCTAATCACTACTCTTAATGCAAAACTACTTGGATTTGAGTATATTATAGACTTGAATGCTACTGATGAGGATTTTGAAAATGTGTTCATTGCATGTGAGAAAATTGGTTTTGAAAAGTTTTATAGGCATGATGGATTCTTATTTAGGGAAAATAGATTATGTGTGCCTAGGAGTTCTTTAAGAGAATTACTTGTTAGAGAAGCCCATAGTGGTGGGTTAATGGGACATTTTGGAGTAAAGAAAACTTTAGATATATTGCATAATCACTTCATTTGGCCTAACATGAAAAGAGATGTTGAAAAATTGTGTGAAACATGTGTCACTTGTAAACAAGCTAAGTCTAGAGTTATGAATCATGGTCTTTATACTCCATTGCCTATTGCTACTGCTCCTTGGACTGACATTTCTATGGACTTTATTTTGGGGTTACCAAGAACAAAGAGAGGTAGAGATTCTGTTTTTGTTGTTGTTGACAGGTTCTCTAAGATGGCTCACTTCATTGCTTGTCACAAGACAGATGATGCAAGCAATATTGCCTATTTATTCTTCAAGGAAATTGTTCGTCTACATGGTGTTCCGAGGACCATTGTTTCTGACCGTGATGTGAAGTTCCTTAGCTACTTTTGGAAAACATTATGGGGAAAGTTAGGAAAAAAGCTATTGTTTTCCACTACTTGTCATCCACAAACCGATGGTCAAACTGAAGTAGTCAATCGTACTTTGTCTACTTTGTTGAGGTCCATTATTCAAAAGAATTTGAAGAATTGGGAAGATTGTTTGCCTCATGTGGAGTTTGCTTACAATAGAAGTGTGCATTCTACTACTAGTTATTCTCCATTTGAAGTTGTCTATGGTTTTAATCCACTCACTCCATTGGATCTTTTACCACTACTTATTGAGGAGAGAGCTAGTTTGGATGGGGAAAAGAAAGCTGATTTTGTTAAGCAACTACATGAGAAGGTACGTGAAAACATTAAGAAGAGGACTGAGCAATATGCTACTCAAGCTAACAAGCATCGCAAGAAAGTTGTCTTTGAACCTGGTGATTGGGTTTGGGTACATATGCGTAAAGAGAGATTTCCTGCTCAGCGTCGCTCCAAGTTGCAACCTCGAGGAGAAAGACCATTCCAAGTGATTAAGAAGATCAATGACAATGCTTATAAGTTAGATCTTCCAGGTAAGTATAATGTTAGTGCTACATTTAATGTTTCTGATCTTTCTTCCTTTGATATGGATGTAGGTGATTCTGATTTGAGGACAAATCCTTTCGAGGAGAGGGGGAATGATGGAGATCCAAGCTCACAAAGCTCAAGTCATGTTCGTGATGATCGTGATCCTTTGAGTATACATGGAGGTCCAATTACAAGAGCTAAATCAAAGATGATGCAACAAGCCTTGGCTGGTTTCATTGATATTGCTAGAGAGAAAGCCCAACAAAGCTTGAGCATGGAGGATGATAAAGTCTTCTACAACATGATCCAAGCAAGTTCAACCTTCTTGAAGACACACAAGTATTGGGCCGAAATGCAAATTAGGCTAGATGCATATTTTATTTAGTTAAGTATTATTGGGCTGAACATTGTCTTAATTTAATTTAAGCCCAATTCCTTTTTAAATAATAGATTTTGTAAGACTTCTATTACTTGTTCTGCAAGTTAGGAGAGTAGGATTCCTATTGCTTGTTCTGCAAGTTTGCTATTTCCTATTCTGCAAGTTAGGAAAGTAGGATTCCTATTACTTGTGCTGCAAGTTATCTATTTGCCTATAAATAGTTATGTAACCCTTTGGGGAGAACACAATTGATTTTAGCAATAAAATTGAGAGACTTCTTCTCTTTGGTTCTCTTGAGAACTCTTGAACTTATCAAGGTCTTCCTTGTGGCGTTCTTCTACCTTCCACCAATATATACCATAGGTTCTTGCTTTTCTAGGCAACGGGTCTTGGTCCAATACCATAGGTTCTTGTGTTTCTACACAACGGGTCTTGGTTTTACTTCTAATTTTTATTTTCTTTTGCTGCGTTTTTAACTTGTTATTGTTTTTTTTTTCAAGTGTTCTTCGTCTTCTTCATATGAACCTCATCTTCTTTCGGTGAGGTCCATATCAAATGGTGTTTGACTGCCACCACTACTCTGAGGAAAAGAAGGTCAAACTTGCAGCAATTGAGTTCACAGAGTATGCTATGGTTTGGTGGGATCAATTAGTCACTAGTAGAAGAAGATATGGTGATCCTCCAGTGTCTACATGGGATGAGATGAAGCGCATCATGCGGAAGAGATTTGTTCCTACTCATTACTAGAGAGAGTTATACCAGAAGCTCCAAGGTCTTACCCAGGGTTCAAAGAGTGTTGAGGATTATTACAAAGAGATGGAAATAACCATGATCCGAGCCAATATCCAGGAGGATGCAGAAGCTACTATGGCTCGTTTTCTCCAAGGCTTAAATCGTGATATTGCCAATGTAGTAGAGTTGCAGCATTACATGGACTTAGAGGAGATGATGCATGTGGCCATCAAAGTCGAAAGGCAACTCCAACGGAAAGGTACATCCCGTTTCACTGCTTGTTCAGTTCCTGTTTGGAAATCTAACACCTTTCGTAGCGATGATACGCCTGTGTCTACGCCTAAGTCAGAGAGCCATGCTAAGCCCAAGCTTGAGGGCCCTCCAAAGCCCAAGACTGAACCTGCCCAAGCATCCCAAAGCAGGACACGTGACATTAAGTGTTTCAAGTGTTTAGGTCGTGGACATATTGCCTCACAGTGTCCCAACCGTAGAGTGATGATCATGCATGGGAATGGAGATGTTGAGAGTGAAGGTTCTGAAATCGGTGTAGAAGATGAGATGCCTGCGTTAGAAAATGTTGATGAAGAAGAAGTTGTTGAGTATGCTGCTCATGGTGAAGCACTTGTTGCTAGGCGTGCTCTTACTACTCATGTGAAGTTTGAGGATGAGGCACAGCGCGAGAACATCTTCCATACGAGATGCCATATTCGTGACAAGGTATGTACTGTAATCATTGATGGTGGGAGTTGTACTAATGTTGCTAGCACATACCTTGTTGATAAGTTAAAGTTGCCCACTACCAAGCATCACCACCCATATAAGTTGCAGTGGATTAATGACTGTGGTGAAGTCAACGTGGTGAAGCAAGTCTGGGTTCCTTTTCGTATTGGAAGGTATCACGATGAGGTGTTGTGTGACGTGGTGCCCATGCAAGCTAGCCACATGTTGTTGGGCAGACCGTGGCAGTATGATCGGAGAGTCATCCACGACGGTTACACTAACCGTTACTCCTTTACTATGGATGGCAAGAAGATCGCTCTTGCTCCCCTTAGCCCCAAGGAGATTTATGAGGACCAATTAAGACTAAGGAGCAACATGATGAGCAAAGGAAGCAAGCAAAAGAACAGAAAGAAAAGAAGGAAAACAAGGAAAGCAAAACAGTGAGCTGCTATGCCAAACCCCGAGATGTGAAGACTGCATTTCTTGCTAAGTCTCCTATCCTTTTACTCTTATTTAAAGATTCTTATTTTATTGATGCTGAACTCCATGATACTTTGCCTACTGATGTTGTCTCATTGTTGCAGGAGTTCGAGGATGTATTCCCTGAGGAGATCCCAAGTGGATTACCACCGATTCGTGGGATCGAGCACATGATTGACCTTGTCCCCGGAGCTACCATTCCTAACCGTCCAGCCTACAGAAGTAATCCCGAGGAGATGAAGGAGCTTCAACGGCAAGTTGCGGAGCTCATGAGGAAAGGTTATGTGAGAGAGAGCATGAGTCCATGCGCCGTGCCCGTACTACTTGTGCCAAAAAAAGATGGGACGTGGAGGATGTGCATTGACTGCCGAGCCGTCAACAAAATCACTGTAAAGTACCGCTATCCTATTCCTAGGCTAGATGATATGCTTGATGAATTGCATGGTGCATGCATGTTTTCTAAAATCGATTTAAAGAGCGGATATCACCAAATTCGTATGAAAGAAGGTGATGAATGGAAAACCGCATTTAAGACTAAACATGGTCTCTACGAGTGGTTAGTTATGCCTTTTGGCTTGACTAATGCACCCAGTACATTCATGAGATTAATGAACCATGTTTTACGTGATTTCATTGGTAAGTATGTGGTTGTCTATTTTGATGACATTTTGATCTACAGTAAGAGTCTGCATGAGCATGTTGAGCATCTTAGGAACGTTCTTACTGTTTTGAGGAATGCAAGTTTGTATGCCAATTTTAAGAAATGTACATTCTGCACTGATAAGATTGTTTTTCTTGGGTATGTCGTTTCTTCACATGGCATTTCTGTTGATATTGAGAAGGTAAAGGCAATTAAAGATTGGCCTGTACCTAAGTCTGTTTCTGAGGTGCGTAGTTTCCATGGTTTAGCCAGTTTCTATCGTCGATTCGTTAGAGATTTTAGCACTATAGCTGCACCTTTGATTGAAGTTGTCAAAAAGAATGTTGCATTTCATTGGGGTCCTGCACAAGAGCATGCTTTTAATTTGCTTAAGGATAAACTTTGTTCTGCTCCTTTGTTATCTCTGCCTGACTTTACTAAAACTTTTGAGATTGAGTGCGATGCCTCAGGTGTAGGTATTGGAGCTGTGCTTATGCAGGAAAAACGCCTGATGGAGATCCAAGCTCACAAAGCTCAAGTCATGTTCGTGATGATCGTGATCCTTTGAGTATCCATGGAGGTCCAATTACAAGAGCTAAATCAAAGATGATGCAACAAGCCTTGGCTGGTTTCATTGATATTGCTAGAGAGAAAGCCCAACAAAGCTTGAGCATGGATCCATGGAGGTCCAATTACAAGAGCTAAATCAAAGATGATGCAACAAGCCTTGGCTGGTTTCATTGATATTGCTAGAGAGAAAGCCCAACAAAGCTTGAGCATGGAGGATGATAAAGTCTTCTACAACATGATCCAAGCCCAAGTTCAACCTTCTTGAAGACACACAAGTATTGGGCCGAAATGCAAATTAGGCTAGATGCATATTTTATTTAGTTAAGTATTATTGGGCTGAACATTGTCTTAATTTAATTTAAGCCCAATTCCTTTTTAAATAATAGATTTTGTAAGACTTCTATTACTTGTTCTGCAAGTTAGGAGAGTAGGATTCCTATTGCTTGTTCTGCAAGTTTGCTATTTCCTATTCTGCAAGTTAGGAAAGTAGGATTCCTATTACTTGTGCTGCAAGTTATCTATTTGCCTATAAATAGTTATGTAACCCTTTGGGGAGAACACAATTGATTTTAGTAGTAAAATTGAGAGACTTCTTCTCTTTGGTTCTCTTGAGAACTCTTGAACTTATCAAGGTCTTCCTTGTGGCGTTCTTCTACCTTCCACCAATATATACCATAGGTTCTTGCTTTTCTAAGCAACGGGTCTTGGTCCAATACCATAGGTTCTTGTGTATCTACACAACGGGTCTTGGTTTTATCTTTAATTTTTGTTTTCTTTTGCTGCGTTTTAACTTGTTATTGTTTTTTTTTTCAAGTGTTCTTCGTCTTCTTCATATGAACCTCATCTTCTTTCGGTGAGGTCCATATCATTTGGCATCAGAGCTTAGGTTCAATTTGTGGGAGTCTCGTTTTTGTTTTTTTTCTTTGTCTTCTTGTCTTGGATAAACCTTGATCTTGAATCCTTTTCCAAGCCACCACTAATATTGTTTATCCCTCAAACCTATTGTCTTTACTTAGCCACCAAGTAAACCCTATCTTGTTCTCCAAGCAACCAAATCCCAAAGGTTTTCTTGCTCACCAAGAAACCTTCAAAAGCTCTACATCACATAAAGACTACTTGTTTCACAAGCCACCGTTCCCTCTCATTCCTTGCCACACAAGCTGCTACCAAAACTAGCTTGTTTTTGTCAAAAAGTTGCCTTGTTCCCCAAGTAAACCTCTTCTTATTATTTAGACTTTTTTTTCTTCATTGTTCGGTTACTTTAGTAAAATATAAAAAAAAGAGAAAAAAAGAGAAAAAAAGAAAAGAAAAATCAATTCAAGAGGGGATTTATTACATCGTGTGTAGCAAGTGCAACATCAAAGGTAATTTGTGGAGGTGTGCTTCGTCAAAATCTTGAGGTAGTCATTCTTTCTTGAGCTTTGAGATTTCTTATTTGCCTAATTTGAAAATTCATTGCTGCCATTCTACCCTACTGTCTAAAATTACCTTTTTGACCCTACCACATAAAAGGACAAAACTACCCCACCTTTGGCTAAACCCTACCCCAATTAAACACCCCAAAACACGCATATTTCCTTCAAGGTTTAGTTTCATTAGAGTCTTCTTAAGCCTTATTGAGTCTTGCAAAGTCTTGTTGAGTCTTCATTGTTTTGTTTTCCCTTGATTAAAATCTTGTGCTCAGCTTGTTTATTGTTGGTTGATAGTTGAATTCCATAAGCTGATTTTTGATTGAGTCTTGAGTTCAATATCGAACCTATAGAGAAAAGTTGTGTGAGGAAAACAAAGGCAAGAGTGTGTGAGTAACATTAGTAGAGAAAAGCCATATTAAAATTGTGTGAAACACGAGTGTGAGTGTTACATTCTTGTGTGTATTGAGTGTAAACACGTGAGGTCATACTTGTGAGGTCTGTTTCTTTTACTAACGTTTCTTGCAGGTTACAATTATGTCTTCTAATAGTGAAAAGCTTGATTTGAGTAACATTGAGATCATGTTCCTAGCCATGCAACAACAACTTTCGAGGATAGAGTCGAAGTTGATTAAATATGATAAGTTGGAGCAACATGACGTTGCCCTAGCTAATGTAAACCAAGATAATACTTCTTATGCATGTAATAATGTTGCTCATAATAAGTTGGATAGCAATTATGAAGAAGATTTTGATAATGATTCTATGCTGCAATTAGAGGATGATGAGGATAGTATGGAATTACCCATGGATGGAAAGGAATATATAGCATGTCAAACTTTAAGTGTGTTAATGAAAGATGAGGATCAATTGAGATTAAAAGAGAGTGAGAAAAAAATAGTGAGTGAAGATGAGGTTAAGCAAAAAGAGAAAACAATCAAGATTGAGTGTGATACTTCAAGCATAGGCATCGAAGTTGTTTTAATGCAAGAGAAGCCCCCCATTGCTTTCTTCAGTGAGAAGTTAAGTGAAGCTGGCCCTAACTATCCCATGTACAATAAAAAGATGTATGCATTGGTGAGGACCTTGGAAACATGGCAACATTATTTATGGCCCAAGGAATTCGTCATCCACACTGATCATGAGTCTTTGAAGCACTTGAAACGACAAAGCAAGTTGAACAAGCGTCATGCCAAGTGGATGGAGTTCATAAAGACATTTCCATATGTGATCAAATATAAACAAGGTAAAGAAAATGTCGTGGCTGATGCATTATCTCGAAGGTTCTCTAAGATGGCTCACTTCATTGCTTGTCACAAGATAGATGATGCAAGTAACATTGCCGATTTATTCTTCAAGGAAATTGTTCGTCTACATGGGGTTCCGAGGACCATTGTTTCTGACCGTGATGTGAAGTTCCTTAGCTACTTTTGGAAAACATTATGGGGAAAGTTAGGAACAAAGCTATTGTTTTCAACTACTTGTCATCCACAAACCGATGGTCAAACTGAAGTAGTCAATCGTACTTTGTCTACTTTGTTGAGGTACATTATTCAAAAGAATTTGAAGAATTGGGAAGATTGTTTGCCTCATGTGGAGTTTGCTTACAATAGAAGTGTGCATTCCACTACTAGTTAATCTCCATTTGAAGTTGTCTATGGTTTTAATCCACTCACTCCATTGGATCTTTTACCACTACCTATTGAGGAGAGAGCTAGTTTGGATGGGGAAAAGAAAGCTGATTTTGTTAAGCAACTACATGAGAAGGTACGTCAAAACATTAAAAAGAGGACTGAGCAATATGCTACTCAAGCCAACAAGCATCGCAAGAAAGTTGTCTTTGAACCTGGTGATTGGGTTTGGGTACATATGCGTAAAGAGAGATTTCCTGCTCAGCGTCGCTCCAAGTTGCAACCTCGAGGAGATGGACCATTCCAAGTGATTAAGAAGATCAATGACAATGCTTATAAGTTAGATCTTCCAGGTGAGTATAATGTTAGTGCTACATTTAATGTTTCTGATCTTTCTCCCTTTGATATTGATGTAGGTGATTCTGATTTGAGGACAAATCCTTTCGAGGAGAGGGGGAATGATGGAGATCCAAGCTCACAAAGCTCAAGTCATGTTCGTGATGATCGTGATCCTTTGAGTATCCATGGAGGTCCAATTACAAGAGCTAAATCAAAGATGATGCAACAAGCCTTGGCTGGTTTCATTGATATTGCTAGAGAGAAAGCCCAACAAAGCTTGAGCATGGATCCATGGAGGTCCAATTACAAGAGCTAAATCAAAGATGATGCAACAAGCCTTGGCTGGTTTCATTGATATTGCTAGAGAGAAAGCCCAACAAAGCTTGAGCATGGAGGATGATAAAGTCTTCTACAACATGATCCAAGCCCAAGTTCAACCTTCTTGAAGACACACAAGTATTGGGCCGAAATGCAAATTAGGCTAGATGCATATTTTATTTAGTTAAGTATTATTGGGCTGAACATTGTCTTAATTTAATTTAAGCCCAATTCCTTTTTAAATAATAGATTTTGTAAGACTTCTATTACTTGTTCTGCAAGTTAGGAGAGTAGGATTCCTATTGCTTGTTCTGCAAGTTTGCTATTTCCTATTCTGCAAGTTAGGAAAGTAGGATTCCTATTACTTGTGCTGCAAGTTATCTATTTGCCTATAAATAGTTATGTAACCCTTTGGGGAGAACACAATTGATTTTAGTAGTAAAATTGAGAGACTTCTTCTCTTTGGTTCTCTTGAGAACTCTTGAACTTATCAAGGTCTTCCTTGTGGCGTTCTTCTACCTTCCACCAATATATACCATAGGTTCTTGCTTTTCTAAGCAACGGGTCTTGGTCCAATACCATAGGTTCTTGTGTATCTACACAACGGGTCTTGGTTTTATCTTTAATTTTTGTTTTCTTTTGCTGCGTTTTAACTTGTTCTTGTTTTTCTTCAAGTGTTCGTTGTGTTCTTCATTGAACTTCATCTTCTTTCGGTGAGGTTCATATCAACGCCCAATTGCTTTCTTTAGTGAGAAGTTAAGTGGAGCAGCACTTAACTATCCCACATATGACAAGGAGATGTACGCGTTAGTGAGGGCGTTGGAGACATGGCAACATTACTTGTGGCCCAAAGAATTTGTCATCCACACTGATCATGAGTCTTTGAAGCATTTGAAAGGACAGAGTAAGCTGCATAAGCGTCATGCCAAGTGGATAGAGTTCATTGAGATGTTCCCGTAAGTGATCAAGTACAAACAAGGTAAAGAGAACGTCGTAGCTGATGCGTTATCTCGTAGGTATACTCTTATCACTACTCTTGATGCTAAACTTTTAGGATTTGAGTCTATCAAAGAACAGTATGTTGATGATGTTGATTTTGGTAATGTTTATGATGCATGTGCTACATCTGGTTTTGGCAAGTTCTTTAGGCACGATGGGTTCTTATTTAGAGAAAATAAATTATGTGTGCCTATGAGTTCATTGCGCGAGCTGTTAGTTAGAGAGGCCCATAGTGGCGGATTAATGGGTCACTTTGGAGTTAGGAAAACTCTAGATGTTTTGCAAGAACATTTCTTTTGGCCTAACATGAGGAGAGATGTAGAGAGGTTATGTGCTCGATGCATTTCATGTAGGCAAGCTAAATCTAGAGTTCATAATCATGGTTTATATACTCCTTTACCCATTCCTACTACTCCGTGGACTGATATCTCTATGGATTTTGTTTTGGGCTTGCCTCGAACAAAACGCGGTAGAGATTCTGTTTTTGTTGTGGTTGACAGGTTCTCTAAGATGGCTCATTTCATCGCCTGCCACAAGACGGATGACGCGAGCAATGTTGCTGACCTTTTCTTCAAAGAGATAGTACGTCTACATGGTGTACCGAGGACTATTGTTTCCAATCGTGATGTCAAGTTCCTTAGTTACTTTTGGAAGACGTTATGGGGAAAGTTGGGAACGAAATTGTTATTCTCCACCACTTGTCACCCCCAGACTGATGGACAGACTGAGGTTGTCAATCGAACCCTATCTACCTTATTGAGGTCCATTATCCAAAAGAATTTGAAGAATTGGGAAGATTGCTTGCCCCATGTGGAGTTTGCATATAACCGCAGTGTTCACTCCACTACTAGTTGCTCTCCATTCGAAGTTGTTTATGGCTTCAATCCTCTTACTCCTTTGGATTTGTTGCCATTACCGAGTGCGGAGCAAAGTAACTTGGATGGAGAACAGAAGGCTAAGTTTGTGAAGCAACTCCATGAGAGAGTTCGTCAAGCTATTGAAAAGAAGACTGAGCAGTATACCACCCAAGCAAATAAGCATCGAAAGAAAGTAGTCTTTGAGCCGGTGATTGGGTTTGGGTGCATATGAGAAAGGAGAGGTTTCCTGTTCAGCGACGAACCAAGCTGCATCCCCGAGGAGATGGACCATTCCAAGTCATAGAGAAGATCAACGATAATGCCTACAAATTGGATCTTCCTGGTGAGTATGGTGTATCTGCAACTTTTAATGTTTCTGATCTTTCTCCCTTTTCTTTTGATGAAGGTATATGCGATTTGAGGACAAATCCTTTTGAGGAGAGGGGGAATGATGGAGATCCACTTGCTCGTGATGTTCGTGATGCTAAAGATCCATTGGTCATCCAAGGAGGTCCAATTACCCGAGCTCGAGCTAAGAAGATGCAACAAGCCTTGGCCTCATTAATGCAACAAGCTCTGGCATCATTGAAGTGTCAAGGAAGCTTCCATGAAGAGTCCCAAGACATCTATACTTACTTGGAAGCCCAAACGACATGAGCATGGTTTACTGTCTTATTTTAGCTTAACAATAAGATGGGTTAAGTGTTTGGATAGCCCACGATTGAGTCTTGTTGTGTTTTGGACTATTTATTTTATGTAACTAGGTTTAGGCATGAATTTGGGTTTAGTCTTATTTTCTATTGGTGTTAATTCCAGCCCACTTGTTTATGGGCTTAAGTGCTAGGTATTATTATAAATACCTTGTAAACGCTATTGATGAGGAGATCAGTCAAGTGAATTTTCAGATATTGAGTGTGCCTTTCTCTTGGGTTCCCTCTCTACTAGGCTTATCAAGGTCTTCTTCCTTGTGGCGCCTCCTTCTTCACCATCCACCATTGCTATACCTTAGGTTCTCGAATTCTTATTCGTAGGGTCAAGGTCCAATACCTTTGGGTTCGAGTCTCTTTAGGCTTCGGGTCTAGGTTTCAGAAGTTGTCATTCATCAACTTTGTTTCTGTCCTTGCGTTTTCAGCCCCTTTAATTTTCAAGCTACGTTTCCTCTTGTCCGTGAGCATCATATTTCCTATTCTACAAGTTAGGAAAGTAGGATTCCTATTACTTGTGCTGCAAGTTAGCTAGTTGCCTATAAATAGTTATGTAACCCTTTGGAGAGAAGACAATTGATTTTAGTAATAAAATTGAGAGACTTCTTCTCTTTGGTTCTCTTGAGAACTCTTTAACTTATCAAGGTCTTCCTTGTGGCGTTCTTCTACCTTCCACCAATATATACCATAGGTTCTTGCTTTTTTAAGCAACGGGTCTTGGTCCAATACCATAGGTTCTTGTGTATCTACACAACGGGTCTTGGTTTTATCTATAATTTTTGTTTTCTTTTGCTGCGTTTTGAACTTGTTCTTGTTTTTCTTCAAGTGTTCTTTGTGTTATTCATTGAACTTCATCTTCTTTCGGTGAGGTTCATATCATTTGGTATCAGAGCTTAGGTTCAATTTTTGGGAGTCTCGTTTTTGTTTTTGTTTTTTTTCTTTGTCTTCTTGTCTTGGATAAAACTTGATCTTGAATCCTTTTTCACAAGCCACCGTTCTCTCTCGTTACTTGCCACACAAGCTACTACCAAAACTAGCTTGTTTTTCTCAAAAGTTGCCTTGTTCCCCAAGTAAACCTCTTCTTATTTTTAAACTTTTTCTTTTTCTTCATTATTTGTTTACTTTAGTAAAAAAAAAAAAGAGAAAAGAAAAAATCAATTCAAGAGGGGATTTATTACATCGTGTGTAGCAAGTGTAACATCAAAGGCAATTTGGGAGGTGTGCTTCATCAAAATCTTGAGGTAGTCAATCTTTCTTGAGTTTTGAGATTTCTTATTTGCCTAATTTGAAAATTCATTGTTACCATTCTCCCCTACTGCCTAAAATTATCTTTTGACCCTACCACATAAAAGGACAAAACTACCTCACCTTTGGCTAAACCCTACCCTAATTAAACACCCCAAAACACGCATATTTCATTCAAGGTTTAGTTTCATTAGAGTCTTCTTAAGCCTTATTGAGTCTTGCAAAGTCTCTTTGAGTCTTTATTGTTTTGTTTTCCCTTGATTAAAATCTTGTGCTCAGCTTGTTTATTGTTGGTTGATAATTGAATTCCATAAGCTGATTTTTGATTGAGTCTTGAGTTCAATATAGAACCTATAGAGAAAAGTTGTGTGAGGGAAAAAGGCAAGTGTGTGAGTAACATTAGTAGAGAAAAGCCATATTAAAATTGTGTGAAACACGAGTGTGAGTGTTACATTCTTGTGTGTATTGAGTGTAAACACGTGAGGTCATACTTGTGAGATCTATTTCTTCTACTAACGTTTCTTGCAGGTTACAATTATGTCTTCTAATAGTGAAAAGCTTGCTTTGAGTAACATTGAGATCATGTTCCTAGACATGCAACAACTTTCGAGGATAGAGTCAAAGTTGATTAAATATGATAAGTTGGAGCAACATGATGTTGCCCTAGCTAAGGTAAACCAAGATAATACTTCTTATGCATGCAATAATGTTGCTCATAATAAGTTGGATAGCAATTATGAAGAAGATTTTGATGATGATTCTATGCTGCAATTAGAGGATGATGAGGATAGTATGGAATTACCCATGGATGGAAAGGAATATATAGCATGTCAAACTTTAAGTGTGCTAATGAAAGATGAGGATTAATTGAGATTAAAAGAGAGTGAGAAAAAAATAGTGAGTGAAGATGAGGTTAAGCAAAAAGAGAAAACAATCAAGATTGAGTGTGATGCTTCAAGCATAGGCATCGAAGTTGTTTTAATGCAAGAGAAGCCCCCCATTGCTTTCTTCAGTGAGAAGTTAAGTGGAGCTGGCCTTAACTATCCCATGTACAATAAAGAGATGTATGCATTAGTGAGGACCTTGGAAACATGGCAACATTATTTATGGCCCAAGGAATTCGTCATCCACACTGATCATGAGTCTTTGAAGCACTTGAAAGGGCAAAGCAAGTTGAACAAGCGTCATGCCAAGTGGATGTAGTTCATAAAGACATTTCCATATGTGATCAAATATAAACAAGGTAAACAAAATGTCGTGGCTGATGCATTGTCTCGAAGGTATACTCTAATCACTACTCTTAATGCAAAACTTCTTGGATTTGAGTATATTAAAGACTTGTATGCTATTGATGAGGATTTTGAAAATGTGTTGAATGCATGTGAGAAAACTGGTTTTGGAAAGTTTTATAGGCATGATGGATTCTTATTTAGGGAAAATAAATTATGTGTGCCTAGGAGTTCTTTAAGAGAATTACTTATTAGAGAAGCTCATAGTGGTGGGTTAATGGGACATTTTGGAGTAAAGAAAACTTTAGATATATTGCATGATCACTTCTTTTGGCCTAACATGAAAAGAGATGTTGAAAAATTGTGTGAACGATGTGTCACTTGTAAACAAGCTAAGTCTAGAGTTATGAATCATGGTCTTTATACTCCATTGCCTATTCCTACTGCTCTTTGGATTGACATTTCTACAGACTTTCTTTCGAGGTTTCCAAGAACAAAGACAGGTAGAGATTCTGTTTTTGTTTTTGTTAACAGGTTCTCTAAGATGGCTCACTTCATTGCTTGTCACATGACAGATGATGCAAGCAACATTGCCAATTTATTCTTCAAGGAAATTGTTCATCTACATGGTGTTCCGAGGACCATTGTTTCTGACTGTGATGTGAAGTTCCTTAGCTACTTTTGGAAAACATTATGGGGAAAGTTAGGAACAAAGCTATTGTTTTCCACTACTTGTCATCCACAAACCGATAGTCAAACTGAAGTAATCAATCGTACTTTGTTTACTTTCTTGAGGTCCATTATTCAAAAGAATTTGAAGAATTGGGAAGATTGTTTGCCTCATATGGAGTTTGCTTACAATAGAAGTGTGCATTCTACTACTAGTTATTCTCCATTTGAAGTTGTCTATGGTTTTAATCCACTCACTCCATTGGATCTTTTACCACTACCTACTGAGGAGAGAGCTAGTTTGGATGGGGAAAAGAAAGCGGATTTTGTTAAGCAACTACATGAGAAGGTACGTCAAAACATTAAGAAGAGGACTGAGCAATCCAACAAGCATCGCAAGAAAGTTGTCTTTGAACCTGGTGATTGGGTTTGGGTACATATGTGTAAAGAGAGATTTCCTGCTCAACTTCACTCCAAGTTGCAACCTCGAGGAGATGGACCATTCTAAGTGATTGAGAAGATCAATGACAATGCTTATAAATTGGATCTTCCAGGTGAGTATAATGTTAGTGCTACATTTAATGTTTCTGATCTTTCTCCCTTTGATATTGATGTAGGTGATTCTGATTTGAGGACAAATCCTTTCGAGGAGAGGGGGAATGATGGAGACCCATCAAGCTCATACAGCTCAAGTCATGTTCGTGATGTTCGTGATCCTTTGAGCATCCATGGAGGTCCAATTACAAGAGCTAAATCAAAGATAATGCAACAAGCCTTGGTTGGTTTCATTAATATTGCTAGAGACAAAGCTCAACAAAGCATGAGCATGGAGGATGATAAAGTCTTCTAAATCATGATCCAAGCCCAAGTTCAACCTTCTTGAAGACACACACACAAGTATTGGGCCGAAATGCAATTAGGCCGGATGCATATTTTATTTAGTTAAGTATTATTCGGCTGAACGTTGTCTTAATTTAATTTAAGCCCAATTCTTTTTTAAATAATATATTTTGTAGGACTTTTATTACTTGTTCAGCAAGTTAGGAGAGTAGGATTCCGATTGCTTGTTCTGCAAGTTTGCTATTTCCTATTCTGCAAGTTAGGAAAGTAGGATTCCTATTACTTGTGCTGCAAGTTAGCTAGTTGCCTATAAATAGTTATGTAACCCTTTGGGGAGAAGACAATTGATTTTAGTAATAAAATTGAGAGACTTCTTCTCTTTGGTTCTCTTGAGAACTCTTGAACTTATCAAGATCTTCCTTGTGGCGTTCTTCTACCTTCCACCAATATATACCATAGGTTCTTGCTTTTCTAAGCAACGGGTTTTGGTCTAATACCATAGGTTCTTGTGTATCTACACAACGGGTCTTGGTTTTATCTCTAATTTTTGTTTTCTTTTGCTGCGTTTTTAACTTGTTCTTGTTTTTCTTCAAGTGTTCTTTGTGTTATTCATTGAACTTCATCTTCTTTCGGTGAGGTTCATATCAAAACAAAAGCTGGTGTAATTGCAGGAAATGTAAAATTCACGGTTTTCACCCAGTTACGATTTGGCTCGGCGCAGCCGACTGCCTTAAATAGCAACTGACTGCTCAGAGACAGTCGTGACGTAACTTTTTTCGAAACCGACTTAAAGCAACCGACTGCCCTATATAGCAGTTGACTGCCATTTTTCCAGAAGCTTTCTATTTGCAAACCAGTCGACCGCCAAAGAGCCAGTTGACTGCATTTTCTCGAAAAAGTTTCTGTTTGTGGACCAGTCGACTGCCCTATTTGACCAGTCGACTGCCATAAGTATATTTGGAATTTTTAAATATTTTAAATGGAAAAAGAAAATAAATTTATAAAATTTATTTATGCTATAGCAGTCGACTGCCCTAAAATAGCAGTCAACTGCCCCCTTTGAAAATAATAATTTTATATTTATTTATATAAATGTATTTCAATTATCATTAAAGTATATAAGAAGGTTTATTGAAAGGCAATGGTTTTCTAAGAAGTAGTTTTGCTATCTAATGTTTTGAGACTATGAACCACTTAATGATCATGCACTATTGATATGGATTGAAGGGACTCTGATCAAGCTCCTAAGATTATGTGTTGTATGTATTTCGGCTGACGAACCATAAGTCAAGCCTTGGTCGCCACATATGTCACCTGACTATTGTTCACTGTGGTCTATAGACAATGGTCATGTGTCTTTTACGTGTTTTGGCTTAGGGGAAGATCCCTGGCCCATGCGTGGGTACGCCACTTTATATGTGCATCCCTTACGGGATTTATTTGGTGCATGATTTTATTGGGTGTCAAATGTCTCCATAAGTATTTGAAGATTATTTGTGTATTCAATTTCAAGTGAATTGATGATGGAGACCCATCAAGCTCACACAGCTCAAGTCATGTTCGTGATGTTCGTGATCCTTTGAGTATCCATGGAGGTCCAATTACAAGAGCTAAATCAAAGATATTGCAACAAGCCTTAGCTGGTTTCATTAATATTGCTAGAGAGAAAGCCCAACAAAGCTTGAGCATGGAGGATGATAAAGTCTTCTACAACATGATCCAAGCCCAAGTTCAACCTTCTTGAAGACACACACAAGTATTGGGCTGAAATGCAATTAGGATGGATGCATATTTTATTTAGTTAAGTATTATTCGGCTGAACGTTGTCTTAATTTAAATTAAGCCCAATTCTTTTTTTAAATAATATATTTTGTAGGACTTCTATTACTTGTTCTGCAAGTTAGTAGAGTAGGATTCCTATTACTTGTTCTGCAAGTTTGCTATTTCCTATTCTGCAGGTTAGGAAAGTAGGATTCCTATTACTTGTGCTGCAAGTTATCTATTTGCCTATAAATAGTTATGTAACCCTTTGGGGAGAACACAATTGATTTTAGTAATAAAATTGAGAGACTTCTTCTCTTTGGTTCTCTTGAGAACTCTTGAACTTATCAAGGTCTTCCTTGTGGCGTTCTTCTACCTTCCACCAATATATACCATAGGTTCTTGCTTTTCTAAGCAACGGGTCTTGGTCCAATACCATAGGTTCTTGTGTATCTACACAACGGGTCTTGGTTTTAACTCTAATTTTTGTTTTCTTTTGCTGCGTTTTTAACTTGTTCTTGTTTTTCTTCAAGTGTTCTTTGTGTTCTTCATTGAACTTCATCTTCTTTCAGTGAGGTTCATATCAAAACAAAAGCTGGTGTAAATGCAGGAAATGTAAAATTCACGGTTTTCACCCAGTTACGATTTGGCTCGGGGCAGCCGACTGCCTTAAATAGCACCTGACTGCTCAGAGACAGTCGTGAAGTAACTTTTTTCGAAACCGACTTAAAGCAACCGACTGCCCTATATAGCAGTCGACTGCCATTTTTCCAGAAGCTTTCTATTTGCAAACCAGTCGACCTCCAAAGAGCCAGTTGACTGCATTTTCTCGAAAAAGTTTCTGTTTGCGGACCAGTCGACTGCCCTATTTGACCAGTCGACTGCCATAAGTATATTTGGAATTTTTAAATATTTTAAATGGAAAAAGAAAATAAATTTATAAAATTTATTTATGCTATAGCAGTCGACTGCCATAAAATAGCAGTCAACTGCTCCCTTTGAAAATAATAAATTTATATTTATTTATATAAATGTATTTGAATTATCATTAAAGTATATGAGAAGGTTTATTGAAAGGCAATGGTTTTCTAAGAAGTAGTTTTGCTATCTAAGGTTTTGAGACTATGAACCACTTAATGATCATGCACTATTGATATGGATTGAAGGGACTCTGATCAAGCTCCTAAGATTATGTGTTATATGTATTTGGGCTAACGAACCATAAGTCAAGCCTTGGTCGCCACAGATGTCACCTGACTAGTGTTCACTGTGGTCTATAGACAATGGCCATGTGTCTTTTATGTGTTTTGGCTTAGGGGAGGATCCCTGGCCCATGCGTTGGTACGCCACTTTATATGTGCATCCCTTACGGGATTTATTTGGTGCATGATTTTATTGGGTGTCAAATGTCTCAATAAGTATTTGAAGATTATTTGTGTATTCAATTTCAAGTGAATTGATGATGGAGGCTCATCAAGCTCACACAGCTCAAGTCATGTTCGTGATGTTCGTGATACTTTGAGTATCCATGGAGGTCCAATTACAAAAGCTAAATCAAAGGTATTGCAACAAGCCTTAGCTGGTTTCATTAATTTTGCTAGAGAGAAAGCCCAACAAAGCTTGAGCATGGAGGATGATAAAATTTTCTACAACATGATCCAAGCCCAAGTTCAACCTTCTTGAAGACACACACAAGTGTTGGGCTGAAATGCAATTAGGCTGGATGCATATTTTATTTAGTTAAGTATTATTGGGCTGAACGTTGTCTTAATTTAAATTAAGCCCAATTCTTTTTTTAAATAATATATTTTGTAGGACTTCTATTACTTGTTCTGCAAGTTAGGAGAGTAGGATTCCTATTACTTGTTCTGCAAGTTTGCTATTTCCTATTCTGCAAGTTAGGAAAGTAGGATTCCTATTACTTGTGTTGCAAGTTATCTATTTGCCTATAAATAGTTATGTAACCCTTTGGGGAGAACACAATTGATTTTAGTAATAAAATTGAGAGACTTCTTCTCTTTGGTTCTCTTGAGAACTCTTGAACTTATCAATGTCTTCCTTGTGGCGTCTTCTACCTTCCACCAATATATACCATAGGTTCTTGCTTTTCTAAGCAACGGGTCTTGGTCCAATACCATAGGTTCTTGTGTATCTACACAACGGGTCTTGGTTTTATCTCTAATTTTTGTTTTCTTTTGCTGCGTTTTTAACTTGTTCTTGTTTTTCTTCAAGTGTTCTTCATTGAACTTTATCTTCTTTCGATGAGGTTCATATCATTTGGCATCAGAGCTTAGGTTCAATTTGTGGGAGTCTCGTTTTTGTTTTTTTTTCTTCGTCTTCTTGCCCTGGATAAACCTTGATCTTGAATCCTTTTCACAAGCCACCGTTCTCTCTCGTTCCTTGCCACACAAGCTACTACCAAAACTAGCTTGTTTTTCTCAAAAGTTGCCTTGTTCCCCAAGTAAACCTCTTCTTATTTTTTAAACTTTTTCTTTTTCTTCATTGTTTGTTTACTTTAGTAAAAAAAGAAAAAAAGAAAAAAAAAGAGAAAAGAAAAATCAATTCAAGAGGAGATTTATTATATCGTGTGTAGCAAGTGCAACATCAAAGGCAATTTGTGGAGGTCTGCTTCATCAAAATCTTGAGGTAGTCATTCTTTCTTAAGCTTTGAGATTTCTTATTTGCCTAATTTGAAAATTCATTGTTACCATTCTACCCTACTACCTAAAATTACCTTTTTGACGCTACCACATAAAAGGACAAAACTACCTCACCTTTGGCTAAACCCTACCGTAATTAAACACCCCAAAACACGCATATTTCCTTCAAGGTTTAGTTTCATTAGAGTCTTCCTAAGCCTTATTGAGTCTTGTTGAGTCTTCATTGTTTTGTTTTCCCTTGATTAAAATCTTGTGCTCAGCTTGTTTATTGTTGGTTGATAGTAGAATTCCATACGCTGATTTTTGATTTAGTCTTGAGTTCAATATAGAACCTATAGAGAAAAGTTGTGTGTGGAAAAAAAGGCAAGAGTGTGTGAGTAACATTAGTAGAGAAAAGCCATATTAAAATTGTGTGAAACACGAGTGTGAGTGTTACATTCTTG
Organism: Heritiera fomes; assembly: GCA_032173925.1. Taxonomy (NCBI): domain Eukaryota; kingdom Viridiplantae; phylum Streptophyta; class Magnoliopsida; order Malvales; family Malvaceae; genus Heritiera; species Heritiera fomes. Next base: position 32,726,566 of record JAPDPM010000002.1, on the reverse strand, counting down.
TGTGTATTGAGTGAAAATACGTGAGGTCATACTTGTGAGGTATGTTTCTTTTACCAACGTTTCTTGCAGGTTACAATTATGTCTTCTAATAGTGAAAAGCTTGCTTTGAGTAACATTGAGATCATGTTCCTAGACATGCAACAACAACTTTCGAGGATAGAGTCGAAGTTGATTAAATATGATAAGTTGGAGCAACATGACGTTGCCCTAGCTAAGGTAAACCAAGATAATGCTTCTTATGTATGTGATAATGTAGCTAATAATAAGTTGGATAGCAATTACGGAGAAGATTTTGTAAATATTAGATTTTGTAAATATTAGATTTTGTAAGACTTCTATTACTTGTTCTACAAGTTAGGAGAGTAGGATTCGTATTACTTGTTCTGCAAGTTTGCTATTTCCTATTCTGCAAGTTAGGAAAGTAGGATTCCTATTACTTGTGCTGCAAGTTAGCTAATTGCCTATAAATAGTTATGTAACCCTTTGGGGAGAAGACAATTGATTTTAGTAATAAAATTGAGAGACTTCTTCTCTTTGGTTCTCTTCAGAACTCTTGAACTTAATAAGGTCTTCCTTGTGGCGTTCTTCTACCTTCCACCAATATATACCATAGGTTCTTGCTTTTCTAAGCAACGGGTCTTGGTCCAATACCATAGGTTCTTATGTATATACACAACGGGTCTTGGTTTTATCTCTAATTTTTGTTTTCTTTTGCTGCGTTTTTAACTTGTTCTTGTTTTTCTTCAAGTGTTCTTTGTGTTCTTCATTGAACTTCATCTTCTTTCGCTGAGGTTCATATCATAGACGAACAATTTCCTTGAAGAATAAATCGGCAATGTTACTTGTATCATCTGTCTTGTGACAAGCAATGAAGTGTGCCATCTTAGAGAACCTGTCAACAACAACAAAAACAGAATCTCTACCTCTCTTTGTTCTTGGTAACCCTAAAAGAAAGTCTATAGAAATGTCAATCCAAAGAGCAGTAGGAATAGGCAATGGAGTATAAAGACCATGATTCGTAACTGTAGACTTAGCTTGTTTACAAGTGACACATCTTTCACACAATTTTTCAACATATCTTTTCATGTTAGGCCAAAAGATGTGATCATGCAATATATCTAAAGTTTTCTTTACTCCAAAATGTCCCATTAACCCACCACTATGGGCTTCTCTAACAAGTAATTCTCTTAAAGAACTCCTAGGCACACATAATCTATTTTCCCTAAATAAGAATCCATCATGCGTATAAAACTTTCCAAAACTAGTTTTCTCACATGCAATGAACACATTTTCAAAATCCTCATCAGTAGCATGCAAGTCTTTAATATATTCAAATCCAAGTAGTTTTGCATTAAGAGCAGTGATTAGAGTATACCTTCGAGACAATGCATCTGCCACGACATTTTCTTTACCTTGTTTATATTTGATCACATATGGAAATGTCTCAATGAACTCCATCCACTTGGCATGATACTTGTTCAACTTGCTTTGTCCTTTCAAGTGCTTCAAGGACTCATGATCAGTGTGGATGACAAATTCCTTGGGACATAAATAGTGTTGCCATGTTTCCAAGGCCCTCACTAATGCATACATCTCTTTATCATATGTGGGATAGTTAAGGGCAGCTCCACTTAACTTCTCACTGAAAAAAGCAATGGGGCGCCTCTCTTGCATTAAAACAGCTCGAATACCTATGCTTAAAGCATCACACTCAATCTCGATTGTTTTCTCTTTTTGCTTAACCTCGGCTTCACTCACTACTTTTTCCTCACTCTCTTTTAATCTTAATTGATCCTCATCTTTCAGTAGCACACTTAAAGTTTGACATGCTATAGATTCCTTTCCATCCATGGGTGTTTCCATACTATACTCATCATCAAAATCCTCTCCGTAATTGCTATCCAACTTATTATTAGCTACATTATCACATGCATAAGAAGCATTATCTTGGTTTACCTTAGCTAGGGCAACGTCATGTTGCTCAAACTTATCATATTTAATCAACTTCGACTCTATCCTCGAAAGTTGTTGTTGCATGTCTAGGAACATGATCTCAATGTGATGTGCACGGGCAAGAGAAAACGCAGCTTGGAATTTGAAGAAACTGAAACGCAACAGGGCAGAAACAAAGTTGATGAATGACAACTTCTGAAAACCTAGACCCGAAGCCTAAAGAGACTCGAACCCATAGGTATTGGACCTTGACCCTACGAATAAAAATTCGAGAACCTAAGGTATAGCAATGGTGGATGGTGAAGAAGGAGGCGCCACAAGGAAGAAATCCTTGATAAGCCTAGTAGAGAGGGAACCCAAGAGAAAGGTACACTCAAATTTTGAAAATTCAAATTACTGATTTGATCATCAATAGCGTTTACAATGTATTTATAATAATACCTAGCACTTAAGCCCATAAACAAGTGGGCTGAAATTAACACCAACAGAAAATAAGACTAAACCCAAATTCATGCCTAAACCTAGTTACATAAAATAAAGAGTCCAAGACACAACAAGACTCAAACGTGGGCTATCTAAACACTTAGCCCATCTTATTGTTAAGCTAAAATAAGACAGTAAACCATGCTCATGTCGTTTGGGCTTCGAAGCAAGTATAAATGTCTTGGGACTCTTCATGGAAGCTTCCTTGACACTTCAATGATGCCAGAGCTTGTTGCATTAATGAGGCCAGGGCTTGTTACGTCTTCTTAGCTCGAGCTCGGGTAATTGGACCTCCGTGGATGACCAATGGATCCTTAGCATCACGAACATCACGACCAAGTGGATCTCCATCATTCCCCCTCTCCTCAAAAGGATTTGTCCTCAAATCGCATATACCTTCATCAAAAGAAAAGGGAGAAAGATCAGAAACATTAAAAGTAGTAGATACACCATACTCACCAGGAAGATCCAATTTGTAGGCATTATCGTTGATATTCTCTATGACTTGGAATGGTCCATCTCCTCGAGGATGCAACTTGGTTCGTCGCTGAACAGGAAACCTCTCCTTTCTCATATGCACCCAAACCCAATCACCAGGCTCAAAGACTACTCTCACATAACCTTTCCTCATAAGCTCCTCAACTTGCCTTTGTAGCTCCTTCATCTCCTTGGGATTACTTCTGTAGGTTGGATGGTTAGGAATGGTAGCTCCGAGGACAAGGTCAATCATGTGCTCGATCCCACGAATCGGTGGTAATCCACTTGGGATCTGCTCAGGGAATACATCATCGAACTCCTGCAACAATGAGACAACATCAGTAGGCAAAGTATCATGGAGTTCAGCATCAATAAAATAAGAATCTTTAAATAAGAGTAAAAGGATAAGAGACTTAGCAAGAAATACAGTCTTCACATATCGGGGTTTGGCATAGCAACTCACTGTTTTGCTTTCCTTGTTTTCCTTCTTTTCTTTAGCTTGCTTCCTTAGCTCATCATGTTGCTCCTTTAGCCGTAATTGGTCCTCATAAATCTCCTTGGGGCTAAGGGGAGCGAGAGCGATCTTCTTGCCATCCATAGTAAAGGAGTAACGGTTAGTGTAACCGTCATGGAGGACTCTCCGATCATACTGCCACGGTCTACCCAGCAATAGGTGGCTAGCTTGCATGGGCACCACGTCACACAACACCTCATCGTGATACCTTCCAATACGAAAGGGAACCAAGACTTGCTTCACCACGTTGACTTCACCACAGTCATTAATCCATTGCAACTTATATGGGTGGTGATGCTTGGTAGTGGGCAACTTTAATTTATCAACAAGGTATGTGCTAGCAATATTAGTACAACTCCCACCATCAATGATTACAGTACATACCTTGTCACTAATATGGCATCTCGTATGGAAGATGTTCTCGCGCTGTGCCTCATCCTCAAACTTCACGAGTAGTAAGAGCACGCCTAGCAACAAGTGCTTCACCATGAGCAGCATACTCAACAACTTCTTCTTCGTCGACATCTTCTAACGCAGGCATCTCATCTTCTATACCGATTTCAGAACCTTCACTCTCAACATCTCCATTCCCAAGCATGATTATAACTCTACAGTTGGGACACTGAGAGGCAATATGTCCATGACCTAAACACTTGATACACTTAATGTCACGTGTCCTGCTTTGGGATGCTTGGGCAGGTTCAGTCTTGGGCTTTGGAGGGCCCTCAGTCTTGGGCTTAGCAAAGCTCTCTGACTTAGGCATAGACACAGGCTTATCATCCCTATGAAAGGTGTTAGATTTCCAAACAGGAACTGAACTAGAAGTAAAACGAGATGTACCTTTCTTTTTGAGTTGCCTTTCCACTTTGATGGCCACATGCAGCATCTCCTCTAAATCCATGTAATGCTGCAACTCTACTACATTGGCAATCTCACGGTTTAAGCCTTGGAGAAAACGAGCCATAGTAGCCTCTACATCCTCCTGGATATTGGCTCGAATCATGGTCATTTCCATCTCTTTGTAGTAATCCTCAACACTCTTTGAGCCCTGGGTCAGACCTTGGAGTTTCTGGTATAACTCCCTGTAGTAATGAGTAGGAACAAATCTCTTCCTCATGATGCGCTTCATCTCATCCCATGTAGACACTGGAGGATCACCATATCTTCTTCTACTAATGACTAAATGATCCCACCAAACCATAGCATACTCTGTGAACTCAATTGCTGCAAGTTTGACCTTCTTTTCCTCAGAGTAGTTGTGGCAGTCAAACACCATTTCAATCTTCCTTTCCCACTCCAAATATGCCTCAGGATCATTCTTGCCTTGGAAAGGAGGAATCTTCAATTTTATACTGCCAAGGTTTCCATCCATCTTCTTCTTGCCTCTATCACGGGCTCTATCAACTCGATCTCTATACCCATGGTACCTTTTATGATGTCTATCTATCCCAGACTCTTCGTTCGAATCATACCCAACATTATCATCATACTCGTCATTGGCAACAACCTTACTGTTTAGACGAGAAGTATCACCTTGCTGGATCTTTGCAAACCGAACTTCATGTTGGTTCAACTTATCATGAATGTCATTGAATTTCACGTCCATCCGTTGGAACTGTTGTTGCATTGCCTGAAGCATGAATTCAATCTTTTTGAAGTCGGACTTATCACCTTCAGAAGACATTTTCAACAAAGATATCCTCACGTGTTTACACTCGTGTTTCACTCAAGGAATTTGGCTTTTCTCTACGAATGTTTCTCACACACTCATGCCTTTTTCCCTTACTCTACCTTAACTCTATAGGTTCACAATCGCACTAGAGACTCAGTCAAAGATTCAACCTTGTAGAATCAACTAATTCACCAAGTATTGTCACCAAGATTTTTTTTTTGAATTCTTTTTTTTTTGCACACAAAGGTGTGGCTAGGGTGACTCAAAGAAAGAAAGACAGAATAAAAAAATAATAAAAATTATTAAAAAAATACTACAATGACAAAAAAAATGAAAAATGGCCTAAAACTATAGGAAAACAATGGAATTTGGCCAAGATAGGTAGGGGCCTGTGGAAAAAATTTCACAAGTTCGTTTTCTTTCGTCGTTTGCTTTAAAACGGTTACTCGAACGCCTCCCAACTCAACCAAATTTTCCTGTTTGAACAGTACCACAACAAATTTTTTTTTTCGATTTTTGCTTTTTTTTTGAATTCTTCTTGTTTTCTTTTTTTTTTCTCTCTTTTTTTTACTCTGAGTGTTGCGGTTTCCTTGAAGAGAGGAGGGGTGCAGCTAGGGTTTTTTTTAGAGGTGCGGCTAGGGTTTTTTTTTGAGGGGTGTAGCTAGGTTTTTTTTTCTGAGGGGTGCGGCTAGGGTTTTTTTTTGAAGCGTGTAGCTAGGGTTTTTTGTGAGGGGTGCGGCTAGGGTTTTTTTTGAGGGGTGCGACTAGGGTTTTTTTTGTGAGGGGTGCGGCTAGGGTTTTTTTTGAAGGGTGCGGCTAGGGTTTTTTTGAGGGGTGCTGCTAGGGTTTTTTTTTAGAGGTACAGCTAGGGTTTTTTTTTGTGAGGGGTGCGGCTAGAAATCAAAACCAACAAGAGAGGAGGAACAAAAATCGAAACTAACAAACCAAAAATTGAAAAGTGAGTGACTCACAGACAAACCAGAATCGAAACTTGAGCTCTGATACCAACTGATGTGCACGTGCAAGAGAAAACGCAGCTTGGAATTTGAAGGAACTGAAACGCAACAGGGCAGAAACAAAGTTGATGAATGACAACTTCTAAAAACCTAGACCCGAAGCCTAAAGAGACTCGAACCCAAAGGTATTGGACCTTGACCCTACGAATAAGAATTCGAGAACCTAAGGTATAGCAATGGTGGATGGTGAAGAAGGAGGCGCCACAAGGAAGAAAACCTTGATAAGCCTAGTAGAGAGGGAACCCAAGAGAAAGGCACACTCAAATTCTGAAAATTCAAATTACTGATCTGATCATCAATAGCGTTTACAAGGTATTTATAATAATACCTAGCACTTAAGCCAATAAACAAGTGGGCTGGAATTAACACCAACAGAAAATAAGACAAAACCCAAATTCATGCCTAAACCTAGTTACATAAAATAAATAGTCCAAGACACAACAAGACTCAAACGTGGGCTATCCAAACACTTAGCCCATCTTATTGTTAAGCTAAAATAAGACAGTAAACCATGCTCATGTTGTTGGGGCTTCGAAGCAAGTATAAATGTCTTGGGACTCTTCATGGAAGCTTCCTTGACACTTCAATGATGCCAGAGCTTGTTGCATTATTGAGGCCAAGGCTTGTTGCGTCTTCTTAGCTCGAGCTCGGGTAATTGGACCTCCGTGGATGACCAATGGATCCTTAGCATCACGAACATCACGACCAAGTGGATCCCCATCACAATGTTACTCAAATCAAGCTTTTCACTATTAGAAGACATAATTGTAACCTGCAAGAAACGTTAGTAAAAGAAACAGACCTCACAAGTATGACCTCATGTGTTTACACTCAATACACACAAAAATGTAACACTCACACTCGTGTTTCACACAATTTTAATATCGCTTTTCTCTACTAATGTTACTTACACACTCTTGCCCTTTTTTCCTCACACAACTTTTCTCTATAGGTTCTATATTGAACTCAAGACTCAATCAAAAATCAGCTTATCAACCAACAATAAACAAGCTGAGCCCAAGATTTTAATAAAGGGAAAACAAAACAATGAAGACTCAACAAGACTTTGCAAGACTCAATAAGGCTTAAGAAGACTATAATGAAACTAAACCTTGAATGAAATATGAGTGTTTTGGGGTGTTTAATTAGGGTAGGGTTTAGCCAAAGGTGAGGTAGTTTTGTCCTTTTATGTGGTAGGGTTCAAAAAGGTAATTTTAGGTAGCAGGGTAGAATGGTAACAATGAATTTTCAAATTAGGCAAATAAGAAATCTCAAAGCTCAAGAAAGAATGACTACCTCAAGATTTTGATGGAGCACACCTCCACAAATTGCCTTTGATATTGCACTTGCTACACACGATATAATAAATCCCCTCTTGAATTGATTTTTTTTTCTTTTTTTTCTTTTTTTTCTTTTTTTTTTATATTTTACTAAAGTAAACGAACAATGAAGAAAAAAAACAAAAAGTCTAAATAATAAGAAGATGTTTACTTGGGTAACAAGTCTACTTTTGACAAAAACAAGCTAGTTTTGGTGGTAGTGATGGAGATCCAAGCTCACAAAGCTCAAGTCATGTTCGTGATAATCGTGATCCTTTGAGCATCCATGGAGGTCTAATTACAAGAGCTAAATCAAAGATAATGCAACATGCCTTGGCTGGTTTCATTAATATTTCTAGAAAGAAAGCCCAACAAATCTTGAGCATGGAGGATGATAAAGTCTTCTACAACATGATCCAAGCCCAAGTTCAACCTTCTTGAAGACACACACACAAGTATTGGGCTGAAATGCAATTAGGCTAGATGCATATTTTATTTAGTTAAGTATTATTGGGCTGAACATTGTCCTAATTTAATTTAAGCCCAATTCCTTTTTAAATAATAGATTTTGTAAGACTTCTATTATTTGTTCTGCAAGTTAGGAAAGTAGGATTTCTATTACTTGTCCTGCAAGTTATCTATTTGCCTATAAATAGTTATGTAACCCTTTGAGGAGAAGACAATTGATTTTAGTAATAAAATTGAGAGACTTCTTCTCTTTGGTTCTCTTGAGAACTCTTGAACTTATCAAGGTCTTCCTTGTGGCGTTCTTCTACCTTCCACCAATATATATCATAGGTTCTTGCTTTTCTAAGCAACAGGTCTTGGTCCAATACCATAGGTTCTTGTGTATCTACACAACGGGTCTTGGTTTTATCTCTAATTTGTTTTCTTTTGCTGCGTTTTTAACTTGTTTTTGTTTTTCTTCAAGTATTCTTTGTGTTCTTCATTGAACTTAATCTTCTTTCGGTGAGGTTCATATCATTTGGTATCAGAGCTTAGGTTCAATTCGTGGGAGTCTCGTTTTTGTTTTTGTTTTTTTTCTTTATCTTCTTGTCTTGGACAAACCTTGATCTTGAATCCTTTTCCAAGCTACCACTAATGTTGTTTGTCCTTCAAACCTATTCTCTTCATTAAAATAACCTACCTTTACTTAGCCACCAAGTAAGCCCTATCTTGTTCACCAAGCAACCAAATCCCAAAGTTTTTCTTGCTCACCAAGAAACTTTCAAAAGCTCTACATCACATAAAGACTACTTGTTTCACAAGCCACTGTTCCCTCTCGTTCCTTGCCACACAAGCTACTACCAAAACTAGCTTGTTTTAGTCAAAAAGTTGCCTTGTTCCCCAAGTAAACCTCTTCTTATTATTTAGACTTTTTATTTTTTTTCATTGTTCGTTACTTTAGTAAAATATAAAAAAAGAAATAAAGAGAAAAAAAGAAAAGAAAAAAAAAGAGAAAAGAAAAAAAATCAATTCAAGAGGGGATTTATTATATCGTGTGTAGCAAGTGCAACATCAAAGGCAATTTGTGGAGGTGTGCTTCATCAAAATCTTGAGGTAGTCATTCTTTCTTGAGCTTTGAGATTTTTTATTTGCCTAATTTGAAAATTCATTGTTACCAATCTACCCTGTTACCTAAAATTACCTTTTTGACCCTACCACATAAAAAGACAAAACTACCTCACCTTTGGCTAAACCCTACCCTAATTAAACACCCCAAAACACGCATATTTCCTTCAAGGTTTAGTTTCATTAGAGTCTTCTTAAGCCTTATTGAGTCTTGCAAAGTCTTGTTGAGTCTTCATTGTTTTGTTTTCCCTTGATTAAAATCTTGTGCTCAGTTTGTTTATTGTTGGTTGATAGTTGAATTCTATAAGCTGATTTTTGATTTAGTCTTGAGTTCAATATAGAACCTATAAAGAAAAGTTGTGTGAGGAAAAAAAAAGGCAAGAGTGTGTGAGTACATTAGTAGAGAAAAGCCATATTAAAATTGTGTGAAACATGAGTGTGAGTGTTACATTCTTGTGTGTATTGAGTGTAAACACGTGAGGTCATACTTGTGAGGTCTGTTTCTTTTACTAACGTTTCTTGCAGGTTACAATTATGTCTTCTAATAGTGAAAAGCTTGCTTTGAGTAACATTGAGATCATGTTCCTAGACATGCAACATCAACTTTCGAGGATAGAGTCGAAGTTGATTAAATATGATAAGTTGGAGCAACATGACGTTGCCCTAGCTAAGGTAAACCAAGATAATGCTTCTTATGCATGTGATAATGTAGCTAATAATAAGTTAGATAGCAATTACGGAGAAGATTTTGATGATGATACTATGCTGCAATTAAAGGATGATGAGGATAGTATGGAATCACCCATGTATGGAAAGGAATCTATAGCATGTCAAACTTTAAGTGTGCTACTGAAAGATGAGGATCAATTAAGATTAAAAGAGAGTGAGGAAAAAGTAGTGAGTGAAGCCGAGGTTAAGCTGATGCACATGGGCAAGAGAAAACGCAGCTTGGAATTTGAAGTAACTGAAACGCAACAGGGCAGAAACAAAGTTGATGAATGACAACTTCTGAAAACCTAGACCCGAAGCCTAAAGAGATTCGAACCCAAAGGTATTGGACCTTGACCCTACGAATAAGAATTCGAGAACCTAAGGTATAGCAATGGTGGATGGTGAAGAAGGAGGCGCCACAAGGAAGAAAACCTTGATAAGCCTAGTAGAGAGGGAACCCAAGAGAAAGGCACACTCAAATTCTGAAAATTCAAATTACTGATCTCATTATCAATAGCGTTTACAAGGTATTCATAATAATACCTAGCACTTAAGCCCATAAACAAGTGGGCTGGAATTAACACCAATAGAAAATAAGACTAAACCCAAATTTATGCCTAAACCTAGTTACATAAAATAAATAGTTGATGAGTGTCGTCAGTCACCAAAAATAAAATTTCCTAACTCTACTATGTAGATAGCGGAGTAAGGGTCGAACCCACAGAGACTGAATTTTTTAAGTTAATTATTAAATTAAAAATCTAATCTTAGGGTTTAGGGAAAGAAGAAGTTTGGGGGTTTTGTAAACTATTCCAAAATAAAGAAAACAAGAATTATTAAATATAAAAAAACAAATAGCAAAAAGCTTCAGTTACGAGGCAATTAATCATTCTTGGATTTTGATGTTGATCATTGATTACAAAATATCACTGTCAATTAAATAGTCAACCGTAGCATAACAACAAGCTCTGTTACACCATCTTTCCTTACTGAGTCGTTAGTTAAAACAAGCTCTTTAACTAATCTCTAACTACTTAACCTACCTAGAACAAGCTCTCTAGATATAAGTTGTAGCAGCATTAACAACAAGAAAGATATGGGTTGACATTAGATAACAAACACATAAGCTCGGTTCATTTAATCTAAACCTTAATTCTCCTCCATCCCTAGTGATTAACTCCACAAGCAATTATGGACTTATGTTTTTAATCTAGCGGTAGATTATTTAATTTAACTAAATAGTGTGCACCCTATCTAACCAAACAAACAATCATTATAATGTGCTCAGAGAATCTTGGATACTTAATCAACAATTATATAATAGGTTCAAGAATTTCACAACATGCTTTTCCCAAGAATAATCAATTTACCTCATAACTGAATAAGAAAACTACTCACTAGTCATATTCAAGATCATAAAATTCAAGTTTAATATTATAAAGATTACAAATATCATGCAAGAAACAATCAAAGAAGCAATCTTTAATAATATAAAATCAGAATTAATAATCAAGATTATAAACTAGCAAGCAAGAACACACAAATAATTTTAATTTAAATAAAGAAAACAAAATCAGAATTAAAAATAATAAAGAAATCAGCAACTAATTAAAAATAAAGAAAAAAAATAAAATTTTATTAAAAACCCTAAAGAAAATCCTACAAGACTAAAAGAGAAGAGGGATAAGAGGGATTTGAAGGATTTGAGGGCTAAGAGGGATCTGTTTATGAGAGCCTTGTGCTCTTTATATAGGCCTAAGGAAGAGTTTAAAAGACTTTCCTAAGCAATGTGGGATTCAGATAAGAGTTTACTTGGGAAACAAGTAATTTGACTAGTCAAACTCTTACCTTTATCTCATCATCTTTTTACAATTATTTTCTAAGTAAAATTCCTAAGGCCTATTTTTATTAATTAATTACAGATCTAAGACAAAATAAAATTAAGAAATTATCTTCTCTCAACAAAATCTGGTCTTTGAACTTGCTTTGTTGGAATTTCTTCTCAATCTCGTTTTTCTGCCCAGAATTTTGTACTGATTTTGTCCAGACGTTTGACCCACCAAATGAACTCCGAATTTTGCGATCTTGTGCATTCTGGAAAGCTTGAGAAGTCATCTACAACTTTCATGAAGGACACATCTTGAGATCAGGTCGTTACATTGGTCAAAAATGTCAATCTTTCAAGCTGGACAGAAAATACTGCACTTTGCTCTTTTTAGCTTCTTTTTATTCCAACTTTGATATTTAATACCTAAAACATAAAATAAACATTAGTAAGCTCTTTTAGGCATAAAACATCGATAAAGCAAATATATTAGCACATATAAATTCACAAAATATCATCCTATCAAATTCCCCCACACTTAGCTTTTGCTAGTCCTCTAGCAAACCTAAACTAACTTCCTAAAGAACTAAATCCTAAAGTCCTAATCTTAAAATCCTTTTCCTAAAACCTAACTCACTTTCGTAGGAATCACGATTGCATTTAGCTTATGCAATAAGCCTTTAAACCCCTAGGTCACCCCTAGTGGACGAGTTGTGTCTCGTGAGGGCTTTCAGAAGATATACCCACAAAATTTTTTACTCAAGACTCAATCCTAAAAATTCAAAATAAGACTTAAAAATTAAAAATTAAGACTCAAAACAAGATTAAGATCATGAACATATTTTCAAATCTTTCAAATTCTTAACTCATAACTTCAATAAGAGTCAAATAATCAAGTCAATCATATTCTAATCATTACTTCTCATATTCTTGCATACTTCTAAATAAATTCATGCAAAATTCACAATCAATACAATTGAAACATATAATATCAACTTTGCAATTATCCAATTTACATTACTACAAACAAAGTCAATAGATCAAGAATTTTTTTTTCTATTTTCTCTTCCTTCTTTTTCTTTTTTTTTTCTTTTGAGGTTTCAATAATGGTTTCCCTAAGTACTTACTTGCCTTTTTACGCGAATGTTAATATTGGTGATACCAACACCCGGTTACTCAACAAGTAAGCCCTCTTTTAGAGTGCTTTGCATACTCATATTTTAAGTCACTTCAAGAATTTAATCAATAAGAGCAAGCAACTCAAAACATTGGAGTAGAATTTAAAGCTTTCAACCTCTATTTTTCTTTTTTTTTTCTTATGTTCTTGTCTATTTATCCTTTGCTTATACCAACTTCAATGAACTAATCACATTATCAATATCATATGAGCAATCTTCCCAATTCTTCAAATTCTTCTGAATAATGGACCTCAATAATGTAGATAAGATTCTGTTGACGACCTCAGTCTGTCCATCAGTCTGGGGGTGACAAGTGGTGGAGAATAACAATTTAGTTCCCAACTTTCCCCATAACGTCTTCTAAAAGTAACTAAGGAACTTTGCATCTCGATCAGAAACAATGGTCCTTGGTACACCATGTAGACGCACTATCTCTTTGAAGAAAAGGTCAGCAACGTTGCTCGCGTCATCCGTCTTGTGGCAAGCAATGAAATGAGCCATCTTAGAGAACCTGTCAACTACAACAAAAACAGAATCTCTACCGCGTTTTGTTCGAGGCAAGCCCAAAACAAAATCCATAGAGATATCAGTCCACGGAGTAGTAGGAATGGGTAAAGGAGTATATAAACCATGATTATGAACTCTAGATTTAGCTTGCCTACATGAAATGCATCGAGCACATAACCTCTCTACATCTCTCCTCATGTTAGGCCAAAAGAAATGTTCTTGCAAAACATCTAGAGTTTTCCTAACTCCAAAGTGATCCATTAATCCTCCACTATGGGCTTCTCTAACTAACAGCTCGCGCAATGAACTCCTAGGCACACATAATTTATTTTCTTTAAATAAGAACCCATCATGCCTAAAGAACTTGCCAAAACCAGATGTAGCACATGCATCATAAACATTACCAAAATCAACATCATCAGCATACTGTTCTCTGATATACTCAAATCCTAAAAGTTTAGTATCAAGAGTAGTGATAAGAGTATACCTACGAGATAACGCATCAGCTATGACGTTCTCCTTACCTTGTTTGTACTTGATCATGTACGGGAACATCTCAATGAACTCTATCCACTTGGCATGACGCTTATGCAACTTACTTTGTCCTTTCAAATGCTTCAAGGATTCATGATCAGTGTGGATGACAAATTCTTTGGGCCACAAGTAATGTTGCCATGTCTCCAAGGCCCTCACTAACGCGTACATCTCCTTGTCATATGTGGGATAGTTAAGTGCTGCTCCACTTAACTTCTCACTAAAGAAAGAATTGGGCGTTTTTCCTGCATAAGCACAGCTCCAATACCTACACCTGAGGCATCGCACTCAATCTCAAAAGTTTTAGTAAAGTCAGGCAGAGATAACAAAGGAGCAGAACAAAGTTTATCTTTAAGCAAATTAAAAGCATGCTCTTGTGCAGGACCCCAATGAAATGCAACATTCTTTTTGACCACTTCGATCAAAGGTGCAGCTATAGTGCTAAAATCTCTAACGAATCGACTATAGAAACTAGCTAAACCATGGAAACTACGCACCTCAGAAACAGACTTAGGTACCGGCCAATCTTTAATTTCCTTTACCTTCTCATTATCAACAGAAATGCCGTGTGAAGAAACGACATACCCAAGAAAAACAATCTTATCAGTGCAGAATGTACATTTCTTAAAATTGGCATACAAACTTGCATTCCTCAAAACAGTAAGAACATTCCTAAGATGCTCAACATGCTCATGCTGGCTCTTACTGTATATCAAAATATCATCAAAATAGACAACCACATACTTACCAATGAAATCACGTAAAACATGGTTCATTAAACGCATGAATGTACTAGGTGCATTAGTCAAGCCAAAAGGCATAACTAACCACTCGTAGAGACCATGTTTAGTCTTGAATGCGGTTTTCCATTCATCACCTTCTCTCATACGAATTTGGTGATATCCGCTCTTTAAATCAATTTTAGAAAACATGCATGCACCATGCAATTCATCAAGCATGTCATCTAGCCTAGGAATAGGATAGCGGTACTTTACAGTGATTTTGTTGACGGCTCGGTAGTCAACGTACATCCTCCACGTCCCATCTTTTTTTGGCACAAGCAGTACGGGCACGATGCAAGGACTCATGCTCTCTCTCACATAACCTTTCCTCATGAGCTCCTCAACTTGCCTTTGAAGCTCCTTCGTCTCCTCGGGATTACTTCTGTAGGCTGGACGGTTAGGAATGGTAGCTCCGGGGACAAGGTCAATCATGTGCTCGATCCCACGAATCGGTGGTAATCCACTTGGGATCTCCTCAGGGAATACATCCTCAAACTCCTGCAACAATGAGACAACATCAGTAGGCAAAGTATCATGGAGTTCAGCATCAATAAAATAAGAATCTTTAAATAAGAGTAAAAGGATAGGAGACTTAGCAAGAAATGCAGTCTTCACATCTCGGGGTTTGGCATAGCAGCTCACTGTTTTGCTTTCCTTGTTTTCCTTCTCACAGTTTAAGCCTTGGAGAAAACGAGCCATAGTAGCCTCTGCATCCTCCTGGATATTGGCTCGAATCATGGTCATTTCCATCTCTTTGTAGTAATCCTCAACACTCTTTGAGCCCTGGGTCAAACCTTGGAGTTTCTGGTATAACTCCCTATAGTAATGAGTAGGAACAAATCTCTTCCTCATGATGCGCTTCATCTCATCCCATGTAGACACTGGAGGATCACCATATCTTCTTCTACTAGTGACTAACTGATCCCACCAAACCATAGCATACTCTGTGAACTCAATTGCTGCAAGTTTGACCTTCTTTTCTTCAGAGTAGTGGTGGCAGTCAAACACCATTTCAAGCTTCCTTTCCCACTCCAAATACGCCTCAGGATCATTCTTGCCTGGGAAAGGAGGAATCTTCAATTTTATACTGCCAAGGTTTCCATCCATCTTCTGCTTGCCTCTATCACGAGCTCTATCAACTCGATCTCTATACCCATGGGACCTTCTATGATGTCTATCTATCCCAGACTCTTCATTCGAGTCATACCCAATATTATCATCATACTCGTCTTTGGCAACAACCTTACTTTTTAGACGAGAAGTATCACCTTGCTGGATCTTTGCAAACTGAGCTTCATGTTGGTTCAACTTATCATGAATGTCATTGAATTTCACGTCCATCCGTTGGAACTGTTGTTGCATTGCCTGAAGCATGAATTCAATCTTTTTAAAGTCGGACTTATCAATTTCAGAAGACATTTTCAACAAAGATATCCTCACGTGTTTACACTCATGTTTAACTCAAGGAATTTGGCTTTTCTTTACTAATTTGGCCAAAATAGGAGAGGGCTAGTGAAGCAAAGCTCGACTAGGTCGTTTTCTTTCATCGTTTTCTTTAAAACGGGTACTCGCACGCCTCCTAACTCAACCAAAATTTTCTTTTTGAACAGTACCGCAAATTTTTTTTTTCAATTCTTCTTTTTTTTCGAATTCTTTCTTTTTTTTTCAAATTCTTTTCTTCTTCTTTTTTTTTGAATTCTTTTCTTCTTCTTTTTTTTTAACTCTGAGTGTTGCTGATGGAGATCCACTTGCTCGTGATGTTCGTGATGCTAAGGATCCATTGGTCATCCAAGGAGGTCCAATTACCCGAGCTCGAGCTAAGAAGATGCAACAAGCCTTGGCCTCATTAATGCAACAAGCTCTGGCATCATTGAAGTGTCAAGGAAGCTTCCATGAAGAGTCCCAAGACATCTATACTTACTTGGAAGCCCAAACGACATGAGCATGGTTTACTGTCTTATTTTAGCTTATCAATAAGATGGGCTAAGTGTTTGGATAGCCCACGATTGAGTCTTGTTGTGTTTTGGACTATTTATTTTATGTAACTAGGTTTAGGCATGAATTTGGGTTTAGTCTTATTTTCTATTGGTGTTAATTCCAGCCCACTTGTTTATGGGCTTAAGTGCTAGGTATTATTATAAATACCTTGTAAACGCTATTGATGAACAGATCAGTTAATTGAATTTTCAGAAATTGAGTGTGCCTTTCTCTTGGGTTCCCTCTCAACTAGGCTTATCAAGGTCTTTTTCCTTGTGGCGCCTCCTTCTTCACCACCCACCATTGTTATACCTTAGGTTCTCGAATTCTTATTCGTAGGGTCAAGGTCCAATACCTTTGGGTTCGAGTCTCTTTAGGCTTCAGGTCTAGGTTTTCAGAAGTTGACATTCATCAACTTTGCTTCTGTCTTCTTGCGTGTCAGCTCCTTCAAATTCCAAGCTACGTTTCCTCTTGTCCGTACGCATCAGTTGCGGTTTCCTTGAAAGAGGAGGGGTGTGGCTAGATTTTTTTTTTTGAGGGGTGCAGCTAGGGTTTTTTTTGAGGGGTGCGGCTAGGGTTTTTTTTTTGAGGGGTGCAGCTAGGGTTTTTTTTTGAGGGGTGCAGCTAGGGTTTTTTTTTTTGAGGGGTGAGGCTAGGGTTTTATTTTTGAGGGGTGCGGCTAGGGTTTTTTTTGAAGGGGTGCGACAGGGTTTTGAGGAATTGCGGCTAGGGTTTTTTTTGAAGGAAGGGGTGCGGCTAGGGTTATGAATTCAACTCAAACACAACAACAAACCAGAAATCGAAACCAACAAGAGAGAAAAAAAGAATGGAAAAAAAATCAAAACCAATAAACCAAAAATCTAAAAGTGAGTGACGCACAAACAAACCAGAAATCAAAACTTGAGCTCTGAATACCAACTGATGCGCATGGGCAAGAGAAAACGCAGCTTGGAATTTGAAGGAACTGAAACGCAACAGGGCAGAAACAAAGTTGATGAATGACAACTTCTGAAAACCTAGACCCGAAGCCTAAAGAGACTCGAACCCAAAGGTATTGGACCTTGACCCTACGAATAAGAATTCGAGAACCTAAGGTATAGCAATGGTGGATGGTGAAGAAGGAGGCGCCACAAGGAAGAAAACCTTGATAAGCCTAGTAGAGAGGGCACCTAAATGAAAGGCACACTCAAATTCTGAAAATTCAAATTACTGATCTCATTATCAATAGCGTTTACAAGGTATTTATAATAATACCTAGCACTTAAGCCCATAAACAAGTGGGCTGGAATTAACACCAATAGAAAATAAGACTAAACCCAAATTTATACCTAAAACTAGTTACATAAAATAAATAGTCCAAGACACAACAAGACTCAAACGTGGGCTATCCAAACACTTAGTCCATCTTATTGTTAAGCTAAAATAAGATAGTAAACCATGCTCATGTCGTTTGGGCTTCCAAGCAAGTATAGATGTCTTGGGACTCTTCATGGAAGCTTCCTTGACACTTCAATGATGCCAGAGCTTGTTGCATGAATGAGGCCAGGGCTTGTTGCGTCTTCTTAGCTCGAGCTTGGGTAATTGGACCTCCTTGGATGACTAATGGATCCTTAGCATCACGAGCAAGTGGATCTCCATCATAAGCAAAAGGAGAAAACAATCGAGATTGCGTGTGATGCTTTAAGCATAGGTATTCGTGCCGTTTTAATGCAGGAGAAGCACCCCATTGCTTTTTTTAGTGAGAAGTTAAGTGGAGCTGCCCTTAATTATCCCACATATGATAAAGAGATGTATGCATTAGTGAGGGCCTTGGAAACATGGCAACACTATTTATGGCCAAAGGAATTTGTCATCCACACTGATCATGAGTCCTTGAAGCACTTGAAAGGACAAAGCAAGTTGAAAAAGCGTCATGCCAAGTGGATGGAGTTCATTGAAACATTTCCATATGTGATCAAATATAAAGAAGGTAAAGAAAATGTCGTGGCTGATGCATTATCTCGAAGGTATACTTTAATCACTACTCTTAATGCAAAACTACTTGGATTTGAGTATATTAAAGACTTGTATGCTACTGATGAGGATTTTGAAAATGTGTTAATTGCATGTGAGAAAACTAGTTTTGGAAAGTTTTATAGGCATGATGGATTCTTATATAGGGAAAATAGATTATGTGTGCCTAGGAGTTCTTTAAGAGAATTACTTGTTAGAGAAGCCCATAGTGGTGGATTAATGGGACATTTTGGAGTAAAGAAAAGTTTAGATATATTGCATGATCACTTCTTTTGGCCTAACATGAAAAGAGATGTTGAAAAATTGTGTGAAACATGTGTCACTTGTAAACAAGCTAAGTCTAGAGTTATGAATCATTGTCTTTATTCTCCATTACCTATTCCTACTACTCCTTGGACTGACATTTCTATGGACTTTGTTATGGGGTTACCAAGAACAAAGAGAGGTAGAAATTCTGTTTTTGTTGTTGTTGACAGGTTCTCTAAGATGGCTCACTTCATTACTTGTCACAAGACAAATGATGCAAGCAACATTGCCGATTTATTCTTCAAGGAAATTGTTCGTCTACATGGTGTTCCGAGGACCATTGTTTCTGACCATGATGTGAAGTTCCTTAGCTACTTTTGGAAAACATTATGGGGAAAGTTAGGAACAAAGCTATTGTTTTCAATTACTTGTCATCCACAAACCGATGGTCAAACTGAAGTAGTCAATCGTACTTTGTCTACTTTGTTGAGGTCCATTATTCAAAAGAATTTGAAGAATTGGGAAGATTGTTTGCCTCATGTGGAGTCTGCTTAGAATAGAAGTGTGCATTCTACTACTAGTTATTCTCCATTTGAAGTTGTCTATGGTTTTAATCCACTCACTCCATTGGATCTTTTACCACTACCTATTGAGGAGAGAGCTAGTTTGGATGGGGAAAAGAGAGCTGATTTTGTTAAGCAACTACATGAGAAGGTACGTCAAAACATTAAGAAGAGGACTGAGCAATATGCTACTAAGGCCAACAAGCATCGCAAGAAAGTTGTCTTTCAACCTGGTGATTGGGTTTGGGTACATATGCGTAAAGAGAGATTTCCTGCTCAGCGTCGCTCCAAGTTGCAACCTTGAGGAGATGGACCATTCCAAGTGATTAAGAAGATCAATGACAATGCTTATAAGTTAGATCTTCCAGGTGAGTATAATGTTAGTGCTACATTTAATGTTTCTGATTTTTCTCCCTTTGATATTGATGTAGGTGATTCTGATTTGAGGACAAATCCTTTCGAGGAGAGGGGGAATGATGGAGATCCAAGCTCACAAAGCTCAAGTCATGTTCGTGATGATCGTTATCCTTTGAGCATCCATGGAGGTCTAATTACAAGAGCTAAATCAAAGATAATGCAACACGCCTTGGCTGGTTTCATTAATATTTCTAGAGAGAAAGCCCAACAAAGCTTGAGCATGGAGGATGATAAAGTCTTCTACAACATGATCCAAGCCCAAGTTCAACCTTCTTGAAGACACACACACAAGTATTGGGCTGAAATGCAATTAGGCTAGATGCATATTTTATTTAGTTAAGTATTATTGGGCTGAATATTGTCTTAATTTAATTTAAGCCAATTGCTTTTTAAATAATAGATTTTGTAAGACTTCTATTACTTGTTCTGCAAGTTAGGAAAGTAGGATTCCTATTTATAGGCAATTAGCTAACTTGCAGCACAAGTAATAGGAATCCTACTTTCCTAACTTGCAGAACAAGTAATAGGAATCCCACTCTCCTAACTTGCAGAATAAGTAATAGAAGTGCTACAAAATATATTATTTAAAAAAAGAGTTGGGCTTAAATTAAATTAAGACAACGTTCAGTCCAATAATACTTAACTAAATAAAATATGCATCCAGCCTAATTGCATTTCAGCCCAATACTTGTGTGTGTCTTCAAGAAGGTTGAACTTGGGCTTGGTTCATCTTGTAGAAGATTTTATCATCCTCCATGCTCAAGCTCTGTTGGGCTTTCTCTCTAGCAATATTAATGAAACCAGCTCAGGCTTGTTGCAATATCTTTGATTTAGCTCTTGTAATTAGACCTCCATAGATGCTCAAAGGATCACGAACATCACGAACATGACTTGAACCGTGTGAGCTTGATGGGTCTCCATCATTCCCCCTCTCCTCGAAAGGATTTGTCCTCAAATCAGAATCACCTATATCAATATCAAAGGGAGAAAGATCAGAAACATTAAATGTAGCACTAACATTATACTCACCTGGAAGATCCAATTTATAAGCATTGTCATTGTTCTTCTCAATCACTTGGAATGGTCCATCTCCTCGAGGTTGCAACTTGGAGCGACATTGAACAGGAAATCTCTCTTTACACATATGTACCCAAACCCAATCACCAGGTTCAAAGACAACTTTCTTGCGATGCTTGTTGGCTTGAGTAGCATATTGCTCAGTTCTCTTCTTAATGTTTTGACATACCTTCTCATGTAATTCCTTAACAAAATCAGCTTTCTTTTCCCCATCCAAACTAGCTCTCTCCTCAATAGGTAGTGGTAAAAGATCCAATGGAGTGAGTGGATTAAAACCATGACAACTTCAAATGGAGAATAACTAGTAGTAGAATGCATACTTCTATTGTAAGCAAACTCCACATGAGGCAAACAATCTTCCTAATTCTTCAAATTCTTTTGAATAGTGGACCTCAACAAAGTAGACAAAGTACGATTGACTACTTCAGTTTGACCATCGGTTTGTGGATGACAAGTAGTTGAAAACAATAGCTTTATTTCTAACTTTCCCCATAATGTTTTCCAAAAGTAGATAAGGAACTTCACAACACGGTCAGAAACAATGGTCCTCAGAACACCATGTAGACGAACAATTTCCTTGAAGAATAAATCGGCAATGTTGCTTGCATCATCTGTCTTGTGGCAAGCAATGAAGTGAGCCATCTTAGAGAACCTGTCAACAACAACAAAAACAGAATCTCTACCTCTCTTTGTTCTTGGTAACCCCAAAACAAAGTCCATAGAAATGTCAGTCCAAGGAGCAGTAGGAATAGGCAATGGAGTATAAAGACCATGATTCATAACTCTAGACTTAGCTTGTTTACAAGTGACACATCTTTCACACAATTTGTCAACATCTCTTTTCATGTTAGGCCAAAAGAAGTGATCATGCAATATATCTAAAGTTTTCTTTACTGCAAAATGTCCCATTAACTGATGGAGATCACTTGCTCGTGATGTTCGTGATGTTAAGGATCCATTGGTCATCCAAGGAGGTCTAATTACCCGAGCTCGAGCCAAGAAGACGCAACAAGCCCTGGCCTCCTTAATGCAACAAGCTCTGGCATCATTGAAGCGTCAAGGAAGCTTCCATGAAGAGTCCCAAGACATCTATACTTGCTTGGAAGCCCAAACGACATGAGCATGGTTTACTGTCTTATTTTAGCTTAACAATAAGATGGACTAAGTGTTTGAATAGCCCACGTTTGAGTCTTGTTGTGTCTTGGACTATTTGTTTTTATGTAACTAGGTTTAGGCATGAATTTGGGTTTAGTCTTATTTTCTATTGGTGTTAATTCCAGCCCACTTGTTTATGGGCTTAAGTGCTAGGTATTATTATAAATACCTTGTAAACGCTATTGATGAACAGATTAGTAAATTGAATTTTCAGAATTTGAGTGTGCCTTTCTCTTGGGTTCCCTCTCTACTAGGCTTATCAAGGTCTTCTTCCTTGTGGCGCCTCCTTTTTCACCATCCATCATTGCTATACCTTAGGTTCTCAAATTCTTATTCGTAGGGTCAAGGTCCAATACTTTAGGTTCGAGTCTAGGTTTTCAGACGTTGTCATTCATCAACTACGTTTTTGTACTGTTGCGTTTCACCTACTTCAAACTCCAATCTACGTTTCCTCTTGTCCATGCGCATCAATTGGTATTCAGAGCTCAAGTTTCGATTTTGGTTTGTCTGTGCATCACTCACTTTTCAATTTTTGGTTTGCTGGTTTCGATTTTTTTTCCTGCTCTCTTGTTAGTTTTGATTTCTAGCCGCACCCCTCAAAAAAATAACCCTAGCCGTACCCCTCAAAAAAAAACCCTAGCCGCACCCCTCACAAAAAACCCTAGCTGCACCCTTCAAAAAAAACCATAGCCGCACCCCTCACAAAAAAAAAACTGATATGGACCTCACCGAAAGAAGATGAGGTTCATATGAAGAAGACGAAGAACACTTGAAAAAAAAACAATAACAAGTTAAAAACGCAGCAAAATAAAAATTAGAAGTAAAACCAAGACCCGTTGTGTAGAAACACAAGAACCTATGGTATTGGACCAAGACCCGTTGCCTAGAAAAGCAAGAACCTATGGTATATATTGGTGGAAGGTAGAAGAACGCCACAAGGAAGACCTTGATAAGTTCAAGAGTTCTCAAGAGAACCAAAGAGAAGAAGTCTCTCAATTTTATTGCTAAAATCAATTGTGTTCTCCCCAAAGGGTTACATAACTATTTATAGGCAAATAGATAACTTGCAGCACAAGTAATAGGAATCCTACTTTCCTAACTTGCAGAATAGGAAATAGCAAACTTGCAGAACAAGCAATAGGAATCCTACTCTCCTAACTTGCAGAACAAGTAATAGAAGTCTTACAAAATCTATTATTTAAAAAGGAATTGGGCTTAAATTAAATTAAGACAATGTTTAGCCCAATAATACTTAACTAAATAAAATATGCATCTAGCCTAATTTGCATTTCGGCCCAATACTTGTGTGTCTTCAAGAAGGTTGAACTTGGGCTTGGATCATGTTGTAGAAGACTTTATCATCCTCCATGCTCAAGCTTTGTTGGGCTTTCTCTCTAGCAATATCAATGAAACCAGCCAAGGCTTGTTGCATCATCTTTGATTTAGCTCTTGTAATTGGACCTCCATGGATACTCAAAGGATCACGATCATCACGAACATGACTTGAGCTTTGTGAGCTTGGATCTCCATCATTCCCCCTCTCCTCGAAAGGATTTGTCCTCAAATCAGAATCACCTTCTCATGTAGTTGCTTAACAAAATCAGCTTTCTTTTCCCCATCCAAACTAGCTCTCTCCTCAATAGGTAATGGTAAAAGATCCAATGGAGTGAGTGGATTAAAACCATAGACAACTTCAAATGGAGAATAACTAGTAGTGGAATGCACACTTCTATTGTAAGCAAACTCCACATGAGGCAAACAATCTTCCCAATTCTTCAAATTCTTTTGAATAATGGACCTCAACAAAGTAGACAAAGTACGATTGACTACTTCAGTTTGACCATCGGTTTGTGGATGACAAGTAGTTGAAAACAATAGCTTTGTTCCTAACTTTCCCCATAATGTTTTCCAAAAATAGCTAAGGAACTTCACATCACGGTCAGAAACAATGGTCCTCGGAACCCCATGTAGACGAACAATTTCCTTGAAGAATAAATCGGCAATGTTACTTGCATCATCTGTCTTGTGACAAGCAATGAAGTGAGCCATCTTAGAGAACCTATCAACAACAACAAAAACAGAATCTCTACCTCTCTTCGTTCTTGGTAACCCCAAAACAAAGTCCATAGAAATGTCAGTCCAAGGAGCAGTAGGAATAGGCAATGGAGTATAAAGACCATGATTCATAACTCTAGACTTAGCTTGTTTACAAGTGACACATCTCTCACACAATTTTTCAACATCTCTTTTCATGTTAGGCCAAAAGAAGTGATCATGCAATATATCTAAAGTTTTCTTTACTCCAAAATGTCCCATTAACCCACCACTATGGGCTTCTCTAACAAGTAATTCTCTTAAAGAACTCCTAGGCACACATAATCTATTTTCCCTAAATAAGAATCCATCATGCCTATAAAACTTTCCAAAACCAGTTTTCTCACATGCAATGAACACATTTTCAAAATCCTCATCAGTAGCATACAAGTCTTTAATATACTCAAATCCAAGTAGTTTTGCATTAAGAGTAGTGATTAGAGTATACCTTCGAGATAATGCATCAGCCACGACATTTTCTTTACCTTGTTTATATTTGATCACATATGGAAATGTTTCAATGAACTCCATCCACTTGGCATGACGCATGTTCAATTTGCTTTGTCCTTTCAAGTGCTTCAAAGACTCATGATCAGTGTGGATGACGAATTCCTTGGGCCATAAATAATGTTGCCATGTTTCCAATGCCCTCACTAATGCATACATCTCTTTATCATATGTGGGATAGTTAAGGGCAGCTCCACTTAACTTCTCACTGAAAAAAGCAATGGGGCGCTTCTCCTGCATTAAAACAACTTTGATGCCTATGCTTGAAGCATCACACTCAATCTTGATTGTTTTCTCTTTTTGCTTAACCTCATCTTCACTCACTATTTTTTTCTCACTCTCTTTTAATCTCAATTGATCCTCATCTTTCATTAGCACACTTAAAGTTTGACATGCTATATATTCCTTTCCATCCATGGGTAATTCCATACTATCCTCATCATCCTTTAATTGCAGCATAGAATCATCATCAAAATCTTCTTCGTAATTGCTATCCAACTTATTATTAGCAACATTATCACATGCATAAGAAGTATTATCTTGGTTTACCTTAGCTAGGGCAACGCCATGTTGCTCCAACTTATCATATTTAATCAACTTCGACTCTATTCTTGAAAGTTGTTGTTGCATGGCTAGGAACATGATCTCAATGTTACTCAAATCAAGCTTTTCACTATTAGAAGACATAATTGTAACCTGCAAGAAACGTTAGTAAAAGAAACAGACCTCACAAGTATGACCTCACGTGTTTACACTTAATACACACAAGAATGTTACACTCACACTCGTGTTTCACACAATTTTAATATGGCTTTTCTCTACTAATGTTACTCACACACTCTTGCCTTGTTTCCCTCACACAACTTTTCTCTATAGGTTCTATATTGAACTCAAGACTTAATAAAAAATCAGCTTATGGAATTCAACTATCAACCAACAAAACAAGCTAGGCACAAGATTTTAATCAAGGGAAAACAAAACAATGAAGACTCAACAAGACTTTGCAAGACTCAATAAGGCTTAAGAAGACTCTAATGAAACTAAACCTTGAAGGAAATATGTGTGTTTTGGGGTGTTTAATTAGGGTAGGGTTTAGCCAAAGGTGGGGTAGTTTTGTCCTTTTATGTGGTAGGGTCAAAAAGGTAATTTTAGGCAGTAGGGTAGAATGGCAGCAATAAATTTTCAAATTAGGCAAATAAGAAATCTCAAAGCTCAAGAAAGATTGACTACCTCAAGATTTTGATGAAGCACACCTCCACGAATTACCTTTGATGTTGCACTTGCTACACATGATGTAATAAATCCCCTCTTGAATTGATTTTTCTTTTCTCTCTTTTTTCTTTTTTTTCTCTTTTTTCTTTTTTTTATATTTTACTAAAGTAAACGAACAATGAAGAAAAAAAACAAAAAGTCTAAATAATAAGAAGAGGTTTACCTGGGGAACAAGGCAACTTTTTGACAAAAACAAGCTAGTTTTGGTAGCAGCTTGTGTGGCAAGGAATGAGAGGGAATGGTGGTTTGTGAAACAAGTAGTCTTTATGTGATGTAGAGCTTTTGAAGGTTTCTTGGTGAGCAAGAAAACCTTTGGGATTTGGTTACTTGGAGAACAAGATAGGGTTTACTTGGTGGCTAAGTAAAGACAATAGGTTTGAGGGACAAACAATATTAGTGGTGGCTTGGAAAAGGATTCAAGATCAAGGTTTGTCCACGACAAGAAGATAAAGAAAAAAAAAACAAAAACGAAACTCTCACGAATTAAACCTAAGCTCTGATACCAAATGATATGGACCTCACCGAAAGAAGATGAGGTTCATATGAAGAAGACGAAGAACACTTGAAAAAAAAACAATAACAAGTTAAAAACGCAGCAAAATAAAAATTAGAAGTAAAACCAAGACCCGTTGTGTAGAAACACAAGAACCTATGGTATTGGACCAAGACCCGTTGCCTAGAAAAGCAAGAACCTATGGTATATATTGGTGGAAGGTAGAAGAACGCCACAAGGAAGACCTTGATAAGTTCAAGAGTTCTCAAGAGAACCAAAGAGAAGAAGTCTCTCAATTTTATTGCTAAAATCAATTGTGTTCTCCCCAAAGGGTTACATAACTATTTATAGGCAAATAGATAACTTGCAGCACAAGTAATAGGAATCCTACTTTCCTAACTTGCAGAATAGGAAATAGCAAACTTGCAGAACAAGCAATAGGAATCCTACTCTCCTAACTTGCAGAACAAGTAATAGAAGTCTTACAAAATCTATTATTTAAAAAGGAATTGGGCTTAAATTAAATTAAGACAATGTTTAGCCCAATAATACTTAACTAAATAAAATATGCATCTAGCCTAATTTGCATTTCGGCCCAATACTTGTGTGTCTTCAAGAAGGTTGAACTTGGGCTTGGATCATGTTGTAGAAGACTTTATCATCCTCCATGCTCAAGCTTTGTTGGGCTTTCTCTCTAGCAATATCAATGAAACCAGCCAAGGCTTGTTGCATCATCTTTGATTTAGCTCTTGTAATTGGACCTCCATGGATACTCAAAGGATCACGATCATCACGAACATGACTTGAGCTTTGTGAGCTTGGATCTCCATCAAAAACCCTAGCCGCACCCCTAAAAAAAAAAGCCCCTGGCCGCACCCCTCAAAAAAAAAACCCTAGCCGCACCCTCCTCTTTTCAAGGAAACCGCAACACTCAGAGTAAAAAAAAAGGGAAAGAAAAAAAAAGAAAAGAAGAAGAATTTAAAAAAAAAAGCAAAAATCGAAAAAAAAAATTTTTGCGGTACTGTTCAAACAGGAAAATTTGGTTGAGTTAGGAGGCGTTCGAGTACCCGTTTTAAAGGAAACGACGAAAGAAAACGACCCCGTGACGCACGAGCCGAACGCTATCTTGGCCAAATTCCATCGTCTTCTTATAGTTTTAGGCCATTTTTTGTTTTTTTTGTCATTCTAGTGATTTTTTTTATTTTTTTATTATTTCTTTATTCTGTCTTTCTTTCTTTGAGTCACCCTAGCCCTAGCCACACCTTTCTGTGCAAAAAAAAAAGAATTCGAAAAAAAATCAGGAAAAAAAAAGAATTCAAAAAAAAAATCAGGAAAAAATACTTGGTGAATTAGTTGATTCTGTGAGGTTGATTCTTTGACTGAGTCTCTAGTGCGATTGTGAACTTATAGAGTTAAGGTAGAGTAAGGGAAAAAGGCAGGAGTGTGTGAGAAACATTAGGAGAGAAAAGCCAAATTACTTGAGTAAAACACGAGTGTAAACATGTGAGGATATCTTTGTTGAAAATGTCTTCTGAAGGTGATAAGTCCGACTTTAAAAAGATTGAATTCATGCTTCAGGCAATGCAACAACAGTTCCAACGGATGGACGTGAAATTCAATGACATTCATGATAAGTTGAACCAACATGAAGCTCGGTTTGCAAAGATCCAGCAAGGTGATACTTCTCGTCTAAAAAGTAAGGTTGTTGCCAATGACGAGTATGATGATAATGTTGGGTATGATTCGAATGAAGAGTCTGGGATCGATAGACATCATATAAGGTACCATGGGTATAGAGATCGAGTTGATAGAGCCTGTGATAGAGGCAAGGAGAAGATGGATAGAAACCTTGGCAGTATAAAACTGAAGATTCCTCCTTTCCAAGGCAAGAATGATCCTGAGGCATATTTGGAGTGGGAACGAAAGATTGAAGTGGTGTTTGACTGCCACCACTACTCTGAGGAAAAGAAGGTCAAACTTGCAGCAATTGAGTTCACAGAGTATGCTATGGTTTGGTGGGATCAATTAGTCACTAGTAGAAGAAGATATGGTGATCCTCCAGTGTCTACATGGGATGAGATGAAGCGCATCATGAGGAAGAGATTTGTTCCTACTCATTACCACAGAGAGTTATACCAGAAGCTCCAATGTCTTACCCAGGGTTTAAAGAGTGTTGAGGATTACTACAAAGAGATGGAAATAACCATGATCCGAGCCAATATCCAGGAGGATGTAGAAGCTACTATGGCTCGTTCTCTCCAAGCCTTAAATCGTGAGATTGCCAATGTACTAGAGTTGCAGCAATACATGGACTTAGAGGAGATGCTGCATGTGGCCATCAAAGTCGAAAGGCAACTCCAACCGAAGGGTACATCCCGTTTCACTCCTAGTTCAGTTCCTATTTGGAAATCTAACACCTTTCGTAGGGATGATAAGCCTGTGTCTACGCCTAAGTCAGAGAGCCATGCTAAGCCCAAGCCTGAGGGCCCTCCAAAGCCCAAGACTGAACCTGCCCAAGCACCCTAGAGCAGGACACATGACATTAAGTGTTTCAAGTGTTTAGGTCGCGGACATATTGCCTCACAGTGTCCCAACCGTAGAGTTATGATCATGCATGGGAATGGAGATGTTGAGAGTGAAGGTTCTGAAATCGGTGTAGAAGATGAGATGGCTGCGTTAGAAAATGTTGACGAAGAAGAAGTTGTTGAGTATGCTGCTCATGGTGAAGCACTTGTTGCTAGGCGTGCTCTTACTACTCATGTGAAGTTTGAAGATGAGGCACAGCGCGAGAACATCTTCCATACGAGATGCCATATTCATGACAAGGTATGTACTGTAATCATTGATGGTGGGAGTTGTACTAATGTTGCTAGCACATACGTTGTTGATAAGTTAAAGTTACCCACTACCAAGCATCACCACCCATATAAGTTGCAGTGGATTAATGACTGTGGTGAAGTCAACGTGGTGAAGCAAGTCTTGGTTCCTTTTCGTATTGGAAGGTATCATGATGAGGTGTTGTGTGACGTGGTGCCCATGCAAGCTAGCCACATATTGCTGGGCAGACCGTGGCAGTATGATCGGAGAGTCATCCACGATGGTTACACTAACCGTTACTCCTTTACTATGGATGGCAAGAAGATCGCTCTTGCTCCCCTTAGCCCTAAGGAGATTTATGAGGACCAATTAAGGCTAAAGGAGTAACATGATAAGCAAAGGAAGCAAGCTAAAGAAAAGAAAGAAAAGAAGGAAAACAAGGAAAGCAAAACAGTGAGCTGCTATGCCAAACCCCGAGATGTGAAGATTGCATTTCTTGCTAAGTCTCCTATCCTGTTACTCTTATTTAAAGATTCTTATTTTATTGATGCAGAACTCCATGATACTTTACCTACTGATGTTGTCTCATTATTGCAGGAGTTCGAGGATGTCCTCCCTGAGGAGATCCCAAGTGGATTACCACCGATTCGTGGGATCGAGCACACGATTGACCTTGTCCCTGGAGCTGCCATTCCTAACCATCCAGCCTACAAAAGTAATCCCACGGAGACGAAAGAGCTACAAAGGCAAGTTGAGGAGCTTATGAGGAAAGGTTATGTGAGAGTAGTCTTTGAGCCTGGTGATTGGGTTTGGGTACATATGAGAAAGGAGTGGTTTCTTGTTCAGCAACAAACCAAGTTGCATCCTCAAGGAGATGGACCATTCCAAGTCATTGAAAAGATCAACGATAATGCCTACCAATTGGATCTTCCTGGTGAGTATGGTGTATCTGCTACTTTTAATGTTTCTGATCTTTCTCCCTTTTCTTTTGATGAAGGTATATGCGATTTGAGGACAAATTCATTTGAGGAGAGGGAGAATGATGGAGATCTACTTGCTCGTGATGTTCATGATGCTAAGGATCCATTGGTCATCCAAAGAGGTCTAATTACCCGAGCTCGAGCCAAGAAGACGCAACAAACCCTGGCCTCCTTAATGCAACAAGCTCTGGCATCATTGAAGTGTCAAGGAAGCTTCCATGAAGAGTCCCAAGACATCTATACTTGCTTGGAAGCCCAAACAACATGAGCATGGTTTACTGTCTTATTTTAGCTTAACAATAAGATGGGCTAAGTGTTTGAATAGCCCACGTTTGAGTCTTGTTGTGTCTTGGACTATTTATTTTTATGTAACTAGGTGCATGGTTTACTGTCTTATTTTAGCTTAACAATAAGATGGGCTAAGTGTTTGAATAGCCCACGTTTGAGTCTTGTTGTGTCTTGGACTATTTATTTTTATGTAACTAGGTTTAGGCATAAATTTGGGTTTAGTCTTATTTTCTGTTGGTATTAATTCCAGCCCACTTGTTTATGGGCTTAAGTGCTAGGTATTATTATAAATACCTTGTAAACGCTATTGATGAACAGATTAGTAAATTGAATTTTCAGAATTTGAGTGTGCCTTTCTCTTGGGTTCCCTTTCTAGTAGGCTTATCAAGGTCTTCTTCCTTGTAGTGCCTCCTTTTTCACCATCCATCTTTGCTATACCTTTGGTTCTCGAATTCTTATTCGTAGGGTCAAGGTCCAATACTTTGGGTTCGAGTCTCTTTCGGCTTCGGGTCTAGGTTTTCAGACGTTGTCATTCATCAACTACGTTTTTGTCCTGTTGCGTTTCACCTCCTTCAAACTCCAATCTACGTTTCCTCTTGTCCGTGTGCATCATTAACCCACCACTATGGGCTTCTCTAACAAGTAATTCTCTTAAAGAACTCCTAGGCACACATAATCTATTTTCCCTAAATAAGAATCTATCATGCCTATAAAACTTTCCAAAACCAGTTTTCTCACATGGAATGAACACATTTTCAAACTCCTCATCAGAAGCATACAAGTCTTTAATATACTCAAATCCAAGTAGTTTTGCATTAAGTGTAGTGATTAGAGTATACCTTCGAGATAATGCATCAACCACGACATTTTCTTTACCTTTTTTATATTTGATCACATATGAAAATGTCTCAATGAACTCCATCCACTTGGCATGACGCTTGTTCAACTTGCTTTGTCCTTTCAAGTGCTTCAAGGACTCTTGATCAGTGTGGACAACAAATTCCTTAGGCCATAAATAGTGTTGCCATGTTTCCAAGGCTCTCACTAATGCATACATCTCTTTATCATATGTGGGATAGTTAAGGACAGGTCCACTTAACTTCTCACTGAAAAAAGCCTTCTCTTGGATTAAAACAACTTCGATACCTATGCTTGAAGCATCACACTCAATCTTGATTGTTTTCTCTTTTTGCTTAACCTCATCTTCACTCACTATTTTTTTCTCACTCTCTTTTAATCTCAATTGATCCTCATCTTTCATTAGCACACTTAAAGTTTGACATGCTATATATTCCTTTCCATCCATGGGTAATTCCATACTATCCTCATCATCCTCTAATTGCAACATAGAATCATCATCAAAATCTTCTTCATAATTGCTATCCAACTTATTATGAGCAACATTATCATATGCATAAGAAGTATTATCTTGGTTTACATTAGCTAGGGCAACATCATGTTGCTCCAACTTATCATATTTAATCAACTTCGACTCTATCCTCGAAAGTTGTTGTTGCATGGCTAGGAACATGATCTCAATCTTACTCAAATAAAGCTTTTCACTATTAGAAGACATGATTGTAACCTGCAAGAAACATTAGTAAAAGAAAAAGATCTCACAAGTATGACCTCACGTGTTTTCACTCAATACACACAAGAATGTAACACTCACACTCGTGTTTTACACAATTTTAATATAGCTTTTCTCTACTAATATTATTCACACACTATTGCCTTTTTCCCTCACAGAACTTTTCTCTTTAGGTTCTATATTGAACTCAAGACTCAATAAAAAATCAACTTATGGAATTCAACTATCAACTAACAATAACCAAGCTGAGCACAAGACTCAACAAGACTTTATAAGACTCAATAAGCCTTAAGAAGACTCAAATGAAACTAAACCTTGAAAGAAATATGCGTGTTTTGGGGTGTTTAATTAGGGTAGGGTTTAGCGAAAGGTGGGGTAGTTTTGTCCTTCCATGTGGTAGGGTCAAAAAGGTAATTTTAAGCTGATGCGCACGGACAAGACAAAACGTAGCTTGGAAATTGAAGGAGCTGAAACGCAACAGGACAACTTCTGAAAACCTAGACCCGAAGCCTAAAGAGACTCGAACCCAAAGGTATTGGACCTTGACCCTATGACTAAGAATTCGAGAACCTAAGGATAACAATGGTGGATGGTGAAGAAGGAGGCGCCACAAGGAAGAAGACCTTGATAAGCCTAGTTGAGAGGGAACCCAAGAGAAAGGCACACTCAATTTCTGAAAATTCACTTAACTAATCTGTTCATCAATAGCGTTTACAAGGTATTTATAATAATACCTAGCACTTAAGCCCATAAACAAGTGGGCTGGAATTAACACCAATAGAAAATAAGACTAAACCCAAATTCATGCCTAAACCTAGTTACATAAAATATATAGTCCAAAACACAACAAGACTCAATCGTGGGCTATCCAAACACTTAGCTCATCTTATTGTTAAGCTAAAATAAGACAGTAAACCATGCTTATGTCGTTTGCGCTTCCAAGTAAGTATAGATGTCTTGAGACTCTTCATGGAAGCTTCCTTGACACTTCAATGATGCCAGAGCTTGTTGCATTAATGAGGCCAAGGCTTGTTGCATCTTCTTAGCTCGAGCTCGGGTAATTGGACCTCCTTGGATGACCAATGGATACTTAGCATCACGAACATCACGAGCAAGTGGATCTCCATCATTCCCCCTCTCCTCAAAAGGATTTGTCCTCAAATCGCATATACCTTCATCAAAAGAAAAGGGAGAAAGATCAGAAACATTAAAAGTAGCAGATACACCATACTCACCAGGAAGATCCAATTTGTAGGCATTATCGTTGATCTTCTCTATGACTTGGAATGGTCCATCTCCTCGGGGATGCAGCTTGGTTCGTCGCTGAACAGGAAACCTCTCCTTTCTCATATGCACCCAAACCCAATCACCAGGCTCAAAGACTACTTTCTTTTGATGCTTATTTGCTTGGGTGGTATACTGCTCAGTCTTCTTTGCAATAGCTTGACGAACTCTCTCATGGAGTTGCTTCACAAACTTAGCCTTCTGTTCTCCATCCAAGTTACTTTGCTCCGCACTCGGTAATGGGAACAAATCCAAAGGAGTAAGAGGATTGAAGCCATAAACAACTACGAATGGAGAGCAACTAGTAGTGGAGTGAACACTGCAGTTATATGCAAACTCCACATGGGGCAAGCAATCTTCCCAATTCTTCAAATTCTTTTGGATAATGGACCTCAATAAGGTAGATAGGGTTCGATTGACAACCTCAGTCTGTCCATCAGTCTGGGGGTGACAAGTGGTGGAGAATAACAATTTCGTTCCCAACTTTCCCCATAACGTCTTCCAAAAGTAACTAAGGAACTTGACATCACGATCGGAAACAATAGTCCTCGGTACACCATGTAGACGTACTATCTCTTTGAAGAAAAGGTCAGCAACATTGCTCGCGTCATCCGTCTTGTCGCAGGCGATCAAATGAGCCATCTTAGAGAACCTGTCAACCACAACAAAAACAGAATCTCTACCGCATTTTGTTCGAGGCAAGCCCAAAACAAAATCCATAGAGATATCAGTCCACGGAGTAGTAGGAATGGGTAAAGGAGTATATAAACCATGATTATGAACTCTAGATTTAGCTTGCCTACATGAAATGCATCTAGCACATAACCTCTCTACATCTCTCCTCATGTTAGGCCAAAAGAAATGTTCTTGCAAAACATCTAGAGTTTTCCTAACTCCAAAGTGACCCATTAATCCTCCACTATGGGCTTCTCTAACTAACAGCTCGCACAATGAACTCCTAGGCACACATAATTTATTTTCTCTAAATAAGAACCTATCGTGCCTAAAGAACTTGCCAAAACCAGATGTAGCACATGCATCATAAACATTACCAAAATCAACATCATCAGCATACTGTTCTTTGATATACTCAAATCCTAAAAGTTTAGCATCAAGAGTAGTGATAAGAGTATACCTACGAGATAACGCATCAGTTACGACGTTCTCTTTACCTTGTTTGTACTTGATCACGTACGGGAACATCTCAATGAACTCTATCCACTTGGCATGACGCTTATGCAGCTTACTCTGTCCTTTCAAATGCTTCAAGGACTCATGATCAGTGTGGATGACAAATTCTTTGGGCCACAAGTAATGTTGCCATGTCTCCAAGGCCCTCACTAATGCGTACATCTCCTTGTCATATGTGGGATAGTTAAGTGCTGCTCCACTTAACTTCTCACTAAAGAAAGCAATTGGGCGTTTTTCCTGCATAAGCACAGCTCCAATACCTACACCTGAGGCATCGCACTCAGTCTCAAAAGTTTTAGTAAAGTCAGGCAGAGATAACAAAGGAGCAGAACAAAGTTTATCCTTAAGCAAATTAAAAGCATGCTCTTGTGCAGGACCCCAATGAAATGCAATAGTGCTAAAATCTCTAACGAATCGACGATAGAAAGTAGCTAAACCATGGAAACTACGCACCTCAGAAACAGACTTAGGTACAGGCCAATCTTTAATTGCCTTTACCTTCTCAATATCAATAGAAATGCCATGTGAAGAAACGACATACCCAAGAAAAATAATCTTATCAGTGCAGAATGTACATTTCTTAAAATTGGCATACAAACTTGCATTCCTCAAAACAGTAAGAACGTTCCTAAGATGCTCAACATGCTCATGCAGACTCTTACTGTAGATCAAAATGTCATCAAAATAGACAACCACATATTTACTAATGAAATCACGTAAAACATGGTTCATTAATCTCATAAATGTACTGGGTGCATTAGTCAAGCCAAAAGGCATAACTAACCACTCGTAGAGACCATGTTTAGTCTTAAATGCGGTTTTCCTTTCATCACCTTCTTTCATACGAATTAGGTGATATCCGCTCTTTAAATCGATTTTAGAAAACATGCATGCACCATGCAATTCATCAAGCATATCATCTAGCCTAGGAATAGGATAGCGGTACTTTACAGTGATTTTGTTGACGGCTCGGCAGTCAATGCACATCCTCCACGTCCCATCTTTTTTTTGGCACAAGCAGTACGGGCATGGCGCATGGACTCATGCTCTCTCTCACATAACCTTTCCTTATGAGCTCCTCAACTTGCCTTTGAAGCTCCTTCGTCTCCTCGGGATTACTTCTGTAGGCTGGACGGTTAGGAATGGTAGCTCCGGGGACAAGGTCAATCATGTGCTCGATCCCACGAATCGGTGGTAATCCACTTGGGATCTCCTCAGGGAATACATCCTGGAACTCCTGCAACAATGAGACAACATCAGTAGGCAAAGTATCATGGAGTTCAGCATCAATAAAATAAGAATCTTTAAATACGAGTAAAAGGATAGGAGACTTAGCAAGAAATGCAATCTTCACATCTCGGGGTTTGGCGTAGCAGCTCACTGTTTTGCTTTCCTTGTTTTCCTTCTTTTCTTTCTGTTCTTTAGCTTGATTCCTTTGTTCATCATGTTGCTCCTTTAGCCTTAATTAGTCCTCATAAATCTCCTTGGGGCTAAGGGGAGCAAGTGATGGAGATCCAGATGGAGATCCACTTGCTCGTGAAGATCCAGATGGAGATCCACTTGCTCGTGATGTTCGTGATGCTAAGGATCCATTGGTCATCCAAGGAGGTCCAATTACCCGAGCTCGAGCTAAGAAAATGCAACAAGCCCTGGCCTCATTCATGCAACAAGCTCTGGCATCATTGAAGTGTCAAGGAAGCTTCCATGAAGAGTCACAAGACATCTATACTTGCTTGGAAGCCCAAACGACATGAGCATGGTTTACTATCTTATTTTAGCTTAACAATAAGATGGGCTAAGTGTTTGGATAGCCCACGTTTGAGTCTTGTTGTGTCTTGGACTATTTATTTTATGTAACTAGGTTTAGGCATGAATTTGGGTTTAGTTTTATTTTTCTATTGGTGTTAATTCCAGCCCACTTGTTTATGGGCTTAAGTGCTAGGTATTATTATAAATACCTTGTAAACGCTATTGATGAGATCAGATCAGTTAAGTGAATTTTCAGATATTGAGTGTGCCTTTCTCTTGGGTTCCCTCTCTACTAGGCTTATCAAGGTCTTCTTCCTTGTGGCGCCTCCTTCTTCACCATCCACCATTGCTATACCTTAGGTTCTCGAATTCTTATTCGTAGGGTCAAGGTCCAATACCTTGGGTTCGAGTCTCTTTAGGCTTTGGGTCTAGGTTTCATAAGGTATCCTTCATCGTCTTTTGCTTCTATCCAGTTGCGTTTCAGTTCCTTCAAACTCCAACCTACGAGTTCTTCTGTCCGTGCGCATCAGTTGGTATTCAGAGCTCCAGTTCCGATTTTCTGGTTTGTTCGTGCGTCACTCACTTTTTTAAAATTTTTTTTTCTTTTGTTCGTTCCACTTTCTGGTTTGTTTGTGTGTTCCTAGCCGCCACTTATTTCTTAACCCTAAAACCCTAGCCACCACTTATTTCATTACACAAAAAACCCTAGCCACCACTTATTTCATTACACAAAAAACCCTAGCCACCACTTATTTCATTACACAAAAAACCCTAGCCACCACTTATTTCATTACACAAAAAAACCCTAGCCACCACTTATTTCATTACACAAAAAAACCCTAGCCGCACCCCTCAAAAATAAACTCCTTGCCGCACCCTAAAAAAAAAAAAAAAAAAAAAAAAAACCCTAGCCGCAATTACTCAAAACCCTGTCGCACCCCTTCAACAAACCCTAGCCGCAATTCCTCAAAACCCTGTCGCACTCCTTCAAAAAACCCTAGCCGCGCTCCTCCTCTTTTCAAGGAAACCGCAACACTCAGAGTTGAAAAAAAAAAAACAGAAAAAAAAAACAGAAAAAAAAAAACAGAAAAAAAAAAAGAATTCGGAAAAAAAAAAAATTTTGTTGCGGTACTGTTCAAACCGAAAATTTTGGTTGAGTTAGGAGGCGTGCGAGTACCCGTTTTAAAGGAAACGACGAAAGAAAACGACCCCGTGGAGTTTACTACACGGGCCCCACCCTATCTTGGCCAAATTCCATCGTCTTCTTATAGTTTTAGGCCATTTTTTATTTTTTTTGTCATTTTAGTGATTTTTCTTAATTTTTTTTTATTCTGTCTTTCTTTCTTTGAGTCATCCTAGCCCTAGCCACACCTTTCTGTGCAAAAAAAAAAAAAGGGAAAAGAATTCGAAAAAAAAAAAAAAAATTCAGAAAAAAAAAAAAAAAGAGAAGAATTCAAAAAAAAAAAAAAAAAATCTTGGTGACAATACTTGGTGAATTAGTTGATTCTGTGAGGTTGATTCTTTGATTGAGTCTCTAGTGCGATTGTGAACCTATAGAGTTAAGGTAGAGTAAGGGAAAAAGGCAGGAGTGTGTGAGAAACATTAGTAGAGAAAAGCCAAATTACTTGAGTGAAACACGAGTGTACACACGTGAGGATATCTTTGTTGAAAATGTCTTCTGAAGGTGATAAGTCCGACTTTAAAAAGATTGAATTCATGCTTCAGGCAATGCAACAACAGTTCCAACGGATGGACGTGAAATTCAATGACATTCATGATAAGTTGAACCAACATGACGCTCGGTTTGCAAAGATCCAGCAAGGTGATACTTCTCGTCTAAAGAGTAAGGTTGTTGCCACTGACGAGTATGATGATAATGCTGGGTATGATTCGAACGAAGAGTCTGGGATCGATAGACATCATAGAAGGTACCATGGATATAGAGATCGAGTTGATAGAGCCTGTGATAGAGGCAAGGAGAAGATGGATGGAAACCTTGGCAGTATAAAATTGAAGATTCCTCCTTTCCAAGGCAAGAATGATCCTGAGGCATATTTGGAATGGGAACGGAAGATTGAAATGGTGTTTGACTGCCACCACTACTCTGAGGAAAAGAAGGTCAAACTTGCAGCAATTGAGTTCACAGAGTATGCTATGGTTTGGTGGGATCAGTTAGTCACTAGTAGAAGAAGATATGGTGATCGTCCAGTGTCTACATGGGATGAGATGAAGCGCATCATGCGGAAGAGATTTGTTCCTACTCATTACTACAGGGAGTTATACCAGAAGCTCCAAGGTCTTACCCAGGGCTCAAAGAGTGTTGAGGATTACTACAAAGAGATGGAAATAACCATGATCAGAGCCAATATCCAGGAGGATGCAGAAGCTACTATGGCTCGTTTTCTTCAAGGCTTAAACCGTGAGATTGCCAATGTAGTCGAGTTGCAGCATTACATGGATTTAGAGGAGATGTTGCATGTGGCCATCAAGGTGGAAAGGCAACTCAAAAGGAAAGGTACATCCCGTTTTACTTCTAGTTCAGTTCCTGTTTGGAAATCTAACACCTTTCATAGGGATGATAAGCCTGTGCCTACGCATAAGTCAGAGAGCTTTGCTAAGCCCAAGCCTGAGGGCCCTCCAAAGCCCAAGACTGAACCTGCCCAAGCATCCCAGAGCAGGACACGTGACATTAAGTGTTTCAAGTGCTTAGGACGTGGACATATTGCCTCACAGTGTCCCAACCGTAGAGTGATGATCATGCATGGGAATGGAGATGTTGAGAGTGAAGGTTCTGAACTCGGTGTAGAAGATGAGATGCCTGCGTTAGAAGATGTCGACGAAGAAGAAGTTGTTGAGTATGCTGCTCATGGTGAAGCACTTGTTGCTAGGCGTGCTCTTACTACTCATGTGAAGTTTGAGGATGAGGCACAGCGCGAGAACATCTTCCATACGAGATGCCATATTAGTGACAAGGTATGTACTGTAATCATTGATGGTGGGAGTTGTACTAATGTTGCTAGCACATACCTTGTTGATAAGTTAAAGTTGCCCACTACAAAGCATCACCACCCATATAAGTTGCAGTGGATTAATGACTGTGGTGAAGTCAACGTGGTGAAGCAAGTCTTGGTTCCGTTTCGTATTGGAAGGTATCACGATGAGGTGTTGTGTGACGTGGTGCCCATGCAAGCTAGCCACCTATTGCTGGGTAGACCGTGGCAGTATGATCGGAGAGTCATCCACGACGGTTACACTAACCGTTACTCCTTTACTATGGATGGCAAGAAGATCGCTCTTGCTCCCCTTAGCCCTAAGGAGATTTATGAGGACCAATTAAGGCTAAAGGAGCAACATGAAGAGCAACGGAAGCAAGGTAACGAAAAGAAAGAAAAGAAGGAAAACAAGGAAAGCAAAACAGTGAGCTGCTATGCCAAATCCCGAGATGTGAAGACTGCATTTCTTGCTAAGTCTCCTATCCTTTTACTCTTATTTAAAGATTCTTATTTTATTGATGCAGAACTCCGTGATACTTTGCCTACTGATGTTGTCTCATTGTTGCAGGAGTTCGAGGATGTATTCCCTGCGGAGATCCCAAGTGGATTACCACCGATTCGTGGGATCGAGCATATGATTGACCTTGTCCCCGGAGCTACCATTCCTAACCGTCCAGCCTACAGAAGTAATCCTGAGGAGACGAAGGAGCTTCAAAGGCAAGTTGAGGAGCTCATGAGGAAAGGTTATGTGAGAGAGAGCATGAGTCCATGCGCCGTGCCAGTGCTGCTTGTGCCAAAAAAAGATGGGACGTGGAGGATGTGCGTTGACTGTCGAGC
The DNA here is from genome assembly GCA_032173925.1 of Heritiera fomes. Lineage (NCBI taxonomy): Eukaryota > Viridiplantae > Streptophyta > Magnoliopsida > Malvales > Malvaceae > Heritiera > Heritiera fomes. Next base: position 32,686,479 of record JAPDPM010000002.1, on the reverse strand, counting down.
CGTCAACAAAATCACTGTAAAGTATCGCTATCCTATTCCTAGGCTAGATGACATGCTTGATGAGTTGCATGGTGCATGCCTGTTTTCTAAAATTGATTTAAAGAGCGGATATCACCAAATTCGTATGCGAGAAGGTGATGAATGGAAAACCGCATTCAAGACTAAACATGGTCTCTACGAGTGGTTAGTTATGCCTTTTGGCTTGACTAATGCACCCAGTACTTTCATGCGTTTAATGAACCATGTTTTACGTGATTTCATTGGTAAGTATGTGGTTGTCTATTTTGATGATATTTTGATATACAGTAAGAGCCAGCATGAGCATGTTGAGCATCTTAGGAATGTTCTTACTGTTTTGAGGAATGCAAGTTTGTATGCCAATTTTAAGAAATGTACATTCTGCACTGATAAGGTTGTTTTTCTTGGGTATGTCGTTTCTTCACATGGCATTTCTGTTGATATTGAGAAGGTAAAGGCAATTAAAGAATGGCCTGTACCAAAGTCTGTTTCTGAGGTGCGTAGTTTCCATGGTTTAGCTAGTTTCTATCGTCGATTCGTTAGAGATTTTAGCACTATAGCCGCACCTTTGATCGAAGTGGTCAAAAAGAATGTTGCATTTCATTGGGGTCCTGCACAAGAGCATGCTTTTAATTTGCTTAAAGATAAACTTTGTTCTGCTCCTTTGTTATCTCTGCCTGACTTTACTAAAACTTTTGAGATTGAGTGCGATGCCTCAGGTGTAGGTATTGGCGCTGTGCTTATGCAGGAAAAACGCCCAATTGCTTTCTTTAGTGAGAAGTTAAGTGGAGCAACACTTAACTATCCCACATATGACAAGGAGATGTACGCGTTAGTGAGGGCCTTGGAGACATGGCAACATTACTTGTGGCCCAAAGAATTTATCATCCACACTGATCATGAGTCCTTGAAGCATTTGAAAGGACAGAGTAAGCTGCATAAGCGTCATGCCAAGTGGATAGAGTTCATTGAGATGTTCCCGTACGTGATCAAGTACAAACAAGGTAAAGAGAACGTCGTAGCTGATGCGTTATCTCGTAGGTATACTCTTATCACTACTCTTGATGCTAAACTTTTAGGATTTGAGTATATCAAAGAACAGTATGCTGATGATGTTGATTTTGGCAATGTTTATGATGCATGTGCTACATCTGGTTTTGGCAAGTTCTTTAGGCATGATGGGTTCTTATTTAGAGAAAATAAATTATGTGTGCCTAGGAGTTCATTGCGCGAGCTGTTCGTTAGAGAAGCCCATAGTGGAGGATTAATGGGTCACTTTGGGGTTAGGAAAACTCTAGATGTTTTGCAAGAACATTTCTTTTGGCCTAACATGAGGAGAGATGTAGAGAGGTTATGTGCTAGATGCATTTCATGTAGGCAAGCTAAGTCTAGAGTTCATAATCATGGTTTATATACTCCTTTACCCATTCCTACTACTCCGTGGACTGATATCTCTATGGATTTTGTTTTGGGCTTGCCTCGAACAAAACGCGGTAGAGATTCTGTTTTTGTTGTGGTTGACAGGTTCTCTAAGATGGCTCATTTCATTGCTTGCCACAAGACGGATGACGCGAGCAACGTTGCTGACCTTTTCTTCAAAGAGATAGTACGTCTACATGGTGTACCAAGGACCATTGTTTCTGATCGAGATGCAAAGTTCCTTAGTTACTTTTGGAAGACGTTATGGGGAAAGTTGGGAACTAAATTGTTATTCTCCACCACTTGTCACCCCCAGACTGATGGACAGACTGAGGTCGTCAACCGAACCCTATCTACATTATTGAGGTCCATTATTCAGAAAAATTTGAAGAATTGGGAAGATTGCTTGCCCCATGTGGAGTTTGCATATAACCGCAGTGTCCACTCCACTACTAGTTGCTCTCCATTCGAAGTTGTTTATGGCTTCAATCCTCTTACTCCTTTGGATTTGTTGCCATTACCTAGTGCGGAGCAGAGTAATTTGGATGGAGAACAGAAGGCTAAGTTTGTGAAGCAACTCCATGAGAGAGTTCGTCAAGCTATTGAAAAGAAGACTGAGCAATATACCACCCAAGCAAACAAGCATCGAAAGAAAGTAGTCTTTGAGCCTGGTGATTGGGTTTGGGTGCATATGAGAAAGGAGAGGTTTCCTGTTCAGCGACGAACCAAGCTGCATCCCCGAGGAGATGGACCATTCCAAGTCATAGCGAGGATCAACGATAATGCCTACAAATTGGATCTTCCTGGTGAGTATGGTGTATCTGCTACTTTTAATGTTTCTGATCTTTCTCCCTTTTCTTTTGATGAAGGTATATGCGATTTGAGGACAAATCCTTTTGAGGAGAGGGGGAATGATGGAGATCCAGATGGAGATCCACTTGCTCGTGAAGATCCAGATGGAGATCCACTTGCTCGTGATGTTCGTGATGCTAAGGATCCATTGGTCATCCAAGGAGGTCCAATTACCCGAGCTCGAGCTAAGAAAATGCAACAAGCCCTGGCCTCATTCATGCAACAAGCTCTGGCATCATTGAAGTGTCAAGGAAGCTTCCATGAAGAGTCACAAGACATCTATACTTGCTTGGAAGCCCAAACGACATGAGCATGGTTTACTATCTTATTTTAGCTTAACAATAAGATGGGCTAAGTGTTTGGATAGCCCACGTTTGAGTCTTGTTGTGTCTTGGACTATTTATTTTATGTAACTAGGTTTAGGCATGAATTTGGGTTTAGTTTTATTTTTCTATTGGTGTTAATTCCAGCCCACTTGTTTATGGGCTTAAGTGCTAGGTATTATTATAAATACCTTGTAAACGCTATTGATGAGATCAGATCAGTTAAGTGAATTTTCAGATATTGAGTGTGCCTTTCTCTTGGGTTCCCTCTCTACTAGGCTTATCAAGGTCTTCTTCCTTGTGGCGCCTCCTTCTTCACCATCCACCATTGCTATACCTTAGGTTCTCGAATTCTTATTCGTAGGGTCAAGGTCCAATACCTTGGGTTCGAGTCTCTTTAGGCTTTGGGTCTAGGTTTCATAAGGTATCCTTCATCGTCTTTTGCTTCTATCCAGTTGCGTTTCAGTTCCTTCAAACTCCAACCTACGAGTTCTTCTGTCCGTGCGCATCAGCAAGAGCGATCTTCTTGCCATCCATAGTAAAGGAGTAACGGTTAGTGTAACCGTCGTGGATGACTCTCCGATCATATTGCCACGGTCTGCCCAGCAACATGTGGCTAGCTTGCATGGGCACCACGTCACACAACACCTCATCGTGATACCTTCCAATACGAAAAGGAACCAAGACTTGCTTCACCACGTTGACTTCACCACAGTCATTAATCCACTGCAACTTATATGGGTGGTGATGCTTGGTAGTGGGCAACTTTAACTTATCAACAAGGTATGTGCTAGCAACATTAATACAACTCCCACCATCAATGATTACAGTACATACCTTGTCACGAATATGGCATCTCATATGGAAGATGTTCTCGCGCTGTGCCTCATCCTCAAACTTCACATGAGTAGTAAGAGCACGCCTAGCAACAAGTGCTTCACCATGAGCAGCATACTCAACAACTTCTACTTCATCAATATTTTCTAACGCAGGCATCTCATCTTCTACACCGATTTCAGAACCTTCACTCTCAACATCTCCATTCCCATGCATGATCATCACTCTACGGTTGGGACACTGTGAGGCAATATGTCCACGACCTAAACACTTGAAACACTTAATGTCACGTGTCCTGCTTTGGGATGCTTGGGCAGGTTCAGTCTTGGGCTTTGGAGGGCCCTCAGGCTTGGGCTTAGCATGGCTCTCTGACTTAGGCGTAGACACAGGTTTATCATCCCTATGAAAGGTGTTAGATTTCCAAACAGGAACTGAACTAGGAGTGAAATGGGATGTACCTTTCCGTTGGAGTTGCCTTTCGACTTTGATGGCCACATGCAGCATCTCCTCTAAGTCCATGTAATGCTGCAACTCTACTACATTGGCAATATCACGATTTAAGCCTTGGAGAAAAGGAGCCATAGTAGCTTCTGCATCCTCTTGGATATTGGCTCGGATCATGGTTATTTCCATCTCTTTGTAGTAATCCTCAACACTCTTTGAACCCTGGGTAAGACCTTGGAGCTTCTGGTATAACTCTCTGTAGTAATTAGTAGGAACAAATCTCTTCCGCATGATGCGCTTCATCTCATCCCATGTAGACACTGGAGGATCACTGATGGAGATCCACTTGCTCGTGATGTTCATGATGCTAAGGATCCATTGGTCATCCAAGGAGGTCCAATTACCCGAGCTCGAGCTAAGAAGATGCAACAAGCCTTGGCCTCATTAATGCTACAAGCTCTGGCATCATTGAAGTGTCAAGGAAGCTTCCATGAAGAGTCCCAAGACATCTATACTTACTTGGAAGCCCAAACGACATGAGCATGGTTTACTGTCTTATTTTAGCTTAACAATAAGATAGGCTAAGTGTTTGGATAGCCCACGATTGAGTCTTGTTGTGTTTTGGACTATTTATTTTATGTAACAAGGTTTAGGCATAAATTTGGGTTTAGTCTTATTTTCTATTGGTGTTAATTCCAGCCCACTTGTTTATGGGCTTAAGTGCTAGGTATTATTATAAATACCTTGTAAACGCTATTGATGGGGAGATCAGTTAATTGAATTTTCAGAAATTGAGTGTGCCTTTCTCTTGGGTTCCCTCTCAACTAGGCTTATCAAGGTCTTTTTCCTTGTGGCGCCTCCTTCTTCACCACCCACCATTGTTATACCTTAGGTTCTCGAATTCTTATTCGTAGGGTCAAGGTCCAATACCTTTGGGTTCGAGTCTCTTTAGGCTTCGGGTCTAGGTTTTCAGAAGTTGACATTCATCAACTTTGCTTCTGTCTTTTTGCGTGTCAGCTCCTTCAAATTCCAAGCTACGTTTCTCTTGTCCGTGCGCATCAGTTGGTAATCAGAGCTTAAGTTTCGATTTTCTGGTTTGTTTCTGCGTCACTCACTTTTCGATTTTTGGTTTGTTGGTTTCGATTTTTTTTTCTTTTGTTGGTTTCAATTTCTGGTTTTTTTTTGTGCGTCTCTCACTTTCGTTAGAACCCTAGCCGCCACTTATTTCATAACCCCCTAGCTGCCACTTATTTCATAACCCTAAACCCTAGCCGCCACTTATTTCAAAACCCTAGCCGCACCCCTTCAATCAAAAAAAAACCCTAGCCGCAATTCCTCAAAACCCTAGCCGCACTTCCTCACAACCCTAGCCGCATCTCTCCAGGACCCTAGCCGCATCCCTCCAGAAAAAAAAAACCCTAGCCGCAATTCCTCAAAAAAACCCTAATCGCACCACTTCAAAAAAAAAAAACACCTTGCTGCACCCCTACTCTTTTCAAGGAAACCGTAAAACTCAGATTAAAAAAAAAGAAGAGGAAAAAAAAAGAAAGAAAAGAATTCAAAAAAAAAAAGAAGAATTCGAAAAAAAAAATTGTTGTGGTACTGTTCAAACTGAAAATTTTGGTTGAGTTAGGAGGTGTGCGAGTGCCCGTTTTAAAGAAAACGACAAAAGAAACCGAACCAGTGAAGCCAAGCTTCACTGGCCATACCCTATCTTGGCCAAATTCCATTGTTTTCCTATAGTTTTAGGCTATTTTTCATTTTTTTTGGTCCTTCTAGTGATTTTTTTTTATTTTTCTGATTATTTTTTTTATTCTGTCTTTCTTTCTTTGAGTCACCCTAGCCCTAGCCGTACCTTTCTGTGAAAAAAAAAGGGAATTCAAAAAAAAAAGAGAATTCGAAAAAAAAAATAAAAAAAAATACTTGGTGAAAATACCTGGTGAATTAGTTGATTTTGTGAGGTTGATTCTTTGACTGAGTCTCTAGTGCGATTGTGAACCTGTAGAGTTAAGGTAGAGTAAGGGAAAAAGGCAGGAGTGTGTGAGAAACATTAGTAGAGAAAAGCCAAATTACTTGAGTGAACACGAGTGTAAACACGTGAGGATATCTTTGTTGAAAATGTCTTCTGAAGGTGATCAGTCCGACTTTAAAAAAATTGAATTCATGCTTCAGGCAATGCAACAACAGTTCCAACGGATGGACGTGAAATTCAATGACATTCATGATAAGTTGAACCAACATGACGCTCGGTTTGCAAAGATCCAGCAAGGTGATACTTCTCGTCTAAAGAGTAAGGTTGTTGCCAATGACGAGTATGATGGTAATGTTGGGTATGATTCGAACGAAGAGTCTGGGATTGATAGACATCATAGAAGGTACCATGGGTATAGAGATCGAGTTGATGGAGCCTGTGATAGAGGCAAGGAGAAGATGGATGGAAACCTTGGCAGTATAAAATTGAAGATTCCTCCTTTCCAAGGCAAGAATGATCCTGAGGCATATTTGGAGTGGGAAAGGAAGATTGAAATGGTGTTTGACTCCCACCACTACTCTGAGGAAAAGAAGGTCAAACTTGCAGCAATTGAGTTCACAGAGTATGCTATGGTTTGGTGGGATCAGTTAGTCACTAGTAGAAGAAGATATGGTGATCCTCCAGTGTCTACATGGGATGAGATGAAGCGCATCATGCGGAAGAGATTTGTTCCTACTCATTACTATAGAGAGTTATACCAGAAGCTCCAAGGTCTTACCCAGGGTTCAAAGAGTGTTGAGGATTATTACAAAGAGATGGAAATAACCATGATCCGAGCCAATATCCAGGAGGATGCAGAAGCTACTATGGCTCGTTTTCTCCAAGGCTTAAATCGTGATATTGCCAATGTAGTAGAGTTGCAGCATTACATGGACTTAGAGGAGATGATGCATGTGGCCATCAAAGTCGAAAGGCAACTCCAACGGCAAGGTACATCCCATTTCACTCCTAGTTCAGTTCCTGTTTGGAAATCTAACACCTTTCGTAGGGATGATACGCCTGTCTCTACGCCTAAGTTAGAGAGCCATGCTAAGCCCAAGCTTGAGGGCCCTCCAAAGCCCAAGACTGAACCTGCCCAAGCATCCCAAAGCAGGACACGTGACATTAAGTGTTTCAAGTGTTTAGGTCGTGGACATATTGCCTCACAGTGTCCCAACCGTAGAGTGATGATCATGCATGGGAATGGAGATGTTGAGAGTGAAGGTTCTGAAATCGGTGTAGAAGATGAGATGCCTGCGTTAGAAAATGTTGATGAATAAGAAGTTGTTGAGTATGTTGCTCATGGTGAAGCACTTGTTGCTAGGCGTGCTCTTACTACTCATGTGAAGTTTGAGGATGAGGCACAGCGCGAGAACATCTTCCATACGAGATGCCATATTAGTGACAAGGTATGTACTGTAATCATTGATGGTGGGAGTTGTACTAATGTTGCTAGCACATACCTTGTTGATAAGTTAAAGTTACCCACTACCAAGCATCACCACCCATATAAGTTGCAGTGGATTAATGACTGTGGTGAAGTCAATGTGGTGAAGCAAGTCTTGGTTCCTTTTCGTATTGGAAGGTATCACGATGAGGTGTTGTGTGACGTGGTGCCCATGCAAGCTAGCCACATGTTGTTGGGCAGACCGTGGCAGTATGATCGGAGAGTCATCCACGACGGTTACACTAACCGTTACTCCTTTACTATGGATGGCAAGAAGATCGCTCTTGCTCCCCTTAGCCCCAAGGAGATTTATGAGGACCAATTAAGGCTAAAGGAGCAACATGATGAGCAAAGGAAGCAAGCAAAAGAACAGAAAGAAAAGAAGGAAAACAAGGAAAGCAAAACAGTGAGCTGCTATGCCAAACCCCGAGATGTGAAGACTGCATTTCTTGCTAAATCTCCTATCCTTTTACTCTTATTTAAAGATTCTTATTTTATTGATGCTGAACTCCATGATACTTTGCCTACTGATGTTCTCTCATTGTTGCAGGAGTTCGAGGATGTATTCCCTGAGGAGATCCCAAGTGGATTACCACCGATTCGTGGGATCGAGCACATGATTGACCTTGTCCCCGGAGCTACCATTCCTAACCGTCCAGCCTACAGAAGTAATCCCGAGGAGACGAAGGAGCTTCAACGGCAAGTTGAGGAGCTCATGAGGAAAGGTTATGTGAGAGAGAGCATGAGTCCATGCACCGTGCCCGTACTGCTTGTGCCAAAAAAAGATGGGACGTGGAGGATGTGCATTGACTGCCGAGCCGTCAACAAAATCACTGTAAAGTATCGCTATCCTATTCCTAGGCTAGATGATATGCTTGATGAATTGCATGGTGCATGCATGTTTTCTAAAATCGATTTAAAGAGCGGATATCACCAAATTCGTATGAAAGAAGGTGATGAATGGAAAACCGCATTTAAGACTAAACATGGTCTCTACGAGTGGTTAGTTATGCCTTTTGGCTTGACTAATGCACCCAGTACATTCATGAGATTAAAGAACCATGTTTTACGTGATTTCATTGGTAAGTATGTGGTTGTCTATTTTGATGACATTTTGATCTACAGTAAGAGTCTGCATGAGCATGTTGAGCATCTTAGGAACGTTCTTACTGTTTTGAGGAATGCAAGTTTGTATGCCAATTTTAAGAAATGTACATTTCGCACTGATAAGATTGTTTTTCTTGGGTATGTCGTTTCTTCACATGGCATTTCTGTTGATATTGAGAAGGTAAAGGCAATTAAAGATTGGCCTGTACCTAAATCTGTTTCTGAGGTGCGTAGTTTCCATGGTTTAGCCAGTTTCTATCGTCGATTCGTTAGAGATTTTAGCACTATAGCTGCACCTTTGATTGAAGTTGTCAAAAAGAATGTTGCATTTCATTGGGGTCCTGCACAAGAGCATGCTTTTAATTTGCTTAAGGATAAACTTTGTTCTGCTCCTTTGTTATCTCTGCCTGACTTTACTAAAACTTTTGAGATTGAGTGCGATGCCTCAGGTGTAGGTATTGGAGCTGTGCTTATGCAGGAAAAACGCCCAATTGCTTTCTTTAGTGAGAAGTTAAGTGGAGCAGCAGTTAACTATCCCACATATGACAAGGAGATGTACGCGTTAGTGAGGGCGTTGGAGACATGGCAACATTACTTGTGGCCCAAAGAATTTGTCATCCACACTGATCATGAGTCCTTGAAGCATTTGAAAGGACAGAGTAAGCTGCATAAGCGTCATGCCAAGTGGATAGAGTTCATTGAGATGTTCCCGTACGTGATCAAGTACAAATAAGGTAAAGAGAACGTCGTAGCTGATGCGTTATCTCGTAGGTATACTCTTATCACTACTCTTGATGCTAAACTTTTAGGATTTGAGTATATCAAAGAACAATATGCTGATGATGTTGATTTTGGTAATGTTTATGATGCATGTGCTACATCTGGTTTTGGCAAGTTCTTTAGGCATGATGGGTTCTTATTTAGAGAAAATAAATTATGTGTGCCTAGGAGTTCATTGCGCAAGCTATTAGTTAGAGAGGCCCATAGTGGCGGATTAATGGGTCACTTTGGAGTTAGGAAAACTCTAGATGTTTTGCAAGAACATTTCTTTTGGCCTAACATGAGGAAAGATGTAGAGAGGTTATGTGCTCGATGCATTTCATGTAGGCAAGCTAAATCTAGAGTTCATAATCATGGTTTATATACTCCTTTACCCATTCCTACTACTCCGTGGACTGATATCTCTATGGATTTTGTTTTGGGCTTGCCTCGAACAAAACGCGGTAGAGATTCTGTTTTTGTTGTGGTTGACAGGTTCTCTAAGATGGCTCATTTCATCGCCTGCCACAAGACGGATGACGCGAGCAATGTTGCTGACCTTGTCTTCAAAGAGATAGTACGTCTACATGGTGTACCGAGGACTATTGTTTCCGATCGTGATGTCAAGTTCCTTAGTTACTTTTGGAAGACGTTATGGGGAAAGTTGGGAACGAAATTGTTATTCTCCACCACTTGTCACCCCCAGACTGATGGACAGACTGAGGTTGTCAATCGAACCCTATCTACCTTATTGAGGTCCATTATCCAAAAGAATTCGAAGAATTGGGAAGATTGCTTGCCCCATGTGGAGTTTGCATATAACCGCAGTGTTCACTCCACTACTAGTTGCTCTCCATTCGAAGTTGTTTATGGCTTCAATCCTCTTACTCCTTTGGATTTGTTCCCATTACCGAGTGCGGAGCAAAGTAACTTGGATGGAGAACAGAAGGCTAAGTTTGTGAAGCAACTCCATGAGAGAGTTCGTCAAGCTATTGCAAAGAAGACTGAGCAGTATACCACCCAAGCAAATAAGCATCGAAAGAAAGTAGTCTTTGAGCCTGGTGATTGGGTTTGGGTGCATATGAGAAAGGAGAGGTTTCCTGTTCAGCGACGAACCAAGCTGCATCCCCGAGGAGATGGACCATTCCAAGTCATAGAGAAGATCAACGATAATGCCTATGATGGAGATCCAAGCTCACAAAGCTCAAGTCATGTTCGTGATGATCGTGATCCTTTGAGTATCCATGGAGGTCCAATTACAAGAGCTAAATCAAAGATGATGAAACAAGCCTTGGCTGGTTTCATTGATATTGCTAGAGAGAAAGCCCAACAAAGCTTGAGCATGGAGGATGATAAAGTCTTCTACAACATGATCCAAGCCCAAGTTCAACCTTCTTGAAGACACACAAGTATTGGGCCGAAATGCAAATTAGGCTAGATGCATATTTTATTTAGTTAAGTATTATTGGGCTGAACATTGTCTTAATTTAATTTAAGCCCAATTCCTTTTTAAATAATAGATTTTGTAAGACTTCTATTACTTGTTCTGCAAGTTAGGAGAGTAGGATTCCTATTGCTTGTTCTGCAAGTTTGCTATTTCCTATTCTGCAAGTTAGGAAAGTAGGATTCCTATTACTTGTGCTGCAAGTTATCTATTTGCCTATAAATAGTTATGTAACCCTTTGGGGAGAAGACAATTGATTTTAGCAATAAAATTGAGAGACTTCTTCTCTTTGGTTCTCTTGAGAACTCTTGAACTTATCAAGGTCTTCCTTGTGGCGTTCTTCTACCTTCCACCAATATATACCATAGGTTCTTGCTTTTCTAAGCAACGGGTCTTGGTCCAATACCATAGGTTCTTGTGTATCTACACAACGGGTCTTGGTTTTATCTTTAATTTTTGTTTTCTTTTGCTGCGTTTTAACTTGTTCTTGTTTTTCTTCAAGTGTTCGTTGTGTTCTTCATTGAACTTCATCTTCTTTCGGTGAGGTTCATATCATTTGGCATCAGAGCTTAGGTTCAATTTGTGGGAGTCTCGTTTTTGTTTTTTTTTTTTCTTTGTCTTCTTATCTTGGATAAACCTTGATCTTGAATCCTTTTCATAAGCCACCGTTCTCTCTCGTTCCTTGCCACATAAGCTACTACCAAAACTAGCTTGTTTTTCTCAAAAGTTGCCTTGTTCCTCAAGTAAACCTCTTCTTATTTTTTTAAACTTTTTCTTTTTCTTCATTGTTTGTTTACTTTAGTAAAAAAAAGAAAAAAAGGAAAAAAAAAGAAAAGAAAAAAAAGGAAAAAAAAGAAAAGAAAAAAAAAGAGAAAAGAAAAATCAATTCAAGAGGGGATTATTACGTCGTGTGTAGCAAGTGCAACATCAAAGGCAATTTGTGGAGGTGTGCTTCATCAAAATCTTGAGGTAGTCAATCTTTTTTGAGCTTTGAGATTTCTTATTTGCCTAATTTGAAAATTCATTGTTACCATTCTACCCTACTGCCTAAAATTATCTTTTGACCCTACCACATAAAAGGACAAAACTACCCCACCTTTGGCTAAACCCTACCCTAATTAGACACCCCAAAACACACATATTTCCTTCAAGGTTTAGTTTCATTAGAGTCTTCTTAAGCCATATTGAGTCTTGCAAAGTCTCGTTGAGTCTTTATTGTTTTGTTTTCCCTTGATTAAAATCTTGTGCTCAGCTTGTTTATTGTTGGTTGATAGTTGAATTCCATAAGCTGATTTTTGATTGAATCTTGAGCTCAATATAGAACCTATAGAGAAAAGTTCTGTGAGGGAAAAAGGCAAGTGTGTGAGTAACATTAGTAGAGAAAAGCCATATTAAAATTGTGTGAAACACGAGTGTGAGTGTTACATTCTTGTGTGTATTGAGTGTAAACACGTGAGGTCATACTTGTGAGGTCTGTTTCTCTTACTAACGTTTCTTGCAGGTTACAATTATGTCTTCTAATAGTGAAAAGCTTGCTTTCAGTAACATTGAGATCATGTTCCTAGACATACAACAACAACTTTCGAGGATAGAGTCAAACTTGATTAAATATGATAAGTTGGAGCAACATGATGTTGCCTTAGCTAAGGTAAACCAAGATAATACTTCTTATGCATGCTATAATGTTGCTAATAATAAGTTGGATAGCAATTATGAAGAAGATTTTGATGATGATTCTATGCTGCAATTAGAGGATGATGAGGATAGTATGAAATTACCCATGGATGGAAAGGAATATGTAGCATGTCAAACTTTAAGTGTGCTAATGAAAGATGAGGATCAATTGAGATTAAAAGAGAGTGAGAAAAAAATAGTGAGTGAAGATGAGGTTAAGCAAAAAGAGAAAACAATCAAGATTGAGTGTGAAGCTTCAAGCATAGGCATCGAAGTTGTTTTAATGCAAGAGAAGCCCCCCATTGCTTTCTTCAGTGAGAAGTTAAGTGGAGCTGGCCTTAACTATCCCATGTACAATAAAGAGATTTATGCATTAGTGAGGACCCTGGAAACATGGCAACATTATTTATGGCCCAAGGAATTCGTCATCCACACTGATCATGAGTCTTTGAAGCACTTGAAAGGACAAAGCAAGTTGAACAAGCGTCATGCCAAGTGGATGGAATTCATAAAGACATTTCCATATGTGATCAAATATAAACAAGGTAAACAAAATGTCGTGGCTGATGCATTGTCTCGAAGGTATACTCTAATCACTACTCTTAATGCAAAACTTCTTGGATTTGAGTATATTAAAGACTTGTATGCTATTGATGAGGATTTTGAAAATGTGTTGAATGCATGTGAGAAAACTTGTTTTGGAAAGTTTTATAGGCATGATGGATTCTTATTTAGGGAAAATAGATTATGTGTGCCTAGGAGTTCTTTAAGAGAATTACTAATTAGAGAAGCTCATAGTGGTGGGTTAATGGGACATTTTGGAGTAAAGAAAACTTTAGATATATTGCATGATCACTTCTTTTGGCCTAACATGAAAAGAGATGTTGAAAAATTGTGTGAGAGATGTGTCACTTGTAAACAAGCTAAGTCTAGAGTTATGAATCATGGTCTTTATACTCCATTGCCTATTCCTACTGCTCCTTGGACTGACATTTCTATGGACTTTGTTTTGGGGTTACCAAGAACAAAGAGAGGTAGAGATTCTGTTTTTGTTGTTGTTGATAGGTTCTCTAAGATGGCTCACTTCATTGCTTGTCACAAGACAGATGATGCAAGTAACATTGCCGATTTATTCTTCAAGGAAATTGTTCGTCTACAAGGGGTTCCGAGGACCATTGTTTCTGACCGTGATGTGAAGTTCCTTAGCTATTTTTGGAAAACATTATGGGGAAAGTTAGGAACAAAGCTATTGTTTTCAACTACTTGTCATCCACAAACCGATGGTCAAACTGAAGTAGTCAATCGTACTTTGTCTACTTTGTTGAGGTCCATTATTCAAAAGAATTTGAAGAATTGGGAAGATTGTTTCCCTCATGTGGAGTTTGCTTACAATAGAAGTGTGCATTCCACTACTAGTTATTCTCCATTTGAAGTTGTCTATGGTTTTAATCCACTCACTCCATTGGATCTTTTACCACTACCTATTGAGGAGAGAGCTAGTTTGGATGGGGAAAAGAAAGCTGATTTTGTTAAGCAACTACATGAGAAGGTACGTCAAAACATTAAAAAGAGGACTGAGCAATATGCTACTCAAGCCAACAAGCATCGCAAGAAAGTTGTCTTTGAACCTGGTGATTGGGTTTGGGTACATATGCGTAAAGAGAGATTTCCTGCTCAGCGTCGCTCCAAGTTGCAACCTCGAGGAGATGGACCATTCCAAGTGATTAAGAAGATCAATAACAATGCTTATAAGTTAGATCTTCCAGGTGAGTATAATGTTAGTGCTACATTTAATGTTTCTGATCTTTCTCCCTTTGATATTGATGTAGGTGATTCTGATTTGAGGACAAATCCTTTCGAGGAGAGGGGGAATGATGGAGATCCAAGCTCACAAAGCTCAAGTCATGTTCGTGATGATCGTGATCCTTTGAGTATCCATGGAGGTCCAATTACAAGAGCTAAATCAAAGATGATGAAACAAGCCTTGGCTGGTTTCATTGATATTGCTAGAGAGAAAGCCCAACAAAGCTTGAGCATGGAGGATGATAAAGTCTTCTACAACATGATCCAAGCCCAAGTTCAACCTTCTTGAAGACACACAAGTATTGGGCCGAAATGCAAATTAGGCTAGATGCATATTTTATTTAGTTAAGTATTATTGGGCTGAACATTGTCTTAATTTAATTTAAGCCCAATTCCTTTTTAAATAATAGATTTTGTAAGACTTCTATTACTTGTTCTGCAAGTTAGGAGAGTAGGATTCCTATTGCTTGTTCTGCAAGTTTGCTATTTCCTATTCTGCAAGTTAGGAAAGTAGGATTCCTATTACTTGTGCTGCAAGTTATCTATTTGCCTATAAATAGTTATGTAACCCTTTGGGGAGAAGACAATTGATTTTAGCAATAAAATTGAGAGACTTCTTCTCTTTGGTTCTCTTGAGAACTCTTGAACTTATCAAGGTCTTCCTTGTGGCGTTCTTCTACCTTCCACCAATATATACCATAGGTTCTTGCTTTTCTAAGCAACGGGTCTTGGTCCAATACCATAGGTTCTTGTGTATCTACACAACGGGTCTTGGTTTTATCTTTAATTTTTGTTTTCTTTTGCTGCGTTTTAACTTGTTCTTGTTTTTCTTCAAGTGTTCGTTGTGTTCTTCATTGAACTTCATCTTCTTTCGGTGAGGTTCATATCAGCCTACAAATTGGATCTTCCTGGTGAGTATGGTGTATCTGCTACTTTTAATGTTTCTGATCTTTCTCCCTTTTCTTTTGATGAAGGTATATGCGATTTGAGGACAAATCCTTTTGAGGAGAGGGGGAATGATGGAGATCCACTTGCTCGTGATGTTCATGATGCTAAGGATCCATTGGTCATCCAAGGAGGTCCAATTACCCGAGCTCGAGCTAAGAAGATGCAACAAGCCTTGGCCTCATTAATGCAACAAGCTCTGGCATCATTGAAGTGTCAAGGAAGCTTCCATGAAGAGTCCCAAGACATCTATACTTACTTGGAAGCCCAAACGACATGAGCATGGTTTACTGTCTTATTTTAGCTTAACAATAAGATGGGCTAAGTGTTTGGATAGCCCACGATTGAGTCTTGTTGTGTTTTGGACTATTTATTTTATGTAACAAGGTTTAGGCATGAATTTGGGTTTAGTCTTATTTTCTATTTGTGTTAATTCCAGCCCACTTGTTTATGGGCTTAAGTGCTAGGTATTATTATAAATACCTTGTAAACGCTATTGATGGGGAGATCAGTTAATTGAATTTTCAGAAATTGAGTGTGCCTTTCTCTTGGGTTCCCTCTCAACTAGGCTTATCAAGGTCTTTTTCCTTGTGGAGCCTCGTTCTTCACCACCCACCATTGTTATACCTTAGGTTCTCGAATTCTTATTCGTAGGGTCAAGGTCCAATACCTTTGGGTTCGAGTCTCTTTAGGCTTCGGGTCTAGGTTTTCAGAAGTTGACATTCATCAACTTTGCTTCTGTCTTTTTGCGTGTCAGCTCCTTCAAATTCCAAGCTACGTTTCTCTTGTCCGTGCGCATCAATCACCATATCTTCTTCTACTAGTGACTAACTGATCCCACCAAACCATAGCATACTCTGTGAACTCAATTGCTGCAAGTTTGACCTTCTTTTCCTCAGAGTAGTGGTGGCAGTCAAACACCATTTCAATCTTCCTTTCCCACTCCAAATATGGCTTAGGATCATTCTTGCCTTGGAAAGGAGGAATCTTCAATTTTATACTGCTAAGGTTTCCATCCATCTTCTCCTTGCCTCTATCACAGGCTCTATCAACTCGATCTCTATACCCATGGTACCTTCTATGATGTCTATCGATCCCAGACTCTTCGTTCGAATCATACCCAACATTACCATCATACTCGTCATTGGCAACAACCTTACTCTTTAGACGAGAAGTATCATCTTGCTGGATCTTTGCAAACCGAGCGTCATGTTGGTTCAACTTATCATGAATGTCATTGAATTTCACGTCCATCCGTTGGAACTGTTGTTGCATTGCCTGAAGCATGAATTCAATTTTTTTAAAGTCGGACTTATCACCTTCAGTAGACATTTTCAACAAAGATATCCTCACATGTTTACACTCGTGTTTCACTCAAGTAATTTGGCTTTTCTCTACTAATGTTTCTCACACACTCCTGCCTTTTTCCCTTACTCTACCTTAACTCTACAGGTTCACAATCGCACTAGAGACTCAGTCAAAGAATCAACCTCACAAAATCAACTAATTCACCAGGTATTTTCACCAAGTATTTTTTTTTTGATTTTTTTTTTCGAATTCTCTTTTTTTTTTCGAATTCCATTTTTTTTTCACAGAAAGGTAAGGCTATGGCTAGGGTGACTCAAAATAAGAAAGACAGAATAAAAAAAATAATCAGAAAAATAAAAAAAAATCACTAGAAGGACCAAAAAAATGAAAAATAGCCTAAAACTATAGGAAAACAATGGAATTTGGCCAAGATAGGGTATGGCCAGTGAAGCTTAGCTTCACTGGTTCGGTTTCTTTCGTCGTTTTCTTTAAAACGGGTACTCATACACCTCCTAACTCAACCAAAATTTTCAGTTTGAATAGTACCGCAACATTTTTTTTTCGAATTCTTTTTTTTTCTGAATTCTTTTCTTTCTTTTTTTTTCCTCTTCTTTTTTTTTAATTTGAGTTTTGCGGTTTTCTTGAAAAGAGTAGGGGTGCAGCTAGGTTTTTTTTTTTAAGTGGTGCGATTAGGGTTTTTTTGAGGAATTGCGGCTAGGGTTTTTTTGATTGAAGGGGTGCGGCTAGGGTTTTGAAATAAGTGGCGGCTAGGGTTTAGGGTTATGAAATAAGTGGCAGCTAGGGGGTTATGAAATAAGTGGCGGCTAGGGTTCTACCGAAAGTGAGAGACGCACAAAAAAAAACCAGAAATTGAAACCAACAAAAGAAAAAAAAATCGAAACCAACAAACCAAAATTCGAAAAGTGAGTGACGCAGAAACAAACCAGAAAATCGAAACTTAAGCTCTGATTACCAACTGATGCGCACGGACAAGACAAAACGTAGCTTGGAATTTGAAGGAGCTGAAACGCAACAGAACAACTTCTGAAAACCTAGACCCGAAGCCTAAAGAGACTCAAACCCAAAGGTATTGGACTTTGACCCTACGAATAAGAATTCGAGAACCTAAGGTATAACAATGGTGGATGGTGAAGAAGGAGGCGCCACAAGGAAGAAGACCTTGATAAGCCTAGTTGAGAGGGAACCCAAGAGAAAGGCACGCTCAATTTCTGAAAATTCACTTAACTGATCTGTTCATCAATAGCGTTTACAAGGTATTTATAATAATACCTAGCACTTAAGCCCATAAACAAGTGGGCTGGAATTAACACCAATAGAAAATAAGACTAAACCCAAATTCATGCCTAAACCTAGTTACATAAAATAAATAGTCCAAAACATAACAAGACTCAATCGTGGGCTATCCAAACACTTAGCCCATCTTATTGTTAAGCTAAAATAAGACAGTAAACCATGCTCATGTCGTTTGGGCTTCCAAGTAAGTATAGATGTCTTGGGACTCTTCATGGAAGCTTCCTTGACACTTCAATGATGCCAGAGCTTGTTGCATTAATGAGGCCAAGGCTTGTTGTATCTTCTTAGCTCGAGCTCGGGTAATTGGACCTCCTTGGATGACCAATGGATCCTTAGCATCACTAACATCACGAGCAAGTGGATCTCCATCATAGGCAGTAGGGTAGAATGGTAACAATGAATTTTCAAATTAGGCAAATAAGAAATCTCAAAGCTCAAAGAAAAAGAATGACTACCTCAAGATTCTGATGAAGCACACCTCCACGAATTGCCTTTGATGTTGCACTCGCTACACACGATGTAATAAATCCCCTCTTAAATTGATTTTTTTCTTTTCTCTTTTTTTTTCTTGTCTTTTTTTTCTTTTTTTTTCTTTTTTTATATTTTACTAAAATAAACGAACTATGAAGAAAAAAATAAAAAGTCTAAATAATAAGAAGAAGTTTACTTGGGGAACAAGGCAACTTTTTGACAAAAACAAGCTAAGATTCCTAGCAACTTGTGTGGTAAGGAGTGACAGGGAACGGTGGCTTGTGAAACAAGTAGTCTTTATGTGATATAAAGCTTTTGAAGGTTTCTTGGTGAGCGAGAAAACCTTTGAGATTCAGTTGCTTGGAGAACAAGACAGGGTTTACTTGGTGGCTAAGTAAAGAAAATAGGTTTGAGGGACAAACAATATTAGTGGTCGCTTGGAAAAGGATTCAACATCAAGGTTTGTCCAAGACAAGAAGACAAAGAAAGAAAAAAAAAACAAGACTCCCACGAATTGAACCTAAGCTCTGATGCCAAATGATATGGACCTCACCGAAAAAAGATGAGGTTCAATGAAGAAGACGAAGAACACTTGAAGAAAAACAATAACAAGTTAAAAATGCAGCAAAGGAAAACAAAAATTAGAAGTAAAACCAAGACCTGTTGTGTAGAAACACAAGAACCTATGGTATTGGACCAAGACCCGTTGCTTAGAAAAGCAAGAACCTATGGTATATATTGGTGGAAGGTAGAAGAACGCCACAAGGAAGACCTTGATAAGTTCAAGAGTTCTCAAGAGAACCACAGAGAAGAAGTCTCTCAATTTTATTACTAAAGTCAATTGTGTTCTCCCCAAAGTGTTACATAACTATTTATAGGCAATTAGCTAACTTGTAGCACAAGTAATAGGAATCCTACTTTCCTAACTTGCAGAATAGGAAATAGCAAACTTGCAGAACAAGTAATAGGAATCCTACTCTCCTAACTTGCAGAACAAGTAATAGAAGTCCTACAAAATTTATTATTTAAAAAAAGAATTGGGCTTAAATTAAATTAAGACAACGTTCAGCCCAATAATACTTAACTAAATAAAATATGCATCCAGCCTAATTGCATTTCGGCCCAATACTTGTGTGTGTCTTCAAGAAGGTTGAACTTGGGCTTGGATCATGTTATAGAAGACTTTATCATCCTCCATGCTCAAGCTTTGTTGGGCTTTATCTCTAACAATATTAATGAAACCAGCTCAGGCTTGTTGCAATATCTTTGATTTAGCTCTTGTAATTGGACCTCCATGGATGCTCAAAGGATCACAAACATCACAAACATGACTTGTGCTGTGTGAGCTTGATGGGTCTCCATTGATGCGCACGGACAGAAGAACTCGTAGGTTGGAGTTTGAAGGAACTGAAACGCAACTGGATAGAAGCAAAAGACGATGAAGGATACCTTATGAAACCTAGACCCAAAGCCTAAAGAGACTCGAACCCAAGGTATTGGACCTTGACCCTACGAATAAGAATTCGAGAACCTAAGGTATAGCAATGGTGGATGGTGAAGAAGGAGGCACCACAAGGAAGAAGACCTTGATAAGCCTAGTAGAGAGGGAACCCAAGAGAAAGGCACACTCAATATCTGAAAATTCACTTAACTGATCTGATCTCATCAATAGCGTTTACAAGGTATTTATAATAATACCTAGCACTTAAGCCCATAAACAAGTGGGCTGGAATTAACACCAATAGAAAAATAAAACTAAACCCAAATTCATGCCTAAACCTAGTTACATAAAATAAATAGTCCAAGACACAACAAGACTCAAACGTGGGCTATCCAAACACTTAGCCCATCTTATTGTTAAGCTAAAATAAGATAGTAAACCATGCTCATGTCGTTTGGGCTTCCAAGCAAGTATAGATGTCTTGTGACTCTTCATGGAAGCTTCCTTGACACTTCAATGATGCCAGAGCTTGTTGCATGAATGAGGCCAGGGCTTGTTGCATTTTCTTAGCTCGAGCTCGGGTAATTGGACCTCCTTGGATGACCAATGGATCCTTAGCATCACGAACATCACGAGCAAGTGGATCTCCATCTGGATCTCCATCATTCCCCCTCTCCTCAAAAGGATTTGTCCTCAAATCGCATATACCTTCATCAAAAGAAAAGGGAGAAAGATCAGAAACATTAAAAGTAGCAGATACACCATACTCACCAGGAAGATCCAATTTGTAGGCATTATCGTTGATCCTCGCTATGACTTGGAATGGTCCATCTCCTCGGGGATGCAGCTTGGTTCGTCGCTGAACAGGAAACCTCTCCTTTCTCATATGCACCCAAACCCAATCACCAGGCTCAAAGACTACTTTCTTTCGATGCTTATTTGCTTGGGTGGTATATTGCTCAGTCTTCTTTTTAATAGCTTGACGAACTCTCTCATGGAGTTGCTTCACAAACTTAGCCTTCTGTTCTCCATCCAAATTACTCTGCTCCGCACTAGGTAATGGCAACAAATCCAAAGGAGTAAGAGGATTGAAGCCATAAACAACTTCGAATGGAGAGCAACTAGTAGTGGAGTGGACACTGCGGTTATATGCAAACTCCACATGGGGCAAGCAATCTTCCCAATTCTTCAAATTTTTCTGAATAATGGACCTCAATAATGTAGATAGGGTTCGGTTGACGACCTCAGTCTGTCCATCAGTCTGGGGGTGACAAGTGGTGGAGAATAACAATTTAGTTCCCAACTTTCCCCATAACGTCTTCCAAAAGTAACTAAGGAACTTTGCATCTCGATCAGAAACAATGGTCCTTGGTACACCATGTAGACGTACTATCTCTTTGAAGAAAAGGTCAGCAACGTTGCTCGCGTCATCCGTCTTGTGGCAAGCAATGAAATGAGCCATCTTAGAGAACCTGTCAACCACAACAAAAACAGAATCTCTACCGCGTTTTGTTCGAGGCAAGCCCAAAACAAAATCCATAGAGATATCAGTCCACGGAGTAGTAGGAATGGGTAAAGGAGTATATAAACCATGATTATGAACTCTAGACTTAGCTTGCCTACATGAAATGCATCTAGCACATAACCTCTCTACATCTCTCCTCATGTTAGGCCAAAAGAAATGTTCTTGCAAAACATCTAGAGTTTTCCTAACCCCAAAGTGACCCATTAATCCTCCACTATGGGCTTCTCTAACGAACAGCTCGCGCAATGAACTCCTAGGCACACATAATTTATTTTCTCTAAATAAGAACCCATCATGCCTAAAGAACTTGCCAAAACCAGATGTAGCACATGCATCATAAACATTGCCAAAATCAACATCATCAGCATACTGTTCTTTGATATACTCAAATCCTAAAAGTTTAGCATCAAGAGTAGTGATAAGAGTATACCTACGAGATAACGCATCAGCTACGACGTTCTCTTTACCTTGTTTGTACTTGATCACGTACGGGAACATCTCAATGAACTCTATCCACTTGGCATGACGCTTATGCAGCTTACTCTGTCCTTTCAAATGCTTCAAGGACTCATGATCAGTGTGGATGATAAATTCTTTGGGCCACAAGTAATATTGCCATGTCTCCAAGGCCCTCACTAACGCGTACATCTCCTTGTCATATGTGGGATAGTTAAGTGTTGCTCCACTTAACTTCTCACTAAAGAAAGCAATTGGGCGTTTTTCCTGCATAAGCACAGCGCCAATACCTACACCTGAGGCATCGCACTCAATCTCAAAAGTTTTAGTAAAGTCAGGCAGAGATAACAAAGGAGCAGAACAAAGTTTATCTTTAAGCAAATTAAAAGCATGCTCTTGTGCAGGACCCCAATGAAATGCAACATTCTTTTTGACCACTTCGATCAAAGGTGCGGCTATAGTGCTAAAATCTCTAACGAATCGACGATAGAAACTAGCTAAACCATGGAAACTACGCACCTCAGAAACAGACTTTGGTACAGGCCATTCTTTAATTGCCTTTACCTTCTCAATATCAACAGAAATGCCATGTGAAGAAACGACATACCCAAGAAAAACAACCTTATCAGTGCAGAATGTACATTTCTTAAAATTGGCATACAAACTTGCATTCCTCAAAACAGTAAGAACATTCCTAAGATGCTCAACATGCTCATGCTGGCTCTTACTGTATATCAAAATATCATCAAAATAGACAACCACATACTTACCAATGAAATCACGTAAAACATGGTTCATTAAACGCATGAAAGTACTGGGTGCATTAGTCAAGCCAAAAGGCATAACTAACCACTCGTAGAGACCATGTTTAGTCTTGAATGCGGTTTTCCATTCATCACCTTCTCGCATACGAATTTGGTGATATCCGCTCTTTAAATCAATTTTAGAAAACAGGCATGCACCATGCAACTCATCAAGCATGTCATCTAGCCTAGGAATAGGATAGCGATACTTTACAGTGATTTTGTTGACGGCTCGACAGTCAACGCACATCCTCCACGTCCCATCTTTTTTTGGCACAAGCAGCACTGGCACGGCGCATGGACTCATGCTCTCTCTCACATAACCTTTCCTCATGAGCTCCTCAACTTGCCTTTGAAGCTCCTTCGTCTCCTCAGGATTACTTCTGTAGGCTGGACGGTTAGGAATGGTAGCTCCGGGGACAAGGTCAATCATATGCTCGATCCCACGAATCGGTGGTAATCCACTTGGGATCTCCGCAGGGAATACATCCTCGAACTCCTGCAACAATGAGACAACATCAGTAGGCAAAGTATCACGGAGTTCTGCATCAATAAAATAAGAATCTTTAAATAAGAGTAAAAGGATAGGAGACTTAGCAAGAAATGCAGTCTTCACATCTCGGGATTTGGCATAGCAGCTCACTGTTTTGCTTTCCTTGTTTTCCTTCTTTTCTTTCTTTTCGTTACCTTGCTTCCGTTGCTCTTCATGTTGCTCCTTTAGCCTTAATTGGTCCTCATAAATCTCCTTAGGGCTAAGGGGAGCAAGAGCGATCTTCTTGCCATCCATAGTAAAGGAGTAACGGTTAGTGTAACCGTCGTGGATGACTCTCCGATCATACTGCCACGGTCTACCCAGCAATAGGTGGCTAGCTTGCATGGGCACCACGTCACACAACACCTCATCGTGATACCTTCCAATACGAAACGGAACCAAGACTTGCTTCACCACGTTGACTTCACCACAGTCATTAATCCACTGCAACTTATATGGGTGGTGATGCTTTGTAGTGGGCAACTTTAACTTATCAACAAGGTATGTGCTAGCAACATTAGTACAACTCCCACCATCAATGAATACAGTACATACCTTGTCACTAATATGGCATCTCGTATGGAAGATGTTCTCGCGCTGTGCCTCATCCTCAAACTTCACATGAGTAGTAAGAGCACGCCTAGCAACAAGTGCTTCACCATGAGCAGCATACTCAACAACTTCTTCTTCGTCGACATCTTCTAACGCAGGCATCTCATCTTCTACACCGAGTTCAGAACCTTCACTCTCAACATCTCCATTCCCATGCATGATCATCACTCTACGGTTGGGACACTGTGAGGCAATATGTCCACGTCCTAAGCACTTGAAACACTTAATGTCACGTGTCCTGCTCTGGGATGCTTGGGCAGGTTCAGTCTTGGGCTTTGGAGGGCCCTCAGGCTTGGGCTTAGCAAAGCTCTCTGACTTATGCGTAGGCACAGGCTTATCATCCCTATGAAAGGTGTTAGATTTCCAAACAGGAACTGAACTAGAAGTAAAACGGGATGTACCTTTCCTTTTGAGTTGCCTTTCCACCTTGATGGCCACATGCAACATCTCCTCTAAATCCATGTAATGCTGCAACTCGACTACATTGGCAATCTCACGGTTTAAGCCTTGAAGAAAACGAGCCATAGTAGCTTCTGCATCCTCCTGGATATTGGCTCGGATCATGGTTATTTCCATCTCTTTGTAGTAATCCTCAACACTCTTTGAGCCCTGGGTAAGACCTTGGAGCTTCTGGTATAACTCCCTGTAGTAATGAGTAGGAACAAATCTCTTCCGCATGATGCGCTTCATCTCATCCCATGTAGACACTGGACGATCACCATATCTTCTTCTACTAGTGACTAACTGATCCCACCAAACCATAGCATACTCTGTGAACTCAATTGCTGCAAGTTTGACCTTCTTTTCCTCAGAGTAGTGGTGGCAGTCAAACACCATTTCAATCTTCCGTTCCCATTCCAAATATGCCTCAGGATCATTCTTGCCTTGGAAAGGAGGAATCTTCAATTTTATACTGCCAAGGTTTCCATCCATCTTCTCCTTGCCTCTATCACAGGCTCTATCAACTCGATCTCTATATCCATGGTACCTTCTATGATGTCTATCGATCCCAGACTCTTCGTTCGAATCATACCCAGCATTATCATCATACTCGTCAGTGGCAACAACCTTACTCTTTAGACGAGAAGTATCACCTTGCTGGATCTTTGCAAACCGAGCGTCATGTTGGTTCAACTTATCATGAATGTCATTGAATTTCACGTCCATCCGTTGGAACTGTTGTTGCATTGCCTGAAGCATGAATTCAATCTTTTTAAAGTCGGACTTATCACCTTCAGAAGACATTTTCAACAAAGATATCCTCACGTGTGTACACTCGTGTTTCACTCAAGTAATTTGGCTTTTCTCTACTAATGTTTCTCACACACTCTTGCCTTTTTCCCTTACTCTACCTTAACTCTATAGGTTCACAATCGCACTAGAGACTCAATCAAAGAATCAACCTCACAGAATCAACTAATTCACCAAGTATTGTCACCAAGATTTTTTTTTTTTTTTTTGAATTCTTCTCTTTTTTTTTTTTCTGAATTTTTTTTTTTTCGAATTCTTTTCCCTTTTTTTTTTTTGCACAGAAAGGTGTGGCTAGGGCTAGGATGACTCAAAGAAAGAAAGACAGAATAAAAAAAATTAAGAAAAATCACTAAAATGACAAAAAAAATAAAAAATGGCCTAAAACTATAAGAAGACGATGGAATTTGGCCAAGATAGGGTGGGGCAAAATCACGTTTTCTTTCGTCGTTTCCTTTAAAACGGGTACTCGCACGCCTCCTAACTCAACCAAAATTTTCGGTTTGAACAGTACCGCAACAAATTTTTTTTTTTTTCCGAATTCTTTTTTTTTTTCGGTTTTTTTGAATTCTTTTTTTTTTTCTGTTTTTTTTTTCAACTCTGAGTGTTGCGGTTTCCTTGAAAAGAGGAGGAGCGCGGCTAGGGTTTTTTGAAGGAGTGCGACAGGGTTTTGAGGAATTGCGGCTAGGGTTTGTTGAAGGGGTGCGACAGGGTTTTGAGTAATTGCGGCTAGGGTTTTTTTTTTTTTTTTTTAGGGTGCGGCAAGGAGTTTATTTTTGAGGGGTGCGGCTAGGGTTTTTTTTGTGTAATGAAATAAGTGGTGGCTAGGGTTTTTTGTGTAATGAAATAAGTGGTGGCTAGGGTTTTTTGTGTAATGAAATAAGTGGTGGCTAGGGTTTTAGGGTTAAGAAATAAGTGGCGGCTAGGAACACACAAACAAACCAGAAAGTGGAACGAACAAAAGAAAAAAAAAATTTTAAAAAAGTGAGTGACGCACGAACAAACCAGAAAATCGGAACTGGAGCTCTGAATACCAACTGATGCGCACGGACAGAAGAACTCGTAGTTTGGAGTTTGAAGGAACTGAAACGCAACTGGATAGAAGCAAAAGACGATGAAGGATACCTTATGAAACCTAGACCCAAAGCCTAAAGAGACTCGAACCCAAGGTATTGGACCTTGACCCTACGAATAAGAATTCGAGAACCTAAGGTATAGCAATGGTGGATGGTGAAGAAGGAGGCGCCACAAGGAAGAAGACCTTGATAAGCCTAGTAGAGAGGGAACCCAAGAGAAAGGCACACTCAATATCTGAAAATTCACTTAACTGATCTGATCTCATCAATAGCGTTTACAAGGTATTTATAATAATACCTAGCACTTAAGCCCATAAACAAGTGGGCTGGAATTAACACCAATAGAAAAATAAAACTAAACCCAAATTCATGCCTAAACCTAGTTACATAAAATAAATAGTCCAAGACACAACAAGACTCAAACGTGGGCTATCCAAACACTTAGCCCATCTTATTGTTAAGCTAAAATAAGATAGTAAACCATGCTCATGTCGTTTGGGCTTCCAAGCAAGTATAGATGTCTTGTGACTCTTCATGGAAGCTTCCTTGACACTTCAATGATGCCAGAGCTTGTTGCATGAATGAGGCCAGGGCTTGTTGCATTTTCTTAGCTCGAGCTCGGGTAATTGGACCTCCTTGGATGACCAATGGATCCTTAGCATCACGAACATCACGAGCAAGTGGATCTCCATCTGGATCTCCATCATCCATCAAGCATATCGCTCAGTCCTCTTCTTAATGTTTTGACGTACCTTCTCATGTAGTTGCTTAACAAAATCAGCTTTGTTTTCCCCATCCAAACTAGCTCTCTCCTCAATAGGTAGTGGTAAAAGATCCAATGTAGTGAGTGGATTAAAACCATAGACAACTTCAAATGGAGAATAACTAGTAGTAGAATGCACACTTCTATTGTAAGCAAACTCCACATGAGGCAGACAATCTTCCCAATTCTTCAAATTCTTTGAATAATGGACCTCAACAAAGTAGACAAAGTACGATTGACTACTTCAGTTTAACCATCGGTTTGTGGATGACAAGTAGTGGAAAACAATAGCTTTGTTCCTAACTTTCCCCATAATGTTTTCCAAAAGTAGCTAAGGAACTTCACATCACGGTCAGAAACAATGGTCCTCGGAACACCATGTAGACGAACAATTTCCTTGAAGAATAAATCGGCAATGTTGCTTGCATCATCTGTCTTGTGACAAGCAATAAAGTGAGCCATCTTAGAGAACCTGTCAACAACAACAAAAACAGAATCTCTACCTCTCTTTGTTCGTGGTAACCCCAAAACAAAGTTCGTAAAAATGTCAGTCCAAGGAGCAGTAGGAATAGGCAATGGAGTATAAAGACCATGATTCATAACTCTAGACTTAGCTTGTTTACAAATGACATATCTTTCACACAATTTTTCAACATCTCTTTTCATGTTTGGCCAAAAGAAGTGATCATGCAATATATCTAAAGTTTTCTTTACTCCAAAATGTCCCATTAACTCACTACTATGGGCTTCTCTAACAAATAATTCTCTTAAAGAACTCCTGGCACACATAATCTATTTTCCCTAAATAAAAATCCATCATGCCTATAAAACTTTCCAAAATCAGTTTTCTCACATGCAAGGAACACATTTCAAAAATCCTCATTAGTAGCATACAAGTCTTTAATATACTCAAATCCAAGTAGTTTTGCATCAAGAGTAGTGATTAGAGTATACCTTTGAGACAATGCATTAGCCACGACATTTTCTTTACCTTGTTTATATTTGATCACATATGTAAAGGTCTCAGCGAACTCCATCCACTTGGCATGATGCTTGTTCAACTTGCTTTGTCCTTTCAAGTGCTTCAAGGACTAATGATCAGTGTGGATGACAAATTCCTCAGGCCATAAATAGTGTTGCCATGTTTCCAAGGCCCTCACTAATGCATACATCTCTTTATCATATGTGTGATAGTTAAGGGCAGCTCCACTTAACTTCTCACTGAAAAAAGCAATGAGGCACTTCTCTTGCATTAAAACAACTTCGATACCTATGCTTAAAGCATCACACTCAATCTCAATTGTTTTCTCTTTTTGCTTAGCCTTGGCTTCATTCACTATTCCTTTCTCACTCTCTTTTAATCTCAATTGGTCCTTATCTTTCAGTAGCACACTTAAAGTGTGACATGCTATAGATTCCTTTCCATCCATGGGTAATTCCATACTATCCTCATCATCCTCTAATGGCAGCATAGAATCATCATCAAAATCTTCTTCGTAGCTGCTATCCAACTTATTATGAGCAACATTGTCACATGCATAAGAAGTATTATATTGGTTTACCTCAGCTAGGGCAACATCATGTTGCTCCAACTTATCATATTTAATCAACTTTGACTCTATCCTCGAAAGTTGTTGTTGCATGGCTAGGAATATGATCTCAATCTTACTCAAATCAAGCTTTTCACTATTAGAAGACATGATTGTAACCTGCAAGAAACGTTAGTAAAAGAAAAGGACCTCACAAGTATGACCTCCCATGTTTGCACTCAATACACATAAGAATGTAACACTCACACTCGTGTTTCACACAATTTTAATAGGCTTTTCTCTACTAATGTTACTCATATACTCTTACCTTTTTTTTCCCTCACACAACTTTTCTCTATAGGTTCTATATTGAACTCAAGACTCAATCAAAAATCAGCTTATGAAATTCAACTATCAACCAACAATAAACAAGCTGAGCACAAGATTTTAATCAAGGGAAAACAAAACAATGAAGACTCAACAAGACTTTGCAAGACTTAATAAGGCTTAAGAAGACTCTAATGAAACTAAATCTTGAAGGAAATATGCGTGTTTTGGGGTGTTTAATTAGGGTAGGGTTTAGCCAAAGGTGGGGTAGTTTTGTCCTTTTATGTGGTAGGGTCAAAAAGGTAATTTTAGGCAGTAGGGTACAATGGTAACAATGAATTTTTAAATTAGCCAAATAAGAAATCTCAAAGCTCAAGAAAGAGTGACTACCTCAAGATTTTGATGACGCACACCCCCACTAATTGCCTTTGATGTTGCACTTGCTACACACGATGTAATAAATCCCCTCTTGAATTGATTTTTTCGTTTCTCTTTTTTTTCTCTTCTTTTTTTCTCTTTTTTTCTTTTTTTTTTATATTTTACTAAAGTAAACGAACAATGAAGAAAAAAACAAAAAGTCTAAATAATAAGAAGAGCTTTACTTGGGGAACAAGGCAACTTTTTGACTAAAACAAGCTAGTTTTGGTAGCAGCTTGTGTGGCAAGGAATGAGAGGGAACGGTGGCTTGTGAAACAAGTAGTCTTTATGTGATGTAGAGCTTTTGAAGGTTTCTTGGTGAGCAAGAAAACCTTTGGGATTTGGTTGCTTGGAGAACAAGATAGGGTTTACTTGGTGGCTAAGCAAAGAAAATAGGTTTGAGGGACAAACAATATTAGTGGTGGCTTTGGAAAAGGATTCAAGATCAAGGTTTGTCCAAGACAAGAAGACAAAGAAAGAAAAAAAAACAAAAACGAGACTTCCACGAATTGAACCTAAGCTCTGATGCCAAATGATATGGACCTCACCGAAAGAATATGAGGTTCAATGAAGAAGACGAAGAACACTTGAAGAAAAACAATAACAAGTTAAAAACGCAGCAAATAAAAACAAAAATTAGAAGTAAAACTAAGACCCATTGTGTAGAAACACAAGAACCTATGGTATTGGACCAAGACCCGTTGCTTAGAAAAGCAAGAGCCTATGGTATATATTAGTGGAAGGTAGAAGAACGCCACAAGGAAGACCTTGATAAGTTCAAGAGTTCTCAAGAGAACCAAAGAGAAGAAGTCTCTCAATTTTATTACTAAAATCAATTGTGTTCTCCCCAAAGGGTTACATAACTATTTATAGGCAACTAGCTAACTTGTAGCACAAGTAATAGGAATCCTACTTTCCTAACTTGCAAAATAGGAAATAGCAAACTTGCAGAACAAGTAATAGGAATCCTACTCTCCTAACTTGCAGAACAAGTAATAGAAGTCCTACAAAATGTATTATTTAAAAAGGAATTGGGCTTAAATTAAATTAAGACAACGTTCAGCCCAATAATACTTAACTAAATAAAATATGCATCCAGCCTAATTGCATTTCGGCCCAATACTTGTGTGTGTGTCTTCAAGAAGGTTGAACTTGGGCTTGGATCATGTTGTAGAAGACTTTATCATCCTCCATGCTTAAGCTTTGTTGGGCTTTCTCTCTAGCAATATTAATGAAACCAGCCAAGGCTTGTTGCATTATCTTTGATTTAGCTCTTGTAATTGGACCTCTATGGATGCTCAAAGGATCACGAACATCACGAACATGACTTGAGCTGTGTGAGCTTGATGGGTCTCCATCAACAAAACTTCAGTTACAAGGTAATTAATTATTCTTGGGATATGATGCTGATCATTGATTATTTATGATCATTGTCAATTAAGTAGTCAACCGTAGTGTAATTCCCCAGCGTCCAATTACACCTATCTTTCCTTACTGTGTTGTTAATTAAAGGCTTAGAGTCTTAATTAATCTCTAACTATCAAAATTTACCTATGCTCAGCGCTATAGATTAAGTTTTAATAGCAGCCTTAATATCTAAAAAGATTTGAGTCAACATTAAGTAACAAACTCACTCAGCGCGGTTTATTTAACTTATACCTTAATTCTCCTAGATCCTTAGTGATTAACTCCATAAGAAATTACGGACTTATGCTTTTAATCTAGCTGTAGATTATTTAATTTAACTAAATAGTAGGCCACCTATCTAATCAAACAAACAATCAAGCAAAAGTGCTAAGAGAATCTTGGATACTTAATCAACAATTATATTATAAGTTTAAAATCTCACAACTTACTTTTTTCCAAGAACAATTAATTTACTTCATAACTAAACAAGAAATCTACTCATTATTCATATTCAAGAATATAAACTCCAAATTATATATTATAAAGATTACAAATATCATGCAAGAAACAATCAAAGAAGCAATCTTTAATAATATAAAATCAGAATTAATAATCAAGATTATAAACTAGCAAGCAAGAGCACACAAACAATATTACTTTAAATAAATAAAACAAAATATGAATTAAAATTAATAAAGAAATCTGCAACTAATTAAAAATAAAGAAAAATAAAAGTTTTATTAAAAACCCTAAAAAATCCTACAAGACTAAAAGAGAGAAGAGGGATGAGAGAGATGTGAGGGATGTTGTTTATGAGAGCCTTGTGCTCTTTATATAGGCCTAAGGAAGAGTTTAAAAGACTTTTCTAAGCAATGTGAGATTCAGATAAGAGTTTACGTGGGAAACAAGTAATTTGACTAGTCAAACTCTTACCTTTATCTCATCATCTTTTACAATTATTTTCTAAGTAAAATTCCTAAGGCCTATTTTTATTAATTAATTATAGATCTAAGACATAATAAAATTAGGAAATTATCTTGTCTTAACAAAATCTAGTCTTGAACTTGCTTTGTTGGAATTTCTTCTCAATCTTATTAGTCTGCCCAGAATTTCGTACTGATCTTGTCTAGACGTTTGTCCCACCAAACGAACTCCGATTTTTTCGATCTTGTGTATTCTAGACACCTTGAGAAGTCCTCTACAACTTCCATGAAGGCCACTTCTTCAGATCAGGTCGTTAAATTTGTGAAAAACGTCGATCTTTCAAGCTGGACAGAAAATGCTGCACTTTACTCTTTTTAGCTTCTTTTTATTCCAACTTTGATATTTAATACCTAAAACATAAAATAAACATTAGTAAGCTCTTTTAGGCATAAAACATCAATAAAGCAAATATATTAGCACATATAAAATTCACAAAATATCATCCTATCACTTATCGTTTTCAAATTGGAGTTTAGGCAATCCTATGACTAAGTCTCTTTTAGCTAATTTAGATAAAACATGCATGCTAGCATGACCTAGTCTTATATGCCATAACCAAGATTCATCTTCTTTTGTGGCCATAAAGCATACATTTTTTCTATTTAGCTTATCTAAGTGAACAATATAAATATTTCCTTGTCTATGTCCTATGAAAAGGATTTGATTAGTTTTAGCATTAACAACTTTACAACACAAAAGCATCAGACACAACTTTGAAACCTTTATCACACAATTGACTAACATTAAGCAAGTTATGTTTTAAACCTCTAACATACAATACATTTTCAATGGTTGAGGAGGAGTTACCAATGGAGCCAATTCCTTCAATTTGACCTTTAGAGTTGTCTCCAAATGTGACTTCTCCACCACTTTTAGGCTTTAAGATATTGACTTGGCTCTTGTCACTGGTCATGTGTCTTGAGCAACCACTATCAAGGCTTAGCCTTGTAGCAATGCTCTTTAGACTTAGCCTTGTAGCAATGCTCTTCCTCTTACTCACAAATACATCAAACTTTTATCATAGGTACCCAAATTTTCTTGAGTCCTTGAGAGTTAGTACTAATAATTTTTTATCCTTTAGGGATCCATTTCATTCTTAATGACTTATCATTTGAATTTAGAACATACTTAGGCACCCAAATCTTCACAGCTATCTTTCCTCTAATGATGGTCTTCCTAGATGTGCATGCTTGTGAAGAGTGTCCAAGTTTATTACATGAAGTGCATACCATAAATTTTTCATCTTTAGCAAGAAAGTTTTTGAAATGAGTTTATTTATTTGATGCATTTGTAACCTACTCCTTCTTTATCAAAGAATGCTCTTTGGGTCTCTAGCAAATGATCAAGTTTTTGTTTACCCATATAAAATCTGGAAAATGAATTTTGCAAATTAATGTTCTTTTAGTTAACTATTCTATTTCTATATTTGCATTTTCTAATTTCTTCTCACATTCTAACTTGACATTCATGAACATCTCATTTTCCTTTTTTTAATTTTGAGATCATTTTTTTATATTTTATATTCATGCATGCAAACTCATTTGCTAAATCATCAAATGCATCTTGCAACTCATCAAATGTATATTCATTAGTATCTAATGGGTCGGATTTTACCTTCTCATCTTCAATGGCCATAAAACAAAGGTTGGCTATTTTCTCTTCTACATTTTCTTCATCAAAGTAGTCACTACCATTCCATGAAACCATCATTGTCTTTTTCTTTGGTTTCTTCTCATTTTGTTTTCCATAGAAAGGATAATCAAATTTAATATGACCAAGTTTTTTACATTCATAACAAATGATTGAATCCTTTTCTTTCCTACTTGTTTCCCCTTTGCTAAAGTCTCTCCTAGGGTGTTTCCTAGAGTTTCTACTAGCTCTTATCCTCATGAATTTGTTAAACCTCTTTGCAAACATAACCATCTCTAAGTCCTCATCATCACCACTTTCATCATGATCATCTTTGGATTCCTCATTTGTGGTAGATTTTAATGCAACTCCAACTTTCTTAGAAGGTTCTTGATTCCTTTTGGGTTTCATCTTGTAGGTGAGTAGAGATCCTATGAGTTCATCTAGAGAAAGGGTATGGGGGATCCTTAGATTACTCAATAGCTGTAACTTTAGCTTCCCATGATTTAGGTAAGCTATTTAGAATCTTCTTCACCATTTCAACATTTGAGTATGTTTTTCATGAGGACTTGATACCATTTATGATATTAGTAAATCTAGCAAACATGTCACTAATTGTTTCATCACCTTTCATTTTAAATAGCTCATAATCTTGAGTGGGCATGCCTACTTTAGTCTTTTTGACTTGTGTGGTTCCCTCATTAGTAATTGCTAACTTATCCCAAATTTGTTTTGCATTTTTGATGCGCACGGACAAGAGAAAACGTAGCTTGGAATTTGAAGGAGCTGAAAACGCAATGGGACTGAAGCAAGGATGAAGAATGACAACTTCTGAAAACCTAGACCCGAAGCTTAAAGAGACTCGAACCCAAAGGTATTGGACCTTAACCCTACGAATAAGAATTCGAGAACTTAAGGTATAGTAATGGTGGATGGTGAAAAAGGAGGTGCCACAAGGAAGAAGACATTGACAAGCCTAGATGAGAGGGAACCCAAGAGAAAGACACTCAAATTCTGAAATTCAAAACTGATCTATTCATCAATAGTGTTTACAAGGTATTTATAACAATACCTAGCACTTAAGCCCATAAACAAGTGGGCTGAAATTAACACCAACAGAAAATAAGACTAAACCCAAATTCATGCCTAAACCTAGTTACATAAAATAAATAGTCCAAGACACAACAAGACTCAAATGTGGGCTATTCAAACACTGCGCCCATCTTATTGTTAAGCTCAAATAAGTAAACCATGCTCATGTCGTTTGGGCTTCCAAGCAAGTATAGATGTCTTGGGACTCTTCATGGAAGCTTCCTTGACACTTCAATGATGCCAGAGCTTGTTGCATTAATGAGGCCAAGGCTTGTTGCGTCTTCTTGGCTCGAGCTCGGGTAATTGGACCTCCTTGGATGACCAATGGATCCTTAGCATCACGAACATCACGAGCAAGTGGATCTCCGTCATTCCCCCTCTCCTCAAAAGGATTTGTCCTCAAATCGCATTAACCTTCATCAAAAGAAATGGGAGAAAGATCAGAAACATTGAAAATAGCAAAAACACCATACTCACCAGGAAGATCCAATCGGTAGGCATTATTGTTGATCTTCTCTATGACTTGGAATGGTCCATCTCCTCGGGGATGCAGCTTGGTCCGTCGCTGAACAGGAAACCTCTCCTTTCTCATATGCACCCAAACCCAATCACCAGGCTCAAAGACTACTTGCTTTCGATGCTTATTTGCTTGGGTGGTATACTACTCAGTCTTCTTTTCAATAGCTTGACGTACTCTCTCATAGTGTTGCTTCATAAACATAGCTTTCTGGTCTCCATCCAAGTTACTCTGCTCAGCACTAGGTAATGGCAATATATCCAAGGGAGTAAGAGGATTGAAGCCATAAACAACTTTGAATGGAGAGCAACTCGTAGTGGAGTGGACACTGCGGTTATATGCAAACTCCACATGTGGCAAGCAATCTTCCCAATTCTTCAAATTCTTCTGTATAATGGACCTCAATAATGTAGATAGGGTTCGGTTGACGACCTCAGTCTGTCCATCAGTCTGGGGGTGACAAGTGGTGGTGAATAACAATTTAGTTCCCAACTTTCCCCATAACGTCTTCCAAAAGTAACTAAGGAACTTGGCATCTTGATCAGAAACAATGGTCCTCAGTACACCATGTAGACGTACTATCTCTTTGAAGAAAAGGTCAGCAACGTTGCTTGCGTCATCCGTCTTGTGGTAAGCGATGAAATGAGCCATCTTAGAGAACCTGTCAACCACAACAAAAATAGAATCTCTACCGCCTTTTGTTCTAGGCAAGCCCAAAACAAAATCCATAGAGATATCAGTCCACGGAGTAGTAGGAATGGGTAAAGGAGTATATAAACCATGATTATGAACTCTAGATTTAGGTTGCCTACATGAAATGCATCTATCACATAACCTCGCTACATCTCTCCTCATGTTAGGCCAAAACAAATGTTCTTGCAAAACATCTAGCATTTTCCTAACTCCAAAGTGACCCATTAATCCTCCACTATGGGCTTCTCTAACTAACAGCTCGCACAACGAACTCCTAGGCACACATAATTTATTTTCTCTAAATAAGAACCCATCGTGCCTAAAGAACTTGCTAAAACCAGATGTAGCACACGCCTCATAAACATTACCAAAATCAACATCATCAGCATACCGTTCTTTGATATACTTAAATCCTAAAAGTTTAGCATCAAGAGTAGTGATAAGAGTATACCTACGAGATAACACATCAGCTACGACATTCTCTTTACCTTGTTTGTACTTGATCACGTACGAGAACATCTCAATGAACTCTATCCACTTGGCATGACGCTTATGCAGTTTACTCTATCCTTTCAGATGCTTCAAGGACTCACGATCAGTGTGGATGACAAATTCCTTGGGCCACAAGTAATGTTGCCATGTCTCCAAGGCCCTCACTAACGCATACATCTCCTTGTCATACGTGGGATACTTAAGTGCTGCTCCACTTAACTTCTCACTAAAGAAAGCAATTAGGCATTTTTCCTACATAAGCATAGCTCCAATACCTATACCTGAGGCATCGCACTCAATCTCAAAAGTTTTAGTAAAGTCAGGCAGAGATAACAAAGGAGCAAAACAAAGTTTATCCTTAAGCAAATTAAAAGCATGTTCTTGTGCGGGACCCTAATGAAATACAACATTCTTTTTGACCACTTCGATCAAAGGTGCAGCTATAGTGCTAAAATCTCTAACGAATCTATGATAGAAACTAGCTAAACCATGGAAACTACGCACCTCAGAAACAAACTTAGGTACAGGCCAATCTTTAATTGCCTTTACCTTCTCATTATCAACAGAAATGCCATGTGAAGAAACTACATACCCAAGGAAAACAACCCTAATAGTGCAGAATGTACATTTCTTAAAATTGGCATACAAACTTGCATTCCTCAAAACAGTAAGAACATTCCTAAGATGCTCAACATGCGCATGCTGGCTCTTACTGTATATCAAAATATCATCAAAATAGACAACCACATACTTACTAATGAAATCACGTAAAACATGGTTCATTAATCGCATGAATGTACTGGGTGCATTAGTCAAGCCAAAAGGCATAACTAACCACTCGTAGAGAACATGTTTAGTCTTGAATGTGGTTTTCCATTCATCACCTTCTCTCATACGAATTTGGTGATATCCGCTCTTTAAATCAATTTTAGAAAACATGCATGCACCATGCAACTCATCAAGCATGTCATCTAGCCTAGGAATAAGATAGCAGTACTTTACAGTGATTTTGTTGACGGCTTGGTTGGATGATGGAAGGTGAAGCAGTCGAGCTAACGACATTAAACAAAGGCGCTACTTGGGAGGCAACCCAAGGATGTAAAAACGAGGGAGTATTTCTTTCCTTTTCTTGTATTACCATTTTTGAGTTTTTATTATTCTTCTTTGCATGCTAGACTTACTTTGAGGACAAAGTAAGATTTAAGTGTGGGGGGGAATATTGGTTTATGAGTCTATAGAATTTTTTTTTAGAAAAAAAAGGGTCAAATTTTTTAGAGTTTTAAAGATCATGATATGTTTTCTTTCTTTTAAGGATTGATTCTGAACTAACAAATAGTTTTATAAAAGAGTTGAGAGTATTTTGATTGTTATTATTGTTGAAGTGAATACTTTCTAAAGAATTTATGTGAGTTCATGATTAAATATGATTGCTCATATGATAATTGATAATGTGATTAGTTCATTGAATTTGGTATAAGCAAAGGATAAATAGACAAGAACAAAAAAAACATAAAAAGAGAAGAAAAATAGAGGTTGAAAGCTTTAAATTCTACTCCAATGTTTTGAGTTACTCGATCTTGTTGATTAAATTCTTGAAGTGACTTAAAATATGAGTATGCAAAGTACTCTAAAAGAGGGCTTACTTGTTGAGTAACCGGGTGTTGGTATCACCAATATTAACATTCACGTAAAAAGGCAAGTAAATACTTAGGGAAACCATTATTGAAACCTCAAAAGAAAAAAAAAACAAAAAAAATATTCTTGATCTATTGACTTTGTTTGTAGTAATGTAAATTGGATAATTGCAAAGTTGATATTATATGTTTCAGTTATGTTGATTGTGAATTTTGCATGAATTTATTTAGAAGTATGCATGAATATGAGAAGTAATGATTAGAATATGATTGACTTGATTATTCGACTCTTGTTGAAGTTATGAATTAAGAATTGAAAGATTTGAAAATATGTTCATGATCTTAATCTTGTTTTGGAGTCATAATTTTTAAATTTGAGTCTTATTTTGAATTTTTTTGATTGAGTCTTAAGTAAAAGATTTTGTGGGTATATCTTCTGAAAGCCCTCCCGAGACACAACTCGTCCACTAGGGGTGACCTAGGGGTTTAAAGGCTTATTGCATATGCTAAATGCAATCGTGATTCCTACGAAAGTGAGTTAGGTTTTAGCAAAAAGATTTTAAGATTAGGACTTTAGGATTTAGTTCTTTAGGAATTAGTTAGCTAAGGTTTGCTAGAGGACTAGCAAAAGCTAAGTGTGGGGGAATTTGATGGGATGATATTTTGTGAATTTTATATGTGCTAATTTATTTGCTTTATTGATGTTTTATACCTAAAAGAGCTTACTAATGTTTATTTTATGTTTTAGGTATTAAATATCAAAGTTGGAATAAAAAGAAGCTAAAAAGAGCAAAGTGCAGTATTTTCTGTCCAGCTTGAAAGATTGACGTTTTTGACCAATGTAACGACCTGATCTCAAGAAGTGGCCTTCATGGAAGTTGTAGAGGACGTCCCAAGGTTTCCAGAATGTCTAAGATCACAAACATCGGAGTTCATTTGATGGATCAAACGTCTAGACAAAATCAGTACGAAATTCTGGGCAGAAAAACGAGATTGAGAAGAAATTTCAACAAAGCAAGTTGAAGACCAGATTTTGTTGAGAGAAGATAATTTCTTAATTTTATTTTGTCTTAGATCTGTAATTGATTAATAAAAATAGGCCTTAGGAATTTTACTTAGAAAATAATTGTAAAAAGATGATGAGATAAAGGTAAGAGTTTGACTAGTCAAATTACTTGTTTCCCAAGTAAACTCTTATCTGAATCCCACATTGCTTAGGAAAGTCTTTTAAACTCTTCCTTAGGCCTATATAAAGAGCACAAGGCTCTCATAAACGGCATCCCTTACATCCCTCTCATCCCTCTTCTCTCTTTTAGTCTTGTAGGATTTTCTTTAGGGTTTTTAATAAAAATTTTATTTTTCTTTATTTTTAATTAGTTGCTGATTTTTTTATTTATTTAAAGTAATATTGTTTGTGTGTTATTGCTTGCTAGTTTATAATCTTGATTATTAATTTTGATTTTGTATTATTAAAGATTGCTTCTTTGATTGTTTCTTGCATGATATTTGTAATCTTTATAATATATAATTTGGAGTTTATATTCTTGAATATGAATAGTGAGTAGATTTCTTGTTCAGTTATGAGGTAAATTAATTGTTCTTGGAAAAAGTATGTTGTGAGATTTTAAACTTATAATATAATTGTTGATTAAGTATCCAAGATTCTCTGAGCACATTTGCATGATTGTTTGTTTGATTAGATAGGAGGCCTACTATTTAGTTAAATTAAATAATCTACTGCCAGGTTAAAAACATAAGTCCGTAATTGCTTATGGAGTTAATCACTAGGGATCTAGAAGAATTAAGGTTTAAGTTAAATAAACCGCGCTGAGTGAGTTTGTTACTTAATGTTGACTCAAATCTTTCTAGATATTAATGCTGCTATTAAAACTTAATCTATAGCGCTAAGCATAGGTATTTTGATAGTTAGAGATTAATTAAGACGCTGAGCCTTTAATTAACAACACAGTAAGGAAAGATAGGTGTAATTGGACGCTGGGGAATTACACTACGGTTGACTACTTAATTGACAATGATCTTAAATAATCAATGATCAGCATCATATCCCAAGAATAATTAATTACCTTTTAACTGAAGTTTTGTAATATTTGATATTTTCTAATTTATTTACTTGTTTATTTTTCTGATTATTTTCTTAGTTATTGTAGTTTAATTGAAACCCTCCCCCAAATCTCTTTTCTCTCTCTAAATAATAGTTAGGTATTAAATTTAAATAATTAACTTAAATAAAACAATCTCTGTGGGATCGACCTTTGCTTGCCCTATCTATAGGTTTAAGTAAAGTAATTTATTATTGGTACCTGCGACACTACCAGGCTAGGGTTATAATTGAGGGGTGCGGCTAAGGTTATGAAATAAGTGGCGGCTAGGGTATATTGTTATGAAATGATGGAGATCCACTTGCTCGTGATGTTCGTGATGCTAAGGATCCATTGGTCATCCAAGGAGGTCCAATTACCCGAGCTCGAGCTAAGAAGACGTAACAAGCCCTGGCCTCATTAATGCAACAAGCTTTGGCATCATTGAAGTGTCAAGGAAGCTTTCATGAAGAGTCCCAAGACATCTATACTTGCTTGGAAGCTCAAACGACATGAGCATGGTTTACTGTCTTATTTTAGCTTAACAATAAGTTGGGGTAAGTGTTTGGATAGCCCACGTTTGAGTCTTGTTGTGTCTTGGACTATTTATTTTATGTAACTAGGTTTAGGCATGAATTTGGGTTTAGTCTTATTTTCTGTTGGTGTTAATTCCAGCCCACTTGTTTATGGGCTTAAGGGCTATGTATTATTATAAATACCTTGTAAACGCTATTGATGAACATATCAGTAAAAATTGAATTTTCAGAATTTGAGTGTGCCTTTCTCTTGGGTTCCCTCTCTACTAGGCTTATCAAGGTCTTCTTCCTTGTGGCGCCTCCTTCTTCACCATACACCATTGCTATACCTTAGGTTCTCGAATTCTTATTCGTAGGGTCAAGGTCCAATACCTTTGGGTTCGAGTCTCTTTAGGCTTCGGGTCTAGGTTTCAGAAGTTTGTCCTGTTGCGTTTTAGCTCCTTCAAATTCCAAGCTACGTTTCTCTTGTCCATGCGCATCATTTAGGGTTATGAAATAAGTGGTGGCTAAGGTTCTACCAAAAGTGAGAGACGCACAAACAAACCAGAAATAAATTGAAACCAACAAAAGAAAAAAAAATCGAAACCAACATGGTATTGGACCAAGACCCGTTGCTTAGAAAAGCAAGAACCTATGGTATATATTGGTGGAAGGTAGAAGAACGCCACAAGGAAGACCTTGATAAGTTCAAGAGTTCTCAAGAGAACCAAAGAGAAGAAGTCTCTCAATTTTATTACTAAAATCAATTGTGTTCTCCCCAAAGGGTTACATAACTATTTATAGGCAAATAGATAACTTACAGCACAAAGTAATAGGAATCCTACTTTCCTAACTTGCAGAATAGGAAATAGCAAACTTGCAGAACAAGCAATAGGAATCCTACTCTCCTAACTTGCAGAACAAGCAATAGAAGTCTTATAAAATCTATTATTTAAAAAGGAATTGGGCTTAAATTAAATTAAGACAATGTTCAGCCCAATAATACTTAACTAAATAAAATATGCATCTAGCCTAATTTGCATTTCGGCCCAATACTTGTGTGTCTTCAAGAAGGTTGAACTTGGGCTTGGATCATGTTGTAGAAGACTTTATCATCCGCCATGCTCAAGCTTTGTTGGGCTTTCTCTCTAGCAATATCAATGAAACCAGCCAAGGCTTGTTGCATTATCTTTGATTTAGCTCTTGTAATTGGACCTCCATGGATACTCAAAGGATCACGATCATCACGAACATGACTTGAGCTTTGTGAGCTTGGATCTCCATCATTCCCCCTCTCCTCAAAATTGAGAGACTTCTTCTCTTTGGCTGGTTTCATTAATATTGCTAGAGAGAAAGCCCAACAAAGCTTGAGCATGGAGGATGATAAAGTCTTCTACAACATGATCCAAGCTCAAGCTCAACCTTCTTGAAGACACACACACAAGTATTGGGCCGAAATGCAATTAGGCTGGATACATATTTTATTTAGTTAAGTATTATTGGGCTGAAAGTTGTCTTAATTTAATTTAAGCCCAATTCCTTTTTAAATAATATATTTTTTAGGACTTCTATTACTTGTTCTACAAGTTAGGAGAGTAGGATTCCTATTACTTGTTCTGCAAGTTTGCTATTTCCTATTCTGCAAGTTAGGAAAGTAGGATTCCTATTACTTGTGCTGCAAGTTAGCTAGTTGCCTATAAATAGTTATGTAACCCTTTGGGGAGAACACAATTGATTTTAGTAATAAAATTGAGAGACTTCTTCTCTTTGGTTCTCTTGAGAACTCTTGAACTTATCAAGGTCTTCCTTGTGGCG
Organism: Heritiera fomes; assembly: GCA_032173925.1. Classification (NCBI taxonomy): domain Eukaryota; kingdom Viridiplantae; phylum Streptophyta; class Magnoliopsida; order Malvales; family Malvaceae; genus Heritiera; species Heritiera fomes. Next base: position 32,644,697 of record JAPDPM010000002.1, on the reverse strand, counting down.
TTCTTCTACCTTCCACCAATATATACCATAGGTTCTTGCTTTTCTAAGCAACGGGTCTTGGTCCAATACCATAGGTTCTTGTGTATCTACACAACGAGTCTTGGTTTTATCTCTAATTTTTGTTTTCTTTTGCTGCGTTTTTAACTTGTTCTTGTTTTTCTTCAAGTGTTCTTTGTGTTCTTCATTGAACTTCATCTTCTTTCGGTGAGGTTCATATCACCTAAGGCCTATTTTTATTAATTAATTACAGATCTAAGACAAAATAAAATTAAGAAAGTATCTTCTCTCAACAAAATTTGGTCTTGAACTTGCTTTGTTGGAATTTCTTCTCAATCTCGTTTTTCTGCCCAGAATTTCGTACTGATTTTTTCTAGACATTTGACCCATCAAATGAACTCAGATTTTTTAGATCTTGGACATTCTGGAAACCTTGAGAAGTCCTCTACAACTTCTATGAAGTCCACTTCTTTGGATCAGGTCGTGAAATTGGTCAAAAACGTTAATCTTCCAAGCTGGACAGAAAATACTGCACTTTGCTCTTTTTAGCTTCTTTTTATTCCAACTTTGATATTTAATACCGAAAACATAAAATAAACATTAGTAAGCTCTTTTAGGCATAAAACATCAATAAAGCAAATATATTAGCACATAGAAAATTCACAAAATATTATCCTATCAAATTCCCCCACACTTAGCTTTTGCTAGTCCTCTAGCAAAATTTACACTAACCTCCTAAAGAACTAAATCCTAAAATCCAAATCTTAAATCCTAACTCACTTTCGTAGGAATCACAATTGCATTTGGCTTATGCAATAAGCCTTTAAACCCCTAGGTCACCCCTAGTGGATGAGTTGTGTCTCGTGAGGGCTTTCAGAAGATATACCCACAAAATCTTTTACTTAAGACTCAATCCTAAAAATTCAAAATAAGACTCAAAAATTAAAAATTAAGACTCAAAACAAGATTAAGATCATGAACATATTTTCAAATCTTTCAATTCTTAACTCATAACTACAACAATAGTCAAATTATCAAATCAATCATATTCTAATCATTACTTCTCATATTCATGCATACTTCTAAATAAATTCATGCAAAATTCACAATCAACACAATTGAAATATATAATATCAACTTTGCAATTATCCAATTTACATTACTACAAACAAAGTCAATAGATCAAGAACTTTTTTTTAATTCTCTTTTTTTTTTCTTTTGAGGTTTCAATAATGGTTTCCCTAAGTACTTACTTGCCTTTTTACGTGAATGTTAATATTGGTGATACCAACACCAAGTTACTCAACAAGTAAGCCCTCTTTTAGAGTGCTTTGCATACTCATATTTTAAGTCACTTTAAGAATTTAATCAATAAGATCAATCAACTCAAAACATTGGAGTAGAATTTAAAGCTTTCAACCTCTATTTTTCTTCTCTTTTTATGTTTTTTTTTTGTTATTGTCTATTTATCCTTTGCTTATACCAACTTCAATGAACTAATCACATTATCAATATCATATGAGAAATCATATTTAATCATGAACTCACATAAATTCTTTAGAAAGTATTCACTTCAACAATAGTAACAATCAAAATACTCTCAACTTTCTTATAAAACTTTGTTTTAGTTTAGAATCAATCCTTAAAAGGAAGAAAACATATCATGATCTTTTAAAACTTTGAAAAATTTGACCCCTTTTTTTTTCAAAAAAAAATTCTAGTTCCTAAAAAAAAGACTCTATAGACTCATAAACCATTATTCCCCACACACTTAAATCTTACTTTGTCCTCAAAGTAAGTCTAGCATGCAAAGAAGAACAATAAAAACTCAAAAAATTAAATGGTAATACAAGAAAAGGAAAGAAATACTCCCTCGTTTTACATCCTTGGGTTGCCTCCCAAGTAGCGCTTTTGTTTAATGTCGTTAGCTCGACCGCTCCACCTTCCATCATCCAATCCCAGACCTCAACATTTTTTTCTCGAGTTCCTCATTCTCAAGATTTTTACTTGTGGCTATTTCTAGCTCATCTTTAAGAACCTGCTTTTCATCACCTTTTAATTTCCTCTTGGAAGTGCATAGTTCCCTTAAAAACTTGGCATCGCAAAGCACTTGATCATTAATTTCATGAAGGAGAGGAATATTGACTTCCAGTTTTCTAAATGTCTTCAATGTCTCCTTGTCTTGCTCTTCGTTTGTAGCTCTTGCAAACCTACTCGGAAAAGGAGGATGATGGAGATCCAAGCTCACAAAGCTCAAGTCATGTTCGTGATGATCGTGATCCTTTGAGTATCCATGGAGGTCCAATTACAAGAGCTAAATCAAAGATGATGCAACAAGCCTTGGCTGGTTTCATTGATATTGCTAGAGAGAAAGCCCAACAAAGCTTGAGCATGGAGGATGATAAAGTCTTCTACAACATGATCCAAGCCCAAGTTCAACCTTCTTGAAGACACACAAGTATTGGGCCGAAATGCAAATTAGGCTAGATGCATATTTTATTTAGTTAAGTATTATTGGGCTGAACATTGTCTTAATTTAATTTAAGCCCAATCCCTTTTTAAATAATAGATTTTGTAAGACTTCTATTACTTGTTCTGCAAGTTAGGAGAGTAGGATTCCTATTGCTTGTTCTGCAAGTTTGCTATTTCCTATTCTGCAAGTTAGGAAAGTAGGATTCCTATTACTTGTGCTGCAAGTTATCTATTTGCCTATAAATAGTTATGTAACCCTTTGGGGAGAACACAATTGATTTTAGTAGTAAAATTGGGAGACTTCTTCTCTTTGGTTCTCTTGAGAACTCTTGAACTTATCAAGGTCTTCCTTGTGGCGTTCTTCTACCTTCCACCAATATATACCATAGGTTCTTGCTTTTCTAAGCAACGGGTCTTGGTCCAATACCATAGGTTCTTGTGTATCTACACAACGGGTCTTGGTTTTATCTTTAATTTTTGTTTTCTTTTGCTGCGTTTTAACTTGTTCTTGTTTTTTTTTCAAGTGTTCTTCGTCTTCTTCATATGAACCTCATCTTCTTTCGGTGAGGTCCATATCATTTGGCATCAGAGCTTAGGTTCAATTCGTGGGAGTCTAGTTTTTATTTTTTCGTTGTCTTCTTGCTTGGATAAACCTTGATCTTGAATCCTTTTCCAAGCAACCACTACTATTGTTTGTCCCTCAAACCTATTGTCTCCATTAAAATAACCTACCTTTACTTAGCCACCAAGTAAACCCTATCTTGTTCTCCAAGCAACCAAATCCCAAAGGTTTTCTTGCTCACCAAAAAACCTTCAAAAGCTCTACAACCCTATCTTGTTCTCCAATCAACCAAATCCCAAAGGTTTTCTTGCTCACCAAGAAACCTTCAAAAGCTCTATATCACATAAAGACTACTTGTTTCACAAGCCACCGTTTCCTCTCATTCCTTGGTACACAAGCTGCTACCAAAACTAGCTTGTTTTTGTCAAAAAGTTGCCTTGTTCCCCAAGTAAACCTCTTCTTATTATTTAGATTTTTTTTTTCTTCATTGTTCGTTTAGTTTAGTAAAATATAAAAAAAAAGAGAAAAAAAGAGAAAAAAAAAGAAAAGAAAAAAAAAAAGAGAAAAGAAAAATCAATTCAAGAGGGGATTTTATTACATCGTGTGTAGCAAGTGCAATATCAAAGGTAATTCGTGGAGGTGTGCTTCATGAAAATCTTGAGGTAGTCATTCTTTCTTGAGCTTTGCGATTTCTTATTTGCCTAATTTGAAAATTCATTACTGCCATTTTACCCTACTGTCTAAAATTACCTTTTTGACCCTACCACATAAAAGGACAAAACTACCCCACCTTTGGCTAAACCCTACCTTAATTAAACACCCCAAAATACACAAATTTCCTTCAAGGTTTAGTTTCATTGGAGTCTTCTTAAGTCTTATTGAGTCTTGCTGAGTCTTGCTAAGTCTTGTTGAGTATTCATTGTTTTGTTTTCCCTTGATTAAAATCTTGTGCTCAGCTTGTTTATTGTTGGTTGATAGTTGAATTCCATAAGCTGATTTTTGATTGAGTCTTGAGTTCAATATAGAACCTATAGAGAAAAGTTGTGTGAGGAAGAAAAGGCAAGAGTGTATGAGTAACATTAGTAGAGAAAAGCCATATTAAAATTGTGTGAAACACGAGTGTGAGTGTTACATTCTTGTGTGTATTGAGTGTAAACACGTGAGGTTATACTTGTGAGGTCTGTTTCTTTTACTAACGTTTCTTGTAGGTTACAATTATGTCTTCTAATAGTGAAAAGCTTGCTTTGAGTAACATTGAGATCATGTTCCTAGACATGCAACAACAACTTTCGAGGATAGAGTCGAAGTTGATTAAATATGATAAGTTGGAGCAACATGACGTTGCCCTAGCTAAGGTAAACCAAGATAATGCTTCTTATGCATGTGATAATGTAGCTAATAATAAGTTGGATAGCAATTACGGAGAAGATTTTGATGATGATTCTATGCTGCAATTAAAGGATGATGAGGATAGTATGGAATTACCCATGGATGGAAAGGAATCTATAGCATGTCAAACTTTAAGTGTGCTACTGAAAGATGAGTATCAATTGAGATTAAAAGAGACTGAGAAAAGAATAGTGAGTGAAGCCGAGGCTAAGCAAAAAGAGAAAACAATTGAGATTGAGTGTGATGCTTTAAGCATAGGTATCGAAGTTGTTTTAATGCAGGAGAAGCGCCCCATTGCTTTTTTCAGTGAGAAGTTAAGTGGAGCTGCCCTTAACTATCCCACATATGATAAAGAGATGTATGCATTAGTGAGGGCCTTGGAAACATGGCAACACTATTTATGGCCCAAGGAATTTGTCATCCACACTGATCATGAATCCTTGAAGCATTTGAAAGGACAAAGCAAGTTGAACAAGCATCATGCCAAGTGGATGGAGTTCATTGAAACATTTCCATATGTGATCAAATATAAACAAGGTAAAGAAAATGTCATGGCTGATGCATTATCTCGAAGGTATACTCTAATAACTACTCTTAATGCAAAACTACTTGGATTTGAGTATTTTAAAGACTTGTATGCTACTAATGAGGATTTTGAAAATGTGTTCATTGCATGTGAGAAAACTGGTTTAAGAAAGTTTTATAGGCGTTATGGATTCTTATTTAGGAAAAATAGATTATGTGTGCCTAGGAGTTCTTTAAGAGAATTACTTGTTAGAGAGGCCCATAGTGGTGGATTAATGAGATATTTTGGAGTAAAGAAAACTTTAGATATATTGCATGATCACTTCTTTTGGCCTACCATGAAAAGAGCTGCTGAAAAATTGTGTGAAAGATGTGTCACTTGTAAACAAGCTAAGTCTAGAGTTATGAATCATGGTCTTTATACTCCATTACCTATTGCTACTGCTCCTTGGACTGACATTTTTATGGACTTTGTTTTGGGGTTACCAAGAATAAAGAGAGGTAGAGATTCTGTTTTTGTTGTTGTTGACAGGTTCTCTAAGATAGCTCACTTCATTGCTTGTCACAAGACAGATGATGCAAGCAACATTGTCAATTTATTCTTTAGGGAAATTGTTCGTCTACACGGTGTTCCGAGGACCATTGTTTTTGACCGTGATGTGAAGTTAGGAATAAAGCTATTGTTTTCAACTACTTGTCATCCACAAACCGATGGTCAAACTGAAGTAGTCAATCGTACTTTGTCTACTTTGTTGAGGTCCATTATTCAAAAGAATTTGAAGAATTGGGAAGATTGTTTGCCTTATGTGGAGTTTGCTTACAATAGAAGTGTGCATTCTACTACTAGTTATTCTCCATTTGAAGTTGTCTATGGTTTTAATCCACTCACTCCATTAGATCTTTTAGCACTACCTATTGAGGAGAGAGCTAGTCTGGATGGGGAAAAGAAAGCTGATTTTGTTAAGCAACTACATGAGAAGGTACGTCAAAACATTAAGAAGAGGACTGAGCAATATGCTACTCAAGCCAACAAGTGTCGCAAGAAAGTTGTCTTTGAACCTGGTGATTGGGTTTGGGTACATATGCGTAAAGAGAGATTTCCTGCTCAACGTCGCTCCAAGTTTCAACCTCGAGGAGATGGACCATTCCAAGTGATTGAGAAGATTAATGACAATGCTTACAAATTGGATCTTCCAGGTGAGTATAATGTTAGTGCTACATTTAATGTTTCTGATCTTTCTCCCTTTGATATTGATATAGGTGATTCTGATTTGAGGACAAATCCTTTCGAGGAGAGGGGGAATGATGGAGATCCAAGCTCACAAAGCTCAAGTCATGTTCGTGATGATCGTGATCCTTTGAGTATCCATGGAGGTCCAATTACAAGAGCTAAATCAAAGATGATGCAACAAGCCTTGGCTGGTTTCATTGATATTGCTAGAGAGAAAGCCCAACAAAGCTTGAGCATGGAGGATGATAAAGTCTTCTACAACATGATCCAAGCCCAAGTTCAACCTTCTTGAAGACACACAAGTATTGGGCCGAAATGCAAATTAGGCTAGATGCATATTTTATTTAGTTAAGTATTATTGGGCTGAACATTGTCTTAATTTAATTTAAGCCCAATCCCTTTTTAAATAATAGATTTTGTAAGACTTCTATTACTTGTTCTGCAAGTTAGGAGAGTAGGATTCCTATTGCTTGTTCTGCAAGTTTGCTATTTCCTATTCTGCAAGTTAGGAAAGTAGGATTCCTATTACTTGTGCTGCAAGTTATCTATTTGCCTATAAATAGTTATGTAACCCTTTGGGGAGAACACAATTGATTTTAGTAGTAAAATTGGGAGACTTCTTCTCTTTGGTTCTCTTGAGAACTCTTGAACTTATCAAGGTCTTCCTTGTGGCGTTCTTCTACCTTCCACCAATATATACCATAGGTTCTTGCTTTTCTAAGCAACGGGTCTTGGTCCAATACCATAGGTTCTTGTGTATCTACACAACGGGTCTTGGTTTTATCTTTAATTTTTGTTTTCTTTTGCTGCGTTTTAACTTGTTCTTGTTTTTTTTTTCAAGTGTTCTTCGTCTTCTTCATATGAACCTCATCTTCTTTCGGTGAGGTCCATATCAGAGGAGGGTAAGTAGAAGCATTAAAAGGAATTTGTTTATCACTTACCTCAGCTTTGAATTCCTTAATTTCAACATCGTCATAGTGCTTTATAAAGTTGTCGAAATTCTCTCTCCCTTTTACATTGTGCATGTCAACCACTTCACCTTTAGTATAGACATTGGATTCATCCTCCCTTTCTATAAAGTCATCGACATCTTCATGTGCACTTTTCTTGGATTCAATTTCCCTTTCACTTTTCAAGGTGATGTTAGTAACATTATCTCTTGGATTCACCACCAGTTGAGAGGTCATAGCTTCAATGTTACTTAAAGAATTCATTATTTGACTCACATGGTGATCAATATTCTTAATATAAACATCAGCTTCTTGTGACAATTGTAAAGTTTTAATCTCAAGAGTCTTAACAATATCTTCAAGAGACATACCTGATTCTTGAGGTGGAGGCATACCTGAGTCTTGAGGTGGAGCGTGATATGTATCTTGGAATGGTGCATTGTAAACCTCATTTTGATTCCCATAACTAAAATTAGAATGATCCCACCATCCTTGATTGTAGGTATCGTAGTGTGGTTCATAATTATAGTATGGGTCATAATTATAGTGTGGTTCATAAGCTTGCTCCATGGAGTCCTCTCACTTCTCGTCTTGGGAGGTAGTGGTGGTGGATGTTGTGGTGTTTGTGGCACCATGCTTTGGGTTGCTTGTATATAGTCCCTAATCTTTTGAAGTTTGTGACTAGATGATGGAGATCCACTTGCTCGTGATGTTCGTGATGCTAAGGATCCATTGGTCATCCAAGGAGGTCCAATTACCCGAGCTCGAGCTAAGAAGATGCAACAAGCCTTGGCCTCATTAATGCAACAAGCTCTGGCATCATTGAAGTGTCAAGGAAGCTTCCATGAAGAGTCCCAAGACATCTATACTTACTTGGAAGCCCAAACGACATGAGCATGGTTTACTGTCTTATTTTAGCTTAACAATAAGATGGGCTAAGTGTTTGGATAGCCCACGATTGAGTCTTGTTGTGTTTTGGACTATTTATTTTATGTAACTAGGTTTAGGCATGAATTTGGGTTTAGTCTTATTTTCTATTGGTGTTAATTCCAGCCCACTTGTTTATGGGCTTAAGTGCTAGGTATTATTATAAATACCTTGTAAACGCTATTGATGAACAGATCAGTTAATTGAATTTTCAGAAATTGAGTGTGCCTTTCTCTTGGGTTCCCTCTCAACTAGGCTTATCAAGGTCTTTTTCCTTGTGGCGTCTCATTCTTCACCACCCACCATTGTTATACCTTAGGTTCTCGAATTCTTATTCGTAGGGTCAAGGTCCAATACCTTTGGGTTCGAGTCTCTTTAGGCTTCGGGTCTAGGTTTTCAGAAGTTGACATTCATCAACTTTGCTTCTGTCTTCTTGCGTGTCAGCTCCTTCAAATTCCAAGCTACGTTTCCTCTTGTCCGTACGCATCAGTTGGTAATCAGAGCTTAAGTTTCGATTTTCTGGTTTGTTTCTGTGTCACTCACTTTTCGATTTTTGGTTTGTTGGTTTCGATTTTTTTTGTCTTTTGTTGGTTTCAATTTCTGGTTTTTTTTTGTGTGCGTCTCTCACTTTCGTTAGAACCCTAGCCGCCACTTATTTCATAACCCCCTAGCCGCCACTTATTTCATAACCCCCTAGCCGCCACTTATTTCATAACCCTAAACCCTAGCCGCCACTTTTTTTTTTCATAACCCTAGCCGCCACTTATTTCAAAACCCTAGCCGCACCCCTTCAATTAAAAAAAAACCCTAGCCGCAATTCCTCAAAACCCTAGCCGCACTTCCTCACAACCCTAGCCGCATCTCTCCAGAACCCTAGCCGCATCCCTCCAGAAAAAAAAAACCCTAGCCGCAATTCCTCAAAAAAACCCTAATCGCACCACTTCAAAAAAAAAAACACCTTGCTGCACCCCTACTCTTTTCAAGGAAACCGCAAAACTCAAATTAAAAAAAAAAGAAGAGGAAAAAAAAGAAAGAAAAGAATTCAAAAAAAAAAGAAGAATTCGAAAAAAATTATTGTGGTACTGTTCAAACTGAAAATTTTGGTTGAGTTAGGAGATGTGCGAGTACCCGTTTTAAAGAAAACGATGAAAGAAACCGAACCAGTCAAGCTTTGCTTCACTGGCCATACCCTATCTTGGCCAAATTCTATTGTTTTCCTATAGTTTTAGGCTATTTTTCATTTTTTTTGGTCCTTCTAGTGATTTTTTTTTATTTTTCTGATTATTTTTTTTATTCTGTCTTTCTTTCTTTGAGTCACCCTAGCCCTAGCCGTACCTTTCTGTGAAAAAAAAAAGGGAATTCAAAAAAAAAAGAGAATTCGAAAAAAAAAATCAAAAAAAAAATACTTGGTGAAAATACCTGGTGAATTAGTTGATTTTGTGAGGTTGATTCTTTGACTGAGTCTCTAGTGCGATTGTGAACCTGTAGAGTTAAGGTAGAGTAAGGGAAAAAGGCAGGAGTGTGTGAGAAACATTAGTAGAGAAAAGCCAAATTACTTGAGTGAAACACGATTGTAAACACATGAGGATATCTTTGTTGAAAATGTCTTCTGAAGGTGATAAGTCCGACTTTAAAAAAATTGAATTCATGCTTCAGGCAATGCAACAACAGTTCCAACGGATGGACGTGAAATTCAATGACATTCATGATAAGTTGAACCAACATGACGCTCGGTTTGCAAAGATCCAGCAAGGTGATACTTCTCGTCTAAAGAGTAAGGTTGTTGCCAATGACGAGTATGATGGTAATGTTGGGTATGATTCGAACGAAGAGTCTGGGATTCATAGACATCATAGAAGGTACCATGGGTATAGAGATCGAGTTGATAGAGCCTGTGATAGAGGCAAGGAGAAGATGGATGGAAACCTTGGCAGTATAAAATTGAAGATTCCTCCTTTCCAAGGCAAGAATGATCCTGAGGCATATTTGGAGTGGGAAAGGAAGATTGAAATGGTGTTTGACTGCCACCACTACTCTGAGGAAAAGAAGGTCAAACTTGAAGCAATTGAGTTCACAGAGTATGCTATGGTTTGGTGGGATCAGTTAGTCACTAGAAGAAGAAGATATGGTGATCCTCCAGTGTCTACATGGGATGAGATGAAGCGCATCATGCGGAAGAGATTTGTTCCTACTCATTACTACAGAGAGTTATACCAGAAGCTCCAAGGTATTACCCAGGGTTCAAAGAGTGTTGAGGATTATTACAAAGAGATGGAAATAACCATGATCCGAGCCAATATCCAGGAGGATGCAGAAGCTACTATGGCTCGTTTTCTCCAAGGCTTAAATCGTGATATTGCCAATGTAGTAGAGTTGCAGCATTACATGGACTTAGAGGAGATGATGCATGTGGCCATCAAAGTCGAAAGGCAACTCCAACGGAAAGGTACATCCCGTTTCACTCCTAGTTCAGTTCCTGTTTGGAAATCTAACACCTTTCGTAGGGATGATACGCCTGTGTCTACTCCTAAGTCAGAGAGCCATGCTAAGCCCAAGCTTGAGGGCCCTCCAAAGCCCAAGACTGAACCTGCCCAAGCATCCCAAAGCAGGACACGTGACATTAAGTGTTTCAAGTGTTTAGGTCGTGGACATATTGCCTCACAGTGTCCCAACCGTAGAGTGATGATCATGCATGGGAATGGAGATGTTGAGAGTGAAGGTTCTGAAATCGGTGTAGAAGATGAGATGCCTGCGTTAGAAAATGTTGATGAAGAAGAAGTTGTTGAGTATGCTGCTCATGGTGAAGCACTTGTTGCTAGGCGTGCTCTTACTACTCATGTGAAGTTTGAGGATGAGGCACAGCGCGAGAGCATCTTCCATACGAGATGCCATATTCGTGACAAGGTATGTACTGTAATCATTGATGGTGGGAGTTGTACTAATGTTGCTAGCACATACCTTGTTGATAAGTTAAAGTTGCCCACTACCAAGCATCACCACCCATATAAGTTGCAGTGGATTAATGACTGTGGTGAAGTCAACGTGGTGAAGCAAGTCTTGGTTCCTTTTCGTATTGGAAGGTATCACGATGAGGTGTTGTGTGACGTGGTGCCCATGCAAGCTAGCCACATGTTGTTGGGCAGACCGTGGCAGTATGATCGGAGAGTCATCCACGACGGTTACACTAACCGTTACTCCTTTACTATGGATGGCAAGAAGATCGCTCTTGCTCCCCTTAGCCCCAAGGAGATTTATGAGGACCAATTAAGGCTAAAGGAGCAACATGATGAGCAAAGGAAGCAAGCAAAAGAACAGAAAGAAAAGAAGGAAAACAAGGAAAGCAAAACAGTGAGCTGCTATGCCAAACCCCGAGATGTGAAGACTGCATTTCTTGCTAAGTCTCCTATCCTTTTACTCTTATTTAAAGATTCTTATTTTAATGATGCTGAACTCTATGATACTTTGCCTACTGATGTTGTCTCATTGTTGCAGGAGTTCGAGGATGTATTCCCTGAGGAGATCCCAAGTGGATTACCACCGATTCGTGGGATCGAGCACATGATTTCTAGCTCATCTTTAAGAACCTGCTTTTCATCACCTTTTAATTTCTTCTTGGAAGTGCATAGTTCCCTTAAAAACTTGGCATCACAAGGCACTTGATCATTAATTTCATCAAGGAGAGGAATACTGACTTCCATTTTCCTAAATGTCTTCAAGGTCTCCTTGTCTTGCTCTTCGTTTGTAGCTCTTGCAAACCTACTAGGAAAAGGAGAAGGGTAAGTAGAAGAATTAAAAGGAATTTGTTTATCACTTACCTCAGCTTTGAATTCCTTGATATCAACATCCTCATAGTGCTTTATAAAGTTGTCGAAATTCTCTCTGCCTTTTACATTGTGCATGTCAACAACTCCACCTTTAATATTGAAATCGGTTTCATCCTTCCTTTCTATAAAGTCATCGACATCTTCATGTGCACTTTCCTTGGAATCAATTTCCCTTTCACTTTTCAAGGTGATGTTAGTAACATTATCTCTTGGATTCTCCACAGGTTGAGAGGTCATAGCTTCAATGTTACTCAAAGAATGCAATATTTGACTCACATGGTGATCAATATTCTTAATATAAACATCAGCCTCTTGTGACAATTGTAAAGTTTTCATCTCAAGAGTCTTAACAATATCTTCAAGAGACATACTTGATTCTTGAGGTGGAGGCATACCTGAGTCTTGAGGTGGAGCTTGGTATGTATCTTGGAATGGCATATTGTAAACCTCATATTGATTCCCATAACTAAAATTAGAATGATCCCACCATCCTTGATAGTAGGTATCGTAGTGTGGTTCATAATTATAGTATGGGTCATGATCATAGTATGGTTCATAAGCTTGCTCCATGGAGTCCTCTCACTTCTCGTCTTGGGAGGTAGTGGTGGTGGATGTTGTAGTGCTTGTGCCACTGCGCTTTGGGTTGCTTGTATATAGTCCCTAATCTTTGGAAGTTTGTGACTAGAATCCTTGTCAGACAAGCAATCCCTGAAAAACAAAAGAAAAAGAAAAGAAAAAAAATTAGACTTTAAATTAAAATAATTAACCTAAACAAATTTCAGTCCCCGGCAACGGCGCCAAAATTTGATGAGTGTCGTCAGTCACCAAAAATAAAATTTCCTAACTCTACTATGTAGATAGCGGAGTAAGGGTCGAACCCACAGAGACTGAATTTTTTAAGTTAATTATTAAATTAAATATCTAATCTTAGGGTTTAGGGAAAGAAGAAGTTTGGGGGTTTTGTAAACTATTCCAAAATAAAGAAAACAAAGAATTATTAAATATAAAAAAAACAAATAGCAAAAAGCTTCAGTTACGAGGCAATCAATCATTCTTGGATTTTGATGTTGATCATTGATTACAAAATATCACTGTCAATTAAGTAGTCAACCGTAGCATAACAACAAGCTCTGTTACACCATCTTTCCTTACTGAGTCGTTAGTTAAAACAAGCTCTTTAACTAATCTCTAACTACTTAACCTACCTAGAACAAGCTCTCTAGATATAAGTTGTAGCAGCATTAACAACAAGAAAGATATGGGTTGACATTAGATAACAAACACATAAGCTCGGTTCATTTAATCTAATCCTTAATTCTCCTCCATCCCTAGTGATTAACTCCACAAGCAATTACGGACTTATGTTTTTAATCTAGCGGTAGATTATTTAATTTAACTAAATAGTGTGCACCCTATCTAACCAAACAAACAATCATTATAATGTGCTCAGAGAATCTTGGATACTTAATCAACAATTATATAATAGGTTCAAGAATCTCACAACATGCTTTTCCCAAGAATAATCAATTTACCTCATAACTGAATAAGAAAACTACTCACTAGTCATATTCAAGATCATAAAATTCAAGTTTAATATTATAAAGATTACAAATATCATGCAAGAAACAATCAAAGAAGCAATCTTTAATAATATAAAATCAGAATTACTAATCAAGATTACAAACTAGCAAGCAAGAACACACAAACAATATTAATTTAAATAAAGAAAACAAAATCAGAATTAAAAATAATAAAGAAATCAACAACTAATTAAAAATAAAGAAAAAAATAAAATTTTATTAAAAACCCTAAAGAAAATCCTACAAGACTAAAAGAGAAGAGGGATAAGAGAGGGATTTGAGGGCTAAGAGGGATGCTGTTTATGAGAGCCTTGTGCTCTTTATATAGGCCTAAGGAAGAGTTTAAAAGACTTTCCTAAGCAATGTGGGATTCAGATAAGAGTTTACTTAGGAAACAAGTAATTTGACTAGTCAAACTCTTACCTTTATCTCATCATCTTTTTACAATTATTTTCTAAGTAAAACTCCTAAGGCCTATTTTTATTAATTAATTACAGATCTAAGACAAAATAAAATTAAAAAATTATCTTCTCTCAACAAAATCTGGTCTTGAACTTGCTTTGTTGGAATTTCTTCTCAATCTCGTTTTTCTGCCCAGAATTTCGTACTGATTTTGTCCAGATGTTTGACCCACCAAATGAACTCCGATTTTTGCGATCTTGTGCATTCTAGAAAGCTTGAGAAGTCTTCTACAACTTTCATGAAGGCCACTTCTTGAGATCAGGTCGTTAAATTGGTCAAAAACGTCAATCTTTCAAGCTGGACAGAAAATACTGCACTTTGCTCCTTTTAACTCCTTTTTTATTCCAACTTTGATATTTAATACCTAAAACATAAAATAAACATTAGTAAGCTCTTTTAGGCATAAAACATCAATAAAGAAAATATATTAGCACATATAAAATTCACAAAATATCATCCTATCACCCAAGTTCAACCTTCTTGAAAACACACAAGTATTGGGCCGAAATGCAATTAGGCTGGATGCATATTTTATTTAGTTAAGTATTATTGGGCTGAACGTTGTCTTAATTTAATTTAAGCCCAATTCGTTTTTAAATAATATATTTTGTAGGACTTCTATTACTTGTTTTGCAAGTTAGGAGAGTAGGATTCCTATTGCTTGTTCTGCAAGTTTGCTATTTCCTATTCTGCAAGTTAGGAAAGTAGGATTCCTATTACTTGTGCTGCAAGTTATCTATTTGCCTATAAAAAGTTGTGTAATCCTTTGGGGAGAAGACAATTGATTTTAGTAATAAAATTGAGAGACTTCTTCTCTTTGGTTCTCTTGAGAACTCTTGAGCTTATCAAGGTCTTCCTTGTAGCGTTCTTCTACCTTCCACCAATATATACCATAGGTTCTTGCTTTTCTAAGCAACGGGTCTTGGTCCAATACCATAGGTTCTTGTGTATCTACACAACGGGTCTTGGTTTTATCTCTAATTTTTGTTTTCTTTTGCTGCGTTTTTAACTTGTTCTTGTTTTTCTTCAAGTGTTCTTCGTCTTCTTCATTGAACCTCATCTTCTTTCGGTGAGGTTCATATCACCGTGGACTGATATCTATATGGATTTTGTTTTGGGCTTGCATCAAACAAAACGCGGTAGAGATTCTGTTTTTGTTGTGGTTAACAGGTTCTCTAAGATGGCTCATTTCATCGCTTGCCACAAGACGGATGACGCGAGCAATGTCGCTGACCTTTTCTTCAAAGAGATAGACGTCTACATGGTGTACCGAGGACTATTGTTTCTGATCGTGATGTTAGGTTCCTTAGTTACTTTTGGAAGATGTTATAGGGAAAGTTGGGAACAAAATTGTTATTCTCCACCACTTGTCACCCCCAAACTAATGGACAGACTGAGGTTGTCAACCGAACCCTATCTAACTTATTAAGGTCCATTATCTAAAAGAATTTGAAGAATTAGGAAGATTGCTTGCCCCATGTGGAGTTTACATATAACCGCAGTGTCCACTCCACTACTGGTTGCTCTCCATTCGAAGTTGTTTATGGCTTCAATCCTCTTACTCCTTTAGATTTGTTGCCATTACCTAGTGCGGAGCAGAGTAACTTGGATGGAGAACAGAAGGCTAAGTTTGTGAAGCAACTCCATGAGAGTGTTCGTCAAGCTATTGAAAAGAAGACTGAGCAGTATACCACCCAAGCAAATAAGCATCGAAAGAAAGTAGTCTTTGAGTGATGCGCACGGACAAGAGGAAACGTAGCTTGAAAATTGAAGGGGCTGAAAACGCAAGGACAGAAACAAAGTTGATGAATGACAACTTCTGAAACCTAGACCCGAAGCCTAAAGAGACTCGAACCCAGAGGTATTGGACCTTGACCCTACGAATAAGAATTCGAGAACCTAAGGTATAGCAATGGTGGATGGTGAAGAAGGAGGCGCCACAAGGAAGAAGACCTTGATAAGCCTAGTAGAGAGGGAACCCAAGAGAAAGGCACACTCAATATCTGAAAATTCACTTAACTGATCTGTCCATCAATAGCGTTTACAAGGTATTTATAATAATACCTAGCACTTAAGCCCATAAACAAGTGGGCTGGAATTAACACCAATAGAAAATAAGACTAAACCCAAATTCATGCCTAAACCTAGTTACATAAAATAAATAGTCCAAAACACAACAAGACTCAATCGTGGGCTATCCAAACACTTAGCCCATCTTATAGTTAAGCTAAAATAAGACAGTAAACCATGCTCATGTCGTTCGGGCTTCCAAGTAAGTATAGATGTCTTGGGACTCTTCATGGAAGCTTCCTTGACACTTCAATGATGCCAGAGCTTGTTGCATTAATGAGGCCAAGGCTTGTTGCATCTTCTTAGCTCGAGCTCGGGTAATTGGACCTCCTTGGATGACCAATGGATCCTTAGCATCACGAACATCACGAGCAAGTGGATCTCCATCATTCCCCCTCTCCTCAAAAGGATTTGTCCTCAAATCGCATATACCTTCATCAAAAGAAAAGGGAGAAAGATCAGAAACATTAAAAGTAGCAGAAACACCATACTCACCAGGAAGATCCAATTTGTAGGCATTATCGTTGATCTTCTCTATGACTTGGAATGGTCCATCTCCTCAGGGATGCAGCTTGGTTCGTCGCTGAACAGGAAACCTGATGGAGATCCAAGCTCACAAAGCTCAAGTCATGTTCGTGATGATCGTGATCCTTTGAGTATCCATGGAGGTCCAATTACAAGAGCTAAATCAAAGATGATGCAACAAGCCTTGGCTGGTTTCATTGATATTGCTAGAGAGAAAGCCCAACAAAGCTTGAGCATGGAGGATGATAAAGTCTTCTACAACATGATCCAAGCCCAAGTTCAACCTTCTTGAAGACACACAAGTATTGGGCCGAAATGCAAATTAGGCTAGATGCATATTTTATTTAGTTAAGTATTATTGGGCTGAACATTGTCTTAATTTAATTTAAGCCCAATTCCTTTTTAAATAATAGATTTTGTAAGACTTCTATTACTTGTTCTGCAAGTTAGGAGAGTAGGATTCCTATTGCTTGTTCTGCAAGTTTGCTATTTCCTATTCTGCAAGTTAGGAAAGTAGGATTCCTATTACTTGTGCTGCAAGTTATCTATTTGCCTATAAATAGTTATGTAACCCTTTGGGGAGAACACAATTGATTTTAGCAATAAAATTAAGAGACTTCTTCTCTTTGGTTCTCTTGAGAACTCTTGAACTTATCAAGGTCTTCCTTGTGGCATTCTTCTACCTTCCACCAATATATACCATAGGTTCTTGCTTTTCTAGGCAACGGGTCTTGGTCCAATACCATAGGTTCTTGTGTTTCTACACAACGGGTCTTGGTTTTACTTCTAATTTTTATTTTCTTTTGCTGCGTTTTTAACTTGTTATTGTTTTTTTTTCAAGTGTTCTTCGTCTTCTTCATATGAACCTCATCTTCTTTCGGTGAGGTCCATATCATTTGGTATCAGAGCTTAGGTTTAATTCGTGGGAGTTTCGTTTTTGTTTTTTTTTCTTTGTCTTCTTGTCATGGACAAACCTTGATCTTGAATCCTTTTCCAAGCCATCACTAATATTGTTTGTCCCTCAAACCTATTGTCTTTACTTAGCCACCAAGTAAACCCTATCTTGTTCTCCAAGCAACCAAATCCCAAAGGTTTTCTTGCTCACCAAGAAACCTTCAAAAGCTCTACATCACATAAAGACTACTTGTTTCACAAGCCACCGTTCCCTCTCATTCCTTGGTACACAAGCTGCTACCAAAACTAGCTTGTTTTTGTCAAAAAGTTGCCTTGTTCCCCAAGTAAACCTCTTCTTATTATTTAGATTTTTTTTTCTTCATTGTTCGTTTAGTTTAGTAAAATATAAAAAAAAAGAGAAAAAAGAGAAAAAAAAGAAAAGAAAAAAAAAGAGAAAAGAAAAATCAATTCAAGAGGGGATTTTATTACATCGTGTGTAGCAAGTGCAATATCAAAGGTAATTCGTGGAGGTGTGCTTCATGAAAATCTTGAGGTAGTCATTCTTTCTTGAGCTTTGCGATTTCTTATTTGCCTAATTTGAAAATTCATTACTGCCATTCTACCCTACTACCTAAAATTACCTTTTTGACCCTACCACATAAAAGGACAAAACTACCCCACCTTTGACTAAACCCTACCCTAATTAAACACCCCAAAACACGCATATTTCCTTCAAGGTTTAGTTTCATTAGAGTCTTCTTAAGCCTTATTGAGTCTTGCTAAGTCTTGTTGAGTCTTCATTGTTTTGTTTTCCCTTGATTAAAATCTTGTGCTCATCTTGTTTATTGTTGGTTGATAGTTGAATTCCATAAGCTGATTTTTGATTGATTCTTGAGTTCAATATAGATCCTATAGAGAAAAGTTGTGTGAGGGAAAAAGGCAAGAGTGTGTGAGTAACATTAGTAGAGAAAAGCCATATCAAAATTGTATGAAACACGAGTGTGAGTGTTACATTCTTGTGTGTATTGAGTGTAAACACGTGAGGTCATACTTGTGAGGTCCTTTTCTTTTACTAACCTTTCTTGCAGGATAAAATCATGTCTTCTAATAGTGAAAAGCCTGATTTGAGTAAGATCGAGTTCATGTTCCAAGCCATGCAACAACAACTTTCAAGGATAGAGTCGAAGTTGGTTAAATATGATAAGGTGGAGCAACATGATGTTGCCCTAGCTAAGGTAATCCAAGGTAATACTTTTGATGCATGTGGTAATGTTGGTAATAATAAGTTGGATAGCTACTATGGAGAAGAATTCAATGATGATTCTATGCTGCCATTAAAAGATGATGAGGACAGTATGGAATTACCTATGGATGGAAAGGTAACTGTAGCATATCAAACTTTAAGTGTGCTAGTGAAAGATGAGGATCAATTAAGATTAAAAGAGAGTGAGGAAAAAATAGTGAGTGAAGCTGAGGTTAAGCAAAAAGAGAAAACAATCGAGATTGAGTGTGATGCTTCAAGCATAGGTATTGAAGTTGTTTTAATGCAGGAGAAGCGCCCCATTGCTTTTTTCAGTGAGAAGTTAAGTGGAGCTGCCCTTAACTATCCCACATATGATAAAGAGATGTATGCATTAGTGAGGGCCTTGGAAACATGGCAACACTATTTATGGCCCAAGGAATTTGTCATCCACACTGATCATGAGTCCTTGAAGCACTTGAAAGAACAAAGCAAGTTGAACAAGCGTCATGCCAAGTGGATGGAGTTCATTGAAACATTTCCATATGTGATCAAATATAAACAAGGTAAAGAAAATGTCGTGGCTGATGCATTATCTCGAAGGTATACTCTAATCACTACTCTTAATGCAAAACTACTTGGATTTGAGTATATTAAAGACTTGTATGCTACTGATGAGGATTTTGATAATGTGTTCATTGCATGTGAGAAAACTGGTTTTGAAAAGTTTTATAGGCATGATGGATTCTTATTTAGGGAAAATAGATTATGTGTGCCTAGGAGTTCTTTAAGAGAATTACTTGTTAGAGAAGCCCATAGTGGTGAGTTAATGGGACATTTTGGAGTAAAGAAAACTTTAGATATATTGCATGATCACTTCTTTTGGCCTAACATGAAAAGAGATGTTGAAAAATTGTGTGAAAGATGTGTCACTTGTAAACAAGCTAAGTCTAGAGTTATGAATCATGGTCTTTATACTCCATTGCCTATTCCTACTGCTCCTTGGACTGACATTTCTATGGACTTTGTTTTGGGGTTACCAAGAACAAAGAGAGGTAGAGATTCTGTTTTTGTTGTTGTTGACAGGTTTTCTAAGATGGCTCACTTCATTGCTTGTCACAAGACAGATGATGCAAGTAACATTGCCGATTTATTCTTCAAGGAAATTGTTCGTCTACATGGGGTTCCGAGGACCATTGTTTCTGACCGTGATGTGAAGTTCCTTAGCTATTTTTGGAAAACATTATGGGGAAAGTTAGGAACAAAGCTATTGTTTTCAACTACTTGTCATCCACAAACCGATGGTCAAACTGAAGTAGTCAATCGTACTTTGTCTACTTTGGTGAGGTCCATTATTCAAAAGAATTTGAAGAATTGGGAAGATTGTTTGCCTCATGTGGAGTTTGCTTACAATAGAAGTGTGCATTCTACTACTAGTTATTCTCCATTTGAAGTTGTCTATGGTTTTAATCCACTCACTCCATTGGATCTTTTACCACTACCTATTGAGGAGAGAGCTAGTTTGGATGGGGAAAAGAAAGCTGATTTTGTTAAGCAACTACATGAGAAGGTACGTCAAAACATTAAGAAGAGGACTGAGCAATATGCTACTCAAGCCAACAAGCATCACAAGAAAGCTGTCTTTGAACCTGGTGATTGGGTTTGGGTACATATGCGTAAAGAGAGATTTCCTGCTCAACGTTGCTGCAAGTTGCATCCTCGAGGAGATGGACCATTCCAAGTGATTAAGAAGATCAATGACAATGCTTATAAGTTAGATCTTCCAGGTGAGTATAATGTTAGTGCTACATTTAATGTTTCTGATCTTTCTCCCTTTGATATTGATGTAGGTGATTCTGATTTGAGGACAAATCCTTTCGAGGAGAGGGGGAATGATGGAGATCCAAGCTCACAAAGCTCAAGTCATGTTCGTGATGATCGTGATCCTTTGAGTATCCATGGAGGTCCAATTACAAGAGCTAAATCAAAGATGATGCAACAAGCCTTGTGATGGAGATCCAGATGGAGATCCACTTACTCGTGATGTTCGTGATGCTAAGGATCCATTGGTCATCCAAGGAGGTCCAATTACCCGAGCTCGAGCTAAGAAAACGCAACAAGCCCTGGCCTCATTCATGCAACAAGCATTGGCATCATTGAAGTGTCAAGGAAGCTTCCATGAAGAGTCCCAAGACATCTATACTTGCTTGGAAGCCCAAACGACATGAGCATGGTTTACTATCTTATTTTAGCTTAACAATAAGATGGGCTAAGTGTTTGGATAGCCCATGTTTGAGTTTTGTTGTGTCTTGGACTATTTATTTTATGTAACTAGGTTTAGGCATGAATTTGGGTTTAGTTTTATTTTCTATTGGTGTTAATTCCAGCCCACTTGTTTATGGGCTTAAGTGCTAGGTATTATTATAAATACCTTGTAAACGCTATTGATGAGATGAGATCAGTTAATTGAATTTTCAGAAATTGAGTGTGCCTTTCTCTTGGGTTCCCTCTCAACTAGGCTTATCAAGGTCTTCTTCCTTGTGGCGCCTCCTTCTTCACCATCCACCATTGCTATACCTTAGGTTCTCGAATTCTTATTCGTAGGGTCAAGGTCCAATACCTTGGGTTCGAGTCTCTTTAGGCTTTGGGTCTAGGTTTCATAAGGTATCCTTCATCGTCTTTTGCTTCTATCCAGTTGCGTTTCAGTTCCTTCAAACTCCAACCTACGAGTTCTTCTGTCCGTGCGCATCAGTTGGTATCAGAGCTCAAGTTCCGATTTTCTGGTTTGTTCGTGCGTCACTCACTTTTCGATTTTTTTTTTAAAATTTTTTTTCTTTTGTTCGTTCCACTTTCTGGTTTGTTTGTGTGTTCCTAGCCGCCACTTATTTCTTAACCCTAAAACCCTAGCCACCACTTATTTCATTACACAAAAAAACCCTAGCCGCCACTTATTTCATTACACAAAAAACCCTAGCCACCACTTATTTCATTACACAAAAAACCCTAGCCGCACCCCTCAAAAATAAACTCCTTGCCGCACCCTAAAAAAAAAAAAACCCTAGCCGCAATTACTCAAAACCCTGTCGCACCCCTTCAACAAACCCTAGCCGCAATTCCTCAAAACCCTGTCGCACTCCTTCAAAAAAACCTAGCCGCGCTCCTCCTCTTTTCAAGGAAACCGCAACACTCAGAGTTGAAAAAAAAAACAGAAAAAAAAAAGAATTCAAAAAAACAGAAAAAAAAAAAGAATTCGGAAAAAAAAAAAATTTGTTGCGGTACTGTTCAAACCGAAAATTTTGGTCGAGTTAGGAGGCGTGCGAGTACCCGTTTTAAAGGAAACGACGAAAGAAAACGACCCCGTGTACGGGCCCCACCCTATCTTGGCCAAATTCCATCGTCTTCTTATAGTTTTAGGCCATTTTTTATTTTTTTGTCATTTTAGTGATTTTTTTTAATTTTTTTTTTATTCTGTCTTTCTTTCTTTGAGTCATCCTAGCCCTAGCCACACCTTTCTGTGCAAAAAAAAAAGGGAAAAGAATTCGAAAAAAAAAAATTCAGAAAAAAAAAAAAGAGAAGAATTCAAAAAAAAAAAATCTTGGTGACAATACTTGGTGAATTAGTTGATTCTGTGAGGTTGATTCTTTGATTGAGTCTCTAGTGCGATTGTGACCCTATAGAGTTAAGGTAGAGTAAGGGAAAAAGGCAGGAGTGTGTGAGAAACATTAGTAGCGAAAAGCCAAATTACTTGAGTGAAACACGAGTGTACACACGTGAGGATATCTTTGTTGAAAATGTCTTCTGAAGGTGATAAGTCCGACTTTAAAAAGATTGAATTCATGCTTCAGGCAATGCAACAACAGTTCCAACGGATGGACGTGAAATTCAATGACATTCATGATAAGTTGAACCAACATGACGCTCGGTTTGCAAAGATCCAGCAAGGTGATACTTCTCGTCTAAAGAGTAAGGTTGTTGCCACTGACGAGTATGATGATAATGCTGGGTATGATTCGAACGAAGAGTCTGGGATCGATAGACATCATAGAAGGTACCATGGATATAGAGATCGAGTTGATAGAGCCTGTGATAGAGGCAAGGAGAAGATGGATGGAAACCTTGGCAGTATAAAATTGAAGATTCCTCCTTTCCAAGGCAAGAATGATCCTGAGGCATATTTGGAATGGGAACGGAAGATTGAAATGGTGTTTGACTGCCACCACTACTCTGAGGAAAAGAAGGTCAAACTTGCAGCAATTGAGTTCACAGAGTATGCTATGGTTTGGTGGGATCAGTTAGTCACTAGTAGAAGAAGATATGGTGATCGTCCAGTGTCTACATGGGATGAGATGAAGCGCATCATGCGGAAGAGATTTGTTCCTACTCATTACTACAGGGAGTTATACCAGAAGCTCCAAGGTCTTACCCAGGGCTCAAAGAGTGTTGAGGATTACTACAAAGAGATGGAAATAACCATGATCCGAGCCAATATCCAGGAGGATGCAGAAGCTACTATGGCTCGTTTTCTTCAAGGCTTAAACCGTGAGATTGCCAATGTAGTCGAGTTGCAGCATTACATGGACTTAGAGGAGATGTTGCATGTGGCCATCAAAGTGGAAAGGCAACTCAAAAGGAAAGGTACATCCCGTTTTACTTCTAGTTCAGTTCCTGTTTGGAAATCTAACACCTTTCATAGGGATGATAAGCCTGTGCCTACGCATAAGTCAGAGAGCTTTGCTAAGCCCAAGCCTGAGGGCCCTCCAAAGCCCAAGACTGAACCTGCCCAAGCATCCCAGAGCAGGACACGTGACATTAAGTGTTTCAAGTGCTTAGGACGTGGACATATTGCCTCACAGTGTCCCAACCGTAGAGTGATGATCATGCATGGGAATGGAGATGTTGAGAGTGAAGGTTCTGAACTCGGTGTAGAAGATGAGATGCCTGCGTTAGAAGATGTCGACGAAGAAGAAGTTGTTGAGTATGCTGCTCATGGTGAAGCACTTGTTGCTAGGCGTGCTCTTACTACTCATGTGAAGTTTGAGGATGAGGCACAGCGCGAGAACATCTTCCATACGAGATGCCATATTAGTGACAAGGTATGTACTGTAATCATTGATGGTGGGAGTTGTACTAATGTTGCTAGCACATACCTTGTTGATAAGTTAAAGTTGCCCACTACCAAGCATCACCACCCATATAAGTTGCAGTGGATTAATGACTGTGGTGAAGTCAACGTGGTGAAGCAAGTCTTGGTTCCGTTTCGTATTGGAAGGTATCACGATGAGGTGTTGTGTGACGTGGTGCCCATGCAAGCTAGCCACCTATTGCTGGGTAGACCGTGGCAGTATGATCGGAGAGTCATCCACGACGGTTACACTAACCGTTACTCCTTTACTATGGATGGCAAGAAGATCGCTCTTGCTCCCCTTAGCCCTAAGGAGATTTATGAGGACCAATTAAGGCTAAAGGAGCAACATGAAGAGCAACGGAAGCAAGGTAACGAAAAGAAAGAAAAGAAGGAAAACAAGGAAAGCAAAACAGTGAGCTGCTATGCCAAATCCCGAGATGTGAAGACTGCATTTCTTGCTAAGTCTCCTATCCTTTTACTCTTATTTAAAGATTCTTATTTTATTGATGCAGAACTCCGTGATACTTTGCCTACTGATGTTGTCTCATTGTTGCAGGAGTTCGAGGATGTATTCCCTGCGGAGATCCCAAGTGGATTACCACCGATTCGTGGGATCGAGCATATGATTGACCTTGTCCCCGGAGCTACCATTCCTAACCGTCCAGCTTACAGAAGTAATCCTGAGGAGACGAAGGAGCTTCAAAGGCAAGTTGAGGAGCTCATGAGGAAAGGTTATGTGAGAGAGAGCATGAGTCCATGCGCCGTGCCCGTGCTGCTTGTGCCAAAAAAAGATGGGACGTGGAGGATGTGCGTTGACTGTCGAGCCGTCAACAAAATCACTGTAAAGTATCGCTATCCTATTCCTAGGCTAGATGACATGCTTGATGAGTTGCATGGTGCATGCCTGTTTTCTAAAATTGATTTAAAGAGCGGATATCACCAAATTCGTATGCGAGAAGGTGATGAATGGAAAACCGCATTCAAGACTAAACATGGTCTCTACGAGTGGTTAGTTATGCCTTTTGGCTTGACTAATGCACCCAGTACTTTCATGCGTTTAATGAACCATGTTTTACGTGATTTCATTGGTAAGTATGTGGTTGTCTATTTTGATGATATTTTGATATACAGTAAGAGCCAGCATGAGCATGTTGAGCATCTTAGGAATGTTCTTACTGTTTTGAGGAATGCAAGTTTGTATGCCAATTTTAGGAAATGTACATTCTGCACTGATAAGATTGTTTTTCTTGGGTATGTCGTTTCTTCACATGGCATTTCTGTTGATAATGAGAAGGTAAAGGCAATTAAAGATTGGCCTGTCCCTAAGTCTGTTTCTGAGGTGCGTAGTTTCCATGGTTTAGCTAGTTTCTATCGTCGATTCGTTAGAGATTTTAGCACTATAGCTGCACCTTTGATCGAAGTGGTCAAAAAGAATGTTGCATTTCATTGGGGTCCTGCACAAGAGCATGCTTTTAATTTGCTTAAAGATAAACTTTGTTCTGCTCCTTTGTTATCTCTGCCTGACTTTACTAAAACTTTTGAGATTGAGTGCGATGCCTCAGGTGTAGGTATTGGCGCTGTGCTTATGCAGGAAAAACGCCCAATTGCTTTCTTTAGTGAGAAGTTAAGTGGAGCAACACTTAACTATCCCACATATGACAAGGAGATGTACGCGTTAGTGAGGGCCTTGGAGACATGGCAACATTACTTGTGGCCCAACGAATTTATCATCCACACTGATCATGAGTCCTTGAAGCATTTGAAAGGACAGAGTAAGCTGCATAAGCGTCATGCCAAGTGGATAGAGTTCATTGAGATGTTCCCGTACGTGATCAAGTACAAACAAGGTAAAGAGAACGTCGTAGCTGATGCGTTATCTCGTAGGTATACTCTTATCACTACTCTTGATGCTAAACTTTTAGGATTTGAGTATATCAAAGAACAGTATGCTGATGATGTTGATTTTGGCAATGTTTATGATGCATGTGCTACATCTGGTTTTGGCAAGTTCTTTAGGCATGATGGGTTCTTATTTAGAGAAAATAAATTATGTGTGCCTAGGAGTTCATTGCGCGAGCTGTTCGTTAGAGAAGCCCATAGTGGAGGATTAATGGGTCACTTTGGGGTTAGGAAAACTCTAGATGTTTTGCAAGAACATTTCTTTTGGCCTAACATGAGGAGAGATGTAGAGAGGTTATGTGCTAGATGCATTTCATGTAGGCAAGCTAAGTCTAGAGTTCATAATCATGGTTTATATACTCCTTTACCCATTCCTACTACTCCGTGGACTGATATCTCTATGGATTTTGTTTTGGGCTTGCCTCGAACAAAACGCGGTAGAGATTCTGTTTTTGTTGTGGTTGACAGGTTCTCTAAGATGGCTCATTTCATTGCTTGCCACAAGACGGATGACGCGAGCAACGTTGCTGACCTTTTCTTCAAAGAGATAGTACGTCTACATGGTGTACCAAGGACCATTGTTTCTGATCGAGATGCAAAGTTCCTTAGTTACTTTTGGAAGACGTTATGGGGAAAGTTGGGAACTAAATTGTTATTCTCCACCACTTGTCACCCCCAGACTGATGGACAGACTGAGGTCGTCAACCGAACCCTATCTACATTATTGAGGTCCATTATTCAGAAAAATTTGAAGAATTGGGAAGATTGCTTGCCCCATGTGGAGTTTGCATATAACCGCAGTGTCCACTCCACTACTAGTTGCTCTCCATTCGAAGTTGTTTATGGCTTCAATCCTCTTACTCCTTTGGATTTGTTGCCATTACCTAGTGCGGAGCAGAGTAACTTGGATGGAGAACAGAAGGCTAAGTTTGTGAAGCAACTCCATGAGAGAGTTCGTCAAGCTATTGAAAAGAAGACTGAGCAATATACCACACAAGCAAATAAGCATCGAAAGAAAGTAGTCTTTGAGCCTGGTGATTGGGTTTGGGTGCATATGAGAAAGGAGAGGTTTCCTGTTCAGCGACGAACCAAGCTGCATCCCCGAGGAGATGGACCATTCCAAGTCATAGCGAGGATCAACGATAATGCCTACAAATTGGATCTTCCTGGTGAGTATGGTGTATCTGCTACTTTTAATGTTTCTGATCTTTCTCCCTTTTCTTTTGATGAAGGTATATGCGATTTGAGGACAAATCCTTTTGAGGAGAGGGGGAATGATGGAGATCCAGATGGAGATCCACTTGCTCGTGATGTTCGTGATGCTAAGGATCCATTGGTCATCCAAGGAGGTCCAATTACCCGAGCTCGAGCTAAGAAGACGCAACAAGCCCTGGCCTCATTCATGCAACAAGAATTGGCATCATTGAAGTGTCAAGGAAGCTTCCATGAAGAGTCCCAAGACATCTATACTTGCTTGGAAGCCCAAACGACATGAGCATGGTTTACTATCTTATTTTAGCTTAACAATAAGATGGGCTAAGTGTTTGGATAGCCCATGTTTGAGTTTTGTTGTGTCTTGGACTATTTATTTTATGTAACTAGGTTTAGGCATGAATTTGGGTTTAGTTTTATTTTCTATTGGTGTTAATTCCAGCCCACTTGTTTATGGGCTTAAGTGCTAGGTATTATTATAAATACCTTGTAAACGCTATTGATGAGATGAGATCAGTTAATTGAATTTTCAGAAATTGAGTGTGCCTTTCTCTTGGGTTCCCTCTCAACTAGGCTTATCAAGGTCTTCTTCCTTGTGGCGCCTCCTTCTTCACCATCCACCATTGCTATACCTTAGGTTCTCGAATTCTTATTCGTAGGGTCAAGGTCCAATACCTTGGGTTCGAGTCTCTTTAGGCTTTGGGTCTAGGTTTCATAAGGTATCCTTCATCGTCTTTTGCTTCTATCCAGTTGCGTTTCAGTTCCTTCAAACTCCAACCTACGAGTTCTTCTGTCCGTGCGCATCACCTTGGCTGGTTTCATTGATATTGCTAGAGAGAAAGCCCAACAAAGCTTGAGCATGGAGGATGATAAAGTCTTCTACAACATGATCCAAGCCCAAGTTCAACCTTCTTGAAGACACACAAGTATTGGGCCGAAATGCAAATTAGGCTAGATGCATATTTTATTTAGTTAAGTATTATTGGGCTGAACATTGTCTTAATTTAATTTAAGCCCAATTCCTTTTTAAATAATAGATTTTGTAAGACTTCTATTACTTGTTCTGCAAGTTAGGAGAGTAGGATTCCTATTGCTTGTTCTGCAAGTTTGCTATTTCCTATTCTGCAAGTTAGGAAAGTAGGATTCCTATTACTTGTGCTGCAAGTTATCTATTTGCCTATAAATAGTTATGTAACCCTTTGGGGAGAACACAATTGATTTTAGCAATAAAATTGAGAGACTTCTTCTCTTTGGTTCTCTTGAGAACTCTTGAACTTATCAAGGTCTTCCTTGTGGCGTTCTTCTACCTTCCACCAATATATACCATAGGTTCTTGCTTTTCTAGGCAACGGGTCTTGGTCCAATACCATAGGTTCTTGTGTTTCTACACAACGGGTCTTGGTTTTACTTCTAATTTTTATTTTCTTTTGCTGCGTTTTTAACTTGTTATTGTTTTTTTTTCAAGTGTTCTTCGTCTTCTTCATATGAACCTCATCTTTTTTCGGTGAGGTCCATATCAAAACCTCTCCTTTCTCATATGCACCCAAACCCAATCACCAGGCTCAAAGACTACTTTCTTTCGATGCTTATTTGCTTGGGTGGTATACTGCTCAGTCTTCTTTTCAATAGCTTGACGAACTCTCTCATGGAGTTGCTTCACAAACTTAGCCTTCTGTTCTCCATCCAAGTTACTTTGATCCGCACTCGGTAATGGCAACAAATCCAAAGGAGTAAGAGGATTGAAGCCATAAACAACTTCGAATGGAGAGCAACTAGTAGTGGAGTGAACACTGCGGTTATATGCAAACTCCACATGGGGCAAGCAATCTTCCCAATTCTTCAAATTCTTTTGGATAATGGACCTCAATAAGGTAGATAGGGTTCGATTGACAACCTCAGTCTGTCCATCAGTCTGGGGGTGACAAGTGGTGGAGAATAACAATTTCGTTCCCAACTGTCCCCATAACGTCTTCCAAAAGTAACTAAGGAACTTGACATCACGATCGGAAACAATAGTCCTCGGTACACCATGTAGACGTACTATCTCTTTGAAGAAAAGGTCAGTAACATTGCTCGCGTCATCCGTCTTGTGGCAGGCGATGAAATGAGCCATCTTAGAGAACCTGTCAACCACAACAAAAACAGAATCTCTACCGCGTTTTGTTCGAGGCAAGCCCAAAACAAAATCCATAGAGATATCAGTCCACGGAGTAGTAGGAATGGGTAAAGGAGTATATAAACCATGATTATGAACTCTAGATTTAGCTTGCCTACATGAAATGCATCGAGCACATAACCTCTCTACATCTCTCCTCATGTTAGGCCAAAAGAAATGTTCTTGCAAAACATCTAGAGTTTTCCTAACTCCAAAGTGACCCATTAATCCGCCACTATGGGCCTCTCTAACTAACAGCTCGCGCAATGAACTCCTAGGCACACATAATTTATTTTCTCTAAATAAGAACCCATCATGCCTAAAGAACTTGCCAAAACCAGATGTAGCACATGCATCATAAACATTACCAAAATCAACATCATCAGCATACTGTTCTTTGATATACTCAAATCCTAAAAGTTTAGCATCAAGAGTAGTGATAAGAGTATACCTACGAGATAACGCATCAGCTACGACGTTCTCTTTACCTTGTTTGTACTTGATCACGTACGGGAACATCTCAATGAACTCTATCCACTTGGCATGACGCTTATGCAGCTTACTCTGTCCTTTCAAATGCTTCAAGGACTCATGATCAGTGTGGATGACAAATTCTTTGGGCCACAAGTAATGTTGCCATGTCTCCAACGCCCTCACTAACGCGTACATCTCCTTGTCATATGTGGGATAGTTAAGTGCTGCTCCACTTAACTTCTCACTAAAGAAAGCAATTGGGCGTTTTTCCTGCATAAGCACAGCTCCAATACCTACACCTGAGGCATCGCACTCAATCTCAAAAGTTTTAGTAAAGTCAGGCAGAGATAACAAAGGAGCAGAACAAAGTTTATCCTTAAGCAAATTAAAAGCATGCTCTTGTGCAGGACCCCAATGAAATGCAACATTCTTTTTGACAACTTCAATCAAAGGTGCAGCTATAGTGCTAAAATCTCTAACGAATCGACGATAGAAACTAGCTAAACCATGGAAACTACGCACCTCAGAAACAGACTTAGGTACAGGCCAATCTTTAATTGCCTTTACCTTCTCAATATCAACAGCAATGCCATGTGAAGAAACGACATACCCAAGAAAAACAATCTTATCAGTGCAGAATGTACATTTCTTAAAATTGGCATACAAACTTGCATTCCTCAAAACAGTAAGAACGTTCCTAAGATGCTCAACATGCTCATGCAGACTCTTACTGTAGATCAAAATGTCATCAAAATAGACAACCACATACTTACCAATGAAATCACGTAAAACATGGTTCATTAATCTCATGAATGTACTGGGTGCATTAGTCAAGCCAAAAGGCATAACTAACCACTCGTAGAGACCATGTTTAGTCTTAAACGCGGTTTTCCATTCATCACCTTCTTTCATACGAATTTGGTGATATCCGCTCTTTAAATCTATTTTAGAAAACATGCATGCACCATGCAATTCATCAAGCATATCATCTAGCTTAGGAATAGGATAGCGGTACTTTACAGTGATTTTGTTGACGGCTCGGCAGTCAATGCACATCCTCCACGTCCCATCTTTTTTTGGCACAAGCAGTACGGGCACGGCGCATGGACTCATGCTCTCTCTCACATAACCTTTCCTCATGAGCTCCTCAACTTGCCGTTGAAGCTCCTTCGTCTCCTCGGGATTACTTCTGTAGGCTGGACGGTTAGGAATGTTAGCTCCGGGGACAAGGTCAATCATGTGCTCGATCCCACGAATCGGTGGTAATCCACTTGGGATCTCCTCAGGGAATACATCCTCGAACTCCTGCAACAATGAGACAACATCAGTAGGCAAAGTATCATGGAGTTCAGCATCAATAAAATAAGAATCTTTAAATAAGAGTAAAAGGATAGGAGACTTAGCAAGAAATGCAGTCTTCACATCTCGGGGTTTGGCATAGCAGCTCACTGTTTTGCTTTCCTTGTTTTCCTTCTTTTCTTTCTGTTCTTTTGCTTGCTTCCTTTGCTCATCATGTTGCTCCTTTAGCCTTAATTGGTCCTCATAAATCTCCTTGGGGCTAAGGGGAGCAAGAGCGATCTTCTTGCCATCCATAGTAAAGGAGTAACGGTTAGTGTAACCGTCGTGGATGACTCTCCGATCATACTGCCACGGTCTGCCCAACAACATGTGGCTAGCTTGCATGGGCACCACGTCACACAACACCTCATCGTGATACCTTCCAATACGAAAAGGAACCAAGACTTGCTTCACCACGTTGACTTCACCACAGTCATTAATCCACTGCAACTTATATGGGTGGTGATGCTTGGTAGTGGGCAACTTTAACTTATCAAAAAGGTTTGTGCTAGCAACATTAGTACAACTCCCACCATCAATGATTACAGTACATACCTTGTCACGAATATGGCATCTCGTATGGAAGATGTTCTCGCGCTGTGCCTCATCCTCAAACTTCACATGAGTAGTAAGAGCACGCCTAGCAACAAGTGCTTCACCACGAGCAGCATACTCAACAACTTCTTCTTCATCAACATTTTCTAACGCAGGCATCTCATCTTCTACACCGATTTCAGAACCTTCACTCTCAACATCTCCATTCCCATGCATGATCATCACTCTACGATTGGGACACTGTGAGGCAATATGTCCACGACCTAAACACTTGAAACACTTAATGTCATGTGTCCTGCTTTGGGATGCTTGGGCAGGTTCAGTCTTGGGCTTTGGAGGGCCCTCAAGCTTGGGCTTAGCATGGCTCTCTGACTTAGGCGTAGACACAGGCGTATCATCCCTATGAAAGGTGTTAGATTTCCAAACAGGAATTGAACTAGGAGTGAAACGGGATGTACCTTTCCGTTGGAGTTGCCTTTCGACTTTGATGGCCACATGCATCATCTCCTCTAAGTCCATGTAATGCTGCAACTCTACTACATTGGCAATATCACGATTTAAGCCTTGGAGAAAACGAGCCATAGTAGCTTCTGCATCCTCCTGGATATTGGCTCGGATCATGGTTATTTCCATCTCTTTGTAATAATCCTCAACACTCTTTGAACCCTGGGTAAGACCTTGGAGCTTCTGGTATAACTCTCTGTAGTAATGAGTAGGAACAAATCTCTTCCGCATGATGCGCTTCATCTCATCCCATGTAGACACTGGAGGATCACCATATCTTCTTCTACTGGTGACTAACTGATCCCACCAAACCATAGCATACTCTGTGAACTCAATTGCTGCAAGTTTGACCTTCTTTTCCTCAGAGTAGTGGTGGCAGTCAAACACCATTTCAATCTTCCTTTCCCACTCCAAATATGCCTCAGGATCATTCTTGCCTTGGAAAGGAGGAATCTTCAATTTTATACTGCCAAGGTTTCCATCCATCTTCTCCTTGCCTCTATCACAGGCTCTATCAACTCGATCTCTATACCCATGGTACCTTCTATGATGTCTATCAATCCCAGACTCTTCGTTCGAATCATACCCAACATTACCATCATACTCGTCATTGGCAACAACCTTACTCTTTAGACGAGAAGTATCACCTTGCTGGATCTTTGCAAACCGAGCGTCATGTTGGTTCAACTTATCATGAATGTCATTGAATTTCACGTCCATCTGTTGGAACTGTTGTTGCATTGCCTGAAGCATGAATTCAATTTTTTTAAAGTCGGACTTATCACCTTCAGAAGACATTTTCAACAAAGATATCCTCACGTGTTTACACTCGTGTTTCACTCAAGTAATTTGGCTTTTCTCTACTAATGTTTCTCACACACTCCTGCCTTTTTCCCTTACTCTACCTTAACTCTACAGGTTCACAATCGCACTAGAGACTCAGTCAAAGAATCAACCTCACAAAATCAACTAATTCACCAGGTATTTTCACCAAGTATTTTTTTTTTGATTTTTTTTTTCGAATTCTCTTTTTTTTTGAATTCCCTTTTTTTTTCACAGAAAGGTACGGCTAGGGCTAGGGTGACTCAAAGAAAGAAAGACAGAACAAAAAAAATCAGAAAAATAAAAAAAAATCACTAGAAGGACCAAAAAAAATGAAAAATAGCCTAAAACTATAGGAAAACAATGGAATTTGGCCAAGATAGGGTATGGCCAGTGAAGCAAAGCTTCACTGGTTCGGTTTCTTTCGTCGTTTTCTTTAAAATGGGTACTCGCACGCCTCCCAACTCAACCAAATTTTCCTATTTGAACAGTACCGCAACAAAAATTTTTTTTTTTTCAATTTCTGCTTTTTTTTTTTGAATTCTTCTTCTTTTCTTTTTTTTTCTCTCTTTTTTTTATTCTGAGTGTTGCGGTTTCCTTGAAGAGAGGAGGGGTGCAGCTAGGGTTTTTTTTTGAGGGGTGCGGCTAGGGTTTTTTTTTTTTGTGAGGGGTGCGGCTAGGGTTTTTTTTTGAGGGGTGCGGCTAGGGTTTTTTTTTTTGTGAGGGGTGCGGCTAGGGTTTTTTTTTTGAAGGGTGCAGCTAGGGTTTTTTGTGAGGGGTGCAGCTAGGGTTTTTTTTTTTTGAGGGGTACGGCTAGGGTTTTTTTTGTGAGGGGTGCGGCTAGGGTTTTTTTTTTGATTGAAGGGGTGCGGCTAGGGTTTTGAAATAAGTGGCGGCTAGGGTTCTAACGAAAGTGAGAGACGCACAAAAAAAAACCAGAAATTGAAACCAACAAAAGACAAAAAAAATCGAAAAGTGAGTGACGCAGAAAGAAACCAGAAAATCGAAACTTAAGCTCTGATTACCAACTGATGCGCACGGACAAGAGTAAACGTAG
Source organism: Heritiera fomes (assembly GCA_032173925.1). NCBI lineage: Eukaryota > Viridiplantae > Streptophyta > Magnoliopsida > Malvales > Malvaceae > Heritiera > Heritiera fomes. Next base: position 32,610,908 of record JAPDPM010000002.1, on the reverse strand, counting down.
CTTGAAAATTGAAGGGGCTGAAAACGCAAGGACAGAAACAAAGTTGATGAATGACAACTTCTGAAACCTAGAACCGAAGCCTAAAGAGACTCGAACTGATATGGACCTCACCGAAAGAAGATGAGGTTCATATGAAGAAGACGAAGAACACTTGAAAAAAAAACAATAACAAGTTAAAAACGCAGCAAAAGAAAATAAAAATTAGAAGTAAAACCAAGACCCGTTGTGTAGAAACACAAGAACCTATGGTATTGGACCAAGACCCGTTGCCTAGAAAAGCAAGAACCTATGGTATATATTGGTGGAAGGTAGAAGAACGCCACAAGGAAGACCTTGATAAGTTCAAGAGTTCTCAAGAGAACCAAAGAGAAGAAGTCTCTCAATTTTATTGCTAAAATCAATTGTGTTCTCCCCAAAGGGTTACATAACTATTTATAGGCAAATAGATAACTTGCAGCACAAGTAATAGGAATCCTACTTTCCTAACTTGCAGAATAGGAAATAGCAAACTTGCAGAACAAGCAATAGGAATCCTACTCTCCTAACTTGCAGAACAAGTAATAGAAGTCTTACAAAATCTATTATTTAAAAAGGAATTGGGCTTAAATTAAATTAAGACAATGTTCAGCCCAATAATACTTAACTAAATAAAATATGCATCTAGCCTAATTTGCATTTCGGCCCAATACTTGTGTGTCTTCAAGAAGGTTGAACTTGGGCTTGGATCATGTTGTAGAAGACTTTATCATCCTCCATGCTCAAGCTTTGTTGGGCTTTCTCTCTAGCAATATCAATGAAACCAGCCAAGGCTTGTTGCATCATCTTTGATTTAGCTCTTGTAATTGGACCTCCATGGATACTCAAAGGATCACGATCATCACGAACATGACTTGAGCTTTGTGAGCTTGGATCTCCATCATTCCCCCTCTCCTCGAAAGGATTTGTCCTCAAATCAGAATCACCTACATCAATATCAAAGGGAGAAAGATCAGAAACATTAAATGTAGCACTAACATTATACTCACCTGGAAGATCTAACTTATAAGCATTGTCATTGATCTTCTTAATCACTTGGAATGGTCCATCTCCTCGAGGTTGCAACTTGGAGCGACGCTGAGCAGGAAATCTCTCTTTACGCATATGTACCCAAACCCAATCACCAGGTTCAAAGACAACTTTCTTGCGATGCTTGTTGGCTTGAGTAGCATATTGCTCAGTCCTCTTTTTAATGTTTTGACGTACCTTCTCATGTAGTTGCTTAACAAAATCAGCTTTCTTTTCCCCATCCAAACTAGCTCTCTCCTCAATAGGTAGTGGTAAAAGATCCAATGGAGTGAGTGGATTAAAACCATAGACAACTTCAAATGTAAAATAACTAGTAGTGGAATGCACACTTCTATTGTAAGCAAACTCCACATGAGGCAAACAATCTTCCCAATTCTTCAAATTCTTTTAAATAATGGACCTCAACAAAGTAGACAAAGTACGATTGACTACTTCAGTTTGACCATCGGTTTGTGGATGACAAGTAGTTGAAAACAATAGCTTTGTTCCTAACTTTCCCCATAATGTTTTCCAAAAATAGCTAAGGAACTTCACATCACGGTCAGAAACAATGGTCCTCGGAACCCCATGTAGACGAACAATTTCCTTGAAGAATAAATCGGCAATGTTACTTGCATCATCTGTCTTGTGACAAGCAATGAAGTGAGCCATCTTAGAGAACCTATCAACAACAACAAAAACAGAATCTCTACCTCTCTTTGTTCTTGGTAACCCCAAAACAAAGTCCATAGAAATGTCAGTCCAAGGAGCAGTAGGAATAGGCAATGGAGTATAAAGACCATGATTCATAACTCTAGACTTAGCTTGTTTACAAGTGACACATCTCTCACACAATTTTTCAACATCTCTTTTCATGTTAGGCCAAAAGAAGTGATCATGCAATATATCTAAAGTTTTCTTTACTCCAAAATGTCCCATTAACCCACCACTATGGGCTTCTCTAACAAGTAATTCTCTTAAAGAACTCCTAGGCACACATAATCTATTTTCCCTAAATAAGAATCCATCATGCCTATAAAACTTTCCAAAACCAGTTTTCTCACATGCAATGAACACATTTTCAAAATCCTCATCAGTAGCATACAAGTCTTTAATATACTCAAATCCAAGTAGTTTTGCATTAAGAGTAGTGATTAGAGTATACCTTCGAGATAATGCATCAGCCACGACATTTTCTTTACCTTGTTTATATTTGATCACATATGGAAATGTTTCAATGAACTCCATCCACTTGGCATGACGCTTGTTCAACTTGCTTTGTCCTTTCAAGTGCTTCAAGGACTCATGATCAGTGTGGATGACAAATTCCTTGGGCCATAAATAATGTTGCCATGTTTCCAAGGCCCTCACTAATGCATACATCTCTTTATCATATGTGGGATAGTTAAGGGCAGCTCCACTTAACTTCTCACTGAAAAAAGCAATGGGGCGCTTCTCCTGCATTAAAACAGCTCCAATACCTATACTTGAAGCATCACACTCAATCTCAAAAGTTTTAGAAAAGTCAGGTAAGGATAATAAAGCTGCAGAACAAAGCTTCTCTTTAAGCAAGTTAAAAGCATGATCTTGCTCAAGACCCCATTTAAATCCAACGTTCTTTTTAACAACATCAGTTAGAGGTGCAGCTATTGTACTGAAGTCTCTAACAAACCTACGATAGAAACTAGCTAATCCATGAAAACTACGCACCTCAGAGATATTCTTAGGTATAGGCCAATCTTTAATTGCCTTGACCTTTTCATCTTCTACTGCTATACCCTTAGAAGAAATAACATATCCAAGAAATGTAATCTTATCAGTGCAAAAGGAACATTTCTTAAGGTTAGCATACAACTTTTCCTTTCTCAAGACATTAAGCACATTCTTTAAATGTTCAATAGGTTCATGCAAACTTCTACTATAGATCAAGATATCATCAAAATAGACAACTACAAATTTTCCAATGAAAGCACGCAAGACATGGTTCATTAATCTCATGAAAGTGCTAGGTGCATTAGTTAATCCAAAAGGCATAACTAACCATTCATACAAACCATGCTTAGTCTTAAATGCAGTTTTCCATTCATCACCTTCTCTCATGCGAATTTGATGATAACCACTTTTCAAATCAATTTTAGAAAAGATGCAAGAACCATGTAACTCATCAAGCATATCATCTAATCTAGGAATGGGATAGCGATACTTTACAGTGATTTTGTTGATGGCACGACAATCAACACACATCCTCCACGTCCCATCCTTCTTAGGAACAAGTAACACAGGAACAGCACATGGACTCATGCTCTCTCTAACGTAGCCTTTCTTCATGAGCTCGTCAACTTGCCTTTGAAGCTCCTTTGTCTCCTCGGGATTACTTCTATAGGCAGGTCTGTTGGGAATGGCAGCTCCAGGAACAAGGTCTATTTGATGCTCAATTCCCCTAATAGGTGGCAAACCATTTGGAATCTCCTCGGGGAATATATCTCCAAATTCCTTCAAAAGAGACACAACATTAGTAGGCAAAGAAGATTTAAGATCATTAGAACTAAAACAAGATTCTTTATATAAAAACAAAAGGATTGGGCACTTAGCTAAAAAAGCAGCCTTTACATCACTTTGCTTTGCATAGAAGCTCACGTCCTTTCTTTCTTTCTTTGCAATATCTTTGCCTTTATCTAGATTCTTCGACCTTTGTTGTGATTCATTCTGCTCTTTCAACCTCAATTGATCCTCATAAATCTCCGTAGGACTCAAGGGTGCAAGTGTGAATTTCTTACCAGCCATGGTAAATGAATAACGGTTTGTAAATCCATCATGTATGACATGTCTATCAAATTGCCATGGTCTTCCTAAAAGCAAATGACCAGCATGCATAGGCACAACATCACACAACACTTTATCATTGTACCTTCCAATTGAAAATAGCACCAATACTTGCTTGGTCACATTTACTTCTCCACAATTATTGAGCCATTGAAGTTTGTATGGTTTGGGATGTTTTGTAGTGGGCAAACTCAATTTGTCAACCAAATAAGTGCTAGCAACATTAGTGCAACTACCACCATCAATAATCAAAGAGCATACCTTATTGTTGACGTGGCATCTAGTATGAAAAATATTTTCTCGTTGCACTTCATCTTCATCCTTAACTTGGGCACTTAATGCACGACGAGCTACAAGTGCTTCACCATGTGCAGCAAACTCAACATAGTCATCATCCTCATTAATGTCCTCCAATGGTGGCATCTCATCATCAACATCAGAATCTTCACTTACAACATCACCATCATCACGCATAATCATGACTCGTTTGTTTGGGCATTGTGATGCAATGTGTCCTCTTCCCAAACATCTAAAACACTTAATGTCTCTACTCTTACCTTGGGATGCTTGGATAGCCTCGGGTTTGGGCTTTTGGACACTCTCACCCTTAGGCTTGAATGAGGATTCAGTCTTAAGTTTGAATGTAGTCTTATCATCCCTTCGAAAGGTGTTCGGTTTCCAAGAAGAAGATGAACTAGAACCTTGCATAAAACGAGATGAATAACCTTTTCTCTTGAGTTGCCTTTCAACCTTGATAGCCATATGCAACATATCATCAAACTCCAAATAGTGATGTAACTCCACTACATTAGCAATCTCACGATTCAATCCTTGTAAGAATCGAGCCATAGTAGCTTCACTATCCTCTTCAACATTAGCTCTGATCATGATAATTTCCATTTCTTTATGATAATCCTCAACACTCTTAGAACCTTGAGTGAGACCTTGTAACCTTTGATAAAGCTCTCTATAGTAATGATTAGGAACAAACCTTTTTCTCATAACACGTTTCATTTCATTCCATGTAACTATAGGTGGCTCTCTATTCCTACGTCTACCAAGCATGAGTTGGTCCCACCAAATGATTGCATAATCCGTGAACTCTACAGCAGCAAGTTTCACCTTTTTTTCTTCGGAATAGTTATGGCAATCAAAGACCATCTCCACTTTCTTTTCCCATTCTAAGTAAGCCTCAGGATCATTCTTACCTTGAAAGGAAGGAATCTTCAATTTGATACTTCCTAAATTTCCATCTATCCTATCATAATACCTATCTCCTTTATACCTATCTCCACGACCTCCTTTATTACCATGGTTACCTTTAACACTTCTACTAAACTCATCATCATCAAACTCATCATCAACTTTATCATCAAAGTCATTATTCACAACATTGCCATTCTCATGAGAAGTATCACTTGGCTTTACCTTGGTTAGGACAGCTTCATGTTCCTCCAACTTATCATGAATATTATTAAACCTCAACTCTATCCTTGAAAATTGTTGTTGCATAGCTTGGAACATGAACTCGATCTTACTCAAATCAGGCTTTTCACTATTAGAAGACATGATTTTATCCTGCAAGAAACGTTAGTAAAAGAAAAGGACCTCACAAGTATGACCTCACGTGTTTACACTCAATACACACAAGACTGTAACACACACTCGTGTTTCACACAATTTTAATATGGCTTTTCTCTACTAATGTTACTCACACACTCTTGCCTTTTTCCCTCACACAACTTTTCTCTATAGGTTCTATATTGAACTCAAGACTTAATCAAAAATCAGCTTATGGAATTCAACTATCAACCAACAATAAACAAGATGAGCACAAGATTTTAATCAAGGGAAAACAAAACAATGAATACTCAACAAGACTTAGCAAGACTCAGCAAGACTCAATAAGACTTAAGAAGACTCCAATGAAACTAAACCTTGAAGGAAATTTGTGTATTTTGGGGTGTTTAATTAAGGTAGGGTTTAGCCAAAGGTGGGGTAGTTTTGTCCTTTTATGTGGTAGGGTCAAAAAGGTAATTTTAGACAGTAGGGTAAAATGGCAGTAATGAATTTTCAAATTAGGCAAATAAGAAATCGCAAAGCTCAAGAAAGAATGACTACCTCAAGATTTTCATGAAGCACACCTCCACGAATTACCTTTGATATTGCACTTGCTACACACGATGTAATAAAATCCCCTCTTGAATTGATTTTTCTTTTCTCTTTTTTTTTCTTTTCTTTTTTTTCTCTTTTTTCTCTTTTTTTTTTATATTTTACTAAACTAAACGAACAATGAAGAAAAAAAAATCTAAATAATAAGAAGAGGTTTACTTGGGGAACAAGGCAACTTTTTGACAAAAACAAGCTAGTTTTGGTAGCAGCTTGTGTACCAAGGAATGAGAGGGAACGGTGGCTTGTGAAACAAGTAGTCTTTATGTGATGTAGAGCTTTTGAAGGTTTCTTGGTGAGCAAGAAAACCTTTGGGATTTGGTTGCTTGGAGAACAAGATAGGGTTTACTTGGTGGCTAAGTAAAGACAATAGGTTTGAGGGACAAACAATATTAGTGATGGCTTGGAAAAGGATTCAAGATCAAGGTTTGTCCATGACAAGAAGACAAAGAAAAAAAAACAAAAACGAAACTCCCACGAATTAAACCTAAGCTCTGATGCCAAATGATATGGACCTCACCGAAAGAAGATGAGGTTCATATGAAGAAGACGAAGAACACTTAAAAAAAAAACAATAACAAGTTAAAAACGCAGCAAAAGAAAATAAAAATTAGAAGTAAAACCAAGACCCGTTGTGTAGAAACACAAGAACCTATGGTATTGGACCAAGACCCGTTGCCTAGAAAAGCAAGAACCTATGGTATATATTGGTGGAAGGTAGAAGAACGCCACAAGGAAGACCTTGATAAGTTCAAGAGTTCTCAAGAGAACCAAAGAGAAGAAGTCTCTCAATTTTATTGCTAAAATCAATTGTGTTCTCCCCAAAGGGTTACATAACTATTTATAGGCAAATAGATAACTTGCAGCACAAGTAATAGGAATCCTACTTTCCTAACTTGCAGAATAGGAAATAGCAAACTTGCAGAACAAGCAATAGGAATCCTACTCTCCTAACTTGCAGAACAAGTAATAGAAGTCTTACAAAATCTATTATTTAAAAAGGAATTGGGCTTAAATTAAATTAAGACAATGTTCAGCCCAATAATACTTAACTAAATAAAATATGCATCTAGCCTAATTTGCATTTCGGCCCAATACTTGTGTGTCTTCAAGAAGGTTGAACTTGGGCTTGGATCATGTTGTAGAAGACTTTATCATCCTCCATGCTCAAGCTTTGTTGGGCTTTCTCTCTAGCAATATCAATGAAACCAGCCAAGGCTTGTTGCATCATCTTTGATTTAGCTCTTGTAATTGGACCTCCATGGATACTCAAAGGATCACGATCATCACGAACATGACTTGAGCTTTGTGAGCTTGGATCTCCATCACGAACCCAGAGGTATTGGACCTTGACCCTACGAATAAGAATTCGAGAACCTAAGGTATAGCAATGGTGGATGGTGAAGAAGGAGGCGCCACAAGGAAGAAGACCTTGATAAGCCTAGTAGAGAGGGAACCCAAGAGAAAGGCACACTCAATATCTGAAAATTCACTTAACTGATCTGTCCATCAAAAGCGTTTACAAGGTATTTATAATAATACCTAGCACTTAAGCCCATAAACAAGTGGGCTGGAATTAACACCAATAGAAAATAAGACTAAACCCAAATTCATGCCTAAACCTAGTTACATAAAATAAATAGTCCAAAACACAACAAGACTCAATCGTGGGCTATCCAAACACTTAGCCCATCTTATAGTTAAGCTAAAATAAGACAGTAAACCATGCTCATGTCGTTCGGGCTTCCAAGTAAGTATAGATGTCTTGGGACTCTTCATGGAAGCTTCCTTGACACTTCAATGATGCCAGAGCTTGTTGCATTAATGAGACAAAACAAGCTCTGGCATCATTGAAGTGTCAAGGAAGCTTCCATGAAGAGTCCCAAGACATCTATACATACTTGGAAGCCCAAACGACATGAGCATGGTTTACTGTCTTATTTTAGCTTAACAATAAGATGGGCTAAGTGTTTGGATAGCCCACGATTGAGTCTTGTTGTGTTTTGGACTATTTATTTTATGTAACTAGGTTTAGGCATGAATTTGGGTTTAGTCTTATTTTCTATTGGTGTTAATTCCAGCCCACTTGTTTATGGGCTTAAGTGCTAGGTATTATTATAAATACCTTGTAAACGCTATTGATGAAGAGATCAGTTAATTGAATTTTCAGAAATTGAGTGTGCCTTTCTCTTAGGCTCCCTCTCAACTAGGCTTATCAAGGTCTTCTTCCTTGTGGCGCCTCCTTCTTCACCATCCACCATGGCTATACCTTAGGTTCTCGAATTCTTACTCGTAAGGTCAAGGTCCAATACCTTTGGGTTCGAGTCTCTTTAGGCTTCGGGTCTAGGTTTTCAAAAGTTGTCATTCATCAACTTTGTTTCTGCCCTGTTGCGTTTCAATTCCTTCAAATTCCAAGCTGCGTTTTCTCTTGCCCGTGCGCATCAGTTGGTAATCAGAGCTTAAGTTTCTATTTTCTCGTTTGTTTCTGCGTCACTCACTTTTCGATTTTTGGTTTGTTGGTTTCGATTTTTTTTCTTTTGTTGGTTTCAATTTCTGGTTTTTTTTTTGTGCGTCTCTCACTTTCGGTAGAACCCTAGCCGCCAATTATTTCATAACACCCTAGCCGCCACTTATTTCATAACCCTAAACCCTAGCCGCCACTTTTTTTTTTCATAACCCTAGCTGCCACTTATTTCAAAACCCTAGCCGCACCCCTTCAATAAAAAAAAACCCTAGCCGCAATTCCTCAAAACCCTAGCCGCACTTCCTCACAACCCTAGCCGCATCTCTCCAAAACCCTAACCGCAATTCCTCAAAAAAACGCTAATCGCACCACTTCAAAAAAAAAAACACCTAGCTGCACCCCTACTCTTTTCAAGGAAACCGCAAAACTCAGATTAAAAAAAAAAGAAGAGGAAAAAAAAGAAAGAAAAGAATTCAGAAGAAAAAAGAAGAATTTGAAAAAAAAAAATTGTTGCGGTACTGTTCAAACCGAAAATTTTGGTTGAGTTAGGAGGTGTCCGAGTACCCGTTTTAAAGAAAACGACGAAAGAAACCGAACTAGGCAAGCTTTGCTTCACTGGCCATACCCTATCTTGGCCAAATTCCATTGTTTTCCTATAGTTTTAGGCTAATTTTCATTTTTTTTTGGTCCTTCTAGTGATTTTTTTTATTTTTTTGATTATTTTTTTTTATTTTGTCTTTCTTTCTTTGAGTTACCCTAGCTCTAGCCGTACCTTTCTGTGAAAAAAAAAGGGAATTCGAAAAAAAAAAGAGAATTCGAAAAAAAAATCAAAAAAAAAATACTTGGTGAAAATACCTGGTGATTTAGTTGCTTTTGTGAGGTTGATTCTTTGACTGAGTCTCTAGTGCAATTGTGAACCTATGGAGTTAAGGTAGAGTAAGGGAAAAAGGCAGGAGTGTGTGAGAAACATTAGTAGAGAACAGCCAAATTACTTGAGTGAAACACGAGTGTAAACACGTGAGGATATCTTTGTTGAAAATGTCTTTTGAAGGTGATAAGTCCGACTTTAAAAAAATTGAATTCATGCTTCAGGCAAAGCAACAACAGTTCCAACGGATGGACGTGAAATGCAATGACATTCATGATAATTTGAACCAACATGACGCTCGGTTTGCAAAGATCCAGCAAGGTGATACTTCTCGTCTAAAGAGTAAGGTTGTTGCCAATGACGAGTATGATGGTAATGTTGGGTATGATTCGAACGAAGAGTCTGGGATCGATAGACATCATAGAAAGTACCATGGGTATAGAGATCGAGTTGATAGATCCTGTGATAGAGGCAAGGAGAAGATGGATGGAAACCTTGGCAGTATAAAATTGAAGATTCCTCCTTTCCAAGGCAAGAATGATCCTGAGGCATATTTGGAGTGGGAAAGGAAGATTGAAATGGTGTTTGACTGCCACCACTACTCTGAGGAAAAAAAGGTCAAACTTGCAGCAATTGAGTTCACAGAGTATGCTATGGTTTGGTGGGATCAGTTAGTCACTAGTAGAAGAAGATATGGTGATCCTCCAGTGTCTACATGGGATGAGATGAAGCGCATCATGCGGAAGAGCTTTGTTCCTACTCATTACTATAGAGAGTTATACCAGAAGCTCCAAGGTCTTACCCAACGTTCAAAGAGTGTTGAGGATTACTACAAAGAGATGGAAATAACCATGATCCGAGCCAATATCCAGGAGGATGCAGAAGCTACTATGGCTCGTTTTCTCCAAGGCTTAAATCGTGATATTGCCAATGTAGTAGAGTTGCAGCATTACATGGACTTAGAGGAGATGATGCATGTGGCCATCAAAGTCGAAAGGCAACTCCAACGGAAAGGTACATCCCGTTTCACTCCTAGTTCAGTTCCTGTTTGGAAATCTAACACCTTTCGTAGGGATGATACGCCTGTGTCTACTCCTAAGTCAGAGAGCCATGCTAAGCCCAAGCTTGAGGGCCCTCCAAAGCCCAAGACTGAACCTGCCCAAGCATCCCAAAGCAGGACACGTGACATTAAGTGTTTCAAGTGTTTAGGTCGTGGACATATTGCCTCACAGTGTCCCAACCGTAGAGTGATGATCATGCATGGGAATGGAGATGTTGAGAGTGAAGGTTCTGAAATCGGTGTAGAAGATGAGATGCCTGCGTTAGAAAATGTTGATGAAGAAGAAGTTGTTGAGTATGCTGCTCATGGTGAAGCACTTGTTGCTAGGCGTGCTCTTACTACTCATGTGAAGTTTGAGGATGAGGCACAGCGCGAGAACATCTTCCATACGAGATGCCATATTCGTGACAAGGTATGTACTGTAATCATTGATGGTGGGAGTTGTACTAATGTTGCTAGCACATACCTTGTTGATAAGTTAAAGTTGCCCACTACCAAGCATCACCACCCATATAAGTTGCAGTGGATTAATGACAGTGGTGAAGTCAACGTGGTGAAGCAAGTCTTGGTTCCTTTTCGTATTGGAAGGTATCACGATGAGGTGTTGTGTGACGTGGTGCCTATGCAAGCTAGCCACATGTTGTTGGGCAGACCGTGGCAGTATGATCGGAGAGTCATCCACGACGGTTACACTAACCGTTACTCCTTTACTATGGATGGCAAGAAGATCGCTCTTGCTCCCCTTAGCCCCAAGGAGATTTATGAGGACCAATTAAGGCTAAAGGAGCAACATGATGAGCAAAGAAAGCAAGCTAAAGAACAGAAAGAAAAGAAGGAAAACAAGGAAAGCAAAACAGTGAGCTGCTATGCCAAACCCCGAGATGTGAAGACCGCATTTCTTGCTAAGTCTCCTATCCTTTTACTCTTATTTAAAGATTCTTATTTTATTGATGCTGAACTCCATGATACTTTGCCTACTGATGTTGTCTCATTGTTGCAGGAGTTCGAAGATGTATTCCCTGAGGAGATCCCAAGTGGATTACCACCGATTCGTGGGATCGAGCACATGATTGACCTTGTCCCCGGAGCTACCATTCCTAACCGTCCAGCCTACGGAAGTAATCCCGAGGAGACGAAGGAGCTTCAAAGGCAAGTTGAGGAGCTCATGAGGAAAGGTTATGTGAGAGAGAGCATGAGTCCATGCGCCGTGCCCGTACTGCTTGTGCCAAAAAAAGATGGGACGTGGAGGATGTGCATTGACTGCCGAGCAGTCAACAAAATCACTGTAAAGTACCGCTATCCTATTCCTAGGCTAGATGATATGCTTGATGAATTGCATGGTGCATGCATGTTTTCTAAAATCGATTTAAAGAGCGGATATCACCAAATTCGTATGAAAGAAGGTGATGAATGGAAAACCGCATTTAAGACTAAACATGGTCTCTACGAGTGGTTAGTTATGCCTTTTGGCTTGACTAATGCGCCCAGTACATTCATGAGATTAATGAACCATGTTTTACGTGATTTCATTGGTAAGTATGTGGTTGTCTATTTTGATGACATTTTGATCTACAGTAAGAGTCTGCATGAGCATGTTGAGCATCTTAGGAACGTTCTTACTGTTTTGAGGAATGCAAGTTTGTATGCCAATTTTAAGAAATGTACATTCTGCACTGATAAGATTGTTTTTCTTGGGTATGTCGTTTCTTCACATGACATTTCTGTCGATATTGAGAAGGTAAAGGCAATTAAAGATTGGCCTGTACCTAAGTCTGTTTCTGAGGTGCGTAGTTTCCATGGTTTAGCTAGTTTCTATCGTCGATTCGTTAGAGATTTTAGCACTATAGCTGCACCTTTGATTGAAGTGGTCAAAAAGAATGTTGCATTTCATTGGGGTCCTGCACAAGAGCATGCTTTTAATTTGCTTAAGGTTAAACTTTGTTCTACTCCTTTGTTATCTCTGCCTGACATTACTAAAACTTTTGAGATTGAGTGCGATGCCTCAGGTGTAGGTATTGGAGCTGTGCTTATGCAGGAAAAACGCCCAATTGCTTTCTTTAGTGAGAAGTTAAGTGGAGCAGCACTTAACTATCCCACATATGACAAGAAGATGTACGCGTTAGTGAGGGCCTTGGAGACATGGCAACATTACTTGTGGCCCAAAGAATTTGTCATCCACACTGATCATGAGTCCTTGAAGCATTTGAAAGGACAGAGTAAGCTGCATAAGCATCATGCCAAGTGGATAGAGTTCATTGAGATGTTCCCGTACGTGATCAAGTACAAACAAGGTAAAGAGAACGTCGTAGCCGATGCGTTATCTCGTAGGTATACTCTTATCACTACTCTTGATGCTAAACTTTTAGGATTTGAGTATATCAAAGAACAGTATGCTGATGATGTTGATTTTGGTAATGTTTATGATGCATATGCTACATCTGGTTTTGGCAAGTTCTTTAGGCACGATGGGTTCTTATTTAGAGAAAATAAATTATGTGTGCCTAGGAGTTCATTGCTCGAGCTGTTAGTTAGAGAAGCCCATAGTGGAGGATTAATGGGTCACTTTGGAGTTAGGAAAACTCTAGATGTTTTGCAAGAACATTTCTTTTGGCCTAACATGAGGAGAGATGTAAAGAGGTTATGTGCTAGATGCATTTCATGTAGGCAAGCTAAATCTAGAGTTCATAATCATGGTTTATATACTCCTTTACCCATTCCTACTACTCCGTGGACTGATATCTCTATGGATTTTGTTTTGGGCTTGCCTCGAACAAAACGCGGTAGAGATTCTGTTTTTGTTGTGGTTGACAAGTTCTCTAAGATGGCTCATTTCATCGCCTGCCACAAGACGGATGATGCGAGCAATGTTGCTGACCTTTTCTTCAAAGAGATAGTACGTCTACATGGTGTACCGAAGACTATTGTTTCCGATCGTGATGTCAAGTTCCTTAGTTACTTTTGGAAGACGTTATGGGGAAAGTTGGGAACGAAATTGTTATTCTCCACCACTTGTCACCCCCAGACTGATGGACAGACTGAGGTTGTCAATCGAACCCTATCTACCTTATTGAGGTCCATTATCCAAAAGAATTTGAAGAATTGGGAAGATTGCTTGCCCCATGTGGAGTTTGCATATAATCGCAGTGTTCACTCCACTACTAGTTGCTCTCCATTCGAAGTTGTTTATGGCTTCAATCCTCTTACTCCTTTGGATTTGTTGCCATTACCTAGTGCGGAGCAAAGTAACTTGGATGGAGAACAGAAGGCTAAGTTTGTGAAGCAACTCCATGAGAGAGTTCGTCAAGCTATTGAAAAGAAGACTGAGCAGTATACCACCCAAGCAAATAAGCATCGAAAGAAAGTAGTCTTTGAGCCTGGTGATTGGGTTTGGGTGCATATGAGAAAGGAGAGGTTTCCTGTTCAGCGACGAACCAAGCTGCATCCCCGAGGAGATGGACCATTCCAAGTCATAGAGAAGATCAACGATAATGCCTACAAATTGGATCTTCCTGGTGAGTATAGTGTATCTGCTACTTTTAATGTTTTTGATCTTTCTCCCTTTTCTTTTGATGAAGGTATATGCGATTTGAGGACAAATCCTTTTGAGGAGAGGGGGAATGATGGAAATCCACTTGCTCGTGATGTTCGTGATGCTAAGGATCCATTGGTCATCCAATGAGGTCCAATTACCCGAGCTCGAGCTAAGAAGATGCAACAAGCCTTGGCCTCATTAATGCAACAAGCTCTGGCATCATTGAAGTGTCAAGGAAGCTTCCATGAAGAGTCCCAAGACATCTATACTTACTTGGAAGCCCAAACGACATGAGCATGGTTTACTGTCTTATTTTAGCTTAACAATAAGATGGGCTAAGTGTTTGGATAGCCCACGATTGAGTCTTGTTGTGTTTTGGACTATTTATTTTATGTAACTAGGTTTAGGCATGAATTTGGGTTTAGTCTTATTTTCTATTGGTGTTAATTCCAGCCCACTTGTTTATGGGCTTAAGAGCTAGGTATTATTATAAATACCTTGTAAACGCTATTGATGAATAGATCAGTTAATTGAATTTTCAGAAATTGAGTGTGCCTTTCTCTTAGGTTCCCTCTCAACTAGGCTTATCAAGGTCTTCTTCCTTGTGGCGCTTCCTTCTTCACCATCCACCATTGCTATACCTTAGGTTCTCGAATTCTTATTCGTAGGGTCAAGGTCCAATACCTTTGGGTTCGAGTCTCTTTAGGCTTCGGGTCTAGGTTTTCAAAAGTTGTCATTCCCCAACTTTGTTTCTGCCCTGTTGCGTTTCAGTTCCTTCAAATTCCAAGCTGCGTTTTCTCTTGCCCGTGCGCATCATTTGTCCTGTTGCGTTTTAGCTCCTTCAAATTCCAAGCTACGTTTCTCTTGTCCGTGCGCATCAGAAGTCCTACAAAATATATTATTTAAAAAGTAATTGGACTTAAATTAAATTAAGACAACGTTCAGCCCAATAATACTTAACTAAATAAAATATGCATCCAGCCTAATTGCATTTCGGCCCAATAGTTGTGTGTGTGTCTTCAAGAAGGTTGAACTTGGGCTTCGATCATGTTGTAGAAGACTTTATCATCCTCCATGCTCATGCTTTGTTGGGCTTTCTCTCTAGCAATATTAATGAAACCAACCAAGGCTTGTTGCATTATCTTTGATTTAGCTCTTGCTCAAAGGATCACGAACATCACGAACATGACTTGAGCTGTATGAGCTTGATGGGTCTCCATCAGTTGTAGAAGACTTTATCATCCTCGATGCTCAAGCTTTGTTGGGCTTTTTCTCTAGCAATATCAATGAAACCAGCCAAGGCTTGTTGCATTATCTTTGATTTAGCTCTTGTAATTGGACCTCCATGGATACTCAAAGCATCACGATCATCACGAACATGACTTGAGCTTTGTGAGCTTGGATCTCCATCACGAGCTCAGGTAATTGGACCTCCTTGGATTACCAATGGATCCTTAGCATCACGAACATCACGAGCAAGTGGATCTCCATCAGTATTGGTAGGGCGAAGTGTACTTCGAATCCTCATACTCCATAGCTAGCACAGGAATCTGCACCTGAACCTATTTTTCCTCCATAGTTTGAAAGTCTAATCATTAAAATAGATAGAGTGAAACGGATGATGTTAAAAATATTCAAATGAGGGGTATATTCGATGGAGTTACGAGATGGTTGTGAAATCCCCAAATTCCTATAATTTTCCCATATTTGTATAGTTTTCCAACTTGGAATGATTAAATAAATATAAAAATCTGATTTATGAATGATATATGGGACGTGGAAGGAATAAATGGAATTGATAGTTAAATGGTCAAATGGTCAAGAGGTCAACGGGTCAATGGCTGATATGTTAAAGGGATTTACAAGCATTAAATGCGAATTTATGAGATGTTGATCAGTCATCTTCAGCTCCCTCCCAAAGTTGGTAGCCATTGCTCTTTCCCTCTCATTCTCTCCAAGTTTTCACCCTATTTACCTTGACAAACACTTATATTCTGTTATCAAATCACAAAGTTTCAGTAATGAAAATTGATCCTTGTCACTAGCCTAAGTTATATCTAAAATTTGGAAGGTTGAATACTAGTATTTGGAGAGATCTTAGTGAGAAAATTTGGTTACTAATAAAGGTAAGAGTATAAAGGCTTTCTTTCAATTTTATCCATGGTATGTAATTGTGTAAAGTGGGTATAGTATGCTTATGGTATTAAAATGAAAGAAAGTTAAAGTTTGGAATTATGATAATGTTTACAGCTTTGAGGAACTGAAGGAAAAGAATTGAAGCAACCAAGTGAATTGCATATTTTGCGTTAATTGAGGTAAGAAATGTATGTAACGGACGTAGGGTGGCTATGTCCGAATATTTTAAAGGTTTTGGTATGAAACAAGAGCTATTTGAAGTGTAGGAAGTCTAAATTTTGGGTTTTTTCTCCTAGTTACCAAAATGCTAGGAGCAGTTGACTGCCTTAAGTAGCAACCTACTGCTTAGAGACAACCAAAGCGTAGATTTTTGAAAACCGATGCAAACCACTCGACTGCTATATAAGTCAGCTGACTGCTATTTTTCAGAGAGCATTCTGTTTCAAAACAGTCGACTGCTATAAAGACCAATCGACAACTATTTACTTGAAAAACATTCTGTTTCAAAATCAACCGATTGCCTATGGAGCCAGTCGACTGCCTTGTTTTCAAAAGCATTCTGTTTCAAAATCGATCGACTGCTATATGGGACCAGTCGACTACCCCATGCGTTTTGAGAATTTCGAAATATCGAAATTTTAAAAGAAAATAATTTCGAGAAATTAAGATATGTGATAGCAGCCTGTGAAATCCCCAATTTTCATGTAAATTTCTCATGTTTGTAATTTCTTCCAACTTAAATGAAGTAAATAAATAGGACAATTATGAAATATGAATGATGTATGGAATATGGAAAGAATAATGAAATTTATAGTCAAATGGTCAAGGAATAAATTCTGATGTTATGAGAATAATTAGAGTATGAATAAATTAAATGTCAGATTTTTATGGTAACTAAAAGAATATGTGGCTGATGAATGGAACAAAGAAGTGTCAAATAATGATGGTCAAAGGAGTCAATTGCTGAATTGATTAAAGAGATAGGAAAGCATTAAATGCAATGGGGATGGAGACCAATCAAGCTCACATAGCTAGAGTCATGTTCGTGATGTTCGTGATCCTTTGAGCATCCATGGAGGTCCAATTACAAGAGTGATGGAGATTCACTTGCTCGTGATGTTCGTGATGCTAAGGATCCATTAGTCATCCAAGGAGGTCCAATTACCGGAGCTCGAGCTAAGAAGACGCAACAAGCCCTGGCCTCATTCATGCAACAAGCTCTGGCATCATTGAAGTGTCAAGGAAGCTTCCATGAAGCGTCCCAAGACATCTATACTTGCTTGGAAGCCCAAACGACATGAGCATTGTTTACTGTCTTATTTTAGTTTAACAATAAGATGGGCTAAGTGTTTTGATAGCCCACGTTTGAGTCTTGCTGTGTTTTGGACTATTTATTTTATGTAATTAGGTTTAGGCATGAATTTGGGTTTAGTCTTATTTTTTTTTGGTATTAATTCCAGCCCACTTGTTTATGGGCTTAAGTGCTAGGTATTATTATAAATACCTTGTAAACGTTATTGATGGATAGATCAGTTTTGAATTTCAGAATTTGAGTGTGCCTTTCTCTTGGGTTCCCTCTCTACTAGGCTTATCAAGGTCTTCTTCCTTGTGGCGCCTCCTTCTTCACCATCCACCATTGCTATACCTTAGGTTCTCGAATTCTTATTCGTAGGGTCAAGGTCCAATACCTTTGGGTTTGAGTCTCTTTAGGCTTCGGGTCTAGGTTTTCAGAAGTTATCATTCATCAACTTTGTTTCTGTCCTGTTGCGTTTCAGTTCCTTCAAATTCCAAGCTGTGTTTTCTCTTGCCCGTGCGCATCAGTTGATATCAGAGCTCAAGTTTTGATTTCTGGTTTGTTTGTGCGTCACTCACTTTTAGATTTTTGGTTTATTGGTTTCGATTTTTTTTCCTTTCTTTTTCTCTGTTGTTGGTTTCGATTTCTGGTTTGTTGTTGTGTTTGAGTTGAATTCATAACCCTAGCCGCAATTCCTCAAAACCCTAGCTGCACCCCTTCCTTCAAAAAAAAACCCTAGCCGCAATTCCTCAAAACCCTGTCGCACCCCTTCAAAGAAAAAAACCCTAGTCCCACCCTTCAAAAATAAAACCCTAGCCGCACCCCTCAAAAAAAAACCCTAGCCGCACCCCTCAAAAAAAAAACCCTAACCGCACCCCTCCTGTTTCAAGAAAACCGCAACACTTAGAGTTAAAAAACAAAAGAAGAAAAAAAGAATTCAAAAAAAAAAGAAGAAGAAAAGAATTCGAAAAAAAAAGAAGAATTCAAAAAAAAAATTTTGCGGTACTATTCAAATAGAAAATTTTGGTTGAGTTACGAGGGCTGCGAGTACGCGTTTTAAAGAAAACGATGAAAGAAAACGACCTAGTCAAGCTTTGCTTCACTAGCCCTATCCTATTTTGGCCAAATTCCATTGTTTTCCTATAGTTTTAGGCCATTTTTTCATTTTTTGGGTCGTTCTAGTGATTTTTTTATTTTTTTATTCTGTCTTTCTTTCTTTGAGTCATCCTAGCCCTAGCCATACCTTTCTGTGAAAAAAAAAGAAAGAATTCGGAAGAAAAAAAATCAAAAAAAATACTTGGTGAAAATACCTGGTGAATTAGTTGATTCTGCGAGGTTGAGTCTTTGATTGAGTCTCTAGTGCGATTGTGAACCTATAGAGTTAAGGTAGAGTAAGGGAAAAAGGCATGAGTGTGTGAGAGACATTAGTAGAGAAAAGCCAAATTCCTTGAGTGAAACACGAGTGTAAACACGTGAGGATATCTTTGTTGAAAATGTCTTCTTGAAGGAGATCCAAACTCACAAAGCTCAAGTCATGTTCGTGATGATCGTGATCCTTTGAGTATCCATGGAGGTCCAATTACAAGAGCTAAATCAAAGATAATGCAACAAGCCTTGGCTGGTTTCATTGATATTGCTAGAGAGAAAGCCCAACAAAGCTTGAGCATGGAGGATGATAAAGTCTTCTACAACATGATCCCAGCCCAAGTTCAACCTTCTTGAAGACACACAAGTATTGGGCCGAAATGCAAATTAGGCTAGATGCATATTTTATTTAGTTAAGTATTATTGGACTGAATATCGTCTTAATTTAATTTAAGCCCAATTCCTTTTTAAATAATAGATTTTGTAAGACTTCTATTACTTGTTCTGCAAGTTAGGAGAGTAGGATTCTTATTGCTTGTTCTGCAAGTTTGCTATTTCCTATTCTGCAAGTTAGGAAAGTAGGATTCCTATTACTTGTGCTGCAAGTTATCTATTTGCTTATAAATAGTTATGTAACCCTTTGGGGAGAATACAATTGATTTTAGTAATAAAATTGAGAGACTTCTTCTCTTTGGTTCTCTTGAGAACTCTTGAACTTATCGAGGTCTTCCTTGTGGCGTTCTTCTACCTTCCACCAATATATACCATAGGTTCTTGCTTTTCTAAGCAACGGGTCTTGGTCCAATACCATAGGTTCTTGTGTATCTACACAACAGGTCTTGGTTTTATCTCTAATTTTTGTTTTCTTTTGCTGCGTTTTTAACTTGTTCTTGTTTTTCTTCAAGTGTTCGTTGTGTTCTTCATTGAACTTCATCTTCTTTCGGTGAGGTTCATATCATTTGGCATAAGAGCTTAGGTTCAATTCATGGGAGTCTAGTTTTTATTTTTTTTGTTGTCTTCTTGTCTTGGATAAACCTTGATCTTGAATCCTTTTCCAAGCAACCACTACTATTGTTTGTCCCTCAAACCTATTGTCTCCATTAAAATAACCTACCTTTACTTAGCCACCAAGTAAACCCTATCTTGTTCTCCAAGCAACCAAATCCCAAAGGTTTTCTTGCTCACTAAGAAACCTTCAAAAGCTCTACAACCCTATCTTGTTCTCCAAGCAACCAAAACCCAAAGGTTTTCTTGCTCACCAAGAAACCTTCAAAAGCTCTATATCACATAAAGACTACTTGTTTCACAAGCCACTGTTTCCTCTCATTCCTTGCCACACAAGCTGCTACCAAAACTAGCTTGTTTTTGTCAAAAAGTTGTCTTGTTCCCCAAGTAAACCTCTTCTTATTATTTGGACTTTTTGTTTTTTTTTCATTGTTCGTTTACTTTAGTAAAATATAAAAAAATAGAAAAAAAGAAAAGATAAAAAAGATAAAAGAAAAAAATCAATTCAAGAGGGGATTTATTATATCGTGTGTAGCAAGTGCAACATCAAAGGCAATTTGTGGAGGTGTGCTTCATCAAAATCTTGAGGTGGTCATTCTTTCTTGAGCTTTGAGATTTCTTATTTGCCTAATTTGAAAATTCATTGTTACCATTCTACCCTGCTTCATATAATTACCTTTTTGACCCTACCACATAAAAGGACAAAACAACCTCACCTTTGGCTAAACCCTAACCTAATTAAACACCCCAAAACACGCATATTTCCTTCAAGGTTTAGTTTCATTAGAGTCTTCTTAAGCCTTATTGAGTCTTGCAAAGTCTTGTTGAGTCTTCATTGTTTTGTTTTTCCTTGATTAAAATCTTGTGCTCAGCTTGTTTATTGTTGGTTGATAGTTGAATTCCATAAGCTGATTTTTGATTTAGTCTTGAGTTCAATATAGAACCTATAGAGAAAAGTTGTGTGAGGGAAAAAGGCAAGAGTGTGTGAGTAACATTAGTAGAGAAAAGCCATATTAAAATTGTGTGAAAACACGAGTGTGAGTGTTACATTCTTGTGTGTATTGAGTGTAAACACGTGAGGTCATACTTGTGAGATCTATTTCTTTTACTAACGTTTCTTGCAGGTTACAATTATGTGTTCTAATAGTGAAAAGCTTGCTTTGAGTAACATTGAGATCATGTTCCTAGACATGCAACAACAACTTTCGAGGATAGAGTCGAAGTTGATTAAATATGATAAGTTGAAGCAACATGACGTTGCCCTAGCTAAGGTAAACCAAGATAATACTTCTTATGCATGGAATAATGTTGCTCATAATAAGTTGGATAGCAATTATAAAGAAGATTTTGGTGATGATTCTAGGCTGCCATTAGAGGATGATGAGGATAGTATGGAATTACCCATGGATGGAAAGGAATCTATAGCATGTCAAACTTTAAGTTTGCTACTGAAAGATGAGGATCAATTAAGATTAAAAGAGAGTGAGGAAAAAGTAGTGAGTGAAGCCGAGGTTAAGCAAAAGGAGAAAACAATCGAGATTGAGTGTGATGCTTTAAGCATAGGTATTCGAGCTATTTTAATGCAGGAGAAGCTCCCCATTGTTTTTTTCAGTGAGAAGTTAAGTGGAGCTGCCCTTAACTATCCCACATATGATAAAGAGATGTATGCATTAGTGAGGGCCTTGGAAACATGGCAACACTATTTATGGCCTAAGGAATTTGTCATCCACACTGATCATGAGTCCTTGAAGCACTTGAAAGGACAAAGCAAGTTGAACAAGCGTCATGCCAAGTGGATGGAGTTCATTGAGACATTTCCATATGTGATCAAATATAAACAAGGTAAAGAAAATGTCGTGGCTGATGCATTGTCTCGAAGGTATACTCTAATCACTACTCTTAATGCAAAACTACTTGGATTTGAGTATATTAAAGACTTGTATGCTACTGATGAGGATTTTGAAAATGTGTTCATTGCATGTGAGAAAACTGGTTTTGGAAAGTTTTATAGGCATGATGGATTCTTATTTAGGGAAAATAGATTATGTGTGCCTAGGAGTTCTTTAAGAGAATTACTTGTTAGAGAAGCCCATAGTGGTGGGTTAATTGGACATTTTGGAGTAAAGAATCATGTTCTTTATACTCCATTGCCTATTCCTACTGCTCCTTGGACTGACATTTCTATGGACTTTGTTTTGGAATTACCAAGAACAAAGAGAGGTAGAGATTCTGTTTTTGTTGTTGTTGACAGGTTCTCTAAGATGGCTCACTTCATTGCTTGTCACAAGATAGATGATGCAAGTAACATTGCCGATTTATTCTTCAAGGAAATTGTTCGTCTACATGGGGTTCCGAGGACCATTGTTTCTGACCGTGATGTAAAGTTCCTTAGCTACTTTTGGAAAATATTATGGGGAAAGTTAGGAACAAAGCTATTGTTTTCAGCTACTTGTCATCCACAAACCGATGGTCAAACTGAAGTAGTCAATCGTACTTTGTCTACTTTGTTGAGGTCCATTATTCAAAAGAATTTGAAGAATTGGGAAGATTGTTTGCCTCATGTGGAGTTTGCTTACAATAGAAGTGTGCATTCTACTACTAGTTATTCTCCATTTGAAGTTGTCTATGGTTTTAATCCACTCACTCCATTGGATCTTTTGCCACTACCTATTGAGGACAGAGCTAGTTTGGATGGGGAAAAGAAACCTAATTTTGTTAAGCAACTACATGAGAAGGTATGTCAAAACATTAAGAAGAGGACTGAGCAATATGCTACTCAAGCCAACAAGCATCGCAAGAAAGTTGTCTTTGAACCTGGTGATTGGGTTTGGGTACATATTCGCAAAGAGAGATTTCCTGCTCAGCGTCGCTCCAAGTTGCAACCTCGAGGAGATGGACCATTCCAAGTGATTAGGAAGATCAATGACAATGCTTATAAGTTAGATCTTCCAGGTGAGTATAATGTTAGTGCTACATTTAATGTTTCTGATCTTTCTCCCTTTGATATTGATGTAGGTGATTCTGATTTGAGGACAAATCATTTCGAGGAGAGGGGGAATGATGGAGATCCAAGCTCACAAAGCTCAAGTCATGTTCGTGATGATCGTGATCCTTTGAGTATCCATGGAGGTCCAATTACAAGAGCTAAATCAAAGATAATGCAACAAGCCTTGGCTGGTTTCATTGATACTGCTAGAGAGAAAGCCCAACAAAGCTTGAGCATGGAGGATGATAAAGTTTTCTACAACATGATCCAAGCCCAAGTTCAACCTTCTTGAAGACACACAAGTATTGGGCGGAAATGCAAATTAGGCTAGATGCATATTTTATTTAGTTAAGTATTATTGGGCTGAAAATTGTCTTAATTTAATTTAAGCCCAATTCCTTTTTAAATAATAGATTTTGTAAGACTTCTATTACTTGTTCTGCAAGTTAGGAGAGTAGGATTCCTATTGCTTGTTCTGCAAGTTAGGAGAGTAGGATTCCTATTCTGCAAGTTAGGAAAGTAGGATTCCTATTACTTGTGCTGCAAGTTATCTATTCGGTTATAAATACTTATGTAACCCTTTGGGGAGAGCACAATTGATTTAATTAATAAAATTGAGAGACTTCTTCTCTTTGGTTCTCTTGAGAACTCTTGAACTTATCAAGGTCTTCCTTGTGGCGTTCTTCTACCTGCCACCAATATATACCATAGGTTCTTGATTTTCTAAGCAACGGGTCTTGGTCCAATACCATAGGTTCTTGTGTATCTACACAACGGGTCTTGGTTTTATCTCTAATTTTTGTTTTCTTTTGCTGCGTTTTTAACTTGTTCTTGTTTTTCTTCAAGTGTTCTTTGTGTTCTTCATTGAACTTCATCTTCTTTCGGGAGGTTCATATCACTTCTGAAAGTGATAAGTCCGACTTTAAAAAGATTGAATTCATGCTTCAGGCAATGCAACAACAGTTCCGACTGATGGACGTGAAATTCAATGACATTCATGATAAGTTGAACCAACATGAAGGTCAGTTTGCAAAGATCCAGCAAGGTGATACTTCTCGTCTAAAAAGTAAGGTTGTTGCCAATGACGAGTATGATGATAATATTGGGTATGACTTGAATGAAGAGTCTGGGATAGATAGACATCATAGAAGGTCCCATGGGTATAGAGATCGAGTTGATAGAGCTCGTGATAGAGGCAAGGAGAAGATGGATGGAAACCTTGGCAGTATAAAATTGACGATTCCTCCTTTCCCAGGCAAGAATGATCCTGAGGCGTATTTAGAGTGGGAAAGGAAGCTTGAAATGGTGTTTGACTGCCACCACTACTCTGAAGAAAAGAAGGTCAAACTTGCAGCAATTGAGTTCACAGAGTATGCTATGGTTTGGTGGGATCAGTTAGTCACTAGTAGAAGAAGATATGGTGATCCTCCAGTGTCTACATGGGATGAGATGAAGCGCATCATGAGGAAGAGATTTGTTCCTACTCATTACTACAGGGAGTTATACCAGAAACTCCAAGGTCTGACCCAGGGCTCAAAGAGTGTTGAGGATTACTACAAAGAGATGGAAATGACCATGATTCGAGCCAATATCCCGGAGGATGCAGAGGCTACTATGGCTCGTTTTCTCCAAGGCTTAAACCGTGAGATTGCCAATGTAGTAGAGTTGCAGCATTACATGGATTTAGAGGATGATGGAGATCCAAGCTCACAAAGCTCAAGTCATGTTCGTGATGATCGTGATCCTTTGAGTATCCATGGAGGTCCAATTACAAGAGCTAAATCAAAGATGATGCAACAAGCCTTGGCTGGTTTCATTGATATTGCTAGAGAGAAAGCCCAACAAAGCTTGAGCATGGAGGATGATAAAGTCTTCTACAACATGATCCAAGCCCAAGTTCAACCTTCTTGAAGACACACAAGTATTGGGCCGAAATGCAAATTAGGCTAGATGCATATTTTATTTAGTTAAGTATTATTGGGCTGAACATTGTCTTAATTTAATTTAAGCCCAATTCCTTTTTAAATAATAGATTTTGTAAGACTTCTATTACTTGTTCTGCAAGTTAGGAGAGTAGGATTCCTATTGCTTGTTCTGCAAGTTTGCTATTTCCTATTCTGCAAGTTAGGAAAGTAGGATTCCTATTACTTGTGCTGCAAGTTATCTATTTGCCTATAAATAGTTATGTAACCCTTTGGGGAGAACACAATTGATTTTAGCAATAAAATTGAGAGACTTCTTCTCTTTGGTTCTCTTGAGAACTCTTGAACTTATCAAGGTCTTCCTTGTGGCGTTCTTCTACCTTCCACCAATATATACCATAGGTTCTTGCTTTTCTAGGCAACGGGTCTTGGTCCAATACCATAGGTTCTTGTGTTTCTACACAACGGGTCTTAGTTTTACTTCTAATTTTTATTTTCTTTTGCTGCGTTTTTAACTTGTTATTGTTTTTTTTCAAGTGTTCTTCGTCTTCTTCATATGAACCTCATCTTCTTTCGGTGAGGTCCATATCATTTGGTATCAGAGCTTAGGTTTAATTCGTGGGAGTTTCGTTTTTGTTTCTTTGTCTTCTTGTCATGGACAAACCTTGATCTTGAATCCTTTTCCAAGCCATCACTAATATTGTTTGTCCCTCAAACCTATTATCTTTACTTAGCCACCAAGTAAACCCTATCTTGTTCTCCAAGCAACCAAATCCCAAAGGTTTTCTTGCTCACCAAGAAACCTTCAAAAGCTCTACATCACATAAAGACTACTTGTTTCACAAGCCACCGTTCCCTCTCATTCCTTGGTACACAAGCTGCTACCAAAACTAGCTTGTTTTTGTCAAAAAGTTGCCTTGTTCCCCAAGTAAACCTCTTCTTATTATTTAGATTTTTTTTTCTTCATTGTTCGTTTAGTTTAGTAAAATATAAAAAAAAGAGAAAAAAAAAGAAAAAAAAAAGAAAAGAAAAAAAAAGAGAAAAGAAAAATCAATTCAAGAGGGGATTTTATTACATCGTGTGTAGCAAGTGCAATATCAAAGGTAATTCGTGGAGGTGTGCTTCATGAAAATCTTGCGGTAGTCATTCTTTCTTGAGCTTTGCGATTTCTTATTTGCCTAATTTGAAAATTCATTACTGCCATTTTACCCTACTGTCTAAAATTACCTTTTTGACCCTACCACATAAAAGGACAAAACTACCCCACCTTTGGCTAAACCCTACCTTAATTAAACACCCCAAAATACACAAATTTCCTTCAAGGTTTAGTTTCATTGGAGTCTTCTTAAGTCTTATTGAGTCTTGCTGAGTCTTGCTAAGTCTTGTTGAGTATTCATTGTTTTGTTTTCCCTTGATTAAAATCTTGTGCTCATCTTGTTTATTGTTGGTTGATAGTTGAATTCCATAAGCTGATTTTTGATTAAGTCTTGAGTTCAATATAGAACCTATAGAGAAAAGTTGTGTGAGGGAAAAAGGCAAGAGTGTGTGAGTAACATTAGTAGAGAAAAGCCATATTAAAATTGTGTGAAACACGAGTGTGTGTTACAGTCTTGTGTGTATTGAGTGTAAACACGTGAGGTCATACTTGTGAGGTCCTTTTCTTTTACTAACGTTTCTTGCAGGATAAAATCATGTCTTCTAATAGTGAAAAGCCTGATTTGAGTAAGATCGAGTTCATGTTCCAAGCTATGCAACAACAATTTTCAAGGATAGAGTTGAGGTTTAATAATATTCATGATAAGTTGGAGGAACATGAAGCTGTCCTAGCCAAGGTAAAGCCAAGTGATACTTCTCATGAGAATGGCAATGTTGTGAATAATGACTTTGATGATAAAGTTGATGATGAGTTTGATGATGATGAGTTTAGTAGAAGTGTTAAAGGTAACCATGGTAATAAAGGAGGTCGTGGAGATAGGTATAAAGGAGATAGGTATTATGATAGGATAGATGGAAATTTAGGAAGTATCAAATTGAAGATTCCTTCCTTTCAAGGTAAGAATGATCCTGAGGCTTACTTAGAATGGGAAAAGAAAGTGGAGATGGTCTTTGATTGCCATAACTATTCCGAAGAAAAAAAGGTGAAACTTGCTGCTGTAGAGTTCACGGATTATGCAATCATTTGGTGGGACCAACTCATGCTTGGTAGACGTAGGAATAGAGAGCCACCTATAGTTACATGGAATGAAATGAAACGTGTTATGAGAAAAAGGTTTGTTCCTAATCATTACTATAGAGAGCTTTATCAAAGGTTACAAGGTCTCACTCAAGGTTCTAAGAGTGTTGAGGATTATCATAAAGAAATGGAAATTATCATGATCAGAGCTAATGTTGAAGAGGATAGTGAAGCTACTATGGCTCGATTCTTACAAGGATTGAATCGTGAGATTGCTAATGTAGTGGAGTTACATCACTATGTGGAGTTTGATGATATGTTGCATATGGCTATCAAGGTTGAAAGGCAACTCAAGAGAAAAGGTTATTCATCTCGTTTTATGCAAGGTTCTAGTTCATCTTCTTCTTGGAAACCGAACACCTTTCGAAGGGATGATAAGACTACATTCAAACTTAAGACTGAATCCTCATTCAAGCCTAAGGGTGAGAGTGTCCAAAAGCCCAAACCCGAGGCTATCCAAGCATCCCAAGGTAAGAGTAGAGACATTAAGTGTTTTAGATGTTTGGGAAGAGGACACATTGCATCACAATGCCCAAACAAACGAGTCATGATTATGCGTGATGATGGTGATGTTGTAAGTGAAGATTCTGATGTTGATGATGAGATGCCACCATTGGAGGACATTAATGAGGATGATGACTATGTTGAGTTTGCTGCACATGGTGAAGCACTTGTAGCTCGTCGTGCATTAAGTGCCCAAGTTAAGGATGAAGATGAAGTGCAACGAGAAAATATTTTTCATACTAGATGCCACGTCAACAATAAGGTATGCTCTTTGATTATTGATGGTGGTAGTTGCACTAATGTTGCTAGCACTTATTTGGTTGACAAATTGAGTTTGCCCACTACAAAACATCCCAAACCATACAAACTTCAATGGCTCAATAATTGTGGAGAAGTAAATGTGACCAAGCAAGTATTGGTGCTATTTTCAATTGGAAGGTACAATGATAAAGTGTTGTGTGATGTTGTGCCTATGCATGCTGGTCATTTGCTTTTAGGAAGACCATGGCAATTTGATAGACATGTCATACATGATGGATTTACAAACCGTTATTCATTTACCATGGCTGGTAAGAAATTCACACTTGCACCCTTGAGTCCTACGGAGATTTATGAGGATCAATTGAGGTTGAAAGAGCAGAATGAATCACAACAAAGGTCGAAGAATCTAGATAAAGGCAAAGATATTGCAAAGAAAGAAAGAAAGGACGTGAGCTTCTATGCAAAGCAAAGTGATGTAAAGGCTGCTTTTTTAGCTAAGTGCCCAATCCTTTTGTTTTTATATAAAGAATCTTGTTTTAGTTCTAATGATCTTAAATCTTCTTTGCCTACTAATGTTGTGTCTCTTTTGAAGGAATTTGGAGATATATTCCCCGAGGAGATTCCAAATGGTTTGCCACCTATTAGGGGAATTGAGCATCAAATAGACCTTGTTCCTGGAGCTGCCATTCCCAACAGACCTGCCTATAGAAGTAATCCCGAGGAGACAAAGGAGCTTCAAAGGCAAGTTGACGAGCTCATGAAGAAAGGCTACGTTAGAGAGAGCATGAGTCCATGTGCTGTTCCTGTGTTACTTGTTCCTAAGAAGGATGGGACGTGGAGGATGTGTGTTGATTGTCGTGCCATCAACAAAATCACTGTAAAGTATCGCTATCCCATTCCTAGATTAGATGATATGCTTGATGAGTTACATGGTTCTTGCATCTTTTCTAAAATTGATTTGAAAAGTGGTTATCATCAAATTCGCATGAGAGAAGGTGATGAATGGAAAACTGCATTTAAGACTAAGCATGGTTTGTATGAATGGTTAGTTATGCCTTTTGGATTAACTAATGCACCTAGCACTTTCATGAGATTAATGAACCATGTCTTGCGTGCTTTCATTGGAAAATTTGTAGTTGTCTATTTTGATGATATCTTGATCTATAGTAGAAGTTTGCATGAACATATTGAACATTTAAAGAATGTGCTTAATGTCTTGAGAAAGGAAAAGTTGTATGCTAACCTTAAGAAATGTTCCTTTTGCACTGATAAGATTACATTTCTTGGATATGTTATTTCTTCTAAGGGTATAGCAGTAGAAGATGAAAAGGTCAAGGCAATTAAAGATTGGCCTATACCTAAGAATATCTCTGAGGTGCGTAGTTTTCATGGATTAGCTAGTTTCTATCGTAGGTTTGTTAGAGACTTCAGTACAATAGCTGCACCTCTAACTGATGTTGTTAAAAAGAATGTTGGATTTAAATGGGGTCTTGAGCAAGATCATGCTTTTAACTTGCTTAAAGAGAAGCTTTGTTCTGCAGCTTTATTATCCTTACCTGACTTTTCTAAAACTTTTGAGATTGAGTGTGATGCTTCAAGTATAGGTATTGGAGCTGTTTTAATGCAGGAGAAGCGCCCCATTGCTTTTTTCAGTGAGAAGTTAAGTGGAGCTGCCCTTAACTATCCCACATATGATAAAGAGATGTATGCATTAGTGAGGGCCTTGGAAACATGGCAACACTATTTATGGCCCAAGGAATTTGTCATCCACACTGATCATGAGTCCTTGAAGCACTTGAAAGGACAAAGCAAGTTGAACAAGCGTCATGCCAAGTGGATGGAGTTCATTGAAACATTTCCATATGTGATCAAATATAAACAAGGTAAAGAAAATGTCGTGGCTGATGCATTATCTCGAAGGTATACTCTAATCACTACTCTTAATGCAAAACTACTTGGATTTGAGTATATTAAAGACTTGTATGCTACTGATGAGGATTTTGAAAATGTGTTCATTGCATGTGAGAAAACTGGTTTTGGAAAGTTTTATAGGCATGATGGATTCTTATTTAGGGAAAATAGATTATGTGTGCCTAGGAGTTCTTTAAGAGAATTACTTGTTAGAGAAGCCCATAGTGGTGGGTTAATGGGACATTTTGGAGTAAAGAAAACTTTAGATATATTGCATGATCACTTCTTTTGGCCTAACATGAAAAGAGATGTTGAAAAATTGTGTGAGAGATGTGTCACTTGTAAACAAGCTAAGTCTAGAGTTATGAATCATGGTCTTTATACTCCATTGCCTATTCCTACTGCTCCTTGGACTGACATTTCTATGGACTTTGTTTTGGGGTTACCAAGAACAAAGAGAGGTAGAGATTCTGTTTTTGTTGTTGTTGATAGGTTCTCTAAGATGGCTCACTTCATTGCTTGTCACAAGACAGATGATGCAAGTAACATTGCCGATTTATTCTTCAAGGAAATTGTTCGTCTACATGGGGTTCCGAGGACCATTGTTTCTGACCGTGATGTGAAGTTCCTTAGCTATTTTTGGAAAACATTATGGGGAAAGTTAGGAACAAAGCTATTGTTTTCAACTACTTGTCATCGACAAACCGATGGTCAAACTGAAGTAGTCAATCGTACTTTGTCTACTTTGTTGAGGTCCATTATTCAAAAGAATTTGAAGAATTGGGAAGATTGTTTGCCTCATGTGGAGTTTGCTTACAATAGAAGTGTGCATTCCACAACTAGTTATTCTCCATTTGAAGTTGTCTATGGTTTTAATCCACTCACTCCATTGGATCTTTTACCACTACCTATTGAGGAGAGAGCTAGTTTGGATGGGGAAAAGAAAGCTGATTTTGTTAAGCAACTACATGAGAAGGTACGTCAAAACATTAAAAAGAGGACTGAGCAATATGCTACTCAAGCCAACAAGCATCGCAAGAAAGTTGTCTTTGAACCTGGTGATTGGGTTTGGGTACATATGCGTAAAGAGAGATTTCCTGCTCAGCATCGCTCCAAGTTGCAACCTCGAGGAGATGGACCATTCCAAGTGATTAAGAAGATCAATGACAATGCTTATAAGTTAGATCTTCCAGGTGAGTATAATGTTAGTGCTACATTTAATGTTTCTGATCTTTCTCCCTTTGATATTGATGTAGGTGATTCTGATTTGAGGACAAATCCTTTCGAGGAGAGGGGGAATGATGGAGATCCAAGCTCACAAAGCTCAAGTCATGTTCGTGATGATCGTGATCCTTTGAGTATCCATGGAGGTCCAATTACAAGAGCTAAATCAAAGATGATGCAACAAGCCTTGGCTGGTTTCATTGATATTGCTAGAGAGAAAGCCCAACAAAGCTTGAGCATGGAGGATGATAAAGTTTTCTACAACATGATCCAAGCCCAAGTTCAACCTTCTTGAAGACACACAAGTATTGGGCCGAAATGCAAATTAGGCTAGATGCATATTTTATTTAGTTAAGTATTATTGGGCTGAACATTGTCTTAATTTAATTTAAGCCCAATTCCTTTTTAAATAATAGATTTTGTAAGACTTCTATTACTTGTTCTGCAAGTTAGGAGAGTAGGATTCCTATTGCTTGTTCTGCAAGTTTGCTATTTCCTATTCTGCAAGTTAGGAAAGTAGGATTCCTATTACTTGTGCTGCAAGTTATCTATTTGCCTATAAATAGTTATGTAACCCTTTGGGGAGAACACAATTGATTTTAGCAATAAAATTGAGAGACTTCTTCTCTTTGGTTCTCTTGAGAACTCTTGAACTTATCAAGGTCTTCCTTGTGGCGTTCTTCTACCTTCCACCAATATATACCATAGGTTCTTGCTTTTCTAGGCAACGGGTCTTGGTCCAATACCATAGGTTCTTGTGTTTCTACACAACGGGTCTTGGTTTTACTTCTAATTTTTATTTTCTTTTGCTGCGTTTTTAACTTGTTATTGTTTTTTTTCAAGTGTTCTTCGTCTTCTTCATATGAACCTCATCTTCTTTCGGTGAGGTCCATATCAGAGGAGATGCTGCATGTGGCCATCAAAGTGGAAAGGCAACTCAAAAGGAAAGGTACATCTCGTTTTACTTCTAGTTCAGTTATTGTTTGGAAATCTAACACCTTTCATAGGGATGATAAGCCTGTGTCTACGCCTATGTCAGAGAGCTTTGCTAAGCCCAAGCTTGAGGGCCCTCCAAAGCCCATGACTGAACCTGCCCAAGCATCCCAAAGCAGGACACGTGATATTAAGTGTTTCAAGTGTTTAGGTCATGGACATATTGCCTTTCAGTGTCCCAACCGTAGAGTTATGATCATGCTTGGGAATGGAGATGTTGAGAGTGAAGGTTCTGAAATTGGTATAGAAGATGAGATGCCTGCATTAGAAGATGTCGACGAAAAAGAAGTTGTTGAGTATGCTGCACATGGTGAAGCACTTGTTGCTAGGCGTGCTCTTACTACTCATGTGAAGTTTGAGGATGAGGCACAGCGCGAGAACATCTTCCATACGAGATGCCATATTCGTGACAAGGTATGTACTGTAATCATTGATGGTGGGAGTTGTACTAATGTTGCTAGCACATACCTTGTTGATAAGTTAAAGGTTCCCACTACCAAGCATCACCACCCATATAAGTTGCAGTGGATTAATGACTGTGGTGAAGTCAACGTGGTGAAGCAAGTCTTGGTTCCTTTTCGTATTGGAAGGTATCACGATGAGGTGTTGTGTGACGTGGTGCCCATGCAAGCTAGCCACATGCTGCTGGGCAGACCGTGGAAGTATGATCGGAGAGTCATCCACGACGGTTACACTAACCGTTACTCCTTTACTCTGGATGGCAAGAAGATCACTCTTGCTCCCCTTAGCCCCAAGGAGATTTATGAGGACCAATTAAGGCTAAAGGAGCAACATGATGAGCAAAGAAAGTAAGCTAAAGAACAGAAAGAAAAGAAGGAAAACAAGGAAAGCAAAACAGTGAGCTGCTATGCCAAACCCCGAGATGTGAAAACCGCATTTCTTGCTAAGTCTCCTATCATTTTACTCTTATTTAAAGATTCTTATTTTATTGATGCTGAACTCCATGATACTTTGCCTACTGATGTTGTCTCATTGTTGCAGGAGTTCGAAGATGTATTCCCTGAGGAGATCCCAAGTGGATTACCACCGATTCGTGGGATCGAGCACATGATTGACCTTGTCCCCGGAGCTACCATTCCTAACTGTCCAGCCTACAGAACTAATCCCGAGGAGACGAAGGAGCTTCAAAGGCAAGTGGAGTAGCTCATGAGGAAAGGTTATGTGAGAGAGAGCATGAGTCCATGCGCCGTGCCCGTACTGCTTGTGCCAAAAAAAGATGGGACGTGGAGGATGTGCGTTGACTGCTGAGCCGTCAACAAAATCACTGTAAAGTACCGCTATCCTATTCTTAGGCTAGATGATATGCTTGATGAATTGCATGGTGCATGCATGTTTTCTAAAATCGATTTAAAGAGCGGATATCACCAGATTCGTATGAAAGAAGGTGATGAATGGAAAACCGCATTTAAGACTAAACATGGTCTCTACGAGTGGTTAGTTATGCCTTTTGGCTTGACTAATGCACCCAGTACATTCATGAGATTAATGAACCATGTTTTACGTGATTTCATTGGTAAGTATGTGGTTGTCTATTTTGATGACGTTTTGATCTACAGTAAGAGTCTGCATTAGCATGTGGAGCATCTTAGGAATGTTCTTACTGTCTTGAGGAATGCAAGTTTGTATGCCAATTTTAAGAAATGTACATTCTGCACTGATAAGATTGTTTTTCCAGGGTATGTCGTTTCTTCACATGGCATTTCTGCTGATAATGAGAAGGTAAAGGCAATTAAAGATTGGCCGGTACCTAAGTCTGTTTCTGAGGTGCGTAGTTTCCATGGTTTAGCTAGTTTCTATCGTCGATTCGTTAGAGATTTTAGCACTATAGCTGCACCTTTGATCGAAGTGGTCAAAAAGAATGTTGCATTTCATTGGGGTCCTGCACAAGAGCATGCTTTTAATTTGCTTAAAGATAAACTTTGTTCTGCTCCTTTGTTATCTCTGCCTGACTTTACTAAAACTTTTGAGATTAAGTGCGATGCCTCAGGTGTAGGTATTGGAGCTGTGCTTATGCAGGAAAAACGCCCAATTGCTTTCTTTAGTGAGAAGTTAAGTGGAGCAGCACTTAACTATCCGACATATGACAAGGAGATGTACGGGTTAGTGAGGGCCTTGGAGACATGGCAACATTACTTGTGGCCCAAAGAATTTGTCATCCACACTGATCATGAGTCCTTGAAGCATTTGAAAGGACAGAGTAAGCTGCATAACCGTCATGCCAAGTGGATAGAGTTCATTGAGATGTTCCCGTACGTGATCAAGTACAAACAAGGTAAAGAGAATGTCGTAGCTGATGCGTTATCTCGTAGGTATACTCTTATCACTACTCTTGATGCTAAACTTCTAGGATTTGAGTATATCAAAGGATGATATTTTGTGAATTTTATATGTGCTAATTATATTTTCTTTATTGATGTTTTATGCCT
The DNA here is from genome assembly GCA_032173925.1 of Heritiera fomes. NCBI lineage: Eukaryota > Viridiplantae > Streptophyta > Magnoliopsida > Malvales > Malvaceae > Heritiera > Heritiera fomes. The sequence goes on along the minus strand of JAPDPM010000002.1, from coordinate 32,576,667 downwards.
AAAAGAGCTTACTAATGTTTATTTTATGTTTTAGGTATTAAATATCAAAGTTGGAATAAAAATAAGATAAAAAGAGCAAAGTGCAGTATTTTCTGTCCAGCTTGAAAGATTGACATTTTTGACCAATTTAACGACCTTATTTCAAGAAGTGGCCTTCATGGAAGTTGTAGAGGACTTCTCAAGGTTTCCAGAATGTCCAAGATCGCAAAAATCGAAGTTCATTTGGTGGGTCAAAAGTCTGGACAAAATCAGTACGAAATTCTGGGCAGAAAAACGAGATTGAGAAGAAATTCCAACAAAGCAAGTTCAAGACCAGATTTTGTTGAGAGAAGATAATTTCTTAATTTTATTTTGTCTTAGATCTGTAATTAATTAATAAAAATAGGCCTTAGGAATTTTACTTAGAAAATAATTGTAAAAAGATGATGAGATAAAGGTAAGAGTTTGACTAGTCAAATTACTTGTTTTCCAAGTAAACTCTTATCTGAATCCCACATTGCTTAGGAAAGTCTTTTAAACTCTTCCTTAGGCCTATATAAAGAGCACAAGGCTCTCATAAACAGGATCGCTCACATCCCTCTTCCCTATTCCCTCTTAGTCTTTTGTAAGGTTTTCTTTAAGGTTTTAATAAAAGTTTTGTTTTCTTTCTTTTAATTTTGATATTGCTGATTTCTTTTTCTTTAAAAATTTTATTTTTCTTCTTTTCTTTATCATTGGTCTTGCTGATTTCTTTCTTTTAAGTTATAAAATTATTTTCTTTTTAGTCTTCCTAATAGAAACAGATTTAATTTTGTATTTAATATTTTTCAAAGTAAACAATTTCTTTATAGTTTTTAGGATTAAATTGTTTTCTTTTCTTTTCTTTATTTAAACTGATTCTTCCCTTAGGTTTATTAGGTTTTATCTATTTTATAATGTTATATGGTTGCTGATTTCTTTAGTGATAATTATTTTGATTCTTGTTTTGTTTTTCATATTATGTGTTTAGTTCTTGCTAGTTTATAATCTTGATTCCAGATTTCTTGTTTTAGATTATTAAGGATTGATATATTGATTGTCTTTTGCATGATTCTTGATATCTTTATAATATTAAACTTGAAATTTATGATCTTGAATATGACTAGTGAGTAGGTTTCTTATTCAGTTACAAGGTAAATTGATTGTTCTTGGAAAAAGAATGTTGTGAGATTTTGAGCTTATAATATAATTGTTGATTAAGTATCCAAGATTCTCTGAGCACATTTGCATGATTATTTACTTGATTAGATGGTAGGGCCCACTATTTAATTTAATTGAATAATCTACTGCCAGATTAAAAACATAAGTCCGGAATTGCTTATGGAGTTAGTCACTATGATGCGTACGGACAAGAGGAAACGTAGCTTGGAATTTGAAGGAGCTGACACGCAAGAAGACAGAAGCAAAGTTGATGAATGTCAACTTCTGAAAACTTAGACCTGAAGCCTAAAGAGACTCGAACCCAAAGGTATTGGACCTTGACCCTACGAATAAGAATTCGAGAACCTAAGGTATAACAATGGTGGGTGGTGAAGAAGGAGGCGCCACAAGGAAAAAGACCTTGATAAGCCTAGTTGAGAGGGAACCCAAGAGAAAGGCACACTCAATTTCTGAAAATTCAATTAACTGATCTGTTCATCAGTAGCGTTTACAAGGTATTTATAATAATACCTAGCACTTAAGCCCATAAACAAGTGGGCTGGAATTAACACCAATAGAAAATAAGACTAAACCCAAATTCATGCCTAAACCTAGTTACATAAAATAAATAGTCCAAAACACAACAAGACTCAATCGTGGGCTATCCAAACACTTAGCCCATCTTATTGTTAAGCTAAAATAAGACAGTAAACCATGCTCATGTCGTTTGGGCTTCCAAGTAAGTATAGATGTCTTGGGACTCTTCATGGAAGCTTCCTTGACACTTCAATGATGCCAGAGCTTGTTGCATTAATGAGGCCAAGGCTTGTTGCATCTTCTTAGCTCGAGCTCGGGTAATTGGACCTCCTTGGATGACCAATGGATCCTTAGCATCACGAACATCACGAGCAAGTGGATCTCCATCATTCCCTGTCTCCTCAAAAGGATTTGTCCTCAAATCGCATATACCTTCATCAAAAGAAAAGGGAGAAAGATCAGAAACATTAAAAGTAGCAGATACACCATACTCACCAGGAAGATCCAATTTGTAGGCATTATCGTTGATCTTCTCTATGACTTGGAATGGTCCATCTCCTCGGGGATGCAGCTTGGTTCGTCGCTGAACAGGAAACCTCTCCTTTCTCATATGCACCCAAACCCAATCACCAGGCTCAAAGACTACTTTCTTTCGATGCTTATTTGCTTGGGTGGTATACTGCTCAGTCTTCTTTTCAATAGCTTGACGAACTCTCTCATGGAGTTGCTTCACAAACTTAGCCTTCTGTTCTCCATCCAAGTTACTTTGCTCCGCACTCGGTAATGGCAACAAATCCAAAGGAGTAAGAGGATTGAAGCCATAAACAACTTCGAATGGAGAGCAACTAGTAGTGGAGTGAACACTGCGGTTATATGCAAACTCCACATGGGGCAAGCAATCTTCCCAATTCTTCAAATTCTTTTGGATAATGGACCTCAATAAGGTAGATAGGGTTCGATTGACAACCTCAGTCTGTCCATCAGTCTGGGGGTGACAAGTGGTGGAGAATAACAATTTCGTTCCCAACTTTCCCCATAACGTCTTCCAAAAGTAACTAAGGAACTTGACATCACGATCGGAAACAATAGTCCTCGGTACACCATGTAAACGTACTATCTCTTTGAAGAAAAGGTCAGCAACATTGCTCGCGTCATCCGTCTTGTGGCAGGCGATGAAATGAGCCATCTTAGAGAACCTGTCAACCACAACAAAAACAGAATCTCTACCGCGTTTTGTTCGAGGCAAGCCCAAAACAAAATCCATAGAGATATCAGTCCACGGAGTAGTAGGAATGGGTAAAGGAGTATGTAAACCATGATTATGAACTCTAGATTTAGCTTGCCTACATGAAATGCATCGAGCACATAACCTCTCTACATCTCTCCTCATGTTAGGCCAAAAGAAATGTTCTTGCAAAACATCTAGAGTTTTCCTAACTCCAAAGTGACCAATTAATCTGCCACTATGGGCCTCTCTAACTAACAGCTCGCGCAATGAACTCCTAGTGATGGAGATCCAAGCTCACAAAGCTCAAGTCATGTTCGTGATGATCGTGATCCTTTGAGTATCCATGGAGGTCCAATTACAAGAGCTAAATCAAAGATGATGCAACAAGCCTTGGCTGGTTTCATTGATATTGCTAGAGAGAAAGCCCAACAAAGCTTGAGCATGGAGGATGATAAAGTCTTCTACAACATGATCCAAGCCCAAGTTCAACCTTCTTGAAGACACACAAGTATTGGGCCGAAATGCAAATTAGGCTAGATGCATATTTTATTTAGTTAAGTATTATTGGGCTGAACATTGTCTTAATTTAATTTAAGCCCAATTCCTTTTTAAATAATAGATTTTGTAAGACTTCTATTACTTGTTCTGCAAGTTAGGAGAGTAGGATTCCTATTGCTTGTTCTGCAAGTTTGCTATTTCCTATTCTGCAAGTTAGGAAAGTAGGATTCCTATTACTTGTGCTGCAAGTTATCTATTTGCCTATAAATAGTTATGTAACCCTTTGGGGAGAACACAATTGATTTTAGCAATAAAATTGAGAGACTTCTTCTCTTTGGTTCTCTTGAGAACTCTTGAACTTATCAAGGTATTCCTTGTGGCGTTCTTCTACCTTCCACCAATATATACCATAGGTTCTTGCTTTTCTAGGCAACGGGTCTTGGTCCAATACCATAGGTTCTTGTGTTTCTACACAACGGGTCTTGGTTTTACTTCTAATTTTTATTTTCTTTTTGCTGCGTTTTTAACTTGTTATTGTTTTTTTTTTCAAGTGTTCTTCGTCTTCTTCATATGAACCTCATCTTCTTTCGGTGAGGTCCATATCATTTGGTATCAGAGCTTAGGTTTAATTCGTGGGAGTTTCGTTTTTGTTTTTTTTTCTTTGTCTTCTTGTCATGGACAAACCTTGATCTTGAATCCTTTTCCAAGCCATCACTAATATTGTTTGTCCCTCAAACCTATTGTCTTTACTTAGCCACCAAGTAAACCCTATCTTGTTCTCCAAGCAACCAAATCCCAAAGGTTTTCTTGCTCACCAAGAAACATTCAAAAGCTCTACATCACATAAAGACTACTTGTTTCACAAGCCACCGTTCCCTCTCATTCCTTGCCACACAAGCTGCTACCAAAACTAGCTTGTTTTTGTCAAAAAGTTGCCTTGTTCCCCAAGTAAACCTCTTCTTATTATTTAGACTTTTTTTTTTCTTCATTGTTCGGTTACTTTAGTAAAATATAAAAAAAAAAGAGAAAAAAAAAGAGAAAAAAAGAAAAGAAAAAAAAAGAGAAAAGAAAAATCAATTCAAGAGGGGATTTATTACATCGTGTGTAGCAAGTGCAACATTAAAGGTAATTCGTGGAGGTGTGCTTCGTCAAAATCTTGAGGTAGTCATTCTTTCTTGAGCTTTGAGATTTCTTATTTGCCTAATTTGAAAATTCATTGCTGCCATTCTACCCTACTGTCTAAAATTACCTTTTTGACCCTACCACATAAAAGGACAAAACTACCCCACCTTTGGCTAAACCCTACCCCAATTAAACACCCCAAAACACGCATATTTCCTTCAAGGTTTAGTTTCATTAGAGTCTTCTTAAGCCTTATTGAGTCTTGCAAAGTCTTGTTGAGTCTTCATTGTTTTGTTTTCCCTTGATTAAAATCTTGTGCTCAGCTTGTTTATTGTTGGTTGATAGTTGAATTCCATAAGCTGATTTTTGATTGAGTCTTGAGTTCAATATCGAACCTATAGAGAAAAGTTGTGTGAGGAAAAAAAAGGCAAGAGTGTGTGAGTAACATTAGTAGAGAAAAGCCATATTAAAATTGTGTGAAACACGAGTGTGAGTGTTACATTCTTGTGTGTATTGAGTGTAAACACGTGAGGTCATACTTGTGAGGTCTGTTTCTTTTACTAACGTTTCTTGCAGGTTACAATTATGTCTTCTAATAGTGAAAAGCTTGATTTGAGTAACATTGAGATCATGTTCCTAGCCATGCAACAACAACTTTCGAGGATAGAGTCGAAGTTGATTAAATATGATAAGTTGGAGCAACATGACGTTGCCCTAGCTAATGTAAACCAAGATAATACTTCTTATGCATGTAATAATGTTGCTCATAATAAGTTGGATAGCAATTATGAAGAAGATTTTGATAATGATTCTATGCTGCAATTAGAGGATGATGAGGATAGTATGGAATTACCCATGGATGGAAAGGAATATATAGCATGTCAAACTTTAAGTGTGTTAATGAAAGATGAGGATCAATTGAGATTAAAAGAGAGTGAGAAAAAAATAGTGAGTGAAGATGAGGTTAAGCAAAAAGAGAAAACAATCAAGATTGAGTGTGATACTTCAAGCATAGGCATCGAAGTTGTTTTAATGCAAGCGAAGCCCCCCATTGCTTTCTTCAGTGAGAAGTTAAGTGAAGCTGGCCCTAACTATCCCATGTACAATAAAAAGATGTATGCATTGGTGAGGACCTTGGAAACATGGCAACACTATTTATGGCCCAAGGAATTTGTCATCCACACTGATCATGAGTCCTTGAAGCACTTGAAAGGACAAAGCAAGTTGAACAAGCGTCATGCCAAGTGGATGGAGTTCATTGAAACATTTCCATATGTGATCAAATATAAACAAGGTAAAGAAAATGTCGTGGCTGATGCATTATCTCGAAGGTATACTCTAATCACTACTCTTAATGCAAAACTACTTGGATTTGAGTATATTAAAGACTTGTATGCTACTGATGAAGATTTTGAAAATGTGTTCATTGCATGTGAGAAAACTGGTTTTGGAAAGTTTTATAGGCATGATGGATTCTTATTTAGGGAAAATAGATTATGTGTGCCTAGGAGTTCTTTAAGAGAATTACTTGTTAGAGAAGCCCATAGTGGTGGGTTAATGGGACATTTTGGAGTAAAGAAAACTTTAGATATATTGCATGATCACTTCTTTTGGCCTAACATGAAAAGAGATGTTGAAAAATTGTGTGAGAGATGTGTCACTTGTAAACAAGCTAAGTCTAGAGTTATGAATCATGGTCTTTATACTCCATTGCCTATTCCTACTGCTCCTTGGACTGACATTTCTATGGACTTTGTTTTGGGGTTACCAAGAACAAAGAGAGGTAGAGATTCTGTTTTTGTTGTTGTTGATAGGTTCTCTAAGATGGCTCACTTCATTGCTTGTCACAAGACAGATGATGCAAGTAACATTGCCGATTTATTCTTCAAGGAAATTGTTCGTCTACATGGGGTTCCGAGGACCATTGTTTCTGACCGTGATGTGAAGTTCCTTAGCTATTTTTGGAAAACATTATCATATGAACCTCATCTCATATCAAGAAGTAATCCCGAGGAGACAAAGGAGCTTCAAAGGCAAGTTGACGAGCTCATGAAGAAAGGCTACGTTAGAGAGAGCATGAGTCCATGTGCTGTTCCTGTGTTACTTGTTCCTAAGAAGGATGGGACGTGGAGGATGTGTGTTGATTGTCGTGCCATCAACAAAATCACTGTAAAGTATCGCTATCCCATTCCTAGATTAGATGATATGCTTGATGAGTTACATGGTTCTTGCATCTTTTCTAAAATTGATTTGAAAAGTGGTTATCATCAAATTCGCATGAGAGAAGGTGATGAATGGAAAACTGCATTTAAGACTAAGCATGGTTTGTATGAATGGTTAGTTATGCCTTTTGGATTAACTAATGCACCTAGCACTTTCATGAGATTAATGAACCATGTCTTGCGTGCTTTCATTAGAAAATTTGTAGTTGTCTATTTTGATGATATCTTGATCTATAGTAGAAGTTTGCATGAACATATTGAACATTTAAAGAATGTGCTTAATGTCTTGAGAAAGAAAAAGTTGTATGCTAACCTTAAGAAATGTTCCTTTTGCACTGATAAGATTACATTTCTTGGATATGTTATTTCTTCTAAGGGTATAGCAGTAGAAGATGAAAAGGTCAAGGCAATTAAAGATTGGCCTATACTTAAGAATATCTCTGAGGTGCGTAGTTTTCATGGATTAGCTAGTTTCTATCGTAGGTTTGTTAGAGACTTCAGTACAATAGCTGCACCTCTAACTGATGTTGTTAAAAAGAATGTTGGATTTAAATGGGGTCTTGAGCAAGATCATGCTTTTAACTTGCTTAAAGAGAAGCTTTGTTCTGCAGCTTTATTATCCTTACCTGACTTTTCTAAAACTTTTGAGATTGAGTGTGATGCTTCAAGTATAGGTATTGGAGCTGTTTTAATGCAGGAGAAGCGCCCCATTGCTTTTTTCAGTGAGAAGTTAAGTGGAGCTGCCCTTAACTATCCCACATATGATAAAGAGATGTATGCATTAGTGAGGGCCTTGGAAACATGGCAACACTATTTATGGCCCAAGGAATTTGTCATCCACACTGATCATGAGTCCTTGAAGCACTTGAAAGGACAAAGCAAGTTGAACAAGCGTCATGCCAAGTGGATGGAGTTCATTGAAACATTTCCATATGTGATCAAATATAAACAAGGTAAAGAAAATGTCGTGGCTGATGCATTATCTCGAAGGTATACTCTAATCACTACTCTTAATGCAAAACTACTTGGATTTGAGTATATTAAAGACTTGTATGCTACTGATGAGGATTTTGAAAATGTGTTCATTGCATGTGAGAAAACTGGTTTTGGAAAGTTTTATAGGCATGATGGATTCTTATTTAGGGAAAATAGATTATGTGTGCCTAGGAGTTCTTTAAGAGAATTACTTGTTAGAGAAGCCCATAGTGGTGGGTTAATGGGACATTTTGGAGTAAAGAAAACTTTAGATATATTGCATGATCACTTCTTTTGGCCTAACATGAAAAGAGATGTTGAAAAATTGTGTGAGAGATGTGTCACTTGTAAACAAGCTAAGTCTAGAGTTATGAATCATGGTCTTTATACTCCATTGCCTATTCCTACTGCTCCTTGGACTGACATTTCTATGGACTTTGTTTTGGGGTTACCAAGAACAAAGAGAGGTAGAGATTCTGTTTTTGTTGTTGTTGATAGGTTCTCTAAGATGGCTCACTTCATTGCTTGTCACAAGACAGATGATGCAAGTAACATTGCCGATTTATTCTTCAAGGAAATTGTTCGTCTACATGGGGTTCCGAGGACCATTGTTTCTGACCGTGATGTGAAGTTCCTTAGCTATTTTTGGAAAACATTATGGGGAAAGTTAGGAACAAAGCTATTGTTTTCAACTACTTGTCATCCACAAACCGATGGTCAAACTGAAGTAGTCAATCGTACTTTGTCTACTTTGTTGAGGTCCATTATTCAAAAGAATTTGAAGAATTGGGAAGATTGTTTGCCTCGTGTGGAGTTTGCTTACAATAGAAGTGTGTATTGTACTACTAGTTATTCTCCATTTGAAGTCGTCTATGGTTTTAATCCACTCACTCCATTGGATCTTCTACCACTACCTATTGAGGAGAGAGCTAGTTTGGATGGGGAAAAGAAAGCTGATTTTGTTAAGCAACTACATGAGAAGGTACGTCAAAACATTAAGAAGAGGACTGAGCAATATGCTACTCAAGCCAATAAGCATATGCGTAAAGAGAGATTTCCTGCTCAGCGTTGCTCCAAGTTGCAACCTCGAGGAGATGGACCATTCCAAGTGATTAAGAAGATCAATGACAATGCTTATAAGTTAGATCTTCCAGGTGAGTATAATGTTAGTGCTACATTTAATGTTTCTGATCTTTCTCCCTTTGATATTGATGTAGGTGATTCTGATTTGAGGACAAATCCTTTCGAGGAGAGGGGGAATGATGGAGATCCAAGCTCACAAAGCTCAAGTCATGTTCGTGATGATCGTGATCCTTTGAGTATCCATGGAGGTCCAATTACAAGAGCTAAATCAAAGATGATGCAACAGGCCTTGGCTGGTTTCATTGATATTGCTAGAGAGAAAGCCCAACAAAGCTTGAGCATGGAGGATGATAAAGTCTTCTACAACATGATCCAAGCCCAAGTTCAACCTTCTTGAAGACACACAAGTATTGGGCCGAAATGCAAATTAGGCTAGATGCATATTTTATTTAGTTAAGTATTATTGGGCTGAACATTGTCTTAATTTAATTTAAGCCCAATTCCTTTTTAAATAATAGATTTTGTAAGACTTCTATTACTTGTTCTGCAAGTTAGGAGAGTAGGATTCCTATTGCTTGTTCTGCAAGTTTGCTATTTCCTGTTCTGCAAGTTTGCTATTTCCTATTCTGCAAGTTAGGAAAGTAGGATTCCTATTACTTGTGCTGCAAGTTATCTATTTGCCTATAAATAGTTATGTAACCCTTTGGGGAGAACACAATTGATTTTAGTAGTAAAATTGAGAGACTTCTTCTCTTTGGTTCTCTTGAGAACTCTTGAACTTATCAAGGTCTTCCTTGTGGCGTTCTTCTACCTTCCACCAATATATACCATAGGTTCTTGCTTTTCTAAGCAACGGGTCTTGGTCCAATACCATAGGTTCTTGTGTATCTACACAACGGGTCTTGGTTTTATCTTTAATTTTTGTTTTCTTTTGCTGCGTTTTAACTTGTTCTTGTTTTTCTTCAAGTGTTCGTTGTGTTCTTCATTGAACTTCATCTTCTTTCGGTGAGATTCATATCATTAGAAGACGAAGAACACTTGAAAAAAAACAATAACAAGTTAAAAACGCAGCAAAAGAAAATAAAAATTAGAAGTAAAACCAAGACCCGTTGTGTAGAAACACAAGAACCTATGGTATTGGACCAAGACCCGTTGCCTAGAAAAGCAAGAACCTATGGTATATATTGGTGGAAGGTGATGCGCACGGACAGAAGAACTCGTAGGTTGGAGTTTGAAGGAACTGAAACGCAACTGGATAGAAGCAAAAGACGATGAAGGATACCTTATGAAACCTAGACCCAAAGCCTAAAGAGACTCGAACCCAAGGTATTGGACCTTGACCCTACGAATAAGAATTCGAGAACCTAAGGTATAGCAATGGTGGATGGTGAAGAAGGAGGCGCCACAAGGAAGAAGACCTTGATAAGCCTAGTAGAGAGGGAACCCAAGAGAAAGGCACACTCAATATCTGAAAATTCACTTAACTGATCTGCTCTCATCAATAGCGTTTACAAGGTATTAATAATAATACCAAGCACTTAAGCCCATAAACAAGTGGGCTGGAATTAACACCAATAGAAAAATAAAACTAAACCCAAATTCATGCCTAAACCTAGTTACATAAAATAAATAGTCCAAGACACAACAAGACTCAAACGTGGGCTATCCAAACACTTAGCCCATCTTATTGTTAAGCTAAAATAAGATAGTAAACCATGCTCATGTCGTTTGGGCTTCCAAGCAAGTATAGATGTCTTGTGACTCTTCATGGAAGCTTCCTTGACACTTCAATGATGCCAGAGCTTGTTGCATGAATGAGGCCAGGGCTTGTTGCATTTTCTTAGCTCGAGCTCGGGTAATTGGACCTCCTTGGATGACCAATGGATCCTTAGCATCACGAATATCACGAGCAAGTGGATCTCCATCTGGATCTCCATCATTCCCCCTCTCCTCAAAAGGATTTGTCCTCAAATCGCATATACCTTCGTCAAAAGAAAAGGGAGAAAGATCAGAAACATTAAAAGTAGCAGATACACCATACTCACCAGGAAGATCCAATTTGTAGGCATTATCATTGATCCTCGCTATGACTTGGAATGGTCCATCTCCTCGGGGATGCAGCTTGGTTCGTCGCTGAACAGGAAACCTCTCCTTTCTCATATGCACCCAAACCCAATCACCAGGCTCAAAGACTACTTTCTTTCGATGCTTATTTGCTTGGGTGGTATATTGCTCAGTCTTCTTTTCAATAGCTTGACGAACTCTCTCATGGAGTTGCTTCACAAACTTAGCCTTCTGTTCTCCATCCAAATTACTCTGCTCCGCACTAGGTAACGGCAACAAATCCAAAGGAGTAAGAGGATTGAAGCCATAAACAACTTCGAATGGAGAGCAACTAGTAGTGGAGTGGACACTGCGGTTATATGCAAACTCCACATGGGGCAAGCAATCTTCCCAATTCTTCAAATTTTTCTGAATAATGGACCTCAATAATGTAGATAGGGTTCGGTTGACGACCTCAGTCTGTCCATCAGTCTGGGGGTGACAAGTGGTGGAGAATAACAATTTAGTTCCCAACTTTCCCCATAACGTCTTCCAAAAGTAACTAAGGAACTTTGCATCTCGATCAGAAACAATGGTCCTTGGTACACCATGTAGACGTACTATCTCTTTGAAGAAAAGGTCAGCAACGTTGCTCGCGTCATCCGTCTTGTGGCAAGCAATGAAATGAGCCATCTTAGAGAACCTGTCAACCACAACAAAAACAGAATCTCTACCGCGTTTTGTTCGAGGCAAGCCCAAAACAAAATCCATAGAGATATCAGTCCACGGAGTAGTAGGAATGGGTAAAGGAGTATATAAACCATGATTATGAACTCTAGACTTAGCTTGCCTACATGAAATGCATCTAGCACATAACCTCTCTACATCTCTCCTCATGTTAGGCCAAAAGAAATGTTCTTGCAAAACATCTAGAGTTTTCCTAACCCCAAAGTGACCCATTAATCCTCCACTATGGGCTTCTCTAACGAACAGCTCGCGCAATGAACTCCTAGGCACACATAATTTATTTTCTCTAAATAAGAACCCATCATGCCTAAAGAACTTGCCAAAACCAGATGTAGCACATGCATCATAAACATTGCCAAAATCAACATCATCAGCATACTGTTCTTTGATATACTCAAATCCTAAAAGTTTAGCATTAAGAGTAGTGATAAGAGTATACCTACGAGATAACGCATCAGCTACGACGTTCTCTTTACCTTGTTTGTACTTGATCACGTACGGGAACATCTCAATGAACTCTATCCACTTGGCATGACGCTTATGCAGCTTACTCTGTCCTTTCAAATGCTTCAAGGACTCATGATCAGTGTGGATGATAAATTCTTTGGGCCACAAGTAATGTTGCCATGTCTCCAAGGCCCTCACTAACGCGTACATCTCCTTGTCATATGTGGGACTAATATGGCATCTCGTATGGAAGATGTTCTCGCGCTGTGCCTCATCCTCAAACTTCACATGAGTAGTAAGAGCACGCCTAGCAACAAGTGCTTCACCATGAGCAGCATACTCAACAACTTCTTCTTCGTCGACATCTTCTAACGCAGGCATCTCATCTTCTACACCGAGTTCAGAACCTTCACTCTCAACATCTCCATTCCCATGCATGATCATCACTCTACGGTTGGGACACTGTGAGGCAATATGTCCACGTCCTAAGCACTTGAAACACTTAATGTCACGTGTCCTGCTCTGGGATGCTTGGGCAGGTTCAGTCTTGGGCTTTGGAGGGCCCTCAGGCTTGGGCTTAGCAAAGCTCTCTGACTTATGCGTAGGCACAGGCTTATCATCCCTATGAAAGGTGTTAGATTTCCAAACAGGAACTGAACTAGAAGTAAAACGGGATGTACCTTTCCTTTTGAGTTGCCTTTCCACCTTGATGGCCACATGCAACATCTCCTCTAAATCCATGTAATGCTGCAACTCGACTACATTGGCAATCTCACGGTTTAAGCCTTGAAGAAAACGAGCCATAGTAGCTTCTGCATCCTCCTGGATATTGGCTCGGATCATGGTTATTTCCATCTCTTTGTAGTAATCCTCAACACTCTTTGAGCCCTGGGTAAGACCTTGGAGCTTCTGGTATAACTCCCTGTAGTAATGAGTAGGAACAAATCTCTTCCGCATGATGCGCTTCATCTCATCCCATGTAGACACTGGACGATCACCATATCTTCTTCTACTAGTGACTAACTGATCCCACCAAACCATAGCATACTCTGTGAACTCAATTGCTGCAAGTTTGACCTTCTTTTCCTCAGAGTAGTGGTGGCAGTCAAACACCATTTCAATCTTCCGTTCCCATTCCAAATATGCCTCAGGATCATTCTTGCCTTGGAAAGGAGGAATCTTCAATTTTATACTGCCAAGGTTTCCATCCATCTTCTCCTTGCCTCTATCACAGGCTCTATCAACTCGATCTCTATATCCATGGTACCTTCTATGATGTCTATCGATCCCAGACTCTTCGTTCGAATCATACCCAGCATTATCATCATACTCGTCAGTGGCAACAACCTTACTCTTTAGACGAGAAGTATCACCTTGCTGGATCTTTGCAAACCGAGCGTCATGTTGGTTCAACTTATCATGAATGTCATTGAATTTCACGTCCATCCGTTGGAACTGTTGTTGCATTGCCTGAAGCATGAATTCAATCTTTTTAAAGTCGGACTTATCACCTTCAGAAGACATTTTCAACAAAGATATCCTCACGTGTGTACACTCGTGTTTCACTCAAGTAATTTGGCTTTTCTCTACTAATGTTTCTCACACACTCCTGCCTTTTTCCCTTACTCTACCTTAACTCTATAGGTTCACAATCGCACTAGAGACTCAATCAAAGAATCAACCTCACAGAATCAACTAATTCACCAAGTATTGTCACCAAGATTTTTTTTTTTTTTTGAATTCTTCTCTTTTTTTTTTTTTTCTGAATTTTTTTTTTTCGAATTCTTTTCCCCTTTTTTTGTTTTTTGCACAGAAAGGTGTGGCTAGGGCTAGGATGACTCAAAGAAAGAAAGACAGAATAAAAAAAAAATTAAAAAAAAATCACTAAAATGACAAAAAAAATAAAAAATGGCCTAAAACTATAAGAAGACGATGGAATTTGGCCAAGATAGGGTGGGGCCCGTGTAGTAAACTCCACGGGGTCGTTTTCTTTCGTCGTTTCCTTTAAAACGGGTACTCGCACGCCTCCTAACTCAACCAAAATTTTCGGTTTGAACAGTACCGCAACAAATTTTTTTTTTTTCCGAATTCTTTTTTTTTTCTGTTTTTTTTGAATTCTTTTTTTTTTTCTGTTTTTTTTTTTCAACTCTGAGTGTTGCGGTTTCCTTGAAAAGAGGAGGAGCGCGGCTAGGGTTTTTTGAAGGAGTGCGACAGGGTTTTGAGGAATTGCGGCTAGGGTTTGTTGAAGGGGTGCGACAGGGTTTTGAGTAATTGCGGCTAGGGTTTTTTTTTTTTTTTTTTTTTTTTTTTAGGGTGCGGCAAGGAGTTTATTTTTGAGGGGTGCGGCTAGGGTTTTTTTGTGTAATGAAATAAGTGGTGGCTAGGGTTTTTTTGTGTAATGAAATAAGTGGTGGCTAGGGTTTTTTGTGTAATGAAATAAGTGGTGGCTAGGGTTTTAGGGTTAAGAAATAAGTGGCGGCTAGGAACACACAAACAAACCAGAAAGTGGAACGAACAAAAGAAAAAAAAAATTTTAAAAAAGTGAGTGACGCACGAACAAACCAGAAAATCGGAACTGGAGCTCTGAATACCAACTGATGCGCACGGACAGAAGAACTCGTAGGTTGGAGTTTGAAGGAACTGAAACGCAACTGGATAGAAGCAAAAGACGATGAAGGATACCTTATGAAACCTAGACCCAAAGCCTAAAGAGACTCGAACCCAAGGTATTGGACCTTGACCCTACGAATAAGAATTCGAGAACCTAAGGTATAGCAATGGTGGATGGTGAAGAAGGAGGCGCCACAAGGAAGAAGACCTTGATAAGCCTAGTAGAGAGGGAACCCAAGAGAAAGGCACACTCAATATCTGAAAATTCACTTAACTGATCTGCTCTCATCAATAGCGTTTACAAGGTATTAATAATAATACCAAGCACTTAAGCCCATAAACAAGTGGGCTGGAATTAACACCAATAGAAAAATAAAACTAAACCCAAATTCATGCCTAAACCTAGTTACATAAAATAAATAGTCCAAGACACAACAAGACTCAAACGTGGGCTATCCAAACACTTAGCCCATCTTATTGTTAAGCTAAAATAAGATAGTAAACCATGCTCATGTCGTTTGGGCTTCCAAGCAAGTATAGATGTCTTGTGACTCTTCATGGAAGCTTCCTTGACACTTCAATGATGCCAGAGCTTGTTGCATGAATGAGGCCAGGGCTTGTTGCATTTTCTTAGCTCGAGCTCGGGTAATTGGACCTCCTTGGATGACCAATGGATCCTTAGCATCACGAATATCACGAGCAAGTGGATCTCCATCTGGATCTCCATCAGAAGGTAGAAGAACGCCACAAGGAAGACCTTGATAAGTTCAAGAGTTCTCAAGAGAACCAAAGAGAAGAAGTCTCTCAATTTTATTGCTAAAATCAATTGTGTTCTCCCCAAAGGGTTACATAACTATTTATAGGCAAATAGATAACTTGCAGCACAAGTAATAGGAATCCTACTTTCCTAACTTGCAGAATAGGAAATAGCAAACTTGCAGAACAGGAAATAGCAAACTTGCAGAACAAGCAATAGGAATCCTACTCTCCTAACTTGCAGAACAAGTAATAGAAGTCTTACAAAATCTATTATTTAAAAAGGAATTGGGCTTAAATTAAATTAAGACAATGTTCAGCCCAATAATACTTAACTAAATAAAATATGCATCTAGCCTAATTTGCATTTCGGCCCAATACTTGTGTGTCTTCAAGAAGGTTGAACTTGGGCGTGGATCATGTTGTAGAAGACTTTATCATCCTCCATGCTCAAGCTTTGTTGGGCTTTCTCTCTAGCAATATCAATGAAACCAGCCAAGGCCTGTTGCATCATCTTTGATTTAGCTCTTGTAATTGGACCTCCATGGATACTCAAAGGATCACGATCATCACGAACATGACTTGAGCTTTGTGAGCTTGGATCTCCATCATTCCCCCTCTCCTCGAAAGGATTTGTCCTCAAATCAGAATCACCTACATCAATATCAAAGGGAGAAAGATCAGAAACATTAAATGTAGCACTAACATTATACTCACCTGGAAGATCTAACTTATAAGCATTGTCATTGATCTTCTTAATCACTTGGAATGGTCCATCTCCTCGAGGTTGCAACTTGGAGCAACGCTGAGCAGGAAATCTCTCTTTACGCATATGCTTATTGGCTTGAGTAGCATATTGCTCAGTCCTCTTCTTAATGTTTTGACGTACCTTCTCATGTAGTTGCTTAACAAAATCAGCTTTCTTTTCCCCATCCAAACTAGCTCTCTCCTCAATAGGTAGTGGTAGAAGATCCAATGGAGTGAGTGGATTAAAACCATAGACGACTTCAAATGGAGAATAACTAGTAGTACAATACACACTTCTATTGTAAGCAAACTCCACACGAGGCAAACAATCTTCCCAATTCTTCAAATTCTTTTGAATAATGGACCTCAACAAAGTAGACAAAGTACGATTGACTACTTCAGTTTGACCATCGGTTTGTGGATGACAAGTAGTGGAAAACAATAGCTTTGTTCCTAACCTTCCCCATAATGTTTTCCAAAAGTAGCTAAGGAACTTCACATCATGGTCAGAAACAATGGTCCTCGGAACACCATGTAGACGAACAATTTCCTTGAAGAATAAATCGGCAATGTTGCTTGCATCATTTGTCTTGTGACAAGTAATGAAGTGAGCCATCTTAGAGAACCTGTCAACAACAACAAAAACAGAATTTCTACCTCTCTTTGTTCTTGGTAACCCCATAACAAAGTCCATAGAAATGTCAGTCCAAGGAGTAGTAGGAATAGGTAATGGAGTATAAAGACCATGATTCATAACTCTAGACTTAGCTTGTTTACAAGTGACACATCTTTCACACAATTTTTCAACATCTCTTTTCATGTTGGGCCAAAAGAAGTGATCATGCAATATATCTAAACTTTTCTTTACTCCAAAATGTCCCATTAACCCACTACTATGGGTTTCTCTAATAAGTAATTCTCTTAAAGAACTCCTAGGCACACATAATCTATTTTCCCTAAATAAGAATCCATCATGCCTATAAAACTTTCCAAAACCAATTTTCTCACATGCATTCAACACATTTTCAAAATCCTCATCAATAGCATACAAGTCTTTAATATACTCAAATCCAAGTAGTTTTGCATTAAGAGTAGTGATTGGAGTATACCTTCGAGACAATGCATCAGCCACGACATTTTCTTTACCTTGTTTATATTTGATCACATAAGGAAATGTTTCAATGAACTCCATCCACTTGGCATGACGCTTGTTCAACTTGCTTTGTCCTTTCAAGTGCTTCAAGGACTCATGATCAGTGTGGATGACAAATTCCTTGGGCCATAAATAGTGTAGCCATGTTTCCAAGGCCCTCACTAATGCATACATCTCTTTATCATATGTGGAATAGTTAAGGGCAGCTCCACTTAACTTCTCACTGAAAAAAGCAATAGGGCGCTTCTCCTGCATTAAAACAACTTCGATACCTATGCTTAAAGCATCACACTCAATCTCAATTGTTTTCTCTTTTTGCTTTGCCTCGGCTTCACTCACTATTCTTTTCTCACTCTCTTTTAATCTCAATTGATACTCATCTTTCAGTAGCACACTTAAAGTTTGACATGTTATAGATTCCTTTCCATCCATGGGTAATTCCATACTATCCTCATCATCCTTTAATTGCAGCATAGAATCATCATCAAAATATTCTCCGTAATTGCTATCCAACTTAATATTAGCTACATTATAACATGCATAAGAAGCATTATCTTGGTTTACCTTAGCTAGGGCAACGTCATGTTGCTCGAACTTATCATATTTAATCAACTTTGACTCTATCCTCGAAAGTTGTTGTTGCATGTCTAGGAACATGATCTCAATGTTACTCAA
The DNA here is from genome assembly GCA_032173925.1 of Heritiera fomes. Taxonomy (NCBI): domain Eukaryota; kingdom Viridiplantae; phylum Streptophyta; class Magnoliopsida; order Malvales; family Malvaceae; genus Heritiera; species Heritiera fomes. Next base: position 32,558,666 of record JAPDPM010000002.1, on the reverse strand, counting down.
AGCAAGCTTTTCACTATTAGAAGACATAATTGTAACCTGCAAGAAACGTTAGTAAAAGAAACAGACCTCACAAGTATGACCTCACGAGTTTTCACTCAATACACACTAGAATGTAACACTCACACTCGTGTTTCACACAATTTTAATATGGCTTTTCTCTACTAATGTTACTCACACACTCTTGCCTTTTTTTCCTCACACAACTTTTCTCTATAGGTTCTATATTGAACTCAAGACTCAATCAAAAATCAGCTTATGGAATTCAACTATCAACCAACAATAAACAAGCTGAGCACAAGATTTTAATCAAGGGAAAACAAAACAATGAAGACTCAACAAGACTTTGCAAGACTCAATAAGGCTTAAGAAGACTTTATTGAAACTAAACCTTGAAGGAAATATGAGTGTTTTGGGGTGTTTAATTAGGGTAGGGTTTAGCCAAAGGTGGGGTAGTTTTGTCCTTTTATGTGGTAGGGTCAAAAAGGTAATTTTAGGCAGTAGGGTAGAATGGCAGCAATGAATTTTCAAATTAGGCAAATAAGAAATCTAAAAGCTCAAGAAAGAATGACAACCTCAAGATTTTGATGAAGCACAACTCCACGAATTACCTTTGATGTTGCACTTGCTAGACACGATGTAATAAATCCCCTCTTGATTTGATTTTTCTTTTCTCTTTTTTTTCTTTTCTTTTTTTTCTCTTTTTTTCTCTTTTTTTTATATTTTACTAAAGTAACCGAACAATGAAGAAAAAAAAGTCTAAATAATAAGAAGAGGTTTACTTGGGGAACAAGGCAACTTTTTGACAAAAACAAGCTAATTTTGGTAGCAACTTGTGTGGCAAGGAATGAGAGGGAACGGTGGCTTGTGAAACAAGTAGTCTTTATGTGATGTAGAGCTTTTGAAGGTTTCTTGGTGAGCAAGAAAACCTTTGGGATTTGGTTGCTTGGAGAACAAGATAGGGTTTACTTGGTGGCTAAGTAAAGACAATAGGTTTGAGGGACAAACAATATTAGTGATGGCTTGGAAAAGGATTCAAGATCAAGGTTTGTCCATTACAAGAAGACAAAGAAAAAAAAAACAAAAACGAAACTCCCACGAATTAAACCTAAGCTCTGATACCAAATGATATGGACCTCACCGAAAGAAGATGAGGTTCATATGAAGAAGACGAAGAACACTTGAAAAAAAACAATAACAAGTTAAAAACGCAGCAAAAGAAAATAAAAATTAGAAGTAAAACCAAGACCCGTTGTGTAGAAACACAAGAACCTATGGTATTGGACCAAGACCCGTTGCCTAGAAAAGCAAGAACCTATGGTATATATTGGTGGAAGGTAGAAGAACGCCACAAGGAAGACCTTGATAAGTTCAAGAGTTCTCAAGAGAACCAAAGAGAAGAAGTCTCTCAATTTTATTGCTAAAATCAATTGTGTTCTCCCCAAAGGGTTACATAACTATTTATAGGCAAATAGATAACTTGCAGCACAAGTAATAGGAATCCTACTTTCCTAACTTGCAGAATAGGAAATAGCAAACTTGCAGAACAGGAAATAGCAAACTTGCAGAACAAGCAATAGGAATCCTACTCTCCTAACTTGCAGAACAAGTAATAGAAGTCTTACAAAATCTATTATTTAAAAAGGAATTGGGCTTAAATTAAATTAAGACAATGTTCAGCCCAATAATACTTAACTAAATAAAATATGCATCTAGCCTAATTTGCATTTCGGCCCAATACTTGTGTGTCTTCAAGAAGGTTGAACTTGGGCGTGGATCATGTTGTAGAAGACTTTATCATCCTCCATGCTCAAGCTTTGTTGGGCTTTCTCTCTAGCAATATCAATGAAACCAGCCAAGGCCTGTTGCATCATCTTTGATTTAGCTCTTGTAATTGGACCTCCATGGATACTCAAAGGATCACGATCATCACGAACATGACTTGAGCTTTGTGAGCTTGGATCTCCATCACATTATGGGGAAAGTTAGGAACAAAGCTATTGTTTTCAACTACTTGTCATCCACAAACCGATGGTCAAACTGAAGTAGTCAATCGTACTTTGTCTACTTTGTTGAGGTCCATTATTCAAAAGAATTTGAAGAATTGGGAAGATTGTTTGCCTCATGTGGAGTTTGCTTACAATAGAAGTGTGCATTCCACTACTAGTTATTCTCCATTTGAAGTTGTCTATGGTTTTAATCCACTCACTCCATTGGATCTTTTACCACTACCTATTGAGGAGAGAGCTAGTTTGGATGGGGAAAAGAAAGCTGATTTTGTTAAGCAACTACATGAGAAGGTACGTCAAAACATTAAAAAGAGGACTGAGCAATATGCTACTCAAGCCAACAAGCATCGCAAGAAAGTTGTCTTTGAACCTGGTGATTGGGTTTGGGTACATATGCGTAAAGAGAGATTTCCTGCTCAGCGTCGCTCCAAGTTGCAACCTCGAGGAGATGGACCATTCCAAGTGATTAAGAAGATCAATGACAATGCTTATAAGTTAGATCTTCCAGGTGAGTATAATGTTAGTGCTACATTTAATGTTTCTGATATTTCTCCCTTTGATATTGATGTAGGTGATTCTGATTTGAGGACAAATCCTTTCGAGGAGAGGGGGAATGATGGAGATCCAAGCTCACAAAGCTCAAGTCATGTTCGTGATGATCGTGATCCTTTGAGTATCCATGGAGGTCCAATTACAAGAGCAAAATCAAAGATGATGCAACAAGCCTTGGCTGGTTTCATTGATATTGCTAGAGAGAAAGCCCAACAAAGCTTGAGCATGGAGGATGATAAAGTCTTATACAACATGATCCAAGCCCAAGTTCAACCTTCTTGAAGACACACAAGTATTGGGCCGAAATGCAAATTAGGCTAGATGCATATTTTATTTAGTTAAGTATTATTGGGCTGAACATTGTCTTAATTTAATTTAAGCCCAATTCCTTTTTAAATAATAGATTTTGTAAGACTTCTATTACTTGTTCTGCAAGTTAGGAGAGTAGGATTCCTATTGCTTGTTCTGCAAGTTTGCTATTTCCTATTCTGCAAGTTAGGAAAGTAGGATTCCTATTACTTGTGCTGCAAGTTATCTATTTGCCTATAAATAGTTATGTAACCCTTTGGGGAGAACACAATTGATTTTAGCAATAAAATTGAGAGACTTCTTCTCTTTGGTTCTCTTGAGAACTCTTGAACTTATCAAGGTCTTCCTTGTGGCGTTCTTCTACCTTCCACCAATATATACCATAGGTTCTTGCTTTTCTAGGCAACGGGTCTTGGTCCAATACCATAGGTTCTTGTGTTTCTACACAACGGGTCTTGGTTTTACTTCTAATTTTTATTTTCTTTTTGCTGCGTTTTTAACTTGTTATTGTTTTTTTTTTCAAGTGTTCTTCGTCTTCTTCATATGAACCTCATCTTCTTTCGGTGAGGTCCATATCACCTAGGCACACATAATTTATTTTCTCTAAATAGGAACCCATCATGCCTAAAAAACTTGCCAAAACCAGATGTAGCACATGCATCATAAACATTACCAAAATCAACATCATCAGCATACTGTTCTTTGATAGACTCAAATCCTAAAAGTTTAGCATCAAGAGTAGTGATAAGAGTATACCTACGAGATAACGCATCAGCTACGACGTTCTCTTTACCTTGTTTGTACTTGATCACGTACGGGAACATCTCAATGAACTCAATCCACTTGGCATGACGCTTATGCAGCTTACTCTGTCCTTTCAAATGCTTCAAGGACTCATGATCAGTGTGGATGACAAATTCTTTGGGCCACAAGTAATGTTGCCATGTCTCCAACGCCCTCACTAACGCGTACATCTCCTTGTCATATGTGGGATAGTTAAGTGCTGCTCCACTTAACTTCTCACTAAAGAAAGCAATTGGGCGTTTTCCCTGCATAAGCACAGCTCCAATACCTACACCTGAGGCATCGCACTCAATCTCAAAAGTTTTAGTAAAGTCAGGCAGAGATAACAAAGGAACAGAACAAAGTTTATCCTTAAGCAAATTAAGAGCATGCTCTTGTGCAGGACCGCAATGAAATGCAACATTCTTTTTGACAACTTCAATCAAAGGTGCAGCTATAGTGCTAAAATCTCTAACGAATCGACGATAGAAACTAGCTAAACCATGGAAACTACGCACCTCAGAAACAGACTTAGGTACAGGCCAATCTTTAATTGCCTTTACCTTCTCAATATCAACAGAAATGCCATGTGAAGAAACGACATACCCAAGAAAAACAATCTTATCAGTGCAGAATGTACATTTCTTAAAATTGGCATACAAACTTGCATTCCTCAAAACAGTAAGAACGTTCCTAAGATGCTCAACATGCTCATGCAGACTCTTACTGTAGATCAAAATGTCATCAAAATAGACAACCACATACTTACCAATGAAATCACGTAAAACATGGTTCATTAATCTCATGAATGTACTGGGTGCATTAGTGAAGCCAAAAGGCATAACTAACCACTCGTAGAGACCATGTTTAGTCTTAAATGCGGTTTTCCATTCATCACCTTCTTTCATACGAATTTGGTGATATCCGCTCTTTAAATCGATTTTAGAAAACATGCATGCACCATGCAATTCATCAAGCATATCATGTAGCCTAGGAATAGGATAGCGGTACTTTACAGTGATTTTGTTGACGGCTCGGCAGTCAATGCACATCCTCCACGTCCCATCTTTTTTTGGCACAAGCAGTACGGGCACGGCGCATGGACTCATGCTCTCTCTCACATAACCTTTCCTCATGAGCTCCTCAACTTGCCGTTGAAGCTCCTTCGTCTCCTCGGGATTACTTCTGTAGGCTGAACGGTTAGGAATGGTAGCTCCGGGGACAAGGTCAATCATGTGCTCGATCCCACGAATCGATGGTAAACCACTTGGGATCTCGTCAGGGAATACATCCTCGAACTCCTGCAACAATGAGACAACATCAGTAGGCAAAGTATCATGGAGTTCAGCATCAATAAAATAAGAATCTTTAAATAAGAGTAAAAGGATAGGAGACTTAGCAAGAAATGCAGTCTTCACATCTCGGGGTTTGGCATAGCAGCTCACTGTTTTGCTTTCCTTGTTTTCCTTCTTTTCTTTCTGTTCTTTTGCTTGCTTCCTTTGCTCATCATGTTGCTCCTTTAGCCTTAATTGGTCCTCATAAATCTCCTTGGGGCTAAGGGGAGCAAGAGCGATCTTCTTGCCATCCATAGTAAAGGAGTAACGGTTAGTGTAACCGTCGTGGATGACTCTCCGATCATACTGCCACGGTCTGCCCAACAACATGTGGCTAGCTTGCATGGGCACCACGTCACACAACACCTCATCGTGATACCTTCCAATATGAAAAGGAACCAAGACTTGCTTCACCACGTTGACTTCACCACAGTCATTAATCCACTGCAACTTATATGGGTGGTGATGCTTGGTAGTGGGCAACTTTAACTTATCAACAAGGTATGTGCTAGCAACATTAGTACAACTCCCACCATCAATGATTACAGTACATACCTTGTCACGAATATGGCATCTCGTATGGAAGATGTTCTCGCGCTGTGCCTCATCCTCAAACTTCACATGAGTAGTAAGAGCACGCCTAGCAACAAGTGCTTCACCATGAGCAGCATACTCAACAACTTCTTCTTCATCAACATTTTCTAACGCAGGCATCTCATCTTCTACACCGATTTCAGAACCTTCACTCTCAACATCTCCATTCCCATGCATGATCATCACTCTGCGGTTGGGACACTGTGAGGCAATATGTCCACGACCTAAACACTTGAAACACTTAATGTCACGTGTCCTGCTTTGGGATGCTTGGGCAGGTTCAGTCTTGGGCTTTGGAGGGCCCTCAAGCTTAGGCTTAGCATGGCTCTCTGACTTAGGCGTAGACACAGGCGTATCATCCCTACGAAAAGTGTTAGATTTCCAAACAGGAACTGAACTAGGAGTGAAACGGGATGTACCTTTCCGTTGGAGTTGCCTTTCGACTTTGATGTCCACATGCATCATCTCCTCTAAGTCCATGTAATGCTGCAACTCTACTACATTGGCAATATCACGATTTAAGCCTTTGAGAAAACGAGCCATAGTAGCTTCTGCATCCTCCTGGATATTGGCTCGGATCATGGTTATTTCCATCTCTTTGTAATAATCCTCAACACTCTTTGAACCCTGGGTAAGACCTTGGAGCTTCTGGTATAACTCTCTGTAGTAATGAGTAGGAACAAATCTCTTCCGCATGATGCGCTTCATCTCATCCCATATAGACACTGGAGGATCACCATATCTTCTTCTACTAGTGACTAACTGATCCCACCAAACCATAGCATACTTTGTGAACTCAATTGCTGCAAGTTTGACCTTCTTTTCCTCTGAGTAGTGGTGGCAGTCAAACACCATTTCAATCTTCCTTTCCCACTCCAAATATGCCTCAGGATCATTCTTGCCTTGGAAAGGAGGAATCTTCAATTTTATACTGCCAAGGTTTCCATCCATCTTCTCCTTGCCTCTATCACAGGCTCTATCAACTCGATCTCTATACCCATGTTACCTTCTATGATGTCTATCAATCCCAGACTCTTCGTTCGAATCATACCCAACATTACCATCATACTCGTCATTGGCAACAACCTTACTCTTTAGACGAGAAGTATCACCTTGCTGGATCTTTGCAAACCGAGCGTCATGTTGGTTCAATTTATCATGAATGTCATTGAATTTCACGTCCATCCGTTGGAACTGTTGTTGCATTGCCTGAAGAATGAATTCAATTTTTTTAAAGTTAGACTTATCACCTTCAGAAGACATTTTCAACAAAGATATCCTCACGTGTTTACACTCGTGTTTCACTCAAGTAATTTGGCTTTTCTCTACTAATGTTTCTCACACACTCCTGCCTTTTTCCCTTACTCTACCTTAACCCTACAGGTTCACAATCGCACTAGAGACTCAGTCAAAGAATTAACCTCACAAAATCAACTAATTCACCAGGTATTTTCACCAAGTATTTTTTTTTATTTTTTTTTTCGAATTCTCTTTTTTTTTTGAATTCCCTTTTTTTTTCACAGAAAGGTACGGCTAGGGCTAGGGTGACTCAAAGAAAGAAAGACAGAATAAAAAAAATAATCAGAAAAATAAAAAAAATCACTAGAAGGACCAAAAAAAAATGAAAAATAGCCTAAAACTATAGGAAAACAATGGAATTTGGCCAAGATAGGGTATGGCCTGTGAAGCAAAGCTTGACTGGTTCGGTTTCTTTCGTCGTTTTCTTTAAAACGGGTACTCGCACACCTCCTAACTCAACCAAAATTTTCAGTTTGAACAGTACCACAACAATTTTTTTTTTCGAATTCTCCTTTTTTTTTGAATTCTTTTCTTTCTTTTTTTTCCTCTTCTTTTTTTTAATCTGAGTTTTGCGGTTTCCTTGAAAAGAGTAGGGGTGCAGCAAGGTGTTTTTTTTTTTGAAGTGGTGCGATTAGGGTTTTTTTGAGGAATTGCGGCTAGGGTTTTTTTTTTTCTGGAGGGATGCGGCTAGGGTTCTGGAGAGATGCGGCTAGGGTTGTGAGGAAGTGCGGCTAGGGTTTTGAGGAATTGCGGCTAGGGTTTTTTTTTGATTGAAGGGGTGCGGCTAGGGTTTTGAAATAAGTGGCGGCTAGGGTTATTAAAAAAAAAGTGGCGGCTAGGGTTTAGGGTCAATAAGTGGCGGCTAGGGGGTTATGAAATAAGTGGCGGCTAGGGTTCTAACGAAAGTGAGAGACGCACAAAAAAAAACCAGAAATTGAAACCAACAAAAGAAAAATAAATCGAAACCAACAAACCAAAAATCGAAAAGTGAGTGACGCAGAAACAAACCAGAAAATCGAAACTTAAGCTCTGATTACCAACTGATGCGTACGGACAAGAGGAAACGTAGCTTGGAATTTGAAGGAGCTGACACGCAAGAAGACAGAAGCAAAGTTGATGAATGTCAACTTCTGAAAACCTAGACCTGAAGCCTAATGAGACTCGAACCCAAAGGTATTGGACCTTGACCCTACGAATAAGAATTCGAGAACCTAAGGTATAACAATGGTGGGTGGTGAAGAAGGAGGCGCCACAAGGAAAAAGACCTTGATAAGCCTAGTTGAGAGGGAACCCAAGAGAAAGGCACACTCAATTTCTGAAAATTCAATTAACTGATCTGTTCATCAATAGCGTTTACAAGGTATTTATAATAATACCTAGCACTTAAGCCCATAAACAAGTGGGCTGGAATTAACACCAATAGAAAATAAGACTAAACCCAAATTAATGCCTAAACCTAGTTACATAAAATAAATAGTCCAAAACACAACAAGACTCAATCGTGGGCTATCCAAACACTTAGCCCATCTTATTGTTAAGCTAAAATAAGATAGTAAACCATGCTCATGTCGTTTGGGCTTCCAAGTAAGTATAGATGTCTTGGGACTCTTCATGGAAGCTTCCTTGACACTTCAATGATGCCAGAGCTTGTTGCATTAATGAGGCCAAGGCTTGTTGCATCTTCTTAGCTCGAGCTCGGGTAATTGGACCTCCTTGGATGACCAATGGATCCTTAGCATCACGAACATCACGAGCAAGTGGATCTCCATCACACTAGGGATGGAGGAGAATTGAGGTTTAGATTAAATGAACCGAGCTTATGTGTTTGTTATCTAATGTCAACCCATATCTTTCTAGTTGTTAATGCTGCTACAACTTATATCTAGAGAGCTTGTTCTAGGTAGGTTAAGTAGTTAGAGATTAGTTAAAGAGCTTGTTTTAACTAACGACTCAGTAAGGGAAGATGGTGTAACAGAGCTTGTTGTTATGCTACGGTTGACTATTTAATTGACAATAATATTTTGTAATCAATGATCAACATCTAAATCCAAGAATAATTAATTACCTTGTAACTGAAGCTTTTTCATATTTGTTTTTGATATTTAATAATCCTTGCTGTCTCTCTTTTAGGCATAGCTTACAAAACTCCAAAACCCCAAAATTTCTTCTTTCCCTAAACCTTAAGATTAGATTTTTAATTTAATAATTAACTTAAATAATTCAGTCTCTGTGGGTTTGACCCTTACTCCGCTATCTACATAGTAGAGTTAGGAAGTTTTATTTTTGGTGACTGACGACACTCATCAAATTTTGGCGCCGTTGCCGGGGATTGTTATTTATTTAAGTTGTTTATTATAATTTAAAGATCTAATTATTTTCTTTTCTTTCTTCCTTGCAGGGTTTGCATGTCTGACGAGGACTCTAGTTACAGACTTCGAAAGATTAGAGATTACATTCAAGCAACCCAAAGTGCGGTGCTACAAACGCCCCAACCACCACCATCGACTTCCAACAATCCACCTTCCACCGAGCCCACGTTCAATCCCACTTTTGAATTCTCTAGTGATTCAGAAGAGGACACCATGGCTCAAAACGCTAATAGAACCTTGAAGGAGTTGGCAGCACCCACTATGAACCAACAACCCCTTTGCATGACCTATCCTACTTTAGATGTTGCTTTTGAATTAAAATCTGGTTTGATACATCTTTTACCAACTTTTCATGGTCTTGCAGGTGAAGATCCACACAAACATCTAAAGGAGTTCCATGTTGTTTGCTCCACCATGAAGCCTGCTGGGGTTAGTGAAGAGCAAATCAAGCTAAGGGCCTTTCCATTCTCTCTGGCAGATGCAGCTAAGGATTGGCTTTACTACTTACCTTCTGGGACCATCAACACTTGGGATGATATGAAGAAACTCTTCTTGGAAAGATATTTTCCTGCTTCTAGGGCAGCCAACATCCGCAAAGAAATTTGTGGAATTAGGCAATTTAATGGTGAGTCACTCTATGAATATTGGGAAAGATTTAAACGATTATGTGCTAGTTGCCCACATCACCAAATTCATGAGCAACTATTGATCCAATATTTCTATGAGGGACTATTACCCCATGATAGAAGTATGATAGATGCAGCTAGTGGAGGAGCTTTAGTGGATAAGACTCCTCAAGAAGCCCAAAACTTGATAGCAAACATGGCTGCCAATTCTCAACAATTTAATACAAGGCGTGATCCACCACCACTGTCTAAGCAAGCACACGAGGTAAGTACTTCTTCTTTGGAAAAACAAATTGCTAATCTAACATCTCTTGTGCAACAATTGGCTGTAGGTAAAATGCAACAAGCCAAGGCTTGTGGAGTTTGCTCCAACATAGGACACCCTACTGATATGTGTCCAACCTTACAAGAAGATTCCATGGAGCAAGCTAATGTTGTAGGAGGATTCCCAGGGCCTTCCCAAGGTAAGTATGACCCTTACTCCAATACTTACAACCCTGGTTGGAGGGAGCACCCAAATTTGCAATATGGAAATAGGTCTACACCATATGTCCCACCACACAATAGGCCAAGTAATTTTCAAGTCCCCAAACCTGCATACCAAGAGAGGCCACCACCCCAAACACAACACCAAAGTGGAACCATGTCTCTTGAAGAAATTGTAAAGAATCTTGCTGCCTCTACTTTACAAAATCAACAAGAGAACAATCAAAGAATTGTACACCTTGAGAGTCAAATGAGCCAAATGGCTACTTCCCTAAGCAGACTTGAAGCCAAGGAATCCAACAAGTTGCCATCTCAACCAGAGGTCAATCCAAGAGAGAATGCACATGCCATAACTTTGAGAAGTGGTAAGGAAATTGGCCCTAAGGAACCCTTAATTATAGATGTTGACAATGGCTCTAAAAACTATCAAGAAATTGAAAATTCAAGTGAAATAAAGGAGGATGTCAACTCTAATAACAAAGGAGACCAAGGGACTGATTTTGATAATGCAAATGGGGGTGTCGACAAGCATAATGCAGGCAAGGAAGGATATGTCAGCAACCTTCCACCACTTTATAGAGAGGTAAGTAATAAAAAAGTTCCATTTAACACAGGCACTTACCCTCCTCCTTTTCCTAGCAGGTTAGCCAAAAACAAAAAAGATGAGCAAGAAAAGGAGATTTTGGAAACCTTTAGGAAGGTTGAAGTCAATATTCCTCTTCTTGATGCCATTAAGCAAGTGCCAAGGTACGCAAAGTTTCTAAAAGAATTGTGCACTAACAAGAGGAAATTGCAAGGTAATGAGAAGGTAAGTGTGGGGGAGAATGTTTCTGCGGTTATCCAAAGGAAACTCCCTCCCAAGTGCAAGGACCCGGGTACATTCACTGATGGAGATCCACTTGCTCGTGATGTTCGTGATGCTAAGGATCCATTGGTCATCCAAGGAGGTCCTATTACCCGAGCTCGAGCTAAGAAGATGCAACAAGCCTTGGCCTCATTAATGCAACAAGCTCTGGCATCATTGAAGTGTCAAGGAAGCTTCCATGAAGAGTCCCAAGACATCTATACTTACTTGGAAGCCCAAACGACATGAGCATGGTTTGCTGTCTTATTTTAGCTTAACAATAAGATGGGCTAAGTGTTTGGATAGCCCACGATTGAGTCTTGTTGTGTTTTGGACTATTTATTTTATGTAACTAGGTTTAGGCATGAATTTGGGTTTAGTCTTATTTTCTATTGGTGTTAATTCCAGCCCACTTGTTTATGGGTTTAAGTGCTAGGTATTATTATAAATACCTTGTAAACGCTATTAATAAACAGATCAGTTAAGTGAATTTTCAGATATTGAGTGTGCCTTTCTCTTGGGTTCCCTCTCTACTAGGCTCATCAAGGTCTTCTTCCTTGTGGCGCCTCCTTCTTCACCATCCACCATTGCTATACCTTAGGTTCTCGAATTCTTATTCGTAGGGTCAAGGTCCAATACCTTTGGGTTCGAGTCTCTTTAGGCTTCGAGTCTAGGTTTCAGAAGTTGTCATTCATCAACTTTGCTTCTCTCTTCTTGTGTGTCAACTCCTTCAAATTCCAAGCTACGTTTCCTCTTGTCCGTACGCATCAGTTGGTATCAGAGCTTAAGTTTCGATTTTCTGGTTTGTTTCTGCGTCACTCACTTTTCGATTTTTGGTTTGTTGGTTTCGATTTTTTTGTCTTTTGTTGGTTTCAATTTCTGGTTTTTTTTTTGTGCGTCTCTCACTTTCGTTTGAACCCTAGCCGGCACTTATTTCATAACCCCCTAGCCGCCACTTATTTCATAACCCAAACCCTATCTTGGCCAAATTCCATTGTTTTCTTATAGTTTTAGGTTATTTTTCATTTTTTTTGGTCCTTCTAGTGATTTTTTTTATTTTTCTGATTATTTTTTTTATTCTGTCTTTCTTTCTTTGAGTCACCCTAGCCCTAGCCGTACCTTTCTGTGAAAAAAAAAAGGGAATTCAAAAAAAAAGAATTCGAAAAAAAAAATCAAAAAAAAATACTTGGTGAAAATACCCGGTGAATTAGTTGATTTTGTGAGGTTGATTCTTTGACTGAGTCTCTAGTGCGATTGTGAACCTGTAGAGTTAAGGTAGAGTAAGGGAAAAAGGCAGGAGTGTGTGAGAAACATTAGTAGAGAAAAGCCAAATTACTTGAGTGAAACACGAGTGTAAACACGTGAGGATATCTTTGTTGAAAATGTCTTCTGAAGGTGATAAGTCCGACTTTAAAAAAATTAAATTCATGCTTCAGGCAATGCAACAACAGTTCCAACAGATGGACGTGAAATTCAATGACATTCATGATAAGTTGAACCAACATGACGCTCGGTTTGCAAAGATCCAGCAAGGTGATACTTCTCGTCTAAAGAGTAAGGTTGTTGCCAATGACGAGTATGATGGTAATGTTGGGTATGATTCGAACGAAGAGTCTGGGATTGATAGACATCATAGAAGGTACCATGGGTATAGAGATCGAGTTGATAGAGCCTGTGATAGAGGTAAGGAGAAGATGGATGGAAACCTTGGCAGTATAAAATTGAAGATTCCTCCTTTCCAAGGCAAGAATGATCCTGAGGCATATTTGGAGTGGGAAAGGAAGATTGAAATGGTGTTTGACTGCCACCACTACTCTGAGGAAAAGAAGGTCAAACTTGCAGCAATTGAGTTCACAGAGTATGCTATGGTTTGGTGGGATCAGTTAGTCACTAGTAGAAGAAGATATGGTGATCCTCCAGTGTCTACATGGGATGAGATGAAGCGCATCATGCGGAAGAGATTTGTTCCTACTCATTACTACAGAGAGTTATACCAGAAGCTCCAAGGTCTTACCCAGGGTTCAAAGAGTGTTGAGGATTATTACAAAGAGATGGAAATAACCATGATCCGAGCCAATATCCAGGAGGATGCAGAAGCTACTATGGTTCGTTTTCTCCAAGGCTTAAATCGTGATATTGCCAATGTAGTAGAGTTGCAGCATTACATGGACTTAGAGGAGATGATGCATGTGGCCATCAAAGTCGAAAGGCAACTCCAACGGAAAGGTACATCCCGTTTCACTCCTAGTTCAGTTCCTGTTTGGAAATCTAACACCTTTCGTAGGGATGATACGCCTGTGTCTACGCCTAAGTCAGAGAGCCATGCTAAGCCCAAGCTTGAGGGCCCTCCAAAGCCCAAGACTGAACCTGCCCAAGCATCCCAAAGCAGGACACGTGACATTAAGTGTTTCAAGTGTTTAGGTCGTGGACATATTGCCTCACAGTGTCCCAACCGTAGAGTGATGATCATGCATGGGAATGGAGATGTTGAGAGTGAAGGTTCTGAAATCGGTGTAGAAGATGAGATGCCTGCGTTAGAAAATGTTGATGAAGAAGAAGTTGTTGAGTATGCTGCTCATGGTGAAGCACTTGTTGCTAGGCGTGCTCTTACTACTCATGTGAAGTTTGAGAATGAGGCACAGCGCGAGAACATCTTCCATACGAGATGCCATATTCGTGACAAGGTATGTACTGTAATCATTGATGGTGGGAGTTGTACTAATGTTGCTAGCACATACCTTGTTGATAAGTTAAAGTTGCCCACTACCAAGCATCACCACCCATATAAGTTGCAGTGGATTAATGACTGTGGTGAAGTCAATGTGGTGAAGCAAGTCTTGGTTCCTTTTCGTATTGGAAGGTACCACGATGAGGTGTTGTGTGACGTGGTGCCCATGCAAGCTAGCCACATGTTGTTGGGCAGACCGTGGCAGTATGATCGGAGAGTCATCCACGACGGTTACACTAACCGTTACTCCTTTACTATGGATGGCAAGAAGATCGCTCTTGCTCCCCTTAGCCCCAAGGAGATTTATGAGGACCAATTAAGGCTAAAGGAGCAACATGATGAGCAAAGGAAGCAAGCAAAAGAACAGAAAGAAAAGAAGGAAAACAAGGAAAGCAAAACAGTGAGCTGCTATGCCAAACCCCGAGATGTGAAGACTGCATTTCTTGCTAAGTCTCCTATCCTTTTACTCTTATTTGAAGATTCTTATTTTATTGATGCTGAACTCCATGATACTTTGCCTACTGATGTTGTCTCATTGTTGCAGGAGTTCGAGGATGTATTCCCTGAGGAGATCCCAAGTGGATTACCACCGATTCGTGGGATCGAGCACATGATTGACCTTGTCCCCGGAGCTACCATTCCTAACCGTCCAGCCTACAGAAGTAATCCCGAGGAGATGAAGGAGCTTCAACGGCAAGTTGAGGAGCTCATGAGGAAAGGTTATGTGAGAGAGAGCATGAGTCCATGCGCCGTGCCCGTACTGCTTGTGCCAAAAAAAGATGGGACGTGGAGGATGTGCATTGACTGCCGAGCCGTCAACAAAATCACTGTAAAGTACCGCTATCCTATTCCTAGGCTAGATGATATGCTTGATGAATTGCATGGTGCATGCATGTTTTCTAAAATCGATTTAAAGAGCGGATATCACCAAATTCGTATGAAAGAAGGTGATGAATGGAAAACCGCATTTAAGACTAAACATGGTCTCTACGAGTGGTTAGTTATGCCTTTTGGCTTGACTAATGCACCCAGTACATTCATGAGATTAATGAACCATGTTTTACGTGATTTCATAGGTAAGTATGTGGTTGTCTATTTTGATGACATTTTGATCTACAGTAAGAGTCTGCATGAGCATGTTGAGCATCTTAGGAACGTTCTTACTGTTTTGAGGAATGCAAGTTTGTATGCCAATTTTAAGAAATGTACATTCTGCACCGATAAGATTGTTTTTCTTGGGTATGTCGTTTCTTCACATGGCATTTCTGTTGATATTGAGAAGGTAAAGGCAATTAAAGATTGGCCTGTACCTAAGTCTGTTTCTGAGGTGCGTAGTTTCCATGGTTTAGCTAGTTTCTATCGTCGATTCGTTAGAGATTTTAGCACTATAGCTGCACCTTTGATTGAAGTTGTCAAAAAGAATGTTGCATTTCATTGGGGTCCTGCACAAGAGCATGCTTTTAATTTGCTTAAGGATAAACTTTGTTCTGCTCCTTTGTTATCTCTGCCTGACTTTACTAAAACTTTTGAGATTGAGTGCGATGCCTCAGGTGTAGGTATTGGAGCTGTGCTTATGCAGGAAAAACGCCCAATTGCTTTCTTTAGTGAGAAGTTAAGTGGAGCAGCACTTAACTATCCCACATATGACAAGGAGATGTACGCGTTAGTGAGGGCCTTGGAGACATGGCAACATTACTTGTGGCCCAAAGAATTTGTCATCCACACTGATCATGAGTCCTTGAAGCATTTGAAAGGACAGAGTAAGCTGCATAAGCGTCATGCCAAGTGGATAGAGTTCATTGAGATGTTCTCGTACGTGATCAAGTAGAAACAAGGTAAAGAGAACGTCGTAGCTGATGCGTTATCTCGTAGGTATACTCTTATCACTACTCTTGATGCTAAACTTTTAGGATTTGAGTATATCAAAGAACAGTATGCTGATGATGTTGATTTTGGTAATGTTTATGATGCATGTGCTACATCTGGTTTTGGCAAGTTCTTTAGGCACGATGGGTTCTTATTTAGAGAAAATAAATTATGTGTGCCTAGGAGTTCATTGCGCGAGTTGTTAGTTAGAGAGGCCCATAGTGGCGGATTAATGGGTCACTTTGGAGTTAGGAAAACTCTAGATGTTTTGCAAGAACATTTCTTTTGGCCTAACATGAGGAGAGATGTAGAGAGGTTATGTGCTCGATGCATTTCATGTAGGCAAGCTAAATCTAGAGTTCATAATCATGGTTTATATACTCCTTTACCCATTCCTACTACTCCGTGGACTGATATCTCTATGGATTTTGTTTTGGGCTTGCCTCGAACAAAACGCGGTAGAGATTCTGTTTTTGTTGTGGTTGACAGGTTCTCTAAGATGGCTCATTTCATCGCCTGCCACAAGACGGATGACTCGAGCAATGTTGCTGACCTTTTCTTCAAACAGATAGTACGTCTACATGGTGTACCGAGGACTATTGTTTCCGATCGTGATGTCAAGTTCCTTAGTTACTTTTGGAAGACGTTATGGGGAAAGTTGGGAACGAAATTGTTATTCTCCACCACTTGTCACCCCCAGACTGATGGACAGACTGAGGTTGTCAATCGAACCCTATCTACCTTATTGAGGTCCATTATCCAAAAGAATTTGAAGAATTGGGAAGATTGCTTGCCCCATGTGGAGTTTGCATATAACCGCAGTGTTCATCCACTACTAGTTGCTCTCCATTCGAAGTTGTTTATGGCTTCAATCCTCTTACTCCTTTGGATTTGTTGCCATTACCGAGTGCGGAGCAATGTAACTTGGATGGAGAACAGAAGGCTAAGTTTGTGAAGCAACTCCATGAGAGAGTTCGTCAAGCTATTGAAAAGAAGACTGAGCAGTATACCACCCAAGCAAATAAGCATCGAAAGAAAGTAGTCTTTGAGCCTGGTGATTGGGTTTCGGTGCATATGAGAAAGGAGAGGTTTCCTGTTCAGCGACGAACCAAGCTGCATCCCCGAGGAGATGGACCATTCCAAGTCATAGAGAAGATCAACGATAATGCCTACAAATTGGATCTTCCTGGTGAGTATGGTGTATCTGCTACTTTTAATGTTTCTGATCTTTCTCCCTTTTCTTTTGATGAAGGTATATGCGATTTGAGGACAAATCCTTTTGAGGAGAGGGGGAATGATGGAGATCCACTAGCTCGTGATGTTCGTGATGCTAAGGATCCATTGGTCATCCAAGGACGTCCAATTACCCGAGCTCGAGCTAAGAAGATGCAACAAGCCTTGGCCTCATTAATGCAACAAGCCTTGGCATCATTGAAGTGTCAAGGAAGCTTCCATGAAGAGTCCCAAGACATCTATACTTACTTGAAAGCCCAAACGACATGAGCGTGGTTTGCTGTCTTATTTTAGCTTAACAATAAGATGGGCTAAGTGTTTGGATAGCCCACGATTGAGTCTTGTTGTGTTTTGGACTATTTATTTTATGTAACTAGGTTTAGGCATGAATTTGGGTTTAGTCTTATTTTCTATTGGTGTTAATTCCAGCCCACTTGTTTATGGGCTTAAGTGCTAGGTATTATTATAAATACCTTGTAAACGCTATTGATGAACAGATCAGTTAAGTGAATTTTCAGATATTGAGTGTGCCTTTCTCTTGGGTTCCCTCTCTACTAGGCTCATCAAGGTTTTCTTCCTTGTGGCTCCTCCTTCTTCACCATCCACCATTGCTATACCTTAGGTTCTCGAATTCTTATTCGTAGGGTCAAGGTCCAATACCTTTGGGTTCGAGTCTCTTTAGGCTTCGGGTCTAGGTTTCAGAAGTTGTCATTCATCAACTTTGCTTCTCTCTTCTTGTGTGTCAGCTCCTTCAAATTCCAAGCTACGTTTCCTCTTGTCCGTACGCATCATTCACTATCCCTTGTAAGATAGGTGATATTAGATTTGAAAGATGCATGATAGATCTAGGTGCTTCGATTAATGTTATGCCATTGTCAATCTTTAAAAGTTTGAATCTTGGAACTTTAAAAGAGACTGGTGTAATAATTCAATTAGCTGATAGATCTAATACATATCCTAAAGGAGTAATTGAGGATGTACTAGTCCAAGTTAATGAACTTGTCTTCCCTGCAGATTTTTACATACTGAATATGGAAGATGATGACTCTCCTAATGATGCACCTATATTGTTAGGTAGACCATTCTTAAAAACATCTAGGACTAAAATTGATGTGCACAATGGAACATTAATATTTTTGAAGCCTTGAGATATCCTAGTGATGTGCATGCTGTTTTTGGAATTGATGTTATTGATGATCTAACCCAACAATTCTTTAAGCTAGGAAGAGAAGACAAGTTAGAGGTGGCTATAAGCCACAATTTAAAACTGGAAAATTTTGAAAAAGACCCCTTTGCTGATTTTAATAGTTTCCTAAAGGAGGAAGTTTTTGCTCTTCAGTCCTTACCCGAAGCAAGGTATGAAAACTTAAAGAGAGACTTGCCTATTACTCATACAAAGCTTCTTCCTTCTGTTGTGCAGGCCCCTGAGATCGAATTGAAGCCATTGCCAGAACATCTTAAATATGTGTTTTTGGGAGACAATGAAACCTTGCCTGTAATCATTGCAAAGGACCTCACACCAATGCAAGAAGAAAAGCTCATTCAAGTGCTTAAAGATCATAAGACAGCCATAGGATGGACTATTGCAGACATCAAGGGAATAAGCCCAGCTGTGTGTATGCATCGCATCTTACTTGAGGAAGGTTCAAAACAAACACGAGAGGCTCAAAGAAGATTGAACCCTCTAATGATGGAAGTTGTGAAAAAGGAGATCTTAAAACTCCTTGATGTTGGGATTATCTATCCAATCTCTGACAGTAAGTGGGTGAGCCCAATACAAGTGGTTCCAAAGAAGTCAGGCATCACGGTGGTGAAGAATGAAGATAACGAGTTGATACCAACAAGAATTCAAAATGTGTGGCGAGTTTGCATAGATTATAGAAAATTGAATGCTACTACTCGCAAGGATCACTTTCCTTTACCTTTTATTGATCAAATGCTTGAAGGACTTGCTGGTAGAACTCACTATTGTTTTCTTGATGGTTATTCAGGTTATAATCAAATTGTGATAGCTCCCGAGGATCAAGAAAAGACCACCTTCACATGCCCCTTTAGCACTTTTGCTTATAGACGGATGCCATTTGGTCTTTGTAATGCCCCTGCCACTTTCCAAAGGTGTATGGTAAGCATATTTTCTGATTATGTAGAAAATATCATAGAAGTTTTTATGGATGATTTCACAGTCTATGGAAACTCCTTTGATGAATGCTTAGACAACCTTACACTTATCCTTCGAAGATGCATGGAAACTAACCTTGTTTTAAATTCTGAAAAATGTCACTTTATGGTAGAACAAGGAATAGTTTTAGGGCATGTAATTTCTGCAAATGGCATAGAAGTTGATAAATCTAAGATTAGCATTGTTCAATCTTTACCTTACCCCACAAATGTGCGGGAAGTGCGTTCTTTTCTTGGACATGCAGGTTTTTATCGTAGGTTTATCAAAGACTTCTCCAAGATTGCGTTACCTTTGTGTAAACTCTTACAAAAAGATGTTGATTTTGTGTTTGATGAGAGATGCAAGGAAGCATTCGACAAGTTGAAAGAATGTTTAATCTCTGCTCCAATCATTCAACCACCTAATTGGGATCTACCATTTGAATTGATGTGTGATGCAAGTGATTACGCAATTGGGGCTGTTTTGGGACAAAAAGTTGGAAGAGCTTCACACGTTATCTATTATGCTTCAAGGACCCTAAATGAAGCTCAACGAAACTACTCCACCACAGAAAAGGAGCTTCTTGCTATTGTCTTTGCTTTAGATAAGTTTCGATCTTACTTGCTTGGTACTAAAATAATTGTTTATTCTGATCATGCAGCCTTCAGATATTTACTATCCAAAAAGGAGGCAAAGCCAAGACTCATAAGATGGATCCTTTTGCTTCAAGAATTTAACTTAGAGATCAAAGACAAGAAAGGTGCAGAGAACTTTGTGGCAGATCATTTAAGTAGATTGGAAAGAGAAGAAGATGCGTTGCCACTTCAAGAGTTCTTTCCTGATGAAGAATTGATGGCAGTCAAAGTAACTACACCATGGTATGCTGATATTGTGAATTATTTAGTTACTAACACTTTGCCTCATGATTTGACTAAAGCTCAGAAGGATAAACTTAAGAGTGATGCCAAATATTATATTTGGGATGACCCTTACTTGTGGAAGAATTGCTCTGACCAAATAATAAGAAGGTGTGTCACACAAGATGAGATTCCATCAATCTTGACCTTTTGCCATAGCTATGAGTGTGGAGGCCACTTTGGACCTAATAGGACGGCAAGAAAGGTATTAGAATGTGGATTCTTTTGGCCCACAATATTTAAAGATGCATACTTATTTTGCAAGACATGTGAGCATTGCCAAAAGTCAGGTAACATCTCTCAAAGAAACCAAATGCCACAAACCCCTATTCTAGTTTGTGAAATTTTTGATGTTTGGGGCATTGATTTCATGGGACCTTTTCCTTCCTCCTATAGTAATCTTTACATAATTCTTGCTGTTGATTATGTCTCGAAATGGGTGGAAGCTAAAGCCACTAGGACTGATGATTCCAAAGTTGTTGCAGAATTTGTTAAATCTAATATTTTTGCTAGGTATGGAACACCAAGAGCTTTGATAAGTGATAGAGGTACCCACTTCTGCAATCGTATGATTGAAGCTTTATTGAAGAGGTACCACGTCACTCACAAGGTGTCAACAGCCTACCATCCTCAAACAAGTGGCCAAGCAGAAGTCTCTAATAGAGAGATAAAAAGTATTCTAGAGAAAACTGTGAACCCTCAAAGGAAAGACTGGAGTATGAGGCTTAATGATGCATTATGGGCATATAGAACAGCCTATAAAACACCTATTGGGATGTCCCCTTATAGGTTGGTTTATGGTAAGCCATGCCATCTTCCTGTTGAGTTGGAACATAGAGCTTATTGGGCTATAAAACAATGCAACATGAATTATGATGAAGTGGGAAACCATAGAAAGCTTCAGTTGCAAGAGCTAGAGGAGATTCGTAATGAAGCCTATGTAAACTCAAGGATTTACAAGGAGAAAACTAAAGCCTTCCATGACAAGAATATTGCAAGAAAGACTTTTGAAATTGGACAAAAAGTTCTTCTCTATCACTCAAGGCTTAAGTTATTTCCAGGTAAGTTACGTTCTAGATGGGTATGACCTTTTATTGTTACTAATGTTTTTCCTCATGGTGCAGTTGAAATTCAAAGTTCAAAAACTTCAAAAGCTTTCAAGGTGAATGGACATAGATTGAAACCATACTATGAAGGATTTAAAGTCTACAATGTGGAAGAGTTGAAGTTGGAAGATCCCATCTATGAGGATTGAAAGAGGTGGCAATGTCGAGCAAACGACAATAAACAAAAGCGCTACTTGGGAGGCAACCCAAGGATGTAAAAACAAGGGAGTATTTCTTTCCTTACTTGTATTACCATTTAATTTTTGAGTTTTTATTGTTCTTCTTTGCATGCTAGACTTACTTTGAGGGCAAAGTAAGATTTAAGTGTGGGGGGGAATATTGGTTTATGAGTCTATAGAGTTTTTTTTAGGAAGTGGAAATTAAAAAAAAAAGGTCAAATTTTTAAGAGTTTTGAAGATCATGATATGTTTTCTTTCTTTTAAGGATTGATTCTAAACTAAAACAAAGTTTTATAAGAAAGTTGAGACTATTTTGATTGTTATTATTGTTGAAGTGAGTACTTTCTAAAGAATTTATGTGAGTTCATGATTAAATATGATTGATCATATGATATTAATAATGTGATTAGTTCATTGAAGTTGGTATAAGCAAAGGATAAATAGACAAGAAAAAAAAATAAACATAAAAAAAAAGAAGAAAAAAAAATAGAGGTTGAAAGCTTTAAATTCTACTCCAATGTTTTGAGTTGCTTGATCTTGTTGATTAAATTCTTGAAGTAACTTGAAATATGAGTATGCAAAGCACTCTAAAAGAGGGCTAACTTGTTGAGTAACTGGGTGTTGGTATCACCAATATTAACATTCGCGTAAAAAGGCAAGTAAGTACTTAAGGAAACCATTATTGAAACCTCAAAAGAAAAAAAAAAGAAAAAGAAGGAAGAGAAAATAGAAAAAAAAAATTCTTTGATCTGTTGACTTTGTTTGTGGTAATGTAAAATGGATAATTGCAAAGTTGATGTTATATGTTTCAATTGTGTTGATTGTAAATTTTGCATGAATTTATTTAGAAGTATGCATGAATATGAGAAGTAATGATTAGAATATGATTGACTTGATTATTTGACTCTTATTGAAGTTATGAGTTAAGAATTGAAAGATTTGAAAATATGTTCATGATCTTAATCTTGTTTTGAGTCTTAATTTTTAATTTTTGAGTCTTATTTTGAATTTTTAGGATTGAGTCTTAAGTAAAAGATTTTGTGGGTATATCTTCTGAAAGCCCTCACGAGACACAACTCGTCCACTAGGGGTGACCTAGGGGTTTAAAGGCTTATTGCATATGCTAAATGCAATCGTGATTCCTACGAAAGTGAGTTAGGATTTTAGGATACAGTTCTTTAGGAATTAGTTAGCTAAGGTTTGCTAGAGGACTAGCAAAAGCTAAGTGTGGGGGAATTTGATAGGATGATATTTTGTGAATTTTATATGTGCTAATTATATTTTCTTTATTGATGTTTTATGCCTAAAAGAGCTTACTAATGTTTATTTTATGTTTTAGGTATTAAATATCAAAGTTGGAATAAAAATAAGATAAAAAGAGCAAAGTGCAGTATTTTCTGTCCAGCTTGAAAGATTGACATTTTTGACCAATTTAACGACCTGATTTCAAGAAGTGGCCTTCATGGAAGTTGTAGAGGACTTCTCAAGGTTTCCAGAATGTCCAAGATCGCAAAAATCTAAGTTCATTTGATGGGTCAAAAGTCTGGACAAAATCAGTACGAAATTCTGGGCAGAAAAACGAGATTGAGAAGAAATTCCAACAAAGCAAGTTCAAGACCAGATTTTGTTGAGAGAAGATAATTTCTTAATTTTATTTTGTCTTAGATCTGTAATTAATTAATAAAAATAGGCCTTAGGAATTTTACTTAGAAAATAATTGTAAAAAGATGATGAGATAAAGGTAAGAGTTTGACTAGTCAAATTACTTGTTTTCCAAGTAAACTCTTATTTGAATCCCACATTGCTTAGGAAAGTCTTTTAAACTCTTCCTTAGGCCTATATAAAGAGCACAAGGCTCTCATAAACAGGATCGTTCACATCCCTCTTCCCTATTCCCTCTTAGTCTTTTGTAAGGTTTTCTTTAAGGTTTTAATAAAAGTTTTATTTTCTTTCTTTTAATTTTGATATTGCTGATTTCTTTTTCTTTAAAAATTTTATTTTTCTTCTTTTCTTTATCATTGGTCTTGCTGATTTCTTTCTTTTAAGTTATAAAATTATTTTCTTTTTAGTCTTCCTAATAGAAACAGATTTAATTTTGTATTTAATATTTTTCAAAGTAAACAATTTCTTTATAGTTTTTAGGATTAAATTGTTTTCTTTTCTTTTCTTTATTTAAACTGATTCTTCCCTTAGGTTTATTAGGTTTTATCTATTTTATAATGTTATATGGTTGCTGATTTCTTTAGTGATAATTATTTTGATTCTTGTTTTGTTTTTCATATTATGTGTTTAGTTCTTGCTAGTTTATAATCTTGATTCCAGATTTCTTGTTTTAGATTATTAAAGATTGATATATTGATTGTCTTTTGCATGATTCTTGATATCTTTATAATATTAAACTTGAAATTTATGATCTTGAATATGACTAGTGAGTAGGTTTCTT
The DNA here is from genome assembly GCA_032173925.1 of Heritiera fomes. Classification (NCBI taxonomy): domain Eukaryota; kingdom Viridiplantae; phylum Streptophyta; class Magnoliopsida; order Malvales; family Malvaceae; genus Heritiera; species Heritiera fomes. The sequence goes on along the minus strand of JAPDPM010000002.1, from coordinate 32,534,834 downwards.
ATTCAGTTACAAGGTAAATTGATTGTTCTTGGAAAAAGAATGTTGTGAGATTTTGAGCTTATAATATAATTGTTGATTAAGTATCCAAGATTCTCTGAGCACATTTGCATGATTATTTACTTGATTAGATGGTAGGGCCCACTATTTAATTTAATTGAATAATCTACTGCCAGATTAAAAACATAAGTCCGTAATTGCTTATGGAGTTAGTCACTAGGGATGGAGGAGAATTGAGGTTTAGATTAAATGAACCGAGCTTATGTGTTTGTTATCTAATGTCAACCCATATCTTTCTAGTTGTTAATGCTGCTACAACTTATATCTAGAGAGCTTGTTCTAGGTAGGTTAAGTAGTTAGAGATTAGTTAAAGAGCTTGTTTTAACTAACGACTCAGTAAGGGAAGATGGTGTAACAGAGCTTGTTGTTATGCTACGGTTGACTATTTAATTGACAATAATATTTTGTAATCAATGATCAACATCTAAATCCAAGAATAATTAATTACCTTGTAACTGAAGCTTTTTCATATTTGTTTTTGATATTTAATAATCCTTGCTTTCTCTCTTTTAGGCATAGCTTACAAAACTCCAAAACCCCAAAATTTCTTCTTTCCCTAAACCTTAAGATTAGATTTTTAATTTAATAATTAACTTAAATAATTCAGTCTCTGTGGGTTCGACCCTTACTCCGCTATCTACATAGTAGAGTTAGGAAGTTTTATTTTTGGTGACTGACGACACTCATCAATTGCTATACCTTAGGTTCTCGAATTCTTATTCGTAGGGTCAAGGTCCAATACCTTTGGGTTCGAGTCTCTTTAGGCTTCGGGTCGAGGTTTTCAGAAGTTGTCATTCATCAACTTTGTTTCTGTCCTGTTGCGTTTCAGTTCCTTCAAATTCCAAGCTGCGTTTTCTCTTGCCCGTGCGCATCAAAGAGCTAAATCAAAGATAATGCTAGAGAGAATGCCCAACAAAGCTTGTGATATGAACCTCACTAAAAGAAGATAAGGTTCAATGAAGAAGACGAAGAACACTTGAAGAAAAAAAAATAACAAGTTAAAAACGCAGCAAAGGAAAACAAAAATTAGAAGTAAAACCAAGACCCGTTGTGTAGAAACACAAGAACCTATGGTATTGGACCAAGACCCGTTGCTTAGAAAAGCAAGAACCTATGGTATATATTGGTGGAAGGTAGAAGAACACCACAGGGAAGACCTTGATAAGTTCAAGAGTTCTCAAGAGAACCAAAGAGAAGAAGTCTTTCAATTTTATTACAAAAATAAATTGTGTTCTCCCCAAAGGGTTACATAACTATATATAGGCAAATAGATAACTTGCAGCACAAGTAATAGGAATCCTACTTTTCTAACTTGCAGAATAGGAAATAGCAAACTTGCAGAACAAGCAATAGGAATCCTACTCTTCTAACTTGCAGAACAAGTAATAGAAGTCTTACAAAATCTATTATTTAAAAAGGAATTGGGCTTAAATTAAATTAAGACAATAGTCAGCCCAATAATACTTAACTAAATAAAATATGCATCTAGCCTAATTTGCATTTCGGCCCAATACTTGTGTGTCTTCAAGAAGGTTGAACTTGGGCTTGGATCATGTTGTAGAAGACTTTATCATCCTCCATGCTCAAGCTTTGTTGGGCTTTCTCTCTAGCAATATCAATGAAACCAGCCAAGGCTTGTTGCATTATCTTTGATTTAGCTCTTGTAATTGTACCTCCATGGATACTCAAAGGATCACGATCATCACGAACATGACTTGAGCTTTGTGAGCTTGGATCTCCATCATTCTCCCTCTCCTCGAAAGGATTTGTCCTCAAATCAGAATCACCTACATCAATATCAAAGGGAGAAAGATCAGAAACATTAAATGTAGCACTAACATTATACTCACCTGGAAGATCTAACTTATAAGCATTGTCATTGATCTTCTTAATCACTTGGAATGGTCCATCTCCTCGAGGTTGCAACTTGGAGCGATGCTGAGCAGGAAATCTCTCTTTACGGATATGTACCTAAACCTAATCACTAGGTTCAAAGACAACTTTCTTGCGATGCTTGTTGGCTTGAGTAGCATATTGCTCAGTCCTCTTCTTAATGTTTTGACGTACTATCTCATGTAGTTGCTTAACAAAATCAGCTTTCTTTTCCCCATCCAAACTAGCTCTCTCCTCAATAGGTAGTGGTAAAAGATCCAATGGAGTCAGTGGATTAAAACCCTAGACAACTTCAAATGGAGAATAACTAGTCGTAGAATGCACACTTCTATTGTAAGCAAACTCCACATGAGGCAAACAATCTTCCCAATTCTTCAAATTCTTTTGAATAATGGACCTCAACAAAGTGGACAAAGTACAATTGACTACTTCAGTTTGACCATCGGTTTGTGGATGACAAGTAGTTGAAAACAATAGCTTTGTTCCTAACTTTCCCCATAATGTTTTCCAAAAGTAGCTAAGGAACTTCACATCACGGTCAGAAACAATGGTCTTCAGAACACCATGTAGACGAACAATTTCCTTGAAGAATAAATTGGCAATGTTGCTTGCATCATCTGTCTTGTGACAAGAAATGAAGTGAGCCATCTTAGAGAACCTGTCAACAACAACAAAAATAGAATCTTTACCTCTCTTTGTTCTTGGTAACCCCAAAAGAAAGTCTATAGAAATGTCAATCCAAAGAGCAGTAGGAATAGGCAATGGAGTATAAAGACCAGGATTCATAACTCTAGACTTAGCTTGTTTACAAGTGACACATCTTTCACACAATTTTTCAACATCTCTTTTCATGTTAGGCCAAAAGAAGTGATCATGCAATATATCTAAAGTTTTCTTTACTCCAAAATGTCCCATTAACCCACCAGTATGGGCTTCTCTAAAGAGTAATTCTCTTAAAGAACTTCTAGGCACACATAATCTATATTCCCTAAATAAGAATCCATCATGCCTAAAAAACTTTTCAAAACCAGTTTTTTCACATGCAATTAACGCATTTTCAAAATCCTCATCAGTAGCATACAAGTCTTTAATATACTGAAATCCAAGTAGTTTTGCATTAAGAGTAGTGATTAGAGTATACCTTCGAGACAATGCATCAGCCACGACATTTTCTTTACCTTGTTTATATTTGATCACATATGGAAATGTTTCAATGAACTCCATCCACTTGGCATGATGCTTGTTCAACTTGCTTTGTCCTTTCAAGTGCTTCAAGGACTCATGATCAGTGTGGATGACAAATTCCTTGGGCCATAAATAGTGTTGCCATGTTTCCAAGGCCCTCACTAATGCATACATCTCTTTATAATATGTGGGATAGTTTAGGGCAGCTCCACTTAACTTCTCACTGAAAAAAGCAATGGGGCGCTTCTCCTGCATTAAAACAGCTCGAATACCTATGCTTAAAGCATCACACTCAATCTCGATTGTTTTCTCCTTTTGCTTAACCTCGGCTTCACTCACTACTTTTTCCTCACTCTCTTTTAATCTTAATTGGTCCTCATCTTTCAGTAGCACACTTAAAGTTTGACATGCTATAGATTCCTTTCCATCCATGGGTGATTCCATACTATCCTCATCATCCTTTAATTGCAGCATAGAATCATCATCAAAATCTTCTCCGTAATTGCTATCCAACTTATTATTAGCTACATTATCACATGCATAAGAAGCATTATCTTGGTTTACCTTAGCTAGGGCAACGTCATGTTGCTCCAACTTATCATATTTCATCAACTTCGACTCTATCCTCGAAAGTTGTTGTTGCATGGCTTATGGAATTCAACTATCAACCAACAATAACGAAGAAAAAAACAAAAACGAGACTCCCACGAATTGAACCTAAGCTCTGATGCCAAATGATATGAACCTCACCGAAAGAAGATGAGGTTCAATGAAGAAGACGAAGAACACTTGAAGAAAAAAAAATAAGTAGTTAAAAACGCAGCAAAGGAAAACAAAAATTAGAAGTAAAACCAAGACCCGTTGTGTAGAAACATAAGAACCTATGGTATTGGACCAAGACCCGTTGCTTAGAAAGGCAAGAACCTATGGTATATATTGGTGGAAGGTAGAAGAACGCCACAAGGAAGACCTTGATAAGTTCAAGAGTTCTCAAGAGAACCAAAGAGAAGAAGTCTTTCAATTTTATTACAAAAATAAATTGTGTTCTCCCCAAAGGGTTACATAACTATATATAAACAAATAGATAACTTGCGGCACAAGTAATAGGAATCCTACTTTCGTAACTTGCAAAATAGGAAATAACAAACTTGCAGAACAAGCAATAGGAATCCTACTCTCCTAACTTGCAGAACAAGTAATAGAAGTCCTACAAAATCTATTATTTAAAAAGGAATTGGGCTTAAATTAAATTAAGACAATGTTCAGCCCAATAATACTTAACTAAATAAAATATGCATCTAGCCTAATTTGCATTTCGGTCCAATACTCGTGTGTCTTCAAGAAGGTTGAACTTGGGTTTGGATCATGTTGTAGAAGACTTTATCATCCTACATGCTCAAGCTTTGTTGGGCTTTCTCTCTAGCAATATCAATGAAACCAGCCAAGGCTTGTTGCATTATCTTTGATTTAGCTCTTGTAATTGGACCTCCATGGATACTCAAAGGATCACGATCATCACGAACATGACTTGAGCTTTGTGAGCTTGGATCTCCATCAGCTTGAGCATGGAGGATGATAAAGTCTTCTACAACATGATCCAAGCCCAAGTTCAACCTTCTTGAAGACACACACACAAGTATTGGGCTGAAATGCAATTAGGCTGGATGCATATTTTATTTAGTTAAGTATTATTGGGTTGAACGTTGTCTTAATTTAATTTAAGCCCAATTCCTTTTTAAATAATAGATTTTGTAAGACTTCTATTACTTGTTCTGCAAGTTAGGAGAGTAGGATTCCTATTACTTGTTTTGCAAGTTTGCTATTTCCTATTCTGTAAGTTAGGAAAGTAGGATTCCTATTACTTGTGCTGCAAGTTAGCTAGTTGCCTATAAATAGTTATGTAACCCTTTGGGGAGAAGACAATTGATTTTAGTAATAAAATTGAGACTTCTTCTCTTTGGTTCTCTTGAGAACTCTTGAACTTATCAAGGTCTTCCTTGTGGCGTTCTTCTACCTTCCACCAATATATACCATAGGTTTTGCTTTTCTAAGCAACAGGTCTTGGTCCAATACCATAGGTTCTTGCTTTTCTAAGCAACGGGTCTTAGTCCAATACCATAGGTTTTTGGTCCAATACCATAGGTCCAATACCATAGGTCTTGGTCCAATAAATAGTTATCCACTTGCTCGTGATGTTCATGATGCTAAGGATCAATTGGTCATCCAAGGAGGTCCAATTACCCGAGCTCGAGCTAAGAAGATGCAACAAGCCCTGGCCTCATTAATGCAACAAGCTCTAGCATCATTGAAGTGTCAAGGAAGCTTCCATGAAGAGTCCCAAGACATCTATACTTACTTGGAAGCCCAAACGACATGAGCATGGTTTACTGTCTTATTTTAGCTTAACAATAAGATGGGCTAAGTGTTTGGATAGCCCACGTTTGAGTCTTGTTGTGTCTTGGACTATTTATTTTATGTAACTAGGTTTAGGCATGAATTTGGGTTTAGTCTTATTTTCTGTTGGTGTTAATTCCAGCCCACTTGTTTATGGGCTTAAGTGCTAGGTATTATAATAAATACCTTGTAAACGCTATTGATGGACAGATCAGTTAATTGAATTTTCAGAAATTGAGTGTGCCTTTCTCTTGGGTTCCCTCTCAACTAGGCTTATCAAGGTCTTCTTCCTTGTGGCGCCTCCTTCTTCACCATCCACCATTGCTATACCTTAGGTTCTCGAATTCTTATTCGTTGGGTCAAGGTCCAATACCTTTGGGTTCGAGTCTCTTTAGGCTTCGGGTCTAAGTTTCAAAAGTTGTCATTCATCAACTTTGCTTCTGTCTTCTTGCGTGTCAGCTCCTTCAAATTCCAAGCTACGTTTTGTCTTGTCCGTGCGCATCAACGGGTCTTGGTTTTATCTCTAATTTTTGTTTTCTTTTGCTGCGTTTTTAACTTGTTCTTGTTGTTCTTCAAGTGTTCTTTGTGTTCTTCATTGAACTTCATCTTCTTTCGGTGAGGTTCATATCAAGCATGGTTTACTGTCTTATTTTAGCTTAACAATAAGATGGGTTAAGTGTTTGAATAGCCCACATTTGAGTCTTATTGTGTCTTGGACTATTTATTTTATGTAACTAGGTTTAGGCATGAATTTAGGTTTAGTCTTATTTTTTGTTGGTGTTAATTACAGCCCACTTGTTTCTAGGCTTAAGTGTTAGGTATTATTATAAATACCTTGTAAACAATATTCATGACAAATCAGTTAATTGAATTTTCAGAAATTGAGTGTGCCTTTCTCTTGGGTTCCCTCTCAACTAGGCTTATCAAGGTCTTCTTCCTTGTGGTGCCTCCTTTTTTCACCATCCACCATTGCTATACCTTAGGTTCTCGAGTCTTATTTGTAGGGTCAAGGTCCAATACCTTTGGGTTCGAGTCTCTTTAGGCTTCGGGTCTAGGTTTTCCGAAGTTTGTCCTGTTGCGTTTCAGCACCTTCAAATTCCAAGCTACGTTTTCTCTTGTCTGTGCGCATCAGTTGGTATTCAGAGCTCAAGTTTCGATTTCTGGTTTGTTTGTGCGTCCCCTCACTTTTCTATTTTTGGTTTGTTGGTTTCGATTTTTTTTCTCTTTTGTTGGTTTCAATTTCTGGTTTGTTTGTGCGTCTCTCACTTTTGGTAGAATCCTTGGAAAATTCCGCCACCTTAGTTATTGTGTCTGAGTTGATTTTGTAACCCTTGCTGCAATTCCTAAAAACCCAAGGCGCAATTCCTCAAAACCTCAAAACCCTAGCCGCAATTCCTCAAAACCCTTGCCGCACCCCTTCAATCAAAACCCTAGCCGCAATTCCTCATAACCCTAGCCGCACCCCTTCAATCACTAGCCGCACTTCTTCAACCACTTAATTCAACGCTAGCCGCACCCCTACTCTTTTCAAGGAAGCCGCAAAACTCATATTATAAAAAAAGAGGAAAAAAAAAGAATTCGAAGAGAAAAAAAGAATTCAAAAAAAATTTTTTGCGAGACTGTTCAAACAGAAAAATTTGGCTGAGTTAGGAGGCGTGCTAGTACCCATTTTAAAGGAAATGACGAAATAAAATGAACTCGTGCACGAGCCCCACCCTATCTTGGCCAAATTCCATCATTTTCCTATACTTTTAGACCATTTTTCATTTTTTTGTCCTTCTAGTGATTTTTTTATTTTTTATTTTATTTTTTTTCTTTCATTAAGTCACCTTAGTTGCACCTTTCTATGAAAAAAAATGGAGAAGAATTCGAAAAAAAAAAGGAATTCAAAAAAAAAGAGAAAATACTTGGTGAAAATACTTGGTGAATTAGTTGATTCTGCGAGGTTGAATCTTTGACTGAATCTCTAGTGCGATTGTGAACCTATAGAGTTAAGGTAGAGTAAGGGAAAAAGGCATGAGTGTGTGAGAAACATTAGTAGAGAAAAGCCAAATTACTTGAGTGAAACACTAGTGTAAACACATGAGGATATCACTTGTTGAAAATGTCTTCTGAAGGTAATAAGTCAGACTTTAAAAAGATTGAATTCATGCTTCAAGCAATGCAACAACAGTTCCAATAGATGGCCGTGAAATTCAATGACATTCATGATAAGTTGAACCAACATTAAGCTCGGTTTGCGAAGATCCAACAAGGTGGTACTTCCTGTCTAAAAAGCAAGGTTGTTGCCAATGATGAGTATGATGATAATGTTGGGTATGACTTGAACGAAGAGTCTAGGGTAGATAGACATCATAGAAGGTACCATAGGTATAGAGATCGAGTTGATAGAGCCCGTGATAGAGGCAAGGAGAAGATGGATGGAAACCTTGGTAGTATAAAATTGAAGATTCCTCCTTTCCAAGGCAAGAATTGATATGGACCTCACCGAAAGAAGATGAGGTTCATATGAAGAAGACGAAGAACACTTGAAAAAAAAACAATAACAAGTTAAAAACGCAGCAAAAGAAAATAAAAATTAGAAGTAAAACCAAGACCCGTTGTGTAGAAACACAAGAACCTATGGTATTGGACCAAGACCCGTTGCCTAGAAAAGCAAGAACCTATGGTATATATTGGTGGAAGGTAGAAGAACGCCACAAGGAAGACCTTGATAAGTTCAAGAGTTCTCAAGAGAACCAAAGAGAAGAAGTCTCTCAATTTTATTGCTAAAATCAATTGTGTTCTCCCCAAAGGGTTACATAACTATTTATAGGCAAATAGATAACTTGCAGCACAAGTAATAGGAATCCCACTTTCCTAACTTGCAGAATAGGAAATAGCAAACTTGCAGAACAAGCAATAGGAATCCTACTCTCCTAACTTGCAGAACAAGTAATAGAAGTCTTACAAAATCTATTATTTAAAAAGGAATTGGGCTTAAATTAAATTAAGACAATGTTCAGCCCAATAATACTTAACTAAATAAAATATGCATCTAGCCTAATTTGCATTTCGGCCCAATACTTGTGTGTCTTCAAGAAGGTTGAACTTGGGCTTGGATCATGTTGTAGAAGACTTTATCATCCTCCATGCTCAAGCTTTGTTGGGCTTTCTCTCTAGCAATATCAATGAAACCAGCCAAGGCTTGTTGCATCATCTTTGATTTAGCTCTTGTAATTGGACCTCCATGGATACTCAAAGGATCACGATCATCACGAACATGACTTGAGCTTTGTGAGCTTGGATCTCCATCATTCCCCCTCTCCTCGAAAGGATTTGTCCTCAAATCAGAATCACCTACATCAATATCAAAGGGAGAAAGATCAGAAACATTAAATGTAGCACTAACATTATACTCACCTGGAAGATCTAACTTATAAGCATTGTCATTGATCTTCTTAATCACTTGGAATGGTCCATCTCCTCGAGGTTGCAACTTGGAGCGACGCTGAGCAGGAAATCTCTCTTTACGCATATGTACCCAAACCCAATCACCAGGTTCAAAGACAACTTTCTTGCGATGCTTGTTGGCTTGAGTAGCATATTGCTCAGTCCTCTTTTTAATGTTTTGACGTACCTTCTCATGTAGTTGCTTAACAAAATCAGCTTTCTTTTCCCCATCCAAACTAGCTCTCTCCTCAATAGGTAGTGGTAAAAGATCCAATGGAGTGAGTGGATTAAAACCATAGACAACTTCAAATGGAGAATAACTAGTAGTGGAATGCACTCTTCTATTGTAAGCAAACTCCACATGAGGCAAACAATCTTCCCAATTCTTCAAATTCTTTTGAATAATGGACCTCAACAAAGTAGACAAAGTACGATTGACTACTTCAGTTTGACCATCGGTTTGTGGATGACAAGTAGTTGAAAACAATAGCTTTGTTCCTAACTTTCCCCATAATGTTTTCCAAAAATAGCTAAGGAACTTCACATCACGGTCAGAAACAATGGTCCTCGGAACCCCATGTAGACGAACAATTTCCTTGAAGAATAAATCGGCAATGTTACTTGCATCATCTGTCTTGTGACAAGCAATGAAGTGAGCCATCTTAGAGAACCTATCAACAACAACAAAAACAGAATCTCTACCTCTCTTTGTTCTTGGTAACCCCAAAACAAAGTCCATAGAAATGTCAGTCCAAGGAGCAGTAGGAATAGGCAATGGAGTATAAAGACCATGATTCATAACTCTAGACTTAGCTTGTTTACAAGTGACACATCTCTCACACAATTTTTCAACATCTCTTTTCATGTTAGGCCAAAAGAAGTGATCATGCAATATATCTAAAGTTTTCTTTACTCCAAAATGTCCCATTAACCCACCACTATGGGCTTCTCTAACAAGTAATTCTCTTAAAGAACTCCTAGGCACACATAATCTATTTTCCCTAAATAAGAATCCATCATGCCTATAAAACTTTCCAAAACCAGTTTTCTCACATGCAATGAGCACATTTTCAAAATCCTCATCAGTAGCATACAAGTCTTTAATATACTCAAATCCAAGTAGTTTTGCATTAAGAGTAGTGATTAGAGTATACCTTCGAGATAATGCATCAGCCACGACATTTTCTTTACCTTGTTTATATTTGATCACATATGGAAATGTTTCAATGAACTCCATCCACTTGGCATGACGCTTGTTCAACTTGCTTTGTCCTTTCAAGTGCTTCAAGGACTCATGATCAGTGTGGATGACAAATTCCTTGGGCCATAAATAGTGTTGCCATGTTTCCAAGGCCCTCACTAATGCATACATCTCTTTATCATATGTGGGATAGTTAAGGGCAGCTCCACTTAACTTCTCACTGAAAAAAGCAATGGGGCGCTTCTCCTGCATTAAAACAGCTCCAATACCTATACTTGAAGCATCACACTCAATCTCAAAAGTATTAGAAAAGTCAGGTAAGGATAATAAAGCTGCAGAACAAAGCTTCTCTTTAAGCAAGTTAAAAGCATGATCTTGCTCAAGACCCCATTTAAATCCAACATTCTTTTTAACAACATCAGTTAGAGGTGCAGCTATTGTACTGATGTCTCTAACAAACCTACGATAGAAACTAGCTAATCCATGAAAACTACGCACCTCAGAGATATTCTTAGGTATAGGCCAATCTTTAATTGCCTTGACCTTTTCATCTTCTACTGCTATACCCTTAGAAGAAATAACATATCCAAGAAATGTAATCTTATCAGTGCAAAAGGAACATTTCTTAAGGTTAGCATACAACTTTTCCTTTCTCAAGACATTAAGCACATTCTTTAAATGTTCAATATGTTCATGCAAACTTCTACTATAGATCAAGATATCATCAAAATAGACAACTACAAATTTTCCAATGAAAGCACGCAAGACATGGTTCATTAATCTCATGAAAGTGCTAGGTGCATTAGTTAATCCAAAAGGCATAACTAACCATTCATACAAACCATGCTTAGTCTTAAATGCAGTTTTCCATTCATCACCTTCTCTCATGCGAATTTGATGATAACCACTTTTCAAATCAATTTTAGAAAAGATGCAAGAACCATGTAACTCATCAAGCATATCATCTAATCTAGGAATGGGATAGCGATACTTTACAGTGATTTTGTTGATGGCACGACAATCAACACACATCCTCCACGTCCCATCCTTCTTAGGAACAAGTAACACAGGAACAGCACATGGACTCATGCTCTCTCTAACGTAGCCTTTCTTCATGAGCTCGTCAACTTGCCTTTGAAGCTCCTTTGTCTCCTCGGGATTACTTCTATAGGCAGGTCTGTTGGGAATGGCAGCTCCAGGAACAAGGTCTATTTGATGCTCAATTCCCCTAATAGGTGGCAAACCATTTGGAATCTCCTCGGGGAATATATCTCCAAATTCCTTCAAAAGAGACACAACATTAGTAGGCAAAGAAGATTTAAGATCATTAGAACTAAAACAAGATTCTTTATATAAAAACAAAAGGATTGGGCACTTAGCTAAAAAAGCAGCCTTTACATCACTTTGCTTTGCATAGAAGCTCACGTCCTTTCTTTCTTTCTTTGCAATATCTTTGCCTTTATCTAGATTCTTCGACCTTTGTTGTGATTCATTTTGCTCTTTCAACCTCAATTGATCCTCATAAATCTCCGTAGGACTCAAGGGTGCAAGTGTGAATTTCTTACCAGCCATGGTAAATGAATAACGGTTTGTAAATCCATCATGTATGACATGTCTATCAAATTGCCATGGCCTTCCTAAAAGCAAATGACCAGCATGCATAGGCACAACATCACACAACACTTTATCATTGTACCTTCCAATTGAAAATAGCACCAATACTTGCTTGGTCACATTTACTTCTCCACAATTATTGAGCCATTGAAGTTTGTATGGTTTGGGATGTTTTGTAGTGGGCAAACTCAATTTGTCAACCAAATAAGTGCTAGCAACATTAGTGCAACTACCACCATCAATAATCAAAGAGCATACCTTATTGTTGACGTGGCATCTAGTATGAAAAATATTTTCTCGTTGCACTTCATCTTCATCCTTAACTTGGGGACGAGCTACAAGTGCTTCACCATGTGCAGCAAACTCAACATAGTCATCATCCTCATTAATGTCCTCCAATGGTGGCATCTCATCATCAACATCAGAATCTTCACTTACAACATCACCATCATCACGCATAATCATGACTCGTTTGTTTGGGCATTGTGATGCAATGTGTCCTCTTCCCAAACATCTAAAACACTTAATGTCTCTACTCTTACCTTGGGATGCTTGGATAGCCTCGGGTTTGGGCTTTTGGACACTCTCACCCTTAGGCTTGAATGAGGATTCAGTCTTAAGTTTGAATGTAGTCTTATCATCCCTTCGAAAGGTGTTCGGTTTCCAAGAAGAAGATGAACTAGAACCTTGCATAAAACGAGATGAATAACCTTTTCTCTTGAGTTGCCTTTCAACCTTGATAGCCATATGCAACATATCATCAAACTCCACATAGTGATGTAACTCCACTACATTAGCAATCTCACGATTCAATCCTTGTAAGAATCGAGCCATAGTAGCTTCACTATCCTCTTCAACATTAGCTCTGATCATGATAATTTCCATTTCTTTATGATAATCCTCAACACTCTTAGAACCTTGAGTGAGACCTTGTAACCTTTGATAAAGCTCTCTATAGTAATGATTAGGAACAAACCTTTTTCTCATAACACGTTTCATTTCATTCCATGTAACTATAGGTGGCTCTCTATTCCTACGTCTACCAAGCATGAGTTGGTCCCACCAAATGATTGCATAATCCGTGAACTCTACAGCAGCAAGTTTCACCTTTTTTTCTTCGGAATAGTTATGGCAATCAAAGACCATCTCCACTTTCTTTTCCCATTCTAAGTAAGCCTCAGGATCATTCTTACCTTGAAAGGAAGGAATCTTCAATTTGATACTTCCTAAATTTCCATCTATCCTATCATAATACCTATCTCCTTTATACCTATCTCCACGACCTCCTTTATTACCATGGTTACCTTTAACACTTCTACTAAACTCATCATCATCAAACTCATCATCAACTTTATCATCAAAGTCATTATTCACAACATTGCCATTCTCATGAGAAGTATCACTTGGCTTTACCTTGGCTAGGACAGCTTCATGTTCCTCCAACTTATCATGAATATTATTAAACCTCAACTCTATCCTTGAAAATTGTTGTTGCATAGCTTGGAACATGAACTCGATCCTACTCAAATCAGGCTTTTCACTATTAGAAGACATGATTTTATCCTGCAAGAAACGTTAGTAAAAGAAAAGGACCTCACAAGTATGACCTCACGTGTTTACACTCAATACACACAAGACTGTAACACACACTCGTGTTTCACACAATTTTAATATGGCTTTTCTCTACTAATGTTACTCACACACTCTTGCCTTTTTCCCTCACACAACGTTTCTCTATAGGTTCTATATTGAACTCAAGACTTAATCAAAAATCAGCTTATGGAATTCAACTATCAACCAACAATAAACAAGATGAGCACAAGATTTTAATCAAGGGAAAACAAAACAATGAATACTCAACAAGACTTAGCAAGACTCAGCAAGACTCAATAAGACTTAAGAAGACTCCAATGAAACTAAACCTTGAAGGAAATTTGTGTATTTTGGGGTGTTTAATTAAGGTAGGGTTTAGCCAAAGGTGGGGTAGTTTTGTCCTTTTATGTGGTAGGGTCAAAAAGGTAATTTTAGACAGTAGGGTAAAATGGCAGTAATGAATTTTCAAATTAGGCGAATAAGAAATCGCAAAGCTCAAGAAAGAATGACTACCTCAAGATTTTCATGAAGCACACCTCCACGAATTACCTTTGATATTGCACTTGCTACACACGATGTAATAAAATCCCCTCTTGAATTGATTTTTCTTTTCTCTTTTTTTTTTCTTTTCTTTTTTTTCTCTTTTTTCTCTTTTTTTTTTATATTTTACTAAACTAAACGAACAATGAAGAAAAAAAAATCTAAATAATAAGAAGAGGTTTACTTGGGGAACAAGGCAACTTTTTGACAAAAACAAGCTAGTTTTGGTAGCAGCTTGTGTACCAAGGAATGAGAGGGAACGGTGGCTTGTGAAACAAGTAGTCTTTATGTGATGTAGAGCTTTTGAAGGTTTCTTCGTGAGCAAGAAAACCTTTGGGATTTGGTTGCTTGGAGAACAAGATAGGGTTTACTTGGTGGCTAAGTAAAGACAATAGGTTTGAGGGACAAACAATATTAGTGATGGCTTGGAAAAGGATTCAAGATCAAGGTTTGTCCATGACAAGAAGACAAAGAAAAAAAAAACAAAAACGAAACTCCCACGAATTAAACCTAAGCTCTGATACCAAATGATATGGACCTCACCGAAAGAAGATGAGGTTCATATGAAGAAGACGAATAACACTTGAAAAAAAAACAATAACAAGTTAAAAACGCAGCAAAAGAAAATAAAAATTAGAAGTAAAACCAAGACCCGTTGTGTAGAAACACAAGAACCTATGGTATTGGACCAAGACCCGTTGCCTAGAAAAGCAAGAACCTATGGTATATATTGGTGGAAGGTAGAAGAACGCCACAAGGAAGACCTTGATAAGTTCAAGAGTTCTCAAGAGAACCAAAGAGAAGAAGTCTCTCAATTTTATTGCTAAAATCAATTGTGTTCTCCCCAAAGGGTTACATAACTATTTATAGGCAAATAGATAACTTGCAGCACAAGTAATAGGAATCCTACTTTCCTAACTTGCAGAATAGGAAATAGCAAACTTGCAGAACAAGCAATAGGAATCCTACTCTCCTAACTTGCAGAACAAGTAATAGAAGTCTTACAAAATCTATTATTTAAAAAGGAATTGGGCTTAAATTAAATTAAGACAATGTTCAGCCCAATAATACTTAACTAAATAAAATATGCATCTAGCCTAATTTGCATTTCGGCCCAATACTTGTGTGTCTTCAAGAAGGTTGAACTTGGGCTTGGATCATGTTGTAGAAGACTTTATCATCCTCCATGCTCAAGCTTTGTTGGGCTTTCTCTCTAGCAATATCAATGAAACCAGCCAAGGCTTGTTGCATCATCTTTGATTTAGCTCTTGTAATTGGACCTCCATGGATACTCAAAGGATCACGATCATCACGAACATGACTTGAGCTTTGTGAGCTTGGATCTCCATCAGATGGAGATCCACTTGCTCGTGATGTTCGTGATGCTAAGGATCCATTGGTCATCCAAGGAGGTCCAATTACCCGAGCTCGAGCCAAGAAGATGCAACAAGCCCTGGCCTCGTGATGGAGATCCACTTGCTCGTGATGTTCGTGATGCTAAGGATCCATTGGTCATCCAAGGAGGTCCAATTACCCGAGCTCGAGCTAAGAAGATGCAACAAGCCTTGGCCTCATTAATGCAACAAGCTCTGGCATCATTGAAGTGTCAAGGAAGCTTCCATGAAGAGTCCCAAGACATCTATACTTACTTGGAAGCCCAAACGACATGAGCATGGTTTACTGTCTTATTTTAGCTTAACAATAAGATGGGCTAAGTGTTTGGATAGCCCACGATTGAGTCTTGTTGTGTTTTGGACTATTTATTTTATGTAACTAGGTTTAGGCATGAATTTGGGTTTAGTCTTATTTTCTATTGGTGTTAATTCCAGCCCACTTATTTATGGGCTTAAGTGCTAGGTATTATTATAAATACCTTGTAAACGCTATTGATGAACAGATCAGTTAATTGAATTTTCAGAAATTGAGTGTGCCTTTCTCTTGGGTTCCCTCTCAACTAGGCTTATCAAGGTCTTTTTCCTTGTGGCGCCTCCTTCTTCACCACCCACCATTGTTATACCTTAGGTTCTCGAATTCTTATTCGTAGGGTCAAGGTCCAATAGCTTTGGGTTCGAGTCTCTTTAGGCTTCGGGTCTAGGTTTTCAGAAGTTGACATTCATCAACTTTGTTTCTGTCTTCTTGCGTGTCAGCTCCTTCAAATTCCAAGCTACGTTTCCTCTTGTCCGTACGCATCACCTCGTTAATACAACAAGCTCTGGCATCATTGAAGCATCAAGGAAGCTGCCATGAAGAGTCCCAAGACATCTATACTTGCTTGGAAGCCCAAACGACATGAGCATGGTTTACTATCTTATTTTAGCTTAATAATAAGATGGGTTAAGTGTTTGAATAGCCCACATTTGAGTCTTATTGTGTCTTGGACTATTTATTTTATGTAACTAGGTTTAGGCATGAATTTGGGTTTAGTCTTATTTTCTGTTGGTGTTAATTGTAGCCCACTTGTTTATGGGCTTAAGTGCTAGGTATTATGATAAATACCTTATAAACGCTATTCATGACAGATCAGTTAATTGAATTTTTAGAAATTAAGTGTGCCTTTCTCTTGGGTTCCCTCTCAACTAGGCTTATCAAGGTCTTCTTCCTTGTGGCGCCTCCTTTTTTCACCATCCACCATTGCAATACCTTAAGTTCTCGAATTCTTATTCGTAGGGTCAAGGTCCAATACCTTTGGGTTCGAGTCTCTTTAGGCTTCGGGTCTAGGTTTTCAGAAGTTTGTCCTGCTACGTTTCAGCTCCTTCAAATTTCAAGCTACGTTTTCTCTTGTCCGTGCGCATCAGTTGGTATTCAGAGCTCAAGTTTCGATTTCTGGTTTGTTTGTGCGTCCCTCACATTTCGATTTTTGGTTTGTTGGTTTCAATTTTTTTTCTCTTTTGTTGGTTTCGATTTCTGGTTTGTTTGTGCGTCTCTCACTTCTAGTAGAATCCTTGGAAAATTTCGCCACCTTAGTTCCCTAGCCGCAATTCCTCAAAACCCTAGCCGCACCCCTTCAATCACAACCCTAGCCACAATTCCTCACAACTCTTGCCGCACCCCTTCAATCACAACCCTAGCCGCACTTCCTCATAACTCTAGTCACACTTCTTCAACCACTTAATTCAACGCTAGCTGCACCCCTACTCTTTTCAAGGAAACCGCAAAACTCAGATTAAAAAAAAGAGGAAAAAAAGAATTCGAAGAAAAAAAGGAATTCAAAAAAAAATTGTTGCGGTACTGTTCAAACAGAAAAATTTGGTTGAGTTAGGAGGCGTGCGAGTACCCGTTTTAAAGGAAACGACGAAATAAAACGAACCCGTGCACAGGCCCCACCCTATCTTGGCCAAATTCCATCGTTTTCCTATAGTTTTAGGCCATTTTTCATTTTTTTTTTGGTCCTTCTAGTGATTTTTCATTTTTCACCTTGTAAACGCTATTGATGAGCGGATCAGTTTTGGAATTTCAAAATTTGAGTGTGCCTTTCTCTTGGATTCCCTCTCAACTAGGCTTATCAAGATCTTCTTCCTTGTGGGGCCTCCTTTTTTCACCATCCACCATTACTATACCTTAGGTTCTCGAATTCTTATTCGTAGGGTCAAAGTCCAATACCTTTGGGTTCAAGTCTCTTTAGGCTTCGAGTCTAGGGTTCAGAAGGTATCATTCATCATCTTTGCTTCTGTCCTGTTACATTTCAGTTCCTTCAAATTCCAATCTACATTTTCTCTTGTTCGAGCGCATCGGATTCGGCCTTCCCTTTCTCTCCCCCTCTGATCGATTCCTCTCTCCCTTTTCTCTTTTCTTTTTTTTTTTGTGTTATCGGGTCTGCATATATGTGCGCAGGAAGCTTCCACAAGAAGCTTGCTACGATTTCTTTTACTTTTTTTTTCTTTATTTATTTATTATATATTATAAATCTATTTTTTATTTACAATCATATATATATGACATATACTATTTATATATATTTATGTAAATATAATTTATACTTTCTATACATATATTTAAAACAGATATATATTTATAAATTATATTATAATATATATTTCTTAAATCATATACCATATTTTATTATTTATTAATATACATTTATATATATACACTTTAATTCAAAACAACATTTATTAAATTTATATACTTTTATATTTGCACACGTGCACATACCCACACACATATATAATTACATATATATATACATACACACTTTTTTTTTTAATTTTTCTTAACACCAATTTAAATTTCTAATTTGTCAATTGATAGTCTCAAAATTATTATAATCTCGAAATATCCTCGTCCTCTAAAAACTTATTTATTGATAAGATGATATTTTGTGAATTTTATATGTGCTAATATATTTTCTTTATTGATGTTTTATGCCTAAAAGAGCTTACTAATGTTTATTTTATGTTTTAGGTATTAAATATCAAAGTTGGAATAAAAAGAAGCTAAAAAAGAGCAAAGTGCAGATTTTTCTGTCCAGCTTGAAAGATTGATGTTTTTGACCAACATAATGACCTGATCTCAAGATGTGGCCTTCATGGAAGTTGTATACGACTTCTCAAGGTTTCTAGAATATACAAGATCGCAAAAATCGGAGTTTGTTTGATGGGTCAAACGTCTAGACAAAATCAATACGAAATTCTGGGCAGAAAAATGAGATTGAGAAGAAATTCCAACAAAGCAAGTTCAAGACCAGATTTTGTTGAGACAAAATAATTTCTTAATTTTATTTTGTCTTAGATCTGTAATTAATTAATAAAAATAGGCCTTAGGAATTTTACTTAGAAAATAATTGTAAAAAGATGATGAGATAAAGTTAAGAGTTTGACTAGTCAAATTACTTGTTTCCCAAGTAAACTCTTATCTGAAACCCACATTGCTTAGGAAAGTCTTTTAAACTCTTCCTTAGGCCTATATAAAGAGCACAAGGCTCTCATAAACAGCATCCCTCACATCCCTCTTTCCTCTTTTAGTCTTATATGATTTTCTTTAGGGTTTTTAATAAAAATTTTATTTTTCTTTATTTTTAATTAGTTGCTGATTTCTTATTATTGTTTTATAAAATTATTTTCTTTTTGTTTTTTTAGACTTTGTGATTTCTTTTTTTTTTGTTAAGATCTTATTAGATCATAATCTTGATTATAGATTTCTTGTTTGATATTATTAAATATTGATAGTTTAATTGTTTATTGCATGATAATTGTCTTCTTTATAATATTAAACTTGAATTTTATGATCTTGAATATGTCTAGTTAGTAGTTTTCTCATTCAGTTATGAGGTAAATTGATTATTCTTAGGAAAAGCATGTTGTGAGATTCTTGAACCTATTATATAATTGTTGTTTAAATATCCAAGATTCTTTGAGCACATTATAATGATTATTTGTTTGATTAGATAGGGTGCACACTATTGGGTTAAATTAAATAATCTACCGCCAGATTAAAAACATAAGTCCGTAATTGCTTGTGGAGTTAATCACTAGGGATGGAGGAGAATTATGGTTTAGATTAAATAAACCGAGCTTATGTGTTTGTTATCTAATGTCAACCCATATCTTTCTTGTTGTTAATGCTGCTACAACTTATATCTAGAGAGCTTGTTCTAGGTAGGTTAAGTAGTTAGAGATTAGTTAAAGAGCTTGTTTTAACTAACAACTCAGTAAGGAAAGATGGTGTAACAGAGCTTGTTGTTATGCTACGGTTGACTATTTAATTGACATGATATTTTGTAATCAATAATCAACGTCAAAATCCAAGAATGATTGATTGCCTCGTAACTGAAGCTTTTTGCTATTTGATATTTAATAATTCTTGTTTTCTTTATTTTAGAATAGTCTCCAAAACCCTCAAATTTCTTCTTTCCCTAAACCCTAAGATTAGATTTTTAATTTAATAATTAACTTAAATAATTCAGTCTCTGTGGGTTCGACCCTTGCTCAGCTGTCTACATAGTAGAGTTAGGAAATTTTATTTGGGTGACTCACGACACTCATCATTTATTTATATTTAACTTGTCACTAACATCTGAAATTAAATTTACAAATCCAGAAATAGGGGAAATTCTTGGTTATCACACATAACTTGAAAATTTTAGTTTAAATTCAACAATAATAAAATTCCATATCCTTTAATAGATATATTCATATATTCATGACATTTTACATATACAATTTCCCAGGTTCTAATCACTAACTGTCAAGACCCCGCCCGTTTCAATAGGCCGTCGACGAGCATCACCTAGCCGCCCTCGCCCCAGGTTTATCTTGACACGCGAAGTAGGCGGTCGCCCACACTCACTTACGTATTGTCCGCTTTGATGGTCGCCCACTGACTGATGACACTTGTTCTTGTCTATTTATCCTTTGCTTATGTGAAGACCGGGAATTTTCTAAATAAATATAAGGTATCCGAAAAATTTAATTTGGACAAATTGATATCCAAATTAAATAAGAATGAAATAGGAGAAAATAATTGGATATTAATAAAATCCAAAAAAAAATTTTAAGTAAATAAAAAAGCGAGTATTTATATATTTATATAATTTTATTATATAAATATATTTTTAAATAAATTATATATGTTTTATATAATTATATATATATGAAATATATATATATATTGTAGCTTATGATGAAAGTATATGAATATATGAGAAAAATATATTATTTTAAAAATTAAGTGTATAGATATTTATTTTAAACTATACACAAAATATATATTATATTAATAAATAGATATATATTAATTATAATTATAAAAATATATATATTAAAAAAACAAAAGAGGTGGGAATCGGGGAACCCGATTCCCACATTCCTCTTCTGTTAACCAAACAGAAGAGGAAAACTAAAGAGAGAATGTGATGAGTGTCGTCAGTCACCAAAAATAAAATTTCCTAACTCTACTATGTAGATAGCGGAGTAAGGGTCGAACCCACAGAGACTGAATTTTTTAAGTTAATTATTAAATTAAAAATCTAATCTTAGGGTTTAGGGAAAGAAGAAGTTTGGGGGTTTTGTAAACTATTCCAAAATAAAGAAAACAAGAATTATTAAATATAAAAAAAAACAAATAGCAAAAAGCTTCAGTTACGAGGCAATCAATCATTCTTGGATTTTGATGTTGATCATTGATTACAAAATATCACTGTCAATTAAATAGTCAACCGTAGCATAACAACAAGCTCTGTTACACCATCTTTCCTTATTGAGTCGTTAGTTAAAACAAGCTCTTTAACTAATCTCTAACTACTTAACCTACCTAGAACAAGCTCTCTAGATATAAGTTGTAGCAGCATTAACAACAAGAAAGATATGGGTTGACATTAGATAACAAACACATAAGCTCGGTTCATTTAATCTAAACCTTAATTCTCCTCCATCCCTAGTGATTAACTCCACAAGCAATTACGGACTTATGTTTTTAATCTGGCGGTAGATTATTTAATTTAACTAAATAGTGTGCACCCTATCTAATCAAACAAACAATCATTATAATGTGCTCAGAGAATCTTGGATACTTAATCAACAATTATATAATAGGTTCAAGAATCTCACAACATGCTTTTCCCAAGAATAATCAATTTACCTCATAACTGAATAAGAAAACTACTCACTAGTCATATTCAAGATCATAAAATTCAAGTTTAATATTATAAAGATTACAAATATCATGCAAGAAACAATCAAAGAAGCAATCTTTAATAATATAAAATCAGAATTACTAATCAAGATTATAAACTAGCAAGCAAGAACACACAAACAATATTAATTTAAATAAAGAAAACAAAATCAGAATTAAAAATAATAAAGAAATCAGCAACTAATTAAAAATAAAGAAAAAAAATAAAATTTTATTAAAAACCCTAAAGAAAATCCTACAAGACTAAAAGAGAAGAGGGATAAGAGGGATTTGAAGGATTTGAGGGCTAAGAGGGATTTGAAGGATTTGAGGGCTAAGAGGGATCCTGTTTATGAGAGCCTTGTGCTCTTTATATAGGCCTAAGGAAGAGTTTAAAATACTTTCCTAAGCCATGTGGGATTCAGATAAGAGTTTACCTGGAAAACAAGTAATTTGACTAGTCAAACTCTTACCTTTATCTCATCATCTTTTTACAATTATTTTCTAAGTAAAATTCCTAAGGCCTATTTTTATTAATTAATTACAGATCTAAGACAAAATAAAATTAAGAAATTATCTTCTCTCAACAAAATCTGGTCTTGACTTGCTTTGTTGAAATTTCTTCTTAATCTCGTTTTTCTGCCCAGAATTTTGTACTGATTTTGTCCAGACGTTTGACCCACCAAATGAACTCCGATTTTTGTGATCTTGTGCATTCTGGAAAGCTTGAGAAGTCATCTACAACTTTCATGAAGGCCACTTCTTGAGATCAGGTCGTTAAATTGGTCAAAAAAAGTCAATCTTTCAAGCTGGACAGAAAATACTGCACTTTGCTCCTTTTAGCTTCTTTTTATTCCAACTTTGATATTTAATACCTAAAACATAAAATAAACATTAGTAAGCTCTTTTAGGCATAAAACATCAATAAAGCAAATATATTAGCACATATAAAATTCCCAAAATATCATCCTATCAAATTCCCCCACACTTAGCTTTTGCTAGTCCTCTAGCAAACCTAAACTAACTTCCTAAAGAACTAAATCCTAAAGTCCTAATCTTAAAATCCTTTTCCTAAAACCTAACTCACTTTCGTAGGAATCACGATTGCATTTAGCTTATGCAATAAGCCTTTAAACCCCTAGGTCACCCCTAGTGGACGAGTTGTGTCTCGTGAGGGCTTTCAGAAGATATACCCACAAAATCTTTTACTTAAGACTCAATCCTAAAAATTCAAAATAAGACTCAAAAATTGAAAATTAAGACTCAAAACTAGATTAAGACCATGAACATATTTTCAAATCTTTCAATTCTTTAACTCATAACTTCAACAAGAGTCAAATAATCAAGTCAATCATATTCTAATCATTACTTCTCATATTCTTGCATACTTCTAAATAAATTCATGCAAAATTCACAATCAATACAATTGAAACATATAATATCAACTTTGCAATTATCCAATTTACATTACTACAAACAAAGTCAATAGATCAAGAACTTTTTTTTTCTATTTTCTCTTTTTCTTTTTTTTTTCTTTTGAGGTTTCAATAATGGTTTCCCTAAGTACTTACTTGCCTTTTTACGCGAATGTTAATATTGGTGATACCAACACCCGGTTACTCAACAAGTAAGCCCTCTTTTAGAGTGCTTTGCATACTCATATTTTAAGTCACTTCAAGAATTCAATCAATAAGAGCAAGCAACTCAAAACATTGGAGTAGAATTTAAAGCTTTCAACCTCTATTTTTCTTTTTTTTTCTTATGTTCTTGTCTATTTATCCTTGGCTTATACCAACTTCAATGAACTAATCACATTATCAATATCATATGATCAATCATATTTAATCATGAACTCACATAAATTCTTTAGAAAGTATTCACTTCAAAAATAATAACAATCAAAATACTCTCAACTTTCTTATAAAACTTTGTTTTAGTTTAGAATCAATCTTTAAAAGAAAGAAAACATATCATGATCTTCAAAAAACTTAAAAATTTGACCTTTTTTTTTTTAAAAATTTCCAGTTCCTAAAAAAATTCTATAGACTCATAAACCAATATTCCCCCCCACACTTAAATCTTACTTTGTCCTCAAAGTAAGTCTAGCATGCAAAGACGAACAATAAAAAACTCAAAAATTAAATGGTAATACAAGTAAAGGAAGAAATACTCCCTCGTTTTACATCCTTGGGTTGCCTCCCAAGTAGCGCTTTTGTTTAATGTCGTTAGCTCGACTGCTCCACCTTCCATCATTGATATGGACCTCACCGAAAGAAGATGAGGTTCATATGAAGAAGACGAAGAACACTTGAAAAAAAAAAACAATAACAAGTTAAAAACGCAGCAAAAGAAAATAAAAATTAGAAGTAAAACCAAGACCCGTTGTGTAGAAACACAAGAACCTATGGTATTGGACCAAGACCCGTTGCCTAGAAAAAGCAAGAACCTATGGTATATATTGGTGGAAGGTAGAAGAACGCCACAAGGAAGACCTTGATAAGTTCAAGAGTTCTCAAGAGAACCAAAGAGAAGAAGTCTCTCAATTTTATTGCTAAAATCAATTGTGTTCTCCCCAAAGGGTTACATAACTATTTATAGGCAAATAGATAACTTGCAGCACAAGTAATAGGAATCCTACTTTCCTAACTTGCAGAATAGGAAATAGCAAACTTGCAGAACAAGCAATAGGAATCCTACTCTCCTAACTTGCAGAACAAGTAATAGAAGTCTTACAAAATCTATTATTTAAAAAGGAATTGGGCTTAAATTAAATTAAGACAATGTTCAGCCCAATAATACTTAACTAAATAAAATATGCATCTAGCCTAATTTGCATTTCGGCCCAATACTTGTGTGTCTTCAAGAAGGTTGAACTTGGGCTTGGATCATGTTGTAGAAGACTTTATCATCCTCCATGCTCAAGCTTTGTTGGGCTTTCTCTCTAGCAATATCAATGAAACCAGCCAAGGCTTGTTGCATCATCTTTGATTTAGCTCTTGTAATTGGACCTCCATGGATACTCAAAGGATCACGATCATCACGAACATGACTTGAGCTTTGTGAGCTTGGATCTCCATCATTCCCCCTCTCCTCGAAAGGATTTGTCCTCAAATCAGAATCACCTACATCAATATCAAAGGGAGAAAGATCAGAAACATTAAATGTAGCACTAACATTATACTCACCTGGAAGATCTAACTTATAAGCATTGTCATTGATCTTCTTAATCACTTGGAATGGTCCATCTCCTCGAGGTTGCAACTTGGAGCGACGCTGAGCAGGAAATCTCTCTTTACGCATATGTACCCAAACCCAATCACCAGGTTCAAAGACAACTTTCTTGCGATGCTTGTTGGCTTGAGTAGCATATTGCTCAGTCCTCTTTTTAATGTTTTGACGTACCTTCTCATGTAGTTGCTTAACAAAATCAGCTTTCTTTTCCCCATCCAAACTAGCTCTCTCCTCAATAGGTAGTGGTAAAAGATCCAATGGAGTGAGTGGATTAAAACCATAGACAACTTCAAATGGAGAATAACTAGTAGTGGAATGCACACTTCTATTGTAAGCAAACTCCACATGAGGCAAACAATCTTCCCAATTCTTCAAATTCTTTTGAATAATGGACCTCAACAAAGTAGACAAAGTACGATTGACTACTTCAGTTTGACCATCGGTTTGTGGATGACAAGTAGTTGAAAACAATAGCTTTGTTCCTAACTTTCCCCATAATGTTTTCCAAAAATAGCTAAGGAACTTCACATCACGATCAGAAACAATGGTCCTCGGAACCCCATGTAGACGAACAATTTCCTTGAAGAATAAATCGGCAATGTTACTTGCATCATCTGTCTTGTGACAAGCAATGAAGTGAGCCATCTTAGAGAACCTATCAACAACAACAAAAACAGAATCTCTACCTCTCTTTGTTCTTGGTAACCCCAAAACAAAGTCCATAGAAATGTCAGTCCAAGGAGCAGTAGGAATAGGCAATGGAGTATAAAGACCATGATTCATAACTCTAGACTTAGCTTGTTTACAAGTGACACATCTCTCACACAATTTTTCAACATCTCTTTTCATGTTAGGCCAAAAGAAGTGATCATGCAATATATCTAAAGTTTTCTTTACTCCAAAATGTCCCATTAACCCACCACTATGGGCTTCTCTAACAAGTAATTCTCTTAAAGAACTCCTAGGCACACATAATCTATTTTCCCTAAATAAGAATCCATCATGCCTATAAAACTTTCCAAAACCAGTTTTCTCACATGCAATGAACACATTTTCAAAATCCTCATCAGTAGCATACAAGTCTTTAATATACTCAAATCCAAGTAGTTTTGCATTAAGAGTAGTGATTAGAGTATACCTTCGAGATAATGCATCAGCCACGACATTTTCTTTACCTTGTTTATATTTGATCACATATGGAAATGTTTCAATGAACTCCATCCACTTGGCATGACGCTTGTTCAACTTGCTTTGTCCT
The DNA here is from genome assembly GCA_032173925.1 of Heritiera fomes. Lineage (NCBI taxonomy): Eukaryota > Viridiplantae > Streptophyta > Magnoliopsida > Malvales > Malvaceae > Heritiera > Heritiera fomes. The sequence continues at coordinate 32,508,828 of JAPDPM010000002.1, read as the reverse complement.
TTCAAGTGCTTCAAGGACTCATGATCAGTGTGGATGACAAATTGCTTGGGCCATAAATAGTGTTGCCATGTTTCCAAGGCCCTCACTAATGCATACATCTCTTTATCATATGTGGGATAGTTAAGGGCAGCTCCACTTAACTTCTCACTGAAAAAAGCAATGGGGCGCTTCTCCTGCATTAAAACAGCTCCAATACCTATACTTGAAGCATCACACTCAATCTCAAAAGTTTTAGAAAAGTCAGGTAAGGATAATAAAGCTGCGGAACAAAGCTTCTCTTTAAGCAAGTTAAAAGCATGATCTTGCTCAAGACCCCATTTAAATCCAACATTCTTTTTAACAACATCAGTCAGAGGTGCAGCTATTGTACTGAAGTCTCTAACAAACCTACGATAGAAACTAGCTAATCCATGAAAGCTACGCACCTCAGAGATATTCTTAGGTATAGGCCAATCTTTAATTGCCTTGACCTTTTCATCTTCTACTGCTATACCCTTAGAAGAAATAACATATCCAAGAAATATAATCTTATCAGTGCAAAAGGAACATTTCTTAAGGTTAGCATACAACTTTTCCTTTCTCAAGACATTAAGCACATTTTTTAAATGTTCAATATGTTCATGCAAACTTCTACTATAGATCAAGATATCATCAAAATAGACAACTACAAATTTTCCAATGAAAGCACGCAAGACATGGTTCATTAATCTCATGAAAGTGCTAGGTGCATTAGTTAATCCAAAAGGCATAACTAACCATTCATACAAACCATGCTTAGTCTTAAATGCAGTTTTCCATTCATCACCTTCTCTCATGCGAATTTGATGATAACCACTTTTCAAATCAATTTTAGAAAAGATGCAAGAACCATGTAACTCATCAAGCATATCATCTAATCTAGGAATGGGATAGCGATACTTTACAGTGATTTTGTTGATGGCACGACAATCAACACACATCCTCCACGTCCCATCCTTCTTAGGAACAAGTAACACAGGAACAGCACATGGACTCATGCTCTCTCTAACGTAGCCTTTCTTCATGAGCTCGTCAACTTGCCTTTGAAGCTCCTTTGTCTCCTCGGGATTACTTCTATAGGCAGGTCTGTTGGGAATGGCAGCTCCAGGAACAAGGTCTATTTGATGCTCAATTCCCCTAATAGGTGGCAAACCATTTGGAATCTCCTCGGGGAATATATCTCCAAATTCCTTCAAAAGAGACACAACATTAGTAGGCAAAGAAGATTTAAGATCATTAGAACTAAAACAAGATTCTTTATATAAAAACAAAAGGATTGGGCACTTAGCTAAAAAACCAGCCTTTACATCACTTTGCTTTGCATAGAAGCTCACGTCCTTTCTTTCTTTCTTTGCAATATCTTTGCCTTTATCTAGATTCTTCGACCTTTGTTGTGATTCATTCTGCTCTTTCAACCTCAATTGATCCTCATAAATCTCCGTAGGACTCAAGGGTGCAAGTGTGAATTTCTTACCAGCCATGGTAAATGAATAACGGTTTGTAAATCCATCATGTATGACATGTCTATCAAATTGCCATGGCCTTCCTAAAAGCAAATGACCAGCATGCATAGGCACAACATCACACAACACTTTATCATTGTACCTTCCAATTGAAAATAGCACCAATACTTGCTTGGTCACATTTACTTCTCCACAATTATTGAGCCATTGAAGTTTGTATGGTTTGGGATGTTTTGTAGTGGGCAAACTCAATTTGTCAACCAAATAAGTGCTAGCAACATTAGTGCAACTACCACCATCAATAATCAAAGAGCATACCTTATTGTTGACGTGGCATCTAGTATGAAAAATATTTTCTCGTTGCACTTCATCTTTATCCTTAACTTGGGCACTTAATGCACGACGAGCTACAAGTGCTTCACCATGTGCAGCAAACTCAACATAGTCATCATCCTCATTAATGTCCTCCAATGGTGGCATCTCATCATCAACATTAGAATCTTCACTTACAACATCACCATCATCATATTTCACTAGCACACTTAAAGTTTGACATGCTATAGATTCCTTTCCATACATGGGTGATTCCATACTATTCTCATCATCCTTTAGTTGCAGCATAGAATCATCATCAAAATCTTCTCTGTAATTGCTATCCAACTTATTATGAGCAACATTATCGCATGCATAAGAAGTATTATCTTGGTTTACCATAGCTAGGGCAACGTCATGTTGCTCCAACTTATCATATTTAATCAACTTCGACTCTATCCTCGAAAGTTGTTGTTGCATGTCTAGGAACATGATCTCAATGTTACTCAAAGCAAGCTTCTCACTATGAGAAGACATAATTGTAACCTGCAAGAAACGTTAGTAAAAGAAAAGGACCTCACAAGTATGACCTCACGTGTTTACACTCAATACACACAAGAATGTAACACTCACACTCGTGTTTCACACAATTTTAATATGGCTTTTCTCTACTAATGTTACTCACACACTCTTGCCTTTTTTTTTCCTCACACAACTTTTCTCTATAGATTCTATATTGAACTCAAGACTAAATCAAAAATTAGCTTATGGAATTCAACTATCAACCAACAATAAACAAGCTGAGCACAAGATTTTAATCAAGGGAAAACAAAACAATGAAGACTTAACAAGACTTTCCAAGACTTAATAAGGCTTAAGAAGACTCTAATGAAACTAAACCTTGAAGGAAATATGTGTGTTTTGGGGTGTTTAATTAGGGTAGGGTTTAGCCAAAGGTGGGGTAGTTTTGTCCTTTTATGTGGTAAGGTCAAACAGGTAATTTTAGGCAGTATGGTAGAATGGCAGCAATGAATTTTCAAATTAGGCAAATAAGAAATCTCAAAGCTCAAGAAAGAATGACTACCTCAAGATTTTGATGAAGCACACCTCCACGAATTACCTTTGATGTTGCACTTGCTACACACGATGTAATAAATCCCCTCTTGAATTGATTTTTCTTTTCTCTTTTTTTTTCTTTTCTTTTTTTTCTCTTTTTTCTCTTTTTTTTTATATTTTGCTAAAGTAACCGAACAATGAAGAAAAAAAAAAGTCTAAATAATAAGAAGAGGTTTACTTGGGGAACAAGGCAACTTTTTGACAAAAACAAGCTAATTTTGGTAGCAGCTTGTGTGGCAAGGAATGAGGGAACGGTGGCTTGTGAAACAAGTAGTCTTTATGTGATGTAGAGCTTTTGAAGGTTTCTTGGTGAGCAAGAAAACCTTTGGGACTTGGTTGCTTGGAGAACAAGATAGGGTTTACTTGGTGGCTAAGTAAAGACAATAGGTTTGAGGGACAAACAATATTAGTGGTGGCTTTGGAAAAGGATTCAAGATCAAAGTTTGTCCAAGACAAGAAGACAAAGAAAGAAAAAAAAAAACAAAAACGAGACTCCCATGAATTGAACCTAAGCTCTGATGCCAAATGATATGGACCTCACCGAAAGAAGATGAGGTTCATATGAAGAAGACGAAGAACACTTGAAAAAAAAAACAATAACAAGTTAAAAACGCAGCAAAAGAAAATAAAAATTAGAAGTAAAACCAAGACCCGTTGTGTAGAAACACAAGAACCTATGGTATTGGACCAAGACCCGTTGCCTAGAAAAAGCAAGAACCTATGGTATATATTGGTGGAAGGTAGAAGAACGCCACAAGGAAGACCTTGATAAGTTCAAGAGTTCTCAAGAGAACCAAAGAGAAGAAGTCTCTCAATTTTATTGCTAAAATCAATTGTGTTCTCCCCAAAGGGTTACATAACTATTTATAGGCAAATAGATAACTTGCAGCACAAGTAATAGGAATCCTACTTTCCTAACTTGCAGAATAGGAAATAGCAAACTTGCAGAACAAGCAATAGGAATCCTACTCTCCTAACTTGCAGAACAAGTAATAGAAGTCTTACAAAATCTATTATTTAAAAAGGAATTGGGCTTAAATTAAATTAAGACAATGTTCAGCCCAATAATACTTAACTAAATAAAATATGCATCTAGCCTAATTTGCATTTCGGCCCAATACTTGTGTGTCTTCAAGAAGGTTGAACTTGGGCTTGGATCATGTTGTAGAAGACTTTATCATCCTCCATGCTCAAGCTTTGTTGGGCTTTCTCTCTAGCAATATCAATGAAACCAGCCAAGGCTTGTTGCATCATCTTTGATTTAGCTCTTGTAATTGGACCTCCATGGATACTCAAAGGATCACGATCATCACGAACATGACTTGAGCTTTGTGAGCTTGGATCTCCATCAATCATCCAATCCCAAACCTCAACTTTTTTATCGGTCTCTCGAGTTCCTCATTCTCATTTTTACTTGTGGCTATTTCTAGCTCATCTTTAAGAACCTGCTTTTCATCACCTTTTAATTTCTTCTTGGAAGTGCATAGTTCCCTTAAAAACTTGGCATCACAAGGCACTTGATCATTAATTTCATCAAGGAGAGGAATACTGACTTCCATTTTCCTAAATGTCTTCAAGGTCTCCTTGTCTTGCTCTTCGTTTGTAGCTCTTGCAAACCTACTAGGAAAAGGAGAAGGGTAAGTAGAAGAATTAAAAGGAATTTGTTTATCACTTACCTCAGCTTTGAATTCCTTGATCTCAACATCCTCATAGTGCTTTATAAAGTTGTCGAAATTCTCTCTCCCTTTTACATTGTGCATGTCAACAACTCCACCTTTAATATTGAAATCGGTTTCATCCTCCCTTTCTATAAAGTCATCGACATCTTCATGTGCACTTTCCTTGGAATCAATTTCCCTTTCACTTTTCAAGGTGATGTTAGTAACATTATCTCTTGGATTCTCCACAGGTTGAGAGGTCATAGCTTCAATGTTACTCAAAGAATGCAATATTTGACTCACATGGTGATCAATATTCTTAATATAAACATCAGCCTCTTGTGACAATTGTAAAGTTTTAATCTCAAGAGTCTTAACAATATCTTCAAGAGACATACTTGATTCTTGAGGTGGAGGCATACCTGAGTCTTGAGGTGGAGCTTGGTATGTATCTTGGAATGGCATATTGTAAACCTCATATTGATTCCCATAACTAAAATTAGAATGATCCCACCATCCTTGATAGTAGGTATCGTAGTGTGGTTCATAATTATAGTATGGGTCATGATCATAGTATGGTTCATAAGCTTGCTCCATGGAGTCCTCTCACTTCTCGTCTTGGGAGGTAGTGGTGGTGGATGTTGTAGTGCTTGTGCCACTGCGCTTTGGGTTGCTTGTATATAGTCCCTAATCTTTGGAAGTTTGTGACTAGAATCCTTGTCAGACAAGCAATCCCTGAACAACAAAAGAAAAAGAAAAGAAAAAAAAATTAGACTTTAAATTAAAATAATTAACCTAAACAAATTTCAGTCCCCGGCAACGGCGCCAAAAATTTGATGAGTGTCGTCAGTCACCAAAAATAAAATTTCCTAACTCTACTATGTAGATAGCGGAGTAAGGGTCGAACCCACAGAGACTGAATTTTTTAAGTTAATTATTAAATTAAAAATCTAATCTTAGGGTTTAGGGAAAGAAGAAGTTTGGGGGTTTTGTAAACTATTCCAAAATAAAGAAAACAAGAATTATTAAATATAAAAAAAACAAATAGCAAAAAGCTTCAGTTACGAGGCAATCAATCATTCTTGGATTTTGATGTTGATCATTGATTACAAAATATCACTGTCAATTAAATAGTCAACCGTAGCATAACAACAAGCTCTGTTACACCATCTTTCCTTACTGAGTCGTTAGTTAAAACAAGCTCTTTAACTAATCTCTAACTACTTAACCTACTTAGAACAAGCTCTCTAGATATAAGTTGTAGCAGCATTAACAACAAGAAAGATATGGGTTGACATTAGATAACAAACACATAAGCTCGGTTCATTTAATCTAAACCTTAATTCTCCTCCATCCCTAGTGATTAACTCCACAAGCAATTACGGACTTATGTTTTTAATCTGGCGGTAGATTATTTAATTTAACTAAATAGTGTGCACCCTATCTAATCAAACAAACAATCATTATAATGTGCTCAGAGAATCTTGGATACTTAATCAACAATTATATAATAGGTTCAAGAATCTCACAACATGCTTTTCCCAAGAATAATCAATTTACCTCATAACTGAATAAGAAAACTACTCACTAGTCATATTCAAGATCATAAAATTCAAGTTTAATATTATAAAGATTACAAATATCATGCAAGAAACAATCAAAGAAGCAATCTTTAATAATATAAAATCAGAATTACTAATCAAGATTATAAACTAGCAAGCAAGAACACACAAACAATATTAATTTAAATAAAGAAAACAAAATCAGAATTAAAAATAATAAAGAAATCAGCAACTAATTAAAAATAAAGAAAAAAAATAAAATTTTATTAAAAACCCTAAAGAAAATCCTACAAGACTAAAAGAGAAGAGGGATAAGAGGGATTTGAAGGATTTGAGGGCTAAGAGGGATTTGAAGGATTTGAGGGCTAAGAGGGATCCTGTTTATGAGAGCCTTGTGCTCTTTATATAGGCCTAAGGAAGAGTTTAAAATACTTTCCTAAGCCATGTGAGATTCAGATAAGAGTTTACCTGGAAAACAAGTAATTTGACTAGTCAAACTCTTACCTTTATCTCATCATCTTTTTACAATTATTTTCTAAGTAAAATTCCTAAGGCCTATTTTTATTAATTAATTACAGATCTAAGACAAAATAAAATTAAGAAATTATCTTCTCTCAACAAAATCTGGTCTTGACTTGCTTTGTTGGAATTTCTTCTCAATCTCGTTTTTCTGCCCAGAATTTTGTACTGATTTTGTCCAGACGTTTGACCCACCAAATGAACTCCGATATTTGTGATCTTGTGCATTCTGGAAAGCTTGAGAAGTCATCTACAACTTTCATGCAGGCCACTTCTTGAGATCAGGTCGTTAAATTGGTCAAAAAAAGTCAATCTTTCAAGCTGGACAGAAAATACTGCACTTTGCTCCTTTTAGCTTCTTTTTATTCCAACTTTGATATTTAATACCTAAAACATAAAATAAACATTAGTAAGCTCTTTTAGGCATAAAACATCAATAAAGCAAATATATTAGCACATATAAAATTCCCAAAATATCATCCTATCAGAATGTCGGATGACGCCGGCCATCGGAAGGAAGAGGAACGAAGGAGCATCACCGGCAATCCAAGGGGAAGAGAGAGGTGACCAACGACGGCCCAAACGGAGAAAGGAGAAGAAAAAAAAAGGAAGAGAAGCGAAAAACCCGAGAGGAAAAAAAAAATAAAAAAGGAAATCGGCAATGCCGCCAATCTGGGCGTCGCCACCACCACCCCAGCGTAGACGAAGGTGAACCGAAGAGAAGTAGACCACTGGCGATGGAAGAGAAAGGAGGGGGAAGGAAGAAACAGAGAAGAAAGAAGCCGCTGCTGCCACCTCCAGATCCGGTGCCGTCGTCATCGGTAGGGAGGAAAGGTGACCAGATTTGGCTTCAACACCACCTCGGCCAGCTGTGGGAAGGCCGAACCGACGGAGAATGACCGGCGAGGGGCTGAACCGGCGGATGAGACTGAACCGATCCGAACCGGTCCAAACCGGTTCAGACTAGCCAGAAAAAAAAACAGAACAGAAAAGAAAAGGAAAGAAAAAAAAGAAAAAAAAGAAGAAAAGAAAAGAAAAAAAGAGAAAAGAAAAGAAAAGGAGAAAGAAGGAAAGGAAGAAGAAAGGGAAGAAGAAGAAGATAAGAAAAAAAGGGTAAGAAAAATTAGGAAAAAAAATAAATTGATGGTATTTATTGAATAATTATGGTTATATTGATATAGTGCGTTGATATTGAAATTGTAGCAAAACGAAAATGAGACAAATGGTGGAGTTCGGCAAGGCTCGAAAATCGCAAAGTACGCTAAGCTTTGGCGAATAGGTAAGATACTTTTATAAAGTATTAGTACTATTATATTGTATGTGGGATTATGATTTTTATAATATGCATTGATGGAAATGAGTTTTATTGGAATAGTGATTTTTTTATATGATGCATTGATTGAATTGATGTTAAAAATGCTAAGAGGACCCACAACTGATGGTGGGGGTCTTAGTAGAGACATAGGAATTGGGAGAATCAACGGCTACGATTATAAATTGTGTTTTGCTTGCAGGAGGTTTAATAAAAATTAAGCCGTTATGCTGTCGAAATTCCCATGAAAATGTTTGAAGAATAAGATTAAGTTTTTCAAATAAATGGAATCTAGGAGAATTGATTTTTGAAATGGTGCGAAAAAGGTGAATGAGAGTCGTGGTATATTAGTAGTCACAATCACTTAAACTTGGAGAAATAAATAAAGTGACTTTTTTTTTGTCTAGACCATCCGGTATCTCCATACCTTTGGTATAGGACTAATCTGGATTCGAGCCGGGAAGGACCCAAAGGGCGGCAAAGCTCTCCCTCAAGAGTTTTAACATAGCTGCATACCCAGGGACTCGAACTCGAGACCTCTGGTTAAGCTAGAACAGCACCCTGCCAACTGATCTACGTGCTCTTGGGTAATAAATAAGTGACTTTAATGTTTCATGAAAATTGTCGAGAATAGAGGCATTTAATTGATAAATTGTAAAAGGATGAATCACGAAAAAGAAGTCAAAGAAGTGAAATTCAAAAGTAACAGATCTTTGTGGTTGTTTATTTTATATATATGTGAAAATTTTGTGATTCTACTGCCCGACAAAGGCATAGAGGCCCAAGTGGTGTATATGACAATTTAATATGAATTATGCTTGGTTGAGTTTTGAGACAACTGAGTGATAGAGTTTAGAATAGTGCTTAGTATTATACTTGTGATTCGAATGAAAAGTCACGAGAGTGTTACTATGGCATAATTATTGTATGCCTCATTATTAATAGAACTCATGTCTTGAATGCGTTAGCTGAAGGTATAACATGAGATAAAAATGAGATTATTAGAACTATACATTGGATATTTGACTATTTGAAAAGTGGCCTATTGAACTCAAATTGAGTTTGAGTGGTAAGAATCATAGTATCAATATTGTGGCGTACGAAGGATAGTGAATGAAATCGAACATCAAATCGGAATTTCGATGGAGTGCTAGCAGGATAAACCATAAATAAAATTAATAGATGGTTATTGATCTCGCAGTCTTAATTATTTTCGATGTTAACTCTGGAATAGATATCGAACGATGATATTGGTGTTGGCATGATTTCAGTATTTTGATGGCTATATAGCGATATGATATTTAAATATTTATGAATACTAAGAGGATTCATGTAAGTGATGTGGTCCTAGTATTAATAGTGAAAGGTATATATGATTGTTATAGTATATAACTATCAAAAAAGGATATCGAATACTGAATGGCTTGAATACCAAATGATATGATTATTGAATAATTGGAGTACTGAACAATTTGAAGATTGAATGAAATGAATATTGAATTGATTTGAACACTGATTTACTGATGTGTCAGAAAGATAGTTTGAAATCGAATGATTGATGATGATAAAGTTAAATGAATTGCTTCACTGTATTAGATAAAGGTATTACTTATATTGACATTTGAAACTATTACCAAAATTACATACGGAAATAATTTTATAGCATCGCTTTTAAGCATAATTTGCTACGGTTTCAGATGTTATAATAGCATTTATATAAATGCTATAAAGTATAGATTAGCTTTAAAAAGAAAGTATATGGTATATACGTATTTTTATATACGAAACCTCTTAAAGAACTTCTGAGGCGCACGGACAAGAGGAAACGTAGCTTGAAAATTGAAGGGGCTGAAAACGCAAGGACAGAAACAAAGTTGATGAATGACAACTTCTGAAACCTAGACCCGAAGCCTAAAGAGACTCGAACCCAAAGGTATTGGACCTTGACCCTACGAATAAGAATTCGAGAACCTAAGGTATAGTAATGGTGGATGGTGAAGAAGGAGGCGCCACAAGGAAGAAGACCTTGATAAGCCTAGTAGAGAGGGAACCCAAGAGAAAGGCACACTCAATATCTGAAAATTCACTTAACTGATCTCCTCATCAATAGCGTTTACAAGGTATTTATAATAATACCTAGCACTTAAGCCCATAAACAAGTGGGCTGGAATTAACACCAATAGAAAATAAGACTAAACCCAAATTCATGCCAAACATAAAATAAATAGTCCAAAACACAACAAGACTCAATCGTGGGCTATCCAAACACTTAGCCCATCTTATTGTTAAGCTAAAATAAGACAGTAAACCATGCTCATGTCGTTTGGGCTTCCAAGTAAGTATAGATGTCTTGGGACTCTTCATGGAAGCTTCCTTGACACTTCAATGATGCCAGAGCTTGTTGCATTAATGAGGCCAAGGCTTGTTGCATCTTCTTAGCTCGAGCTCGGGTAATTGGACCTCCTTGGATGACCAATGGATCCTTAGCATCACGAACATCACGAGCAAGTGGATCTCCATCATTCCCCCTCTCCTCAAAAGGATTTGTCCTCAAATCGCATATACCTTCATCAAAAGAAAAGGGAGAAAGATCAGAAACATTAAAAGTAGCAGATACACCATACTCACCAGGAAGATCCAATTTGTAGGCATTATCGTTGATCTTCTCTATGACTTGGAATGGTCCATCTCCTCGGGGATGCAGCTTGGTTCGTCGCTGAACAGGAAACCTCTCCTTTCTCATATGCACCCAAACCCAATCACCAGGCTCAAAGACTACTTTCTTTCGATGCTTATTTGCTTGGGTGGTATACTGCTCAGTCTTCTTTTCAATAGCTTGACGAACTCTCTCATGGAGTTGCTTCACAAACTTAGCCTTCTGTTCTCCATCCAAGTTACTTTGCTTCGCACTCGGTAATGGCAACAAATCCAAAGGAGTAAGAGGATTGAAGCCATAAACAACTTCGAATGGAGAGCAACTAGTAGTGGAGTGAACACTGCGGTTATATGCAAACTCCACATGGGGCAAGCAATCTTCCCAATTCTTCAAATTCTTTTGGATAATGGACCTCAATAAGGTAGATAGGGTTCGATTGACAACCTCAGTCTGTCCATCAGTCTGGGGGTGACAAGTGGTGGAGAATAACAATTTCGTTCCCAACTTTCCCCATAACGTCTTCCAAAAGTAACTAAGGAACTTGACATCACGATCGGAAACAATAGTCCTCGGTACACCATGTAGACGTACTATCTCTTTGAAGAAAAGGTCAGCAACATTGCTCGCGTCATCCGTCTTGTGGCAGGCGATGAAATGAGCCATCTTAGAGAACCTGTCAACCACAACTAAAACAGAATCTCTACCGCGTTTTGTTCGAGGCAAGCCCAAAACAAAATCCATAGAGATATCAGTCCACGGAGTAGTAGGAATGGGTAAAGGAGTATATAAACCATGATTATGAACTCTAGATTTAGCTTGCCTACATGAAATGCATCGAGCACATAACCTCTCTACATCTCTCCTCATGTTAGGCCAAAAGAAATGTTCTTGCAAAACATCTAGAGTTTTCCTAACTCCAAAGTGACCCATTAATCCGCCACTATGGGCCTCTCTAACTAACAGCTCGCGCAATGAACTCATAGGCACACATAATTTATTTTCTCTAAATAAGAACCCATCATGCCTAAAGAACTTGCCAAAACCAGATGTAGCACATGCATCATAAACATTACCAAAATCAACATCATCAGCATACTGTTCTTTGATAGACTCAAATCCTAAAAGTTTAGCATCAAGAGTAGTGATAAGAGTATACCTACGAGATAACGCATCAGCTACGACGTTCTCTTTACCTTGTTTGTACTTGATCACGTATGGGAACATCTCAATGAACTCTATCCACTTGGCATGACGCTTATGCAGCTTACTCTATCCTTTCAAATGCTTCAAGGACTCATGATCAGTGTGGATGACAAATTCTTTGGGCCACAAGTAATGTTGCCATGTCTCCAACGCCCTCACTAACGTGTACATCTCCTTGTCATATGTGGGATAGTTAAGTGCTGCTCCACTTAACTTCTCACCAAAGAAAGCAATTGGGCGTTTTTCCTGCATAAGCACAGCTCCAATACCTACACCTAAGGCATCGCACTCAATCTCAAAAGTTTTAGTAAAGTTAGGCAGAGATAACAAAGGAGCATAACAAAGTTTATCCTTAAGCAAATTAAAAGCATGCTCTTGTGCAGGACCCCAATGAAATGCAACGTTCTTTTTGACAACTTCAATCAAAGGTGCAGCTATAGTGCTAAAATCTCTAACGAATCGACGATAGAAACTAGCTAAACCATGGAAACTACGCACATCAGAAACAGACTTAGGTACAGGCCAATCTTTAATTGCCTTTACCTTCTCAATATCAACAGAAATGCCATGTGAAGAAACGTCATACCCAAGAAAAACAATCTTATCAGTGCAGAATGTACATTTCTTAAAATTGGCATACAAACTTGCATTCCTCAAAACAGTAAGAACGTTCCTAAGATGCTCAACATGCTCATGCAGACTCTTACTGTAGATCAAAATGTCATCAAAATAGACAACCACATACTTACCAATGAAATCACGTAAAACATAGTTCATTAATCTCATGAATGTACTGGGTGCATTAGTCAAACCAAAAGGCATAACTAACCACTCGTAGAGACCATGTTTAGTCTTAAATGCGGTTTTCCATTCATCACCTTCTTTCATGCGAATTTGGTGATATCCGCTCTTTAAATTGATTTTAGAAAACATGCATGCACCATGCAATTCATCAAGCATATCATCTAGCCTAGGAATAGGATAGCGGTACTTTACAGTGATTTTGTTGACGGCTCGGCAGTCAATGCACATCCTCCACGTCCCATCTTTTTTTGGCACAAGCAGTACGGGCACGGCGCATGGACTCATGCTCTCTCTCACATAACCTTTCCTCATGAGCTCCTCAACTTGCCGTTGAAGCTCCTTCGTCTCCTCGAGATTACTTCTGTAGGCTGGACGGTTAGGAATGGTAGCTCCGGGGACAAGGTCAATCATGTGCTCGATCCCACGAATCGGTGGTAATCCACTTGGGATCTCCTCAGGGATTACATCCTCGAACTCCTGCAACAATGAGACAACATCAGTAGGCAAAGTATCATGGAGTTCAGCATCAATAAAATAAGAATCTTTAAATAAGAGTAAAAGGATAGGAGACTTAGCAAGAAATGCAGTCTTCACATCTCGGGGTTTGGCATAGCAGCTCACTGTTTTGCTTTCCTTGTTTTCCTTCTTTTCTTTCTGTTCTTTTGCTTGCTTCCTTTGCTCATCATGTTGCTCCTTTAGCCTTAATTGGTCCTCATAAATCTCCTTGGGGCTAAGGGGAGCAAGAGCGATCTTCTTGCCATCCATAGTAAAGGAGTAACGGTTAGTGTAACCGTCGTGGATGACTCTCCGATCATACTGCCACGGTCTGCCCAACAACATGTGGCTAGCTTGCATGGGCACCACGTCACACAACACCTCATCATGATACCTTCCAATACGAAAAGGAACCAAGACTTGCTTCACCACGTTGACTTCACCACAGTCATTAATCCACTGCAACTTATATGGGTGGTGATGCTTGGTAGTGGGCAACTTTAACTTATCAACAAGGTATGTGCTAGCAACATTAGTACAACTCCCACCATCAATGATTACAGTACATACCTTGTCACGAATATGGCATCTCGTATGGAAGATGTTCTCGCGCTGTGCCTCATCCTCAAACTTCACATGAGTAGTAAGAGCACGCCTAGCAACAAGTGCTTCACCATGAGCAGCATACTCAACAACTTCTTCTTCATCAACATTTTCTAACGCAGGCATCTCATCTTCTACACCGATTTCAGAACCTTCACTCTCAACATCTCCATTCCCATGCATGATCATCACTCTACGGTTGGGACACTGTGAGGCAATATGTCCACGACCTAAACACTTGAAACACTTAATGTCACGTGTCCTGCTTTGGGATGCTTGGGCAGGTTCAGTCTTGGGCTTTGGAGGGCCCTCAAGCTTGGGCTTAGCATGGCTCTCTAACTTAGGCGTAGACACAGGCGTATCATCCCTACGAAAGGTGTTAGATTTCCAAACAGGAACTGAACTAGGAGTGAAACGGGATGTACCTTTCCGTTGGAGTTGCCTTTCGACTTTGATGGCCACATGCATCATCTCCTCTAAGTCCATGTAATGCTGCAACTCTACTACATTGGCAATATCACGATTTAAGCCTTGGAGAAAACGAGCCATAGTAGCTTTTGCATCCTCCTGGATATTGGCTCGGATCATGGTTATTTCCATCTCTTTGTAATAATCCTCAACACTCTTTGTGATATGGACCTCACCGAAAGAAGATGAGGTTCATATGAAGAAGACGAAGAACACTTGAAAAAAAAAACAATAACAAGTTAAAAACGCAGCAAAAGAAAATAAAAATTAGAAGTAAAACCAAGACCCGTTGTGTAGAAACACAAGAACCTATGGTATTGGACCAAGACCCGTTGCCTAGAAAAGCAAGAACCTATGGTATATATTGGTGGAAGGTAGAAGAACGCCACAAGGAAGACCTTGATAAGTTCAAGAGTTCTCAAGAGAACCAAAGAGAAGAAGTCTCTCAATTTTATTGCTAAAATCAATTGTGTTCTCCCCAAAGGGTTACATAACTATTTATAGGCAAATAGATAACTTGCAGCACAAGTAATAGGAATCCTACTTTCCTAACTTGCAGAATAGGAAATAGCAAACTTGCAGAACAAGCAATAGGAATCCTACTCTCCTAACTTGCAGAACAAGTAATAGAAGTCTTACAAAATCTATTATTTAAAAAGGAATTGGGCTTAAATTAAATTAAGACAATGTTCAGCCCAATAATACTTAACTAAATAAAATATGCATCTAGCCTAATTTGCATTTCGGCCCAATACTTGTGTGTCTTCAAGAAGGTTGAACTTGGGCTTGGATCATGTTGTAGAAGACTTTATCATCCTCCATGCTCAAGCTTTGTTGGGCTTTCTCTCTAGCAATATCAATGAAACCAGCCAAGGCTTGTTGCATCATCTTTGATTTAGCTCTTGTAATTGGACCTCCATGGATACTCAAAGGATCACGATCATCACGAACATGACTTGAGCTTTGTGAGCTTGGATCTCCATCATTCCCCCTCTCCTCGAAAGGATTTGTCCTCAAATCAGAATCACCTACATCAATATCAAAGGGAGAAATATCAGAAACATTAAATGTAGCACTAACATTATACTCACCTGGAAGATCTAACTTATAAGCATTGTCATTGATCTTCTTAATCACTTGGAATGGTCCATCTCCTCGAGGTTGCAACTTGGAGCGACGCTGAGCAGGAAATCTCTCTTTACGCATATGTACCCAAACCCAATCACCAGGTTCAAAGACAACTTTCTTGCGATGCTTGTTGGCTTGAGTAGCATATTGCTCAGTCCTCTTTTTAATGTTTTGACGTACCTTCTCATGTAGTTGCTTAACAAAATCAGCTTTCTTTTCCCCATCCAAACTAGCTCTCTCCTCAATAGGTAGTAGTAAAAGATCCAATGGAGTGAGTGGATTAAAACCATAGACAACTTCAAAGGGAGAATAACTAGTAGTGGAATGCACACTTCTATTGTAAGCAAACTCCACATGAGGCAAACAATCTTCCCAATTCTTCAAATTCTTTTGAATAATGGACCTCAACAAAGTAGACAAAGTACGATTGACTACTTCAGTTTGACCATCGGTTTGTGGATGACAAGTAGTTGAAAACAATAGCTTTGTTCCTAACTTTCCCCATAATGTTTTCCAAAAATAGCTAAGGAACTTCACATCACGGTCAGAAACAATGGTCCTCGGAACCCCATGTAGACGAACAATTTCCTTGAAGAATAAATCGGCAATGTTACTTGCATCATCTGTCTTGTGACAAGCAATGAAGTGAGCCATCTTAGAGAACCTATCAACAACAACAAAAACAGAATCTCTACCTCTCTTTGTTCTTGGTAACCCCAAAACAAAGTCCATAGAAATGTCAGTCCAAGGAGCAGTAGAATTAGGCAATGGAGTATAAAGACCATGATTCATAACTCTAGACTTAGCTTGTTTACAAGTGACACATCTCTCACACAATTTTTCAACATCTCTTTTCATGTTAGGCCAAAAGAAGTGATCATGCAATATATCTAAAGTTTTCTTTACTCCAAAATGTCCCATTAACCCACCACTATGGGCTTCTCTAACAAGTAATTCTCTTAAAGAACTCCTAGGCACACATAATCTATTTTCCCTAAATAAGAATCCATCATGCCTATAAAACTTTCCAAAACCAGTTTTCTCACATGCAATGAACACATTTTCAAAATCCTCATCAGTAGCATACAAGTCTTTAATATACTCAAATCCAAGTAGTTTTGCATTAAGAGTAGTGATTAGAGTATACCTTCGAGATAATGCATCAGCCACGACATTTTCTTTACCTTGTTTATATTTGATCACATATGGAAATGTTTCAATGAACTCCATCCACTTGGCATGACGCTTGTTCAACTTGCTTTGTCCTTTCAAGTGCTTCAAGGACTCATGATCAGTGTGGATGACAAATTCCTTGGGCCATAAATAGTGTTGCCATGTTTCCAAGGCCCTCACTAATGCATACATCTCTTTATCATATGTGGGATAGTTAAGGGCAGCTCCACTTAACTTCTCACTGAAAAAAGCAATGGGGCGCTTCTCCTGCATTAAAACAGCTCCAATACCTATACTTGAAGCATCACACTCAATCTCAAAAGTTTTAGAAAAGTCAGGTAAGGATAATAAAGCTGCAGAACAAAGCTTCTCTTTAAGCAAGTTAAAAGCATGATCTTGCTCAAGACCCCATTTAAATCCAACATTCTTTTTAACAACATCAGTTAGAGGTGCAGCTAGTGTACTGAAGTCTCTAACAAACCTACGATAGAAACTAGCTAATCCATGAAAACTACGCACCTCAGAGATATTCTTAGGTATAGGCCAATCTTTAATTGCCTTGACCTTTTCATCTTCTACTGCTATACCCTTAGAAGAAATAACATATCCAAGAAATGTAATCTTATCAGTGCAAAAGGAACATTTCTTAAGGTTAGCATACAACTTTTCCTTTCTCAAGACATTAAGCACATTCTTTAAATGTTCAATATGTTCATGCAAACTTCTACTATAGATCAAGATATCATCAAAATAGACAACTACAAATTTTCCAATGAAAGCACGCAAGACATGGTTCATTAATCTCATGAAAGTGCTAGGTGCATTAGTTAATCCAAAAGGCATAACTAACCATTCATACAAACCATGCTTAGTCTTAAATGCAGTTTTCCATTCATCACCTTCTCTCATGCGAATTTGATGATAACCACTTTTCAAATCAATTTTAGAAAAGATGCAAGAACCATGTAACTCATCAAGCATATCATCTAATCTAGGAATGGGATAGCGATACTTTACAGTGATTTTGTTGATGGCACGACAATCAACACACATCCTCCACGTCCCATCCTTCTTAGGAACAAGTAACACAGGAACAGCACATGGACTCATGCTCTCTCTAACGTAGCCTTTCTTCATGAGCTCGTCAACTTGCCTTTGAAGCTCCTTTGTCTCCTCGGGATTACTTCTATAGGCAGGTCTGTTGGGAATGGCAGCTCCAGGAACAAGGTCTATTTGATGCTCAATTCCCCTAATAGGTGGCAAACCATTTGGAATCTCCTCGGGGAATATATCTCCAAATTCCTTCAAAAGAGACACAACATTAGTAGGCAAAGAAGATTTAAGATCATTAGAACTAAAACAAGATTCTTTATATAAAAACAAAAGGATTGGGCACTTAGCTAAAAAAGCAGCCTTTACATCACTTTGCTTTGCATAGAAGCTCACGTCCTTTCTTTCTTTCTTTGCAATATCTTTGCCTTTATCTAGATTCTTCGACCTTTGTTGTGATTCATTCTGCTCTTTCAACCTCAATTGATCCTCATAAATCTCCGTAGGACTCAAGGGTGCAAGTGTGAATTTCTTACCAGCCATGGTAAATGAATAACGGTTTGTAAATCCATCATGTATGACATGTCTATCAAATTGCCATGGCCTTCCTAAAAGCAAATGACCAGCATGCATAGGCACAACATCACACAACACTTTATCATTGTACCTTCCAATTGAAAATAGCACCAATACTTGCTTGGTCACATTTACTTCTCCACAATTATTGAGCCATTGAAGTTTGTATGGTTTGGGATGTTTTGTAGTGGGCAAACTCAATTTGTCAACCAAATAAGTGCTAGCAACATTAGTGCAACTACCACCATCAATAATCAAAGAGCATACCTTATTGTTGACGTGGCATCTAGTATGAAAAATATTTTCTCGTTGCACTTCATCTTCATCCTTAACTTGGGCACTTAATGCACGACGAGCTACAAGTGCTTCACCATGTGCAGCAAACTCAACATAGTCATCATCCTCATTAATGTCCTCCAATGGTGGCATCTCATCATCAACATCAGAATCTTCACTTACAACATCACCATCATCACGCATAATCATGACTCGTTTGTTTGGGCATTGTGATGCAATGTGTCCTCTTCCCAAACATCTAAAACACTTAATGTCTCTACTCTTACCTTGGGATGCTTGGATAGCCTCGGGTTTGGGCTTTTGGACACTCTCACCCTTAGGCTTGAATGAGGATTCAGTCTTAAGTTTGAATGTAGTCTTATCATCCCTTCGAAAGGTGTTCGGTTTCCAAGAAGAAGATGAACTAGAACCTTGCATAAAACGAGATGAATAACCTTTTCTCTTGAGTTGCCTTTCAACCTTGATAGCCATATGCAACATATCATCAAACTCCACATAGTGATGTAACTCCACTACATTAGCAATCTCACGATTCAATCCTTGTAAGAATCGAGCCATAGTAGCTTCACTATCCTCTTCAACATTAGCTCTGATCATGATAATTTCCATTTCTTTATGATAATCCTCAACACTCTTAGAACCTTGAGTGAGACCTTGTAACCTTTGATAAAGCTCTCTATAGTAATGATTAGGAACAAACCTTTTTCTCATAACACGTTTCATTTCATTCCATGTAACTATAGGTGGCTCTCTATTCCTACGTCTACCAAGCATGAGTTGGTCCCACCAAATGATTGCATAATTCGTGAACTCTACAGCAGCAAGTTTCACCTTTTTTTCTTCGGAATAGTTATGGCAATCAAAGACCATCTCCACTTTCTTTTCCCATTCTAAGTAAGCCTCAGGATCATTCTTACCTTGAAAGGAAGGAATCTTCAATTTGATACTTCCTAAATTTCCATCTATCCTATCATAATACCTATCTCCTTTATACCTATCTCCACGACCTCCTTTATTACCATGGTTACCTTTAACACTTCTACTAAACTCATCATCATCAAACTCATCATCAACTTTATCATCAAAGTCATTATTCACAACATTGCCATTCTCATGAGAAGTATCACTTGGCTTTACCTTGGCTAGGATAGCTTCATGTTCCTCCAACTTATCATGAATATTATTAAACCTCAACTCTATCCTTGAAAATTGTTGTTGCATAGCATGGAACATGAACTCGATCTTACTCAAATCAGGCTTTTCACTATTAGAAGACATGATTTTATCCTGCAAGAAACGTTAGTAAAAGAAAAGGACCTCACAAGTATGACCTCACGTGTTTACACTCAATACACACAAGACTGTAACACACACTCGTGTTTCACACAATTTTAATATGGCTTTTCTCTACTAATGTTACTCACACACTCTTGCCTTTTTCCCTCACACAACTTTTCTCTATAGGTTCTATATTGAACTCAAGACTTAATCAAAAATCAGCTTATGGAATTCAACTATCAACCAACAATAAACAAGATGAGCACAAGATTTTAATCAAGGGAAAACAAAACAATGAATACTCAACAAGACTTAGCAAGACTCAGCAAGACTCAATAAGACTTAAGAAGACTCCAATGAAACTAAACCTTGAAGGAAATTTGTGTATTTTGGGGTGTTTAATTAAGGTAGGGTTTAGCCAAAGGTGGGGTAGTTTTGTCCTTTTATGTGGTAGGGTCAAAAAGGTAATTTTAGACAGTAGGGTAAAATGGCAGTAATGAATTTTCAAATTAGGCAAATAAGAAATCGCAAAGCTCAAGAAAGAATGACTACCTCAAGATTTTCATGAAGCACACCTCCACGAATTACCTTTGATATTGCACTTGCTACACACGATGTAATAAAATCCCCTCTTGAATTGATTTTTCTTTTCTCTTTTTTTTCTTTTCTTTTTTTTTCTCTTTTTTCTCTTTTTTTTATATTTTACTAAACTAAACGAACAATGAAAAAAAAATCTAAATAATAAGAAGAGGTTTACTTGGGGAACAAGGCAACTTTTTTGACAAAAACAAGCTAGTTTTGGTAGCAGCTTGTGTACCAAGGAATGAGAGGGAACGGTGGCTTGTGAAACAAGTAGTCTTTATGTGATGTAGAGCTTTTGAAGGTTTCTTGGTGAGCAAGAAAACCTTTGGGATTTGGTTGCTTGGAGAACAAGATAGGGTTTACTTGGTGGCTAAGTAAAGACAATAGGTTTGAGGGACAAACAATATTAGTGATGGCTTGGAAAAGGATTCAAGATCAAGGTTTGTCCATGACAAGAAGACAAAGAAAAAAAAACAAAAACGAAACTCCCACGAATTAAACCTAAGCTCTGATGCCAAATGATATGGACCTCACCGAAAGAAGATGAGGTTCATATGAAGAAGACGAAGAACACTTGAAAAAAAAAACAATAACAAGTTAAAAACGCAGCAAAAGAAAATAAAAATTAGAAGTAAAACCAAGACCCGTTGTGTAGAAACACAAGAACCTATGGTATTGGACCAAGACCCGTTGCCTAGAAAAGCAAGAACCTATGGTATATATTGGTGGAAGGTAGAAGAACGCCACAAGGAAGACCTTGATAAGTTCAAGAGTTCTCAAGAGAACCAAAGAGAAGAAGTCTCTCAATTTTATTGCTAAAATCAATTGTGTTCTCCCCAAAGGGTTACATAACTATTTATAGGCAAATAGATAACTTGCAGCACAAGTAATAGGAATCCTACTTTCCTAACTTGCAGAATAGGAAATAGCAAACTTGCAGAACAAGCAATAGGAATCCTACTCTCCTAACTTGCAGAACAAGTAATAGAAGTCTTACAAAATCTATTATTTAAAAAGGAATTGGGCTTAAATTAAATTAAGACAATGTTCAGCCCAATAATACTTAACTAAATAAAATATGCATCTAGCCTAATTTGCATTTCGGCCCAATACTTGTGTGTCTTCAAGAAGGTTGAACTTGGGCTTGGATCATGTTGTAGAAGACTTTATCATCCTCCATGCTCAAGCTTTGTTGGGCTTTCTCTCTAGCAATATCAATGAAACCAGCCAAGGCTTGTTGCATCATCTTTGATTTAGCTCTTGTAATTGGACCTCCATGGATACTCAAAGGATCACGATCATCACGAACATGACTTGAGCTTTGTGAGCTTGGATCTCCATCACTTTGAACCCTGGGTAAGACCTTGGAGCTTCTGGTATAACTCTCTGTAGTAATGAGTAGGAACAAATCTCTTCCGCATGATGCGCTTCATCTCATCCCATGTAGACACTGGAGGATCACCATATCTTCTTCTACTAGTGACTAACTGATCCCACCAAACCATAGCATACTCTGTGAACTCAATTGCTGCAAGTTTGACCTTCTTTTCCTCAGAGTAGTGGTGGCAGTCAAACACCATTTCAATCTTCCTTTCCCACTCCAAATATTGATGGAGATCCAGTTGCTCGTGATGTTCGTGATGCTAAGGATCCATTGGTCATCCAAGGAGGTCCAATTACCCGAGCTCGAGCTAAGAAGATGCAACAAGCCTTGGCCTCATTAATGCAACAAGCTCTAGCATCATTGAAGTGTCAAGGAAGCTTCCATGAAGAGTCCCAAGACATCTATACTTACTTGGAAGCCCAAACGACATGAGCATGGTTTACTGTCTTATTTTAGCTTAACAATAAGATGGGCTAACTGTTTGTATAGCCCACGATTGAGTCTTATTGTGTTTTGGACTATTTATTTTATGTAACTAGGTTTAGGCATGAATTTGGGTTTAGTCTTATTTTCTATTGGTGTTAATTCCAGCCCACTTGTTTATGGGCTTAAGTGCTAGGTATTATTATAAATACCTTGTAAACGCTATTGATGAACAGATGAGTTAAGTGAATTTTCAGATATTGAGTGTGCCTTTCTCTTGGGTTCCCTCTCTACTAGGCTTATCAAGGTCTTCTTCCTTGTGGCGCCTCCTTCTTCACCATCCACCATTGCTATACCTTAGGTTCTCGAATTCTTATTCGTAGGGTCAAGGTCCAATACCTTTGGGTTCGAGTCTCTTTAGGCTTCGGGTCTAGGTTTCAGAAGTTGTCATTCATCAACTTTGTTTCTGTCCTTGCGTTTTCAGCCCCTTCAATTTTCAAGCTACGTTTCCTCTTGTCCGTGCGCATCAGTTGGTAATCAGAGCTTAGGTTTCGATTTTCTGGTTTGTTTCTGCGTCACTCACTTTTCGATTTTTGGTTTGTTGGTTTCGATTTTTTTTTGTCTTTTGTTTGTTTCAATTTCTGGTTTTTTTTTTGTGCGTCTCTCACTTTCGTTAAAACCCTAGCCGCCACTTTTTTCATAACCCCCTAGCCGCCACTTATTTCATAACCCTAAACCCTAGCCGCCACTTTTTTTTTTCATAACCCTAGCCGCCACTTATTTCAAAACCCTAGCCGCACCCCTTCAATCAAAAAAAAAAAACCCTAGCCGCAATTCCTCAAAACCCTAGCCGCACTTCCTCACAACCCTAGCCGCATCTCTCCAGAACCCTAGCCGCATCCCTCCAGAAAAAAAAAAAACCCTAGCCGCAATTCCTTAAAAAACCCTAATCGCACCACTTCAAAAAAAAAAAACACCTTGCTGCACCCCTACTCTTTTCAAGGAAACCGCAAAACTTAGATTAAAAAAAAAAGAAGAGGAAAAAGAAAGAAAGAAAAGAATTCAAAAAAAAAAAGAAGAATTCGAAAAAAAAAAAATTGTTGTGGTACTGTTCAAACTGAAAATTTTGGTTGAGTTAGGAGGTGTGCGAGTACTCGTTTTAAAGAAAACGACGAAAGAAACCGAACCAGTTGAGCTTTGCTTCACTGGCCATACCCTATCTTGGCCAAATTCCATTGTTTTCTTATAGTTTTAGGCTATTTTTCATTTTTTTTGGTCCTTCTAGTGATTTTTTTTATTTTTTTGATTATTTTTTTTATTCTGTCTTTCTTTCTTTGAGTCATCCTAGCCCTAGCCATACCTTTCTGTGAAAGAAAAAAGCAAGCATTCAGAAGAAAAAAAATCAAAAAAAAAATACCTGGTGAATTAGTTGATTCTGTGAGGTTGAGTCTTTGATTAAGTCTCTAGTGCGATTGTGAACCTATAGAGTTAAGGTAGAGTAAGGGAAAAAGGCATGAGTGTGTGAGAGACATTAGTAGAGAAAAGCCAAATTACTTGAGTGAAACACGAGTGTAAACACGTGAGGATATCTTTGTTGAAAATGTCTTCTGAAGGTGATAAGTCCGACTTCAAAAAGATTGAATTCATGCTTCAGGCAATGCAACAACAGTTCCAACGGATGGACGTGAAATTCAATGACATTCATGATAAGTTGAACCAACATGAAGTTCGGTTTGCAAAGATCCATCAAGGTGATACTTCTCGTCTAAAGAGTAAGGTTGTTGCCAATGACGAGTATGATGGTAATGTTGGGTATGATTCAAACGAAGAGTCTGGGATTGATAGACATCATAGAAGGTACCATGGGTATAGAGATCGAGTTGATAGAGCCTGTGATAGAGGCAAGGAGAAGATGGATGTAAACCTTGGCAGTATAAAATTGAAGATTCCTCCTTTCCATGGCAAGAATGATCCTGAGGCATATTTGGAGTGGGAAAGGAAGATTGAAATGGTGTTTGACTGCCACCACTACTCTGAGGAAAAGAAGGTCAAACTTGCAGCAATTGAGTTCACAGAGTATGCTATGGTTTGGTGGGATCAGTTAGTCACTAGTAGAAGAAGATATGGTGATCATCCAGTGTCTACATGGGATGAGATGAAGCGCATCATGCGGAAGAGATTTGTTCCTACTCATTACTACAAAGAGTTATACCAGAAGCTCCAAGGTCTTACCCAGGGTTCAAAGAGTGTTGAGGATTATTACAAAGAGATGGAAATAACCATGATCCGAGCCAATATCCAGGAGGATGCAGAAGCTACTATGGCTCGTTTTCTCCAAGGCTTAAATCGTGATATTGCCAATGTAGTAGAGTTGCAGCATTACATGGACTTAGAGGAGATGATGCATGTGGCCATCAAAGTCGAAAGGCAACTCCAACGGAAAGGTACATCCGGTTTCACTCCTAGTTCAGTTCCTGTTTGGAAATCTAACACCTTTCGTAGGGATGATACGCCTGTGTCTACGCCTAAGTCAGAGAGCCATGCTAAGCCCAAGCTTGAGGGCCCTCCAAAGCCCAAGACTGAACCTGCCCAAGCATCCCAAAGCAGGACACGTGACATTAAGTGTTTCAAGTGTTTAGGTCGTGGACATATTGCCTCACAGTGTCCCAACCGTAGAGTGATGATCATGCATGGGAATGGAGATGTTGAGAGTGAAGGTTCTGAAATTGGTGTAGAAGATGAGATGCCTGCGTTAGAAAATGTTGATGAAGAAGAAGTTGTTGAGTATGCTGCTCATGGTGAAGCACTTGTTGCTAGGCGTGCTCTTACTACTCATGTGAAGTTTGAGGATGAGGCACAGCGCGAGAACATCTTCCATACGAGATGCCATATTCGTGACAAGGTATGTACTGTAATCATTGATGGTGGGAGTTGTACTAATGTTGCTAGCACATACCTTGTTGATAATTTAAAGTTGCCCACTACCAAGCATCACCACCCATATAAGTTGCAGTGGATTAATGACTGTGGTGAAGTCAACGTGGTGAAGCAAGTCTTGGTTCCTTTTCGTATTGGAAGGTATCACGATGAGGTGTTGTGTGACGTGGTGCCCATGCAAGCTAGCCACATGTTGTTGGGCAGACCGTGGCAGTATGATCGGAGAGTCATCCACGACGGTTACACTAACCGTTACTCCTTTATTATGGATGGCAAGAAGATCGCTCTTGCTCCCCTTAGCCCCAAGGAGATTTATGAGGACCAATTAAGGCTAAAGGAGCAACATGATGAGCAAAGGAAGCAAGCAAAAGAACAGAAAGAAAAGAAGGAAAACAAGGAAAGCAAAACAGTGAGCTGCTATGCCAAACCCCGAGATGTGAAGACTGCATTTCTTGCTAAGTCTCCTATCCTTTTACTCTTATTTAAAGATTCTTATTTTATTGATGCTGAACTCCCTGATACTTTGCCTACTGATGTTGTCTCATTGTTGCAGGAGTTCGAGGATGTATTCCCTGAGGAGATCCCAAGTGGATTACCACCGATTCGTGAGATCGAGCACATGATTGACCTTGTCCCCGGAGCTACCATTCCTAACCGTCCAGCCTACAGAAGTAATCCCGAGGAGACGAAGGAGCTTCAACGGCAAGTTGAGGAGCTCATGAGGAAAGGTTATGTGAGAGAGAGCATGAGTCCATGCGCCGTGCCCGTCCTGCTTGTGCCAAAAAAAGATGGGACGTGGAGGATGTGCATTGACTGTCGAGCCGTCAACAAAATCACTGTAAAGTACCGCTATCCTATTCCTAGGCTAGATGATATGCTTGATGAATTGCATGGTGCATGCATGTTTTCTAAAATCGATTTAAAGAGTGGATATCACCAAATTCGTATGAAAGAAGGTGATGAATGGAAAACCGCATTTAAGACTAAACATGGTCTCTACGAGTGGTTAGTTATGCCTTTTGGCTTGACTAATGCACCCAGTACAGTCATGAGATTAATGAACCATGTTTTACGTGATTTCATTGGTAAGTATGTGGTTGTCTATTTTGATGACATTTTGATCTACAGTAAGAGTCTGCATGAGCATGTTGAGCATCTTAGGAACGTTCTTACTGTTTTGAGGAATGCAAGTTTGTATGCCAATTTTAAGAAATGTACATTCTGCACTGATAAGATTGTTTTTCTTGGGTATGTCGTTTCTTCACATGGCATTTCTGTTGATATTGAGAAGGTAAAGGCAATTAAAGATTGGCCTGTACCTAAGTCTGTTTCTGAGGTGCGTAGTTTCCATGGTTTAGCTAGTTTCTATCATCGATTCGTTAGAGATTTTAGCACTATAGCTGCACCTTTGATTGAAGTTGTCAAAAAGAATGTTGCATTTCATTGGGGTCCTGCACAAGAGCATGCTTTTAATTTGCTTAAGGATAAACTTTGTTCTGCTCCTTTGTTATCTCTGCCTGACTTTACTAAAACTTTTGAGATTGAGTGCGATGCCTCAGGTGTAGGTATTGGAGCTGTGCTTATGCAGGAAAAACGCCCAATTGCTTTCTTTAGTGAGAAGTTAAGTGGAGCAGCACTTAACTATCCCACATATGACAAGGAGATGTACGCGTTAGTGAGGGCGTTGGAGACATGGCAACATTACTTGTGGCCCAAAGAATTTGTCATCCACACTGATCATGAGTCCTTGAAGCATTTGAAAGGACAGAGTAAGCTGCATAAGCGTCATGCCAAGTGGATAGAGTTCATTGAGATGTTCCCGTACGTGATCAAGTACAAACAAGGTAAAGAGAACGTCGTAGCTGATGCGTTATCTCGTAGGTATACTCTTATCACTACTCTTGATGCTAAACTTTTAGGATTTGAGTATATCAAAGAACAGTATGCTGATGATGTTGATTTTGGTAATGTTTATGATGCATGTGCTACATCTGGTTTTGGCAAGTTCTTTAGGCATGATGGGTTCTTATTTAGAGAAAATAAATTATGTATGCCTAGGAGTTCATTGCGCGAGCTGTTAGTTAGAGAGGCCCATAGTGGCGGATTAATGGGTCACTTTGGAGTTAGGAAAACTCTAGATGTTTTGCAAGAACATTTCTTTGGGCCTAACATGAGGAGAGATGTAGAGAGGTTATGTGCTCGATGCATTTCACGTAGGCAAGCTAAATCTAGAGTTCATAATCATGGTTTATATACTCCTTTACCCATTCCTACTACTCCGTGGACTGATATCTCTATGGATTTTGTTTTGGGCTTGCCTCGAACAAAACGCGGTAGAGATTCTGTTTTAGTTGTGGTTGACAGGTTCTCTAAGATGGCTCATTTCATCGCCTGCCACAAGACGGATGACGCGAGCAATGTTGCTGACCTTTACTTCAAAGAGATAGTACGTCTACATGGTGTACCGAGGACTATTGTTTCCGATCGTGATGTCAAGTTCCTTAGTTACTTTTGGAAGACGTTATGGGGAAAGTTGGGAACGAAATTGTTATTCTCCACCACTTGTCACCCCCAGACTGATGGACAGACTGAGGTTGTCAATCGAACCCTATCTACCTTATTGAGGTCCATTATCCAAAAGAATTTGAAGAATTGGGAAGATTGCTTGCCCCATGTGGAGTTTGCATATAACCGCAGTGTTCACTCCACTACTAGTTGCTCTCCATTCGAAGTTGTTTATGGCTTCAATCCTCTTACTCCTTTGGATTTGTTGCCATTACCGAGTGCGGAGCAAAGTAACTTGGATGGAGAACAGAAGGCTAAGTTTGTGAAGCAACTCCATGAGAGAGTTCGTCAAGCTATTGAAAAGAAGACTGAGCAGTATACCACCCAAGCAAATAAGCATCGAAAGAAAGTAGTCTTTGAGCCTGGTGATTGGGTTTGGGTGCATATGAGAAAGGAGAGGTTTCCTGTTCAGCGACGAACCAAGCTGCATCCCCGAGGAGATGGACCATTCCGAGTCATAGAGAAGATCAACGATAATGCCTACAAATTGGATCTTCCTGGTGAGTATGGTGTATCTGCTACTTTTAATGTTTCTGATCTTTCTCCCTTTTCTTTCGATGAAGGTATATGCGATTTGAGGACAAATCCTTTTGAGGAGAGGGGGAATGATGGAGATCCACTTGCTCGTGATGTTCGTGATGCTAAGGATCCATTGGTCATCCAAGGAGGTCCAATTACCCGAGCTCGAGCTAAGAAGATGCAACAAGCCTTGGCCTCATTAATGCAACAAGCTCTGGCATCATTGAAGTGTCAAGGAAGCTT
This sequence comes from Heritiera fomes, assembly GCA_032173925.1. Lineage (NCBI taxonomy): Eukaryota > Viridiplantae > Streptophyta > Magnoliopsida > Malvales > Malvaceae > Heritiera > Heritiera fomes. Next base: position 32,480,484 of record JAPDPM010000002.1, on the reverse strand, counting down.
CCATGAAGAGTCCCAAGACATCTATACTTACTTGGAAGCCCAAACGACATGAGCATGGTTTACTGTCTTATTTTAGCTTAACAATAAGATGGGCTAAGTGTTTGGATAGCCCACGATTGAGTCTTGTTGTGTTTTGGACTATTTATTTTATGTAACTAGGTTTAGGCATGAATTTGGGTTTAGTCTTATTTTCTATTGGTGTTAATTCCAGCCCACTTGTTTATGGGCTTAAGTGCTAGGTATTATTATAAATACCTTGTAAACGCTATTGATGAACAGATGAGTTTAGTGAATTTTCAGATATTGAGTGTGCCTTTCTCTTGGGTTCCCTCTCTACTAGGCTTATCAAGGTCTTCTTCCTTGTGGCGCCTCCTTCTTCACCATCCACCATTGCTATACCTTAGGTTCTCGAATTCTTATTCGTAGGGTCAAGGTCCAATACCTTTGGGTTCGAGTCTCTTTAGGCTTCGGGTCTAGGTTTCAGAAGTTGTCATTCATCAACTTTGTTTCTGTCCTTGCGTTTTCAGCCCCTTCAATTTTCAAGCTACGTTTCCTCTTGTTCGTGCGCATCAAATATGCCTCAGGATCATTCTTGCCTTGGAAAGGAGGAATCTTCAATTTTATACTGCCAAGGTTTCCATCCATCTTCTCCTTGCCTCTATCACAGGCTCTATCAACTCGATCTCTATACCCATGGTACCTTCTATGATGTCTATCAATCCCAGACTCTTCGTTCGAATCATACCCAACATTACCATCATACTCGTCATTGGCAACAACCTTACTCTTTAGACGAGAAGTATCACCTTGCTGGATCTTTGCAAACCGAACTTCATGTTGGTTCAACTTATCATGAATGTCATTGAATTTCACGTCCATCCGTTGGAACTGTTGTTGCATTGCCTGAAGCATGAATTCAATCTTTTTGAAGTCGGACTTATCACCTTCAGAAGACATTTTCAACAAAGATATCCTCACGTGTTTACACTCGTGTTTCACTCAAGTAATTTGGCTTTTCTCTACTAATGTCTCTCACACACTCATGCCTTTTTCCCTTACTCTACCTTAACTCTATATGTTCATAATCGCACTAAAGACTCAATCAAAGACTCAACCTCACAGAATCAACTAATTCACCAGGTATTTTTTTTTTATTTTTTTTTCTTTCACAGAAAGGTATGGCTAGGGCTAGGATGACTCAAAGAAAGAAAGACAAAATAAAAAAAAATAATCAGAAAAATAAAAAAAATCACTAGAAGGACCAAAAAAAATGAAAAATAGCCTAAAACTATAGGAAAAGAATGGAATTTGGCCAAGATAGGGTATGGCCAGTGAAGCAAAGCTTAACCGGTTCGGTTTCTTTCGTCGTTTTCTTTAAAACGAGTACTCGCACACCTCCTAACTCAACCAAAATTTTCAGTTTGAACAGTACCACAACAATTTTTTTTTTTCGAATTCTTCTTTTTTTTTTTGAATTCTTTTCTTTCTTTTTTTTTCCTCTTCTTTTTTTTTTAATCTGAGTTTTGCGGTTTCCTTGAAAAGAGTAGGGGTGCAGCAAGGTGTTTTTTTTTTGAAGTGGTGCGATTAGGGTTTTTTTAAGGAATTGCGGCTAGGGTTCGGGAGAGATGCGGCTAGGGTTGTGAGGAAGTGCGGCTAGGGTTTTGAGGAATTGCGGCTAGGGTTTTTTTTTTGATTGAAGGGATGCGGCTAGGGTTTTGAAATAAGTGGCGGCTAGGGTTTTGAAATAAGTGGCGGCTAGGGTTATGAAAAAAAAAAGTGGCGGCTAGGGTTTAGGGTTATGAAATAAGTGGCGGCTAGGGTTCTAACGAAAGTGAGAGACGCACAAAAAAAAACCAGAAATTGAAACCAACAAAAGACAAAAAAAATCGAAACCAACAAACCAAAAATCGAAAAGTGAGTGACGCAGAAACAAACCAGAAACTCGAAACTTAAGCTCTGATACCAACTGATGCGCACGGACAAGAGGAAACGTAGCTTGAAAATTGAAGGGGCTGAAAACGCAAGGACAGAAACAAAGTTGATGAATGACAACTTCTGAAACCTAGACCCGAAGCTTAAAGAGACTCGAACCGAAAGGTATTGGACCTTGACCCTACGAATAAGAATTCGAGAACCTAAGGTATAGTAATGGTGGATGGTGAAGAAGGAGGCGCCACAAGGAAGAAGACCTTGATAAGCCTAGTAGAGAGGGAACCCAAGAGAAAGGCACACTCAATTTCTAAAAATTCACTTAACTGATCTCCTCATCAATAGCGTTTACAAGGTATTTATAATAATACCTAGCACTTAAGCCCATAAACAAGTGGGCTGGAATTAACACCAATAGAAAATAAGACTAAACCCAAATTCATGCCTAAACCTAGTTACATAAAATAAATAGTCCAAAATACAACAAGACTCAATCGTGGGCTATCCAAACACTTAGCCCATCTTATTGTTAAGCTAAAATAAGACAGTAAACCATGCTCATGTCGTTTGGGCTTCCAAGTAAGTATAGATGTCTTGGGACTCTTCATGGAAGCTTCCTTGACACTTCAATGATGCCAGAGCTTGTTGCATTAATGAGGCCAAGGCTTGTTGCATCTTCTTAGCTCGAGCTCGGGTAATTGGACCTCCTTGGATGACCAATGGATCCTTAGCATCACGAACATCACGAGCAAGTGGATCTCCATCATTCCCCCTCTCCTCAAAAGGATTTGTCCTCAAATCGCATATACCTTCATCGAAAGAAAAGGGAGAAAGATCAGAAACATTAAAAGTAGCAGATACACCATACTCACCAGGAAGATCCAATTTGTAGGCATTATCGTTGATCTTCTCTATGACTTGGAATGGTCCATCTCCTCGGGGATGCAGCTTGGTTCGTCGCTGAACAGGAAACCTCTCCTTTCTCATATGCACCCAAACCCAATCACCAGGCTCAAAGACTACTTTCTTTCGATGCTTATTTGCTTGGGTGGTATACTGCTCAGTCTTCTTTTCAATAGCTTGACGAACTCTCTCATGGAGTTGCTTCACAAACTTAGCCTTCTGTTCTCCATCCAAGTTACTTTGCTCCGCACTCGGTAATGGTAACAAATCCAAAGGAGTAAGAGGATTGAAGCCATAAACAACTTCGAATGGAGAGCAACTAGTAGTGGAGTGAACACTGCGGTTATATGCAAACTCCACATGGGGCAAGCAATCTTCCCAATTCTTCAAATTCTTTTGGATAATGGACCTCAATAAGGTAGATAGGGTTCGATTGACAACCTCAGTCTGTCCATCAGTCTGGGGGTGACAAGTGGTGGAGAATAACAATTTCGTTCCCAACTTTCCCCATAACGTCTTCCAAAAGTAACTAAGGAACTTGACATCACGATCGGAAACAATAGTCCTCGGTACACCATGTAGACGTACTATCTCTTTGAAGAAAAGGTCAGCAACATTGCTCGCGTCATCCGTCTTGTGGCAGGCGATGAAATGAGCCATCTTAGAGAACCTGTCAACCACAACTAAAACAGAATCTCTACCGCGTTTTGTTCGAGGCAAGCCCAAAACAAAATCCATAGAGATATCAGTCCACGGAGTAGTAGGAATGGGTAAAGGAGTATATAAACCATGATTATGAACTCTAGATTTAGCTTGCCTACATGAAATGCATCGAGCACATAATCTCTCTACATCTCTCCTCATGTTAGGCCAAAAGAAATGTTCTTGCAAAACATCTAGAGTTTTCCTAACTCCAAAGTGACCCATTAATCCGCCACTATGGGCCTCTCTAACTAACAGCTCTCCCAATGAACTCCTAGGCACACATAATTTATTTTCCCTAAATAAGAACCCATCATGCCTAAAGAACTTGCCAAAACCAGATGTAGCACATGCATCATAAACATTACCAAAATCAACATCATCAGCATACTGTTCTTTGATAGACTCAAATCCTAAAAGTTTAGCATCAAGAGTAGTGATAAGAGTATACCTACGAGATAACGCATCAGCTACGACGTTCTCTTTACCTTGTTTGTACTTGATCACGTATGGGAACATCTCAATGAACTCTATCCACTTGGCATGACGCTTATGCAGCTTACTCTGTCCTTTCAAATGCTTCAAGGACTCATGATCAGTGTGGATGACAAATTCTTTGGGCCACAAGTAATGTTGCCATGTCTCCAACGCCCTCACTAACGCGTACATCTCCTTGTCATATGTGGGATAGTTAAGTGCTGCTCCACTTAACTTCTCACCAAAGAAAGCAATTGGGTGTTTTTCCTGCATAAGCACAGCTCCAATACCTACACCTGAGGCATCGCACTCAATCTCAAAAGTTTTAGTAAAGTCAGGCAGAGATAACAAAGGAGCAGAACAAAGTTTATCCTTAAGCAAATTAAAAGCATGCTCTTGTGCAGGACCCCAATGAAATGCAACATTCTTTTTGACAACTTCAATCAAAGGTGCAGCTATAGTGCTAAAATCTCTAACGAATCGACGATAGAAACTAGCTAAACCATGGAAACTACGCACCTCAGAAACAGACTTAGGTACAGGCCAATCTTTAATTGCCTTTACCTTCTCAATATCAACAGAAATGCCATGTGAAGAAACGACATACCCAAGAAAAACAATCTTATCAGTGCAGAATGTACATTTCTTAAAATTGGCATACAAACTTGCATTCCTCAAAACAGTAAGAACGTTCCTAAGATGCTCAACATGCTCATGCAGACTCTTACTGTAGATCAAAATGTCATCAAAATAGACAACCACATACTTACCAATGAAATCACGTAAAACATGGTTCATTAATCTCATGAATGTACTGGGTGCATTAGTGAAGCCAAAAGGCATAACTAACCACTCGTAGAGACCATGTTTAGTCTTAAATGCGGTTTTCCATTCATCACCTTCTTTCATACGAATTTGGTGATATCCGCTCTTTAAATCGATTTTAGAAAACATGCATGCACCATGCAATTCATCAAGCATATCATGTAGCCTAGGAATAGGATAGCGGTACTTTACAGTGATTTTGTTGACGGCTCGGCAGTCAATGCACATCCTCCACGTCCCATCTTTTTTTGGCACAAGCAGTACGGGCACGGCGCATGGACTCATGCTCTCTCTCACATAACCTTTCCTCATGAGCTCCTCAACTTGCCGTTGAAGCTCCTTCGTCTCCTCGGGATTACTTCTGTAGGCTGGACGGTTAGGAATGGTAGCTCCGGGGACAAGGTCAATCATGTGCTCGATCCCACGAATCGATGGTAAACCACTTGGGATCTCGTCAGGGAATACATCCTCGAACTCCTGCAACAATGAGACAACATCAGTAGGCAAAGTATCATGGAGTTCAGCATCAATAAAATAAGAATCTTTAAATAAGAGTAAAAGGATAGGAGACTTAGCAAGAAATGCAGTCTTCACATCTCGGGGTTTGGCATAGCAGCTCACTGTTTTGCTTTCCTTGTTTTCCTTCTTTTCTTTCTGTTCTTTTGCTTGCTTCCTTTGCTCATCATGTTGCTCCTTTAGCCTTAATTGGTCCTCATAAATCTCCTTGGGGCTAAGGGGAGCAAGAGCGATCTTCTTGCCCGCTCTTGCCATCCATAGTAAAGGAGTAACGGTTAGTGTAACCGTCGTGGATGACTCTCCGATCATACTACCACGGTCTGCCCAACAACATGTGGCTAGCTTGCATGGGCACCACGTCACACAACACCTCATCGTGATACCTTCCAATACGAAAAGGAACCAAGACTTGCTTCACCACGTTGACTTCACCACAGTCATTAATCCACTGCAACTTATATGGGTGGTGATGCTTGGTAGTGGGCAACTTTAACTTATCAACAAGGTATGTGCTAGCAACATTAGTACAACTCCCACCATCAATGATTACAGTACATACCTTGTCACGAATATGGCATCTCGTATGGAAGATGTTCTCGCGCTGTGCCTCATCCTCAAACTTCACATGAGTAGTAAGAGCACGCCTAGCAACAAGTGCTTCACCATGAGCAGCATACTCAACAATTTCTTCTTCATCAACATTTTCTAACGCAGGCATCTCATCTTCTACACCGATTTCAGAACCTTCACTCTCAACATCTCCATTCCCATGCATGATCATCACTCTACGGTTGGGACACTGTGAGGCAATATGTCCACGACCTAAACACTTGAAACACTTAATGTCACGTGTCCTGCTTTGGGATGCTTGGGCAGGTTCAGTCTTGGGCTTTGGAGGGCCCTCAAGCTTGGGCTTAGCATGGCTCTCTAACTTAGGCGTAGACACAGGCGTATCATCCCTACGAAAGGTGTTAGATTCCCAAACAGGAACTGAACTAGGAGTGAAACGGGATGTACCTTTCCGTTGGAGTTGCCTTTCGACTTTGATGGCCACATGCATCATCTCCTCTAGGTCCATGTAATGCTGCAACTCTACTACATTGGCAATATCACGATTTAAGCCTTGGAGAAAACGAGCCATAGTAGCTTCTGCATCCTCCTGGATATTGGCTCGGATCATGGTTATTTCCATCTCTTTGTAATAATCCTCAACACTCTTTGAACCCTGGGTAAGACCTTGGAGCTTCTGGTATAACTCTCTGTAGTAATGAGTAGGAACAAATCTCTTCCGCATGATGCGCTTCATCTCATCCCATGTAGACACTGGAGGATCACCATATCTTCTTCTACTAGTGACTAACTGATCCCACCAAACCATAGCATACTCTGTGAACTCAATTGCTGCAAGTTTGACCTTCTTTTCCTCAGAGTAGTGGTGGCAGTCAAACACCATTTCAATCTTCCTTTCCCACTCCAAATATGCCTCAGGATCATTCTTGCCTTGGAAAGGAGGAATCTTCAATTTTATACTGCCAAGGTTTCCATCCATCTTCTCCTTGCCTCTATCACAGGCTCTATCAACTCGATCTCTATACCCATGGTACCTTCTATGATGTCTATCAATCCCAGACTCTTCGTTCGAATCATACCCAACATTACCATCATACTCGTCATTGGCAACAACCTTACTCTTTAGATGAGAAGTATCACCTTGCTGGATCTTTGCAAACCGAACTTCATGTTGGTTCAACTTATCATGAATGTCATTGAATTTCACGTCCATCCGTTGGAACTGTTGTTGCATTGCCTGAAGCATGAATTCAATCTTTTTGAAGTCGGACTTATCACCTTCAGAAGACATTTTCAACAAAGATATCCTCACGTGTTTACACTCGTGTTTCACTCAAGTAATTTGGCTTTTCTCTACTAATGTCTCTCACACACTCATGCCTTTTTCCCTTACTCTACCTTAACTCTATAGGTTCACAATCGCACTAGAGACTCAATCAAAGACTCAACCTCACAGAATCAACTAATTCACCAGGTATTTTTTTTTGATTTTTTTTTCTTCTGAATTCTTGCTTTTTTTTTTCTTTCACAGAAAGGTATGGCTAGGGCTAGGATGACTCAAAGAAAGAAAGACAAAATAAAAAAAATAATCAGAAAAATAAAAAAAATCACTAGAAGGACCAGAAAAAATGAAAAATAGCCTAAAACTATAGGAAAACAATGGAATTTGGCCAAGATAGGGTATGGCCAGTGAAGCTAAGCTTCACTGGTTCGGTTTCTTTCGTCGTTTTCTTTAAAACGGGTACTCGCACACCTCCTAACTCAACCAAAATTTTCAGTTTGAACAGTACCACAACAATTTTTTTTTTCGAATTCTTCTTTTTTTTTTGAATTCTTTTCTTTCTTTTTTTTTCCTCTTCTTTTTTTTTAATCTGAGTTTTGCGGTTTCCTTGAAAAGAGTAGGGGTGCAGCAAGGTGTTTTTTTTTTTTGAAGTGGTGCGATTAGGGTTTTTTTAAGGAATTGTGGCTAGGGTTTTTTTTTTCTGGAGGGATGCGGCTAGGGTTCTGGAGAGATGCGACTAGGGTTGTGAGGAAGTGCGGCTAGGGTTTTGAGGAATTGCGGCTAGGGTTTTTTTTTTGATTGAAGGGGTGCGGCTAGGGTTTTGAAATAAGTGGCGGCTAGGGTTATGAAAAAAAAAAGTGGCGGTTAGGGTTTAGGGTTATGAAATAAGTGGCGGCTAGGGTTCTAACGAAAGTGAGAGACGCACAAAAAAAAAACCAGAAATTGAAACCAACAAAAGACAAAAAAAATCGAAACCAACAAACCAAAAATCGAAAAGTGAGTGACGCAGAAACAAACCAGAAAATCGAAACTTAAGCTCTGATACCAACTGATGAGCACGGACAAGAGGAAACGTAGCTTGAAAATTGAAGAGGCTGAAAACGCAAGGACAGAAACAAAGTTGATGAATGACAACTTCTGAAACCTAGACCCGAAGCCTAAAGAGACTCGAACCCAAAGGTATTGGACCTTGACCCTACGAATAAGAATTCGAGAACCTAAGGTATAGTAATGGTGGATGGTGAAGAAGGAGGCGCCACAAGGAAGAAGACCTTGATAAGCCTAGTAGAGAAGGAACCCAAGAGAAAGGCACACTCAATATCTGAAAATTCACTTAACTGATCTCCTCATCAATAGCGTTTACAAGGTATTTATAATAATACCTAGCACTTAAGCCCATAAACAAGTGGGCTGGAATTAACACCAATAGAAAATAAGACTAAACCCAAATTCATGCCTAAACCTAGTTACATAAAATAAATAGTCCAAAACACAACAAGACTCAATCGTGGGCTATCCAAACACTTAGCCCATCTTATTGTTAAGCTAAAATAAGACAGTAAACCATGCTCATGTCGTTTGGGCTTCCAAGTAAGTATAGATGTCTTGGGACTTTTCATGGAAGCTTCCTTGACACTTCAATGATGCCAGAGCTTGTTGCATTAATGAGGCCAAGGCTTGTTGCATCTTCTTAGCTCGAGCTCGGGTAATTGGACCTCCTTGGATGACCAATGGATCCTTAGCATCACGAACATCACGAGCAAGTGGATCTCCATCAACTTCACTATATGCTTTACATGATTTTAAAAAGAAAAGCTAAAGATTTAAATGTTTTATGAGACTGTAGGCACCCTAAAAGAAATAAATTCAATAAAGCATAGTGGAAACCGCCTAATTGAAGCTTTGCTCATTATCCGACAGTAGTCGTGGATAGGTCTCAGTCACGCCTGATCAGTGGGGCTGAGAGAGATGAGGTCTATGGCCATAGATAGTGCCCTAGTTGGTTTTCAGGGGACGATGACATGATTTTTACTGTTAGCTACAGTGATTTAAGTCTTTATTGATAGAGATGATAGGGATCTAGCCTAGTCTCTAACCGATATGATATGAAGTCTAGAGTATGATTTTATTGATATGAACTCTAGACTTGACATGATTTATACAATACATGAGACATGTTTGAAATGAAATATATTTTGAAACAATACATGTTTTAAACATGTTTTAAAAGTCCATGAGATATGATTTCGACACTTTTATGATTTATATATCATTTTGTGTCGAACATGGCATGATATGCGGTCTAGAGTATAGTTTAATTTGATATGAACTCTAGACCTGATATGACTTACAGTATATGTTTTAAAAGTACATGATAAATGATTTCGACACTTACATGATTTATATACGATTTTGTGTCGAGCTTGAAATGATATGCGGTCTAGAGTATAGATTGATTTGATATGAACTCTAGACTTGATATGACTTATAGGATATGAAAAATGTTTTAAAACCGCACATGTTTTAGACATGCTCTAAAAACGAATACATGAATGGAAATTGAACATGTTTCTATCATGCCTTAAAGGTAAATTTGAAATGAATTGAAAATTCATATGTTGAGCATATTCTAAAGTATATATGATATGATTTGAAATGATAGCGGTTTATACAGTAAAATTTCATACATTGCGTATTAAACCCTGACATGATAATATGCTTAGTACATGAGCATTCCATGAGGAATGTCATGACTCGACGTTAATGATGTTTCATCTATACGATGACATGATATGATATGATATATGAACATAAGATTGATATGAAGAGAATTCTGATCTTACTCTATCGTGATCATAAATTCCCAGACGATAAGTGATATGAATTGATGTAATACGGGAATATGATCGTTAAATGTAAAGTGAATTCGATAGGATATCTCAATTAAACATGAAGAATATATGAAGAGTATCATGACTCGGTGGTAGCGATATTTCATCTATATGATGTCATGATATGATATGAAACATGAATATAGAAATACACGAAGAGAATTATGACTTCGTACCACCGTGATCATGATCCATAATATGAGAATTGATAAGAGATGATAGAATACAAAAGATGATTATGAAATAAAAAGTAAATATGAGAATTGATATGAGATGATAGAATACAGAATAATGATTATGAAATGAAAAGTGAATATGAGAAGTGATAATGAGATGTTATCGATGAGAAAGGATTAACTGTAATTGCATCCTTGCAAGTTTTAAGCACTTGCAGTTAAGATAGTATAATCCTACTCTTGCATTTATATTAGTATCTTACTGTGCCGTGGTTTTACTCACCCCACTAAATTTCATCTCTTTCAGACTATTGAAGTTAACATCTACCGTGTGAGCTGTTAAGTGGGCATCGGAGACGGTGTATGGACTTGGTACTAGTCTTATGAGGTAAATGTTCCTTATAAAATACTTGTTTACATGTAAGACTTTAATTGATGCACAGTACATATTCTGTTTAACAAGTCGGGATGTAGCTAAGAACCGTTTCCTTATTAGTTTAATATTTAAATGAAATGACTATAGGTCACCTAGATAGTATAGTAACTACACTGACACCGAATACAAACGTTAAAATAAAAAAGAAAAATTTAGTCCATAAATTTGTAGACTGAGAAAAGTATAAGAATCAAGTGAAAGTCGCGGTCTTCCGGTCGTGACAGCTTATACCAACTTCAATGAAATAATCACATTATCAATGTCATACGAACAATCACATTTAATCATGGACTCACATAAATTCTTTAGAAAGTACTCACTTCAACAACAATAACAACCAAAATACTCTCAACTCTTTTATAAAACTATGTTTTAGTTTAGAATCAATCCTTAAAAAAGAAAACATATCATGATCTTTAAAACTCTTAAAAATTTGACCTTTTTTTTTTAATTTTAACTTCCTAAAAAAAAACTCTATAGACTTGTAAACCAATATTCCCCCCCACACTTAAATCTTACTTTGTCCTCAAAGTAAGTATAGCATGCAAAAAAGAACAATAAAAACTTAAAAATTAAATGGTAATACAAGTAAAGGAAAGAAATATTCCCTCGTTTTTACATCCTTGGGTTGCCTCCCAAGTAGCGCGCTTTTGTTTAATGTCATTAGCTCGACTGCTCCACCTTCCGTCATCCAACCCCAGACCTCAACTTTTTTATCGGTCTCTCGAGTTCCTCATACTCAAGATTTTTGCGTGTGGCTATTTCTAGCTCATCTTTAAGAACTTGCTTTTCATCACCTTTTAATTTCCTCTTGAAAGTGCATAGTTCCTTTAAAAACTTGGCATCGCAAAGCACTTGATCATTAATTTCATCAAGGAGAGGAATATTGACTTCCATTTTCCTAAATGTCTTCAATGTTTCCTTGTCTTGCTCTTCATTTGTAGCTCTTGCAAACCTACTAGGAAAAGGAGGATGGTAAGTAGAAGCATTAAAAGGAATTTGTTTATCACTTACCTCAGCTTTGAATTCCTTGATTTCAACATCCTCATAGTGCTTTATAAAGTTGTCGAAATTCTCTCTCCCTTTTACATTGTGCATGTCAACAACTCCACCTTTAATATAAAAATTGGGTTCATCCTCTTTTTCTATAAAGTTGTCGACATCTTCATATGCACTTTCCTTGGATTCAATTTCCCTTTCACTTTTCAATGTGATGTTAGTAACATTATCTCTTGGATTCTCCACAGGTTGAGAGGTCATAGCTTCAATGTTACTTATGGAATTCATTATTTGACTCATATGATGATCAATATTCTTAATATAAACCTCGGCCTCTAGTGAAAATTGTAAAGTTTTAATCTCAAGAGTCTTAACAATATCTTCAAAAGACATACATGATTCTTAAGGTGGAGGCATACCTGAGTCTTGAGATGGAGCTTGATATGTATCTTGGAATGGTGCATTATAAACCTCATATTGATTTCCATAACTAAAATTAGAATGATCCCACCATCCTTGATTGTAGGTATCGTAATGTGGTTCATAATTATAGTATGGGTCATAATTATAGTGTGGTTCATAAGCTTGCTCCATGGAGTCCTCTTACTTCTCATCTTGGGTGGTAGTGATGGTGGATGTTGTGGTGTTTGTGGCACCGCGCTTGGGTTGCTTGTATGTAGTCCCTAATCTTTTGAAGTTTGTGATTAGAATCCTTATCGGACAAACAATCCCTGAAAAAGAAAAGAAAAAGCAAAGAAAGAAAAAAATTAGACTTTAAATTAAAATGATTAACTTAAACAAATTTCAGTCTCCGCCAACAGCGCCAAAATTTGATGAGTGTCGTCAGTCACCAAAAATAAAATTTCCTAACTATACTATGTGGATAGCGGAGCAAGGGTCGAACCCACAAAGACTTGAATTATTTAAGTTAATTATTAAATTAAAAATCTAATCTTAGGGTTTAGAGAAAGAAGAAATTTGGGGGTTTTGGAGACTATTCTAAAATAAAGAAAACAAGAATTATCAAATATCAAAAACAAATAGCAAAAAGCTTCAGTTACGAGGCATTTAATTATTCTTGGATTTAGATGTTCATCATTGATTATTTAACATCATTGTAAATTAAGTAGTCAACTGTAGTGTAATTCCCCAGCGTCCAATTGCACCTATCTTTCCTTACTGTATTGTTAATTTAAGGCTCAGCATCTTAATTAATCTCTAACTATCAAAATTTACCTATGCTCAGTGCTATAGATTAAGTTTTAATAGCAGCATTAATATCTAGAAAGATTTGAGTCAACATTAAGTAAAAAACTCACTCAGTGTGGCTTATTTAACTTAAACCTTAATTCTCCTAGATCCCTAGTGATTAACTCCACAAGCAATTACGGACTTATTTTTTAAACTGGCGGTAGATTATTTAATTTAACTAAATAATGTGCAGCCTATCTAATTAAACAAACAATTATTATAATGTGCTCAGAGAATCTTGGATACTTAATCAACAATTATATAATAAGTTCAAGAATCTCACAACATGCTTTTCCTAAGAATAATCAATTTACCTCATAACTGAATAAGAAAACTACTCACTATTCATATTCAAGAATATAAACTCCAAATTATATATTATAAAGATTAAAAATATCATGCAAGAAACAATCAAAGAAGCAATCTTTAATAATATAAAATTAGAATTACTAATCAAGATTATAACTAGCAAGCAAGAACACACAAACAATATTAATTTAAATAAAGAAAACAAAATCAGAATTAAAAATAATAAAGAAATAAGCAAAATAATAAAAATAAAATTTCTATTAAATCTACTCTAAAACTAAACAAGAGAGAAGAGGGGGAAGAGAGGGATGTGAGGGATGCTATTTATGAGAGCCTTGTGCTCTTTATATAGGCCTAAGGAAGGGTTTAAAAGACTTTCCTAAGCAATGTGGGATTCAGATGAGAGCTTACTTGGAAAACAAATAATTTGACTAGTCAAACTCTTTACCTTTATCTCATCATCTTTTTACAATTATTTTCTAAGTAAAATTCCTAAGGTCTATTTTTATTAATTAATTACAGATCTAAGACAAAATAAAATTAAGAAATTATATTGTCTCAACAAAATCTGGTCTTGAACTTGCTTTGTTGGAATTTCTTCTCAATATCGTTTTTCTGCCCAGAATTTCGTACTGATTTTATCCAGACATTTGACCCATCAAACAAGCTCCAGTTTTTGCGATCTTGTACATTCTAAAAACCTTGAGAAGTCCTATACAACTTCCATGAAGGCCACATCTTAGATAAGGTCGTTATGTTGGTCAAAAACGTCAATCTTTCAAGCTGGATAGAAAAATCTGCACTTTGTTATTTTTAGCTTCTTTTTTTTCCAACTTTGATAATTAATACCTAAAACATAAAATAAACATTAGTAAGCTCTTTTAGGCATAAAACATCAATAAAGCAAATATATTAGCACATATAAAATTCACAAAATATCATCCTATCACCCACCTCATGGCTTTGTCTCAAGGGGCCTAATGAACTAAGGAAATAATCCCTTGAGTACGTTTTTATTGAGACTAGAACCCTGGTACCCTTAAGTACCTATCCAAATGGTAACATGAGTGTAAGGCTCGAGTACTTAAGGGTACCAAGGTTCGAGCCTTAATGAAAACGCGCTCAAGTCTCAGTGAAAACGCGCTCAAGCCTTACACTAGTACCCTTAAGGCTTAGGCACCTAAGGGTACCAGGGTTCGTACCAGTGAAAATGGTATGATGAGTGTAAGGCTTAGATACCTAAGGGCACCAGGGTTTGAACCTCAGTGAAAACGTGCTCAAGGGATTATGTCCCGAGTTTTTCAGGCCCCTTAGGATAAAGCCATGAGGTGGGCGACCGCCAAAGTGGACAATACGTAAATGAGTGTGGGCGATCGCCTACCACACGTTGTCAGGGCAAACTTGGGGTGAAGGGCGCCTAGGGGATGCTTGTCAACAGCCTGGGAACAAGCGGGGTTTTGACACTAACACACTAGAAATTCTATTAATTTACATCCCCATAGTTATTTACGATTAGTGAGTACTGTAAACAACATCTGAAATATATATATATATAAAAAATATAATACACCTTCAGTGGACGATACGCATGCCCTAAAGGAATACTGTATGCTCCAAAAGTAAGTTCCTCTACAATGAGCAGAATTTACGATAAATAATCTAGGTAGAAAAATAGGGGAGTGAGTTTACGTGTAGTAAGGAAACCTATACAAAAGAGCTGAACTATGCTACTATATGCAGATAAAATCATTTAATAAAATTTTATTTGCAAATGATGGAAAATCAATCAATAAATACATCTAAAATGCAATTATACTGTAGAAGCAATTCTTTCTAAAAATCATCAATAAACGTCATTCAATATATATTACATGTAAGCAGTAAAGTGCAATAGGACATTAAAATTATTTCATTAAAAATCATCATTTACCGTCATTCACTGTAAACTTTTTTTATAAGAAGATATTTTATTAATTTTATATGTGCTAATATATTCTCTATATTGATGTTTTATGCCTAAAAGAGCTTACTAATGTTTATTTTATGTTTTAGGTATTAAATATCAAAGTTGGAATTAAAAGGAGTTAGAAAGAGCAAAGTGCAGTATTTTCTGTCCAGTTCAAAAGATTGACGAATTTGACCAATTTAAGGACCTGATCTCAAGAGGTCGCCTTCATGGAAGTTGTAGAGGACTTCTCAATGTTTCCAGAATATACAAGATCGCAAAAATTGGAGTTTGTATGATGGGTCAAACGTCTAGACAAAATCAGTATGAAATTCTGGGCAGAAAAACGAGATTGAGAAGAAATTCCAACAAAGCAGGTTCAAGACAAGATTTTGTTGAGACAAGATAATTTCTTAATTTTATTATGTCTTAGATCTGTAATTAATTAATAAAAATAGGCCTTAGGAATCTACTTAGAAAATTATTGTAAAAGATGATGAGATAAAGTAAGAGTTTGATTAGTCAAATTACTTGTTTCGCAAGTAAACTCTTATCTGAATCCTACATTGCTTAGGAAAATCTTTTAAACTCTTCCTTAGGCCTATTATAAAGAGCAGAAGGCTCTCATAAATAGCATCCCTCACATCCCTCACATTCCTCTTCCCTCTTTTAGTCTTGTAGGATTTTCCTTAGGATTTTTAATAAAAATTTTATTTTTCTTTATTTTTTGTTTAGTTGCTGATTTCTATATTAAGTTTAGCAAAAATATTTTATTTTTCTTTTCATTCTTATACTTGCTGATTTTTTATTATTATTATTATTATTTTTTTAACAATTTCTTTCTTGATTTTTTTTAGACTTTGTGATTTCTTGTTTTGTTATAATCTTATTAGATCATAATCTTGATTATAGATTTCTTGTTTGATATTATTAAAGATTGATAGTTTAATTGTTTCTTGCATGATAATTGTCTTCTTTATAATATTAAACTTGAATTTTATGATCTTGAATATGTCTAGTGAGTAGTTTTCTTATTCAGTTATGAGGTAAATTGATTATTCTTAGGAAAAGCATGTTGTGAGATTCTTGAACCTATAATATAATTGTTGATTAAATATCCAAGATTCTCTGAGCACATTATAATTATTGTTTGTTTGATTAGATAAGGTGCACACTATTTAGTTAAATTAAATAATCTACCACCAGATTAAAAACATAAGTCCGTAATTACTTGTGGAGTTAATCACTAGGGATGGAGGAGAATTAAAGTTTAGATTAAATGAACCGAGCTTATGTGTTTGTTATCTAATGTCAACCCATATCTTTCTTGTTGATAATGCTGCTACAACTTATATCTAGAGAGCTTGTTCTAAGTAGGTTAAGTAGTTAGAGATTAGTTAAAGAGCTTGTTTTAACTAACGACTCAGTAAGGAAAGATGGTGTAACAGAGCTTGTTGTTATGCTACGGTTGACTATTTAATTGGCAATAATATTTTGTAATCAATGATCAACATCAAAATCCAAGAATGATTGATTGCCTCGTAACTAAAGCTTTTTGCTAATTGTTTTTGATATTTAATAATTCTTGTTTTCTCTATTTTTGGCATAGCTTATAAAACCCCAAAATTCTTCTTCCCTAAACCCTAAAATTAGATTTTTAATTTAATAATTAACTTAAATAATTCAATCTCTGTGGGTTCGACTCTTGCTCCGCTATCTACATAGTAGAGTTAGGAAGTTTTATTTTTGGTGACTGACGACACTCATCAATCTCCCAGTATCATTTAGAAGTCAATATTCTTTGAATATTTATTAGATCATGCCCTAATGATACTAAGTATTCTTGTATCACTGCAAATCATGCATCAATACGTGTACTATCATCACATGATTCAATATGTAATGTATAAAAAATTTTACTGTATAAAAACATCCATTTCAAATCATGTTTCATGTAGTACATAATCATGTATGAAAGTCATGTAGTTCAGAATCATTTGACATATGCTTTAAAACACATTTCATACAATCTCAAGTCATATCATGTGTGGTATAAAACCATGTGTACATCATTTCATCTCAATCATGTCAAATATACTGTAAAAACATATCATGTCTAGAGTTCGCATATAGTAAATCATACTCTAAACAACATTTAACATTTAGTGAGAGACTCGGAATGGATCCCTATTCTGTTATCATATCATCTCTAACCCATTGTAGCTATCAATGGAATAGTTTCCCTCGAGGGGTTCACTATCTATGATCATAGATCATCCCAGTCCCACTGATCAGTTGGAAATTGAGGAATGTGTCCACGACTATTGTCGGACAGCCTGGAATGGTCTTATCAGGCAAATTTACATGTACATATCATGTATGTATAAATGGGGTTCCATGTCACACGGGCAAAACCACACAATATATACATACTCTGTGCCACAAAGGCATATGCCACATAAGCATTCTATAGGGTACCTGTCGTCTCTAAATCGAAATCTTTGCTTCAAATTTCTTTTCAAATCCTTTAAGACAGTCCACATAATAAAACATTTAAAACTGAATCATTTCTCAAATCAACGCACAATTAAATCTTATGCTCAATCTATTCATGTCATGAGTGATGTAAAACGAGTGTTAAACATCAAGGTCTGTGGCTTTCTATTCATTTCAAACATTTACCTTCACTTAAAGGACTTTGATACATTTCACTTTTAAAACAACACTTTCTCTTTTAAAACGATACATGTTTTTTGAAAGTCATATGCTATGCATGAATGAACCTGAGTACACCAAGATATAGTTCAACCTTTTTTCAATATGATATTGTACATGTTTAGGTAAATAGGTTGACTATATTTGCAGTAACCTCGATTCCTCACTCACGCGTAACTTTAGTACTATTATAACTTGTCAATCATTATGCATTTACATATATATTCTATCACTCTTCAAAAGTATTTATACATCAACTTATACCACAAATACCACAAGGCTATCATGCCCTCACAAGTCATTAAGAGTCCACAATACATTTTTGTATATATTTATTTGTGTGTATTTCAATAACATCCAGATGTCACAACTTGTCTCGATGGTAACATGAGTGTAAGGCTCGGGTACTTAAGGGTGCCAGGGTTCGAGCCTTAGAAAACGCTCTTAAGGCATTAATCTTGAGTTCTTCAGGAGCCTTAGGACAAAGCCGTTAAGTGGGCGACCGCCAAAGCGGAAAATACTTTGTTTAGTGAGTGTTGGGCGATCGCCTACTTTCGCTGTCAAGGCAAACCTGGGGCGTTGGACGCCTAGGAGATGCTCACCGATGGCCCACTGGAACGGGTGAGGCCTTGACATTGTCATAGTAAACTTGGGGCGTGTGTGGGACGCCTAAGGGATGCTCGTCGATGGCCTGGCCCCGCCAGTCTCACCATGCTCTTACAATAAAAATGCACTTTTTTATTGTAAGAGCCTTGCTCGTCTCACCAGGCTGTTGTTGAGCAACCCCTAGGCGTTTCACACCCCAAGTTTACTCTTACAACGTCAGAGCCTCACCCGTCTCACCAGGCCATCAGCAAGCATCCCTTATGCATCCCACACACGCCCCAGGTTTACTATGACAATGTCAAGGTCTCGCCTGTTCCAGTGGGCCGTCAGCGAGCATCCCCTAGGCGTCTAACGCCCCAGGTTTGCTTTGATAGCGAGAGTAGGTGATCGCCCAACACTCACTACATAATGTATTGTCTGCTTTGGAGGTCGCCCACCTCACGGCTTTGTCCCAAGGTTCTTGAGGAACTCAGGATTAATGCCTTGAGTGCGTTTCCTGAGGCTCGAACCCCAGTACCCTCAAGTACCTGAGCCTTACACTCATGTTACTATCGAGGCAAGTTGTCTCGATGGTAACTTAAGTGTAAGGCTCTGGTACTTAAGGGTGCCTGTGACATCGTCGTCACTCCCAAATACCAACTAAATTTTTCTTCTTTCCCATAGTTTTGGTTAGGCTGTTCAACGGTGCATCCTTCTTCTTTAATATAGCTAACACTATATTGTTTACATGATGATATATTTCTCATACACATACAGGATCGTCTTACACAAAAGTCTAAAACTTTAATATAAATTACGTACTAATCTCTTTAACAATTTACATCCCCAATGTGTCTAATATACATCACTGTACTATAGTCTGAATTACATAATCAAAATATATCTACCTTCAAAGGATTGGAAGCTAGCCTCGAAGGAATATCGTATAGTCCAAATATATGCTCCTCTACCAAGAGCAGACTTCACTGCAAATAATCTGGATGAAAAATATTATAAAGGAATGAGTTTACGCTCAGTAAGAAATATACATAAAAGAGCGTACTATGCCACTATATGCAGTTTTCTTGCTTGGCTCTATAATATCATGTAATATTCTTATAAAAACATATAACATATAAGTTCATCAAATACCATATAACAAATGACAAAATCATATGAAGTCACTTGCACGTATTCAAATAACTCAAATACTTTCACATATATATGTCAAATAACTTGAAATTACATATACAAATAGTCTTCAAATAGGGGGAGACCGTCAACATCCAATAGAATCATGCACCAAATAAAGTGGCGTACCCACGTATGGGCCAGGGATCCTCCCTTAAGCCAAACACATATAAAGGACTAATGGCCATTGTCAATATTCCACGGTGTGCACTAGTCAGGTGACACTCGTGGTACTGAGGGCTTGACTAGAGTCCCCCAGCCAAATACAAATAATCAAGTAATATGCATGATCACCAATGGAGTCGTTAATCTCAAAATATTGAGTAGTAAAACTCATTCTTGTAAAACCATGGATATTTATAACCCTTCTTATATACTTTAATGATAATCCAAATACGTTTATATAAATAAATTAAAAATTATTATTTTTCAAAGGAGGCAGTCGACTGCTCTAGTATAAAAATATTCAATAAATTTTATTTTCTTTTTGCATTTGAAATATTTAATTTCCGGATGCAAGTAAGGCAGTTGACTGCTAAAATGGGGCAGTCGACTGGCCCGCAAACAGAATGTTTCTCGGAAAAATGCAGTCGACTGGCTCTTTAGCAGTCGACTGGTTTGCAAACAGAAAGCTTCTGGAAAAATGGCAGTCGACTGCTATATAGGGCAGTCGGCTGCTCTAAGTCGGTTTCGGAAAAAGTTACGTCACGACTGTCTCTGAGCAGTCGGCTGCTATTTAGGGCAGTCGGCTGCCCCGAGCCAAATCGTAACTGGGCGAAAACCGTGAATTTTACATTTCCTGCACTTACACCAGCTTTTGTTTCATCCCAAAACATTTAAAACATGCGGACATAGTCACCCTACATCCGTTACATATATTCCTTACCTCAAATAGCCAAATAATACGAAATCCCTTGGTTGCACCGATTCTTTCCTTCACTTCTTCAAAACTTTGTCAATAGCCAAATTTACAAGGTTTCTGATCTCCTCAAATACTTTGTTTCAGCCGTACATATTACAGACATAGAGAGAGCTAGTGATGAGGATCGTTTATCGTTAAGGAAACTTAGCGATTTGATGACAGGAAATGGTGGTTTGTCAAGGTCAGAAATTGAACACTCAAAGGAATTTGGAGAGGAAACGAGAGGAAGAAGGGCTGGAAATGAGGTTGTTGCCGATCCTTGATGGTGAAGATGACTAAGCTACCTTTCATTTAATGCATTTAATGCATGATTATCCCCTTTTCCATCTTATCTCAGCCATTGACCATCTCATTAACACTTCTTGACTAATTGACCATCTTAATTGGTCTTCTTTCTTCTATTGGTCAGCCACATCTCCTTTAATTACAAAATTCTGATATTAATTTCTTAACCAACTCAACCATTGACCCTTTGACCCTCAATTCCTTTTTATTCCATCTATATCTCATATAATCTTTATACATCAAATTTTCATATTTATTTAATTCTTTCAGCTTACAACATTTTACAATTATAGAGGAATTACATGAAATTGGGGATTTCACAGCATGGTTCGAGCCTCAGAAAACGCACTCAAGGCATTAATCCTAAGTTCTTTAGGAGCCTTGGGACAAAGCCGTGAGGTGGGCGACCGCCAAAGCGAACAATACGTTGTGTAGTGAGTGTTGGGCGATCGCCTACTCTCGTTGTTAAGGAAAACCTGGGGCATTAGACGCTTAAGGGATGCTCGCTGACGGCCCACTGGAACGGGCGAGGCCTTGACATTGTCATAGTGAACCTGGGGCATGTATGGGACGCTTAGGGGATGCTCGCCGATGGCTTGGTGAGACGGTCGAGGCTCTTACAATAAAAACTTGCATTTTTATTGTAAGAGCCTCGTCTGTCCCACCAGGCTATCGACGAGCATCCCCTAGGCATTTCACGCCGCAGGTTTACTCTTACAACGTCAGAGCCTCGCCCGTCTCACCAAGTATCCCTAAGCATCCCACACATGCCCCAAGTTTACTATGACAGTGTCAAGGCCTCACCCATTCCAGTGGGCTGTCGACGAGTATCCCCTAGGTGTCCAACGCCCCTGGTTTGCCTTGACAATGAGAGTAAGCGATCGCCCAACACTCACTACATAACATATTGTTTGCTTTGGCGGTCGTCCACCTCACGACTTTGTCCCAAGGCTCCTGAAGAACTCAGGATTAATGCCTTGAGCGTGTTTTCTGAGGCTCGAACCCGCACCCTCAAGTACTTGAGCCTTACACTCATGTTACCATCAAGACAAGTTGTCTCGATGGTAACATGAGTGTATGGCTCGGGTACTTAAGGGTGCCGGGGTTCGAGCCTTAGAAAATGCGCTCAAGGCATTAATCATGAGTTATTCAGGAGCCTTGGGACAAAGCCGTGAGGTGTGCGACTGCCAAAGCAGACAATATGTTGCATGGTGTGTGATGGGCGATCTCCTATCTCACGCTGTTAAGGCAAACCTGGGGTAAGGAGGCCTAGGGGATGCTCGTCGATGGCCCACTAGAACGGACTAGGCCTTGACGATGTAAGAGTAAACCTGAGGCGAGGACGCATAAGGGATGCTCACTGACGGCCTGGTGAGACGGACGAGGCTCTCATAGGAAAAAACATGTCTCAATGGTAACATGAGTGTAAGGCTTGGGTTCTTAACAGTGCCAAGGTTCGAGCCTCAGAAAACATGCTCAAGGCATTAATCCCGAGTTCTTCAGGAGCCTTGGGACAAAGCCGTGAGGTGGGCAATCGCTAAAGCGAACTATACGTTGTGTGGTGTGTGATGGGCAATCGATTATCTCATGCTGTCAAGGCAAACCTGGGGCGAGGAAGCCCAGGGGATGCTCACTGACGACCCACTAGAATGAGCGAGGCCTTGACGATGTAAGAGTAAACCTGGGGCGTGGAACGCCTAGGGGATGCTCGCCGACGACCTGGTGAGATGGGTGAGGCTCTTACATTAATGGTTTGGAAACTGCATGAAATTGTTAATGTTTTACATTTCATAATTATTCCATCGACAACTGTTTATTCCCTATAGTCGCATCTAGGGACCGGAACATGACAGGTACTTCAAAGTACCTCTCATACTCCACCCGGCTATCTAGCCGATTATAGTATCCTTCCTATTATGTTCCCTAGTAAGCTATTAGGAAATAAGTGTTTTTGTTGTATTTAAGATTTATATTTAATATGCCTCTTTCATATTATTTTAAATAAATTATTTTTCTTTAACTGCATATAATACATGCTTTTATATATGTTTCTTACTGATCTTTCCCCAAAGCTCACCCTCCTGACTCACCATCCCAGATAGCCTATCAGCGTACGTGCCAATTGCTGCTATAAGATAATTGAAGAAAATTCTTAGAAGTTTAAAGTTCCCGATGAATAGGTATAGGTAATATTTATATTTATATTCAAACATGTATTTGCACAGTATATGCATTTATAATGAGATGTAATTATTAAATTCAAGGATGTATATGAGATGTGGGATGTAAATTATTCTAAATGACTATCGATAGAAATTATAAATATTATGTTATAGATTTTATTCTGATTTTCTTATGTATTATTTATAGATTAAATAATTTAACAATATAAAGGTTTAAGTGAAACGGTAATTGTAAATGAACTTACACTGACATCGAATGCAAACCAACTAATACCGAATAATTGAATAAGAAAGATAGTATCGAAACGGAAAAAAATTTAGTATAGAATTTTCTAATTTTGGACGTTACACAATATTATTTAGAATGTTTATCTATAACAAAAAAATTTCAATGATCTTATATTTTCTAATTTGATATTTAATTTAGAAGTGAAATTAGAAGTTTTGAACTATCTTTACAAGTAATTTCAAGCTGGAATTCCCATAAAAAACTAAAGCAACCTTTAGCTAATAAGTTTGAGTTTGACTTGTATTCAGTTAATGACTGGAGCATCAAGTTCAATAAAATTAGCTTTAACTTGAAATTGCTCATCTATATGAACAAACTGAAAAAATTTCATACTAAGATTTTCTCCACTGTTAGAGGTAAAGCTTGATCAAGATTTAGGTAAGCAAGTTTGTCTTAGAATTTCAATAGGGAAATTCATTTCAATCAAGATATTCAAAAGTTCAAAATTTAATTTCCTTATATGCCAAAAAAGTTCTAAGAATTTTAAAATTTAAAAAAAATTTCAAGAGTGAATTTTAGTATCTTAAGTTCCTTATTGAAAATCCAATTAAATAGATGGTTTTTCAAAAATACTTTACAACCACTCGTACAATATTATATATAACCCACAATTAAATAAAAAAACAAAATAAAAGAAATATTATTTTATTATATTTTATTTTTTCATGTTATTAATAATATTTATATATTTTTACAAATCTAATGATACCCATATTGCATATTTTATTTTATATTTTTCTTTTTCTTTTTTTAATGTCATTATTTTATTTTATAATTAATTTTTATTTTATCAAATTCTAATAGTCAAAATTTCATTCAAAAAAATATTTATCCAAATAATACAATTACAAATAATAGTATTTCGAAATGATGAATTTTGAAATGTTTACATTTTAAGATTTTTCAAAGTTTTAAAATTTCTTGTCGAAATGCTATAGATGTTACTTTTAAAGCCAAAATTTGTCCTAGCCTATGCTAATACTCTTAATCCAAAACGCATGTGCTTTATATGTATAGATATGCCTATACACACACACATAAAAAATTATAAATCATATAAAAAGATATGAAAGTGTGTAAAACTAAATTTGTTTTACACATGTGTAAGTGGATCCCTCCTATATATATATATATATATATATATATATATATGAGAAGGGATCCACTTACACATGTGTAAAACAAATTTAGTTTTACACACTTTCATATTTTTTATATGATTTATAATTTTTTAATCAGACCGTTGAATTTTATATTCTATTCACATAGATCATGCATGCCAAATTTCAAATTAATCGAATATGTCTAACTATATAGTTCGTAAAATAAAATTTCAACCGTTGATATATATTGAAAAAAATACTATTCCCAATTAAAATGATAGAAATAGCAGATTGATTCAAAAATTTACATACATAATAAATATGAGTAGGTTGTTAAATCCAACGGTTGGTTTGCAAAAATATTAATCTTATATGAAGATATAAAATTGTGTAAAATAAATTTGTTTTACACATGTGTAAGTAGATCTCTCCTCATATATATATATATATATATATATGTATGTATGTATATCTATATGCGCTCGTTTTACATGTCCCATTTCTTTATTTAAAAACACAAAATTATGACTAAGAAAATCTATTATTTTCCAGATATAAACTACGGAATGAAGGGCGGCAATTTATTTGACATTAAATGGATATGTAAAGCATGAAAATTTATTATCAAGCAATGGTCCATGTGGCTTCGTCTAATCATACGACTATAAATTGCCTTCCACTAAACCGCGACCAGGCACCTCCACATAACAAAATTGCTTCAGAATTAACGGAGAAAGCAGCCAAATTTGATGACTAAAACCACCTTGTTTTCAACGCCCAGGGCCCAGAATTCCCTCCTTAACAGGGACTCATTTAACCACTTTCCTTTTATTCTCCTCATTTTATGTCCTCTTGCCTACCAGAAAAATGTCATCTTCTTCACATCCTATTGTCCTCACCAGCTCCCCTGATGGCCCCATTACCGCCTATGATACTGCTTCTGGTGTCCCTCTTTGTCGCTTCTCTGGGAGCAGATCTCCCTGCCATGGCCTTGCCCTTGTTGGAAAGTCATTCATTGCGGCCTCCCATATATCTCCAGACACAGCTTCAGGCTCTATTCATCTCTATAATTGGTGGTCATCAACAGCTCTGCATAATTTTCTTGTTCCTGAACCTGTTGCGCCATTAACAGCTAGTTCCGATGGCTTGTATTTATTTGCTGGTGGCCTTTCAGGTTGTATTTATGCTCTCTTAGTTCCTTCAGGGGATATACTCCGATCATATTCTGCACATAAAAAGCCTGTTTCTTGCCTAAAAATAAGCGAAGATGGGTCACTTCTGATATCAGGTGGTGATGATGGTACCGTTGCTTTTGTTCCAATCTTTCAAATTGTTGACGCATCGCCGGATAAGAGTTCCAGCAGCTTGATGATGCAGAGTTTTGCTGCACATGATGATTCACTGACAGCAGTAGCCTCTTATCTGGCACAGTGCAACTCAACTATAATATCATGTTCAATGGATTGCACGGTTAAATTTTGGGGACTGTTGGGTGGAACAAATTTGAGAACAGTGACATTCCCATGTGCAGTTATGGGGATAGCATTGAATCAAATGAAGACAGAATTCTTCGTTGCAGGCTCCGATGGATTCATCTATAAGGGTTCAGTAAACGTTGGAAGAAAAAAGCAGGAGAATCAAGGACGAGAATTCATCAGATGGCCTCAAAAGCATGAAGGAGGGATTGTATCTTTGGTGACAGTGAATGAACAAAAGAATTTGGTATCTGCCTCTGAAGATGGAAAGGTTTATATTTGGGAAATTGAGACAGGTCAGGTCATTGTGGGACTTGGCAGTGATGTGGGATGCATTAGTGATATGATGGTGGCTAATGGTATTGGGCAAGGCTTGAAAGTTGGTAAAAGAGCCAACAGTTCTTGTTTTGGGAGAATTATATGGGGCGGAGCTAAGAAGGGCATTGAATGATACATTAGACTTAGAAGATGTGTTAAGGGTGGCTGCAAAGGACAGGAGCAGCGCCATTGACATGCTTGAGTCTGCAATTTCAATGTACGAAAGGCTCTTAGAACTCATTCTCAAGGAAGCAAAGAGAGGTACTGGCAGCAACTGTGAAAAAGAAAAGCTTGGTTTATAAACTTCCCTTATTAATGTTCAACATATATTTCAGAAATTGCTCCAGAACGTATCTATGCAAAAGTAAAATGAAGACAAACGTAGTCCAAATATGCGTTTCCCCTTTCTCTTTGTTTGTTGGTATGTTTGTATCTGTCTGAAACGGTCCTTTTGCGTCTTAGAACCAGTAAGTGCTGCATGGTTCTAATGCAATTCTACAAATAAAAGTTGAAACTAAAATTGTTAAGGATGTGAACAATACGGCTCATATAGAAAGGATATAGTAATTTACGTAATTCGGCGAAAATGCTTACGTCCATGAAGAGTAGTTGTAGAGTATCACTATGCAAGAGAGTGATACAGATTGTTCACTTATCGCAGAGTTCTTATCATAATTGATCATGTGTACGGGCGTGACCAGGTTACAATTGTTCAAGAGAGTGAGGCGAAATGCCAAAGAGATAGTCTAGCTTGTACATAGAATTTAAGAGATTTTTTTGCCTTTGATGTGTGCCGAATGCACAAATTTAAAATTATTCTAATAATTCTACAATTTTGTAGATAAGGTCAATATAGGTCGATACCACAGAAATTGATATTAATTAATCTGTTATTAACTTTAATCCTAATAAGCAAAATGCAAGAACCCCAATTTCTTTATATTCGATAAAAGCTATAGAGTTTATAAATCTAAAAAAAAATATTAATTGTTAAAATGTTTAAATAAAATGTCTATTCGATAAGGTTCAGAGATGTATTTGGTGAAGGTCCCACCAAGATTTCTCTGTCCATATCGAAGTGAGACCCTCGAATGATGATATTAGATGATGAAATTAGTATAATTTTAAGTACAAAATAAGTGTATCATAAATATATTACGTGCGTAGAAATTAAGTAAAAATATATATAATAATAATAATAAATAATAAAAAATAAATAAATAAAATATTGTAGCAATCTTGTCGTGCAAGCTTACTGCACTGCAGACAATTACAACAGAAAATAAAAGAAAAAGGGCGAGAAAAGAGACCACATGGCAATTTCTTATTGGATGGGATACTGGTAAAGAAGACAAAATGAGATATTTTTAAGCTTCATCAGCCTTCCTCACCGACATTCATTTTGCTATTTTTCTGCTGGAAAACCGACTCCCCTGGCTCCTTGCTGCTGTACTATTTTGCTTCATTCCTCCAAGATTTCCTCACGTTTTTCTCTTGTTTGTCCACAAATTCACCATGTTTTATCATCCAAAGCCTTAAATCCCCTCTACAAAATCTGTCCTTCACCTTATAAGCTCTTTAAAATCTGAATTGGAGGAGTCGAATGCTGGAAATCAGCACTGGTTTGGAGACTTGTGCGGTTCGGCAGTAATGTGAGGTGAGGATTGGTGATCTCTCATGTGTTTCCAGCTTTGGTTTTCATTTATTTATGCATGGGAAACCTGATGTATGCTTTAGATTGAAAAAAAAAATTAAAGTGCAGTAAATTTATGGAAATCGGTCATGGATGGAAGACGATAGAATTGTTGTGATTTCAATGAATTTTGAGTAGAAATTAATGATAAATGATGAAAGGGATTGGTTGGAAACTGAATTAGATGATAATTTGTGATTTGCGATGATTTGTGAAATCATGAAATTGGTTTGATGATAGTCCAAAAACAGGGCAGTGGCGTGGATGGTACTGCTGGTTATAGTTTGAGTTGCACGATGGTGATGATAAAATGATGAGTTTAAGATGTTTGATGAAAAACTTGAATGAGTAAAAAAGATGTTTGATGAAAAACTTGAATGAGTAAAAAGTGTTCATGACACTAGAATTGGATGTAGAATGAATGGAAACATGGTAGGATGAAACTGCCAGCCATGAAAGGAAACGTGAATGCTGCTGCCGGCCCCAGAAAAGAAAGAAAGAACAGAAAGAAAAGAAAGGAAAATACAAAGGAAAAGAAAAATTAATGTAATTTAATAAATGATAATAATAAAATTTCTCTAGTAATAAATTAAGATAAATTGTAAAACAAAAATTGGAAAAGAACAAGAATTGGGCAAATATGAATTTTTGGAGTTAAAGCTCAATGGATGAGATCTCATGTAAAATTTTATAATTGTATAATTGAATAATTAATCAATAATATATATAGGTTAATTAAGTTATTGGCGAAATTAAGTTTAGAAGAAGAATATGATTCATTGTAATTATATGTTGATAATTGATAGAAAATAAGTTAAATTAATTTTTGAAATTAAGAAAATGAAAGTAATTTTGATATAAGCAAACAATGGAATTAATACTAATAGTGAACAAAGATTAATTGTAAAAAATAAAAAATAATAAAATAATAATAATAATTAAAATGCAAGTAGGAATATTTAACTATACTAGAAAATGATGTAGGAGAAGAAAGTATTGATTTAGTCCCAAATACATGTTAATTGTGAAATTAATACAAGTAAATAAAGACCAATTAGGAAGTTAGAATTGAAAAACAAGAAGTAAAATTTTATAAAGAATATTTGGCTAAAGTATAATGCATTGGGGTTTTCACATGAAATTTTATAGTTAATAGTTAAGAATAATTTATAAAGACTAATAAAATTATTAGTTAAAATTTTAGAATGGGAAATGATAAATAAAATTTAAGAATGGGAATTTGCCTATAATAAAAATAGTTTATGATATTGATGTAGTGAATTAAAATAAGAGTATATAATTGAATTATATATATAGTGATAATTAATAGAAAATAAAATAAATTTATCATAAAAAGAGATAAAGTAGAAAATAAGGAATTAATAAAATAATTGTTACAATTAAAATATGAGATTACTGATGGAGTTAGAATTTAGAAAATATTACAATTTAATGTTAAAATAATTAGTGAGAAAATTAAATATATAAATTATTGAAAACTTATAAAATGTAAGGTAGTAATTTATAGAGTATTTATTTTAGTTATATATAAAATTTTAATTATAAAATTGGAATTATTGGTAACATGGAAATTAAAGAAAGAATGCAATTTAATTGTAATTATATTTTGATATAGAATGCAATTTAATTGTAATTATATTTTGATATTTAGTAGAGAATTGAATAAATTAATTGTTGAAAATGTTAAATAGGTAATAGCAAATTATAGAATATTTCTTAGAATTCTAATATATAATTTTAAATATAACTTAGAATTCTAATATATAATTTTAAATATAACTTAATATTATCATGCAGTGCCAAGTACAAGAAATAAGGGAACGTAAATGGAGCTACCAAATTTATATATAACATGGAAATAGAGGTAAGAAACATTTATAAGAATTGTATAAGATATATTTTATTTACATCGATAAATTTGTCGTAACCAAATTGTAACTGTTTCGTACCCAAATCTTACTCTCTAAGAAAATAGAAATTTATTTTACATTCATACGAGTCAAAATATGATTTTATTTGCATGAAATATATTTTATTTATTATACATGAAATGGTTTATATGAGTTTGATTTACACGAAATGATTTACATGTATTGACCTACATGAGATGCTTTACATGAATCGATCTACCTGAAATAAATTACTTGCATTGACTACATGAAATGAGTTACACGAAAGGTTTTCCTTGAGATTAATTATATGAAATGATTCAATTGCATAACGTGAAATTTTATTACTATTTTATATGTTTTTCGACTGACTGAATGTAACGTCTGAAATTAGAAAATTCCAAACTAAATTTTTCCGTTTCGATACTATCTTTCTTATTCAATTATTCGATATCAATCGGTTTGTGTTCGGTATCAGTGTAAGTACAATCTATCTTTTTCATTTTAACTAATTAGGTATACCATTAATTAAATTAAATAATAATAAAAAAATTAAATACAGACTATAATATAATAACTACGATTCCTTTTACAATAACTTCACATAAGTTACATCCCACTAAATTTAGATACATATTTACGCTCTATTCCATAAATACGACTGTTGTGCAATTACATGTCTGAATATAAATAAACATCTAACAAATACCTGATCATTTGATACTTTTAACTTCTAGCGATTCCTGCGACTAACTAAAAGTAACGGACTTCTTGTATACCGATAAGTTGTCTGGGATGGTGAGGGGGGTGAGCTTTGGGGAAAGCCTAGTAAGAAACATATATAAAAGTTCACATTATATAAAAATAATTCAAATATGAATATAAAAATATTAAAAATCATTTTATGCAGTAACGCTTTATGTAAACAGTTTATATAAATCAATTCAGTATATAATGCAGTAAAGCGATTCATTTAAAATCATTAAATAAGATAAATGCATGTGTATCGAGAAAACATATACTGTAAAACTTGTATCACTTCTTTCATCACTTTTCAATTAACTCATGTACTATGCTCGTAAATCAAATCATTCAATATTCCAATCATCTGTCAAATATCGCATACCAATAGAAAAATAATCTCCCAAAGATTCATGCACAATCTCGTATGCCCGAAGCTACCTCGTATCCTCGTAGGGACAATCACATATCTCGTAACAATGGCCACTATCCTATCACAGATCGCACTAGTCAGGTGCTCACTGTGTAAACCTGTGGGTTTGACCATAGTCCCACAGTCATATACAAGTAAACCTGCAGACTGATCAGGTCTCGCAGTCATATACACGTAAATCACATAAGCACATAAGTATGCATGATCATTAGGGAGACATCATTTCATAAAATCATTCCATATAAATCAATTCATATAAATCATTTTGTTTAAATCATTTCATGTAAATCAATTCATATAAATCATTTCATGTAAATCAAATAATATAAACCATTTCATGTAATTCAGATCATGTAAACAGTTTCATGTAATTCAATTCATGTGAATCATTTCATGTAATTCATTTCAGGTAGATCAATGCATGTAAATTACGTCATGTAAATTAATGCATATAAATAATTTCATGTAATTAAGTTCATATAAATCATTCTATGTAAATCATTTTGTGTAAATCATTTCATGTAATATAATTCATGTAAATTATGTCATGTAATTCAATTCATATAAAACATTCTATGTAATGCAATATTTAGGCTTGTAGAAATTAAAGATAAATTCTATTTCTTGTATTTGAGAAATGTAGATAAGGAACGATTAGATATGAGATTTTTTGAGAATTTTCATTTACAAATAAAACATATCCTATGCAACTTTTATACATGTTTCTTACCTATATTTCCGTGCAATGTCCAAAATCCGCTAACGCTCTTTACGTTTCTTTTAGTTCTCGAGCTTGACACTGCACAATTATATTCAGAATCCTATATAGTGACTTTAATAAATATTCCGTAGTTCTCTATTTTCTATTAAATGCCAAATGTATTTTCAATTAAATCACATTATCTATTTTCTATTGATTCTCATTCTTTCTTAAATTCTATTTAAAATCTCTTAGATAACTCAAATGAATATTTGTATAATTTCCTACTATTTCAACTTTAATACTTATTCTACAAATCCTTATTGTCTATTTATCACTTTTCTTAGTAAATTATTTTATTCCTTATTAAATTTCAAATTTTAATTATAATTATAGTGACTTACTCTCTTATTAAGTTTTCTTATCTTAATTATTTATTTAAAATCAAATATTTTCTTTTTATATAATAGTTATTATTTCCCAATTCAATTATGCAAATATTCTTTGTTCACTATTAATATTAAATTTGCCATTTGCTTATATTAAAGCTATTTCGATTTTATTAATTCCTATAATCTATTTATTTCATTTCCTATTAATTACTACAATATGGTGGTTATATTTAAGTTTACAATCTTTTTACCAATTCAATTTTATTTACAATAAATCCTCATTCATCACTAATATTAATTTCGTTATTTACTTATACACAAGTACTTTCATTTTATTAGTTCCCAAAAATCAATTTATTATATTTTCTTACCAATCACTATAATATAATGGCTATTATCTTTCATTCTCTTCCAAATTTAATTTCAGTTATAATTTTATTAATCCACACTGATGCGCACGGACAAGAGAAAACGTAGCTTGGAATTTGAAGGAGCTGAAACGCAAAAGGACAGAAGCAAAGTTGATGAATGACAACTTTTGAAAATCTAGACCCGAAGCCTAAAAAGACTCGAACTCAAAGGTATTGGACCTTGACCCTACGAATAAGAATTCGAGAACCGAAGGTATAGCAATGGTGGATGGTGAAGAAAGAGGCGCCACAAGGAAGAAGACCTTGATAAGCCTAGTAGAGAGGGAACCCAAGAGAAAGGCACACTCAAAATCTGAAAATTCACTTAATTGATCTGTCCATCAATAGCGTTTACAAGGTATTTATAATAATACCTAGCACTTAAGCCCATAAACAAGTGGGCTGAAATTAACACCAACAGAAAATAAGACTAAACCCAAATTCATGCCTAAACCTAGTTACATAAAATAAATAGTCCAAAACACAACAAGACTCAAACGTGGGCTATCCAAACACTTAGCCCATCTTATTGTTAAGCTAAAATAAGACAGTAAACCATGCTCATGTCGTTTGGGCTTCCAAGCAAGTATAGATGTCTTGGGACTCTTCATGGAAGCTTCCTTGACACTTCAATGATTCCAGAGCTTGTTGCATTAATGAGGCTAGGGCTTGTTGCGTCTTCTTAGCTCGAGCTCGGGTAATTGGACCTCCTTGGATGACCAATGGATCCTTAGCATCACGAACATCACAAGCAAGTGGATCTCCATCATTCCCCCTCTCCTCAAAAGGATTTGTCCTCAAATCGCATATACCTTCATCAAAAGAAAAGGGAGAAAGATCAGAAACATTAAAATTAGCAGATACACCATACTCACTAGGAAGATCCAATCGGTAGGCATTATCGTTGATCTTCTCAATGATTTGGAATGGTCCATCTCCTTGGGGATGCAACTTGGTTCGTCGCTGAACAGGAAACCTCTCCTTTCTCATATGTACCCAAACCTAATCACCAGGCTCAAAGACTACTCTCACATAACCTTTCCTCATAAGCTCCTCAACTTGCCTTTGTAGCTCCTTCATCTCCGTGGGATTACTTCTGTAGGCTGGATGGTTAGGAATGGTAGCTATAGGGACAAGGTCAATCGTGTGCTCGATACCATGAATCGGTGGTAATCCACTTGGGATCTCTTCAGGGAGGACATCCTCGAACTCCTGCAACAATGAGACAATATCAGTAGGCAAAGTATCATGGAGTTCGGCATCAATAAAATAAGAATCTTTAAATAAGAGTAACAAGATAGGAGACTTAGCAAGAAATGCAGTCTTCACATCTCGGAGTTTGGTATAGCAGCTCACTGTGTTGCTGTCCTTGTTTTCCTTCTTTTCTTTAGCTTGCTTCCTTTGCTCGTCATGTTGCTGCTTTAGCCTTAATTGGTCCTCATAAATCTCCGTAGGGCTAAGGGGAACAAGAGTGATCTTCTTGCCATCCGTAGTAAATGAGTAATGGTTAGTGTAAACATCGTGGATGACTCTACGATCATACTGCCACGGTCTACCCAGCAATAGGTGGCTAGCTTGCATGGGCACCACGTCACACAACACCTTATCCCGATAACTTCCAATACAAAAAGAAACCAAGACTTGCTTCACCACGTTCACTTCACCACAGTCATTAATCCACTGCAACTTATATGGGTGGTGATGCTTGGTAGTGGGCAACTTTAATTTATCAACAAGGGATGTGCTAGCAACATTAGTACAGCTCCCACCATCAATGATTACAGTACATACCTTGTCACTAATATTACATCTTGTATGGAAGATGTTCTCGCGTAGTGCCTCATCTTCAAACTTCACATGAGTAGTAAGAGCACGCCTAGCAACAAGTGCTTCACCATGAGCAGCATACTCAACAACATCTTCTTCATCAACATCTTCTAACGCAAGCATCTCATCTTCTACACCGATTTCATAACCTTCACTCTCAACATCTCCATTCCCAAGCATGATCATAACTCTACGGTTGGGACAATGAGAGGCAATATGTCCATGACCTAAACACTTGAAACACTTAATGTCACGTGTCCTGCTTTGGGATGCTTGGGCAGATTCAGTCTTGGGCTTTGGGGGGCCCTCAAGCTTGGGCTTAGCAAAGCTCTCTGAATTAGGCGTAGACACAGGCTTTTCATCCCTATGAAAGGTGTTAGATTTCCAAACAGGAGCTGAACTAGAAGTAAAACGGGATGTACCTTTCCTTTTGAGTTGCCTTTCCACTTTGATGGCCACATGCAGCATCTCCTCTAAATCCACGTAATGTTGCAACTCTACTACATTGGCAATCTCACAGTTTAAGCCTTGGAGAAAACAAGCCATAGTAGCTTCTGCATCCTCCTGGATATTGGCTCGGATCATGGTTATTTCCATCTCTTTGTAGTAATCCTCAACACTCTTTGAGCCCTGGGTAAGACCTTGGAGCTTCTGGTATAACTTTTTGTAGTAATGAGTAGGAACAAATCTGATATGGACCTCACCGAAAGAAGATGAGGTTCAATGAAGAAGACGAAGAACACTTGAAGAAAAACAATAACAAGTTAAAAACGCAGCAAAGGAAAACAAAAATTAGAAGTAAAACCAAGACCCGTTATGTAGAAACACAAGAACCTATGGTATTAGACCAAGACCCGTTGCTTAGAAAAGCAAGAACCTATGGTATATATTGGTGGAAGGTAGAAGAACGCCACAAGGAAGACCTTGATAAGTTCAAGAGTTCTCAAGAGAACCAAAGAGAAGAAGTCTCTCAATTTTATTACTAAAATCAATTGTGTTCTCCCCAAAGGGTTACATAACTATTTATAGGCAACTAGCTAACTTGCAGCACAAGTAATAGGAATCCTACTTTCCTAACTTGCAGAATAGGAAATAGCAAACTTGCAGAAGAAGTAATAGGAATCCTACTCTCCTAACTTGCAGAACAAGTAATAGAAGTCTTACAAAATCTATTATTTAAAAAGAAATTGGGTTTAAATTAAATTAAGACAATGTTCAGCCCAATAATACTTAACTAAATATAATATGCATCTAGCCTAATTTGCATTTCGGCCTAATACTTGTGTGTCTTCAAGAAGGTTGAACTTGGGCTTGGATCATGTTGTAGAAGACTTTATCATCCTCCATGCTCAAGCTTTGTTGGGCTTTCTCTCTAGCAATATCAATGAAACCAGCCAAGGCTTGTTGCATTATCTTTGATTTAGCTCTTGTAATTGGACCTCCATGGATACTCAAAGGATCACGATCATCACGAACATGACTTGAGCTTTGTGAGCTTGGATCTCCATCATTCCCCCTCTCCTCAAAAGGCTTTGTCCTCAAATTAGAATCACCTACATCAATATCAAAGGAGAAAGATCAGAAACATTAAATGTAGCACTAACATTATACTCACCTGGAAGATCTAACTTATAAGCATTGTCATTGATCTTCTTAATCACTTGGAATGGTCCATCTCCTCGAGGTTGCAACTTGGAGCGACGCTGAGCAGGAAATCTCTCTTTACGCATATGTACCCAAACCCAATCACCAGGTTCAAAGACAACTTTCTTGCGATGCTTGTTGGCTTGAGTAGCATATTGCTCAGTCCTCTTCTTAATGTTTTGACGTACCTTCTCATGTAGTTGCTTAACAAAATCAGCTTTCTTTTCCCCATCCAAACTAGCTCTCTCCTCAATAGGTAGTGGTAAAAGATCCAATGGAGTGAGTGGTTACCCTTGAAGCTCCTTTGTCTCCTCGGGATTACTTCCATAGGCAGGTTTGTTAGGAATGGCAGCTCCAAGAACAAGGTCTATTTGATGCTCAATTCCCCTAATAGGTGGCAAACCATTTGGAATCTCCTCGGGGAATATATCTCCAAATTCCTTCAAAAGAGACACAACATTAGTAGGCAAAGAAGATTTAAGATCATTAGAACTAAAACAAGATTCTTTATATAAAAACAAAAGGATTGGGCACTTAGCTAGAAAAGCAGCCTTTACATCACTTTGCTTTGCACAGAAGATCACGTCCTTTCTTTCTTTCTTTGCAATATCTTTGCCTTTATCTAGATTCTTTGACCTTTGTTGTGATTCATTCTGCTCTTCCAACTTCAATTGATCCTCATAAATCTCCGTAGGACTCAAGGCTGCAAGTGTGAATTTCTTACCAGCCATGGTAAATGAATAACGGTTTGTAAATCCATCATGTATGACATGTCTATCAAATTGCCATGGTCTTCCTAAAAGCAAATGACCAGCATGCATAGGCACAACATCACACAACACTTTATCATTGTACCTTCCAATTGAAAATAGCACCAATACTTGCTTGGTCACATTTACTTCTCCACAATTATTGAGCCATTGAAGTTTGTATGGTTTGGGATGTTTTGTAGTGGGCAAACTCAATTTGTCAACCAAATAACTGCTAGCAACATTAGTGCAACTACCACCATCAATAATCAAAAAGCATACCTTATTGTTGACGTGGCATCTAGTATGAAAAATATTTTCTCGTTGCACTTCATCTTCATCCTTAACTTGGGCACTTAATGCACGACGAGCTACAAGTGCTTCACCATGTGCAACAAACTCAACATAGTCATCATCCTCATTAATGTCCTCCAATGGTGGCATCTCATCATCAACATCAGAATCTTCACTTACAACATCACCATCATCACGCATAATCATGTCTCGTTTGTTTGGGTATTGTGATGCAATGTGTCCTCTTCCCAAACATCTAAAACACTTAATGTCTCTACTTGGATAGCCTCGGGTTTGGGCTTTTGGACACTCTCACCCTTAGGCTTGAATGAGGATTCAGTCTTAAGTTTGAATGTAGTCTTATCATCCCTTGGAAAGGTGTTCGGTTTCCAAGAAGAAGATGAACTAGAACCTTGCATAAAACGAGATAAATAACCTTTTCTCTTGAGTTGCCTTTCAACCTTGATAGCCATATGCAACATATCATCAAACTCCACATAGTGATGTAATTCCACTACATTAGCAATCTCATGATTCAATCCTTGTAAGAATCGAGCCATAGTAGCTTCACTATCCTCTTCAACATTAGCTCTGATCATGATAATTTCCATTTCTTTATGATAATCCTCAACACTCTTAAAACCTTGAGTGAGACCTTGTAACCTTTGATAAAGCTCTCTATAGTAATGATTAGGAACAAACCTTTTTCTCATAACACGTTTCATTTCATTCCATGTAACTATAGGTGGCTCTCTATTCCTACGTCTACCAAGCATGAGTTGGTCCCACCAAATGATTGCATAATCCGTGAACTCTACAGCAGCAAGTTTCACCTTTTTTTCTTCAAAATAGTTATGGCAATCAAAGACCATCTCCACTTTCTTTTCCCATTCTAAGTAAGCCTCAGGATCATTCTTATCTTGAAAGGAAGGAATCTTCAATTTGATACTTCCTAAATTTCCATCTATCCTATCATAATACCTATCTCCTTTATACATATCTCTACGACCTCCTTTATTACCATGGTTACCTTTAACAATTCTACTAAACTCATCATCATCAAACTCATCATCAACTTTATCATCAAAGTCATTATTCACAACATTGCCATTCTCATGAGAAGTATCATCTGGCTTTACCTTAGCTAGGACAGCTTCATGTTCCTCCAACTTATCATGAATATTATTAAACCTCAACTCTATCCTTGAAAATTGTTGTTGCATAGCTTGGAACATGAACTCAATCTTACTCAAATCAGGTTTTTCACTATGATTTTATCCTGCAAGAAACGTTAGTAAAAGAAAAGGACCTCACAAGTATGACCCCACGTGTTTACACTCAATACACACAAGAATGTAACACTCACACTCGTGTTTCACACAATTTAATATGGCTTTTCTCTACTAATGTTACTCA
Organism: Heritiera fomes; assembly: GCA_032173925.1. Taxonomy (NCBI): domain Eukaryota; kingdom Viridiplantae; phylum Streptophyta; class Magnoliopsida; order Malvales; family Malvaceae; genus Heritiera; species Heritiera fomes. The sequence continues at coordinate 32,441,998 of JAPDPM010000002.1, read as the reverse complement.
CACACTCTTGCCTTTTTTTTTCCTCACACAACTTTTCTCTATAGGTTCTATATTGAACTCAATACTAAATCAAAAATCAGCTTATGGAATTCAACTATCAACCAACAATAAACAGGCTGAGCACAAGATTTTAATCAAGGGAAAACAAAACAATGAAGACTCAACAAGACTTTGCAAGACTCAATAAGGCTTAAGAAGACTCTAATGAAACTAAACCTTGAATGAAATATGCGTGTTTTGGGGTGTTTAATTAGGGTAGGGTTTAGCCAAAGGTGAGCTAGTTTTGTCCTTTTATGTGGTAGGGTCAAAAAGGTAATTTTAGGTAGCAGGGTAGAATGGTAAAAATGAATTTTCAAAATAGGCAAATAAGAAATCTCAAAGCTCAAGAAAGAATGACTACCTCAAGATTTTGATGAAGCACACCTCCACGAATTGCCTTTGATGTTCCACTTGCTACACACGATGTAATAAATCCCCTCTTAAATTGATTTTTCTTTTCTCTTTTTTTTTCTTTTCTTTTTTTTTCTTTTTTTCTTTTTTTTATATTTTACTAAAGTAAACGAACAATGAAAAAAAAACAAAAAGTCTAAATAATAAGAAGAGGTTTACTTGGGGAACAAGGCCACTTTTGACAAAAATAAGCTAGTTTTGGTAGTAGCTTGTGTGGCAAGGAACGAGAGGGAATGGTGGCTTGTGAAACAAGTAGTCTTTATGTGATGTAGAGCTTTTGAAGGTTTCTTGGTGTGCAAGAAAACCTTTGGGATTTGGTTGCTTGGAGAACAAGATAGGTTTACTTGGTGGCTAAGTAAAGAAAATAGGTTTGAGGGACAAACAATATTAGTGGTGGCTTTGGAAAAGGATTCAAGATCAAGGTTTGTCCAAGACAAGAAGACAAAGAAAGAAAAAAAAAATGAGACTCCCACAAATTGAACCTAAGCTCTGATGCCAAATGATATGGACCTCACCGAAAGAAGATGAGGTTCAATGAAGAAGACGAAGAACACTTGAAGAAAAACAATAACAAGTTAAAAACGCAACAAAGGAAAACAAAAATTAGAAGTAAAACCAAGACCCGCTGTGTAGAAACACAAGAACCTATGGTATTGGACCAAGACCCGTTGCTTAGAAAAGCAAGAACCTATGGTATATATTGGTGGAAGGTAGAAGAACGCCACAAGGAAGACCTTGATAAGTTCAAGAGTTCTCAAGAGAACCAAAGAGAAGAAGTCTCTCAATTTTATTACTAAAATCAATTGTGTTCTCCCCAAAGGGTTACATAACTATTTATAGGCAACTAGCTAACTTGCAGCACAAGTAATAGGAATCCTACTTTCCTAACTTGCAGAATAGGAAATAGCAAACTTGCAGAACAAGTAATAGGAATCCTACTCTCCTAACTTGCAGAACAAGTAATAGAAGTCTTACAAAATCTATTATTTAAAAAGAAATTGGGCTTAAATTAAATTAAGACAATGTTCAGCCCAATAATACTTAACTAAATATAATATGCATCTAGCCTAATTTGCATTTCGGCCCAATACTTGTGTGTCTTCAAGAAGGTTGAACTTGGGGTTGGATCATGTTGTAGAAGACTTTATCATCCTCCATGCTCAAGCTTTGTTGGGCTTTCTCTCTAGCAATATCAATGAAACCAGCCAAGGCTTGTTGCATTATCTTTGATTTAGCTCTTGTAATTGGACCTCCATGGATACTCAAAGGATCACGATCATTACGAACATGACTTGAGCTTTGTGAGCTTGGATCTCCATCAAAATCTCTTCCTCATGATGCGCTTCATCTCATCCCATGTAGACATGATAGGATGATATTTTTTGAATTTTATATGTGCTAATATATTTGCTTTATCGATGTTTTATGCCTAAAAGAGCTTACTAATGTTTATTTTATGTTTTAGGTATTAAATATCAAAGTTGGAATAAAAAGAAGCTAAAAGGAGCAAAGTGCAGTATTTTCTGTCCAGCTTGAAAGATTGACGTTTTTGATCAATTTAACGACCTGATCTCAAGATGTGTCCTTCATGACAGTTGTAGATGACTTCTCAAGCTTTCCAGAATGCACAAGATCGCAAAAATCGGAGTTCATTTGGTGGGTCAAATGTCTGGACAAAATCAGTACAAAATTCTGGGCAGAAAAACGAGATTGAGAAGAAATTCCAACAAAGCAAGTTCAAAGACCAGATTTTGTTGAGAGAAGATAATTTCTTAATTTTATTATGTCTTAGATCTGTAATTAATTAATAAGAATAGGCCTTAGGAATTTGACTTAGAAAATAATTGTAAAAAGATGATGAGATAAAGGTAAGAGTTTGACTAGTCAAATTACTTGTTTCACAAGTAAACTCTTATCTGAATCTCACATTGCTTAGGAAAGTCTTTTAAACTCTTCCTTAGGCCTATATAAAGAGCACAAGGCTCTCATAAACATTATCCCTCTTAGCCCTCAAATCCTTCAAATCCCTCTTATCCCTCTTCTCTTTTAGTCTTGTAGGATTTTCTTTAGGGTTTTTAATAAAATTTTATTTTTTTCTTTATTTTTAATTAGTTGCTGATTTCTTTATTATTTTTAATTCTGATTTTGTTTTCTTTATTTAAATTAATATTGTTTGTGTGTTCTTGCTTGCTAGTTTATAATCTTGATTAGTAATTCTGATTTTATATTATTAAAGATTGCTTCTTTGATTGTTTCTTGCATGATATTTGTAATCTTTATAATATTAAACTTGAATTTTATGATCTTGAATATGACTAGTGAGTAGTTTTCTTATTCAGTTATGAGGTAAATTGATTATTCTTGGGAAAAGCATGTTGTGAGATTCTTGAACCTATTATATAATTGTTGATTAAGTATCCAAGATTCTCTGAGCACATTATAATGATTGTTTGTTTGGTTAGATAGGGTGCACACTATTTAGTTAAATTAAATAATCTACCGCCAGATTAAAAACATAAGTCTGTAATTGCTTGTGGAGTTAATCACTAGGGATGGAGGAGAATTAAGGTTTAGATTAAATGAACCGAGCTTATGTGTTTGTTATCTAATGTCAACCCATATCTTTCTTGTTGTTAATGCTGCTACAACTTATATCTAGAGAGCTTGTTCTAGGTAGGTTAAGTAGTTAGAGATTAGTTAAAGAGCTTGTTTTAACTAACGACTCAGTAAGGAAAGATGGTGTAACAGAGCTTGTTGTTATGCTACGGTTGACTATTTAATTGACAGTGATATTTTGTAATCAATGATCAACATCAAAATCCAAGAATGATTGATTGCCTCGTAACTGAAGCTTTTTGCTATTTGTTTTTTTATATTTAATAATTCTTGTTTTCTTTATTTTGGAATAGTTTACAAAACCCCCAAACTTCTTCTTTCCCTAAACCCTAAGATTAGATTTTTAATATAATAATTAACTTAAAAAAATTCAGTCTCTGTGGGTTCGACCTTTACTCCGCTATCTACATAGTAGAGTTAGGAAATTTTATTTTTGGTGACTGACGACACTCATCAAATTTTGGCGTCATTGCCGGGGACTGAAATTTGTTTAGGTTAATTATTTTAATTTAAAGTCTAATTTTTTTTTCTTTTTCTTTTGTTTTTCAGGGATTGCTTGTTTGACAAGGATTCTAGTCACAAACTTCCAAAGATTAGGGACTATATACAAGCAACCCAAAGCACAGTGGCACAAGCACTACAACATCCACCACCACTACCTCCCAAGACGAGAAGTGAGGGGACTCCATGGAGCAAGCTTATGAACCATACTATGATCATGACCCATACTATAATTACGAACCACACTACGATACCTACTATCAAGGATGGTGGGATCATTCTAATTTTAGTTATGGGAATCAATATGAGGTTTACAATGCGCCATTCCAAGATACATATCAAGCTCCATCTCAAAACTCAGGTATGCCTCCACCTCAAGAATCAAGTATGTCTCTTGAAGATATTGTTAAGACTCTTGAGATTAAAACTTTACAATTGTCACAAGAGGCTGATGTTTATATTAAGAATATTGATCACCATGTGAGTCAAATATTGCGTTCTTTGAGTAACATTGAAGCTATGACCTCTCAACCTGTGGAGAATCCAAGAGATAATGTTACTAACATCACCTTGAAAAGTGAAAGGGAAATTGATTCCAAGGAAAGTGCACATGAAGATGTCGATGACTTTATAGAAAGGGAGGATGAAACCGATTTCAATATTAAAGGTGGAGTTGTTGACATGCACAATGTAAAAGGGAGAGAGAATTTCGACAACTTTATAAAGCACTATGAGGATGTTGAGATCAAGGAATTCAAAGCTGAGGTAAGTGATAAACAAATTCCTTTTAATTCTTCTACTTACCCTTCTCCTTTTCCTAGCAGGTTTGCAAGAGCTACAAACGAAGAGCAAGACAAGGAGACATTGAAGACATTTAGGAAAATGGAAGTCAGTATTCCTCTCCTTGATGAAATTAATGATCAAGTGCCTTGTGATGCGAAGTTTTTAAGGGAACTATGCACTTCCAAGAAGAAATTAAAAGGTGATGAAAAGCAGGTTCTTAAAGATGAGCTAGAAATAGCCACAAGTAAAAATCTTGAGAATGAGGAACTCGAGAGACCGATAAAAAAGTTGAGGTTTAGGATTGGATGATGGAAGGTGGAGCAGTCGAGCTAACGACATTAAACAACAGCGCTACTTGGGAGGCAACCCAAGGATGTAAAACGAGGGAGTATTTCTTTCCTTACTTGTATTACCATTTAATTTTTGAGTTTTTTTATTGTTCTTCTTTGCATGCTAGACTTACTTTGAGGACAAAGTAAGATTTAAGTGTGGGGGGGAATATTGGTTTATGAGTCTATAGAATTTTTTTTTAGGAACTGGAATTTTTTTTTGAAAAAAAAGGTCAAATTTTTTAGAGTTTTAAAGATCATGATATGTTTTCTTTCTTTTAAGGATTGATTCTAAACTAAAACAAAGTTTTATAAGAAAGTTGAGAGTATTTTGATTGTTATTATTTTTGAAGTGAATACTTTCTAAAGAATTTATGTGAGTTCATGATTAAATATGATTGATCATATGATATTGATAATGTGATTAGTTCATTGAAGTTGGTATAAGCCAAGGATAAATAGACAAGAACAAAAAAAAAACATAAAAAGAGAAGAAAATAGAGGTTGAAAGCTTTAAATTCTACTCCAATGTTTTGAGTTACTCGATCTTATTGATTGAATTCTTGAAGTGACTTAAAATATGAGTATGCAAAGCACTCTAAAAGAGGGCTTACTTGTTGAGTAACCGGGTGTTGGTATCACCAATATTAACATTCGCGTAAAAAGGCAAGTAAGTACTTAGGGAAACCATTGTTGAAACCTCAGAAGAAAAAGAAAAAGAAAAAGAAGGAAGAGAAAACAGAAAAAGAAAAAAAAGTTTTTGATCTATTGACTTTGTTTGTAGTAATGTAAATTGGATAATTGCAAAGTTGATATTATATGTTTCAATTGTGTTGATTGTGAATATTGCATGAATTTATTTAGAAGTATGCATGAATATGAGAAGTAATGATTAGAATATGATTGACTTGATTATTTGACTCTTGTTGAAGTTATGAGTTAAGAATTGAAAGATTTGAAAATATGTTCATGATCTTAATCTTGTTTTGAGTCTTAATTTTTAATTTTTGAGTCTTATTTTGAATTTTTAGGATTGAGTCTTGAGTAAAAGATTTTGTGGGTATATCTTCTGAAAGCCCTCACGAGACACAACTCGTCCACTAGGGGTGACCTAGGGGTTTAAAGGCTTATTGCATAAGCTAAATGCAATCGTGATTCCTACGAAAGTGAGTTAGGTTTTAGGAAAAGGATTTTAAGATTAGGACTTTAGGATTTAGTTCTTTAGGAAGTTAGTTTAGGTTTGCTAGAGGACTAGCAAAAGCTAAGTGTGGGGGAATTTGATAGGATGATATTTTTTGAATTTTATATGTGCTAATATATTTGCTTTATCGATGTTTTATGCCTAAAAGAGCTTACTAATGTTTATTTTATGTTTTAGGTATTAAATATCAAAGTTGGAATAAAAAGAAGCTAAAAGGAGCAAAGTGCAGTATTTTCTGTCCAGCTTGAAAGATTGACGTTTTTGACCAATTTAACGACCTGATCTCAAGATGTGTCCTTCATGAAAGTTGTAGATGACTTCTCAAGCTTTCCAGAATGCACAAGATCGCAAAAATCGGAGTTCATTTGGTGGGTCAAACGTCTGGACAAAATCAGTACAAAATTCTGGGCAGAAAAACGAGATTGAGAAGAAATTCCAACAAAGCAAGTTCAAAGACCAGATTTTGTTGAGATAAGATAATTTCTTAATTTTATTATGTCTTAGATCTATAATTAATTAATAAGAATAGGCCTTAGGAATTTGACTTAGAAAATAATTGTAAAAAGATGATGAGATAAAGGTAAGAGTTTGACTAGTCAAATTACTTGTTTCCCAAGTAAACTCTTATCTGAATCTCACATTGCTTAGGAAAGTCTTTTAAACTCTTCCTTAGGCCTATATAAAGAGCACAAGGCTCTCATAAACATTATCCCTCTTAGCCCTCAAATCCTTCAAATCCCTCTTATCCCTCTTCTCTTTTAGTCTTGTAGGATTTTCTTTAGGGTTTTTAATAAAATTTTATTTTTTTCTTTATTTTTAATTAGTTGCTGATTTCTTTATTATTTTTAATTCTGATTTTGTTTTCTTTATTTAAATTAATATTGTTTGTGTGTTCTTGCTTGCTAGTTTATAATCTTGATTAGTAATTCTGATTTTATATTATTAAAGATTGCTTCTTTGATTGTTTCTTGCATGATATTTGTAATCTTTATAATATTAAACTTGAATTTTATGATCTTGAATATGACTAGTGAGTAGTTTTCTTATTCAGTTATGAGGTAAATTGATTATTCTTGGGAAAAGCATGTTGTGAGATTCTTGAACCTATTATATAATTGTTGATTAAGTATCCAAGATTCTCTGAGCACATTATAATGATTGTTTGTTTGGTTAGATAGGGTGCACACTATTTAGTTAAATTAAATAATCTACCGCCAGATTAAAAACATAAGTCCATAATTGCTTGTGGAGTTAATCACTAGGGATGGAGGAGAATTAAGGTTTAGATTAAATGAACCGAGCTTATGTGTTTGTTATCTAATGTCAACCCATATCTTTCTTGTTGTTAATGCTGCTACAACTTATATCTAGAGAGCTTGTTCTAGGTAGGTTAAGTAGTTAGAGATTAGTTAAAGAGCTTGTTTTAACTAACGACTCAGTAAGGAAAGATGGTGTAACAGAGCTTGTTGTTATGCTACGGTTGACTATTTAATTGACAGTGATATTTTGTAATCAATGATCAACATCAAAATCCAAGAATGATTGATTGCCTCGTAACTGAAGCTTTTTGCTATTTGTTTTTTTATATTTAATAATTCTTGTTTTCTTTATTTTGGAATAGTTTACAAAACCCCCAAACTTCTTCTTTCCCTAAACCCTAAGATTAGATTTTTAATATAATAATTAACTTAAAAAAATTCAGTCTCTGTGGGTTCGACCTTTACTCCGCTATCTACATAGTAGAGTTAGGAAATTTTATTTTTGGTGACTGACGACACTCATCAAGACACTGGAGGATCACCATATCTTCTTCTACTAGTGACTAACTGATCCCACCAAACCATAGCATACTCTGTGAACTCAATTGCTGCAAGTTTGACCTTCTTTTCCTCGAAGTAGTGGTGGCAGTCAAACACCATTTCAATCTTTCTTTCTCACTCCAAATATGCCTCAGGATCATTCTTGCCTTGGAAAGGAGGAATTTTCAATTTTATACTGCCAAGCTTTCCATCCATCTTCTCCTTGCCTCTATCACGGGCTCTATCAACTCGATCTCTATACCCATGATACCTTCTATGATGTCTATCTATCCCATACTCTTCGTTCGAATCTGTGACATCCTCGTCACTCCCAAATACCAACTAAATTTTTCTTCTTTCCCATAGTTTTGGTTAGGCTGTTCAACGGTGCATCCTTCTTTTTTAATATAGCTAACACTATATTGTTTACATGATGATATATTTCTCATACACATACAGGATCGTCTTACACATAAGTCTAAAACTTTAATATAAATTACGTACTAATCTCTTTAACAATTTACATCCCCAATGTGTCTAATATACATCACTGTACTATAGTCTGAATTACATAATCAAAATGTATCTACCTTCAAAGGATTGGAAGCTAGCCTTGAAGGAATATCGTATAGTCCAAATATACGCTCCTCTACCAAGAGCAGGCTTCACTGTAAATAATCTGGATGAAAATATTATAAAGGAATGAGTTTACGCTCAGTAAGAAATATACATAAAAGAGCGTACTATTTCACTATATGCAGTTTTCCTGCTTGGCTCTATAATGTCATGTAATATTCTTGTAAAAAACATATAACATATAAGTTCATCAAATACCATATAACACATGCCAAAATCATATGAAGTCACTTGCACATATTCAAATAATCTCAAATACTTTCACATATATATGTCAAATAACTTGAAATTACATATACAAATAGTCTTCAAATAGGGGGAGACCGTCAACATCCAATAGAATCATGCACCAAATAAAGTGGCGTACCCACGTATGGGCCAGGGATCCTCCCTTAAGCCAAACACATATAAAGGACTAATGGCCATTGTCAATATTCCACGGTGTGCACTAGTCAGGTGACACCCGTGGTACTGAGGGCTTGACTAGAGTCCCCCAGCCAAATACAAATAATCAAGTAATATGCATGATCACCAATGGAGTCGTTAATCTCAAAATATTGAGTAGTAAAACTCATTCTTGTAAAACCATGGATATTCATAACCTTTCTTATATACTTTAATGATAATCCAAATACATTTATATAAATAAATTAAAAATTATTATTTTTCAAAGGGGGCAGTTGACTGCTCTTTTAGGGCAGTCGACTGCTATAGTATAAAAATATACAATAAATTTTATTTTCTTTTTGCATTTAAAATATTTAATTTTTCGGATGCAAGTAGGGCAGTTGACTGCTAAAATGGGGCAGTCGACTGGCCCGCAAACAGAATGTTTCTCGGAAAAATGCAGTCGACTGGCTCTTTAGCGGTCGACTGGTTTGCAAATAGAAAGTTTCTGGAAAAATGGCAGTCGACTGCTATATAGGGCAGTCGGCTGCTCTAAGTCGGTTTCGAAAAAATTTACGTCACGACTGTCTCTGAGCAGTCAGTTGCTATTTAGGGCAGTCGGCTGCCCCGAGCTAAATCGTAACTGGGCGAAAATCGTGAATTTTACATTTCCTGCACTTACACCAGCTTTTGTTTCATCCCAAAACATTTAAAACATGCGGACATAGTCACCCTACGTCCGTTACATATATTCCTTACCTCAAATAGCCAAATAATACGAAATCCCTTGGTTGCATCGATTCTTTCCTTCACTTCTTCAAAACTGCATAATTCATATAAATTGAAACCTTTAACTTTCTTTCATTTCAACACCATAAGTATACTATACCAACATCACATGACTCCAAATTATGGACGAAATCAAATGAATCAATTTCTTTTCTTACCTTTGTCAATAGCCAAATTTACAGGATTTCTGATCTCCTCAAATACTTTGTTTCAGCCTTCCATATTACAGACATAGAGAGAGCTAGTGATGAGGATCGTTTTTCGTTTAAGGAGTTTGTTAATTTGTTGGAGGAATAAGGCAGTTCTACAAGGTGAATATGGAAGAAAACCTTAGAGAATTTTCAGAGGAAGAGCTATGGCTGCCGGCCCTCTTTGCTGGAAAAGTTGGCATTAAATGCCATAAATGTGTATTTATCCCTTCATGCCAGCCATAACTCCTTAGCCCTTTGACAATTTGACCACCAATCAATTCTTCTTCTTCTTTCCTTCCTCATGTCAGCCACATATATCATTTAATTATGAAAATATGATATTTATTCTTCTTTTATTATTCTCTAATATTTTCCTATGTCAACATTAAATTCATTGACCATTTGACTATCCATTTCATTACTTCTTCTAGGTTCCTTACATCATTTGTATATTAATTCTCATATTCATTTAAATCATTTCTGCTTATATTACTTTACAAATAAGAGGACTTTACATGAAATTAGGGATTTCACAGAATCATACCCAACATTATCATCATACTCGTCATTGGCAACAACCTTACTTTTTGGACGAGAAGTATCACCTTGCTGGATCTTTGCAAACCGAACTTCATGTTGGTTCAACTTATCATGAATGTCATTGAATTTCACGTCCATCTGTTGGAAATGTTGTTGCATTGCTTGAAGAATGAATTCAATCTTTTTGAAGTCGGACTTATCACCTTCAGAAGACATTTTCAACAAAGATATCCTCACGTGTTTACACTCGTATTTCACTTGAGTAATTTGGCTTTTCTCTACTAATGTCTCTCACACACTCGTTCCTTTCTCCCTTACTCTACCTTAACTCTATAGGTTCACAATCGCACTAGAGACTCAGTCAAAGATTCAACCTCGTAAAATCAACTAATTCACCAAGTATTGTCACCAAGAAATTTTTTTTTTGAATTCTTTTTTTTCTTCAGAGAAAGGTGTGGCTAGGGCTAGGGTGACTCAAAGAAAGAAAGACAGAATAAAAAATAAGAAAAAAAATAAAAAAATCACTAGAATGACAAAAAAATAAAAAATGGCCTAAAACTATAGGAAAACGATGGAATTTGGCCCAGATAGAGTGGGGCCCGTGATCTCACGGGGTCGTTTTATTTCGTCGTTTTCTTGAAAATGAGTACTCGCACACTTCCTAACTCAACCAAATTTTTTGGTTTGAACAGTACCCAACATTTTTTTTTCGAATTCTTCTTTTTTTTCCTGCGAATTCTTTTTTTTCTCCTTTTTTTGTTTTTTTTAATATGAGGTTTGCGGCTTCCTTGAAAAGAGTAGGGGTGCGACTAGCGTTGAATTAAGTGGCGGCTAGGGTTATTAAATAAGTGGCGGCTAGGGTTTTTGTGTAATGAAATAAGTGGCTGCTAGGGTTTTAGGGTTAAGAAATAAGTGGCGGCTAGGGTTTTAGGGTTAAGAAATTAGTGGCGGCTAGGGTTTAGCGTTATGAAACAAGTGGCGATTAGGGTTTTTTTAGGGTTATGAAATAAGTGGCGGCTAGGGTTTAGGATTATGAAATAAGTGGCGGCTAGGGTTTATGGTTATGAAGTAAGTGACAGCTGGGAACACACAAACAAACCAGAAAGTGGAACGAACAAAAGAAAAAAAATTGAAACCAAAAAACCAAAAAATCGAAAAGCAAGTGACGCACAAACAAACCAGAAAATCGGAACTTGAGCTCTGAATACCAACTGATGCGCACGGACAAGAGAAAACGTAGCTTGGAATTTGAAAGAGCTGAAACGCAAAATGACAAAAGCAAAGTTGATGAATGACAACTTTTGAAAACCTAGACCCGAAGCCTAAAAAGACTCAAACCCAAAGGTATTGGACCTTGACCCTAAGAATAAGAATTCGAGAACCGAAGGTATAGCAATGGTGGATGGTGAAGAAGGAGGCGCCACAAGGAAGAAGACCTTGATAAGCCTAGTAGAGAGGGAACCCAAGAGAAAGGCACACTCAATTTCTGAAAATTCACTTAACTGATCTGTCCATCAATAGCGTTTACAAGGTATTTATAATAATACCTAGCACTTAAGCCCATAAACAAGTGGGCTGGAATTAACACCAACAGAAAATAAGACTAAACCCAAATTCATGCCTAAACCTAGTTACATAAAATAAATAGTCCAAAACACAACAAGACTCAAACGTGGGCTATCCAAACACTTAGCCCATCTTATTGTTAAGCTAAAATAAGATAGTAAACCATGCTCATGTCGTTTGGGCTTCCAAGCAAGTATAGATGTCTTGGGACTCTTCATGGAAGCTTCCTTGACACTTCAATATGCTAGAGCTTGTTGCATTAATGAGGCCAGGGCTTGTTGCGTCTTCTTAGCTCGAGCTCGGGTAATTGGACCTCCTTGGATGGCCAATGGATCCTTAGCATCATGAACATCACGAGCAAGTGGATCTCCATCACACATGAATTATTTTAAATCACCAAATTTTACTTGGAACCTTATTCCAACAGTTGACCTAACACTACTATTTGTTCATTTTCATTTTTCTTGTAATTTAACTTTATAAATATTCTTCATTAATTTTATACATATCTATCCTACCGCATTTATTCACTAGAATTACACCAACATCACACCCGTTTAGTCTTGACCAACATGAATTTAACTTATATTTTTTTCAATTCAAATTTCACAGTTAAACTTTATGCATTATTTATTTTAATCCCATGATTAACATATATTAAATTTCACTCCAATATTTATCCTTTCACTTACATTACATTAGTCCTATTTCTAATTTAATTCCCCAATTTATCTTTATTTAGTTTATATATAACATTCCTACTATCATTTAATATCAAATTTATCTCAATATCATCACTAAAAGTCTTAGTCAATTGCCATATATCTATATATATATATATATATATATATATATTCCCAATCTTAATGTTTTCCAAATTTTGTTTTACCACTAATCTTAATTTATCATTACATAAATTTTCCAATTTTCATTTATTTTACATTAACATTTTATTTATTATTTTTTTTCTTTCTCTTCTTTTCTTTTCTTTTTCTTTTATGCTTTTCTTTTCTTTTTCTGGTTTTTCCTTTCTCAGTCAACAGCTTTACATTTTCTTTCTGTTGTTGCTCAAAACAACAATAAGTGATTGCTGACGTCAATGTTTGTCCTTCCTCTCCACATGTCTCCAAAAAGCTTCTGAAAAATAAGAAAAGTCAAAGGAACGCAGGGGGTGGTACCCTGCGTAGGCACTCGGATGCTTAAGTCAGCAAAAGGTTCTGAAGCATTGGGAAACATAAAAGCTAGAAGTCAAAAATTAGCCAGCAAAATAATACCTGTGGCTTATTTATAGGCGAATATCACAAAGCAATTACATGGAGGGTGATTTCGTCTTTTTGAGAAGAGTTTGTTTCCTAATACGACACAAATAGCACCAATCTAGGATAGTAGCAGAGGTCTATCGCTCGGCTGGAGACCATAGGCAGAAGACATTCGAGTTAAAGGTGACAGGTTACACACGGACAACAATTTGGCATAGAGTTCGACACGATAGCGGAAGAGGTCTCTCGCCTAAGGCTCCACAATATGTCTCGCCATTTGCCACATGGTCGGGTAGTTTTGTGCCACGTGGTGGCCTATCTCGTTTGTTGGGCCTCAGCCTAGCGTAAGCGGGCTTTTCCATATCAATTGCTCCCCACTCTCTTGTTGGATTTTTTCAATAAATAGAGTATAAATACTTAGATCTAGGACATTGTGGTCTTTTCCTGATTTTTTGTTGTTTTTTGGTATTTTTTGCAGGTAAAGAAGTTCAACTCTGCGGGAGCTTTTTCAAGCGCGCGACGCTTCGTATTGCCTATCGCAACTATATAAGCAACAGAGGCCCAAGGAAATCGCGTAAGAAAACCTTTGTACCAAAACTCTGTCGTGCGTTTTGAGCTCTCTCGTCAAACATTTGGTCTGTCGCATCTTATAGTCTCTTGCCCTCACACAGAGTTCTCTCGCTTGTCACCTGTTGCTGAAAAGTAAGTTTCGTCACTGTCTTGTATCTGTCGCTTCATGTTGTCTTTCGCTGTCTAGATCTCCCGCACACCTAGGTCTCTCGCAGGTCTAGGCCTCTTGCAGGTCTAAGTCTGCTGCCTTTGTCATTTGTTCCCTTAGTCGACCCTTAGTCATGTCTTCTCAATGCTCGGTTAAAACATTGAGGAGGGACGGTGTTGAGTGCAAGTTGACAGATGCAGACTTAGAAAAAATCAACACCCGCTTCCCACTTCCCTCTTCCTCCTAATTACCAATATAGGCTTCCAACCAGTAGGGAACTTTAGCCTAATTTGGTTAGGAGTGGCGTGGCTGTACATAAAGCGTCTTTAGTCTTCGGTTTTCACTTCCTCTTCCCGAATTTGCTCTAGCTTTCCTTAGGTATAAAGATATAGTCCCATGTCAACTCCATCCTCATGCATGGGCTCAATTAGCAGGATTTTCAATGGTATGCCATAATTTAGGCATCATTCCCACCATCCCCCTTCTAAGTGCCTTTTTAGAGTTCATAGGTTGAAAGGGTTGGTTACATTTTCTCTCCAAAGATTGAAGGTTGATGGGTTACCCAACAAAATTTTTTCGGACCATCCTAATAAATTGCACAATTTCGAGAGTGAGTGGGTCGTTGTTGAGATTCCAAGCGATTTGAGAATTCGCACTAGATGGAACTAGCGACCATTCAAATCGCTCTGAAAAGTTTAATGTAGGCTCTTAAGGATCCACTTTGGTGAGTCTATACAACTTATTTGCTCTACTGGGGAGCGAGACCTTTTTTCTCTTTTAACCCCCAAGAACATTACAGTGGCCAGTTGGGGAGTAAGAAGAGTTACCCCTAAGACTCCTATTGTTCCATCAACCCTTCCCACAACCTCACATAGACCATGTTCTAGTTCTAGCCATCCGCCCGTGGTCCCCGTAGCCGAACCAATTAACCTCGTAGGTCGTTTTGTAGATGAATCTTCTTCTGACTCAGGGGACGAAACACCTAGGGTCGCGGATGTTGGTGATTCTTCCGAGGAAGATCTCGAATGGAACCGAGGTGACGCCTTTGGGAGTCCCTTCTATGATTTCCCATCGGATGCAAATTTGGCTAACTTAGATGATTTTGGTGATTTTATAGGTTTTCAATAATGATTCTCTTTACTTTCGCATACGCGTGTATAGTGTTTTCGAGCCTGGTTTGCTAACTCTTTCTTCTTGTGTTATGCAGATATGAACTTCCAAGCTGCTATGCGTAGGAGGCAAACCACTGTGTCTTCTAGAGTTTCTCTAGCAGCTCCTCTACCTCAAAAACAGCCTCGAGTTGAGGCATCTACTTTCGAACATCCTCGCGCTTCTACTCCTTCTACTCCGGTCACTGGCGAACCCAGTCACCTCACACAAGAGGCCGGAAGAAGCAAGCAGAAGAGGCAACTCATTTGTGATCGTAGCTCAAACGATCATGAGAGCTCGGGGTCGCAAAGGACTGAGTCTGCTCTCCGAGAAGGTCATCCTAATGCCGCTGAAAATAGGCCGACTCCTAACAAGCCTCGCCGCAAGAAATGGAAAAGATTGAATATCGAAGAAGTAATGCCTGTGAGGCCGATTCTGCCTAAGATGAACGATCCCACACTTAGGCGCTACCGAGTAGATGGAGGGAAGGTCATTGATGGGGATAATTTCCAAACCTACCCCAGCCTTAACGATAATGAGAGCATCGAAGAATCCGAGGTAGCTTCTCGTTTAGCTTGGAGTACCATCCTCCCTAAGGACAAGAAGGAAATTTTCAAAGGTCTCCCTGCAAGTGAGGATACCTCTGACTATCTTGTGATGAAGGTAAGAACGTTAGTGTTTCTGTGTTCACTGCACCAAATCTGGGTTTCTAATAATCTCCTTTTGGTTTTTGCCAAGCTACTCAACAAGTGGTGGTTGTCAATGCACAGCAATGAACTTTCAGAGAGCGAATAGATAGGGAGCTGCGTGATCTCTGAGAGAAGTATATGAAGCTGTAGAACGAGGTCGTTCAACTTCGTCCATTTGTTGATGAGTTGAAAAGGGACAATGAGGCCTTGAGACAACAAAATCTAGACCTCGGGCTGAAGTTAAAGGATGAGCAAGTGAAGGTCGCCTCTCTTGAAGGGTTCCAGTAGATTTATAACCAAGCCATGCATGATCTTGAGGCCACTAGGTCACAACGAGACAAGGCTATTGAAGAATTGCATAATGTGTTAGATCGGCAAAGGGAGGTCCGAGCCGAAGCCGTCCATGAATACCGCCTGTCCCAACACAATTTTGAGAAGAAACAATATTATGCGACGGGATTTGTCAAGTACGACTTCTGTCTTTCTCATGCTTGGCTAGAGAAGCAGAGGCCTCATGAGACCTTCCCTGAGCTACTCTTTACTGAAGAGGCCGAATACTATAACGCTCCTCCTTGGACTACGTATGACCCAACTCGAAAGATCCGGAGGATTACTTGGAGGAAAGGGCTTTGGATGACTTAGACAGCCTCGAAGGTCCTTGGCCTCCTCGACGCCATGCAGTTGGCCCGAGTCTGCTGAGGCCCGTGATCATCTCGAACATGTTGAGCCTAGTGATCAATTGAACTAGTTAAGGCCTATGATCGTCCCGAACAAATCGAGGCACGTGATCAACTCGAGCCTATCGAGGCGTTACAAGGGTTAGATGATGAAGATCTTTGATTTTCCGACTCTATCGCTTTCAACCCTGCTCTTGACTCCACGGTTATCGAGGCTGTTAGGCCTTCAAGTAAGATCCAAGCACGAGTGCAGCTCTCCAGGATCCCAATGTTGACCCAACATCTTTTCAGCCAACTGACCTAGTTCTCACAATAGACTGATTTCATTTTGTCTTTTTTTTATTCCAATTGTTAATTCATAAAAACGATGTACGAATTTACTCTTAATGAAAAGTACGACCTCTTTTGTAGCGTTTTTCCTTTCTTTTGTATGCTTCTGATAGAATAATAACCGTTTATGCGCATGTTATCATATTGCGATTATCATAATACGGTTTTAATGGACATATTTTCATATTCAGTGGAACATTTTATAGCCATAATGCACCGTATGCAGCTTGTTACAACATGAAGCTCTAAAAAGAGAATTATAATCATACTTTTATAGCATTACAACATACCTTTTATTACGCCATATGCTCCCCAAGTTCTTCTTTGAGACAGCGTTACTGTTCTTGTTCAAAGATGAACTTTATTCTTGAGCGTTAGGCTTGGCTTTGCGTATTTTCCGCTTAAGGACTTTTTATTCGTCTGTCTTACGTATTTTTCGCTTAGGGATTTTTTGTTTGCCCGTCTCACACCCATTTGTGCTTAGGGTCTTTTGTTTGCCCGTCTCGCGCATTTTTCACTTAGGGATTTTTGTTTTTCCCGTCTCACGCATTTTTCGCTTAGGGACTTTTGTTTGCTCATCTCGCGTATTTTTCGCTTAGGGGCTTTTGATTTGCTCATCTCGCGCATTTTTCGCTTAGGGACTTTCGATTTGCTCGTCTTGTGGATTTTTCGCTTAGGGGCTTTTGATTTGACCATCTCGTGCATTTTTCGCTGCCGGTTTTGCGCATTTTTCGCTTAGGGACTTTCGATTTGGCTAGCTTTTGCCTTTTACATTCCTGTACATGTTCATCAATCGTATTGTCCTTGCAATAATCATAATATATGAATAACTGGCCTTCTTATTCATAAATTAATTAGTAGCATCACATGGTAGTTGGTAAGATAATGCATAAAATAACAGCAAGCAGAAATAAAAATAAAAATAAAGATTACAAATTTCTTATTGCCAATACAACTTAAGGTGATTGACATTCCAAGTCTTGGAGATCTTTTTTCCCTGTAGAGTTTCCAAAGTGCATGTACTTGGTCAATCATTCTCTTTATTCTGTAGGGTCCTTCCTAATTGGCCCGAAGCTTACCATCCACTTTGTGAGAATTTGTAATAGCAGAATTTCTCAGCATCAGGTCTCCTTCCTGTAATTCTATGCTCTTAACTTGAGCATTATAGTATGCGACTATCCACTGTTGGTAGGCAGCCAACTTCATCTTCGTCGTGTCCCTTAGTTCATCTATTAGATCAAGACTTTCTCTAAGCCCTTGAGAGTTAACTTCTTGAACATAAGGGATCAACCTAGGCGATCTAGCTCCAATTTCAACCGGGATGAGTGCCTCAATTCCGTATACTAGATTGAATGGTGTTTCTCTTTTCGACACCCTACTTGTTGTTCTATAAGCCCATAGGACACTTGGGAGCTCATCCACCCATGCTCCTTTAGCCTTGTCCAGTTTAGTTTTTAACCTATGCAATATAGTCCTATTGCTGGCTTAGGCCTGCCCATTGGCCTGTGGGTAAGATACGGATGATATCCTTAGTTGGATACTCAGGCCTCTATAAAACTTTCGAAACGCGTCACAATCGAACTGTTTCCCATGATCGGCATTCAACACCAGAGGAATTTCGAAACGGCAGATGATGTCTTTCCATACCATAGCCTCTACCTTCTTTTCAGAGATTGTTGCCAGGGGCTCTGCTTCTATCCATTTAGTGAAGTAATCAATGGCCACTAGCAGAAACTTTCTTTAGCCTATGCCTAAGGGAAAAGGTCCAAAAATGTCTAGACCCCATTGTGCAAATGGTGTTGGTTGAAGGGTGCTTTGGAGGGCCGAGACTGGTGCGGATGCTATAAGAGCAAACCTCTGGCATTTTTCACACCTTCGCACCTTCTCAACGACATCTCTTTTTAGTGTAGGCCAATAGAATCTTGTGCGTAGTATCTTCGCGGCTAATGCTCGAGCCCCTAAGTGTTCGCCACATATGCCCTCATGAACTTCTGCCAATGCATATTCAGCTTGTTCGGGTCATAAGCATTTCAGTAAGGGCATAGTAAACCCACATTTATAGAGCTCCCCATTTACCACTGTAAACCTGGCACTTTGCAACTTTAGTCTTTGAGCTTAGTCTCTGTCATCAGGGAGTTTTCCTTCCATAATGTATTCTCTGATAGGGTTTCTCCAATTGCTCTCAATCTCAATATCATTGACTTCTTCTTTAATGCTAGGTTTGGCCAAACACTCCACCTTTACTATGCCATCTTTCGTTCCCTTTGAGGAGGCCAACTTTGAAAGAGCATCGGCATGACTATTCGCAGATCAGTTTATTTGGGTCAACCAGAAGTTCTTAAATGTCTGGCCTAACAGTTGGACCTTCTACAAATATGGCACCAAAGCAAGTTCTGGTGCTTCAAACTCACCAAGGAACTAGTTTACCACTAACTGAGAGACACTATGAGCCTCTAGGTTGTTAACTCCCAATTTCTCTGCCATTCTCATTCCTGCTATCAAAGCTTCGTACTCAGCTACATTATTCGAACTTGAGAAATTGAAGCAGAGGGAGTACTTGTACGTTTCTCCTTCCAGCGAGATCAGGACAATGCCAGCTCCACCACTATCCACGTTGCGAGCCCCATCTACAAACATCTTCCACCAAACTAGTTCTGTCTCTTCTTGGACCTCCCAGTCAGTGCATTCTACAATTAAATCTGCCAATGCCTGCCCCCTTATTGCTTGGCAGGGCCGGAAGTGTATGTCGTAGTCACTCAACTCAATCGCCCATTTGGTTAAATGTCCCAAGTGTTCTGGTTTTTGCAGTATCTATCTCAAAGGCTAGTCAGTTAGGACGGTCACTGAGTGAGCCTGAAAATATGGTCTTGGCTTTCGTGTTGCTACCACTAGCAATAAGGATATTTTTTCCACTCGGGGATACCTTGTCTCTGCATCGAGCAAAACTTTTTTCACATAGTAAATCAGGTAGTCCTTATCTCCATCCTTCCTTAATAAGACTGTGCTCATAGCCCTCTCTCCTACACCGAGGTACATAAAGGGTTGATCTCCCAGTTGGGGTCGAGATAATAGTGGCAACTCTTTTAGGTAATCTTTCAACTTTTCAAAAGCATCTTGACACTCTTTGGTCCATAGAAGATTCTTTCCCACCTTTATCGCCTTGAAGATTGGCAGACTCCTCCCTGCCGATTTAGACAAAAAGCTATTTAAGGCTGCTATCCTCCCAGTTAGCCTTTGGACTTCTCTGACGGTGTTGGGTGGCTTCATATCCAAGATGGCTTGAACTTTTTCGGGATTGGCCTCTATTCCTCGATTGGTGATCATGAATCCTAAGAATTTCCCCAACTCACTCCAAATGAGCATTTGTTGGGGTTCAGCTTCATCTTATATCGCCTCAATACTTTCAACACCTTTGACATTTTCTCAGTGTGTGATTCCTCTCTACGGCTTTTGATGATCATGTCATCCACATATGCTTCCATGGTGTTACCTAACAAGTCCTTGAACACCTTGTTTACCATACGCTGATATGTAGCCCCTGCATTCTTCAGACCAAAAGGCATTACTCGTTAGCAAAAGTTTCGCTATTGGTAATTAAAGAAGTTTTCTCCTCATCTTCTGGGTGCATCATAATTTGATGGTACCCAGAAAAAGAATCCAAGAAACTCAACAGTTCATATCCACAAGTTTCGTCCACCAATTTGTCAATTCGGGGTAACGGATAAGAATCCTTAAGGCGAGCTCTGTTTAAGTCTGTAAAATCTACACACATCCTCCATTTTCTGTTGTCCTTCTTCACCATCATCACAATTGATGCGCACGGGCAAGAGAAAACGCAGCTTGGAATTTGAAGGAACTGAAACGCAACAGGGCAGAAACAAAGTTGATGAATGACAACTTCTGAAAACCTAGACCCGAAGCCTAAAGAGACTCGAACCCAAAGGTATTGGACCTTGACCCTACGAATAAGAATTCGAGAACCTAAGGTATAGCAATGGTGGATGGTGAAGAAGGAGGCGCCACAAGGAAGAAAACCTTGATAAGCCTAGTAGAGAGGGAACCCAAGAGAAATGCACACTCAAATTCTGAAAATTCAAATTACTGATCTATCCATCAATAACGTTTACAAGGTATTTATAATAATACCTAGCACTTAAGCCCATAAACAAGTGGGCTGGAATTAACACAAAAAAAAAATAAGACTAAACCCAAATTCATGCCTAAACCTAATTACATAAAATAAATAGTCCAAAACACAGCAAGACTCAAACGTGGGCTATCCAAACACTTAGCCCATCTTATTGTTAAGCTAAAATAAGACAGTAAACCATGCTCATGTCGTTTGGGCTTCCAAGTAAGTATAGATGTCTTGGGACTCTTCATGGAAGCTTCCTTGACACTTCAATGATGCCAAAGCTTGTTGCATCTTCTTAGCTCGAGCTCGGGTAATTGGACCTCCTTGGATGACCAATGGATCCTTAGCATCACGAACATCACGAGCAAGTGGATCTCCATCATTCCCCCTCTCCTCAAAAGGATTTGTCCTCAAATCGCATATACCTTCATCAAAAGAAAAGGGAGAAAGATCAGAAACATTAAAAGTAGCAGATACACCATACTCACCAGGAAGATCCAATTTGTGGGCATTATCGTTGATCTTCTCTATCACTTGGAATGGTCCATCTCCTCGAGGATGCAGCTTGGTTCGTCGCTGAACAGGAAACCTCTCCTTTCTCATATGCACCTGATAGGATGATATTTTGTGAATTTATATGTGCTAATATATTTGCTTTATTAATGTTTTATGCCTAAAAGAGCTTACTAATGTTTATTTTATGTTTTAGGTATTAAATATCAAAGTTGGAATAAAAAGGAGCTAAAAGGAGCAAAGTGCAGTATTTTCTGTCCAGCTTGAAAGATTGACGTTTTTGACCAATTTAACGACCTGATCTCAAGATGTGTCCTTCATGAAAGTTGTAGATGACTTCTCAAGCTTTCCAGAATGCACAAGATCGCAAAAATCGGAGTTCATTTGGTGGGTCAAACGTCTGGACAAAATCAGTACAAAATTCTGGGCAGAAAAACGAGATTGAGAAGAAATTCCAACAAAGCAAGTTCAAAGACCAGATTTTGTTGAGAGAAGATAATTTCTTAATTTTATTTTGTCTTAGATCTGTAATTAATTAATAAAAATAGGCCTTAGGAATTTTACTTAGAAAATAATTGTAAAAAGATGATGAGATAAAGGTAAGAGTTTGACTAGTCAAATTACTTGTTTCTCAAGTAAACTCTTATCTGAATCCCACATTGCTTAGGAAAGTCTTTTAAACTCTTCCTTAGGCCTATATAAAGAGCAGAAGGCTCTCATAAACAACATCCCTCTTAGCCCTCAAATCCTTCAAATCCCTCTCTTCCCTCTTCTTTTTTTAGTCTTGTAGGATTTTCTTTAGGGTTTTTAATAAAATTTTATTTTTTTCTTTATTTTTAATTAATTGCTGATTTCTTTATTATTTTTAATTCTGATTTTGTTTTCTTTATTTAAATTAAAATTATTTGTGTGTTCTTGCTTGCTAGTTTATAATCTTGATTAGTAATTCTGATTTTATATTATTAAAGATTGCTTCTTTGATTGTTTCTTGCATGATATTTGTAATCTTTATAATATTAAACTTGAATTTTATGATCTTGAATATGACTAGTGAGTAGTTTTCTTATTCAGTTATGAGGTAAATTGATTATTCTTGGGAAAAGCATGTTGTGAGATTCTTGAACCTATTATATAATTGTTGATTAAGTATCCAAGATTCTCTGAGCACATTATAATGATTGTTTGTTTGATTAGATAGGGTGCACACTATTTAGTTTAATTAAATAATCTACCGCTAGATTAAAAACATAAGTCCGTAATTGCTTGTGGAGTTAATCACTAGGGATGGAGGAGAATTAAGGTTTAGATTAAATGAACCGAGCTTATGTGTTTGTTATCTAATGTCAACCCATATCTTTCTTGTTGTTAATGCTGCTACAACTTATATCTAGAGAGCTTGTTCTAGGTAGGTTAAGTAGTTAGAGATTAGTTAAAGAGCTTGTTTTAACTAACGACTCAATAAGGAAAGATGGTGTAACAGAGCTTGTAGTTATGCTACGGTTGACTATTTAATTGACAGTGATATTTTGTAATCAATGATCAACATCAAAATCCAAGAATGATTGATTGCCTCGTAACTGAAGCTTTTTGGTATTTGTCTTTGATACTTAATAATTCTTGTTTTCTTTATTTTAGAATAGTTTACAAAACCCCCAAACTTCTTCTTTCCCTAAACCCTAAGATTAGATTTTTAATTTAATAATTAACTAAAAAAAATTCAGTCTCTGTGGATTCGACCCTTACTCCGCTATCTACATAGTAGAGTTAGGAAATTTTATTTTTGGTGACTGACGACACTCATCAGCACCCAAACCCAATCACCAGGCTCAAAGACTACTTTCTTTCGATGCTTATTTGCTTGGGTGGTATACTGTTCAGTCTTCTTTTCAATAGCTTGACGAACTCTCTCATGGAGTTGCTTCACAAACTTAGCCTTCTGTTCTCCATCCAAGTTACTCTGCTCCGCACTAGGTAATGGCAACAAATCCAAAGGAGTAAGAGGATTGAAGCCATAAACAACTTCGACTGGAGAGCAACTAGTAGTGGAGTGAACACTGCGGTTATATGCAAACTCCACATGGGGCAAGCAATCTTCCCAATTCTTCAAATTCTTTTGAATAATCGACCTCAATAAGGTAGATAGGGTTCAATTGACAACCTCAGTCTGTCCATCAGTCTGGGGGTGACAAGTGGTGGAGAATAACAATTTTGTTCCCAACTTTCCCCATAACGTCTTCCAAAAGTAACTAAGGAACTTGACATCACGATCGGAAACAATAGTCCTCGGTACACCATGTAAATGTACTATCTCTTTCAAGAAAAGGTCAGCAACATTGCTCGCGTCATCCGTCTTGTGGCAAGCGATGAAATGAGCCATCTTAGAGAACCTGTCAACCACAACAAAAACAGAATCTCTACCGCGTTTTGTTCGAGGCAAGTCCAAAACAAAATCCATAGAGATATCAGTCCACAGAGTAGTAGGAATGGGTAAAGGAGTATATAAACCATGATTATGAACTCTAGATTTAGCTTGCCTAAATGAAATGCAGCTAGCACATAACCTCTCTACATCCCTCCTCATGTTAGGCCAAAAGAAATGTTCGTGCAAAACATCTAGAGTTTTCCTAACTCCAAAGTGACCCATTAATCCTCCACTATGGGCTTCTCTAACTAATAGCTCGCGCAATGAACTCCTAGGCACACATAATTTATTTTCTCTAAATAAGAACCCATCGTGCCTAAAGAACTTGCCAAAGCCAGATGTAGCACATGCATCATAAACATTACCAAAATCAACATCATCAGCATACTGTTCTTTGATATACTCAAATCCTAAAAGTTTAGCATCAAGAGTAGTGATAAAAGTATACCTACGAGATAACGCATCAGCTACGACGTTCTCTTTACCTTGTTTGTACTTGATCACGTACGGGAACATCTCAATGAACTCTATCCACTTGGCATGACGCTTATGCAGCTTACTCTGTCCTTTCAAATGCTTCAAGGACTCATGATCAGTGTGGATGACAAATTCTTTGGGCCACAAGTAATGTTGCCATGTCTCCAAGGCCCTCACTAATGCGTACATCTCCTTGTCATATGTGGGATAGTTAAGTGCTGCTCCACTTAACTTCTCACTAAAGAAAGCAATTGGGCGTTTTTCCTGCATAAGCACAGCTCCAATACCTACACCTGAGGCATCGCACTCAATCTCAAAAGTTTTGGTAAAGTCAGGCAGAGATAACAAAGGAGCAGAACAAAGTTTATCCTTAAGCAAATTAAAAGCATGCTCTTGTGCAGGACCCCAATGAAATCCAACATTCTTTTTGACCACTTCGATCAAAGGTGCAGCTATAGTGCTAAAATCTCTAACGAATCGACGATAGAAACTAGCTAAACCATAGAAACTACGCACCTCAAAAACAGACTTAGGTACAGGCCAATCTTTAATTGCCTTTACCTTCTCAATATCAACAGAAATGCCATGTGAAGAAACGACATACCCAAGAAAAACAATCTTATCAGTGCAGAATGTACATTTCTTAAAATTGGCATACAAACTTGCATTCCTCAAGACAGTAAGAACATTCCTAAGATGCTCAACATGCTCATGCAGACTCTTACTGTAGATCAAAATGTCATCAAAATAGACAACCACATACTTACCAATGAAATCACGTAAAACATGGTTTATTAATCTCATGAATGTATTGGGTGCATTAGTCAAGCCAAAAGGCATAACTAACCACTCGTAGAGACCATGTTTAGTCTTAAATGCGGTTTTCCATTCATCACCTTCTTTCATACGAATTTGGTGATATCCGCTCTTTAAATCGATTTTAGAAAACATGCATGCATCATGCAATTCATCAAGCATATCATCTAGCCTAGGAATAGGATAGCGGTACTTTACAGTGATTTTGTTGACGGCTCGACAGTCAACGCACATCCTCCACGGCCCATCTTTTTTTGGCACAAGCAGTACGGGCACGGCGCATGGACTCATGCTCTCTCTCACATAACCTTTCCTCATGAGCTCCTCAACTTGCCTTTGAAGCTCCTTCGTCTCCTCGGGATTACTTCTGTAGGCTGGACGGTTAGGAATGGTAGCTCTGGGGACAAGGTCAATCATGTGCTCGATCCCACGAATCTGTGGTAATCCACTTGGGATCTCCTCAGGGAATACATCCTCGAACTCCTGCAACAATGAGACAACATCAGTAGGCAAAGTAACATGGAGTTCAGCATCAATAAAATAAGAATCTTTAAATAAGAGTAAAAGGATAGGAGACTTAGCAAGAAATGCAGTCTTCACATCTCGGGGTTTGGCATAGCAGCTCACTGTTTTGCTTTCCTTGGTTTCCTTCTTTTCTTTCTGTTCTTTAGGTTGCTTCCTTTGCTCATCATGTTGCTCCTTTAGCCTTAATTGGTCCTCATAAATCTCCTTGGGGCTAAGGGGAGCAAGAGCGATCTTCTTGCCATCCATAGTAAAGGAGTAACGGTTAGTGTAACCGTCGTGGATGACTCTCCGATCATACTGCCACGGTCTGCCCAGCAAAATGTGGCTAGCTTGCATGGGCACCACGTCACACAACACCTCATCGTGATAACTTCCAATACGAAAAGGAACCAAGACTTGCTTCACCACGTTGACTTCACCACAGTCATTAATCCACTGCAACTTATATGGGTGGTGATGCTTAGTAGTGGGCAACTTTAACTTATCAATAAGGTATGTGCTAGCAACATTAGTACAACTCCCACCATCAATGATTACAGTACATACCTTGTCACGAATATGGCATCTCGTATGGAAGATGTTCTCGCGCTGTGCCTCATCTTCAAACTTCACATGAGTAGTAAGAGCACGCCTAGCAACAAGTGCTTCACCATGAGCAGCATACTCAACAACTTCTTCTTTGTCAACATTTTCTAACGCAGGCATCTCATCTTCTACACCGATTTCAGAACCTTCACTCTCAACATCTCCATTCCCATGCATGATCATCACTCTACGGTTGGGACACTATGAGGCAATATGTCCGCGACCTAAACACTTGAAACACTTAATGTCACGTGTCCTGCTCTGGGGTGCTTGGGCAAATTCAGTCTTGGGCTTTTGAGGGCCCTCAGGCTTGGGGTTAGCATGGCTCTCTGACTTAGGCGTAGACACAGGCTTATCATCCCTACGAAAGGTGTTAGATTTCCAAACAGGAACTGAACTAGGAGTGAAACGGGATGTACCTTTCCGTTGGAGTTGCCTTTTGACTTTGATGGCCACATGCAGCATCTCCTCTAAGTCCATGTAATGCTGCAACTCTACTACATTGGCAATCTCACGATTTAAGCCTTGGAGAAAACTAGCCATAGTAGCTTCTGCATCCTCCTGGATATTGGCTCGGATCATGGTTATTTCCATCTCTTTGTAGTAATCCTCAACACTCTTTACACCCTGGGTAAGACATTGGAGCTTTTGGTATAACTCTCTGTAGTAATGAGTAGGAACAAATCTCTTCCTCATGATGCGTTTCATCTCATCCCATGTAGACACTGGAGGATCACCATATCTTCTTCTACTAGTGACTAATTGATCCCACCAAACCATAGCATACTCTGTGAACTCAATTGCTGCAAGTTTAACCTTCTTTTCCTCAGAGTAGTGGTGGCAGTCAAATACGCCTCAGGATCATTCTTGCTTGGGAAAGGAGGAATCTTCAATTTTATACTGCCAAGGTTTCCATCCATCTTCTCCTTGCCTCTATCACAAGCTCTATCAACTCGATCTCTATACCCATGGGACCTTCTATGATGTCTATCTATCCCAGACTCTTCATTCGAATCATACCCAATATTATCATCATACTCGTCATTGGCAACAACCTTACTTTTTAGACGAGAAGTATCACCTTGCTGGATCTTTGCAAACTGAGCTTCATGTTGGTTCAACTTATCATGAATGTCATTGAATTTCACGTCCATTCGTTGGAACTGTTGTTGCATTGCCTGAAGCATGAATTCAATCTTTTTAAAGTCGGACTGATGCGTACGGACAAGAGGAAACGTAGCTTGGAATTTGAAGGAGCTGACACGCAAGAAGACAGAAGAAAAGTTGATGAATGTCAACTTCTGAAAACCTAGACCCGATTCCTAAAGAGACTCGAACCCAAAGGTATTGGACCTTGACCCTACGAATAAGAATTCGAGAACCTAAGGTATAACAATGGTGGGTGGTGAAGAAGGAGGCGCCACAAGGAAAAAGACCTTGATAAGCCTAGTTGAGAGGGAACCCAAGAAAAAGGCACACTCAATTTCTGAAAATTCAATTGACTGATCTCCCCATCAATAGCGTTTACAAGGTATTTATAATAATACCTAGCACTTAAGCCCATAAACAAGTGGGCTGGAATTAACACCAATAGAAAATAAGACTAAACCCAAATTCATGCCTAAACCTAGTTACATAAAATAAATAGTCCAAAACACAACAAGACTCAATCGTGGGCTATCCAAACACTTAGCCCATCTTATTGTTAAGCTAAAATAAGACAGTAAACCATGCTCATGTCGTTTGGGCTTCCAAGTAAGTATAGATGTCTTGGGACTCTTCATGGAAGCTTCCTTGACACTTCAATGATGCCAGAGCTTGTTGCATTAATGAGGCCAAGGCTTGTTGCATCTTCTTAGCTCGAGCTCGGGTAATTGGACCTCCTTGGATGACCAATGGATCCTTAGCATCACGAACATCACGAGCAAGTGGATCTCCATCACGGACTTATCACTTTCAGAAGACATTTTCAACAAAGATATCCTCACGTGTTTACACTCGTGTTTCACTCAAGGAATTTGGCTTTTCTCTACTAATGTCTCTCACACACTCATGCCTTTTTCCCTTACTCTACCTTAACTCTATTGGTTCACAATCGCACTAGAGACTCAATCAAAGACTCAACCTCGCAGAATCAACTAATTCACCAGGTATTTTCACCAAGTATTTTTTTTTGATTTTTTTTTCTTTCGAATTCTTTCTTTTTTTTTCATAGAAAGGTATGGCTAGGGCTAGGATGACTCAAAGAAAGAAAGCCAGAATAAAAAAAATAAAACAAAATCACTAGAACGACCAAAAAAATGAAAAAATGGCCTAAAACTATAGGAAAACGATGGAATTTGGCCAAAATAGATAGGGCTATTTCACTAGGTCGTTTTCTTGCATCGTTTTCTTTTAAAATGGGTACTCGCACGCCTCCTAACTCAACCAAAATTTTCTGTTTGAACAGTACCGCAAAAATTTTTTTTTTGAATTCTTCTTTTTTTTTCGAATTCTTTTTTTTTCGAATTTTTTGATTCTTCTTTTTTTTGAATTCTTTTCTTCTTCTTTTTTTTTTTAACTCTGAGTGTTGCGGTTTCCTTGAAACAGGAGGGGTGAGGCTAGGGTTTTTTTTTTAGGGGTGCGGCTAGGGTTTTATTTTGAGGGGTGCGGCTAGGGTTTTTTTTTAGGGGTGCAGCTAGGGTTTTTTTTAGGGGTGCGGCTAGGGTTTTTTTTTTTGAAGGAAGGGGTGCAGCTAGGGTTTTGAGGAATTGCGGCTAGGGTTATGAATTCAACTCAAACACAACAACAAACCAGAAATCGAAACCAACAAGAGAGAGAAAAGAAAGGAAAAAAAATTGAAACCAATAAACCCAAAATCTAAAAGTGAGTGACGCACAAACAAACTAGAAATCAAAACTTGAGCTTTGAATACCAACTTCTGAATCACGAACATCACGAGCAAGTGGATCTCCATCAACAATTGCCAACCACTCAGGGTAATCAACTTCTCTGATAAACCCCGTGTTTAACAATTTCTAGATCTCTTCGTCTATAACCTGTTGCCTTTTCGAAGCAAAATTCCTCTTCTTTTGTTTGACCGATTTGGCTCCTGGGACTACATTCAATCAGTAGCAAGTAATTTCAAGGTCAATTTCAGGCATATCATCGTGAGTCCAAGCAAAAGCATCAACATTTTCTTTTAAGCATCAGATTATCTCCTCCATTTTTTCTAGCAGCTAACTTCCCACGTGTACCACCCTTTTTTCATCTTCTTCATCTAATTGGAGTGCCTCCATCTCCTCGTCAGGCTTAGGCTTAGGTGGCTCTTCGATCATAAGGGTCTCCTTTTGAATTCCCTTACACGTGGTGGACGCAATATAACACGTCCTGGCCCTCCTTTGGTTTCCCCTCACTTGCCCTACACCGTGAGGAGTTGGGAACTTCATCAACAAGTAGCAAGGATGTGCTACTGCCCTCATGTCATTTAGCAATGGTCGTCCGAATATCATATTGTTTACTACTGAAGTTGACTTCACCACCATAAATGTTACTTGGCGGACCACACTCCTTAGGCTTTCACCCGACATGACGGGTAGCTGAACTGCCCTACCACCTCACCTTTTCTCCAGAGAAACCATACAAAGGTGTGGGTACTATCTTCAACCTATCCTCCGAGATATTCATCTTCTCAGTTCCAGTAGATCAGGTTCACCAAACTACCATTGTCCACTAGAATTTGACTGACTGGATGCTTTGCCACCACTGCCGATATCACCATCGGATCATCATAAGGAGTCCTAACGTCTCCCTTATCGGCTGGCATAAGGTGATGGGTTCCTCATCTTGCCTCTCTTCCATTATCGAGTTGACTTGGTAAGCTTACCGAGCGTAGGACTTTCGAGACAAGGAATATGTACTAGCTAACGATTCTCCTTTAGATATTACGTTGATAGCTGGCCCCGTGGGCTCATTATCTTCATCCCGATTACTTCTGTCCACCCTTCTGTTATCATTTCTCTTGGGTCTTCATTTCTTCTCATATTTCTTCTATTCTCATCTCTTCAGTCCTTGGGGTAATTCCCCCTGTTACGTGCGGGATAGCTGTTTCTATCACTTATCCACACAAATCGGTTTATCTTACCTTCCCGCACAAGCCTCTCTAGTTGATTCATAAACTCTCTACATTTCTCCGTCGAATGCCCATGTGCTGAGTGATAATTGCAGTATGCATCCAAATTCTGACCCAAGTTCCCGGAGGTCTTCTTCGGAAGTTGTATAAGAACTGACCCTTCAGTAGCTGCTAGCACAGAGGCTCGAGATTCAGTGAATGGGTTATAATGGTATATTTCAATGTAGGGGCCTTCTCGGGTTTGCTTGACCGTCTAGACGACCCACTGAAAGAGTCTCTTCCTCTCTTTCTTCCTTCCTTTTGCTCTCCATTAGATACCAATTTAATCACTTCCTCCTGGGTGATGTACTTATTTGCTCCAGAAAATGGATCGAGATTGTAGTCGGTTGGTCTAACGACAGGGACTCCTGCAATTTCTCAGACCTGGTCCCTTGTAACATGGCTACCACGGCTACTCCCACTTGTAAGTCTCGTATCTCCAAATGACTCGTTTGAGCAAATAAGTCAGTTCTTTCTTCCTCTAGCTATTCACCACAAACGCTTTAACGAACTCACTTCGTAGCTGGTCAAAAGAAATAATGGACCCTTCGGGCAAGTTGCTGAACCACTTCATCGCATGCCTCGCTAAAGTTAACGAAAAGGCCCAACACATTATCTCATCCTCCCATCCATGCAGCAACATGAGGGCCTCGTAGTTCTACATATGATCGTAGGGATCCGTTTTCCCGGTAATGGTTTCTGCAACATAGCCGTACTAAATGGTACCCTTCTCCTCTGGCTCTCTTCCGCAGACACCAACTTCTTCTCTTCCAACACCTGTTCTATCATCTTCTTCATGTCCACAGGGAGAGTGAGTTGGTTTCTATCCCTTTCGGCATGGGATGAGTCAGGCAGGTCTTCAACCATTATTTCCTTTCCTTTACTTCAAGGTGGGCTGCCCCGTGTCATCTGTGTGTACCAGATAGGGTCAAACTCTGACCCGACTCTCCAAGTAGTTTCGTTATTATCGCTATTCTTTCCAGCACCTCCGACACCATGTTCTGAGTTAGTACCAGCAAAATTCGACACACTATGGTGTTGGGCAGAAGACCATGTCGCAACTTCGACACTCTGTCTCTCCTCATTTGGTCGCACGACCTCTGGATCCTCTCACCCAGCACTCTGCCGCAAAGCCCCAAGACCTTGTCACCTGAAACTTGTCGTTGGCCCAAACTCTATCACTACCTCGTACTCCCACAGAGACTGATATGAACCTCACCGAAAGAAGATGAAGTTCAATGAAGAACACAAAGAACACTTGAAGAAAAACAAGAACAAGTTAAAAATGCAGCAAAAGAAAACAAAAATTAGAGATAAAACCAAGACCCGTTGTGTAGATACACAAGAACCTATGGTATTGGACCAAGACCCTTTGCTTAGAAAAGCAAGAACCTATGGTATATATTGGTGGAAGGTAGAAGAACGCCACAAGGAAGACCTTGATAAGTTCAAGAGTTTTCAAGAGAACCAAAGAGAAGAAGTCTCTCAATTTTATTACTAAAATCAATTGTGTTCTCCTCAAAGGGTTACATAACTATTTATAGGCAACTAGCTAACTTCAGCACAAGTAATAGGAATCCTACTTTCCTAACTTGCAGAATGGGAAATAGCAAACTTATAGAACAAGCAATAGGAATCCTACTCTCCTAACTTGCAGAACAAGTAATAGAAGTCCTACAAAATATATTATTTAAAAACGAATTGGGCTTAAATTAAATTATACAACGTTCAGCCCAATAATAATTAACTAAATAAAATATGCATCCAGCCTAATTGCATTTCAGCCCAATACTTGTGTGTGTCTTCAATAAGGTTGAACTTAGGCTTGGATCATGTTGTAGAAGACTTTATCATCCTCCATGCTCAAGCTTTGTTGGGCTTTCTCTCTAGCAATATTAATGAAACCAGCCAACGCTTGTTGCATTATCTTTGATTTAGCTCTTGTAATTGGACTTCCATGGATACTCAAAGGATCACGATCATCATGAACATGACTTGAGCTTTGTGAGCTTGGATCTCCATCATTCCCCCTCTCCTCGAAATGATTTGTCTTCAAATCAGAATCACCTACATCAATATCAAAGGGAGAAAGATCAGAAACATTAAATGTAGCACTAACATTATACTCACCTGGAAGATCTAACTTATAAGCATTGTCATTGATCTTCTCAATCACTTGGAATGGTCCATCTCCTCGAGGTTGCAACTTGGAGCGACGTTGAGTAGGAAATCTCTCTTTACGCATATGTACCCAAACCCAATCACCAGGCGATGCTTGTTGGCTTGAGTAGCATATTGCTCGGTCCTCTTCTTAATGTTTTGATGTATTAAATTAAATTATACAACGTTCAGCCCAATAATAATTAACTAAATAAAATATGCATCCAGCCTAATTGCATTTCAGCCCAATACTTGTGTGTGTCTTCAATAAGGTTGAACTTAGGCTTGGATCATGTTGTAGAAGACTTTATCATCCTCCATGCTCAAGCTTTGTTGGGCTTTCTCTCTAGCAATATTACTGAAACCAGCCAACGCTTGTTGCATTATCTTTGATTTAGCTCTTGTAATTGGACTTCCATGGATACTCAAAGGATCACGATCATCACGAACATGACTTGAGCTTTGTGAGCTTGGATCTGCATCATTCCCCCTCTCCTCGAAATGATTTGTCTTCAAATCAGAATCACCTACATCAATATCAAAGGGAGAAAGATCAGAAACATTAAATGTAGCACTAACATTATACTCATCTGGAAGATCTAACTTATAAGCATTGTCATTGATCTTCTCAATCACTTGGAATGGTCCATCTCCTCGAGGTTGCAACTTGGAGCGACGTTGAGTAGGAAATCTCTCTTTACGCATATGTACCCAAACCCAATCACCAGGCGATGCTTGTTGGCTTGAGTAGCATATTGCTCAGTCCTCTTCTTAATGTTTTGATGTATTAAATTAAATTATACAACGTTCAGCCCAATAATAATTAACTAAATAAAATATGCATCCAGCCTAATTGCATTTCAGCCCAATACTTGTGTGTGTCTTCAATAAGGTTGAACTTAGGCTTGGATCATGTTGTAGAAGACTTTATCATCCTCCATGCTCAAGCTTTGTTGGGCTTTCTCTCTAGCAATATTAATGAAACCAGCCAACGCTTGTTGCATTATCTTTGATTTAGCTCTTGTAATTGGACTTCCATGGATACTCAAAGGATCACGATCATCACGAACATGACTTGAACTTTGTGAGCTTGGATCTCCATCTTTCCCCCTTTCCTCGAAATGATTTGTCTTCAAATCAGAATCACCTACATCAATATCAAAGGGAGAAAGATCAGAAACATTAAATGTAGCACTAACATTATACTCACCTGGAAGATCTAACTTATAAGCATTGTCATTGATCTTCTCAATCACTTGGAATGGTCCATCTCCTCGAGGTTGCAACTTGGAGCGACGTTGAGTAGGAAATCTCTCTTTACGCATATGTACCCAAACCCAATCACCAGGCGATGCTTGTTGGCTTGAGTAGCATATTACTCAGTCCTCTTCTTAATGTTTTGATGTACCTTCTCATGTAGTTGCTTAACAAAATTAGCTTTCTTTTCCCCATCCAAACTAGATCTCTCCTCAATAGGTAATGGTAAAAGATCCAATGGAGTGAGTGGATTAAAACCATAGACAACTTCAAATGGAGAATAACTAGTAGTAGAATGCATACTTATATTGTAAGCAAACTCCACATGAGGCAAACAATCTTCCCGATTCTTCAAATTCTTTTGAATAATGGACCTCAACAAAGTAGACAAAGTACAATTGACTACTTCAGTTTGACCATCTGATGCGCACGGACAAGAGGAAACGTAGCTTGAAAATTGAAGGGGCTGAAAACGCAAGGACAGAAACAAAGTTGATGAATGACAACTTCTGAAACCTAGACCCGAAGCCTAAAGAGACTTGAACCCAAAGGTATTGGACCTTGACCCTACGAATAAGAATTCGAGAACCTAAGGTATAGCAATGGTGGATGGTGAAGAAGGAGGCGCCACAAGGAAGAAGACCTTGATAAGCCTAGTAGAGAGGGAACCCAAGAGAAAGGCACACTCAATATCTGAAAATTCACTTAACTGATCTGTTCATCAATAGCGTTTACAAGGTATTTATAATAATACCTAGCACTTAAGCCCATAAACAAGTGGGCTGGAATTAACACCAATAGAAAATAAGACTAAACCCAAATTCATGCCTAAACCTAGTTACATAAAATAAATAGTCCAAAACACAACAAGACTCAATCGTGGGCTATCCAAACACTTAGCCCATCTTATTGTTAAGCTAAAATAAGACAGTAAACCATGCTCATGTCGTTTGGGCTTCCAAGTAAGTATAGATGTCTTGGGACTCTTCATGGAAGCTTCCTTGACACTTCAATGATGCCAGAGCTTGTTGCATTAATGAGGCCAAGGCTTGTTGCATCTTCTTAGCTCGAGCTCGGGTAATTGGACCTCCTTGGATGACCAATGGATCCTTAGTATCACGAACATCACGAGCAAGTGGATCTCCATCACCATCGGTTTGTGGATGACAAGTAGTGGAAAACAATAGCTTTGTTCCTAACTTTCCCCATAATGTTTTCCAAAAGTAGCTAAGGAACTTCACATCACGGTCAGAAACAATGGTCCTCGGAATGCCATGTAGACGAACAATTTCCTTGAAGAATAAATCGGCAATGTTACTTGCATCATCTGTCTTGTGACAAGCAATGAAGTGAGCCATCTTAGAGAACCTGTCAACAACAACAACAAAAAAAATCTCTACCTCTCTTTGTTCTTGGTAACCCCAAAACAAAGTCCATAGAAATGTCAGTCCAAGGAGCGGTAGGAATAGGTAATGGAGTATAAAGACCATGATTCATAACCCTAGACTTAGCTTGTTTACTTGTGACACATCTTTCACACAATTTTTCAACATCTCTTTTCATGTTAGGCCAAAAGAAGTGATCATGCAATATATCTAAAGTTTTCTTTACTCCAAAATGTCCCACTAATCCACCACTATGGGCTTTTCTAACAAGTAATTCTCTTAAAGAACTCCTAGGCACACATAATCTATTTTCCCTAAATAAGAATCCATCATGCCTATAAAACTTTCCAAAACCAGTTTTCTCACATGCAATGAACACATTTTCAAAATTCTCATCAGTAGCATACAAGTCTTTAATATACTCAAATCCAAGTAGTTTTGCATTAAGAGTAGTGATTAGAGTATACCTTCGAGATAATGCATCAGCCACGACATTTTCTTTACCTTGTTTATATTTGATCACATATGGAAATGTTTCAAGGAACTCCATCCACTTGGCATAACGCTTGTACAACTTGCTTTGTCCTTTCAAGTGCTTCAAGGACTCATGATAAGTGTGGATGACAAATTCCTTGGGCCATAAATAGTGTTGCCATGTTTCCGAGGCCCTCACTAATGCATACATCTCTTTATCATATGTGGGATAGTTAAGGGCAGCTCCACTTAACTTCTCACTGAAAAAAGCAATGGGGCGCTTCTCCTGCATTAAAACAGCTCGAATACCTATGCTTAAAGCATCACACTCAATCTCGATTGTTTTCTCCTTTTGCTTAACCTCGGCTTCACTCACTACTTTTTCCTCACTCTATTTTAATCTCAATTGATCCTCATCTTTCATTAGCACACTTAAAGTTTGACATGCTATATATTCCTTTCCATCCATGGGTAATTCCATACTATCCTCATCATCCTCTAATTGCAGCATAGAATCATCATCAAAATCTTCTTCATAATTGCTATCCAACTTATTATTAGCTACATTATCACATGCATAAGAAGCATTATCTTGGTTTACCTTAGCTAGGGCAACGTCATGTTGCTCCAACTTATCATATTTAATCAACTTCGACTCTATCCTCGAAAGTTGTTGTTGCATGTCTAGGAACATGATCTCAATGTTACTCAAAGCAAGCTTTTCACTATTAGAAGACATAATTGTAACCTGCAAGAAACGTTAGTAAAAGAAACAGACCTCACAAGTATGACCTCACGTGTTTACACTCAATACACACAAGAATGTAACACTCACACTCGTGTTTCACACAATTTAATATGGCTTTTCTCTACTAATGTTACTCACACACTCTTGCCTTTTTTTCCTCACACAACTTTTCTCTATAGGTTCTATATTGAACTCAAGACTAAATCAAAAATCAGCTTATGGAATTCAACTATCAACCAACAATAAACAAGCTGAGCACAAGATTTTAATCAAGGGAAAACAAAACAATGAAGACTCAACAAGACTTTGCAATACTCAATAAGGCTTAAGAAGACTCAAATAAAACTAAACCTTGAAGGAAATATGCGTGTTTTGGGGTGTTTAATTTGGGTAGGGTTTAGCCAAAGGTGAGGTAGTTTTGTCCTTTTATGTGGTAGGGTCAAAAAGGTAATTTTAGATAGCAGGGTAGAATGGTAACAATGAATTTTCAAATTAGGCAAATAAGAAATCTCAAAGCTCAAGAAAGAATGACTATTCAAGATTTTGATGAAGCACACCTCCGCAAATTGCCTTTGATGTTGCACTTGCTACACACGATATAATAAATCACCTCTTGAATTGAGTTTTCTTTTCTCTTTTCTCTTTTTTTTCTTTTTTTTCTTTTCTTTCTTTTCTCTTTTTTTTACTAAAGTAAACAAACAATGAAGAAAAAGAAAAAGTCTAAAAAATAAGGAAGAGGTTTACTTGGGGAACAAGGCAACTTTTGAGAAAAACAAGCTAGTTTTGGCAGTAGCTTGTGTGGCAAGGAACGAGTGAGAACGGTGGCTTGTGAAAAGGATTCAAGATCAAGGTTTATCCAAGACAAGAAGACAAAGAAAAAAACAAAAAAAAAACAAAAATGAGACTCCCACAAATTGAACCTAAGCTCTGATACCAAATGATATGAACCTCACCGAAAGAAGATGAAGTTCAATGAAGAACACAAAGAACACTTGAAGAAAAACAAGAACAAGTTAAAAACGCAGCAAAAGAAAACAAAAATTAGAGATAAAACCAAGACCCGTTGTGTAGATACACAAGAACTTATGGTATTGGACCAAGACCCGTTGCTTAGAAAAGCAAGAACCTATGGTATATATTGGTGGAAGGTAGAAGAACGCCACAAGGAAGACCTTGATAAGTTCAAGAGTTCTCAAGAGAACCAAAGAGAAGAAGTCTTTCAATTTTATTACTAAAATCAATTGTGTTCTCCTCAAAGGGTTACATAACTATTTATAGGCAACTAGCTAACTTGCAGCACAAGTAATAGGAATCCTACTTTCCTAACTTACAGAATGGGAAATAGCAAACTTATAGAACAAGCAATAGGAATCCTACTCTCCTAACTTGCAGAACAAGTAATAGAAGTCCTACAAAATATATTATTTAAAAACGAATTTGGCTTAAATTAAATTATACAACGTTCAGCCCAATAATACTTAACTAAATAAAATATGCATCCAGCCTAATTGCATTTCAGCCCAATACTTGTGTATCTTCAAGAAGGTTGAACTTAGGCTTGGATCATGTTGTAGAAGACTTTATCATCCTCAATGCTCAAGCTTTGTTGGGCTTTCTCTCTAGCAATATTAATGAAACCAGCCAACGCTTGTTGCATTATCTTTGATTTAGCTCTTGTAATTGGACTTCCATGGATACTCAAAGGATCACGATTATCACAAACATGACTTGAGCTTTGTGAGCTTGGATCTCCATCAGAAACCGTGCGACAGGATTCCCACTTCCAAATCCTACCGCATCCTGCAGATTTCGAACATCTCCTGCATGAGGCACCTCTTGTGGTAGCGAGGGTTCCATCGCCACATGATTAGTCTGTCGCCCTGCCGCCTGTGGAGGCACCCCTTCGCTTGCCTCTGCCATGAGGTTTTGTATGGCTCATGGCAGATTCATTTGCTAAAGAACTCCCTTAAACAGGTCCACCATGGCTTTCAGCGCCCGAGCCGTCTCCTCGTTTTTTCTCCTCAGAGCCTCAAATTCTGCCATAGACACTGATGTTCTCTCTTCTTCCCTATTCACCTGGGTTCTCTTGTGAATCGGTTGTTCAGGAGAACTCATGGAATTCTCGTCCTCCCATCTCTGACGGTAGTAGATCTAGTTCTCACAATCTTGAAAGTTTTAATTGGCTTTTAAATCGTTTCCCACAGATGGTGCCAATTGTTGTGGCTCAAACCAACAATATGTGATTGCTGAAGCAATGTCTGTCCTTCCTCTCCACATGTCTCCAAAAAGCTTCTGAAAAATAAGAAAAGTCAGAGGAACGCAGGGGGTTCCCTGCGTAGACACTCTGATGCTTAAGTCAGCAAAAGGTTCTTTAGTATTAGGAAACGTAAAAGCAAGAAGTCAAAAATTAGTCAGTAAAATAATACCTGTGGCCTATTTATAGGCGAATATCACAGAGTAATTACCTGGAGGGTGAATTCGTCTTTTCGAGAAGAGTTTGTTTCCTAATACGACGCAAACACCACCAATCTCAGACAGCAGCAGAGGTCTGTTGCTCGATGGGAGACCATAGGCAAAAGACATTCGAGTTAAAGGTGACAGGTCACACGCAGACAACAATTTGGCACTCTATCGCTGGCGACAGAGTTTGACACGCTGGTGGAAGAGGTCTCTCACCTAGGGCTTCACAATATCTCTTGCCATCTGCCACATGGCGGCCTATCTCGTTTGTTGGGCCTGAGCCCAGCGTAAGCGGGCTTTGCCATATCACTTTCCAAACCGTGAACCTCCATTAGTCCAATTTTCATGAATATCAATCTTCATTCAATCCTATCTTACAACCATCTCATACTCATTTAGAAATTACATCAAACATATTCAAAACATCAAAGCATCATCACCATCGTGCTACTATGTCCTGACCGAATATCACCATCCATCATACCACTTCTCTATTTTGTAAGATTATCACCCAATTCAAGCTTTCAACAGATTGTAGTCATTATTTCTATTAATTTCCTACTTAAGACACGTCAAAAGAGCCAAGTTTTCTTCATTTCCTGTCCACTGCCGATTCTTCCATACATCATTATATTTCATTTCACTTCAATCTAAAAACATCAAGCATATTTCCCATACATGAATATGTCAAATATCATAGCTAAATTAAACAAAACATCACCCAAGCCTTACCTCCTTCACCGCCGATCAGTATAACCTGATGAGTGTCGTCAGTCACCAAAAATAAAATTTCCTAACTCTACTATGTAGATAGCAGAGTAAGGGTCGAACCCACAGAGACTGAATTATTTAAGTTAATTATTAAATTAAAAATCTAATTTTAGGGTTTAGAGAAGAAGAAGAAAATATTGGGGTTTTATAAGCTATGCCTAAAATAGAGAAAACAAGAATTATTAAATATTTTGCCTTAAATATAAAAAATAATTAGCAAAAAGCTTCAGTTATGAGGCAATCAATCATTCTTGGATTTTGATGTTGATCATTGATTACAAAATATTACTGTCAACTAAACAGTAACCGTAGCATAACAACAAGCTTTATTACACAATCTTTCCTTACTGAGTCGTTAGTTTAAGCTCTTTAACTAATCTCTAATTACTTAACCTACCCAGAACAAGCTCTCTAGATATAAGTTGTAGCAGCATTAACAACAAGAAAGATATGGGTTGACATTAGATAACAAACACATAAGCTCGGTTCATTTAATCTAAACCTTAATTCTCCTCCATCCCTAGTGATTAACTCCACAAGCAATTACGTACTTCTATTTTTAATCTGGCGGTAGATTATTTAATATAACCAAATAGTGTGCACCCTATCTAATCAAACAAACAATCATTATAATGTGCTCAGAGAATCTTGGATATTTAATCAACAATTATATTATCGGTTCAAGAATCTCACAACGTGCTTTTCCCAAGAATAATCAATTTACCTCATAACTGAATAAGAAAACTACTCACTAGACATATTCAAGATCATAAAATTAAAGAGTAATATTATAAAGGAGACAATTATCATGCAATAAACAATTAAACTATCAATATTTAATAATATCAAACAAGAAATCTATATTCAAGATTATGAGCTAATAAGATTCTAACAAAACAAGAAATCACAAAGTCTAAAAAAAATAAAAAAAATATCAAGAAAGAAATTGTTAATAATAATAATAATAATAATAATAATAATAATAATAATAATAATAATAAGAAATCAGCAACTAATTAAAAATAAAGAAAAATAAAATTTTTATTAAAAACCCTAAAGAAAATCCTAGAAGACTAAAAGAGGAAAGAAGGATGAGAGGGATGTGAGGGACGAGTGGGATGTGAGGGATGTTGTTTATGAGAGCCTTATGCTCTTTATATAGGCCTAAGGAAGAGTTTAAAAGACTTTCCTAAGCAATGTGGGGATTCAGATAAGAGTTTACTTAGGAAACAAGTAATTTGACTAGTCAAACTCTTACCTTTATCTCATCATCTTTTACAATTATTTTCTAAGTAAAATTGCTAAGGCCTATTTTTATTAATTAATTACAAATCTAAGACATAATAAAATTAAGAAATTATCTTGTCTCAACAAAATCTTGTCTTGAACTTGCTTTGTTTGAATTTCTTCTCAATCTCGTTTTTCTGCCCAAAATTTCGTACTGATTTTGTCCAGACGTTTGACCCATCAAACAAATTCTGATTTTTGCGATCGTATACATTTCAGAAACCTTGAGAAGTCCTCTACAACTTCCATGAAGGCCACTTCTTGAGATCAGGTCATTAAATTGCTCAAAAAC
Organism: Heritiera fomes; assembly: GCA_032173925.1. Taxonomy (NCBI): domain Eukaryota; kingdom Viridiplantae; phylum Streptophyta; class Magnoliopsida; order Malvales; family Malvaceae; genus Heritiera; species Heritiera fomes. Next base: position 32,400,931 of record JAPDPM010000002.1, on the reverse strand, counting down.
GTCAATCTTTCAAGCTGGACAGAAAGATCTGCACTTTGCTCTTTTTAACTTCTTTTTATTCCAACTTTGATATTTAATACATAAAACATATAATAAACATTAGTAAGCTCTTTTAGGCATAAAACATCAATAAAGCAAAAATATTGCACATATAAAATTCACAAAATATCATCCTATCAAATTCCCCCACACTTAGCTTTTGCTTGTCCTCAAGCAAAAAACCTAAACTAACTTTCTAATTCTAAATCCTAAAATCGAAATCTTTAATCCTAACTCAGTTTCATAGGAATCACGATTGCATTTAGCATATGCAATAAGCCTTTAAACCCCTGATATGGAGCTCACCGAAAGAAGATGAGGTTCAATGAAGAAGACGAAGAACACTTGAAGAAAAACAATAATAAGTTAAAAACACAGAAAAGGAAAACAAAAATTAGAAGTAAAACCAAGACCCGTTGTGTAGAAACACAAGAACCTATGGTATTGGACCAAGACCTGTTGCTTAAAAAAGCAAGAACCTATGGTATATATTGGTGGAAGGTAGAAGAACTCCACAAGGAAAACCTTGATAAGTTCAAGAGTTCTCAAGAGAACCAAACGAAGAAGTCTCTCAATTTTATTACTAAAATCAATTGTGTTCTCCCCAAAGGTGATGAGTGTCGTCAGTCACCAAAAATAAAATTTCCTAACTCTACTATGTAGATAGCGGAGTAAGGGTCGAACCCACAGAGACTGAATTTTTTAAGTTAATTATTAAATTAAAAATCTAATCTTAGGGTTTAGGGAAAGAAGAAGTTTGGGGGTTTTGTAAACTATTCCAAAATAAAGAAAACAAGAATTATTAAATATAAAAAAACAAATAGCAAAAAGCTTCAGTTACGAGGCAATCAATCATTCTTGGATTTTGATGTTGATCATTGATTACAAAATATCACTGTCAATTAAATAGTCAACCGTAGCATAACAACAAGCTCTGTTACACCATCTTTCCTTACTGAGTCGTTAGTTAAAACAAGCTCTTTAACTAATCTCTAACTACTTAACCTACCTAGAACAAGCTCTCTAGATATAAGTTGTAGCAGCATTAACAACAAGAAAGATATGGGTTGACATTAGATAACAAACACATAAGCTCGGTTCATTTAATCTAAACCTTAATTCTCCTCCATCCCTAGTGATTAACTCCACAAGCAATTACGGACTTATGTTTTTAATCTAGCGGTAGATTATTTAATTTAACTAAATAGTGTGCACCCTATCTAACCAAACAAACAATCATTATAATGTGCTCAGAGAATCTTGGATACTTAACCAACAATTATATAATAGGTTCAAGAATCTCACAACATGCTTTTCCCAAGAATAATCAATTTACCTCATAATTGAATAAGAAAACTACTCACTAGTCATATTCAAGATCATAAAATTCAAGTTTAATATTATAAAGATTACAAATATCATGCAAGAAACAATCAAAGAACCAATCTTCAATAATATAAAATCAGAACTACTAATCAAGATTACAAACTAGCAAGCAAGAACACACAAATAATTTTAATTTAAATAAAGAAAACAAAATCAGAATTAAAAATAATAAAGAGATCAGCAACTAATTAAAAATAAAGAAAAAAATAAAATTTTATTAAAAACCCTAAAGAAAATCCTACAAGACTAAAAGAGAAGAGGGATAAGAGGGATTTGAAGGATTTGAGGGCTAAGAGGGATTTGAAGGATTTGAGGGCTAAGAGGGATGCTGTTTATGAGAGCCTTGTGCTCTTTATATAGGCCTAAGGAAGAGTTTAAAATACTTTCCTAAGCAATGTGGGATTCAGATAAGAGTTTACTTGGAAAACAAGTAATTTGACTAGTCAAACTCTTACCTTTATCTCATCATCTTTTTACAATTATTTTCTAAGTAAAATTCCTAAGGCCTATTTTTATTAATTAATTACAGATCTAAGACAAAATAAAATTAAGAAATTATCTTCTCTCAACAAAATCTGGTCTTGACTTGCTTTGTTGGAATTTCTTCTCAATCTCGTTTTTCTGCCCAGAATTTTGTACTGATTTTGTCCAGATGTTTGACCCACCAAATGAACTCCGATTTTTGCGATCTTGTGCATTCTGGAAAGCTTGAGAAGTCTTCTACAACTTTCATGAAGGCCACTTCTTGAGATAAGGTCGTTAAATTGGTCAAAAATGTCAATCTTTCAAGCTGGACAGAAAATACTGCACTTTGCTCTTTTTAGCTTCTTTTTATTCCAACTTTGATATTTAATACCTAAAACATAAAATAAACATTAGTAAGCTCTTTTAGGCATAAAACATCGATAAAGCAAATATATTAGCACATATAAAATTCCCAAAATATCATCCTATCAAAAGGGTTACATAACTATTTATAGGCAAATAGCTAACTTGCAGTACAAGTAGTAGGAATCCTACTTTCCTAACTTGCAGAATAGGAAATAGCAAACTTGCAGAACAAGCAATAGGAATCCTTCTCTCCTAACTTGCAGAACAAGTAATAAAAGTCTTACAAAATATATTATTTAAAAAGGAATTGGGCTTAAATTAAATTAAGACAACGTTCAGCCCAATAATACTTAACTAAATAAAATATGCATCCAGCCTAATTGCATTTCGGCCCAATACTTGTGTGTGTGTCTTCAAGAAGGTTGAACTTGGGCTTGGATCATGTTGTAGAAGACTTTATCATCCTCCATGCTCAAGCTTTGTTGGGCATTCTCTCTAGCAATATTAATGAAACTAGCCAAGACTTGTTGCATTATCTTTGATTTAGCTCTTGTAATTGGACCTCCATGGATGCTCAAAGGATCACGAACATCACGAACATGACTTGAGCTATGTGAGCTTGATGGGTCTCCATCATTCCCCCTCTCCTCGAAAGGATTTGTCCTCAAATCAGAATCACCTATATCAATATCAAGGGTAGAAAGATCAGAAACATTAAATTTAGCACTAACATTATACTCACCTGGAAGATCCAATTTATAAGCATTGTGATTGATCTTCTCGATCACTTGGAATGGTCCATCTCCTCGAGGTTGCAACTTGGAGCGACGTTGAGTAGGAAATCTCTCTTTACGCATATGTACCCAAACCCAATCACCAGGTTCAAAGACAACCCAATCATGAGGTTGCAATGCTTCTTGCAGTCCTCTTCTTAATGTTTTGACATACCTTCTCATGTAGTTGCTTAACAAAATCAGCTTTCTTTTCCCCATCCAAACTAGCTCTCTCCTCAATAGGTAGTGGTAAAAGATCCAATGAAGTGAGTAGATTAAAACGATAGACAACTTCAAATGGAGAATAACTAGTAGTAGAATGCACACTTCTATTGTAAGCAAACTCCACATGAGGCAAACAATCTTCCCAATTCTTCAAATTCTTTTGAATAATGGACCTCAACAAAGTAGACAAAGTACGATTGACTACTTCTGTTTGACCATCGGTTTGTGGATGACAAGTAGTGGAAAACAATAGCTTTGTTCCTAACTTTCCCCATAATGTTTTCCAAAAGTAGCTAAGGAACTTTACATCACGGTCAGAAACAATGGTCCTTGGAACACCATGTAGACGAACAATTTCCTTGAAGAATAAATCGGCAATGTTGCTTGCATCATCTGTCTTGTGACATGCAATGAAGTGAGCCATCTTAGAGAACCTGTCAACAACAACAAAAACAGAATCTCTACCTCTCTTTGTTCTTGGTAACCCTTGTTTATACTTGATCACATATGGAAATGTCTTTATGAACTCCATCCATTTGGCATGACGCTTGTTTAACTTGCTTCGTCCTTTCAAGTGCTTCAAAGACTCATGATCAATGTGGATGTCGAATTCCTTGGGCCATAAATAATGTTGCCATGTTTCCAAGGTCCTCACTAATGCATACATCTCTTTATTGTACATGGGATAGTTAAGACCAGCTCCACTTAATTTCTCACTGAAGAAAGCAATGGGGGGCTTCTCTTGCATTAAAACAACTTTGATACCTATGCTTGAAGCATCACACTCAATCTTGATTGTTTTCTCTTTTTGCTTAACCTCATCTTCACTCACTATTTTTTTCTCACTGTCTTTTAATCTCGATTGATTCTCATCTTTCATTAGCACACTTAAAGTTTGACATGCTATATATTCCTTTCCATCCTCGGGTAATTCCATACTATCCTCATCATCCTCTAATTGCAGCATAGAATCATCATCAAAATCTTCTTCATAATTGCTATCCAACTTATTATTAGCTACATTATTACATGCATAAGAAGTCTTATCTTGGTTTACCTTAGATAGGGCAACATCATGTTGCTCCAACTTATCATATTTCATCAACTTCGACTCTATACTTGAAAGTTGTTGTTGCATGGCTAGGAACATGATCTCAATCTTACTCAAATCAAGCTTTTCATTATTAGAAGACATAATTGTAACCTGCAAGAAACGTTAGTAAAAGAAACAGACCTCACAAGTATGACCTCACGTGTTTACACTCAATACACACAAGAATGTAACACTCACACTCGTGTTTCACACAATTTTAATATGGCTTTTCTCTACTAATGTTACTCACACACTCTTGCCTTTTTTTCCCTCACACAACTTTTCTCTATAGGTTCTATATTGAACTCAAGACTCAATCAAAAATTGGCTTATGGAATTCAACTATCAACCAACAATAAACAAGCTGAGCACAAGATTTTAATCAAGGGGAAACAAAACAATGAAGACTCAACAAGACCTTGCAAGACTCAATAAGGCTTAAGAAGACTCTAATGAAACTAAACCTTGAAGGAAATATGCGTGTTTTGGGGTGTTTAATTGGGGTATGGTTTAGCCAAAGGTGAGGTAGTTTTGTCCTTTTATGTGGTAGGGTCAAAAGGGTAATTTTAGGTAATAGGGTAGAATGGTAACAATAAATTTTCAAATTAGTCAAATAAGAAATCTTAAAGCTCAAGAAAGAATGACTACCTCAAGATTTTGATGAAGCACACCTCCACGAATTGCCTTTGATGTTGCACTTGCTACACACGATGTAATAAATCCTCTCTTGAATTGATTTTTCTTTTCTCCTTTTTTTCTCTTTTCTTTTTTTTCTTTTTTTTTTTATATTTTACTAAAGTAAACGAACAATGAAGAAAAAAAACAAAAAGTCTAAATAATAAGCAGAGGTTTACTTGGGGAACAAGTCAATTTTTGACAAAAACAAGCTAGTTTTGGTAGTAGCTTGTGTGGCAAGGAACAAGAGGGAACGGTGGCTTGTGAAACAAGTAGTCTTTATGTGATGTAGAGCTTTTTAAGGTTTCTTGATGAGCAAGAAAACCTTTGGGATTTGGTTGCTTGGAGAACAAAATAGGGTTTACTTGATGGCTAAGTAAAGGTAGGTTATTTTAATGAAGACAATATGTTTGAGGGAAAAACAATACTATTGGTGGCTTGGAAAAGGATTCAAGATCAAGGTTTGTCCAAGACAAGAAGACAAAGAAAAAAAACAAAAACGAGACTCCAACGAATTGAACCTAAGCTCTGATACCAAATGATATGGACCTCACCGAAATAAGATGAGGTTCAATGAAGAAGACGAAGAACACTTGAAGAAAAATAATAATAAGTTAAAAATGCAGCAAAGGAAAACAAAAATTAGAAGTAAAACCAAGATCCGTTGTGTAGAAACACAAGAACCTATGGTATTGGACCAAGACTCGTTGCTTAGAAAAGAAAGAACCTATGGTATATATTGGTGGAAGGTAGAAGAACGCCACAAGGAAGACCTTAATAAGTTCAAGAGTTCTCAAGAGAACCAAAGAGAAGAAGTCTCTCAATTTTATTACTAAAATCAATTGTGTTCTCCCCAAAGCATTACATAACTATTTATAGACAACTAGCTAACTTGCAGCACAAGTAATAGGAATCCTACTTTCCTAACTTGCAGAATAGGAAATAGCAAACTTGCAGAACAGGAAATAGCAAACTTGCAGAACAAGCAATAGTAATCCTTCTCTCCTAACTTGTAAAACAAGTAATAGAAGTCCTACAAAATATATTATTTCAAAAGGAATTGGGCTTAAATTAAATTAAGACAACGTTCAGCCTAATAATACTTAACTAAATAAAATATGCATCCAGCCTAATTGCATTTCGGCCCAATACTTGTGTGTGTGTCTTCAAGAAGGTTGAACTTGGGCTTGGTTCATGTTGTAGAAGACTTTATCATCCTCCATGCTCAAGCTTTGTTGGGCATTCTCTCTAGCAATATTAATGAAACCGACCAAGACTTGTTGCATTATCTTTGATTTAGCTCTTGTAATTGGACCTCCATGGATGCTCAAAGGATCACGAACATCATGAACATGACTTGAGCTATGTGAGCTTGATGGGTCTCCATCAACCCCTAGGTCACCTCTAGTGGACGAGTTGTGTCTCGTGAGGGCTTTCAGAAGATATACCCACAAAATCTTTTACTTAAGACTCAATCCTAAAAATTCAAAATAAGACTCAAAAAATTTTCTGTGACATCCTAGTCACTATACATTCACCTATAACTTTTTTTTCTTTTTCATACAACTTGATTAGACTCATCCGTCAATGTCATTCCTTCTTCTTCTTCTTAAGCTTGATATTTAAAAGCTCAATATGAATATTTTAATTTCAAACAAAGCCGAATAATGATATATATACATATCATTCCTAACCATAGGATCTTACACATCTTACATACCTAAATCCCCAGACATCTTATAAACATTATTGTAAGCTTGTACTGTACAATAGCTGAATTACATGTCACTTAAGTATACCTTCAATAATTATTAGGAAGAGTATCTCGAAGGTACACTATAGGGTCTCAAAAAGGTGCTCCTTTATCCGGAGCGAAAATCACTTTAGATAATCTGTATGAAAAATAGTTGTAAAGGGATGAGTTTACGCTCAGTAAGAAATATATATAAAAGAGCGTACTATGCCTCTATATGCAGTTTTCTTGCTTGGCTCTATAATGTCATGTAAAATGATAAAGCATGTATCTTGTACTTCTTTCAAATAGCATATACTTCTTTCAAATAACATTTAGGCAAACATACTTTACATACTTCTTGCATATTCATATACTTCTTTCAAATATTATTTGCAAACATGCATACTTCTTACAAATGGCATAGGCAAACATACTTTACATACTTCTTTCAAAACATCTTATAAAAGTAAATCAAATACTTTCGATTTCTTTATGATAGGATGATATTTTGTGAATTTTATATGTGCTAATATATTTGCTTTATTGATGTTTTATGCCTAAAAGAGCTTACTAATGTTTATTTTATGTTTTAGGTATTAAATATCAAAGTTGGAATAAAAAGAAGCTAAAAAGAGCAAACTGCAATATTTTCTATCCAGCTTGAAAGATTGACGTTTTTGACCAATTTAACGACCTGATCTCAAGAAGTGGCCTTCATGGAAGTTGTAGAGGACTTCTCAAGGTTTCTAGAATGTCTAAGATCGCAAAAATTGGAGTTCATTTGATGGGTCAAACGTCCGGACAAAATCAGTACGAAATTCTGGGCAGAAAAATGAGATTGAGAAGAAATTCCAACAAAGCAAGTTCAAGACCAGATTTTGTTACAAGATTTTGTTGAGAGAAGATAATTTCTTAATTTTATTTTGTCTTAGATCTGTAATTAATTAATAAAAATAGGCCTTAGGAATTTTACTTAGAAAATAATTGTAACAAGATGATGAGATAAAAGTAAGAGTTTGACTAGTCAAATTACTTGTTTTCCAAGTAAACTCTTATCTGAATCCCACATTGCTTAGGAAAGTCTTTTAATCTCTTCCTTAGGCCTATATAAAGAGCACAAGGCTCTCATAAACAACATCTCTCTCATCCCTCTTCCTTCTTTTAGTCTTGTAGGATTTTTTTAGGGTTTTTAATAAAAATTTTATTTTTCTTTATTTTTAATTAGTTGCTGATTTCTTATTATTATTATTATTAACAGTTTCTTTCTTGATTTTTTTAGACTTTGTGATTTCTTGTTTTGTTAGAATCTTATTAGATCATAATCTTGATTATAGATTTCTTGTTTGACATTATTAAAGATTGATAGTTTAATTGTTTATTGCATGATAATTTGATGGAGATCCAAGCTCACAAAGCTAAAGTCATGTTCGTGATGATCGTGATCCTTTGAGTATCCATGGAGGTCCAATTACAAGAGCTAAATCAAAGATGATGCAACAAGCCTTGGCTGGTTTCATTGATATTGCTAGAGAGAAAGCCCAACAAAGCTTGAGCATGGAGGATGATAAAGTCTTCTACAACATGATCCAAGCCCAAGTTCAACCTTCTTGAAGACACACAAGTATTGGGCCGAAATGCAAATTATGCTAGATGCATATTTTATTTAGTTAAGTATTATTGGGCTGAACATTGTCTTAATTTAATTTAAGCCCAATTCCTTTTTAAATAATAGATTTTGTAAGACTTCTATTACTTGTTCTGCAAGTTAGGAGAGTAGGATTCCTATTGCTTGTTCTGCAAGTTTGCTATTTCCTATTCTGCAAGTTAGGAAAGTAGGATTCCTATTACTTGTGCTGCAAGTTATCTATTTGCCTATAAATAGTTATGTAACCCTTTGGGGAGAAGACAATTGATTTTAGCAATAAAATTGAGAGACTTCTTCTCTTTGGTTCTCTTGAGAACTCTTGAACTTATCAAGGTCTTCCTTGTGGCGTTCTTCTACCTTCCACCAATATATACCATAGGTTCTTGCTTTTCTAGGCAACGGGTCTTGGTCCAATACCATAGGTTCTTGTGTTTCTACACAACGGGTCTTGGTTTTACTTCTAATTTTTATTTTCTTTTGCTGCGTTTTTAACTTGTTATTGTTTTTTTTTCAAGTGTTCTTCGTCTTCTTCATATGAACCTCATCTTCTTTCGGTGAGGTCCATATCATTTGGTATCAGAGCTTAGGTTTAATTCGTGGGAGTTTCGTTTTTGTTTTTTTTTCTTTGTCTTCTTGTCATGGACAAACCTTGATCTTGAATCCTTTTCCAAGCCATCACTAATATTGTTTGTCCCTCAAACCTATTGTCTTTACTTAGCCACCAAGTAAACCCTATCTTGTTCTCCAAGCAACCAAATCCCAAAGGTTTTCTTGCTCACCAAGAAACCTTCAAAAGCTCTACATCACATAAAGACTACTTGTTTCACAAGCCACCGTTCCCTCTCATTCCTTGGTACACAAGCTGCTACCAAAACTAGCTTGTTTTTGTCAAAAAGTTGCCTTGTTCCCCAAGTAAACCTCTTCTTATTATTTAGATTTTTTTTTTCTTCATTGTTCGTTTAGTTTAGTAAAATATAAAAAAAAAAGAGAAAAAAGAGAAAAAAAAGAAAAGAAAAAAAAAAGAGAAAAGAAAAATCAATTCAAGAGGGGATTTTATTACATCGTGTGTAGCAAGTGCAATATCAAAGGTAATTCGTGGAGGTGTGCTTCATGAAAATCTTGAGGTAGTCATTCTTTCTTGAGCTTTGCGATTTCTTATTTGCCTAATTTGAAAATTCATTACTGCCATTTTACCCTACTGTCTAAAATTACCTTTTTGACCCTACCACATAAAAGGACAAAACTACCCCACCTTTGGCTAAACCCTACCTTAATTAAACACCCCAAAATACACAAATTTCCTTCAAGGTTTAGTTTCATTGGAGTCTTCTTAAGTCTTATTGAGTCTTGCTGAGTCTTGCTAAGTCTTGTTGAGTATTCATTATTTTGTTTTCCCTTGATTAAAATCTTGTGCTCATCTTGTTTATTGTTGGTTGATAGTTGAATTCCATAAGCTGATTTTTGATTAAGTCTTGAGTTCAATATAGAACCTATAGAGAAAAGTTGTGTGAGGGAAAAAAGGCAAGAGTGTGTGAGTAACATTAGTAGAGAAAAGCCATATTAAAATTGTGTGAAACACGAGTGTGTGTTACAGTCTTGTGTGTATTGAGTGTAAACACGTGAGGTCATACTTGTGAGGTCCTTTTCTTTTACTAACGTTTCTTGCAGGATAAAATCATGTCTTCTAATAGTGAAAAGCCTGATTTGAGTAAGATCGAGTTCATGTTCCAAGCTATGCAACAACAATTTTCAAGGATAGAGTTGAGGTTTAATAATATTCATGATAAGTTGGAGGAACATGAAGCTGTCCTAGCCAAGGTAAAGCCAAGTGATACTTCTCATGAGAATGGCAATGTTGTGAATAATGACTTTGATGATAAAGTTGATGATGAGTTTGATGATGATGAGTTTAGTAGAAGTGTTAAAGGTAACCATGGTAATAAAGGAGGTCGTGGAGATAGGTATAAAGGAGATAGGTATTATGATAGGATAGATGGAAATTTAGGAAGTATCAAATTGAAGATTCCTTCCTTTCAAGGTAAGAATGATCCTGAGGCTTACTTAGAATGGGAAAAGAAAGTGGAGATGGTCTTTGATTGCCATAACTATTCCGAAGAAAAAAAGGTGAAACTTGCTGCTGTAGAGTTCACGGATTATGCAATCATTTGGTGGGACCAACTCATGCTTGGTAGACGTAGGAATAGAGAGCCACCTATAGTTACATGGAATGAAATGAAACGTGTTATGAGAAAAAGGTTTGTTCCTAATCATTACTATAGAGAGCTTTATCAAAGGTTACAAGGTCTCACTCAAGGTTCTAAGAGTGTTGAGGATTATCATAAAGAAATGGAAATTATCATGATCAGAGCTAATGTTGAAGAGGATAGTGAAGCTACTATGGCTCGATTCTTACAAGGATTGAATCGTGAGATTGCTAATGTAGTGGAGTTACATCACTATGTGGAGTTTGATGATATGTTGCATATGGCTATCAAGGTTGAAAGGCAACTCAAGAGAAAAGGTTATTCATCTCGTTTTATGCAAGGTTCTAGTTCATCTTCTTCTTGGAAACCGAACACCTTTCGAAGGGATGATAAGACTACATTCAAACTTAAGACTGAATCCTCATTCAAGCCTAAGGGTGAGAGTGTCCAAAAGCCCAAACCCGAGGCTATCCAAGCATCCCAGGGTAAGAGTAGAGACATTAAGTGTTTTAGATGTTTGGGAAGAGGACACATTGCATCACAATGCCCAAACAAACGAGTCATGATTATGCGTGATGATGGTGATGTTGTAAGTGAAGATTCTGATGTTGATGATGAGATGCCACCATTGGAGGACATTAATGAGGATGATGACTATGTTGAGTTTGCTGCACATGGTGAAGCACTTGTAGCTCGTCGTGCATTAAGTGCCCAAGTTAAGGATGAAGATGAAGTGCAACGAGAAAATATTTTTCATACTAGATGTCACGTCAACAATAAGGTATGCTCTTTGATTATTGATGGTGGTAGTTGCACTAATGTTGCTAGCACTTATTTGGTTGACAAATTGAGTTTGCCCACTACAAAACATCCCAAACCATACAAACTTCAATGGCTCAATAATTGTGGAGAAGTAAATGTGACCAAGCAAGTATTGGTGCTATTTTCAATTGGAAGGTACAATGATAAAGTGTTGTGTGATGTTGTGCCTATGCATGCTGGTCATTTGCTTTTAGGAAGACCATGGCAATTTGATAGACATGTCATACATGATGGATTTACAAACCGTTATTCATTTACCATGGCTGGTAAGAAATTCACACTTGCACCCTTGAGTCCTACGGAGATTTATGAGGATCAATTGAGGTTGAAAGAGCAGAATGAATCACAACAAAGGTCGAAGAATCTAGATAAAGGCAAAGATATTGCAAAGAAAGAAAGAAAGGACGTGAGCTTCTATGCAAAGCAAAGTGATGTAAAGGCTGCTTTTTTAGCTAAGTGCCCAATCCTTTTGTTTTTATATAAAGAATCTTGTTTTAGTTCTAATGATCTTAAATCTTCTTTGCCTACTAATGTTGTGTCTCTTTTGAAGGAATTTGGAGATATATTCCCCGAGGAGATTCCAAATGGTTTGCCACCTATTAGGGGAATTGAGCATCAAATAGACCTTGTTCCTGGAGCTGCCATTCCCAACAGACCTGCCTATAGAAGTAATCCCGAGGAGACAAAGGAGCTTCAAAGGCAAGTTGACGAGCTCATGAAGAAAGGCTACGTTAGAGAGAGCATGAGTCCATGTGCTGTTCCTGTGTTACATGTTCCTAAGAAGGATGGGACGTGGAGGATGTGTGTTGATTGTCGTGCCATCAACAAAATCACTGTAAAGTATCGCTATCCCATTCCTAGATTAGATGATATGCTTGATGAGTTACATGGTTCTTGCATCTTTTCTAAAATTGATTTGAAAAGTGGTTATCATCAAATTCGCATGAGAGAAGGTGATGAATGGAAAACTGCATTTAAGACTAAGCATGGTTTGTATGAATGGTTAGTTATGCCTTTTGGATTAACTAATGCACCTAGCACTTTCATGAGATTAATGAACCATGTCTTGCGTGCTTTCATTGGAAAATTTGTAGTTGTCTATTTTGATGATATCTTGATCTATAGTAGAAGTTTGCATGAACATATTGAACATTTAAAGAATGTGCTTAATGTCTTGAGAAAGGAAAAGTTGTATGCTAACCTTAAGAAATGTTCCTTTTGCACTGATAAGATTACATTTCTTGGATATGTTATTTCTTCTAAGGGTATAGCAGTAGAAGATGAAAAGGTCAAGGCAATTAAAGATTGGCCTATACCTAAGAATATCTCTGAGGTGCGTAGTTTTCATGGATTAGCTAGTTTCTATCGTAGGTTTGTTAGAGACTTCAGTACAATAGCTGCACCTCTAACTGATGTTGTTAAAAAGAATGTTGGATTTAAATGGGGTCTTGAGCAAGATCATGCTTTTAACTTGCTTAAAGAGAAGCTTTGTTCTGCAGCTTTATTATCCTTACCTGACTTTTCTAAAACTTTTGAGATTGAGTGTGATGCTTCAAGTATAGGTATTGGAGCTGTTTTAATGCAGGAGAAGCGCCCCATTGCTTTTTTCAGTGAGAAGTTAAGTGGAGCTGCCCTTAACTATCCCACATATGATAAAGAGATGTATGCATTAGTGAGGGCCTTGGAAACATGGCAACACTATTTATGGCCCAAGGAATTTGTCATCCACACTGATCATGAGTCCTTGAAGCACTTGAAAGGACAAAGCAAGTTGAACAAGCGTCATGCCAAGTGGATGGAGTTCATTGAAACATTTCCATATGTGATCAAATATAAAAAAGGTAAAGAAAATGTCGTGGCTGATGCATTATCTCGAAGGTATACTCTAATCACTACTCTTAATGCAAAACTACTTGGATTTGAGTATATTAAAGACTTGTATGCTACTGATGAGGATTTTGAAAATGTGTTCATTGCATGTGAGAAAACTGGTTTTGGAAAGTTTTATAGGCATGATGGATTCTTATTTAGGGAAAATAGATTATGTGTGCCTAGGAGTTCTTTAAGAGAATTACTTGTTAGAGAAGCCCATAGTGGTGGGTTAATGGGACATTTTGGAGTAAAGAAAACTTTAGATATATTGCATGATCACTTCTTTTGGCCTAACATGAAAAGAGATGTTGAAAAATTGTGTGAGAGATGTGTCACTTGTAAACAAGCTAAGTCTAGAGTTATGAATCATGGTCTTTATACTCCATTGCCTATTCCTACTGCTCCTTGGACTGACATTTCTATGGACTTTGTTTTGGGGTTACCAAGAACAAAGAGAGGTAGAGATTCTGTTTTTGTTGTTGTTGATAGGTTCTCTAAGATGGCTCACTTCATTGCTTGTCACAAGACAGATGATGCAAGTAACATTGCCGATTTATTCTTCAAGGAAATTGTTCGTCTACATGGGGTTCCGAGGACCATTGTTTCTGACCGTGATGTGAAGTTCCTTAGCTATTTTTGGAAAACATTATGGGGAAAGTTAGGAACAAAGCTATTGTTTTCAACTACTTGTCATCCACAAACCGATGGTCAAACTGAAGTAGTCAATCGTACTTTGTCTACTTTGTTGAGGTCCATTTTTCAAAAGAATTTGAAGAATTGGGAAGATTGTTTGCCTCATGTGGAGTTTGCTTACAATAGAAGTGTGCATTCCACTACTAGTTATTCTCCATTTGAAGTTGTCTATGGTTTTAATCCACTCACTCCATTGGATCTTTTACCACTACCTATTGAGGAGAGAGCTAGTTTGGATGGGGAAAAGAAAGCTGATTTTGTTAAGCAACTACATGAGAAGGTACGTCAAAACATTAAAAAGAGGACTGAGCAATATGCTACTCAAGCCAACAAGCATCGCAAGAAAGTTGTCTTTGAACCTGGTGATTGGGTTTGGGTACATATGCGTAAAGAGAGATTTCCTGCTCAGCGTCGCTCCAAGTTGCAACCTCGAGGAGATGGACCATTCCAAGTGATTAAGAAGATCAATGACAATGCTTATAAGTTAGATCTTCCAGGTGAGTATAATGTTAGTGCTACATTTAATGTTTCTGATCTTTCTCCCTTTGATATTGATGTAGGTGATTCTGATTTGAGGACAAATCCTTTCGAGGAGAGGGGGAATGATGGAGATCCAAGCTCACAAAGCTAAAGTCATGTTCGTGATGATCGTGATCCTTTGAGTATCCATGGAGGTCCAATTACAAGAGCTAAATCAAAGATGATGCAACAAGCCTTGGCTGGTTTCATTGATATTGCTAGAGAGAAAGCCCAACAAAGCTTGAGCATGGAGGATGATAAAGTCTTCTACAACATGATCCAAGCCCAAGTTCAACCTTCTTGAAGACACACAAGTATTGGGCCGAAATGCAAATTATGCTAGATGCATATTTTATTTAGTTAAGTATTATTGGGCTGAACATTGTCTTAATTTAATTTAAGCCCAATTCCTTTTTAAATAATAGATTTTGTAAGACTTCTATTACTTGTTCTGCAAGTTAGGAGAGTAGGATTCCTATTGCTTGTTCTGCAAGTTTGCTATTTGCCTATAAATAGTTATGTAACCCTTTGGGGAGAAGACAATTGATTTTAGCAATAAAATTGAGAGACTTCTTCTCTTTGGTTCTCTTGAGAACTCTTGAACTTATCAAGGTCTTCCTTGTGGCGTTCTTCTACCTTCCACCAATATATACCATAGGTTCTTGCTTTTCTAGGCAACGGGTCTTGGTCCAATACCATAGGTTCTTGTGTTTCTACACAACGGGTCTTGGTTTTACTTCTAATTTTTATTTTCTTTTGCTGCGTTTTTAACTTGTTATTGTTTTTTTTTCAAGTGTTCTTCGTCTTCTTCATATGAACCTCATCTTCTTTCGGTGAGGTCCATATCATAATTGTCTCCTTTATAATATTTATCTTTAATTTTATGATCTTGAATATGTCTAGTGAGTAGTTTTCTTATTCAGTTATGAGGTAAATTGATTATTCTTGGGAAAGGCATGTTGTGAGATTCCTGAACCTATTATATAATTGTTGATTAAATATCCAAGATTCTCTTAGCACATTATAATGATTGTTTGTTTGATTAGATAGGGTGCACACTATTTAGTTAAATTAAATAATCTACCGCCAGATTAAAAACATAAGTCCGTAATTGCTTGTGGAGTTAATCACTAGGGATGGAGGAGAATTAAGGTTTAGATTAAATGAACCGAGCGTATGTGTTTGTTATCTAATGTCAACCCATATCTTTCTTGTTGTTAATGTTGCTACAACTTATATCTAGAGAGCTTGTTCTAGGTAGGTTAAGTAGTTAGAGATTAGTTAAAGAGCTTGTTTTAACTAACGACTCAATAAGAAAAGATGGTGTAACAGAGCTTGTTGTTATACTATGGTTGACTGTTTAATTGACAGTAATATTTTGTAATCAATGAGAAACATCAAAATCCAAGAATGATTGATTGCCTCGTAACTGAAGCTTTTTGCTGTTTGTTTTTTATATTTAATAATTCTTGTTTTCTTTATTTTAGAATAGTTTACAAAACCCCAAAATTTCTTCTTCTTTCCCTAAACCCTAAAATTAGATTTTTAATTTAGTAATTAACTTAAATAATTCAATCTCTGTGGGTTCGACCCTTGCTCCTTTATCTACATAGTAGGATTAGGAAATTTTATTTTTGGTGACTAACGACACTCATCACTATATTCTTTTGAAATCGCATATACATATATCTTTCAAATAACATAAAGATTATTTGCATTTTAACGGAATCATGCACTAGACAGGTGGCGTACCCTCATAGGGGCCAGGAATCCTCCCTTAGCCAAATACATAATAGAGACAATTGGCCAAATGTCGATTGGCCATGGTGAACACTAGTCAAGTGACATCTGTGGCGACTGAGGACCGGACTTAGGCTCCTCAGCCAATTTTATGTCATACCGAGGACTTGATCAGAGTCCTTGAACAAATACAGATAGTGCATGGTGATCAAGTACTTCATAGTCTAAAAACATTAGTAATATAGCTTTTGCAATGACAATTCATACTTTTCTGAAATAGGTTTTTAAAACCTTTTTTTTTTCAAAGGGGGTAGTCGACTGGCTTCATAGGGTAGTCGACTGCTATAGCATATCTTCATTTATCGAAATTATTTTCTTTTATAATTTTCGATATTTTGAAATTCTGAAAACACATGGAGCAGTCGACTGGTCATTATAGCAGTCGGCTGGTTTTAAAACAGATGCTTTTCGAGAAAAAGGCAGTCGACTGGTTGCGCAAACATAATGCTTCTGAAAACAGGGTAGTCGACTGGCTCCATAGGCAGTCGACTGGTTTAGTAATAGAATGCTTTTCAAGTAAATAGCAGTCTACTAGTCCATATAGCGGTCGACTGGTTTGAAACAGAATGCTTTCTAGAAAATAGCAGTCAACTATCTTATATAGCAGTCGACTGGTTTGAGTCGTTGTTTTTTGAAAATCTACACTTTGGTTGTCTTTAGGCAGTTGACTGCTACTTAAGGCAGTCAGCTGCTCCTAGCATTTTGGTAACTAGGAATAAAACCTGAAATTTACTTTTCCTGCACTTAAAACAGCTGGTACTTCATCCCAAAGCGCTTAAAAACATGCGGACATAGTCACCTTAGGTCCGTTACATAAATTCCTTACCTCGATAGCCAATAATCCTCGAGCTTGGTTGCACCAATACTTGTCCTTCTCAACTCTTCAAAGCTACATGATTCATAACAATTCCAAACCTTTAACTTCCTTCCATTCTAGCACAATAAGCATACTATACTATCATCACATAACTTCAAACCATAGACATAATTGAAAGAACTTACTTCTTATCTTACCTTTGTCTATAACCAAAATGGACAGAAATTAGATCTCCTCTATTTCCTTGAATCAGCCTTTCATATTAAAGGTATAGCTTCTGCTAGTGATGAGGAACATTTTTCGTTAAGTAAACTTAACGATTCGTTGATAGAAGCTAGGTGTTTGTCAAGGTGAGTAGAAATGGAAGCTTGGAGAAATTGAGGGAACGAAAGGGGGCCGTCGACATAGGAGAAGGAGATGATGACTATGCATATTGCATTAAATGCATATTCATCCTTTAGTCATCTCATCTCAGCCATTGACCATGCATTTCTTTGACCATTCACTTAATTGGTCTCCTTTTTTCCATATGACACTTGTCCATTTAATTACACCAAATTTCTGATATTAATTCTTTTCTCATACTCTAATTGTTCTCACAATATCAATTTAATTCCTTGACCATTTGACTTTCAATTCCATTTATTCTACATATGTCTCATACATCATTCATACTTCAAAATCTTATATTTATTTAATTCTTTTCAGCTGAAATACTTTACAATCATGAGGAAATTACATGAGATTGGGGGATTTCACATTTTCAAATCTTTCAATTCTTAATTCATAACTTCAACAAGAGTCAAATAATCAAGTCAATCATATTCTAATCATTACTTCTCATATTCATGCCTACTTTTAAATAAATTCATGTAAAATTCATAATCAACACAATTGAAATATATAATATCAACTTTGCAATTATCCACTTTACATTACTACAAACAAAATCAATAGATCAAGAACTTTTTTTTTGAGCTTTCAACAATGGTTTCTCTAAGTACTTACTTGCCTTTTTATGCGAATGTTAATATTAGTGATACCAACACTCGGTTACTCAACAAATAAGCCCTCTTTTAGAGTGCTTTGCATACTCATATTTCAAGTCACTTCAAAGAATTTAATCAACAAGATCAAGCAAATCAAAACATTAGAGTAGAATTTAAAGCTTTCAACCTCTATTTTTTTTCTTTTTCTTCTTTTTTTTATGTTTATGTTTTTTTTGTTTTGTTCTTGTCTATTTATCCTTTGCTTATACCAACTTCAATGAAATAATCACATCATCAATATCATACGAACATACGAACAATCATATTTAATCACGAACTCACATAAATTCTTTAGAAAGTACTCACTTCAACAATAATAACAATCAAAATACTCTCAACTCTTTTATAAAACTATGTTTTAGTTTAGAATCAATCTTTAAAAGAAAGAAAACATATCATGATCTTTTAAAACTCTTAAAAATTTGACCCTTTTTTTCAAAAAAATTTCCACTTCCTAAAAAAAAAAAAACTCTATAGACTTGTAAACCAATATCCCCCCCACACTTAAATCTTACTTTGTCCTCAAAATAAGTCTAGCATACAAAGAAGAACAATAAATACTCAAAAATTAAATGATAATACAAGAAAAGGAAAGAAATACTCCCTCTTTTTTTTTACATCCTTGGGTTACCTCCCAAGTAGTGCTTTTGTTTAATGTCGTTAGCTCGACATTGTCACCTTCCACCATCCAATCCCAGACCTCAATTTTTCATCGATTTCTCGAGTTCCTCCTTCTCAAGATTTTTGCTCGTGGCTATTTCTAACTCATCTTTAAGAACTTGCTTTTCATCACCTTTTTTTTTCCTCTTGGAAGTCCATAGTTCCCTTAAAAACTCGGCATCGCAAGGCACTTGATCATTAATTTCATCAAGTTGAGGAATATTGACTTTCATTTTCCTAAATGTCTTCAATGTCTCCTTGTCTCGCTCTTCGTTTGTAGATATTGCAAACCTACTAGGAAAAGGAGGAGGGTAAGTAGAAGAATTAAAAGGAATTTGTTTATCACTTACCTCAACTTTGGATTCCTTAATTTCAACATCCTCATAGTGCTTTATAAAGTTGTCGATATTCTTTCTCCTTTTACATTGTGCATGTTGACATCTTCACCTTTAATATAGAAATCGGTTTCATCCTCCATTTCTATAAAGTTGTCAACATCTTCATGTGCACTTTCCTTGGATTCAATTTCCCTTTCACTTTTCAAGGTGATGTTAGTAACATTATCTCTTGGATTCTCCACAGGTTGAGAGGTCTTAGCTTCAATGTTACTTAAAGAATTCATTATTTGACACACATGGTGCTCAATATTCTTAATATAAACGTCAGCCTCTTGTGAAAATTGTAAAGTTTTAATTTTAAGAGTCTTAACAATATCTTCAAGAGACGACCTAATTCTTGAGGTGGTGGCATACTTGAGTCTTGAGGTCGAGCTTGATATGTATCTTGGAATGGCGCACTGTAAACTTCTCGTCTTGGGTGGTAGTGATGGTGGATGTTATGGTGTTTGTGGCACTACGCTTTGGGTTGCTTGTATGTAGTCCCTAATCTTTTGAAGTTTGTGACTAGAATCCTTGTCAAACAAGCAATCCCTGAAAAAGTGTGACATCCTCGTCACTCCCAAATACCAACTAAATTTTTTTTATTCTTTCCCATAGTTTTGGTTAGGCTGTTCAACGGTGCATCCTTCTTCTTTAATATAGCTAACACTATATTGTTTACATAATGATATATTTTTCATACACATACAGGATCGTCTTACACATAAGTCTAAACTTTAATATAAATTACGTACTAATCTCTTTAACAATTTACATCCCCAATGTGTCTAATATACATCACTGTACTATAGTCTGAATTACAAAATCAAAATATATCTACCTTCAAGGGATTGGAAGTTAGCCTCGAAGGAATATCGTATAGTCCAAATATATGCTCCTCTACCAAGAGCAGACTTCACTGCAAATAATCTGGATGAAAAATATTATAAAGGAATGAGTTTACGCTCAGTAAGAAATATACATAAAAGAGCGTACTATGCCACTATATGCAGTTTTCCTGCTTGGCTCTATAATGTCATGTAATATTCTTGTAAAAACATATAACATATAAGTTCATCAAATACCATATAACACATGATAAAATCACATGAAGTCACTTGCACGTATTCAAATAACTCAAATACTTTCACATATATATGTCAAATAACTTGAAATTACATATACAAATAGTCTTCAAATAGGGGGAGACCGTCAACATCCAATAGAATCATGCACCAAATAAAGTGGCGTACCCACGTATGGGCCAGGGATCCTCCCTTAAGCCAAACACATATAAAGGACTAATGGCCATTGTCAATATTCCACGGTGTGCACTAGTCAGGTGACACCCGTGGTACTGAGGGCTTGACTAGAGTCCCCCAGCCAAATACAAATAATCAAGTAATATGCATGATCACCAATGGAGTCGTTAATCTCAAAATATTGAGTAGTAAAACTCATTCTTGTAAAACCATGGATATTCATAATCCTTCCTATATACTTTAATGATAATCCAAATACATTTATATAAATAAATTAAAAATTATTATTTTTCAAAGGGGGCAGTTGACTGCTCTTCTAGGGCAGTCGACTGCTCTAGTATAAAAATATTAAATAAATTTTATTTTCTTTTTGCATTTAAAATATTTAATTTTCGGATGCAAGTAGGGCAGTTGACTGCTAAAATGGGGCAGTCGACTGGCCCGCAAACAGAATGTTTCTCGGAAAAATGCAGTCGACTGGCTCTTTAGCGGTCGACTGGTTTGCAAACAGAAAGTTTCTGGAAAAATGGCAGTCGACTGCTATATAGGGCAGTCGGCTGCTCTAAGTCGGTTTCGGAAAAATTTACGTCACGACTGTCTCTGAGCAGTCGGCTGCTATTTAGGGCAGTCGGCTGCCCCGAGCCAAATCGTAACTGAGCGAAAACCGTAAATTTTACATTTCCTGCACTTACACCAGCTTTTGTTTCATCCCAAAACATTTAAAACATGCGGACATAGTCACCCTACGTCCGTTACATATATTCCTTACCTCAAATAGCCAAATAACACGAAATCCTTTGGTTGCACCGATTCTTTCCTTCACTTCTTCAAAACTGCATAATTCATATAAATTGAAACCTTTAACTTTCTTTCATTTCAACACCATAAGGATACTATACCAACATCACATGACTCCAAATTATGGACGAAATCAAATGAATCAATTTCTTTTCTTACCTTTGTCAATAGCCAAATTTACAGGATTTCTGATCTCCTCAAATACTTTGTTTCAGCCTTCCATATTACAGACATAGAGAGAGCTAGTGATGAGGATCGTTTTTTGTTTAGGAAACTTAGCGATCTGATGACAGGAAATGGTGGTTTGTCAAGGTCAGAAAATGAACACTTAAAGGAATTTGGAGAGGAAACGAGAGGAAGAAGGGCTGGAAGGAAGCTGGCGTATGGATGATGAGATGAAGATGATGACTTTGTAAAATTGCATTAAATGCATGTTCATCTTATCATTTATCTCAGCCACCAATATCCCTTTGGCTCATTTGACTCATTTGACTACCAATTAATTCTTCTTCTTCTTTCCTCCCTCATGTCAGCCACACATATCATTTAATTACAAAATTCTGATATTAATTTCTTAACCAACTCAGCCATTGACCCTTTGACCCTCAATTCCTTTTTATTCCATCTATATCTCATATAATCTTTATACATCAAATTTTCATATTTATTTAATTCTTTCAGCTTACAACATTTCACAATTATAGAGGAATTACATGAAATTGGGGATTTCACAAAAAGAAAAGAAAAGGAAAAAAATTAGACTTTAAATTAAAATAATTAACCCAAACAAATTTCAGTCCCCGGCAATGGCGCCAAAATTTGGTGAGTGTCGTCAGTCACCAAAAATAAAATTTCCTAACCCTATTATGTAGATAGAGGAGCAAGGGTCGAACCCATAGAGACTGAATTATTTAAGTTAATTACTAAATGAAAAATCTAATTTTAGGGTTTAGGGAAAGAAGAAGAAATTTTGGGGTTTTGTAAACTATTCTAAAATAATGAAAACAGAAATTATTAAATATAAAAATCAAATAGCAAAAAGCTTCAGTTACGAGGCAATCAATCATTCTTGGATTTTGATGTTGCTCATTGATTACAAAATATTACTGTCAATTAAACAGTCAACTGTAGTATAACAACAAGCTCTGTTACACCATCTTTCCTTACTAAATCGTTAGTTAAAACAAGCTCTCTAACTACTTAACCTACCTAGAACAAGCTCTCTAGATATAAGTTGTAGCAGCATTAACAACAAGAAAGATATGGGTTGACATTAGATAACAAACACATAAGCTCGGTTCATTTAATCTAAGCCTTAATTCTCCTCCATCCCTAGTGATTAACTCCACAAGCAATTACGGACTTATGTTTTTAATCTGGCGGTAGATTATTTAATTTAACCAAATAGTGTGCACCCTATCTAATCAAACAAACAATCATTATAATGTGCTTAGAGAATCTTGGATATTTAATCAACAATTATATTATAGGTTCAAGAATCTCACAACGTGCTTTTCCCAAGAATAATCAATTTACCTCATAACTGAATAAGAAAACTACTCACTAGACATATTCAAGATCATAAAATTTAAAGATTAATATTATAAAGGAGACAATTATCATACAATAAACAATTAAACTATCAATATTTAATAATATCAAACAAGAAATCTATATTCAAGATTATAAGCTAATAAGATTCTAACAAAACAAGAAATCACAAAGTCTAAAAAAAATAAAAAAAATATCAAGAAAGAAATTGTTAAATAATAATAATAATAATAATAATAATAATAATAATAATAAAAATCAGCAACTAATTAAAAATAAAGAAAAATAAAATTTTTATTAAAAACCCTAAAGAAAATCCTAGAAGACTAAAAGAGGAAAGAGGGATGAGAGGGATGTGAGGGATGAGTGGGATGTGAGGGATGTTGTTTATGAGAGCCTTGTGCTCTTTATATAGGCCTAAGGAAAAGTTTAAAAGACTTTCCTAAGCAATGTGGGATTCGAATAAGAGTTTACTTGGGAAACAAGTAATTTGACTAGTCAAACTCTTACCTTTATCTCATCATCTTTTACAATTATTTTCTAAGTAAAATTCCTAAGGCCTTTTTTTATTAATTAATTACAAATCTAAGACATAATAAAATTAATAAATTATCTTGTCTCAACAAAATCTTGTCTTGACCTTGCTTTGTTGGAATTTCCTCTCAATCTCGTTTTTCTGCCCAGAATTTCGTATTGATTTTGTCCAAACGTTTGACCCATCAAACAAACTCCGATTTTGCAATCTTGTACATTCCAGAAACCTTGAGAAGTCATCTGCAACTTCCATGAAGACCACTTCTTGAGATCAAGTCATTAAATTGGTCAAAAACGTCAATCTTTCAAGCTGGATAGAAAAATCTGCACTTTGCTCTTTTTAACTTCTTTTTATTCCAACTTTGATATTTAATACCTAAAACATATAATAAACATTAGTAAGCTCTTTTAGGCATAAAATATCAATAAAGCAAATATATTAGCACATATAAAATTCACAAAATATCATCCTATCATAACCTCTAAAACGCATTCGATTTTGCTACCTTTCAGCCATCAGATTTTGGGTTTAACTTGGTCTTTAAATGGAAGTAGGTCCAGTAAAGGATAAATGGCGTTTTTTGGTGATGAAATATGGTGATTTCGTTGAATAAAGATGAGAGAAATGTGAGAGAGAGCTTGGCCAAAATGGAGGAATCAGGCAACAAAGAAGAAACAGAGAAAGCCGGTGAAGAAAATCTGGGTTTCTGCTGAATTTTGTCTATTTATGTATATTTTATCCAATGAGAAAATGCCACGTGTAGGACCTTTATCTCCTATTTCTTTAATTCTTTTTTTTTCTTCTGTTTTAATTTGTAAGGCAACAAGCTTCCACAAGAAGCTTGCTACGTTACATATTTTTTCTTTTTTTTTTAATTTTATATTTGGCTTAATAGCGAAATAAGCCCTTAACCTTTAGCCCAAAATAGAATTCTGATGGAGATCCACTTGCTCGTGATGTTCGTGATGCTAAGGATCCATTGGTCATCCAAGGAGGTCCAATTACCCGAGCTCGAGCTAAGAAGATGCAACAAGCCTTGGCCTCATTAATGCAACAAGCTCTGGCATCATTGAAGTGTCAAGGAAGCTTCCATGAAGAGTCCCAAGACATCTATACTTACTTGGAAGCCCAAACGACATGAGCATGGTTTACTGTCTTATTTTAGCTTAACAATAAGATGGGCTAAGTGTTTGGATAGCCCACGATTGAGTCTTGTTGTGTTTTGGACTATTTATTTTATGTAACTAGGTTTAGGCATGAATTTGGGTTTAGTCTTATTTTCTATTGGTGTTAATTCCAGCCCACTTGTTTATGGGCTTAAGTGCTAGGTATTATTATAAATACCTTGTAAACGCTATTGATGAACAGATCAGTTAATTGAATTTTCAGAAATTGAGTGTGCCTTTCTCTTGGGTTCCCTTTCAACTAGGCTTATCAAGGTCTTTTTCCTTGTGGCGCCTCCTTCTTCACCACCCACCATTGTTATACCTTAGGTTCTCGAATTCTTATTCGTAGGGTCAAGGTCCAATACCTTTGGGTTCGAGTCTCTTTAAGCTTCGGGTCTAGGTTTTCAGAAGTTGACATTCATCAACTTTGCTTCTGTCTTCTTGCGTGTCAGCTCCTTCAAATTCCAAGCTACGTTTCCTCTTGTCCGTACGCATCAGTTGGTAATCAGAGCTTAAGTTTCGATTTTCTGGTTTGTTTCTGCGTCACTCACTTTTCGATTTTTTTTGTCTTTTGTTGGTTTCAATTTCTGGTTTTTTTTTTGTGCGTCTCTCACTTTCGTTAGAACCCTAGCCGCCACTTATTTCATAACCCCCTAGCCGCCACTTATTTCATAACCCTAAACCCTAGCCGCCACTTTTTTTTTTTCATAACCCTAGCCGCCACTTATTTCAAAACCCTAGCCGCACCCCTTCAATAAAAAAAAAAACCCTAGCCGCAATTCCTCAAAACCCTAGCCGCACTTCCTCACAACCCTAGCCGCAATTCCTCACAACCCTAGCCGCATCTCTCCAGAACCCTAGCCGCATCCCTCCAGAAAAAAAAAAACCCTAGCCGCAATTCCTCAAAAAAACCCTAATCGCACCACTTCAAAAAAAAAACACCTTGCTGCACCCCTACTCTTTTCAAGGAAACCGCAAAACTCAGATTAAAAAAAAAGAAGAGGAAAAAAAAAGAAAGAAAAGAATTCAAAAAAAAAAAGAAGAATTCGAAAAAAAAAATTGTTGTGGTACTGTTCAAACTGAAAATTTTGGTTGAGTTAGGAGGTGTGCGAGTACCTGTTTTAAAGAAAACGACGAAAGAAACCGAAAAGCTTCACTGGCCATACCCTATCTTGGCCAAATTCTATTGTTTTCCTATAGTTTTAGGCTATTTTTCATTTTTTTTGGTCCTTCTAGTGATTTTTTTTATTTTTTTGATTATTTTTTTTATTCTGTCTTTCTTTCTTTGAGTCACCCTAGCCCTAGCCGTACCTTTCTGTGAAAAAAAAAGGGAATTCAAAAAAAAAAGAGAATTCGAAAAAAAAAATCAAAAAAAAAATACTTGGTGAAAATACCTGGTGAATTAGTTGATTTTGTGAGGTTGATTCTTTGACTGAGTCTCTAGTGCGATTGTGAACCTGTAGAGTTAAGGTAGAGTAAGGGAAAAAGGCAGGAGTGTGTGAGAAACATTAGTAGAGAAAAGCCAAATTACTTGAGTGAAACACAAGTGTAAACACGTGAGGATATCTTTGTTGAAAATGTCTTCTGAAGGTGATAAGTCCGACTTTAAAAAAATTGAATTCATGCTTCAGGCAATGCAACAACAGTTCCAACGGATGGACGTGAAATTCAATGACATTCATGATAAGTTGAACTAACATGACGCTCGGTTTGCAAAGATCCAGCAAGGTGATACTTCTCATCTAAAGAGTAAGGTTGTTGCCAATGACGAGTATGATGGTAATGTTGGGTATGATTCGAACGAAGAGTCTGGGATTGATAGACATCATAGAAGGTACCATGGGTATAGAGATTGAGTTGATAGAGCCTGTGATAGAGGCAAGGAGAAGATGGATGGAAACCTTGGTAGTATAAAATTGAAGATTCCTCCTTTCCAAGGCAAGAATGATCCTGAGGCATATTTGGAGTGGGAAAGGAAGATTGAAATGGTGTTTGACTGCCACCACTACTCTGAGGAAAAGAAGGTCAAACTTGCAGCAATTGAGTTCACAGAGTATGCTATGGTTTGGTGGGATCAGTTAGTCACTAGTAGAAGAAGATATGGTGATCCTCCAGTGTCTACATGGGATGAGATGAAGCGCATCATGCGGAAGAGATTTGTTCCTACTCATTACTACAGAGAGTTATACCAGAAGCTCCAAGGTCTTACCCAGGGTTCAAAGAGTGTTGAGGATTATTACAAAGAGATGGAAATAACCATGATCCGAGCCAATATCCAGGAGGATGCAGAAGCTACTATGGCTCGTTTTCTCCAAGGCTTAAATCGTGATATTGCCAATGTAGTAGAGTTGCAGCATTACATGGACTTAGAGGAGATGATGCATGTGGCCATCAAAGTCGAAAGGCAACTCCAACGGAAATGATGGAGATCCAAGCTCACAAAGCTCAAGTCATGTTCGTGATGATTGTGATCCTTTTAGTATCCATGGAGGTCCAATTACAAGAGCTAAATCAAAGATAATGCAACAAGCCTTGACTGGTTTCATTAATATTGCTAGAGAGAAAGCCCAACAAAGCTTGAGCATGGAGGATGATAAAGTCTTCTACAACATGATCCAAGCCCAAGTTCAACCTTCTTGAAGACACACAAGTATTGGGCTGAAATGCAAATTAGTCTAGATGCATATTTTATTTAGTTAAGTATTATTGGGCTGAACATTGTCTTAATTTAATTTAAGCCCAATTCCTTTTTAAATAATAGATTTTGTAAGACTTCTATTACTTGTTCTGCAAGTTAGGAGAGTAGGATTCCTATTGCTTGTTCTGCAAGTTTGCTATTTCCTATTCTGCAAGTTAGGAAAGTAGGATTCCTATTACTTGTGCTGCAAGTTATCTATTTGCCTATAAATAGTTATGTAACCCTTTGGGGAGAACACAATTGATTTTAGTAATAAAATTGAGAGACTTCTTCTCTTTGGTTCTCTTGAGAACTCTTGAACTTATCAAGGTCTTCCTTGTGGCGTTCTTCTACCTTCCACCAATATATACCATAGGTTCTTGCTTCTCTAAGCAACGGGTCTTGGTCCAATACCATAGGTTCTTGTGTTTCTACACAACGGGTTTTGGTTTTACTTCTAATTTTTGTTTTCCTTTGCTGCGTTTTTAACTTCTTGTTGTTTTTCTTCAAGTGTTCTTCGTCTTCTTCATTGAACCTCATCTTCTTTCTGTGAGGTCCATATCATTTGGTATCAGAGCTTAGGTTCAATTTGTGGGAGTCTCGTTTTTGTTTTTTTTTTGTTTTTTTTCTTTGTCTTCTTATCTTGGATAAACCTTGATCTTGAATCCTTTTCATAAGCCACCGTTCTCTCTCGTTCCTTGCCACATAAGCTACTACCAAAACTAGCTTGTTTTTCTCAAAAGTTGCCTTGTTCCCCAAGTAAACCTCTTCTTATTTTTTTAAACTTTTTCTTTTTCTTCATTGTTTGTTTACTTTAGTAAAAAAAAGAAAAAAAGGAAAAAAAAAGAAAAGAAAAAAAGGAAAAAAAAAAGAAAAGAAAAAAAAGAGAAAAGAAAAATCAATTCAAGAGGGGATTTATTACGTCGTGTGTAGCAAGTGCAACATCAAAGGCAATTTGTGGAGGTGTGCTTCATCAAAATCTTGAGGTAGTCAATCTTTTTTGAGCTTTGAGATTTCTTATTTGCCTAATTTGAAAATTCATTGTTACCATTCTACCCTACTGCCTAAAATTATCTTTTGACCCTACCACATAAAAGGACAAAACTACCCCACCTTTGGCTAAACCCTACCCTAATTAGACACCCCAAAACACACATATTTCCTTCAAGGTTTAGTTTCATTAGAGTCTTCTTAAGCCATATTGAGTCTTGCAAAGTCTCGTTGAGTCTTTATTGTTTTGTTTTCCCTTGATTAAAATCTTGTGCTCAGCTTGTTTATTGTTGGTTGATAGTTGAATTCCATAAGCTGATTTTTGATTGAATCTTGAGCTCAATATAGAACCTATAGAGAAAAGTTCTGTGAGGGAAAAAGGCAAGTGTGTGAGTAACATTAGTAGAGAAAAGCCATATTAAAATTGTGTGAAACACGAGTGTGAGTGTTACATTCTTGTGTGTATTGAGTGTAAACACGTGAGGTCATACTTGTGAGGTCTGTTTCTCTTACTAACGTTTCTTGCAGGTTACAATTATGTCTTCTAATAGTGAAAAGCTTGCTTTGAGTAACATTGAGATCATGTTCCTAGACATGCAACAACAACTTTCGAGGATAGAGTCAAACTTGATTAAATATGATAAGTTGGAGCAACATGATGTTGCCTTAGCTAAGGTAAACCAAGATAATACTTCTTATGCATGCTATAATGTTGCTAATAATAAGTTGGATAGCAATTATGAAGAAGATTTTGATGATGATTCTATGCTGCAATTAGAGGATGATGAGGATAGTATGGAATTACCCATGGATGGAAAGGAATATGTAGCATGTCAAACTTTAAGTGTGCTAATGAAAGATGAGGATCAATTGAGATTAAAAGAGAGTGAGAAAAAAATAGTGAGTGAAGATGAGGTTAAGCAAAAAGAGAAAACAATCAAGATTGAGTGTGATGCTTCAAGCATAGGCATCGAAGTTGTTTTAATGCAAGAGAAGCCCCCCATTGCTTTCTTCAGTGAGAAGTTAAGTGGAGCTGGCCTTAACTATCCCATGTACAATAAAGAGATTTATGCATTAGTGAGGACCCTGGAAACATGGCAACATTATTTATGGCCCAAGGAATTCGTCATCCACACTGATCATGAGTCTTTGAAGCACTTGAAAGGACAAAGCAAGTTGAACAAGCGTCATGCCAAGTGGATGGAGTTCATAAAGACATTTCCATATGTGATCAAATATAAACAAGGTAAACAAAATGTCGTGGCTGATGCATTGTCTCGAAGGTATACTCTAATCACTACTCTTAATGCAAAACTTCTTGGATTTGAGTATATTAAAGACTTGTATGCTATTGATGAGGATTTTGAAAATGTGTTGAATGCATGTGAGAAAACTTGTTTTGGAAAGTTTTATAGGCATGATGGATTCTTATTTAGGGAAAATAGATTATGTGTGCCTAGGAGTTCTTTAAGAGAATTACTAATTAGAGAAGCTCATAGTGGTGGGTTAATGGGACATTTTGGAGTAAAGAAAACTTTAGATATATTGCATGATCACTTCTTTTGGCCTAACATGAAAAGAGATGTTGAAAAATTGTGTGAAAGATGTGTCACTTGTAAACAAGCTAAGTCTAGAGTTATGAATCATGGTCTTTATACTCCATTGCCTATTTCTACTGCTCTTTGGATTGACATTTCTATAGACTTTCTTTTGGGGTTACCAAGAACAAAGAGAGGTAGAGATTCTCTTTTTGTTGTTGTTGACAGGTTCTCTAAGATGGCTCACTTCATTGCTTGTCACAAGACAAATGATGCAAGCAACATTGCCGATTTATTCTTCAAGGAAATTGTTCGTCTACATGGTGTTCCGAGGACCATTGTTTCTGACCGTGATGTGAAGTTCCTTAGCTACTTTTGGAAAACATTATGGGGAAAGTTAGGAACAAAGCTATTGTTTTCCACTACTTGTCATCCACAAACCGATGGTCAAACTGAAGTAGTAAATCGTACTTTGTCTACTTTGTTGAGGTCCATTATTCAAACGACTTTGAAAATTTGGGAAGATTGTTTGCCTTATGTGGAGTTTGCTTGCAATAGAAGTGTGCATTCTACTACTAGTTATTCTCCATTTGACGTTGTCTATGGTTTTAATTCACTCACTCCATTGGATCTTTTACCACTACCTATTGAGGAGAGAGCTAGTTTGGATGGGGAAAAGAAAGCTGATTTTGTTAAGCAACTACATGAGAAGGTACGTCAAAACATTAAGAAGAGGACTGAGCAATATGCTACTCAAGGCAACAAGCATCACAAGTAAGTTGTCTTTGAACCTGGTGATTGGGTTTGGGTACATATGCGTAAAGAGAGATTTCCTGCTCAGCGTCACTCTAAGTTGCAACCTCGAGGAGATGGACCATTCCAAGTGATTAAGAAGATCAATGACAATGCTTATAAGTTAGATCTTCCAGGTGAGTATAATGTTAGTGCTACATTTAATGTTTCTGATCTTTCTCCCTTTGATATTGATGCAGGTGATTCTGATTTGAGGACAAATCATTTCGAGGAGAGGGGGAATGATGGAGATCCAAGCTCACAAAGCTCAAGTCATGTTCGTGATGATTGTGATCCTTTTAGTATCCATGGAGGTCCAATTACAAGAGCTAAATCAAAGATAATGCAACAAGCCTTGACTGGTTTCATTAATATTGCTAGAGAGAAAGCCCAACAAAGCTTGAGCATGGAGGATGATAAAGTCTTCTACAACATGATCCAAGCCCAAGTTCAACCTTCTTGAAGACACACAAGTATTGGGCTGAAATGCAAATTAGTCTAGATGCATATTTTATTTAGTTAAGTATTATTGGGCTGAACATTGTCTTAATTTAATTTAAGCCCAATTCCTTTTTAAATAATAGATTTTGTAAGACTTCTATTACTTGTTCTGCAAGTTAGGAGAGTAGGATTCCTATTGCTTGTTCTGCAAGTTTGCTATTTCCTATTCTGCAAGTTAGGAAAGTAGGATTCCTATTACTTGTGCTGCAAGTTATCTATTTGCCTATAAATAGTTATGTAACCCTTTGGGGAGAACACAATTGATTTTAGTAATAAAATTGAGAGACTTCTTCTCTTTGGTTCTCTTGAGAACTCTTGAACTTATCAAGGTCTTCCTTGTGGCGTTCTTCTACCTTCCACCAATATATACCATAGGTTCTTGCTTCTCTAAGCAACGGGTCTTGGTCCAATACCATAGGTTCTTGTGTTTCTACACAACGGGTTTTGGTTTTACTTCTAATTTTTGTTTTCCTTTGCTGCGTTTTTAACTTCTTGTTGTTTTTCTTCAAGTGTTCTTCGTCTTCTTCATTGAACCTCATCTTCTTTCTGTGAGGTCCATATCATTTGGTATCAGAGCTTAGGTTCAATTTGTGGGAGTCTCGTTTTTGTTTTTTTTTTGTTTTTTTTCTTTGTCTTCTTATCTTGGATAAACCTTGATCTTGAATCCTTTTCATAAGCCACCGTTCTCTCTCGTTCCTTGCCACATAAGCTACTACCAAAACTAGCTTGTTTTTCTCAAAAGTTGCCTTGTTCCCCAAGTAAACCTCTTCTTATTTTTTTAAACTTTTTCTTTTTCTTCATTGTTTGTTTACTTTAGTAAAAAAAAGAAAAAAAGGAAAAAAAAAGAAAAGAAAAAAAGGAAAAAAAAAAGAAAAGAAAAAAAAGAGAAAAGAAAAATCAATTCAAGAGGGGATTTATTACGTCGTGTGTAGCAAGTGCAACATCAAAGGCAATTTGTGGAGGTGTGCTTCATCAAAATCTTGAGGTAGTCAATCTTTTTTGAGCTTTGAGATTTCTTATTTGCCTAATTTGAAAATTCATTGTTACCATTCTACCCTACTGCCTAAAATTATCTTTTGACCCTACCACATAAAAGGACAAAACTACCCCACCTTTGGCTAAACCCTACCCTAATTAGACACCCCAAAACACACATATTTCCTTCAAGGTTTAGTTTCATTAGAGTCTTCTTAAGCCATATTGAGTCTTGCAAAGTCTCGTTGAGTCTTTATTGTTTTGTTTTCCCTTGATTAAAATCTTGTGCTCAGCTTGTTTATTGTTGGTTGATAGTTGAATTCCATAAGCTGATTTTTGATTGAATCTTGAGCTCAATATAGAACCTATAGAGAAAAGTTCTGTGAGGGAAAAAGGCAAGTGTGTGAGTAACATTAGTAGAGAAAAGCCATATTAAAATTGTGTGAAACACGAGTGTGAGTGTTACATTCTTGTGTGTATTGAGTGTAAACACGTGAGGTCATACTTGTGAGGTCTGTTTCTCTTACTAACGTTTCTTGCAGGTTACAATTATGTCTTCTAATAGTGAAAAGCTTGCTTTGAGTAACATTGAGATCATGTTCCTAGACATGCAACAACAACTTTCGAGGATAGAGTCAAACTTGATTAAATATGATAAGTTGGAGCAACATGATGTTGCCTTAGCTAAGGTAAACCAAGATAATACTTCTTATGCATGCTATAATGTTGCTAATAATAAGTTGGATAGCAATTATGAAGAAGATTTTGATGATGATTCTATGCTGCAATTAGAGGATGATGAGGATAGTATGGAATTACCCATGGATGGAAAGGAATATGTAGCATGTCAAACTTTAAGTGTGCTAATGAAAGATGAGGATCAATTGAGATTAAAAGAGAGTGAGAAAAAAATAGTGAGTGAAGATGAGGTTAAGCAAAAAGAGAAAACAATCAAGATTGAGTGTGATGCTTCAAGCATAGGCATCGAAGTTGTTTTAATGCAAGAGAAGCCCCCCATTGCTTTCTTCAGTGAGAAGTTAAGTGGAGCTGGCCTTAACTATCCCATGTACAATAAAGAGATTTATGCATTAGTGAGGACCCTGGAAACATGGCAACATTATTTATGGCCCAAGGAATTCGTCATCCACACTGATCATGAGTCTTTGAAGCACTTGAAAGGACAAAGCAAGTTGAACAAGCGTCATGCCAAGTGGATGGAGTTCATAAAGACATTTCCATATGTGATCAAATATAAACAAGGTAAACAAAATGTCGTGGCTGATGCATTGTCTCGAAGGTATACTCTAATCACTACTCTTAATGCAAAACTTCTTGGATTTGAGTATATTAAAGACTTGTATGCTATTGATGAGGATTTTGAAAATGTGTTGAATGCATGTGAGAAAACTTGTTTTGGAAAGTTTTATAGGCATGATGGATTCTTATTTAGGGAAAATAGATTATGTGTGCCTAGGAGTTCTTTAAGAGAATTACTAATTAGAGAAGCTCATAGTGGTGGGTTAATGGGACATTTTGGAGTAAAGAAAACTTTAGATATATTGCATGATCACTTCTTTTGGCCTAACATGAAAAGAGATGTTGAAAAATTGTGTGAAAGATGTGTCACTTGTAAACAAGCTAAGTCTAGAGTTATGAATCATGGTCTTTATACTCCATTGCCTATTTCTACTGCTCTTTGGATTGACATTTCTATAGACTTTCTTTTGGGGTTACCAAGAACAAAGAGAGGTAGAGATTCTCTTTTTGTTGTTGTTGACAGGTTCTCTAAGATGGCTCACTTCATTGCTTGTCACAAGACAAATGATGCAAGCAACATTGCCGATTTATTCTTCAAGGAAATTGTTCGTCTACATGGTGTTCCGAGGACCATTGTTTCTGACCGTGATGTGAAGTTCCTTAGCTACTTTTGGAAAACATTATGGGGAAAGTTAGGAACAAAGCTATTGTTTTCCACTACTTGTCATCCACAAACCGATGGTCAAACTGAAGTAGTAAATCGTACTTTGTCTACTTTGTTGAGGTCCATTATTCAAACGACTTTGAAAATTTGGGAAGATTGTTTGCCTTATGTGGAGTTTGCTTGCAATAGAAGTGTGCATTCTACTACTAGTTATTCTCCATTTGACGTTGTCTATGGTTTTAATTCACTCACTCCATTGGATCTTTTACCACTACCTATTGAGGAGAGAGCTAGTTTGGATGGGGAAAAGAAAGCTGATTTTGTTAAGCAACTACATGAGAAGGTACGTCAAAACATTAAGAAGAGGACTGAGCAATATGCTACTCAAGGCAACAAGCATCACAAGTAAGTTGTCTTTGAACCTGGTGATTGGGTTTGGGTACATATGCGTAAAGAGAGATTTCCTGCTCAGCGTCACTCTAAGTTGCAACCTCGAGGAGATGGACCATTCCAAGTGATTAAGAAGATCAATGACAATGCTTATAAGTTAGATCTTCCAGGTGAGTATAATGTTAGTGCTACATTTAATGTTTCTGATCTTTCTCCCTTTGATATTGATGCAGGTGATTCTGATTTGAGGACAAATCATTTCGAGGAGAGGGGGAATGATGGAGATCCAAGCTCACAAAGCTCAAGTCATGTTCGTGATGATTGTGATCCTTTTAGTATCCATGGAGGTCCAATTACAAGAGCTAAATCAAAGATAATGCAACAAGCCTTGACTGGTTTCATTAATATTGCTAGAGAGAAAGCCCAACAAAGCTTGAGCATGGAGGATGATAAAGTCTTCTACAACATGATCCAAGCCCAAGTTCAACCTTCTTGAAGACACACAAGTATTGGGCTGAAATGCAAATTAGTCTAGATGCATATTTTATTTAGTTAAGTATTATTGGGCTGAACATTGTCTTAATTTAATTTAAGCCCAATTCCTTTTTAAATAATAGATTTTGTAAGACTTCTATTACTTGTTCTGCAAGTTAGGAGAGTAGGATTCCTATTGCTTGTTCTGCAAGTTTGCTATTTCCTATTCTGCAAGTTAGGAAAGTAGGATTCCTATTACTTGTGCTGCAAGTTATCTATTTGCCTATAAATAGTTATGTAACCCTTTGGGGAGAACACAATTGATTTTAGTAATAAAATTGAGAGACTTCTTCTCTTTGGTTCTCTTGAGAACTCTTGAACTTATCAAGGTCTTCCTTGTGGCGTTCTTCTACCTTCCACCAATATATACCATAGGTTCTTGCTTCTCTAAGCAACGGGTCTTGGTCCAATACCATAGGTTCTTGTGTTTCTACACAACGGGTTTTGGTTTTACTTCTAATTTTTGTTTTCCTTTGCTGCGTTTTTAACTTCTTGTTGTTTTTCTTCAAGTCTTCTTCGTCTTCTTCATTGAACCTCATCTTCTTTCTGTGAGGTCCATATCAGGAAAGGTACATCCCGTTTCACTCCTAGTTCAGTTCCTGTTTGGAAATCTAATACCTTTTGTAGGGATGATACACCTGTGTCTACGCCTAAGTCAGAGAGCCATGCTAAGCCCAAGCTTGAGGGCCCTCCAAAGCCCAAGACTGAACCTGCCCAAGCATCCCAAAGCAGGACACGTGACATTAAGTGTTTCAAGTGTTTAGGTCGTGGACATATTGCCTCACAGTGTCCCAACCGTAGAGTGATGATCATGCATGGGAATGGAGATGTTGAGAGTGAAGGTTCTGAAATCGGTGTAGAAGATGATATGCCTGCGTTAGAAAATGTTGATGAAGAAGAAGTTGTTGAGTATGCTGCTCATGGTGAAGCACTTGTTGCTAGGCGTGCTCTTACTACTCATGTGAAGTTTGAGGATGAGGCACAGCGCGAGAACATCTTCCATACGAGATGCCATATTCGTGACAAGGTATGTACTGTAATCATTGATGGTGGGAGTTGTACTAATGTTGCTAGCACATACCTTGTTGATAAGTTAAAGTTGCCCACTACCAAGCATCACCACCCATATAAGTTGCAGTGGATTAATGACTGTGGTGAAGTCAACGTGGTGAAGCAAGTCTTGGTTCCTTTTCGTATTGGAAGGTATCACGATGAGGTGTTGTGTGACGTGGTGCCCATGCAAGCTAGCCACATGTTGTTGGGCAGACCGTGGCAGTATGATCGGAGAGTCATCCACGACGGTTACACTAACCGTTACTCCTTTACTATGGATGGCAAGAAGATCGCTCTTGCTCCCCTTAGCCCCAAGGAGATTTATGAGGACCAATTAAGGCTAAAGGAGCAACATGATGAGCAAAGGAAGCAAGCAAAAGAACAGAAAGAAAAGAAGGAAAAGAAGGAAAGCAAAACAGTGAGCTGCTATGCCAAACCCCGAGATGTGAACACTGCATTTCTTGCTAAGTCTCCTATCCTTTTACTCTTATTTAAAGATTCTTATTTTATTGATGCTGAACTCCATGATACTTTGCCTACTGATGTTGTCTCATTGTTGCAGGAGTTCGAGGATGTATTCCCTGAGGAGATCCCAAGTGGATTACCACCGATTCGTGGGATCGAGCACATGATTGACCTTGTCCCCGGAGCTACCATTCCTAACCATCCAGCCTACAGAAGTAATCCCGAGGAGACGAAGGAGCTTCAACGGCAAGTTGAGGAGCTCATGAGGAAAGGTTATGCGAGAGAGAGCATGAGTCCATGCGCCGTGCCCGTACTGCTTGTGCCAAAAAAAGATGGGACGTGGAGGATGTGCATTGACTGCCGAGCCGTCAACAAAATCACTGTAAAGTACCGCTATCCTATTCCTAGGCTAGATGATATGCTTGATGAATTGCATGGTGCATGCATGTTTTCTAAAATCGATTTAAAGAGCGGATATCACCAAATTCGTATGAAAGAAGGTGATGAATGGAAAACCGCATTTAAGACTAAACATGGTCTCTACGAGTGGTTAGTTATGCCTTTTGGCTTGACTAATGCACCCAGTACATTCATGAGATTAATGAACCATGTTTTACGTGATTTCATTGGTAAGTATGTGGTTGTCTATTTTGATGACATTTTGATCTACAGTAAGAGTCTGCATGAGCATGTTGAGCATCTTAGGAACGTTCTTACTGTTTTGAGGAATGCAAGTTTGTATGCCAATTTTAAGAAATGTACATTCTGCACTGATAAGATTGTTTTTCTTGGGTATGTCGTTTCTTCACATGGCATTTCTGTTGATATTGAGAAGGTAAAGGCAATTAAAGATTGGCCTGTACCTAAGTCTGTTTCTGAGGTGCGTAGTTTCCATGGTTTAGCTAGTTTCTATCGTCGATTCGTTAGAGATTTTAGCACTATAGCTGCACCTTTAATTGAAGTTGTCAAAAAGAATGTTGCATTTCATTGGGGTCCTGCACAAGAGCATGCTTTTAATTTGCTTAAGGATAAACTTTGTTCTGCTCCTTTGTTATCTCTGCCTGACTTTACTAAAACTTTTGAGATTGAGTGCGATGCCTTAGGTGTAGGTATTGGAGCTGTGCTTATGCAGGAAAAACGCCCAATTGCTTTCTTTAGTGAGAAGTTAAGTGGAGCAGCACTTAACTATCCCACATATGACAAGAAGATGTACGCGTTAGTGAGGGCGTTGGAGACATGGCAACATTACTTGTGGCCCAAAGAATTTGTCATCCACACTGATCATGAGTCCTTGAAGCATTTGAAAGGACAGAGTAAGCTGCATAAGCGTCATGCCAAGTGGATAGAGTTCATTGAGATGTTCCCGTACGTGATCAAGTACAAACAAGGTAAAGAGAACGTCGTAGCTGATGCGTTATCTCGTAGGTATACTCTTATCACTACTCTTGATGCTAAACTTTTAGGATTTGAGTATATCAAAGAACAGTATGCTGATGATGTTGATTTTGGTAATGTTTATGATGCATGTGCTACATCTGGTTTTGGCAAGTTCTTTAGGCATGATGGGTTCTTATTTAGAGAAAATAAATTATGTGTGCCTAGGAGTTCATTGCGCGAGCTGTTAGTTAGAGAGGCCCATAGTGGCGGATTAATGGGTCACTTTGGAGTTAGGAAAACTCTAGATGTTTTGCAAGAACATTTCTTTTGGCCTAACATGAGAAGAGATGTAGAGAGGTTATGTGCTCGATGCATTTCATGTAGGCAAGCTAAATCTAGAGTTCATAATCATGGTTTATATACTCCTTTACCCATTCCTACTACTCCGTGGACTGATATCTCTATGGATTTTGTTTTGGGCTTGCCTCGAACAAAACGCGGTAGAGATTCTGTTTTTGTTGTGGTTGACAGGTTCTCTAAGATGGCTCATTTCATCGCCTGCCACAAGACGGATGACGCGAGCAATGTTGCTGACCTTTTCTTCAAAGAGATAGTACGTCTACATGGTGTACCGAGGATTATTGTTTCCGATCGTGATGTCAAGTTCCTTAGTTACTTTTGGAAGACGTTATGGGGAAAGTTGGGAACGAAATTGTTATTCTCCACCACTTGTCACCCCCAGACTGATGGACAGCCTGAGGTTGTCAATCGAACCCTATCTACCTTATTGAGGTCCATTATCCAAAAGAATTTGAAGAATTGGGAAGATTGCTTGCCCCATGTGGAGTTTGCATATAACCGCAGTGTTCACTCCACTACTAGTTGCTCTCCATTCGAAGTTGTTTATGGCTTCAATCCTCTTACTCCTTTGGATTTGTTGCCATTACCGAGTGCGGAGCAAAGTAACTTGGATGGAGAACAGAAGGCTAAGTTTGTGAAGCAACTCCATGAGAGAGTTCGTCAAGCTATTGAAAAGAAGACTGAGCAGTATACCACCCAAGCAAATAAGCATCGAAAGAAAGTAGTCTTTGAGCCTGGTGATTGGGTTTGGGTGCATATGAGAAAGGAGAGGTTTCCTGTTCAGCGACGAACCAAGCTGCATCCCCGAGGAGATGGACCATTCCAAGTCATAGAGAATATCAACGATAATGCCTACAAATTGGATCTTCCTGGTGAGTATGGTGTATCTGCTACTTTTAATGTTTCTGATCTTTCTCCCTTTTCTTTTGATGAAGGTATATGCGATTTGAGGACAAATCCTTTTGAGGAGAGGGGGAATGATGGAGATCCACTTGCTCGTGATGTTCGTGATGCTAAGGATCCATTGGTCATCCAATGAGGTCCAATTACCCGAGCTCGAGCTAAGAAGATGCAACAAGCCTTGGCCTCATTAATGCAACAAGCTCTGGCATCATTGAAGTGTCAAGGAAGCTTCCATGAAGAGTCCCAAGACATCTATACTTACTTGGAAGCCCAAACGACATGAGCATGGTTTACTGTCTTATTTTAGCTTAACAATAAGATGGGCTAAGTGTTTGGATAGCCCACGATTGAGTCTTGTTGTGTTTTGGACTATTTATTTTATGTAACTAGGTTTAGGCATGAATTTGGGTTTAGTCTTATTTTCTATTGGTGTTAATTCCAGCCCACTTGTTTATGGGCTTAAGTGCTAGGTATTATTATAAATACCTTGTAAACGCTATTGATGAACAGATCAGTTAATTGAATTTTCAGAAATTGAGTGTGCCTTTCTCTTGGGTTCCCTCTCAACTAGGCTTATCAAGGTCTTTTTCCTTGTGGCGCCTCCTTCTTCACCACCCACCATTGTTATACCTTAGGTTCTCGAATTCTTATTCGTAGGGTCAAGGTCCAATACCTTTGGGTTCGAGTCTCTTTAGGCTTCGGGTCTAGGTTTTCAGAAGTTGACATTCATCAACTTTGCTTCTGTCTTCTTGCGTGTCAGCTCCTTCAAATTCCAAGCTACGTTTCCTCTTGTCCATACGCATCAAATTCAGACCTCAACGTTTTATCGCGTGACATTCAGTCCATAAACTTTTTATTTCGGTGGAAATAAACTCTCAACCTTTTAAAATTATGCAATTAAGTCCAAATCTGTTAAATGACACTAACTGCCGTTAGTATATCTAACGTAAAAGCTAACGTGGATAGCTTAGTTAGCTGCCACGTGGCATTCCACGTGTGCAATACTAACGGCAGTTAGTTTCATTTAACAGATTTGGATTTAATTGCATAATTTTAAAAGGTTGAGGGTTTATTTCCATTGAAATAAAAGTTTATGGACTGAATTTTACGCGATAAAATGTTGAGGGCTGAATTCCATTTTGGGCTAAAGGTTAAGGGTTTATTTTGCTATTAAGCCTTTTATATTTTGTTAATTTCAATAGTTAACTTACTTTCTTTCTTATTAAGTGTTTAAAACATAATTACCATTAGATTATATTCTTTCCCAAATTATATTCCAATTTCTATACTATAATCTTAGTAATTTCTTTTTAAATTTTCTACCCTCTATTTTATTAATTCCTACATTAATTTATTTTATTTATTATTAAATATAATTACAATAAATTGCATTCTTTTCAATTTTAATTTCACAATCTATCTTTATTCATTATTTCCTTTAATTCCATATTTAACAAATATTAACAATTACATCATTTTTTTAACTTAACTTAGGAGTTATTTATACTCACGTAATATATTTATGATACACTTATTTTGTACTTAAAATTACACTAATTACATCCTCTAATATCACCATTCTAGGGTCTCACTTCAATCTGGACAAAGAAAGTCCTGGTGGGGCCCTCATTGACTACCTCTCTATACCTTATTGAGCAGACCCTTATTTGATTATTTTAACAATTTATATTTTCTTTTTAAATTCCTACACGCTGTAGGTTTTATCGAATGTAAGAAAATTTTGGAACTCACACTGAAGATAATTGCTATTTGAGAATGATTTCTACTGTTAAATGAAATAAATTTCGTGAAATGATTTACATAAATTGTTTTATATGAAATGATTTTATGAAATTGACATCTCCCTGATGATCGTGCATACGAGACAATGACAATTAGGCTGGGAGACGTCCCAGACCTTCCCTTTTACATGATATGATTGTGGGAATTATGGTCAAACTCATAGGTTTACACAGTGAGCACCTGACCAGTGCAAACTGTGAGTGATCGATGATGGCCATTTGTTACAGTGCTTCGTAGGATTGGCTAAGGAGTTCTAGATCCCTGGCCTTCCTATACAAATCCCTTATAGGATATAGTGCATGCATGAATCTCTGGGAGATTATTTTCTATCGATATGTGATACTTGACAGATGATTGATTTACTAAATGATTTGATTTACGAGAATGTACATGATTCAATGAAAAAGTGATGAAAAAAGTGATACGAGTTTTACAATATATGTTTTTTTCCCGATACAACTGCATTTATTCTATTTTAATGATTTTAAATGAATCGCTTTACTTCACTGAACGAAATTATTGAAATTATTGCATTATCTCATGACTTTGAAAATGTTATCGTATTGCATACTAAACTGCATTATGGAAATTGTCTGAAATAAAATTGTTCTATATATCTTCATGGTTTGAAAACTGCATGAAATTATTAATGATTTACATTGCATAATTATTCCATCGACAATTATTTCCTCCCTACAGTCGCTTCTAGGGACCGGAACACGAGAGGTACTTCAAAGTACCTCCCATACTCCACCGGGTTACCTAGCCGACTATAGTGTCCTTCCTATACTGTCCCTCTAGTAAGCCGCTAGAAAATAATTGTTTATATTGCACTTTAATATTTACATTTAATATACTTCTTTCATAAATAGTTTAATTAAATTAATTTTATTTAACTGCATATA
Source organism: Heritiera fomes (assembly GCA_032173925.1). Lineage (NCBI taxonomy): Eukaryota > Viridiplantae > Streptophyta > Magnoliopsida > Malvales > Malvaceae > Heritiera > Heritiera fomes. Next base: position 32,359,220 of record JAPDPM010000002.1, on the reverse strand, counting down.
GTATACACTTTTATATATGTTTCTTACTGGGCTTTCCCTAAAGCTCACCCCCCTTCTCACCATCCTAGATAGCTTATCAGTTTATGAGAAACTTGCTACGAAGAATCATTAGAAGTTTAAAATACCCAGTGACGAGGTACATGTAAAGTTTTATATTTATATTCAAACTTATAAATGCACAGCAAATGTAATTATGATGGGATGTAAATCGTGTAATGTAGATTTAAAGGAATGTACATGACTTAGTGGGATGTAAATTACATGGAATTGTTACTAATAGATTATTTATAGATATTGTGTTATAAATTTTATTTTGATTTCTAATTTAATTTTTTATAGATTAATTAATTTAATAGTATAATGGTTTAATTGAATCGAGAATTGTAAATTAAACTTACATCGACACAGAACGCAAACCAACCGATACCGAATAAATGAATGAGAAACATAAAAGTGAAAAAAAAAATAGTTCAAAATTTTCTAATTCTAGACGTTACACAACTTAAAAAAGTTGGTTTAAACGATTACTATTATTAAAGAAAAACAGGAGTATTATAGAAATCGAATAAACTTTCAATTAAGAAGATATTATCCACCATTGGAATTAAACATTGATCATTGACTTTAGTTTATCAATTCTTTCCTAAATAATCAATACAAGCATAACAACAAGCTCGTTATTCTTATCTTTCCTTAGTCTCTAATTGAAATAAGCTTTAGAACAAGCTCTCTAGATATAATTTGTGGCAGCCTTAAGATTTAGAAAGATAAGCTAAAAGTAAACTCAAAAGTTTGGTTATATCTAGTTTAGTCCTACGTTATTCTAGAAATTCAATGAAAACTTGACAATAATCATCAAATTCTGTTTACTATTATTAGGCAATTACGAACTTGAGTTCTAAACTAGGAATAGATTACAAAACCTAGTTTTATATTATGCATCCTAACAATCAAACAATACAATCATAAACAAATTATTAAAAACATAAGATACTCAATATATTGAATTGACAAAATTAAGTTCAATTAAGTCTCACAATGATCATCCAAAGATTTCAAGGTCCCTTTAATCAAAATAAAGAAAACTAGCAAGACATGTTGTGAGAGCCCGAATTTCTCTGTTCTCCCTATACCTATTGGAAGTGCTAAATTAAAATTTTAAGTAAAGTCATGCAAATTAATTTCCATAGATGGTGCAGTTATCAAAAAAATTGTCAAGTCGGCCTCACAGGGCAGTCCGTAACTTGGATGCTCTCTGAAGTGGCAAAATATTAAAATTGGGCCTGAAATACCTAAAGGTCAATGATGGAGATCCACTTGTGATGAGTGTCGTCAGTCACCAAAAATAAAATTTCCTAACTCTACTATGTAGATAGCGGAGCAAGGGTCGAACCTACAAAGACTGAATTTTTTAAGTTAATTATTAAATTAAAAATCTAATCTTAGGGTTTAGGGAAAGAAGAAGTTTGGGGGTTTTGTAAACTATTCCAAAATAAAGAAAACAAGAATTATTAAATATAAAAAAAACAAATAGCAAAAAGCTTCAGTTACAAGGCAATCAATCATTCTTGGATTTTGATGTTAATCATTGATTACAAAATATCACTGTCAATTAAATAGTCAACCGTAGCATAACAACAAGCTCTGTTACACCATCTTTCCTTACTGAGTCGTTAGGTAAAACAAGCTCTTTAACTAATCTCTAACTACTTAACCTACCTAGAACAAGCTCTCTAGATATAAGTTGTAGCAGCATTAACAACAAGAAAGATATGGGTTGACATTAGATAACAAACACATAAGCTCGGTTCATTTAATCTAAACCTTAATTCTCCTCCATCCCTAGTGATTAACTCCACAAGCAAGTACGGACTTATGTTTTTAATCTGGCGATAGATTATTTAGTTTAACTAAATAGTGTGCACCCTATCTAATTAAACAAACAATCATTATAATGTGCTCAGAGAATCTTGGATACTTAGTCAACAATTATATAATAGGTTCAAGAATCTCACAACATGCTTTTCCCAAGAATAATTAATTTACCTCATAACTGAATAAGAAAACTACTCACTAGACATATTCAAGATCATAAAATTCAAGTTTAATATTATAAAGATTACAAATATAATGCAAGAAACAATCAAAGAAGCAATCTTTAATAATATAAAATCAGAATTACTAATCAAGATTACAAACTAGCAAGCAAGAACACACAAACAATATTAATTTAAATAAAGAAAACAAAATCAGAATTAAAAATAATAAAGAAATCAGCAACTAATTAAAAATAAAGAAAAATAAAATAAAATTTTATTAAAAACCCTAAAGAAAATCCTACAAGACCAAAAGAGAAGAGGGAAGAGAGGGATAAGAGGGATTTGAGGGCTAAGAGGGATGCTGTTTATGAGAGCCTTGTGCTCTTTATATAGGCCTAAGGAAGAGTTTAAAAGACTTTCCTAAGCAATGTGGGATTCAGATAAGAGTTTACTTGAGAAACAAGTAATTTGACTAGTCAAACTCTTACCTTTATCTCATCATCTTTTTACAATTATTTTCTAAGTAAAATTCCTAAGGCCTATTCTTATTAATTAATTACAGATATAAGACATAATAAAATTAAGAAATTATCTTCTCTCAACAAAATCTGGTCTTGAACTTGCTTTGTTGGAATTTCTTCTCAATCTCGTTTTTCTGCCCAGAATTTTGTACTGATTTTGTCCAGACGTTTGACCCACCAAATGAACTCCGATTTTTGCGATCTTGTGCATTCTGGAAAGCTTGAGAAGTAATCTACAACTTTCATGAAGGCCACTTCTTGAGATCAGGTCGTTAAATTGGTCAAAAACGTCAATATTTCAAGCTGGACAGAAAATACTGCACTTTGCTCTTTTTAGCTTCTTTTTATTCCAACTTTGATATTTAATACCTAAAACATAAAATAAACATTAGTAAGCTCTTTTAGGCATAAAACATCAATAAAGCAAATATATTAGCACATATAAAATTCCCAAAATATCATCCTATCAACTTGCTCATGACGTTCGTGTTGCTAAGGATCCATTGGTAATCCAAGGAGGTCCAATTACCCGAGCTCGAGCTAAGAAGACGCAACAAGCCCTGGCCTTATTAATGCAACAAGCTCTAGCATCATTGAAGTGTCAAGGAAGCTTCCATGAAGAGTCCCAAGATATCTATACTTGCTTGGAAGCCCAAACGACATGAGCATGGTTTACTGTCTTATTTTAGCTTAACAATAAGATGGGCTAAGTGTTTGGATAGCCCACGTTTGAGTCTTGTTGTGTCTTGGACTATTTATTTTATGTAACTAGGTTTAGGCATGAATTTGGGTTTAGTCTTATTTTCTGTTGGTGTTAATTCCAGCCCACTCGTTTATGGGCTTAAGTGCTAGGTATTATTATAAATACCTTGTAAACGCTATTGATGAACAGATGAGTAAAAATTGAATTTTCAAAAATTGAGTGTGCCTTTCTCTTGGGTTACCTCTCAACTAGGCTTATCAAGGTCTTCTTCCTTGTGGCGCCTCCTTCTTCACCATCCACCATTGCTATACCTTAGGTTCTCGAATTCTTATTCGTAGGATCAAGGTCCAATACCTTTGGGTTCGAGTCTCTTTAGGCTTCGGGTCTAGGTTTCAGAAGTTTGTCTTGTTGCGTTTTACCTCCTTCAAATTCCAAGCTACATTTCTCTTGTCCGTGCGCATCAGTTGGTATTCAGAGCTCAAGTTCCGATTTTCTGGTTTGTTTGTGCGTCACTCACTTTTCAATTTTTTGGTTTCAATTTTTTTTTCTTTTGTTCGTTCCACTTTCTGGTTTGTTTGTGTGTTCCCAGCCGCCACTTATTTCAAAACCCTAAACCCTAGCCGCCACTTATTTCATAACCCTAAACCCTAGCCGCCACTTATTTCAAAAACCTAAACCCTAGCCGCCACTTATTTCATAACCCTAAACCCTAATCACCACTTGTTTCATAACCCTAAACCCTAGCCGCCACTTATTTCTTAACCCTAAAACCCTAGCCGCCACTTATTTCATTACACAAAAACCCAAGCCGCCACTTATTTCATTACACAAAAACCCTAGCCGCCACTTATTTCATAACCCTAGCCACCACTTAATTCAACGCTAGTCGCACCCCTACTCTTTTCAAGGAAGCTGCAAACCTCAGATTAAAAAAAAAGGAAAAAAAAGAATTCGCAGAAAAAAAAAGAAGAATTCGAAAAAAACAAAAAAATGTTGTGGTACTGTTCAAACCGAAAAATTTGGTTGAGTTAGGAAGCATGCGAGTACGCGTTTTAAAGAAAACGACGAAATAAAACGACCCTGTGGAACATTTTCCACAGGCCCCACCCTATCTCGGCAAAATTCCATCGTTTTCCTATAGTTTTAGGCCATTTTTTTTTGTCATTCTAGTGATTTTTTTTATTTTTTTTCTTATTTTTTTTATTCTGTCTTTCTTTATTTGAGTCACCTAGCCCTAGCCACACCTTTTCTGTTAAAAAAAAGAATTCAAAAAAAAAGAGAATTGAAAAAAAAAATTTCTTGGTGACAATACTTGGTGAATTAGTTGATTTTACGAGGTTGAATCTTTGACTGAGTCTCTAGTGCGATTGTGAACCAATAGAGTTAAGGTAGAGTAAGGGAAAAAGGCAGGAGTGTGTGAGAAACATTAGTAGAGAAAAGCCAAATTACTTGAGTGAAACACGAGTGTAAACACGTGAGGATATCTTTGTTGAAAATGTCTTCTGAAGGTGATAAGTCCGACTTCAAAAAGATTGAATTCATGTCAGCCATATGATTACATAAGAATTATTTTAAAGTTATTTTATAGTATTTTTATATAGAATAAAATGATTTTATATATAAATGTATTACTTGAATATATGAGATGTTTATTAGAAAACTTTGATGAGATTGATTTATAGCAAATAAATGTTTATTTGATTATATGAATATGCATTGATTTAGAACAATTTATATAAATATAATTTCATTGGAGTTTTATCGATATATGAACATGATTTTTAAAGAGTGTTGGCTCCATCTGGATTCATGCATACAAATTGATGATTAGGGCTGGGAGACTGTCGCGCAGGTCCCCAGTACCTTCCCCTTTTTCCGATCACAGTTGTCACTGACAAGTGTACACTGTAGATCTTCAACAATGGCCATTGTTACAGGTAGGAACGGCTTAGGGCTGGATGCCTGGCCCCACAGGGGTACGCCTAATCCTATACGGTCCCTGTAGGGATATAGTTCATGTATGGGTTCTTGGATGCTCACACTCTATTGTTTTACACGGTATATGAAATGATTGATTTATAGACAGATGAAAGATTTGATTGAAATGATTTGAAAAGTGAACCGTGAAAGAATATGTGAATAGTATATGAACAGTGATTTAATTAAAGATAGATTGATTTTAAATAATTTGAACAGTGAATATTTATATGAACAGTATATGATATGGACCTCACCGAAAGAAGATGAGGTTCAATGAAGAAGACGAAGAACACTTGAAAAAAAAAAACAATAACAAGTTAAAAACGCAGCAAAAGAAAATAAAAATTAGAAGTAAAACCAAGACCCGTTGTGTAGAAACACAAGAACCTATGGTATTGGACCAAGACCCGTTGCCTAGAAAAGCAAGAACCTATGGTATATATTGGTGGAAGGTAGAAGAACGCCACAAGGAAGACCTTGATAAGTTCAAGAGTTCTCAAGAGAACCAAAGAGAAGAAGTCTCTCAATTTTATTGCTAAAATCAATTGTGTTCTCCCCAAAGGGTTACATAACTATTTATAGGCAAATAGATAACTTGCAGCACAAGTAATAGGAATCCTACTTTCCTAACTTGCAGAATAGGAAATAGCAAACTTGCAGAACAAGCAATAGGAATCCTACTCTCCTAACTTGCAGAACAAGTAATAGAAGTCTTACAAAATCTATTATTTAAAAAGGAATTGGGCTTAAATTAAATTAAGACAATGTTCAGCCCAATAATACTTAACTAAATAAAATATGCATCTAGCCTAATTTGCATTTCGGCCCAATACTTGTGTGTCTTCAAGAAGGTTGAACTTGGGCTTGGATCATGTTGTAGAAGACTTTATCATCCTCCATGCTCAAGCTTTGTTGGGCTTTCTCTCTAGCAATATCAATGAAACCAGCCAAGGCTTGTTGCATCATCTTTGATTTAGCTCTTGTAATTGGACCTCCATGGATACTCAAAGGATCACGATCATCACGAACATGACTTGAGCTTTGTGAGCTTGGATCTCCATCATTCCCCCTCTCCTCGAAAGGATTTGTCCTCAAATCAGAATCACCTACATCAATATCAAAGGGAGAAAGATCAGAAACATTAAATGTAGCACTAACATTATACTCACCTGGAAGATCTAACTTATAAGCATTGTCATTGATCTTCTTAATCACTTGGAATGGTCCATCTCCTCGAGGTTGCAACTTGGAGCGACGCTGAGCAGGAAATCTCTCTTTACGCATATGTACCCAAACCCAATCACCAGGTTCAAAGACAACTTTCTTGCGATGCTTGTTGGCTTGAGTAGCATATTGCTCAGTCCTCTTTTTAATGTTTTGACGTACCTTCTCATGTAGTTGCTTAACAAAATCAGCTTTCTTTTCCCCATCCAAACTAGCTCTCTCCTCAATAGGTAGTGGTAAAAGATCCAATGGAGTGAGTGGATTAAAACCATAGACAACTTCAAATGGAGAATAACTAGTAGTGGAATGCACACTTCTATTGTAAGCAAACTCCACATGAGGCAAACAATCTTCCCAATTCTTCAAATTCTTTTGAATAATGGACCTCAACAAAGTAGACAAAGTACGATTGACTACTTCAGTTTGACCATCGGTTTGTGGATGACAAGTAGTTGAAAACAATAGCTTTGTTCCTAACTTTCCCCATAATGTTTTCCAAAAATAGCTAAGGAACTTCACATCACGGTCAGAAACAATGGTCCTCGGAACCCCATGTAGATGAACAATTTCCTTGAAGAATAAATCGGCAATGTTACTTGCATCATCTGTCTTGTGACAAGCAATGAAGTGAGCCATCTTAGAGAACCTATCAACAACAACAAAAACAGAATCTCTACCTCTCTTTGTTCTTGGTAACCCCAAAACAAAGTCCATAGAAATGTCAGTCCAAGGAGCAGTAGGAATAGGCAATGGAGTATAAAGACCATGATTCATAACTCTAGACTTAGCTTGTTTACAAGTGACACATCTCTCACACAATTTTTCAACATCTCTTTTCATGTTAGGCCAAAAGAAGTGATCATGCAATATATCTAAAGTTTTCTTTACTCCAAAATGTCCCATTAACCCACCACTATGGGCTTCTCTAACAAGTAATTCTCTTAAAGAACTCCTAGGCACACATAATCTATTTTCCCTAAATAAGAATCCATCATGCCTATAAAACTTTCCAAAACCAGTTTTCTCACATGCAATGAACACATTTTCAAAATCCTCATCAGTAGCATACAAGTCTTTAATATACTCAAATCCAAGTAGTTTTGCATTAAGAGTAGTGATTAGAGTATACCTTCGAGATAATGCATCAGCCACGACATTTTCTTTACCTTGTTTATATTTGATCACATATGGAAATGTTTCAATGAACTCCATCCACTTGGCATGACGCTTGTTCAACTTGCTTTGTCCTTTCAAGTGCTTCAAGGACTCATGATCAGTGTGGATGACAAATTCCTTGGGCCATAAATAGTGTTGCCATGTTTCCAAGGCCCTCACTAATGCATACATCTCTTTATCATATGTGGGATAGTTAAGGGCAGCTCCACTTAACTTCTCACTGAAAAAAGCAATGGGGCGCTTCTCCTGCATTAAAACAACTTCGATACCTATGCTTGAAGCATCACACTCAATCTTAATTGTTTTCTCTTTTTGCTTAACCTCATCTTCATTCACTATTTTTTTCTCACTCTCTTTTAATCGTAATTGATCCTCATCTTTCAGTAGCACACTTAAAGTTTGATATGCTATAGATTCCTTTCCATCCATGGGTGATTCCATACTATCCTCATCATCCTTTAATTGCAGCATAGAATCATCATCAAAATCTTCTCTGTAATTGCTATCCAACTTATTATTAGCTACATTATCACATGCATAAGAAGCATTATCTTGGTTTACCTTAGCTAGGGCAACGTCATGTTGCTCCAACTTATCATATTTAATCAACTTCGACTCTATCCTTGAAAGTTGTTGTTGCATGTCTAGGAACATGATCTCAATGTTACTCAAAGCAAGCTTTTCACTATTAGTAGGCATAATTGTAACCTACAAGAAACGTTAGTAAAAGAAAAGGACCTCACAAGTATGACCTCACGTGTTTACACTCAATACACACAAGAATGTAACACTCACACTCGTGTTTCACACAATTTTAATATATCTTTTCTCTACTAATGTTACTCACACACTCTTGCCTTTTTTTTTTCCTCACACAACTTTTCTCTATAGGTTCTATATTGAACTCAAGACTAAATCAAAAATCAGCTTATGGAATTCAACTATCAACCAACAATAAACAAGCTGAGCACAAGATTTTAATCAAGGGAAAACAAAACAATGAAGACTCAACAAGACTTTGCAAGACTCAATAAGGCTTAAGAAGACTCTAATGAAACTAAACCTTGAAGGAAATATGTGTGTTTTGGGGTGTTTATGATGCGCACGGACAGAAGAACTCGTAGGTTGGAGTTTGAAGGAACTGAAACGCAACTGGATAGAAGCAAAAGACGATGAAGGATACCTTATGAAACCTAGACCCAAAGCCTAAAGAGACTCGAACCCAAGGTATTGGACCTTGACCCTACGAATAAGAATTCGAGAACCTAAGGTATAGCAATGGTGGATGGTGAAGAAGGAGGCGCCACAAGGAAGAAGACCTTGATAAGCCTAGTAGAGAGGGAACCCAAGAGAAAGGCACACTCAATATCTGAAAATTCACTTAACTGATCTCCATCAATAGCGTTTACAAGGTATTTATAATAATACCTAGCACTTAAGCCCATAAACAAGTGGGCTGGAATTAACACCAATAGAAAAATAAAACTAAACCCAAATTCATGCCTAAACCTAGTTACATAAAATAAATAGTCCAAGACACAACAAGACTCAAACGTGGGCTATCCAAACACTTAGCCCATCTTATTGTTAAGCTAAAATAAGATAGTAAACCATGCTCATGTCGTTTGGGCTTCCAAGCAAGTATAGATGTCTTGGGACTCTTCATGGAAGCTTCCTTGACACTTCAATGATGCCAGAGCTTGTTGCATGAATGAGGCCAGGGCTTGTTGCATTTTCTTAGCTCGAGCTCGGGTAATTGGACCTCCTTGGATGACCAATGGATCCTTAGCATCACGAACATCACGAGCAAGTGGATCTCCATCTGGATCTCCATCATTCCCCCTCTCCTCAAAAGGATTTGTCCTCAAATCGCATATACCTTCATCAAAAGAAAAGGGAGAAAGATCAGAAACATTAAAAGTAGCAGATACACCATACTCACCAGGAAGATCCAATTTGTAGGCATTATCGTTGATCTTCGCTATGACTTGGAATGGTCCATCTCCTCGGGGATGCAGCTTGGTTCGTCGCTGAACAGGAAACCTCTCTTTTCTCATATGCACCCAAACCCAATCACCGGGCTCAAAGACTACTTTCTTTCGATGCTTATTTGCTTGGGTGGTATACTGCTCAGTCTTCTTTTCAATAGCTTGACGAACTCTCTCATGGAGTTGCTTCACAAACTTAGCCTTCTGTTCTCCATCCAAGTTACTCTGCTCCGCACTAGGTAATGGCAACAAATCCAAAGGAGTAAGAGGATTGAAGCCATAAACAACTTCGAATGGAGAGTAACTAGTAGTGGAGTGGACACTGCGGTTATATGCAAACTCCACATGGGGCAAGCAATCTTCCCAATTCTTCAAATTTTTCTGAATAATGGACCTCAATAACGTAGACAGGGTTCGGTTGACGACCTCAGTCTGTCCATCAGTCTGGGGGTGACAAGTGGTGGAGAATAACAATTTAGTTCCCAACTTTCCCCATAACGTCTTCCAAAAGTAACTAAGGAACTTTGCATCTCGATCAGAAACAATGGTCCTTGGTACACCATGTAGACGTACTATCTCTTTGAAGAAAAGGTCAGCAACGTTGCTCGCATCATCCGTCTTGTGGCAAGCAATGAAATGAGCCATCTTAGAGAACCTGTCAACCACAACAAAAACAGAATCTCTACCGCGTTTTGTTCGAGGCAAGCCCAAAACAAAATCCATAGAGATATCAGTCCACGGAGTAGTAGGAATGGGTAAAGGAGTATATAAACCATGATTATGAACTCTAGATTTAGCTTGCCTACATGAAATGCATCTAGCACATAACCTCTCTACATCCCTCCTCATGTTAGGCCAAAAGAAATGTGCTTGCAAAACATCTAGAGTTTTCCTAACTCCAAAGTGACCCATTAATCCTCCACTATGGGCTTCTCTAACTAACAGCTCGCGCAATGAACTCCTAGGCACACATAATTTATTTTCTCTAAATAAGAACCCATCATGCCTAAAGAACTTGCCAAAACCAGATGTAGCACATGCATCATAAACATTACCAAAATCAACATCATCAGCATATTGTTCTTTGATATACTCAAATCCTAAAAGTTTAGCATCAAGAGTAGTGATAAGAGTATACCTACGAGATAACGCATCAGCTACGACGTTCTCTTTACCTTGTTTGTACTTGATCACGTACGGGAACATCTCAATGAACTCTATCCACTTGGCATGACGCTTATGCAGCTTACTCTGTCCTTTCAAATGCTTCAAGGACTCATGATCAGTGTGGATGACAAATTCTTTGGCCCACAAGTAATGTTGCCATGTCTCCAAGGCCCTCACTAACGCGTACATCTCCTTGTCATATGTGGGATAGTTAAGTGCTGCTCCACTTAACTTCTCACTAAAGAAAGCAATTGGGCGTTTTTCCTGCATAAGCACAGCTCCAATACCTACACCTGAGGCATCGCACTCAATCTCAAAAGTTTTTGTAAAGTCAGGCAGAGATAACAAAGGAGCAGAACAAAGTTTATCTTTAAGCAAATTAAAAGCATGCTCTTGTGCAGGACCCCAATGAAATGCAACATTCTTTTTGACCACTTCGATCAAAGGTGCAGCTATAGTGCTAAAATCTCTAACGAATCGACGATAGAAACTAGCTAAACCATGGAAACTACGCACCTCAGAAACAGACTTAGGTACAGGCCAATCTTTAATTGCCTTTACCTTCTCATTATCAACAGAAATGCCATGTGAAGAAACGACATACCCAAGAAAAACAATCTTATCAGTGCAGAATGTACATTTCCTAAAATTGGCATACAAACTTGCATTCCTCAAAATAGTAAGAACATTCCTAAGATGCTCAACATGCTCATGCTGGCTCTTACTGTATATCAAAATATCATCAAAATAGACAACCACATACTTACCAATGAAATCACGTAAAACATGGTTCATTAAACGCATGAATGTACTAGGTGCATTAGTCAAGCCAAAAGGCATAACTAACCACTCGTAGAGACCATGTTTAGTCTTGAATGCGGTTTTCCATTCATCACCTTCTCTCATACGAATTTGGTGATATCCGCTCTTTAAATCAATTTTAGAAAACATGCATGCACCATGCAACTCATCAAGCATGTCATCTAGCCTAGGAATAGGATAGCGGTACTTTACAGTGATTTTGTTGACGGCTCGGCAGTCAACGCACATCCTCCACGTCCCATCTTTTTTTGGCACAAGCAGTACGGGCACGGCGCAAGGACTCATGCTCTCTCTCACATAACCTTTCCTCAGGAGCTCCTCAACTTGCCTTTGAAGCTCCTTCGTCTCCTCGGGATTACTTCTGTAGGCTGGACGGTTAGGAATGGTAGCTCCGGGGACAAGGTCAATCATGTGCTCGATCCCACGAATCGGTGGTAATCCACTTGGGATCTCCTCAGGGAATACATCCTCGAACTCCTGCAACAATGAGACAACATCAGTAGGCAAAGTATCATGGGGTTCAGCATCAAGAAAATAAGAATCTTTAAATAAGAGTAAAAGGATAGGAGACTTAGCAAGAAATGCAGTCTTCACATCTCGGGGTTTGGCATAGCAGCTCACTGTTTTGCTGTCCTTGTTTTCCTTCTTTTCTTTAGCTTGCTTCCTTTGCTCGTCATGTTGCTCCTTTAGCCTTAATTGGTCCTCATAAATCTCCTTGGGGCTAAGGGGAGCAAGAGCGATCTTCTTGCCATCCATAGTAAAGGAATAACGGTTAGTGTAACCGTCGTGGATGACTCTCCGATCATACTGCCATGGTCTACCCAGCAATAGGTGGCTAGCTTGCATGGGCACTACGTCACACAACACCTCATCGTGATACCTTCCAATACGAAAAGGAACCAAGACTTGCTTCACCACGTTGACTTCACCACAGTCATTAATCCACTGCAACTTATATGGGTGGTGATGCTTGGTAGTGGGCAACTTTAATTTATCAACAAGGTATGTGCTAGCAACATTAGTACAACTCCCACCATCAATGATTACAGTACATACCTTGTCACTAATATGGCATCTCGTATGGAAGATGTTCTCGCGCTGTGCCTCATCCTCAAACTTCACATGAGTAGTAAGAGCACGCCTAGCAACAAGTGCCTCACCATGAGCAGCATACTCAACAACTTCTTCTTCGTCGACATCTTCTAATGCAGGCATCTCATCTTCTACACCGAGTTCGGAACCTTCACTCTCAACATCTCCATTCCCATGCATGATCATCACTCTACGGTTGGGACACTGTGAGGCAACATGTCCACGACCTAAGCACTTGAAACACTTAATGTCACGTGTCCTGCTCTGGGATGCTTGGGCAGGTTCAGTCTTGGGCTTTGGAGGGCCCTCAGGCTTGGGCTTAGCAAAGCTCTCTGACTTATGCGTAGGCACAGGCTTATCATCCCTATGAAAGGTGTTAGATTTCCAAACAGGAACTGAACTAGAAGTAAAACGGGATGTACCTTTCCTTTTGAGTTGCCTTTCCACTTTGATGGCCACATGCAACATCTCCTCTAAATCCATGTAATGCTGCAACTCGACTACATTGGCAATCTCACGGTTTAAGCCTTGAAGAAAACGAGCCATAGTAGCTTCTGCATCCTCCTGGATATTGGCTCGGATCATGGTTATTTCCATCTCTTTGTAGTAATCCTCAACACTCTTTGAGCCCTGGGTAAGACCTTGGAGCTTCTGGTATAACTCCCTGTAGTAATGAGTAGGAACAAATCTCTTCCTCATGATGCGCTTCATCTCATCCCATGTAGACACTGGAGGATCACCATATCTTCTTCGACTACTGACTAACTGATCCCACCAAACCATAGCATACTCTGTGAACTCAATTGCTGCAAGTTTGACCTTCTTTTCTTCAGAGTAGTGGTGGCAGTCAAACACCATTTCAAGCTTCCTTTCCCACTCCAAATATGCCTCAGGATCATTCTTGCCTTGGAAAGGAGGAATCTTTAATTTTATACTGCTAAGGTTTCCATCCAGCTTCTCCTTACCTCTATCACGGGCTCTATCAACTCGATCTTTATACCCATGGTACCTTCTATGATGTCTATCTATCCCAGACTCTTCATTCGAATCATACCCAACATTATCATCATACTCATCATTGGCAACAACCTTACTTTTTTTACGAGAAGTATCACCTTGTTGGATCTTTGCAAACCGAGCTTCATGTTGGTTCAACTTATCATGAATGTCATTGAATTTCACATCCATCCGTTGGAACTGTTGTTGCATTGCCTGAAGCAGGAATTCAATCTTTTTAAAGTCTGACTTATCACCTTCAGAAGACATTGTCAACAAGTAATATCCTCACGTGTTTACACTCCTGTTTCACTCAAGTAATTTGGCTTTTCTCTACTAATGTCTCTCACACACTCGTGCCTTTTTCCCTTACTCTACCTTAACTCTATAGGTTCACAATCACACTAGAGACCCAGTCAAAGATTCAACCTCGTAAAGTCAACTAATTCACCAAGTATTGTCACCAAGAATTTTTTTTTTTTTTTTCACAGAAAGGTGTGGCTAGGGCTAGGGTGACTCAAAGAAAGAGAGAAAGAAGAAAAAAAAAAAATAAGAAAGAAAAAAATAAAAAATAAAAAAAAAGCACTAGAATGACCAAAAAAAAATGAAAAATGGCCTAAAACTATAGGAAAACGTTGGAATTTGGCCAAGATAGGGTGGGGCTAGTGGAGCAAAGCTCAACTAGGTCGTTTTCTTTCGTCGTTTTCTTTAAAACGAGTACTCACACACCTCCTAACTCAACCAAAACTGCTGTTTGAACAGTACCGCAAAAGAAATTTTTTTTTTTTTTTTCGAATTCTTTTCTTCTTCTTTTTTTTTTTTTTCGAATTCTTTTCTTCTTCTTTTTTTTTTTTTTGAATTCTTTTCTTCTTCTTCTTTTTTTTTTTTTAACTCTGAGTGTTGCGGTTTCCTTGAAAGAGGAGGGGTGCGGCTAGGTTTTTTTTTTTGGAGGGGTGAGGCTAGGGTTTTTTTTTTTTTTTTTGAGGGGTGGGGCTAGGGTTTTTTTTTTTTGAGGGGTGCGGCTAGGGTTTTTTTTTTTTTTGAGGGGTGCAGCTAGGGTTTTTTTTTTTTTTGAGGGGTGCAGCTAGGGTTTTTTTTTTTTTTTTGAGGGGTGCGGCTAGGGTTTTATTTTTAAGGGGTGCGGCTAGGGTTTTATTTTGAGGGGTGCGGCTAGGGTTTTATTTTTAAGGGGTGCGGCTAGGGTTTTTTGTGTAATGAAATAAGTGGTGGCTAGGGTTTTAGGGTTAAGAAATAAGTGGCGGCTAGGAACACACAAACAAACCAGAAAGTGGAACGAACAAAAGAAAAAAAATTGAAACCAAAAAAAAAAAATCGAAAAGTGAGTGACGCACAAACAAACCAGAAAATCGGAACTGGAGCTCTGAATACCAACTGATGCGCACGGACAGAAGAACTCGTAGGTTGGAGTTTGAAGGAACTGAAACGCAACTGGATAGAAGCAAAAGACGATGAAGGATACCTTATGAAACCTAGACCCAAAGCCTAAAGAGACTCGAACCCAAGGTATTGGACCTTGACCCTACGAATAAGAATTCGAGAACCTAAGGTATAGCAATGGTGGATGGTGAAGAAGGAGGCGCCACAAGGAAGAAGACCTTGATAAGCCTAGTAGAGAGGGAACCCAAGAGAAAGGCACACTCAATATCTGAAAATTCACTTAACTGATCTCCATCAATAGCGTTTACAAGGTATTTATAATAATACCTAGCACTTAAGCCCATAAACAAGTGGGCTGGAATTAACACCAATAGAAAAATAAAACTAAACCCAAATTCATGCCTAAACCTAGTTACATAAAATAAATAGTCCAAGACACAACAAGACTCAAACGTGGGCTATCCAAACACTTAGCCCATCTTATTGTTAAGCTAAAATAAGATAGTAAACCATGCTCATGTCGTTTGGGCTTCCAAGCAAGTATAGATGTCTTGGGACTCTTCATGGAAGCTTCCTTGACACTTCAATGATGCCAGAGCTTGTTGCATGAATGAGGCCAGGGCTTGTTGCATTTTCTTAGCTCGAGCTCGGGTAATTGGACCTCCTTGGATGACCAATGGATCCTTAGCATCACGAACATCACGAGCAAGTGGATCTCCATCTGGATCTCCATCAGTTTACTTAGGGTAGGGTTTAGCCAAAGGTGAGGTAGTTTTGTCCTTTTATGTGGTACGGTCAAAAAGGTAATTTTGGGTAGCAAGGTAGAATGGTAAAAAATGAATTTTCAAATTAGGCAAATAAGAAATCTCAAAGCTCAAGAAAGAATGACTACCTCAAGATTTTGATGAAGCACACCTGATGGAGATCCAAGCTCACAAAGCTCAAGTCATGTTCGTGATGATCGTGATCCTTTGAGTATCCATGGAGGTCCAATTACAAGAGCTAAATCAAAGATGATGCAACAAGCCTTGGCTGGTTTCATTGATATTGCTAGAGAGAAAGCCCAACAAAGCTTGAGCATGGAGGATGATAAAGTCTTCTACAACATGATCCAAGCCCAAGTTCAACCTTCTTGAAGACACACAAGTATTGGGCCGAAATGCAAATTAGGCTAGATGCATATTTTATTTAGTTAAGTATTATTGGGCTGAACATTGTCTTAATTTAATTTAAGCCCAATTCCTTTTTAAATAATAGATTTTGTAAGACTTCTATTACTTGTTCTGCAAGTTAGGAGAGTAGGATTCCTATTGCTTGTTCTGCAAGTTTGCTATTTCCTGTTCTGCAAGTTTGCTATTTCCTATTCTGCAAGTTAGGAAAGTAGGATTCCTATTACTTGTGCTGCAAGTTATCTATTTGCCTATAAATAGTTATGTAACCCTTTGGGGAGAAGACAATTGATTTTAGCAATAAAATTGAGAGACTTCTTCTCTTTGGTTCTCTTGAGAATTCTTGAACTTATCAAGGTCTTCCTTGTGGCGTTCTTCTACCTTCCACCAATATATACCATAGGTTCTTGCTTTTCTAGGCAACGGGTCTTGGTCCAATACCATAGGTTCTTGTGTTTCTACACAACGGGTCTTGGTTTTACTTCTAATTTTTATTTTCTTTTGCTGCGTTTTTAACTTGTTATTGTTTTTTTTTTCAAGTGTTCTTCGTCTTCTTCATATGAAACTCATCTTCTTTCGGTGAGGTCCATATCAACACCTCCACAAATTGCCTTTGATGTTGCACTTGCTACACACGATATAATAAATTTCCTCTTGAATTGATTTTCTTTTCTCCTTTTTTTTCTTTTCTTTTTTTTCTTTTTTTTTCTTTTTTTTAAAGTAAATGAACAATGAAGAAAAAAAACAAAAAGTCTAAATAATAAGAAGAGGTTTACTTGGGGAACAAGTCAACTTTTGACAAAAACAAGCTAGTTTTGGTAGTAGCTTGTGTGGCAAGGAACAAGAGGGAATAGTGGCTTGTGAAACAAGTAGTCTTTATGTGATGTGGAGCTTTTGAAGGTTTTGGTGAGCAAGAAAACCTTTGGGATTTGGTTGCTTGGAGAACAAGATAGGGTTTACTAGGTGGCTAAGTAAAGAAAATAGGTTTGAGGGACAAACAATATTAACGGTGCCTTGGAAAAGGATTCAAGATCAAAGTTTGTCCAAGACAAGAAGACAAAGAAAAAAAAACAAAAACGAGACTCACACGAATTGAACCTAAGCTCTGATGCCAAATGATATGGACCTCACCGAAAGAAGATGAGGTTCAATGAAGAAGACGAAGAACACTTGAAAAAAAAAAAACAATAACAAGTTAAAAACGCAGCAAAAGAAAATAAAAATTAGAAGTAAAACCAAGACCCGTTGTGTAGAAACACAAGAACCTATGGTATTGGACCAAGACCCGTTGCCTAGAAAAGCAAGAACCTATGGTATATATTGGTGGAAGGTAGAAGAACGCCACAAGGAAGACCTTGATAAGTTCAAGAGTTCTCAAGAGAACCAAAGAGAAGAAGTCTCTCAATTTTATTGCTAAAATCAATTGTGTTCTCCCCAAAGGGTTACATAACTATTTATAGGCAAATAGATAACTTGCAGCACAAGTAATAGGAATCCTACTTTCCTAACTTGCAGAATAGGAAATAGCAAACTTGCAGAACAAGCAATAGGAATCCTACTCTCCTAACTTGCAGAACAAGTAATAGAAGTCTTACAAAATCTATTATTTAAAAAGGAATTGGGCTTAAATTAAATTAAGACAATGTTCAGCCCAATAATACTTAACTAAATAAAATATGCATCTAGCCTAATTTGCATTTCGGCCCAATACTTGTGTGTCTTCAAGAAGGTTGAACTTGGGCTTGGATCATGTTGTAGAAGACTTTATCATCCTCCATGCTCAAGCTTTGTTGGGCTTTCTCTCTAGCAATATCAATGAAACCAGCCAAGGCTTGTTGCATCATCTTTGATTTAGCTCTTGTAATTGGACCTCCATGGATACTCAAAGGATCACGATCATCACGAACATGACTTGAGCTTTGTGAGCTTGGATCTCCATCAGTATATGTTTTTAAAGAGTTTTCAATAAATGTTTACATGCACCCATATGCATTATTTTATTTATAAAATTTAAATTTATGATTTTTACTGCATATAGTGGCATAGTACCACTCTTTTATATGCTTTTTCTTACTAGGCTTTCCCCAAAGCTCACCCCCTTACTCACCATCCCAGATAGTTCATTTGTGCACGTGGTTACAGAAGTTACAAGGTAGTGGAAGAGATCATTAAAAGTGATGTCAGGAGTACAGGTACATGTGAAATTTTATATTTATATTCAGACTAATAAATGCACAGCAGACGTATTTGTAAGTGGAATGAAATCAGTGTAGTGTTTAAAATATATATATACATGATCTAGTGGGATGTAAATTATATTGAATTATTATAAATAGAATTATAAATTTATATCTTAGTTTTGTTATAGAATCGAACTTACATCGACACTGAATGTAAACCAATCGACATCGAATAATTGAATGAGAAGGATAGAAGAAAAAAAGAAAAATTAGATTCGGAATTTTATAATTCTGGATGTTACAAAAGTGGTATCAGAGCAAGATTTGCCTAGTACGTATCGCTGTAAGTAAGTTGGAATTGATTTACATCCCACACTGCTGTGCATTGTCTGAATATAAATTGCGAAAGTTAGTTAGAAAATGGAGCAAAAAAAAGCTTATCGATAAAGGAGTAATGATGGTTGATGAAAAGATATGAGTGGAACAAAAATGATAGTCATAGATATTAGGGAAGCAATATGAAAATGAGTACTGAATAATTGAGAATGATTAAAGTAATTAGGCTTGGATCGAATGATCGAAAGTCATTAATGGGTTCTATTTGATTGGAAATGATAGAGTGATCATAGTGGAGTTGAATGATATAAATAGAAACGAGAATTTCTGGTGGATGATACAGAGATTATATGGGAGAATGGATACAAACAGATGAGGTTGGTATTGAGTGATTGAAAAAGATTGATTGGAGAGTGTGTTATCTAAGGATAACAGAATGATCATAGAGGATATAATTGATGTGGAAATATTGTGGAGATAGATATTGAATGATCAAAGATAATTGATGTTAATAAATGGAATCAGATTGAGTAAGAGCAATCGAAAGTGATTAACGGTTTTCGGGTAATTGGAGATGATAGAACAATTATATTGGAGATAAGTGGTACAAATAGAAATGAGAATTGTTAATGAATAATATAGAGATTATTTGGAAGTACGAATATAAATGAATGAGATAGGTATTAAAGGATCGAAAATGATTCATAACATTATGGTCAATTGGAGACGATAGAATGATCTTATGGAATATGATTGATGTGGAAATCGATATGAATTAATGAAGGTAAGAGGATTATTGGTAAGTGATGTACATCTGATGTGAGAATATTAATATGAATGAGTGGAATGAGTGACATGACTAACTGATAAAGGTAAAAATTGAAATGGACAAGTCTTAAGGTAATGAAGTCACTGCAGTATGAGTGTCGAATTTGGAGGACCAAATTCTTTAAAGGTGGGGAGGATGTGATAACCCCAATTTTCTCATATTCGATATAAACTACAATGTATAAATTTAAAAGAGAAAAATTAATTGTTAAAAATACTTAATAAAGGGTTGTTCGATAAGGTTTAGAGAAATACTCGGTGAGGGCCCCACCAGGACTTTCTCTGTCCAGATCGAAGTGAGACCCTAGAATAATGATATTAGACGATGAAATTAGTGTAATTTTAAGTACAAAATAAGTGTATTATAAATATATTATGTGAGTAGAAATAACTCTTAAATTATGGAATAAAAGTGAATATAAAAGTAGATTATGAAATTAAAATTTGGAAAAGAATACAATTTATGGTAACTATATTTTAATAATATGTAGTAAGAAACAAAATAAATTAATTATAGGAAATTAAAAAGAAATTACTAAGATTATAATATAGAAATTGGAATATAATTTGAAAAAGAATATAATCTAATGGTAATTATGTTTTAAACACTTAATAAGAAATAAAGCAATTAAATATTGAAATTAACAAAATATATATAATAAAAATATAAAAAAAAAGTAGTGCAGCAAACTTCTCGTGGAAGCTTGCTGCATTATAAAAAAAAGAAAAAAAAAGAAGAAAGAAAGAAAGAAAGAAAAGAAGAGAAAAGAGAGGAAAAAGATTAGTGTGCTATGCGGCAATTTGTGATTTGGTATAACATTATTGAAGAAGACCTAAACTCAGCAAAAATGGGACTTCACCACCGACTTCCCCTGTCTTTGCTGCACTACAGATTCATTTAAGACAGAAAAATCAAGGGGGAAATTCAATTAGCCAGCCATGTGGCACAATGTGACTGGATTATATGTTAATAAAAAAAAACAAAACAAAGTCTTCTTTCATTTTGGAAGGTCGGCAAAAACCCAGAACCTTCTCTTTTGTTACCTGCTGTGTCGTTCCTCTGTGTTTCCTCATGTTTTCCTTCACGTTTTCTTTATGTTTCCCATCAAATTCATTTTGTTTCATCACCAAACTATTAAGTTTTCTCTACACAACCTATCCCTCACTTCAAGAACACCCTAAAGCTGGCAGTAGGAGTGTAGAATTGAAGAGAATCGGGACTGGTATGAGGGCTGGACTGTTCGGCAGTAAATGAAAGGTGAGGACTGGTGATGTTTTATTTGTTTCCAGCCATGTTTTATTTATTTATTTATACATGGAAAACCTGATTGGTTTTGTAGATTAAAGAAAGATGAAGTGTAAAGAAATTTGTGGGTTTCGTTTGTGCATGGGAAATGAAGAAAATTGGTGATTTTAATGTATTTTGATAGGAACTAGTAATATGGGGTGAAAGGAACTTGTTGTAAATTATGGCTGCAGTGATGAATTTTGTAAAGCTTGAAATGGCGTGAAACAGAGGTGGTAATCGGTTGAGTATGAGCTGAAATAAGTGATGTTATTTGATGACTTTAGATTGTTTAATGAAAAGCCTAGGTGAAATAGAAGGTGTCACAACTTAGGTGGAGAAAAATTAAGTGAAAAACAATGAACAAGAGGAAAATATTAAGCTGCCAGCCGAAGGAGGGAAAAACAGAAAATGAAAAGAAAACAGAAAAGAATCCATGTGGGCTTGCGGCAATGAAAGAAAAATAGGATGTTAGGATAGTTTAAATAAAATTAATATGAAGATAAATTAAAGGCTAATTATTAAGTTAAGGATTAGCAAAAGGAATGGAATTTAAATTAAAATTATATTTTGTATTTACAAGCAAATAAAATAAACTAATTATTTAGAATGATAAATAGAAAATAACATATGATGGAATATTTATTAGAATTAGAATTAGAATTTGTAATATGGGATTTTGAATATAATTTAGGTTTATTGTGCAGTATGAGGTACGAGAAGTAAAGAGACGCAAGTAGAGCTACCGGAATTTCATATCGCGCAGAATAGAGGTAAGGAATAGTATATGGCAGTGGTGTAGGAAATACTTTGCTTGCATGCAAGTAAATGGTGATTTGAATTATTGGAATTGTGATTTTTATGCAAAGGGTTTGGATAGAACTTAAACCGAATTTCTACAAAAAAATTTAGAAATCCTACTCTTGAATCTTCCATGCACCCTTTTTTCTAAATGAATAATAGAAAATTTATTATATGGATTTACAACATGTTTTCAGCCATATGATTACATAAGAATTATTTTAAAGTTATTTTATAGTATTTTTATATAGAATAAAATGATTTTATATATAAATGTATTACTTGAATATATGAGATTTTTATTAGAAAACTTTGATGAGATTGATTTATAGCAAATAAATGTTTATTTGATTATATGAATATGCATTGATTTAGAACAATTTATATAAATATAATTTCATTGGAGTTTTATTGATATATGAACATGATTTTTAAAGAGTGTTGGCTCCATCTGGATTCATGCATACAGATTGATGATTAGGGCTGGGAGACTGTCGTGCAGGTCCCCAGTACCTTCCTTTTTTCCCTATCACAGTTGTCACTGACAAGTGTACACTGTAGATCTTCGACAACGGCTATTGTTACAGGTAGGAACGGCTTAGGGCTGGATGCCTGGCCCCACGGGGGTACGCCTAATCCTATACAGGTCCCTGTAGGGATATAGTTTGTGTATGGGTTCTTGGATGCTCACACTCTATTGCTTTACACGGTATATGAAATGATTGATTTACAGACAGATGACAGATTTGATTGAAATGATTTGAAAAGTGAACCGTGAAAGAATATATGAATAGTATATGAACAGTGATTGAATTAAAGATGATTGATTTTAAATGATTTGAACAGTGAATATTTATATGTACAGTATATGTTTTAAAAGAGTTTTCAATAAATGTTTACATGTACCCATATGCATTATTTTATTTATAAAATTTAAATTTATGATTTTTACTGCATATAGTGGCATAGTACCACTCTTTTATATGCTTTTTCTTACTGGGCTTTCCCCAAAGCTCACCCCCTTACTCACCATCCCAGATAGTTCATCTGTGCGCGTGGTTACAGAAGTTACAAGGTAGTGGAAGAGATCATTAAAAGTGATATGTCAGGAGTACAGGTACATGTGAAATTTTATATTTATATTCAGACTAATAAATACACAGCAGATGTATTTGTAAGTGGAATGAAATCAGTGTAGTGTTTAAAATATATATACATGATCTAGTGGGATATAAATTATATTGAATTATTATAAATAGAATTATAAATATTATATCTTAGTTTTGTTATAGAATCAAACTTACATCGACACCGAATGCAAACCAATCGACATCGAATAATTGAATGAGAAGGATAGAAGAAAAAAGAAAAATTTGATTCGGAATTTTATAATTCTGGATGTTACATTAATCCATTAAGTTACCTTCATCAACCTAATTCCTCATCAAAAGAGCTGATCAAAGTAGGAAAATACTGGACAAAAAACGACGTGGGAGCATTGGAAAAATGGCTGGATAGTTCGGCTGAAGTAGGGTAAGTGGCGTGGTGATGCCTCTTCCACTTTTAGTCATGGTTTTGGTTGAATTGTGTATGAGAAGTATGATTATGGTATTTGGTTGAAATAAAATTGAAGTATAAGATTATGAAGGGTGGTCTGCCATGATAGGAAAATAGAAGAAATATTGTGATTTTGATGTGTGGTTTAGTAGAAAGTAGTAGAAAAGGAAGAAAGGAGCTTGAATTGGAACTTGAAATGGTGATTTTTCAAAACTCTTGTAAATGGGGTGGAAGGGGTGCTGTCCGATCAGAACTGAAATTAGATAGTGATGATCAATTTTTGTTGCATGTATGGTGTTTGATGAAATTATTAAGTGATGCAGATAATGTTTATAAAGATTGAATTGAACAAAGAAAGAAAACCATAAAGGCATGTGATAATAATATATTTGTTATATTATTTTATTATTTATTACCATATTTATTGCTATATTCTTGTGTAAAATTAATTGTTAAGTGTATCTTTTGAATTAATTTGAAGAAAGTGATTTTGTAATTAATTTTAGAAGTTATGGCATGAAATCAAACAATAATTTATGTGATTTGAATAAATTTTGGAAGATATATTGTTTGAAGATATAATTATATTTTGATTTGTTTTAAAGACTTTTGCACCATAGGCTTAAATTAGAATGAATGGCTGAGATTATTTCTTGCTTAAAAAGAAACCCTAGAAATTTTTAAGGAAAGAAAACAAATTATAAAAAGAAAAGGAGAGGGGTGGCAGTAAAACAACACATAGAAGCAAATCAACAAAATAGGAGAAATTTGGTTTTAGCTTTTTGTGCCTTCTTACTGTTTGTTTTTTTTTACAGCTTGTTTCAAGGTTGTTAACAAACAACCTGAGCGGAATTGAAGAGAAGAAAAGGCTGTTGTTGAAGCCAAGATAGAAACCGTGAGTAGCAGCTGACTCGTTTGTTGAAATTTCTTGAACCGTGAGTTGCTGGTGAGGGAAGCGTCTGTTGCAGACAAAAGCTACTGACCAAGCTTTAAGGTAGCTAAGTTTCTTTGAAGCAGTAGAATTTTGAAGGAAGAAAATTAGAGAAATAGAGATCAAGACACAAACAGAGCAGCTAGTCTTTGTGTTTGCCGCAGCTTCAAAGAGGAAGAAAGAGCAGTAGTCGAACCTGAGCAAAAATCGTAAGTAGCAATGTAAGGACCCTCACGGCACTTTGTTCCCGTAGGATTCAAGAGGTGGTGTCACATCCCGTGACCACATTTTTCACGTATTTCTATACAACTTACCCGGTTGGGCTGTCTGTGATACTTCACTTTTTCATTTACTATTAAACAATTTCGTATAAATTTATAATATGAATTACATCCCCTATCTTAATTCTCAAGAAAGTAGTACTGAAAGTAAGTCTAAATACAGAAAATAAATGATCATACCTCATATTATAAATCAAGCTGTCGCAATGTCTACAGATGCACAGCCGAAATGCTCGTATGTCAGATCTCTTAGTCCTCGAAAATCTGAAATGTTAATATTGGGGAGTGAGCAAACCACGACTCAGTAAGCTAGTTATATGCAACACTTGATATGCTGAAAATAATTTTTCACTTTCTTTAAATCTTCCTAGAGGCTCTAGGCTCATATGTAAGAAGGATACTACAGTCGGCTAGGGATCCGGATGGAGTAAGGCAGGTATTTTGAAATACCTGTCTTGTCCCGGAACCTAGAAGCAACTGTAGAGAGTACTATATTCCTTGTTCTCAAAACGATATAATTTTCGTTTTCACAGAGTAAACCACTTATTTCTTTTCACTTCCATATAATTTAAAACATGTGACAGTTCAGTAATAAAACAGTAGTTTACTTTCTTTCTCATCAGTACAGTAACTGTATCTTACAGTTCAGTAAAGCAGTAATATTCAATACAGTATCATTTGGTAAAACAGTATCTTGCAAATCAGTAAAACAGTAACCAGTAGCTACCAATTCAATAAACAGTATACGGTAGATTTCAGTTCAATATCATGGAGACCAAGCAACACCCTACATATATCATGCTATAATAATATCATCCCAAATAGGGGAAACACATGAGATCTAAAGCCATAGTCTATGGGGTCCTCAGTGTGCACTGATCAGGTGTCCACTGGGACGCTGATAATAGGATCAGTATCTATCAGCACTAACACGTGACACGTGAGCATGATATGGGGCCTAACAGTCTCAAAACAGTAAACACATGATATAGACCCCATTTATGAAATCACTTTCACTAAATATAAGTTTAATCAATCCACAAATATTCATAAGGAAAATATTTTCATCTTATGAATAACATTTATAAAATATTCATACAGGGTCATCATTCCTGAAAATATTCTAAACATTATAGAACATCATAAATCATATTTTCCATACGGTGAAAACAGTTTATAAAATAATCACTGTAAAACATAAAAGATCATAACTGTCCTTTTTCATCGTAAAACATATACACACGTTTTTCCGTGCTTTTTATGAAAAATATGATTTTCAAAGTTATCAGGATTCAAATCAATTATTTTTATGATTTATGAAAAATCAAAATATTTATTTTCCAAATCACCACTCCCGTCCCGTGTTTTCTATGTAAACACATGCGGAACCTTTTAGTCTCAAAACACTGTTTTTCACCTTTAATTACCTTTATGGAATTTTCTATAAACACTTGTTCTCACCATTGAACCCATAAAGGTTATTCATAAAATCAAGTGAACATTTGAAGAAAGATTAGTAAAATATTCACTTTGGTCCTTTTCATTTTACACCTCGTTTCACGTGAAATATCACCTATCGGAATAAATTTAGGTGATTTCCTTTTTCACCATTTTCAAAAACATGAATATTTTAAAATTAATTATCAATATATTCATGTTTTATAAAAACTAATCGATTTCTCAATTTTTGTGTTAGAAATCGTTTCTCATGATGAAAAATCATTTATTATGATTTTCGATAATTTTTCCAATAATTTTCGGCAGTATAATGGTAGCCTATTGGCTAGCCTCCTGCATGGAAAATACAATTTAAATCTCAACCAGTAAATCACCATAATTTTTCCAACCAATCATTATCAATAGCATTTATAAAAATTAAATGCATAATTTAAAACATGTGTGCCAATATCCTTACAGGCTGTACATGTCTCCCTTACCTGTATCGAGTCGGCGACTGCCTCTCGAAGGTCGTGCCCGTGTTCACCTCGCCCGATTCCATCGGCTCGGTTATCGAGGAAATTTTTTGGAAATTAAAATTCTAAAAATTAGAATTTTTCCATAATTTATTCAAATTAATTACTCAAAAATAATTCTTGAATTTCTTACCGAATTTCTTGGAATTTTGAGTTCCCCGGGATTTTTCGTAATTTCTGAATTGTCGAGAATTTTCCAAATTCCCGAAATTCCTTTTCTTTTCCTTTTTCTTCTTTTTCTTTCTTCTTTCTTATTCTCTTTTCTTTTCTTTTCTTTTTCTTTTTCCTTTTTTTTCTTTTTTCTTTTTCTTTCTTTCTTCTCCGATCAGATCGGTTTAGACCAGTCAACCTTCCTCCACGGTCGGTTCTCCTCCGGTGATCGGTTCTCTGGCGGTTCAGACTTCCCTTAGCTGGCCGGCGGCACGACGAACTTGCTGGTGGTCTCCGTTTGGCCTGGATCGGTGGCATGGCGGCGGATCTACTCGGTTTTGCCTCGGTTTCTTCTCTTCCTCCATCGGCCTTCCTCCGCTGTCGTTGGCCTCACCGGTGGCTCTCTTCTCCTTTCCCTCACCTCCGCCGAGGTCGAGGTGTGAAGATCGAGAATTCTCTAAATAAATATAAGGTATCTAAAAAATTTAATTTGGACAAATTGAAATCCAAATTAAATAAGAAATGAAAAGGAAAAATTAAATTGGAAATAAGACATGAAGGAGGAAATTTAATTTGGATAAATGGAAATCCAAATTAAATAAGAAAATGGAGAAAATAATTTTGGATATTTAGAAATCCAAAACTTAATAAGAAATAAAAATATTTTGATATATTTATATAGTGATATTATATAAATATACCTTGGATAAATATAAATATTATTTTGTGTTAAAAGTGTAAAAAGTATATATATATAAATATATATTTTGATACAAAATATGTATTTAAATACATATTATGAATAGTGTATATATATAATTATTGTGTATAATAATTATATATATTATAGTTATTATTATTATATATAATAATAAAAATATTAAAAAAAAAGAATGAAAACGTGCGGGAATCGGGATACCCGATTTCCACCCATTTTCCTCTGTTTACAACAGAGGAGGGATTTCCAAAGAAGAACCGGCCCCCTGTCGGCCGAGAGAAGAGGAGGAAGGAGAGAGGGACGTCGTCGGCGAGACGAGGGGGAAAAGGAGAACCGACCGACGACGGCCTGAAGCGGGAAAAGAGAAGAAAATCAGAGGCGAAAACGAAGGAAAAAGGGAGGAAAAGAGAAGAAGGGACATGGCGGTGCCGGCAGATCCGGGCACCACCACTCCCCCCACGAGACCGACGGAGACCAGGGGAAGGTGAGAGGAGCCACCGACGAAGAGGAAACCGGCTGAGGAAGGAGAAAAGAGGAAGAGAAGAGCCGCCGGTGCCGCTTCCAGATCCGACGTCATCGTCGGTGTGGGGCGAAACCGAGGCTAGATACGGCTTCGTGGCAACCTCGGCAAGCTGTTCGGTGGCCGAACCGCCGAAATGGGTGGCCGCCGGTGATCGAACCGGTCAGCCAAAGTTGAACCGGCCAAGCCAAGCTCTAAACCGGCCCGAACAGACCCGAACCGAGTCGAACTGAACCGACCCGACCTAGTTCAGAAAAGAAAAGAAAAAAAAGAAAAAGAAAAAAAGAGAAAAGAAAAGAAAAAGAAAAAGGAAAAGAAAAAGGAAGAAGAAGAAGAAGAAGAAATGGGTAAGGAAAATTAAAAGTTTTGCTATATTTCTATGAAATTTATTAGAAGTTGTTGGATTATTTCTAAATGAAAATGTGTCAATTATTGAAATTGTAGCAAAACGGGAATGAGACGAAAGGTGGAGTTCGGCAAGGCTCGAAAATCGGAAAGTGCGCTAAGCTTTGGTGAACAAGTAAGATACTTTTATAAAGCATTAGTAGCTTTATATTGTATGTGGGAATTATGATTTTTATATATGATGCATTTATTTAATTGATTTTAAAAATGCTAAGAGGACCCACAATTGATGGTGGGGGTCTTAGTAAGAGATAAAGAAATGTGAGAATCAACGGCTGTAATTATAAACTGTTTTCCATGCAGGAGGTTTAGTAAAAATTAAGCCGTTATGCTGCCGAAATTTTTAGGAAAATATCTAAGGAAAAAGATTAAGTTCTCACATAAATGGAATCTTAGAGGTAATTATTGAAAATAAATATTGAAAGAATTTTATGGTATTATCGAAAGAATTTGATATTGAAATCGATGAGAAGATAGATCGTTGAAAACGATAATGTGATTAATTATATGGTTTAAACCTTATAGAATTGATAAATCAAGTAATTTTAATATCACAAATGGTATCAAGTTGAGATTGAGGTGAAATCATTTATTAAACGAATCACTGATAAAAGTGACGATGATTATAGGATACAACTTAAAAGAGAAAAATTGAAGTTGTGATTTAGACGGTCGAATGATTGAAGTGCGGAATTATCAATCGAGTGATGATTATAGAATTGATAGATTCAAATAAATGGACCGTCTTAGTGGTATCAACTGAAATTTTTGCAATAATATGGATAGTCGCAAGGCTACTTAAATGATTGAAACACTGTTGATAGTGGAAGTTGGCAAATTCTTTTAACTGGTAAATTGCCAATCAAAAATTAAATTGAGGACGTTTTATAGATACTTCTAGCATGATATTACGTTCTACAGGCCATATGAAAAGAGAATTGAGTATTGTGATATGATTTTATGATAGTGAATGAAATTGAACCGCAAGTTGAAAATTCTGAATATGTACCAATAGGTCAAACCATAAATGGATTTGATAAGCGATTATTGATCTTGTGGTTCTATGATCCTCGATGTCAACTCTGAAATAGATATCGAATGAGGATATTAGTATTTCATAATTTCAGTATCCTGATGGCTATATGGAAACATGATATTTAGATGCTCATAGATACTAAGAGGATTCGCACTGATGATGTGGTTCTAGTATCGATAATAAAATGTACAAATGATTATTATAGTCGATAATTATCGAAAAAGGATATTGAATACCGAATGGTTTGAATACCAAGTGATCTGGTTATTAAATAATTAGAGTATTGAACAATCTGAATACTGAATGAAATGAATCTTGAATTATTTGAATAGTGATTTACCGATTTGACAAAAAGAAAGTCTTGAAATCGAATGACTGATGGTGATAAAGTTAAATGAATCGCTTCAGCGTATTTGATGGAAATATTACCGAAGTTGCATACTGAAATGTTTTACAGCATCGCATTTAAGCATGCCTTCTTACAACTTGAAACATTATAATAATGTTTATATGAATACTGAAAAGTATTAATTTGTTTTGAAATGAAAGTATATGGTAGATATATATATATATTTTGATATATGAAATCTCATATAGAATTTTACCATATGCTTTACATGATATAGAAAAGAAAGATAAAGATTTAAATGTTTTATGAGACTGTAGGCACCCTAAAAGAATTAAACTCAATAAAGCATAGTGGAAACCGCCTAATTGGAGCTTTGCTCATTAGGCAGGGAGATGCTTGTCCGACAATAGTCGTGGACAGGTCTCAGTCACGCCTGATCAGTGGGGCTGAGAGAGATGAGGTCTATGGCCATAGATAGTGCCCTAGTTGGTTTCCAGAGGACAATGACATGATTTTCACTGCTAGCTACAGTGATTTAAGTCTTTATTGATAGAGAGATGATAGGGATCTAGCCTAGTCTCTAACCGATATGATATGAAGTCTAGAGTATGATTTTATTGATATGAACTCTAGACTTGACATGATTTATATTGTACATGAAACAGATTTGAAAAGAAATATGTTTTGAAACAGTACATGTTTTAAAAGTCCATGAGATATGAATTCGACACTTATATGATTTATATGTGATTTTGTGTCGAACATGGCATAATATGCAATCTAGAGTATAGTTTGATTTGATATGAACTCTAAACCTGATATGATTTACAGTAAATGTTTTAAAAGTATATGATAAATGATTTCGACATTTACATGATTTATATACAATTTTGTGTCGAATTTGAAACGACATGCGGTTTAGAGTATAGATTGATTTGATATGAACTCTAAACCTGATATGATTTATAGTATATGAAAAATGTTTTAAAACCGCACATGTTTTAGACATGCTCTGAAAACGAATACATGAATTGAAATTGAATATGTTTCTATTATGCCTTAACGACAAACTTGAAATGAATTGAAAATTCATATGTTGAGCATGTCCTAAAGTATATATGATATGATTTGAAATGATAGCGGTTTATACAGAAAAAAATTACATGAATTGCATATTAAACCCTGATATGATAATATGCTTAGTATATGAGAATTCCATGAGGAATGTCATGACTCGACGTTAATGATGTTTCATCTATACGATGACATGATATGATATATGAACATAAGATTGATATGAAGAGAATTCTGAAGATTGATATGAAGAGAATTCTGATCTTACTCTATCGTGATCATAAATTCCCATACGATAAGTGATATGAATTGATATAAGACGGGAATATGATTGTTAAATGTAAAGTGACTCGATAGGATATCTCAATTAAACATGAAGAATATATGAGGAGTACCATGACTCGGTGGTAACGATATTTCATCTATATGATGTCATGATATGATATGAAACATGAATATAGAAATACACGAAGAGAATTATGACTTCGTACCACCGTGATCATGATCCACAATATGAGAATGGATAAGAGATGATATGAGAATTGATAAGAGATGATATGAGAATCGATAAGAGATGATAGAATACAGAAATATGATTATGAAATGAAAAGTAAATATGAGAATTGATATGAGATGATAGCATACCAAAGTATGATTATGAAATGAAAAGTGAAAATGAGAAGTGATAATGAGATGTATCGATGAGAAAGGATTAACTGTAATTGCATCCTTACAAGTTTTAAGCATTGCTATTTAAGACAGTGTAATCCTACTCATGTATTTATATTAGTATCTTACTGAGCCGTGGTTTTGCTTACCCCACTAAATTTCTTCTCTTTCAGATTATTGAAGTTAACATCTGCCATGTGAGCTGCTCAGTGGGCATCGGAGACGGTATATGGACTTGGTACTAGTCTTCTGAGGTATATGTTTTTTATAAAATACTTGTTTACATGTAAGACTTAAATTGATGCATAGTACATATTCTGTTTAACAAGTCGGGATGTAACTAAGAACCATTTCCGTGGTTGTTAAATATTTAAATGGAATAACTATGGGTCAACGAGATAGTATAGTAACTACACTGACACCGAATACAAACCTTAAAATGAAAAAGAAAAATTTAGTCCATAAATTTGTAGACTAAGAAAAGTATAAGTATAAAGGAAAGTCCCGGCCTTCGGGTCGTGACACGAGGTGACTGTGGCGGTGCCAAGACCGGACGGCACCGCCGTTTTCTTCTTCTCCTTTCCCTTTTGGTTTCCGCCGGTTTGCTTCGATTTTTCCTTCCTTTTCGAGCCGTCGCCGTTGACCTTTACCCTTCCTCAGCTTTCTCCATCGCCGGCGACGCCCTCGCCTCCCTCTCCTCTTTTCCTTTCTCCAGCGACAGGGCCGGTCGCCCTCGGGTTGGCAAAATCAGGATCCTTCCCGATTCTTCTCTTCTTTTTCTTTCTGTTTCTTTTTTTTATTTAATTCATTTAATTATATATACATATATATACATAAATTATATATACATAATACATATAATAATATTATTATATATATTATAGTACTATATAACTATATTATATATATATATATATAAAGATATATATATTTTATGTATTATCAAAATACATATTTAGTATATATATTAGTTTAATTTAAATTACTTAACATTTATATATTCCTTTATATATAAATGTAGAAAATTCCATATATATTGTATTTACAATATATATTTTTATTTAAACTTTAATGTAAGATAGTATTTACATTTTTCTCATATATGTGTATATATATGTGTATATATATATATATATATATATTTATATATACATAAAATATCATACTTGAATATATATGTATTATTTAAATTTATAAAATAGTATATATATACTTATATATACCAATGTGTATTTAATATATACTATATATACCATATGGTATTTAAATACATATGTATTTGTATAAAAATACATTTATATAATTTATAATTATATACATATATTTCTCTTTTTCTTATTTAATTTGGATTCCCATTTATCCAAATTAAATCTCCTCTTTCCATTATTTTCCATAATTCCAATTTTTATTTTCCTTCACTCGTATTTCTCGATTTATCACTTCCTCAATTCTCGAGATTTTCACCAATATCTCGTTCTCATAATTTTATTTATTTATTTATTTCCAATATTTATTTTCTCCAATATTTATTTCCAATAAATGGAAAATTTACGGTTATCACAGGTGGCCCCCGAGGCGACTTTACAATCATGAGGTAGGCTGTCGCCCAACACTCACTCAACGTATTATCCGTTTTGGGTGATCACCGCCCTCACGGCTTTGTCCCAAGTTGCCTGGAGTACATCCCAGAACATTTAACACCTTGAATGCTTTTCAGTTCAAACTTAGGACCTCTTCAAGCATCTGGGTTCTACAACACTCATACCATTTGGACAACTTGTCCAAATGGTATGAGTGTTGTAGAAGCCAGATGCTTGAAGAGGTCCTAGGTTTGAACTGAAACGCGCTCAAGGTGTGCTCGTTTTTATTGTAAGGACCCTCGTGGCACTTTGTTCCCGTAGGATTCAAGAGGTGGCCCCCGAGGCGACCATACAATAGTGAGGTAGGCGGTCGGAATTTTGGGAAAAGCAATTGTTGTCTATGTGCAGAGGTGACATACAATCATGAGGTGACTTTGGGAAAAGTCATGCCATCTCCAATTGATGCTTTGCTATTTTGCTTCACGTGCACATGGTTAAACTTGGCATTAAAGGAGGCTGTTAACTTACTATTTTATTTTATTTCTTTACATTATTAAATTGGTTTTGAATTAGTTTATTGTTTAATCTAAAGTATGAATTGCAAATTTAATTTGTTGATTTATGCTAAAATGAACATGAACTGATTTTTTTTACTAGGAATTTGATTGAGCCTACTTGCATATTTTATGTCTTTATGATTAATTGATTAATTCTTAAATTCTAGTATCATTCATTGTGATTAATTAAATCTTTTGATTTGTGTTATTAATTGGCCACCTTTAATATAATCAATTGATTGTTTGAGACATGGTAAGGGTACACATCATATGCTAAGCCATGTATAGCTCTCTTGAATGATTGAATAAATATTTGAGGCATACATCAAGCTAGAATATTTATTTGGTTCTTATTAGATGTTCTTCTGTTCTTAATGGATTTTTAATCATTGATTATACTACACATCATAAATAATTTAATGATTAAAACTATTTGATTATAGCTGCCATCAAACAGAGTTATCATATATTAGGAAGAATGAACTCTAGAATTGAATTGAGATTTTTAGAATTGAAGACATAAAATTGCAATATATTGGTGAAATCAAATTCGTAGGCTTTTTGATGGAGATCCACTTGCTCGTGATGTTCATGATGCTAAGGATCCATTAGTCATCCAAGGAGGTCCAATTACCCGAGCTCGAGCTAAAAAGACGAAACAAGCCCTGGCCTCATTCATTCAACAAGCTCTGGCATCATTGAAGTGTCAAGGAAGCTTCCATGAAGAGTCCCAAGACATCTATACTTGCTTGAAAGCCCAAACGACATGAGCATGGTTTACTATCTTATTTTAGCTTAACAATAAGATGGGCTAAGTGTTTGGATAGCCCACGTTTGAGTCTTGTTGTGTCTTGGACTATTTATTTTATGTAACTAGGTTTAGGCATAAATTTGGGTTTAGTCTTATTTTCTATTGGTGTTAATTCCAGCCCACTTGTTTATGGGCTTAAGTGCTAGGTATTATTATAAATACCTTGTAAACGCTATTGATAATCAGATCAGTAATTTGAATTTTCAGAATTTGAGTGTGCCTTTCTCTTGGGTTCCCTCTCTACTAGGCTTATCAAGGTTTTCTTCCTTGTGGCGCCTCCTTCTTCACCATCCACCATTGCTATACCTTAAGTTCTCGAATTCTTATTTGAAGGGTCAAGGTCCAATACCTTTGGGTTCGAGTCTCTTTAGGCTTCGAGTCTAGGTTTCAGAAGTTTGTCCTGTTGCATTTTAGCTCCTTCAAATTCCAAGCTACGTTTCTCTTGTCCGTGCGCATCATTTGGTATCAGAGCTCAAGTTTCGATTCTGGTTTGTCTGTGCGTCACTCACTTTTCAATTTTTGGTTTGCTGGTTTCGATTTTTTTCCTCCTCTCTTGTTGGTTTTGATTTCTAGCAGCACCCCTCACAAAAAAAAAACCCTAGCCGTACCCCTCACAAAAAAACCCTAGCCGCACCCCTCACAAAAAACCCTAGCCGCACCCCTCACAAAAAAAAACCCTAGCCGCACCCCTCACAAAAAAAAACCCTAGCTGCACCCCTCAAAAAAAACCCTAGCCGCACCCTCCTCTCTTCAAGGAAACCACAACACTCAGAGTAAAAAAAATAGAAAGAAAAGAAAGAAAAGAAGAATTCAAAAAAAAAGCAGAAATCGAAAAAAAATTTTGCGGTACTGTTCAAACAGGAAAATTTGGTTGAGTTAGGAGGCGTGTGAGTACCCGTTTTAAAGGAAACGATGAAAGAACCACGGGCCCCACACTATCTTGGCCAAATTTCATCGTCTTCTTATAGTTTTAGGCCATTTTTTGTTTTTTTGTCATTCTAGTGATTTTTTTTATTTTTTTATTATTTTCTTATTCTGTCTTTCTTTCTTTGAGTCACCCTAGCCCTAGCCACACCTTTCCGTGCAAAAAAAAAGAATTCGAAAAAAAAATCAGGAAAAAAAAAGAAGAATTCAAAAAAAAAATCTTGGTGACAATACTTGGTGAATTAGTTGATTTTGTGAGGTTGATTCTTTGATTAAGTCTCTAGTGCGATTGTGAACCTATAGAGTTAAGGTAGAGTAAGGGAAAAAGGCATGAGTGTGTGAGAGACATTAGTAGAGAAAAGCCAAATTCCTTGAGTGAAACACGAGTGTAAACACGTGAGGATATCTTTGTTGAAAATGTCTTCTGAAAGTGATAAGTCCGACTTTAAAAAGATTGAATTCATGCTTCAGGCAATGCAACAACAGTTCCAACGGATGGACGTGAAATTCAATGACATTCATGATAAGTTGAACCAACATGAAGCTCAGTTTGCAAAGATCCAGCAAGGTGATACTTCTCGTCTAAAAAGTAAGGTTGTTGCCAATGACGAGTATGATGATAATATTGGGTATGACTCGAATGAAGAATCTGGGATAGATAGACATCATAGAAGGTCCCATGGGTATAGAGATCGAGTTGATAGAGCTCGTGATAGAGGCAAGGAGAAGATGGATGGAAACCTTGGCAGTATAAAATTGAAGATTCCTCCTTTCCCAGGCAAGAATGATCCTGAGGCGTATTTGGAGTGGGAAAGGAAGCTTGAAATGGTGTTTGGCTGCCACCACTACTCTGAAGAAAAGAAGGTCAAACTTGCAGCAATTGAGTTCACAGAGTATGCTATGGTTTGGTGGGATCAGTTAGTCACTAATAGAAGAAGATATGGTGATCCTCCAGTGTCTACATGGGATGAGATCAAGCGCATCATGAGGAAGAGATTTGTTCCTACTCATTACTACAGGGAGTTATACCAGAAACTCCAAGGTCTGACTCAGGGCTCAAAGAGTGTTGAGGATTACTACAAAGAGATGGAAATGACCATGATTCGAGCCAATATCCAGGAGGATGCAGAGGCTACTATGGCTCGTTTTCTCGAAGGCTTAAACCGTGAGATTGCCAATGTAGTAGAGTTGCAGCATTACATGGATTTAGAGGAGATGCTGCATGTGGCCATCAAAGTGGAAAGGCAACTCAAAAGGAAAGGTAAATCTCGTTTTACTTCTAGTTCAGTTCCTGTTTGGAAATCTAACACCTTTCATAGGGATGATAAGCCTGTGTCTACGCCTAAGTCAGAGAGCTTTGCTAAGCCCAAGACTGAGGGCCCTCCAAAGCCCAAGACTGAACCTGCCCAAGCATCCCAAAGCAGGACATGTGACATTAAGTGTTTCAAGTGTTTAGGTCATGGACATATTGCCTCTCAGTGTCCCAACCGTAGAGTTATGATCATGCTTGGGAATGGAGATGTTGAGAGTGAAGGTTCTGAAATCGGTATAGAAGATGAGATGCCTGCATTAGAAGATGTCGACGAAGAAGAAGTTGTTGAGTATGCTGCTCATGGTGAAGCACTTGTTGCTAGGCGTGCTCTTACTACTCATGTGAAGTTTGAGGATGAGGCACAGCGCGAGAACATCTTCCATACGAGATGCCATATTAGTGACAAGGTATGTACTGTAATCATTGATGGTGGGAGTTGTACTAATGTTGCTAGCACATACCTTGTTGATAAATTAAAGTTGCCCACTACCAAGCATCACCACCCATATAAGTTGCAATGGATTAATGACAGTGGTGAAGTCAATGTGGTGAAGCAAGTCTTGGTTCCTTTTCGTATTGGAAGGTATCACGATGAGGTGTTGTGTGACGTGGTGCCTATGCAAGCTAGCCACCTATTGCTGGGTAGACCGTGGCAGCATGATCGGAGAGTCCTCCATGACGGTTACACTAACCGTTACACCTTTACTATGGCTGGCAAGAAGATCGCTCTCGCTCCCCTTAGCCCCAAGGAGATTTATGAGGACCAATTACGGCTAAAGGAGCAACATGATGAGCTAAGGAAGCAAGCTAAAGAAAACAAGGAAAGCAAAACAGTGAGCTGCTATGCCAAACCCCGAGATGTGAAGACTGCGTTTCTTGCTAAGTCTCCTATCCTTTTACTCTTATTTAAAGATTCTTATTTTATTGATGCTGAACTCCATGATACTTTGCCTACTGATGTTGTCTCATTGTTGCAGGAGTTCGAGGATGTATTCCCTGAGGAGATCCCAAGTGGATTACCACCGATTCGTGGGATAGAGCACATGATTGACCTTGTCCCCGGAGCTACCATTCCTAACCGTCCAGCCTACAGAAGTAATCCCGAGGAGATGAAGGAGCTTCAAAGGCAAGTTGAGAAGCTCATGAGGAAAGGTTATGTGAGAGAGAGCATGAGTCCTTGCGCCGTGCCCGTACTTCTTGTGCCAAAAAAAGATGGGACGTGGAGGATGTGCGTTGACTGCCGAGCCGTCAACAAAATCACCGTAAAGTACCGCTATCCTATTCCTAGGCTAGATGACATGCTTGATGAATTGCATGGTGCATGCATGTTTTCTAAAATTGATTTAAAGAGCGGATATCACCAAATTCGTATGAGAGAAGGTGATGAATGGAAAACCGCATTCAAGACTAAACATGGTCTCTACGAGTGGTTAGTTATGCCTTTTGGCTTGACTAATGCACCTAGTACATTCATGCGTTTAATGAACCATGTTTTACGTGATTTCATTGGTAAGTATGTGGTTGTCTATTTTGATGATATTTTGATATACAGTAAGAGCCAGCATGAGCATGTTGAGCATCTTAGGAATGTTCTTACTATTTTGAGGAATGCAAATTTGTATGCCAATTTTAAGAAATGTACATTCTGCACTGATAAGATTGTTTTTCTTGGGTATGTCGTTTCTTCACATGGCATTTCTGTTGATAATGAGAAGGTAAAGGCAATTAAAGATTGGCCGGTACCTAAGTCTGTTTCTGAGGTGCGTAGTTTCCATGGTTTAGCTAGTTTCTATCGTCGATTCGTTAGAGATTTTAGCACTATAGCTGCACCTTTGATCGAAGTGGTCAAAAAGAATGTTGCATTTCATTGGGGTCCTGCACAAGAGCATGCTTTTAATTTGCTCAAAGATAAACTTTGTTTTGCTCCTTTGTTATCTCTGCCTGACTTTACTAAAACTTTTGAGATTGAGTGCGATGCCTCAGGTGTAGGTATTGGAGTTGTGCTTATGCAGGAAAAACGCCCAATTGCTTTCTTTAGTGAGAAGTTAAGTGGAGCAGCACTTAACTATCCCGCATATGACAAGGAGATGTACGCGTTAGTGAGGGCCTTGGAGACATGGCAACATTACTTGTGGCCCAAAGAATTTGTCATCCACACTGATCATGAGTCCTTGAAGCATTTGAAAGGACAGAGTAAGCTGCATAAGCATCATGCCAAGTGGATAGAGTTCATTGAGATGTTCCCGTATGTGATCAAGTACAAACAAGGTAAAGAGAACGTCGTAGCTGATGTGTTATCTCGTAGGTATACTCTTATCACTACTCTTGATGCTAAACTTTTAGGATTTGAGTATATCAAAGAACAGTATGCTGATGATGTTGATTTTGGTAATGTTTATGATGCATGTGCTACATCTGGTTTTGGCAAGTTCTTTAGGCATGATGGGTTCTTATTTAGAGAAAAAAATTATGTGTGCCAAGGAGTTCATTGCGCGAGCTGTTAGTTAGAGAAGCCCATAGTGGAGGATTAATGGGTCACTTGGAGTTAGGAAAACTCTAGATGTTTTGCAAGAACATTTCTTTTGGCCTAACATGAGGAGAGATGTAGAGAGGTTATGTGCTCGATGCATTTCATGTAGGCAAGCTAAATCTAGAGTTCATAATCATGGTTTATATACTCCTTTACCCATTCCTACTACTCTGTGGACTGATATCTCTATGGATTTTGTTTTGGGCTTGCCTCGAACAAAATGCGGTAGAGATTTTGTTTTTGTTGTGGTTGACAGGTTCTCTAAGATTGCTCATTTCATTGCTTGCCACAAGACGGATGACGCGAGCAACGTTGCTGACCTTTTCTTCAAAGAGATAGTGCGTCTACATGGTGTACCAAGGACCATTGTTTATGATCGAGATGCAAAGTTCCTTAGTTACTTTTGGAAGACGTTATGGGGAAAGTTGGGAACTAAATTGTTATTCTCCACCACTTGTCATCCCCAGACTGATGGACAGACTGAGGTCGTCAACCGAACGTTATCTACATTATTGAGGTCCATTATTCAGAAGAATTTGAAGAATTGGGAAGATTGCTTGCCCCATGTGGAGTTTGCATATAACCGCAGTGTCCACTCCACTACTAGTTGCTCTCCATTCAAAGTTGTTTATGGCTTCAATCCTCTTACTCCTTTGGATTTGTTGCCATTACCTAGTGCGGAGCAGAGTAACTTGGATGGAGAACAGAAGGCTAAGTTTGTGAAGCAACTCCATGAGAGAGTTCGTCAAGCTATTGAAAAGAAGACTGAGCAGTATACCACCCAAGCAAATAAGCATCGAAAGAAAGTAGTCTTTGAGCCTGGTGATTGGGTTTGGGTGCATATGAGAAAGGAGAGGTTTCCTGTTCAGCGACGAACCAAGTTGCATCCCCGAGGAGATGGACCATTCCAAGTCATAGAGAAGATCAACGATAATGCCTACAAATTGGATCTTCCTGGTGAGTATGGTGTATCTGCTACTTTTAATGTTTCTGATCTTTCTCCCTTTTCTTTTGATGAAGGTATATGCGATTTGAGGACAAATCCTTTTGAGGAGAGGGGGAATGATGGAGATCCACTTGCTCGTGATGTTCGTGATGCTAAGGATCCATTAGTCATCCAAGGAGGTCCAATTACCCGAGCTCAAGCTAAGAAGACGCAACAAGCCCTGGCCTCATTCATGCAACAAGCTCTGGCATCATTGAAGTGTCAAGGAAGCTTCCATGAAGAGTCCCAAGACATCTATACTTGCTTGGAAGCCCAAACGACATGAGCATGGTTTACTATCTTATTTTAGCTTAACAATAAGATGGGCTAAGTGTTTGGATAGCCCACGTTTGAGTCTTGTTGTGTCTTGGACTATTTATTTTATGTAACTAGGTTTAGGCATAAATTTGGGTTTAGTCTTATTTTCTATTGGTGTTAATTCCAGCCCACTTGTTTATAGGCTTAAGTGCTAGGTATTATTATAAATACCTTGTAAACGCTATTGATAATCAGATCAGTAATTTGAATTTTCAGAATTTGAGTGTGCCTTTCTCTTGGGTTCCCTCTCTACTAGGCTTATCAAGGTTTTCTTCCTTGTGGCGCCTCCTTCTTCACCATCCACCATTGCTATACCTTAGGTTCTCGAATTCTTATTCGTAGGGTCAAGGTCCAATACCTTTGGGTTCGAGTCTCTTTAGGCTTCGGGTCTAGGTTTCAGAAGTTTGTCCTGTTGCGTTTTAGCTCCTTCAAATTCCAA
The DNA here is from genome assembly GCA_032173925.1 of Heritiera fomes. NCBI lineage: Eukaryota > Viridiplantae > Streptophyta > Magnoliopsida > Malvales > Malvaceae > Heritiera > Heritiera fomes. Next base: position 32,318,396 of record JAPDPM010000002.1, on the reverse strand, counting down.
GCTACGTTTCTCTTGTCCGTGCGCATCACTTTTCTCTATTGGTTAATTTCTTGATTTTATTAGGTTAATTAATTTAATTAGTTAATTTAGTTATTAATTAGATACTTAGGTAATTTATTTTATTTGACTTTCATAATTTTTAGGGCATAAGTAGTTAAATTTTAATTGAATAAATTTAACAAATCTCTATGGGATCGACTTTTGTATTTGCACGCTATATTATCTTGATTCATGCACTTGTGAGAATATAACTTTTTGTTCATCAGTATGGAAATGAGAAGCTCATGGATTGTATGGAAAATGCAGAGGTGTTGATGTAAAATTTATCAAATAATGATTATAAAATTGATATAACAATAAATAATGAACAAGTATAAGGTTAAGTTGAAAAGAAGATAAATTTAGAGTATGAGAAGGCATGAAACTATGGAAGAGAAAAGATAATGTGTAACGTCTGAAATTAGAAAATTTTGAACTAAATTTTTTTCCTTTTCGATACTATCTTTCTTATTCAATTATTCAGTATCAGTCAATCTGCGTTCAGTGTCGATGGAAGTTCGATGTGCAATTTCCAATTTAATTAAATACTTATACCATTAAATAAATAATTTATAAATAATAAATAAGTATTCGTAAGTAAAACTGTAACATAATATTTATAATTTCTGTGTACAACAATTTAGGGTAATTTACATCCCACAATTTATTTACATACTCTATCTATAGTTATTGTGCAAATACATGTCTAAATATAAGTATAAAATTCCATATATACTTGTTCACTTGATACTTTAGAACTCCTAATAATTTTCTTCGACTAACAGGTTGCAGCGATTGACACGTACACTGAGGGGCTATCTGGGATGGTGATTAAGGGGGTGAGTTTTGGGGAAAGCCCAGTAAGAAACACATAAAAAAGCACATACTATATGCAATTAAATAAATAATTCATTTTACTAATCAAGAAAAAGGTCTATTAAATATAAATATTAAAGTGCAATAAAAATATTTATTTCCTAATGTCTCACTAAGGCACGCTATGCAATGCAAATTCAAATTGTTAATCAGTATAAAACCTTTAATAGATTATGCAATGCAATTTCAAATCGATATCAGTATATAAAACAGTTTATTTAAATAATGTTATAAAAATCGTCTCCTGAAATATTCCAATATATAAACAGTTAATTGAAACCCTACAATAAACAGTTCAGTATTGGTAAACAGTTCAATATCAGTGAACGATTCAGTATCAATAATCAATTCAATATCAGTAAACAATTCAATTCGGTAAAACAATACAGTATAGTGGAGACAGTCACATCCAATAGAATCATGCATGATCAATAACAATATCCCTGAAGGGACGATCAATAACATTATTCCCGAAGGGACGATCAATAACAGTATCCCTAAAAGGACATCAATAACAGTATCCCCGTAGGGACGATCAATAATAGTAACGAATGGCCATCGTCGAAACAGTGCACATAGTTCGCACTGGTCAGGTGCTTACGGTGGAAACTTGTGGGTTTGACCATAATCATACAGTCATATACAATAAACCTGCGGATTGGACCAAGTCCGCAATCATATAACAGTATGCATGATCACTAAGGTATGACTGTCTCAAAACAGTTTCATAAATCATTTCATTTAACAGTAGAAATCATTTTCAAATAACGATTAATAGTAGAAATCATTTTAGATAGCAGTTTGTAGTAGAAATCGTCTCAAATAGCAATTAACAGTAGAAATCATTTCAAATAGCAATTTACTGTATAAATCATTTCAAATAGCAATTATCTTCAGTCAGTAGGAAAACATGTAAAGTAATAATAAAATTTCATGTTATGCAATTGAATCATTTCATTTAATTAATCTCATGGAAAACACTTCATGTATAATAATAAAAAATATTTCATGCAAATAAAATGATATTTTGATTTATACGAACGTAAAATAAATTTCTGTTTCCTTATGGAGGAAGATTTGGGTACAAAACGGTTATAATTTGGTTAAGGAAAGTTTATTGATGTAAATAAATAGAATTTATTCTATGCAACTCCTATACATGTTTCTTACCTTTATTTCTGCGAAATGTAGGAATTCGATCATATTACGTACACTTATCATTTGAATTTAACACTGCACGTTAATTCTAAGCATATTTAAGATTCCATATTTCAACTATAATAATAATAATAATAATAATAATAATAATAATAATAATAATAATAATAATAATAATAACAATAATTTTATTAATTCTATTTCCAAACATAATGTCACAGCCCGTGACCCTATTTTTCACCTTATTCTATACATCTTATTTGGTTGGGCTGTCTGCGATACTTTACTTTTCTTTTACATATAAACAATTACATATTAAATTATAATATGAATTACATCCCCTATTTTAATTCATAAGGAAGTAGTACTGTAGATAAGTCTAAATACAGAAAATAAATGATCATACCTTATTAAATAAATCAAGCTGTCGCATCGTCCCCAAATGCACAGCCGAAGTCCTTTAGATGTCAGACTCTTAGTCCTCAAAAACCTGAAATGTTAATATTAAGGGGTGAGCAAACCACGGCTTAGTAAGGGAATTATATGCATACTTGATATTCAGCTTCCTATATGCTGAAAATCTTTTTCATTTTTCCTATGGGGCTCTAGGGTCGCATGTAGGAAGGATACTACAGTCGGCTAGGGATCCGGATGGAGTAAGGTAGGTATTTTGAAATACCTATCTTGTCCCGGAACCTAGAAGCAACTGTAGAGAGTAATTTTCTTTTCGTTTGGAATTTTAATCCTTTTTACCTTTTTATTCCATAACATTTTCATATTCTTTTCAAAATAATGCTTTTATAAAATAAAGCATTTAAATAAAGTAACTAATATTCATATATTCTTTGAAAAGAATATTAGTTAAATTCTCATCATTCTCATTTAAAACTTATTTCATGTTTTACTATAAAACCATAATTAGTACAGTACTTTAAATAGCAAAATCAGCTATTAAATCCTTTTCGTATAACATATATATCATTTAAATCTAATATTCAATTTAAAAATTAAAATAAGAATATTAGATTTATTTTCCTCCTCTTTCCTTTTCATATGGAAAACATATCACATATCATATGAAAATCATTTCATAGTACTCAACTCAGTACCGTAAAAAGCATTATATAAAATGTTGTAAATCACTTCCATTTAACTTGTCACATATCATGTAAAACATTTATATTTCACATATAACATATCATATAAAACATTTCTCATATATGGAGACTTAGGCACGCACGCCCAGCCCGTCTACTGGGTCGTTACTTATATCATGCTATAGACCTCGAAGGGTACAAATAATCATGTCAGATCTATGGCCATAGTCTATAGTTGTCCTCGGCGGATCACTGATCAGGTGTCGACCGGGACTACATATCACATATTACATGTTACATATCACATATCACATATCAACATGATAGGATGTCATCTAGTCTCAAAACCGTATTTTTCATCATCAAAAACCTTTATGGAATTTATAAAAATATATATAATTTCATAATTTAAAACCATAAAGGTTATAAAACCATTTAGTGAATATTTAAGAAATATTTAAAAATATTCACTTTATTTCCTTTCATTTTTCATCTCGTATTACATGTAATTTACATATCAAGAGAATTTTCAGTGATTTCATTATCACCTTTCTCGAAGATAATTTTTGGTGATTTCATTATCACCATTCTTGAAAACATGAATATTTTAAAATCACTTTCATTTTATTCATGTTTTTTTTGAAAATATTCATTTTCTCGATTTTCGTGGTTGAAAATCCTTTTTCGTGTAATAAAATCATTATTATGATTTTATGTAGTTTTCTAGAAATTTTCGGTAATTTTCGATAATTTTTTGGCAGTATAACAGCTGCCGATTGGCTAGCCTCCTGCACGAAAAATACAGTTTATAATTTCAACTGGTACTTCACCATAATTTTCCAACCATTCATTCATCGCAATATTTTCATAAATATTTTCATAAAATATTTCATAATTAAAATAATGCAGACTGAATATCCTTACAATGCTGCACATGCATCCCTTACCTTTTCTGGGTCGGCGACTTCCTCTTGTCGATCGCGCCCGTACTCCATCTCTCCCGATCCATCGTCTCGATCGCTGAGAATAATTTCTGAAAATTAAATTCTAAATTTTAGAATTTTCATAAATAAATTATTAAATTTTTTACTTGAAATCATTTTCCGGAATTCTTACCGAATTTTCGTAATTTCTAAGTTTCTGAATTTCCCAAGATTTCTCATAATTTCTGAAATTTCCTGTGATAACCGCAAATTTTCTATTTTTGGAAATTAGTATTAAAGAAAATAGATAAAACGAAATAAATAAATTAAAGTTGTAACGACCCGTTACCATATTTTTCACCTTATTTTACACAATTTATCCGGTTGGGCTGTCTGTGATACTTCACTTTATTTCTTATGTTAAACAATTTCATAAAATATTGTTTATATTACATACATCCCCTATCTTACTTAATAAGCAAGTAGTACTGCATACATGTCTAAATACAGAAAATAAATGATCGTACCTCATATAAATCAGTCGGTCTGTCACATTGTCCTTTGTGTACAGTTGTAATCCACAAATATTAGATCTCACCATCATTAAAACCTGAAATGTTTAAAATTAAGGGGTGAGCAAACCACGGTCAGTAAGAGAGTTATATGTCACACTTGATATTCAGCTATCTATATGCTGAAAATAATTTTTCATTTTCTTTAAAATCTTCCTAGCTGGCTCTAGGCTCACATGTAGGAAGGATACTACAGTCGGCTAGGGATCCAGATAGAGTAAGGCAGGTATTTTAAAATACCTGACTTGTTCCGGAACCTAGAAGCAACTGTAGAGAATACCAACTCTATTGTTTTCAAAACGATATAATTTTCGTTTTTCCACATAGTAAACCACTTATTTCTTTTCACTTCAGTATACTTTAAAACACGTGGCAGTTCAGTAATAAAAACAGTGGTTTACTTCTCTTCAGTACAGTAAAAACAGTACAGTACAGTGATTTGTAAATATCCAATCATTGGATAATTACTTCTTCGATTATTTCTATCTTAGAAATAATTCTTATGATTATTCTTTTAGAATAACATTTATTTCTCTTTTCAAATCAGTAACCGTATCGTACAGTTCAGTAAAACAGTATATTTAGTAAAACAGTAATTCGATACGGTTCAATCAGTAACAATAAACAGTAGCTACCAGTTCAGAAAACAGTATAAGGTAGCTTTCAGTTCAGTAAACAGTAAATGGTAGCTTTCAGTTCAGTAAAACAGTAATCAATGGCTACCATTTCGGTAAACAGTACAGTTCAGTTACACAGTGTTTTGGTATGGTCTTTCATCAGTAAACAACAGTACCTAGTGGTTCAGTACAGTAAACAGTACAGTAAACAAGATTTCGCAAATCCTTTCAGTAAACAGTAAACAGTAAGTGATAAGTAATAAGTGAGACTAGGCAACACCCTACAAGTAAATCATGTTATCATTGTCCACTAAGGGACACAATAACAGTAATGAGATATATGGCCATGATCTATAATATGTCCTCGGTGTACGCTTGCTAGGCGACAATCCGGGACACTGATGACTAGCTAGTCAATCAGCCACGTGACAGTAACAGTATATGTGATGCATGAAGCTCGGGGCCTAAGTCTCAAAACAGTGTAACCGTACCATAGCCTTTATGGATTTTAAATACAAGAAATCGAAATATTTCACAAATATCCATAAGGCTCACATGTAAGAAAATCATCACCTTTATGAAATTTATAATTTAAATCACATTTTTCAAAATATTTCATAAAGGTATAAATCATGTTTTTCCATACAATGAAGACAGTTTGCAAAATCATCACTGAAAAAATAGAAGGGCAAAACTGTCTTTTTCCACAGTAAAACACATATGCACGCTTTTCCGTGCATTCCATCGAAAACATGGTTTTATAATTATCAGAATTTCAAACAATTCATTTTTATAATTTATGAAAATAAATTATTTATTCTCTAACTTTAAATTCTCATCACCATGTTTTCTTCTAAAAACACGTGTAGAGACCTCTAGTTTCGAAATCATATTTATTCATCATTTCTTAACCTTTTATGGAATTTTCATAATTAATTATTTCCATAATTAAAACCATAAAGGTTTTATATGAAATTAAGTGAATATTTAAGAATATTTAAGAATATTTATAAAAATATTCACTTTAGTCTCTTTTTCATTTTCATCTCGTTTCACGTGAAATATCACCGCCAGAGTGAATTTTCGGTGATTTCCTTTTCACCATTCTTGAAAACATGAATATTTTAAAATCAAATATCATTATATTCATGTTTTATGAAATTTACTTAATTTCTCGATTTTCGTACCCGAAAATCGTTTCACGTGAAATCAAATTATTTATTATGATTTTCGGTGATTTTCGGTAAGTTTCAGTAATTATTCGATAATTTTTCGGCAGTATAACGGCTGCCGATTTAGCTAGCCTCCTGCACGAAAAATACAGTTTATATTTTTCAACCGGTATTTCACCACAATTTGAAACCGATAATTCACCACAAATTTTAAAACTAATCAATATAAATTGCATTTATAAATTAAATGCATAATTTAAAACATGTGGCCGAATATCCTTACAGGCGGCACATGTCTCCCTTACCAGTTTCGGGTCGGCGATTGCCTCTCGAAGGTCGCACCCGTGTTCACCTCGCCCGATTCCATCGACTCGATCATCGAAGGAATTTTCTGGAATTTAAATTCTAAAATTTAGAATTTTTCCACAATTATTTAAATAAATAAATTATTTAAATAATTTAATACTTTTCGGGAATTCTTACCGATTCCTGTAATTCTCGGGATCTCCCGTAATTTTCGAATTCTCGGGAATTCTCCAAATTCCCGGAATTCTCCAAATTCCCGGAATTCCTTTTCCCTTTTCCCTTTTTCTTTCTTCTTTTTCTTTTTTTTCTTTTTTTTTCTCTTTTCTTTTCTTTTCTTTTCTTTTTCTTTTTCCTTTTTCTTTTCTTTTTCTTTTTCCTTTTCTTTTCCCGCCGGACCGGTCTGCCTCCTTCACCGCCGGTTCTCCTCCGGTGGCCGGTTCTTCGGCGGTTCAGGGCCTCCACAGCTGGTCGACGGCACGGCAAAGCCGGATCTGGCCTCCGTTCGTCACGAATCGATGGCACGGCGGCGGATCTACTCGGTTTTGGTTCGGTTCCTTCTCCTCCTCCGTCGGCCTTCCTCCGCCGTTCTCCACCTGAACCCTGTCATCCATCATCTTCCTCTCCCTCCGACGAAGCTTCGATGGCAGTGGCAGTGGTCGGTTTGGCCGGCACCGCCAGATCCATTTTCTTTTTCTTCCTGGCCTCCGCCGATCTTTTCCTTCGATTTTCCTTCCGTTTCTTTCGTTTCTCCGTCGTCGGTCGCCTCCTCTTCCAGCCCTTGTCTCACCGGCGACGTCGCTCTTCTCCTCTCCTTTCCTTCTCCGGCGACAGTAGCCGGTGCCACTCAGGAAGACAAAATCAGAAGTCTTCCCGATTCTGTTTCTTTCTTCTTCTTTCTTTTTTTTTGTATTTTATTTTATTTTATTATATACACATATATATATTATATATACAAAATACATATAATAATAATATTATATATATTATAGTACTATAGATATATTATATATATAAATGTGTATATATATTTCATGTATTAACAAAATACATATTTAGTATATACATATATGTTGAATTTAAATTACATAACATATATATATTTATATAAATGAAATAATATAATATATATTGTATGTACAATATATATATATATATTCTTCTCATTTTCTTATTTAATTTGGATTTGCATTTATCCAAATTAAATTTCCTTCTTTCATTATTTTCCATAATATCTCATCTTATTTTTCCGATTTAATTTTCCTTCACTCGGATTTCCACCATCCGTTTCCTTTCTCAATTCTCGGGATTTTCACCAATATCTCGTTCTCATAATTTTATTTATTTATTTATTTCCAATATTTATTTCCAATATTTATAATTTCCAATTAAATGAAAAATTTACGGTTATCACAAAAGTAAATAAATAAAATTTATTTACGAGATGGGAATATCGTTGAAATTCTCGAAATTGATGAAGTGAAGAAGTGGAGAAAAATTTATTTGGATAAAATTGAGGAAATTAATTTGGATAAATGGAAATCCAAATTAATTAAGAAATGAAAAGGGAAACTAAATTGGAATAAGGAGAAGGATGAAATTATGGAAAATAATGAAGAGGGAATTTAATTTGGATAATGGAAATCCAAATTAAATAAGGAAATAAAGAAAATAAAATGAAATATATTTATATAATTATATATTATATAAATATATTTTTATACAAATACATATGTATATATGGAATATAGTATATATTATAAAATGACATATATACTATTTTATATTAAATAAATACATGTATATTTTATATACATTTATGTATATAAATAAATATATATTTTTAAATTTAAAGTGTATATATAGATATACAAATTGTTAATACAAAATATATATATTTATAGATATTAATATAAAATATTTATATATATAGATTTGTATGTAAATATAAAGGATATAAATATATATAGATATTAATATAGTATATTAATATATAAAAATAAATAAATAAATAAGACAGAAACGGGATTGGGACCCCGTTTCTGTCCTAAAATAAAGGAAACAAAGGTAGAGAAAACAGAGGCGAGGCCGGCCGAGAGGAAGACCGCACCGGCGGAGAGAGGAGAGGACGTCGGTGACCGAAAAAGGAAAAGAAACGGCGAGAAAAAGAGAAGGAAAGAAGAGAATCGAAGCGGAAACCGACGAAGCCAGAAAGGAAAGGAAAAATGGCAGACGGCGGTGCCGGCCGATCCAAGCACCGCCACTGCCACTGAAGCAGCGCCGGAGGGAGAGGAAGACGATGGAGGCCACCAGAGGCGCAGTGAACGGCGGAGGAAGGCCGGCGAAGAGGCGGAAGAAACCGAAGGACAATCGACTCGATCCGCCATCGTGCCGTCGATCCAGGCCGAACGGAGACCACCAGCAGACTCGCCGTGCCGTCGGCCAGTTGTGGAGCCCTTGAACCCCCAAAGAACCGGCAGCCGGTGAAGGAAGAAGGTTGAACCAGCTGACGGGAAAAAGGAAAAGAAAAAGAAAAGAACAAGGAAAAAGAAAAAGAAAAAGAAAAGAAAGAGAAAGGAAAGAAAAGAGAAAAAGGAAGAAAAAGAGGAAAATAAGAAAAAGAGAGGAGAAAAAAAGGAGAATTTTGAAAATTACGAGAAATCTCTAGAATTCGGAAACCCAGGAATTACGGGAATCGATAAGAAATCCTGAAAAGTGATAAATTATTTAAATAATTTATTTATTTAAATAATTATGGAAAAATTCTAAATTTTAGAATTTTTAATTCCAAAAATTTCCCTCGATGACCAAGCCGATGGAATCGGGCGAGGTGAACACGGGCGCGACCTTCGAGAGTCAGTTGTCGACCCGGAACAGGTAAGGGATGCATGTGCAGCACTGTAAGGATATTCAGTCTGTATATTTTAATTTCGAAATATTTTATGAAAATATTTTATGAAATTATTATGATGAATGATTGGTTGGAAATTTGGAATGAAGTACCGGTTGAAATTATAAACTGTATTTTTCGTGCAGGAGGCTAGCCAATCGGCAGCCGTTATACTGCCGAAAAATTATCGAAAATTATTGAAAAATTCTAGAAAATTTATAAAATCATAATAAAAGATTTTATTTCACAAGAAACGATTTTCAACCACGAAAAATCAAGAAAATGATTATTTTTCATAAAACATGAATATAACAAAATTCATTTTAAAATATTCATGTTTTTGAAGTTGGTAATAATGAGATCACCGAAAATTCTCCCGATATATGAATTATATGTGATATGAAATGAAAGATAAAAAAAAGGGATAAAATGAATATTTACAAATATTTTCTTAAATATTCACTTGATTTATTATATAACCTTTATGGTTTTAATTATGAAATTATTATTTTTATAAATTCCATAAAGGCTTTCTGATGATGAAAAATATTGTTTTGAGACTAGATGGCAACCTTTATCATGCTGATATGTGATATGTGACATGTGATATGTAATATGTGATATGTGATATGTGATATGTAGTCCCGGCCGACACCTAATCAGTGATCCGCCGAGGACAATTATAGACTATGGCTATAGATCTGACACAATTATTTATATCTTGCGGGGTCTATAGCATGATCTGAGTAACGACCCAGTGGACGGGCTGGGCGTGTGTGCCTAAGTCTCCATATATAAAAATGTTTTATATGATATGTGATATGTGAAATGTAAATGTTTTACATGATATGTGACAAGTTAAATGAAAGAGATTTACAGCATTTTACAAAATGCTTATTTCAGTACTAAATTTAGTACTACGAGATGATTTCATATGATATGTGATACGAATATGTAATATGTTTTCAAAAGGAAAAAGAGGTTATAAGTCTAATATTCTTACTACGATTTTCAATTGAATATTAGACTATATGTGACATGAATATGTAATATGTTTTCCAAAAATGAAAGAGGAGGAAAATAAATCTAATATTCTTATTTTAGCTTTTAAAGTGAATATTAGATTTAAATGATATATATGTTATACGAAAAGGATTTAATAGCGGATTTTGCTATTTAAAGTACTGTACTAATTATGGTTGTACAGTAAAACATGAAATAAGTTTTAAATGAGAATGATGAGAATTTAACTAATATTCTTTTCAAAGGATATATGAATATTAGTTACTTTATTTAAATGCTTTATTTTATAAAAGCATTATTTTGAAAAGAATATGAAAATGTTATGAAATAAAAAAGGTAAAAAGGATTAAAATTCCCAACAAAAAGGAAATTGATGGAGATCCACTTGCTTGTGATGTTCGTGATGCTAAGGATCCATTGGTCATCCAAAGAGGTCCAATTACCCGAGCTCGAGCTAAGAAGATGCAACAAGCCTTGGCCTCATTAATGCAACAAGCTCTGGCATCATTGAAGTGTCAAGGAAGCTTCCATGAAGAGTCCCAAGACATCTACACTTACTTGGAAGCCCAAACGACATGAACATGATTTACTGTCTTATTTTAGCTTAACAATAAGATGGGCTAAGTGTTTGGATAGCCCACGTTTGAGTCTTGCTGTGTTTTGGACTATTTATTTTATGTAATTAGGTTTAGGCATGAATTTGGGTTTAGTCTTATTTTCTATTGGTGTTAATTCCAGCCCACTTGTTTATGGGCTTAAGTGCTAGGTATTATTATAAATACCTTGTAAACGCTATTGATGGATAGATCAGTTTTGAATTTCAGAATTTGAGTGTGCCTTTCTCTTGGGTTCCCTCTCTACTAGGCTTATCAAGGTCTTCTTCCTTGTGGCGCCTCCTTCTTCACCATCCACCATTGCTATACCTTAGGTTCTCGAATTCTTATTCGTAGGGTCAAGGTCCAATACCTTTGGGTTCGAGTCTCTTTAGGCTTCGGGTCTAGGTTTCAGAAGTTGTCATTCATCAACTTTGTTTCTGTCCTTTGCGTTTTCAGCCTCTTCAATTTCCAAGCTACGTTTCCTCTTGTCCGTACGTATCAGAAAGTATTCTCTACAGTTGCTTCTAGATTCTGGGACAAGATAGGTATTTCAAAATACCTACCTTACTCCATCCGGATCCCTAGCCGACTGTAGTATCCTTCCTACATGCGAGCCTAGAGCCCATAGGAAAAATGAAAAAGTTTTTCAGCATATAGATAGCTGAATATCAAGTATGCATATAATTCCTTTACTGAGCCGTGGTTTGCTCACCCCTTAATATTAACATTTCAGGTTTTTCGAGGACTAAGAGATTTGACATACGAGCATATCGGCTGCGCATTTGGGGACGATGCGACAGCTTGATTTATTACATAAGGTACGATCATTAATTTTCTGTATTTAGACTTATCTACAGTACTACTTCCTTATGAATTAAGATAGGGGATGTAATTCATAATATAATTTAATATGAAATTGTGTATATGTAAAAAAAAAGTAAAGTATCGTAGACAGCCCAACCATATAAGATGTATAGAATAAGATGAAAAATAGGGTCACAGGCTGTGACATTTCCAAATTCCAAAAATTTCCTTTTTCTTTCTCTTTTTCTCTTTTTCTTTCTTTCCTTTCTTTTCTTTTCTTTTTCTTTTTCTTTTTCCTTTTCTTTTTCCTTTCCTGGCCAGACCCGTCAGAATGGTTCACCGCCAGTTCTTCTCCGACAACCGGTTCTCTAGCGGTTCGTGGCCCCTCAGATGGCCGGCGTCACAACGAAGTTGGATCTGGCCTCCGTTCGGTCTGGATCGACAGCATGGCGACGGACCGACTCGATTTTGGTTTGGCTTCTTCTCCCTCTTCGCCACTCCTCCTCCACCATTCTCCGCCTCAACGATGGCCTCCCACCTCTTCCTCTTCCTCCGGTGAAGCTTCGTTGGCAGTGGCGGTGGTCAATTTCGCCGGCACCGCCAGATCACTTTTCCTTTTCCTCTTCCGGTTTCCGTCGGATTTCGCCACTGTTTCCTTCCCGAGTTTCCTTCTGTTCTTCTCCTTTCCCGCCGTCGGCAGCTCCTTTCTCCTCATTTCCTCCGGCGACAATTCCCTCTCTTCTCTCCCTCACCGCCGATAGGGTCGACCTCACCGGGCAGATCGGGTTCTCCCGATTTTCCTTTCCTCTTTTGTTTCTTTTTTTTTTTTTTAGTATATAATATACTATATAATATATTTTATACATATAATATATACTATATACTATACACATATTATTTCATATATAATATAATATAATATATATTATATATAAAATATATATTGTATATTACAAAATATATGTCTAGTATATATGTATATTTATATGTTTTAAATTTAAATAACTTTTATTTATATTTTCAAACTTTAATGTAAATCAATATTTACATTTCTCAATTTTACGTATATACATTTATATATACATAAAAGATTATACTAAAATACATATGTATTATTTAACTTTATAAAATAGTATATATATATATATATATATTCATATATACAAACGTATATTAATATATACTATATAGTATTCACATACATATGTATTTGTATAAAAATACATTTATATAATTTGTAATTATATAAACATATTTTATTTTCATCTCTCATTTTCCTTATTTAATTTGGATTTCCATTTATCCAAATTAAATTTCCTCTTTTCATTATTTTCTATAATTTCATCCTTCTCCTTATTTACAATTTATCTAAATTTAAATTCCTCAATTTCCTCACTTCCTAAATTTCTGGAATTTCAACGATATTCCATCTCGTAAATAAATTTTATTTATTTACTTTAATTTATTTATTTCCTCTTATCTATTTTCTTTAATATTAATTTTCAAAAATAGAAAATTTGCGGTTATCACATTCTCTCCACCTTAAGAAATTCGGTCCTCCGAATTTAACTTAATTCATAAGGTTGTAGCATCCTGTATACTTATCATTCTTGACCTTTTGATCATCTTTCGTATTATACTGCCAGTATACCTTTAAGGTCATAATCGCCTTTTATACCATTTCATATCATTTTCATCATATACTTATACTCCCTTAAATTTCTTATCAATTAGGAGTTATCCATTTCCACTCCTTTTCATATCACATATGATTCATATTATTCATCATCCATCTTCCTTATTTGATGCCAAGTCGATACATTTCGATAATTATCATTTACCGATTTAAATCAATAGTATGTAATGGTCCAGTAGCTTTCACATCTCGTGTATCCGCTCACTCAACATATCATCGAGCGTTTTCGTATTACGCTCAAACATTTTTACATCATGTACGGAGCGGTGCTGTCTATAAATTTGGAATCTCAGAGCCTTTTGCTATTTCCCATAACATATAGCTACTCAGAGATTCCCATCACATATAGAGCTCAGTGGAACTTCACATACATTCTCATCATTTTATAATCATATTTCGACTATGGCATTAAAGAATCTAAGTGTTTGATAATGGAGTAGTGATTTCATTAGACTATCAGTCTATAATCACTTCTATATTATCATATCTCTTTTAGATTCTTCATTATTATCCTCAATACTCTTTTCATATTTATTTCATCAACTGCTGTAGTTCATTTGCAGACTTTACGTCACATCCCGTGACCACATTTTTCACGTTTTTTTACACAACTTATCCGGTTGGGCTGTCTGTGATACTTCACTTTTCATATTCATTTAACTGTTAAATATAAAATTTATATTATCAATTACATCCCCTATTTTAATGCTCAAGAAAGTAGTAATGAAAGTAAGTCTAAATACAGAAAATAAATGATCATACCTCATATTATAAATCAAGCTGTCGCAGTGTCTCCAAATGCGCAGCTCGTAATCCTCAGATGTCAGATCTCTTAGTCCTCAAATATCTGAAATGTTAATATTAAGGGGTGAGCAAACCACGGCTCAGTAAGAGAGTTATATGCAACACTTGATATTCAGCTACCTATATGCTGAAAATAATTTTTTTACTTTCTTTAAATCTTCCTAGAGGCTCTAGGCTCAAATGTAGGAAGGATACTACAGTCAGCTAGGGATCCGGATGGAGTAAGGCAGGTATTTTGAAATACCTGTCTTGTCCCGGAACCTAGAAGCAACTGTAGAGAGTACTGTATAAATTGTTCTCAAAACGATTTAATATTCGTTTTTCATAGAGTAAACCATTTATTTCTCTTCACTTCAGTATGTTTTAAAACACGTGACAGTTCAGTAGTAAAACAACGGTTTACTTCTGTTCTCTTCAGTACAGTTAAAAATACGTGACAGTATAGTGGTTTGTAAATATCCAAATCATTGGATAAATCACTCTGTAATTATTTCTATCTTAGAAATAATTTTCAATGCTATTCTTTTTGAATAACCATTAATTTCTCTTTAGTTCAGTAACCGTATCTTATAGTTCAGTAAAATAATATATTTAGTAAAACAGTATCTTGATACGGTTTAGTCAGAAAACAATAAATAGTAGCTACTAATTCAGTAAATAGTATACAGTAGCTTTCAGTTCAGTATCATGGAGACCAGGCAACACCCTACATATATCATGCTATAATAATATCGTCCCAAATATGGGAAACACATGAGATCTATGGCCATAGTCTATGGGATCCACAGTGTGCACTGATCAGGTGTCCACTGGAGACGCTGATAGTAAGATCAGTATCTATCAGCAATAACACGTGACACGTGAGCATTATACGGGGCCTAACAGTCTCAAAACAATAAACACGTGATATAAATCCTATTTATGAAATCACTTTCACTAAATATAAGTTTAATCAATTCACAAATAGTCATAAGGAAAATATTTTCATCTTATGAATAACATTTATAAAAATATTCATACTGGGGTCATCATTCCCGAAAATATTCTAAACATTATAGAACATTATAAATCATATTTTCCATACAGTGAAAACAGTTTATAAAATAATCACTGTAAAACATAAAAGGTCATAACTGTCCTTTTTCACCATAAAACATATACGCACACTTTTCCGTGCTTTCTATCATAAACATGGTTTTCAAAGTTATCGGGATTCAAATCAATTATTTTTATGATTTATAAAAAATCAAAATATTTATTTTCCAAATCACCACTCTCGTCCTGTGTTTTCTCTGTAAACACATGCGAAGACCTTTTAGCTTCAAAATACTGTTCTTCACCTTCAATTACCTTTATGGAATTTTCTATAAACACTTATTCTCACCACTGAACCCATGAAGGATATTTCTAAAATCAAGTGAATATTTGAAGAAAGATTAGTAAAATATTCACTTTGGTCCTTTTTATTTTTCACCTCGTTTCACGTAAAATATCATCTATCGGAATAAATTTAGGTGATTTCCTTTTTTACCATTTTCAAAAACATGAATATTTTAAAATTAATTATTAGTATATTCATGTTTTATGAAAACTAATCGATTTCTCGATTTTCATGTTGAAAATCGTTTCTCATGATGAAAAATCGTTTATTATGATTTTTGGTAATTTTTCCAATAATTTTCGACAGCATAACGGCTGCCGATTGGCTAGCCTCATGCAAGGAAAATACAGTTTAAATGTCAACTGGTAAATCACCACAATTTTTCCAACCAATCAATATTAATAGCATTTATAAAATTAAATGCATAAGCTAAAACATGTGTGTCAAATATCCTTACAGGCTACACATGTCTCCCTTACCTGTCTCAGGTCGGCAACTGCCTCTTGAAGGTCGCGCCTGTGTTCACCTCACCCGATTCCATCAGCTCGGTTATCGAGAAAATTTTCTGAAATTAAAATTCTCAATTTAGAATTTTTTTCCAAATAATTTATTAAATTTACTCGAAATCCATTTTCTGGAATTCTTATCGAATTTCCATAATTTCCGAGTTTCTAAATTTCCCGAGATTTCTCGTAATTTTCAAAACTTCCAAATTCTGAAAATTTCCTTTTTCTTTCTCTTTTTCTTTCTTTCTTTTCTTTTCTTTTCTTTTTCTTTCTTTCTTTTCTTTTCTTTTTCTTTTTTCTTTTCTTTTTCCTTTCCTGGTCAGACCCGTCAGACTGGTCAGACCGGTTCACCGTCGGTTCTTCTCCGGCGATCGATTCTCCGACGGTTCAGTGCTCCTCAGCTGGCCGGTGCCACGACGAACCTGGATCTGGCCTCCATTCATCCCGAATCGGCGGCACGGCGACGGATCTACTCGGTTTACATTCAGTTTCTTCTCCTCCTCCGTCAGCCTTCCTCCGCCGTTCTCCGCCTCACCGATGGCCTCCCATGTCTTCCTCTTCCTTCGATGGTGGTGTGGCTGCAGTGGCAGCGACCAATTCGGTCGGTACCGCCGGTTCCCATTTTCCTTTTTCTTCCCCGGCTTCGCCGGCTTCTGCCTCTATTTCCTTCCCGATTTTCCTTCTGCTCTTCTCCTTTCCCGCCGCCAGCAGTTTCTTTCTCCTCCTTTCCTTTGGCGACGGTTCCCTCTCTACTCTCCTTCACTGCCAACAGGGTCGGCCTCACCGGGGTGATCAGGTTTCTCTCGATTTTTCCTTTCCTCTTTTGTTTTATTTTCTTTCCTTATTTAGTATATCATATACTATATATTATATACTATACTTTGTATTTTATACATATAATATATACTATATATTATACATATATTATTTCATATATAATATAATACAATATATATAATATATAATATATATTGTATATTACAAAATATATATCTAGTAGTATATTATATATTTTTAATTAAATAACCTTTATATTTATTTTCTTAAACTTTAATGTAAATTAATATTTACATTTCTTATATATGTATATATATATCCATATATATACATAAAATATCATATTTATATACATATGTATTATTTAAATTTACTAAATAGTATATATACATAAATATACTAATGTATATTAAAATATACTATATAGTATTTCAATACATATGTATTTGTATAAAAATACATTTATATAAATTATCAATTATATAAACGTATTTCTCCTTCATTTCTTATTTTCTTATTTAATTTGGATTTCCATTTATCCAAATTAAATTTTTTCCTCTCTTCTTTATTTTCCATAATTCCAAACTTATTTTTCCTATTTAATTTTCCTTCACTCGAATTTCCACCATTCGTTCCTTTCTCAATTCTCGGGATTTTCACCAATATCCTGTTCTCACAATTTTATTTATTTCCACTAATTTATTTTCTCTAATATTTATTTCCAATAAATGAAAATTTTACGGTTATCACATTTTCCCCACCTTAAGAAATTCGGTCCTCCGAATTTAACTTAAGTCCAAAGGTGGTACATGCCGTATACTTACGACTTCTGACCTCTAGGTCATCCTCCAAGTAATACTGCCAGTACACTTTCAGCATTCAAGATTACTTTTAGACCACTACATGAAGTCTTTCATCATTTAGTATATATTTATACTCCTATAAATTCATTTATCAATTCGGGAGTTGTTCATTCCTACTCTTTTCACATAAGAGTCCATTCACACCATTGTTCATATCACAGCTGATCTATGCTGTTCATCATCTATTTTTCTCACTTAGTGCCAAGTCGATATAGTTTTAAAAAACTATTAGTTACACATGTCAATCAGTTATATGTAATTGTCCCAGCAGCTTTCACATCTCGTGTACTCGTTCTCTTAATATATCCTCAAGCGTCCAAATATTACGCTCGAGCATTTTCATCAGTACAGAGCGATGCTATCAGTACAATTGGGATCTCAATGCCTTTTGCTATTTTTGATTAAGCATATGGCAATTTAGAGACTCCCATCACATGTAATGCTCACTGGAACTGTACATATACATTAACACCATTCCACACTTATATTTTGACTATGGCACTAGAGAATCTATGAGTCCGATAGTGGAAAAGTGATTCCATTTAGATCATCAGTCTTTAATCACTTCCATATCATCATTTCTCTTTTGGACTCTTTATTGTCCACAATATTCATTTTATCAAGGCTGCATCCCCCTTGCAGACTTTACTGTGGATCATCTCTTACAATCATAAATCATGAGACAATCATGTTCTTTTCATGTAGTATGGTCTTTACATCTCTTTTCATAATTTAGATTCTACAATTGAATCCTCCAATCATCTATTTAGTCATCACATTATCTATACACTTCCACCATTTATCATTTGAGGTGGTTATATATATGTGTAACACTTTTCTATTTAGATACTGGCAGTAAACATATCGTTCCTCTTACTCTTTTGAGTACCATTACTCCACTTATCAAATCTAGCTTTTTTTTACATATTGCCATTGTCATGTGATAACCATCACGAGATTACTTTTCAATCTTAATTTCGGGAACTATTTCATGTTCCCTGCTCATCATGCAACTTATCTTCTTATTTCATTTCCGTAATTTCACTCTCATCATTTCAGTCGGTTTTCTCAAGTGGGATGGTATTCTACAGTATAATCTCTTTACATTTTGCATACCATCTTCTCTTCCCACTTATCCGTTTACCGACTTTAGTTTCTTTAGTTATATCTCATTAATAGAGTAGCTAGTCCCATAACTCTTTTATAGACTGGCAGTAGTATCTAGCTAGACTTATTAATTTCGTATCTCAATCATTATCTCTCTATCATGGACAGATTCATTGTCATTCTGTCATTTCGAGATCATATATCTCAGAAAGAGATACTATCTAGCCAAGTCTCTTATTTGCCAATCTTAGCACAATTCCACAGTCTTTAAGAGTTTAAAGGGCATACCACAATGCTGCTCATGTTCCATTTATACTTTAGACTCTATCAGTATTTCATCAATTTACTCATGTATGGACGCCTCATTCTTTAGGCTTATATACTTCACAAGGCAACTCATTAACCTTGTAACCTTAATAGAAACTCGTAAAATTCACTCCGAGTTCTAATCATCATCTTATAGACATCTGTCACGACACGAAGGCCGCGATTTTCCATTAATACTTATACTTTTCTTAGTCTACAAATTTATGGACTAAATTTTTCTTTTTCATTTTTAGGATTGTATTCGGTGTCAGTGTAGTTACTATACTATCTAGGTGACCTATAGTCATTCTATTTAAATATTAAACAAACACGAAAACGGTTCTTAGTTACATCTCTACTTGTTAAACAGAATATGTACTGTGCATCAATTTAAATCTTACATGTAAACAAGTATTTTATAAGAAACATATACCTCAGAAGACCAGTACCAAGTCCATTCACCGTCTCCGATACCCACTTAGTAGCTCACATGGCAGATGTTAACTTCAATAGTCTGAAAGAGATGAAATTTAGTGGGGTGAGCAAAACCACGGCTCAGTAAGATACTAATATAAATACAAGAGTAGGATTACACTGTCTTAAATTGCAATGCTTAAAACTTGTAATGATGCAATTACAGTTAATCCTTTCTCATCGATAACATCTCATTATCACTTCTCATATTCACCTTTCATTTCATAATCATACTTTTGTATTCTATCATCTCATATCAATTCTCATATTTACTTTTCATTTCACAATCATACTTATGTATACTATCATCTCTTATCAAGTCTCATATTATGGATCATGATCACGGTGGTATGAAGTCATAATTCTCTTCGTGTGTTTCTATATTCATGTTTCATCTTATATCATGACATCATATCGATGAAATATCGCTACCACCGAGTCATGACACTCCTCATATATTCTCCATGTTTAATGCAGATATCCTATCGAATTCACTTTACATTTAACAATCATATTCTCGTATTACATCAATTCATATCACTTATTGTCTGGGAATTTATGATCACGATAGAGTGAGATCAGAATTTTCTTCATATCAATCTTATGTTCATATATCATATCATATCATATCATATCATGTCATCGTATAGATGAAACATCATTAACGTCGAGTCATGACATTCCTCATGGAATTCTCATGTACTAAGCATATTATCATATCCATGTTTAATATGCAATGTATGAAATTTTACTTTATAAACCGCTATCATTTTAAATCGTATCATATATACTTTAGAACATGCTCAACATATGAATTTTCAATTCATTTCAAATTTGCCTTTAAGGCATGATAGAAACATGTTCAATTTCAATTCATGTATTCTTTTTCAGAGCATGTCTAAAACATTTGCGGTTTTAAAACATTTTCATTTACTATAAGTTATATCAGGTCTAGAGTTCATATCAAATCAATCTATACTCTAGACCGCATATCATTTTAAATTCGACGCAAAATCGTATGTAAATCATGTAAGTGTCGAAATCATTTGTCATTTACTTTTAAAACATATACTGTAAATCATATCAGGTCTAGAGTTCATATCAAATCAAACTATACTCTAGATCGCATATCATGCCATGTTCGACACAGAATCGCATATAAATCATATAAGTGTCGAAATCATATCTCATGGACTTTTAAAACATGTTTAAAACATGTACTGTTTCAAAACATATTTCATTTCAAATCTGTTTCATGTACAGTATAAATCATGTCAAGTCTAGAGTTCATATCAATAAAATCATACTCTAGACTTCATATCATATCGGTTAGAGACTAGGCTAGATCCCTATCATCTCTCTATCAATAAAGACTTAAATCACTGTAGCTAGCAGTGAAAATCATGTCATCGTCCCCTGGAAACCAACTAGGGCGCTATCTATGGCCATAGACCTCATCTCTCTCAGCCCCACTGATCAGGCGTGACTGAGACCTGTCCACGACTATTGTCGGACAAGCATCTCTTTGCCTAATGAGCAAAGCTCCAATTAGGCGGTTTCCACTATGCTTTATTGAGTTTAATTCTTTTAGGGTGCTGATGAGTGTCGTCAGTCACCAAAAATAAAATTTCCTAACTCTACTATGTAGATAGCGGAGCAAGGGTCGAACCCACAGAGACTGAATTTTTTAAGTTAATTATTAAATTAAAAATCTAATCTTAGGGTTTAGGGAAAGAAGAAGTTTGGGGGTTTTGGAGACTATTCTAAAATAAAGAAAACAAGAATTATTAAGTATCAAAGAGCTTCAGTTATGAGGCATTCAATCATTCTTGGATTTTGATGTTGATCATTGATTGCAAAATATTACTGTCAATTAAACAGTCAACCATAGCATAACAACAAGCTCTATTACACCATCTTTCCTTACTAAGTCGTTAGTTAAAACAAGCTCTTTAACTAATCTCTAACTACTTAACCTACATAGAACAAGCTCTCTAGATATAAGTTGTAGCAGCATTAGCAACAAGAAAGATACGGGTTGACATTAGATAACAAACACATAAGCTCGGTTCATTTAATCTAAACCTTAATTCTCCTCCATCCCTAGTGATTAACTCCACAAGCAATTACGGACTTATGTTTTTAATCTGACGGTAGATTATTTAATTTAACTAAATAGTGTGCACCCTATCTAATCAAACAAACAATCATTATAATGTGCTCAGAGAATCTTGGATATTTAATCAACAATTATATAATAGGTTCAAGAATCTCACAACATGCTTTTCCCAAGAATAATCAATTTACCTCATAACTGAATAAGAAAACTACTCATTAGACATATTCAAGATCATAAAATTTAAGTTTAATATTATAAAGAAGACAATTATCATGCAAAAACAATTAAACTATCAATCTTTAATAATATAAAATCAGAATTAATAATCAAGATTATAAACTAGCAAGCAAGAACACACAAACAATATAAATTTAAATAAAGAAAACAAATTCAGAAATAATAATAATAATAATAATAATAATAATAATAATAATAATAATAATAAAGAAATCAGCAACTAATTAAAAATAAAGAAAAAATAAAATTTTATTAAAAACCCTAAAGAAAATCCTACAAGACTAAAAGAGAGAAGAGGGATAAGAGAGGATGTAAAGGGATGTAAAGGGATGCTGTTTATGAGAGCCTTGTGCTCTTTATATAGGCCTAAGGAAGAGTTTAAAAGACTTTCCTAAGCAATGTGGGATTCAGATAAGAGTTTACTTGGGAAACAAGTAATTTGACTAGTCAAACTCTTATCTTTATCTCATCATCTTTTACAATTATTTTCTAAGTAAAATTCCTAAGGCCTATTTTTATTAATTAATTACAGATCTAAGACAAAATAAAATTAAGAAATTATCTTCTCTCAACAAAATCTGGTCTTGAACTTGCTTTGTTGGAATTTCTTCTCAATCTCGTTTTTCTACCTAGAATTTTGTATTGATTTTGTCCAGATGTTTGACCCATCAAATGAACTCCGCCTTTTGCGATCTTGGACATTCTGGAAACCTTGAGAAGTCCTCTACAACTTATATGAAGACCACTTCTTGAGATCAGGTTGTTAAGTTGGTCAAAAAAGTCAATCTTTCAAGCTGGACAAAAAATACTGCACTTTGCTCTTTTTTGCTTCTTTTAATTCCAACTTTAATATTTAATACATAAAACATAAAATAAACATTAGTAAGCTCTTTTAGGATTAAAACATCAATAAAGCAAATATATTAGCACATATAAAATTCACAAAATATCATCCTATCAGGTGCCTATAGTCTCATAAAACATTTAAATCTTTATCTTTCTTTTCTATATCATGTAAAGCATATGGTAAAATTCTATATGAAATTTCATATATCAAAATATATATATCTACCATATACTTTCATTTCAAAACAAATCAATACTTTTCAGTATTCATGTAAACATTATTATAATGCTTCAAGTTATAAGAAGGCATGCTTAAATGCGATGCTATAAAACATTTCAGTATGCAGCTTCGGTAATATTTTCATCAAATACGCTGAAGCGATTCATTTAACTTATCACCATCAATTATTCGATTTCAATACTTTCTTTCTGTCAAATCAGTAAATCACTATTCAAATCATTCAAGATTCATTTCATTCGGTATTCAGATTGTTCAATACTCTAATTATTTAATAGCCAGATCACTTGGTATTCAATATCCTTTTTCGATAATTATCGACTATAATAATCATTTGTACATTTTATTATCGATACTAGAATCACATCATCAGTGTGAATCCTCTTAGTATATATGAGCATCTAAATATCATGTTTCCATATAACCATCAAGATACTGAAATTATGAATTACTAATATTCTCATTCGATATCTATTTCAGAGTCGACATCGAGGATCATAGAACCACAAGATCAATAATCGCTTATCAAATCCATTTATGGTTCGACCTATTGGTACATATTCAGAATTTTCGACTTACGGTTCAATTTCATTCACTATCATAAAATCATATCACAATCCTCAATTCACTTTTCATATGGCCTGTAGAATGTAATATCATGCTAGAATTATCTATAAAACGGCCTCAATTCAATTCTTTGATTGACAGTTTACCACTTAAAAGGATTTGCCAATTTCTACTATCAACAGTGTTTCAATCATTTAAGTCGTCTTGCGACTATCCATATTATTGCAAAAATCTTAGTTCATACCACTAAGACGGTCCATTTATTTGAATCTATCAATTCCATAATCATCACTTGTGATGGAGATCCAAGCTCACAAAGCTCAAGTCATGTTCGTGATGATCGTGATCCTTTGAGTATCCATGGAGGTCCAATTACAAGAGCTAAATCAAAGATGATGCAACAAGCCTTGGCTGGTTTCATTGATATTGCTAGAGAGAAAGCCCAACAAAGCTTGAGCATGGAGGATGATAAAGTCTTCTACAACATGATCCACGCCCAAGTTCAACCTTCTTGAAGACACACAAGTATTGGGCCGAAATGCAAATTAGGCTAGATGCATATTTTATTTAGTTAAGTATTATTGGGCTGAACATTGTCTTAATTTAATTTAAGCCCAATTCCTTTTTAAATAATAGATTTTGTAAGACTTCTATTACTTGTTCTGCAAGTTAGGAGAGTAGGATTCCTATTGCTTGTTCTGCAAGTTTGCTATTTCCTGTTCTGCAAGTTTGCTATTTCCTATTCTGCAAGTTAGGAAAGTAGGATTCCTATTACTTGTGCTGCAAGTTATCTATTTGCCTATAAATAGTTATGTAACCCTTTGGGGAGAACACAATTGATTTTAGTAATAAAATTGAGAGACTTCTTCTCTTTGGTTCTCTTGAGAACTCTTGAACTTATCAAGGTCTTCCTTGTGGCGTTCTTCTACCTTCCACCAATATATACCATAGGTTCTTGCTTTTCTAAGCAACGGGTCTTGGTCCAATACCATAGGTTCTTGTGTTTCTACACAACGGGTCTTGGTTTTACTTCTAATTTTTATTTTCTTTTGCTGCGTTTTTAACTTGTTATTGTTTTTTTCCAAGTGTTCTTCATCTTCTTCATATGAACCTCATCTTCTTTCGGTGAGGTCCATATCATTTGGCATCAGAGCTTAGGTTTAATTCGTGGGAGTTTCGTTTTTGTTTTTTTTTCTTTGTCTTCTTGTCATGGACAAACCTTGATCTTGAATCCTTTTCCAAGCCACCACTAATATTGTTTGTCCCTCAAACCTATTGTCTTTACTTAGCCACCAAGTAAACCCTATCTTGTTCTCCAAGCAACCAAATCCCAAAGGTTTTCTTGCTCACCAAGAAACCTACAAAAGCTCTACATCACATAAAGACTACTTGTTTCACAAGCCACCGTTCCCTCTCATTCCTTGCCACACAAGCTGCTACCAAAACTAGCTTGTTTTTGTCAAAAAAAGTTGCCTTGTTCCCCAAGTAAACCTCTTCTTATTATTTAGACTTTTTTTTTCTTCATTGTTCGTTTACTTTAGTAAAATATAAAAAAAAAGAGAAAAAAGAGAAAAAAAAGAAAAGAAAAAAAAAGAGAAAAGAAAAATCAATTCAAGAGGGGATTTATTACATCGTGTGTAGCAAGTGCAACATCAAAGGTAATTCGTGGAGGTGTGCTTCATCAAAATCTTGAGGTAGTCATTCTTTCTTGAGCTTTGAGATTTCTTATTTGCCTAAGTTGAAAATTCATTGCTGCCATTTTACCCTACTGTCTAAAATTACCTTTTTGACCCTACCACATAAAAGAACAAAACTACCCCACCTTTGGCTAAACCCTACCCTAATTAAACACCCCAAAATACACATATTTCCTTCAAGGTTTAGTTTCATTGGAGTCTTCTTAAGCCTTATTAAGTCTTGCAAAGTCTTGTTGAGTCTTCATTGTTTTGTTTTCCCTTGATTAAAATCTTGTGCTCAGCTTGTTTATTGTTGGTTGATAGTTGAATTCCATAAGCTGATTTTTGATTAAGTCTTGAGTTCAATATAGAACCTATAGAGAAAAGTTGTGTGAGGGAAAAAGGCAAGAGTGTGTGAGTAACATTAGTAGAGAAAAGCCATATTAAAATTGTGTGAAACACGAGTGTGTGTTACGGTCTTGTGTGTATTGAGTGTAAACACGTGAGGTCATACTTGTGAGGTCTTTTTCTTTTACTAACGTTTCTTGCAGGATAAAATCATGTCTTCTAATAGTGAAAAGCCTGATTTGAGTAAGATCGAGTTCATGTTCCAAGCTATGCAACAACAATTTTCAAGGATAGAGTTGAGGTTTAATAATATTCATGATAAGTTGGAGGAACATGAAGCTGTCCTAGCCAAGGTAAAGCCAAGTGATACTTCTCATGAGAATGGCAATGTTGTGAATAATGACTTTGATGATAAAGTTGATGATGAGTTTGATGATGATGAGTTTAGTAGAAGTGTTAAAGGTAACCATGGTAATAAAGGAGGTCGTGGAGATAGGTATAAAGGAGATAGGTATTATGATAGGATAGATGGAAATTTAGGAAGTATCAAATTGAAGATTCCTTCCTTTCAAGGTAAGAATGATCCTGAGGCTTACTTAGAATGGGAAAAGAAAGTGGAGATGGTCTTTGATTGCCATAACTATTCCGAAGAAAAAAAGGTGAAACTTGCTGCTGTAGAGTTCACGGATTATGCAATCATTTGGTGGGACCAACTCATGCTTGGTAGACGTAGGAATAGAGAGCCACCTATAGTTACATGGAATGAAATGAAACGTGTTATGAGAAAAAGGTTTGTTCCTAATCATTACTATAGAGAGCTTTATCAAAGGTTACAAGGTCTCACTCAAGGTTCTAAGAGTGTTGAGGATTATCATAAAGAAATGGAAATTATCATGATCAGAGCTAATGTTGAAGAGGATAGTGAAGCTACTATGGCTCGATTCTTACAAGGATTGAATCGTGAGATTGCTAATGTAGTGGAGTTACATCACTATGTGGAGTTTGATGATATGTTGCATATGGCTATCAAGGTTGAAAGGCAACTCAAGAGAAAAGGTTATTCATCTCGTTTTATGCAAGGTTCTAGTTCATCTTCTTCTTGGAAACCGAACACCTTTCGAAGGGATGATAAGACTACATTCAAACTTAAGACTGAATCCTCATTCAAGCCTAAGGGTGAGAGTGTCCAAAAGCCTAAACCCGAGGCTATCCAAGCATCCCAAGGTAAGAGTAGAGACATTAAGTGTTTTAGATGTTTGGGAAGAGGACACATTGCATCACAATGCCCAAACAAACGAGTCATGATTATGCCTGATGATGGTGATGTTGTAAGTGAAGATTCTGATGTTGATGATGAGATGCCACCATTGGAGGACATTAATGAGGATGATGACTATGTTGAGTTTGCTGCACATGGTGAAGCACTTGTAGCTCGTCGTGCATTAAGTGCCCAAGTTAAGGATGAAGATGAAGTGCAACGAGAAAATATTTTTCATACTAGATGCCACGTCAACAATAAGGTATGCTCTTTGATTATTGATGGTGGTAGTTGCACTAATGTTGCTAGCACTTATTTGGTTGACAAATTGAGTTTGCCCACTACAAAACATCCCAAACCATACAAACTTCAATGGCTCAATAATTGTGGAGAAGTAAATGTGACCAAGCAAGTATTGGTGCTATTTTCAATTGGAAGGTACAATGATAAAGTGTTGTGTGATGTTGTGCCTATGCATGCTGGTCATTTGCTCTTAGGAAGACCATGGCAATTTGATAGACATGTCATACATGATGGATTTACAAACCGTTATTCATTTACCATGGCTGGTAAGAAATTCACACTTGCACCCTTGAGTCCTACGGAGATTTATGAGGATCAATTGAGGTTGAAAGAGCAGAATGAATCACAACAAAGGTCGAAGAATCTAGATAAAGGCAAAGATATTGCAAAGAAAGAAAGAAAGGACGTGAGCTTCTATGCAAAGCAAAGTGATGTAAAGGCTGCTTTTCTAGCTAAGTGCCCAATCCTTTTGTTTTTATATAAAGAATCTTGTTTTAGTTCTAATGATCTTAAATCTTCTTTGCCTACTAATGTTGTGTCTCTTTTGAAGGAATTTGGAGATATATTCCCCGAGGAGATTCCAAATGGTTTGCCACCTATTAGGGGAATTGAGCATCAAATAGACCTTGTTCCTGGAGCTGCCATTCCCAACAGACCTGCCTATAGAAGTAATCTCGAGGAGACAAAGGAGCTTCAAAGGCAAGTTGACGAGCTCATGAAGAAAGGCTACGTTAGAGAGAGCATGAGTCCATGTGTTGTTCCTGTGTTACTTGTTCCTAAGAAGGATGGGACGTGGAGGATGTGTGTTGATTGTCGTGCCATCAACAAAATCACTGTAAAGTATCGCTATCCCATTCCTAGATTAGATGATATGCTTGATGAGTTACATGGTTCTTGCATCTTTTCTAAAATTGATTTGAAAAGTGGTTATCATTAAATTCGCATGAGAGAAGGTGATGAATGGAAAACTGCATTTAAGACTAAGCATGGTTTGTATGAATGGTTAGTTATGCCTTTTGGATTAACTAATGCACCTAGCACTTTCATGAGATTAATGAACCATGTCTTGCGTGCTTTCATTGGAAAGTTTGTAGTTGTCTATTTTGATGATATCTTGATCTATAGTAGAAGTTTGCATGAACATATTGAACATTTAAAGAATGTGCTTAATGTCTTGAGAAAGGAAAAGCTGTATGCTAACCTTAAGAAATGTTCCTTTTGCACTGATAAGATTATATTTCTTGGATATGTTATTTCTTCTAAGGGTATAGCAGTAGAAGATGAAAAGGTCAAGGCAATTAAAGATTGGCCTATACCTAAGAATATCTCTGAGGTGCGTAGTTTTCATGGATTAGCTAGTTTCTATCGTAGGTTTGTTACAGACTTCAATACAATAGCTGCACCTCTAACTGATGTTGTTAAAAAGAATGTTGGATTTAAATGGGGTCTTGAGCAAGATCATGCTTTTAACTTGCTTAAAGAGAAGCTTTGTTCTGCAGCTTTATTATCCTTACCTGACTTTTCTAAAACTTTTGAGATTGAGTGTGATGCTTAAAGTATAGGTATTGGAGCTGTTTTAATGCAGGAGAAGCGCCCCATTGCTTTTTTCAGTGAGAAGTTAAGTGGAGCTGCCCTTAACTATCCCACATATGATAAAGAGATGTATGCATTAGTGAGGGCCTTGGAAACATGGCAACACTATTTATGGCCCAAGGAATTTGTCATCCACACTGATCATGAGTCCTTGAAGCACTTGAAAGGACAAAGCAAGTTGAACAAGCGTCATGCCAAGTGGATGGAGTTCATTGAAACATTTCCATATGTGATCAAATATAAACAAGGTAAAGAAAATGTCGTGGCTGATGCATTATCTCGAAGGTATACTCTAATCACTACTCTTAATGCAAAACTACTTGGATTTGAGTATATTAAAGACTTGTATGCTACTGATGAGGATTTTGAAAATGTGTTCATTGCATGTGAGAAAACTGGTTTTGGAAAGTTTTATAGGCATGATGGATTCTTATTTAGGGAAAATAGATTATGTGTGCCTAGGAGTTCTTTAAGAGAATTACTTGTTAGAGAAGCCCATAGTGGTGGGTTAATGGGACATTTTGGAGTAAAGAAAACTTTAGATATATTGCATGATCACTTCTTTTGGCCTAACATGAAAAGAGATGTTGAAAAATTGTGTGAGAGATGTGTCACTTGTAAACAAGCTAAGTCTAGAGTTATGAATCATGGTCTTTATACTCCATTGCCTATTCCTACTGCTCCTTGGACTGACATTTCTATGGACTTTGTTTTGGGGTTACCAAGAACAAAGAGAGGTAGAGATTCTGTTTTTGTTGTTGTTGACAGGTTCTCTAAGATGGCTCACTTCATTGCTTGTCACAAGACAGATGATGCAAGTAACATTGCCGATTTATTCTTCAAGGAAATTGTTCGTCTACATGGGGTTCCGAGGACCATTGTTTCTGACCGTGATGTGAAGTTCCTTAGCTATTTTTGGAAAACATTATGGGGAAAGTTAGGAACAAAGCTATTGTTTTCAACTACTTGTCATCCACAAACCGATGGTCAAACTGAAGTAGTCAATCGTACTTTGTCTACTTTGTTGAGGTCCATTATTCAAAAGAATTTGAAGAATTGGGAAGATTGTTTGCCTCATGTGGAGTTTGCTTACAATAGAAGTGTGCATTCCACTACTAGTTATTCTCCATTTGAAGTTGTCTATGGTTTTAATCCACTCACTCCATTGGATCTTTTACCACTACCTATTGAGGAGAGAGCTAGTTTGGATGGGGAAAAGAAAGCCGATTTTGTTAAGCAACTACATGAGAAGGTACGTCAAAACATTAAAAAGAGGACTGAGCAATATGCTACTCAAGCCAACAAGCATCGCAAGAAAGTTGTCTTTGAACCTGGTGATTGGGTTTGGGTACATATGCGTAAAGAGAGATTTCCTGCTCAGCGTCGCTCCAAGTTGCAACCTCGAGGAGATGGACCATTCCAAGTGATTAAGAAGATCAATGACAATGCTTATAAGTTAGATCTTCCAGGTGAGTATAATGTTAGTGCTACATTTAATGTTTCTGATCTTTCTCCCTTTGATATTGATGTAGGTGATTCTGATTTGAGGACAAATCCTTTCGAGGAGAGGGGGAATGATGGAGATCCAAGCTCACAAAGCTCAAGTCATGTTCGTGATGATCGTGATCCTTTGAGTATCCATGGAGGTCCAATTACAAGAGCTAAATCAAAGATGATGCAACAAGCCTTGGCTGGTTTCATTGATATTGCTAGAGAGAAAGCCCAACAAAGCTTGAGCATGGAGGATGATAAAGTCTTCTACAACATGATCCACGCCCAAGTTCAACCTTCTTGAAGACACACAAGTATTGGGCCGAAATGCAAATTAGGCTAGATGCATATTTTATTTAGTTAAGTATTATTGGGCTGAACATTGTCTTAATTTAATTTAAGCCCAATTCCTTTTTAAATAATAGATTTTGTAAGACTTCTATTACTTGTTCTGCAAGTTAGGAGAGTAGGATTCCTATTGCTTGTTCTGCAAGTTTGCTATTTCCTGTTCTGCAAGTTTGCTATTTCCTATTCTGCAAGTTAGGAAAGTAGGATTCCTATTACTTGTGCTGCAAGTTATCTATTTGCCTATAAATAGTTATGTAACCCTTTGGGGAGAACACAATTGATTTTAGTAATAAAATTGAGAGACTTCTTCTCTTTGGTTCTCTTGAGAACTCTTGAACTTATCAAGGTCTTCCTTGTGGCGTTCTTCTACCTTCCACCAATATATACCATAGGTTCTTGCTTTTCTAAGCAACGGGTCTTGGTCCAATACCATAGGTTCTTGTGTTTCTACACAACGGGTCTTGGTTTTACTTCTAATTTTTATTTTCTTTTGCTGCGTTTTTAACTTGTTATTGTTTTTTTCCAAGTGTTCTTCGTCTTCTTCATATGAACCTCATCTTCTTTCGGTGAGGTCCATATCAACTTGATTGATAATTCCGCACTTCTATCATTTGACCGTCTAAATCACAACTTCAATTTTTTTCTCTTTTAAGTTGTATCCTATAATCATCGTCACTTTTATCAGTGATCCGTCTAATAAATGATTTCACCTCAATCTCAACTTGATACCATTTGTGATATTAAAATTACTTGATTTATCAATTCTATAAGGTTTAAACCATATAATTCATCACATTATCGTTTTCAATATCAAACTCTTTCGGTAATACCATAAAATCCTTTTAATATTTATTTTCAATAATTATATCTAAGATTCCATTTATGTGAGAAACTTAATCTTTTTCTCAGATATATTCCTAAAAATTTTGGCAGCATAATGGCTTAATTTTTACTAAGCCTCCTGCGCGGAAAACAGTTTATAATTACAACCGTTGATTCTCACATTTTCTTTATCTCTTACTAAGACTCCCACCATCAGTTGTGGGTCCTTTTAGCATTTTTAAAATCAATTAAATAAATGCATCATATATAAAAATCATAATTCCCACATACAATATAAAGCTACTAATGCTTTATAAAAGTATCTTACCTATTCGCCAAGCTTAGCGCACTTTCCGATTTTCGAGCCTTGCCGAACTCCACCTTTCGTCTCATTTCTGTTTTGCTACAATTTCAATAATTAACACATATTTTCATTTAGAAAATAATCCAACAATTTCTAATAAATTCCATAGAAATGTAGTTAAACTTTTAATTTTCCTTACCCATTTCTTCTTCTTCTTCTTCTTCTTCTTCTTCTTCTTCTTCTTCTTCTTCTTCTTCTTCTTTTCCTTTTTCTTTTCTTTTCTTTTCTTCTTTTTCTTTTCTTTTCTTCTTTTTCTTTTCTTTTTTCTTTTTCTTTTCTTTTTTCTTTTTCTTTTCTCCCTTTTTTTTTCCTGGTCGGATCTGGTCGGGTCGGGTTGACCGGGTCGGGTCTGACCGGGTCGGATCGGGTTGGACCGGTTCTGCCGGTTCAGTCTTCGCTTGGCCGGTTCACCCACTGGCGGCCACCATTTCCAGCGGTTCGGCCACCCTACAGTTGGCCGAAGTCGTGCTGAAGCCAAATTTGGTCTCCTTTCCTCCTCACCGACGATGACGGCACCGGATCTGGAGGTGGCAACAGTGACTTCTTCCCTCTCTGTTTCTTCCTTTCTCCGTCGGCCTCTGCCTCGTCGGTGGCCTCCTTTTGCTTCCCCTTAGCTCCGCCGAGCTTAGGGTTGGGGTGGCGGTGCCCGGATCGACCGGCATCGCCGTGGCTCTTTTCTTTTCCCCACTTCGGTTCCGCCTCGCCATTTCTCTTTCCTTCTCTGTTTTTTTTCTTTTTCACCGTAGGCGTCGGCATCGGCTTCTCTTCCTCCATCTCGGCTCACCGGCGGCGACGCTCTCTTCCTCCTCCCGGCGCCGGCCGGCTCTCCTTTTGCCTCTTTTGTTTTCTCCTTTGTCTTGAAACAGAGGACAAAAGGCTGGGAATCGGGTTATCCTGATTCCCGCCTTTCCTATTATTTTTTTAATATAAATAATATATATTATTATATATATTTATTTATATTATTATATATATAATTATATTCATATAATTATATATTTATTTACTAT
Organism: Heritiera fomes; assembly: GCA_032173925.1. Taxonomy (NCBI): domain Eukaryota; kingdom Viridiplantae; phylum Streptophyta; class Magnoliopsida; order Malvales; family Malvaceae; genus Heritiera; species Heritiera fomes. Next base: position 32,285,192 of record JAPDPM010000002.1, on the reverse strand, counting down.
ATTGGATATATATATTGATATATATGTTGTATAAACCATATATATATATACTTTAATTTAAAATACTATATATATATTTCATATATATATTACATTTATATATATATATAATTACATATTTCATATAAATCATTTATATATATACTTTATTTTAAAATACCATACCTATATATTTTATACATAAATCATATATACATAAATGTATAATAAAATACATATGTATTCATTCTATGATATTAAATAGTATTTCAAATATGATATGTACATATGTTTATTTAAAAATATATTTATATATTTATATAATAACCTTATATAAATATATAAAATTACATATCTTTATTTCTTATAAAATTTGGATTTCTTGATATCCAAATTTATTTTCTCCAATTTCATTCTTATTTGATTTGGATTTCAATTTGTCCAAATTAAAATTTTCAAATACCTTATATTTATTTAGAAAATTCTTGGTCTTCACAACATCAATCTCCAATCTTTTATCTAAGGACGCTTTATACCGAGGCTAGTCTTATTAACTCTTCATGTATCTCGGATTAATTTAATAAAGCGTCCATTTTCATACGTAGATGAATACTTGTTCTTCATAGGAACTTTATCAATGATAGGAAATTAATACATCCTTTTTAATTCATCTACGTCCCAATATCATCAGTGCTTCTCTCATTTACTTTTATACAGATAACTTTATTATCTTCAAATCTATGTTATCTGTATTATCATTAATCACACTTTTACACGTGAAATTCGTTATTCTTACATTTTCCAGAGTGGATTTCTTAAGCTTTCGGATTCTTCTATGTTCTCCGATATAAGCATAGAATTAGATTTCATATAATCAACCAAGCCAATGTTAGCTCAATTTCTCCAATCTATATAACTCTGAAAAATTTATCGGGGATCATATCTGATATTTTCTTTAGTCACACATCTCTTATTATTTCGGACATTTCATCTCATGTCCTATCATTTTCACTATATATATCCTCAAGGTAAAAACATTTAATATTCAAATCATTTTGAAATATTATCCACCTTGATTTCATTATTTGTACTATTCACTTTCTCAGTCATTTTCCGTATTCATTTCACTTTTCATAATATCTACCGTAATAATTCAATACACTCTGAATTCTGGCCCTTACAGTCTATAACCGGGCCAATCATCTTATTACATTCCACTATACACTCATTGGATCGCACCGTGTAAGGCCTCGGCCCGTCCGCCATCCACCTGTACATATCTATACCATCCTTTACACTGCCCCCCTCAAGGATCTATCGTGAGGCCCAGTCCGTTCACTAGGTCACTCACCATTCACATCCATAATCTACGTGTAAGTGGAATCAATAATAGGGATCGTTATATTCATATCATCTCCTCTATGCCATTAATAACTCCATTACTATCAATGGATTCCAATTCAGCTCAGTTTTATCACTGTTCTGAACATCGACCAACATAGAGGCATTTTCGTCATTTCGACACATTTTTTTTCGGTATACCTTTAAACCAAAGACCTTATTCTCTCTGTGCTGATAGTATCTTTTCTCATACTAATATCAACAATTTGAGATCTCATTCGATTTCAACAGAGAATTCTACTAAAATCCATAATTGGATTATTTTGCATGTAATGCAGCTTTACATCATCAATTTCTCCGTCAAATCACTCAAATTCAACTTCTGTTGGTCTATTATGGCTCCCGGTAAAATTTCAGAGATAAGGGTATTTTGGTAATTTTTGACCAAAAATTCTCTCTATAAATTACCCTTAATCGGTGATCTTAAAGTCTATTTAATGATGATATGTCATTCCCCTCCTTTATATCATCACTTTCAGGTCTCAGTTTGATCCGAACCGAAAAGTACTGGTGGGGCCCTCACCGAGTCCTTTCGGTTCCTTACCGAACAGGCCTTCATTTAGATTATAAGATCACCAACATTATGGTAATTTTTGAGCCTATTTTCCTCTTTAACTTTCTCAATTTACACTTTCTCACTCCCTTTAAATTATTTTACTCAATTCGCAATTATTTATTTTTTCTATATATTCAGACTACACAGTACTACCGGAGATGTTTAACGTTTCTCAACATATTTATTTCCAAAAGTATCAATAGACATCAGGCCAACCCTGCTCTAATACCATTAAACTTTACTATTTACCACCTTTTACCATAATTGAATCAGGAGATAATCATTTTCTCCCCATATCTAATTCCATGTAATCTCATCATTACATCTCTTATTCTTATGGTATACTCTATATCACGTAGGTTTTAGAATATACCTGAGAATATACTCTTTTGATAATTTAGATTCCATTATGGCATAATCAAATTATAATTTAATCTTCTCATTATTTAACTTCATCATTGAATCTATAATTATAAATTTAATCATCTCATTATCCATATAAGTCCATTATTTTCCATCATTTCGAGGTGGTATATATATATATCCTTTTTGTTCCATTTACATAACTGGCAGTAAAATGTAAATCACTTCTTTACTTCTTTGAGTATAATTACTTTTCCTCTATCGAGTTTGGCTCGATCTTACATTTAACCATAATCATGTGATAACTACAAAATCACTTTTAGTTTTAAATTCGGGAACTATTTCATATTCGTGTTCCCTTTTCATCATGTACTTTCCTCTTATGACATATTCATCTTTTCCTTCATCATTATTTCAGTCACTTTTCATCAGTGTTAAAATATTCCACTATTAAATTCCTTTAACCTTTTACATATCATCTTTATGTTTATTCATCCACTGACTTTAACCTTTTACTTATTAGTCACGAGTAGAGCAGCTAACCCATAAACTCTCCTATAGATTAGCAATAGTATTTAGCTAGACCAGTACCTTCTGTATCTCGATAACTATCTCTTCATCATAGACAGATCCGCATTGCTCTGTCATTCGAGATCATATATCTTAGAAAGAGATACTGTCTAGCACATCTTCTATTTGCCAATCTTAACATATAGATTACAATCTTTGAGAGTCCGTAGGGTCATACCACTATGCTGCTCATTTTCCATTGATGTCTTATACTGTATCAGTATATCATTACTTTATCCATATCTGGGTGCCTCATTCATTAGGCTTATATATATCATAAGGAATTTTATTAACCTCGTAAACCTCAATAGGAACTCGTGATAATTTTATCGAGTTCAAATCATTATCATCTTATGATCACTAGTTTCTAACTTTTCATCTAGTGATGCCTTGTATAGATATTGGTCTTATAAACTCTTTATACATCTCCGATTAAATCAATTTAAGGCATCAATTCCATATAGATGATTATTTGTTCTTAATAAGAACTTATAAATTAATAGGAATTTAATTCACCATTTAATTCATCCTCAATCACATCATCTGTATTTCTATCGATTATCCTTATATAAGTGAATTTCATTATTCACAAATTTTTCAAAGTTATTTACTAAGCTTTTCAGATTTTTTCTATATTCTCCGATATGAGCTTAGAAATAGCTTTCATATTCACAATCGAGTCAATGTTAGCTCGATTTTTCCAATCTATATAACTCTGAAATTTATCGGGAATCTCATCCGATACTTCCTTTAATCACACATCTCTTATCATTTTGGACATTTCATCTTTGTGTCCTATCATTTCCACTGTATATCCTCAAGGCAGAGACATTTAATATTTAAATCATTTTAGCATCTACTCCGTCTTGATTCACTTATTTCCTCATACTTCACAGTATATAGATCATCTTAATGAATATACTATATCAAGTGTCATCATTTGACTAACACCTTTCACAGCTAACGGATTTATTACTACTGTAATTTACTTTTGCAATCATTTTCATTTAATAATTCAGGTTGACTGTTGTCTTCCTCATCGCTTATCTTCACTAACTGTTCTTATGCATATTCTCCAATTTCATATACTCCATACAGTACATTACTCTATAAAACATATTCCAAAATATTCCGTTTCTATAAATATCCATTAAATACTTCAGAAACTATAATAACAGTATAGAACCAGAATTAACCGTACTGCTATGGATTACATCCTCTGTACTGATCTCTTTCTTATTCATCATCTGTAATCATTTTACTTTTCAACATATCCAACGATCCCGTAATCAACATATCATTAATACACTTTTTAATTCAGACCCTCAAAAATCAATAATAAAGTCGCTCATCCTACGACTTCCCTATAACCATTCGGGTTACATCAGCACTCCAAGTGTAGTGAAACCTATAATCGGGATCGTTATACTCATATTATATCCTTTATACCCTCAATAACTCCATTACAATCAATAAGTTCAAAATCGACTTGATTTATCACAATTCAAAACATAATCCCACATAGGGGCATTTTCGTCATTTCACATTTTTTTCTTTCTCATCATTATACATTTAAATTAGTAATCTTATTATCAATTTGCTGATAGTACCCCTTTCTCGTACCAATATCAGCATTTTAAGATCTTATTCGATTTCGACAAAGAAGTCCACTAGGATCCATAATTGAATTATTTTGCATGAAATGCAGCTTTACATCATCAATTTCTCTGTCAAATCAATCAATTTCAACTTCTGTTGGTCGATTTTGACTCCCGGTAAAATTTCGAAGATAGGGGTATTTTGGTCATTTTTGGTCAAAATATTCTCTCTCCTCAAAATACCTTCAATCGGTGATCTTAAAGTCTATTTAATGATGATATCTCATTGCCCTCCTTTATAACATCACTTTCAGGTCTCAGTTCAATCCGAACAGAAAAGTACTGGTGGGGCCCTCACCGAGTCCATTTCTGTTCCTTACGAACCGACCTTCATTTAGATTATAAGATCACCATTTTAGTTAACATTCTTGAGCCGTTTTTTCTTTTTGACATCTTTAGTTCATAATTCTCACCCCCTTCTAAACACTTAACTCAATTTACAATCATTTATTTTCTCTATATATTTAGACTACACAGTACTATAGGGGATGTTAACCTTTTCAACACATTTTCTTTCCAAAAGTATCGACAGACATCAGGCCAACCGTGCTCTGATACTATTAAATCTGTCACAACCCATGACCCTATTTTTCACCTTATTCTATACATCTTATTTGGTTGGGCTGTCTGCGATACTTTACTTTTCTTTTACATATAAACAATTACATATTAAATTATAATATAAATTACATCCCCTATTTTAATTCATAAGGAAGTAGTACTGTAGATAAGTCTAAATACAGAAAATCAATTATCATACCTTATTAAATAAATCAAGCTGTCGCATCGTCCCGAAATGCACAGTCGAAGTCCTTTAGATGTCAGACTCTTAGTCCTCGAAAGCCTGAAATGTTAATATTAAGGGGTGAGCAAACCACGGCTCAGTAAGGGAATTATATGCATACTTGATATTCAACTTCCTATATGCTGAAAATCTTTTTCATTTTTCCTATGGGGCTCTAGGGTCGTATGTTGGAAGGATACTACAGTCGGCTAGGGATCCGGATGGAGTAAGGTAGGTATTTTGAAATACCTATCTTGTCCTGGAACCTAGAAAAAACTGTAGAGAGTAATTTTCTTTTCGTTTGGAATTTTATTCCATAACATTTTCATATTCTTTTCAAAATAATGCTTTTATAAAATAAAGCATTTAAATAAAGTAACTAATATTCATATATTCTTTGAAAAGAATATTAGTTAAATTCTCATCATTCTCATTTAAAACTTATTTCATGTTTTACTGTACAACCATAATTAGTACAGTACTTTAAATAGCAAAATCAGCTATTAAATCCTTTTCGTATAACATATATATCATTTAAATCTAATATTCAATTTAAAAATTAAAATAAGAATATTAGATTTATTTTCCTCCTCTTTCCTTTTCATTTGGAAAACATATCACATATTCATATCACATATCATATTAAAATCATTTCATAGTACTCAAATCAGTACCGTAAAAAGCATTATATAAAATGCTGTAAATCACTTCCATTTAACTTGTCACATATCATGTAAAACATTTACATTTCACATATAACATATCACATAAAACATTTCTCATATATGGAGACTTAGGCACACACGCCCAGCACGTCCACTGGGTCGTTACTCATATCATGCTATAGACTTCAAAGGGTATAAATAATCATGTCAGATTTATGGCAATAGTCTATAATTGTCCTCGGCGGATCACTAATCTGGTGTCGGCCGGGACTTATATCACATATCACATATTACATGTTACATATCACATATTAGCATGATAGGATGCCATCTAGTCTCAAAACCGTATTTTTCATCATCAATAAACCTTTATGGAATTTATAAAAATATATATAATTTCATAATTTAAAACCATAAAGGTTATAAAACCATTTAGTGAATATTTAAGAAATATTTAAAAATATTCACTTTATTTCCTTTCATTTTTCATCTTGTATTACGTGTAATTTACATATCAAGAGAATTTTCAGTGATTTCATTATCACCATTCTCGAAGATAATTTTCGGTGATTTCATTATCACCATTCTCGAAAACATGAATATTTTAAAATCACTTTCATTTTATTCATGTTTTTATAAAAATATTCATTTTCTCGATTTTCGTGGATGAAAATCCTTTTTCGTGTAATAAAATCATTATTATGATTTTATGTAGTTTTCTAGAAATTTTCGGTAATTTTCGATAATTTTTTGGCAATATAATGGCTGTCGATTGGCTAGCCTCCTGCACGGAAAATACAGTTTATAATTTCAACCGATACTTCACCATAATTTTCCAACCATTCATTCATCGCAATATTTTCATAAATATTTTCATAAAATATTTCATAATTAAAATCATGCAGACTGAATATCCTTACAGTGTTGCACATACATCCCTTACCTTTTCCGGGTCGGTGACTTCCTCTTATCGATCGCGCTCGTACTCCATCTCTCCCGATCCATCGTCTCGATCGTTGAGAATAATTTTTAAAAATTAAATTCTAAATTTTAGAATTTTCATAAATAATTTATTAAATTTTTTACTCGAAATCATTTTCCGAAATTCTTACCAAATTTTCATAATTTTTGAGTTTCCGAATTTCTCGATATTTCTCGTAATTTTCGAAATTTTCAAATTCCGAAAATTTCATTTTTCTTTCTCTTTTTCTCTTTTTCTTTCTTTCCTTTCTTTTCTTTTCTTTTTTTTTCTTTCTTTCTTTTCTTTTCTTTTCTTTTTCTTTATCCTTTTCTTTTTCCTTTCCCTTTTTCCTTTCCTGGCTGGACCCGTCAGACTGGTTCACCGCCAGTTCTTCTCCGACGACCGGTTCTTCGGTGGTTCGGTGGCCCCTCAGCTGGCCGGCATCATGGCGAAGCTGGATCTGGCCTCTGTTCTGTCTGGATCGACGGCATGGCGGTGGACCGACTCGATTTTGGTTCAGCTTCTTCTCCCTCTTCGCCACTCCTCCTTCGCCGTTCTCCGCCTCAATGGTGGCCTCCCACCTCTTCCTCTTCCTTCGGCGAAGCTTCGTTGGCAGTGGCGGTGGCCAATTCCGCCGGCACCGCCAGATCCCTTTTCTTTTTCCTGTTCCAGTTTTCGCTGGATTTCGCCACTGTTTCCTTCCCGATTTTCCTTCTGTTCTTCTCCTTTCCCGTCGCCGGCAGCTCTTTTCTCCTCCTTTCCTTCGGCGACAGTTCCCTCTCTTCTCTCCCTCACCGCCGGCAGGGTCGGCCTCACCGAGGAGATCGGGTTCTCCCGATTTTCCTTTCCTCTTTTGTTTCTTTTTTCTATTTTTAGTATATAATATACTATATACTATATAATATATTTTATACATATAATATATACTATATACTATACACATATTATTTCATATATAATATAATACAATATATATTATATATAAAATATATATTGTATATTACAAAATATATGTCTAGTATATATGTATATATATATATATATGTATATTTATATGTTTCAAATTTAAATAACTTTTATATATATTTTCAAACTTTAATGTAAATCAATATTTACATTTCTCAATTTTACGAATATACATTTATATATACATAAAAGATTATACTAGAATACATATGTATTATTTAACTTTATAAAATAGTATATATATTCATATATACAAACGTATATTGATATATACTATATAGTATTCACATACATATGGATTTGTATAAAAATACATTTATATAATTTGTAATTATATAAACATATTTTATTTTCATCTCTCATTTTCCTTATTTAATTTGGATTTCCATTTATCCAAATTAAATTTCCTCTTTTCATTATTTTCCATAATTTCATCCTTCTCCTTATTTACAATTTATCTAAATTTAAATTCCCCAATTTCCTCACTTCCTAAATTTCCGGAATTTCAACGATATTTCATCTCGTAAATAAATTTTATTTATTTACTTTAATTTATTTATTTCCTCTTATCTATTTTCTTTAATATTAATTTCCAAAAATAGAAAATTTACGGTTATCACACATAATTTCAATTAAAAGCCTTTCTTTATCTAAATCCAATTTCGCCATTAATTCCCATTTATATTTAAAATATTATATATAACTATGATGAATATTCTATAAATTTCTATCTTTTATTTGTAAATTTTAATAATTTATTTATTTAATTTCCTACCAATTGCCTTAACTACACTTAGATTAAAATCTTTCCAATTTCTAAATTGCATTAATACTTCATATTTCAATTCTAATAATAATTTCATTTACCTTATCTTCTAATTTATCACTTTTCATGGTGAATTTATTTTACTTGCCTATTAAATACCAAAGCATGATTAAAATTAAATTACATTCCTTTCCAAGTTATATTTAAAATTCTATATAATGACCTTAATAAACTTTCTTTTTAATTTCTATCTTTTACTTTATTGATTTTAACAATTAATTTTAATTTATTTTCTATTAATTATCACAATGTAACTATAAATAAATTTCCTTCTTTCCCCAAATTCATATTTATCAATGTCATTTATGTCCTATTATAGCTAAAACAAATTTTCCTATACATTCAATTCGTTTTGTTAATTTCAATAATTGATTTATTTTATTTCTTATTAACTACTAATATAATTACAATTACATTGAAATTTTCTTTTCTTTCTTCTTTTTTTTTTTTACCAAAATCCTATTATCCTTAATTATTTTCTTTAACTGTTAATTCATGAAAATTAATGTGAAAACCCCTTTAATAATGCCTTAACGGAATTGTTTCTCTTGTCCCATACTCATCATGCTTCAATTCTTATTCCATGACTAATATTCATTTCTGTTCTATTTTCATTTTACCTACCTTCTTATATCATAATTACATCCATATCACATAATCCACATTATGGCCAAATATTTATTTTTGTATTTATTCATATTATCTTTAAATCCTAATTTTATAATTGGCTATTAGTCATTATTAATATTGATCCTACAATTAATTAATATAGAAATTAGCTCAACATTATTTCCTACCAATTACCCAATTGTAATTTCAGTTAAATCACCTTCTTTTCCAAATTCTAATTTCTCCAATTCCAATTTTACCAACAATTAATCTCAACTATTAATTTATAAAAATTCCCACATAAAAATCCATCTTTAAGCTTGGTCCAATACTCTAATTTATTGTAACTTTTTTTTATTGCTAACTTCATAATATATCATTATCTATTATTTATATTAACTTACCAGTTAATATATATAACATTACATCACACACATTCCTCCCCCTCGATGGCCGAGAGTTTCCAATGTCCATGTTCGTTATGATTGTTCATTCTCCATTCAACTCTAGGTGTATGAATATTTTTTATTCACTCAAGATTTTCATCAAACACCTTCCATTCATCAATATATCTTCTCTATTTTCTAGCCAACCCCACGGCCAGCATACCCATCTTTCACGCCATTTTCATCTTTTGCCAACTATCACTCCATTCAAATTTAAATCAAGTTCTTTTCATAATTTCCTACTGTTGTTGCACAAAACAACAATAAGGATATGCTGACGTCGATGTTCGTACTTAGTCTCCACGTGTCTCCACGAAGCTTTTGTAAAACAAGAAAAGTCAAAGAGACGCAGGGGTGGTTCCCTGCGTAGACACTCCGATGCTTAAGTCAGCAAAAAGTTCTTCGATATTGGGAAGCGTAAAAGCCAGTAGTCAAAAATTAGAGAATAAAATTGTACCTGGGGGCCTATTTATAGGCCAGCATTCTAGGTTAATTGCTTAAGGATAATCACCTTATCTTGCTAAGAGTTTGGGTTCTAATATAACACAAGTTCCTTGAAAATCGGGAGCTTCTGGAGCCTGTCGCCGGCGAGAGACTCACAACACGTGGCGCGTTATGGCGTCAGGGGTCTGTCACTAGCGGGAGCCGAGGTTAGGAGCCACGTGTCGCCATATGACTATAGGCGACGGACTGTGGATCTGTCGCCAAGCGATAGGTATAAGAGCGCCACGTGTTGCCTTATGATTGTAGGCGATAGACTGCGAGCCTGTCACAAGCGACAAGTATGATTACGCACCTCTACCTCTTTCGCCGAATGCCACGTGGGCCAGAGAGCCTGTCGCCAAGCGACAGGTGTGACGCGCCCCGCCTCTATTGCCGATGGACACGTGGACCATTTAGTCTTTGCCATGTGGTAATCTCTGACGCTATTGGGCCTGGCCTAATATTGGTAGACTTTGTCATATCAATTGCTCCCCACTCTCTTATTGGATTTCTCCAACAAAGAGAGTATAAATGTATGTTTTTGGGCCTTAACCCACTTACCCACTGTGAATAGTCCTTTTTGTGACTTTTTGTGTATTTTTTGCAGGTGAAAAATTCTACTCTGCGACAGGTGTGATCAAGCGCGACGTTTGGCATTCCCTGCAGCGGCTATATAAACTGCTGGGACCCAACGAGAGAACGCACGAGAAAACCTCTGAGTAGCCATCTGTCGCCCATTTTTTCGCTCTTTCGCCACAAAGAGTCTTTCTCTCTCACGCCTGGAGTCTCTCGCTTATCTCATCGTCAGTAAGTATACCCCTGTCGCCTTATATATTCGCCTACCGCACTAGGTTTAGGTCTCCCGCAGGTGATTTGGTCTTCCGCGTAGAGTTTTTAGTCTTTCGCAAGTGTCTTTTTCAGTAGGTCTGTCGCCCAAGGTGTCTGTCGTCCAAGGGTCTGTTGTCTTACTAGGTCTGTCGCCTGAAGGGTCTATCACCCAAAAGGGTCTGTCGCCTATAGAGTCTATCACCGGGTAGTTTTTGCTTTCTTTTGCCATGTCTCTGCTACGCCCGAGTAAAACACTTAAGACAGGTGGTGTTGTGTGTTCGTTGACAAATACTGACTTAGAGGATATTAGGACTCGTTTTCCTCTTTCCTCGGGTTATGGCTATAGACTTCCAGTGCAAGGGGAGGTCACGCCTGACTTGGTTAGAAATGGTGTGACCGTCCATAAGGCTTCTTTGTCTTTTGGTTTTCGCTTCCCTCTTCCAGAGTTTGGCGAAGCATTTCTTAGATACAAGGACATCGTCCTGTGTCAACTCCACCCCCATGCATGGGCTCAACTAGTAGCGTTTTCCATAGTCTGTCATCATTTGGGTATCGTTCCAACGGTTCCCCTTTTAAGCGCCTTTTTTAGAGTTCGTAGGCTGAAGGGATTGATAGCGTTCTCTCTTCAACGGTTAACAGTCGGTGAGTTTCCTAATAATAAAATCTTTTCGGATCTCCCCAATAAACTGCGTGGGTTTGAGAGCGAGTGGGTCGTTGTCGAGATTCCAAGCAATCTGCGGATTCACTCTAGATGGAATCGTGATACCTCTGACCACTCACAACGTTCGGACAGGTTCAGGACAGAAATTTTAAGGGACCAATTTGGCGAGCCTATTCGGCAAATCTGTTCTACCGGGGAGCGTAATTTATTTTCTCTTCTAACCCAGGAAAACATTGTCGCTGCTGGTTGGGGCGTAAGTAGGACCGTTCTTGAAGCTTCTGCTGCCCCCTCTAACCTGCCTACAACTCCTCGTTTATCTAATGTTGGCCCTAGTCAGCCATCCCCGGTCCTAGTAGCCGAAGTGTCTACCCCTGTGGGCCGCCTTGTAGATGAGTCCTCTTCAGATTCGGAGGATGAGACCCCTAAGGCTGCGGGTACTAGTGGTTATTCAGGGGATGGCCCTGAGTGGGTTCAGGCTGACGCCTTTGGGAGTCCCTTCGTTGATTTTCCGTTGGATTCGAATCTGGATGGTTTAGAGGACTTTGGTGGTTTTCTAGGTTTTCCATCCTTTTTTATTTCTTGCACACATGTGCGTGATGTTTCACTTGGTCGGCTAATCCTTTCTTTATATATTGTGCAGGCATGAACTTCCGAGATTTGATACGTAGGAGGGATGCCAACGTTGCTGCTCAAGCGGCTCCTCTTCCTCGGTCGCCAATTGGAGCCCCATCTGGACCGGCTCGTGCTCCTACTCCTCCTCCTCCCTCTACTGGTGAATCCAGCCGTCCTACACAAGAGGCTGGGAGAAATAAATGGAAGCGGCCCCTTATCCATGATCAAGGTTCGGGCGATCGCAAGAGCTCTGAATCTCAAAGGAGTGAGTCAGCCCTTCAAGAAGGTGGCTCTCGTGCTGCTGAGGGTAAGTCAGCTCCTCGCCATCCTAAGCGTAAATATAGAAAGAGGCTGATCATTGAAGCCTCAATGCCCACAAGACCAGTCTTACCCAGGGTGGTCGACCCTACTGTGAGGCGTTATACGATTGATAGCGGGGTCGTCGTCGGTGGGGAGGATTTCCAGACCTATCCCGGAGTGAACGACAATGACAGTATTGAGGATGCCAGGATAGCATCTCGTTTGGCCTGGAGCACCATTCTTCCTCGCGACGAGGCGGCGCTTTTTACAAACATCCCTGAAGCGGAGGATAATTCTGATTATCTCGCTATGAAGGTAAGAGTTTGGTGTTTGTTTGGTAACTAATTTCCCCGTCTAAACTTTTTTCGTTAAAAGATTTTTTGAGTTACTTTTGTTTTTCGTCTTATCAGTCAGCTCAACAATTGCGGCTGTCAATGCTCGGCACAGGGCTCTCAGGGAGCAAGCTGACAAAGAGATTCGCGAGCTTTGGGATCAAAAGATGGAGCTTTCAAACGAGGTTAACCAGCTTCGTCCTTATGTCAACAGGGTGGAGGAGGTAAACAAAAGGAACGCTGATCTTGAGCAAAAGAATGTTGATCTCGAGCGAAGGCTCCAAGAAAAGCAGGCGAAGGTGTCTTCCCTTCAAGGGTATCAAGAAGCTTATAATAAGGCCGTCAATGATCGGGGAGCCATAGAGAGGCAGCTAGATGAGGCTATTGAGGAGCTGCACAATGTACTGGATTGTCAAAGAGAAGCTCGAATTGAGGTCGTTCTTGAATACCGCTTGTCCCAGCATTGTTTTGACAAGAAAGCGGCGTTTTCGACGTGATTTATTAAATACGGTTTCTATTTGGCTCGCGCTTGGCTGGAGAAGCATCGGCCTATTGAGGCTTTTCCTGAGTTGCTCTTCACCGATGAGGCTAAGTACTACGATGCTCCTTCTTGGACCAAGTATGAGCCCGACGCACAAAGTCCAGAGGCCTATTTAGTGGAAGGGGCCGTAGATAATCTGGACAACCTTGAGGGTCCTCGACAGCCACTACATACGTCTGAGTCTTCAAAAGCACCTGATCGATCTGAGCCTCCGGCAGTGCGTGACATCTCTAAGCCTATCGAGACAGGCGATCAGCCTGAGTCTATCGAGGCACTGCTGGGGTTGGACAGCGAGGAGTTCCAAATTTCAGGTTCTGCTGCCGTTGATCCCGTGCCAGACCCTGCGGCCGTGGTTGGGCCTTCAAGTGACGTTCCTGTTTCCAGGGTGGCTTCCTCGTCTTCTCAGGATCCTGGTTCTTTGACTCCTCTAGTTCCTGAGCCCCAAGCTTCTCAAGATGCTAGTGCCGATGTAGCGCCTTCCCAGTCGGCTGATTCGGTCATTGCTGTAGATTAGAGCTTTGTAGTTTTTGTTTTGTTTGTTAACTCCGATGTACAGATTCATTTTGAATGAAAAGTTCCGTTTCATTTTGTAACTCTTTCTCTTGCTTATGTGAATTTAGTAGAGTACCTTGTATGACTTTACTTTTACACCATGTTGCTCCCCAAGTTCTTGTTTGAAACAGTGTTGTCATTTCGTTCAAAGATGAACTTGTCTTGAGTGTTGTGCCTATTTCGCGTTATTTTCGATTAAGGACTTTATTAGAAAAATCAGGACTAAAAACGCTAAAGTTTAACCATAATTTGTCAACTTATTGCAACATGTGAATCTGAAAATTTTGCGACGTACAACGTAATTTACTTATATAGCTTGTACCTTTACCTTTCGTACGCACGTTTCGTGTTTAAGGACTGGTCTTTTGCCCGTCTCGCGCATTTTTCGCTTAGGGACTTTTTGTATTTGCCTGTCTCGCTTATTTTTCGCTTAGGGATTTTAGTTTGCCCGTCTCGCGCATTTTTCGCTTAGGGACTTTAGTTTGCCCGTCTCGCGCATTTTTCGCTTAGGGACTTTAGTTTGCCCGTCTCGCGCATTTTTTGTTTAGGGACTTTTTGTTTGCTCGTCTCGCGCATTTTTCGCTTAGGGACTTTGTTTTTGCCCGTCTCGCGCGTTTGTGATTGCTGACCTTCTCAACACCTGGTCTTTTTCGTGCATTTCTCTGTTTTTTACCCGTGCATTATAATAAGTAGCTACCCTCTGTTGGTAAGCAGCCAGTCTCATTTTTGCTTTGTCTCTCAGCTCGTCTAGCAGGTCTAGAACCCTTAGTCCTTGAGAGTTGAGTTCTTCGATGTAGGGGACCAACCGGGGTGACTCAGCTCCAACTTCTACTGGGATGAGAGCTTTAGTGCCATATACCAAATTGAACGGTGTTTCACCTGTTGACACTTTGCTTGTCGTTCTGTAGGCCCATAGGACACTTGGGAGCTCATCTAGCCATGCTTCCTTTGCCTTATCCAGCCTAGTCTTCAACCCATGCAATATAGTTCGATTGCTCACCTTTGCCTGCCCATTGGCTTGTGGGTAAGACACAGAAGATATTCTTAGGAGAATCTTGAGGCCACTACAAAAATTCCGGAAAGCATCACAGTCGAACTGCTTCCCATGATCGGCGTTTATCACGCGAGGGATCCCAAATCGGCAAATTATGTCTTTCCACACCATTGCTTCCACCTTCTTCTCAGAAATCGTAGCTAAAGGCTCAGCCTCTATCCATTTTGTGAAGTAGTCTGTGGCCACAAGCAAATACTTCCTTTGTCCTGAGCCTAGGGGAAAAGGCCCCAGGATATCTAGTCCCCATTGTGCAAATGGAGTTGGTTGGAGTGTGTTCTAAAGAGCCGAAACAGGCGCGGTAGTTATAGGAGCTAATTTCTGACATTTCTGACATCTTCTCACTTTGTCTGTGGCATCCGTCCTCAGTGTAGGCCAATAAAACCCCGTGTGCAATATTTTCGAGGCCAGGGCTCGAGCCCCCAGATGTTCATCGCATATTCCCTCATGAACTTCAGCTAAGGTGTACTCAGCCTGTTGGGGCCTTAGACAGTTCAACAGGGGCATTATGAATCCCCGTTTATAGAGTTCCCCATTCACCACGAAAAACCTGGCACTTTTTAACTTCAGCCTTCGAGCTTCGTGTCTGTTAGTGGGGAGTGTGCCCCCCAGTATGTAATCTTTGATTGGGCTTCTCCAATCGTCTCCGATTTCGACATCGCAGACATCTTCTTCTTCAGTGCTTGGTCTAGCGAGGGATTCTACTTTGACCATACCCCTTTTGACCCCTCTGGAAGAAGCCAATTTTGAAAGAGCGTCTGCATGGTTGTTCTCTGTTCGATTGATCTGAGTCAGCTGGAAGTGCTTGAACGACTGTGCCAACAATTGTACCTTCTGCAGATAAGGGACTAAGGTGGGTTCTCGTGCTTCATACTCACCCGAGAACTGGTTTACCACCAATTGTGAATCGCTATGTGCCATTAAGTTGTTGACTCCTAGTTTCTCAGCAAGTCTCATCCCAGCTATCAAGGCTTCGTACTCAGCTGTATTGTTCGAACTTGGGAAATCGAAACGTAGGGAATACTCATAGGTTTCCCCTTCAGGCGATATTAGCACAATTCCAGCTCCACTGCCGTCCATGTTACGAGCTCCATCAACAAATAATTTCCACCAGACTAACTTTGTTTCCTCTTGGACCTTTCGGCCAGTGCATTCTACAATGAAATCTGCCAATGCCTATCCTTTTATTGCTTGGCGAGGCTGGAAGTGGATGTCATATTCACTCAATTCGATAGCCCACTTAATCAGACGCCCGGAGTGTTCTGGTTTCTGCAGTATTTGCCTGAGGGGCTGATCTGTTAAGATAGTCACCGAGTGAGCTTGGAAGTACGGTCGTAACTTCCGAGTTGCCATCACTAGGGATAAAGCTATTCTTTCAACTAAGGGGTATCTTGCCTCGGCATCTAGCAGGACTTTGCTTACATAATAAATCGGGCAATCTCTATCTCCTTCTTTCCTTAGTAGGACTGCACTTACAGCTTTCTCTCCTACACCGAGGTACATAAGGAGGTGGTCTTCGGGACGTGGCCGAGATAACAGAGGCAACTCTTTCAGGTAGTCTTTCAACCTTTCAAAGGCGTCGTTGCACTCTTCAGTCCACTTGAAGTTCTTTCCTGCCTTTATCGCCTTGAAAAATGGTAGACTTCTTTCAGCTGATTTGGACAAGAAACGACTCAAGGCTGCTATTCTTCCTGTTAGCCTTTGGACTTCTCTTACTGTATTAGGCGGCCTCATGTCCAAAATAGCTTGAACTTTCTCAAGATTAGCCTCTATCCCTCGGTTAGTGATCATGAATCCCAGAAACTTTCCAGATCTCACCCCGAATGAACATTTGTTGGGATTCAACTTCATTTTGTATTGTCGTAGCACATTGAATACCTTAGTCATTTTCTCGGCATGTGATTCTCTCTGTCGGCTTTTAATGATCATATCATCAACATAAGCTTCCATGGTGTTACCCAACAAGTTTTGGAACACCTTATTTACCATGCGTTGGTAGGTTGCACCCGCGTTTTTCAAACCGAACGGCATCACTCGATAGCAATATGTCCCACCATCGGTAATGAACGAGGTCTTCTCCTCATCATCTGGATGCATTACGATTTGGTGGTACCCTGAAAAGGCATCCAAGAAGCTAAGTAATTCATAACCACAAGTTTCGTCTACCAACTTGTCAATTCGAGGTAGTGGATACGAATCCTTAGGACAAGCTTTATTCAAATCTGTGAAGTCCACACACATTCTCCATTTTCCGTTGGTTTTCTTCACCATCACAACATTAGCCAACCACTCCGGATAATTAACTTCTCTGATGAATCCTGCTTGCAACAACTTCGATATTTCTTCGTTTATTACCCGTTGTCTCTCTGGAGCAAAATTCCTCTTCTTTTGTTTTATCGGCTTTGCCCCTGAGATTACATTCAACCGATGGCAAATAACTTCAGGGTCTATTCCAGGCATATCGGCTGGAGTCCATGCAAACACATCACAATTCTCTCTTAAGCATTGGACTATCTCCCTTTTTACTTCTTCAGGCAACTGGCTTCCTACATACACTATTCTTTCTTCATCTTTTTCATCCAGCCGGATTGCTTCCATCTCCTCATCAGGTTTCGGCTTAGGCTTTTCTTCGATAGTAAGTAGGGTTTCCTTCCTCTGAATCCCTTTACATGTGGTGGATGCGACATTACATGTCCTGGCTTTCCTTTGATCTCCCCTCATTTGTCCAACTCCGTGAGGAGTCGGAAACTTCATTAACAAATAGCAGGGATGCACCACCGCTCTCATGTCATTTAATAATGGTCGCCCGAGGATCATATTGTACGCCACGGAAGTTGATCTCACCACCATAAATAACGCTTGTCGAGTGACACACTTCGGGCTTTCCCCCAATGTCACAGGTAGTTGAACTGCGCCTTCCACCTTCACTTTTTCTCCTGAGAAACCGTACAGTGGTGCGGTTACTGGCTTCAGTCTATCATTGGAGATGTTCATTTTCTCAAAGCAACTCCAATAAATCAAATTTACCGAACTCCCATTATCAACTAGGATGCGACTCACTGGGTGTTTTGCTATTACTGCCGAAATCACCATTGAGTCATCATGAGGGATCATTACATCACCTCTGTCAGCTAGCGTTGAAATGATGGGCTCTTCATCATGCTTTTCCTCCATTACCGAATTAATTTGATAAGCCTGTCGGGCGTAGGTCTTTCGAGACGAGGAAGAAGTGCCAGCTAACAACTCACCCCCAGATATCATGTTAATAGCTGGCCCTGTGGGTTCATTGTCTTCCTTTCGATTCCTTCTTTCTACCCTTCTGTCATTATCTCTTCTTTCACCTTCATTTCGTCTAACAGGTCCTCTGTTTTCACCTCTTCTATCTCTGAAATTGTTTCCTCTGTTCTGTGCAGGATAGTTAGTTCTATCACCTCTCCATACGAAATGGTTTATTTTTCCCTCTCGTGCTAGCTTTTCTAGCTGATTCATCAACTCCCTGCACTTCTCAGTTGTGTGCCCATGTGCTGAGTGGTAATCACAGTATGACCTTAAATCGAGGCCCAAATTCCCTGACGTCTTCTTTGGAGTCTGTATAAGCCCTGATCCTTCAATTGCTGCTAACACTGAAGCTCGAGATTCGATGAGTGGGGTATAGGAATTGTATTTCAGTGCAAGAGCTTTCTCGAACTTTCTCGGTTGGCTAGAAGATGCTTCAGTGGCCTCTCTTCCTCGTTTCCTTCCATCCTTGGATTCTACTATCGCCACCATTTTCATTACTTCCTCCTGGGTTGCATACTTATGTGCGAGGGAAAGCAGGTCTGAGATGGTTGTTGGCTGATCTAACGACAAGGATTCTTGCAATTTCTCAGACCTTGTCCCATGTAACATGGCTGCCACGACTATACCGACTTGCAGATCTCGCACCTCCAAAGTAGCATCTCTGAACCGATCTACATAACTCTTCAATGACTCCTTAGCTCCTTGCTTAATAGTGAGCAAATAGGTCGATTCCTTCCTTCTCTGGCTATTTACCGCAAACGCCTTGAGAAACTCACTTCGTAGTTGGTCGAAACAGATAATGGACCCTTCAGGCAGGTTATTAAACCATTTCATCACATGTCCGGATAGAGTTAAGGAAAAGGCCCTACACATTATCTCGTCTTCCCATCCATGTAACAACATTAGTGCCTCATAGTTTTGCATATGGTCGTAGGGGTCCATCTTTTCGGTGTAGGCGGTCATCTGCGGCATTTTGAACTTTGGGGGCAGAGGTTTTTGATTGATGTTCGTGCAGAATGGTACTCTCCTCCTCTGGCTCTCTTCTGCAGACACTAACTTTTTCTCTTCTAGCACCTGTTCTATCATCTTCTTCATGTCCACGGGAGGAGCGAGCTGATTTCGGGCGTGAGACAAATCAGGTAGGTCTCCGACTATTTCCTTGCCTTTAGCTTGAGGTGCGTTTGTTCGTACCATTTGCGTGCACCAAGTGGGGTCAAACTCCGACCCGGTTCCCCAAGTGCTTTGATCTTCGACTCCATTCTTTCCAGCACCTCCAACACCATGGTCTAAGTTAGCACCATCAAAATTTGACAAGTCATGGTGGTGGGCGGTAGACCCTGTTGCCCGGTCAACGTCCTGTCGCCCAGACATCTACCGCCCTACATGTGGGACCTGTCGTCTGCCCCCTGTCGCAGGCTCTAACTCTACAGTTTCTTCATTCCCTCGTTGGGTTCCTGCGACAGGCCTCCCGCTGCATTGTCGCCTGACGCCTGTCGCCGGGTCTAAGCCAAATGCTTCCTCAGTCTCCCGCTGGGTATCTGCGACAGGCCTACCGCTCCCCTATCCTACCGCACCCTGATCAATGTCGTGCTCTCCCATAGGGGGAACCTCTCGCCGACGAGAGGGTTCTGTCGCGGTCATGTCCTGCAGTCGCCCAAACATCTGCGGCGGAACACCTCTATTTGTTCCTCCTACCAAGTTCTGCACGGCAGGCGGCAGATCCAATGTCGGGAGAACTCCTTGGAACAGGTCCACCATGGCTCGCAGTGCCTGGGTAGTTTCTTCACTCTGTCGCCTTAGAGCTTCGAATTCTGCCGCCGACACAATAATTCTTTCTTCCTTCCTGTTCCCCTGGTTTGTCTGACGAATCTGTTGTTCAGGGGAGCTTACGGAGTTTTCCTCACTTCCGGTCCTTAAGTTTGTAGATCTTGTTCTCACCATCTTAGAAAATCTTGGCTTTTTATACGTTTCCCACCGACGGCGCCAATTGTTGTTGCACAAAACAACAATAAGGATATGCTGACGTCGATGTTCGTACTTAGTCTCCACGTGTCTCCACGAAGCTTCTGTAAAACAAGAAAAGTCAGAGAGACGCAGGGGTGGTTCCCTGCGTAGACACTCCGATGCTTAAGTCAGCAAAAAGTTCTTCGATATTGGGAAACGTAAAAGCCAGTAGTCAAAAATTAGAGAATAAAATTGTACCTAGGGGCCTATTTATAGGCCAGCATTCTAGGTTAATTGCTTAAGGATAATCACCTTATCATGCTAAGAGTTTGCGTTATAATATAACACAAGTTCCTTGAAAATCGAGAGCTTCTGGAGCCTGTCGCCGGCGAGAGACTCACAACACGTGGCGCGTTATGGCGTCAGGGGTCTGTCGCTAGCGAGAGCCGAGGTTAGGAGCCACGTGTCACCATATGACTATAGGCGACGGACTGTGGAGCTGTCGTCAGGCGATAGGTATAAGAGCGCCACGTGTTGCCTTATGATTGTAGGCGATAGACTGCGAGCCTGTCGCAAGCGACAGGTATGATTACGCACCTCTACCTCTTTCGTCAAATGCCACGTGGGCCAGAGAGCCTGTCGCCAAGCGACAGGTGTGACGCGCCCCGCCTCTGTCGCCGATGGACACGTGGACTATTTAGTCTTTGTCATATGGTAATCTCTAACACTATTGGGCCTGGCCTAATACGGGTAGACTTTGTCATATCACCTACTAATTTCTAACCAGTAAACAATAACATCACAAAAATTTCTTCATTTCTACTCCAACAGCCGAACCTGTCCTGCCACAATACATCATTTCTCTTCCATTTTTTTTTAAAGATTCTACACATATTATTCATGCTTTTCTAACCTAATACTACTATAAATGATTGGTAGGATTAACTATAATCATCTCTTCTCTTACCTCTTCTTCAAATGGAATCGTGCAGTACCTTCAGGTAGCCCCCAAACGTTGGATTTCATCTATCAAATTCTGAGTTTTGACTGTTCTTAAGGTGTGGGATAGGTTCTATGGAGATGGCTTAGTGCTTTGGTGAAGAAAGGAGGTGAGTATACTTAATGGAAGTGGGCTGACGAGAAGAAAACAAAGAAACAGAAGGCTGCAGCAGCAGAACAGCCCACGCTCATGGGATTTAGGCTGAGTTTTTGGGATAATTAAGAAGCTCTTGTAGTGAAGAATAATTTTTATTTAAGAAGTTTGATGATTTGGTGGAAATATATGGATGATTTAACGAGTTAACGGGAGAAAATCTTGAGGAAAAAGGGAGGAAAACGTGAAACAGGGTAACAGCTAAGGAAAGTCGGTGAAGGGAGGATAAAATGCTAAGTTTTTTCGTTGAATTGGTCTTCTCTTATTTATATTTTAGCCAATAAAATTTTGCCACCTAGATAGTTAATCAAACTTCTCTTTACACTCTCTCTCTTTTTTTTTATTTTAAATGGGTCTGCAGTGCAGCAAGGTTGCTGCAATATTTATTTATTTTATTTTTTTCAGATTTTAATATATATTTTTATTATATATTTTGTTAATTTCAATAATTAATTTACTTTATTTGTTATTAATTGTTTAAAACATAATTACCATTAGATTATATTCTTTCCCAAATTATATTTCAATTTCTGTACTATAATCTTAGTAATTTCTTTTTTTAATTTCCTATCTGCTATTTTATTAATTCCTATAATTAATTTATTTTGTTTCTTATTACATATTACTAAAATAAAATTACAATAAGTCATTTTTTCAATTTTAATTTCAGAATCTATCTTTATTCATTATTTACTTTAATTCCATAATTAACAAATATTAGCAATTACAACAATTTTTTTTTCTTCTCAACTTAACTTAGGAGTTATTTCTACTCACATAATATATTTATAATACACTTATTTTTGTACTTAAAATTACACTAATTTCATACTCTAATATCATCAATCTAGGGTCTCACTTCGACTTGGATAGAGAAAGTCCTGGTGAGGCCCTCACCGAGTACCTCCCTGAACCTTATCGAACGGACCCTTTATTTAATATTTTAAAATAAAATTTTCTCTTTTAATTTTCTATACTCTGTAGCTTATGTAAAATATAAGAAATTTTGGTTCCTCACATAATGTGAGAATAAATTCCATATATATTTAATTATAGGCTTAATATTAACTGTGATAACCGTAAATTTTTCCATTTATTGGAAATTAGAAATATTGAAAATAAATATTAGAGAAATTAAATAAGGGGAAATAAATAAAATTTGCGAGAAACGGGATATTGGTGAAAATCCTGAGAAATGAGGAAGTGATGAATAAGGAAATTCGTGTGAAGGAAATTAAATGAAAATAAAAATAAAATCGGAGTTATGGAAAATAAGGAAAGGAGGAATTTAAATTGGATTAATGGAAATCCAAAATTTATAAAATAAAAATGTCGTATATTATATATTTATATAATTAAATTATATAAATATATTTACACATGTTTTTATATAAATACATATGTATGTATATGAATATTAGTATATATTATAAAATGAAATATATACTATTTTGTCTTAAATAAATACATGTGTATATTATAAAATGTATTTATATAATTATAAATATATATATGTACAGATATACATATATATATATATGAAATATATATATTATTATTTTAAATAAAAGTATATGAATATATAAGAAAAGTAAATGTTATTTTATATTAAAGTTTATAAGTATATATATTGTATTATAACATTTATATGATTCTATATGTAAATGTTATTTATTTTAAAGTATATAAATATACATATATATATATATATATCAGATATACATTTTGTAATACTTAATATACATATATGTATATGTATGTATCTCTTAAAATATATGTATATATATAGTACAATACTACATAAATAAACTAATATTATTATATTTAAATTGCATAACATAAATATAAAGTAGATATATTGTTATATTATATCTATATAAATATTTATACTATGTATGAATTTATATATAAATAATATATAGTATATATTATATGTATAAAATATAATATATAGTGTATTATATTACTAAAAAGGGAAAGCAAGTAAAGAAACCAAAAAGGAAATGAAATAGAAAACAAAAGGAAGGAAAAAATCGGGAAAGACCCGATCCTCCCCAGCTAAAGGGCCGACGGCGGCGGAGCTGCCACCGCCGGCGAGGGAGGAAGGAGAAAGAGACGCCACCAGCTAGAGAAAGGAAAGACTTGCCGGCGGCGTGAAGAAACGGATCAGGATCAACGGAAAACGAAGCAAAAGCCGGAGGAAAAGGAAAATGGCTGACGGCGATGCCAGCCAAATCGGTGGCTGCCACTACCACAGAAGCTTCACCGGAGGCCCAATGGACGGCGGAGGAACGCCGGCGAAGAGGAAGAAGAAACCGAGGCAAAACCGCCTCGATCCGCCGCCGTTCCGCCGATCCAGGGCAAACGAAGGGCACCGGCAAGTTAGTCGTGCAGTCGGCCAACTGTGGGACGCCTGAACCGCCGGAGAACCGACCGTCGGCAAGGAACCGGCGAGGAAAGGAGCTGGACCGGTCTGAACCGGTCTGACCAGGAAAGGAAGAAGAAAAAAGAAAAGAAAAAGGAAAAAAAGAAAAAGAAAAAGAAAAGAAAGAAAGAAAAGAAAAAGAGGAAAAAGGAAGAAAAAGGAAGAAAAAGAGGAAAAAGGAGAATTTCGGGAATTCGGAAAATTTCCGGAAATTCGACAACCCGGGATTTTATAAAGTTCGGTAAGAAATCTTCCTGAGATTTAATTTTCAGAAAAATTAAATAAATTATGAAAAATTCTAAAAAATTAGAATTTTATTTCCAGAAATTATTTTCAGCAATCGGGATAAGGAATTGGGAGAAATGGAGTGCGGGCGCGATCGATAAGCGGAAGTCGCCGACCCGGAAAAAGGCAAGGGATGCATGTACAACACTGTAAGGATACTCAGTCTGCATATTTTAAATTGAAATATGTTATGCAATTATTTTATGAAAATTATTATGATGCATGATTTGCTGAAAATAATTTGGGAAGAAGTACTGGCTGAAAGATTTTAAACTGTATTTTTCGTGCAGGAGGTTAGTAAATCGGCAGCCGTTATGCTGCCGAAAATTTTAGAAAAACTTTATAAATTCATATTAAATGATTTTATTTCCGAATTTCGATAGTAAATCACGAAACATGAGGAAATTTCTAAATTTCATAAAACATGAATATAATGAGATGGAACTTTAGAATATTCATGTATTCGAGAATGGTGATAAGGAAATCACCGAAAATTCTCGGAATAGATAAATTACACGAATTACGAGACGAAAGATGAAGTGAAATATAGTGAATATTCTTATGAATATTTTTATAAATATTCACTAAAGGATTTTAACCCTTATGGTTTTAAATTATGAAATTTTATATTTATATAAATTCCATAAAGATTTATTTTATAATGAAAATACGGTTTTTAGACTGGTTGGCATTCCTATCATGCTGAAGCATGATATGTGATATGTTTAGTCCTGGTCGACGCCTAATCAGTGATCCACCGAGGACAATATAGGTTATGGTCATAGATTTGATCGGTGTATTTCCTTACCCTCCGAGGTTTATAGTATGATGAGATTAATGCCTATCTTAGACTCCATAAATGATAGGTGACATGTAAAAAGGAAAGTGTTTTACATGACATGGAATATGTCAAACGGAGAATGTGATATATGATGCGTGACATGTGAAAAGAACATGTTT
Source organism: Heritiera fomes (assembly GCA_032173925.1). NCBI lineage: Eukaryota > Viridiplantae > Streptophyta > Magnoliopsida > Malvales > Malvaceae > Heritiera > Heritiera fomes. Next base: position 32,260,002 of record JAPDPM010000002.1, on the reverse strand, counting down.
CATACAATATGAGACGGAAAATCAATTAAATTATAGCATTTTTACAAAATGCTCATTTCGGTACTGATTATAGTACTGTGAGATGATTCTCATAAGACATGAGATACAAACATGTAAGATGTTTACTAAAGGAAGAATTGATAAATCTAACATTCTTACCATGAATTGAAATGGAATATTAGATTATAAGTGTTACACGAGTTCTGATAAGATAGTGGGAAATATATGGCATAAATGTGACGTCCCCGTCACTTCATCTTTTCACTTATCTTTTTTTCCTTCTTTATTTAGATTTAGTTCATCCAGTGTCATTCTTCCTTTATTCATAAGCTAATTATCTGATAGCTCATAAAATTTTATTCAATTTCAATAAAACAAACTAATGATACATGTATATATGTATCATCCGTTTCCACAGGATCTCATACATCATCTTAACTTAAATCCCCGACATCTTATATACATTAATGTTAGTTGTACTGTACCATAACTGAATTACAATTTACTTTGCATAATTACATAAGTATACCTTCTATACTACTTGGGAAGCGTCTCTCGAAGGTAAACTTTCAAGATCCACTCGTAGGCTCTTCTATCGAGAGCGAGGGATTACTTCAGATAGTCTGTATGAAAAATGTTCGTAAAAGGGTGAGTTTACGCTCAGTAAGAAAAATATGTAAAAGAGCGTGCTATGCCTCTATATGCATTTTTTTCCTACTTGGCTCTATGATGTCATGTAAAGCATTATAAAGCATGCATCATAAACATCTTTCATGCATTATTTGCAACCATGCATAGTTATTTCAAATGACATGGAAATCATACTTTGTATGCTTCTTTTAAAATATAGCATACATATAAAACATGCATCATCTTCTATCTTTAAAACATACTTTACATGCTTTTATAACATAGCATGTTTCGTATACTTCTTCAAAACATACTTCATGTACTTCTTTCAAATATCATTTACATACATACATACTTCCTTTAAAACATCTTATACTTCTTGAAATCATAAATCATATACTTCTTTTTAAAACTTCTTATATAAGTACACCAAGTACTTTCGATTTCTTTATTCTTTGAAATCGTATATACATATAGTTTTTGATAACATAAAAACTATTTGTACTTTTATGGAGTTATGCACTGCATCATCATCATCATCATCATCATCATCATGTGGCGTACCCCGTAGGGCCAGGAATCCTCCCTTAGCCGAACATGAAATATAAACAGATTGGCCAACTGCGGGTGGCTACAGTTAACACTAGTCAGGTGTCCTTCTGTAGCGACTGAGGCCTGACTTATGGTTCCTCAGCCCATAACATACATTACATCATTTCAGGACTTGATCAGAGCCCCTACTATAAACATGAAAGTGCATAATCTCAAAACATATGCCATATAGCTTCTTGCCATGACATTTCATACTTTTTGAAAATAGGTGTAAAAATCTCTTTTCAAAACAGGGCAATCGACTAGCCTCATAGGGCAGTCGGCTGCTTCTTCATAATTTCATTTATCGAAATTATTTTCATTTTAAAATCCCGATATTTTCATCTTTGAAAACATATAAGGGCAGTCGACTGGTCCATATAGCAGTCGACTGGTTTTCAAACAGAATGCTTCTTAGCAAATAGCAGTCGACTGGTCCATATAGCAGTCGATTGTTTTTCAAACAGAATGCATTTTAGCAAATAGCAGTCGACTGGTCCATATAGCAGTCGACTGGTTTGAAACAGAATGCATTTTGGAAATAGCAGTCGACTGGTTTGAAACAGAATGCTTCTGGAAAAATAGCAGTCGACTGGCTTACATAGCAGTCGACTGGTTTGCATCGGTTTTCGAAAAACGGCGTTTTGGTTGTCTCTAGGCAGTCGACTTCCCTTTATGGCAGTCGGCTGCCCCTAACCTAATTGGTACTAGGAGACAAGTCCGAAAATGCATCTTTTCCTGCACAAAACCAGCTGATGTTTCTTTCCAAACCACATAAAACATCATAAAACATGCGAACATAGCCGCCTTACGTCCGTTACATAAATTTCTTACCTTAATTCCTTCGGAAACGCGAAATCACTTAGAGTGTAACCCTAGCTTTTACTCCTTCAAATCTGAAATCATCATACCAAATCAAACCTTAAATTAAACAACATACACATATCATATCAACTCCATACAACTCCATATCATGAACATAATTGAACAAATCATCTTCTTCTCTTACCTTCACTAGAGATGAAAATCTCAAACTTTGAGATCTCTTCCAATACTTGGAATCAATCCACCAAACTTCGGATATCACTTAGTCTAGTGACAAGGATCGTTTTTCGTTCAACTAGCTAAAGAGATCGATGGAAGAATAAGGTAGCTTGTCAAGGTAGCTATGGAAGAAGACTTGGAAGCTTGGAGAAATGGAGAGAACGAGAGGGAGAGAGCTGGAAAGAATTACTGCCGTAGGGGATGGCTGGAGGTGATGACTCATGCAGCCTCATTTAATGCATGCAAATCCTCTTTATCTCAATCATCTCATCTCAGCCATGTTTCCTTTTGACTATATTTTGTTGACCCTTCTTTGACCATTAATTCTCTTCTTCTCTAATCATATCAGCCACATCTCATTACACCAAATTAAAATCTGATATACATTTTATCATCATCAGATTATGAAATCTGATATTTGTTTCATCTTCATCCAATCAAATTACTTCATCTTAACCCTTAACCTTTGACCATCCCTATTTGACCATTCACTTAATTGGTCTCCTTTCTTCCATATACACTTGTCTTTAATTACACTTAATTTTCTGATATTAATTCTTTTCTCATACCTCAATTATTCTTATAACATCAATTTAATTTCCTTGACTATTTGACTTTCCATTTCTTATTTCTTCCATACTTCATACCTTATGCATATATCATTCATACATTAAACTTCATATTTATTTAATCATATTAATTGAAATACTTTACAAACATAGAGGAATACATGGAAATTGGGATTTCACAATAAAGGCCAACCCAAATAAATACTCGATTTCTGTACCGGGTGAGCCACCTCTAGAATCCTTCGAGAACTAAGTGCTACACGAGTTTCGATGTGTTAATAAGAGATTTCGAATCGTGGGAGCCACCTCTAGAATCCTTCGAGAACTAAGTGCTACACGAGCTTCGATGTGCTAAAGGCCAAACCGAGCAAAGACTCGATGATTGTACCGTGTGAGCCACCTCTAGAATCCTTCGGGAACCAAGTGCTACACGTGTTCTAATGTGTTAGTAAAGGCCTAACCGAGCAAAGACTCGATGATTGTACCGTGTGAGCCACCTCTAGAATCCTTCGGGAACTAAGTGCTACACGTGTTCTGATGTGGTAGTAAAGGCCTAACCGAGCAAAGACTCGATGATTGTACCGTGTGAGCCACCTCTAGGATCCTTCGGGAACTAAGTGCTACACGTGTTCTGATGTGTTAGTAAAGGCCAAACCGAGCAAAGACTCGATGATTGTACCGTGTGAGCCACCTCTAGAATACTTCGGGAACTAAGTGCTACACGTGTTCTGATGTGTTAGTAAAGGCCAAACCGAGCAAAGACTCGAGATTCTGAACCGTGGGAGCCACCTCTACAATCCTTCGGGAACTAAGTGCTACACGAGTTTCGATGTGTGAGTAAGAAGTTTCTATACCGTGTGAGCCACCTCTAGAAGACTCAAGGGACCTAAGTGCTACATAGATTCTTTGTGAACTATGGGGAGCCACCTCTAGAATCCTTTGAGCACTAAGTGCTATACGAATTCCTCGATATGACACTTAACTCCATTGCTAGTTAGAATGGAAGTCGTAATTGAATCAGTGAACTGGGGCTTACGCCTAAAGTGGTTAAGTAATCGGTTATATGGGAATAGATTTTAATAGCTTATTTTGCTCTTTAAAGGACGGTACTAATTAAGAGAGTACATTAAAACATGAAATGAATTTTAAAGAAATAAAATGATGATTTAACTAAATTCTTTTCAAGGAATATACGAATATTAATTATTCTATTTAAATACTTTATTTTGTAGAAGCATTATTTTGAAAAGAATATGAAAAAGGTTATGAAAGTTTAAAAAGGAAACGGATTTATTAATTCAAAACAAAAAGAAAAAAAATTCTCTATACAGTTGCTTCTAGGTTCCGTAACAAGTATGGTATTCTAAAATACCTACCTTACTCCATTCGGATTCCTAGCCGACTGTAGTATCTTTCCTACATGCGAGCCTAGAGCTCATAGGAAAAATGAAAAAGATTTTCAGCATATATGAAGCTAAGTATCAAGTGAGGCATATAATTCTCTTACTGAGCCGTGGTTTTGCTCACCCCTTAATTTTCAACATTTCAGGTTTTGATGAATGTGAGTTCAGTGGATTGTGGATCCTGGCTGTACACGAAGGACAATGTGCCAGATCGACTTATCATTTGAGGTATGATCATTTATTCTCTGTATCTAGACATGTCAACAGTACTACTTATCTGATTAATTATGATAGGGGATGTGTATAATATAAACAATATTATGTAAAATTGTTTAACAGTCAGTACAAGTGAAGTATCGCAGACAGCCCAACCGTTTAAGTTGTGTACAATAAGGTAAGAAATGTGGTTACGGGTCATGACAGATTTAATGGTATCAGAGCTATGGTTGGCCTGATGTCTGTGGATACTTTTGGAAGGAAAAGAGTTAAACATCCCCTGTAGTACTGAGTCGTCTGAATACATAGAGAAAATAAATGATTGTAAATGGAGTAAAATGATTTAAACGGAGTGAGAAAGTATAAACTAAGAATGTTAAAGAAGAAAATAGGCTCAGAAATTACCGAATTATTGGTGATTCTTCTAGTCTAAATGAAGACCTATTCGGTAAAGAACAGAAATGGACTCGGTGAGGGCCCCACCAGTACTTTTCTGTTCGAACCGAACTGAGACCTGAATGTGATGGTATAAAGTAGGGGAATGAAATATCATCATTAAATAGACTTTAAGATCACTGATTGGGGCTAATTTGAAGAGAGAGAAAATTTTTAGCCAAAAATGACCAAAATACCCCTACCCCAAAATTTTACCGGGAGTCAAAATAGATCACCAGAAGTTGGAATTGACCGATTCGACAAGAAATTAATGATATAAAGCTGAATTACAAGCAAAATAATCCAATTGAGGACTTTTGTGAACTTCTCTGTTGAAAATCGAATGAGATCTAAATTGCTGTTATAAGTATCAGAAAGGATACTATCAACATATAGATGATCAGTTCATTGATTTAAATGTATATTGAGGAGATAGAAATAAATGTCGAAATGACGAAAATGCCCCTATATTGGACGATGTTCGAAATAGTGTTAAAACCAAGATGAATTGGAATCCATTGATAGTAATGGAATTATTAATGGCATAGAAGATGTCATATGAATCTAACGATCCCTATTACTGATTCCACTAACACTTATATTATGGACGCGAAAGAAATCCGTGAGGGGCTAAGTGCCACGTCTGTGTGACGGGGGCCACCTCTAGAACCCAAAGCGAACAGTACGGATGAGTAAGGCACTGGGGTGGTAAATCCCTGGTTAACGGAGATCCAGGTACTCTCGGTCCTTGCAATAAAATAGTACGGATGAGTGAAGTGGCTCGGTAAATCCCTGAAAGAAACGGTAAATCCGGGGCTTCACAATAAAACGGTATGATGCGATCCAAAGAGTGTAGTGGAATGTCATCAGATGTTTGGCCTGGTTATTGACTGAAAGGGTCGAAAAATTTAGAGTGTACTGAACGGGATCGTTGAATACTATGAAAAGTGAAATGATTACAGGAATTGATTGATAAGGTGAATAGTACCAAAAATGAAATACATACTGGTGTGGTTACTTATGGTTCTATACGTTTTCACTACTTTGAGGTGTCAAACAGATAATCTTATATAGAACCGACATATCTTGAAATATGTGCTACAGAATGAGGTACTGTTTTGAGTACTATAAATTAGAGAATAATTATAAGAACAGTGAAGTGATAAAAAGAAGATGACAACGAACCTAAATTATTCAAGACTCTTGAGACAGAACTGTGATGGGTGACCTGTAGTGGATCATGTGTTATGAGATACAGGCGAACTATGTCATCGCCGACTCACTAGTAAGGGTAAACCTGGGGCGAAAGGAATCGCCTAGGTAATGCTCGCCAACGGCCGATACGAACGGGCGGGGCTCTTACAATTATCTCATTGGTAACACGAGAGTAAGGAACTAGGTACGTAAGGGTGCCAAGGTTCAAGCCTTGTGGAGAATATACTCAAGGGAACTAAGCCTGAATTTAGTAAATGCAAATGGTTTTAAAGTAAATAACTGAATTGAAACGGGTAGCTACAAAGTGTGATGAGAACCATTATACTTGATACAGCTTACCAGAGTGAGATTCGTAACGCTGTAAAGTATGACTAGGTAATAAAATCAAGGTAAAGTATGTATCAAAATGATTTGAATATTGAATGTCGCTGCCTTGAGAATACACTGTGAAATGATGGGACACAAAGATGAAGGTCCAAAATGATAAGAGAAGTGTGGTTAAAGAAACTACCGGATGAGAATCCCGATAAATTTCAGAGTAACATAGATTGAGAAATCAGGTTAATGTTGAATCGATTGTGGATATGAAATTTATTCTTAAGTTTGTATCGAAGAATATAGAAGAAATCCAACAAGTTTAAGAAAATAATTTTTGGAAAATATTATGGATGATGAAATTCACAAGTATCGATGTAAAGGATGGAAATACAAATGATATGATTTGAGGATGAATTAAATGATGTATTAAAATTTTTGGTTATACACTAAAGTTCTTATGAAGAACAAATAAATACCTATATGGAAGTGATGCCTTAGATATGATTTAATCGGAGATGTATAAGGAGCTTATAAGAGCAATCTTTGTAAAAGGCATCATCAGATGAAAAGTTGAAGAACAATGGTCACAAGATGATAAGAAATGAATGATTAAAGAAAGTATTAGATTTGATTTCCGATAAAACTTCCAGAGTTATATAAATTAGAGGAATCAAGATAACATTAACTCGATTTTGAATATGAAGTTAAATTCTAAGTTTATATCGGAGGATGTAGAAAGAATCCGAAAAGCTTAAGAAAATAACTCTGAAAAATATGTGAATAATGAAATTTCACGTGTAAAGGTCTGGATGACGAAAATACAGATAATGAAAAAATTGAGAATAATGGAATTATCTGTATAAGTGTAAATGAGAGAAATACAAATGATATTGAGATGTAGATAAAAAAAAGGAGGTATTAATTTCCTATCATTAATAAAGTTCTGGTGAAGAATAAGTATTCATCTACATGAAAATAGACGCTTTCTTGATCTGATTAGAGATATGTGAGGAGCTAATAAGACTAGCCTTAGTATAAAGCGTCATTAGATAAAAGATTGAAGATTGGTGTCCATAAGATAATGATGCTAACTCGGAGTGAATTTTACAAGTTCCTATTGAAGTTACAAGGGTAATGAGTTGCCTTGTAAAGTATATAAGCCTAAAGAATGAGGCATCCTTACAAGAGAAAATTGCTGAAATACTAATAGAGTCTAAAGTATAAATGGAACATGAGCAGCATTGTGATATGATCCTTAAACTCTTAAAGGCTGTGGAATTGTGTTAAGATTAACAACTAAGAAATTTGGCTAGACAGTATCTCCTCTTGAGATATATGATCTTGAGACGACAGGGTGACAGTGAACCTGTCTATGATAAAGAGATAATGATTGAGATACGAAAGTAATGAGTCTAGCTAAATACTACTGCCAGCTTATAAAAGAGTGATGAGACTAGCTGCTCTATAGATGAGATCCAATTAAAGAAATTAAAGTCGGTAGATGGCTAGAGTAAAGAAAAAAAGATGGTACACAAGATTTTAGAAGATCTTAGCAGTATAGTACCATGCCAATTAAAAATATATATATGTATATATATAAAGAGATAAATAGTAGAAATATGAAAACGAAAATGAAAGTGGAATAAGGAAATAAATTGCATGATGAGAAGGGAACATCAATATGAAACAGTTCCCGAAGTTAAGACTGGAATTGAATTGTGTTGGTTATCAATCACATGCTTAAATGGATAATTCGAGGATTCAATCACAGAATCTAAATTATGAAAAGAGATCTAAAGACCATACTACATGAAGAGAATATGATAGTCTCATGAATTATGATCGTAAGAGATGAACTATATAGTAAAGTCGGCAAATGAGATGCAGCCTTGATGGAATAGGTGTGAAAATGAATATTGTGGACAATAAAGAGTCCAAAAGAAAAATGATGATATGGAAGTGATTAAAGACTGATGATCTAAATAGAATCACTTTCCATTATCAGACATCTAGATCCTCTAGTGCCTTAGTCGCAGTATAAGTGTTAAACGGTGTGAATGTGTATGTACAGTTCCAGTGAGCCTTACATGTGATGGGAGTCTCTGAGTTGCCATATGCTAATGACAGATAGCAAAAGGCTTTGAGATCCCAAGTGTGTTGATAGCACCGCTCCATACTGATATATATTTATATATATGAGCATGAGATGTAAACGCTCCATGACATTGAGAGAGCGTGTGCATGAGATGTGAAAGCTACTGGAACACTTACATATAATTGATTGACATGAGTACATGATAGTACCAAATTATGTCGACTCGGCACTAAGTGAGAAGAATGATGATGAGCAGCATAAATCAGCTGTAATGTTAAAATTATTATGCATGGCTCTTATATGAAAAGAGTAAAGTGAAAAACTTTCAATTTGAGAAATGAACTTACGGGAGTATAGACATATATGATGAAAGACAGCATGTAGTGGTCTAAAGCACTCTTGATGTTGAAGTGTACTGGCAGTATTACTTGGAGGATGAACTAGTCAGAAGTCGTAAGTATATGGCATGTACCACCTTTGAACTTAAGTTAAATTCGGAGGACCGAATTTCTTAAGGTGGAGAGGATGTGATAACCGTAAATTTTTCCATTTATTGGAAATTAGAAATATTGAAAATAAATATTAGAGAAATTAAATAAGGGGAAATAAATAAAATTTGCGAGAAACGGGATATTGGTGACAATTCTGAGAAATGAGGAACTGATGAATAAGGAAATTCGTGCGAAGGAAATTAAATGAAAATAAAAATAAAATTGGAGTTATGGAAAATAAGGAAAGGAGGAATTTAAATTGGATTAATGGAAATCCAAAATTTATAAAATAAAAATGCGTATATTATATATTTATATAATTAAATTATATAAATATATTTACACATGTTTTTATATAAATACATATGTATGTATATGAATATTAGTATATATTATAAAATGAAATATATACTATTTTGTCTTAAATAAATACATGTGTATATTATAAAATGTATTTATATAATTATAAATATATATGTACAGATATACATATATATATATGAAATATATATTATTATTTTAAATAAAAGTATATAAATATATAAGAAAAGTAAATGTTATTTTATATTAAAGTTTATAAGTATATATATTGTATTATAACATTTATATGATTCTATATGTAAATGTTATTTATTTTAAAGTATATAAATATACATATATATATATATATATATATATATATATATATATACCATATATACATTTTGTAATACTTAATATACATATATGTATATGTATGTATCTCTTAAAATATATGTATATATATAGTACAATACTATATAAATAAACTAATATTATTATATTTAAATTGCATAACATAAATATAAAGTAGATATATTGTTATATTATATCTATATAAATATTTATACTATGTATGAATTTACATATAAATAATATATAGTATATATTATATATATAAAATATAAAATATAGTGTATTATATTACTAAAAAGGGAAAGCAAGTAAAGAAACCAAAAAGGAAATGAAACAGAAAACAAAAGGAAGGAAAAAATCGGGAAAGACCTGGTAGTGTCGCAGGTACCAATAATAAATTACTTAAACCTATAGATAGGGCAAGCAAAGGTCGATCCCACAGAGATTGTTTTATTTAAGTTAATTATTTAAATTAAATACCTAACTATTATTTAGAGAGAGAGAAGAGATTTGGGGGAGGGTTTCAATTAAACTATAATAACTAAGAAAATAATCAGAAAAATAAACAAGTAAATAAATTAGAAAATATCAAATACTACAAAACTTCAGTTAAAAGGTAATTAATTATTCTTGGGATATGATGCTGATCATTGATTATTTAAGATAATTGTCAATTAAGTAGTCAACCGTAGTGTAAGTCCCCAGCGTCCAATTACACCTATCTTTCCTTACTGTGTTGTTAATTAAAGGCTCAGCGTCTTAATTAATCTCTAACTATCAAAATTTACCTATGCTCAGCGCTATAGATTAAGTTTTAATAGCAGCATTAATATCTAGAAAGATTTGAGTCAACATTAAGTAACAAACTCACTCAGGGCGGTTTATTTAACTTAAACCTTAATTCTCCTAGATTCCTAATGATTAAATTCACAAGCAATTACGGACTTATGTTTTTAATCTGGCTGTAGATTATTTAATTTAACTACATAGTAGGCCTCCTATCTAATCAAACAAACAATCATGCAAATCTGCTCAGAGAATATTGGATACTTAATCAACAATTATATTATAAGTTTAAAATCTCACAACATACTTTTTCCAAGAACAATTAATTTACCTTGTAACTGAATAAGAAACCTACTCACTAATCATATTCAAGATTATAAATCTCAAGTTTAATATTATAAAGATATCAAGAATCATGCAAAAGACAATCAATATATCAATCTTTAATAATTTAAAACAAGAAATCTAAAATCAAGATTATAAACTAGTAAGAACTAAACAAATAATATGAAAAACAAAACAAGAATCAAAATAATTATCACTAAAGAAATCAGCAACCATATAAAATAATAAAATAGATAAAGCCTAATAAACCTAAGGGAAGAATCAGTTTAAATAAAGAAAAGAAAAGAAAACAATTTAATCCTAAAAACTATAAAGAAATTGCTTTACTTTGAAAAATATTAAATACTAAATTAAATCTGTTTCTATTGGGAAGACTAAAAAGAAAATAATTTTATAACATAAAAGAAAGAAATCAGCAAGACCAATGATAAAGAAAAGAAGAAAAATAAAATTTTTAAAGAAAAAGAAATCAGTAATATCAAAATTAAAAGAAAGAAAATAAAACTTTTATTAAAACCCTAAAGAAAACCTTACAAAAGACTAAGAGGGACGAGGGAGGAGAGGGATGTGAGGGATGATGTTTATAAGAGCCTTGTGCTCTTTATATAGGCCTAAGGAAGAGTTTAAAAGACTTTCCTAAGCAATGTGGGATTTAAATAAGAGTTTACTTGGGAAACAAGTAATTTGACTAGTCAAACTCTTACCTTTATCTCATCATCTTTTACAATTATTTTCTAAGTAAAATTCCTAAGGCCTATTCTTATTAATTAATTACAGATCTAAGACATAATAAAATTAAGAAATTATCTTGTCTTAACAAAATCTGGTCTTGAACTTGCTTTGTTGGAATTTCTTCTCAATCTCGTTATTCTGCCCAGAGTTTCGTACTGATTTTTTCCAGACGTTTGACCCACAAAAAGAACTCCGATTTTTGCGATCTTGTGCATTCTGGAAACCTTGAGAAGTCCTCTACAACTTCCATGAAGGCCACTTCTTGAGAACAGGTCGTTACATTGGTCAAAAACGTCAATCTTTCAAGCTGGACAGAAAATACTGCACTTTGCTCTTTTTAGCTTCTTTTTATTCCAACTTCGATATTTAATACCTAAAAGATAAAATAAACATTAGTAAACTCTTTTAGGCATAAAACATTAATAAAGCAAATATATTAGCACATATAAAACTCACAAAATATCATCCTATCAAATTCCCCCACACTTAGCTTTTGCTAGTCCTCTAGCAAACCTTAACTAAAATAATTCCTAAAGAACTAAATCCTAAAATCCTAAATCACTTTCGTAGGAATCACGATTGCATTTAGCATATGCAATAAGCCTTTAAACCCCTAGGTCACCCCTAGTGGAAGAGTTGTGTCTCATGAGGGCTTTCAAAAGATATACCCACAAAATCTTTTACTTAAGACTCAATCCTAAAAATTCAAAATAAGACTCAAATTAAAAAAATTATGACTCCAAAACAAGATTAAGATCATGAACATATTTTCAAATCTTTCAATTTTTAACTCATAACTTCAACAAGAGTCAAATAATCAAGTCAATCATATTCTAATCATTACTTCTCATATTCATGCATTGATGAGTGTCGTCAGTCACCAAAAATAAAATTTCCTAACTCTACTATGTAGATAGCGGAGTAAGGGTCGAATCCACAGAGACTGAATTTTTTAAGTTAATTATTAAATTAAAAATCTAATCTTAGGGTTTAGGGAAAGAAGAAGTTTGGGGGTTTTGTAAACTATTCCAAAATAAAGAAAATAAGAATTATTAAATATAAAAAAACAAATAGCAAAAAGCTTCAGTTACGAGGCAATCAATCATTCTTGGATTTTGATGTTGATCATTGATTACAAAATATCACTGTCAATTAAATAGTCAACCGTAGCATAACAACAAGCTCTGTTACACCATCTTTCCTTACTAAGTCGTTAGTTAAAACAAGCTCTTTAACTAATCTCTAACTACTTAACCTACCTAGAACAAGCTCTCTAGATATAAGTTGTAGCAGCATTAACAACAAGAAAGATATGGGTTGACATTAGATAACAAACACATAAGCTCGGTTCATTTAATCTAAACCTTAATTCTCCTCCATCCCTAGTGATTAACTCCACAAGCAATTACGGACTTATGTTTTTAATCTGGCGGTAGATTATTTAATTTAACTAAATAGTGTGCACCCTATCTAACCAAACAAACAATCATTATAATGTGCTCAGAGAATCTTGGATACTTAATCAACAATTATATAATAGGTTCAAGAATCTCACAACATGCTTTTCCCAAGAATAATTAATTTACCTCATAACTGAATAAGAAAACTACTCACTAGACATATTCAAGATCATAAAATTCAAGTTTAATATTATAAAGATTACAAATATCATGCAAGAAACAATCAAAGAAGCAATCTTTAATAATATAAAATCAGAATTACTAATCAAGATTATAAACTAGCAAGCAAGAACACACAAATAATTTTAATTTAAATAAAGAAAACAAAATCAGAATTAAAAATAATAAAGAAATCAGCAACTAATTAAAAATAAAGAAAAAAATAAAATTTTATTAAAAACCCTAAAGAAAATCCTACAAGACTAAAAGAGAAGAGGGATAAGAGGGATTTGAAGGATTTGAGGGCTAAGAGGGATAAGAGGGATTCTGTTTATGAGAGCCTTGTGCTCTTTATATAGGCCTAAGGAAGAGTTTAAAAGACTTTCCTAAGCAATGTGGGATTCAGATAAGAGTTTACTTGGGAAACAAGTAATTTGACTAGTCAAACTCTTACCTTTATCTCATCATCTTTTTACAATTATTTTCTAAGTAAAATTCTTAAGGCCTATTTTTATTAATTAATTACGGATCTAAGACAAAATAAAATTAAGAAATTATCTTCTCTCAACAAAATCTGGTCTTGAACTTGCTTTGTTGGAATTTCTTCTCAATCTCGTTTTTCTGCCCAGAATTTCGTACTGATTTTGTCCAGACGTTTGACCCACCAAATGAACTCCGATTTTTGCGATCTTGTGCATTATGGAAAGCTTGAGAAGTCCTCTACAACTTCCATGAAGGCCACTTCTTGAGATCAGGTCGTTAAATTGGTCAAAAATGTCAATCTTTCAAGCTGGACAGAAAATACTGCACTTTGCTCTTTTTATCTTATTTTTATTCCAACTTTGATATTTAATACCTAAAACATAAAATAAACATTAGTAAGCTCTTTTAGGCATAAAACATCAATAAAGCAAATATATTAGTACATATAAAATTCACAAAATATCATCCTATCATGCATACTTCTAAATAAATTCATGCAAAATTCACAATAAACACAAATGAAACATATAATATCAACTTTGCAATTATCCATTTTACATTACTACAAACAAAGTCAATAGATCAAGAACTTTTTTTTTATTTTTTTATTTTCTACTTTCTGTTCCTTCTTTTTCTCTTTTGAGGTTTCAACAATGGTTTCCCTAAGTACTTACTTGCCTTTTTACGCGAATGTTAATATTGATGATACCAACACCCGGTTACTCAACAAGTAAGCCCTCTTTTAGAGTGCTTTGCATACTCATATTTTAAGTCACTGCAAGAATTTAATCAAGAAGATCGAGTAACTCAAAACATTGGAGTAGAATTTAAAGCTTTCAACCTCTATTTTTCTTCTCTTTTTATGTTTTTTTTTCTTGTCTATTTATCCTTTGCTTATACCAACTTCAATGAACTAATCACATTATCAATATCATATGAGCAATCATATTTGATCATGAACTCATATAAATTCTTTAGAAAGTATTCACTTCAGCAATAATAACAATCAAAATACTTTCAACTTTCTTATAAAACTTTGTTTTAGTTTAGAATCAATCCTTAAAAGAAAGAAAACATATCATGATCTTTTAAAACCTTAAAAATTTGACCCTTTTTTTTTTAATTCCTCTTCCTAAAAAAAAAAACTCTATAGACTCATAAACCAATATTCCCCCCCATACTTAAATCTTACTTTGTCCTCAAAGTAAGTCTAGCATGCAAAGAAGAACAATAAAGACTCAAAAATTAAATGGTAATACAAGTAAGGAAAGAAATACTCTCTCGTTTTTACATCCTTGGGTTGCGTCCCAAGTAGCGCTTTTGTTTAATGTCATTGGCTCGACATTTCCACCATCATCAATCTTCATAGGTTGGATCTTCCAATTGCATCTCATCCACTGTGTAGACTTGGAATCCTTCATAGTATGGTTTCAATCTTTGTCCATTAACTTTGAAAGCTTTAGAGGTATTTAAGCTTTGGATTTCAACTGCACCATGAGGGTAAACATTAGTAACAATAAAAGGCCCTAACCATCTAGAACGTAACTTACCTGGAAATAACTTCAGCCTTGAATGATAAAGAAGAACTTTTTGACCAATTTCAAAAGTCTTTCTTGAAATCATCTTATCATGGAAGGCTTTAGTCTTTTCCTTGTAAATTCTTGAGTTCTCATAGGCTTCATTACGAATCTCCTCTAGCTCTTGCAACTGAAGCTTTCTATGGTTTCCCACTTCATCATAATTCATGTTGCATTGTTTTGTAGCCCAATAAGCTTTATGTTCCAATTCAACAGGAAGATGGCATGGCTTACCATAAACCAACCTATAAGGGGACATCCCAATAGGTGTTTTATAGGTTTGTTCTATATGCCCATAATGCATCATTAAGCCTCATACTCCAGTCTTTCCTTTGAGGGTTCACAGTTTTCTCTAGAATACTTTTTATCTCCCTATTAGAGACTTCTGATTGGCCACTTGTTTGAGGGTGGTAGACTGTTGACACCTTGTGAGTGACGTGGTACCTCTTCAATAAAGCTTCAATCAAACGATTGCAAAAGTGGGTACCTCTATCACTTATCAAAGCTCTTGGTGTTCCATATCTAGCAAAAATATTAGATTTAACAAATTCTGCAACAACTTTAGAATCATCAGTCCTAGTGGCTTTAGCTTCCACCCATTTGGAGACATAATCAACAGCAAGAATTATGTAAATATTACTATAGGAGGAAGGAAAAGGTCCCATGAAATCAATACCCCAAACATCAAAAATTTAACAAACTAGAATAGGGGTTTGTGGCATTTCGTTTCTTTGAGAGATGTTACCTGACTTTTGGCAATGCTCACATGTCTTGCAAAATAAGTATGCATCTTTAAATATTGTGGGCCAAAAGAATCCACATTCTAATACCTTTCTTGCCGTCCTATTAGGTCCAAAGTGGCCTCCACACTCATAGCTATGGCAAAAGGTCAAGATTGATGGAATCTCATCTTGTGTGACACACCTTCTTATTATTTGGTCAGAGCAATTCTTCCACAAGTAAGGGTCATCCCAAATATAATATTTGGCATCACTCCTAAGCTTATCCTTTTGAGCTCTAGTCAAATCATGAGGCAAAGTGTTAGTAACTAAATAATTCACAATATCAGCATACCATGGTGTAGTTACTTTGACTGCCATCAATTCTTCATCAGGAAAGAACTCTTGAAGTGGTAACGCATCTTCTTCTCTTTCCAATCTACTTAAATGATCTGCCACAAAGTTCTCTGCACCTTTCTTGTCTTTGATCTCTAAGTTAAATTCTTGAAGCAAAATGATCCATCTTATGAGTCTTGGCTTTGCCTCCTTTTTAGATAGTAAATATCTCAAGGCTGCATGATCAGAATAAACAATTATTTTAGTACCAAGCAAGTAAGATTGAAACTTATCTAAAGCAAAGACAATAGCAAGAAGCTCTTTTTCTGTGGTGGAGTAGTTTCGTTGAGCTTCATTTAGGGTCCTTGAAGCATAATAGATAACATGTGAAGCTCTTCCAACTTTTTGTCCCAAAACAGCCCCAATTGCATAATCACTTGCATCACACATCAATTCGAATGGTAGATCCCACTTAGGTGGTTGAATGATTGGAGCAGAGATTAAACATTCTTTCAACCTGTCAAATGCTTCCTTGCATCTCTCATCAAACACAAAATCAACATCCTTTTGTAAGAGTTTACACAAAGGTAACGCAATCTTGGAGAAGTCTTTGATAAACCTACGATAAAAACCTGCATGTCCAAGAAAAGAACGCACTTCCCGCACATTTGTGGGGTAAGGTAAAGATTGAACAATGCTAATCTTAGATTTATCAACTTCTATGCCATTTGCAGAAATTACATGCCCTAAAACTATTCCTTGTTCTACCATAAAGTGACATTTTTCAGAATTTAAAACAAGGTTAGTTTCCATGCATCTTCGAAGGATAAGTGTAAGGTTGTCTAAGCATTCATCAAAGGAGTTTCCATAGACTGTGAAATCATCCATAAAAACTTCTATGATATTTTCTACATGATCAAAAAATATGCTTACCATACACCTTTAGAAAGTGGCAGGGGCATTACAAAGACCAAATGGCATGCGTCTATAAGCAAAAGTGCCAAAAGGGCATGTGAAGGTGGTCTTTTCTTGATCCTCGAGAGTTATCACAATTTGATTATAACCTGAATAACCATCAAGAAAACAATAATGAGTTCTACCAGCAAGTCTTTCAAGCATTTGATCAATAAAAGGTAAAGGAAAGTGATCCTTGTGAGTAGTAGCATTCAATTTTCTATAATCTATGCAAACTCGCCACCCTTTTTGAATTCTTGTTGGTATCAACTCGTTATCTTCATTCTTCACGACCGTGATGCCTGACTTCTTTGGAACCACTTGTATTGGGCTCACCCACTTACTGTCAGAGATTGGATAGATAATCCCAACATCAAGGAGTTTTAAGATCTCCTTTTTCACAACTTCCATCATTGGAGGGTTCAATCTTCTTTGAGCCTCTCGTGTTGGTTTTGAACCTTCCTCAAGTAAGATGCGATGCATACACACAGTTGGGCTTATTCCCTTGATGTCTGCAATAGTCCATCCTATGGCTGTCTTATGATCTTTAAGCACTTGAATGAGCTTTTCTTCTTGCATTGGTGTGAGGTCCTTTGCAATGATTACAGGCAAGGTTTCATTGTCTCCCAAAAACACATATTTAAGATGTTCTAGCAATGGCTTCAATTCGATCTCAGGGGCCTGCACAACAGAAGGAAGAAGCTTTGTATGAGTAATAGGCAAGTCTCTCTTTAAGTTTTCATACCTTGCTTCGGGTAAGGACTGAAGAGCAAAAACTTCCTCCTTTAGGAAACTATTAAAATCAGCAAAGGGGTCTTTTTCAAAATTTTCCAGTTTTAAATTGTGGCTTATAGCCACCTCTAACTTGTCTTCTCTTCCTCAAAGAATTGTTGGGTTAGATCATCAATAACATCAATTCCAAAGACAGCATGCACATCACTAGGATATCTCAAGGCTTCAAAAATATTAAATTAAAACACTTTCACCATCAAATTCCATAGTTAATGTTCCATTGTGCACATCAATTTTAGTCCTAGATGTTTTTAAGAATTGTCTACCTAACAATATAGGTGCAGCATTAGGAGAGTCATCATCTTCCATATTCAGTATGTAAAAATCTGCAGGGAAGACAAGTTCATTAACTTGGACTAGTACATCCTCAATTACCCCTTCAGGATATGTATTAGATCTATCAGCTAATTGAATTATTACACCAGTCTCTTTTAAAGTTCCAAGATTCAAACTTTTAAAGATTGACAATGGCATAACATTAATCGAAGCACCTAGATCTATCATGCATCTTTCAAATCTAATATCACCTATCTTACATGGGATAGTGAATGTACCTGGGTCCTTGCACTTGGGAGGGAATTTCCTTTGGATAACTGCAGAAACATTCTCCCCCACACTTACCTTCTCATTACCTTGCAATTTCCTCTTGTTAGTGCACAATTCTTTTAGAAACTTTGCGTACCTTGGCACTTGCTTAATGGCATCAAGAAGAGGAATATTGACTTCAACCTTCCTGAAGGTTTCCAAAATCTCGTTTTCTTGCTCATCTTTTTTGTTTTTGGCTAACCTGCTAGGAAAAGGAGGAGGGTAAGTGCCTGTGTTAAATGGAACTTTTTTATTACTTACCTCGCTATAAAGTGGTGGAAGGTTGCTGACATATCCTTCCTTGCCTACATTATGCTTGTCGACACCCCCATTTGCATTATCAAAATCGGTCCCTTGGTCTCCTTTGTTATTAGAGTTGACATCCTCCTTTATTTCACTTGAATTTTCAATTTCTTGATAGTTTTTAGAACCATTGTCAACATCTATAATTAAGGGTTCCTTAGGGCCAATTTCCTTACCACTTCTCAAAGTTATGGCATGTTCATTCTCTCTTGGATTGACCTCTGGTTGAGATGGCAACTTGTTGGATTCCTTGGCTTCAAGTCTGCTTAGGGAAGTAGCCATTTGGCTCATTTGACGCTCAAGGTGTGCAATTCTTTGATTGTTCTCTTGTTGATTTTGTAAAGTAGATGCAGCAAGATTCTTTACAATTTCTTCAAGAGACATGGTTCCACTTTGGTGTCGTGTTTGGGGTGGTGGCCTCTCTTGGTATGTAGGTTTGGGGACTTGAAAATTACTTGGCCTATTGTGTGGTGGGACATATGGTGTAGACCTATTTCCATATTGCAAATTTGGGTGCTCCCTCCAACCAGGGTTGTAAGTATTGGAGTAAGGGTCATACTTACCTTGGGAAGGCCCTTGGAATCTTCCTATACAACATTAGCTTGCTCCATGGAATCTTCTTGTAAGGTTGGACACATATCACTAGGGTGTCCTATGTTGGAGCAAACTCCTAAAGCCTTGGCTTGTTGCATTTTACCTACAGCCAATTGTTGCACAAGAGATGTTAGATTAGCAATTTGTTTTTCCAAAGAAGAAGTACTTACCTCGTGTGCTTGCTTAGATAGTGGTGGTGGATCACGCCTTGTACTAAATTGTTGAGAATTGGCAGCCATGTTTGCTATCAAGTTTTGGGCTTCTTGAGGAGTCTTATCCACTAAAGCTCCTCCACTAGCTGCATCTATCATACTTCTATCATGCGGTAATAGCCCCTCATAGAAATATTGGATTAATAGTTGCTCATGAATTTGGTGATGTGGGCAACTAGCACATAATCGTTTAAATCTTTCCCAATATTCACAGAGTGACTCACCATTAAATTGCCTAATTACACAAATTTCTTTGCGGATGTTGGCTGCCCTAGAAGCAGGAAAATATCTTTCCAAGAAGAGTTTCTTCATATCATCCCAAGTGTTGATGGTCCCAGAAGGTAAGTAGTAAAGCCAATCCTTGGCTGCATCTGCCAGAGAGAATGGAAAGGCCCTTAGCTTGATTTGCTCTTCACTAACCCCAACAGGCTTCATGGTGGAGCAAACAACATGGAACTCCTTTAGATGTTTGTGTGGATCTTCACCTGCAAGACCATGAAAAGTTGGTAAAAGATGTATCAAACCAGATTTTAATTCAAAAGCAACATCTAAAGTAGGATAGGTTATGCAAAGGGGTTGTTGGTTCATAGTGGGTGCTGCCAACTCCTTCAAGGTTCTATTAGCATTTTGAGCCATGGTGTCCTCTTCTGAATCACTAGAGAATTCAAAAGTGGGATTGAACATGGGCTCGGTGGAAGATGGATTGTTGGAAGTGGATGGTGGTGGTTGGGGCATTTGTAGCACCGCGCTTTGGGTTGCTTCAATGTAGTCTCTAATCTTTCAAAGTCTATAACTAGAGTCCTCGTCAGACATGCAAACCCTGCAAGGAAGAAAGAAAAGAAAATAATTAGATCTTTAAGTTATAATAAGCAACTTAAATAAATAACAATCCCCGGCAACGGCACCAAAAATTGGTAGTGTCGCAGGTACCAATAATAAATTACTTTACTTAAACCTATAGATAGGGCAAGGAAAGGTCGATCCCACAGAGATTGTTTTATTTAAGTTAATTATTTAAATTAAATACCTAACTATTATTTAGAGAGAGAAGAGATTTGGGGGAGGGTTTCAATTAAACTATAATAACTAAGAAAATAATCAGAAAAATAAACAAGTAAATAAATTAGAAAATATCAAATACTACAAAACTTCGGTTACAAGGTAATTAATTATTCTTGGGATATGATGCTGATCATTGATTATTTAAGATAATTATCAATTAAGTAGTCAACTATAGTGTAATTCCCCAGCGTCCAATTACACCTATCTTTCCTTACTGTGTTGTTAATTAAAGGCTCAGCGTCTTAATTAATCTCTAACTATCAAAATTTACCTATGCTCAGCGCTATAGATTAAGTTTTAATAGCAGCATTAATATCTAGAAAGATTTGAGTCAACATTAAGTAACAAACTCACTCAGCGCGGTTTATTTAACTTAAACCTTAATTATCTTAGATCCCTAATGATTAAATTCACAAGCAATTACGGACTTATGTTTTTAATCTGGCTGTAGATTATTTAATTTAACTACATAGTAGGCCTCCTATCTAATCAAACAAACAATCATGCAAATCTGCTCAGAGAATATTGGATACTTAATCAACAATTATATTATAAGTTTAAAATCTCACAACATACTTTTTCCAAGAACAATTAATTTACCTTGTAACTGAATAAGAAACCTACTCACTAATCATATTCAAGATTATAAATCTCAAGTTTAATATTATAAAGATATCAAGAATCATGCAAAAGACAATCAATATATCAATCTTTAATAATTTAAAACAAGAAATCTAAAATCAAGATTATAAACTAGTAAGAACTAAACAAATAATATGAAAAACAAAACAAGAATCAAAATAATTATCACTAAAGAAATCAGCAACCATATAAAATAATAAAATAGATAAAGCCTAATAAACCTAAGGGAAGAATCAGTTTAAATAAAGAAAAGAAAAGAAAACAATTTAATCCTAAAAACTATAAAGAAATTGCTTTACTTTGAAAAATATTAAATACTAAATTAAATCTGTTTCTATTGGGAAGACTAAAAAGAAAATAATTTTATAACATAAAAGAAAGAAATCAGCAAGACCAATGATAAAGAAAAGAAGAAAAATAAAATTTTTAAAGAAAAAGAAATCAGTAATATCAAAATTAAAAGAAAGAAAATAAAACTTTTATTAAAACCCTAAAGAAAACCTTACAAAAGACTAAGAGGGACGAGGGAGGAGAGGGATGTGAGGGATGATGTTTATAAGAGCCTTGTGCTCTTTATATAGGCCTGAGGAAGAGTTTAAAAGACTTTCCTAAGCAATGTGGGATTTAGATAAGAGTTTACTTGGGAAACAAGTAATTTGACTAGTCAAACTCTTACCTTTATCTCATCATCTTTTACAATTATTTTCTAAGTAAATTTCCTAAGGTCTATTCTTATTAATTAATTACAGATCTAAGACATAATAAAATTAAGAAATTATCTTGTCTTAACAAAATTTGGTCTTGAACTTGCTTTGTTGGAATTTCTTCTCAATCTCGTTATTCTGCCCAGAATTTCGTACTGATTTTGTCTAGACGTTTGACCCACTAAACGAACTCCAATTTTTGTGATCTTGTGCATTCTGGAAACCTTGAGAAGTCCTCTACAACTTCCATGAGGCCACTTCTTAAGAACAGGTCGTTAAATTGGTCAAAAACGTCAATCTTTCAAGCTGGACAGAAAATACTGCACTTTGCTCTTTTTAGCTTCTTTTTATTCCAACTTTAATATTTAATACCTAAAAGATAAAATAAACATTAGTAAACTCTTTTAGGCATAAAACATTAATAAAGCAAATATATTAGCACATATAAAACTCACAAAATATCATCCTATCAAGACTCGATCCTCCCCCAGCCAAAGGGACGACGGCGGCGGAGCTGCCACCGCCGGCGAGGGAGGAAGGAGAAAGAGATGCCACCAGCTAGAGAAAGGAAAGAAGTTGCCGGCGGCGTGAAGAAACGGAACGGGATCGACTGAAAACGAAGCAAAAGCCGGAGGAAAAGGAAAATGGTCGACGGTAACGCCGGTCGAATCGGTGGCTGCCCCTACCACCGAAGCTTCACCGGAGGAAGAGGAAGCCGATGGAGGCCACCGGAGGCGCAATGGACGGCGGAGGAACGCCGACGAAGAGGAAGAAGAAACTGAGGCAAAACCGTCTCGATCCGTCGCCGTGTTGCCGATCCAGGGCAAACAGAGGGCACCAACAAGTTCGTCGTGCAGCCGGCCAACTAAAGGACGCCTGAACCGCTGGCAAGGAACCGGCGACGAAAGGAGCTGGACCGGTCTGAACCGGTCTGACCGGGAAAGGAAGAAGAAAAAAGAAAAGAAAAAGAAAAGAAAAAGGAAAAAAAGAAAAAGAAAAAGAAAAGAAAAAGAGGAAAAAGGAAGAAAAAGAGGAAAAAGGAGAATTTCGGGAAGTCGAAAAATTCCCGGAAATTCGAAAAATTCTCGGAAATTCGACAACCCGGGATTTTACAAAATTCGGTAAGAAATCTTCCTAAGATTTAATTTTGAGAAAAATTTAATAAATTATGAAAAATTCAAAAAAATTAGAATTTTATTTCCAGAAATTATTTTTCAGCAATCGGGATAAGGAATTGGGAGAAATGGAGTGCGGGCGCGATCAATAAGCGGAAGTCACCGACCCGAAAAAAGGTAAGGGATGCATGTGCAGCACTGTAAGGATACTCAGTCTGCATATTTTAAATTGAAATATGTTATGCAATTATTTTATGAAAATTATTATGATGCATGATTTGCTGAAAATAATTTGGGAAGAAGTACTGGCTGAAAGATTTTAAACTGTATTTTCCGTGCAGGAGGTTAGTAAATCGGCAGCCTTTATGCTGCCGAAAATTTTAGAAAAACTTTATAAAATCATATTAGATGATTTTATTTCCGAATTTCGATAGTAAATCACGAAACATGAGGAAATTTCTAAATTTCATAAAAAATGAATATAATGAGATAGAACTTTAGAATATTCATGTATTCGAGAATGGTGATAAGGAAATCACCGAAAATTCTCGGAATAGATAAATTACACGAATTACGAGACGAAAGATGATGTGAAATATAGTGAATATTCTTATGAATATTTTTATAAATATTCACTAAAGGATTTTAACCCTTATGGTTTTAAATTATGAAATTTTATATTTATATAAATTTCATAAAGGTTTATTTTATGATGAAAATACGGTTTTTAGACTGGTTGGCATTCCTATCATGCTGATGCATGATATGTGATATGTTTAGTCCTGGTCGATGCCTAACCAGTGATACACCGAGGACAATATAGGTTATGGTCATAGATTTGATCGGTGTATTTCCTTACCCTCCGAGGTTTATAGTATGATGAGATTAATGCCTATCTTAGACTCCATAAATGATAGGTGACATGTAAAAAGGAAAGTGTTTTACATGACATGGAATATGTCAAACGAAGAATGTGATATATGATGCGTGACATGTGAAAAGAACATGTTTCATACAATATGAGAAGGAAAATCAATTGAATTATAGCATTTTTACAAAATGCTCATTTCGGTACTGATTATAGTACTGTGAGATGATTCTCATAAGACATGAGATACAAACATGTAAGATGTTTACTAAAGGAAGAATTGATAAATCTAATATTCTTATCATGAATTGAAATGGAATATTAGATTATAAGTGTTACACGAGTTCTGATAAGATAGTGGGAAATATATGGCATAAAGGCCAACCCAAATAAATACTCGATTTCTGTACCGTGTGAGCCACCTTTAGAATCCTTCGGGAACTAAGTGCTACACGAGTTTCGTTGTGTTAATAAGAGATTCCGAACTGTGGGAGCCACCTCTAGAATCCTTCGGGAACTAAGTGCTACATGAGCTTCGATGTGCTAAAGGCCAAACCGAGCAAAGACTCGATGATTGTACCGTGTGAGCCACCTCTAGAATCCTTCGGGAACTAAGTGCTACACGTGTTCTGATGTGTTAGTAAAGGCCTAACCGAGCAAAGACTCGATGATTGTACCGTGTCAGCCACCTCTAGAATCCTTCGGGAGCTAAGTGCTACACGTGTTCTGATGTGTTAGTTAAGGCCTAACCGAGCAAAGACTCGATGATTGTACCGTGTGAGCCACCTCTAGGATCCTTCGAGAACTAAGTGCTACACGTGTTCTGATGTGTTAGTAAAGGCCAAACCGAGCAAAGACTCGATGATTGTACCGTGTTGCCACCTCTAGAATCCTTCAGGAACTAAGTGCTACATGTGTTCTGATGTGTTAGTAAAGGCCAAACCGAGCAAAGACTCGAGATTCCGAACAGTGGGAGCCACCTCTAGAATCCTTCGGGAACTAAGTGCTAACGAGTTTCGATGTGTGAGTAAGAAGTTTCTGTACCGTGTGAGCCACCTCTAAAAGACTCAAGGGACCTAAGTGCTACATAGATTCTTTGTGAACTATAGGGAGCCACCTCTAGAATCCTTTGAGCACTAAGTGCTACACGAGTTCCTCGATATGACACTTAACTCCATTGCTAGTTAGAATGGAAGTCGTAACTGAATCAGTGAACTGGGGCTTACGCCTAAAGTGGTTAAGTAATCGGTTATATGGGAATATATTTTAATAGCTTATTTTGCTCTTTAAAGGACGGTACTAATTAAGAGAGTACATTAAAACATGAAATGAATTTTAAAGAAATAAAATGATGATTTAACTGATATTCTTTTCAAGGAATATACGAATATTAATTATTCTATTTAAATACATTATTTCATAGAAGCATTATTTTGAAAAGAATATGAAAAAGGTTATGAAAGTTTAAAAAGGAAAAGGATTTATTAATTCAAAACAAAAAGAAAAAAAATTCTCTCTACAGTTGCTTCTAGGTTCCGTAACAAGTATGGTATTCTAAAATACCTACCTTACTCCATTCGGATTCCTAGTCGACTGTAGTATCTTTCTTGCATGCGAGCCTAGAGCCCATAGGAAAAATGAAAAATATTTTCAGCATATAGGAAGCTGAGTATCAAGTGAGGCATATAATTCTCTTACTGAGCCGTGGTTTTGCTCACCCCTTAATTTTCAACATTTCAGGTTTTGATGAATGTGAGTTCAGTGGATTGTGGATCCTGGCTGTACACGAAGGACAATGTGCCAGACCGACTTATCATTTGAGGTATGATCATTTATTCTCTGTATCTAGACATGTCAACAGTACTACTTATCTGATTAATTATGATAGGGGATGTGTATAATATAAACAATATTATGTAAAATTGTTTAATAGTCAGTACAAGTGAAGTATCGCGACAGCCCAACCGGTTAAGTTGTGTACAATAAGGTAAGAAATGTGGTCACGGGTCGTGACATTAACAATGAACAAAGATTAATTATAAAATTGAATTTAAAATAACAAGTAAAATTTAGCAAGAAATGTTTGACTAAAGCATAATGTATGGGATTTTCATAGGAAATCTCATAGATTAAAGTTGAGAATAAACTATAAAGGCCAATAAGGTACTTATTGAAATTAAATTGGTAAAAAGATTATAAATTTAAATATACCCATATCATAGTAATTAATAGGAGATTATATAAAAGAATTGTTGAAACTAATAAAGTAGAGGATAATGAAATTAGGATTAATAGAATTATTGGTGAAAATTAAAACTAGAAAGGAAAAGGATTTAATAGAAAAATAAATTAATTATTGAAATTAATAAAGGGAATAAGAATTTGTAGGAAGTTTATTATAGCTAAAAATACAACATTCCAAATAAAATTTGGAAAATGATCAATAAAATTCAAAGATGGTTAATTGACCATAATTAAGTGATTTCATAAAATTGATGGAGTGAGTTAAGAAAAGAGAATATAATTTAATTGTAGTGTATTGTGATAATTAATAGAAAATAAAATAAATTAAGTACTGAAATAAATAAAATAGAAGATAGGAGATTAAAAAGAAATTCATTAAAAGTTAAAGTATGGAATTTAAATATAGATTTAAATTGTGGATATGTGTTGATATTTAATAAGAAAATAAAATAAATTATTATGGAAAGTGACAATATGTCACATCCTGAATATATAGTATTTTACTTTTTTTCACACATTTTACAATGGTTGTGCTGTCTGCGATGCCTTTATTTCCCATTTCCTTTTTACCGTAAACAAGGTATGATTTACCATTTGGTAAAATATTTACATATAATAGTTTATCTCTTGTTTACATCTCCTGCTTATAATAAAACATAGTAGTACTGTAAAGTAAGCCTGAACATATAAAACAAATGATAATACCTCCAAGATCTGTACTACGCTACCTCGGGTACTCAAAGTGTAAGGATTGACACTTGAATGAGACCAAGTGTTCGAACCCCTCCGGACGCGAAATAAAACCTTGCAGGCCAGTGGGCCCAGAGAGGACAGTACGTTTGAGTGGGATGCGGGGGCCACCTCTTGAATCCTAAGGGAACAAAGTGCCATGCAGTCCCTACAAAAAAAGGCGCAAATGTGAGAACCGCAATTTTCTTAAACCGATCATATACTCAACGCGTAATGGTAAGTGACTATAATGCAATGAGGTCATTTGCCGATTTCAAATATATAATTATGGTTTATAACTATTGAAATGAAGTCCTTGAGAATAGAAATCGAAAATGACGAGAAACACACACTTATGACATGTATATGATGTACTTAAATCAATATGGAAAGATCACTCAAAATTTTACGTATAGGTTATGTACATGCATGCACCGATAAATGCCTACAATGTGCAAGCATGCATGTGTACGTAAATTAAATGCATGCATGCGAATATACGAATGTACATCAATAAATAAATAAATAAAAATGCGTGTGTATATTATATATATATATATATATATATAAACACATGAGTATACAAATGAAAATACATAGTATATGTGCACATGTATGAAAATAAAAATACTTAGGTATAGCTATATATTGGTATAATATACAATTAGTTAAATGGAAGCACATTTATATATTATATATATAAAAAAAAGAAAGCAAAACAAAATAAATAAATAAAATAGAATAGAATATAATATACATAATTTTTTATTTGAATCGTTAGTGGGACGTGACAGGCAGACAGAGCAGTCTACCTCCCCATCACGCTACCTCACTTCAACTCTCCACTGTCCTTAGGTCTCTCTCCATTCCTCTGTCTCTTTTCACCTTCTTTCCTCCTCCTCATTTGCTCTCTCTCTCCCTTTCTCTCTCATGATCACTCTCGGCACAACTCACAACAAAGTGAGAAAAGAAAAGAAGAAAAAACTCGAGGGGAGATTGTACTGAAAGAAGCTTGAAAATAGAAGTTGGTTCAAGCGAGAAAGAGAGGGACTTGAGAGACTGAAATGCGAAACTGAAGATGGCATTCAGGCGTTCAGAGATGGCTTGAGGTGGTCTTGGATTTGCTGAAGCTGGCGTGTTAAAAACCCAAGGCTTGAAGACAGCAGTATACAGGGGGTTCTCAGTTGGCCCTGGTTTGAAGGCTCAAGTCAGCCTAGAGCAGTGGCATCTAGGGGCTTCATGCGTGGCATTGATGCTGCCGGAATGGCATGATAAAAGGAGTTGAAAACAGTGGCCTTTGAAGCTAAGTTTGTCGCCCAAAATATAAGGTTATTATAAGTTTAAAATCAGGATTTGAAATAAGATATTTAAAAGGGCTGCTTTGAGATGAAGTTGTAACCGAAAGAAGCAAGGGCCAAAAAAAAAATGTGTTGGCTTGAAGGCTGAAGCAACTCGACGTGAGGAAGTAGTGGCTGGAGTCAATGAGGGCTGATGGAGGCATTCTGGGTTGCTGATTTAGCGGTGGACAAGCGTGAGTATATGGCTATTTTTAGAGTTAAAACAGGGACAAAAAGGGGGTTATTTGAAGTTTTATTAGTGGCTGTTTGGAGTAGCTGAACAGAAGAGCATTTGGGGGTCTATTTACCTCGTTGAAACAGAATAGGAAAACTGCAACAGAAAACGTGAAAGTTTGGAAGTTGAAACTGAACAGA
This sequence comes from Heritiera fomes, assembly GCA_032173925.1. Lineage (NCBI taxonomy): Eukaryota > Viridiplantae > Streptophyta > Magnoliopsida > Malvales > Malvaceae > Heritiera > Heritiera fomes. Next base: position 32,231,228 of record JAPDPM010000002.1, on the reverse strand, counting down.
AACAGAGGAGCTTTGTATAGTGCTGGCCAGGCGTGAATAGCAAGCCTTGCGTGGCATTTTCAGGTGGTTTTGGCATGAAAATAGAGGCTAGAATGGCTGCTGGGGTACAATTGGATTGTAGCTGGCCCTATGGTTGTTTGTAGCAGGTGGTGCAAAGCTTTGCAAGGGGCTGAGTTGTGCAGTTTTAGGTACTTAAACATGGCTCTTGGTGTGGGGTTTTAAAGGTTGAAGCTAGTGACTCAAGGGGTGAAATGTGGCATTTAAGCAATATTGCTGGAGCTGCCTAAAGGTTTGGTTAAATGGCAATGTTGTGGCTTTAGATACATAGAAGTAGGGAGCCATTCGGTGATTCTTAAGGCTACTTTGGTGGCTAAAAAAAAGCCAAATATAGAGTTGAATAGTAGCATTTGGGAACTATGTTGGACTACTGTACTGACCGAAAAATAAAGGAAAGGAAAAGAAAAAACATGAATGAATGAAATGAGAAATGAGGAAGGAAATTACATGCTTTAGCTGAGTTACTAGTGAGATTCGGTAAGAGATGTCGATTTAAATTTATTAAAATAATTAAAAATTTATCGGATTAATGCTAAGTCAATTTAATTATGTTTGAACATGTAGCGTGACGATAAGGCGATGAACATGGATATAGTTAAGCTTGGTGTACGTACGTTACACTCAAAAGTCGGTAAAACAATATCGTAACGAGACACATCTTATTAATATATATATATATATATATATATATATATGAAGATGAGCTTGTATAAATAAGCACTAATTCAGTGTTATCATGATCAAAGGTGTAACACGATGTAACGGTAACAACACGAGCCCGGCTAAGCTCGGCGTACACGCACGCTAAACGAGGAGTTCGTAAGACATTTATATAATTCAGACTTAGAATTATATTGTATAGATATAGTTAGATTGTGTGATAATGATGATGATTAAATGTTGAGACTTAGTGATATATAAGGAATAATATACCTATAGTATGATGACAAATTGAAGAAATGATTGAATGATTTACAATGAATTAGTTCAATCATATTTGAATGATTGTAGTGTTATTGTTAAAGTTGCTCAGGAAATATTTGATTTTACATGAAATACTAAGAGGATCCACATTGGTAGTAGGAGTTTTAGTATTGATATAAAAAAATAAAGGTAAAGATGATTGATTAATCAGTAAATGTTGTGAAATAGTAATGAATATTGTGGAACAATAGGAGATATTGAATTGATTCATTAGGTATAATCCAGTTGAAATCGAAAGGATGAAAATAATGAATTGGGATTATACTTACTACTGTACCGAATGATATTACATTGATATATTTCATGAGCATGATAGTAAATTATTTTTAACTCAGGTTTTAAATTACATTGCTTTTAAGCATACTTTGTTTATCACTTGAGATTTTGAAAGGATTTAATCATGCGATACTTATATGAATATTTTATATGTTTGAATTGTTTTGAAAAGATTGAATATATAGTGTAAGTGTATGTATTTACATATACAAATGATCTTAAAAGAGAAGAAAAATGTGTTACATAATTTACACTATTTTCATAAGAAAAGTGAAGTGTTTAAATGTTTTATGAGACTATAGGCACCCCAGGAGAGTTAAATTCAATAAAACATAGTGGAAACCGCCTAATTGGAGATTACTCATTAGGCAGAGATGCTTGTCCGACAATAGTCGTGGACAGGGCTAGTCACACTTGATCAGTGTGGCTAAGAGACATGAGGTCTATGGCCATTGATAGCGCCCTAGTTGGTTTCCAGGGAACGATGACATGATTTTCACTGCTAGCTACAGTGATTTAAGTCTTTATTGATAGAGCATTAGGGATTTAGCCTAGTCTCAAACCGATATGATATGAAGTCTAGAGTATGATTTTATTTGATACGAACTCTGGACTTGACATGATTTTTACAGTACATGAGATATGTTTTGAGATGGAATATGTTTTAAACATGCTATAAAAGATGAACATGAGATATGTTTTGAAAATTGTACATGTTTTAAACATGCTTTAAAAGTACATGTGATATAGTTCACGAGTTGTACATGCTTTTGTCATGTCTTAAAAGTAAACATGAAATGATCTGAGATTTTACACGTTTTGAACATGCTTCAAAAGTGTATGTAATATGATTTCGAGACTACGTAAGCTTTATATATGACTATATGCCAAACACAATATGATTTAAAATGATAATCGTATTATATAGCAAAGCTTGCATGAGTTTGCATACTGGATCATGATATAACAATATGCTTTTTATGTGAGATGTCATGACCTTATACTGTACATGAACATGGAATTTATATGAAAAGTGCCATGACTATATACTACATGTGATCATGTCTTCCTACATGAAGAGTGAGATGAATTAATAGAGTACAAGAGCATAAATTTTAGATGATAAATGAATTGATTTGATATTGTGTTTGATCATGGTTTTCATACGAGATGTGATATGCCATGAGACTGATATGAGTTTGGTTTAGTACCATACGATGTTGGAATTATACACGATGCATTATACATGATATATTATAGTATAAGGACAAGAAGGTTGAAACATAATTGAATTGATATGATTTGAGGTCTACATGATAGATAGGTGCCAAAAAAGGGGATGATAAGGTATCTTCAAGTATCCTTACATCGATATCTTAGGACTCTTGCTCACTTATTGATTTTAGGGCATGATCTGAGATGTTTTGATAAACATTTACAAATGGAACATGATACGAAAATCTACACTTAAAGGTTTCATGCATTTGCATTAGAACAGTATAAGTCTAATTCTGCACTTATATAAATGACTTACTGAGCTGTGGATTTGCTCACCCCCTTAATTTCACCTCTTTTCAAACTATTTGAGTTAAACTCTACCATGAGGGCTTTTGAGTGGGACTTCGAAGACGGTATGATGCGCACGGACAAGAGAAACGTAGCTTGGAATTTGAAGGAGCTAAAATGCAACAGGACAAACTTCTGAAACCTAGACCCGAAGCCTAAAGAGACTCGAACCCAAAGGTATTGGACCTTAACCCTACGAATAAGAATTCGAGAACCTAAGGTATAGCAATGGTGGATGGTGAAGAAGGAGGCGCCACAAGGAAGAAGACCTTGATAAGCCTAGTAGAGAGGGAACCCAAGAGAAAGGCACACTCAATTTCTGAAAATTCAATTTTTACTGATCTCTCATCAATAGCGTTTACAAGGTATTTATAATAATACCTAGCACTTAAGCCCATAAACAAGTGGGCTGGAATTAACACCAACAGAAAATAAGACTAAACCCAAATTCATGCCTAAACCTAGTTACATAAAATAAATAGTCCAAGACACAACAAGACTCAAACATGGGCTATCCAAACACTTAGCCCATCTTATTATTAAGCTAAAATAAGACAGTAAACCATGCTCATGTCGTTTGGGCTTCCAAGCAAGTATAAATGTCTTGGGACTCTTCATGGAAGCTTCCTTGACACCTCAATGATGCCAGAGCTTGTTGCATTAATGAGGCCAGGGCTTGTTGCGTCTTCTTAGCTCGAGCTCGGGTAATTGGACCTCCGTGGATGACCAATGGATCCTTAGCATCACGAACATCATGACCAAGTGGATCTCCATCATTCCCCCTCTCCTCAAAAGGATTTGTCCTCAAATCGCATATACCTTCATCAAAAGAAAAGGGAGAAAGATCAAAAACATTAAAAGTAGCAGATACACCATACTCACCAGGAAGATCCAATTTGTAGGCATTATCGTTGATCTTCTCTATGACTTGGAATGGTCCATCTCCTCGAGGATGCAACTTGGTTCGTCGCTGAACAGGAAACCTCTCCTTTCTCATATGCACCCAAACCCAATCACCAGGCTCAAAGACTACTCTCACATAACCTTTCCTCATAAGCTCCTCAACTTGCCTTTGAAGCTCCTTCGTCTCCTCGGGATTACTTCTGTAGGCTGGACGGTTAGGAATGGTAGCTCCGGGGACAAGGTCAATCATGTGCTCGATCCCACGAATCGGTGGTAATCCACTTGGGATCTCCTCAGGGAATACATCCTCAAACTCCTGCAATAATGAGACAACATCAGTAGGCAAAGTATCATGGAGTTCAGCATCAATAAAATAAGAATCTTTAAATAAGAGTAAAAGGATAGGAGACTTAGCAAGAAATGCAGTCTTCACATCTCGGGGTTTGGCATAGCAGCTCACTGTTTTGCTTTCCTTGTTTTCCTTCTTTTCTTTAGCTTGCTTCCTTAGCTCATCATGTTGCTCCTTTAGCCGTAATTGGTCCTCATAAATCACCTTGGGGCTAAGGGGAGCGAGAGCGATCTTCTTGCCAGCCATAGTAAAGGAGTAACGGTTAGTGTAACCGTCATGGAGGACTCTCCGATCATACTGCCACGGTCTACCCAGCAATAGGTGGCTAGCTTGCATGGGCACCACGTCACACAACACCTCATCGTGATACCTTCCAATACGAAAAGGATCCAAGACTTGCTTCACCATGTTGACTTCACCACAGTCATTAATCCATTGCAACTTATATGGGTGGTGATTCTTGGTAGTGGGCAACTTTAATTTATCAACAAGGTATGTGCTAGCAACATTAGTACAACTCCGACCATCAATGATTACAGTATATACCTTGTCACTAATATGGCATCTCGTATGGAAGATGTTCTCGTGCTGTGCCTCATCCTCAAACTTCACATGAGTAGTAAGAGCACGCCTAGCAACAAGTGCTTCACCATGAGCAGCATACTCAACAACTTCTTCTTCGTTGACATCTTCTAACGCAGGCATCTCATCTTCTATACCGATTTCAGAACCTTCACTCTCAACATCTCCATTCCCAAGCATGATCATAACTCTACGGTTGGGACACTGAGAGGCAATATGTCCATGACCTAAACACTTGAAACACTTAATGTCACGTGTCCTGCTTTGGGATGCTTGGGCAGGTTCAGTCTTGGGCTTTGGACTGCCCTCAGTCTTGGGCTTAGCAAAGCTCTCTGACTTAGGCGTAGACACAGGCTTATCATCCATATGAAAGGTGTTAGATTTCCAAACAGGAACTGAACTAGAAGTAAAACGAGATGTACCTTTCCTTTTGAGTTGCCTTTCCACTTTGATGGCCACATGCAACATCTCCTCTAAATCCATGTAATGCTGCAACTCTACTACATTGGCAATCTCACGGTTTAAGCCTTGGATATTGGCTCGAATCATGGTCATTTCCATCTCTTTGTAGTAATCCTCAACACTCTTTGAGCCTTGGGTCAGACCTTGGAGTTTCTGGTATAACTCCCTGTAGTAATGAGTAGGAACAAATCTCTTCCTCATGATGCGCTTCATCTCATCCCATGTAGACACTGGAGGATCACCATATCTTCTTCTACTAGTGACTAACTGATCCCACCAAATCATAGCATAATCTGTGAACTCAATTGCTGCAAGTTTGACCTTCTTTTCTTCATAGTAGTGGTGGCAGTCAAACACCATTTCAAGCTTCCTTTCCCACTCCAAATACGCCTCAGGATCATTCTTGCCTGGGAAAGGAGGAATCTTCAATTTTATACTGCCAAGGTTTCCATCCGTCGTCTCCTTGCCTCTATCACGAGCTCTATCAACTCGATCTCTATACCCATGGGACCTTCTATGATGTCTATCTATCCCAGACTCTTCATTCGAGTCATACCCAATATTATCATCATACTCGTCATTGGCAACAACCTTTTTAGACGAGAAGTATCACCTTGCTGGATCTTTGCAAATTGAGCTTCATGTTAGTTCAACTTATCATGAATGTCATTGAATTTCACGTCCATCCGTTGGAACTGTTGTTGCATTGCCTGAAGCATGAATTCAATCTTTTAAAGTCGGACTTATCACTTTCAGAAGACATTTTCAACAAAGATATCCTCACGTGTTTACACTCGTGTTTCACTCAAGGAATTTGGCTTTTCTCTACTAATGTCTCTCACACACTCATGCCTTTTTCCCTTACTCTACCTTAACTCTATAGGTTCACAATCGCACTAGAGACTCAATCAAAGACTCAACCTCACAGAAGCAACTAATTGACCAGGTTTTTTTTTTTGATTTTTTTCTTTCGAATTCTTGCTTTTTTTGTTTCACAGAAAGGTATGGCTAGGGCTAGGATGACTCAAAGAAAGAAAGACAGAATAAAAAAAATCACTAGAACGACCAAAAAAAATGAAAAATGGCCTAAAACTATAGGAAAACGATGGAATTTGGCCAAAAATAGGATAGGGCTAGTGAAGCAAGGCTCAACTAGGTCGTTTTCTTTCATCGTTTTCTTTAAAACGGGTACTCACACGCCTCCTAACTCAACCAAATTTTTCTGTTTGAACAGTACCGCAAAAAAATTTTTTTTTTTCGATTTTTGCTTTTTTTTTGAATTCTTCTTCTTTTCTTTTTTTTCTTTCTCTCTTTTTTTTACTCTGAGTGTTGCGATTTCTTTGAAGAGAGGAGGGTGCGGCTAGGGTTTTTTTTTTGAAGGGTGCGGCTAGGGTTTATTTTTGAGGGGTGCGGCTAGGGTTTTTTTTTTGTGAGGGGTGCAAATAGGGTTTTTTTTAAGGGTGCAGCTAAGGTTTTTTGTGAGGGATGCGGCTAGGGTTTTTTTTTTTGAGGGGTACGGCTAGGGTATTTTTTTGTGAGGGGTGCGGCTAGAAATCAAAACCAACAAGACAGGAAAAAAAATCGAAACCAACAAACCAAAAATTGAAAAGTGAGTGACGCACAGACAAACCAGAATCGAAACTTGAGCTCTGATACCAACTGATGCGCACGGACAAGAGAAACGTGGCTTGGAATTTGAAGGAGCTAAAACGCAACAGGACAAACTTCTGAAACCTAGACCCAAAGCCTAAAGAGACTTGAACCCAAAGGTATTGGACCTTGACCCTACGAATAAGAATTCGAGAACCTAAGGTATAGCAATGGTGGATGGTGAAGAAGGAGGTGCCACAAGGAAGAAGACCTTGATAAGCCTAGTAGAGAGGGAACCCAAGAGAAAGGCACACTCAAATTCTGAAATTTCAATTTTTACTGATCTCTCATCAATAGCGTTTACAAGGTATTTATAATAATACCTAGCACTTAAGCCCATAAACAAGTGGGCTGGAATTAACACCAACAGAAAATAAGACTAAACCCAAATTCATGCCTAAACCTAGTTACATAAAATAAATAGTCCAAGACACAACAAGACTCAAACGTGGGCTATCCAAACACTTAGCCCATCTTATTGTTAAGCTAAAATAAGACAGTAAACCATGCTCATGTCGTTTGGGCTTCGAAGTAAGTATAGATGTCTTGGGACTCTTCATGGAAGCTTCCTTGACACTTCAATGATGCCAGAGCTTGTTGCATTAATGAGGCCAAGGCTTGTTGCATCTTCTTAGCTCGAGCTCGGGTAATTGGACCTCCTTGGATGACCAATGGATCCTTAGCATCACGAACATCACGAGCAAGTGGATCTCCATCATTCCCCCTCTCCTCAAAAGGATTTGTCCTCAAATCGCATATACCTTCATCAAAAGAAAAGGGAGAAAGATCAGAAACATTAAAAGTAGCAGATACACCATACTCACCAGGAAGATCCAATTTGTAGGCATTATCGTTGATCTTCTCTATGACTTGGAATGGTTCATCTCCTCGAGGATGCAACTTGGTTCGTCGCTGAACAGGAAACCTCTCCTTTCTCATATGCACCCAAACCCTATCACCAGGCTCAAAGACTACTCGCACATAACCTTTCCTCATAAGCTCCTCAACTTGCCTTTGTAGCTCCTTCGTCTCCTTGGGATTACTTCTGTAGGCTGGATGGTTAGGAATGGTAGCTCCGGGGACAAGGTCAATCATGTGCTCGATCCAACGAATCGGTGGTAATCCACTTGGGATCTCCTCAGGGAATACATCCTCGAACTTCTGCAACAATGAGACAACATTAGTAGGCAAAGTGCAGTATTTTATGTCCAGCTTGAAAGATTGACATTTTTGACCAATTTAACGACCTAATCTCAAGAAGTATCCTTCATGGAAGTTGTAGAGGACTTCTCAAGGTTTCCAGAATGTATAAGATTGCAAAAATTGGAGTTCTTTTGTTGGGTCAAACGTCTAGACAAAATCAGTACGAAATTCTGGGCAGAAATAACGAGATTGAGAAGAAATTCGAACAAAGCAAGTTCAAGACAAGATTTTGTTGAGACAAGATAATTACTTAATTTTATTATGTCTTAGATATGTAATTAATTAATAAAAATAGGCCTTAAGAATTTTACTTAGAAAATAATTGTAAAAGTGATGAGATAAAGATAAGAGTTTGACTAGTTAAATTACTTGTTTCCTAAGTAAACTCTTATATGAATCCCACATTGCTTAGGAAAGTCTTTTAAACTCTACCTTAGGCCTATATAAAGAGCACAAGGCACTCATAAACAACATCCCTCACATCCCTCTTCCCTCTTTTAGTCTTGTAGGATTTTCCTTAGGATTTTTAATAAAAAATTTATTTTTCTTTATTTTTTTTGTTTAGTTGCTGATTTCTATATTAAGTTTAGCAAAAATATTTTATTTTTCTTTTCTTTCTTATACTTGCTGATTTCTTATTATTATTGTTTTAACAATTTCTTTCTTGATATTTTTTTTAGACTTTGTGATTTCTTGTTTTGTTGATTTCTTGTTTTGTTAGAATCTTATTAGATCATAAACTTGATTATAGATTTCTTGTTTGATATTATTAAAGATTGATAATTTAATTGTTTATTGCATGATAATTGTCTTCTTTATAATATTAAACTTGAATTTTATGATCTTGAATATGAATAGTGAGTGGTTTTCTTATTCAGTTATGAGGTAAATTGATAATTCTTGGGAAAAGCATGTTGTGAGATTCTTGAACCTATTATATAATTGTTGATTAAATATCCAAGATTCTCTGAGCACATTATAATGATTGTTTGTTTGATTAGATAGGTTGCAGACTATTTACTTAAATTAAATAATCTACCGCCAGATTAAAAAAATAAGTCCGTAATTGCTTGTGGAGTTAATCGCTAGGGATGGAGGAGGATTAAGGTTTAGATTAAATGAACCGAGCTTATGTGTTTGTCATCTAATGTCAACCCATATCTTTCTTGTTGTTAATGCTGCTACAACTTATTATATCTAGAGAGCTTGTTCTAGGTAGGTTAAGTGGTTAGAGATTAGTTAAAGGGCTTGTTTTAACTAACGACTCAGTAAGGAAATATGGTGTAACAAAGCTTGTTGTTATGCTACAGTTGATTATTTAATTGACAATAATATTTGATAATCAATGATCAACATCAAAATCCAAGAATGATTGATTGCTTTGTGACTGAAGCTTTTAGCTAATTGTTTTTTATATTTAATAATTCTTTGTTTTCTCTATTTTAGGCATAGCTTATAAAACCCCAAAATTTTCTTATTCTTCCCTAAACTTAGATTTTTAATTTAATAATTAACTTAAATAATTCAGCCTCTGTGGGTTCGACCCTTGCTCCGCTATCTACATAGTAGAGTTAGGAAATTTTATTTTTGGTGACTCACGACACTCATCAACTGAAAACATATCACATAACAGCATGATAAAGGGGTCTATCGGTCTCAAAACAGTGTTCTCATCATCATATCACCTTTATGGAAATTAATAAAATCAATAAAATCATCAGTCAGTCCATAAAGGTTGTATTAAATCATATATTGAATATTTATGGAAAATAATTTATAAAATATTCACTTTTTCAATTTTCCCTTTTTAAATCATTCCATATATTGTAAAACATATATGAGGAATTTTCAGTAACCTCACTTTCATTAAATTCGGTAACATGAATATCTAAATAATATTTTTCGATATATTCATGTTTTATGAAAAATATCAAATTCAACATTTTTTAGGCTAGGAATTTATTCAAATATGCATGAAAATATTTCATGATATTTTTAAAGAATTTCCTAAGAATTTTCAATAGCATAACGGCTGCTAATACCTTAGCCTTCCTGCAATTTCAACATAGTTCCAAAATCCACAAACAGCCATAATTCCACAATTTCCAAAGCATTTCGTATCACTAATATTCTTATAAAATTAAATGCATTGAAATCATGCATTTGGGATATCCTTACAGATCACACATGCATCCTTTACCTCTCTGATGAAATCGATCTTTTCGATCGCACCACTCGAAAGTCACAACTCCCGGTTGTAGATAATTACACCAAAATTATTACATTATTTAATACTTATTTTTAAGCTATTATTTATATCAAAGTGCAGCCACATATGACATTGTAAATTTTTTGTAGTATAAATTCTACTGGTAGTATAACATAACTTCTTTGTTTTACGTTGGATTTTAAATCTGAGCATATCAGCAGACTCCTTGTATTTCCTACATTCTAAATGTACCCTCAAATCATCAAAACCAGCCATGCATAATGGTCCCCTTATGTTGACCGAAATTGCCTTCTTACACACCTTAATGATTTTCAACAATTCAATGCTTTAATCTTATTCTACCATGCTTAATCATTAATTTGGCACCTAATTTATGCATGAAACACCATGAATCCATAAGGAACCATGCTTGGCTGATACCTCTTTAATGGCAAAATTTCATTTAGCCACTTTTGACCAAATCCAATGGTATGAACATGTTTGGCATGTTGAGATTAATCATTCTATACCATTAAATCTAAAGAAAACATCATGGATGGTCAACCACATTCCTTGGCCGAATGCTTCCACTCCTCTTTTTTTTTCTTATTTTCTTTCTTATTCAATGATATATTTATATGGTTACGTAGGATAGAAAATAGAGCAATTTCCTAGTCAAAAGTTTGTGGAAATTAGGTAGAGTTAATGGTGTTCACATTGGTTTTCTTTTCTTTCTTGTCTTTTCTCTCAAGAATGGCATGGAAGACTTTTGGAGAAGACACTGAATAATGTCGGTCAGTAGCTAATGGATTTATGAAGACATTTTTGGAAGTGGGCAAAATGACCAAAATGCTACTAGTTATGTAAATTTCGAACAATTTTACCCTTATGGTTCTGCTATCGTAAAAACCATGTAATCATGCTCCAAAATTTTGGATTCCAGTACCAATCAATCCTATTTAATGTATCTTGATGATTGGAATTGGTTTCGTCAACGCGTAGTGCACAAATAGTGAGAAATTATAATTTTACCCTCGCGACCCGCCATCGATTTTCTCCAATTTAACGATTGTTTTGATAAATCCATTGATGCTGTCTTAAACTACTTTTCATGTAGAATAACATGGTATTTTTACTTCATTCTAAATTCATTTTAGTTTGTGTGAAATTTATGAAAATACCCTCGGGATGTAACCGTCAGTTTCCAATTTGTTTGCCATACTTCCAAAATAATGCAAACAAGGTATTTTGTGTCTCAAATTTCCATAATATCATTATTACACCATTTATACATTGTTCCTTCAATCATATATACATCTAGGCATGAAAATCTAAGTGGGGCCCACATCACTGTTTACTTGAAATTTACAAGCATATTCCAAAATCAATCAAAATTACATATAAATACAAAATTACAATACAAAATAATTGGTTCTCACATTTCCTCCCCACTTTAGGAAATTCGATCTTTCAAATTTCGTCTGGACCACTAACTGGAATAGCTCTGGGGTACTTCTCCTGCATCAAGCTCTTTAACTCCCATGTCACCTCCTCCTCGGAGTGGTACTGCCAAAGTACTTTCACCAATGGAATCGTCTTAGATTGCATTACCTTATCCTTTCGATCCAAGATCCGTATAGGTCTCTCCACGTAACTCATATCCTTTCGAATCTCTAATGGCTCGTATTGAATTATGTGGAATGGATCTGGGTGATAGTTCCTGAGCAACGAGACATGGAATACATTATGCACTACTGATAACTCTGGTGGTAGTGGCAATCTATATGCCACATCTCTCACATGATCTTAAATGGTCCAATGTACCGGGGACTCAACTTTCCTTTCTTACCGAATCTCATGATGCCTTTAGATGGGGAAACTTTCAAAAATACATAGTCACCTGGTGAGAGCTCAAGTTGTCGGTGTCTCTTATTTGCATAGCTCTTCTGCCAACTTTGTGCTGTCTTTAATCTTTCACAAATAATCTATACATCTCTCGAAGCCTGCTCTACCAAATTGGAGCCAATAACTTTCGATCTCCCACTTTTTCCCATGTGATCAATGATCTACACCTTCTACCATTTAATGCCTCGTATGGTGCCATGCCGATACTCGTCTGATAGCTGTTATTATATGTAAATTCGACTAATGGAAGGTGGTCATCCCAAGAGCCTCTAAAATCCAATGCACACACCCTTAACATATCCTCGAGCGTCTGTATCACTAGCACAAACTGCCTGTCAGTCTGCGGATGAAAGGCGGTCTGAAATTTAGTGGGGATCCCATAGCCTCCTGAAATCTCTCCCAAAAATGGGATGTAAACCCAGAATCCCTATTGATGCGATGCTCACCGGAACGCCATGTAGCCTCACTATCTCCTGTACATATAGATAGGCTAAAGCAATAAGAGGATCTGTAGATCTGATGGCTAAGAAGTGAGCGGACTTCGTCAGTCTATCCACGGCCACCCATATAGCATCATGATTCTTCTAGGTCCTAGGCAAACCCATGATGAAGTCCATCGTAATGTGCTCCCATTTCCATGTAAAAATCGGTAGAGGCTTCAATAAACTTGCAGGTTTCTGATGCTCGATCTTCACCTGCTGACATGTGAGACATCTCGCTACAAACTCTGCGATGTCTCTCTTCATCTTTGGGCACCAATATACCCTCCGTAAATTTTGGTACATCTTAATACTCTCGGGGTGCAAAGTGTACCTGGAGGTGTGGGCCTCTGTCAATATCAAATCTCTAAGCTGGTGATTATCGAGAACACAAATCCTGCCTCTAAACCTAAGAATACGGTGCCAATCTAGAATTTGACTGTACTCCCATTTGTACATGACTGGCAACCTTTATGTAATAAGTATCTATCCTCTGAGTATGTTTGATCTGATCCATTAAGCCCGGCTCAATCTTGATACTAGTTGTAAATCTGTAGCTCTCAGAGGAAATCACACTAATACTGAGGTTTGAGAACTGCTCTAACAACTCGTGCTCCCTGACCATCATATATGATACCATAGCCACATGTTTTTGGCTCAGAGCATCTACCACCACGTTTGCTTTTCGCGGGTGTTATAATATCTCGCAGTTGTAATCTTTCAATAACTCCATCCATCTTCGCTGTCTCATATTTAACTCACGCTGTGAGAATAGGTACTTCAGACTCTTATGGTCTGTATAGATCTGAAATGTCTCACCATAAAGATAGTGCCACCATATCTTCCATGCAAACACCATAGTGGCTAACTCAGGGTTATGGGTTAGGTAGTTCCTCTCATGCTACTTAAGCTGCTGAGATCGATATGCAATCACCCGACCATTCTGCATCAAGACACACCCCAATCCCTAAGCAGAAGCATCTGTATATACTGAAAATCCACCAAATCCGCTGGGAAGGGTAAGTACTGGAGTTGCAGTAAGTCTCCACTTTAACTCTTAGAAGCTGCGCTCACACGCATCTGTCCACTCAAACTTAACATCCTTACATGTGAGTCATGTCAGTCGAGTAGCTAATCTAGAAAACCCCTCAACGAATCGGCGATAATATCCAGCTAGACCCAGAAAGCTCTGAATCTCGATCACTGTCTTAGGCCTCTCCCACTATACTATGGCCTCTATCTTGGTCGGATCAACAAACACCCTGTCCTTCGACACTACGTGTCCCAGAAATGTAATATGATCTAGCTAGAAGTCACACTTACTAAACTTAGCATATAGCTTCTGATCTCGGAGGGTCTGTAGAACTATCCGAAGGTGCTACTCATGCTCTGTCGGAGACTTAGAATACACCAAAATGTCATTTATAAATACGATCACAAACTGATCTAAGTAGGGCTTATACACCACATTCATCAAGCCCATGAATGTTGCAGGGGTGTTAGTCAACCTGAAAGGTATCACCAGAAACTCATAATGTCCATATCGAGTCCGGAATGCTGTCCTGGGAATATCTGAATCTCGAATCTTTAGCTGATAATAGCCCGATCGGAGGTCAATCTTAGAAAACACCTGTGCACCCCTAAGCTGATCAAATAAGTCATAGATCCCAGGCAGGGGATACTTATTCTTGATGGTTACCTTGTTCAACAATTTATAATCAATGCATAACCGAAGGCTGCCATCCTTCTTCCGGACGAATAAAATCGATGCGCCCCACAGAGACACACTAGGACAGATGAATCCCTTATCCAATAACTCCTAGAGCTGTTTCTCAAGCTCCTCTAACTCCGTCAATGCCATTCAATAAGGGGGCTTAGAAATGGGCTTTGTGTCGGGTACCAAGTCAATAGTGAACTTAATCTCTCGATCCAGTGGTAACCCTAGCAAATCCTCTAGGAATAGGTCCAAAAAATCCTTGACCACAGGAATCTCATGTAGCTCAGGACGTCTTTTTTTCACGTCCTCCACATAAGCAATGAAACCATTAACACATCCACACAATAATCAAACAATTTAGTAAACATATCATTTTATTGTAACTTAACAAAAAGCTTTACAATATATTGTTTTGGTTGAGAGAAGATGACAAACTTAATATAGCAATCTAAGATAACAAAATTCGCAGCTAACAAATCCATCCCTAATATTATATCAAAATCATACATCGTCAACAAAATCAGGTTAGTTGTTGTTTTCTTCTCTCCTACAGTTACTTTACAATTTCTGTACACTACATTTGTCATCTGTGCTTCTTTAAAAGGTGTATTTATTTGTAAAGTATATCCTAACGGCTTCGGTCCTACTAGAACTCTGTTAGCACAATTAGGTGATTTAAACAAATGAGTGGAGCTGGGATCGAATAATGCAATCGCAGGTATATCAAAAATGTAAATTTTACCTTTAATAACATTTGTAGAGGCATCAGCAGTCTCCTGATCTAATACATACACCGGCCCCTGATCTAATACATCAGCAGTCTGCTGCAGTCGCCCGTCTCGGCTATGAGGGTGTAGCTCTCTCTATCACAACTGGAGCTGTTGGTGCTGGTACTTGTGGAACTGGAGTGGTAGATGCAGCTGACTCTCGTAACATCGGGCAATCCCTCATCAAATGTCCTGTCTGCCCACATCTAAAATAGGCCTTAGTCAACAAGTAGCAAGGCCGTGTACCATGCGACCGACCACAAAGCGTACACCTAGTCGCGGTACTCCTCTGTGTCGAGGTGGGACTAGTGGTAGGGACTGTACTAGTTGATCTCATAGATCGTACCTCTGAAATCTTAATGCTAGACGATCTAGCCCTCTTAAGCTGATCTCTACCTGATCTGTCCTCTATGCCCCTCTTCACCTTACCATTTCCCTTAGCCTTAGCCTTCGATTCTGGCTCAGAATGAAATTGCTCAAAATCCTGCTCGCACAACTGAGCACGTCTAACCACTTCATCATATGTACGGATGTTGAACGGAGCCAACTTAGATCTAATAGATGATCTCAGCCCATGATATGGATCTCACCAAAAAAAGATGAGGTTCAATGAAGAAGACGAAGAACACTTGAAGAAAAAAACAATAACAAGTTAAAAATGCAGCAAAGGAAAACAAAAATTAGAAGTAAAACCAAGACTCGTTGTGTAGAAACACAAAATGAACTCCGATTTTTGCGATCTTGTGCATTCTGGAAACCTTGAGAAGTCCTCTACAACTTTCATGAAGGCACTTCTTGAGATCAGGTAGTTAAATTGGTCAAAAACGTCAATCTTTCAAGCTGGACAGAAAATACTGCACTTTGCTCTTTTTAGCTTCTTTTAATTCCAACTTTGATATTTAATACCTAAAACATAAAATAAACATTAGTAAGCTCTTTTAGGCATAAAACATCAATAAAGCAAATATATTAGCACATATAAAATTCCCAAAATATCATCCTATCAGTTCATGTAAATTGTTTCATGTAATTAAATTCATATAAATAATTCCTTGTAATTCATTTCATGTAAATCAATGCATATAGATCATCTCATGTAAATCATTTAATGTAAGTCATTTCATGTAATTCAAATCATATAAATCATAACATGTACATGTCATGTAAAAACAATGATAACGATAATAATAATAAAAATATATTTCATGCAATAAAAATCATATTTAGACTTGTATGAAAATAAAATAAATTTATAATTTCTTGTTTAGGAAGACTGGATGAGAAACTATTACAATGGATTCATATGCAACTTCCATATATGTCTCTTACATCTACTTCCGTGCGATATAAAGTTCGATAACACCATTTACACCTCTTTATTTTTCGTACTTTACACTGCACAATAATACTAAGTTATATTTAAAATTCTATATTATAATTCTAATAAACATTACATAATTTTCTATTTATTATTCTCAATAATTATTTTATTTTATTTCCTATCAATTACCAAAATATAATTTCAATTTAAATTTCATTCTTTCTTTAATTATCATGTCAACATAAATTTCAATTTTATATTAAAATACCATATATAACTGCAATAAATATTTTATAATTCCCTACTAAATGTTTTAACATAACTATATTTAAATTGAAATCTTTTCTTAATTATAATTCCACTATTAATTTCATATATTAAATCTAATAATTATTTTATTAATTCTTATTTTCTATTTTATTACTTTTCATTATAAAGTTATTCTATTGCTAATTAAATATCCAAATTTATCTATAATCAAATTAGCTCATTTTTCAAATTTTAAACCTCATTATAATTCTATTATCTTTAATTATTTATTATAGTCAAATATTTTCTTCTTGTAGTATATTTATTATTTCCCAATTAAATTTTAAAAATAATCTTTGTTCACTATCAATATCAATTCTACCATTTGCTTATATCAAATTATTTCCATTTTATTAACTTCCACAATTCACTTATTTTATCTCTTATTAATTTTCACAATATAATTACAATTAAAATATATTTCTTTTCTACTCCCAACCTCATCAATAATTCATATTCCAATTCTATTAATTATTCTATTAATTATCACAATATAATTATAATTAAATTGTAGCATTTTCTCTGAATCCCATTTCCATCAATGCCATATATTTTTATTATATATTTTGTTAATTTCGATAGCTAATTGATAGCCGCTAATTTTCTAAAATTAATATTAAATAATTGTAAATTTAATATTAAAACAAATAAATAAGTTAAAGAAAATAAATGAATTTATTTAAGAGAACAGAATATTTGTGAAAATTCCGTGAATTGAGGAAGTGACGAAATTGGAAATTTGAGTGAAAGAAAATTTAATTGGAAACAAGATTAAGGTTGAAATTATGGAAAATAATGAAAGGAGGAAATTTAATTTGGATAAATGGAAATCCAAATTAAATAAGAAATGAAAAGGAGAAAATAATTGGATACTAAGAAATCCAAATAAAATGCATATATTATATAGTTATATAATTAGATTATATAAATATATTTTGATATGTTTTTATATAAATACATATGTATATATGAAATATAGTATATATTATAAAATGATATATATACTATTTTATATTAAATAAAGACATATGTATATGTTTATATACAATTTTGCATATAAATAAATATATATGGAATATATATTAATGTTAAATTAAAGTGTGAATATATATATTGTTAAAATAAAATATATATTATTAATAATATAATTATATATATAAATATAAAGATAATTATATATATATAAAAAGAGAAGAAAACAGGGTCGGGATCTACCCGACCCCTGTCATTTTTGGGTTAGGAGAAACATAAGGGAAATAGAAGAAGGAGAGCTGACCCTGTCGGTTGGCTGGGAAGAGAAGAAGAGAAGGGAGAAAGAGCGGCGTCGTTAGCGAGAAGAGAAGCAAACGATGGTGGCCGGCGATGGAAAGAAGAAGCGAAACGGGAGAGATCGAGAGGAAAACAGAAGCAGAGAAAGAAAAATCGGGAGGAAAAAAGAGAAAGAGGAACGGCGGTGCTGGCCGATCCGAGCACCGCCGCTACCACTCCCCCCACTTGTGAAATCCCCAATTTCATGTAAAGTCCTCTTATTTGTAAAGTACTATAGGCAGAAATGATTTAAATGAATATGAGAATTAATGTACAAATGGTGTAAGGAACCTAGAAGAAGGAATGAAATGGATAGTCAATGGTCAATGAATTTAATGTTGACATCAGAAAAATACTAGAGAATGATAAAAGAAGAATAAATATCAGATTTTCATAATTAAATAATATGTGTGGCTGAAATAAGGAAGGAAAGAAGAAGAAGAATTAATTGGTGGTCAAATTGTCAAAGGGCTAGGGAGTTGTGGCTGGCATTGAAGGGATAAATACACATTAATGGCATTTAATGCCATCTTTTCCAGCAAAGAGGGCCGGCAGCCATTGCTCTTCCTCTGAAATTCTCTAAGGTTTTCTTCCATATTCACCTTGTAGAACTACCTTATTCCTCCAACAAATCAACAAACTCCTTAAACAAAAAACGTTCCTCATAACTAGCTCTCTCTATGTCTGTAATATGGAAGGCTGAAACAAAGTCTTTGAGGAGATCAGAATTTCTGTTATTTTGGCTATTGACAAAGGTAAGAAAAGAAATTGATTCATTTGATTTCATCCATAAATTGGAGTCATGTGATGTTGGTATAGTATACTTATGGTGTTGAAATGAAAGAAAGTTAAAGGTTTCAATTTATATGAATTATGCAGTCTTGAAGAAGTGAAGGAAAGAATCGGTGCAACCAAGGGATTTCGTATTATTTGGCTATTTGAGGTAAGGAATATATGTAACGGACGTAGGGTGACTATGTCCGCATGTTTTAAATGTTTTGGGATGAAACAAAAGCTGGTGTAAATGCAGGAAATGTAAAATTCACGGTTTTCGCCCAGTTACGATTTGGCTTGGGGTAGCCGACTGCCCTAAATAGCAGCCGACTGCTCAGAGACAGTCGTGACGTAACTTTTTCCGAAACCGACTTAAAGCAACCGACTGCCCTATATAGCAGTCGACTGCCATTTTTCCAGAAACTTTCTGTTTGCAAACCAGTTGACCGCTAAAGAGCCAGTCGACTGCATTTTTACGAGAAACATTCTGTTTGCGGGCCAGTCGACTGCCCCATTTTAGCAGTCAACTGCCCTACTTGCATCCGAAAATTAAATATTTCAAATGCAAAAAGAAAATAAAATTTATTTAATATTTTTATACTAGAGCAGTCGACTGCCCTAAAAGAGCTGTCAACTGCCCCCTTTGAAAAATAATAATTTTTAATTTATTTATATAAATTTATTTGGATTATCATTAAAGTATATAAGAAGGGTTACGAATATCCATGGTTTTACACGAATGAGTTTTACTACTCAATATTTTGAGATTAACGACTCCATTGGTGATCATGCATATTACTTGCTTATTTGTATTTGACTGGGGGACTCTAGTCAAGCCCTCAGTACCACGGGTGTCACCTGACTAGTGCACACCGTGGAATATTGACAATGGCCATTAGTCCTTTATATGTGTTTGGCTTAAGGGAGGATCCCTGGCCCATACGTGGGTACGCCACTTTATTTGGTGCATGATTCTATTGGATGTTGACGGTCTCCCCCTATTTGAAGACTATTTGTATATGTAATTTCAAGTTATTTGACATATATATGTGAAAGTATTTGAGTTATTTGAATACGTGCAAGTGACTTCATATGATTTTGTCATGTGTTATATGGTATTTGATGAACTTATATGTTATATGTTTTTACAAGAATATTACATGACATTATAGAGCCAAGCAGGAAAACTGCATATAGTGGCATAGTACGCTCTTTTATATATATTTCTTACTGAGCGTAAACTCATTCCTTTACAATATTTTTCATCCAGATTATTTGCAGTGAAGTCTACTCTTGGTAGAGGAGCCTATATTTGGACTATACGCTATTCCTTCGAGGCTAGCTTCCAATCCTTTGAAGGTAGATACATTTTGATTATGTAATTCAGACTATAGTACAGTGATGTATATTAGACACATTAGGGATGTAAATTGTTAAAGAGATTAGTACATAATTTATATTAAAGTTTTAGACTTATGTGTAAGACGATCCTGTATGTGTAGAGCACCAAAGACCAGCAGGTTTACTACATCCTCTACCTATACCTATGTGGAAGTGGGAGCACATTACGATGGATTTTGTCATGGGACTACCTCGAACGAGGAGGAATCATGATGGTATTTGGGTCATTGTGGATCGGTTAACTAAGTCAGCTCACTTCCTGCCTATGAAGTCTACAGATACACTTAGTGCTTTGGCAGATTTGTATGTGAAAGAAATTGTCAGACTACATGGAGTTCCAGTGAGCATTACATCTGACAGAGATTCCAGGTTCACTTCTCATTTTTGGGAACATTTCCAAGAGGCCATGGGATCTTAGTTAAATTTTAGCACGGCTTTTCATCCACAGACCGATGGTCAGTCCGAGTGCACCATTTAGACGCTCGAGGATATGTTGAGAGCTTGTGCGTTGGACTTTAAAGGCTCCTGGGATGATCATCTGCCATTGGCTGAGTTTACATACAACAATAGTTACCATGCAAGTATCGGGATGGCACCATATGAAGCTCTATATGGTAGAAGGTGTCGATCTCCGATTGGGTGGGAAGAAGTGGGTGAGCGTAAGTTATTAGCCCCAGACTTAGTCGAGCAAGCCTCTGAGGATGTTAAGTTAATTTGCCAAAGACTTAAGACAGCTCAGAGCCGACAAAAGAGTTACGCAGATGCTCGACGGAGACCACTTGAGTTTTTGGTCGGGGATTCGGTATTTTTGAAAGTTCTCCATCCAAAGATATCATGAGATTTGCCCGAAAAGGTAAACTTAGTCCTCGTTACATAGGGCCATTTGAAGTCCTAGATCGAGTCGGAGATGTTGCATATAGGTTGGCACTACCTCCGGAGCTATCGGGAGTACATAATGTTTTCCATGTGTCGATGCTTCGGAAGTATAATCCGGATCCATCTCATGTCATTGAATATGAGCCCTTAGAGATTCGGGAGGACATGAGTTATGTGGAGAAGCCAGTTCGGATTTTGGATAGAAAGGAGAAAGTGCTAAGCTCTAAGACGATTCCCCTAGTCAAAATTCTCTGGTAATACCATACCATGGAAGAAGCTACGTGGGAGCTAGAGAGCTTAATGAAGGAAAGGTATCCGAAGCTATTTGAGTAGTAACCCGATTTAAATTTGGAGGACCAAATTTCTAAAGGTGGGGAGAATGTGAAATCCCCAATTTCATGTAAAGTCCTCTTATTTGTAAAGTACTATAGGCAGAAATGATTTAAATGAATATGAGAATTAATGTACAAATGGTGTAAGGAACCTAGAAGAAGGAATGAAATGGATAGTCAATGGTCAATGAATTTAATGTTGACATCAGAAAAATACTAGAGAATGATAAAAGAAGAATAAATATCAGATTTTCATAATTAAATGATATGTGTGGCTGAAATAAGGAAGGAAAGAAGAAGAAGAATTAATTGGTGGTCAAATTGTCAAAGGGCTAAGGAGTTGTGGCTGGCATGAAGGGATAAATACACATTAATGGCATTTAATGCCATCTTTTCCAGCAAAGAGGGCCGGCAGCCATTGCTCTTCCTCTGAAATTCTCTAAGGTTTTCTTCCATATTCACCTTGTAGAACTGCCTTATTCCTCCAACAAATCAACAAACTCCTTAAACAAAAAACGTTCCTCATAACTAGCTCTCTCTATGTCTGTAATATGGAAGGCTGAAACAAAGTCTTTGAGGAGATCAGAATTTCTGTTATTTTGGCTATTGACAAAGGTAAGAAAAGAAATTGATTCATTTGATTTCATCCATAAATTGGAGTCATGTGATGTTGGTATAGTATACTTATGGTGTTGAAATGAAAGAAAGTTAAAGGTTTCAATTTATATGAATTATGCAATCTTGAAGAAGTGAAGGAAAGAATCGGTGCAACCAAGGGATTTCGTATTATTTGGCTATTTGAGATAAGGAATATATGTAACGGACGTAGGGTGACTATGTCCGCATGTTTTAAATGTTTTGGGATGAAACAAAAGCTGGTGTAAGTGCAGGAAATGTAAAATTCACGGTTTTCGCCCAGTTACGATTTGGCTCGAGGCAGCCGACTGCTCAGAGATAGTCGTGACGTAACTTTTTCCGAAACCGACTTAGAGCAGCCGACTGCCCTATATAGCAGTCGATTGCCATTTTTCCAGAAACTTTCTGTTTGCAAACCAGTCGACCGCTAAAGAGCCAGTCAACTGCATTTTTCCGAGAAACATTCTGTTTGCGGGCCAGTCGACTGCCCCATTTTAACAGTCAACTACCCTACTTGCCCGAAAATTAAATATTTCAAATGCAAAAAGAAAATAAAATTTATTTAATATTTTTATACTAGAGCAGTCGACTGCCCTAAAAGTGCAGTCAACTGCCCCCTTTGAAAAATAATAATTTTTAATTTATTTATATAAATTTATTTGGATTATCATTAAAGTATATAAGAAGGGTTATGAATATCCATGGTTTTACACGAATGAGTTTTACTACTCAATATTTTGAGATTAACGACTCCATTGGTGATCATGCATATTACTTGCTTATTTGTATTTGGCTGGGGGACTCTATTCAAGCCCTCAGTACCACGGGTGTCACCTGACTAGTGCACACCGTGGAATATTGACAATGGCCATTAGTCCTTTATATGTGTTTGGCTTAAGGGAGGATCCCTGGCCCATACGTGGGTACGCCACTTTATTTGGTGCATGATTCTATTGGAGGTTGACGGTCTCCCCCTATTTGAAGACTATTTGTATATGTAATTTCAAGTTATTTGACATATATATGTGAAAGTATTTGAGTTATTTGAATACGTGCAAGTGACTTCATATGATTTTGTCATGTGTTATATGGTATTTAATGAACTTATATGTTATATGTTTTTACAAGAATATTACATGACATTATAGAGCCAAGCAGGAAAACTGCATATAGTGGCATAGTACGCTCTTTTATGTATATTTCTTACTGAGCGTAAACTCATTCCTTTACAATATTTTTCATCCAGATTATTTGCAGTGAAGTCTACTCTTGGTAGAGGAGCCTATATTTGGACTATACGCTATTCCTTCGAGGCTAGCTCCCAATCCTTTGAAGGTAGATACATTTTGATTATGTAATTCAGACTATAGTACAGTGATGTATATTAGACACATTGGGGATGTAAATTGTTAAAGAGATTAGTACGTAATTTATATTAAAGTTTTAGACTTATGTGTAAGACGATCCTGTATGTGTATGAGAAATATATCATCATGTAAACAATATAGTGTTAGCTATATTAAAGAAGAAGGATCCACCGTTGAACAGCCTAACCAAAACTATGGGAAAGAAGAAAAATTTAGTTGGTATTTGGGAGTGACGAGGATGTCACACCACTGGTGAAGACTGACGAAGGAGAAGGAGGCCCCCGGCGGTGAAGGAAATCGTGGAGGAAGGAAGAAAAAGGGGAGAAAGCAGCTAAAACCCACCATCCTAGATCCGGCGTCATCCCTAGGAGGAAAGGGAGACCAAAAACGGCTTCGCCGTGACCTCAGGCAGCTGTGGAAAAGTTGAACCGACGGCAATGCCAGTGGGATGACGCCGAACCGATGGAGGAAGGTCGAACCAATCTAAACCCGTCCGAACCGGTTCAGACCAGAAAAAGGGAAAGAAAAGGAAAAGAAAAAGGAAAAGAAAAAGAAGAAAGAAAAGAAAAGAGAGAGAAAAAGGAATTTTCGAAAATTCTCGGGAATTCGAAAAATACGAAAATTAATAAATTATTCGGTAAGAAATTTCAAAAATTAATTTCGAATGAATTTTAATAAATTATGAAAAATATTCTAAAGTTTAGAATTTTAATTCCAGAAATTATTCTCGACGAATGAGATAATGGAATCGGAAGAGATGGAGTACGGGCGCGACCGATAACACGGAAGTTGCCAACCTAGAAAAGGTAAGGGATGCATGTGCAGCACTGTAAGGATATTCAGTCTGCATGTTTTTAAATTATAAATTATTTTATAGAAATGTTGTGATGATTCATCGGCTGAAAATTTGTGATGACATACTGGTTGAAAATATAAACTGTATTTTCTGTGCAGGAGGCTAGCCAATCAGCAGCCGTTATACTGTCGAAAAATATTAGAAAATTATCGAAAATCATAATAAATGATTTTATGTCACGAGAAACGATTTTCAACCATAAAAAATCGAGAAAATGAATATTTCATAAAAACATGAATAAAATGAAAGTGATTTTAAAATATTCATGTTTTCGAGATTAGTGATAATGATATAACTGAAAATTCTCATGATATGTAAATTACATGATTATTTTGAAGGAAACCGAAACAAACACGCAGTGGAATTTAAATCATTCGGCCTCCACAAGGATCGATTCGGAGAGTTGCCTGATTAGGGTTTCGAGATTTTACCTAACGTTTTCTCTGATTTCTGTCGTTGGTCGAGTCACAAGCAACAACTTTTCGTTCCTGCCTCTATGGTATCCACACGAACGGATCTCTCGACTCTTGAACGTCTCACGATCAGAAGCCTTAAAGAGCGTTTTTGATTCTTAAAATCGATTTGTTAGCTTCGATTAAAAGAATAATTTTTGTTCTGTTTTTTTTTCTGTACGGCTTTGTTTTAGAAAACATCCTTTTATAGGCAGTAAATTTTACCCTAAAATTTACTGCCAAACAGAACTCTAATCCTACTTAGAATAGGATTAGCTATATCCTTAATCCAATTCAGAATAGGATTAGATATATCCTTAATCCAATTCAGAATAGGATTAATTAAGCTCCTCATTGATCCGTTCTAAGTGTGCGACCCAATAGGTTCTCAAAACAATGGCAATGACAAAATTGTCATAGGCAATGAGCGGTATCTAGCAACACATAATTGCTACCCATGTAACGAGAATGTCAATGACTCGACATAACCTTACTCGTGATAGATGTTACCGTGTAGTCTAATCCCTTTATCCTTTGATGTCTTGATTAGACACAAGTCATGGAATGTGTCACACTTGTATAGTCTAATCAGCGTTTCTTGATTCCTGAGTAAACTAATTAAACAAATAAAATCAATATCTCATATTGACTTATTCGAGCACGGCCATGCATTTCTTAGTCTCACTCTATCAAAGGGCCCAAGACATCACTCCTGTTATATAAGAGGGATAAATCCTATCTTGATCACTCAACATCCCTCTACATAGATCAAGGCATACCCAATTACTACCTTTATAGTCCATCCTGTTACGAATGACATCTAGCAGCATTAAAGTATGCAATTCTCTATGTTGGGATCTCTGATGATCTCAAGTCAAAGGATCACATAGACCATCATCACTATGAGAATCGCTTATGACACTCATATAACAATCCATGTAGCGTTCTCATGGAGTGTGATCCAGTACATAGTTCTCTAACATATACCTATGTGATGACTCGATATCCTATATCCATGACAATGGTCATCAGTCAACCACATACTGGTCTTATCGTATCATTGTTATCCTTGTTCACAATAATACTTGACTAGGGATATTTTAAGAATAGTGTGTTATTACTATTCTAAGGACATTATCATATAAGATTACATTACGCAGTTATAAGACAAATATAATAATGAGCTATAATAAAATGTCATGATACATAAAAATGCCAAAGTCAATCATCTAATGAATGGTTCTAAGGGCATAATCCAACATATTTTACATGAATTGAATTTCATGAAACGATTTGCATAAGATGAATTATATGACTTAATTTACATGAAGTGGTTTATGTGCATTGATTTACATGAAATGAATTTCAAGAAAGGACTTATATGAATTAAATTAAATGAAAAGAATTACATGAAAGGAATTACATGAAATGATTTAATTGAAAATGATTTCTACTGTTAATCGCTATTTGAAATTGATTTCTACTGTTATATGAATGAATTATGAAAATGTTTTGAGACAGTTGTTCGTTAGTGATCATGCATAGTGTTATATGACTGCGAGACCTAATCAGTCGGCAGGTTTATTATATTGTACATGACTGTGGGAATTATGGTCAAAACCCACAGGTTTACGCAGTGAGCATCTGACCAATGCGAACTGTGAGTGTTGACGATGGCCATTCGTTATAGTGATCGTGCCTTTGGGGATAATGATAGTGATCGTCCCTTCGAGGATAATGATAGTGATTGTCCCTTCTAAGATAGTGATAGTGCATGATTTTATTAAATGATGACTGTCTCCACCAAGTATTATTGAATTGTTTAAATATCGATTTGACTGAAATGAAAAGAAAGAAAAGGTTTACAATGAATGATAGTACATAATGATTTTAAATGAAATGATTTTATTGTATTGTTGCTATCTATTTTTTATATGTAATATGATTTGGATGATGACGAGTTAAACTAATTTTTTTCTAAAAGAATAGATAATATTAGTTATTCTATCAAAATGCTTTAAATCATAAAAGCATAAAATTGAAAATGACATGAAATAAAAGGAAAAAGGATTTAAATTTCCAATGAAATTTATTACTCTCTACAGCTGCTTCTAGGTTCCGGAACAAGACAGGTATTTCAAAATACCTGCCTTACTCTATCCGGATCCCTAGCCTACTGTAGTATCCTTCCTACATGTGAGCCTAGAGCCCTTATAGAAAAAATGAAAAAAGTCTTTCAGCATATAGATAGCTAAATATCAAGTGAGGTATATAATTCTCTTACTGAGCCGTGGTTTGCTCACCCCTTAATTTTAACATTTCAGGTTTTCAAAGACTGAGAGTCAGACACCTAAAGGATTTCGGCTGTGCGTTTAGGGACGATGCGACAGCTTGATTTATTATATAAGGTACAATAATTTATTTTCTGTATTTAGACTTATCTACAAT
The DNA here is from genome assembly GCA_032173925.1 of Heritiera fomes. Classification (NCBI taxonomy): domain Eukaryota; kingdom Viridiplantae; phylum Streptophyta; class Magnoliopsida; order Malvales; family Malvaceae; genus Heritiera; species Heritiera fomes. The sequence continues at coordinate 32,204,039 of JAPDPM010000002.1, read as the reverse complement.
ACTACTTCCTTATGAATTAAGACAGGGGATGTAATTCATATTAGAAATTTATATGGAATTGTTTATATGTAAAAGACTAGTAAAGTATCGCAGACAGCCCAACCAAGTAAGATGTATAGAATAAGATGAAAAATAGGGTCACGGGCTATGACAGGTTTAATGGTATCAGAGTAGGGTTGGCCTGATATCTGTCGATACTTTTAGAAAAGAAATGTGTTGGAAAGGTTAACATCCCCTCTAGTACTGTGTAGTCTGAATACATAAAGGAAATAAATGATTGTAAATTGAATTAAATGTTTTAAAAGGGAGTGAGCATTATGAACTAAGGATGTCAAAAAGGGAAAACGGCTAAGGAATGTTACTTGAAATGGTGATCTTAGAATCTAAATAAAGGTCGATTCGGTAAGGAACAGAAATGGACTCGGTGAGGGCCCCACCAGTACTTTTTTGTCCGGATCGAACTGAGACCTGAAAGTGATGATATAAAGGGGGGAATGAAATATAATCATTAAATAGACCTTAAGATCACCGGTTGAAGGTATTTTGAGGAGAGAGAAAATTTTGACCAAAAAGTACCAAAATACCCTTACCTTCACAATTTTACCTGGAGTCATAATAGACCAAAAAAAGTTGGAATTGATTGATTTGGCAGAGAAATTGATGATGTAAAGCTACATTTCATGCAAAGTAATCCAATTATGGATCCTAATAGACTTCTCTGACGAAATCGAATAAAATCTTAAAATGCTTATATTAGTACGAAAAGGGGTACTATCAGCACATAGATATTAAGATCACTTATTTAAATGTATATGAGGATAAATAAATAAATGTGGAAATGACAAAAATGCCCCTATGTGGACTATGTCCTGAATAGTGATAAACCAAGTCGATCTTGAATTCCATTGATAGTAATGGAGCCACTGATGGCATTGTGATAACCGTAAATTTTTCATTTATTGGAATTAAATATTGGAGAAAATAAATTAGTGGAAATAAATAAAATTGTGAGAACGGGATATTGGTGAAAATCCCAAGAATTGAGAAAGGAACGGATGGTGGAAATCCGAGTAAAGGAAAATTTAAATCGAAAAAATAAGATTGGAATTATGGAAAATATAGAAGAGAAGGAAATTTAATTTGGATAAATTGAAATCCAAATTAAATAAGAAAAACGAGGAATAAATATGAAATATATTTATATAATTATAAATTATATAAATATAATTTTATATAAATACATATGTAATGAAATACTATATAGTATATATTAATATACAGATGTACATATAAATATATATACTATTGTATAAATTTGAATAATACATATGTATATGAATATAATATTTTTTGTATATATATACACAGGTAAAGAAATATAAATATTAATTTATATTAAAGTTAGAATAAATATATATTGTAAATACAATATATATTGTATTTTCTACAATTATGTAAAGATATATATAAATGCTAATTTATATAAAATATATATACATATATATTAAATATATTTGCATTTTATTAATATATAATATATATATCTTTATATAATATATATAGTACAATACTATATATTAAATACCAATATTATATGTATAATATATGTGGAATATATTATATGTATAATATATAATATATAGTATATATTATATTATATGTATAAAATATAAATTATAGTATATAATATAGTAATTATATACTAAAAATAGTAAAGAAAACAAAAATAGGAAGAAGAAACAGAAGGAAGAATCGAGAAACCCGATTCTTCCCCCCGAAAGGCGACTGGCCACTGTGCTAGAGAAAGGAGAGAGAGAGAAGGAAAGGGAGGGCGACGCCGGTGAAGGAGAAAGAAGAGGGAGGTGACCGGCGGCAGCCCGAAACGGAAAAGGAGGAAAAATCGAGAGAAAACCGACGGAGAAAATCGAAGGAAAGGAGAATAGAAAACGGCAGTGCCGGCCGATCTTGGCACCGCCATAGCCACCTCGACCTCGACGAAGGTGAGGGGAAGGAAAAGGAGGCCACCGGTGAGGCCAACGACGGCGGAGGAAGGCCGATGGAGGAGGAGAGAAACCGAGCCAAAAATCAAGTAGATCCGTCGCCTTACCGCCAATCCAGACCGAACTGAGGCCAGATCCAAGCTCGTCGTGGCATCGGCCAGCTGAGGGAAGTCCGAACAGCCAGAGAACCGGCCGCCGAGGAGAACCGGCCATGGAGGAGATCTGACCGGTCTGAATGGCCTGAACCGACGAGGAAAAGAAAGGAAAAAAAAGAAGAAAAGGAAAAAGGAAAAAGAAAAAGAAAAGAAAAGAGAAAAAGAAAGAAAAGAGGAAAAAGAAAAGGAATTCCCGGAATTTGAAAAATTCCTGAGAATTCGGGAATTACGGGAAATCCCGAGAATTAAGGGAATCGATAAGAATCCCGAAAAGTGTTAAATTATTTAAATAATTTATTTATTTAAATAAATTGAGAAAAATTCTAAAATTTAGAATTTGATTTCCAGAATCGTTCTCAGTGAATGAGACGATGGAATCGGGTGAGGTGAACACGGGCGCGACCTTCGAGAGGCAGTCGCCGACCCGAGACAGGTAAGGGAGGCATGTGTAGCCTGTAAGGATATTCAGTATGCATGTTTTAAATATGCATTTAATTTTATAAATGCTGTTGACAATGATTGGTTGGAAAGTTGTGGTGATTTACCAGTTGAAAATATAAACTATATTTTTCGTGCAAGAGGCTAGCCAATCGGCAGCCGTTATATTGCCGAAAAATCTTAGAAAATTACTGAAAATCATAATAAAGGATTTTACATTACGAGAAACGATTTTCAACACGAAAATCTAGAAATCGATTAGTTTTCATAAAACATGAATATACTTATAATTAATTTTAAAATATTCATGTTTTTGAAAATGGTGAAAAAGGAAATCACCTAAATTTATCCCGATAGGTGATATTTCACGTGAAACGAGGTGAAAAATGAAAAGGACCAAAGTGAATATTTTACTAATATTTCTTCAAACATTCACTTGATTTTATAAATAACCTTTATGGGTTCAATTGTGAAAATAAGTGTTTATAGAAAATTTCATAAAGGTAATTAAAGGTGGAAAACAGTGTTTTGAGACTAAAAGGTCTCCGCAAGTGTTTTACAAAGAAAACACGAGACGGGAGTGTTGATTTGAAAAATAAATATTTTAATTTTCCATAAATCATAAAAATAATTGATTTGAATCCCGATAACTTTGAAAATCATGTTTTCAATATAAAGCACGGAAAAGCGTGCCTATATGTTTTACGGTGAAAAAGGACAGTTATGACCTTTTATATTTTATAGTGATTATTTTATAAACTATTTTCACTGTATGGAAAATGTGATTTATATTGTTCTATAATGTTTAGAACATTTTCGGGAATGATGACCCCAATATGAATATTTTATAAATTATGATTCATAAGATGAAAATATTTTCCTTATGAATATTTGTGGATTGATTGAATTTATATTCAATGAAATTGATTTCATAAATGGAGTTTATATCACGTGTTTACTGTTTTGAGACTGTTAGGCCCCATATCATGCTCACGTGTCACGTGTTAGTGCTGATAGATACTGATCCTATTATCAGCATCCCAGTGGACACCTGATCAGTGCACACTGAGGACCCCATAGACTATGGCCATAGATCTCATGTGTTTCCCCTATTAGGGATGATATTATTATAGCATGATATATTTAGGGTGTTGCCTAGTCTCCATGATACTGAACTGAAAGCTACCGTATACTGTTTATTGAATTGGTAGCTACTGGTTACTGTTTTACTGATTTGCAAGATACTGTTTTTGATGGAGATCCACTTGCTCGTGATGTTCATGATGCTAAGGATCCATTGGTCATCCAAGGAGGTCCAATTACCCGAGCTCGAGCTAAGAAGATGCAACAAGCCTTGGCTTCATTAATGCAACAAGCTCTGGCATCATTGAAGTGTCAAGGAAGCTTCCATGAAGAGTCCCAAGACATCTATACTTACTTGGAAGCCCAAACGACATGAGCATGGTTTGCTGTCTTATTTTAGCTTAACAATAAGATGGGCTAAGTGTTTGGATAGCCCACGATTGAATCTTGTTGTGTTTTGGACTATTTATTTTATGTAACTAGGTTTAGGCATGAATTTGGGTTTAGTCTTATTTTCTATTGGTGTTAATTCCAGCCCACTTGTTTATGGGCTTAAGTGCTAGGTATTATTATAAATACCTTGTAAACGCTATTGATGAACAGATCAGTTAATTGAATTTTCAGAAATTGAGTGTGCCTTTCTCTTGGGTTCCCTCTCAACTAGGCTTATCAAGGTCTTTTTCCTTGTGGCGCCTCCTTCTTCACCACCCACCATTGTTATACCTTAGGTTCTCGAATTCTTATTCGTAGGGTCAAGGTCCAATACCTTTGGGTTCGAGTCTCTTTAGGCTTCGGGTCTAGGTTTTCAGAAGTTGACATTCATCAACTTTGCTTCTGTCTTTTTGCGTGTCAGCTCCTTCAAATTCCAAGCTACGTTTCTCTTGTCCGTGCGCATCAGTTGGTTACAGAGCTTAAGTTTCGATTTTCTGGTTTGTTTCTGCGTCACTCACTTTTCGATTTTTGGTTTGTTGGTTTCGATTTTTTTTTTCTTTTGTTGGTTTCAATTTCTGGTTTTTTTTTTGTGCGTCTCTCACTTTCGTTAGAACCCTAGCCGCCACTTATTTCATAACCCCCTAGCCGCCACTTATTTCATAACCCCCTAGCCGCCACTTATTTCATAACCCCCTAGCCGCCACTTATTTCATAACCCTAAACCCTAGCCGCCACTTTTTTTTTTCATAACCCTAGCCGCCACTTATTTCATAACCCCCTAGCCGCCACTTATTTCATAACCCTAAACCCTAGCCGCCACTTTTTTTTTTCATAACCCTCGCCGCCACTTATTTCAAAACCCTAGCCGCACCCCTTCAATCAAAAAAAAACCCCTAGCCGCAATTCCTCAAAACCCTAGCCGCATCTCTCTAGAACCCTAGCCGCATCCCTCCAGAAAAAAAAAAAACCCTAGCCGCAATTCCTCAAAAAAACCCTAATCGCACCACTTCAAAAAAAAAACACCTTGCTGCACCCCTACTCTTTTCAAGGAAACCGCAAAACTCAGATTAAAAAAAAAAAGAAGAGGAAAAAAAAAAGAAAGAAAAGAATTCAAAAAAAAAAGAATTCGAAAAAAAAAATTGTTGTGGTACTGTTCAAACTGAAAATTTTGGTTGAGTTAGGAGGTGTGCGAGTACCCGTTTTAAAGAAAACGACGAAAGAAACCGAACCAGTTCAGCTATGCTTCACTGGCCATACCCTATCTTGGCCAAATTCCATTGTTTTCCTATAGTTTTAGGCTATTTTTCATTTTTTTTGGTCCTTCTAGTGATTTTTTTTTCTTTTTCTGATTATTTTTTTTTATTCTGTCTTTCTTTCTTTGAGTCACCCTAGCCCTAGCCGTACCTTTCTGTGAAAAAAAAAAGGGAATTCAAAAAAAAAAAGAGAATTCGAAAAAAAAAATAAAAAAAAATACTTGGTGAAAATACCTGGTGAATTAGTTGATTTTGTGAGGTTGATTCTTTGACTGAGTCTCTAGTGCGATTGTGAACCTGTAGAGTTAAGGTAGAGTAAGGGAAAAAGGCAGGAGTGTGTGAGAAACATTAGTAGAGAAAAGCCAAATTACTTGAGTGAAACACGAGTGTAAACACGTGAGGATATCTTGGTTGAAAATGTCTTCTGAAGGTGATAAGTCCGACTTTAAAAAAATTGAATTCATGCTTCAGGCAATGCAACAACAGTTCCAACGGATGGACGTGAAATTCAATGACATTCATGATAAGTTGAACCAACATGACGCTCGGTTTGCAAAGATTCAGCAAGGTGATACTTCTCGTCTAAAGAGTAAGGTTGTTGCCAATGACGAGTATGATGGTAATGTTGGGTATGATTCGAACGAAGAGTCTGGGATTGATAGACATCATAGAAGGTACCATGGGTATAGAGATCGAGTTGATAGAGCCTGTGATAGAGGCAAGGAGAAGATGGATGGAAAGCTTGGCAGTATAAAATTGAAGATTCCTCCTTTCCAAGGCAAGAATGATCCTGAGGCATATTTGGAGTGGGAAAGGAAGATTGACATGGTGTTTGACTGCCACCACTACTCTGAGGAAAAGAAGGTCAAACTTGCAGCAATTGAGTTCACAGAGTATGCTATGGTTTGGTGGGATCAGTTAGTCACTAGTAGAAGAAGATATGGTGATCCTCCAGTGTCTACATGGGATGAGATGAAGCGCATCATGCGGAAGAGATTTGTTCCTACTCATTACTACAGAGAGTTATACCAGAAGCTCCAAGGTCTTACCCAGGGTTCAAAGAGTGTTGAGGATTATTACAAAGAGATGGAAATAACCATGATCCGAGCCAATATCCAGGAGGATGCAGAAGCTACTATGGCTCGTTTTCTCCAAGGCTTAAATCGTGATATTGCCAATGTAGTAGAGTTGCAGCATTACATGGACTTAGAGGAGATGATGCATGTGGCCATCAAAGTTGAAAGGCAACTCCAACGGAAAGGTACATCCCGTTTCACTCCTAGTTCAGTTCCTGTTTGGAAATCTAACACCTTTCGTAGGGATGATACGCCTGTGTCTACGCCTAAGTCAGAGAGCCATGCTAAGCCCAAGACTGAACCTGCCCAAGCATCCCAAAGCAGGACACGTGACATTAAGTGTTTCACGTGTTTAGGTCGTGGACATATTGCCTCACAGTGTCCCAACCGTAGAGTGATGATCATGCATGGGAATGGAGATGTTGAGAGTGAAGGTTCTGAAATCGGTGTAGAAGATGAGATGCCTGCGTTAGAAAATGTTGATGAAGAAGAAATTGTTGAGTATGCTGCTCATGGTGAAGCACTTGTTGCTAGGCGTGCTCTTACTACTCATGTGAAGTTTGAGGATGAGGCACAGCGCGAGAACATCTTCCATACGAGATGCCATATTCTTGACAAGGTATGTACTGTAATCATTGATGGTGGGAGTTGTACTAATGTTGCTAGCACATACCTTGTTGATAAGTTAAAGTTGCCCACTACCAAGCATCACCACCCATATAAGTTGCAGTGGATTAATGACTGTGGTGAAGTCAACGTGGTGAAGCAAGTCTTGGTTCCTTTTCGTATTGGAAGGTATCACGATGAGGTGTTGTGTGACGTGGTGCCCATGCAAGCTAGCCACATGTTGTTGGGCAGACCGTGGCAGTATGATCGGAGAGTCATCCACGACGGTTACACTAACCGTTACTCCTTTACTATGGATGGCAAGAAGATCGCTCTTGCTCCCCTTAGCCCCAAGGAGATTTATGAGGACCAATTAAGGCTAAAGGAGCAACATGATGAGCAAAGGAAGCAAGCAAAAGAACAGAAAGAAAAGAAGGAAAACAAGGAAAACAAAACAGTGAGCTGCTATGCCAAACCCCGAGATGTGAAGACTGCATTTCTTGCTAAGTCTCTTATCCTTTTACTCTTATTTAAAGATTCTTATTTTATTGATGCTGAACTCCATGATACTTTGCCTACTGATGTTGTCTCATTGTTGCAGGAGTTCGAGGATGTATTCCCTGAGGAGATCCCAAGTGAATTACCACCGATTCGTGGGATCGAGCACATGATTGACCTTGTCCCCGGAGCTACCATTCCTAACCGTCCAGCCTACAGAAGTAATCCCGAGGAGACGAAGGAGCTTCAACGGCAAGTTGAGGAGCTCATGAGGAAAGGTTATGTGAGAGAGAGCATGAGTCCATGCGCCGTGCCCGTACTGCTTGTGCCAAAAAAAGATGGGACGTGGAGGATGTGCATTGACTGCCGAGCCATCAACAAAATCACTGTAAAGTACCGCTATCCTATTCCTAGGCTAGATGATATGCTTGATGAATTGCATGGTGCATGCATGTTTTCTAAAATCGATTTAAAGAGCGGATATCACCAAATTCGTATGAAAGAAGGTGATGAATGGAAAACCGCATTTAAGACTAAACATGGTCTCTACGAGTGGTTAGTTATGCCTTTTGGCTTGACTAATGCACCCAGTACATTCATGAGATTAATGAACCATGTTTTACGTGATTTCATTGGTAAGTATGTGGTTGTCTATTTTGATGACATTTTGATCTACAGTAAGAGTCTGCATGAGCATGTTGAGCATCTTAGGAACGTTCTTACAGTTTTGAGGAATGCAAGTTTGTATGCCAATTTTAAGAAATGTACATTCTGCACTGATAAGATTGTTTTTCTTGGGTATGTCGTTTCTTCACATGGCATTTCTGTTGATATTGAGAAGGTAAAGGCAATTAAAGATTGGCCTGTACCTAAGTCTGTTTCTGAGGTGCGTAGTTTCCATGGTTTAGCTAGTTTCTATCGTCGATTCGTTAGAGATTTTAGCACTATAGCTGCACCTTTGATTGAAGTTGTCAAAAAGAATGTTGCATTTCATTGGGGTCCTGCACAAGAGCATGCTTTTAATTTGCTTAAGGATAAACTTTGTTCTGCTCCTTTGTTATCTCTGCCTGACTTTACTAAAACTTTTGAGATTGAGTGCGATGCCTCAGGTGTAGGTATTGGAGCTGTGCTTATGTAGGAAAAACGCCCAATTGCTTTCTTTAGTGAGAAGTTAAGTGGAGCAGCACTTAACTATCCCACATATGACAAGGAGATGTACGCGTTAGTGAGGGCGTTGGAGACATGGCAACATTACTTGTGGCCCAAAGAATTTGTCATCCACACTGATCATGAGTCCTTGAAGCATTTGAAAGGACAGAGTAAGCTGCATAAGCGTCATGCCAAGTGGATAGAGTTCATTGAGATGTTCCCGTACGTGATCAAGTACAAACAAGGTAAAGAGAACGTCGTAGCTGATGCGTTATCTCGTAGGTATACTCTTATCACTACTCTTGATGCTAAACTTTTAGGATTTGAGTATATCAAAGAACAGTATGCTGATGATGTTGATTTTGGTAATGTTTATGATGCATGTGCTACATCTGGTTTTGGCAAGTTCTTTAGGCATGATGGGTTCTTATTTAGACAAAATAAATTATGTGTGCCTAGGAGTTCATTGCGCGAGCTGTTAGTTAGAGAGGCCCATAGTGGCGGATTAATGGGTCACTTTGGAGTTAGGAAAACTCTAGATGTTTTGCAAGAACATTTCTTTTGGCCTAACATGAGGAGAGATGTAGAGAGGTTATGTGCTCGATGCATTTCATGTAGGCAAGCTAAATCTAGAGTTCATAATCATGGTTTATATACTCCTTTACCCATTCCTACTACTCCGTGGACTGATATCTCTATGGATTTTGTTTTGGGCTTGCCTCGAACAAAACGCGGTAGAGATTCTGTTTTTGTTGTGGTTGACAGGTTCTCTAAGATGGCTCATTTCATCGCCTGCCACAAGACGGATGACGCGAGCAATGTTGCTGACCTTTTCTTCAAAGAGATAGTACGTCTACATGGTGTACCGAAGACTATTGTTTCCGATCGTGATGTCAAGTTCCTTAGTTACTTTTGGAAGACGTTATGGGGAAAGTTGGGAACTAAATTGTTATTCTCCACCACTTGTCACCCCCAGACTGATGGACAGACTGAGGTTGTCAATCGAACCCTATCTACCTTATTGAGGTCCATTATCCAAAAGAATTTGAAGAATTGGGAAGATTGCTTGCCCCATGTGGAGTTTGCATATAACCGCAGTGTTCACTCCACTACTAGTTGCTCTCCATTCGAAGTTGTTTATGGCTTCAATCCTCTTACTCCTTTGGATTTGTTGCCATTACCGAGTGCGGAGCAAAGTAACTTGGAAGGAGAACAGAAGGCTAAGTTTGTGAAGCAACTCCATGAGAGAGTTCGTCAAGCTATTGAAAAGAAGACTGAGCAGTATACCACCCAAGCAAATAAGCATCGAAAGAAAGTAGTCTTTGAGCCTGGTGATTGGGTTTGGGTGCATATGAGAAAGGAGAGGTTTCCTGTTCAGCGACGAACCAAGCTGCATCCCCGAGGAGATGGACCATTCCAAGTCATAGAGAAGATCAACGATAATGCCTACAAATTGGATCTTCCTGGTGAGTATGGTGTATCTGCTACTTTTAATGTTTCTGATCTTTCTCCCTTTTCTTTTGATGAAGGTATATGCGATTTGAGGACAAATCCTTTTGAGGAGAGGGGGAATGATGGAGATCCACTTGCTCATGATGTTCGTGATGCTAAGGATCCATTGGTCATCCAAGGAGGTCCAATTACCTGAGCTCGAGCTAAGAAGATGCAACAAGCCTTGGCCTCATTAATGCAACAAGCTCTGGCATCATTGAAGTGTCAAGGAAGCTTCCATGAAGAGTCCCAAGACATCTATACTTACTTGGAAGCCCAAACGACATGAGCATGGTTTGCTGTCTTATTTTAGGTTAACAATAAGATGGGCTAAGTGTTTGGATAGCCCACGATTGAGTCTTGTTGTGTTTTGGACTATTTATTTTATGTAACTAGGTTTAGGCATGAATTTGGGTTTAGTCTTATTTTCTATTGGTGTTAATTCCAGCCCACTTGTTTATGGGCTTAAGTGCTAGGTATTATTATAAATACCTTGTAAACGCTATTGATGAACAGATCAGTTAATTGAATTTTCAGAAATTGAGTGTGCCTTTCTCTTGGGTTCCCTCTCAACTAGGCTTATCAAGGTCTTTTTCCTTGTGGCGCCTCCTTCTTCACCACCCACCATTGTTATACCTTAGGTTCTCGAATTCTTATTCGTAGGGTCAAGGTCCAATACCTTTGGGTTCAAGTCTCTTTAGGCTTCGGGTCTAGGTTTTCAGAAGTTGACATTCATCAACTTTGCTTCTGTCTTTTTGCGTGTCAGCTCCTTCAAATTCCAAGCTACGTTTCTCTTGTCCGTGCGCATCAGTTTTACCAAATGATACTGTATTGAATATTACTATTTTACTGAATTGTAAGATACAGTTACTGTAATGACGAGAAAGAAAGTAAACTATTGTTTTATTATTAAACTGTCACGTGTTTTAAATTATACGAAAGTGAAAAGAAATAAGTGGTTTACTCTGTGAAAACGAAAATTATATCGTTTTGAGAACAAGGAATATAGTACTCTCTATAGTTGCTTCTAGGTTCCGGGACAAGACAAGTATTTCAAAATACCTACCTTACTCCATCCGGATCCCTAGCCGATTGTAGTATCCTTCCTACATGTGAGCCTAGAGCCTCTAGGAAGATTTAAAGAAAGTGAAATTATTTTCAGCATATAGGTAGCTGAATATCAAGTGTTGCATATAACTCTCTTACTGAGCCGTGGTTTGCTCACTCCCTAATATTAACATTTCAAATTTTCGAGGACTAAGAGATCTGACATATGAGCATTTCGGCTGTGTATTTGGGGACATTGCGACAGCTTGATTTATAATATGAGGTATGATCATTTATTTTCTGTATTTAGACTTACTTTCAATACTACTTTCTTGAGAATTAAGATAGGGGATGTAATTCATATTATAATTTTATACGAAATTGTTTAATAGTAAATGAAAAAGTGAATTATCACAGACAGCCCAACCGGGTAAGTTGTATAGAAATACGTGAAAAATGTGGTCACGGGATACAATAGGCATAAAGGATATAATACGTGTATAATGATCCTGATTTTTTTTAAATTCCATTACAGCTAAGTTACTGATACGACCCGAATGGTTATAGGGAAGTCGCAGGATGAGCGACTATTATTGATTTTTAAGGGTCAGAGTTAAAAAGTGTATTAACGGGATATTATTACAGGATTGTTGGATATGATGAAAAAGTGAAATGATTACCGAAGATGACTAAGAAAGAGATTAGTATAGAGGATGAAATCCATATCAGTACTTTTAATTCTGGTTCTATACATTCTTATTGTTTTGAGATATCAAACAGATAATTATGAAATTGGAGAATATGCATAAGAACAGTAAGTAAAGATAAGAGACGAGGAAGATGACAGCTAACCTGAGGTTATTAAATGATAATGATTTTAAAATGAATTACATTAATAATAAATGGGTTAGCTGTGAAAAGTGTTAATTAAATAGTTACACTGGATACAGCATACTAGTTAAGATTAATAATGCTGTGAAGTATGAGTAAATAAATGAATCAAGGTGGAGTATATGTTAAAATGAAATGAATGTTAAATGTCTCTGTCTTGAGGATGTACAATGAAATGATAAGACATAGAGATGAAATGTCTAACACAATAAGAGGTGTGATTAAAGAAAGTATCGGATGTGATTCTCGATAAATTTTCGGAGTAATATAGATATGGGAGATCGAGTTAATATTGACTCGATTATGGATACAAAATCTATTCTAAGCTTATATCGGAGAACATAGAAGAATCCGAAAAGCTTAAGAAAACAACTTTGAAAAATTTGTGAATAATGAAATTCACTTGTACACAAGTGCATGATGGAAATATGGATGAGGTGAATTGAGGATGAATTAAATGGTGAATTAAATTCCTATTATGCAACAAAGTTATTACTAAGAACAAATACTCATCTGTGTGAAATTGATGCCTTATTGAGTTTAATCGGAGATGTATAAGGAGTTCATAAGACCAATCTTTGTATAAGGCGTCATCAGATGAAAAGTTGAAGACTGATGGTCATAAGATGATAATAATTAGAACTCGGTAAAAAATTTTACGAGTTCCTATTGAGGTTTACAAGGTTAATGAAATTCCCTATGAGGTGTATAAGCCTAATAAATGAGGCATCCATATAAGGATAAGTAATGATATACTGATACAGTCTAAGGCACAAATTGAAAATGAGCAGCATAGTAGTGTAACCCCGCAGACTCTTAAAAACAGTGAATTATATGTTAAGTATGGCAAATAAAAGATTTAGCTAGACAGTATCTCTTTCTAAGATATATGATCTCGAATGACAGAGCGATGTGGATCTGTCTATAATGAAGAGATAATGATTGAGATACGAAATGTACTGGGTTTAGCTAAATACTATTGCCAGTCTACGGAAAAGTTATTGGGTTAGCTACTCTACAGATGTGACTGATAAGTAAATAAGTTTAAGTCGATGAATGAATAAGTATAAAGATGGTATACAAAAGGTTAAAAGAATTTAATAGTGGAATATTTTACCACTGATGAAAAGTGACCGAAATAATGATGAAGGGAAAGATGAATATGAAATAAGAGGATAAGTACATGATGAAGAAGGAGCACGAATATGGAGTAGTTTCCAATTTTAAAGTTAAAAAGTGATTTTGTGGTTATCACATAAGTATGGCTAGATGTAAGATCGAGCCAAACTCGATAGAGGAAAAATAATTATAATCAAAGGACTAAAGAAATGATTTATATTTTACTGCCAGTCATATAAATGGAAAAAGAATATATATACCACCTCGAAATGATGGAAATAATGGATTTATATGGATAATGAGGAGATTAAATTATAATTTGATTATGCCATTATAGAATCCAAATTATCAAAAGAGTATAATGTCGGGTATATTCTAAACTTAAAGTGATAATGAATATACCACAAGAATAAAAGAGGTAATAAGAATGCCATATGAAAAGACAATATGGAGAGAAAATGATTGTCTCCTGATTCAATTATGGTAAATGATGAGTAACAGTAAAGTCTGCAAATGAGCTGCAACATTTGATGAAATAAATATGGAAGTGATTATAGACTGATTGTCTAATGAAATCACTTCTCTATTATCAAACCCTTAGATTCTATAATGCCATAGTCGAGATATGATTATAAAATGATGAGAATGTATGTGAAGTTCCAGTGAGCATACATGTGATGGGAATCTCTAAGTAACTATATGTTATGGGAAGTAGCAAAAGGCTCTGAGATTCCAAATTTATAGACAGCACCGCTCCGTACATGATGTAAATATCTGAGCGTATAATGGAAACGCTCGAAGATATGTTGAGAGAGCGGATGCACGAGATGAGGAAGCTACTGGACAATTACATACAATTGATCAACTTGTTTAAATGATAATTACCAAACTTATCGACTTGGCACCAAATGAGAAAACAAATGATGGACAGTATGAATGATGTATGGTACAAAAAGGGTGGGAAATTGATAAACTCCCAATTGATAAGAAATTTAAGGAAGTATAAGTATCTGATAAAAGATGATATGCAATGGTATCAAAAGTGATTCTGATGTTGATGGTATACTGACAGTATTAATTAAAAAATGATCAAGAGGTTAAGAACAATGAGTATACGGAACGGAAACTACCTTTAACTTAAGTAAAATTCGGAGGACCGAATTTCTTAAGGTAGGGAGAATGTGATAACCGCTAATTTTCTAAAATTAATATTAAATAATTGTAAATTTAATATTAAAACAAATAAATAAGTTAAAGAAAATAAATGAATTTATTTAAGAGAATGGAATATTTGTGAAAATTCTGTGAATTGAGGAAGTGACGAAATTGGAAATTCGAGTGAAAGTAAATTTAATTGAAAACAAGATTAAGGTTGAAATTATGGAAAATAATGAAAGGAGGAAATTTAATTTGGATAAATGGAAATCCAAATTAAATAAGAAATGAAAAGGAGAAAACAATTGGATATTAAGAAATCCAAATAAAATGAAATAAAATGCGTATATTATATAGTTATATAATTAGATTATATAAATATATTTTGATATGTTTTTATATAAATACATATGTATATATGAAATATAGTATATATTATAAAATGATATATATACTATTTTATATTAAATAAAGACATATGTATATGTTTATATACAATTATGTATATAAATAAATATATATGGAATATATATTAATTTTAAATTAAAGTGTGAATATATATATTGTTAAAATAAATATATATTATTAATAATATAATTATATATAATTATAAAGATAATTATATATATATAAAAGGAAGAAAACGGGGTCGGGATCTACCCGACCCTTGTCATTTTTGGGTTAGGAGAAACAGAAGGGAAATAGAAGAAGGAGAGCTGACCCCGTCAGCCGGCCGGGAAGAGAAGAAGAGAATGGAGAAAGAGCGGCATCGCCGGCGAGAAGAGAAGCAAATGACGGTGGCCGGCGACGGAAAGAAGAAGTGAAACGGGGGAAATCGAGAGGAAACCAGAAGCGGAGAAAGAAAAATTGAGAGGAAAAAAGAGAAAGAGGAACGACAGTGCCGGCCGATCCGGGCACCGCCACTGCCACTCCCACCACCGGTGAAGACCGACGAAGGAGAAGGAGGCCACCGGCGGTGAAGGAAACGGTGGAGGAAGGAAGAAAAAGGGGAGAAAGGAGCCGAAACCCACCATCCTAGATCCGGCACCGTCGCCATCGCTGGGAGGAAAGGGAGACCAGAAACAGCTTCGTCGTGACCTCAAGTAGCTGTGGAGGAGTTGAACTGGTAGCGATGCTAGCGGGATGACGCCGAATCGGCCGAATCGGTGGAGGAAGGTCGAACCAAGCCGTATCGGTTCAGACCAGAAAAAGGGAAAGAAAAGGAAGAAAAGGAAAAGAAAAAGAAAAAGAAAAAGAAAAAGAAGAAAGAAAAGAAAAGAGGAAAAGAATAAAAGAGGAAAAGAAGAAAAGAGAGAGAAAAAGGAATTTTCGAAAATTCAAAAATTCTCGGGAATTCGAAAAATACGAAAATTACGAAAAATTCGATAAGAAATTTCGAAAATTAATTTCGAATGAATTAAATTTAATAAATTATGGAAAAAATTCTAAAGTTTAGAATTTTAATTCCAAAAATTATTCTCGGCGAACGAGATTATGGAATCGGAAGAGATGGAGTACGGGTGCGACCGATAACGCAGAAGTCACCAACCCGGAAAAGGTAAGGGATGCATGTGCAGCACTGTAAGAATATTTAGTTTGCATGTTTTTAAATTATAAATTATTTTATGGAAATGTTGTGATGATTCATCGGTTGAAAATTTGTGATGACGTACTGGTTGAAAATATAAACTATATTTTTCATGCAGGAGGCTAGCCAATCGACAGCCATTATATTGCCGAAAAATATTAGAAAATTATCGAAAATCATAATAAATGATTTTATGTCACGAGAAACGATTTTTAACCATGAAAATCGAGAAAATGAATATTTTTATAAAAACAAGAATAAAATCTGATTTTAAAATATTCATGTTTTCGAGATTAGTGATAATGGAATCACCGAAAATTCTCATGATATGTAAATTACATGATTATTTTACATGAATTTAATTTCATGAAATGATTTACATGAGATGAATTATATGACTTAATTTACATGAAGTGGTTTATGTGCATTGATTTACATGAAATGAATTTCAAGAAAGGATTTATATGAATTAAATTAAATGAAAAGAATTACATGAAAGGAATTACATGAAATAAATTAAATGAAAAGAATTACATGAAAGGAATTACATGAAATGATTTAATTGAAAATGATTTCTACTGTTAATCGCTATTTGAAATTGATTTCTACTGTTAAATGAATAAATTATGAAAATGTTTTGAGACAGTCGTTCGTTAGTGATCTTGCATAGTGTTATATGATTGCGAGACCTGATCAGTCTGCAGGTTTATTATATTGTACATGACTATGAGAATTATGGTCAAAACCCACAGGTTTACGCAGTGAGCACCTGACTAGTGCGAACTGTGAGTGTTGACGATGGCCATTCGTTATAGAGATCGTCCCTTCGGGGATAATGATAGTGATTGTCCCTTCCGGGATAGTGATAGTGCATGATTTTATTAAATGATGATTGTCTCCATCGAGTGATTATTGAATTGTTTAAATGTAAAAGAAAAGTAAAGTATCGCAGACAGCCCAATCAAATAAGATGTATAGAATAAGATGAAAAATAGGGTCACGGGCTGTGCCAGCTAATTTACTTTATTTCTTTTTAATTGTTTAAAACATGATTACCATTAAATTATATTCTTTCAAAAGTTATGTTCCAATTTCTATACTATGATTTTAATACTTTCTTTTAATTTCCTATCTCCTATTTATTAATTCCTATAATTACTTTATTTTATTTCTTATTACATACCAAAATATAATTACAATAAATTGTATTCCTTTCCAATTTTAAGTCCAACAATTGATTTATTTTATTTTCTATTGAAGGCTACAATATAGATTAAGTTATAAATCTTTTCTAAATTTAATTTCACCACTAATCTGATGGAGATCCACTTGGTCGTGATGTTCGTGATGCTAAGGATCCATTGGTCATCCACGGAGGTCCAATTACCCGAGCTCGAGCTAAGAAGACGCAACAAGCCCTGGCCTCATTAATGCAACAAGCTCTGGCATCATTGAAGAGTCAAGGAAGCTTCCATGAAGAGTCCCAAGACATTTATACTTGCTTGGAAGCCCAAACGACATGTGAATGGTTTACTGTCTTATTTTAGCTTAACAATAAGATGGGCTAAGTGTTTGGATAGCCCACGTTTGAGTCTTGTTGTGTCTTGGACTATTTATTTTATGTAACTAGGTTTAGGCATGAATTTGGGTTTAGTCTTATTTTCTGTTGGTGTTAATTCCAGCCCACTTGTTTATGGGCTTAAGTGCTAGGTATTATTATAAATACCTTGTAAACACTATTGATGAGGAGATTAGTTTTGAATTTCAGAATTTGAGTGTGCCTTTCTCTTGGGTTCCCTCTCTACTAGGCTTATCAAGGTCTTCTTCCTTGTGGCGCCTCCTTCTTCACCATCCACCAATGCTATACCTTAGGTTCTCGAATTCTTATTCGTAGGGTCAAGGTCCAATACCTTTGGGTTCAAGTCTCTTTAGGCTTCGGGTCTAGGTTTCAGAAGTTGTCATTCATCAACTTTGTTTCTGTCCTTCGTGTTTTCAACCCCTTCAATTTTCAAGCTAAGTTTCCTCTTGTCCGTATGCATCAGTTGGTATTCAGAGCTCAAGTTTCGATTCTGGTTTGTCTGTGCATCACTCACTTTTCAATTTCTGGTTTGTTGGTTTCGATTTTTTTTCCTCCTCTCTTGTTGGTTTTGATTTCTAGCCGCACCCCTCACAAAAAAACCCTAGTCGTACCCCTAAAAAAAAAACCCTTGCCGCACCCCTAAAAAAAACCCTAGCCGCACCCTCCTCTCTTCAAGGAAACCACAACACTCAGAGTAAAAAAAAGAGAGAAAAAAAAAGAAAAGAAGAAGAATTCAAAAAAGAAAGCAGAAATCGAAAAAAAAAATTTGTTGCAGTACTGTTCAAACAGGAAAATTTGGTTGAGTTAGGAGGTGTGCGAGTACCTGTTTTAAAGCAAACGACGAAAGAAAACGAACCCGTGGAAACTCACGGGCCCCACCCTATCTTGGCCAAATTTCATCGTTTTCCTATAGTTTTAGGCCATTTTTCATTTTTTTTTGTCATTCTAGTATTTTTTTATTATTTTTTTATTTTTTTTATTCTGTCTTTCTTTCTTTGAGTCACCCTAGCCCTAGCCACACCTTTCTATGCAAAAAAAAGAATTCAAAAAAAATCAAAAAAAAATCTTGGTGACAATACTTGGTGAATTAGTTGATTCTACGAGGTTGAATCTTTGACTGAGTCTCTAGTGCGATTGTGAACCTATAGAGTTAAGGTAGAGTAAGAGAAAAAGGCATGAGTGTGTGAGAAACATTTGTAGAGAAAAGCCAAATTCCTTGAGTGAAACACGAGTGTAAACATGTGAGGATATCTTTGTTGAAAATGTCTTCTGAAGGTGATAAGTCCGACTTCAAAAAGATTGAATTCATGCTTCAGACAATGCAACAACAGTTCCAACGGATGGACGTGAAATTCAATGACATTCATGATAAGTTGAACCAACATGAAATTCGGTTTACAAAGATCCAGCAAGGTGATACTTCTCGTCTAAACAGTAAGGTTGTTGCCAATGACGAGTATGATGATAATGTTGGGTATGATTCGAACGAAGAGTCTGGGATAGATAGACATCATAGAAGGTACCATGGGTATAGAGATCGAGTTGATAGAGCCCGTGATAGAGGCAAGAAGAAGATGGATGGAAACCTTGGCAGTATAAAATTGAAGATTCCTCCTTTCCAAGGCAAGAATGATCCTGAGGCATATTTGGAGTGGGAACGGAAGATTGAAATGGTGTTTGACTGCCACCACTACTCTGAGGAAAAGAAGGTGATGGAGATCCAAGCTCACAAAGCTCAAGTCATGTTCGTGATGATCGTGATCCTTTGAGTATCCATGGAGGTCCAATTACAAGAGCTAAATCAAAGATGATGCAACAAGCCTTGGCTGGTTTCATTGATATTGCTAGAGAGAAAGCCCAACAAAGCTTGAGCATGGAGGATGATAAAGTCTTCTACAACATGATCCAAGCCCAAGTTCAACCTTCTTGAAGACACACAAGTATTGGGCCGAAATGCAAATTAGGCTAGATGCATATTTTATTTAGTTAAGTATTATTGGGCTGAACATTGTCTTAATTTAATTTAAGCCCAATTCCTTTTTAAATAATAGATTTTGTAAGACTTCTATTACTTGTTCTGCAAGTTAGGAGAGTAGGATTCCTATTGCTTGTTCTGCAAGTTTGCTATTTCCTATTCTGCAAGTTAGGAAAGTAGGATTCCTATTACTTGTGCTGCAAGTTATCTATTTGCCTATAAATAGTTATGTAACCCTTTGGGGAGAACACAATTGATTTTAGCAATAAAATTGAGAGACTTCTTCTCTTTGGTTCTCTTGAGAACTCTTGAACTTATCAAGGTCTTCCTTGTGGCGTTCTTCTACCTTCCACCAATATATACCATAGGTTCTTGCTTTTCTAGGCAACGGGTCTTGGTCCAATACCATAGGTTCTTGTGTTTCTACACAACGGGTCTTGGTTTTACTTCTAATTTTTATTTTCTTTTGCTGCGTTTTTAACTTGTTATTGTTTTTTTTTTCAAGTGTTCTTCGTCTTCTTCATATGAACCTCATCTTCTTTCGGTGAGGTCCATATCAGAAGGTCAAACTTGCAGCAATTGAGTTCACAGAGTATGCTATGGTTTGGTGGGATCAATTAGTCACTAGTAGAAGAAGATATGGTGATCCTCCAGTGTCTACATGGGATGAGATGAAGCGCATCATGAGGAAGAGATTTGTTCCTACTCATTACTACAGAGAGTTATACCAGAAGCTCCAATGTCTTACCCAGGGTTTAAAGAGTGTTGAGGATTACTACAAAGAGATGGAAATAACCATGATCTGAGATAATATCCAGGAGGATGCAGAAGCTACTATGGCTCGTTTTCTCCAAGGCTTAAATCGTGAGATTGCCAATGTAGTAGAGTTGCAGCATTACATGGACTTAGAGGAGATGCTGCATGTGGCCATCAAAGTCGAAAGGCAACTCCAACGAAAGGGTACATCCCGTTTCACTCCTAGTTCAGTTCCTGTTTGGAAATCTAACACCTTTCGTAGGGATGATAAGCCTGTGTCTACGCCTAAGTCAGAGAGCCATGGTAAGCCCAAGCCTGAGGGCCCTCCAAAGCCCAAGACTGAACCTGCCCAAGCACCTCAGAGCAGGACATGTGACATTAAGTGTTTCAAGTGTTTAGGTCGCGGACATATTGGCTCACAGTGTCCCAACCGTAGAGTGATGATCATGCATGGGAATGGAGATGTTGAGAGTGAAGGTTCTGAAATCGGTGTAGAAGATGAGATGCCTGCGTTAGAAAATGTTGACGAAGAAGAAGTTGTTGAGTATGCTGCTCATGGTGAAGCACTTGTTGCTAGGCGTGCTCTTACTACTCATGTGAAGTTTGAAGATGAGGCACAGCGCGAGAACATCTTCCATACAAGATGCCATATTCGTGACAAGGTATGTACTGTAATCATTGATGGTGGGAGTTGTACTAATGTTGCTAGCACATACCTTGTTGATAAGTTAAAGTTGCCCACTACCAAGCATTACCACCCATATAAGTTGCAGTGGATTAATGACTGTGGTGAAGTCAACGTGGTGAAGCAAGTCTTGGTTCCTTTTCGTATTGGAAGGTATCACGATGAGGTGTTGTGTGACGTGGTGCCCATGCAAGCTAGCCACATGTTGCTGGGCAGACCGTGGCAGTATGATCGGAGAGTCATCCACGACGGTTACACTAACCGTTACTCCTTTACTATGGATGGCAAGAAGATCGCTCTTGCGCCCCTTAGCCCCAAGGAGATTTATGAAGACTAATTATGATGGAGATCCAGATGGAGATCCACTTGCTCGTGATGTTCGTGATGCTAAGGATCCATTGGTCATCCAAGGAGGTCCAATTACCCGAGCTCGAGCTAAGAAAATGCAACAAGCCCTGGCCTCATTCATGCAACAAGCTCTGGCATCATTGAAGTGTCAAGGAAGCTTCCATGAAGAGTCCCAAGACATCTATACTTGCTTGGAAGCCCAAACGACATGAGCATGGTTTACTATCTTATTTTAGCTTAACAATAAGATGGGCTAAGTGTTTGGATAGCCCACGTTTGAGTCTTGTTGTGTCTTGGACTATTTATTTTATGTAACTAGGTTTAGGCATGAATTTGGGTTTAGTTTTATTTTTCTATTGGTGTTAATTCCAGCCCACTTGTTTATGGGCTTAAGTGCTAGGTATTATTATAAATACCTTGTAAACGCTATTGATGAGATCAGTTAATTGAATTTTCAGAAATTGAGTGTGCCTTTCTCTTGGGTTCCCTCTCAACTAGGCTTATCAAGGTCTTCTTCCTTGTGGCGCCTCCTTCTTCACCATCCACCATTGCTATACTTTAGGTTCTCGAATTCTTATTCG
Organism: Heritiera fomes; assembly: GCA_032173925.1. NCBI lineage: Eukaryota > Viridiplantae > Streptophyta > Magnoliopsida > Malvales > Malvaceae > Heritiera > Heritiera fomes. The sequence continues at coordinate 32,182,134 of JAPDPM010000002.1, read as the reverse complement.
TAGGGTCAAGGTCCAATACCTTGGGTTCGAGTCTCTTTAGGCTTTGGGTCTAGGTTTCATAAGGTATCCTTCATCGTCTTTTGCTTCTATCCAGTTGCGTTTCAGTTCCTTCAAACTCCAACCTACGAGTTCTTCTGTCCGTGCGCATCAGTTGGTATTCAGAGCTCCAGTTCCGATTTTCTGGTTTGTTCGTGCGTCACTCACTTTTCGATTTTTTTTTTTTAAAAAATTTTTTTTTCTTTTGTTCGTTCCACTTTCTGGTTTGTTTGTGTGTTCCTAGCCGCCACTTATTTCTTAACCCTAAAACCCTAGCCACCACTTATTTCATTACACAAAAAACCCTAGCCGCACCCCTCAAAAATAAACTCCTTGCCGCACCCTAAAAAAAAAAAAACCCTAGCCGCAATTACTCAACACCCTGTCACACCCCTTCAACAAACCCTAGCCGCAATTCCTCAAAACCCTGTCGCACTCCTTCAAAAAACCCTAGCCGCGCTCCTCCTCTTTTCAAGGAAACCGCAACACTCAGAGTTGAAAAAAAAAACAGAAAAAAAAAAAGAATTCAAAAAAACAGAAAAAAAAAAGAATTCGGAAAAAAAAAAAAATTTGTTGCGGTACTGTTCAAACCGAAAATTTTGGTTGAGTTAGGAGGCGTGCGAGTACCCGTTTTAAAGGAAACGACGAAAGAAAACGACCCTATGAAACTTGTTTCATTGGCCCCACCCTATCTTGGCCAAATTCCATCGTCTTCTTATAGTTTTAGGCCATTTTTTATTTTTTTGTCATTTTAGTGATTTTTTTTAATTTTTTTTTTATTCTGTCTTTCTTTCTTTGAGTCATCCTAGCCCTAGCCACACCTTTCTGTGCAAAAAAAAAAAGGGAAAAGAATTCGAAACAAAAAAAAATTCAGAAAAAAAAAAAAGAGAAGAATTCAAAAAAAAAAAAATCTTGGTGACAATACTTGGTGAATTAGTTGATTCTGTGAGGTTGATTCTTTGATTGAGTCTCTAGTGCGATTGTGAACCTATAGAGTTAAGGTAGAGTAAGGGAAAAAGGCAGGAGTGTGTGAGAAACATTAGTAGAGAAAAGCCAAATTACTTGAGTGAAACACGAGTGTACACACGTGAGGATATCTTTGTTGAAAATGTCTTCTGAAGGTGATAAGTCCGACTTTAAAAAGATTGAATTCATGCTTCAGGCAATGCAACAACAGTTCCAACGGATGGACGTGAAATTCAATGACATTCATGATAAGTTGAACCAACATGACGCTCGGTTTGCAAAGATCCAGCAAGGTGATACTTCTCGTTTAAAGAGTAAGGTTGTTGCCACTGACGAGTATGATGATAATGCTGGGTATGATTCGAACGAAGAGTCTGGGATCGATAGACATCATAGAAGGTACCATGGATATAGAGATCGAGTTGATAGAGCCTGTGATAGAGGCAAGGAGAAGATGGATGGAAACCTTGGCAGTATAAAATTGAAGATTCCTCCTTTCCAAGGCAAGAATGATCCTGAGGCATATTTGGAATGGGAACGGAAGATTGAAATGGTGTTTGACTGCCACCACTACTCTGAGGAAAAGAAGGTCAAACTTGCAGCAATTGAGTTCACAGAGTATGCTATGGTTTGGTGGGATCAGTTAGTCACTAGTAGAAGAAGATATGGTGATCGTCCAGTGTCTACATGGGATGAGATGAAGCGCATCATGCGGAAGAGATTTGTTCCTACTCATTACTACAGGGAGTTATACCAGAAGCTCCAAGGTCTTACCCAGGGCTCAAAGAGTGTTGAGGATTACTACAAAGAGATGGAAATAACCATGATCCGAGCCAATATCCAGGAGGATGCAGAAGCTACTATGGCTCGTTTTCTTCAAGGCTTAAACCGTGAGATTGCCAATGTAGTCGAGTTGCAGCATTACATGGATTTAGAGGAGATGTTGCATGTGGCCATCAAAATGGAAAGGCAACTCAAAAGGAAAGGTACATCCCGTTTTACTTCTAGTTCAGTTCCTGTTTGGAAATCTAACACCTTTCATAGGGATGATAAGCCTGTGCCTACGCATAAGTCAGAGAGCTTTGCTAAGCCCAAGCCTGAGGGCCCTCCAAAGCCCAAGACTGAACCTGCCCAAGCATCCCAGAGCAGGACACGTGACATTAAGTGTTTCAAGTGCTTAGGACGTGGACATATTGCCTCACAGTGTCCCAACCGTAGAGTGATGATCATGCATGGGAATGGAGATGTTGAGAGTGAAGGTTCTGAACTCGGTGTAGAAGATGAGATGCCTGCGTTAGAAGATGTCGACGAAGAAGAAGTTGTTGAGTATGCTGCTCATGGTGAAGCACTTGTTGCTAGGCGTGCTCTTACTACTCATGTGAAGTTTGAGGATGAGGCACAGCGCGAGAACATCTTCCATACGAGATGCCATATTAGTGACAAGGTATGTACTGTAATCATTGATGGTGGGAGTTGTACTAATGTTGCTAGCACATACCTTGTTGATAAGTTAAAGTTGCCCACTACCAAGCATCACCACCCATATAAGTTGCAGTGGATTAATGACTGTGGTGAAGTCAACGTGGTGAAGCAAGTCTTGGTTCCGTTTCGTATTGGAAGGTATCACGATGAGGTGTTGTGTGACGTGGTGCCCATGCAAGCTAGCCACCTATTGCTGGGTAGACCGTGGCAGTATGATCGGAGAGTCATCCACGACGGTTACACTAACCGTTACTCCTTTACTATGGATGGCAAGAAGATCGCTCTTGCTCCCCTTAGCCCTAAGGAGATTTATGAGGACCAATTAAGGCTAAAGGAGCAACATGAAGAGCAACGGAAGCAAGGTAACGAAAAGAAAGAAAAGAAGGAAAACAAGGAAAGCAAAACAGTGAGCTGCTATGCCAAATCCCGAGATGTGAAGACTGCATTTCTTGCTAAGTCTCCTATCCTTTTACTCTTATTTAAAGATTCTTATTTTATTGATGCAGAACTCCGTGATACTTTGCCTACTGATGTTGTCTCATTGTTGCAGGAGTTCGAGGATGTATTCCCTGCGGAGATCCCAAGTGGATTACCACCGATTCGTGGGATCGAGCATATGATTGACCTTGTCCCCGGAGCTACCATTCCTAACCGTCCAGCCTACAGAAGTAATCCTGAGGAGACGAAGGAGCTTCAAAGGCAAGTTGAGGAGCTCATGAGGAAAGGTTATGTGAGAGAGAGCATGAGTCCATGCGCCGTGCCCGTGCTGCTTGTGCCAAAAAAAGATGGGACGTGGAGGATGTGCGTTGACTGTCGAGCCGTCAACAAAATCACTGTAAAGTATCGCTATCCTATTCCTAGGCTAGATGACATGCTTGATGAGTTGCATGGTGCATGCCTGTTTTCTAAAATTGATTTAAAGAGCGGATATCACCAAATTCGTATGCGAGAAGGTGATGAATGGAAAACCGCATTCAAGACTAAACATGGTCTCTACGAGTGGTTAGTTATGCCTTTTGGCTTGACTAATGCACCCAGTACTTTCATGCGTTTAATGAACCATGTTTTACGTGATTTCATTGGTAAGTATGTGGTTGTCTATTTTGATGATATTTTGATATACAGTAAGAGCCAGCATGAGCATGTTGAGCATCTTAGGAATGTTCTTACTGTTTTGAGGAATGCAAGTTTGTATGCCAATTTTAGGAAATGTACATTCTGCACTGATAAGATTGTTTTTCTTGGGTATGTCGTTTCTTCACATGGCATTTCTGTTGATAATGAGAAGGTAAAGGCAATTAAAGATTGGCCTGTACCTAAGTCTGTTTCTGAGGTGCGTAGTTTCCATGGGTTAGCTAGTTTCTATCGTCGATTCGTTAGAGATTTTAGCACTATAGCTGCACCTTTGATCGAAGTGGTCAAAAAGAATGTTGCATTTCATTGGGGTCCTGCACAAGAGCATGCTTTTAATTTGCTTAAAGATAAACTTTGTTCTGCTCCTTTGTTATCTCTGCCTGACTTTACTAAAACTTTTGAGATTGAGTGCGATGCCTCAGGTGTAGGTATTGGCGCTGTGCTTCTGCAGGAAAAACGCCCAATTGCTTTCTTTAGTGAGAAGTTAAGTGGAGCAACACTTAACTATCCCACATATGACAAGGAGATGTACGCGTTAGTGAGGGCCTTGGAGACATGGCAACATTACTTGTGGCCCAAAGAATTTATCATCCACACTGATCATGAGTCCTTGAAGCATTTGAAAGGACAGAGTAAGCTGCATAAGCGTCATGCCAAGTGGATAGAGTTCATTGAGATGTTCCCGTACGTGATCAAGTACAAACAAGGTAAAGAGAACGTCGTAGCTGATGCGTTATCTCGTAGGTATACTCTTATCACTACTCTTGATGCTAAACTTTTAGGATTTGAGTATATCAAAGAACAGTATGCTGATGATGTTGATTTTGGCAATGTTTATGATGCATGTGCTACATCTGGTTTTGGCAAGTTCTTTAGGCATGATGGGTTCTTATTCAGAGAAAATAAATTATGTGTGCCTAGGAGTTCATTGCGCGAGCTGTTCGTTAGAGAAGCCCATAGTGGAGGATTAATGGGTCACTTTGGGGTTAGGAAAACTCTAGATGTTTTGCAAGAACATTTCTTTTGGCCTAACATGAGGAGAGATGTAGAGAGGTTATGTGCTAGATGCATTTCATGTAGGCAAGCTAAGTCTAGAGTTCATAATCATGGTTTATATACTCCTTTACCCATTCCTACTACTCCGTGGACTGATATCTCTATGGATTTTGTTTTGGGCTTGCCTCGAACAAAACGCGGTAGAGATTCTGTTTTTGTTGTGGTTGACAGGTTCTCTAAGATGGCTCATTTCATTGCTTGCCACAAGACGGATGACGCGAGCAACGTTGCTGACCTGTTCTTCAAAGAGATAGTACGTCTACATGGTGTACCAAGGACCATTGTTTCTGATTGAGATGCAAAGTTCCTTAGTTACTTTTGGAAGACGTTATGGGGAAAGTTGGGAACTAAATTGTTATTCTCCACCACTTGTCACCCCCAGACTGATGGACAGACTGAGGTCGTCAACCGAACCCTATCTACATTATTGAGGTCCATTATTCAGAAAAATTTGAAGAATTGGGAAGATTGCTTGCCCCATGTGGAGTTTGCATATAACCGCAGTGTCCACTCCACTACTAGTTGCTCTCCATTCGAAGTTGTTTATGGCTTCAATCCTCTTACTCCTTTGGATTTGTTGCCATTACCTAGTGCGGAGCAGAGTAACTTGGATGGAGAACAGAAGGCTAAGTTTGTGAAGCAACTCCATGAGAGAGTTCGTCAAGCTATTGAAAAGAAGACTGAGCAATATACCACCCAAGCAAATAAGCATCGAAAGAAAGTAGTCTTTGAGCCTGGTGATTGGGTTTGGGTGCATATGAGAAAGGAGAGGTTTCCTGTTCAGCGACGAACCAAGCTGCATCCCCGAGGAGATGGACCATTCCAAGTCATAGCGAGGATCAACGATAATGCCTACAAATTGGATCTTCCTGGTGAGTATGGTGTATCTGCTACTTTTAATGTTTCTGATCTTTCTCCCTTTTCTTTTGATGAAGGTATATGCGATTTGAGGACAAATCCTTTTGAGGAGAGGGGGAATGATGGAGATCCAGATGGAGATCCACTTGCTCGTGATGTTCGTGATGCTAAGGATCCATTGGTCATCCAAGGAGGTCCAATTACCCGAGCTCGAGCTAAGAAAATGCAACAAGCCCTGGCCTCATTCATGCAACAAGCTCTGGCATCATTGAAGTGTCAAGGAAGCTTCCATGAAGAGTCCCAAGACATCTATACTTGCTTGGAAGCCCAAACGACATGAGCATGGTTTACTATCTTATTTTAGCTTAACAATAAGATGGGCTAAGTGTTTGGATAGCCCACGTTTGAGTCTTGTTGTGTCTTGGACTATTTATTTTATGTAACTAGGTTTAGGCATGAATTTGGGTTTAGTTTTATTTTTCTATTGGTGTTAATTCCAGCCCACTTGTTTATGGGCTTAAGTGCTAGGTATTATTATAAATACCTTGTAAACGCTATTGATGAGATCAGTTAATTGAATTTTCAGAAATTGAGTGTGCCTTTCTCTTGGGTTCCCTCTCAACTAGGCTTATCAAGGTCTTCTTCCTTGTGGCGCCTCCTTCTTCACCATCCACCATTGCTATACCTTAGGTTCTCGAATTCTTATTCGTAGGGTCAAGGTCCAATACCTTGGGTTCGAGTCTCTTTAGGCTTTGGGTCTAGGTTTCATAAGGTATCCTTCATCGTCTTTTGCTTCTATCCAGTTGCGTTTCAGTTCCTTCAAACTCCAACCTACGAGTTCTTCTGTCCGTGCGCATCAAATTAAGGCTAAAGAAGCAACATGACGAGCAAAGGAAGCAAGCGAAAGAAAAGAAAGAAAACAAGGAAAGCAAAACAATGAGCTGCTATGCCAAACCCCGATATGTGAAGATTGCATTTGTTGCTAAGTCTCCTATCCTTTTACTCTTATTTAAAGATTCTTATTTTATTGATGCTGAACTCCATGATACTTTGCCTACTGATGTTGTCTCATTGTTGCAGGAGTTCAAGGATGTATTCCCTGAGGAGATCCCAAGTGGATTACCACCGATTCGTGGGATCGAGCACATGATTGACCTTGTCCTCGGAGCTACCATTCCTAACCATCCAGCCTACAGAAGTAATCCCAAGGAGACGAAGGAGCTACAAAGGCAAGTTGAGGAGCTTATGAGGAAAGGTTATGTGAGAGTAGTCTTTGAGCCTGGTGATTGGGTTTGGGTGCATATGAGAAAGGAGAGGTTTCCTGTTCAGCGATGAACCAAGTTGCATCCTCGAGGAGATGGACCATTCCAAGTTATAGAGAAGATCAACGATAATGCCTACAAATTGGATCTTCCTAGTGAGTATGGTGTATCTGCTACTTTTAATGTTTCTGATCTTTCTCCCTTTTCTTTTGATGAAGGTATATGCGATTTGAGGACAAATCCTTTTGAGGAGAGGGGGAATGATGGAGATCCACTTGGTCGTGATGTTCGTGATGCTAAGGATCCATTGGTCATCCACGGAGGTCCAATTACCCGAGCTCAAGCTAAGAAGACGCAACAAGCCTTGGCCTCATTAATGCAACAAGCTCTGGCATCATTGAAGAGTCAAGGAAGCTTCCATGAAGAGTCCCAAGACATTTATACTTGCTTGGAAGCCCAAACGACATGAGCATGGTTTACTGTCTTATTTTAGCTTAACAATAAGATGGGCTAAGTGTTTGGATAGCCCACGTTTGAGTCTTGTTGTGTCTTGGACTATTTATTTTATGTAACTAGGTTTAGGCATGAATTTGGGTTTAGTCTTATTTTCTGTTGGTGTTAATTCCAGCCCACTTGTTTATGGGCTTAAGTGCTAGGTATTATTATAAATACCTTGTAAACACTATTGATGAGGAGATTAGTTTTGAATTTCAGAATTTGAGTGTGCTTTTCTCTTGGGTTCCCTCTCTACTAGGCTTATCAAGGTCTTCTTCCTTGTGGCGCCTCCTTCTTCACCATCCACCATTGCTATACTTTAGGTTCTCGAATTCTTATTCGTAGGGTCAAGGTCCAATACCTTTGGGTTCGAGTCTCTTTAGGCTTCGGGTCTAGGTTTCAGAAGTTGTCATTCATCAACTTTGTTTCTGTCCTTTGCGTTTTCAGCCCCTTCAATTTCCAAGCTACGTTTCCTCTTGTCCGTACGCATCATAATCATATTAACTTCTATAAATATTCTTTTAATTATCAATTATAAAAATTCATCTAATCACCACCTACATTATACATTGGTCAAATTTCTTACTTATCCAAGTCTTATTCTTTTCCAATCTTAGTTTTACAATTAATCTTGTTTCAATATTATTTTAATTTTATTATTACTATTTATTGTAAAAATACATCAACATCATTTTCTTTCTTTTCTTTTCTATTTTTCCTTTCTTTTTTTGTTTTCCGTTTCTTTTCTTTTTCCTAGTTTGCCTTTTTACCTTCAACAACCTCCCATTTTCCATCCAAATCGTGAGTCTCCATTAGTCCAATTTTAATGAATTTTCAATCTTCATTCAATCCTTAAGTTATAACTATCTCCTCCAATTTTTCGTGAATTTTCAATCTTCATTCAATCCTTAAGTTATAACTATCTCCTACTTGCTTAGAATTTTCTTCAAACATCTTAAAGTCATAAAACACCATCACCATCGTTCAACCCTAAACAGCACCATCTTCATGCCATTTTCTATTTGCAAAAATTAGCACCCTTGTTCAGCCCACACTTTGCCTCACGTCACTTCTCGTATTTTGCAATTTATCACTATAGCTAACTCATCTCATCAATTACTTCTAATTTCAACCCATCCTACATTAAATTCAATATAAAATTAAAATTTTCCTCTCATGGCCGAATATGTCAAGGTTGTCTACAATCAATTTTGATTCAATCAATGACTAATCTTTTACTAGCTTAATACAACTATAAACAAGGGGTATAGTTGGATTCATCTCTTCACTTACCCTTCTTCCTCACCGATCTGTACAGCCCTGAAACAGTCCCTTTCCGCGTTGGTTCCTGTCTAGAAATGCCCAACTTTGAGCCGTCCTTGGGTAGGAAATAGGATTAATGAAGGGGCTTAATGGTTTGAAGGCTTAAAGGAAAGGTTTTGCAAGGTGAAGATGGCGGCAACGTGAGGAATTTTGGGGAAGGACCGAATAGAAATGTGTAGAAGCAAGGGAAAGGAAAATGTGAGAGTCATGTATACTGGTACTGTTGTATACATAGGGATACTCACCACTGTTCATTTCCTGTGTATTTTACAAGTATGACCTAATACAGGCAGGTGGGCACCGTAGGCTCTACAGTGTCCGAATGGACGTGAGACTCGACAGATGTTATTCAGGAGGTCTAATAAGCCTATAGTAAGAATCTAGAGTGTAAAATCACTTATTTAGATCATTTTTGAGAAGCATGCCAACAAATTAAAAAATGAAAATTAAGGACATAGCCCGGTGGCATTTTTGTAAATTGTGGTCAAACTAAATGGAATTTTGATTTGGTGATTGAAGCATGATATTCTACATAAAAATAAGTTCTAGGTTATATTCATAGATAGATCAAATTGGTGGTAGAATCAGAAATTTACGCGATTTACTCGATAGGAGTATTTTCGTAATTTCAACTTCACGGTAGGTCAAACCCAAACCCAACCACCTTTATTCATTAAAATATGTTTAATAATAATATTTAATGATAACATATGAATTTTTGGAGTTAAATTACATAGTTAGAAAATGATAGAAGTTTAAGGGCATTTTTGTCCAAAAATTTCAACCAAGGGCAAAATGATCATTTTACAATTGTGTAGAGAATTCTTAAGCTTCAACATAACCAGCTGGCCACCTCCTCCCATCTTCTTCTTCCTCACGTGAATCCCACCATAGCCAAAAGCTTGCAAAAACAAAAAAACTCAAAAAATCACCATTAAAATTACCTTAAAAATTAAAAGTTTACTTCTACAAAATTACTCCAAATTAAATTCTCTCTTCACCCATACCAATATTTCTTTGTGAAAGTGACAAAATCAAGAGGAATAACAGCCCAAGGAATTCGACCAAGGTGATGATTCCATATACTTTTCATTTCTTTTAATTTAAATGTTAGAAAATAGTTAAATTAAGCTTCCAAAGCTTGAATCTCACCCAATCCCTACCCCATGTATTCAGCCATGTGAAGAACATAAGGAGACCATGTTGATTCTTGCATGATAATGGTGTTAGATGAATGAATGAACATAGATAAACATGGTAGAGATGAAGTTTTGTTGAAATTCCATTAAAATGCCACCTTGTCATTTTTGGCCATGGCTATAAAGGGAGGATTTTGTGCTGCATTTATGAGAACTGTAATTTTTCCTAGCTAAATATGTACTTCTTATGTAATTTAGTGAAATAAAAAGATAATGTACTTATGAGATTTCAAGTATAAGATTATGGTACGTATTCATAGAAGTCAAGTATCTGAGAGTAATGTGAAATATACGATATGTGACATCCTCGTCACTACCCAAATATCAACTAACTTCTTACTTCACATGCCATTTAACTAGACTCGTTTATCAATGTCATCCTTTCTTTCTTCTTATACTTCATGCTTTATTACTTACAGCACGATATCAAATTTGCATGAACAAAATTTTCTTATATGTAAATACACATGCGTCACATACATCAGGATCTCACATAACTTACATATCCTATATCCCCAAACTTCCTAATATACATTAATGTAACGTTGTACTGTACAATAGTCTGAAGCACATAATACATAAGTATACCTTCAATAGTTATTGGGAAGCGTATCTCAAAGGTACACTATAAGGTCTCAAAAGCAAGCTCCTCTATTTGAAGCGGAATTCACTTCAGGTAATCTATATGAAAAATATTGTAAAGGGGTGAGTTTACGCTCAGTAAGAAATAAATGTAAAAGAACGTACTATGCCACTATATGCAGTTTTCCTGCTTGGCTCTATAATGTCATGTAAAATCATTATAAAACATATATCATGTAATTTCTTCAAATATCGTATACACATAATATCAAATAAGTCAAATACTTTCAATTTCCTCTAATTCACTTGAAATCACATTTACAAATACAATTAACTTCAATTTCAAATAACTTCAAATACTCTCACATACTTTCTTATGAAATCACTTGCAAATATTCAAATAACTCAAATATATTCATATACTTCAAATACTTTCATATTTATCAATTCACTTGAAATTGAATACACAAATAATCTTCAAATACTTATGGAGACATTTGACACCCAATAAAATCATGCACCAAATAAATCCCGTAAGGGATGCACATATAAAGTGGCGTACCCACGCATGGGCCAGGGATCCTCCCCTAAGCCAAAACACATAAGAGACACATGGCCATTGTCTATAGACCACAGTGAACACTAGTCAGGTGACATCTGTGGCGACCAAGGCTTGACTTATGGTTCCTCAGCCCAAATACATATAACACATAATCTTAGGAACTTGATCAGAGTCCCTTCAATCCATATCAATAGTGCATGATCATTAAGTGGTTCATAGTCTCAAAACATTAGATAGCAAAACTACTTCTTAGAAAACCATTGCCTTTCAATAAACCTTCTTATATACTTTAATGATAATTCAAATACATTTATATAAATAAATATAAAATTATTATTTTCAAATGGGGCAGTTGACTGCTCTTTTAGGGCAGTCGACTGCTATAGGATAAATAAATTTTATAAATTTATTTTCTTTTTCCATTTAAAATATTTAAAAATTCCAAATATACTTATGGCAGTCGACTGGTCAAATAGGGCAGTCGACTGGTCCGCAAACAGAAACTTTTCGAGAAAATGCAGTCAACTGGCTCTTTGGCGGTTGACTGGTTTGCAAACAAAAAGCTTCTGGAAAAATGGTAGTCGACTGCTATATAGGGCAGTTGACTGCTTTAAGTCGGTTTCGAAAAAAGTTACGTCATGACTGTCTCTAAGCAGTCAGCAGCTATTTAAGGTAGTCGACTACCCCGAGCCAAATCGTAACTAGGCGAAAACCGTGAATTTTTACATTTCCTACACTTACACCAGCTTTTGTTTCATCCCAAAACATTTAAAACATGCGGACATAGTCACCCTACATCCGTTACATATATTCCTTACCTCGATTCACTTCGAATATGCAAATCCCTTGGTTGCTGTGACATCCTCGTCACTCCCAAATACCAACTAAATTTTTCTTCTTTCCCATAGTTTTGGTTAGGCTGTTCAACGGTGCATCCTTCTTTAATATAGCTAACACTATATTGTTTACATGATGATATATTTCTCATACACATACAGGATCGTCTTACACATAAGTCTAAAACTTTAATATAAATTACGTACTAATCTCTTTAACAATTTACATCCCCAATGTGTCTAATATACATCACTGTACTATAGTCTGAATTACATAATCAAAATGTATCTACCTTCAAAGGATTGGAAGCTAGCCTCGAAGGAATATCGTATAGTCCAAATATATGCTCCTCTACCAAGAGCAGACTTCACTGCAAATAATCTGGATGAAAAATATTATAAAGGAATGAGTTTACGCTCAGTAAGAAATATACATAAAAGAGCGTACTATGCCACTATATGCAGTTTTCCTGCTTGGCTCTATAATGTCATATAATACTCTTGTAAAAACATATAACATATAAGTTCATCAAATACCATATAACACATGACAAAATCATATGAAGTCACTTGCACGTATTCAAATAACTCAAATACTTTCACATATATATGTCAAATAACTTGAAATTACATATACAAATCGTCTTGAAATAGGGGGAGACCGTCAACATCCAATAGAATCATGCACCAAATAAAGTGGCATACCCACGTATGGGCCAGGGATCCTCCCTTAAGCCAAACACATATAAAGGACTAATGGGCATTGTCAATATTCCACGGTGTGCACTAGTCAGGTGACACTCGTGGTACTGAGGGCTTGACTAGAGTCCCCCAGCCAAATACAAATAAGCAAGTAATATGCATGATCACCAATGGAGTCGTTAATCTCAAAATATTGAGTAGTAAAACTCATTTGTGTAAAACCATGGATATTCATAACCCTTCTTATATACTTTAATGATAATCCAAATAAATTTATATAAATAAATTAAAAATTATTATTTTTCAAAGGGGGCAGTTGACTGCTCTTTTAGGGCAGTCGACTGCTCTAGTATAAAAATATTAAATAAATTTTATTTTCTTTTCGCATTTGAAATATTTAATTTTCGGATGCAAGTAGGGCAGTTGACTGCTAAAATGGGGCAGTCGACTGGCCCGCAAACAGAATGTTTCTCGGAAAAATGCAGTCGACTGGCTCTTTAGCGGTCGATTGGTTTGCAAACAGAAAGCTTCTGGAAAAATGGCAGTCGACTGCTATATAGGGCAGTCGGCTGCTCTAAGTCGGTTTCGAAAAAAGTTACATCATGACTGTCTCTGAGCAGTCGGCTGCTATTTAGGGCGAGCCAAATCATAACTGGGCGAAAACCGTGAATTTTACATTTCCTGCACTTACACCAGCTTTTGTTTTATCCCAAAACATTTAAAACATGCGGACATAGTCACCCTACGTCCGTTACATATATTCCTTACCTCAAATAGCCAAATAATACGAAATCCCTTGGTTGCACCGATTCTTTCCTTCACTTCTTCAAAACTACATAATTCATATAAATTGAAACCTTTAACTTTCTTTCATTTCAACACCATAAGTATACTATACCAACATCACATGACTCCAAATTATGGACGAAATCAAATGAATCAATTTCTTTTCTTACCTTTGTCAATAGCCAAATTTACAGGGTTTCTGATCTCCTCAAATACTTTGTTTCAGCCGTCCATATTACAGACATAGAGAGAGCTAGTGATGAGGATCGTTTATCGTTAAGGAAACATAGCGATTTGATGACAGGAAATGGTGGTTTGTCAAGGTCAGAAAATGAACACTTAAAGGAATTTGGAGAGGAAACCAGAGGAAGAAGGGCTGGAAATGAGGTTGTTGCCGATCCTTGATGGTGAAGATGACTAAGCTACCTTTCATTTAATGCATTTAATGCATCATTATCCCTTTTTCCATCTTATCTCAGCCATTGACCTTCTCATTAACCCTTCTTGACTAATTGACCATCTTAATTGGTCTTCTTTCTTCTATTGGTCAGCCACATCTCCTTTAATTACAAAATTCTGATATTAATTTCTTAACCAACTCAGCCATTGACCCTTTGACCCTCAATTCCTTTTTATTCCATCTATATCTCATATAATCTTTATACATCAAATTTTCATATTTATTTAATTCTTTCAGCTTACAACATTTTACAATTATAGAGGAATTACATGAAATTGGGGATTTCACAGTTGCACCAATTCTTGCCTTTTACTTCTTCAAAGCTGCATAATTCATAATAAATCAAACCTTTAAGAAGCCTTTATAACTATACTCTACCAACTCAACTCCAAACCATAGATAGAATTGAGAAAATCAACTTCTATCCTTACCTTTGTTATTCATCAAAATTTCAGAAATTTCAGATCTCTTCTCTTCCTTGGATTCAATCCATCAAACTTCAGATATAGCTTAAGCTAGTGATGAGGAGCATTTTTAGTTAAATAAGCTTAGCGATTTGATGAAAGGAGATGATGGTTTGTCAAGGCAACTATGAAGGAAACTTAAGAAATTCTGGAATGAAGGAGAGGCAACGAGAGAGAGAGGGCTGGGAGTGTTACTGCCGATTGGTGATGGCTAAAGATGGTGACTCATGCCATCTCATTTAATGCCATCCTTATCCCATAATCATCTCATCTCAGCCATGCTTCCTTTTTGACTATGCTTTTGACCCTTCTTTGACCATTTAATTCCTTTTTCTTCCATTCATATCAGCCACATCTCATTTAACTACCTAAAAATTCTGATATCAATTTTATCATCCAATTAAATCATTTCCTCTTAGCCCTTAACCTTTTGGCTCTTTAACTCTTTGACCATCATTATTTGACTATTCATTTAATTGGTCTCTTTTCTTCCATATAACACTTGGATTTAATTACACTTAATTTTCTGATATTAATTCTTTTCCCATACTCTAATTATTTTCCTGATATCAAAATAAATTCTTTGACTAATTTGACTATCAATTTCATTATTCCTTTATATGTCCCATACATCATTTATACATCAGAACTTTACATTTATTTAATTATTTCAGCTGGAATTCTTCACAAGTATTAGAAAATTACATGAAATTAGGGGATTTCACACGATAATACGATATATGAAGTGCACAGTAAATGAGAACGAAAGGTGCTATAACTTTACACTTAAAAAGGACTACGTACACATATAAACCAAATTTAAAAGAAGGCAACCTGCATGCATGTGTGTGTAAAGGTGCATGCATGCAACGAACGTACGTACGAATGCATACAAATGCATATGTAAATAATAAGGACTAAATGAGATAAAAATAAATAATAAGATGAAGAAATAAGTTAATTGCATATAAATGGGTATATATAAGTGAAGATATTTGTATTGATATTTATATGTATATTCATATTTATATGAATAACTATAAGAATAAGTATTTGAATATATAACAAATAGGAATGTATACAAAAATATATAAATAAGTAAATGAATAAATAAATAAATAGGAATACGTACCTATGTATATATATATAGTGAATAACAGAATATATACATATATATAAATATCTTATATATGTATATTGTATTAAAATACATATATATTATATTATATTATATTATATTAAAAATACAAAAAAAAAAGGAGAGAGGACCGGATTTGGTGGGAAAAATCCCACCCAAAAATCCAAAGTGCTCTACTGACTCAAGTCAATAGCAGCCTATACCTATAAGTGTAATAAAATAAGATAAAAGAAAAAGAAAAAGAAAAAGAAAAAGAAAGAAGACCTAAACAACTTTGCCCTCTTTTGTTACTTTCTTTCTCGTTCCTCTGTACATTTTCTAAACTTTCTTTGCATTCCATCGCGTCCTCTCTTCGTCTCCATCGTTTCACATTGTTGGGCAAAGATGAATAGATCATGAAGGAGTTGATGGTAGGTACAAGGACGTCGGACTGAGGCTGGCGATGCAGCAGAAAGTAATGACAGGAAATGCTCACCAGAGCTGAACGTGATTAAAAAAAAGAGGGGGAAAGGAAAATCTAAGCTAGGTGGTGTCACGATCTGAAACAAAAAAGAGGTAAGCTGTAATTCTTGGAAGCCAGGTTAGGGCTTTAAGAGGGCTAAAATGGGAAAGGTATTGTTGGCTGAATTTGGTGTTGAATCAGAAAGGGAGCTGTGTGGTGACAAAGTCGGGTGTTTCCAGCCCCAAAAGAGGGACTTTGCAAGGTCGAAAAAGAGCTGTTCAATGGCTATATCAGTGACTGGTGCGGGTGCAGAGCCAAAACATCGAAAGGGGGCTATCTCACATGGTATACAAGGGCTGCAGTGAGAGGCATCCCACACCATGCTGCCAAGATGTAAAAACTACAAACTTTGTACCATATGATGCGAATAAATAAGAGACATGGAGTAAGTTGAGTATTATGATATATGTTGTAAGTAATAGTCTTATGCCAAGTAATGAGGATGAAACCTCAAATTTGTGGAATTAGAAAACAAATAATTTATATTTTTGCGTCATTTGGAAAATCTCATAACTAAGTTCAAGAATTTAAATATGAACTAATGAGATGCATATATTCCACCAAATACATAGGTAGGTTGTTTTAATAAAACAAGTACACAAGTATATTAAAGGAAATGTAGTATGCATGAATAATGAATAATTAAAATAAATTGAAGAATTCATATGTATAAACATACCACACTAAAAATATATTAGATATGAGGATATATATATATATATTGTATATGGCTATGTGTATGTATACATATTATTATATTTAAGAATTTAAAATACGAGTATAAATACACACTTCATGTAGTAATATAACAAATAAATAAATATATAAGAATATATATATATATATATTATATACATGTATATTTATACGTTGTTATATAAAGATAATTTTAGTTTATATGAATATATATAAATATATATATATATGTGTTAGTGGGGTTTGATGGGACTTTACCCAATCAAACTCCACTAACTCCATCAGATTATTCAACAAGCTTCTTAAGGAAGCTTTACAAAAAAAAACACGGAAGAGAAAAGAAGTGCAAGAAAGAGGGAAAGGCTTTGCCAAAAACAAGGAAAAGAAAGAAGAAAAGAAAAGGTGAAGCCGATAGGGAAAGAAAGAAAGGAAAACTGAAAACCAAAAGGAAAAAAAAGGGAGAAAGAAAAGAGTAAGTCAAAAGGGAAGAAGAGGGAGACACGTACAACTACTGCCTCACCACCTTGGGCATCAGGTGTCGACGACAAAAGAGGGAAACCACCGGTGGGAAGCTTAGCAAGACCAATGGTGGTCGGAAAGTTAGGTCACGAAGCTGAAGGTTGGTCTCCTTAGATTTCGGACAAAGGAAGAAGGAAGAAGGATTAAAGCTGTAGTGAAGAACCATGTGGTGAAACCTTGATGCCAAAATAGGAGGAAAATTTCGAGAGCCACTCCTGTTAAATGTAAGTGTAGTAAGGGCTGTAAATAAGGGTTTTAAGTGGAGTTATATAACTGTTTGACCTGATTTATTTCTGCTTGTGGTTGGCTGTAGTTTAAATTGGTCTTGGTTGTGTTTGAGGTAGTAGACAAGGGGGGTTTCAACGTGGTTTGAGAGGGGCTGATGATGGCCATGCCATTTCCCGAAACAGAGAAAGGAAATTGAAGGCATTGGCTAGGCGTGAAGGCTGGTAGGCACAGGGAGTTATTCACGTCTGAAAAGCAGGTAAAGTTTGGTGTTTTGAATATAGAAACAGGAACCAAACGTGGAGCACTTGAACTAAAACAGATTTTGTCTCTTAGGGACAGAACAAAAAGCTAGAAAAGAGGGTGGAACAAGGCACATTGGCTGGAAATTTATCCAAGCCGAGAGAGGGATTATGAGGGCTGACCTTGCAGCCAAAAATTGGAGGGTTCTAACTAAGGTAAATGACATTTTTAGTTGATGTTTTAATGGACTTTGAGGATAGCAATGTGCATAGAAATAGGTCTTGAAAGAAATAACAAAAGAAATAAAAAGAAAAGGGAGAAAAGAAAAAGGAAAAGAATTAAAAGATATATATATGTAATACACATATATATGTGGATGCAAATATATATCTATATAGATATACACATGTATCAGGATGTAGGAAAGTAGGGAATTGAAATTGGAAATATATACCATGCAAGTGCTATGTATTTAAAGGTATATCTATATATTGCTATTTATATATATATATATATATATATATATGCATATTTAGAAATGAAAGAATAAAATCTAAAGATTTAGATTTGCACTAGTATCAAATAACCATATATATATATATGTACATATATATTACTAGTATACATATATAAGTATACTACTTGCTTGAAAAACAAAGAAATAAATAAATATATGTATGTATAGTGCTTATATAAAAACATATAGTAAATCCTCAGAAACTTTATTATGCAAATGCTAAATACATACATATGTAAATTAGATATATCTGCTACTCACTTGAAAACTAAATAAGAGACAAAGAAAAGAAATGCAAAGAAAAGAAAAAAGGATTTGTTGAGATATAAGTACAAGTGTAATTGTATAAGTGTTTAAGATATAGTTATAATCACATATATATATACACATATAATAAAAGGAAATATCGTATACAAATTAATAAACCTCTTATTATCTTATAAAGAATATAAGTAAAGAGTTAATAAATCGAATAAGTAATGTTTGGAGAGACATAAAGAATTTAGTTCCTCACCAAAGAAATGAGTTGGAAGAGTTTAGATTCTAAGATATATAATTGATATGTGATCAAAACGTAATTAAGACATGTTATTGAAACATCATTTGATTTAATTGTAGTGAATTTGGAGAGGTGTAGGAGTCTAACTTGAGTTGAGGATGGAGGAAAGGTAACCTACGAAGCACCGAGGTAAGTGAGTTAAATAAATCTTACTAGTATCATCTCGTAAGAGATGAAAGAATCCTCCTTAAATAATTAATTAAATTTATATAGGATATTGGTTGGACATTACGGGTAAGACAATTAGAGTAAGCATGATAAGATTTTTAAACCGGACATAATGTGCCTGTGAAATATGCTTATTCAAAAGGTGATCTTGTTGTGAATTGTGTAATGTGTTATGGCTCTCTGATGATTACTGAACATGTTAATATATTGTTATGCTTTGAGTACGTATATGTGATTTGAGCACCAAATATACATATCGCTCCCGATGTTGAGTTCATAGACCTCAATTAGCACCTAGTCATATTTGTCGAAAGTCTAAGAACTAAAGGCCAAACCGAGCAAAGACTCGATTTTTGTACCGTGTGAGCCACCTCTAGAGTCCTTCGGAAACTAAGTGCTACACGAGTTCCAATTTGTTAGTAGTCAGTCTAAGAATTAAAGGCCAAACCGAGCAAAGAATCGATTTCTGTACCGTGTGAGCCACCTCTAGAGTCCTTCGGGAACTAAGTGCTACACGAGTTCCGATGTGTTAGTAGTCAATCTAAGAACTAAAGGCCAAACCGAGCAAAGACTCGATTTCTGTACCGTGTGAGCCACCTCTAGAGTCCTTCGGGAACTAAGTGCTGCACGAGTTCTGATGTGTTAGTAGTCAGTCTAAGAATTAAAGGCCAAACCGAGCAAACACTCAATTTCTGTACTATGTGAGCCACCTCTAGAGTCCCTCGGAACTAAGTGCTACACGAGTTCCGATGTGTTAGTAGTTAGTCTAAGAATTAAAGACCAAACCGAGTAAAGACTCGATTTCTGTACCGTGTGAGTCACCTCTAGAGTCTTTCGGGAACTAAGTGCTACACGAGTTCTGATGTGTTAGTAGTCAGTCTAAGTACTAAAGGCCAAATCGAGCAAAGACTCGATTTCTATACCATGCGAGCTACCTCTAGAATCCTTCGGAACTAAGTGCTACATGAGTTCTGATGCGCACGGACAAGACAAAACGTAGCTTGGAATTTGAAGGAGCTGAAACGCAACAGGACAACTTCTGAAAACCTAGACCCGAAGCCTAAAGAGACTCGAACCCAAAGGTATTGGACCTTGACCCTACGAATAAGAATTCGTGAACCTAAGGTATAACAATGGTGGATGGTGAAGAAGGAGGCACCACAAGGAAGAAGACCTTGATAAGCCTAGTTGAGAGGGAACCCAAGAGAAAGGCACACTCAATTTCTGAAAATTCAATTAACTGCTCTATTCATCAATAGCGTTTACAAGGTATTTATAATAATACCTAGCACTTAAGCCCATAAACAAGTGGGCTGGAATTAACACCAATAGAAAATAAGACTAAACCCAAATTCATGCCTAAACCTAGTTACATAAAATAAATAGTCCAAAACACAACAAGACTCAATCGTGGGCTATCCAAACACTTAGCCCATCTTATTGTTAAGCTAAAATAGGACAGTAAACCATGCTCATGTCGTTTGGGCTTCCAAGTAAGTATAGATGTCTTGGGACTCTTCATGGAAGCTTCCTTGACACTTCAATGATGCCAGAGCTTGTTGCATTAATGAGGCCAAGGCTTGTTGCATCTTCTTAGCTCGAGCTCGGGTAATTGGACCTCCTTGGATGACCAATGGATCCTTAGCATCACGAACATCACGAGCAAGTGGATCTCCATCATTCCCCCTCTCATCAAAAGGATTTGTCCTCAAATCGCATATACCTTCATCAAAAGAAAAGGGAGAAAGATCAGAAACATTAAAAGTAGCAGATACACCATACTCACCAGGAAGATCCAATTTGTAGGCATTATCGTTGATCTTCTCTATGACTTGGAATGGTCCATCTCCTCGGGGATGCAGCTTGGTTCGTCGCTGAACAGGTAACCTCTCCTTTCTCATATGCACCCAAACCCAATCACCAAGCTCAAAGACTACTTTCTTTCGATGCTTATTTGCTTGGGTGGTATACTGCTCAGTCTTCTTTTCAATAGCTTGACGAACTCTCTCATGGAGTTGCTTCACAAACTCCTGCAACAATGAGACAACATCAGTAGGCAAAGTATCATGGAGTTCAGCATCAATTAAATAAGAATCTTTAAATAAGAGTAAAAGGATAGGAGACTTAGCAAGAAATGCAGTCTTCACATCTCGGGGTTTGGCATAGCAGCTCACTGTTTTGCTTTCCTTGTTTTCCTTCTTTTCTTTCTGTTCTTTTGCTTGCTTCCTTTGCTCATCATGTTGCTCCTTTAGCCTTAATTGGTCCTCATAAATCTCCTTGGGGCTAAGGGGAGCAAGAGCGATCTTCTTGCCATCCATAGTAAAGGAGTAACGGTTAGTGTAACCGTCGTGGATGACTCTCCGATCATACTGCCACGGTCTGCCCAGCAACATGTGGCTAGCTTGCATTGGCACCACGTCACACAACACCTCATCGTGATACCTTCCAATACGAAAAGGAACCAAGACTTGCTTCACCACGTTGACTTCACCACAGTCATTAATCCACTGCAACTTATATGGGTGGTGATGCTTGGTAGTGGGCAACTTTAACTTATCAACAAGGTATGTGCTAGCAACATTAGTATAACTCCCACCATCAATGATTACAGTACATACCTTATCACGAATATGGCATCTCGTATGGAAGATGTTCTCGCGCTGTGCCTCATCCTCAAACTTCACATGAGTAGTAAGAGCACGCCTAGCAATAAGTGCTTCACCATGAGCAGCATACTCAACAACTTTTTCTTCATCAACATTTTCTAACGCAGGCATCTCATCTTCTACCCCGATTTTAGAACCTTCACTCTCAACATCTCCATTCCCATGCATGATCATCACTCTACGGTTGGGACACTGTGAGGCAATATGTCCACGACCTAAATACTTGAAACACTTAATGTCACGTGTCCTGCTTTGGGATGCTTGGGCAGGTTCAGTCTTGGGCTTTGGAGGGCCCTCAGGCTTGGGCTTAGCATGGCTCTCTGACTTAGGCGTAGACACAGGCGTATCATCCCTACGAAAGGTGTTAGATTTCCAAACAGGAACTGAACTAGGAGTGAAATGGGATGTACCTTTCCGTTGGAGTTGCCTTTCGACTTTGATGGCCACATGCATCATCTCCTCTAAGTCCATGTAATGCTGCAACTCTACTACATTGGCAATATCACGATTTAAGCCTTGGAGAAAACGAGCCATAGTAGCTTCTGCATCCTCCTGGATATTGGCTCGGATCATGGTTATTTCCATCTCTTTGTAATAATCCTCAACACTCTTTGAACCCTGGGTAAGACCTTGGAGCTTCTTGTATAACTCTCTGTAGTAATGAGTAGGAACAAATCTCTTTCGCATGATGTGCTTCATCTCATCCCATGTAGACACTGGAGGATCATCATATCTTCTTCTACTAGTGACTAACTGATCCCACCAAACCATAGCATATTCTGTGAACTCAATTGCTGCAAGTTTGACATTCTTTTCCTCAGAGTAGTGGTGGCAGTCAAACACCATTTCAATCTTCCTTTCCCACTCCAAATATGCCTTAGGATCATTCTTGCCTTGGAAAGGAGGAATCTTCAATTTTATACTGCCAAGGTTTCCATCCATCTTCTCCTTGCCTCTATCACAGGCTCTATCAACTCGATCTCTATACCCATGGTACCTTCTATGATGTCTATCGATCCCAGACTCTTCGTTCGAATCGTACCCAACATTACCATCATACTCATCATTGGCAACAACCTTACTCTTTAGACGAGAAGTATCACCGTGCTGGATCTTTGCAAACCGAGCATCATGTTGGTTCAACTTATCATTAATGTCATTGAATTTCACATCCATCCGTTGGAACTGTTGTTGCATTGCCTGAAGCATGAATTCAATTTTTTTAAAGTCGGACTTATCACCTTCAGAAGACATTTTCAGCAAAGATATCCTCACGTGTTTACACTCGTGTTTCACTCAAGTAATTTGGCTTTTCTCTACTAATGTTTCTCACACACTCCTGCCTTTTTCCCTTACTCTACCTTAACTCTACAGGTTCACAATCGCACTAGAGACTCAGTCAAAGAATCAACCTCACAAAATCAACTAATTCACCAGGTATTTTCACCAAGTATTTTTTTTTATTTTTTTTTCGAATTCTCTTTTTTTTTTTCGAATTCCCTTTTTTTTTCACAGAAAGGTACGGCTAGGGCTAGGGTGACTCAAAGAAAGAAAGACAGAATAAAAAAAATAATCAGAAAAATAAAAAAAATCCCTAGAAGGACCAAAAAAATGAAAAATAGCCTAAAACTATAGGAAAACAATGGAATTTGGCCAAGATAGGGTATGGCCAGTGAAGCAAAGCTTCACCCGTTCGGTTTCTTTCATCGTTTTCTTTAAAACGGGTACTCGCACACATCCTAACTCAACCAAAATTTTCAGTTTGAACAGTACCACAACAATTTTTTTTTTCGAATTCTTTTTTTTCTGAATTCTTTTCTTTCTTTTTTTTTCCTCTTATTTTTTTTAATCTGAGTTTTGCGGTTTCCTTGAAAAGAGTAGGGGTGCAGCTAGGTGTTTTTTTTTTGAAGTGGTGCGATTAGGGTTTTTTTGAGGAATTGCTGCTAGGATTTTTTTTTTTGGAGGGATGCGGCTAGGGTTCTGGAGAGATGCGACTAGGGTTGTGAGGAAGTGCGGCTAGGGTTTTGAGGAATTGCTGCTAGGGTTTTTTTGATTGAAGGGGTGCGGCTAGGGTTTTGAAATAAGTGGCGGCTAGGGTTTAGGGTTATGAAATAAGTGGCGGCTAGGGGGTTATGAAATAAGTGGCGGCTAGGGTTCTACCGAAAGTGAGAGACGCACAAAAAAAAACCAGAAATTGAAACCAACAAAAGAAAAAAAATCGAAACCAACAAACCAAAAATCGAAAAGTGAGTGACGCAGAAACAAACCAGAAAATCGAAACTTAAGCTCTGATAACCAACTGATGCGCACGGACAAGACAAAACATAGCTTGGAATTTGAAGGAGCTGAAACGCAACAGGACAATTTCTGAAAACCTAGACCCGAAGCCTAAAGAGACTCGAACCCAAAGGTATTGGACCTTAACCCTACGAATAAGAATTCGAGAACCTAAGGTATAACAATGGTGGATGGTGAAGAAGGAGGCGCCACAAGGAAGAAGACCTTGATAAGCCTAGCTGAGAGGGAACCCAAGAGAAAGGCACACTCAATTTCTGAAAATTCAATTAACTGCTCTATTCATCAATAGCATTTACAAGGTATTTATAATAATACCTAGCACTTAAGCCCATAAACAAGTGGGTTGGAATTAACACCAATAGAAAATAAGACTAAACCCAAATTCATGCCTAAACCTAGTTACATAAAATAAATAGTCCAAAACACAACAAGACTCAATCGTGGGCTATCCAAACACTTAGCCCATCTTATTGTTAAGCTAAAATAAGACAGTAAACCATGCTCATGTCGTTTGGGCTTCCAAGTAAGTATAGATGTCTTGGGACTCTTCATGGAAGCTTCCTTGACACTTCAATGATGCCAGAGCTTGTTGCATTAATGAGGCCAAGGCTTGTTGCATCTTCTTAGCTCGAGCTCGGGTAATTGGACCTCCTTGGATGACCAATGGATCCTTAGCATCACGAACATCACGAGCAAGTGGATCTCCATCAAGTTCTGACGAAATATGAGAAATCATAGGATATTGTGACGATAAGTAAGTGAGTTTGATTCGTGAATGCGACGAATGTTGAAGGATGAAATAGTCCTTATGCATATGACATATGATGTGTGTGATTATTAGATTATGTTTATATATGCCACTTGAACATGTGCTACTTGAATGTTCGTTTCTTTCGATTATTGGATTATGTTTATATATGCCACTTGAACATGTGCTACTTGAATGTTTGTTTCTTTCGATTATTGGATTATGTTTATATTTGCCACTTGAACGTGTGCTGATGGAGATCCACTTGCTCGTGATGTTCGTGATGCTAAGGATCCATTAGTCATCCAAGGAGGTCCAATTACCCGAGCTCGAGCTAAGAAGACGCAACAAGCACTGGCCTCATTCATGCAACAAGCTCTGGCATCATTGAAGTGTCAAAGAAGCTTCCATGAAGAGTCCCAAGACATCTATACTTGCTTGGAAGCCCAAACGACATGAGCATGGTTTACTATCTTATTTTAGCTTAACAATAAGATGGGCTAAGTGTTTGGATAGCCCACGTTTGAGTCTTGTTGTGTCTTGGACTATTTATTTTATGTAACTAGGTTTAGGCATAAATTTGGGTTTAGTCTTATTTTCTATTGGTGTTAATTCCAGCCCACTTGTTTATGGGCTTAAGTGCTAGGTATTATTATAAATACCTTGTAAACGCTATTGATAATCAGATCAGTAATTTGAATTTTCAGAATTTGAGAGTGCCTTTCTCTTGGGTTCCCTCTCTACTAGGCTTATCAAGGTTTTCTTCCTTGTGGCGCCTCCTTCTTCACCATCCACCATTGCTATACCTTAGGTTCTCGAATTCTTATTCGTAGGGTCAAGGTCCAATACCTTTGGGTTCGAGTCTCTTTAGGCTTCGGGTCTAGGTTTTCAGAAGTTGTCATTCATCAACTTTGTTTCTGCCCTGTTGCGTTTCAGTTCCTTCAAATTCCAAGCTGCGTTTTCTCTTGCCCGTGCGCATCATGTGCTACTTGAATGTTCGTTTCTTTCGATTATTGGATCATGTTTATATATGCCACTTGAACATGTGCTACTTGAATGTTCGTTTCATCCACACTTAATCATACTGATAAAAAGAATGATTCCTTGTTAAATCAAGAATGGAATGAAAGCATGAACAAGTTTATGACGTCTGTGCACTTACGAAGTGATAATAAACCTTGGTATAATTCATACATGCTAATTTACAATAACTCAAGCATGTATGTTCGTGTTTTACGATATGAGCCTAGTATGCGTTTAATGAACCATGTTTTACGTGATTTCATTGGTACTTGTGGTTGTCTATTTTGATGATATTTTGATATACAGTAAGAGCCAGCATGAGCATGTTAATCATCTTAGGAATGTTCTTACTGTTTTGAGGAATGCAAGTTTGTATGCCAATTTTAAGAAATGTACATTCTGCACTGATAAGATTGTTTTTCTTGGGTATGTCGTTTCTTCACATGGCATATCTGTTGATAATGAGAAGGTAAAGGCAATTAAAGATTGGCCGGTACCTAAGTCTGTTTCTGAGGTGCTTAGTTTCCATGGTTTAGCTAGTTTCTATCGTCGATTCGTTAGAGATTTTAGCACTATAGCTGCACCTTTGATCGAAGTGGTTAAAAAGAATGTTGCATTTCATTGGGGTCCTGCACAAGAGCATGCTTTTAATTTGCTTAAAGATAAACTTTGTTCTGCTCCTTTGTTATCTCTGCTTGACTTTACTAAAACTTTTGAGATTGAGTGCGATGCCTCAGGTGTAGGTATTGGAGCTGTGCTTATGCAGGAAAAACGACCAATTGCTTTCTTTAGTGAGAAGTTAAGTGGAGCAGCACTTAACTATCCCACATATGATAAGGAGATGTACGCGTTAGTGAGGGCCTTGGAGACATGGCAACATTACTTGTGGCCCAAAGAATTTGTCATCCACACTGATCATGAGTCCTTGAAGCATTTGAAAGGACAGAGTAAGCTGCATAAGCGTCATGCCAAGTGGATAGAGTTCATTGAGATGTTCCCGTACGTGATCAAGTACAAACAAGGTAAAGAGAACGTCGTAGCTGATGCGTTATCTCGTAGGTATACTCTTATCACTACTCTTGATGCTAAACTTTTAGGATTTGAGTATATCAAAGAACAGTATGCTGATGATGTTGATTTTGGTAATGTTTATGATGCATGTGCTACATCTGGTTTTAGCAAGTTCTTTAGGCATGATGGGTTCTTATTTAGAGAAAATAAATTATGTGTGCCTAGGAGTTCATTGCGTGAGCTGTTAGTTAGAGAAGCCCATAGTGGAGGATTAATGGGTCACTTTTACAAATAAATAAATTAATAAACATACTTTTGTATTAAACATTTGCAAAATTTACAACATAGCTAACGGGAGAAGAGAAGATCACACTTTTAGCATAACAATCCAATATCACATGATTCTTAGCTAACCAATCCATTCCTAATATGACATCAAATCCATACATATTCAGTAGGATTAGGTCAGCTATCGATTCTCTCTCTCCTACCCGTAGCTTACAACTACGATACACTATATCTGTCATCTGAGATTCTCTAAATGGTGTACTTATTTGTAACAAATGCCCTAAAGGCTCAGGTTCAACAGGTAATCTTGTAGCAATTATGGGAGAAACAAAGTAGTGTGTAGAGCCTGGATCAAATAAAGCAGTAACACTTATATCAAAGAGGTGAATCTTACCCTTAATCACCTTGGAAGAAGCATCAGCAGACTCCTCGTCTATAGCAAATACTCGTCCTTGAGTCACAGCTTTCTTTCCCTTCTCAGCAGCTGTGGCCTTAGGCTGTGGTTGGGTGGTCCTTTCCGTTTCTTCAGACACTCTTTTAGAAATCTTGGGACAATCTTTAATCATGTGTCCCCTCTCGCCACACCAAAAACAAGCTCCGCTCGCCATACGACATGGCTGTGACCCATGGAATCTCCCGCAATGCTCGCATTTCTGCATCACACTCTTCGGCGAGCTTGCTGTACTGCCAGCTGAATATCGGGATCTTTCATCATTTATCTTAATCCCGGTAGATCTAGGAGTCCCTGTACCATAATTATCATAAACCTTCAAAATTTAGTATATTTCCATATAACCATTAAACTAAGATACATTTCCTTCCCTTAAAATTTATTTTCTTACCTGCCGAAGCTCTTTCATATGGTCTACTTTTTCTAGATGGATATCTGTCACTAGAGGCTCTCTCATCTGACTTCCGCTTCATTGATTCTTTGCCTTTACCCTTGGCTCGGAAATCAGCATGGTGAAGATTATAGTCCTGCTCACACAATTGAGCCTTACGGACTGCCTCATTATAAGTAGTGATATCCATAGGATATAACTTCGATCTAATAGGAGACCTTAATCCCTCTATGAATCGGTAGATCTTATGTCCTTCACTCCTTAGGACTTCAGGGTCAAATCTGCTTAAAGAAATGAACTTCGACTCATATTGATTTACCGTCATAGTCCCCTGAGTCAAGCTCAAAAACTCAATCTTCAACCTAGTCTGTTCAGTGCGTGGGATGTACTGTTCATTAAAGGCCTCTAAAAATCTATCCCACGTAACCTCAGTGTGTTGAGTTTCCAAACTGGCCCGAGTAGACTGCCACCAATGCTCGGCATCGTCTACTAACAAATAAGCTGCCAGACCCACTTTCTCTTTCTCAGAACAGGTCATGTACCCAAAAGATTTGGTGACTGCCTTCACCCAGTTCTCGGCGGTCAACGGATCTCTATCCCCCTTAAACTTTGGCAGATCCAACTTCTTAAATTCTTTAATTAAGACCACACTGCAGTAGGCCTTAGGATCTCGCCTCTCATTAACTTGAGCTGGTGGGGGCAACTCAGGCTGTGCCGGTGGGGGCTGTACTGGAGGAATAGGAGGAGCATTCCCAGACGGAATAGGAGGTACTATAGGTGGTTCTGTTGATGCATTAGTGGCCACGTTTGGGAAATTAGACATGAACTGATTAAATAAAGTGGCCATAGTCTCAATACTTCGCTCCACTCTCGACAGTTGAGCATTCGGGCTACCCGATGGAGATGGAGGAGGAGACTGTGATGGGGACGGTTTTACTCTACCCCGTCCTCGTCCTCGTCCTCTACCAGTACCCCTTCTACGAGTGCTCATTCTGCCCATATCACCACAAGGTCAAGCATTTAGTACACTTTCAGCAATTCAACCACATATATGTATTCAGACAAGTACAGTACATGGGGATGTACACTATTTCTAGCCTAATGACACCGTCAAACGTCAGACTAACCTTGCTCTGATACCAATCTGTGACATCCTCGTCACTCCCAAATACCAACTAAATTTTTCTTCTTTCCCATAGTTTTGGTTAGGCTGTTCAACGGTGCATCCTTCTTCTTTAATATAGCTAACACTATATTGTTTACATGATGATATATTTCTCATACATATACAAGATCGTCTTGCACATAAGTCTAAAACTTTAATATAATTTACGTACTAATCTCTTTAACAATTTACATCCCCAATGTGTCTAATATACATCACTGTACTATAGTCTGAATTACATAATCAAAATGTATCTACCTTCAAGGGATTGGAAGTTAGCCTCGAAGGAATATCGTATAGTCCAAATATATGCTCCTCTACCAAGAGTAGACTTCACTGCAAATAATCTGGATGAAAAATATTATAAAGGAATGAGTTTACGCTCAGTAAGAAATATACATAAAAGAGCGTACTATGCCACTATATGCAGTTTTCCTGCTTGGCTCTATAATGTCATGTAATATTCTTGTAAAAACATATAACATATAAGTTCATCAAATACCATATAACACATGACAAAATCACATGAAGTCACTTGCACGTATTCAAATAACTCAAATACTTTCACATATATGTGTCAAATAACTTGAAATTACATATACAAATAGTCTTCAAATAGGAGGAGACCGTCAACATCCAATAGAATCATGCACCAAATAAAGTGGCGTACCCACGTATGGGCCAGGGATCCTCCCTTAAGCCAAACACATATAAAGGACTAATGGCCATTGTCAATATCCCACGGTGTGCACTAGTCAGGTGACACCCGTGGTACTGAGGGCTTGACTAGAGTCCCCCAGCCAAATACAAATAATCAAGTAATATGCATGATCACCAATGGAGTCGTTAATCTCAAAATATTGAGAAGTAAAACTCATTCTTGTAAAACCATGGATATTCATAACCCTTCTTATATACTTTAATGATAATCCAAATACATTTATCCAAATAAATTAAAAATTATTATTTTTCAAATGGGGCAGTTGACTGCTCTTTTAGGGCAGTCGACTGCTCTAGTATAAAAATATTAAATAAATTTTATTTTCTTTTTGCATTTGAAATATTAAATTTTCGGATGCAAGTAGGGCAGTTGACTGCTAAAATGGGGCAGTCGACTGGCCCGCAAACAGAATGTTTCTCGAAAAAATGCAGTCGACTGACTCTTTAGCGGTCGACTGGTTTGCAAACAGAAAGTTTCTGGAAAAATGGCAGTCGACTTCTATATAGGGCAGTCGGCTGCTCTAAGTCGGTTTCGGAAAAATTTACGTCACGACTGTCTCTGAGCAGTCGGCTGCTATTTAGGGCAGTCGGCTGCCCCGAGCCAAATCGTAACTGAGCGAAAACCGTGAATTTTACATTTCCTGCACTTACACCAGCTTTTGTTTCATCCCAAAACATTTAAAACATGCGGACATAGTCACCCTACGTCCGTTACATATATTCCTTACCTCAAATAGCCAAATAATACGAAATCCCTTGGTTGCACCGATTCTTTCCTTCACTTCTTCAAAACTGCATAATTCATATAAATTGAAACCTTTAACTTTCTTTCATTTCAACACCATAAGTATACTATACCAACATCCCATGACTCCAAATTATGGACGAAATCAAATGAATCAATTTCTTTTCTTACCTTTGTCAATAGCCAAATTTACAGGATTTCTGATCTCCTCAAATACTTTGTTTCAGCCTTCCATATTACAGACATAGAGAGAGCTAGTGATGAGGATCGTTTTTCGTTTAGGAAACTTAGCGATCTGATGACAGGAAATGGTGGTTGTCAAGGTTAGAAAATGAACGCTTAAAGGAATTTGGAGAGGAAACGAGAGGAAGAAGGGCTGGAAGGAAGCTGGCGTATGGATGATGAGATGAAGATGATGACTTTGTAAAATTGCATTAAATGCATGTTCATCTTATCATTTATCTCAGCCACCAATATCCCTTTGGCTCATTTGACTCATTTGACTACCAATTAATTCTTGTTCTTCTTTCCTTCCTCATGTCAGCCACACATATCATTTAATTACAAAATTCTGATATTGATTTCTTAACCAACTCAGCCATTGACCCTTTGACCCTCAATTCCTTTTTATTCCATCTATATCTCATATAATCTTTATACATCAAATTTTCATATTTATTTAATTCTTTCAGCTTACAACATTTTACAATTATAGAGGAATTACATGAAATTGGGGATTTCACATTCTCCCCACCTTCAGAAATTTGGTCCTCCAAATTTAATTCGGGTTACTACTCAAATAGCTCCGGATACTTTTCCTTCATTAAGCTCTCTAGCTCCCATGTAGCTTCTTCCATGGTATGGTATTGCCAGAGAATTTTGACTAAGAGAATCGTCTTTGACCTTAGCACTTTCTCCTTTCTATCCAAAATCCGAACTGGCTTCTCCACATAACTCATGTCTTCCCGAATCTCTAAGGGCTCATATTCAATGACATGAGATGGATCCGGATTATACTTCCGAAGCATCGACACATGGAAAACATTATGTACTCCTGATAGCTCCGGAGGTAATGCCAACCTATATGCAACATCTCCGACTCGGTCTAAGACTTCAAATGGCCCTATGTAGCGAGGACTAAGCTTACCTCTTCGGCCAAACCTCATGATCCCTTTGGATGGAGAGACTTTCAAAAACACCGAATCCCCAACCAAAAACTCGAGTGGTCTACGTCGAGCATCTGCATAACTCTTTTGTCGGCTCTGAGCTGTCTTAAGTCTTTGGCAAATTAACTTAACATCCTCAGAGGCTTGCTCGACTAAGTCTGGGGCAAATAACTTACGCTCACCCACTTCTTCCCACCCAATCGGAGATCGACACCTTCTACCATATAGAGCTTCATATGGTGCCATCCCGATACTTGCATGGTAACTATTGTTGTATGCAAACTCAGCCAATGGCAGATGATCATCCCAGGAGCCATTAAAGTCCAACGCACAAGCTCTCAACATATCTTCGAGCGTCTGAATGGTACGCTCGGACAGACCATCAGTCTGTGGATGAAAAGCCGTGCTAAAATTTAATTGAGATCCCATGGCCTCTTGGAAATGTTCCCAAAAATGAGAAGTGAACCTGGAATCTCTGTCAGATGTAATGCTCACTGGAACTCCATGTAGTCTGACAACTTCTTTCACATACAAATCTGCCAAAGCACTAAGTGTATCTGTAGACTTCATAGGCAGGAAGTGAGCTGATTTAGTTAACCGATCCACAATGACCCAAATACCATCATGATTCCTCCTCGTTCGAGGTAATCCCATGACAAAATCCATTGTAATATGCTCCCACTTCCACATCGGTATAGGTAGAGGATGTAGTAAACCTGTTGGTCTTTGGTGCTCTACCTTAACCTGCTGGCACGTGAAACACCTTGCTACAAACTCTGCTATGTCTCTTTTCATGCCAGTCCACCAATACACCTTGCGAAGATTATGATACATCTTTGTATTTCCCGGATGCAAAGTATACTTAGTGGAGTGTGCTTCAGTCAAAATTAACTTCTTCAACTCCTTATCCTTAGGAACACATATACGATTCTTAAACCTCAAGAGTCCATTACTATCAATGCTAAATTCCGATGGCATACCTAATTGGATCTGATTCATGGCCTCCATACATTGATCATCTTCTTTTTGAGCAATCCGAATTCTACCCATCAACTCCGGCTCAATCATTAAACTAGCTATCATTCCAAAATGCTCATAAGGCACAACATTGAGATTAAGGCTTGCAAACTGCTCAAGTAGCTCGTATTCTCTTACCATCATGTATGATACTATCCCCATATGTCTCCTACTCAGAGCATCTGCCACCACATTGGCTTTTCCCGGGTGGTATAGGATCTCACAATCATAATCCTTCAGAAGCTCAAGCCATCTCCTCTGTCTCATATTCAATTCCCTCTGAGAGAACAAGTACTTCAGACTTTTATGATCTGTAAAAATCTGAAATTTCTCACCATACAAGTAATGCCTCCAAATCTTTAGAGCAAACACTACTGCCGCTAACTCCAAATCATGAGTCGGGTAGTTCTTCTCATGGTCTTTTAATTGACGAGAACCATATGCAACTACCTTGCCATGTTGCATTAACACACAACCTAGACCTTGTGCAGAGGCATCACTATATACAGAAAATCCTCCAGAACCACTAGGAATGGTGAGAATAGGTGCAGTAGTTAACCTGCGCTTCAGCTCATGGAAACTGCGCTCGCAGGCATTATTCCATTCAAACTTCACCTCTTTGCGCGTTAAGCGCGTCAAGGGAGCAGTTAACCTCGAAAAACCCTCTACAAATCGTCGATAATAGCCGGCTAGACCCAAGAAACTCCTAATCTCCGTCACTGTTTTCGGTCTCTCCCATTGTACCACAGCTTCAATCTTCGATGGATCGACCGAAACTCCATCTTTATTGATTATGTGACCCAAAAAGGATATTTGATCTAGCCAAAACTCACACTTACTTAGCTTGGCATATAATCCCCGATCCTTGAGGGTTTGTAGAACTATCCTCAAATGCTGCTCATGCTCTTCCCATGATCTTGAATACACCAATATGTCATCGATGAAAACAATGACAAACTGGTCCAAATACTATTTGAACACATCATTCATCAAGTTCATAAAAGCCGCGGGTGCATTGGTTAAACCAAACGGCATCACTAGGAATTCATAGTGACCATACCGTGTCCTGAATGCAGTCTTAGGGATATCTTCACTTTGGATCTTCAATTGATGATATCCCGATCTCAAGTCTATCTTGGAGAAGATTTGTGCACCCCGAAGCTGATCAAAGAGATCGTCAATCCTGGGAAGAGGGTACTTGTTCTTGATTGTCACCTTATTCAACCATCGATAATCAATACAAAGCCTCAAGCTGTCGTCCGTCTTCCGGACAAATAGCACAGGAGCACCCCATGGGGATACACTTGGCCGTATAAACCCCTTATCTAGTAACTCCTGCAGCTATTTCTTAAGTTCTTCCAATTCCACTAAGGCCATCCGATAGGGTGGTCTCGAAATGGGCTCAGTTCCTGGCACCAAATCGATAGTAAACTCGATTTCCCTATCCGGAGGAAGTCCTGGAAGATCGTCCGGAAACACACATGGAAACTCATTGGCTATTGGAATTTCATGAAGTTCGGGACGTTTCCTTTCTACGTCCACCACATACGCTATGAATCCTTCACATAACAAATATATTCTCTACTAATTTCTTTTACAAATAAATAAATTAATAAACATACTTTTGTATTAAACATTTGCAAAATTTACAACATAGCTAACGGGAGAAGAGAAGATCACACTTTTAGCATAACAATCCAATATCACATGATTCTTAGCTAACCAATCCATTCCTAATATGACATCAAATCCATACATATTCAGTAGGATTAGGTCAGCTATCGATTCTCTCTCTCCTACCCGTAGCTTACAACTACGATACACTATATCTGTCATCTGAGATTCTCTAAATGGTGTACTTATTTGTAACAAATGCCCTAAAGGCTCAGGTTCAACAGGTAATCTTGTAGCAATTATGGGAGAAACAAAGTAGTGTGTAGAGCCTGGATCAAATAAAGCAGTAACACTTATATCAAAGAGGTGAATCTTACCCTTAATCACCTTGGAAGAAGCATCAGCAGACTCCTCGTCTATAGCAAATACTCGTCCTTGAGTCACAGCTTTCTTTCCCTTCTCAGCAGCTGTGGCCTTAGGCTGTGGTTGGGTGGTCCTTTCCGTTTCTTCAGACACTCTTTTAGAAATCTTGGGACAATCTTTAATCATGTGTCCCCTCTCGCCACACCAAAAACAAGCTCCGCTCGCCATACGACATGGCTGTGACCCATGGAATCTCCCGCAATGCTCGCATTTCTGCATCACACTCTTCGGCGAGCTTGCTGTACTGCCAGCTGAATATCGGGATCTTTCATCATTTATCTTAATCCCGGTAGATCTAGGAGTCCCTGTACCATAATTATCATAAACCTTCAAAATTTAGTATATTTCCATATAACCATTAAACTAAGATACATTTCCTTCCCTTAAAATTTATTTTCTTACCTGCCGAAGCTCTTTCATATGGTCTACTTTTTCTAGATGGATATCTGTCACTAGAGGCTCTCTCATCTGACTTCCGCTTCATTGATTCTTTGCCTTTACCCTTGGCTCGGAAATCAGCATGGTGAAGATTATAGTCCTGCTCACACAATTGAGCCTTACGGACTGCCTCATTATAAGTAGTGATATCCATAGGATATAACTTCGATCTAATAGGAGACCTTAATCCCTCTATGAATCGGTAGATCTTATGTCCTTCACTCCTTAGGACTTCAGGGTCAAATCTGCTTAAAGAAATGAACTTCGACTCATATTGATTTACCATCATAGTCCCCTGAGTCAAGCTCAAAAACTCAATCTTCAACCTAGTCTGTTCAGTGCGTGGGATGTACTGTTCATTAAAGGCCTCTAAAAATCTATCCCACGTAACCTCAGTGTGTTGAGTTTCCAAACTGGCCCAAGTAGACTGCCACCAATGCTCGGCATCGTCTACTAACAAATAAGCTGCCAGACCCACTTTCTCTTTCTCAGAACAGGTCATGTACCCAAAAGATTTGGTGACTGCCTTCACCCAGTTCTCGGCGGTCAACGGATCTCTATCCCCCTTAAACTTTGGCAGATCCAACTTCTTAAATTCTTTAATTAAGACCACACTGCAGTAGGCCTTAGGATCTCGCCTCTCATTAACTTGAGCTGGTGGGGGCAACTCAGGCTGTGCCGGTGGGGGCTGTACTGGAGGAATAGGAGGAGCATTCCCAGACGGAATAGGAGGTACTATAGGTGGTTCTGTTGATGCATTAGTGGCCACGTTTGGGAAATTAGACATGAACTGATTAAATAAAGTGGCCATAGTCTCAATACTTCGCTCCACTCTCGATAGTTGAGCATTCGGGCTACCCGATGGAGATGGAGGAGGAGACTGTGATGGGGACGGTTTTACTCTACCCCGTCCTCGTCCTCGTCCTCGTCCCCTACCAGTACCCCTTCTACGAGTGCTCATTCTGCCAATATCACCACAAGGTCAAGCATTTAGTACACTTTCAGCAATTCAACCACATATATGTATTCAGACAAGTACAGTACATGGGGATGTACACTATTTCTAGCCTAATGACACCGTCAAACGTCAGACTAACCTTGCTCTGATACCAATCTGTGACATCCTCGTCACTCCCAAATACCAACTAAATTTTTCTTCTTTCCCATAGTTTTGGTTAGGCTGTTCAACGGTGCATCCTTCTTCTTTAATATAGCTAACACTATATTGTTTACATGATGATATATTTCTCATACATATACAGGATCGTCTTACACATAAGTCTAAAACTTTAATATAATTTACGTACTAATCTCTTTAACAATTTACATCCCCAATGTGTCTAATATACATCACTGTACTATAGTCTGAATTACATAATCAAAATGTATCTACCTTCAAGGGATTGGAAGTTAGCCTCGAAGGAATATCGTATAGTCCAAATATATTCTCCTCTACCAAGAGCAGACTTCACTGCAAATAATCTGGATGAAAAATATTATAAAGGAATGAGTTTACGCTCAGTAAGAAATATACATAAAAGAGCGTACTATGCCACTATATGCAGTTTTCCTGCTTGGCTCTATAATGTCATGTAATATTCTTGTAAAAACAAATAACATATAAGTTCATCAAATACCATATAACACATGACAAAATCACATGAAGTCACTTGCACGTATTCAAATAACTCAAATACTTTCACATATATGTGTCAAATAACTTGAAATTACATATACAAATAGTCTTCAAATAGGAGGAGACCGTCAACATCCAATAGAATCATGCACCAAATAAAGTGGCGTACCCACGTATGGGCTAGGGATCCTCCCTTAAGCCAAACACATATAAAGGACTAATGGCCATTGTCAATATCCCACGGTGTGCACTAGTCAGGTGACACCCGTGGTACTGAGGGCTTGACTAGAGTCCCCCAGCCAAATACAAATAATCAAGTAATATGCATGATCACCAATGGAGTCGTTAATCTCAAAATATTGAGAAGTAAAACTCATTCTTGAAAAACCATGGATATTCATAACCCTTCTTATATACTTTAATGATAATCCAAATACATTTATCCAAATAAATTAAAAATTATTATTTTTCAAATGGGGCAGTTGACTGCTCTTTTAGGGCAGTCGACTGCTCTAGTATAAAAATATTAAATAAATTTTATTTTCTTTTTGCATTTGAAATATTAAATTTTCGGATGCAAGTAGGGCAGTTGACTGCTAAAATGGGGTAGTCGACTGGCCCGCAAACAGAATGTTTCTCGGAAAAATGCAGTCGACTGACTCTTTAGCGGTCGACTGGTTTGCAAACAGAAAGTTTCTGGAAAAATGGCAGTCGACTTCTATATAGGGCAATCGGCTGCTCTAAGTCGGTTTCGGAAAAATTTACGTCACGACTGTCTCTGAGCAGTCGGCTGCTATTTAGGGCAGTCGGCTGCCCCGAGCCAAATCGTAATTGAGCGAAAACCGTGAATTTTACATTTCCTGCACTTACACCAGCTTTTGTTTCATCCCAAAACATTTAAAACATGCGGACATAGTCACCCTACGTCTGTTACATATATTCCTTACCTCAAATAGCCAAATAATACGAAATCCCTTGGTTCCACCGATTCTTTCCTTCACTTCTTCAAAACTGCATAATTCATATAAATTGAAACCTTTAACTTTCTTTCATTTCAACACCATAAGTATACTATACCAACATCCCATGACTCCAAATTATGGACGAAATCAAATGAATAAATTTCTTTTCTTACCTTTGTCAATAGCCAAATTTACAGGATTTCTGATCTCCTCAAATACTTTGTTTCAGCCTTCCATATTACAGACATAGAGAGAGCTAGTGATGAGGATCGTTTTTCGTTTAGGAAACTTAGCGATCTGATGACAGGAAATGGTGGTTGTCAAGGTTAGAAAATGAACACTTAAAGGAATTTGGAGAGGAAACGAGAGGAAGAAGGGCTGGAAGGAAGCTGGCGTATGGATGATGAGATGAAGATGATGACTTTGTAAAATTGCATTAAATGCATGTTCATCTTATCATTTATCTCAGCCACCAATATCCCTTTGGCTCATTTGACTCATTTGACTACCACTTAATTCTTGTTCTTCTTTCCTTCCTCATGTCAGCCACACATATCATTTAATTACAAAATTCTGATATTGATTTCTTAACCAACTCAGCCATTGACCCTTTGACCCTCAATTCCTTTTTATTCCATCTATATCTCATATAATCTTTATACATCAAATTTTCATATTTATTTAATTCTTTTAGCTTACAACATTTTACAATTATAGAGGAATTACATGAAATTGGGGATTTCACAGTCGCTGAACAGGAAACCTCTCCTTTGTCATATGCACCCAAGCCCAATCCCCAGGCTCAAAGACTACTTTCTTTCGATGCTTATTTGCTTGGGTGGTATACTTCTCAGTCTTCTTTTCAATAGCTTGACGAACTCTCTCATGGAGTTGCTTCACAAACTTCGCCTTCTGTTCTCCATCCAAGTTACTCTGCTCCGCACTAGGTAATGGCAACAAATCCGAAGGAGTAAAAGGATTAAAGCCATAAACAACTTCGAATGGAGAACAACTAGTAGTGGAGTGGACACTACGGTTATATGCAAAGTCCACATGGGGCAAGCAATCTTCCCAATCCTTCAAATTCTTTTGGATAATGGACCTCAACAAGGTAGATAGGGTTCGATTGACAACCTCAGTCTGTCCATCAGTCTGGGGGTGACAAGTGGTGGAGAATAACAATTTTGTTCCCAACTTTCCCCATAATGTCTTCCAAAAGTAACTAAGGAACTTGACATCACGATCGGAAACAATAGTCCTCGGTACACCATGTAGATGTACTATCTCTTGTGGTCAGCAACATTGCTCGCGTCATCCGTCTTGTGGCAAGCGATGAAATGAGCCACCTTAGAGAACCTATCAACCACAACAAAAACAGAATCTCTACCGCGTTTTGTTCGAGGCAAGCCCAAAACAAAATCCATAGAGATATCAGTCCACGGAGTAGTAGGAATGGGTAAAGGAGTATATAAACCATGATTATGAACTCTAGATTTAGCTTGCCTACAAGAAATGCATCTAGCACATAACCTCTCTACATCTCTCCTCATGTTAGGCCGAAAGAAATGTTCTTGCAAAACATCTAGAGTTTTCCTAACTCCAAAATGACCCATTAATCCTCCACTATGGGCTTCTCTAACTAACAGCTCGCGCAATGAACTCCTAGGCACACATAATTTATTTTCTCTAAATAAAAACCCATCGTGCCTAAAGAACTTGCCAAAACCAGATGTAGCACATGCATCATAAACATTACCAAAATCAACATCATCAACATACTGTTCTTTGATTTACTCAAATCCTAAAAGTTTAGCATCAAGAGTAGTGATAAGAGTATACCTACGAGATAACGCATCAACTACTACGTTCTCTTTACCTTGTTTGTACTTGATCACGTACGGGAACATCTCAATTTACTCTGTCCTTTCAAATGCTTCAAGGACTCATGATCAGTGTGGATGACAAATTCTTTGGGCCACAAGTAATGTTGCCATG
Source organism: Heritiera fomes (assembly GCA_032173925.1). Classification (NCBI taxonomy): domain Eukaryota; kingdom Viridiplantae; phylum Streptophyta; class Magnoliopsida; order Malvales; family Malvaceae; genus Heritiera; species Heritiera fomes. The sequence continues at coordinate 32,142,607 of JAPDPM010000002.1, read as the reverse complement.
TCTCCAAGGCCCTCACTACCGCGTACATCTCCTTGTCATATGTGGGATAATTAAGTGCTGCTCCATTTAACTTCTCACTAAAGAAAGCAATTGGGCGTTTTTCCTGCATAAGCACAGCTCCAATACATATACATGAGGCATCGCACTCAATCTCAAAAGTTTTAGTAAAGTCAGGCAGAGATAACAAAGGAGCAGAACAAAGTTTATCCTTAAGCAAATTAAAAGCATGCTCTTGTGCAGGACCCCAATGAAGTCCAACATTCTTTTTGACCACTTCTATCAAAAGTGCAGCTATAGTGCTAAAATCTCTAACGAATCGACGATAGAAACTAGCTAAACCATGGAAACTACGCACCTCAGAAACAGACTTAGGTACAGGCCAATCTTTAATTGCCTTTACCTTCTCAATATCAACAGAAATGCCATGTGAAGAAACGACATACCCAAGAAAAACAATCTTATCAGTGCAGAATGTACATTTCTTAAAATTGGCATACAAACTTGCATTCCTCAAAACAGTAAGAACGTTCCTAAGATGCTCAACATGCTCATGTAGACTCTTACTGTAGATCAAAATGTCATCAAAATAGACAACCACATACTTACCAATGAAATCATGTAAAACATGGTTCATTAATCTCATGAATGTACTGGGTGCATTAGTCAAGCCAAAAGGCATAACTAACCACTCGTAGAGACCATGTTTAGTCTTGAATGCGGTTTTCCATTCATCGCCTTCTTTCATACGAATTTGGTGATATCCGCTCCTTAAATCGATTTTAGAAAACATGCATGCACCATGCAATTCATCAAGCATATCATCTAGCCTAGGAATAGGATGGCGGTACTTTACAGTGATTTTGTTGACGGCTCGGTAGTCAACGCACATCCTCCACGTCCCATCTTTTTTTGGCACAAGCAGTACGAGCACGGTGCATGGACTCGTGCTCTCTCTCACATAACCTTTCCTCATGAGCTCCTCAACTTGCCTTTGAAGCTCCTTCGTCTCCTCGGGATTACTTCTGTAGGCTGGACAGTTAGGAATGGTAGATCCGGGGACAAGATCAATCATGTGCTCGATCCCACGAATCGATGGTAATCCACTTGGGATCTCCTCAGGGAATATATCCTCGAACTCCTGCAACAATGAGACAACATCAGTAGGCAAAGTATCATGGAGTTCAGCATCAATAAAATAAGAATCTTTAAATAAGAGTAAAAGGATAGGAGACTTAGCAAGAAATGCAGTCTTCACATCTCGGGGTTTGGCATAGCAGCTCACTGTTTTGCTTTCCTTGTTTTCCTTCTTTTCTTTCTGTTCTGTAGCTTGCTTCCTTTGCTCATCATGTTGCTCCTTTAGCCTTAATTGGTCCTCATAAATCTCCTTGGGGTTAAGGGGAGCAAGAGCGATCTTCTTGCCATCCATAGTAAAGGAGTAACGGTTAGTGTAACCGTCGTGGATGACTCTCCGATCATACTGCCACGGTCTGCCCAGCAACATGTGGCTAGCTTGCATGGGCACCACGTCACACAACACCTCATCGTGATACCTTCTAATACGAAAAGGAACCAAGACTTGCTTCACCACGTTGACTTCACCACAGTCATTAATCCACTGCAACTTATATGGGTGCTGATGCTTTGTAGTGGGCAACTTTAACTTATCAACAAGGTATGTGCTAGCAACATTAGTACAACTCCCACTATCAATGATTACAGTACATACCTTGTCACGAATATGGCATCTCGTATGGAAGATGTTCTCGTGCTGTGCCTCATCTTCAAACTTCATATGAGTAGCAAGAGCACGCCTAGCAACAAGTGCTTCACCATAAGCAGCATACTCAACAACTTCTTCTTCGCCAACATTTTCTAACGCAGGCATCTCATGATGGAGATCCACTTGCTCGTGATGTTCGTGATGCTAAGGATCCATTGGTCATCCAAGGAGGTCCAATTACCCGAGCTCGAGCTAAGAAGATGCAACAAGCCTTGGCCTCATTAATGCAACAAGCTCTGGCATCATTGAAGTGTCAAGGAAGCTTCCATGAAGAGTCCCAAGACATCTATACTTACTTGGAAGCCCAAACGACATGAGCATGGTTTACTGTCTTATTTTAGCTTAACAATAAGATGGGCTAAGTGTTTGGATAGCCCACGATTGAGTCTTGTTGTGTTTTGGACTATTTATTTTATGTAACTAGGTTTAGGCATGAATTTGGGTTTAGTCTTATTTTCTATTGGTGTTAATTCCAGCCCACTTGTTTATGGGCTTAAGTGCTAGGTATTATTATAAATACCTTGTAAACGCTATTGATGAACAGATCAGCAATTTGAATTTTCAGAATTTGAGTGTGCCTTTCTCTTGGGTTCCCTTTCTACTAGGCTTATCAAGGTTTTCATCCTTGTGACGCCTCCTTCTTCACCATCCACCATTGCTATACCTTAGGTTCTCGAATTCTTATTCGTAGGGTCAAGGTCCAATACCTTTGGGTTCGAGTCTCTTTAGGCTTCGGGTCTAGGTTTTCAGAAGTTGTCATTCATCAACTTTGTTTCTGCCCTGTTGCGTTTCAGTTCCTTCAAATTCCAAGCTGCGTTTCCTCTTGTCCGTACGCATCAGTTGGTAATCAGAGCTTAAGTTTCGATTTTCTGGTTTTTTTCTGCGTCACTCACTTTTCGATTTTTTTTTGTCTTTTGTTGGTTTCAATTTCTGGTTTTTTTTTGTGCGTCTCTCACTTTCGTTAGAACCCTAGCCGCCACTTATTTCATAACCCTAAACCCTAGCCGCCACTTTTTTTTTTCATAACCCTAGCCGCCACTTATTTCAAAACCCTAGCCGCACCCCTTCAATCAAAAAAAAACCCTAGCCGCACCCCTCACACAAAAAAACCCTAGCCGTACCCCTCAAAAAAAAACCCTAGCCGCACCCCTCACAAAAAACCCTAGCTGCACCCTTCAAAAAAAAACACTAGCCGCACCCCTCACAAAAAAAAAAACCCTAGCCGCACCCCTAAAAAAAAAACCCTAGCTGCACCCCTCCTCTCTTCAAGGAAACCGCAACACTCAGAGTAAAAAAAAGAGAGAAAAAAAAAGAAAAGAAGAAGAATTCAAAAAAAAAGCAGAAATTGAAAAAAAAAAAATTTTTGTTGCGGTACTGTTCAAACAGGAAAATTTGGTTGAGTTGGGAGGCGTGCCCTACCCTATCTTGGCCAAATTCCATTGTTTTCCTATAGTTTTAGGCTATTTTTCATTTTTTTTGGTCCTTCTAGTGATTTTTTTTATTTTTCTGATTTTTTTTTATTCTGTCTTTCTTTTTTTGAGTCACCCTAGCCCTAGCCGTACCTTTCTGTGAAAAAAAAGGGAATTCAAAAAAAAAAAGAGAATTCGAAAAAAAAATCAAAAAAAAAATACTTGGTGAAAATACATGGTGAATTAGTTGATTTTGTGAGGTTGATTCTTTGACTGAGTCTCTAGTGCGATTATGAACCTGTAGAGTTAAGGTAGAGTAAGGGAAAAAGGCAGGAGTGTGTGAGAAACATTAGTAGAGAAAAGCCAAATTACTTGAGTGAAACACGAGTGTAAACACGTGAGGATATCTTTGTTGAAAATGTCTTCTGAAGGTAATAAGTCCGACTTTAAAAAAATTGAATTCATGCTTCAGGCAATGTAACAACAGTTCCAACGGATGGACGTGAAATTCAATGACATTCATGATAAGTTGAACCAACATGACGCTCGGTTTGCAAAGATCCAGCAAGGTGATACTTCTCGTCTAAAGAGTAATGTTGTTGCCAATGATGAGTATGATGGTAATGTTGGGTAGGATTCGAACGAAGAGTCTGGGATTGATAGACATCATAGAAGGTACCATGGGTATAGAGATCGAGTTGATAGAGCCTGTGATAGAGGCAAGGAGAAGATGGATGGAAACCTTGGCAGTATAAAATTGAAGATTCCTCCTTTCCAAGGCAAGAATGATCCTGAGGCAGATTTGGAGTGGGAAAGGAAGATTGAAATGGTGTTTGACTGCCACCACTACTCTGAGGAAAAGAAGGTCAAACTTGCAGCAATTGAGTTCACAGAGTATGCTATGGTTTGGTGGGATCAGTTAGTCACTAGTAGAAGAAGATATGGTGATCCTCCAGTGTCTACATGGGATGAGATGAAGCGCATCATGCGGAAGAGATTTGTTCCTACTCATTACTACAGAGAGTTATACCAGAAGCTCCAAGGTCTTACCCAGGGTTCAAAGAGTGTTGAGGATTATTACAAAGAGATGGAAATAACCATGATCCGAGCCAATATCCAGGAGGATGCAGAAGCTACTATGGCTCGTTTTCTCCAAGGCTTAAATCGTGATATTGCCAATGTAGTAGAGTTGCAGCATTACATGGACTTAGAGGAGATGATGCATGTGGCCATCAAAGTCGAAAGGCAACTCCAACGGAAAGGTACATCCCGTTTCACTCCTAGTTCAGTTCCTGTTTGGAAATCTAACACCTTTCGTAGGGATGGTACGCCTGTGTCTACGCCTAAGTCAGAGAGCCATGCTAAGCCCAAGCTTGAGGGCCCTCCAAAGCCCAAGACTGAACCTGCCCAAGCATCCCAAAGCAGGACACGTGACATTAAGTGTTTCAAGTGTTTAGGTCGTGGACATATTGCCTCACAGTGTCCCAACCGTAGAGTGATGATCATGCATGGGAATGGAGATGTTGAGAGTGAAGGTTCTGAAATCGGTGTAGAAGATGAGATGCCTGCGTTAGAAAATGTTGATGAAGAAGAAGTTGTTGAGTATGCTGCTCATGGTGAAGCACTTGTTGCTAGGCGTGCTCTTACTACTCATGTGAAGTTTGAGGATGAGGCACAGCGCGAGAACATCTTCCATACGAGATGCCATATTCGTGACAAGGTATGTACTGTAATCATTAATGGTGGGAGTTGTACTAATGTTGCTAGCACATACCTTGTTGATAAGTTAAAGTTGCCCACTACCAAGCATCACCACTGTGAAATCCCCAATTTCATGTAATTCCTCTATAATTGTGAAATGTTGTAAGCTGAAAGAATTAAATAAATATGAAAATTTGATGTATAAAGATTATATGAGATATAGATGGAATAAAAAGGAATTGAGGGTCAAAGGGTCAATGGCTGAGTGGGTTAAGAAATTAATATCAGAATTTTGTAATTAAATGATATGTGTGGCTGACATGAGGGAGGAAAGAAGAAGAAGAATTAATTGGTAGTCAAATGAGCCAAATGAGCCAAAGGGATATTGGTGGCTGAGATAAATGATAAGATGAACATGCATTTAATGCAATTTTACAAAGTCATCATCTTCATCTCATCATCCATACGCCAGCTTCCTTCCAGCCCTTCTTCCTCTCGTTTCCTCTCCAAATTCCTTTAAGTGTTCATTTTCTGACCTTGACAAACCACCATTTCCTGTCATCAGATCGCTAAGTTTCCTAAACAAAAAACGATCCTCATCACTAGCTCTCTCTATGTCTGTAATATGGAAGGCTGAAACAAAGTATTTGAGGAGATCAGAAATCCTGTAAATTTGGCTATTGACAAAGGTAAGAAAAGAAATGGATTCATTTGATTTCGTCCATAATTTGGAGTCATGTGATGTTGGTATAGTATCCTTATGGTGTTGAAATGAAAGAAAGTTAAAGGTTTCAATTTATATGAATTATGCAGTTTTGAAGAAGTGAAGGAAAGAATCGGTGCAACCAAAGGATTTCGTGTTATTTGGCTATTTGAGGTAAGGAATATATGTAACGGACGTAGGGTGACTATGTCCGCATGTTTTAAATGTTTTGGGATGAAACAAAAGCTGGTGTAAGTGCAGGAAATGTAAAATTCGCGGTTTTCGCTCAGTTACGATTTGGCTCGGGGCAGCCGACTGCCCTAAATAGCAGCCGACTGCTCAGAGACAGTCGTGACGTAAATTTTTCCGAAACCGACTTAGAGCAGCCGACTGCCCTATATAGCAGTCGACTGCCATTTTTCCAGAAACTTTCTGTTTGCAAACCAGTCGACCGCTAAAGAGCCAGTCGACTGCATTTTTCCGAGAAACATTCTGTTTGTGGGCCAGTCGACTGCCCCATTTTAGCAGTCAACTGCCCTACTTGCATCTGAAAATTAAATATTTCAAATGCAAAAAGAAAATAAAATTTATTTAATATTTTTATACTAGAGCAGTCGACTGCCCTAAAAGAGCAGTCGACTGCCCTAAAAGAGCAGTCAACTGCCCCCTTTGAAAAATAATAATTTTTAATTCATTTATATAAATGTATTTGGATTATCATTAAAGTATATAGGAAGGATTATGAATATCCATGGTTTTACAAGAATGAGTTTTACTACTCAATATTTTGAGATTAACGACTCCATTGGTGATCATGCATATTACTTGATTATTTGTATTTGGCTGGGGGACTCTAGTCAAGCCCTCAGTACCACGGGTGTCACCTGACTAGTGCACACCGTGGAATATTGACAATGGCCATTAGTCCTTTATATGTGTTTGGCTTAAGGGAGGATCCCTGGCCCATACGTGGGTACGCCACTTTATTTGGTGCATGATTCTATTGGATGTTGACGGTCTCCCACTATTTGAAGACTATTTGTATATGAAATTTCAAGTTATTTGACACATATATGTGAAAGTATTTGAGTTATTTGAATACGTGCAAGTGACTTCATGTGATTTTATCATGTGTTATACGATATTTGACGAACTTATATGTTATATGTTTTTACAAGAATATTACATGACATTATAGAGCCAAGCAGGAAAACTGCATATAGTGGCATAGTACGCTCTTTTATGTATATTTCTTACTGAGCGTAAACTCATTCCTTTATAATATTTTTCATCCAGATTATTTGCAGTGAAGTCTGCTCTTGGTAGAGGAGCATATATTTGGACTATACGATATTCCTTCGAGGCTAACTTCCAATCCCTTGAAGGTAGATACATTTTGATTATGTAATTCAGACTATAGTACAGTGATGTATATTAGACACATTGGGGATGTAAATTGTTAAAGAGATTAGTACGTAAATTATATTAAAGTTTTAGACTTATGTGTAAGACGATCCTGTATATGTATGAGAAATATATCATCATGTAAACAATATAGTGTTAGCTATATTAAAGAAGAAGGATGCACCGTTGAACAGCCTAACCAAAACTATGGGAAAGAAGAAAAATTTAGTTGGTATTTGGGAGTGACGAGGATGTCACAGATTGGTATCAGAGCGAGGTTAGTCTGACGTTTGACGGTGTCATTAGGCTAGAAATAGTGTACATCCCCATGTACTGTACTTGTCTGAATACATATATGTGGTTGAATTGCTGAAAGTGTACTAAATGCTTGACCTTGTGGTGATATTGGCAGAATGAGCACTCGTAGAAGGGGTACTGGTAGAGGACGAGGACGAGGACGGGGTAGAGTAGAACCGTCCCCAACACAGTCTCCTCCTCCATCTCCATCGGGTAGCCCGAATTGCTCGACTGTCGAGAGTGGAGCGAAGTATTGAGACTATGGCCACTCTATTTAATCAGTTCATGTCTAATTTTCCAAACGTGGCCACTAATGCATCAACAGCACCACCTATAGTACCTCCTATTCCATCTGGAAATGCTCCTCCCATTCCTCCAGTACAGCCCCCACCGGCACAGCCTGAGTTGCCCCCACCAGCTCAAGTTAATGAGAGGCGAGATCCTAAGGCCTACTGCAGCGTGGTCTTAATTAAAGAATTTTAGAAGTTGGATCCGCCGAAGTTTAAGGGGGATAGAGATCCGTTGACCGCCGAGAACTGGGTGAAGGCAGTCACCAAATCTTTTGGGTACATGACCTGTTCTGAGAAAGAGAAAGTGGGTCTGGCAGCTTATTTGTTAGTAGACGATGCCGAGCATTGGTGGCAGTCTACTCGGGCCAGTTTGGAAACTCAATACACTGAGGTTACGTGGGATAGATTTTTAGAGGCCTTTAATGAACAGTACATCCCACGCACTAAACAGACTAGGTTGAAGATTGAGTTTTTGAGCTTGACTCAGGGGATTATGACGGTAAATCAATATGAGTCGAAGTTCATTTCTTTAAGTAGATTTGACCCTGAAGTCCTAAGGAGTGAAGGACATAAGATCTACCGATTCATAGAGGGATTAAGGTCTCCTATTAGATCGAAGTTATATCCTATGGATATCACTACTTATAATGAGGCAGTCCGTAAGGCTCAATTGTGTGAGCAGGACTATAATCTTCACCATGCTGATTTCCGAGCCAAGGGTAAAGGCAAAGAACCGATGAAGCGGAAGTCAGATGAGAGAGCCTCTAGTGACAGATATCCATCTAGAAAAAGTAGACCATATGAAAGAGCTTCGGCAGGTAAGAAAATAAATTTTAAGGGAAGGAAATGTATCTTAGTTTAATGGTTATATGGAAATATACTAAATTTTGAAGTTTTATGATAATTATGGTACAGGGACTCCTAGATCTACCGGGATTAAGATAAATGATGAAAGATCCCGATATTCAGCTAGCAGTACAGCAAGCTCGCCGAAGAGTGTGACGCAGAAATGCGAGCATTGCGGGAGATTCCATGGGTCACAGCCATGTCGTATGGCGAGCGGAGCTTGTTTTTGGTGTGGCGAGAGGGGACACATGATTAAAGATTGTCCCAAGATTTCTAAAAGAGTGTCTGAAGAAACGGAAAGGACCACCCAACCACAGCCGAAGGCCACAGCTGCTGAGAAGGGAAAGAAAGCTGTGACTCAAGGACGAGTATTTGCTATAGACGAGGAGTCTGCTGATGCTTTGTCCAAGGTGATTAAGGGTAAGATTCACCTCTTTGATATAAGTGTTACTGCTTTATTTGATCCAGGCTCTACACACTCCTTTGTTTCTCCCATAATTGCTACAAGATTACTTGTTGAACCTGAGCCTTTAGGGCATTTGTTACAAATAAGTACACCGTTTAGAGAATCCCAGATGACAGATATAGTGTATCGTAGTTGTAAGCTACGGGTAGGAGAGAGAGAATCGATAGCTGACCTAATCCTACTGAATATGTATGGATTTGATGTCATATTAGGAATGGATTGGTTAGCTAAGAATCATTTGATATTGGATTGTTATGCTAAAAGTGTGATCTTCTCTTCTCCCGTTAGCTATGTTGTAAATTTTGCAAAAGTTTAATACAAAAGTATGTTTATTAATTTATTTATTCGTAAATGAAATTTATAGAGAATTTATTTGTTATGTGAAGGATTTATAGCGTATGTGGTGGACGTAGAAAGGAAACGTCCCGAACTTCATGAAATTCCAATAGCCAATGAGTTTCCATGTGTGTTTCCGGACGATCTTCCAGGACTTCCTCCGGATAGGGAAATCGAGTTTACTATCAATTTGGTGCCAGGGACTGAGCCCATTTCGAGACCACCCTATCGGATGGCCTTAGTGGAATTAGAAGAACTTAAGAAACAGCTGCAGGAGTTACTAGATAAGGGGTTTATACGGCCAAGTGTATCCCCATGGGGTGCTCCTGTGCTATTTGTCCGGAAGAAGGATGACAGCTTGAGGCTTTGTATTGATTATCGATGGTTAAATAAGGTGACAATCAAGAACAAGTACCCTCTTCCCAGGATTGACGATCTCTTTGATCAGCTTCGGGGTGCACAAATCTTCTCCAAGATAGACTTGAGATCGGGATATCATCAATTGAAGATCCGAAGTGAAGATATCCCTAAGACTGCATTCAGGACACGGTATGGTCACTATGAATTCCTAGTGATGCCGTTTGGTTTAACCAATGCACCCGCGGCTTTTATGAACTTGATGAATGATGTGTTCAAACAGTATTTAGACCAGTTTGTCATTGTTTTTATCGATGACATATTGGTGTATTCAAGATCATGGGAAGAGCATGAGCAGCATTTGAGGATAGTTCTACAAACCCTCAAGGATCGGGGATTATATGCCAAGTTAAGTAAGTGTGAGTTTTGGCTAGATCAAATATCCTTTTTGGGTCACATAATCAATAAAGATGGAGTTTCAGTCGATCCATCGAAGATTGAAGCTGTGGTACAATGGGAGAGACCGAAAACAGTGACGGAGATTAGGAGTTTCTTGGGTCTAGCCGGCTATTATCGACGATTTGTAGAGGGTTTTTCGAGGTTAACTGCTCCCTTGACGCGCTTAACGCGCAAAGAGGTGAAGTTTGAATGGAATGATGCCTGCGAGCGCAGTTTCCATGAGCTGAAGCGCAGGTTAACTACTGCACCTATTCTCACCATTCCTAGTGGTTCTGGAGGATTTTCTGTATATAGTGATGCCTCTGCACAAGGTCTAGGTTGTGTGTTAATGCAACATGGCAAGGTAGTTGCATATGGTTCTCGTCAATTAAAGGACCATGAGAAGAACTACCCGACTCATGATTTGGAGTTAGCGGCAGTGGTGTTTGCTCTAAAGATTTGGAGACATTACTTGTATGGTGAGAAATTTCAGATTTTTACAGATCATAAAAGTATGAAGTACTTGTTCTCTCAGAGGGAATTGAATATGAGACAGAGGAGATGGCTTGAGCTTCTGAAGGATTATGATTGTGAGATCCTATACCACCCGGGAAAAGCCAATGTGGTGGCAGATGCTCTGAGTAGGAAGCATATGGGGATAGTATCATACATGATGGTAAGAGAATACGAGCTACTTGAGCAGTTTGCAAGCCTTAATCTCAATGTTGTGCCTTATGAGCATTTTGGAATGATAGCTAGTTTAATGATTGAGCCGGAGTTGATGGGTAGAATTCGGATTGCTCAAAAAGAAGATGATCAATGTATGGAGGCCATGAATCAGATCCAATTAGGTATGCCATCGGAATTTAGCATTGATAGTAATGGACTCTTGAGGTTTAAGAATCGTATATGTGTTCCTAAGGATAAGGAGCTGAAGAAGTTAATTTTGACTGAAGCACACTCCACTAAGTATACTTTGCATCCAGGAAATACAAAGATGTATCATAATCTTCGCAAGGTGTATTGGTGGACTGGCATGAAAAGAGACATAGCAGAATTTGTGGCAAAGTGTCTCACGTGTCAGCAGGTTAAGGTAGAGCACCAAAGACCAGCAGGTTTACTACATCCTCTACCTATACCTATGTGGAAGTGGGAGCACATTACGATGGATTTTGTCATGGGACTACCTCGAACGAGGAGGAATCATGATGGTATTTGGGTCATTGTGGATCGGTTAACTAAATCAGCTCACTTCCTGCCTATGAAGTCTACAGATACACTTAGTGCTTTGGCAGATTTGTATGTGAAAGAAGTTGTCAGACTACATGGAGTTCCAGTGAGCATTACATCTGACAGAGATTCCAGGTTCACTTCTCATTTTTGGGAACATTTCCAAGAGGCCATGGGATCTCAATTAAATTTTAGCACGGCTTTTCATCCACAGATTGATGGTCAGTCCGAGCGCACCATTCAGACGCTCGAGGATATGTTGAGAGCTTGTGCGTTAGACTTTAAAGGCTCCTGGGATGATCATCTGCCATTGGCTGAGTTTGCATACAACAATAGTTACCATGCAAGTATCGGGATGGCACCATATGAAGCTCTATATGGTAGAAGGTGTCGATCTCCGATTGGGTGGGAAGAAGTGGGCGAGCGTAAGTTATTAGCCCCAGACTTAGTCGAGCAAGCCTCTGAGGATGTTAAGTTAATTTGCCAAAGACTTAAGATAGCTCAGAGCCGACAAAAGAGTTACGCAGATGCTCGACGGAGACCACTCGAGTTTTTGGTTGGGGATTCGGTGTTTTTGAAAGTCTCTCCATCCAAAGGGATCATGAGGTTTGGCCGAAGAGGTAAGCTTAGTCCTCGCTACATAGGGCCATTTGAAGTCTTAGACCGAGTCGGAGATGTTGCTTATAGATTGGCACTACCTCCGGAGCTATCAGGAGTACATAATGTTTTCCATGTGTCGATGCTTCGGAAGTATAATCCGGATCCATCTCATGTCATTGAATATGAACCCTTAGAGATTCGGGAAGACATGAGTTATGTGGAGAAGCCAGTTCGGATTTTGGATAGAAAGGAGAAAGTGCTAAGGTCTAAGACAATTCCCTTAGTCAAAATTCTCTGGCAATACCATACTATGGAAGAAGCTACGTGGGAGCTAGAGAGCTTAATGAAGGAAAGGTATCCGGAGTTATTTGAGGAGTAACCCGAATTAAATTTGGAGGACCAAATTTCTAAAGGTGGGGAGAATGTGAAATCCCCAATTTCATGTAATTCCTCTATAATTGTGAAATGTTGTAAGCTGAAAGAATTAAATAAGTATGAAAATTTGATGTATAAAGATTATATGAGATATAGATGGAATAAAAAGGAATTGAGGGTCAAAGGGTCAATGGCTGAGTGGGTTAAGAAATTAATATCAGAATTTTGTAATTAAATGATATGTGTGGCTGACATGAGGGAGGAAAGAAGAAGAAGAATTAATTGGTAGTCAAATGAGCCAAATGAGCCAAAGGGATATTGGTGGCTGAGATAAATGATAAGATGAACATGCATTTAATGCAATTTTACAAAGTCATCATCTTCATCTCATCATCCATACGCCAGCTTCCTTCCAGCCCTTCTTCCTCTCGTTTCCTCTCCAAATTCCTTTAAGTGTTCATTTTCTGACCTTGACAAACCACCATTTCCTGTCATCAGATCGCTAAGTTTCCTAAACAAAAAACGATCCTCATCACTAGCTCTCTCTATGTCTGTAATATGGAAGGCTGAAACAAAGTATTTGAGGAGATCAGAAATCCTGTAAATTTGGCTATTGACAAAGGTAAGAAAAGAAATTGATTCATTTGATTTCGTCCATAATTTGGAGTCATGTGATGTTGGTATAGTATCCTTGTGGTGTTGAAATGAAAGAAAGTTAAAGGTTTCAATTTATATGAATTATGCAGTTTTGAAGAAGTGAAGGAAAGAATCGGTGCAACCAAAGGATTTCGTGTTATTTGGCTATTTGAGGTAAGGAATATATGTAACGGACGTAGGGTGACTATGTCCGCATGTTTTAAATGTTTTGGGATGAAACAAAAGCTGGTGTAAGTGCAGGAAATGTAAAATTCGCGGTTTTCGCCCAGTTACGATTTGGCTCGGGGCAGCCGACTGCCCTAAATAGCAGCCGACTGCTCAGAGACAGTCGTGACGTAAATTTTTCCGAAACCGACTTAGAGCAGCCGACTGCCCTATATAGCAGTCGACTGCCATTTTTCCAAAAACTTTCTGTTTGCAAACCAGTCGACCGCTAAAGAGCCAGTCGACTGCATTTTTCCGAGAAACATTCTGTTTGCGGGCCAGTCGACTGCCCCATTTTAGCAGTCAACTGCCCTACTTGCATCCGAAAATTTAATATTTCAAATGCAAAAAGAAAATAAAATTTATTTAATATTTTTATACTAGAGCAGTCGACTGCCCTAAAAGAGCAGTCAACTGCCCCATTTGAAAAATAATAATTTTTAATTTATTTGGATAAATGTATTTGGATTATCATTAAAGTATATAAGAAGGGTTATGAATATCCATGGTTTTTCAAGAATGAGTTTTACTTCTCAATATTTTGAGATTAACGACTCCATTGGTGATCATGCATATTACTTGATTATTTGTATTTGGCTGGGGGACTCTAGTCAAGCCCTCAGTACCACGGGTGTCACCTGACTAGTGCACACCGTGGGATATTGACAATGGCCATTAGTCCTTTATATGTGTTTGGCTTAAGGGAGGATCCCTAGCCCATACGTGGGTACGCCACTTTATTTGGTGCATGATTCTATTGGATGTTGACGGTCTCCTCCTATTTGAAGACTATTTGTATATGTAATTTCAAGTTATTTGACACATATATGTGAAAGTATTTGAGTTATTTGAATACGTGCAAGTGACTTCATGTGATTTTGTCATGTGTTATATGGTATTTGATGAACTTATATGTTATATGTTTTTACAAGAATATTACATGACATTATAGAGCCAAGCAGGAAAACTGCATATAGTGGCATAGTACGCTCTTTTATGTATATTTCTTACTGAGCGTAAACTCATTCCTTTATAATATTTTTCATCCAGATTATTTGCAGTGAAGTCTGCTCTTGGTAGAGGAGAATATATTTGGACTATACGATATTCCTTCGAGGCTAACTTCCAATCCCTTGAAGGTAGATACATTTTGATTATGTAATTCAGACTATAGTACAGTGATGTATATTAGACACATTGGGGATGTAAATTGTTAAAGAGATTAGTACGTAAATTATATTAAAGTTTTAGACTTATGTGTAAGACGATCCTGTATATGTATGAGAAATATATCATCATGTAAACAATATAGTGTTAGCTATATTAAAGAAGAAGGATGCACCGTTGAACAGCCTAACCAAAACTATGGGAAAGAAGAAAAATTTAGTTGGTATTTGGGAGTGACGAGGATGTCACAGAATGGTATCAGAGCAAGGTTAGTCTGACGTTTGACGGTGTCATTAGGCTAGAAATAGTGTACATCCCCATGTACTGTACTTGTCTGAATACATATATGTGGTTGAATTGCTGAAAGTGTACTAAATGCTTGACCTTGTGGTGATATTGGCAGAATGAGCACTCGTAGAAGGGGTACTGGTAGAGGACGAGGACGAGGACGGGGTAGAGTAGAACCGTCCCCAACACAGTCTCCTCCTCCATCTCCATCGGGTAGCCCGAATGCTCGACTGTCGAGAGTGGAGCGAAGTATTGAGACTATGGCCACTCTATTTAATCAGTTCATGTCTAATTTTCCAAACGTGGCCACTAATGCATCAACAGCACCACCTATAGTACCTCCTATTCCATCTGGAAATGCTCCTCCCATTCCTCCAGTACAGCCCCCACCGGCACAGCCTGAGTTGCCCCCACCAGCTCAAGTTAATGAGAGGCGAGATCCTAAGGCCTACTGCAGCGTGGTCTTAATTAAAGAATTTAAGAAGTTGGATCCGCCGAAGTTTAAGGGGGATAGAGATCCGTTGACCGCCGAGAACTGGGTAAAGGCAGTCACCAAATCTTTTGGGTACATGACCTGTTCTGAGAAAGAGAAAGTGGGTCTGGCAGCTTATTTGTTAGTAGACGATGCCGAGCATTGGATGAGATGAAGATATGGTGATCCTCCAGTATCTACATGGGATGAGATGAAGCGCATCATGCGGAAGAGATTTGTTCCTACTCATTACTACAGAGAGTTATACCAGAAGCTCTAAGGTCTTACCCAGGGTTCAAAGAGTGTTGAGGATTATTACAAAGAGATGGAAATAACCATGATCCGAGCCAATATCCAGGAGGATGCAGAAGCTACTATGGCTCGTTTTCTCCAAGGCTTAAATCGTGATATTGCCAATGTAGTAGAGTTGCAGCATTACATGGACTTAGAGGAGATGATGCATGTGGCCATCAAAGTCGAAAGGCAACTCCAACGGAAAGGTACATCCCGTTTCAATCCTAGTTCAGTTCCTGTTTGGAAATCTAACACCTTTCGTAGGGATGATACGCCTGTGTCTACGCCTAAGTCAGAGAGCCATGCTAAGCCCAAGCTTGAGGGCCCTCCAAAGCCCAAGACTGAACCTGCCCAAGCATCCCAAAGCAGGACACGTGACATTAAGTGTTTCAAGTGTTTAGGTCGTGGACATATTGCCTCACAGTGTCCCAACCGTAGAGTGATGATCATGCATGGGAATGGAGATGTTGAGAGTGAAGGTTCTGAAATCGGTGTAGAAGATGAGATGCCTGCGTTAGAAAATGTTGATGAAGAAGAAGTTGTTGAGTATGCTGCTCATGGTGAAGCACTTGTTGCTAGGCGTGCTCTTACTACTCATGTGAAGTTTGAGGATGAGGTACAGCGCGAGAACATCTTCCATACGAGATGCCATATTCGTGACAAGGTATGTACTGTAATCATTAATGGTGGGAGTTGTACTAATGTTGCTAGCACATACCTTGTTGATAAGTTAAAGTTGCCCACTACCAAGCATCACCACCCATATAAGTTGCAGTGGATTAATGACTGCAATGAAGTCAATGTGGTGAAGCAAGTTTTGGTTCCTTTTCGTATTGGAAGGTATCACGATGAGGTGTTGTGTGACGTGGTGCCCATGCAAGCTAGCCACATGTTGTTCGGCAGACCGTGGCAGTATGATCGGAGAGTCATCCACGACGGTTACACTAACCGTTACTCCTTTACTATGGATGGCAAGAAGATCGCTCTTGCTCCCCTTAGCCCCAAGGAGATTTATGAGGACCAATTAAGGCTAAAGGAGCAACATGATGAGCAAAGGAAGCAAGCAAAAGAACAGAAAGAAAAGAAGGAAAACAAGGAAAGCAAAACAGTGAGCTGCTATGCCAAACCCCGAGATGTGAAGACTGCATTTCTTGCTAAGTCTCCTATCCTTTTACTCTTATTTAAAGATTCTTATTTTATTGATGCTGAACTCCATGATACTTTGCCTACTGATGTTGTCTCATTGTTGCAGGAGTTCGAGGATGTATTCCCTGAGGAGATCCCAAGTGGATTACCACCGATTCGTGGGATCGAGCACATGATTGACCTTGTCCCCGGAGCTACCATTCCTAACCGTCCAGCCTACAGAAGTAATCCCGAGGAGACGAAGGAGCTTCAACGGCAAGTTGAGGAGCTCATGAGGAAAGGTTATGTGAGAGAGAGCATGAGTCCATGCGCTGTGCCCGTACTGCTTGTGCCAAAAAAAGATGGGACGTGGAGGATGTGCATTGACTGCCGAGCCGTCAACAAAATCACTGTAAAGTACCGCTATCCTATTCCTAGGCTAGATGATATGCTTGATGAATTGCATGGTGCATGCATGTTTTCTAAAATAGATTTAAAGAGCGGATATCACCAAATTCGTATGAAAGAAGGTGATGAATGGAAAACCGCATTTAAGACTAAACATGGTCTCTATGAGTGGTTAGTTATGCCTTTTGGCTTGACTAATGCACCCAGTACATTCATGAGATTAATGAACCATGTTTTACGTGATTTCATTGGTAAGTATGTGGTTGTCTATTTTGATGACATTTTGATCTACAGTAAGAGTCTGCATGAGCATGTTGAGCATTTTAGGAACGTTCTTACTGTTTTGAGGAATGCAAGTTTGTATGCCAATTTTAAGAAATGTACATTCTGCACTGATAAGATTGTTTTTCTTGGGTATGTCGTTTCTTCACATGGCATTTCTGTTGATATTGAGAAGGTAAAGGCAATTAAAGATTGGCCTGTACCTAAGTCTGTTTCTGAGGTGCGTAGTTTCCATGGTTTAGCTAGTTTCTATCGTCGATTCGTTAGAGATTTTAGCACTATAGCTGCACCTTTGATTGAAGTTGTCAAAAAGAATGTTGCATTTCATTGGGGTCCTGCACAAGAGCATGCTTTTAATTTGCTTAAGGATAAACTTTGTTCTGCTCCTTTGTTATCTCTGCCTGACTTTACTAAAACTTTTGAGATTGAGTGCGATGCCTCAGGTGTAGGTATTGGAGCTGTGCTTATGCAGGAAAAACGCCCAATTGCTTTCTTTAGTGAGAAGTTAAGTGGAGCAGCACTTAACTATCCCACATATGACAAGGAGATGTACGCGTTAGTGAGGGCGTCAGAGACATGGCAACATTACTTGTGGCCCAAAGAATTTGTCATCCACACTGATCATGAGTACTTGAAGCATTTGAAAGGACAGAGTAAGCTGCATAAGCGTCATGCCAAGTGGATAGAGTTCATTGAGATGTTCCCGTACGTGATCAAGTACAAACAAGGTAAAGAGAACGTCGTAGCTGATGCGTTATCTCGTAGGTATACTCTTATCACTACTCTTGATGCTAAACTTTTAGGATTTGAGTATATCAAAGAACAGTATGCTGATGATGTTGATTTTGGTAATGTTTATGATGCATGTGCTACATCTGGTTTTGGCAAGTTCTTTAGGCACGATGGGTTCTTATTTAGAGAAAATAAATTATGTGTGCCTAGGAGTTCATTGCGCGAGCTGTTAGTTAGAGAGGCCCATAGTGGCGGATTAATGGGTCACTTTGGAGTTAGGAAAACTCTAGATGTTTTGCAAGAACATTTCTTTTGGCCTAACATGAGGAGAGATGTAGAGAGGTTATGTGCTAGATGCATTTCATGTAGGCAAGCTAAATCTAGAGTTCATAATCATGGTTTATATACTCCTTTACCCATTCCTACTACTCCGTGGACTGATATCTCTATGGATTTTGTTTTGGGCTTGCCTCGAACAAAACGCGGTAGAGATTCTGTTTTTGTTGTGGTTGACAGGTTCTCTAAGATGGCTCATTTCATCGCCTGCCACAAGACGGATGACGCGAGCAATGTTGCTGACCTTTTCTTCAAAGAGATAGTACGTCTACATGGTGTATCGAGGACTATTGTTTCCGATCGTGATGTCAAGTTCCTTAGTTACTTTTGGAAGACGTTATGGGGAAAGTTGGGAACGAAATTGTTATTCTCCACCACTTGTCACCCCTAGACTGATGGACAGACTGAGGTTGTTAATCGAACCCTATCTACCTTATTGAGGTCCATTATCCAAAAGAATTTCAAGAATTGGGAAGATTGCTTGCCCCATGTGGAGTTTGCATATAACCGCAGTGTTCACTCCACTACTAGTTGCTCTCCATTCGAAGTTGTTTATGGCTTCAATCCTCTTACTCCTTTGGATTTGTTGCCATTACCGAGTGCGGAGCAAAGTAACTTGGATGGAGAACAGAAGGCTAAGTTTGTGAAGCAACTCCATGAGAGAGTTCGTCAAGCTATTGAAAAGAAGACTGAGCAGTATACCACCCAAGCAAATAAGCATCGAAAGAAAGTAGTCTTTGAGCCTGGTGATTGGGTTTGGGTGCATATGAGAAAGGAGAGGTTTCCTGTTCAACGACGAACCAAGCTGCATCCCCGAGGAGATGGACCATTCCAAGTCATAGAGAAGATCAACGATAATGCCTACAAATTGGATCTTCCTGGTGAGTATGGTGTATCTGCTACTTTTAATGTTTCTGATCTTTCTCCCTTTTCTTTTGATGAAGGTATATGCGATTTGAGGACAAATCCTTTTGAGGAGAGGGGGAATGATGGAGATCCAGTTGCTCGTGATGTTCGTGATGCTAAGGATCCATTGGTCATCCAAGGAGGTCCAATTACCCGAGCTCGAGCTAAGAAGATGCAACAAGCCTTGGCCTCATTAATGCAACAAGCTCTGGCATCATTGAGGTGTCAAGGAAGCTTCCATGAAGAGTCCCAAGACATCTATACTTACTTGGAAGCCCAAACGACATGAGCATGGTTTACTGTCTTATTTTAGCTTAACAATAAGATGGGCTAAGTGTTTGGATAGCCCACGATTGAGTCTTGTTGTGTTTTGGACCATTTATTTTATGTAACTAGGTTTAGGCATGAATTTGGGTTTAGTCTTATTTTCTATTGGTGTTAATTCCAGCCCACTTGTTTATGGGCTTAAGTACTAGGTGTTATTATAAATACCTTGCAAACGCTATTGATAATCAGATCAGTAATTTGAATTTTCAGAATTTGAGTGTGCCTTTCTCTTGGGTTCCCTCTCTACTAGGCTTATCAAGGTTTTCTTCCTTGTGGCGCCTCCTTCTTTACCATCCACCATTGCTATACCTTAGGTTCTCGAATTCTTATTCGTAGGGTCAAGGTCCAATACCTTTGGGTTCGAGTCTCTTTAGGCTTCAGGTCTAGGTTTTCAGAAGTTGTCATTCATCAACTTTGTTTCTGCCCTGTTGCATTTCAGTTCCTTCAAATTCCAAGCTGCGTTTTCTCTTGCCCGTGCGCATCATGTGCTACTTGAATGTTCGTTTCTTTCGATTATTGGATCATGTTTATATATGCCACTTGAACATGTGCTACTTGAATGTTCATTTCTTCCAAACTTAATCATACTGATAAAAAGAATGATGCCTTGTTAAATCAAGAATGGAATGAAAGCATGAACAAGTTTATGACGTCTGTGCACTTACGGAGTGATAATAAACCTTGGTATAATTCATACATGCTAATTTACAATAACTCAAGCATGTATGATCGTGTTTTACGATATGAGCCTAGTATGTTTTTATTTAAACTACTTACTGAGCCGTGGATTGCTCACCCCTTAATTTAACATCTGCAGATCATACGAGTTGATAGCCGGCTCAGGCTTCGTGTAGGCTCCCGGGAAACCGTACCTAGTAGTGGTACTCATTTGCGTTCTCCGGAGCTAGCATTTTGTATTTTGAGGTATACTGTTGGTATATCATTTTGATAATCATCTGTACTTTAAATTTCACAGTACTAAGAAAGTATATGGGATGTAACTTTGGATTGCACTAGATGACTATGTGAGTCTAGGTGGTTATCAAGTTCGATCCGGGTTCTAATGTATGTTTTGAATTATATATAATGGGGTAGATACGAACTTAGTAATGGTTAAACTCTCGAGATCTTTGAAATACATGATTGCATGAAACTGTGGAGAAACACCAGCTGCTATGTTATGTGATTTAAAAATGTGTTTTAGTGCAAGAAATTATACCTAGGGAAATTGATAAAATACAAAGGGGAGGTTTTCAACCTGCTTCTTTTGGGAATAGTAAAATAAGACGAAAATCATAAGAAAAACCTCTTTGAGAAACATGTCATAGCTCGAGAAATAATATGAGTAAGATAAGATCGGATTTAGATACTACACTAACACCGAATACAAACTGTAAGTAGAGAAAAAAAATTTGATTCGAAATTTTCATAAGAAATCAAGTAAGTGTTAAGTGGACGTCATTGGCCTTCGGGTCGTGACGCGAGATACAATGGTAAAAGAAAAGAAAGAAAAAGAAAAGGAAAGGAAAAGAAATAAAAAGGAAGAGAATATGCATAGATTTAAATATATATATATATATTTGTATGTTTGGAGATGAAAGAATAAGATCTAAGAGTTTGTATTATACTAGTATTAAATATATATATATATATTACTTGCTTGAAAACAAGGAAATAGATAAATATATGTATGTATAGTACATATATAAAGATATATATTAGATTTTTAGAAATTATATTATATTAGTGTTAAGTATATATATATATATATATATATATATATATATATATATATATATATATGCTACTTACTTGAAAACAAGGTAAGAGACAGAAAAGAAAAGAAAAGAAATAAAAAGAAAGGAAAAAGGATTAGAAAGAAAGGAAATATATATATATGCGTGTGGAAATATAACGCATATATATAGGTACAAAGATGAGATAAATCTGATTCGAAATTTGAATTAAATTAATGTTAAGTGTGTGTGTGTGTGTGTGTGTGTGTATATATATATATATATATATATGAATATCAATATATATGCTTATTAAGTTGGAAGTTAAATTTTCAAGTACATAGAAATGGGCTAGACATAATTAAATTGGATTTTTTCTGAATGTGTAGCACGACGGGAGGATGGCGGACACGGTCTAGCTGGACATGGGACACGCTCAAACTAAGCCCGCACTAGGTAAGATGTTTATATAACGTAGAAGTAGGATTATCCTGTATAGGATTGAATCTTACGATGAAGTGATTTGAATACCTAGAGATTGGATATAATGAAATGAAATGTAGGTACGATATTAGACTTGATAAAGTACCGTAGTGATAAGATATTAACCGAAAATGAATCAATATGGTATAGACTCATAGATATCATGAGATGAAATGATAAACGTTCATGCAATCCATGAGCATTCCATTTTACAGTTTTCATTTCATTTTCTTGAATTTATTGCCATTAAGCATACCTTATTACTATACATGAAACTCAAAATGATTTATTCTTATCGTGTTTATAAGAATATTTTGGATGCTTAAATGGCTTTGAAAAGAATCAAATTATAGTGTATGCATATGTACGTATATATATAAATAAATGAGTTCAAAGAAATATATTACGTACTTGGCACTATTTTATGAGAATAGTCAAATGTTTTATAAGACTATAAGCACCCTAAGAAATTAAATTCAATAAAGCATAGTGGAAGCCGCCTGATTGGAGATTACTCATTAGGCATAGATGCTTGTCCGACAATAGTCGTGGATAGGTCTCAGTCTCACCTGACTAGTGAGACTAAGAGACATGAGGTCTATGGCCATAGATAGCACCTAGTGGTTTCCAGGGGATGATGTTATGATTCTTCACTGCTAGCTAGAGTGATCTAAGCCTTTATTGATAGTGAAATAGGGATCTAGCCTAGTCTCAAATGATATGAAATGAACTTTAGAGTATGATTTTAAAACAGAAATGAACTCTAAACTCGATATAGCTTTATGCCATATGAAATGTATTCGATATTATACATGACATGAAATATGTTCCAAAAGTACATATGACATGAAATGAAGTTTAGAATATGGTTTTAAAACAGAAATGAACTCTAAACTCGATATAGCTTTATGCCATATGAAATGTATTCGATATTATACATGACATGAAATATGTTTCAGGAGTACATGGGACATGAAATGAAGTTCAGAGTATGGTTTTAAAACAGAAATGAACTCTAAACTCGATATAGCTTTATGCCATATGAAATGTATTCGATATTATACATGACATGAAATATGTTTCAAAAGTACATGTGCATGAAATGAAGCTTAGAGTATGGTTTTGAAATGGAACTAAACTCTAAACTCGATATAGCTTTATAGTATATGAAACGTATTTTGATATTGCACATGATATGAAATATGCCTCAAAAGTATATGTGGCATGAAATGAAAAAGCTTGTATACTTCAAGTATGTCTTAAAAGTAAAACTGAGATGTATTGATATTTTTGCATGGCTTGAACATGTTTTAAAAGAATATGTATTATATGTTTCAAGATTTCAATCACCTCATATATAGTTATATGTTAAAAGTCTTATCATGATTCCATGACTTAGACATCTCATGACATGTTGAGGTATAGTTGAATTAAACTTGAGAACATAACAGACATATGTTACATGCTGAATAACAGAATGATTGATAGTAAATTTTCCTCACATGACATCATGCATATGCATTAGAACAGTATAATTCTAACTCTGCACTTATATAAATGACTCATTGAGCCTTGCTAATTAAACGCTATTTAAATTTTTCAGATTGAGCACGGAGTTGGGGGAGTATTTTGGAGCTTTTCGAATAGTCCCAAGCCTGAAATATAGTCCCAACTCTCCAAGGAGATTTTTGTGAGCAATTTGGGTATATATATACTCATCTTTTGTATTTAATATCAATTCAGGTTGTTTTTTATTCAGTACTTAGATGGGATGTAACCTAATATAGAGAATAGCATCTAGACTATAGTAAAGATGAATTATAGAATTATCAATTTTTGCATGAGTATGGATATGTGATTAAATAGCATGAACAAGTGACCAAGTAAGAAAATGTAAACCATAAGATGAAATGTAATGAATTGGAAATGGACTTAGGTTACGAAGAAAGTTTAGACTCATTAGAAGAAAGAATAATGACGAACTTGGTTATAGTAATGCTAGAATATAAGCAACTGCTATTATGGGAAGCATGAGCTGGATATTAGTTGCGAAATTTTATGCAGGTAATTAACTCGGGTAAAGTGATAAAAAAAGGCGAGGGAGTTAACGTTCCGAAATAAAATTCACTACATTGCACTTAGACAAAACAAGTATAGAAAAACGAAAAAAAATTAGCCCTAAATTCTACGCATTCGTACAAGTAAGAGGGACTGTTGCAGCCTTCAGATCGTGACAGCATTTGATGAGTTTGAGGTGCCATAATACTGTAGAAATTATAAGGCCACTATTGGTGAAGTCGAAATTAAAATTGGAGTTGTGTAGGAAAAGTTATGTTTTACTACTGGTGTAATTTAGACTGGTTCAATTGATTTGGACGTCACCGAAAGAAGATGAGGTTTAGTGAAGAACATGAAGAACAGTCGAAGAAAAACACAAAAACAAGTTAAAAATGCAACAAAGTAAAACAAAGAAATTAAGATAAAACCAAGACGCATTGTGTAAAAACACAAAAACCTTTGGTATTGGACCTAGACTTGTTACTTAGAAAAGCAAGAACCTGAGGTATAAATTGGTGGAAGGTAGAAGAACGCCACAAGGATAACCTTGATAAGTTCAAGAGTTCTCAAGAGAACAAAAAAGAAGTCTCTCAATTTTATAATTCAAATCAATTGTTTTCTACCCAAAGGGTTACATAGCTATTTATAAGCATAGGGCAAACTTACAAAACAAATAATAGGAATCTTACTTTCCTAACTTGCAAAACAAGTAATAAAAATCCTACAATACCTATTAAATAAAAAGGAATTGAGCTTAAATTAAATTAAGACAATGTTTAGCCCAATAATACATAACCAAATAAAATAAGTATAACAACTGGTCCAATTGCACTAGGCCCAATTTATGCACCAGCCCAATTGCATTTCGGCCCAATACTTTGAATCTTCAAAAAGGTTGAACTGGAGCTTGGATCATGTTGTAGAAGACTTTTTTTTGGTACATATGTTGTAGAAGACTTTGTCATCCTCCATGCTCAAACTTTGTTGGGCTTTCTCTCCAGCAATATTAATGAAACTAGCCAAAACTTGTTGCATTATCTTTGTTTAGCTCTTGTCATTAGACCTCCATAGATGCTCAAAGGATCACGAACATGACTTGGGATTTGTGAGCTGGATGGGCCTCCATCATTTCCCCTTTCCTCGAAAGGATTTGTCCTCAAATCAGAATAACTTATATCAATATCAAAGGGAGAAAGATCAGAAACATTAGATGTAGCACTAACATTATACTCACCTGGAAGATCCAATTTATAAGCATTGTCATTAATATTCTCAATCACTTGGAATGGCCCATCTCTTCAAGGTTGCAACTAGGAGCGACGTTGAGCAGGAAATCTCTCGTTATGCATATGTACCCAAACCTAATCACCAGGTTCAAAGACAACTTTCTTGCAATGGTTGTTGGCTTGAGTAGCATTTTAACGACCCGTGACCACATTTTTCACCTTATTGTACACAACTTAACTGGTTGGGCTGTCTGTGATACTTCACTTGTACTAACTGTTAAACAATTTTACATAATATTGTTTATATTATGCACATCCCCTATCGTATTTAATCAGATAAGTAGTACTGTAGACATGTCTAAATACAGAGAATAAATGATCATACCTCAAATAATTCAGTCGGTCTGTCACATTGTCCTTTGTGTACAGCCGTGATCCATAATAAACTGATCTCACGATCATCAAAACTTGAAATGTTTAAAATTAAGGGGTGAGCAAAACCATGACTCAATAAGGGAATTATATGCATACTTGATATTCAGCTTCCTATATGCTGAAAATCTTTTTCATTTTTCCTATGGGCTCTAGGCTCGTATGTAGGAAGGATACTATAGTTGGCTAGGGATCCGGATGGCGTAAGGTAGGTATTTTAGAATATCATACTTGTTCCGGAACCTAGAAGCAACTGTAGAGAAAAATCTTCATTTATTTTTGAATTTATAAATCCTTTTCCTTTTCATCCCATAACCTTTTCAAATTCTTTTCAAAATGATGCTTTTATGAAAGAAAGGATTTAAATAAAATAACTAATATTCATATATTCTTTGAAAGGAATATTAGTTAAATCATCATCATTTTTCTTTAAAACTCATTTCATGTCTTACTGTACTCTCATAATTAGTACAGTACTTTAAATAGCAAAGTAAGCTATTAAAATCTATTCCACTTATCACATTAGCAAAGAAGCAAGCACTTTGGTAGATTAGTCATTATACACGTCGATAATTCGATTACTATGCAAGTTAATAAATCAATCCATTTACAAAACAAAAGTCAATAAACTTTAAGCATATAGCTTAACTCACTGAAAACAGATTTCAAATAACTGATTACTTAATCACTTTAGGCGTAAGCCCCAATTCACTGATTCGGTTACGACATCCATCCTAACTAGCAATGGAGTTAAGTGTCATATCGAGGAACTCGTGTAGCACGTAGGTCCTTCGGGATTCTAGAGGTGGCTCCCACGGTCCAACTGGTTTTCGCATAGCACGTAGGTCCTTTAGTATTCTAGAGGTGGCTCCCACGATCCAAACAACATCCGTGTAGCACGTAGCTCCTTCGGGATTCTAGAGGTGGCTCCCACGTCCAACTGGTATCCGTGTAGCATGTAAGTCCCTTAGGATTCTAGAGGTGGCTCCCACGGTACAAAGATCGAGTCTTTACTCAGATTGGCCTTTATGCCATATACTTTCCACTATCTCATCAGAACTAGTGTAGCACTTAGTGCTCAAAGGATTCTAGAGGTAGCTCCCATAATTCACGAAGAATCTATGTAGCACTTAGGTCCTTGAGTCTTCTAGAGGTGGCTCACACGGTACAAAGATCGAGTCTTTACTCAGATTGGCCTTTATGTCATATACTTTCCACTATCTCACCAGAACTCGTGTAGCACTTAGTGCTCAAAGGATTCTAGAGGTGGCTCCCATAGTTCACGAAGAATCTATGTAGCACTTAGGTCCCTTGAGTCTTCTAAAGGTGGCTCACATGGTACAGAAATCGAGTCTTTTCTCGGTTTGGCCTTTAGGACTTAGACTGACAACTAATACATCGGAACTCGTGTAGTACTTATAATCTAATATTCCTTTTAAAATCATAGTAAGAATATTAGATTTATCAATTCTTCCTTTTCGAAAACATA
Organism: Heritiera fomes; assembly: GCA_032173925.1. Classification (NCBI taxonomy): domain Eukaryota; kingdom Viridiplantae; phylum Streptophyta; class Magnoliopsida; order Malvales; family Malvaceae; genus Heritiera; species Heritiera fomes. The sequence continues at coordinate 32,115,753 of JAPDPM010000002.1, read as the reverse complement.
TTACATGTTCATATCACATGTCTCATGAAAATCATCTCACAATACTATAATCAGTACCGAAATGAGCATTTTGTAAAAATGTTATAAATCAATTGATTTTCTTCTCATATCATATAAACATATTCTTTTCACATGTCACGCGTCCTATAACACATTTTCCTTTTTCATAACCCATATCGTATAAAACACTTTCCTTTTTAACATGTCACCGATCATTTATAGAGTCTAAGATAATCATCAATCTTATCATACTATAGACCCCGGAGGGTAAAGAAATAAACGTGTCAAATCTATGACCATAATCTATATCATCCTCGGTGGATCACTGATCAGGTGTCGACCGGGACTAAACATATCATATATCACACATCAGTATAATAGGACGCCAATTAGTCTCAAAACCCTATTTTTCATCATAAAATAAGCCTTTATGGAATTTATAAAAATATATAATTTCATAAATAAAAACCATAAAGGTTAAAAATCATTTAGTGAATATTTATAAAAATATTCATAAAATATTTACTGTATTTCACTTCATCTTTCGTCTCGTAATTACGTGTAATTTATCTATCCTGAGAATTTTCGATGATTTCATTATCACCATTCTCAAAAACATGAATATTTTAAAATTCCATCTCATTATATTCACATTTTATGAAATTTAGTAATTTTCTCATTTTTCGTGATTTAATATCAATTTTCGAAAATAAAATCATTTAATATGATTTTATGAAATTTTTCTAAAATTTTCGGCAGCATAACGGCTGCCGATTTACTAACCTCCTGCACGGAAAATACAGTTTATAATTTCTAGCTAGTACTTCATCCCAAAATTTTTTAGCCAATCATGCATCATAATAATTTTCATAAAATATTACCATAAAATACTTTAAAATTAAATTATGCAGACTAAATATCCTTACAGTACTGCACATGCATCCCTTACCTTTTTTTGGGTCGAGACTTCCTCTTCTCGGTCGCGCTCGTACTCCATCTCTCCCGATTCCTCATCCCGGTCGCTGAAAATAATTTTTGAAAATAAAAATTCTAAATTTTAGAAATTTTCCATAATTTATTAAATTTTTCTGAAATTAAATTTCCAGGAATTTCTTACCGAATTTTCGTAAATTTTCGGGTTGTCGAATTTTCGGAATCTCCAAATTCCCGAAATTCTCCTTTTTCCTCTTTTTCTTCCTTTTTCCTCTTTTCTTTTTCTTTCTTTCTTTTTCTTTCTTTCTCTTTCTTTTCTTTTTCTTTTTCTTTTTCCTTCTTCTTTTCTTTTTTCCTCTTCCTTTCCCGGTCAGACCAGTTCAGACTGATCCAGTTCCCTTCCTCGCCGGTTCCTCGCCGACGACTGGTTCTCCGGCAGTTCGGGCGTCCTTCAGCTGGCCGGCATCGAGATGAACTTGTCGGTGGCCTCAACTTGGCCTGGATCGGCGGCACGACGGCGGATCGAGGCGAAATAGGTTCGGTTTCTCCTTCCTCTTCGCCGGCCCTCCTCCGCCGTTCATTGCGCCTCCGGTGGCTTCTCACGTCTTCCTCTTCCTCCGATGAAGCTTCGGTTGCAGTGGCGGCCACTGATTTGGCCGGCACCACCGTCTCCCATTTTCTTTTCCCTTCCGGCTTTTTTCGTTTCTATTTTCCGTTTTGCTTTCTGTTTCCTTCTTCCGTCGCCGAACGCCTCTTTCTTGCGTCGCCAACATCGTTCACTTCTCTTCTTCTGTCTTGCCCCGCTGACAGTGGCAGGATGCTGCCGGCGGCCTCCAACTGGGAAGAAATCGAGCTCTGTCCCGATTCTTCCCTTTTTTCCTTCCTTTTTTTTTCTTTCCTCTTTTAGTTTTATTTTCCTTTCCCTTTTTAGTATATAATATACTATACATTATACACTATAATTTATATTTTATACATATAATATATACCATATATTATACATATATTATTTCATATATAATGTAATACAATATATATTATGTATAAATTATATATATTGTATATTACAAAACATATATCTAGTATATATATGTGTATATTTATATACTTTAAAATAAATAACATTTACATATACAAATTATATAAATGTTATAATACAACATATATACATATAAACTTTAATATAAAATCACATTTACCTTTCTTCTATATGTATTTATATAATTATATATACACATAAAATATTATGTTTATATACATATGCATTATTTAAATTTATGAAATAGTATATATTTCCATATATATACCAACGTATATTAAAATATACTATATAGTATTTTAAAACATATGTATTTGTATAAAATACATTTCTATAATTTGTAATTATATAGACATACTTTATTCTCATTTCTCATTTTTCTTATTTAATTTGGATTTTAATTTATCCAAATTAATTTTTCCTCTCTCTATTATTTTTATTTTCACTTCCAATTTAATTTCCTTTACACGAATTTCCCGATTCTTTCACTTCCTCAATTCTTGGGATTTTCACCAATATCCTGTTCTCGCAAATTTTATTTATTTCCTCTGATTTATTTTCTCCAATATTTATAATTTCTAATAAATAAAAAATTTACGGTTATCACAAGCATATTGCTCAGTCCTCTTCTCAATGTTTTGACATACCTTCTTATGTCATTGCTTAACAAATTCAGCTTTCTTTTCCCCATCCAAACTAGCTCTCTCCTCAATAGGTAGTGGTAAAAGATCCAACGGAGTGAGTGGACTAAAACCATAAACAACTTCAAATGGGGAATAACTAGTAGTAGAATGCACACTTCTATTGTAAGCAAACTCCACACGAGGCAAACAATCTTCCCAAATCTTCAAGTTCTTTTGAACAATGAACCTCAACAAAAGTAGATAAAGTACGATTAACTACTTTAGTTTGACCATCGGTTTGTGGATGACAAGTAGTTGAAAACAACAACTTTGTTCCCAACTTTCGCCAGAAAGTTTTCCGTCAGTAGCTAAGGAACTTCACATCACAATGGTCCTCGAAACACCACGTAGATGAACAATTTCTTTGAAGAATAAATCAACAGTATTGCTTACATCATCAATCTTATGACAAGCAACAATATTGTAAAATTTAAAAATGCATAATTCTTTTAAACTAAATTGAAAATTTTAATTAATATTTATTTTTAAAATCCTACATATTTTTTTAACTTTACTCATTAATTAAATAATATTCTATAATTGAGTAACAGTATATAAATACTTCACATATTTAGGGGTCGTTTGGCATTGTTTACTGTTTCTTGTTTTTGAAAATTTTATGTTAGCTTTAAATTGCCATACATATTTTAAAATGACAAAAACTTAAGTAAGCTTTAATGTTTTAATTCATATTGTAAATTTGCCTTATCACACATGATTTTCTCAATCCATTTTCAAGTGATCATATCAAACTTAAGACCATGATTTATCGATACACTCTTATTGGTCTTAATACTTTAAAAATATTTTTGAATATTTTAGAAAATCACTTGATGAATATTTAGACCATGTTTTTATCAAAGGGAGTCAAGAAAAACTCCCACAAAAGTGCCAAAATGTTTTGGGTTGAATTAGGATCAAAGACCACATCATTTCTAACGCAAAAGTGCAGGAAAAATGCCCTCTGGAAGAAAAGGATCGATCCCCTAGGGAAAGGGATCGATCCCTTTTTGGCAGAATGCCCCGGAAGCCCAGAATGAAGAAAAGGATCGATCCCTTTGGTAAAAGGATCGATCCCTTTATGCCAGAAAGCCCCCAAAGGCTAGTTTCTGTTTTGGCTCCAACCAATGTCCAAAAACCATCCAATGGACTATAAATAGAGGCTTAGAAGTTAAAGAAAGGAACGGGAACTACTCAGCAACTCCAAAACTCATTTTCCTCAAATTCACAAGCCTCAAACAACAAATCAAGAGCTACAAAGTCTTCATCATCTATCATTCTCTTATTCCTTGTAGTGCTGGGCACATATCTTGTATAGGTTTTCATTGTGCTTAATTTCTGTAATCACTTGCCTATCTAGAGGCCCTTCTTTGATTACATTATTTATAACTCATCATTCCTTGTAAAGGGGAGGTTTCTCTTGAGCCTTAGAAAAAGAGGGAGGTTTCTCTTGAGTCCTAGAAAAAGAAGGTTTCTCTTGAGCTTAGAAAAAGAGCGAGGTTACTCTTGAGCCTAAGAAAAAGAGGGATTGTAATCACAAATTCAAGATAGTGGATTTGGAGAAAATCCTTGGGAGCGTCTCAAGGTAGAGGATGTAGGCAAGGTTGCCGAACCTCTATAAATCGCTTGCGTATATTTCTCTTTCCCTACTCTCTTTAATTACTTGCAAATATATTTGTGCTTATTGTATTGAATTTGGATTGCATGATTAAATAGCCTAGAGATCTTAGAAAATATTTATATAGGCTAGAGAATTTAGGAGAATCGCAAAACGAGCTTAAGGTTAATTAAAAACCGATTCACCTTCCTCTCGGTATAGCCTATAGAGTCAACAATTGGTATCAGAGCTTGGGCTCGAGATTGATTTAGACTAACCTTTATCGAGCAAAACGATCTTAAATGGCTCACTTGAATGTAGGCACATCCTTAGGAGAAGAGGGACAATCATTAGTTAGACCTCCACTCTTCAATGGTGAGAATTATTCATATTGGAAAACTAGAATGATGTTATTTGTACAATCAAATGATTATGAAGTGTGGAGAATTATAGTGAATGGTCCTAGAATTCCCATGAAGAAAGTAGATGGAAAAGATGTCCCTAAGAGTGAGGATGAGTGGGACACAAATGACATGAGAGTGGCACAATTGACCGCCAAGGCTATGCACACTCTCTTTTGTGCATTAGGTCCCAATGAATATAATAGAGTCTCCCTATGTGAGAATGCCAAGCAAATATGGGACAAATTAGCCATCACACATGAAGGGACCAATCAAGTGAAAGAGACCAAAGTAGGAATGCTCACACATGATTATGAGCTATTTAGGATGAAAGAAAATGAGTCCATTAGTGAAATGTTCACTAGGTTTAATGATATAATTAATGGACTTAAGGCTCTAGGGATGGCTTATTCCAATGTTGAAATGGTAAAGAAAGTTTTGAATAGCTTGCCTAAGTCTTGGGAGGCAAAGGTAACCGCAATAAAAGAGTCCAAAGATCCAAATACCTTGTCTCTAGATGAACTTATGGGCTCCTTACTTACATATGAGATGAAATTGAAAAGAAATGAAGTGCCTTCAAAGAAATAGGGGTAGCACTTAAGTCTTCCACTCATGAGGTCATTGAAGATGATAGTGATGAGAGTGGAAATGAGGAAGAAAAGGAAATGGCAATGTTTGCTAAAAGATTCAATAGATTTATGAGAATGAAAGAGAGAGAGAGTAATAGGAGACATCAAAGGGGAGAGTCAAGTAGAAGAGAAAAGGACCCCTTAGTATGTTATGAGTGCAATGAACCGGGTCATACTAAGTTAGATTGCCCCTTACTTAGGAAGGAAAAGGATAGGAAGCCTAGGAAGAAAGCATTTGTGGCTGCATGGAGCGATAGTGATAGCTCCGATGAGGAAAATGTAGATGAAGAGGTAGCCTACTCATGCTTTATGGCTATTAGTGATGATGAGACTAGTAGTAGTTCTAGTGAAGATAATGATTATACCTTTAGTGAACTACAAAATGCCTTCAATAATTTAGCAAATGAATTTCAATGCATGAACTCCAAATATAAGAAAATCATTGCTAAATTAAAAATAGAAAATGAAGCCTTGATAAATGCTAAGCTAGAATTTGAAAAAAAAATTAGAAGATGCTAACTTAGAAATAAATGAGTTGAATAAAAAGAACTTAAATTTGCATAACTCATTTTCTAGGTTTTATATGGGTCAACAAAAGCTAGATCACATGTTAGAGACCCAAAGAGCTTTCTTTGACAAAGATGGGTTAGGATATAATGCAATACAAAAAGAAACTCATCTAAAGAATTTCCTTGTGAGCAAAAATACTATGCATGATCTATCTCTTGCATGCTCACTATGCAATAGAATAGGACACTCTTCACAAGCATACACATATAGAAAAACCACATTTAGAGGAAGAGTGGTTAGAAAAATGTGGGTGCCAAAACATGCAATAAATAATGATGATTTGAGCTTGAAATGGATCCTAAAAGGATCAAAAATTGTTAACACTAACTCTCATGGACCCAAGAAAATTTAGGTACCAAAGCATGTTTGAACTTGTTTGTTGTAGGAGTGTTAGAGCATGAGAATACAAAGAAGCAATGGAGATCAAATGCTCTACACACCTCTATGGAGATTGCTTGTGCCAATGAGAAAAAGGAAAAGCTTGAGGATCCATCACAACAATTCTTCAAAAAAAAATGGCTCAAGGTGGATTCAACTATTCAAGGAAAAGCATTCTCTAGCAAAGGAGTATTGTAAGCTTAATTCCTTACTCCTTAAACTTTTTGTGCTTTGATGAGAAAATTGGTTAACAATTAATGATGCATTGTGATTGAGCAAAAGGCATGATTGTTGAGTGCTTTATACATTGAATGAAAGGCATGTTTAGTGACTTTGAAATGATTTTTTGTTTTCTACATCTTAAGCAAGTTTGATATGTCTAGATAATATATTTAGTTGTTCAAAAGCTGTCAAATATGTCATATATGCAAAATGCCTTGTCATGAGCCTTAATGAAGAATATGCATGTTAGAAATCATGGCATGTTGTTTACAAGATGTATGTTTTAATGATATATATGCTTAAAATCTATGTGAACAAGTTTGTTTTGACATATTTATGTAATTCAATGCATTGGTTTGGTCAAAATATACTTAAATCTCGAAATGACCTCCTTTGAGGCCAAAAATGCATTTTATTGTGTAAATTCTTCCAAAATTGCAAAATCTTCTGTAAAATGGTTTTTCATTCATGTTTTTCATTCACACAAGTCCAAAATCATGTTTTACAAATGTTTAAACTCTTACTTGGACTTAAATTACTCAAAAACGGAGTTTTTGTACCTCACAAGTTCAATTTTCTGTTAAAACAACTGCAGAATCTACAGAAAACATATGAGGGATCGATCCCCCTCCTAAAGGGATCGATCCCCCCAGGCCAGAAAAGGCTCTCCTACATGTTTTCAACCGAAATTGAGAAGAACTTTTCATTGTTTTGATACTTTCTCTCTTCTTAACTTAAAATTTATTGTTTTAACTTCTTTTTGATGATCTTTAATGTATGAAAACTCATTTTTCATTGATATCATGCCTCAACTTCATCAATTAATATCATTTCCAACAAATGGTATCACTTTCAACAATCAATATCATTTTTCTTGAGCTCACAAGTGCAAAACCAGTTTTCTCATTAAAGATGATCCTGAATTACATAACTCTTGAAATAATCTTGAAACATACTTTCAATGAATGCTTAACATAATTTTGAGAATTATTTCAAGAATTTATGGATATATTTGAGAATTTGATGAACTTGTGCATAATGAATATTTTTCATTCTTTTTGTTCATCTTAGTCAAGCATGCTTATAGGATTATGTCTCTTAGCTTGGCTTATCTATTCCACACTAGGTTTCATGATAATTATATATCTAGTGTAAGAATAATTAAAACTTGACCTTAAAAATTGATGTCAAATGTAAATTCAACAATTGTTATAAGGTCATAATTTTCCTTGGCCTAAAATTTGTGATGGTAAATGGATCACAAATGTTCAAATGCATGAAACTTTATCATCCATGTACTTAAAATTTTCTTATGCCCAAACTATTAAAGAACTTGAGCTTTAATGACAATACCAATAATTGATATACATGCATTGAATATTGATTGTTTTGATGTTGAACATGCATGTTTACTTAAGTTGAATCAATAATCATGCCTATGAGATGAGAATAGTTGTTTTCATGATATTATATGCTTAGCCTCACTCATAGTTTATAGATTTTAATGATAAAATATATTTTAGCTTGATAATATTGATTCACTTAGGTGATGCCATTTTAGTTAAAATAACATATACCCTCTAGAATGTTAAATGATGATAACAACTAGGGATATAGCTCTTAATTGATTAAAATGGTAATGTTGAATCTTTCCTTGCTCATAATTGGTTAAGGACTTGAATTGAAAAATGAGCATAGGATTTTTGTGCTTGAAACCATGGAAGAAAATGTGTTTGCTTGAATACCTTGATTTAATGAATCTTCCATATGGTATAAATTTGTGAATATGAATATGGATTAATACTTTATGATAGTGTGCTAATGACAATTCTTCTCATGCTCCTTAGATTGAAATGACAAATAGGGAAGAATTCATATAAGACACTTTTGCATGAAACACTTTTGTGCTAGAATTTGTATTTAATTGATATATAATTTAATTCTAGGCACAATATTTCTCGAAAATGATTTATGAGCTCATGTATATGATATGTCATCTAATTTCAGCTCATAATCATGATGTATTACCATGCACTTTAGTTGGACTTTAGAAAGAACAATTGATATACTTAGGTGCTTAATAGGATTGAAATGAGCAAGTCATAGACTTTAGCAGATATTTTTAAACAACTTGCTTCATTAATTACTAATTGTGAACCTCTTGCAAAATTATTTATAAACAATTGGTATATGATCATAAGTCATGTTCTTTGCTTGAATATTTCATACTCTTTATGAACAATTGACTTATTTATCTGTGCTATGAGTCTCTTGTACTAACACGTTTCTTGTTGGATGGAGCATCTTTATCTCTTCTCACATAGCCAAAATTTTAGGGGGAGCATATTTTTTTCTTATTTTTTCCTTCTTTTTGCTATGACAAAAAGGGGGAGAGATAGATATTAAAAAGGTGAGATATAAAGGGGGAGAGATAATGGGGGAAAAATAGTTTGAAAATTCATTTTCAAAACCCATGCTTATATTAAGGGGGAGCTTTATAAAATCCTACTTTATTTGAGAGGGAGTATTTTTTTTCAAAGAATTTTCAAAGCAAATTTACATTAAGTTTTGTCATATCAAAAAGGGGGAGATTGTTAGCTTTAAATTGCCATACATATTTTGAAATGACAAAAACTTAAGTAAGTTTTAATGTTTTAATTCATATTGTAAATTTGCCTTATCACACATGATTTTCTCAATCCATTTTGAAGTGATCATATCAAACTTAAGACCATGATTTATCGATACACTCTTATTGGTCTTAATACTTTATAAATGTTTTTGAATATTTTAGAAAATCACTTGATGAATATTTAGACATGTTTTTATCAAAGAGAGTCAAGAAAAACTCTCACAAAAGTGCCAAAATGTTTTGGGTTGAATTAGGATCAAAGACCACATTATTTCTAACCCAAAAGTGCAGGAAAAATGCCCTCTGGAAGAAAAGGATCGATCCCCTAGGGAAAGGGATCGATCCCTTTTTGGCAGAATGCCCCGGAAGCCTAGAATGAAGAAAAGGATCGATCCCTTTATGACAGAAAGCCCCCAACGGTTAGTTTCTGTGAGACATAACAGCTAGTTTCTATTTTGGCTCCAACCAACGTCCAAAAACCATCCAAGGGACTATAAATAGAGGCTTAGAAGCTAAAGAAAGGAACGGGAACTACTCAGCAACTCCAAAACTCATTTTCCTCAAATCCACAAGCCTCAAACAACAAATCAAGAGCTACAAAGTCTTCATCATCTATCATTCTCTTATTCCTTGTAGTGCTTGGCACATATCTTGTATAGGTTTTCATTGTGCTTAATTTCTATAATCACTTGCCTATCTAGAGGCCCTTCTTTGATTACATTATTTATAACTCAGCATTCCTTGTAAAGGGGAGGTTTCTCTTGAGCCTTAGAAAAAGAGGGAGGTTTCTCTTGAGCCTTAGAAAAAGAAGGAGGTTTCTCTTGAGCCTAGAAAAAGAGGGAGGTTACTCTTAAGCCTAAGAAAAAGAGGGATTGTAATCACAAATTCAAGATAGTGGATTTGGAGAAAATCCTTGGGAGCGTCTCAAGGTAGAGGATGTAGGCAAAGTTGCCGAACCTCTATAAATCGCTTGCGTATATTTCTCTTTCCCTACTCTCTTTAATTACTTGCAAATATATTTGTGCTTATTGTATTGAATTTGGATTGCATGATTAAATAGCCTAGAGAACTTAGAAAATATTTATATAGGCTAGAGAATTTAGGAGAATCGCAAAACGAGCTTAAGATTAATTAAAAACCGATTCACCCCCCTCTCGGTATAGCCTATAGAGTCAACATTTTTGTTTTTGTTTTGTTTTGTTTTTTTTTTTGTTTTCAAATTCTAAAAACAGAAAATATGTTTGGTTAATACTGTTACGTTTTGAAAACAAATATTTAAACTGATTTAGATGTAATCATTCAATTCACAAAATAAATTTTTAAAAATTAAAGAAAAAAATAATATGTACATAATATTATTTTATACTATTTAATATAATATTAAATAAATAATTCAATTAAAAATAATATTAAATATTTTTTAATATTACTTTTTATTAGATAATAATTGAGATTAGTAAAATTCAAAATTTATATATTAAATAGTAATGTGAATTAATAATTATAAATTATACTAATAATATTATTTAATTTAATTGTAATAATATTAAATTATTAAATAAAATATTTAAAAAATTAATTGATAAATTATATAGTTATTGAAAAATATTATATTTAATATAAATAATATTATTTAATGTTAAGTTAGTATTCACTTATTTAACAATATTAAATTATTTAATAGTTGTAGTGATATATTTTAAATCTAATTGAAAGAATATAATATGAATAATAATATTGTTTAGTAAAATAATAATTAATTATATTAGATAATAATACTTAGCAATAATATTAATTATATTAGATAATAGTACTTAGCAATAATATTAATTATTAACATATCAAAATTATAATAAATGATATTATTTAAAATATATAATATATTCAATAAATTATTATATAAAATTAAATTAAATTAAATAATATTATAGTTCAATATAATTTATATTTAATTGCTCTTTACGTTTTCAACTTTTCTATATTATAATAAATATATTATTAATTAAATAATATTTTATATTAAAATTTAATATTAATTAATTAATTTTATTTTATATTTTATTATGAAAAATATTAATATTATGTTAATATAAAAAGTTTGATCACTTATTTATGAACAATTGTAGAAATGAAAACATGTTTTTGAAAATAATAGAAACAAAAAATTTTTGTTTCTAACAATTTTGAAAATTCTTAATTTTGAAAATTCTTATTTTCGTTTTCTTTTTCAAAAAACAAAACGAAAATAAAAACATGTTGTCAAACATATTTTCTGCTTCTGTTTTCAAAAAAAAAACTAAAAACAAAAATAAAAAGTAGAAAATAAAAATAATACCAAATGACTTCTTAATATATCAAACCACCCCAGACGAGCTCTTAGTGTATCAAAGATAAATTCAAATTTGGAACCCGAGCAAATAGCGTAAAAGAAAAAAAAACACCTAAATTGCAAACATTACAATCTATTTGCCTTCATCAGTTACATTCCAATCACCGTCCCATCCTAAATCACTCAGTACATAATCAACTGCGTTGACGGTCCTGATTCATCCCCCACTCTCTTATCCCAAACTGTAACTCAGCCGCGGCGATCAAGAACTCTATAGCTTGCTGTGGGGTCAACAAGTCCACCACTCTCTTCAGCGTTCTGAGCCGCAGATCATCAGCCTTCTGAACAACGCTTACCAGCCGTCCGATCATTTCACCTATATCAGTCAATGCACCCATAAGATCGCTTACGCTGTGCTGCCACTCAGATAATTCATCAGTTATAGCATTCTCTTCCTTCACCGTCTCGCATTGTAACTCGCTCACTCGCCTGTTCCACATTTATCAAATTTAATTACATAATGTTAAATAAAATTTTATATTTTTGTATGAAAATATATTATTTAATTTAATTACCATGTAACGATTTTATTCATTTAAAATTTTCTATGCACCTAATTTTGCTTTGAAAGCAAGCTCTAGTTTTTCTTTTTCTTTCTAATATACATTTAACATTTTAAATAACTTTCCATATGACTAAGTGGTGATAATTAATCAAATGTAATTTTCATGTGCGAGAATTACATAATATTACGTCATTTACATATTTGTCTATGCTTTTCTAACAAAATTTCTTAATTATAAGATAAATAATGAAAAAATTATATAAATATATATGGGTATTAACACTTGTCACACATGCTTCAGTAGGACCAAAATGAAAGGCAGTAAAGAATAGTGACATTTGTCATGCATTCTTAATTATATATCTCTCAGCCAAAATATATCGAAGTACTAAATTAAAGTTCACCAGAAGAAACTTTTTCATGACCAAATTAAAGAGATAATTGGAAAAAATGTTTTAAGACATTTGTAGTTAATAAGAAACGTTTTTTGTTTAACTGTAAAAGTAGAAGCAAACAATTTTGCAAATATTATCCTTGGAAAAAAATGGCAAATTAAAAGGGGAAAAAAGGAGGTAATTTCTTTACATGCAGAGAGATGGTTTCACCTGAATTGACTAGGAGATAGGTCGCCAAGATCACCCGTCCGAACCCCACGAAGAATATCAACGATGTGCGATTCAAACAAAATACTAGACTCAGTATAAACCAAATGGAAAACCGTGGTTGGTCTCCACCCAGCAATCCAATGGAGGCTTTTCTCAAAGGAGGTAGCCCAGGGAGCAGCAAAAATGTCCAGGACATCGCGTTCGGCAGCGGCAGCTTTGACTCTATAGTACTCAGAGTAGTGGGAGAGGAGCTTGTTTACAAGTTGGTTCAAGTGGTGAAGGTGGTCTTGGGTGGTGGGTGGTTTCGGGGCTGAGCAGAGCTGCCGTAGAAGGTGGTGGAGTTGGTCGCTCCAGGTGGTGTAGAAGGCGGCGAAGGTCATTTTGGACGGAATTGGGTTTTCCGAGGGAGCTGTGCTTTTTCAGTTTTGTTGGGGCTACAGTCTTTGGGTTTGTGAGGCTTTATGCATGGAGCTTTAAACTGTGGGTTTTTGAATGAGCGGCGCGTGCCTGTCTTACGTGGGAAAAGGTGATAGATGATTATATTTTTTAGACCAAAAATATATATTATTTTGGAAAAAATAAAAAATATATATATAAAACTTCATCGTTTTTATTTGAACTAACGAAATTTGGAAACAAAATTTAACCTACATATATATATATATATATATATATATATATATATATATATATATTTCTTATGTGAAAAAACTACAAGGAATGTGTTCTTGCATTTCACTGTCCTAAAATCGGGTAAAGTAACAATTACGAAAATAATAAAAATATATATTATTTCTATATTCATATTTATTATTTATTATTAAAAAAATATAATGCTATTTGTTATTGAGAAAAATATGTTTAATAATATACAAAATAGAAATATTTAAGATTTTTGAACAAAAGAAATAAAATGATTTGAAATAATTTATCCATCTTTATAATTTTGCAAATTAGTAAAATGTAAAGTGAAAATAAAAAAAATTTAATAGTAAAATATACCATTAAAATATAGAAAACAATGGTATAATTTTTCATACTAGTAAGTCATTTACGATTGATAAGATAATTTTTTTTGTCAAACAAATAATGCTAAAAATAGAAAATTCATTATCTAAAATTCAAATTTCACAAAAACAGGGAGTTTCAGTTTTGCTTGAGTTATTTTCTTTTCTTTTACTAACAAAATTTTGTAATAGCACTTGTGAATAATTTATTATGCTCCTCTTAAAAATATTTACTTATTAATTTGAATAATTCAATATTTAATTGAAATTAAATATGATAACTTATTTTAATGTATTTAAATGTTTTTATTGGATATATCTTTTTATTAAAAAAACTAATCAAAGTTTCTCGCAACAATCATTTATCAAAAAATATTATTTTCTTATAAGAAACAAAAAAAATATTGAACGTTAGCTAAAAGTACTAGAGAGGTTAACTTCTCCGATATATCGTGAAAGCAATTATCCTAACTGATGGACAAAAAAGCTCTTGCGAAAAAAATCCTAAGCATATCGATTTCGATCACCAAACTAACCTTTCTGATTTTCCTCATTCTTTTTCCTTCTTCATTTTTTTCACATAAAATTATACAAAATCAAGATTGAATCCGCCCAAGAAAAAAATCCATCACCAAAATTCTTTGTTGTTTTCCAAAAATAAAATCTCAGAACCATGATCGAAACCTATCCAAGGAGAAAAACCACCAACTTAGACCTAGTTTGGCACATCGGTCAGCACCAGTACTGTGCGACCAATGGCCTTTTTTCACTAAGGACAAAAAAAGAGAAGAGGGTAAAATTACCCTTTCGCCTTTGATTTCAATTTTTTATTTTATTTTATTTCAAATATAAATATTTAATAGTCATTTTATTATTTTCAATCTTATAAGAGCCAATATCACTGCCCATCTAAACAAGCTTTTAACCACTATTCTTCTATTGAATTTCTCTTTCCATATATGACCTCTCCCCAAGTTGCACTATCTATCACCAATGTCAACAAGTGGTGAAAACTACAGTTCCATGGCTATTCCATGTCAAATGCTAAGAAACAATCTTAAGGATGATAATTCGGGATTTATGGAAATTAACCTCCTACGAGGATATTTTCTATACAACATGTTGTTTATTAAAGAATTCAATAGTATCATTCTTTAAAGGTTTAGAACGTTCCCTTTGATTTTGATCAACAATCAAAGATTGCTAAAATCAATTTTCATGATGTTTAGGAAGTTGAATATTTTTGGGAAATTTTTAAATCTTATGCAGATATTGTTAACTCTACCTGTGTTGTGTGTATTTACAATGCAGCCGGTCTTAACCCCGGATAGAGGAGGAAGGTTGGCAGTAAATTAGGACAACCAACTATAAAACAAATCTCAATGAAATGAACTAATTAAAGAACTTCGTTAAGGTGTCCCCCCACATAATAACACGCTACATTAGAGCCCAATTGTAATGAAAAATATCTAAAGACTGCTAGGTCGTCACTTGAAGGCGGCGTGCCACATTGATGCCTGGATGCAGTGTTAAATATGCAAGGGTTCCGACACAACAATGAACGAGGTGGGATAATAAAGTTAGTCCATATATACTAATAAGCTTCCATTAGGATCTTATAATATAAGTATGCTTAACGATAGGTTAGCTGAGATTTTTAAGTTTATGAGTAAGAGAAAGTTTAACATCCTGTGTCTCTAAAAGACCAAATAGGTTAGGGAGAAAGCTATGGAGATAACACCATGACAGTATAAACGTTGGTATATACGGCAAGATAGAGACCATGATGGGGTAGGTATCATCATAAATAGAGAATATCAAGAGAATGTTGTACTAGTTCAGAGACAATAAGATAGGATTATTTTGGTTAAGCTAGTTGATGCGTACGGACAAGAGGAAACGTAGCTTGGAATTTGAAGGAGCTGACACACAAGAAGACAGAAGAAAAGTTGATGAATGACAACTTCTGAAACCTAGACCCGAAGCCTAAAGAGACTCGAACCCAAAGGTATTGGACCTTGACCCTACGAATAAGAATTCGAGAACCTAAGGTATAGCAATGGTGGATGGTGAAGAAGGAGGCGCCACAAGGAAGAAGACCTTGATGAGCCTAGTAGAGAGGGAACCCAAGAGAAAGGCACACTCAATATCTGAAAATTCACTTGACTGATCTCTTCATCAATAGCGTTTACAAGGTATTTATAATAATACCTAGCACTTAAGCCCATAAACAAGTGGGCTGGAATTAACACCAATAGAAAATAAGACTAAACCCAAATTCATGCCTAAACCTAGTTACATAAAATAAATAGTCCAAAACACAACAAGACTCAATCGTGGGCTATCCAAACACTTAGCCCATCTTATTGTTAAGCTAAAATAAGACAGTAAACCATGCTCATGTCGTTTGGGCTTCGAAGTAAGTATAGATGTCTTGGGACTCTTCATGGAAGCTTCCTTGACACTTCAATGATGCCAGAGCTTGTTGCATTAATGAGGCCAAGGCTTGTTGCATCTTCTTAGCTCGAGCTCGGGTAATTGGACCTCCTTGGATGACCAATGGATCCTTAGCATCACGAACATCACGAGCAAGTGGATCTCCATCATTCCCCCTCTCCTCAAAAGGATTTGTACTCAAATCGCATATACCTTCATCAAAAGAAAAGGGAGAAAGATCAGAAACATTAAAAGTAGCAGATACACCATACTCACCAGGAAGATCCAATTTGTAGGCATTATCGTTGATCTTCTCTATGACTTGGAATGGTCCATCTCCTCGGGGATGCAGCTTGGTTCGTCGTTGAACAGGAAACCTCTCCTTTCTCATATGCACCCAAACCCAATCACCAGGCTCAAAAACTACTTTCTTTCGATGCTTATTTGCTTGGGTGGTATACTGCTCAGTCTTCTTTTCAATAGCTTGACGAACTCTCTCATGGAGTTGCTTCACAAACTTAGCCTTCTGTTCTCCATCCAAGTTACTTTGCTCTGCACTCGGTAATTGCAACAAATCCAAAGGAGTAAGAGGATTGAAGCCATAAACAACTTCGAATGGAGAGCAACTAGTAGTGGAGTGAACACTGCGGTTATATGCAAACTCCACATGGGGCAAGCAATCTTCCCAATTCTTCAAATTCTTTTGGATAATGGACCTCAATAAGGTAGATAGGGTTCGATTGACAACCTCAGTCTGTCCATCAGTCTGGGGGGTGACAAGTGGTGGAGAATAACAATTTCGTTCCCAACTTTCCCCATAACGTCTTCCAAAAGTAACTAAGGAACTTGACATCACGATCGGAAACAATAGTCCTCGGTACACCATGTAGACGTACTATCTCTTTGAAGAAAAGGTCAGCAACATTGCTCGCGTCATCCGTCTTGTGGCAGGCGATGAAATGAGCCATCTTAGAGAACCTGTCAACCACAACAAAAACAGAATCTCTACCGTGTTTTGTTCAAGGCAAGCCCAAAACAAAATCCATAGAGATATCAGTCCACGGAGTAGTAGGAATGGGTAAAGGAGTATATAAACCATGATTATGAACTCTAGATTTAGCTTGCCTACATGAAATGCATCTAGCACATAACCTCTCTACATCTCTCCTCATGTTAGGCCAAAAGAAATGTTCTTGCAAAACATCTAGAGTTTTTGATGCGCACGGACAAGAGGAAACGTAGCTTGAAAATTGAAGGAGCTGAAAACGCAAGGACAGAAACAAAGTTGATGAATGACAACTTCTGAAACCTAGACCCGAAGCCTAAAGAGACTCGAACCCAAAGGTATTGGACCTTGACCCTACGAATAAGAATTCGAGAACCTAAGGTATAGCAATGGTGGATGGTGAAGAAGGAGGCGCCACAAGGAAGAAGACCTTGATAAGCCTAGTAGAGAGGGAACCCAAGAGAAAGGCACACTCAATATCTGAAAATTCACTTAACTGATCTCATCATCAATAGCGTTTACAAGGTATTTATAATAATACCTAGCACTTAAGCCCATAAACAAGTGGGCTGGAATTAACACCAACAGAAAATAAGACTAAGCCCAAATTCATGACTAAACCTAGTTACATAAAAAAAAATAGTCCAAGACACAACAAGACTCAAACGTGGGCTATCCAAACACTTAGCCCATCTTATTGTTAAGCTAAAATAAGACAGTAAACCATGCTCATGTCGTTTGGGCTTCCAAGCAAGTATAAATGTCTTGGGACTCTTCATGGAAGCTTCCTTGACACTTCAATGATGCCAGAGCTTGTTGCATTAATGAGGCCAGGGCTTGTTGCGTCTTCTTAGATCGAGCTCGGGTAATTGGACCTCCGTGGATGACCAATGGATCCTTAGCATCACGAACATCACGACCAAGTGGATCTCCATCATTTCCCCTCTCCTCAAAAGGATTTGTCCTCAAATCGCATATACCTTCATCAAAAGAAAAGGGAGAAAGATCAGAAACATTAAAAGTAACAGATACACCATACTCACCAGGAAGATCCAATTTGTAGGCATTATCGTTGATCTTCTCTATGACTTGGAATGGTTCATCTCCTCGAGGATGCAACTTGGTTCGTCGCTGAACAGGAAACCTCTCCTTTCTCATATGCACCCAAACCCTATCACCAGGCTCAAAGACTACTCGCACATAACCTTTCCTCATAAGCTCCTCAACTTGCCTTTGTAGCTCCTTCGTCTCCTTGGGATTACTTCTGTAGGCTGGATGGTTAGGAATGGTAGCTCCGAGGACAAGGTCAATCATGTGCTCGATCCAACGAATCGGTGGTAATCCACTTGGGATCTCCTCAGGGAATACATCCTCGAACTTCTGCAACAATGAGACAACATTAGTAGGCAAAGTATCATGGAGTTCAGCATCAATAAAATAAGAATCTTTAAATAAGAGTAAAAGGATAGGAGACTTAGCAAGAAATGCAGTCTTCACATATCGGGGTTTGGCATAGCAGCTCACTGTTTTGCTTTCCTTGTTTTCCTTCTTTTCTTTAGCGTGCTTCCTTTGCTCGTCATGTTGCTCCTTTAGCCGTAATTGGTCCTCATAAATCTCTCTGGGGCTAAGGGGAGCAAGAGCAATCTTCTTGCCATCCATAGTAAAGGAGTAACGGTTAGTGTAACCGTCGTGGATGACTCTCCGATCATACTGCCACGGTCTTCCCAGCAATAGGTGGCTAGCTTGCATGGGCACCACATCACACAACACCTCATCATGATACCTTCCAATACGAAAAGGAACCAAGACTTGCTTCACCACGTTGACTTCACCACAGTCATTAATCCACTGCAACTTATATGGGTGGTGATGCTTGGTAGTGGGCAACTTTAACTTATCAACAAGGTATATGCTAGAAACATTCGTACAACTCCCACCATCAATGATTACAGTACATACCTTGTCACTAATATGGCATCTCGTATGGAAGATGTTCTCGCGCTGTGCCTCATCTTCAAACTTCACATGGGTATTAAGAGCACGCCTAGCAACAAGTGCTTCACCATGAGCAGCATACTCAACAACTTCTTCTTCATCAACATTTTCTAACGCAGGCATCTCATCTTCTACACCGATTTCAGAACCTTCACTCTCAACATCTCCATTCCCATGCATGATCATCACTCTACGGTTGGGACACTGTGAGGCAATATGTCCATGACCTAAACACTTGAAACACTTAATGCCACGTGTCCTGCTTTGGGATGCTTGGGCAGGTGCAGTCTTGGGCTTTGGAGGGCCCTCAAGCTTGGGCTTAGCATGGCTCTCTGACTTAGGCGTAGACACAGGCGTATCATCCCTACGAAAGGTGTTAGATTTCCAAACAAGAACTGAACTAGGAGTGAAACGGGATGTACCTTTCCGTTGGAGTTGCCTTTCGACTTTGATGGCCACATGCATCATCTCCTCTAAGTCCATGTAATGCTGCAACTCTACTACATTGGCAATATCACGATTTAAGCCTTGGAGAAAACGAGCCATAGTAGCTTCTGCATCCTCCTGGATATTGGCTCGGATCATGGTTATTTCCATCTCTTTGTAATAATCCTCAACACTCTTTGAACCCTGGGTAAGACCTTGGAGCTTCTGGTACAACTCTCTGTAGTAATGAGTAGGAACAAATCTCTTCCGCATGATGCGCTTCATCTCATCCCATGTAGACACTGGAGGATCACCATATCTTCTTCTACTAGTGACTAACTGATCCCACCAAACCATAGCATACTCTGTGAACTCAATTGCTGCAAGTTTGACCTTCTTTTCCTCAGAGTAGTGGTGGCAGTCAAACACCATTTCAATCTTCCTTTCCCACTCCAAATATGCCTCAGGATCATTCTTGCCTTGGAAAGGAGGAATCTTCAATTTTATACTGCCAAGGTTTCCATCCATCTTCTCCTTGCCTCTATCACAGGCTCTATCAACTCGATCTCTATACCCATGGTACCTTCTATGATGTCTATAAATCCCAGACTCTTCGTTCGAATCATACCCAACATTACCATCATACTCGTCATTGGCAACAACCTTACTCTTTAGACGAGAAGTATCACCTTGCTGGATCTTTGCAAATCGAGCGTCATGTTGGTTCAACTTATCATGAATGTCATTGAATTTCACGTCCATCCGTTGGAACTGTTGTTGCATTGCCTGAAGCATGAATTCAATTTTTTTTAAAGTCGGACTTATCACCTTCAGAAGACATTTTCAACAAAGATATCCTCACGTGTTTACACTCGTGTTTCACTCAAGTAATTTGGCTTTTCTCTACTAATGTTTCTCACACACTCCTGCCTTTTTCCCTTACTCTACCTTAACTCTACAGGTTCACAATCGCACTAGAGACTCAGTCAAAGAATCAACCTCACAAAATCAACTAATTCACCAGGTATTTTCACCAAGTATTTTTTTTTTGATTTTTTTTTTCGAATTCTCTTTTTTTTTTCACAGAAAGGTACGGCTAGGGCTAGGGTGACTCAATGAAAGAAAGACAGAATAAAAAAAATCAGAAAAATAAAAAAAATCACTAGAAGGACCAAAAAAAAATGAAAAATAGCCTAAAACTATAGGAAAATAATGGAATTTGGCCAAGATAGGGTATGGCCAGTGAAGCAAAGCTTGACTGGTTCGGTTTCTTTCGTCGTTTTCTTTAAAACAGGTATGCGCACGCCTCCCAACTCAACCAAATTTTCCTGTTTGAACAGTACCGCAACAAAAATTTTTTTTTTTTCAATTTCTGCTTTTTTTTTGAATTCTTCTTCTTTTCTTTTTTTTCTCTCTTTTTTTTACTCTGAGTGTTGCGGTTTCCTTGAAGAGAGGAGGGGTGCAGCTAGGGTTTTTTTTTTAGGGGTGCGGCTAGGGTTTTTTTTTTTAAGGGTGCGGCTAGGGTTTTTTGTGAGGGGTGCGGCTAGGGTTTTTTTTTGAGGGGTGCGGCTAGGGTTTTTTGTGTGAGGGGTGCGGCTAGGGTTTTTTTTTATTGAAGGGGTGCGGCTAGGGTTTTGAAATAAGTGGCGGCTAGGGTTATGAAAAAAAAAGTGGCGGCTAGGGTTTAGGGTTATGAAATAAGTGGCGGCTAGGGTTCTAACGAAAGTGAGAGACGCACAAAAAAAAACCAGAAATTGAAACCAACAAAAGACAAAAAAAAAATCGAAAAGTGAGTGACGCAGAAACAAACCAGAAAATCGAAACTTAAGCTCTGATTACCAACTGATGCGTACGGACAAGAGGAAACGTAGCTTGGAATTTGAAGGAGCTGACACACAAGAAGACAGAAGAAAAGTTGATGAATGACAACTTCTGAAACCTAGACCCGAAGCCTAAAGAGACTCGAACCCAAAGGTATTGGACCTTGACCCTACGAATAAGAATTCGAGAACCTAAGGTATAGCAATGGTGGATGGTGAAGAAGGAGGCGCCACAAGGAAGAAGACCTTGATGAGCCTAGTAGAGAGGGAACCCAAGAGAAAGGCACACTCAATATCTGAAAATTCACTTGACTGATCTCTTCATCAATAGCGTTTACAAGGTATTTATAATAATACCTAGCACTTAAGCCCATAAACAAGTGGGCTGGAATTAACACCAATAGAAAATAAGACTAAACCCAAATTCATGCCTAAACCTAGTTACATAAAATAAATAGTCCAAAACACAACAAGACTCAATCGTGGGCTATCCAAACACTTAGCCCATCTTATTGTTAAGCTAAAATAAGACAGTAAACCATGCTCATGTCGTTTGGGCTTCGAAGTAAGTATAGATGTCTTGGGACTCTTCATGGAAGCTTCCTTGACACTTCAATGATGCCAGAGCTTGTTGCATTAATGAGGCCAAGGCTTGTTGCATCTTCTTAGCTCGAGCTCGGGTAATTGGACCTCCTTGGATGACCAATGGATCCTTAGCATCACGAACATCACGAGCAAGTGGATCTCCATCACTAGTTTTATGAGATGAGGTTTTGAATGTTATTTGTGCATATGCACCATTTATAGGACTTTATGAGGCTAGTAAACAACAATTTTGGTAGGAGTTAGATAAGATAGTATAAGATGTGACTATAGGAGAAAACCTTTTTATTGGTGGTGACCTTAATGGTCATATAGATGCTTGTAGAGAGGGCTTTGAAAAGTGTACAGTGAGGTTTTAGTTACAATGTAAGTACGAGGCAGTGGATGCTATCTTAGATTTTGCTTTATCCTACAACCTAACCTTATTGAACACACTATTTAGGAAGAAAGAATCTTGCCTTTATAAACTTTAAAAGTGGATTAAACACAAGTCATATAGATTTCTTGTTTACTGGGACGATGGATAGAAATAATTGTCTCTACTGCAAGGTTATTCCAAGTGAGAGTCCTACCACACAACATAGACTTCTAGCCTTAAACATAAGGATTCATAAAATGGCATTAAAAGAACCAACATAAAAGAACTTGTAACATCCGGAATTAGAAAATTCCAAACTAAAATTTTCCTTTTCACTTCTATACTTCTCATTCATTTTATTCATTATCAGTTGGTTTGCGTTCGATGTCGATGTAAGTTCAATTTACAATTTCTGATTCAATTAAACCATTATATTATTAAATTAATTAATTTATAAATAATAAATTAGAAATCAAACTAAAGTTTATAACACAGTATCTATAAGTAATCTATTAGTAACAATTCCATGTAATTTACATCCCACTAAGTCTTGTACATTCCTTTGAATCTACATTACACTATTTACATCCCATTTTAAATACATCTGTTGTGCATTTATAAGTCTGAATATAAATATAAGACTTTACGTGTACTTGGTCACTGGATACTTTAAACTTTTAGTGTTTTCTTCGCAGCGGATTTCTCATATACTGATGAGGTATCTAGGACGGTGAGAAGGGAGTGAGTTTTGGGGAAAGCCCAGTAAGAAACATATATAAAAGTGCACTCTATATGCAATTAAATAAATAATTTATTTTACTAATCATAAAAAAGATATATTAAATATAAATATTAAAATGCAATAAAAATATTTTTTCCTAAGGACTTACTAGGGAACTCTATAAGAAGGATACTATAGTCAGCTAGGAAACCGGGTGGAGTATGGGAGGTACTTTGAAGTATCTGTCGTGTTCTGGTCCCTAGATGCGACTATAAGGAGTAAGCAATTGATGGTGAAATCATTTATCAATATAAACCCTTTGATAATTTATGCAATGCAAATTTCAAATCATTAAACAGTGTAAAAATAATTTTATTTAAAATAATGCTATAAAAATCATCTCATGAAATGTTTCAGTATATAAACTGTTTATAAACAATTAATTGAAAACACTACAGTGAACAGTGAAGTGTTTTTAAACAGTTCAATATCAATAAACAATTTAGTATCGGTAAACAATTCAGTATCAGTAAACCATTCAATATCAATAAGAAATTCAATATCAGTAAACAATTCAATTTGGTAAAACAGTAAAATACAGTGGAGACAGTCACATCCAATAGAATCATGCACGATACAATAAACAGTAACGAATTGCCATCATCTATCAATCACATCACACTAGTCAGGTGCTCACTGTGGAAACCTATGGGTTTGACCATAATCCCACAGTCATATACCTATGACTTGATCAGAGTCGCAGTCATATACAATAGCTACGGACTCAATTAAGGTCTCATAGTCGTAAACCTACGGACTTGGTTAGAGTTTCGTAGTCATAAACAATAAACTTGAACACTTGATCCGGGTCTCGCAGTCATATAACAGTATGCATGATCACTAAGGTACGACTGTCTCAAAACGTTTTTATAAATCTATTCATTTAACAATGGAAATCATTTTCTAATAGCAATTATCTTCAGTCAGTCGAAAATCATATAAAATAATAATAAAACTTCATTTTATGCAAATTTAAACATTTCATGTAAATTTTCTCATGTAAACTATTTAATGAAAATCATTTTATGCAACTCATGTCATGTAATTCATTTCATGTAAATCATGTCATGTAACTCACTTCATGTAATTAAATTCATATAAATTAATTCATATAAATCATTTTGTGTAAATCTATTCACGTAAATCATTTCACATAATACAATTCATGTAACTTATGTCATGTAATTCAATTCATATAGAACATTGCATGTAATGCAACATTTATGCTTGTAGAAATTAAAGATAATTTCTATTTCTTGTGTTTGGGAAAATTGGGAAGAAACGATTAAAACGAGATTTTTGAAAATTTTCAATTAATAGTAAAACATATCTTATGCGACTCCTATACATGTTTCTTACTTCTATTCTCGTGCAATATGAAATCCGATAATGCCATTATGCCTTTGTTTTATCTGGTAATGTCGCAGGTACTAATAATAAATTACTTTACTTAAACCTATAGATAGGGCAACCAAAGGTCGATCCCACAGAGATTGTTTTATTCAAGTTAATTATTTAAATTAAATACCTAACTATTATTTAGAGAGAGAAAAGAGATTTGGAGGGTTTCAATTAAACTATAATACTTAAGAAAATAATTAGACAAGTAAATAAATTAGAAAATATCAAATGTCACAAAACTTCAGTTACAAGGTAATTAATTATTCTTGGATTTAGATGTTGATCATTGATTACAAAATATTATTGTCAATTAAATAGTCAACCGTAGCATAACAACAAGCTCTGTTACACCATTCTCCCTTACTGAGTCGTTAGTTAAAACAAGCTCTTTAACTAATCTCTAACTACTTAACCTACATAGAACAAGCTCTCTAGATATAAGTTGTAGCAGCATTAACAACTAAAAAGATATGAGTTGACAGTAGAAAACAAACACATAAGCTCGGTTCATTTAATCTAAACCCCAATTCTCCTCCATCCCTAGTGATTAACTACATAAGCAATTACAGACTTATGTTTTTAATCTGGCAGTAGATTATTTAATTAAATTAAATAGTGGGCCCTACTATCTAATCAAGCAAATAATCATGCAAATGTGCTCAGAGAATCTTGGATACTTAATCAACAATTATATTATATGCTCAAAATCTCACAACATTCTTTTTTTCAACAACAATTATATTATAAGATATCTACTCACTATTCATATTCAAGAATATAAACTCCAAATTATATATTATAAAGATTACAAATATCATGCAAGAAACAATCAAAGAAGCAATCTTTAATAATATAAAATCAGAATTACTAGCAAGCAAGAACACACAAACAATATTAATTTAAATAAAGAAAACAAAATCAAAATTAAAAATAATAAAGAAATTAGCAAAATAATAAAAATAAAATTTTTATTAAATCTAATCTAAAACTAAACAAGAGAGAAGAGGGGGAAGAGAGATCTGATTTTTATGAGAGCCAATGTGCTCTTTATATAGGCCTAAGAATATGAATTAGAGTTGGAGTCTAAGAAGAGTTTTTAATTTGACTCAAACTCCTTTTAAAACTTCTCTCTCTTTACAATTCTTTTTCTACTCAAATTCTATTCTCCTACTTTATTACATTGTCTTAAAAATAATTTAAACTTTAAGACATAACAAAATTTTCAGACATGTCTTGTCTCAACCAAATCTTGTCTTCACAAAATCTTGTCTTAACCTTGCTTTGTTGGAATTCTTTTCTAAATCACGTTATTCTGCCCAGAATTTTGTACTGATTTTGTCTAGACGTTTGACCTACCAAACGAACTCCAATTTTTCAATCTTACACATTCCGGAAAACTTGAGAAGTCATCTACAACTTTCATGAAGGCCACTTCTTGAGATCAGGTCGTTAAGTTGGTCAAATTCATCAATCTTTTAAACTGGACAGAAAAATCTGCACTTTACTCCTTTTAGCTCCTTTTTATTCTAACTTTGATATTTAATACCTAAAACATAAAATAAACATTAGTAAGCTCTTTTAGGCATAAAACATCAATATAGAGAATATATTAGCTCATATAAAATTCACAAAATATCATCCTATCAAATTCCCCCACACTTAGCTTTTGCTAGTCCTCTAGCAAACCTTAGCTAAACTAATTCCTAATTCTAAATCCCAAAATCCTAAATCCTAACTCACTTTCGTAGGAATCACGATTGCATTTATCATATGCAATAAGCCTTTAAACCCTTAGGTCACCCTTAGTGGACGAGTTGTGTCTCGTGAGGGCTTTCAGAAGATATACCCACAAAATCTTTTACTTAAGACTCAATCCTAAAAATTCAAAATAAGACTCAAAAATTTAAAAATTAAGACTCAAAACAAGATTAAGATTATGGACATATTTTCAAATCTTTCAATTCTTAACTCATAACTTTAACAATAGTCAAATAATCAAGTCAATCATATTCTAATCATTACTTCTCATATTCATGCATACTTCTAAATAAATTCATGCATAATTCACAAACAACACAATTGAAACATATAATATTAACTTTGTAATTATCCATCTTTTATCAATACAAGCCTAGGCAGTAGTCTTAGAACCTTTTATTTTTCTATCTCTTTCTTTTCTTCTCTCTCTTTTTTTCTGAAGTATCAATAATGGTTTCCCTAAGTACTTGTCTTTTTGCGCGAGTGTTAATATTGGTGATACCAACACCCGGTTACTCAACAAGTAAGCCCTCTTTTAGAGTGCTTTGCATACTCATATTTCAAGTTACTTACAAAAAAACTGTTGTAGAGAATAAGCAACTTAAAACATTGGAGTAGAAATTTAAAGCTTTCAACCTCTATTTTTATATTTCTTCCTTCTTCTTCCCTCTTTTTTTTTAAAGGTTCTCGTCTATTTAACCTATGCTAGTACTAATTTCCATGAATAGATCACATTATTAATATTATATGAAAAGAAATCATATTTATTCATGAATTCACATAAATTCTTTAGAAAGCATTCACTTCAACAATAATAATAATCAAAATACTCTCAACTCTTTTATAAAACTATGTTTTAGTTTAGAATCAATCCTTAAAAGAAAGAAAACATATCAAGATCTTTTAAAACTCCTAAAATTTGACCTTTTTTTTTATTTTCATCTTCCTAAAAAAAAACTCTATAGACTCATAAACCAATATTCCCCCCACACTTAAATCTTACTTTGTCCTCAAAGTAAGTCTAGCATGCAAAGAAGAATAATAAAATTCAAAAATTAAATGGTAATAAAGTAAAGGAAAGAAATACTCCCTCATTTTACATCCTTGGGTTGCCTCCCAAGTAGCGCTTTCGTTTAATGTCGTTAGCTCGACTGCTCCACCTTCCATCATCCAATCCCAGACCTCAATTTCTTTATTGGTTTCTTGAGATCTTCCTCGAGATTTTTGCTCGTGGCTATTTCTAGCTCATCTTTAAGAACTTGCTTTTCATCACCTTTTAATTTCCTCTTGGAAGTGCATAGTTCCCTTAAGAACTTGGCATCGTAAGGCACTTAATCATTAATTTCATCAAGGAGAGGAATATTGACTTCCATTTTCCTATATGTCTTCAATGCCTCCTTGTCTTGCTCTTCATTTGTAGCTCTTGCAAACCTATCAGGAAAAGGAAGAGGGTAAGTAGAAGCATTAAAAGGAATTTGTTTATCACTTGCCTTAGCTTTGAATTCCTTGATTTCAACATCCTCATAATGCTTTATGAAGTTGTTGAAATTCTTTCTCCCCTTTAAATTGTGCATGTCGACATCTTCATGTGCACTTTCCTTGGATTCAATTTCCTTTTCACTTTTCAAGGTGATGTTAGTAGCATTATCTCTTGGATTGTCCACAAGTTGAGAGGTCATAGCTTCAATGTTACTTAAAGAATTCATTATTTGACTCAAATGATGCTCAATATTCTTAATATAAACATCAGTCTCTAGTGAAAATTGTGAAGTTTTGATTTCAAGAGTCTTAACAATATCTTTAAGAGACATACCTAATTCTTGAGGTGGAGGCATACCTAAGTCTTAAGGTGGAGCTTGATATGTATCTTGGAATGGCGCATTGTAAATCTCATATTGATTCCCATAACTAAAATTAGAATGATCCCACCATCCTTGATAGTAGGTATTGTAGTGTGGTTCATACTTATAATATGGTTCATAAGCTTGCTCCATGGAGTCCTCTTACATTTCGCCTTGGGTGGTAGTGATGGTGGATGTTGTGGTGTTTGTGGCACCACGCTTTGGGCTGCTTGTATGTAGTACCTAATCTTTTGAAGTTTGTGACTAGAATCCTCGTCAAACAAGCAATCCCTAAAAAAGAAAAGAAAAGGAAAAGGAAAAAATTATACTTTAAATTAAAATAATTAACTTGAACAAAAATTCAATCCCCAGCAACGGCAGAAAAAATTGGTAATGTCGCAAGTACCAATAATAAATTACTTTACTTAAACTTATAGATAGGGCAAGCAAAGGTCGATCCCACAAAGATTGTTTTATTCAATTTAATTATTTAAATTAAATACCTAACTATTATTTAGAGAGAGAAAAGAGATTTGGGGGGTTTTAATTAAACTATAATACTTAAGAAAATAATTAGACAAGTAAATAAATTAGAAAATATCAAATATCACAAAACTTCAGTTACAAGATAATTGATTATTCTTGGATTTAGATGTTGATCATTGATTACAAAATATTATTATCAATTAAATAGTCAACCGTAGCATCACAACAAGCTCTGTTACACCATCTTCCCTTACTGAGTCGTTAGTTAAAACAATCTCTTTAACTAATCTCTAACTACTTAACTTACCTAGAACTGTGAAGACCGAGAATTTTCTAAATAAAATAAAAATAATATACGTATATTATATATTTATATAATTAGATTATATAAATATATTTTGATATATTTTTTTATATAAATACATATGTATATATATGAAATATAGTATATATTATAAAATGATATATATACTATTTTAAATTAAATAAATATATGTGTATATTTTTATATACAATTATGTATATAAATAAATAAATATATGAAATATTTATGTGTTAGTTTTAAATTAAAGAGTATATATATTGTTAAAATAAAATATATATAGTAAATAATATAATTATAAATATAATTATGTTACAAAAAAATGAAATGAAAACGCGGGAATCAGGAATACAACCTGATTCCCTCATCTCTTCTCTGTTTACAACAGAGAAGACAAATACTGGCAACCGACCCCCTGTCGGCTTACCGGAGAAAGAGAGAGAGGAAGGGGGGGCAAGGTGAAGCCACCGGCGACGTGAGGAAGGATGCCGGCAACGAAAAAAAAAGAAAATGAAAAGAAAACGAAACAGAAAACAGAGGTAAAACCCGAGAAGGAAAAGCGGAAGTGGAACGACGGTGTCGGCCAATCTGGGCACCGCCATCAACACCAACACCACCGGTGAAGACCCACGAAGGAGAAGAAGGCCACCGGCGGTGAAGGAAACGGCAGAGGAAGGAAGAAGCAGAGGAGAAGAAGGTCAAAACTTTCGCTGCCAGATCCGGCGCCGTCGCCGTCGATCTGGAGAAATGGAGGGCAGATCCAGTCTCACGGCCATCTCCGCCAGCTGAGGAAGGGCTGAACCGGTGAAGGACCGACCGCCGGAAGCTGGACCGGCCGGTGAGTACTGAACCGGTCTGAACAGGTCCGAACCGGTTCAGACCAGGAAAAAAAAGAAAAAAAACAGAACAGAAAAGGGAAGGAAAGAAAAAGAAAAGAAAGAAGAAATAAAAGAAAAGAAAAAAAGGAAGAAGAAGAAGAAAAAGAATTGGTAAGGAACCGAAAGACTTCATTTTTATTCCCTTTGAATTTATGGAATTTATTAGAAATTTCGGATTATTTTCTAAATGAAGATATATGTCGATTTTTGATATTTTAGCAAAACGGAAATGAGACGAATGGTGGAGTTCGACAAGGGTCGAAAATCGGAATGTACGCTAAGCTTGGCGAATGGGTAAGATACTTTTATAAAGTATTAGTAGCATTATATTGTATGTGGGATTTATGATCTTATATAATGCTTTGATGAAATGATTTTTAATGGAATTATGATTTTTTTATATATGATGAATTGATGTTAAAAATACTAAGAGGACCCACAATTGATGTTGAGGGTCTTAGTAAGAGGTAAAAATTGGTGAGAATCAACGGCTGCAATTATAAATTGTATTTCCTTGCAGGAGGTTTAGAGGAAATTAAGCCGTTATGCTGCCGGAATTTCCACGAAAATATTTGAGGAGAAAGATTAAGTCTCTCACATAAATGGAATCTTGGAGATAATTATTGAAAATAAATATTGAAAGGATTTTATGGTATTACCGAAAATGTTTGATATTGAAATCGATGAGAAGATAGATTGTTGAAAACGATAATGTGGTGAATTATATGGTTTAAACGTTATAGAATCGATAAATCAAGTAATTTTAATATCACATATGGTATCAAGTTGAGATTGAGGTGGAATTATTAATTAGACGGATCACGGATAAAAGTGATGATAATTATATGATATAGCTTGGAAGAGAAGATCACAGTTGAAATTTCGATGGTCGAATGATTGGATTGTGAAGTTATTAACGGAGTAATGATTTACAGAATTTATCGAGTTCGGTTTCATGATTTTGAAATAATTCCGAATGTGATAATATGGACAAACTCGAGAGATCGAAATGGAGATTGAATTCGACACAATCCGATCAATTATGGATTCAAAGAAATGAGTGATAAATATGTGAAAAGATGATTGTGCTTATAACCTTAGAATAGATCTTGAATAATAAGATCGACAATTGCATAAGTTCGGATAAAATCATAAAGGCTACATGAAAATTGATTTGAGGATTTAGATACGATTTTGTGATAGTAAATGAAATTGAACCTCAAATCGGAAATGATGAACATGTATCAATAGATCAAATCATAGATGGATTTGATAAGTGACTATCGATTTTTGTGATTCTATTATCCTCGATGTCGATTCTGGAACAGATATTGAATGATGATATTATTATTTGCATAATTTAGGTAACTTGATGACTATTTAGAAACTGATGTTTAAATGCTTATAGAAACTTAGAGGATTCATACAAATGAAGCGATCCTAATATTGATGATGAGATGTATAAATGATTACTATAATAGTCGATGAGATTGAGAAAGGATATTGAATACCGAATAGTCTGAATACCAAGTGATTCGATTTCCGAATGAATTGAGTACTGACCAAGTTGAATACTAAATTAAAAGAATAGTGAATGAATTAAATAGTGATTTACTGATTTGACAAAAAAGAAAATCTTGAAATCGAATAGTTGATGGCGATAAAGTTGAATGAATCGCTTCTCTGTATTTGATGAAAATATTACCGAAGTTGCATACTGAAATGTTTTACAGCATCGCATTTAAGCATGCTTTCTTGCAACTTGGAACATTTTAATAATGTTTATATGAATACTGAAAAGTATTGATTTGTTTTGAAATGAAAGTATATGGTAAATATATATATATATTGATATATGAAATCTCATACGGAATTTTACCATATGCTTTACATGATATTGAAAAGAAAGCTATAGATTTAAATGTTTTATGAGACTGTAGGCACCCTAAAAGAATTAAATTCAATAAAGCATAGTGGAAACCACCTAATTGGAGCTTTGCTCATTAGGCAGAGAGATGCTTGTCCGACAATAGTCGTGGACAGGTCTCAGTCACGCCTGATCAGTAGGGCTGAGAGAGATGAGGTCTATGGCCATAGATAGCGCCCTAGTTGGTTTCTAGGGGACGATGACATGATTTTCACTGCTAGCTACAGTGATTTAAGTCTTTATTGATAGAGAGATGATAGGGATCTAGCCTAGTCTCTAACTGATATGATATGAAGTCTAGAGTATGATTTTATTAATATGAACTCTAAACTTGACATGATTTATACTGTACATGAAACAGATTTGAAATGAAATATGTTTTGAAACAGTACATGTTTTAAACATGTTTTAAAAGTCCATGAGATATGATTTCGACACTTATATGATTTATATGTGATTTTGTGTCAAACATGGCATGATATGCGGTCTAGAGTATAGTTTGATTTGATATGAACTCTAGACCTGATATGATTTACAGTAAATGTTTTAAAAGTATATGATAAATGATTTTGACACTTACATGATTTATATACGATTTTGTGTCGAATTTGAAACGACATGTGGTTTAGAGTATAGATTGATTTGATATGAACTCTAAACCTGATATGATTTATAGTATATGAAAAATGTTTTAAAACTGCACATGTTTTAGACATGCTCTGAAAATGAATACATGAATTGAAATTGAACATGTTTTTATCATGCCATAAAGGAAGACTTGAATGAATTGAAAATTCATACGTGGAGCATGTTCTAAAGTACATATGACACGATTAGAGATGATAGTGGTTTATACAGTAAGTTACATAATTGCATATTAAACCTTGACACGATAATATGCTTCGTACATGAGTTAATGTCATAACTCGA
This sequence comes from Heritiera fomes, assembly GCA_032173925.1. Lineage (NCBI taxonomy): Eukaryota > Viridiplantae > Streptophyta > Magnoliopsida > Malvales > Malvaceae > Heritiera > Heritiera fomes. Next base: position 32,083,195 of record JAPDPM010000002.1, on the reverse strand, counting down.
CATAAATGATATTTCATCTAGACGATGACATGATATGATACATGAACATATGATAGATATGAAGAGAATTGTGAACTTACATTGTGGTGATCATGATTTCTCTATAAGGAAAAGTGATATGAGATGATAGATTACAGGAGTACGATTATGAAATATAAAGTGAATTGATATGGTGCTTCAATTGGACATGATGTACTCCGAGATAGAGGAAAATATAGACTAATAGTATATGACATTCAATTTGGATGCGACAGATTGTTGTGCGATGCACTATAGTGTAAGGACAAGAAGACTGAAAAGTGATTATGATGATGATTTTAAAAGTATAAGTGATAGACAGATGACAAGAAATGAGATAATGATATGTTATCGATGAGAAAGGATTAACTGTAATTGCAAATTTGCAAGTTTTAAGCATTACAGATGAAGACAGTGTAATCCTACTCTTGTATTTATATTAGTATCTTACTGAGCCGTGGTTTTGCTCACCCCATTAAATTTCATATTTTTTCAGATTATTGAAGTTAACATTTGCCATACGAGCTGTTAAGTGGGCATCGGAGACGGTGTATGGACTTGGTACTAGTCTTCTGAGGTATATGTTCCTTATAAATACTTGTTTACATGTAAGACTTAAATTGATGCACAGTACACATTCTGTTAACAAGTCGGGATGTAACTAAGAACCGTTTCCGTGTTTGTTTAATAATTAAATGGAATGACTATAGGTCACCTAGATAGTATAGTAACTACACGGACACCGAATACAAACCTTAAAATGAAAAAGAAAAATTTAGTCCATAGACTAAGAAAAGTATAAGAATCAAGTGAAAGTTGCGGTCTTTGGGTCGTGACAAGAACAAGCTCTCTAGATATAAGTTGTAGCAGCATTAACAACTAGAAAGATATAGGTTGACATTAGATAACAAACACATAAGCTCGATTCATTTAATCTAAACCTCAATTCTCCTCCATCTCTAGTGATTAACTCCATAAGCAATTACGAACTTATATTTTTAATATGGTAGTAGATTATTTAATTAAATTAAATAGTGGGCCCTACTATCTAATCAAGCAAATAATCATGCAAATGTGCTTAGAGAATCTTGGATACTTAATCGACAATTATATTATAAGCTCAAAATCTCACAACATTCTTTTTTTACAAGAACAATCAATTTACCTCGTAACTGAATAAGAAATCTACTCACTATTCATATTCAAGAATATAAACTCCAAATTATATATTATAAAGATTACAAATATCATGCAAGAAACAATCAAAGAAGCAATCTTTAATAATATAAAATTAGAATTACTAATCAAGATTATAAACTAGCAAGCAAGAACACACAAACAATATTAATTTAAATAAAGAAAACAAAATCAGAATTAAAAATAATAAATAAATTAGCAAAATAATAAAAATAAAATTTTTATTAAATCTACTTTAAAACTAGACAAGAGAGAAGAGGGGGAAGAGAGATCTTATTTTTATGAGAGCCAATGTGCTCTTTATATAGGCCTAAGAATCTGAATTAGAGTAGGAGTCTAAGAAGAGTTTTTAATTTGACTCAAACTCTTTTTAAAACTTCTCTCTCTTTACAATTCTTTTTCTACTCAAACTCTATTTTCCTACTTTATTACATTGTCTTAAAAATAATTAAAAATTTAAGACATAACAAAATTTTCAGACATGTCTTGTCTCAACCAAATCTTGTCTTCACAAAATCTTGTCTTAACCTTGCTTTGTTGGAATTCTTTTCTAAATCACGTTATTCTGCCCAGAATTTCGTACTGATTTTGTCCAGACATTTGACCCACCAAAAGAACTCCAATTTTTGCAATCTTGTGCATTCTAGAAACCTTGAGAAGTCGTCTACAACTTTCATGAAGGCCACTTCTTGAGATCAAGTCGTTAAGTTGGTCAAATTCATCAATCTTTTAAACTGGAAAGAAAAATCTGCACTTTGCTCCTTTTAGCTCCTTTTTATTCAAACTTTGATATTTAATACCTAAAACATAAAATAAACATTAGTAAGCTCTTTTAGGCACAAAACATCAATATATAGAATATATTAGCACATATAAAATTCACAAAATATCATCCTATCATTATCCTTCAATTCTTTAGCACTACACATAAATTTCCAAATTATATTTAAAATTTCATACTATGACTTTAATAAATTTCTTTTAATTCCTTAGTAATTACCCAACTATAACATAATTAAACTAACTTATCTTCCTAATTTTAATTCATTAAAATTCTACTATCTATAATCATTTATTATAGTCAAATATTTTCTTCTTGTAGTGTATTTATTATTTCCCAATTCAATTTACAAATATTATTTGTTCGCTATCAATATCAATTCTACCATTTGCTTATATCAAAATTATTTCCATTTTATTAACTTCCACAATCAATTTATTTTATCTCCTATTAATTTTCACAATATAATTACAATTAAATTATATTCTTTTATTCTAATTTATTCCACTAAAGTCATATCATATTTATTATAATAATTTTTTTCCTTCTTGAATTCCATTTATCATTTTCCAACTTATATTTTAAATTTTATCTTTTAGCTATAATGAATTTTCCTACAATTCGTTATCTTTCCTTCTTATTTATTTCAACAATTAATCTATTTCCTTTCCTATTAGATAAGCCAACATAGTTATAACTAAATCATTTTTGACTCATTAAATCATAGAAATATTACATTGAATCTTACCCTTTAAACTTGACCAAATTCTTCTATTTACTCTATATTCATTCTCTACAATTTTTTAATTTCACCAATGACCTTATTAATATAGTTATATCATTCTTTATCCATCAACCATTAAAATTCCACATGATAATATGGGTGATATAGACTTAGCCAAATAATCGTCCATAGTCAAAAACTTATTCTTTTATCAATTTTATTCTTATTTCATAACTAATTTCTATTCACTCTTTATACATTAAAATTTTGTCACTAGTTTTATTATCATTTAAATATCACTCTTTAACTATTTAATCAAGGATTTAACATAATAATCTCCTTACCAAGTTTTTGTCAATTTTCTCACTTGCCTAAATCTTGTTTTAATTAATCTTAATTCATCATTATATAAATTCTATTATTATCATTTATTAAAATTACTTAATATATATTTTTCTTTTTTGTTTTCTTTCAAAAATCGACAGCTCTACATTCTCCTCAAACAGCCATGGCCGATGGTTCATATGTAACGTCCTCTTTTAATTCAATTACCAACTAACTTTTTCTTTCACATAAGATTGGGTAGGCTATTTGTCGGGTCATCCTTCCCTCTTCTTATACCTTATATTTAATCAGTTAACATGGTGATATCAATTTCAATGGAAAAGTATTTCTTATATATATACATGAGTCATTTTACAAATAGGTTTAAAACTTCCATTCAAGTACATACTAATTCCTTTGACAACTTACATCCCCAACATTATCTAATATACATCATAGTACTGTACCATAGTCTAAAATACATAACAAAATGAATATACCTTACAGGAATTGGAAGCGTGCCTTGAAGGAATACTGTACAATCTAAAATGTAAACTCCTCTACAGAGAGGGGAAGATCAATGCAAATAGTCTGGGTGGAAAATAAGGGAGTGAGTTTATGCTCAGTAAGGAAGATATATAAAAGTGTGTACTATGCCACCATATGTAGGTTCCTACTTGGCTCTATCATGTCATGTAGGATCCTTAATAGCACTAATAGTTTGTCATGACCCAAAGGCCGTGACTTTCACTTATTACTCATACTTTTTCTTAGTCTACAAATTTATGGACTAAGTTTTTCTTTTTCATTTTAAGGTTTGTATTCGATGTCAGTGTAGTTACTACTTTACTTTCATTGATCCTCTATACAATAATGACTTAAATCACTGTAGCTAGCAGTGAAAATCATGTCATCGTCCCCTGGAAACCAACTAGGGCGCTATTATGGCCATAGACCTCATGTCTCTCAGCCCCACTAATCAGGCGAGACTGAGACCTGTCCACGACTATTGTCGGACAAGCATTTATGCCTAATGAGTAATCTCCAATTAGGCGGCTTCCACTAAGTCTTTATTGATAGAGAAATAGGGATCTAGCCTAGTCTCAATTGATATGAAATGAAGTTTAGAGTATACCTTTAAAATGAAAATGAACTCTAAACTCGATATTGATTTACAGTATATGAAACGCATTTTGATGCTATATGTGATATGAAATATACCTTCAAAGTATATATGATATGAAACGTGCTTCAAGAAAATATATGTGATATGAAATGTATTTCAAAAAGTATATGTGATATGAAATGTGCTTCAAAAAGCATATGTAATATGAAATGTATTTCAAAAAATATATGTGATATGAAATATGTTTCAAAAGCATACTTGACATGAAAAGAAAAAGCTTGCATATTTCAAGTATGTCTTAAAAGAATACATGAAATGTATTGATATTTTACATGTCTTGAACTTGTTTAAAAGAATATGTATTACATGTTTTATGACTGTAACTACTTCGTTCATAATTACATGTCAAAGGTTATATCATGGTTTCGTAACTTAGACATTTCATGACATGTTGAAGCATAGATGAACTGAATCTGAGAACATGACAGGTATATGATCGCATGGTGAATAAGTGAATGACTGATAGTAAATTTCCCTCACATGACATCATGCATGGCATATAGCACAGTATAATTCTAACTCTGCACTTATATAAATGACTTACTGAGCCTTGCTCATTAAACACTATTTAAATTTTTCAGATTGAGCATGGAGTTGGGGGAGTATTTCGGAGCTTTTTGAATAGTCCTGAGCATGAAATATAGTCCCAACTCTCCAAAGAGATTTTTTTTGTGAACATTTGGTATACATACTCTCCTTTTGTATCTATTACCAATTCAGACTGTTTTTGATTCAGTACTTAGATGGTATGTAATCTGATATAGAGAATAGCATCTAGACTAGCAATGATGAAGTATGGAAATGTTGATTTTGCATGAGTACGAATATGAATTGAATAGCATGAATAAGTGACCAAGTAAGAAAATGTAAACCGTAAGATACAATGTCATGAATTGAAAATGAAGTTGGTCATAGGAATGCTAGAATATAATCAACTGCTATTCTAGGAAGCATGAGCTGGATATTTCTTGTAAATTTTATGAAGGAAAATAACCTGGGTATAGAGGACGAGGAAGGGGTCGTGTAGAACTGCCCCCAGTATAGTCTCCTCCTCCATCTCTACTGCATAGCCCGAACACTAGGCTAGCTAAAATGGAGAAGCATATAGAGAATATGGTCACGATGTTCACGTAATTTATGTCGAACTTTTCGAATGTGGCCACTAGTGCACCAGCAGCTACTCCTATAGTATAGCTTCCCCCAGCACAGATGAATTACCCCTATCAGTCCCAGCTACTGAAAGACGGGATCTTAAGGCTTATTGCAGTGTGACTTTGATTAAAGAATTTAAGAAGCTGGATCCTCCTAAGTTTAAAGGTGATAGAGATCTGTTGGCCGCGGAGAATTGGGTGAAGGCGGTCACTAAATCTTTTGAGTACATGACATGCTCCGAAAGGGAGAAAGTGGGCTTGGCTGCTTATTTATTAGTAGACGATGCCGAGTATTGGTGGCAGGCCACTCAGACCATATTGGAGGCTCGATATGCCGAGGTCACATGGGATAGATTTTTAGAAGCATTTAATGAGCAGTAAATCCCACACACTGATCAGAGCAGGTTGAAGATCGAATTTCTAAACTTGACTCAGGGGACGATCAGGCCACTCGGACCATATTGGAGGCTCGATATGGTGACAAAATTGATGATTTTATTAGTCACCTATGGAATCTAAATTAAGAAAGGATTCCATAATCAGATATATTCTAAAACCTAAGTGATATCAAGTATACCAAAAGAATAGGAGATGTAATAAAAATACTACATGAAAAGAGATATAAAGAGAAGATGATTGTCTCGTGATTCATTGTAAAATCCCTAATTTCATGTAATTTCCTCATGTTTGTAAAGTATTCCAGCTGAAAAGAAATTAAATAAATATGAGAATTATGAAGTATGGATGATGTATGGAACATGGAAGAAATAATGAAATGAATAGTCAAATAGTCAAAGAAGAAATTCTGATATTGTAAGAATGATTGAAATATGAGCAAAGATTTAATGTCAGATTTTAATGTGATTAAATGATATATGTGGCATATAAATGAATGGAAGAGGAATTAATGGTCAAATATTAAATGGTCAAGGTATTAATGGCTGACATGATGATGGAGATCCAAGCTCACAAAGCTCAAGTCATGTTCGTGATGATCGTGATCCTTTGAGTATCCATGGAGGTCCAATTACAAGAGCTAAATCAAAGATGATGCAACAAGCCTTGGCTGGTTTCATTGATATTGCTAGAGAGAAAGCCCAACAAAGCTTGAGCATGGAGGATGATAAAGTCTTCTACAACATGATCCAAGCCCAAGTTCAACCTTCTTGAAGACACACAAGTATTGGGCCGAAATGCAAATTAGGCTAGATGCATATTTTATTTAGTTAAGTATTATTGGGCTGAACATTGTCTTAATTTAATTTAAGCCCAATTCCTTTTTAAATAATAGATTTTGTAAGACTTCTATTACTTGTTCTGCAAGTTAGGAGAGTAGGATTCCTATTGCTTGTTCTGCAAGTTAGGAAAGTAGGATTCCTATTACTTGTGCTGCAAGTTATCTATTTGCCTATAAATAGTTATGTAACCCTTTGGGGAGAACACAATTGATTTTAGCAATAAAATTGAGAGACTTCTTCTCTTTGGTTCTCTTGAGAACTCTTGAACTTATCAAGGTCTTCCTTGTGGCGTTCTTCTACCTTCCACCAATATATACCATAGGTTCTTGCTTTTCTAGGCAACGGGTCTTGGTCCAATACCATAGGTTCTTGTGTTTCTACACAACGGGTCTTGGTTTTACTTCTAATTTTTATTTTCTTTTGCTGCGTTTTTAACTTGTTATTGTTTTTTTTTCAAGTGTTCTTCGTCTTCTTCATATGAAACTCATCTTCTTTCGGTGAGGTCCATATCATTTGGCATCAGAGCTTAGGTTTAATTCGTGGGAGTTTCGTTTTTGTTTTTTTTTTCTTTGTCTTCTTGTCATGGACAAACCTTGATCTTGAATCCTTTTCCAAGCCATCACTAATATTGTTTGTCCCTCAAACCTATTGTCTTTACTTAGCCACCAAGTAAACCCTATCTTGTTCTCCAAGCAACCAAATCCCAAAGGTTTTCTTGCTCACCAAGAAACCTTCAAAAGCTCTACATCACATAAAGACTACTTGTTTCACAAGCCACCGTTCCCTCTCATTCCTTGGTACACAAGCTGCTACCAAAACTAGCTTGTTTTTGTCAAAAAGTTGCCTTGTTCCCCAAGTAAACCTCTTCTTATTATTTAGATTTTTTTTTCTTCATTGTTCGTTTAGTTTAGTAAAATATAAAAAAAAAAAGAGAAAAAAGAGAAAAAAAAGAAAAGAAAAAAAAAGAGAAAAGAAAAATCAATTCAAGAGGGGATTTTATTACATCGTGTGTAGCAAGTGCAATATCAAAGGTAATTCGTGGAGGTGTGCTTCATGAAAATCTTGAGGTAGTCATTCTTTCTTCAGCTTTGCGATTTCTTATTTGCCTAATTTGAAAATTCATTACTGCCATTTTACCCTACTGTCTAAAATTACCTTTTTGACCCTAGCACATAAAAGGACAAAACTACCCCACCTTTGGCTAAACCCTACCTTAATTAAACACCCCAAAATACACAAATTTCCTTCAAGGTTTAGTTTCATTGGAGTCTTCTTAAGTCTTATTGAGTCTTGCTGAGTCTTGCTAAGTCTTGTTGAGTATTCATTGTTTTGTTTTCCCTTGATTAAAATCTTGTGCTCATCTTGTTTATTGTTGGTTGATAGTTGAATTCCATAAGCTGATTTTTGATTAAGTCTTGAGTTCAATATAGAACCTATAGAGAAAAGTTGTGTGAGGGAAAAAGGCAAGAGTGTGTGAGTAACATTAGTAGAGAAAAGCCATATTAAAATTGTGTGAAACACGAGTGTGTGTTACAGTCTTGTGTGTATTGAGTGTAAACACGTGAGGTCATACTTGTGAGGTCCTTTTCTTTTACTAACGTTTCTTGCAGGATAAAATCATGTCTTCTAATAGTGAAAAGCCTGATTTGAGTAAGATCGAGTTCATGTTCCAAGCTATGCAACAACAATTTTCAAGGATAGAGTTAAGGTTTAATAATATTCATGATAAGTTGGAGGAACATGAAGCTGTCCTAGCCAAGGTAAAGCCAAGTGATACTTCTCATGAGAATGGCAATATTGTGAATAATGACTTTGATGATAAAGTTGATGATGAGTTTGATGATGATGAGTTTAGTAGAAGTGTTAAAGGTAACGATGGTAATAAAGGAGGTCGTGGAGATAGGTATTATGATAGGATAGATGGAAATTTAGGAAGTATCAAATTGAAGATTCCTTCCTTTCAAGGTAAGAATGATCCTGAGGCTTACTTAGAATGGGAAAAGAAAGTGGAGATGGTCTTTGATTGCCATAACTATTCCGAAGAAAAAAAGGTGAAACTTGCTGCTGTAGAGTTCACGGATTATGCAATCATTTGGTGGGACCAACTCATGCTTGGTAGACGTAGGAATAGAGAGCCCCCTATAGTTACATGGAATGAAATGAAACGTGTTATGAGAAAAAGGTTTGTTCCTAATCATTACTATAGAGAGCTTTATCAAAGGTTACAAGGTCTCACTCAAGGTTCTAAGAGTGTTGAGGATTATCATAAAGAAATGGAAATTATCATGATCAGAGCTAATGTTGAAAAGGATAGTGAAGCTACTATGGCTCGATTCTTACAAGGATTGAATCGTGAGATTGCTAATGTAGTGGAGTTACATCACTATGTGGAGTTTGATGATATGTTGCATATGGCTATCAAGGTTGAAAGGCAACTCAAGAGAAAAGGTTATTCATCTCGTTTTATGCAAGGTTCTAGTTCATCTTCTTCTTGGAAACCGAACACCTTTCGAAGGGATGATAAGACTACATTCAAACTTAAGACTGAATCCTCATTCAAGCCTAAGGGTGAGAGTGTCCAAAAGCCCAAACCCGAGGCTATCCAAGCATCCCAAGGTAAGAGTAGAGATATTAAGTGTTTTAGATGTTTGGGAAGAGGACACATTGCATCACAATGCCCAAACAAACGAGTCATGATTATGCGTGATGATGGTGATGTTGTAAGTGAAGATTCTGATGTTGATGATGAGATGCCACCATTGGAGGACATTAATGAGGATGATGACTATGTTGAGTTTGCTGCACATGGTGAAGCACTTGTAGCTCGTCGTGCATTAAGTGCCCAAGTTAAGGATGAAGATGAAGTGCAACGAGAAAATATTTTTCATACTAGATGCCACGTCAACAATAAGGTATGCTCTTTGATTATTGATGGTGGTAGTTGCACTAATGTTGCTAGCACTTATTTGGTTGACAAATTGAGTTTGCCCACTACAAAACATCCCAAACCATACAAACTTCAATGGCTCAATAATTGTGGAGAAGTAAATGTGACCAAGCAAGTATTGGTGCTATTTTCAATTGGAAGGTACAATGATAAAGTGTTGTGTGATGTTGTGCCTATGCATGCTGGTCATTTGCTTTTAGGAAGACCATGGCAATTTGATAGACATGTCATACATGATGGATTTACAAACCGTTATTCATTTACCATGGCTGGTAAGAAATTCACACTTGCACCCTTGAGTCCTACGGAGATTTATGAGGATCAATTGAGGTTGAAAGAGCAGAATGAATCACAACAAAGGTCGAAGAATCTAGATAAAGGCAAAGATATTGCAAAGAAAGAAAGAAAGGACGTGAGCTTCTATGCAAAGCAAAGTGATGTAAAGGCTGCTTTTTTAGCTAAGTGCCCAATCCTTTTGTTTTTATATAAAGAATCTTGTTTTAGTTCTAATGATCTTAAATCTTCTTTGCCTACTAATGTTGTGTCTCTTTTGAAGGAATTTGGAGATATATTCCCCGAGGAGATTCCAAATGGTTTGCCACCTATTAGGGGAATTGAGCATCAAATAGACCTTGTTCCTGGAGCTGCCATTCCCAACAGACCTGCCTATAGAAGTAATCCCGAGGAGACAAAGGAGCTTCAAAGGCAAGTTGACGAGCTCATGAAGAAAGGCTACGTTAGAGAGAGCATGAGTCCATGTGCTGTTCCTGTGTTACTTGTTCCTAAGAAGGATGGGACGTGGAGGATGTGTGTTGATTGTCGTGCCATCAACAAAATCACTGTAAAGTATCGCTATCCCATTCCTAGATTAGATGATATGCTTGATGAGTTACATGGTTCTTGCATCTTTTCTAAAATTGATTTGAAAAGTGGTTATCATCAAATTCGCATGAGAGAAGGTGATGAATGGAAAACTGCATTTAAGACTAAGCATGGTTTGTATGAATGGTTAGTTATGCCTTTTGGATTAACTAATGCACCTAGCACTTTCATGAGATTAATGAACCATGTCTTGCGTGCTTTCATTGGAAAATTTGTAGTTGTCTATTTTGATGATATCTTGATCTATAGTAGAAGTTTGCATGAACATATTGAACATTTAAAGAATGTGCTTAATGTCTTGAGAAAGGAAAAGTTGTATGCTAACCTTAAGAAATGTTCCTTTTGCACTGATAAGATTACATTTCTTGGATATGTTATTTCTTCTAAGGGTATAGCAGTAGAAGATGAAAAGGTCAAGGCAATTAAAGATTGGCCTATACCTAAGAATATCTCTGAGGTGCGTAGTTTTCATGGATTAGCTAGTTTCTATCGTAGGTTTGTTAGAGACTTCAGTACAATAGCTGCACCTCTAACTGATGTTGTTAAAAAGAATGTTGGATTTAAATGGGGTCTTGAGCAAGATCATGCTTTTAACTTGCTTAAAGAGAAGCTTTGTTCTGCAGCTTTATTATCCTTACCTGACTTTTCTAAAACTTTTGAGATTGAGTGTGATGCTTCAAGTATAGGTATTGGAGCTGTTTTAATGCAGGAGAAGCGCCCCATTGCTTTTTTCAGTGAGAAGTTAAGTGGAGCTGCCCTTAACTATCCCACATATGATAAAGAGATGTATGCATTAGTGAGGGCCTTGGAAACATGGCAACACTATTTATGGCCCAAGGAATTTGTCATCCACACTGATCATGAGTCCTTGAAGCACTTGAAAGGACAAAGCAAGTTGAACAAGCGTCATGCCAAGTGGATGGAGTTCATTGAAACATTTCCATATGTGATCAAATATAAACAAGGTAAAGAAAATGTCGTGGCTGATGCATTATCTCGAAGGTATACTCTAATCACTACTCTTAATGCAAAACTACTTGGATTTGAGTATATTAAAGACTTGTATGCTACTGATGAGGATTTTGAAAATGTGTTCATTACATGTGAGAAAACTGGTTTTGGAAAGTTTTATAGGCATGATGGATTCTTATTTAGGGAAAATAGATTATGTGTGCCTAGGAGTTCTTTAAGAGAATTACTTGTTAGAGAAGCCCATAGTGGTGGGTTAATGGGACATTTTGGAGTAAAGAAAACTTTAGATATATTGCATGATCACTTCTTTTGGCCTAACATGAAAAGAGATGTTGAAAAATTGTGTGAGAGATGTGTCACTTGTAAACAAGCTAAGTCTAGAGTTATGAATCATGGTCTTTATACTCCATTGCCTATTCCTACTGCTCCTTGGACTGACATTTCTATGGACTTTGTTTTGGGGTTACCAAGAACAAAGAGAGGTAGAGATTCTGTTTTTGTTGTTGTTGATAGGTTCTCTAAGATGGCTCACTTCATTGCTTGTCACAAGACAGATGATGCAAGTAACATTGCCGATTTATTCTTCAAGGAAATTGTTCGTCTACATGGGGTTCCGAGGACCATTGTTTCTGACCGTGATGTGAAGTTCCTTAGCTATTTTTGGAAAACATTATGGGGAAAGTTAGGAACAAAGCTATTGTTTTCAACTACTTGTCATCCACAAACCGATGGTCAAACTGAAGTAGTCAATCGTACTTTGTCTACTTTGTTGAGGTCCATTATTCAAAAGAATTTGAAGAATTGGGAAGATTGTTTGCCTCATGTGGAGTTTGCTTACAATAGAAGTGTGCATTCCACTACTAGTTATTCTCCATTTGAAGTTGTCTATGGTTTTAATCCACTCACTCCATTGGATCTTTTACCACTACCTATTGAGGAGAGAGCTAGTTTGGATGGGGAAAAGAAAGCTGATTTTGTTAAGCAACTACATGAGAAGGTACGTCAAAACATTAAAAAGAGGACTGAGCAATATGCTACTCAAGCCAACAAGCATCGCAAGAAAGTTGTCTTTGAACCTGGTGATTGGGTTTGGGTACATATGCGTAAAGAGAGATTTCCTGCTCAGCGTCGCTCCAAGTTGCAACCTCGAGGAGATGGACCATTCCAAGTGATTAAGAAGATCAATGACAATGCTTATAAGTTAGATCTTCCAGGTGAGTATAATGTTAGTGCTACATTTAATGTTTCTGATCTTTCTCCCTTTGATATGGATGTAGGTGATTCTGATTTGAGGACAAATCCTTTCGAGGAGAGGGGGAATGATGGAGATCCAAGCTCACAAAGCTCAAGTCATGTTCGTGATGATCGTGATCCTTTGAGTATCCATGGAGGTCCAATTACAAGAGCTAAATCAAAGATGATGCAACAAGCCTTGGCTGGTTTCATTGATATTGCTAGAGAGAAAGCCCAACAAAGCTTGAGCATGGAGGATGATAAAGTCTTCTACAACATGATCCAAGCCCAAGTTCAACCTTCTTGAAGACACACAAGTATTGGGCCGAAATGCAAATTAGGCTAGATGCATATTTTATTTAGTTAAGTATTATTGGGCTGAACATTGTCTTAATTTAATTTAAGCCCAATTCCTTTTTAAATAATAGATTTTGTAAGACTTCTATTACTTGTTCTGCAAGTTAGGAGAGTAGGATTCCTATTGCTTGTTCTGCAAGTTAGGAAAGTAGGATTCCTATTACTTGTGCTGCAAGTTATCTATTTGCCTATAAATAGTTATGTAACCCTTTGGGGAGAACACAATTGATTTTAGCAATAAAATTGAGAGACTTCTTCTCTTTGGTTCTCTTGAGAACTCTTGAACTTATCAAGGTCTTCCTTGTGGCGTTCTTCTACCTTCCACCAATATATACCATAGGTTCTTGCTTTTCTAGGCAACGGGTCTTGGTCCAATACCATAGGTTCTTGTGTTTCTACACAACGGGTCTTGGTTTTACTTCTAATTTTTATTTTCTTTTGCTGCGTTTTTAACTTGTTATTGTTTTTTTTTCAAGTGTTCTTCGTCTTCTTCATATGAAACTCATCTTCTTTCGGTGAGGTCCATATCACATGATAAAGAGATGAAGAAGCATTAAATACCATTGGCCTTGTCATCTTCTTTATTAGCCAAAGTTGGCAGCAACCTCCAGCCCCTCTCGTTCCCTCCATTTTCTCTAAGTTTCTAGCAATATTCACCTTGTAGAACTGCCTTAATCCCCTAATGAATCGATAAACGTTAGTAACGAAAATCGATCCTCATCATAGCTCAAGCTATGTTTGTCATATGAAGAGCTAAATCCAAGTATTTGAGGAGATCTGAAACTCTGTCAAGTTTGGTTATTGACAAAGGTAAGATAAGAAGTTAGTTTTTTCATTTATGTTTATGGTATGGAGTTGTATGATGTTGGTATAGTCTACTTAGCGTGTTAAAGTGAAAGAAAGCTAAAGGTCTGAATGATGATGCTTACAACTTTGAAGAAGTAAAGGAAAGGAATTGGTGCCACCAAGCAATTATGTGTTTCGGTGTAATCGAGGTAAGGAATTTATGTAACGGACATAGGGTGACTATGTCCGCATGTTTTTAAGTGTTTTGGAGAGAAGTAGAAGTTGGTTTTTATGCAGGAAGTTTACATTTCGAGTTTTACTCCTAGTTACCAAAATGCTAGGAGCAGCTGACTGCCTTAAGTAGCAACCAACTGCCTTAAGTAGCAACCAACTGCCTTAAGTAGCAACCAACTGCCTAGAGACAACCAAAGCATAGATTTTCGAAAACCGAGACAAACTAGTTGACTGCTATATAAGACAATCGACTGCTATTTTCCAGAAAGCCTTCAGTTTCAAAACAGTTGATTGCTATTTACGTGAAAAGTATTCTGTTTGAGAAACCAGTCGACTGCCCTCTTTTTAGAAGCATTCTATTTGCGAAAATAATCGACTGCTATATGACCAGTTGACTGCCTTTTTATCGAAAAGTATTCTATTTCAAAACCAGCCGACTGCTATATGGACCAGTCGACTACCTCATGTGTTTTCAGAATTTCAAAATAACAAAATTTATAAAAGAAAATAATTTTGATAAATGAAAATATGCAATAGTAGTTGATTGCCCTATAAAGCCAGTCGACTGCCCCCTTTGGAAAGAAGCTTTGAAACTTATTTCAGAAAAAGATGATTGTCATTGCAAAAAGCTATATGACTGATGAGTGTCGTCAATCACCAAAAATAAAATTTCCTAACTCTACTATGTAGATAGCGGAGTAAGGGTCGAACCCACAGAGACTGAATTTTTTTAAGTTAATTATTAAATTAAAAATCTAATCTTAGGGTTTAGGGAAAGAAGAAGTTTGGGGGTTTTGTAAACTATTCCAAAATAAAGAAAACAAGAATTATTAAATATAAAAAAACAAATAGCAAAAAGCTTCAGTTACGAAGCAATCAATCATTCTTGGATTTTGATGTTGATCATTGATTACAAAATATCACTGTCAATTAAATAGTCAACCGTAGCATAACAACAAGCTCTGTTACACCATCTTTCCTTACTGAGTCGTTAGTTAAAACAAGCTCTTTAACTAATCTCTAACTACTTAACCTACCTAGAACAAGCTCTCTAGATATAAGTTGTAGCAGCATTAACAACAAGAAAGATATGGGTTGACATTAGATAACAAACACATAAGCTCGGTTCATTTAATCTAAACCTTAATTCTCCTCCATCCCTAGTGATTAACTCCACAAGCAATTACGGACTTATGTTTTTAATCTGGCGGTAGATTATTTAATTTAACTAAATAGTGTGCACCCTATCTAATCAAACAAACAATCATTATAATGTGCTCAAAGAATCTTGGATACTTAGTCAACAATTATATAATAGGTTCAAGAATCTCACAACATGCTTTTCCCAAGAATAATCAATTTACCTCATAACTGAATAAGAAAACTACTCACTAGTCATATTCAAGATCATAAAATTCAAGTTTAATATTATAGAGATTACAAATATCATGCAAGAAACAATCAAAGAAGCAATCTTTAATAATATAAAATCAGAATTAATAATCAAGATTATAAACTAGCAAGCAAGAACACACAAATAATTTTAATTTAAATAAAGAAAACAAAATCAGAATTAAAAATAATAAAGAAATCAGCAACTAATTAAAAATAAAGAAAAAAAATAAAATTTTATTAAAAACCCTAAAGAAAATCCTACAAGTCTAAAAGAGAAGATGATGGAGATCCAAGCTCACAAAGCTCAAGTCATGTTCGTGATGATCGTGATCCTTTGAGTATCCATGGAGGTCCAATTACAAGAGCTAAATCAAAGATGATGCAACAAGCCTTGGCTGGTTTCATTGATATTGCTAGAGAGAAAGCCCAACAAAGCTTGAGCATGGAGGATGATAAAGTCTTCTATAACATGATCCAAGCCCAAGTTCAACCTTCTTGAAGACACACAAGTATTGGGCCAAAATGCAAATTAGGCTAGATGCATATTTTATTTAGTTAAGTATTATTGGGCTGAACATTGTCTTAATTTAATTTAAGCCCAATTCCTTTTTAAATAATAGATTTTGTAAGACTTCTATTACTTGTTCTGCAAGTTAGGAGAGTAGGATTCCTATTGCTTGTTCTGCAAGTTTGCTATTTCCTATTCTGCAAGTTAGGAAAGTAGGATTCCTATTACTTGTGCTGCAAGTTATCTATTTGCCTATAAATAGTTATGTAACCCTTTGGGGAGAACACAATTGATTTTAGCAATAAAATTGAGAGACTTCTTCTCTTTGGTTCTCTTGAGAACTCTTGAACTTATCAAGGTCTTCCTTGTGGCGTTCTTCTACCTTCCACCAATATATACCATAGGTTCTTGCTTTTCTAGGCAACGGGTCTTGGTCCAATACCATAGGTTCTTGTGTTTCTACACAACGGGTCTTGGTTTTACTTCTAATTTTTATTTTCTTTTGCTGCGTTTTTAACTTGTTATTGTTTTTTTTTCAAGTGTTCTTCGTCTTCTTCATATGAACCTCATATTCTTTCGGTGAGGTCCATATCATTTGGTATCAGAGCTTAGGTTTAATTCGTGAGAGTTTCGTTTTTGTTTTTTTTTTCTTTGTCTTCTTGTCGTGGACAAACCTTGATCTTGAATCCTTTTCCAAGCCACCACTAATATTGTTTGTCCCTCAAACCTATTGTCTTTACTTAGCCACCAAGTAAACCCTATCTTGTTCTCCAAGTAACCAAATCCCAAAGGTTTTCTTGCTCACCAAGAAACCTTCAAAAGCTCTACATCACATAAAGACTACTTGTTTCACAAACCACCATTCCCTCTCATTCCTTGCCACACAAGCTGCTACCAAAACTAGCTTGTTTTTGTCAAAAAGTTGCCTTGTTCCCCAAGTAAACCTCTTCTTATTATTTAGACTTTTTGTTTTTTTTCTTCATTGTTCGTTTACTTTAGTAAAATATAAAAAAAAGAAAAAAGAGAAAAAAAAGAAAAAAGAGAGAAAAGAAAAATCAATTCAAGAGGGGATTTATTACATCATGTGTAGCAAGTGCAACATCAAAGGTAATTCGTGGAGGTGTGCTTCATCAAAATCTTGAGGTAGTCAATCTTTCTTGAGCTTTGAGATTTCTTATTTGCCTAATTTGAAAATTTATTGCTGCCATTCTACCCTACTGCCTAAAATTACCTTTTTGACCCTACCACATAAAAGGACAAAACTACCCCACCTTTGGCTAAACCCTACCCTAATTAAACACCCCAAAACACACATATTTCCTTCAAGGTTTAGTTTCATTAGAGTCTTCTTAAGCCTTATTGAGTCTTGCAAAGTCTTGTTGAGTCTTCATTGTTTTGTTTTCCCTTGATTAAAATCTTGTGCCTAGCTTGTTTTGTTGGTTGATAGTTGAATTCCATAAGCTGATTTTTTATTAAGTCTTGAGTTCAATATAGAACCTATAGAGAAAAGTTGTGTGAGGGAAACAAGGCAAGAGTGTGTGAGTAACATTAGTAGAGAAAAGCCATATTAAAATTGTGTGAAACACGAGTGTGAGTGTAACATTCTTGTGTGTATTAAGTGTAAACACGTGAGGTCATACTTGTGAGGTCTGTTTCTTTTACTAACGTTTCTTGCAGGTTACAATTATGTCTTCTAATAGTGAAAAGCTTGATTTGAGTAACATTGAGATCATGTTCCTAGCCATGCAACAACAACTTTCAAGAATAGAGTCGAAGTTGATTAAATATGATAAGTTGGAGCAACATGGCGTTGCCCTAGCTAAGGTAAACCAAGATAATACTTCTTATGCATGTGATAATGTTGCTAATAATAAGTTGGATAGCAATTACGAAGAAGATTTTGATGATGATTCTATGCTGCAATTAAAGGATGATGAGGATAGTATGGAATTACCCATGGATGGAAAGGAATATATAGCATGTCAAACTTTAAGTGTGCTAATGAAAGATGAGGATCAATTGAGATTAAAAGAGAGTGAGAAAAAAATAGTGAGTGAAGATGAGGTTAAGCAAAAAGAGAAAACAATCAAGATTGAGTGTGATGCTTCAAGCATAGGCATCAAAGTTGTTTTAATGCAGGAGAAGCGCCCCATTGCTTTTTTCAGTGAGAAGTTAAGTGGAGCTGCCCTTAACTATCCCACATATGATAAAGAGATGTATGCATTAGTGAGGGCATTGGAAACATGGCAACATTATTTATGGCCCAAGGAATTCGTCATCCACACTGATCATGAGTCTTTGAAGCACTTGAAAGGACAAAGCAAATTGAACATGCGTCATGCCAAGTGGATGGAGTTCATTGAAACATTTCCATATGTGATCAAATATAAACAAGGTAAAGAAAATGTCGTGGCTGATGCATTATCTCGAAGGTATACTCTAATCACTACTCTTAATGCAAAACTACTTGGATTTGAGTATATTAAAGACTTGTATGCTACTGATGAGGATTTTGAAAATGTGTTCATTGCATGTGAGAAAACTGGTTTTGGAAAGTTTTATAGGCATGATGGATTCTTATTTAGGGAAAATAGATTATGTGTGCCTAGGAGTTCTTTAAGAGAATTACTTGTTAGAGAAGCCCATAGTGGTGGGTTAATGGGACATTTTGGAGTAAAGAAAACTTTAGATATATTGCATGATCACTTCTTTTGGCCTAACATGAAAAGAGATGTTGAAAAATTGTGTGAGAGATGTGTCACTTGTAAACAAGCTAAGTCTAGAGTTATGAATCATGGTCTTTATACTCCATTGCCTATTCCTACTGCTCCTTGGACTGACATTTCTATGGACTTTGTTTTGGGGTTACCAAGAACAAAGAGAGGTAGAGATTCTGTTTTTGTTGTTGTTGATAGGTTCTCTAAGATGGCTCACTTCATTGCTTGTCACAAGACAGATGATGCAAGTAACATTGCCGATTTATTCTTCAAGGAAATTGTTCGTCTACATGGGGTTCCGAGGACCATTGTTTCTGACCGTGATGTGAAGTTCCTTAGCTATTTTTGGAAAACATTATGGGGAAAGTTAGGAACAAAGCTATTGTTTTCAACTACTTGTCATCCACAAACCGATGGTCAAACTGAAGTAGTCAATCGTACTTTGTCTACTTTGTTGAGGTCCATTATTCAAAAGAATTTGAAGAATTGGGAAGATTGTTTGCCTCATGTGGAGTTTGCTTACAATAGAAGTGTGCATTCCACTACTAGTTATTCTCCATTTGAAGTTGTCTATGGTTTTAATCCACTCACTCCATTGGATCTTTTACCACTACCTATTGAGGAGAGAGCTAGTTTGGATGGGGAAAAGAAAGCTGATTTTGTTAAGCAACTACATGAGAAGGTACGTCAAAACATTAAAAAGAGGACTGAGCAATATGCTACTCAAGCCAACAAGCATCGCAAGAAAGTTGTCTTTGAACCTGGTGATTGGGTTTGGGTACATATGCGTAAAGAGAGATTTCCTGCTCAGCGTCGCTCCAAGTTGCAACCTCGAGGAGATGGACCATTCCAAGTGATTAAGAAGATCAATGACAATGCTTATAAGTTAGATCTTCCAGGTGAGTATAATGTTAGTGCTACATTTAATGTTTCTGATCTTTCTCCCTTTGATATTGATGTAGGTGATTCTGATTTGAGGACAAATCCTTTCGAGGAGAGGGGGAATGATGGAGATCCAAGCTCACAAAGCTCAAGTCATGTTCGTGATGATCGTGATCCTTTGAGTATCCATGGAGGTCCAATTACAAGAGCTAAATCAAAGATGATGCAACAAGCCTTGGCTGGTTTCATTGATATTGCTAGAGAGAAAGCCCAACAAAGCTTGAGCATGGAGGATGATAAAGTCTTCTACAACATGATCCAAGCCCAAGTTCAACCTTCTTGAAGACACACAAGTATTGGGCCGAAATGCAAATTAGGCTAGATGCATATTTTATTTAGTTAAGTATTATTGGGCTAAACATTGTCTTAATTTAATTTAAGCCCAATTCCTTTTTAAATAATAGATTTTGTAAGACTTCTATTACTTGTTCTGCAAGTTAGGAGAGTAGGATTCCTATTGCTTGTTCTGCAAGTTTGCTATTTCCTATTCTGCAAGTTAGGAAAGTAGGATTCCTATTACTTGTGCTGCAAGTTATCTATTTGCCTATAAATAGTTATGTAACCCTTTGGGGAGAACACAATTGATTTTAGCAATAAAATTGAGAGACTTCTTCTCTTTGGTTCTCTTGAGAACTCTTGAACTTATCAAGGTCTTCCTTGTGGCGTTCTTCTACCTTCCACCAATATATACCATAGGTTCTTGCTTTTCTAGGCAACGGGTCTTGGTCCAATACCATAGGTTCTTGTGTTTCTACACAACGGGTCTTGGTTTTACTTCTAATTTTTATTTTCTTTTGCTGCGTTTTTAACTTGTTATTGTTTTTTTTTCAAGTGTTCTTCGTCTTCTTCATATGAACCTCATCTTCTTTCGGTGAGGTCCATATCAGAAGAGGGATAAGAGGGATTTGAAGGATTTGAGGGCTAAGAGGGATGCTGTTTATGAGAGCCTTGTGCTCTTTATATAGGCCTAAGGAAGAGTTTAAAAGACTTTCCTAAGCAATGTGGGATTCAGATAAGAGTTTACTTGGGAAACAAGTACTTTGACTAGTCAAACTCTTACCTTTATCTCATCATCTTTTTACAATTATTTTCTAAGTAAAATTCCTAAGGCTTATTTTTATTAATTAATTACAGATCTAAGATAAAATAAAATTAAGAAATTATCTTCTCTCAACAAAATCTGGTCTTGAACTTGCTTTGTTGGAATTTCTTCTCAATCTCGTTTTTTTTTGCCCAGAATTTCGTACTGATTTTGTCCAGACGTTTGACCCACCAAATGAACTCCGATTTTTGCGATCTTGTGCATTCTGGAAACCTTGAGAAGTCCTCTACAACTGATGGAGATCCAGATGGAGATCCACTTGCTCGTGATGTTCGTGATGCTAAGGATCCATTGGTCATCCAAGGAGGTCCAATTACCCGAGCTCGAGCTAAGAAAATGCAACAAGCCCTGGCCTCATTCATGCAACAAGCTCTGGCATCATTGAAGTGTCAAGGAAGCTTCCATGAAGAGTCACAAGACATCTATACTTGCTTGGAAGCCCAAACGACATGAGCATGGTTTACTATCTTATTTTAGCTTAACAATAAGATGGGCTAAGTGTTTGGATAGCCCACGTTTGAGTCTTGTTGTGTCTTGGACTATTTATTTTATGTAACTAGGTTTAGGCATGAATTTGGGTTTAGTTTTATTTTTCTATTGGTGTTAATTCCAGCCCACTTGTTTATGGGCTTAAGTGCTAGGTATTATTATAAATACCTTGTAAACGCTATTGATGAGATCAGATCAGTTAAGTGAATTTTCAGATATTGAGTGTGCCTTTCTCTTGGGTTCCCTCTCTACTAGGCTTATCAAGGTCTTCTTCCTTGTGGCGCCTCCTTCTTCACCATCCACCATTGCTATACCTTAGGTTCTCGAATTCTTATTCGTAGGGTCAAGGTCCAATACCTTGGGTTCGAGTCTCTTTAGGCTTTGGGTCTAGGTTTCATAAGGTATCCTTCATCGTCTTTTGCTTCTATCCAGTTGCGTTTCAGTTCCTTCAAACTCCAACCTACGAGTTCTTCTGTCCGTGCGCATCAGTTGGTATTCAGAGCTCCAGTTCCGATTTTCTGGTTTGTTCGTGCGTCACTCACTTTTTTATAATTTTTTTTTCTTTTGTTCGTTCCACTTTCTGGTTTGTTTGTGTGTTCCTAGCCGCCACTTATTTCTTCACCCTAAAACCCTAGCCACCACTTATTTCATTACACAAAAAACCCTAGCCACCACTTATTTCATTACACAAAAAACCCTAGCCACCACTTATTTCATTACACAAAAAAACCCTAGCCGCACCCCTCAAAAATAAACTCCTTGCCGCACCCTAAAAAAAAAAAAAAAAAAAACCCTAGCCGCAATTACTCAAAACCCTGTCGCACCCCTTCAACAAACCCTAGCCGCAATTCCTCAAAACCCTGTCGCACTCCTTCAAAAAAACCCTAGCCGCGCTCCTCCTCTTTTCAAGGAAACCGCAACACTCAGAGTTGAAAAAAAAAAAAACAGAAAAAAAAAAAGAATTCAAAAAAACAGAAAAAAAAAAAGAATTCGGAAAAAAAAAAAATTTTTTTTGCGGTACTGTTCAAACCGAAAATTTTGGTTGAGTTAGGAGGCGTGCGAGTACCCGTTTTAAAGGAAACGACGAAAGAAAACGACCCCGTGTCACGGGCCCCACCCTATCTTGGCCAAATTCCATCGTCTTCTTATAGTTTTAGGCCATTTTTTATTTTTTTTGTCATTTTAGTGATTTTTCTTAATTTTTTTTTATTCTGTCTTTCTTTCTTTGAGTCATCCTAGCCCTAGCCACACCTTTCTGTGCAAAAAAAAAAAAGGGAAAAGAATTCGAAAAAAAAAAAAATTCAAAAAAAAAAAAAAGAGAAGAATTCAAAAAAAAAAAAAAAAAAATCTTGGTGACAATACTTGGTGAATTAGTTGATTCTGTGAGGTTGATTCTTTGATTGAGTCTCTAGTGCGATTGTGAACCTATAGAGTTAAGGTAGAGTAAGGGAAAAAGGCAGGAGTGTGTGAGAAACATTAGTAGAGAAAA
Organism: Heritiera fomes; assembly: GCA_032173925.1. Lineage (NCBI taxonomy): Eukaryota > Viridiplantae > Streptophyta > Magnoliopsida > Malvales > Malvaceae > Heritiera > Heritiera fomes. The sequence continues at coordinate 32,060,523 of JAPDPM010000002.1, read as the reverse complement.
GCCAAATTACTTGAGTGAAACACGAGTGTACACACGTGAGGATATCTTTGTTGAAAATGTCTTCTGAAGGTGATAAGTCCGACTTTAAAAAGATTGAATTCATGCTTCAGGCAATGCAACAACAGTTCCAACGGATGGACGTGAAATTCAATGACATTCATTACATGGATTTAGAGGAGATGTTGCATGTGGCCATCAAGGTGGAAAGGCAACTCAAAAGGAAAGGTACATCCCGTTTTACTTCTAGTTCAGTTCCTGTTTGGAAATCTAACACCTTTCATAGGGATGATAAGCCTGTGCCTACGCATAAGTCAGAGAGCTTTGCTAAACCCAAGCCTGAGGGCCCTCCAAAGCCCAAGACTGAACCTGCCCAAGCATCCCAGAGCAGGACACGTGACATTAAGTGTTTCAAGTGCTTAGGACGTGGACATATTGCCTCACAGTGTCCCAACCGTAGAGTGATGATCATGCATGGGAATGGAGATGTTGAGAGTGAAGGTTCTGAACTCGGTGTAGAAGATGAGATGCCTGCGTTAGAAGATGTCGACGAAGAAGAAGTTGTTGAGTATGCTGCTCATGGTGAAGCACTTGTTGCTAGGCGTGCTCTTACTACTCATGTGAAGTTTGAGGATGAGGCACAGCGCGAGAACATCTTCCATACGAGATGCCATATTAGTGACAAGGTATGTACTGTAATCATTGATGGTGGGAGTTGTACTAATGTTGCTAGCACATACCTTGTTGATAAGTTAAAGTTGCCCACTACAAAGCATCACCACCCATATAAGTTGCAGTGGATTAATGACTGTGGTGAAGTCAACGTGGTGAAGCAAGTCTTGGTTCCGTTTCGTATTGGAAGGTATCACGATGAGGTGTTGTGTGACGTGGTGCCCATGCAAGCTAGCCACCTATTGCTGGGTAGACCGTGGCAGTATGATCGGAGAGTCATCCACGACGGTTACACTAACCGTTACTCCTTTACTATGGATGGCAAGAAGATCGCTCTTGCTCCCCTTAGCCCTAAGGAGATTTATGAGGACCAATTAAGGCTAAAGGAGCAACATGAAGAGCAACGGAAGCAAGGTAACGAAAAGAAAGAAAAGAAGGAAAACAAGGAAAGCAAAACAGTGAGCTGCTATGCCAAATCCCGAGATGTGAAGACTGCATTTCTTGCTAAGTCTCCTATCCTTTTACTCTTATTTAAAGATTCTTATTTTATTGATGCAGAACTCCGTGATACTTTGCCTACTGATGTTGTCTCATTGTTGCAGGAGTTCGAGGATGTATTCCCTGCGGAGATCCCAAGTGGATTACCACCGATTCGTGGGATCGAGCATATGATTGACCTTGTCCCCGGAGCTACCATTCCTAACCGTCCAGCCTACAGAAGTAATCCTGAGGAGACGAAGGAGCTTCAAAGGCAAGTTGAGGAGCTCATGAGGAAAGGTTATGTGAGAGAGAGCATGAGTCCATGCGCCGTGCCAGTGCTGCTTGTGCCAAAAAAAGATGGGACGTGGAGGATGTGCGTTGACTGTCGAGCCGTCAACAAAATCACTGTAAAGTATCGCTATCCTATTCCTAGGCTAGATGACATGCTTGATGAGTTGCATGGTGCATGCCTGTTTTCTAAAATTGATTTAAAGAGCGGATATCACCAAATTCGTATGCGAGAAGGTGATGAATGGAAAACCGCATTCAAGACTAAACATGGTCTCTACGAGTGGTTAGTTATGCCTTTTGGCTTGACTAATGCACCCAGTACTTTCATGCGTTTAATGAACCATGTTTTACGTGATTTCATTGGTAAGTATGTGGTTGTCTATTTTGATGATATTTTGATATACAGTAAGAGCCAGCATGAGCATGTTGAGCATCTTAGGAATGTTCTTACTGTTTTGAGGAATGCAAGTTTGTATGCCAATTTTAAGAAATGTACATTCTGCACTGATAAGGTTGTTTTTCTTGGGTATGTCGTTTCTTCACATGGCATTTCTGTTGATATTGAGAAGGTAAAGGCAATTAAAGAATGGCCTGTACCAAAGTCTGTTTCTGAGGTGCGTAGTTTCCATGGTTTAGCTAGTTTCTATCGTCGATTCGTTAGAGATTTTAGCACTATAGCCGCACCTTTGATCGAAGTGGTCAAAAAGAATGTTGCATTTCATTGGGGTCCTGCACAAGAGCATGCTTTTAATTTGCTTAAAGATAAACTTTGTTCTGCTCCTTTGTTATCTCTGCCTGACTTTACTAAAACTTTTGAGATTGAGTGCGATGCCTCAGGTGTAGGTATTGGCGCTGTGCTTATGCAGGAAAAACGCCCAATTGCTTTCTTTAGTGAGAAGTTAAGTGGAGCAACACTTAACTATCCCACATATGACAAGGAGATGTACGCGTTAGTGAGGGCCTTGGAGACATGGCAACATTACTTGTGGCCCAAAGAATTTATCATCCACACTGATCATGAGTCCTTGAAGCATTTGAAAGGACAGAGTAAGCTGCATAAGCGTCATGCCAAGTGGATAGAGTTCATTGAGATGTTCCCGTACGTGATCAAGTACAAACAAGGTAAAGAGAACGTCGTAGCTGATGCGTTATCTCGTAGGTATACTCTTATCACTACTCTTGATGCTAAACTTTTAGGATTTGAGTATATCAAAGAACAGTATGCTGATGATGTTGATTTTGGCAATGTTTATGATGCATGTGCTACATCTGGTTTTGGCAAGTTCTTTAGGCATGATGGGTTCTTATTTAGAGAAAATAAATTATGTGTGCCTAGGAGTTCATTGCGCGAGCTGTTCGTTAGAGAAGCCCATAGTGGAGGATTAATGGGTCACTTTGGGGTTAGGAAAACTCTAGATGTTTTGCAAGACCATTTCTTTTGGCCTAACATGAGGAGAGATGTAGAGAGGTTATGTGCTAGATGCATTTCATGTAGGCAAGCTAAGTCTAGAGTTCATAATCATGGTTTATATACTCCTTTACCCATTCCTACTACTCCGTGGACTGATATCTCTATGGATTTTGTTTTGGGCTTGCCTCGAACAAAACGCGGTAAAGATTCTGTTTTTGTTGTGGTTGACAGGTTCTCTAAGATGGCTCATTTCATTGCTTGCCACAAGACGGATGACGCGAGCAACGTTGCTGACCTTTTCTTCAAAGAGATAGTACGTCTACATGGTGTACCAAGGACCATTGTTTCTGATCGAGATGCAAAGTTCCTTAGTTACTTTTGGAAGACGTTATGGGGAAAGTTGGGAACTAAATTGTTATTCTCCACCACTTGTCACCCCCAGACTGATGGACAGACTGAGGTCGTCAACCGAACCCTATCTACATTATTGAGGTCCATTATTCAGAAAAATTTGAAGAATTGGGAAGATTGCTTGCCCCATGTGGAGTTTGCATATAACCGCAGTGTCCACTCCACTACTAGTTGCTCTCCATTCGAAGTTGTTTATGGCTTCAATCCTCTTACTCCTTTGGATTTGTTGCCATTACCTAGTGCGGAGCAGAGTAATTTGGATGGAGAACAGAAGGCTAAGTTTGTGAAGCAACTCCATGAGAGAGTTCGTCAAGCTATTGAAAAGAAGACTGAGCAATATACCACCCAAGCAAATAAGCATCGAAAGAAAGTAGTCTTTGAGCCTGGTGATTGGGTTTGGGTGCATATGAGAAAGGAGAGGTTTCCTGTTCAGCGACGAACCAAGCTGCATCCCCGAGGAGATGGACCATTCCAAGTCATAGCGAGGATCAACGATAATGCCTACAAATTGGATCTTCCTGGTGAGTATGGTGTATCTGCTACTTTTAATGTTTCTGATCTTTCTCCCTTTTCTTTTGATGAAGGTATATGCGATTTGAGGACAAATCCTTTTGAGGAGAGGGGGAATGATGGAGATCCAGATGGAGATCCACTTGCTCGTGATGTTCGTGATGCTAAGGATCCATTGGTCATCCAAGGAGGTCCAATTACCCGAGCTCGAGCTAAGAAAATGCAACAAGCCCTGGCCTCATTCATGCAACAAGCTCTGGCATCATTGAAGTGTCAAGGAAGCTTCCATGAAGAGTCACAAGACATCTATACTTGCTTGGAAGCCCAAACGACATGAGCATGGTTTACTATCTTATTTTAGCTTAACAATAAGATGGGCTAAGTGTTTGGATAGCCCACGTTTGAGTCTTGTTGTGTCTTGGACTATTTATTTTATGTAACTAGGTTTAGGCATGAATTTGGGTTTAGTTTTATTTTTCTATTGGTGTTAATTCCAGCCCACTTGTTTATGGGCTTAAGTGCTAGGTATTATTATAAATACCTTGTAAACGCTATTGATGAGATCAGATCAGTTAAGTGAATTTTCAGATATTGAGTGTGCCTTTCTCTTGGGTTCCCTCTCTACTAGGCTTATCAAGGTCTTCTTCCTTGTGGCGCCTCCTTCTTCACCATCCACCATTGCTATACCTTAGGTTCTCGAATTCTTATTCGTAGGGTCAAGGTCCAATACCTTGGGTTCGAGTCTCTTTAGGCTTTGGGTCTAGGTTTCATAAGGTATCCTTCATCGTCTTTTGCTTCTATCCAGTTGCGTTTCAGTTCCTTCAAACTCCAACCTACGAGTTCTTCTGTCCGTGCGCATCAACAACTTTCATGAAGGCCACTTCTTGAGATCAGGTCGTTAAATTGGTCAAAAATGTCAATCTTTCAAGCTGGACAGAAAATACTGCACTTTGCTCCTTTTAGCTCCTTTTTATTCCAACTTTGATATTTAATACCTAAAACATAAAATAAACATTAGTAAGCTCTTTTAGGCATAAAACATCAATAAAGCAAATATATTAGCCCATATAAAATTCACAAAATATCATCCTATCAAATTCCCCCACACTTAGCTTTTGCTAGTCCTCTAGCAAACCTAAACTAACTTCCTAAAGAACTAAATCCTAAAGTCCTAATCTTAAAATCCTTTTCTTAAAACCTAACTCACTTTCGTAGGAATCACAATTGCATTTAGCTTATGCAATAAGCCTTTAAACCCCTAGGTCACCCCTAGTGGACGAGTTGTGTCTCGTGAGGGCTTTCAGAAGATATACCCACAAAATCTTTTGCTTAAGACTCAATCCTAAAAATTCAAAATAAGACTCAAAAATTAAAAATTAAGACTCAAAACAAGATTAAGATCATGAACATATTTTCAAATCTTTCAATTCTTAACTCATAACTTCAACAAGAGTCAAATAATCAAGTCAATCATATTCTAATCATTACTTCTCATATTCTTGCATACTTCTAAATAAATTCATGCAAAATTCACAATCAATACAATTGAAACATATAATATCAACTTTGCAATTATCCAATTTACATTACTACAAACAAAGTCAATAGATCAAGAACTTTTTTTTTCTATTTTCTCTTCCTTCTTTTTTTTTTTTTGAGGTTTCAATAATGGTTTCCCTAAGTACTTACTTGCCTTTTTACGCGAATGTTAATATTGGTGATACCAACACCCGGTTACTCAACAAGTAAGCCCTCTTTTAGAGTGCTTTGCATACTCATATTTCAAGTCACTTCAAGAATTCAATCAATAAGAGCAAGCAACTCAAAACATTGGAGTAGAATTTAAAGCTTTCAACCTCTATTTTTCTTTTTTTTTCTTATGTTCTTGTCTATTTATCCTTGGCTTATACCAACTTCAATGAACTAATCACATTATCAATATCATATGATCAATCATATTTAATCATGAACTCACATAAATTCTTTAGAAAGTATTCACTTCAACAATAATAACAATCAAAATACTCTCAACTTTCTTATAAAACTTTGTTTTAGTTTAGAATCAATCCTTAAAAAAAAGAAAACATATCATGATCTTTTAAAACTCTTAAAAATTTGACCCCTTTTTTTCAAAAAAAAAATTTCCACTTCCTAAAAAAAAATTCTATAGACTCATAAACCAATATTCCCCCCCACACTTAAATCTTACTTTGTCCTCAAAGTAAGTCTAGCATGCAAAGAAGAACAATAAAAAACTCAAAAATTAAATGGTAATACAAGTAAAGAAAGAAATACTCCCTCGTTTTACATCCTTGGGTTGCCTCCCAAGTAGCGCTTTTGTTTAATGTCGTTAGCTCGACCGCTCCACCTTCCATCATCCAATCCCAAATCTCAACTTTTTTATCGGTCTCTCGAGTTCTTCATTCTCAAGATTTTTACTTGTGGCTATTTCTAGCTCATCTTTAAGAACCTGCTTTTCATCACCCTTTAATTTCTTCTTGGAAGTGCATAGTTCCCTTAAAAACTTGGCATCACAAGGCACTTGATCATTAATTTCATCAAGGAGAGGAATACTGACTTCCATTTTCCTAAATGTCTTCAAGGTCTCCTTGTCTTGCTCTTCGTTTGTAGCTCTTGCAAACCTACTAGGAAAAGGAGAAGGGTAAGTAGAAGCATTAAAAGGAATTTGTTTATCACTTACCTCAGCTTTGAATTCCTTGATTTCAACATCCTCATAGTGCTTTATAAAATTGTCGAAATTCTCTCTCCCTTTTACATTGTGCATGTCAACAACTCCACCTTTAATATTGAAATCGGTTTCATCCTTCCTTTCTATAAAGTCATCGACATCTTCATGTGCACTTTCCTTGGAATCAATTTCCCTTTCACTTTTCAAGGTGATGTTAGTAACATTATCTCTTGGATTCTCCACAGGTTGAGAGGTCATAGCTTCAATGTTACTCAAAGAATGCAATATTTGACTCACATGGTGATCAATATTCTTAATATAAACATCAGCCTCTTGTGACAATTGTAAAGTTTTAATCTCAAGAGTCTTAACAATATCTTCAAGAGACATACCTGATTCTTGAGGTAGAGCTTGGTATGTATCTTGGAATGGCACATTGTAAACCTCATATTGATTCCCATAACTAAAATTAGAATGATCCCACCATCCTTGATAGTAGGTATCGTAGTGTGGTTCATAATTATAGTATGGGTCATGATCATAGTATGGTTCATAAGCTTGATCCATGGAGTCCTCTCACTTCTCGTCTTGGGAGGTAGTGGTGGTGGATGTTGTAGTGCTTGTGCCACTGCGCTTTGGGTTGCTTGTATATAGTCCCTAATCTTTGGAAGTTTGTGACTAGAATCCTTGTCAGATAAGCAATCCCTGAAAAACAAAAGAAAAAGAAAAGAAAAAAAAATTAGACTTTAAATTAAAATAATTAACCTAAACAAATTTCAGTCCCCGGCAACGGCGCCAAAATTTGATGAGTGTCGTCAATCACCAAAAATAAAATTTCCTAACTCTACTATGTAGATAGCGGAGTAAGGGTCGAACCCACAGAGACTGAATTTTTTTAAGTTAATTATTAAATTAAAAATCTAATCTTAGGGTTTAGGGAAAGAAGAAGTTTGGGGGTTTTGTAAACTATTCCAAAATAAAGAAAACAAGAATTATTAAATATAAAAAAACAAATAGCAAAAAGCTTCAGTTACGAGGCAATCAATCATTCTTGGATTTTGATGTTGATCATTGATTACAAAATATCACTGTCAATTAAATAGTCAACCGTAGCATAACAACAAGCTCTGTTACACCATCTTTCCTTACTGAGTCGTTAGTTAAAACAAGCTCTTTAACTAATCTCTAACTACTTAACCTACCTAGAACAAGCTCTCTAGATATAAGTTGTAGCAGCATTAACAACAAGAAAGATATGGGTTGACATTAGATAACAAACACATAAGCTCGGTTCATTTAATCTAAACCTTAATTCTCCTCCATCCCTAGTGATTAACTCCACAAGCAATTACGGACTTATGTTTTTAATCTGGCGGTAGATTATTTAATTTAACTAAATAGTGTGCACCCTATCTAATCAAACAAACAATCATTATAATGTGCTCAGAGAATCTTGGATACTTAGTCAACAATTATATAATAGGTTCAAGAATCTCACAACATGCTTTTCCCAAGAATAATCAATTTACCTCATAACTGAATAAGAAAACTACTCACTAGTCATATTCAAGATCATAAAATTCAAGTTTAATATTATAGAGATTACAAATATCATGCAAGAAACAATCAAAGAAGCAATCTTTAATAATATAAAATCAGAATTAATAATCAAGATTATAAACTAGCAAGCAAGAACACACAAATAATTTTAATTTAAATAAAGAAAACAAAATCAGAATTAAAAATAATAAAGAAATCAGCAACTAATTAAAAATAAAGAAAAAAAATAAAATTTTATTAAAAACCCTAAAGAAAATCCTACAAGACTAAAAGAGAAGAGGGATAAGAGGGATTTGAAGGATTTGAGGGCTAAGAGGGATGCTGTTTATGAGAGCCTTGTGCTCTTTATATAGGCCTAAGGAAGAGTTTAAAAGACTTTTCTAAGCAATGTGGGATTCAGATAAGAGTTTACTTGGGAAACAAGTACTTTGACTAGTCAAACTCTTACCTTTATATCATCATCTTTTTACAATTATTTTCTAAGTAAAATTCCTAAGGCTTATTTTTATTAATTAATTACAGATCTAAGATAAAATAAAATTAAGAAATTATCTTCTCTCAACAAAATCTGGTCTTGAACTTGCTTTGTTGGAATTTCTTCTCAATCTCGTTTTTTTTTGCCCAGAATTTCGTACTGATTTTGTCCAGACGTTTGACCCACCAAATGAACTCCGATTTTTGCGATCTTGTGCATTCTGGAAACCTTGAGAAGTCCTCTACAACTTTCATGAAGGCCACTTCTTGAGATCAGGTCGTTAAATTGGTCAAAAATGTCAATCTTTCAAGCTGGACAGAAAATACTGCACTTTGCTCCTTTTAGCTCCTTTTTATTCCAACTTTGATATTTAATACCTAAAACATAAAATAAACATTAGTAAGCTCTTTTAGGCATAAAACATCAATAAAGCAAATATATTAGCACATATAAAATTCACAAAATATCATCCTATCAATGACAAATGTTTTGAGACTATGAAGTACTTAATGATTATGCACTTCTGTATATGTACATGGCTGAGGAGCTCTAGTTCAGCCCTCAGTGCCACAGATGTCACCTGACTAGTGTTCATCCTGGCCCACCGACACTTGGCCATTTGTCTCTGTTATATAATTGGCTAGGGGAGGATTCCTGGCCCCTACGGGGGTACGCCACCTGTTATTCAGTGCATAATTCTATTAAAATGCAAATAGTCTGCTTGTTATTTGAAAGATATATGATGTATGTTTGCATATGTTATTTAAAGAAGTATATGAGTTACTTGATTTATACGCATATGCTATTATGAAGAACTTGTATATATTTGATGAAAATATACGAATATGCTTTATAATGATTTTACATGACATTACAGAGCCAAGCAGGAAAACTGCATATAGATGCATAGTACGCTCTTTTACATATATTTCTTACTGAGCGTAAACTCACCCTTTTACAAATATTTTTCATGCAGATTACCTAAAGTAAATTTCGCTCCAAATAGAGGAGCTTGCCTTTGAGATATCAAAGTGTACCTTTGAGATACGCTTCCCAATAATAGTTGAAGGTATGCTTGTATAATCATGTAAATCATATAGTACTACAGTACATTCTATAAGAGTTTTGGGGATTTAGGTATGTAAGATGTGTAAGATCCTATGTGAAGGAATGCTATGTATATATATCATTATTCTGCTTTGTCTGAAATTAAGATATTCATATTGAGTTATTAAATAACAAGCTTAAAAGGAAGAAGAATGAATGACATTGATAGACGAGTCTAATCAAGTATAAGCGAAAGAAAAAGTTATATGTGAATGTGTAGTGTTTGGGACGTCACATTCATTTACTGTAAGAGATGATTAACAGTAAAGTCTGCAATGAGGTGCAGCCTTGATAAAATAAATGTGAAAATGAGTATTGGGGATAAAAATGAAGAGTCTAGAAGAGATATGATTATATGGAAGTGATTAAGGACTGATTGTCTAATGAAATCACTCTTCCATTATCAGACTCTTAGATTCTTTAGTGCCATTGTCGAAATATGTTTATAAAATGATGAAAAAGTATGTGAAGTTCCAGTGAGCATAGATGTGATGGGAATCTCAGATTTGCTATATGCTTATGGGAAATAGCAAAAGGTCTTGAGATTCCAAATTTATTGACAACATCGCTCCGTACTGGTCTAAATATCTGAGCGCGGTATGGAAATGCTCGAAGATATGTTGAGTGAGCAGATGCACGAGATTTGAAAGCTACTGGGACAATTACATACTATTGATTAATTCGAGTAAATAATAGTTATCAAACAATATCGACTTAGCACAAATTGAGAAAACGGATGATGAACAGTATGAATCAATATGGTACGAAAAGGAGTGGAAATTGATAACTCCCAAATTGATAAAAAATTTTAGAGTATAAATATATGGTGAAAAATGATATGTAGAAGTCTAAAAGTGATTATGATTTTAAAAGTATGCTGGCAGTATTATGTAAAAGATGATATAGAGGACAAGAATCATAAGTATACGGAACAATACCACCTTTTAATTTAAGTTAAATTTGGATAATTGAATTTCTTAAGGTAGGGAGAATGTGATAACCACTAATTTTCTAAAATTAATATTAAATATTTGTAAATTTAATATTAAAGCAAATAGAGAAATGTAAGTAAATAAATAAAAAAAATTATTTATGAGACTTGAATAATTGAAATTTAATAATTGATGAAGTGAAGGTATTGAGGATTCGTATGGAGAAATTTAACTTGGATATTAAGAGATCTAAATTATAAAGAATAAAATGGGTATATTCATATATAATTATATATCCATATATATATAAATATATTTTTAAATAAATACATATGTATATTATTATACATTAATATATATATATGAAATATATATATTATTTCAAATTAAAGTGTATAGATATGTATATAAAATTATATACAAAATATATATCTATATACATTAATATAGTATATTTATATTTATATATAAATATAATTATATTTTGATTTATATATATTTATAAATATAAATAATAATAATAAAAAGAAACAGAAAAAAGGGAATCGGGTCCGTTTTTCTCCTCTGTTGCAACAGAGGAGAACCCAGCTGAAACAACCGACCCTCATCGGCCGAGAGAAGAGAAGGAGGAGGAGAGAGGGCGTCACCGGCGAGACGGGGGGGAAGAGGAGAAGCGACTGGTGACAGCCCGAAGCGAAAAAGGGAAGAAATGAGGCGAATCAGGAAACCGAAAAGAAGAGAAGAAAAAAGAGAGAAACGGCTGTGCCGGTCGATCCGGGCACCACCACACCACCGTCGACGTCGGTGAGGATAAGGAGAAAGAAAAAGGACAACCGGCGGTGAACAAGAAAAGGAAAAGAGGGAGAAAAGAGGAGGAGGCTAGATTCAGCCTCACTTCCACCCCAGCAAGCTTCGGAGGGTTTGAACCGGCGGTGATGGTGGCTGACGATGGCCGAACCGACTGCAAGAAGGTGGACCGGCTGAATCCAGCCGAACCGGTCTGAACCAGAAAAGAAAAGAAAAAGAAAAGGAAAAAAAGAAAAGAAAAAGAAGAAAGAAAAGAAAAGGAAAAGAAAAGAAAAAGAAAAAAGAAGAACAAGAAGAAGAAGGGAAAAAGAGGAAGAAAGTGTGATAACCGCGAATTTTAATATTTTGGTATTAAATATTTGTAATTAAATTCCAAAATAAATAGAGAAGTTAAATAAATAAATAAAATTTAATTACGGAATGGGAATATCATTGAAATTCCCGAAATTGATGAAGTGAAGAAGTTGAGAAAATTATTTTGGATAAATTTGAGGAATTTAATTTAGATAAATGGAAATTAAAATTAAATACGAAATGAAAAGGAGAAATATAATTTGGATATGAAGAAATCCAAATTATAAGAAATACAAATGTTAGTAATTATATATTTATATAATTTTATAATATAAATATATTTTTAAAAATATTATATATGTTTTATATAAATTACATATATATATATATGAAATATATATATTATTTTAAAGTTAAAGTGTAGAGCTATATATATCTAATATAATAATTATAGATATAATTTTACAATTATAATTATATGAATATTGTAGTTATATATGTGTATAATTATATAAAAAATTATTTATATATATAATATAATACAAAAAAAAAGAAGGAAACAGAAACGAGAAAATGGGATCCCATTTCTGTCGAAGCAAGTGGAGAAAGGGCGGTCGACCACCGTCGGCCGATAGACGAAGGAAAAAGAAGAGAAGCGAAGCTGCTGACGACGTGAGGAAGGTGATCCTAACACAGAAAGATAAGCGAAACGAACGGAAAAGAGGCAGAACCAGACGGAAGCTGAGAAGGAAAAAGAAAAGGGGAAGTGGCGGTGCCAGCCAATTTGACAACTGCCACTGCAACCGAAGCTTCGTCGGAGGAAGATGAAAGGGTAGGAGGCCACTGGAGAGGCAAAGAATGGCAGAGGAGGGCTGGCGAAGAGGGAGAAGAGGTCGAACCAAAATCGACTCGATCCGCCACCGTGCCATCGATCCAGACCAAACGGAGGCCACCAGCAAGTTCATCGTGGTGTCAGCCAGCTGAAGAGCTGTCGAACCGCCGGAGAATCGGCCGCCGGCAAGGAACCGGTGAGGAAGGAAGCTGATCGGTCTGAACCGGTCTGACCGGGAAAAGATGAGAAAAAGTGATGGAGATCCAAGCTCACAAAGCTTAGGTCATGTTCGTGATGATTGTGATCTTTTGAGCATCCATGGAGGTTCAATTACAAGATCTAAATCAAAGATAATGCAACAAGCCTTGGTTGGTTTCATTAATATTGTTAGAGAGAAAGCCCAACAAAGCTTGAGCATTGAGGATGATAAAGTCTTATACAACATAATCCAAGCCCAAGTTCAACCTTCTTGAAGACACACAAGTATTGAGTCGAAATGCAATTAGGCTGGATGCATATTTTATTTAGTTAAGTATTATTGGGTTGAACATTGTCTTAATTTAATTTAAGCCCAATTCCTTTTTAAATAATAGATTTTGTAGGATTTCTATTTCTTGTTCTGTAAGTTAGGAGAGTAGGATTCCTATTGCTTGTTCTGCAAGTTTGCTATTTCCTATTCTGCAAGTTAGGAAAGTAGGATTCCTATTACTTGTGCTGCAAGTTTGCTATTTACCTATAAATAGTTGTGTAACCCTTTGGGGAGAACACAATTGATTTTAGTAATAAAATTGAGAGACTTCTTCTCTTTGGTTCTCTTGAGAACTCTTGAACTTATCAAGGTCTTCCTTGTGGCATTCTTCTACCTTCCACCAATATATATCATAGGTTCTTGCTTTTCTAAGCAATGGGTCTTGGTCCAATACCATAGGTTCTTGTGTTTCTACACAACGGGTCTTGGTTTTACTTCTAATTTTTGTTTTCCTTTGCTGCGTTTTTAACTTGTTATTATTTTTCTTCAAGTGTTCTTCGTCTTCTTCATTGGACCTCATCTTCTTTCGGTGAGGTCCATATCATTTGGCATTAGAGCTTAGGTTCAATTTGTGGGAGTCTCGTTTTTGTTTTTTTTCTTTGTCTTCTTGTCTTGGACAAACCTTGATCTTGAATCCTTTTTCAAGCCACCACTAATATTGTTTATCCCTCAAACCTATTGTCTTCATTAAAATAACCTACCTTTACTTAGCCACCAAGTAAACCCTACCTTGTTCTCCAAGCAACCAAATCCCAAAGGTTTTCTTGCTCACCAAGAAACCTTCAAAAGCTCTACATCACATAAAGACTACTTGTTTCACAAGCCATCGGTCCCTCTCGTTCCTTGCCACACAAGCTACTACCAAAACTAGCTTGTTTTTGTCAAAAGTTGCCTTGTTCCCCAAGTAAACCTCTTCTTATTATTTAGACTTTTTGTTTTTTTTCATTGTTCATTTACTTTAGTAAAATATAAAAAAATAGAAAAAAATAGAAAAGAAAAAAAAAGAGAAAAGAAAAATCAATTCAATACGGATTTATTATATTGTGAGTAGCAAGTGCAACATCAAAGGTAATTCGTGGAGGTGTGCTTCATCAAAATCTTGAGGTAGTCATTCTTTCTTGAGCTTTGAGATTTCTTATTTGCCTAATTTGAAAATTGATGGAGATCCACTTGCTCGTGATGTTCGTGATGCTAAGGATCCATTGGTCATCCAAGGAGGTCCAATTACCCGAGCTCGCGCTAAGAAGATGCAACAAGCATTGGCCTCATTAATGCAACAAGCTCTGGCATCATTGAAGTGTCAAGGAAGCTTCCATGAAGAGTCCCAAGACATCTATAGTTACTTGGAAGCCCAAACGACATGAGCATGGTTTACTGTCTTATTTTAGCTTAACAATAAGATGGGCTAAGTGTTTGGATAGCCCACGTTTGAGTCTTGCTGTGTTTTGGACTATTTATTTTATGTAATTAGGTTTAGGCATGAATTTGGGTTTAGTCTTATTTTTTATTGGTGTTAATTCCAGCCCACTTGTTTATGAGCTTAAGTGCTAGGTATTATTATAAATACCTTGTAAACGTTATTGATGGATAGATCAAGTTTTGAATTTCAGAATTTGAGTGTGCCTTTCTCTTGGGTTCCCTCTTTACTAGGCTTATCAAGGTCTTCTTCCTTGTGGCACCTCCTTCTTCACCATCCACCATTGCTATACCATAGGTTCTCGAATTCTTATTCGTAGGGTCAAGGTCCAATACCTTTGGGTTCGAGTCTCTTTAGGCTTCGGGTCTAAGTTTTCAGAAGTTGTCATTCATCAACTTTGTTTCTGTCCTGTTGCGTTTCAGTTCCTTCAAATTCCAAGCTGCGTTTTCTCTTGCCCGTGCGCATCAAAAATTCATTGTTACCATTCTACCCTACTGCCTAAAATTACCTTTTTGACCCTACCACATAAAAGGACAAAACTACCCCACCTTTTGCTAAACCCTACCCTAATTAAACACCCCAAAACACGCATATTTCCTTCAAGGTTTAGTTCCATTAGAGTCTTCTTAAGCCTTATTGAGTCTTGCAAAGTCTTGTTGAGTCTTCATTGTTTTGTTTTCCCTTGATTAAAATCTTGTACTGAGCTTGTTTATTGTTGGTTGATAGTTGAATTCCATAAGTTGATTTTTTATTGAGTCTTGAGTTCAATATAGAACCTATAGAGAAAAGTTGTGTGAGTAACATTAGTAGAGAAAAGCCATATTAAAATTGTGTGAAACACGAGCTTGAGTGTTACATTCTTGTGTGTATTGAGTGTAAACACATGAGGTCATACTTGTGAGGTCATTTTCTTTTACTAACATTTCTTGCAGGATAAAATCATGTCTTTGAATAGTGAAAAGCCTAATTTGAGTAAGATCGAGTTCATGTTCCAAGCTATACAACAACAATTTTCAAGGATAGAGTTAAGGTAAAGCAAGGTGATATTTCTCATGAGAATGGCAATGTTGTGAATAATGACTTTGATGATAAAGTTGATGATGAGTTTAGTAGAAGTGTTAAAGGTAACCATGGTAATAAAGGAGGTTGTGGAGATAGGTATAAAGGAGATAGGTATTATGATAGGATAGATGGAAATTTAGGGAGTATCAAATTGAAAATTCCTTCCTTTCAAGGTAAGAATGATCCTGAGGCTTACTTAGAATTGGAAAAGAAAGTGGAGATGGTCTTTGATTGCCATAACTATTCCGAAGAAAAAAAGGTGAAACTTGCTGCTGTAGAGTTCACGGATTATGCAATCATTTGGTGGGACCAACTCATGCTTGGTAGACGTAGGAATAAAGAGCCACCTAAAGTTACATGGGATGAAATGAAACGTGTTATGAGAAAAAGGTTTGTTCCTAATCATTACTATAGAGAGCTTTATCAAAGGTTACAAGGTCTCACTCAAGGTTCTAAGAGTATTGAGGATTATCATAAAGAAATGGAAATTATCATGATCAGAGCTAATGTTTAAAAGGATAGTGAAGCTACTATGGCTCGATTCATACAAGGATTGAATCGTGAGATTGCTAATGTAGTGGAGTTATATCACTATGTGGACTTTGATGATATGTTACATTTGGCTATAAAGGTTGAAAGGCAACTCAAGAGAAAAAGCTATTCATCTTGTTTTATGCAAGGTTCTAGTTCATCTTCTACTTGGAAACTGAACACCTTTCGAAGGGATGATAGGACTACATTCAAACTTAAGGCTGAATCCTCATTCAAGCCTAAGGGTGAGTGATATGGACCTCACCGAAAGAAGATGAGGTTCATATGAAGAAGACGAAGAACACTTGAAAAAAAAACAATAACAAGTTAAAAACGCAGCAAAAGAAAATAAAAATTAGAAGTAAAACCAAGACCCGTTGTGTAGAAACACAAGAACCTATGGTATTGGACCAAGACCCGTTGCCTAGAAAAGCAAGAACCTATGGTATATATTGGTGGAAGGTAGAAGAACGCCACAAGGAAGACCTTGATAAGTTCAAGAGTTCGAAAATAAAAATTAGAAGTAAAACCAAGACCCGTTGTGTAGAAACACAAGAACCTATGGTATTGGACCAAGACCCGTTGCCTAGAAAAGCAAGAACCTATGGTATATATTGGTGGAAGGTAGAAGAACGCCACAAGGAAGACCTTGATAAGTTCAAGAGTTCTCAAGAGAACCAAAGAGAAGAAGTCTCTCAATTTTATTGCTAAAATCAATTGTCTTCTCCCCAAAGGGTTACATAACTATTTATAGGCAAATAGATAACTTGCAGCACAAGTAATAGGAATCCTACTTTCCTAACTTGCAGAATAGGAAATAGCAAACTTGCAGAACAAGCAATAGGAATCCTACTCTCCTAACTTGCAGAACAAGTAATAGAAGTCTTACAAAATCTATTATTTAAAAAGGAATTGGGCTTAAATTAAATTAAGACAATGTTCAGCCCAATAATACTTAACTAAATAAAATATGCATCTAGCCTAATTTGCATTTCGGCCCAATACTTGTGTGTCTTCAAGAAGGTTGAACTTGGGCTTGGATCATGTTGTAGAAGACTTTATCATCCTCCATGCTCAAGCTTTGTTGGGCTTTCTCTCTAGCAATATCAATGAAACCAGCCAAGGCTTGTTGCATCATCTTTGATTTAGCTCTTGTAATTGGACCTCCATGGATACTCAAAGGATCACGATCATCACGAACATGACTTGAGCTTTGTGAGCTTGGATCTCCATCATTCCCCCTCTCCTCGAAAGGATTTGTCCTCAAATCAGAATCACCTACATCAATATCAAAGGGAGAAAGATCAGAAACATTAAATGTAGCACTAACATTATACTCACCTGGAAGATCTAACTTATAAGCATTGTCATTGATCTTCTTAATCACTTGGAATGGTCCATCTCCTCGAGGTTGCAACTTGGAGCGACGCTGAGCAGGAAATCTCTCTTTACGCATATGTACCCAAACCCAATCACCAGGTTCAAAGACAACTTTCTTGCGATGCTTGTTGGCTTGAGTAGCATATTGCTCAGTCCTCTTTTTAATGTTTTGACGTACCTTCTCATGTAGTTGCTTAACAAAATCAGCTTTCTTTTCCCCATCCAAACTAGCTCTCTCCTCAATAGGTAGTGGTAAAAGATCCAATGGAGTGAGTGGATTAAAACCATAGACAACTTCAAATGGAGAATAACTAGTAGTGGAATGCACACTTCTATTGTAAGCAAACTCCACATGAGGCAAACAATCTTCCCAATTCTTCAAATTCTTTTGAATAATGGACCTCAACAAAGTAGACAAAGTACGATTGACTACTTCAGTTTGACCATCGGTTTGTGGATGACAAGTAGTTGAAAACAATAGCTTTGTTCCTAACTTTCCCCATAATGTTTTCCAAAAATAGCTAAGGAACTTCACATCACGGTCAGAAACAATGGTCCTCGGAACCCCATGTAGACGAACAATTTCCTTGAAGAATAAATCGGCAATGTTACTTGCATCATCTGTCTTGTGACAAGCAATGAAGTGAGCCATCTTAGAGAACCTATCAACAACAACAAAAACAGAATCTCTACCTCTCTTTGTTCTTGGTAACCCCAAAACAAAGTCCATAGAAATGTCAGTCCAAGGAGCAGTAGGAATAGGCAATGGAGTATAAAGACCATGATTCATAACTCTAGACTTAGCTTGTTTACAAGTGACACATCTCTCACACAATTTTTCAACATCTCTTTTCATGTTAGGCCAAAAGAAGTGATCATGCAATATATCTAAAGTTTTCTTTACTCCAAAATGTCCCATTAACCCACCACTATGGGCTTCTCTAACAAGTAATTCTCTTAAAGAACTCCTAGGCACACATAATCTATTTTCCCTAAATAAGAATCCATCATGCCTATAAAACTTTCCAAAACCAGTTTTCTCACATGCAATGAACACATTTTCAAAATCCTCATCAGTAGCATACAAGTCTTTAATATACTCAAATCCAAGTAGTTTTGCATTAAGAGTAGTGATTAGAGTATACCTTCGAGATAATGCATCAGCCACGACATTTTCTTTACCTTGTTTATATTTGATCACATATGGAAATGTTTCAATGAACTCCATCCACTTGGCATGACGCTTGTTCAACTTGCTTTGTCCTTTCAAGTGCTTCAAGGACTCATGATCAGTGTGGATGACAAATTCCTTGGGCCATAAATAGTGTTGCCATGTTTCCAAGGCCCTCACTAATGCATACATCTCTTTATCATATGTGGGATAGTTAAGGGCAGCTCCACTTAACTTCTCACTGAAAAAAGCAATGGGGCGCTTCTCCTGCATTAAAACAGCTCCAATACCTATACTTGAAGCATCACACTCAATCTCAAAAGTTTTAGAAAAGTCAGGTAAGGATAATAAAGCTGCAGAACAAAGCTTCTCTTTAAGCAAGTTAAAAGCATGATCTTGCTCAAGACCCCATTTAAATCCAACATTCTTTTTAACAACATCAGTTAGAGGTGCAGCTATTGTACTGAAGTCTCTAACAAACCTACGATAGAAACTAGCTAATCCATGAAAACTACGCACCTCAGAGATATTCTTAGGTATAGGCCAATCTTTAATTGCCTTGACCTTTTCATCTTCTACTGCTATACCCTTAGAAGAAATAACATATCCAAGAAATGTAATCTTATCAGTGCAAAAGGAACATTTCTTAAGGTTAGCATACAACTTTTCCTTTCTCAAGACATTAAGCACATTCTTTAAATGTTCAATATGTTCATGCAAACTTCTACTATAGATCAAGATATCATCAAAATAGACAACTACAAATTTTCCAATGAAAGCACGCAAGACATGGTTCATTAATCTCATGAAAGTGCTAGGTGCATTAGTTAATCCAAAAGGCATAACTAACCATTCATACAAACCATGCTTAGTCTTAAATGCAGTTTTCCATTCATCACCTTCTCTCATGCGAATTTGATGATAACCACTTTTCAAATCAATTTTAGAAAAGATGCAAGAACCATGTAACTCATCAAGCATATCATCTAATCTAGGAATGGGATAGCGATACTTTACAGTGATTTTGTTGATGGCACGACAATCAACACACATCCTCCACGTCCCATCCTTCTTAGGAACAAGTAACACAGGAACAGCACATGGACTCATGCTCTCTCTAACGTAGCCTTTCTTTCTTTCTTTGCAATATCTTTGCCTTTATCTAGATTCTTCGACCTTTGTTGTGATTCATTCTGCTCTTTCAACCTCAATTGATCCTCATAAATCTCCGTAGGACTCAAGGGTGCAAGTGTGAATTTCTTACCAGCCATGGTAAATGAATAACGGTTTGTAAATCCATCATGTATGACATGTCTATCAAATTGCCATGGTCTTCCTAAAAGCAAATGACCAGCATGCATAGGCACAACATCACACAACACTTTATCATTGTACCTTCCAATTGAAAATAGCACCAATACTTGCTTGGTCACATTTACTTCTCCACAATTATTGAGCCATTGAAGTTTGTATGGTTTGGGATGTTTTGTAGTGGGCAAACTCAATTTGTCAACCAAATAAGTGCTAGCAACATTAGTGCAACTACCACCATCAATAATCAAAGAGCATACCTTATTGTTGACGTGGCATCTAGTATGAAAAATATTTTCTCGTTGCACTTCATCTTCATCCTTAACTTGGGCACTTAATGCACGACGAGCTACAAGTGCTTCACCATGTGCAGCAAACTCAACATAGTCATCATCCTCATTAATGTCCTCCAATGGTGGCATCTCATCATCAACATCAGAATCTTCACTTACAACATCACCATCATCACGCATAATCATGACTCGTTTGTTTGGGCATTGTGATGCAATGTGTCCTCTTCCCAAACATCTAAAACACTTAATGTCTCTACTCTTACCTTGGGATGCTTGGATAGCCTCGGGTTTGGGCTTTTGGACACTCTCACCCTTAGGCTTGAATGAGGATTCAGTCTTAAGTTTGAATGTAGTCTTATCATCCCTTCGAAAGGTGTTCGGTTTCCAAGAAGAAGATGAACTAGAACCTTGCATAAAACGAGATGAATAACCTTTTCTCTTGAGTTGCCTTTCAACCTTGATAGCCATATGCAACATATCATCAAACTCCACATAGTGATGTAACTCCACTACATTAGCAATCTCACGATTCAATCCTTGTAAGAATCGAGCCATAGTAGCTTCACTATCCTCTTCAACATTAGCTCTGATCATGATAATTTTCATTTCTTTATGATAATCCTCAACACTCTTAGAACCTTGAGTGAGACCTTGTAACCTTTTAGAAAGCTCTCTATAGTAATGATTAGGAACAAACCTTTTTCTCATAAAACGTTTCATTTCATTCCATGTAACTATAGGTGGCTCTCTATTCCTACGTCTACCAAGCATGAGTTGGTCCCACCAAATGATTGCATAATCCGTGAACTCTACAGCAGCAAGTTTCACCTTTTTTTCTTCGGAATAGTTATGGCAATCAAAGACCATCTCCACTTTCTTTTCCCATTCTAAGTAAGCCTCAGGATCATTCTTACCTTGAAAGGAAGGAATCTTCAATTTGATACTTCCTAAATTTCCATCTATCCTATCATAATACCTATCTCCTTTATACCTATCTCCACGACCTCCTTTATTACCATGGTTACCTTTAACACTTCTACTAAACTCATCATCATCAAACTCATCATCAACTTTATCATCAAAGTCATTATTCACAACATTGCCATTCTCATGAGAAGTATCACTTGGCTTTACCTTGGCTAGGACAGCTTCATGTTCCTCCAACTTATCATGAATATTATTAAACCTCAACTCTATCCTTGAAAATTGTTGTTGCATAGCTTGGAACATGAACTCGATCTTACTCAAATCAGGCTTTTCACTATTAGAAGACATGATTTTATCCTGCAAGAAACGTTAGTAAAAGAAAAGGACCTCACAAGTATGACCTCACGTGTTTACACTCAATACACACAAGACTGTAACACACACTCGTGTTTCACACAATTTTAATATGGCTTTTCTCTACTAATGTTACTCACACACTCTTGCCTTTTTCCCTCACACAACTTTTCTCTATAGGTTCTATATTGAACTCAAGACTTAATCAAAAATCAGCTTATGGAATTCAACTATCAACCAACAATAAACAAGATGAGCACAAGATTTTAATCAAGGGAAAACAAAACAATGAATACTCAACAAGACTTAGCAAGACTCAGCAAGACACAATAAGACTTAAGAAGACTCCAATGAAACTAAACCTTGAAGGAAATTTGTGTATTTTGGGGTGTTTAATTAAGGTAGGGTTTAGCCAAAGGTGGGGTAGTTTTGTCCTTTTATGTGGTAGGGTCAAAAAGGTAATTTTAGACAGTAGGGTAAAATGGCAGTAATGAATTTTCAAATTAGGCAAATAAGAAATCGCAAAGCTCAAGAAAGAATGACTACCTCAAGATTTTCATGAAGCACACCTCCACGAATTACCTTTGATATTGCACTTGCTACACACGATGTAATAAAATCCCCTCTTGAATTGATTTTTCTTTTCTCTTTTTTTTTCTTTTTTTTTCTCTTTTTTCTCTTTTTTTTTATATTTTACTAAACTAAACGAACAATGAAGAAAAAAAAAATCTAAATAATAAGAAGAGGTTTACTTGGGGAACAAGGCAACTTTTTGACAAAAACAAGCTAGTTTTGGTAGCAGCTTGTGTACCAAGGAATGAGAGGGAACGGTGGCTTGTGAAACAAGTAGTCTTTATGTGATGTAGAGCTTTTGAAGGTTTCTTGGTGAGCAAGAAAACCTTTGGGATTTGGTTGCTTGGAGAACAAGATAGGGTTTACTTGGTGGCTAAGTAAAGACAATAGGTTTGAGGGACAAACAATATTAGTGATGGCTTGGAAAAGGATTCAAGATCAAGGTTTGTCCATGACAAGAAGACAAAGAAAAAAAAACAAAAACGAAACTCCCACGAATTAAACCTAAGCTCTGATACCAAATGATATGGACCTCACCGAAAGAAGATGAGGTTCATATGAAGAAGACGAAGAACACTTGAAAAAAAAAAACAATAACAAGTTAAAAACGCAGCAAAAGAAAATAAAAATTAGAAGTAAAACCAAGACCCGTTGTGTAGAAACACAAGAACCTATGGTATTGGACCAAGACCCGTTGCCTAGAAAAGCAAGAACCTATGGTATATATTGGTGGAAGGTAGAAGAACGCCACAAGGAAGACCTTGATAAGTTCAAGAGTTCTCAAGAGAACCAAAGAGAAGAAGTCTCTCAATTTTATTGCTAAAATCAATTGTCTTCTCCCCAAAGGGTTACATAACTATTTATAGGCAAATAGATAACTTGCAGCACAAGTAATAGGAATCCTACTTTCCTAACTTGCAGAATAGGAAATAGCAAACTTGCAGAACAAGCAATAGGAATCCTACTCTCCTAACTTGCAGAACAAGTAATAGAAGTCTTACAAAATCTATTATTTAAAAAGGAATTGGGCTTAAATTAAATTAAGACAATGTTCAGCCCAATAATACTTAACTAAATAAAATATGCATCTAGCCTAATTTGCATTTCGGCCCAATACTTGTGTGTCTTCAAGAAGGTTGAACTTGGGCTTGGATCATGTTGTAGAAGACTTTATCATCCTCCATGCTCAAGCTTTGTTGGGCTTTCTCTCTAGCAATATCAATGAAACCAGCCAAGGCTTGTTGCATCATCTTTGATTTAGCTCTTGTAATTGGACCTCCATGGATACTCAAAGGATCACGATCATCACGAACATGACTTGAGCTTTGTGAGCTTGGATCTCCATCAGTGAGAGTATCCAAAAGCCCAAACTTGAGGCTGTCCAAGCATCCCAAGGTAAGAGTATAGACATTAAGTGTTTTAGATGTTTGGAAAGAGGACACATTGCATCACAATGCCCAAACAAACGAGTCATGATTATGCGTGATGATGGTGATGTTGTAAGTGAAGATTCTGATGTTGATGATGAGATGCCACCATTGGAGGACATTGATGAGGATGATGACTATGTTGAGTTTGCTGCACATGGTGAAGCACTTGTAGCTCGTCGTGCATTAAGTGCCCCAGTTAAGGATGAAGATGAAGTGCAACAAGAAAATATTTTTCATACTAGATGCCACATCAGCAATAAGGTATGCTCTTTGATTATTGATGGTGGTAGTTGCACTAATATTGCTAGCACTTATTTGGTTGACAAATTGAGTTTGCCCATTGCAAAACATCCCAAACCATACAAACTTCAATGGCTCAATAATTTTGGAGAAGTAAATGTGACCAAGCAAGTATTGGTGCCATTTTCAATTGGAAGGTACAATGATAAAGTGTTGTGCGATGTTGTGCTTATGCATGCTGGCCATTTGCTTTTAGGAAGACCATGGCAATTTGATAGACGTGTCATACATGATGGATTCACAAATCGTTATTCATTTACCATGGATGGTAAGAAATTCACACTTGCACCCTTGAGTCCTAAGGAGATTTATGAGGATCAATTGAGGTTGAAAGAGCAAAATGAATCACAACAAAGGTCAAAGAATCTAGATAAAGGCAAAGATATTGCAAAGAAAGAAAGAAAGGATGTGAGCTTCTATGCAAAGCAAAGTGATGTAAAGGCTGCTTTTCTAGCTAAGTGCCCAATCCTTTTGTTTTTATATAAGAAATCTTGTTTTAGTTCTAACGATCTTAAATCTTCTTTGCCTACTAATGTTGTGTCTCTTTTGAAGGAATTTGGAGATATATTCCCCAGGAGATTCCAAATGGTTTGCCACCTATTAGGGGAATTGGGCATCAAATAGACCTTGTTCCTGGAGCTGCCATTCCCAACCGACTTGCCTATAGAAGTAATCCCGAGGAGACAAAGGAGCTTCAAAGGCAAGTTGACGAGCTCATGAAGAAAGGCTACGTTCGAGAGAGCATGAGTACATATGTTGTTCCTGTATTACTTGTTCCTAAGAAGGATGAGACGTGGAGGATGTGTGTTGATTGTTTTGCCATCAACAAAATCACATTAAAGTATCGCTATCCCATTCCTAGATTAGATGATATGCTTGATGAGTTACATGGTTCTTGAATCTTTTCTAAAATTGATTTGAAAAGTGGTTATCATCAAATTCGCATGAGAGAAGGTGATGAGTGGAAAACTGCATTTAAGACTAAGCATGGTTTGTATGAATGCTTAGTTATGCCTTTTGGATTAACTAATGCACCTAGCACTTTCATGAGATTAATGAACCATGTCTTGCGTGCTTTCATTGGAAAATTTGTAGTTGTCTATTTTGATGATATCTTGATCTATAGTAGAAGTTTGCATGAACATATTGAACATTTAAAGAATGTGCTTAATGTCTTGAGAAAGGAAAAGCTGTATGCTAACCTTAAGAAATGTTCTTTTTGCACTGATAAGATTATATTTCTTGGATATGTTATTTCTTCTAAGGGTATAGCAGTAGAAGATGAAAAGGTTAAGGCAATTAAAGATTGGCCTATACCTAATAATATCTCTGAGGTGCTTAGTTTTCATGGATTAGCTAGTTTCTACCGTAGGTTTGTTAGAGACTTTAGTACTATAGCTGCACCTTTATCTGATGTTGTTAAAAATAATGTTGGATTTAAATGGGGTTTGAGCAAGATCATGCTTTTAACTTGCTTAAAGAGAAGCTTTGTTCCACACCTTTATTATCCTTACCTAACTTTTCTAAAACTTTTGAGATTGAGTGTGATGCTTCAAGTATTGGTATTGGAGCTATTTTAATGCAGGAGAAGCGACCCATTGCTTTTTTTAGTGAGAAGTTAAGTGAAGCTGCCCTTAACTATCCCACATATGATAAAGAGATGTATGCATTAGTAAGGGCTTTGGAAACATGGCAACACTATTTATGGCCCAAGGAATTTGTCATCCACACCGATCATGAGTTCTTGAAGCACTTGAAAGGACAAAGCAAGTTGAACAAGCGTCATGCCAAGTGGATGGAGTTCATTGAGACATTTCCATATGTGATCAAATATAAACAAGGTAAAGAAAATGTCGTGACTGATGCATTGTCTCGAAGGTATACTCTAATCACTACTCTTAATGCAAAACTACTTGGATTTGAGTATATTAAAGACTTGTATGCTACTGATGAAGATTTTGAAAATGTGTTCATTGCATGTGAGAAAACTGGTTTTGAAAAGTTTTATAGGCATGATGGATTCTTATTCAGGGAAAATAGATTATGTATGCCTAGGAGTTCTTTAAGAGAATTACTTGTTAGAGAAGCCCATAGTGGTGGGTTAATGGGACATTTTGGAGTAAAGAAAACTTTAGATATATTGCATGATCACTTCTTTTGGCCTAACATGAAAAGAGATGTTGAAAAATTGTGTGAAAGATGTGTCACTTGTAAACAAGCTAAGTCTAGAGTTATGAATCATGGTTTTTATACTCCATTGCCTATTCCTACTGCTCCTTGGACTGACATTTCTATGGACTTTGTTTTGGGGTTACCAAGAACAAAGAGAGGTAGAGATTCTGTTTTTGTTGTTGTTGACAGGTTCTCTAAGATGGCTCACTTCATTGCTTGTCACAAGACAGATGATGCAAGCAACATTGCCGATTTATTCTTCAAGGAAATTGTTCGTCTACATGGGGTTCCGAGGACCATTGTTTCTGACCGTGATGTGAAGTTCATCAGCTACTTTTGGAAAACATTATGGGAAAAGTTAGGAACAAAGCTATTGTTTTCAACTACTTGTCATCCATAAACTGATGGTCAAACTGAAGTAGTCAATCGTACTTTGTCTACTTTGTTGAGGTCCATTATTCAAAAGATTTTGAAGAATTGGGAAGATTGTTTGCCTCATGTGAAGTTTGCTTACAATAGAAGTGTGCTTTCTACTACTAGTTATTCTCCATTTGAAGTTGTCTATGATTTTAATCCGCTCACTACATTGGATCTTTTACCACTACCTATTGAGGAGAGAGCTAGTTTGGATGGGGAAAAGAAAACTTATTTTGTTAAGCAACTACATGAGAAGGTACGTCAAAACATTAAGAAGAGGACTGAGCAATATGCTACTCAAGCCAACAAGCATCGCAAGAAAGTTGTCTTTGAACCTGGTAATTGGGTTTGGGTACATATGCGTAAAGAGAGATTTCCTGCTCAACGTCACTCCAAGTTGCAACCTCGAAGAGATGGACCATTCCAAGTGATTAAGAAGATCAATGACAATGCTTATAAGTTAGATCTTCCTGGTGAGTATAATGTTAGCGCTATATTTAATGTTTCTGATCTTTCTCCCTTTGATATTAATGTAGGTAATTCTGATTTGAGGACAAATCCTTTCGAGGAGAGGGGAAATGATGGAGATCCAAGCTCACAAAGCTTAAGTCATGTTCGTGATGATCGTGATCCTTTGAGCATCCATGGAGGTCCAATTACAAGAGTTAAATCAAAGATAATGTAACAAGCCTTGGATGGTTTCATTAATATTGTTAGAGAGAAAGCCCAACAAAGCTTGAGCATTGAGGATGATAAAGTCTTATACAACATGATCCAAGCCCAAGTTCAACCTTCTTGAAGACACACAAGTATTGGTCCGAAATGCAATTAAGCTGGATGCATATTTTATTTAGTTAAGTATTATTGGGTTGAACATTGTCTTAATTTAATTTAAGCCTAATTCCTTTTTAAATAATAGATTTTGTAGGATTTTTATTTCTTGTTCTGCAAGTTAGGAGAGTAAGATTCCTATTGCTTGTTCTGCAAGTTTGCTATTTCCTATTCTGCAAGTTAGGAAAGTAGGATTCCTATTACTTGTGCTGCAAGTTTGCTATTTGCCTATAAATAGTTGTGTAACCCTTTAGGGAGAACACAATTGATTTTAGTAATAAAATTGAGAGACTTCTTCTCTTTGGTTTTCTTGAGAACTCTTGAACTTATCAAGGTCTTCCTTGGGGCATTCTTCTACCTTCCACCGATATATACCATAGGTTCTTGATTTTCTAAGCAACGGGTCTTGGTCCAATAACATAGGTTCTTGTGTTTCTACACAACGGGTCTTGGTTTTACTTCTAATTTTTGTTTTTCTTTGCTGCGTTTTTAACTTGTTACTGTTTTTCTTCAAGTGTTCTTCATCTTCTTCATTAAACCTCATCTTCTTTCGGTGAGGTCCATATCAAAAAAGAAGAAAAAAGAAAAGAAAAAGGAAAAAGAAAAAGAAAAGATAAAGGAAA
Organism: Heritiera fomes; assembly: GCA_032173925.1. Lineage (NCBI taxonomy): Eukaryota > Viridiplantae > Streptophyta > Magnoliopsida > Malvales > Malvaceae > Heritiera > Heritiera fomes. Next base: position 32,032,734 of record JAPDPM010000002.1, on the reverse strand, counting down.
AGGAAGAAAGAAAAGAGGGATAAGAAGAAAAAGAGAGGAAAAAGGAATTTTCGGGAATTCCTGGGAATTTGAAAACTCAAGAATTTACAAAAATTTAGTAAGAAATTTCTAGAAATTAATTTCCATTAAATTTTAATAAATTGTGGAAAAAATTCTAATATTTAGAATTTTTAATTTCCAGAAATTATTCTTGGCGACCAAGATGAGGAATCGAAAGAGATGGAGTCGCCAAGATGAGGAATCGAAAGAGATGGAGTATGGGCGCAACCAATAAGAGGAAATCGCCGACTCAGAAAAGGGTAAGGGATGCATGTGCAGCACTATAAGGATATTCAGTCTGCATGTTTTAATTTAGAAATATTTTATGAAAATATTTGTGATGATTCATTGGTTGAAAAAGTGTGATGACGTACTGGCTGGAATTATAAACTGTATTTTTCATGCAGGAGGCTAGTCAATCGACAGTAGTTATACTGCCGAAAATTTATAGAAAATTTCGTAAAATCATATTAAATGATTTTACTTCCAAAAATCGATTATTAAAGCATGGAAAACGAGAAAATTATTATTTTTCATAAAACATGAATATAATGAGATTTAAATTTAAAAATATTCATGTTTTCGAGAATGGTGATAATGAAATCACCGAAAATTCTCTTCGATAATGGTGAAAATGAAATTACTAAAAATTCCCTTGATATGTAAATTACACGTAATACGAGACAAAAAATGAAAAGAAATTCAGTGAATATTTTTATGAATATTTTTATAAATATTTTTAAAATATTCACTAAATGATTTTATAACCTTTATGGTTTTAAATTATGAAATTATATATTTTTTACAAATTCCATAAAGTTTTTATGATGAAAAAATACGGTTTTGAGACTAAATGACATCCTATCATGCTGATATGTGATATGTGACATGTAATATGTGATATGTGATATGTGACACCTGATCAGTGATCCGCCGAGGACAATTATAGACTATGGCCATAGATCTGACATGATTATTTTATACCCTTCGGGGTCATAGCATGATATGAGTAACGACCCAGTGGACGGACTGGGCGTGCCTCAGTCTCCATATATGAAAATGTTTTATATGATATGTGATACGTGAAATAAAAATGTTTTACATGATATGTGATAAATCAAATGAAAGTGATTTACATCATTTTACAAAATGCTTATTTCAGTACTGATTTTAGTACTATGAGATGATTTTCATATGACATGTGATATGAATATGTATTATGTTTTCAAAAGGAAAAGGAGTTTATAAGTCTAATATTCTTACTATGATTTTAAATTGAATATTAGACTATATGTGATATGAATATGTGATATGTTTTCCAAAAAGGAAAGAGGAGGAAAATGAATCTAATATTTTTATTTTAATTTTAAATTGAATATTATGTTTAAATGATGTATATTTTATATGAAAAGGGTTTAATAGCTTATTTTCTATTTAAAGTACTGTACTAATTATGATTATACAGTAAAATATGAAAAGAGTTTAAATGAGAATGATGATGATTTAACTAATATTCTTTTCAAAGAATATATGAATATTAATTACTTTATTTAAATGCTTTATTTCATAAAAGCATTATTTTGAAAAGAATATAAAAATGATATGACATAAAAGGGAAAAGGATTTAAATTTCAAATGAAAAGAAATTTATTACTCTCTACAGTTGCTTTTAGGTTTTGGGACAAAATAGGTATTTCAAAATACTTACCTTACTCCATCCGGATCCTTAGCTGACTGTAGTATCCTTCCTACATGTGTGCCTAGAGCCCCATAGGAAAAATGAAGAAGTTTTTCAGCATATATATAGCTGAATATCAAATGAGGCATATAATTCCCTTATTGAGCCGTGGTTTGCTCACCCCTTAATTTTAACATTTCAGGTTTTCAAAAATTGAGGGTATGACTTCTAAAGGATTTCGGCTGTGCATTTGGGGATGATGCGGTAGCTTAATTAATTACAAAAGGTACGATCATTTATTTTCTGTATTTAGACTTATCTGCAGTGCTACTTTCTTATGAATTAAGATAGAGGATGTAATTCGTATTATAATTTAATATGAAATTATTTATATGTAAAAGAAAAGTAAAGTATCGCAGACAGCCCAACCAAATAAGATGAATAGAATAAGATGAAAAATAGGGTCACGAGCTGTGACAGATTTAATGGTATCAGAGCAAGGTTGGTGATATGATGATATTTTGTGAATTTTATATGTGCTAATATATTTGCTTTATTGATATTTTATGCCTAAAAGAGCTTACTAATGTTTATTTTATGTTTTAGGTATTAAATATTAAAGTTGGAATAAAAAGAAGCTAAAAAGAGCAAAGTACAGTATTTTCTGTCCAGCTTGAAAGATTGACGTTTTTGACCAATTTAACGAACTGATCTCAAGAAGTGACCTTCATGGAAGTTGTAGAGGACTTCTCAAGGTTTCCAGAATGCACAAGATTGCAAAACTCAGAGTTCATTTGGTGGGTCAAAAATCTAGACAAAATCAGTACAAAATTCTGGGCAGAAAAATTAGATTGAGAAGAAATTCCAACAAAGCAAGTTAAAGACCAGATTTTGTTGAGACAAGATAATTTTTTAATTTTATTTTGTCTTAGATCTGTAATTAATTAATAAAAATAGGCCTTAGGAATTTTAGTTAGAAAATAATTGTAAAAAGATGATGAGATAAAGATAAGAGTTTGAATAGTCAAATTACTTGTTTCCCAAGTAAACTCTTATCTGAATCCCACATTGCTTAGGAAAGTCTTTTAAACTATTCTTTAGGCCTATATAAAGAGCACAAGGCTCTCATAAACAGCATCCCTTACATCTCTCTCATCCCTCTTCTCTCTTTTAGTCTTGTAGGATTTTCTTTAGGGTTTTTAATAAAAATTTTATTTTTCTTTATTTTTAATTAGTTGCTGATTTCTTTATTAATTTTAATTCTGATTTTTTTTATTTATTTAAAATAATATTGTTTGTGTGTTCTTGCTTGCTAGTTTATAATCTTGATTATTAATTCTGATTTTATATTATTAAAGATTGCTTCTTTGATTGTTTCTTGCATGATATTTGTAATCTTTATAATATATAATTTGGAGTTTATATTATTGAATATGAATAGTGAGTAGATTTCTTGTTTAGTTATGAGGTAAATTAATTGTTCTTGGAAAAAATATGTTGTGAGATTTTAAACTTATAATATAATTGTTGATTAAGTATCCAAGATTCTCTGAGCACATTTGCATGATTGTTTGTTTGATTAGATAGGGGGCCTACTATTTAGTTAAATTAGATAATCTACAGCCAGATTAAAAATATAAGTCCGTAATTGCTTATGGAGTTAATCACTAGGGACCTAGGAGAATTAAGGTTTAAGTTAAATAAACCACGCTGAGTAAGTTTGTTACTTAATGTTGACTCAAATCTTTCTAGATATTAATGCTGCTATTAAAACTTAATCTATAGTGCTGAGCATAGGTAAATTTTGATAGTTAGAGATTAATTAAGACGATAAGCCTTTAATTAACAACACAGTAAGGAAAGATATGTGTAATTGGACGTTGGGGAATTACACTACGGTTGACTACTTCATTGACAATGATCTTAAATAATCAATGATCAGCATCATATCCCAAGAATAATTAATTACCTTGTAACTAAAGTTTTGTGGTATTTGATATTTTCTAATTTATTTACTTGTTTATTTTTCTGATTATTTTCTTAGTTATTATAGTTTAATTGAAACCCTACCCTAAATCTCTTTTCTCTCTCTAAATAATAGTTATGTATTTAATTTAAATAATTAACTTGAATAAAATAATCTCTGTGGGATCGACCTTTGCTTGCCCTATCTATAGATTTAAGTAAAGTAATTTATTATTGGTACCTGCGACACTACCAGTTAGCCTGATGTTTGTCGATACTTTTGGAAAGAAAATGTGTCGAAAAAGGTTAACATCCTCTGTAGTACTGTATATTCTAAATACATAAAGGAAATAAATGATTGTAAATTGAGTTAAATGTTGTGAAGGGGGGTGAGAATTATGAACTAAGGATGTCAAAGAGGGAAAACGGCTCTAGAAATGATCTGAAATGGTGATCTTATAATTTAAATGAAGGTCGGTTCGGTGCGGAATAGAAATGGACTCGGTGAGGGACCTACCAGTACTTTTCTATCCGGATCAAACGGAGACCTGAAAGTGATGATATAAAGGAGGGGAATGAAATATCATCATTAAATAGACCTTAAGATTACCGATTGAAGGTATTTTAAGGAGAGAGAAAATTTTTGGCTAAAAATGATCAAAATACCCCTACCTCCAAAATTTTACTTGGAGTCATAATAGACCAACAGAAGTTGAAATTGACTGATTTGACAGAGTAATTGATGGTGTAAGGATGCAATTCAAGCAAAATGATCCAATTATAGATCCTATTGGATTTCCCTGTTGAAATCGAACAAGATCTTAAACTGCTGATATTAGTATGAGAAAGGATACTATCAGCACATAGATAATAAGATCAATGGTTTAAATGTATATTAAGAAGAAAGAAATAAATGTTGAAATGACAAAAATGCCCCTATGTGGGATTATGTTTTGAATAGTAATAAACCAAGTCAATCATGAATTCCATAAATAGTAATAGAGTTATTGATGACATAAAGGAATGTAATATATGCATAACGGTCCCGATTTCTAATTCCACTACATTTAGAGTGCTAATGTGACCTGAATGGTTATAGGGAAGTCACAGGATGAGCGGCTCTATTATTGATTATTAAAGGTCGAAGTTAAAAGTGTATTGATGGAATGTTGATTACGGGATTGGAGGATATACATAAGGACAGTAAGTGAAGATAAGTGATAAGGAAGATAACAGCTAACTTGAATTATTAAATGAAAATGATTTTAAAGTAAATTACCGTAGTAATAAATTGGTTAGTTGTGAAAGGTGTTAATGAAATTATTATACTGGATACAGCATACTAATTAAGATGATCGATGTGCTGTGAAATATGAGGAAATAAATGAATAAAGACGGAGTAGATGTTAAAATGATTTAAATATTAAATATCTCTGCCTTGAGGATATACAGTGAAATGATAGGACATGGAGATGAAATGTCCAAAATGATAAGAGATGAATAATTAAAGAAAGTATCGGATGAGATTCCCGATAAATTTTTAGAGTTATATAGATTGGAGAAATCAAGCTAATTTTGACTCGATCGTGAATATGAAAGTTATTTATCAGCTTATATCGGAGAACATAGGAAGAATCCGAAAAGCTTAAGAAATAACTCTGAAAAATTTTGTAGATAATGAAATTCACTTGTATAAAAGGAATTGATAGAAATATGGATGATATGAATTAAGGATGAATTAAATGGTGAATTAAATTCATATTACGCAATAGAGTTCTTATTAAGAACAAATAATCTGTATGGAATTGATGTCTTAAATTGAATTAATCGGAGATGTATAAGGAGTCTATAAGACCAATCTCTGCACAAGGCATCACTAGATGAAAAGTTGGAAATTGATGGTTATAAGGTGATAATATTAGAACTCGATATAATTTTACGAGTTCCTATTGAGGTTTACAACGTTAATGAAATACCTTGTGATATACAGAAGCCTAATGAATGAGGCATCCATATAAGGATAAAGTAATGATATACCGATACAGTCTAAGGCACAAATGGAAAATGAGTAGCATAGTGTATAACCCCCCAAACACTCAAAGACTGCGAACTTATGTTAAGTATGGCAATTAGAAGATTTAGCTAGACAGTATCTCTTTCTAAGATATATGATCTCGAGTGATAAGAGCGATGTGGATCTGTCTATGATGAAGAGATAATGATTGTGTGACATCCCCGTCACTTCATCTTATCACTTATCTTTTTCCTTCTTTATTTAGATTTAGTTTATCCATTGTCGTTCTTCCCTTAATCTTAAGCTAATCATTTAATAGCTTATGAAATTTTATTCAATTTCCATAAACATAAAATGATATATATAAATATCATTCCATTTCCACAGGATCTCATACATTATCTTATCTTACATCCCCGACATCTTATATACATAAATTTCTTACTTGTACTGTACTGTAGCTGAATTACAATTTAACTTTACATATGAACATATAAGTATACCTTCTATGCTAACTGGGAAGCGTATCGAGAAGGTACACTTTGATTCTTTAAGCACAAGCTCCTCTAGTCGGAGCGTGGTTCACTTCAGGTAGTCTGTAGGAAAAATGGTCGTAAAAGGGTGAGTTTACACTCAGTAAGAAAAGTATGTAAAAAAGCGTACTATGCCTCTATATGCATTTTCTCCTACTTGGCTCTATAATGTCATGTAAAGCATTATAAAGCATGCATCATACTTCTTTCTTTAAAACATCATACTTCATACATACTTTAAAACATACATCATATACTTCTTCATACATACATCTTGTGCTTTGAAATAGATGGAGACTATGTACAATGTTTAAGCGATTGAGTCGTCATATGATCCGTTCATTCCCATTCATATGACTCATATGACTCTAATCATGCATTAGTACATTGGTATACCATGTAGAGGTCAGGGATTCTCTTCTGCCTTAATAATACCATAGTGAGCACTAGTTAGGTGTCACTGATGGTCTTGAGGACCGGACTAGGGTTCCTCATTTAACATACATATTACTGAGGACTTGATCAGAGTCTCTCAGCCATCAAAAAAGCATAATCATTACGCAGTCCATAGCCTCAAAACATTATAATATACTTTTCAGAAACACCTTTGTGTTTAAATTAAATAAGCTTTGAAAACATCTTTTCATACATGGCAGTCGACTGGTCTTATAAGGCAGTCGACTGCTGCTTCATAACTTTATTTCTCGAAATTAATTTCATTTCGAAAAATACATGGGGGCAGTCGACTGGTCCATATAGCAGTCGATTGGTTTTCAAACAAAATGCTTCTTAAGAAATAGCAGTCGACTGGTCAAATAGGGCAGTCGACTGTTTTTGAAACAGAATGCAATTTGGCAAATAGTAGTCGACTGGCTTACATAGCAGTCGACTGGTTTGCATCGATTTTCGAAAAACGGCGTTTTGTTTGTCTCTAAGCAGTCGACTTCCCTTTATGGCGTCGGCTGCCCCTAGCCTAATTGGTACTAGGAGACAAGTCCGAAAATGCATCTTTTCCTATACAAAACCAGCTGATGTTTCTTTCCAAACCACATAAAATCATTATAAAACAAGTGGACATAGCCGCCTTACGTCCGTTACATAAATTCCTTACCTCGATTCCTTCGGAAACGCGAAATCACTTGGCGCGTAACCCTAGCTTTTCCACTTCTTTAACCTAAAATCATCATACCACATCAAACCTTAAATTAAACTACATACACATATCATATCAATTCAATACAACTCAAATCCATAAACTAAATTGACTAAATCATCTTCTTCTCTTACCTTCACTAGATACCAAAATCTCAAATTTTGAGATCTCTTCTAATACTTGGAATCAATCCACCAAACTTTGGATATCACTTAGTCTAGTGACAAGGATTATTTTTCGTTCTACAAACTTAATAGATCGACGGAAGAGTAAGGTGGTTTAGCAAGGAATTCGTCATCCACACTGATCATGAGTCTTTGAAGCACTTGAAAGGACAAAGCAAGTTGAACAAGCGTCATGTCAAGTGGATGGAGTTCATAAAGACATTTCCATATGTGATCAAATATAAACAAGGTAAACAAAATGTCGTGGCTGATGCATTGTCTCGAAGGTATACTCTAATCACTACTCTTAATGCAAAACTTCTTGGATTTGAGTATATTAAAGACTTGTATGCTATTGATGAGGATTTTGAAAATGTGTTGAATGCATGTGAGAAAACTTGTTTTGGAAAGTTTTATAGGCATGATGGATTCTTATTTAGGGAAAATAGATTATGTGTGCCTAGGAGTTCTTTAAGAGAATTACTAATTAGAGAAGCTCATAGTGGTGGGTTAATGGGACATTTTGGAGTAAAGAAAACTTTAGATATATTGCATGATCACTTCTTTTGGCCTAACATGAAAATAGATGTTGAAAAATTGTGTGAAAGATGTGTCACTTGTAAACAAGCTAAGTCCAGAGTTATGAATCATGGTCTTTATACTCCATTGCCTATTTCTACTGCTCTTTGGATTGACATTTCTATAGACTTTCTTTTGGGGTTACCAAGAACAAAGAGAGGTAGAGATTCTCTTTTTGTTGTTGTTGACAGGTTCTCTAAGACGGCTCACTTCATTGCTTGTCACAAGACAGATGATGCAAGCAACATTGTCGATTTATTCTTCAAGGAAATTGTTCGACTACATGGTGTTCCGAGGACCATTGTTTCTGACCGTGATGTGAAGTTCCTTAGCTACTTTTGGAAAACATTATGGGGAAAGTTAGGAACAAAGCTATTGTTTTCCACTACTTGTCATCCACAAACCGATGGTCAAACTGAAGTAGTAAATCGTACTTTGTCTACTTTGTTGAGGTCCATTATTCAAACGACTTTGAAGAATTGGGAAGATTGTTTGCCTCATGTGGAGTTTGCTTGCAATAGAAGTGTGCATTCTACTACTAGTTATTCTCCATTTGACGTTGTCTATGGTTTTAATTCACTCACTCCATTGGATCTTTTACCACTACCTATTGAGGAGAGAGCTAGTTTGGATGGGGAAAAGAAAGCTGATTTTGTTAAGCAACTACATGAGAAGGTACGTCAAAACATTAAGAAGAGGACTGAGCAATATGCTACTCAAGGCAACAAGCATCGCAAGAAAGTTGTCTTTGAACCTGGTGATTGGGTTTGGGTACATATGCGTAAAGAGAGATTTCCTGCTCAGCGTCGCTCTAAGTTGCAACCTCGAGGAGATGGACCATTCCAAGTGATTAAGAAGATCAATGACAATGCTTATAAGTTAGATCTTCCAGGTGAGTATAATGTTAGTGCTACATTTAATGTTTCTGATCTTTCTCCCTTTGATATTGATGCAGGTGATTCTGATTTGAGGACAAATCATTTCGAGGAGAGGGGGAATGATGGAGATCCAAGCTCACAAAGCTCAAGTCATGTTCGTGATGATTGTGATCCTTTTAGTATCCATGGAGGTCCAATTACAAGAGCTAAATCAAAGATAATGCAACAAGCCTTGGCTGGTTTCATTAATATTGCTAGAGAGAAAGCCCAACAAAGCTTGAGCATGGAGGATGATAAAGTCTTCTACAACATGATCCAAGCCCAAGTTCAACCTTCTTGAAGACACACAAGTATTGGGCTGAAATGCAAATTAGTCTAGATGCATATTTTATTTAGTTAAGTATTATTGGGCTGAACATTGTCTTAATTTAATTTAAGCCCAATTCCTTTTTAAATAATAGATTTTGTAAGACTTCTATTACTTGTTCTGCAAGTTAGGAGAGTAGGATTCCTATTGCTTATTCTGCAAGTTTGCTATTTCCTATTCTGCAAGTTAGGAAAGTAGGATTCCTATTACTTGTGCTGCAAGTTATCTATTTGCCTATAAATAGTTATGTAACCCTTTGGGGAGAACACAATTGATTTTAGTAATAAAATTGAGAGACTTCTTCTCTTTGGTTCTCTTGAGAACTCTTGAACTTATCAAGGTCTTCCTTGTGGCGTTCTTCTACCTTCCACCAATATATACCATAGGTTCTTGCTTCTCTAAGCAACGGGTCTTGGTCCAATACCATAGGTTCTTGTGTTTCTACACAACGGGTTTTGGTTTTACTTCTAATTTTTGTTTTCCTTTGCTGCGTTTTTAACTTCTTGTTGTTTTTCTTCAAGTGTTCTTCGTCTTCTTCATTGAACCTCATCTTCTTTCTGTGAGGTCCATATCAAATACATAGAAATTGAGGATCTCACATCCTCCCCACCTTAGAAAATTTGGTCCTCCAAATTTGCCTTAGCTTGTCATGTAAATAATTCTGTATACCTTTCCTTCATTAAGCTCTCTAGCTCCCATGTAGCTTCTTCTATCGTATGGTATTGTCAAAGAACTTTCACTAACGAGATCGTCTTAGACCTCAAAACTTTTTCTTTTCTGTCCAAAATCTGAATCGGCTTCTCTATATAGCTCATATCTTCCCTTATCTCCAAGGGTTCATACTCAATGACATGAGACGAATCCGGATTATACTTCTGAAACATCGATACATGAAACACATTATGTACTCCCGATAGCTCCGGAGGCAATGCCAATCTATAGGCAACGTCACCTATACGAACTAAGACCTCAAATGGACCGATGTAACGAGGACACAGCTTACCTCGTCGGCCAAACCTCATGATTCCCTTGGATGGAGAAACTTTCAAGAACACAAAATCTCCAACCATGAACTCAAGTGGCCTCCGTCGAGCATCTGCATAGCTCTTTTGTCTACTCTGAGCTGTCTTAAGCCTTTGACAAATCAACTTAACATCTTCTGAAGCTTGCTCGACTAGATCTGGAGCCAATAACTTACGTTCGCCCACTTCTTCCCACCCAATCAGAGATCGACACCTTCTTCCATACAAAGCTTCATATAGTGCCATCCCGATGCTTGCATGATAACTATTATTGTATGCAAACTCAGCCAATGGCAGATGATCATCCCAGGAGCCTTTAAAGTCCATAGCACAAGCCCTCAACATATCCTCGAGCGTCTGAATCGTGCGCTCGGATTGTCCATCAGTCTGCGGATGAAAAGCTATGCTAAAATTTAACTTAGATCCCATGGCTTCTTGAAAATGCTCCCAGAAATGGGAAGTAAACCTGGAATCTCTATCAGAAGTGATGCTCACTGGAACACCGTGTAGTCTTACGACATCTTTTACGTACATATCTGCCAAAGCATTGAGTGTATCAGTTGACTTCATAGGTAGGAAGTGAGCTGATTTTCTCAATCTATCGACAATCACCCAAATACCATCATGATTCTTCTTGGTTTTGGGCAACCCCATGATAAAATCCATCGTAATGTGCTCCCATTTCCACCTAGGTATAGGCAGAGGGTGCAGTAATCCTGCTGGCTTTTGGTGCTCTACCTTGACCTGTTGACATGTGAGACATTTTGCTACAAAATCTGCTATGTCTCTCTTCATGCCCTTCCACCAGTATATCTTACGAAGATTGTGATACATCTTCGTATTTCCTGGATGTAACGTGTACTTAGTGGTATGTGCTTCAGTTAAGATCAATTTCTTCAATTCGTCATCATTAGGAACACATATACGACCTCTAAACCTCAAAATTCCATCACTACTGACATTAAATTCTGAGGTCATACCTGATTGCATCTAATTCATAGCCTCTATGCATCTATCATCTTCCTTTTGAGCACTTCGGATTCTGTCCATTAACTCTGGCTCAATCCTTAAACTAGCCATCATTCCAATTTGCTCATAAGTCATAAAATTAAGGTTGAGAGGGAACCCAAGAGAAAGGCACACTCAATTTCTGAAAATTCAATTAACTGATCTCATTATCAATAGCGTTTACAAGGTATTTATAATAATACCTAGCACTTAAGCCCATAAACAAGTGGGCTGGAATTAACACCAATAGAAAATAAGACTAAACCCAAATTTATGCCTAAACTTAGTTACATAAAATAAATAGTCCAAGTCACAACAAGACTCAAACGTGGGCTATCCAAACACTTAGCCCATCTTATTGTTAAGCTAAAATAAGATAGTAAACCATGCTCATGTCGTTTGGGCTTCCAAGCAAGTATAGATGTCTTGGGACTCTTCACGGAAGCTTCCGTGACACTTCAATGATGCCAGAGCTTGTTGCATGAATGAGGCCAGGGCTTGTTGCGTCTTCTTAGCTCGGGCTCGGGTAATTGGACCTCCTTGGATGACTAATGGATCCTTAGCATCACGAACATCACGAGCAAGTGGATCTACATCATTCCCCCTCTCCTCAAAAGGATTTGTCCTCAAATCGCATATACCTTCATTAAAAGAAAAGGGAGAAAGATCGGAAACAATAAAAGTAGCAGATACACCATACTCACCAGGAAGATCCAATTTGTAGGTATTATCGTTGATCTTCTCTATGACTTGGAATGGTCCATCTCCTCGGGGATGCAGCTTGGTTCGTCGCTGAACAGGAAACCTCTCCTTTCTCATATGCACCCAAACCCAATCACCAGGCTCAAAGACTACTTTCTTTCGATGCTTATTTGCTTGGGTGGTATACTGCTCAGTCTTCTTTTCAATAGCTTGATGAACTCTCTCATGGAGTTGCTTCACAAACTTAGCCTTCTGTTCTCCATCCAAGTTACTCTGCTCCGCACTAGGTAATGGCAACAAATCCAAAGGAGTAAGAGGATTGAAGCCATAAACAACTTTGAATGCAGAGCAACTAGTAGTGGAGTGGACACTGCGGTTATATGCAAATTCCACATGGGGCAAGCAATCTTCCCAATTCTTCAAATTCTTCTGAATAATGGACCTCAATAATGTAGATAAGGTTCTGTTGACGACCTCAGTCTGTCCGTCAGTCTGGGGGTGACAAGTGGTGGAGAATAACAATTTAGTTCCCAACTTTCCCCATAACGTCTTCCAAAAGTAACTAAGGAACGTTGCAGCTCGATCAGAAACAATGGTCCTTGGTACACCATGTAGACGCACTATCTCTTTGAAGAAAAGGTTAGCAACGTTGCTCGCGTCATCCGTCTTGTGGCAAGCAATGAAATGAGCCATCTTAGAGAACCTGTCAACCACAACAAAAACAGAATCTCTACCGCGTTTTGTTCGAGGCAAGCCCAAAACAAAATCCATAGAGATGTCAGTCCACGGAGTAGTAGGAATGGGTAAAGGAGTATATAAACCATGATTATGAACTCTAGATTTAGCTTGCCTAAATTAAATGCATCGAGCACATAACCTCGCTACATCTCTCCTCATGTTAGGCCAAAAGAAATGTTCTTGCAAAACATCTAGAGTTTTCCTAACTCCAAAGTGACCCATTAATCCTCCACTATGGGCTTCTCTAACTAACAGCTCGCGCAATGAACTCCTAGGCACACATAATTTATTTTCTCTAAATAAGAACCCATCATGCCTAAAGAACTTGCCAAAACTAGATGTAGCACATGCATCATAAACATTCCCAAAATCAACATCATCAGCATACTGTTCTTTGATATACTCAAATCCTAAAAGTTTAGCATCAAGAGTAGTGATAAGAGTATACCTACGAGATAACGCATCAGCTACGACGTTCTCTTTACCTTGTTTGTACTTGATCACGTACGGGAACATCTCAATGAACTCTATCCACTTGGCATGACGCTTATGCAGCTTACTCTGTCCTTTCAAATGCTTCAAGGACTCATGATCAGTGTGGATGACAAATTCTTTGGGCCACAAGAAATGTTGCCATGTCTCCAAGGCCCTCACTAACGCGTACATCTCCTTGTCATATGTGGGATAGTTAAGTGCTGCTCCACTTAACTTCTCACTAAAGAAAGCAATTGGGCGTTTTTCCTGCATAAGCACAGCTCCAATACCTACACCTGAGGCATCGCACTCAATCTCAAAAGTTTTAGTAAAGTCAGGCAGAGATAACAAAGGAGCATAACAAAGTTTATGTTTAAGCAAATTAAAAGCATGCTCTTGTGTAGGACCCCAATGAAATGCAACATTCTTTTTGACCACTTCGATCAAAGGTGCAGCGATAGTGCTAAAATCTCTAACGAATCGACAATAGAAACTAGCTAAACCATGGAAACTACGCACCTCAGAAACAGACTTAGGTATCGGCCAATCTTTAATTGCCGTTACCTTCTCATTATCGACAGAAATGCCATGTGAAGAAACGACATACCCGAGAAAAACAATCTTATCAGTGCAGAATGTACATTTCTTAAAATTGGCATACAAACTTGCATTCCTCAAAATAGTAAGAACATTCCTAAGATGCTCAACATGCTCATGCTGGCTCTTACTGTATATCAAAATATCATCAAAATAGACAACCACATACTTACCAATGAAATCACGTAAAACATGGTTCATTAAATGCATGAATGTACTAGGTGCATTAGTCAAGCCAAAAGGCATAACTAACCACTCGTAGAGACCATGTTTAGTCTTAAATGCGGTTTTCCATTCATTACCTTCTCTCATACGAATTTGGTGATATCCGCTCTTTAAATCAATTTTAGAAAACATGCATGCACCATGCAATTCATCAAGCATGTCATCTAGCCTAGGAATAGGATAGCGGTACTTTACAGTGATTTTGTTGACGGCTCGGCAGTCAACGCACATCCTCCACGTCCCATCTTTTTTTGGCACAAGCAGTACGGGCACGGCGCAAGGACTCATGCTCTCTCTCACATAACCTTTCCTCATGAGCTCCTCAACTTGCCTTTGAAGCTCCTTCGTCTCCTCGGGATTACTTTTGTAGGCTGGACGGTTAGGAATGGTAGCTCCGGGGACAAGGTCAATCATGTGCTCGATCCCACGAATCGGTGGTAATCCACTTGGGATCTCCTCAGGGAATACATCCTCGAACTCCTGCAACAATGAGACAACATCAGTAGGCAAAGTATCATGGAGTTCAGCATCAATAAAATAAGAATCTTTAAATAAGAGTAAAAGGATAGGAGACTTAGCAAGAAATGCAGTCTTCACATCTCGGGGTTTGGCATAGCAGCTCACTGTTTTGCTTTCCTTGTTTTCCTTCTTTTCTTTAGCTTGCTTCCTTAGCTCATCATGTTGCTCCTTTAGCCGTAATTGGTCCTCATAAATCTCCTTGGGGCTAAGGGGAGCGAGAGCGATCTTCTTGCCAGCCATAGTAAAGGAGTAACGGTTAGTGTAACCGTCATGGAGGACTGTCCAATCATACTGCCACGGCCTACCCAGCAATAGGTGGCTAGCTTGCATGGGCACCACGTCACACAACACCTCATCGTGATACCTTTCAATACGAAAAGGAACCAAGACTTGCTTCACCACGTTGACTTCACCACAGTCATTAATCGATTGCAACTTATATGGGTGGTGATGCTTGGTAGTGGGCAACTTTAATTTATCAACAAGGTATGTGCTAGCAACATTAGTACAACTCCCACCATCAATGATTACAGTACATACCTTGTCACTAATATGGCATCTCGTATGGAAGATGTTCTCGCGCTGTGCCTCATCCTCAAACTTCACATGAGTAGTAAGAGCACGCCTAGCAACAAGTGCTTCACCATGAGCAGCATACTCAACAACTTCTTCTTCGTCGACATCTTCTAACGCAGGCATCTCATCTTCTATACCGATTTCAGAACCTTCACTCTCAACATCTCTATTCCCAAGCATGATCATAACTCTACGGTTGGGACATTGAGAGGCAATATGTCCATGACCTAAACACTTGAAACACTTAATGTCACGTGTCCTGCTTTGGGATGCTTGGGCAGGTTCAGTCTTGGGCTTTGGAGGGCCCTCAGTCTTGGGCTTAGCAAAGCTCTCTGACTTAGGCGTAGACACAGGCTTATCATCCCTATGAAAGGTGTTAGATTTTCAAACAGGAACTGAACTAGAAGTAAAACGAGATGTACCTTTCCTTTTGAGTTGCCTTTCCACTTTGATGGCCACATGCAGCATCTCCTCTAAATCCATGTAATGCTGCAACTCTACTACATTGGCAATCTCACAGTTTAAGCCTTGGAGAAAACGAGCCATAGTAGCCTCTGCATCCTCCTGGATATTGGCTCGAATCATGGTCATTTCCATCTCTTTGTAGTAATCCTCAACACTCTTTGTGCCCTAGGTCAGACCTTGGAGTTTCTGGTATAACTCCCTGTAGTAATGAGTAGGAACAAATCTCTTCCTCATGATGCGCTTCATCTCATCCCATGTAGACACTGGAGGATCACCATATCTTCTTCTACTAGTGACTCACTAATCCCACCAAACCATAGCATACTCTGTGAACTCAATTGCTGCAAGTTTGACCTTCTTTTCTTTAGAGTAGTGGTGGCAGTCAAACACCATTTCAAGCTTCCTTTCCCACTCCAAATACGCCTCAGGATCATTCTTGCCTGGGAAAGGAGGAATCTTCAATTTTATACTGCCAAGGTTTCCATCCATCTTCTCCTTGCCTCTATCACGAGCTCTATCAACTCGATCTCTATACCCATGGGACCTTCTATGATGTCTATCTATCCCAGACTCTTCATTCGAGTCATACCCAATATTATCATCATACTCGTCATTGGCAACAACCTTACTTTTTAGACGAGAAGTATCACCTTGTTGGATCTTTGCAAACTGAGCTTCATGTTGGTTCAACGTATCATGAATGTCATTGAATTTCACGTCCATCCGTTGGAACTGTTGTTGCATTGCCTGAAGCATGAATTCAATCTTTTTAAAGTCGGACTTATCACTTTCAAAAGACATTTTCAACAAAGATATCCTCACGTGTTTACACTCGTGTTTCACTCAAGAAATTTGGCTTTTCTCTACTAATGTCTCTCACACACTCATGCCTTTTTCCCTTACTCTACCTTAACTCTATAGGTTCACAATCGCACTAGAGACTCAATCAAAGATTGAACCTCACAGAATCAACTAATTCACCAGATATATTTTTTTTGATTTTTTTCCTCCGAATTCTTGCTTTTTTTTTTTACAGAAAGGTATGGCTAGGGCTATGATGACTCAAAGAAAGAAAGACAGAATAAAAAAAATAAAAAAATCATTAGAATGACCAAAAAAAATGAAAAATGGCCTAAAACTATAGGAAAAGGATGGAATTTGGCCAAAATAGGATAGGGCTAGTGAAGCAAAGCTTGACTAGGTCGTTTTCTTTCATCGTTTTCTTTAAAATGGATACTCGCACGCCTCCTAACTCAACCAAAAGTTTTCGTTTGAACAGTACCGCAAATTTTTTTTTGAATTCTTCTTTTTTTTTTCGAATTCTTTTCTTCTTCTTTTTTTTTCTTCTTTTTTTTTTAACTCTGAGTGTTGCGGTTTCCTTGAAAGAGGAGGGGTGCGGCTAGATTTTTTTTTTGAGGGATGCGGCTAGGTTTTTTTTTTAGGGGTGCGGCTAGGGTTTTGGTTTTTTTAGAGGGGTGTGGCTAGGGTTTTTTTTTGAGGGGTGAAGCTAGGGGTTTTTTTTTTGAGGGGTGCGGCTAGGGTTTTTTTTTTGAGGGGTGCGGCTAGGGTTTTTTGAAGGGGTGCGACAGGGTCTTGAGGAATTGCGGCTAGGGTTTTTGTTTTTTTTTTTAAGGAAGGGGTGTGGCTAGGGTTATGAATTCAACTCAAACACAACAACAAACCAGAAATCGAAACCAACAAGAGAGGAAAAAGAATGGAAAAAAAAATCAAATCCAATAAACCAAAAATCTAAAAGTGAGTGACGCACAAACAAACCAGAAATCAAAACTTGAGCTCTGATACCAACTGATGCGCACGAACAAGACAAAACGTAGCTTGGAATTTGAAGGAGCTGAAACGCAACAGGACAACTTCTGAAATCCTAGACCCGAAGCCTAAAGAGACTCGAACCCAAAGGTATTGGACCTTGACCCTACGAATAAGAATTCGAGAACCTAAGGTATAACAATGGTGGGTGGTGAAGAAGGAGGCGCCACAAGGAAGAATACCTTAATAAGCCTAGTTGAGAGGGAACCTAAGAGAAAGGCACACTCAATTTCTGAAAATTCAATTAACTGATCTCATTATCAATAGCGTTTACAAGGTATTTATAATAATACATAGCACTTAAGCCCATAAACAAGTGGGCTGGAATTAACACCAATAGAAAATAAGACTAAACCCAAATTTATGCCTAAACCCAGTTACATAAAATAAATAGTCCAAGACAGAACAAGACTCAAACGTGGGCTATCCAAACACTTAGCCCATCTTGTTGTTAAGCTAAAATAAGATAGTAAATCATGCTCATGTCGTTTGGGCTTCCAAGCAAGTATAGATGTCTTGGGACTTTTCATGGAAGCTTCCGTGACACTTCAATGATGCCAGAGCTTGTTGCATGAATGAGGCCAGGGCTTGTTGTGTCTTCTTAGCTCGAGCTCAGGTAATTGGACCTCCTTGGATGACTAATGGATCCTTAGGATAACGAACATCACGAGCAAGTGGATCTACATCACCAAGGCTTGTTGCATCTTCTTAGCTCGAGCTCGGGTAATTGGACCTCCTTGGATGACCAATGGATCCTTAGCATCACGAGCAAGTGGATCTCCATCATTCCCCCTCTCCTCAAAAGGATTTGTCCTCAAATAGCATATACCTTCATCAAAAGAAAAGGGAGAAAGATCAGAAACATTAAAAGTAGCAGATACACCATACTCACCAGGAAGATCTAATTTGTAGGCATTATCGTTGATCTTCTCTATCACTTGGAATGGTCCATCTCCTCGGGGATGCAACTTGGTTCGTCGCTGAACAGGAAACCTCTCCTTTCTCATATGCACCCAAACCCAATCACCAGGCTCAAAGACTACTTTCTTTCGATGCTTATTTGCTTGGGTGGTATACTGTTCAGTCTTCTTTTCAATATCTTGACGAACTCTCTCATGGAGTTGCTTCACAAACTTAGCCTTCTGTTCTCCATCCAAGTTACTCTGCTCCGCACTAGGTAATGGCAACAAATCCAAAGGAGTAAGAGGATTGAAGCCATAAACAACTTCGAATGGAGAGCAACTAGTAGTGGAGTGAACACTGCGGTTATATGCAAACTCCACATGGGGCAAGCAATCTTCCCAATTCTTCAAATTCTTTTGGATAATGGACCTCAATAAGGTAGATAGGGTTCGATTGACTACCTCAGTCTGTCCATCAGTCTAGGGGTGACAAGTGGTGGAGAATAGCAATTTTGTTCCCAACTTTCCCCATAACGTCTTCCAAAAGTAACCAAGGAACTTGACATCATGATCGGAAACAATAGTCCTCGGTACACCATGTAGACGTACTATCTCTTTGAAGAAAAGGTCAGCAACATTGCTCGCGTCATACGTCTTGTGGCAAGCGATGAAATGAGCCATCTTAGAGAACCTGTCAACCACAACAAAAATAGAATCTCTACCGCGTTTTGTTCGAGGCAAGCCTAAAACAAAATCCATAGAGATATCAGTCCACGGAGTAGTAGGAATGGGTAAAGGAGTATATAAACCTTGATTATGAACTCTAGATTTAGCTTGCCTACATGAAATGCATCTAGCACAAAACCTCTCTACATCCCTCCTCATGTTAGGCCAAAAGAAATGTTCGTGCAAAACATCTAGAGTTTTCCTAACTCCAAAGTGACCCATTAATCCTCCACTATGGGCTTCTCTAACTAATAGCTTGCGGAATGAACTCCTAGGCATACATAATTTATTTTCTCTAAATAAGAACCCATCGTGCCTAAAGAACTCGCCAAAGCCAGATGTAGCACATGCATCATAAACATTACCAAAATCAACATCATCAGCATACTGTTCTTCGATATACTCAAATCCTTAAAGTTTAGCATCAAGGGTAGTGATAAGAGTAGTGATAAGAGTATACCTACGAGATAACGCATTAGCTACGACATTCTCTTTACCTTGTTTGTACTTGATCACGTACGGGAACATCTCAATGAACTCTATCCACTTGGCATGACGCTTATTCAGCTTACTCTGTCCTTTCAAATGCTTCAAGGACTCATGATCAGTGTGGATGACAAATTCTTTGGGCCCCAATTAATGTTACCATGTCTCCAAGGCCCTCACTAACGCTTACATCTCCTTGTCATATGTGGGATAGTTAAGTGCTGCTCCACTTAACTTCTCACTAAAGAAAGCAATTGGGCGTTTTTCCTGCATAAGCACAGCTCCAATACCTACACCTGAGGCATCGCACTCAATCTCAAAAGTTTTAGTAAAGTCAGGCAGAGAGAACAAAGGAGCACAACAAAGTTTATCCTTAAGCAAATTAAAAGCATGCTCTTGTGCAGGACCCCAATGAAATCCAACATTCTTTTTGACCACTTCGATCAAAGGTGCAGCTATAGTGCTAAAATCTCTAATGAATCGATGATAGAAACTAGCTAAACCATGGAAACTACGCACCTCAGAAACAGACTTAGGTAGAGGCCAATCTTTAATTGCCTTTACCTTCTCAATATCAACAGAAATGCCATGTGAAGAAACGACATACCCAAGAGAAACAATCTTATCAGTGCAGAATGTACATTTCTTAAAATTGGCATACAAACTTGCATTCCTCAAGACAGTAAGAACATTCCTAAGATGCTCAACATGTTCATGCAGACTCTTACTGTAGATCAAAATGTCATCAAAATAGACAACCACATACTTACCAATGAAATCACGTAAAACATGGTTCATTAATCTCATGAATGTACTGGGTGCATTAGTCAAGCCAAAAGGCATAACTAACCACTCGTAGAGACCATGTTTAGTCTTGAATGCGGTTTTCCATTCATCACCTTCTTTCATACGAATTTGGTGATATCCGCTCTTTAATCGATTTTAGAAAACATGCATGCACCATGCAATTCATCAAGCATATCATCTAGCCTAGGAATAGGATAGCGGTACTTTACAGTGATTTTGTTGACGGCTCGGCTGTCAACGCACATCCTCCACGTCCCATCTTTTTTTGGCACAGGCAGTACGGGCGCGGCGCATGGACTCATGCTCTCTCTCACATAACCTTTCCTTATGAGCTCCTCAACTTGCCTTTGAAGCTCCTTCGTCTCCTCGGGATTACTTCTGTAGGCTGGACGGTTAGGAATGGTAGCTCCGGGGACAAGGTCAATCATGTGCTCGATCCCACAAATCGGTGGTAATCCACTTGGGATCTCCTCAGGGAATACATCCTCGAACTCCTGCAACAATGAGACAACATCAGTAGGCAAAGTATCATGGAGTTCAGCATCAATAAAATAAGAATCTCTAAATAAGAGTGAAAGGATAGGAGACTTAGCAAGAAATGCGGTCTTCACATCTCGGGGTTTGACATAGCAGCTCACTGTTTTGCTTTCCTTGTCTTACTTCTTTTCTTTCTGTTCTTTAACTTGCTTCCTTTGCTCATCATGTTGCTCCTTTAGCCTTAATTGGTCCTCATAAATCTCCTTGGGGCTAAAGGGAGCAAGAGCGATCTTCTTGCCATCCATAGTAAAGGAGTAACGGTTAGTGTAACCGTCGTGGATGACTCTCCGATCATACTGCCACGGTCTGCCCAGCAACATGTGGCTAGCTTGCATGGGCACCACATCACACAAAACCTCATCGTGATACTTTCCAATATGAAAAGGAACCAAGACTTGCTTGACCATGTTGACTTCACCACAATCATTAATCCACAGCAACTTATATGGGTGGTGATGCTTGCTAGTGGGCAACTTTAACTTATCAACAAGGTATGTGCTAGCAACATTAGTACAACTCCCACCATCAATGATTACAGTACATACCTTGTCACGAATATGGCATCTCGTATGGAAGATGTTCTCGCGCCGTGCCTCATCTTCAAACTTCACATGAGTAGTAAGAGCACGCCTAGCA
Organism: Heritiera fomes; assembly: GCA_032173925.1. Lineage (NCBI taxonomy): Eukaryota > Viridiplantae > Streptophyta > Magnoliopsida > Malvales > Malvaceae > Heritiera > Heritiera fomes. The sequence goes on along the minus strand of JAPDPM010000002.1, from coordinate 32,011,117 downwards.
ACAAGTGCTTCACCATGAGCAACAAACTCAACAACTTCTTCTTCGTCAACATTTTCTAACGCAGGCATCTCATCTTCTACACCGATTTCAGAACCTTCACTCTCAACATCTCCATTCCCATGCATGATCATCACTCCACGGTTGGGACACTGTGAGGCAATATGTCCGTGACCTAAACACTTGAAACACTTAATGTCACGTGTCTTACTCTGGGGTGCTTGGGCAGGTTCAGTCTTGGGCTTTGGAGGACCCTCAGGCTTGGGCTTAGCATGGCACTCTGACTTAGGCATAGACACAGGCTTATCATCCCTACGAAAGGTGCTAGATTTCCAAACAGGAACTAAACTAGGAGTGAAACAGGATGTACCTTTCCGTTGGAGTTGCCTTCCGATTTTGATGGCCACATGCAGCATCTCCTCTAAGTCCATGTAATACTGCAACTCTACTACATTGGCAATCTCACGATTTAAGCCTTGGAGAAAACGAGCCATAGTAGCTTCTGCATCCTCCTGGATATTGGCTCGGATCATGGTTATTTCCATCTCTTTGTAGTAATCCTCAACACTCTTTAAACCCTGGGTAAGACATTTGAGCTTCTGGTATAACTCTCTGTAGTAATGATGATGGAGTTCAACTTGCTCGTGATGTTCGTGATGGTAAGGATCCATTGGTCATCCAAGGAGGTCCAATTACCCAAGCTCGAGCTAAGAAGATGCAACAAGCTCTGGCATCATTGAAGTGTCAAGGAAGCTTCCATGAAGAGTCCCAAGACATCTATACTTACTTGGAAGCCCAAACGACATGAGCATGGTTTACTGTCTTATTTTAGCTTAACAATAAGATGGGCTAAGTGTTTGGATAGCCCACGTTTGAGTCTTGCTGTGTTTTGGACTATTTATTTTATGTAATTAGGTTTAGGCATGAATTTGGGTTTAGTCTTATTTTTTGTGTTAATTCCAGCCCACTTGTTTATGGGCTTAAGTGCTAGGTATTATTATAAATACCTTGTAAACGTTATTGATGGATAGATCAGTTTTGAATTTCAGAATTTGAGTGATATGAACCTCACCGAAAGAAGATGAAGTTCAATGAAGAACACAAATAACTCTTGAAGAAAAACAAGAACAAGTTAAAAATGCAGCAAAAGAAAACCAAAAATTAGAGATAAAACCAAGACCCGTTGTGTAGATACACAAGAACCTATGGTATTGGACCAAGACCCGTTGCTTAGAAAAGCAAGAACCTATGGTATATATTGGTGGAAGGTAGAAGAACGCCACAAGGAAGACCTTGATAAGTTCAAGAGTTCTCAAGAGAACCAAAGAGAAGAAGTCTCTCAATTTTATTACTAAAATCAATTGTCTTCTCCCAAAGGGTTACATAACTATTTATAGGCAAATAGATAACTTGCAGCACAAGTAATAGGAATCCTACTTTCCTAACTTGCAAAATAGGAAATAGTAAACTTGCAGTACAAGCAAGAGGAGTCCTACTCTCCTAACTTGCAGAACAAGTAATAGAAGTCTTACAAAATCTATTATTTAAAAAGGAATTGGGCTTAAATTAAATTAAGACAATGTTCAGCCCAATAATACTTAATTAAATAAAATATGCACCTAGCCTAATTTGCATTTCGACCCAATACTTGTGTGTCTTCAAGAAGGTTGAACTTGGGCTTGGATCATGTTGTAGAAGACTTTATCATCCTCCATGCTCAAGCTTTGTTGGGCTTTCTCTCTAACAATATCAATGAAACCAGCCAAGGCTTGTTGCATTATCTTTGATTTAGCTCTTGTAATTGGACCTCCATGGATACTCAAAGGATCACGATCATCACGAACATGACTTGAGCTTTGTGAGCTTGGATCTCCATCATTCCCCCTCTCCTCGAAAGGATTTGTCCTCAAATCAGAATCACCTACATCAATATCAAAGGGAGAAAGATCAGAAACATTAAATGTAGCACTAACATTATACTCACCTGGAAGATCTAACTTATAAGCATTGTCATTGATCTTCTTAACCACTTGGAATGGTCCATCTCCTCGAGGTTGCAACTTGGAGCGACGCTGAGCAGGTAATCTCTCTTTACGCATATGTACCCAAACCCAATCACCAGGTTCAAAGACAACTTTCTTGCGATGCTTGTTGGCTTGAGTAGCATATTGCTCAGTCCTCTTCTTAATGTTTTGACATACCTTCTCATGTAGTTGCTTAACAAAATCAGCTTTCTTTTCCCCATCCAAACTAGCTCTCTCCTCAATAGGTAGTAGTAAAAGATCCAATGGAGTGAGTGGATTAAAACCATAGACAACTTCAAATGGAGAATAACTAGTAGTAGAATGCACACTTCTATTGTAAGGAAACTCCACATGAGGCAAACAATCTTCCCAATTCTTCAAATTCTTTTGAATAATGGACCTCAACAAAGAAGACAAAGTACGATTGACTACTTTAGTTTGACCATCGGTTTGTGGATGACAAGTAGTTGAAAACAATAGCTTTGTTCCTAACTTTCCCCATAATGTTTTCCAAAAGTAGCAAAGGAACTTCACATCACGGTCAGAAACAATGGTCCTCGGAACCCCATGTAGACGAACAATTTCCTTGAAGAATAAATCGGCAATGTTACTTGCATCATCTGTCTTGGGACAAGCAATGAAGTGAGCCATCTTAGAGAACCTGTCAACAACAACAAAAACAGAATCTCTACCTCTCTTTGTTCTTGGTAACCCCAAAACCTTTGTCCATAGAAATGTCAGTCCAAGGAGCAGTAGGAATAGGTAATGGAGTATAAAGACCATGATTCATAACTCTAGACTTAGCTTGTTTACAAGTGACACATCTTTCACACAATTTTTCAACATCTCTTTTCATGTTAGGCCAAAAGAAGTGATCATGCAATATATCTAAAGTTTTCTTTACTCCAAAATGTCCCATTAATCCACCATTATGGGCTTCTCTAACAAGTAATTCTCTTAAAGAACTCCTAGGCACACATAATCTATTTTCCCTAAATAAGAATCCATCATGCCTATAAAACTTTCCAAAACCAGTTTTCTCACATGCAATGAACACATTTTCAAAATCCTCATCAGTAGCATACAAGTCTTTAATATACTCAAATCCAAGTAGTTTTGCATTGAGAGTAGTGATTAGAGTATACCTTCGAGATAATGCATCAGCCACGACATTTTCTTTACCTTGTTTATATTTGATCACATATGGAAATGTTTCAATGAACTCCATCCACTTGGCATGACGCTTATTCAACTTGCTTTGTCCTTTCAAGTGCTTCAAGGACTCATGATCAGTGTGGATGACAAATTCCTTGGGCCATAAATAGTGTTGCCATGTTTCCAAGGCACTCACTAATGCATACATCTCTTTATCATATGTAGGATAGTTAAGGGCAGCTCCACTTAACTTCTCACTGAAAAAAGCAATGGGCCGCTTCTCCTGCATTAAAACCGCTCCAATACCTATACTTGAAGCATCACACTCAATCTCAAAAGTTTTAGAAAAGTCAGGTAAGGATAATAAAGCTGCAGAACAAAGCTTCTCTTTAAGCAAGTTAAAAGCATGATCTTGCTCAAGACCCCATTTAAATCCAACATTCTTTTTAACAACATCAATTAGAGGTGCAGCTATTGTACTGAAGTCTCTAACAAACCTACGATAGAAACTAGCTAATCCATGAAAGCTACGCACCTCTGAGATATTCTTAGGTATAGGCCAATCTTTAATTGCCTTGACCTTTTCATCTTCCACTGCTATACCCTTAGAAGAAATAACATATCCAAGAAATATAATCTTATCAGTGCAAAAGGAACATTTCTTAAGGTTAACATACAGCTTTTCCTTTCTCAAGACATTAAGCACATTCTTTAAATGTTCAATATGTTCATGCAAACTTCTACTATAGATCAAGATATCATCAAAATAGACAACTACAAATTTTCCAATGAAAGCACGCAAGACATGGTTCATTAATCTCATGAAAGTGCTAGGTGCATTAGTTAATCCAAAAGGCATAACTAACCATTCATACAAACCATGCTTAGTCTTAAATGCAGTTTTCCATTCATCACCTTCTCTCATGCGAATTTGATGATAACCACTTTTCAAATCAATTTTAGAAAAGATGCAAGAACCATGTAACTCATCAAGCATATCATCTAATCTAGGAATGGGATAGCGATACTTTACAGTGATTGATATGGACCTCACCGAAAGAAGATGAGGTTCATATGAAGAAGACGAAGAACACTTGAAAAAAAAAAACAATAACAAGTTAAAAACGCAGCAAAAGAAAATAAAAATTAGAAGTAAAACCAAGACCCGTTGTGTAGAAACACAAGAACCTATGGTATTGGACCAAGACCCGTTGCCTAGAAAAGCAAGAACCTATGGTATATATTGGTGGAAGGTAGAAGAACGCCACAAGGAAGACCTTGATAAGTTCAAGAGTTCTCAAGAGAACCAAAGAGAAGAAGTCTCTCAATTTTATTGCTAAAATCAATTGTGTTCTCCCCAAAGGGTTACATAACTATTTATAGGCAAATAGATAACTTGCAGCACAAGTAATAGGAATCCTACTTTCCTAACTTGCAGAATAGGAAATAGCAAACTTGCAGAACAAGCAATAGGAATCCTACTCTCCTAACTTGCAGAACAAGTAATAGAAGTCTTACAAAATCTATTATTTAAAAAGGAATTGGGCTTAAATTAAATTAAGACAATGTTCAGCCCAATAATACTTAACTAAATAAAATATGCATCTAGCCTAATTTGCATTTCGGCCCAATACTTGTGTGTCTTCAAGAAGGTTGAACTTGGGCTTGGATCATGTTGTAGAAGACTTTATCATCCTCCATGCTCAAGCTTTGTTGGGCTTTCTCTCTAGCAATATCAATGAAACCAGCCAAGGCTTGTTGCATCATCTTTGATTTAGCTCTTGTAATTGGACCTCCATGGATACTCAAAGGATCACGATCATCACGAACATGACTTGAGCTTTGTGAGCTTGGATCTCCATCATTCCCCCTCTCCTCGAAAGGATTTGTCCTCAAATCAGAATCACCTACATCAATATCAAAGGGAGAAAGATCAGAAACATTAAATGTAGCACTAACATTATACTCACCTGGAAGATCTAACTTATAAGCATTGTCATTGATCTTCTTAATCACTTGGAATGGTCCATCTCCTCGAGGTTGCAACTTGGAGCGACGCTGAGCAGGAAATCTCTCTTTACGCATATGTACCCAAACCCAATCACCAGGTTCAAAGACAACTTTCTTGCAATGCTTGTTGGCTTGAGTAGCATATTGCTCAGTCCTCTTTTTAATGTTTTGACGTACCTTCTCATGTAGTTGCTTAACAAAATCAGCTTTCTTTTCCCCATCCAAACTAGCTCTCTCCTCAATAGGTAGTGGTAAAAGATCCAATGGAGTGAGTGGATTAAAACCATAGACAACTTCAAATGGAGAATAACTAGTAGTGGAATGCACACTTCTATTGTAAGCAAACTCCACATGAGGCAAACAATCTTCCCAATTCTTCAAATTCTTTTGAATAATGGACCTCAACAAAGTAGACAAAGTACGATTGACTACTTCAGTTTGACCATCGGTTTGTGGATGACAAGTAGTTGAAAACAATAGCTTTGTTCCTAACTTTCCCCATAATGTTTTCCAAAAATAGCTAAGGAACTTCACATCACGGTCAGAAACAATGGTCCTCGGAACCCCATGGAGACGAACAATTTCCTTGAAGAATAAATCGGCAATGTTACTTGCATCATCTGTCTTGCGACAAGCAATGAAGTGAGCCATCTTAGAGAACCTGTCAACAACAACAAAAACAGAATCTCTACCTCTCTTTGTTCTTGGTAACCCCAAAACAAAGTCCATAGAAATGTCAGTCCAAGGAGCAGTAGGAATAGGCAATGGAGTATAAAGACCATGATTCATAACTCTAGACTTAGCTTGTTTACAAGTGACACATCTCTCACACAATTTTTCAACATCTCTTTTCATGTTAGGCCAAAAGAAGTGATCATGCAATATATCTAAAGTTTTCTTTACTCCAAAATGTCCCATTAACCCACCACTATGGGCTTCTCTAACAAGTAATTCTCTTAAAGAACTCCTAGGCACACATAATCTATTTTCCCTAAATAAGAATCCATCATGCCTATAAAACTTTCCAAAACCAGTTTTCTCACATGCAATGAACACATTTTCAAAATCCTCATCAGTAGCATACAAGTCTTTAATATACTCAAATCCAAGTAGTTTTGCATTAAGAGTAGTGATTAGAGTATACCTTCGAGATAATGCATCAGCCACGACATTTTCTTTACCTTGTTTATATTTGATCACATATGGAAATGTTTCAATGAACTCCATCCACTTGGCATGACGCTTGTTCAACTTGCTTTGTCCTTTCAAGTGCTTCAAGGACTCATGATCAGTGTGGATGACAAATTCCTTGGGCCATAAATAGTGTTGCCATGTTTCCAAGGCCCTCACTAATGCATACATCTCTTTATCATATGTGGGATAGTTAAGGGCAGCTCCACTTAACTTCTCACTGAAAAAAGCAATGGGGCGCTTCTCCTGCATTAAAACAGCTCCAATACCTATACTTGAAGCATCACACTCAATCTCAAAAGTTTTAGAAAAGTCAGGTAAGGATAATAAAGCTGCAGAACAAAGCTTCTCTTTAAGCAAGTTAAAAGCATGATCTTGCTCAAGACCCCATTTAAATCCAACATTCTTTTTAACAACATCAGTTAGAGGTGCAGCTATTGTACTGAAGTCTCTAACAAACCTACGATAGAAACTAGCTAATCCATGAAAACTACGCACCTCAGAGATATTCTTAGGTATAGGCCAATCTTTAATTGCCTTGACCTTTTCATCTTCTACTGCTATACCCTTAGAAGAAATAACATATCCAAGAAATGTAATCTTATCAGTGCAAAAGGAACATTTCTTAAGGTTAGCATACAACTTTTCCTTTCTCAAGACATTAAGCACATTCTTTAAATGTTCAATATGTTCATGCAAACTTCTACTATAGATCAAGATATCATCAAAATAGACAACTACAAATTTTCCAATGAAAGCACGCAAGACATGGTTCATTAATCTCATGAAAGTGCTAGGTGCATTAGTTAATCCAAAAGGCATAACTAACCATTCATACAAACCATGCTTAGTCTTAAATGCAGTTTTCCATTCATCACCTTCTCTCATGCGAATTTGATGATAACCACTTTTCAAATCAATTTTAGAAAAGATGCAAGAACCATGTAACTCATCAAGCATATCATCTAATCTAGGAATGGGATAGCGATACTTTACAGTGATTTTGTTGATGGCACGACAATCAACACACATCCTCCACGTCCCATCCTTATTAGGAACAAGTAACACAGGAACAGCACATGGACTCATGCTCTCTCTAACGTAGCCTTTCTTCATGAGCTCGTCAACTTGCCTTTGAAGCTCCTTTGTCTCCTCGGGATTACTTCTATAGGCAGGTCTGTTGGGAATGGCAGCTCCAGGAACAAGGTCTATTTGATGCTCAATTCCCCTAATAGGTGGCAAACCATTTGGAATCTCCTCGGGGAATATATCTCCAAATTCCTTCAAAAGAGACACAACATTAGTAGGCAAAGAAGATTTAAGATCATTAGAACTAAAACAAGATTCTTTATATAAAAACAAAAGGATTGGGCACTTAGCTAAAAAAGCAGCCTTTACATCACTTTGCTTTGCATAGAAGCTCACGTCCTTTCTTTCTTTCTTTGCAATATCTTTGCCTTTATCTAGATTCTTCGACCTTTGTTGTGATTCATTCTGCTCTTTCAACCTCAATTGATCCTCATAAATCTCCGTAGGACTCAAGGGTGCAAGTGTGAATTTCTTACCAGCCATGGTAAATGAATAACGGTTTGTAAATCCATCATGTATGACATGTCTATCAAATTGCCATGGTCTTCCTAAAAGCAAATGACCAGCATGCATAGGCACAACATCACACAACACTTTATCATTGTACCTTCCAATTGAAAATAGCACCAATACTTGCTTGGTCACATTTACTTCTCCACAATTATTGAGCCATTGAAGTTTGTATGGTTTGGGATGTTTTGTAGTGGGCAAACTCAATTTGTCAACCAAATAAGTGCTAGCAACATTAGTGCAACCACCACCATCAATAATCAAAGAGCATACCTTATTGTTGACGTGGCATCTAGTATGAAAAATATTTTCTCGTTGCACTTCATCTTCATCCTTAACTTGGGCACTTAATGCACGACGAGCTACAAGTGCTTCACCATGTGCAGCAAACTCAACATAGTCCTCATCCTCATTAATGTCCTCCAATGGTGGCATCTCATCATCAAAATCAGAATCTTCACTTACAACATCACCATCATCACGCATAATCATGACTCGTTTGTTTGGGCATTGTGATGCAATGTGTCCTCTTCCCAAACATCTAAAACACTTAATGTCTCTACTCTTACCTTGGGAAGCTTGGATAGCCTCGGGTTTAGGCTTTTGGACACTCTCACCCTTAGGCTTGAATGAGGATTCAGTCTTAAGTTTGAATGTAGTCTTATCATCCCTTCGAAAGGTGTTCGGTTTCCAAGAAGAAGATGAACTAGAACCTTGCATAAAACGAGATGAATAACCTTTTCTCTTGAGTTGCCTTTCAACCTTGATAGCCATATGCAACATATCATCAAACTCCACATAGTGATGTAACTCCACTACATTAGCAATCTCACGATTCAATCCTTGTAAGAATCGAGCCATAGTAGCTTCACTATCCTCTTCAACATTAGCTCTGATCATGATAATTTCCATTTCTTTATGATAATCCTCAACACTCTTAGAACCTTGAGTGAGACCTTGTAACCTTTGATAAAGCTCTCTATAGTAATGATTAGGAACAAACCTTTTTCTCATAACACGTTTCATTTCATTCCATGTAACTATAGGTGGCTCTCTATTCCTACGTCTACCAAGCATGAGTTGGTCCCACCAAATGATTGCATAATCCGTGAACTCTACAGCAGCAAGTTTCACCTTTTTTTCTTCGGAATAGTTATGGCAATCAAAGACCATCTCCACTTTCTTTTCCCATTCTAAGTAAGCCTCAGGATCATTCTTACCTTGAAAGGAAGGAATCTTCAATTTGATACTTCCTAAATTTCCATCTATCCTATCATAATACCTATCTCCTTTATACCTATCTCCACGACCTCCTTTATTACCATGGTTACCTTTAACACTTCTACTAAACTCATCATCATCAAACTCATCATCAACTTTATCATCAAAGTCATTATTCACAACATTGCCATTCTCATGAGAAGTATCACTTGGCTTTACCTTGGCTAGGACAGCTTCATGTTCCTCCAACTTATCATGAATATTATTAAACCTCAACTCTATCCTTGAAAATCGTTGTTGCATAGCTTGGAACATGAACTCGATCTTACTCAAATCAGGCTTTTCACTATTAGAAGACATGATTTTATCCTGCAAGAAACGTTAGTAAAAGAAAAGGACCTCACAAGTATGACCTCACGTGTTTACACTCAATACACACAAGACTGTAACACACACTCGTGTTTCACACAATTTTAATATGGCTTTTCTCTACTAATGTTACTCACACACTCTTGCCTTTTTTCCTCACACAACTTTTCTCTATAGGTTCTATATTGAACTCAAGACTTAATCAAAAATCAGCTTATGGAATTCAACTATCAACCAACAATAAACAAGATGAGCACAAGATTTTAATCAAGGGAAAACAAAACAATGAATACTCAACAAAACTTAGCAAGACTCAGCAAGACTCAATAAGACTTAAGAAGACTCCAATGAAACTAAACCTTGAAGGAAATTTGTGTATTTTGGGGTGTTTAATTAAGGTAGGGTTTAGCCAAAGGTGGGGTAGTTTTGTCCTTTTATGTGGTAGGGTCAAAAAGGTAATTTTAGACAGTAGGGTAAAATGGCAGTAATGAATTTTCAAATTAGGCAAATAAGAAATCGCAAAGCTCAAGAAAGAATGACTACCTCAAGATTTTCATGAAGCACACCTCCACGAATTACCTTTGATATTGCACTTGCTACACACGATGTAATAAAATCCCCTCTTGAATTGATTTTTCTTTTCTCTTTTTTTTTCTTTTCTTTTTTTTCTCTTTTTTCTCTTTTTTTTTATATTTTACTAAACTAAACGAACAATGAAGAAAAAAAAATCTAAATAATAAGAAGAGGTTTACTTGGGGAACAAGGCAACTTTTTGACAAAAACAAGCTAGTTTTGGTAGCAGCTTGTGTACCAAGGAATGAGAGGGAACGGTGGCTTGTGAAACAAGTAGTCTTTATGTGATGTAGAGCTTTTGAAGGTTTCTTGGTGAGCAAGAAAACCTTTGGGATTTGGTTGCTTGGAGAACAAGATAGGGTTTACTTGGTGGTTAAGTAAAGACAATAGGTTTGAGGGACAAACAATATTAGTGATGGCTTGGAAAAGGATTCAAGATCAAGGTTTGTCCATGACAAGAAGACAAAGAAAAAAAAAACGAAACTCCCACGAATTAAACCTAAGCTCTGATGCCAAATGATATGGACCTCACCGAAAGAAGATGAGGTTCATATGAAGAAGACGAAGAACACTTGAAAAAAAAAAACAATAACAAGTTAAAAACGCAGCAAAAGAAAATAAAAATTAGAAGTAAAACCAAGACCCGTTGTGTAGAAACACAAGAACCTATGGTATTGGACCAAGACCCGTTGCCTAGAAAAGCAAGAACCTATGGTATATATTGGTGGAAGGTAGAAGAACGCCACAAGGAAGACCTTGATAAATTCAAGAGTTCTCAAGAGAACCAAAGAGAAGAAGTCTCTCAATTTTATTGCTAAAATCAATTGTGTTCTCCCCAAAGGGTTACATAACTATTTATAGGCAAATAGATAACTTGCAGCACAAGTAATAGGAATCCTACTTTCCTAACTTGCAGAATAGGAAATAGCAAACTTGCAGAACAAGCAATAGGAATCCTACTCTCCTAACTTGCAGAACAAGTAATAGAAGTCTTACAAAATCTATTATTTAAAAAGGAATTGGGCTTAAATTAAATTAAGACAATGTTCAGCCCAATAATACTTAACTAAATAAAATATGCATCTAGCCTAATTTGCATTTCGGCCCAATACTTGTGTGTCTTCAAGAAGGTTGAACTTGGGCTTGGATCATGTTGTAGAAGACTTTATCATCCTCCATGCTCAAGCTTTGTTGGGCTTTCTCTCTAGCAATATCAATGAAACCAGCCAAGGCTTGTTGCATCATCTTTGATTTAGCTCTTGTAATTGGACCTCCATGGATACTCAAAGGATCACGATCATCACGAACATGACTTGAGCTTTGTGAGCTTGGATCTCCATCAGTGATTTTGTTCATGGCATGACAATCAACACACATCCTCCACGTCCCATCCTTCTTAGGAACAAGTAACACAGGAACAGCACATGGACTCATGCTCTCTAACGTAGCCTTTCTTCATGAGCCCGTCAACTTGCCTTTGAAGCTCCTTTGTCTCCTCGGGATTGCTTCTATAGGCAGGCCTGTTGCGAATGGCAGCTCCAGGAACAAGGTCTATTTGATGCTCAATTCCCCTAATAGATGGCAAACCATTTGGAATCTCCTCGGGGAATATATCTCCAAATTCCTTCAAAAGAGACACAACATTAGTAGGCAAAGAAGATTTAAGATCATTAGAACTAAAACAAGAATCTTTATATAAAAACAAAAGGATTGGGCACTTAGCTAGAAAAGCAGCCTTTACATCACTTTGCTTTGCATAGAAGCTCACGTCCTTTCTTTCTTTCTTTGCAATATCTTTGTCTTTATCTAGATTCTTTGACCTTTGTTGTGATTCATTCTGCTCTTTCAACCTCAATTGATCCTCATAAATCTCCGTAGGACTCAAGGGTGCAAGTGTGAATTTCTTACCAGCCATGGTAAATGAATAACGGTTTGTAAATCCATCATGTATGACATGTCTATCAAATTACCATGGTCTTCCTAAAAGCAAATGACCAGCATGCATAGGCACAACATCACACAACACTTTATCATTGTACCTTCCAATTGAAAATAGCACCAATACTTGCTTGGTCACATTTACTTCTCCACAATTATTGAGCCATTGAAGTTTGTATGGTTTGGGATGTTTTGTAGTGGGCAAACTCAATTTGTCAACCAAATAAGTGCTAGCAACATTAGTGCAACTACCACCATCAATAATCAAAGAGCATACCTTATTGTTGACGTGGCATCTAGTATGAAAAATATTTTCTCGTTGCACTTCATCTTCATCCTTAACTTGGGCACTTAATGCACGAAGAGCTACAAGTGCTTCACCATGTGCAGCAAACTCAACATAGTCATCGTCCTCATTAATGTCCTCCAATGGTGGCATCTCATCATCAACATCAGAATCTTCACTTACAACATCACCATCATCACGCATAATCATGACTCGTTTGTTTGGGCATTGTGATGCAATGTGTCCTCTTCCCAAACATCTAAAACACTTAATGTCTCTACTCTTACCTTGGGATGCTTGGATAGCCTCAGGTTTGGGCTTTTGGACACCTTCACCCTTAGGCTTGAATGAGGATTCAGTCTTAAGTTTGAATGTAGTCTTATCATCCCTTCGAAAGGTGTTCGGTTTCTAAGAAGAAGATGAACTAGAACCTTGCATAAAATGAGATGAATAACCTTTTCTCTTGAGTTGCCTTTCAACCTTGATAGCCATATGCAACATATCATCAAACTCCACAGAGTGATGTAATTCCACTACATTAGCAATCTCATAATTCAATCCTTGTAAAAATCGAGCCATAGTAGCTTCACTATCCTCTTCAACATTAGCTTTGATCATGATAATTTCCATTTCTTTATGATAATCCTCAACACTCTTAGAACCTTGAGTGAGACCTTGTAACCTTTGATAAAGCTCTCTATAGTAATGATTAGGAGCAAACTTTTTTCTCATAACACGTTTCATTTCATTCCATGTAACTATAGGTGGCTCTCTATTCCTACGTCTACCAAGCACGAGTTGGTCCCACCAAATGATTGCATAATCCGTGAACTCTACAGCAGCAAGTTTCACCTTTTTTTCTTCGGAATAGTTATGGCAATCAAAGACCATCTCCACTTTCTTTTCCCATTCTAAGTAAGCCTCAGGATCGTTCTTACCTTGAAAGGAAGGAATCTTCAATTTGATACTTCCTAAATTTCCATCTATCCTATCATAATACCTATCTCCTTTATACCTATCTCCACGACCTCCTTTATTACCATGGTTACCTTTAACACTTCTACTAAACTCATCATCATCAAACTCATCATCAACTTTATCATCAAAGTCATTATTCACAACATTGCCATTCTCATGAGAAGTATCACCTGGCTTTGCCTTAGCTAGGACAGCTTCATGTTCCTCCAACTTATCATGAATATTATTAAACCTCAACTCTATCCTTGAAAATTGTTGTTGCATAGCTTGGAACATGAACTCGATCTTACTCAAATCAGGCTTTTCACTATTAGAAGAAATGATTTTATCCTGCAAGAAACGTTAGTAAAAGAAAAGGACCTCACTAGTATGACCTCACGTGTTTTCACTCAATACACACAAGAACGTAACACACACTCGTGTTTCACAATTTTAATATGGCTTTTCTCTACTAATGTTACTCACACACTCTTGCCTTTTTCCCTCACACAACTTTTCTCTATAGGTTCTATATTGAACTCAAGACTTAATCAAAAATCAGCTTATAGAATTCAACTATCAACCAACAATAAACAAGCTGAGCACAAGATTTTAATCAAGGGAAAACAAAACAATGAAGACTTAACAAGACTTTGCAAGACTTAATAAGGCTTAAGAAGAGTCTAATGAAACTAAACCTTGAAGGAAATATGTGTGTTTTGGGGTGTTTAATTAGGGTAGGGTTTAGCCAAAGGTGGGGTAGTTTTGTCCTTTTATGTGGTAGGGTCAAAAAGGTAATTTTAGGCAGTAGGGTAGAATGGCAGCAATGAATTTTCAAATTAGGCAAATAAGAAATCTCAAAGCTCAAGAAAGAATGACTACCTTAAGATTTTGATGAAGCACACCTCCACGAATTACCTTTGATGTTGCACTTGCAACACAGGATGTAATAAATCCCCTCTTGAATTGATTTTTCTTTTCTCTTTTTTTTTCTTTTCTTTTTTTCTCTTTTTTTATATTTTACTAAAGTAACCAAACAATGAAGAAAAAAAAAGTCTAAATAATAAGAATAGGTTTACTTGGGGAACAAGGCAACTTTTTGACAAAAACAAGCTAGTTTTGGTAGTAGCTTGTGTGGCAAGGAATGAGAGGGAACGGTGGCGTGTGAAACAAGTAGTCTTTATGTGATGTAGAGCTTTTGAAGGTTTCTTGGTGAGCAAGAAAACCTTTGGGATTTGGTTGCTTGGAGAACAAGATAGGGTTTACTTGGTGGTTAAGTAAAGACAATAGGTTTGAGGGACAAACAATATTAGTGGTGGCTTGGAAAAGGATTCAAGATCAAGGTTTTTCCAAGACAAGAAGACAAACAAAAAAAAACAAAAACGAGACTCCCACAAATTGAACCTAAGCTTTGATACCAAATGATATGAACCTCAGCGAAAGAAGATGAGGTTCAATGAAAAGACGAAGAACAGTTGAAGAAAAACAATAAAAAGTTAAAAACACAGCAAAGGAAAACAAAAATTAGAAGTAAAACCAAGACTCGTCGTGTAGAAACACAAGAACCTATGGTATTGGACCAAGACCCGTTGCCTAGAAAAGCAAGAACCTATGGTATATATTGGTGGAATGTAGAAGAACGCCACAAGGAAGACCTTGATAAGTTCAAGAGTTCTCAAGAGAACCAAAGAGAAGAAGTCTCTCAATTTTATTACTAAAATCAATTGTCTTCTCCCAAAGGGTTACATAACTACTTATAGGCAAATAGATAACTTGCAGCACAAGTAATAGGAATCCTACTTTCCTAACTTGCAGAATAGGAAATAGCAAACTTGCAGAACAAGCAATAGGAATCCTACTCTCCTAACTTGCAAAACAAGTAATAGAAGTCTTACAAAATCTATTATTTAAAAAAGAATTGGGCTTAAATTAAATTAAGACAATGTTCAGCCCAATAATACTTAACTAAATAAAATATGCACCTAGCCTAATCTGCATTTCGACCCAATACTTGTGTGTCTTCAAGAAGGTTGAACTTGGGCTTGGATCATGTTGTAGAAGACTTTATCATCCTCCATGCTCAAGCTTTGTTGGGCTTTCTCTCTAACAATATCAGTGAAACCAGCCAAGGCTTGTTGCATTATCTTTGATTTAGCTCTTGTAATTGGACCTCCATGGATACTCAAAGGATCACGATCATCACGAACATGACTTGAGCTTTGTGAGCTTGGATCTCCATCATTGAGTGTGCCTTTCTCTTGGGTTCCCTCTCTACTAGGCTTATCAAGGTCTTCTTCCTTGTGGCGCCTCCTTCTTCACCATCCACCATTGCTATACCATTGGTTCTCGAATTCTTATTCGTAGGGTCAAGGTCCAATACCTTTGGGTTCGAGTCTCTTTAGGCTTCGGGTCTAGGTTTTCAGAAGTTGTCATTCATCAACTTTGTTTCTGTCCTGTTGCGTTTCAGTTCCTTCAAATTCCAAGCTGCGTTTTCTCTTGCCCGTGTGCATCAATTGGTATTCAGAGCTCAAGTTTTGATTTCTAGTTTGTTTGTGCGTCACTCACTTTTAGATTTTTGGTTTATTGGTTTCGATTTTTTTTTCTTTCTTTTTCTCTCTTGTTGGTTTCGATTTCTGGTTTGTTGTTGTGTTTGAGTTGAATTCATAACCCTAGCTGCAATTCCTCAAAACCCTAGCTGCACCCCTTCCTTCAAAAAAAAACCCTAGCCGCAATTCCTCAAAACCTTGTCGCACCCCTTCAAAAAAAAACCCCTAGCCGCACCCTTAAAAAAATAAAACCCTAGCCGCACCTCTCAAAAATAAAAACCCTAGCCGCACCCCTAAAAAAAAAACCCTAGCTGCACCCATAAAAAAAAAAACCCTAGCCACCCCCTCAAAAAAAACCCTAGTCGCGCCCCTCAAAAAAAAACCCTAGCCGCACCCCTCCTCTTTCAAGGAAACCGCAGCACTCAGAGTTAAAAAAAAAAGAAGAAGAAAAGAATTCAAAAAAAAGAAAAAAAAAGAATTCGAAAAAAAAAGAATTCAAAAATTTTTTTATTTGCAGTACTGTTCAAACAGAAAATTTTGGTTGAGTTAGGACGCGTGCGAGTACCCGTTTTAAAGAAAACGATAAAAGAAAACGAGCTAGTTTAGCTTTGCTTCACTAGCCCTATCCTATTTTGGCCAAATTCCATCGTTTTCCTATAGTTTTAGGCCATTTTTTTCATTTTTTTGGTCGTTCTAGTAATTTTTTTTATTTTTTTTTATTCTGTCTTTCTTTCTTTGAGTCATCCTAGCCCTAGCCATTCCTTTGCTAGAAAAACAAAAGGATTGGGCACTTTGCTAGAAAAGCAGCCTTTATATCACTTTGCTTTGCATAGAAGCTCACATCCTTTCTTTCTTTCTTTGCAATATCTTTGCCTTTATCTAGATTCTTTGACCTTTGTTGTGATTCATTTTGCTCTTTCAACCTCAATTGATCCTCATAAATCTCCTTAGGACTCAAGGGTGCAAGTGTGAGTTTCTTACCATCCATGGTAAATGAATAACGGTTTGTGAATCCATCATGTATGACACGTCTATCAAATTGCCATGGTCTTCCTAAAAGCAAATGGCCAGCATGCATAGGCACAACATCACACAACACTACATCATTATATCTTCCAATTGAAAATGGCACCAATACTTGCTTGGTCACATTTACTTCTCCACAATTATTGAGCCATTGAAGTTTGTATGGTTTTAGATGTTTTGTCGTGGGCAAACTCAATTTGTCAACCAAATAAGTGCTAGCAACATTAGTGCAACTACCACCATCAATAATCAAAGAGCATACCTTATTGTTGACGTGGCATCTAGTATGGAAAATATTTTCTCGTTGCACTTCATCTTCATCCTTAACTTGGGCACTTAATGCACGACGAGCTACAAGTGCTTCACCATGTGCAGCAAACTCAACATAGTCTTCATCCTCATCAATGTCCTCCAATGGTGGCATCTCATCATCAACATCAGAATCTTCACTTACAACATTACCATCATCACGCATAATCATGACTCATTTGTTTGGGCATTGTGATGCAATGTGTCCTCTTCCCAAACATCTAAAACACTTAATGTCTCTACTCTTACCTTGAGATGCTTGGACAGCCTAGGGTTTGGGCTTTTGGACACTCTCACCCTTAGGCTTGAATGAGGATTCAGTCTTAAGTTTGAATGTAGTCCTATCATCCCCTCGAAAGGTGTTCGATTTCCAAGAAGAAGACGAACTAGAACCTTGCATTAAACGAGATGAATAACCTTTTCTCTTGAGTTGCCTTTCAACCTTTATAGCCATATGCAACATATCATCAAACTCCACATAGTGATGTTACTCCACTACATTAGCAATCTCATGATTCAATCCTTGTAAGAATCGAGCCATAGTAGCTTCACTATCCTCTTCGACATTAGCTCTGATCATGATAATTTCCATTTCTTTATGATAATCCTCAACACTCTTAGAACCTTGAGTGAGACCTTGTAACCTTTGATAAAGCTTTCTATAGTAATGATTAGGAACAAACCTTTTTCTCATAACACGTTTCATTTCATCCCATGTAACTATAGGTGGCTCTCTATTCCTACGTCTACCAAGCATGAGTTGGTCCCACTAAATGATTGAATAATTTGTGAACTCTACAGCAGCAAGTTTCACCTTTTTTTCTTCGGAAGAGTTATGGCAATCAAAGACCATCTCCACTTTCTTTTCCCATTCTAAGTAAGCCTCAGGATCATTCTTACCTTGAAAGGAAGGAATCTTCAATTTGATACTCCCTAAATTTCCATCTATCCTATCATAATACCTCTCTCTTTTATACCTATCTCCATGACCTCCTTTATTACCACGGTTACCTTTAACACTTCTATTCATACTAAACTCATTATCATCAAACTCATCATCAACTTTATCATCAAAGTCATTATTCACAACATTGCCTTTCACATGAGAAGTATTTTCTTGCTTTATCTTAGCTAGGACAGCTTCATGTTCCTCCAACTTATCATGAATATTATCAAACCTCAACTCTATCCTTGAAAATTGTTGTTGCATAGCTTGGAACATGAACTCGATCTTACTAAAATCAGGCTTTTCACTATTAGAAGACATGATTTTATCCTGCAAGAAACGTTAGTAAAAGAAAAGGACCTCACAAGTATGACCTCACGTGTTTACACTCAATACACACAAGAATGTAACAATCACACTCGTGTTTTCACACAATTTTAATATGGCTTTTCTCTACTAATGTTACTCACACACTCTTGCCTTTTTCCCTCACACAACTTTTCTCTATAAGTTCTATATTGAACTCAAGACTCAATCAAAAATCAGCTTATGGAATTCAACTATCAACCAACAATAAACAAGCTGAGCACAAGATTTTAATAAAGGAAAAACAAAACAATGAAGACTTAACAAGACTTTGCAAGACTCAATAAGGCTAAAGAAGACTCTAATGAAACTAAACCTTGAAGGAAAATGAGTGTTTTGGGGTGTTTAATTAGAGTAGGGTTTAGCCAAAGGTGGGGTAGTTTTGTCTTTTTATGTGGTAGGGTCAAAAGATAATTTTAAGCAGTAGGGTAGAATGGTAACAATGAATTTTCAAATTAGGCAAATAGAAATCTCAAAGCTTAAGAAAGATCGACTACCTCAAGATTTTGATGAAGCACACCTCCACAAATGGCCTTTGATGTTGCACTTGCTACATACGATGTAATAAATCCCCACTTGAATTGATTTTTCTTTTCTCTTTTTTTTCTTTTCTTTTTTTTATTTTTTTTTCTTTTTTTTTACTAAAGTTAACAAACAATGAAGACAAAGAAAAAGTCTAAAAAAATAAGAAGAGGTTTACTTGGGGAACAAGGTAACTTTTGAGAAAAACAAGCTAGTTTTGGTAGTAGCTTGTGTGGCAAGGAACGAGAGAGAACGGTGGCTTGTGAAAAGGATTCAAGATCAAAGTTTATCCAAGACGAGAAGACAAAGAAAAAAAACAAACAAAAAACAAAAACGAGACTCCCACAAATTGAACCTAAGCTCTGATGCCAAATGATATGAACCTCACCAAAAGAAGATGAAGTTCAATGAAGAACACAAAGAACACTTGAAGAAGAACAAGAACAAGTTAAAAATGCAGCAAAAGAAAACAAAAATTAGAGATAAAACCAAGACCCGTTGTGTAGATACACAAGAACCTATGGTATTGGACCAAGACCCGTTGCTTAGAAAAGCAAGAACCTATGGTATATATTGGTGGAAGGTAGAAGAACGCCACAAGGAAGACCTTGATAAGTTCAAGAGTTCTCAAGAGAACCAAAGAGAAGAAGTCTGATGAAGATCCACTTGCTTGTGATGTTCGTGATGCTAAGGATCCATTGGTCATCCACGGAGGTCCAATTACCCGAGCTCGAGCTAAGAAGACGCAACAAGCCCTGGCCTCATTAATGCAACAAGCTCTGGCATCATTGAAGCGTCAAGGAAGCTTCCATGAAGAGTCCCAAGACATTGATACTTGCTTGGAAGCCCAAATGACATGAGCATGGTTTACTGTCTTATTTTAGCTTAACAATAAGATGGGCTAAGTGTTTGGATAGTCCACGTTTGAGTCTTGTTGTGTCTTGGACTATTTATTTTATGTAACTAAGTTTAGTCATGAATTTGAGTTTAGTCTTATTTTCTGTTGGTGTTAATTCCAGCCCACTTGTTTATGGGCTTAAGTGCTAGGTATTATTATAAATACCTTGTAAACGCTATTGATGAACAGATTAGTAAATTGAATTTTCAGAATTTGAGTGTGCCTTTCTTTTGGGTTCCCTCTCTACTTGGCTTATCAAGGTCTTCTTCCTTGTGGCGTCTCCTTTTTCACCATCCGTCATTGCTATACCTTAGGTTCTCGAATTCTTATTCGTAGGGTCAAGGTCCAATACTTTGGGTTCGAGTCTCTTTAGGCTTCGGGTCTAGGTTT
This sequence comes from Heritiera fomes, assembly GCA_032173925.1. Classification (NCBI taxonomy): domain Eukaryota; kingdom Viridiplantae; phylum Streptophyta; class Magnoliopsida; order Malvales; family Malvaceae; genus Heritiera; species Heritiera fomes. The sequence continues at coordinate 31,990,794 of JAPDPM010000002.1, read as the reverse complement.
TCAGACGTTGTCATTCATCAACTTCGTTTCTGTCCTATTGCATTTCACCTCCTTCAAACTCCAATCTATGTTTCCTCTTGTCCGTGCGCATCAGTTGGTATCAGAGCTCAAGTTTCGATTATGATTTTTGTTTGTGCGTCACTCACTTTTCAATTTTTGGTTTGTCGGTTTCGATTTTTTTCCTCTCTTGTTAGTTTTGATTTCTAGCCGCACCCCTCACAAAAAAAAACCCTAGTCGTACCCCTAAAAAAAACCCTAGCCGCACCCCTCAAAAAAAAACCCTAGCCTCATCCTCCTCTCTTCAAGGAAACCGCAACACTCAGAGTAAAAAAAAGAGAAAGAAAAAAAAAGAAAGAAAAGAAGAAGAATTAAAAAAAAAGCAGAAATCGAAAAAAAAAATTTTTTGCAACACTGTTCAAACAGGAAAATTTAGTTGAGTTAGGAGGCGTGCGAGTACCCGTTTTAATGAAAACGACGAAAGAAAACAAACCCGTGGGAAATATTACACGGGCCCCACCCTATCTAGGCCAAATTCCATCGTTTTCTTATAGTTTTAGGCCATTTTTCATTTTTTTGTCATTCTAGTGATTTTTTTATTATTTTTTTTTATTTTTTTATTCTATCTTTCTTTATTTGAGTCACCCTAGCCCTAGCCACACCTTTCTGTGCAAAAAAAAAAAGAATTCAAAAAAAAAGAATTCGAAAAAAAAATCAAAAAAAAATCTTGGTGACAATACTTGGTGAATTAGTTGATTGTACGAGGTTGAATCTTTGACTGAGTCTCTAGTGCGATTGTGAACCTATAGAGTTAAGGTAGAGTAAGGGAAAAAGGCATGAGTGTGTGAGAAACATTCGTAGAGAAAAGCCAAATTCCTTGAGTGAAACACGAGTGTAAACACGTGAGGATATCTTTGTTGAAAATGTCTTCTGAAGGTGATAAGTCCGACTTCAAAAAGATTGAATTCATGCTTCAGGCAATGCAACAACAGTTCCAACGGATGGACGTGAAATTCAATGACATTCATGATAAGTTGAACCAACATGAAGTTCGGTTTGCAAAGATCCAGCAAGGTGATGCTTCTCGTCTAAACAGTAAGGTTGTTGCCAATGACGAGTATGATGATAATGTTGGGTATGATTCGAACGAAGAGTCTGGGATAGATAGACATCATAGAAGGTACCATGGGTATAGAGAACGAGTTGATAGAGCCCGTGATAGAGGCAAGGAGAAGATGGATGGAAACCTTGGCAGTATAAAATTGAAGATTCCTCCTTTCCAAGGCAAGAATGATCCTGAGGCATATTTGGAGTGGGAAAGGAAGATTGAAATGGTGTTTGACTGCCACAACTACTCTGAGGAAAAGAAGGTCAAACTTGCAACAATTGAGTTCACAGAGTATGCTATGGTTTGGTGGGATCAGTTAGTCACTAGTAGAAGAAGATATGGTGATCCTCCAGTGTCTACATGGAATGAGATGAAGCGCATCATGAGGAAGAGATTTGTTCCTACTCATTACTACAGAGAGTTATACCAGAAGCTCCTATGTCTTACCCAGGGCTCAAAGAGCGTTGAGGATTACTACAAAGAGATGGAAATAACCATGATCCGAGCCAATATCCAGGAGGATGCCGAAGCTACTATGGCTCGTTTTCTCCAAGGCTTAAACTGAGAGATTGCCAATGTAGTAGAGTTGCATCATTACATGGAACTAGAGGAGATGCTCCATGTGGCCATCAAAGTCGAAAGGCAACTCCAAAGGAAAGGTACATCCCGTTTCACTCCTAGTTCAGTTCCTGTTTGGAAATCTAACACCTTTCGTAGGGATGATAAGCCTGTGTCTAAGCCTAAGTCAGAGAGCTTTGCTAAGCCCAAGCCTGAGGGCGCTCCAAAGCCCAAGACTGAATCTGCCCCAGCATCCCAAAGCAGGGCACGTGACATTAAGTGTTTCAAGAGTTTAGGTCGTGGACATATTGCCTCACAGTGTCCTAATCGTAGGGTGATAATCATGCTTGGGAATGGAGATGTTAAGAGTGAAGGTTCTGAAGTCAGGGTTGAAGATGAGATGCCTGCGTTAGAAGATGTTGACGAAGAAGAAGTTGTTGAGTATGCTGCTCATGGTGAAGCACTTGTTGCTAGGCGTGCTCTTAATACCCATGTGAAGTTTGAAGATGAGGCACAGCGCGAGAACATCTTCCATACGAGATGCCATATTAGTGACAAGGTATGTACTGTAATCATTGATGGTGGGAGTTGTACGAATGTTGCTAGCACATACCTTGTTGATAAGTTAAAGTTGCCCACTACCAAGCATCACCACCCATATAAGTTGCAGTGGATTAATGGCTGTGGTGAAGTCAACGTGGTGAAGCAAGTCTTGGTTCCTTTTCGTATTGGAAGGTATCACGATGAGGTGTTGTGTGATGTGGTGCCCATGCAAGCTAGTCACCTTGATATGGACCTCACCGAAAGAAGATAAGGTTCAATGAAGAAGACGAAGAACACTTGAAGAAAAACAATAACAAGTTAAAAACGCAGCAAAGAAAAACAAAAAATTAGAAGTAAAACCAAGACCCGTTGTGTAGAAACACAAGAACCTATGGTATTGGACCAAGACCCGTTGCTTAGAAAAGCAAGAACCTATGGTATACATTGGTGGAAGGTAGAAGAATGCCACAAGGAAGACCTTGATAAGTTCAAGATTTCTCAAGAGAACCAAAGAGAAGAAGTCTCTCAATTTTATTACTAAAATCAATTGTGTTCTCCCCAAAGGGTTACATAACTATTTATAGGCAACTAGCTAACTTGCAGCACAAGTAATAGGAATCCTACTTTCCTAACTTGCAGAATAGGAAATAGCAAACTTTCAGAACAAGTAATAGAAGTCCTGCAAAATATATTATTTAAAAAAAGAATTGGGCTTAAATTAAATTAAGACAACGTTCAGCCCAATAATACTTAACTAAATAAAATATGCATCCAGCCTAATTGCATTTCAGCCCAATACTTGTGTGTGTCTTCAAGAAGGTTGAACTTGGGCTTGGATCATGTTGTAGAAGACTTTATCATCCTCCATGCTCAAGCTTTGTTGGGCTTTCTCTCTAGAAATATTAATGAAACCAGCCAAGGCATGTTGCATTATCTTTGATTTAGCTCTTGTAATTAGACCTCCATGGATACTCAAAGGATCACGATCATCACGAACATGACTTGAGCTTTGTGAGTGATGAGTGTCGTCAGTCACCAAAAATAAAATTTCCTAACTCTACTATGTAGATAGCGGAGCAAGGGTCGAACCCACAAAGACTGAATTTTTTAAGTTAATTATTAAATTAAATATCTAATCTTAGGGTTTAGGGAAAGAAGAAGTTTGGGGGTTTTGTAAACTATTCTAAAATAAAGAAAACAAGAATTATTAAATATAAAAAAATATATAGCAAAAAGCTTCAGTTACGAGGCAATTAATCATTCTTGGATTTTGATGTTGATCATTGATTACAAAATATCACTGTCAATTAAATAGTCAACCGTAGCATAACAACAAGCTCTGTTACACCATCTTTCCTTACTGAGTCGTTAGTTAAAACAAGCTCTTTAACTAATCTCTAACTACTTAACCTACCTAGAACAAGCTCTCTAGATATAAGTTGTAGCAGCATTAACAACAAGAAAGATATGGGTTGATATTAGATAACAAACACATAAGCTCGGTTCATTTAATCTAAACCTTAATTCTCCTCCATCCCTAGTGATTAACTCCACAAGCAATTACGGACTTATGGTTTTAATCTGGCGGTAGATTATTTAATTTAACTAAATAGTGTGCACCCTATCTAATCAAACAAACAATCATTATAATGTGCTCAGAGAATCTTGGATACTTAGTCAACAATTATATAATAGGTTCAAGAATCTCACAACATGCTTTTCCCAAGAATAATCAATTTACCTCATAACTGAATAAGAAAACTACTCACTAGACATATTCAAGATCATAAAATTCAAGTTTAATATTATAAAGATTACAAATATCATGCAAGAAACAATCAAAGAAGCAATCTTTAATAATATAAAATCAGAATTACTAATCAAGATTATAAACTAGCAAGCAAGAACACACAAATAATTTTAATTTAAATAAAGAAAACAAAATTAGAATTAAAAATAATAAAGAAATCAGCAACTAATTAAAAATAAAGAAAAAAAATAAAATTTTATTAAAAACCCTAAAGAAAATCCTACAAGACTAAAAGAGAAGAGGGAAGAGAGGGATTTGAGGGCTAAGAGGGATTCTGTTTATGAGAGCCTTGTGCTCTTTATATAGGCCTAAGGAAGAGTTTAAAAGACTTTCCTAAGCAATGTGGGATTCAGATAAGAGTTTACTTGGGCAACAAGTAATTTGACTAGTCAAACTCTTACCTTTATCTCATCATCTTCTTACAATTATTTTCTAAGTAAAATTCCTAAGGCCTATATTTATTAATTAATTACAGATCTAAGACAAAATAAAATTAAGAAATTATATTCTCTCAACAAAATCTGGTCTTGAACTTGCTTTGTTGGAATTTCTTCTCAATCTCGTTTTTCTGCCCAGAATTTTGTACTGATTTTGTCCAGACGTTTGACCCACCAAATGAACTCCGATTTTTTCGATCTTGTGCATTCTGGAAACCTTGAGAAGTCTTCTACAACTTTCATGAAGGCCACTTCTTGAGATCAGGTCGTTAAATTGGTCAAAAATGTCAATCTTTCAAGCTGGACAGAAAATACTGCACTTTGCTCCTTTTAGCTCCTTTTTATTCCAACTTTGATATTTAATACCTAAAACATAAAATAAACATTAGTAAGCTCTTTTAGGCATAAAACATCAATAAAGCAAATATATTAGCACATATAAAATTTCCAAAATATCATCCTATCAAATTCCCCCACACTTAGCTTTTGCTAGTCCTCTAGCAAACCTAAACTAACTTCCTAAAGAACTAAATCCTAAAATCCTAATCTTAAAATCCTTTTCCTAAAACCTAACTCACTTTTGTAGGAATCACGATTGCATTTAGCTTATGCAATAAGCCTTTAAACCCCTAGGTCACCCCTAGTGGACGAGTTGTGTCTCGTGAGGGCTTTCAGAAGATATACCCACAAAATCTTTTACTTAAGACTCAATCCTAAAAATTCAAAATAAGACTCAAAAATTAAAAATTAAGACTCAAAACAAGATTAAGATCATGAACATATTTTCAAATCTTTCAATTCTTAACTCATAACTTCAACAAGAGTCAAATAATCAAGTCAATCATATTCTAATCATTACTTCTCATATTCTTGCATACTTCTAAATAAATTCATGCAAAATTCACAATCAATACAGTTGAAACATATAATATCAACTTTGCAATTATCCAATTTACATTACTACAAACAAAGTCAATAGATCAAGAACTTTTTTTTTTCTATTTTCTCTTCCTTCTTTTTCTTTTTTTTTCTTTTGAGGTTTCAATAATGGTTTCCCTAAGTACTTACTTGCCTTTTTACGCGAATGTTAATATTGGTGATACCAACACTCGGTTACTCAACAAGTAAGCCCTCTTTTAGAGTGCTTTGCATACTCATATTTTAAGTCACTTCAAGAATTCAATCAATAAGAGCAAGCAACTCAAAACATTGGAGTAGAATTTAAAGCTTTCAACCTCTATTTTTCTTTTTTTTTTCTTATGTTCTTGTCTATTTATCCTTGGCTTATACCAACTTCAATGAACTAATCACATTATCAATATCATATGAGCAATCATATTTAATCATGAACTCACATAAATTCTTTAGAAAGTACTCACTTCAACAATAATAACAATCAAAATACTCTCAACTTTCCTATAAAACTTTGTTTTAGTTTAGAATCAATCTTTAAAAGAAAGAAAACATATCATGATCTTCAAAAAACTTAAAAATTTGACCTTTTTTTTTTAAAATTTCCAGTTCCTAAAAAAAAATTCTATAGACTCATAAACCAATATTCCCCCCCACACTTAAATCTTACTTTGTCCTCAAAGTAAGTCTAGCATGCAAAGAAGAACAATAAAAAACTCAAAAATTAAATGGTAATGCAAGTAAGGAAAGAAATACTCCCTCGTTTTACATCCTTGGGTTGCCTCCCAAGTAGCGGTTTTGTTTAATGTCGTTAGCTCGACTGCTCCACCTTCCATCATCCAATCCCATACCTCAACTTTTTTATCGGTCTCTCTAGTTCCTCATTCTCAAGATTTTTACTTGTGGCTATTTCTAGCTCATCTTTAAGAACCTGCTTTTCATCACCTTTTAATTTCTTCTTGGAAGTGCATAGTTCCCTTAAAAACTTGGCATCACAAGGCACTTGATCATTAATTTCATCAAGGAGAGGAATACTGACTTCCATTTTCCTAAATGTCTTCAAGGTCTCCTTATCTTGCTCTTCGTTTGTAGCTCTTGCAAACCTACTAGGAAAAGGAGAAGGGTAAGTAGAAGAATTAAAAGGAATTTGTTTATCACTTACCTCAGCTTTGAATTCCTTGATCTCAACATCCTCATAATGCTTTATAAAGTTGTCGAAATTCTCTCTCCCTTTTACATTGTGCATGTCAACAACTCCACCTTTAATATTGAAATCGGTTTCATCCTTCCTTTCTATAAAGTCATCGACATCTTCATGTGCACTTTCCTTGGAATCAATTTCCCTTTCACTTTCAAGGTGATGTTAGTAACATTATCTCTTGGATTCTCCACAGGTTGAGAGGTCATAGCTTCAATGTTACTCAAAGAATGCAATATTTGACTCACATGGTGATCAATTTTCTTAATATAAACATCAGCCTCTTGTGAAAATTGTAAAGTTTTAATCTCAAGAGTCTTAACAATATCTTCAAGAGACATACCTGATTCTTGAGGTGGAGGCATACCTGAGTCTTGAGATGGAGCTTGATATGTATCTTGGAATGGTGCATTGTAAACCTCATATTGATTCCCATAGCTAAAATTAGAATGATCCCACCATCCTTGATAGTAGGTATCATAGTGTGGTTCATAATTATAGTATGGGTCATGATCATAGTATGGTTCATAAGCTTGCTCCATGGAGTCCTCTCACTTCTCGTCTTGGGAGGTAGTGGTGGTGGATGTTGTAGTGCTTGTGCCACTGCGCTTTGGGTTGCTTGTATATAGTCCCTAATCTTTGGAAGTTTGTGACTAGAATCCTTGTCAGACAAGCAATCCCTGAAAAAGAAAAGAAAAGGAAAAGAAAAAAAATTAGACTTTAAATTAAAATAATTAACCTAAACAAATTTTAGTCCCCGGCAACGGCGCCAAAATTTGATGAGTGTCGTCAGTCACCAAAAATAAAATTTCCTAACTCTACTATGTAGATAGCGGAGCAAGGGTCGAACCCACAAAGACTGAATTTTTTAAGTTAATTATTAAATTAAATATCTAATCTTAGGGTTTAGGGAAAGAAGAAGTTTGGGGGTTTTGTAAACTATTCTAAAATAAAGAAAACAAGAATTATTAAATATAAAAAAATATATAGCAAAAAGCTTCAGTTACGAGGCAATTAATCATTCTTGGATTTTGATGTTGATCATTGATTACAAAATATCACTGTCAATTAAATAGTCAACCGTAGCATAACAACAAGCTCTGTTACACCATCTTTCCTTACTGAGTCGTTAGAAAACAAGCTCTTTAACTAATCTCTAACTACTTAACCTACCTAGAACAAGCTCTCTAGATATAAGTTGTAGCAGCATTAACAACAAGAAAGATATGGGTTGATATTAGATAACAAACACATAAGCTCGGTTCATTTAATCTAAACCTTAATTCTCCTCCATCCCTAGTGATTAACTCCACAAGCAATTACGGACTTATGGTTTTAATCTGGCGGTAGATTATTTAATTTAACTAAATAGTGTGCACCCTATCTAATCAAACAAACAATCATTATAATGTGCTCATTTGGATACTTAGTCAACAATTATATAATAGGTTCAAGAATCTCACACCATGCTTTTCCCAAGAATAATCAATTTACCTCATAACTGAATAAGAAAACTACTCACTAGACATATTCAAGATCATAAAATTCAAGTTTAATATTATAAAGATTACAAATATCATGCAAGAAACAATCAAAGAAGCAATCTTTAATAATATAAAATCAGAATTACTAATCAAGATTATAAACTAGCAAGCAAGAACACACAAATAATTTTAATTTAAATAAAGAAAACAAAATTAGAATTAAAAATAATAAAGAAATCAGCAACTAATTAAAAATAAAGAAAAAAAATAAAATTTTATTAAAAACCCTAAAGAAAATCCTACAAGACTAAAAGAGAAGAGGGAAGAGAGGGATTTGAGGGCTAAGAGGGATTCTGTTTATGAGAGCCTTGTGCTCTTTATATAGGCCTAAGGAAGAGTTTAAAAGACTTTCCTAAGCAATGTGGGATTCAGATAAGAGTTTACTTGGGCAACAAGTAATTTGACTAGTCAAACTCTTACCTTTATCTCATCATCTTCTTACAATTATTTTCTAAGTAAAATTCCTAAGGCCTATATTTATTAATTAATTACAGATCTAAGACAAAATAAAATTAAGAAATTATATTCTCTCAACAAAATCTGGTCTTGAACTTGCTTTGTTGGAATTTCTTCTCAATCTCGTTTTTCTGCCCAGAATTTTGTACTGATTTTGTCCAGACGTTTGACCCACCAAATGAACTCCGATTTTTTCGATCTTGTGCATTCTGGAAACCTTGAGAAGTCTTCTACAACTTTCATGAAGGCCACTTCTTGAGATCAGGTCGTTAAATTGGTCAAAAATGTCAATCTTTCAAGCTGGACAGAAAATACTGCACTTTGCTCCTTTTAGCTCCTTTTTATTCCAACTTTGATATTTAATACCTAAAACATAAAATAAACATTAGTAAGCTCTTTTAGGCATAAAACATCAATAAAGCAAATATATTAGCACATATAAAATTTCCAAAATATCATCCTATCAGTGAGCTTGGATCTCCATCATTCCGCCTCTCCTCGAAAGGATTTGTCCTCAAATCAGAATCACCTACATCAATATCAAAGGGAGAAAGATCAGAAACATTAAATGTAGCACTAACATTATACTCACCTGGAAGATCTAACTTATAAGCATTGTCATTAATCTTCTTAATCACTTGGAATGGTCCATCTCCTCGAGGTTGCAACTTGGAACGACGCTGAGCAGGAAATCTCTCTTTACGCATATGCTTGTTGGCTTGAGTAGCATATTGCTCAGTCCTCTTCTTAATGTTTTGACATACCTTCTCATGTAGTTGCTTAACAAAATCAGCTTTCTTTTCCCCATCCAAACTAGCTCTCTCCTCAATAGGTAGTGGTAGAAGATCCAATGGAGTGAGTGGATTAAAACCATAGACAACTTCAAATAGAGAATAACTAGTAGTAGAATGCACACTTCTATTGTAAGCAAACTCCACACGAGGCAAACAATCTTCCCAATTCTTCAAATTCTTTTGAATAATGGACCTCAACAAAGTAGACAAAGTACGATTGACTACTTCATTTGACCATCGGTTTGTGGATGACAAGTAGTGGAAAACAATAGCCTTGTTCCTAACTTTCCCCATAATGTTTTCCAAAAGTAGCTAAGGAATTTCACATCATGGTCAGAAACAATGGTCCTCGGAACACCATGTAGACGAACAATTTCCTTGAAGAATAAATCGGCAATGTTGCTTGCATCATTTGTCTTGTGACAAGTAATGAAGTGAGCCATCTTAGAGAACCTGTCGACAACAACAAAAACAGAATTTCTACCTCTCTTTGTTCTTGGTAACCCCATAACAAAGTCCATAGAAATGTCAGTCCAAGGAGTAGTAGGAATAGGTAATGGAGTATAAAGACCATGATTCATAACTCTAGACTTAGCTTGTTTACAAGCGACACATCCTTCACACAATTTTTCAACATCTCTTTTCATGTTAGGCCAAAAGAAGTGATCATGCAATATATCTAAACTTTTCTTTACTCCAAAATGTCCCATTAACCCACTACTATGGGTTTCTCTAATAAGTAATTCTCTTAAAGAACTCCTCGGCACACATAATCCATTTTCCCTAAATAAGAATCCATCATGCCTATAAAACTTTCCAAAACCAGTTTTCTCACATGCATTCAACACATTTTCAAAATCCTCATCAATAGCATATAAGTCTTTAATATAATCAAATCCAAGTAGTTTTGCATTAAGAGTAGTGATTAGAGTATACCTTCGAGACAATGCATCAGCCACGACATTTTCTTTACCTTATTTATATTTGATCACATAAGGAAATGTTTCAATGAACTCCATCCACTTGGCATGACACTTGTTCAACTTGCTTTGTCCTTTCAAGTGCTTCAAGGACTCATGATCAGTGTGGATGACAAATTCCTTGGGCCATAAATAGTGTTGCCATGTTTCCAAGGCCCTCACTAATGCATACATCTCTTTATCATAAGTGGGATAGTTAAGGGCAGCTCCACTTAACTTCTCACTAAAAAAAGCAATGGGGTGCTTCTCCTGCATTAAAACAGCTCGAATACCTATGCTTAAAGCATCACACTCAATCTCGATTGTTTTCTCCTTTTGCTTAACCTCGGCTTCACTCACTACTTTTTCCTCACTCTCTTTTAATCTTAATTGATCCTCATCTTTCAGTAGCACACTTAAAGTTTGACATGCTATAGATTCCTTTCCATACATGGCCGATTCCATACTATCCTCATCATCCTTTAGTTGCAGCATAGAATCATCATCAAAATCTTCTCTGTAATTGCTATCTAACTTATTATTAGCTACATTATCACATGCATAAGATGCATTATCTTGGTTTACCTTAGCTAGGGCAACGTCATGTTGCTCCAACTTATCATATTTAATCAACTTCGACTCTATCCTCGAAAGTTGTTGTTGCATGTCTAGGAACATGATCTCAATGTTACTCAAAGCAAGCTTTTCACTATTAGAAGACATAATTGTAACCTGTAAGAAACGTTAGTAAAAGAAACAGACCTCACAAGTATGACCTCACGTGTTTACACTCAATACACACAAGAATGTAACACTCACACTCGTGTTTCACGCAATTTTAATATGGCTTTTCTCTACTAATGTTACTCACACACTCTTGCCTTTTTTTCCTCACACAACTTTTCTCTATAGGTTCTATATTGAACTTAAGACGCAATCAAAAATCAGCTTATGGAATTCAACTATCAACCAACAATAAACAAGCTGAGCACAAGATTTTAATCAAGGGAAAACAAAACAATGAAGACTCAACAAGACTTTGCAAGACTCAATAAGGCTTAAGAAGACTCTAATGAAACTAAACCTTGAAGGAAATATGAGTGTTTTGGGGTGTTTAATTAGGGTAGGGTTTAGCCAAAGGTGGGGTAGTTTTGTCCTTTTATGTGGTAGGGTCAAAAGATAATTTTAGGCAGTAGGGTAGAATGGTAACAATGAATTTTCAAATTAGGCAAGTAAGAAATCTCAAAGCTCAAGAAAGATTGACTACCTCAAGATTTTGATGAAGCACACCTCCACAAATTACCTTTGATGTTGCACTTGTTACACGCGATGTAATAAATCCCCTCTTGAATTGATTTTTTTTTTCTCTTTTTTTTCTTTTCTTTTTTTTCTTTCTTTTCTTTTTTTTTTTTTACTAAAGTAAGCAAGCAATGAAGAAAAAGAAAAAGTCTAAAAAATAAGAAGAGGTTTACTTGGGGAACAAGTCAACTTTTGACAAAAACAAGCTAGTTTTGGTAGTAGCTTGTATGGCAAGGAACAAGAGGGAACGGTGGCTTGTGAAACAAGTAGTTTTTTTGTGATGTAGAGCTTTTGAAGGTTTCTTGGTGAGCAAGAAAACCTTTGGGATTTGGTTGCTTGGAGAACAAGATAGGGTTGTAGAGCTTTTGAAGGTTTCTTGGTGAGCAAGAAAACCTTTGGTATTTGGTTGCTTGGAGAACAAGATAGGGTTTACTTGGCGGCTAAGTAAAGGTAGGTTATTTTAATGAAAATAATAGGTTTGAGGGACAAACAATAGTAATGGTGGCTTGGAAAAGGATTCAAGATCAAGGTTTGTCCAAGATAAGAAGAAAACGAAAAAAACAAAAATGAGACTCTCACGAATTGAACCTAAGCTTTGATACCAAATGATATGGAACTCACCGAAAGAAGATAAGGTTCAATAAAGAAGACGAAGAAGACTTGAAGAAAAACAATAACAAGTTAAAAACGCAGCAAAAGAAAACAAAAAATTAGAAGTAAAACCAAGACCCATTGTGTAGAAACACAAGAACCTATGGTATTGGACCAAGACCCGTTGCTTAGAAAAGCAAGAACCTATAGTATATATTGGTTGAAGGTAGAAGAACGCCACAAGGAAGAACTTGATAAGTTCAAGAGTTCTCAAGAGAACCAAAGAGAAGAAGTCTCTCAATTTTATTACTAAAATCAATTGTGTTCTCCCCAAAGGGTTACATAACTATTTATAGGCAACTAGCTAACTTGCAGCACAAGTAATAGGAATCCTACTTTCCTAACTTGCAGAATAGGAAATAGCAAACTTTCAGAACAAGTAATAGAAGTCCTGCAAAATATATTATTTAAAAAAAGAATTTGGCTTAAATTAAATTAAGACAACGTTCAGCCCAATAATACTTAACTAAATAAAATATGCATCCAGCCTAATTGCATTTCAGCCCAATACTTGTGTGTGTCTTCAAGAAGGTTGAACTTGGGCTTGGATGTGACATCCTCGTCACTCCCAAATACCAACTAAATTTTTCTTCTTTCCCATAGTTTTGGTTAGGCTGTTCAACGGTGCATCCTTCTTCTTTAATATAGCTAACACTATATTGTTTACATGATGATATATTTCTCATACATATACAGGATCGTCTTACACATAAGTCTAAAACTTTAATATAAATTACGTACTAATCTCTTTAACAATTTACATCCCCAATGTGTCTAATATACATCACTGTACTATAGTCTGAATTACATAATCAAAATGTATCTACCTTCAAGGGATTGGAAGTTAGCCTCGAAGGAATATCGTATAGTCCAAATATATGCTCCTCTACCAAGAGCAGACTTCACTGCAAATAATCTGGATGAAAAATATTATAAAGGAATGAGTTTACGCTCAGTAAGAAATATACATAAAAGAGCGTACTATGCCACTATATGCAGTTTTCCTGCTTGGCTCTATAATGTCATGTAATATTCTTGTAAAAACATATAACATATAAGTTCGTCAAATATCATATAACACATGATAAAATCACATGAAGTCACTTGCACGTATTCAAATAACTCAAATACTTTCACATATATGTGTCAAATAACTTGAAATTTCATATACAAATAGTCTTCAAATAGTGGGAGACCGTCAACATCCAATAGAATCATGCACCAAATAAAGTGGCGTACCCACGTATGGGCCAGGGATCCTCCCTTAAGCCAAACACATATAAAGGACTAATGGCCATTGTCAATATCCCACGGTGTGCACTAGTCAGGTGACACCCGTGGTACTGAGGGCTTGACTAGAGTCCCCCAGCCAAATACAAATAATCAAGTAATATGCATGATCACCAATGGAGTCGTTAATCTCAAAATATTGAGTAGTAAAACTCATTCTTGTAAAACCATGGATATTCATAATCCTTCCTATATACTTTAATGATAATCCAAATACATTTATATAAATAAATTAAAAATTATTATTTTTCAAAGGGGGCAGTTGACTGCTCTTCTAGGGCAGTCGACTGCTCTAGTATAAAAATATTAAATAAATTTTATTTTCTTTTTGCATTTAAAATATTTAATTTTCGGATGCAAGTAGGGCAGTTGACTGCTAAAATGGGGCAGTCGACTGGCCCGCAAACAGAATGTTTCTCGGAAAAATGCAGTCGACTGGCTCTTTAGCGGTCGACTGGTTTGCAAACAGAAAGTTTCTGGAAAAATGGCAGTCGACTGCTATATAGGGCAGTCGGCTGCTCTAAGTCGGTTTCGGAAAAATTTACGTCACGACTGTCTCTGAGCAGTCGGCTGCTATTTAGGGCAGTCGGCTGCCCCGAGCCAAATCGTAACTGAGCGAAAACCGTGAATTTTACATTTCCTGCACTTACACCAGCTTTTGTTTCATCCCAAAACATTTAAAACATGCGGACATAGTCACCCTACGTCCGTTACATATGTTCCTTACCTCAAATAGCCAAATAACACGAAATCCTTTGGTTGCACCGATTCTATCCTTCACTTCTTCAAAACTGCATAATTCATATAAATTGAAACCTTTAACTTTCTTTCATTTCAACACCATAAGGATACTATACCAACATCACATGACTCCAAATTATGGACGAAATCAAATGAATCAATTTCTTTTCTTACCTTTGTCAATAGCCAAATTTACAGGATTTCTGATCTCCTCAAATACTTTGTTTCAGCCTTCCATATTACAGACATAGAGAGAGCTAGTGATGAGGATCGTTTTTTGTTTAGGAAACTTAGCGATCTGATGACAGGAAATGGTGGTTTGTCAAGGTCAGAAAATGAACACTTAAAGGAATTTGGAGAGGAAACGAGAGGAAGAAGGGCTGGAAGGAAGCTGGCGTATGGATGATGAGATGAAGATGATGACTTTGTAAAATTGCATTAAATGCATGTTCATCTTATCATTTATCTCAGCCACCAATATCCCTTTGGCTCATTTGACTCATTTGACTACCAATTAATTCTTCTTCTTCTTTCCTCCATCATGTCAGCCACACATATCATTTAATTACAAAATTCTGATATTAATTTCTTAACCAACTCAGCCATTGACCCTTTGACCCTCAATTCCTTTTTATTCCATCTATATCTCATATAATCTTTATACATCAAATTTTCATATTTATTTAATTCTTTCAACTTACAACATTTTACAATTATAGAGGAATTACATGAAATTGGGGATTTCACATTCTCCCCACCTTTAGAAATTTGGTCCTCCAAATTTAATTCGGGTTACTACTCAAATAGCTCCGGATACCTTTCCTTCATTAAGCTCTCTAGCTCCCATGTAGCTTCTTCCATGGTATGGTATTGCCAGAGAATTTTGACTAAGGGAATCGTCTTTGACCTTAGCACTTTCTCCTTCCTATCCAAAATCCGAACCGGCTTCTCCACATAACTTATGTCTTCCCGAATCTCTAAGGGCTCATATTCAATGACATGAGATGGATCCGGATTATACTTCCGAAGCATCGACACATGGAAAACATTATGTACTCCTGATAGCTCCGGAGGTAGTGCCAATCTATAAGCAACATCTCCGACTCGGTCTAAGACTTCAAATGGCCCTATGTAGCGAGGACTAAGCTTACCTCTTCGGCCAAACCTCATGATCCCTTTGGATGGAGAGACTTTCAAAAACACCGAATCCCCAACCAAAAACTCGAGTGGTCTCCGTCGAGCATCTGCGTAACTCTTTTGTCGGCTCTGAGCTGTCTTAAGTCTTTGGCAAATTAACTTAACATCCTCCGAGGCTTGCTCGACTAAGTCTGGGGCTAATAACTTACGCTCGCCCACTTCTTCCCACCCAATCGGAGATCGACACCTTCTACCATATAGAGCTTCATATGGTGCCATCCCGATACTTGCATGGTAACTATTGTTGTATGCAAACTCAGCCAATGGCAGATGATCATCCCAGGAGCCTTTAAAGTCCAACGCACAAGCTCTCAACATATCCTCGAGCGTCTGAATGGTGCGCTCGGACTGACCATCAGTCTGTGGATGAAAAGCCATGCTAAAATTTAATTGAGATCCCATGGCCTCTTGGAAATGTTCCCAAAAATGAGAAGTGAACCTGGAATCTCTGTCAGATGTAATGCTCACTGGAACTCCATGTAGTCTGACAACTTCTTTCACATACAAATCTGCCAAAGCACTAAGTGTATCTGTAGACTTCATAGGCAGGAAGTGAGCTGACTTAGTTAACCGATCCACAATGACCCAAATACCATCATGATTCCTCCTCGTTCGAGGTAGTCCCATGACAAAATCCATCGTAATGTGCTCCCACTTCCACATCGGTATAGGTAGAGGATGTAGTAAACCTGCTGGTCTTTGGTGCTCTACCTTAACCTGCTGGCACGTGAGACACTTTGCCACAAACTCTGCTATGTCTCTTTTCATGCCAGTCCACCAATACACCTTGCGAAGATTATGATACATCTTCGTATTTCCCGGATGCAAAGTATACTTAGTGGAGTGTGCTTCAGTCAAAATTAACTTCTTCAACTCCTTATCCTTAGGAACACATATACGATTCTTAAACCTCAAGAGTCCATTACTATCAATGCTAAATTCCGATGGCATACCTAATTGGATCTTATTCATGGCCTCCATACATTGATCATCTTCCTTTTGAGCAATCCGAATTTTACCCATCAACTCCGGCTCAATCATCAAACTTGTTATCATTCCAAAATGCTTATAAGGCACAACATTGAGATTAAGGCTTGCAAACTGCTCAAGTAGTTCATATTCTCTTACCATCATGTATGATACTATCCCCATATGCTTCCTACTCAGAGCATCTGCCACCACATTGGCTTTTCCCGGGTGGTATAGGATCTCACAATCATAATCCTTCAGAAGCTCAAGCCATCTCCTCTGTCTCATATTCAATTCCCTCTGAGAGAACAAGTACTTCAGACTTTTATGATCTGTAAAAATCTGAAATTTCTCACCATACAAGTAATGCCTCCAAATCTTTAGAGCAAACACCACTGCCGCTAACTCCAAATCATGAGTCGGGTAGTTCTTCTCATGGTCTTTTAATTGACGAGAACCATATGCAACTACCTTGCCATGTTGCATTAGCACACAACCTAGACCTTGTGCAGAGGCATCACTATATACAGAAAATCCTCCAGAACCACTAGGAATGGTGAGAATAGGTGCAGTAGTTAACCTGCGCTTCAGCTCATGGAAACTGCGCTCGCAGGCATCATTCCATTCAAACTTCACCTCTTTGCGCGTTAAGCGCGTCAAGGGAGCAGCTAACCTCGAAAAACCCTCTACAAATCGTCGATAATAGCCGGCTAGACCCAAGAAACTCCTAATCTCCGTCACTGTTTTCGGTCTCTCCCATTGTACCACAGCTTCAATCTTCGATGGATCGACTGAAACTCCATCTTTATTGATTATGTGACCCAAAAAGGATATTTGATCTAGCCAAAACTCACACTTACTTAGCTTGGCATATAATCCCCGATCCTTGAGGGTTTGTAGAACTATCCTCAAATGCTGCTCATGCTCTTCGCATGATCTTGAATACACCAATATGTCATCGATGAAAACAATGACAAACTGGTCCAAATACTGTTTGAACACATCATTCATCAAGTTCATAAAAGCCGCAGGTGCATTGGTTAAACCAAACGGCATCACTAGGAATTCATAGTGACCATACCGTGTCCTGAATGCAGTCTTAGGGATATCTTCACTTCGGATCTTCAATTGATGATATCCCGATCTCAAGTCTATCTTGGAGAAGACTTGTGCACCCCGAAGCTGATCAAAGAGATCGTCAATCCTGGGAAGAGGGTACTTGTTCTTGATTGTCACCTTATTCAACCATCGATAATCAATACAAAGCCTCAAGCTGTCGTCCTTCTTCCGGACAAATAGCACAGGAGCACCCCATGGGGATACACTTGGCCGTATAAACCCCTTATCTAGTAACTCCTGCAGCTGTTTCTTAAGTTCTTCCAATTCCACTAGTGCCATCCGATAGGGTGGTCTCGAAATGGGCTCAGTTCCTGGCACCAAATCGATAGTAAACTCGATTTCCCTATCCGGAGGAAGTCCTGGAAGATCGTCCGGAAACACACATGGAAACTCATTGGCTATTGGAATTTCATGAAGTTCGGGACGTTTCCTTTCTACGTCCACCACATACGCTATGTATCCTTCACATAACAAATATATTCTCTATTAATTTCTTTTACAAATAAATAAATTAATAAACATACTTTTGTATTAAACATTTGCAAAATTTACAACGTAGCTAACGGGAGAAGAGAAGATCACACTTTTAGCATAACAATCCAATATCACATGATTCTTAGCTAACCAATCCATTCCTAATATGACATCAAATCCATACATATTCAGTAGGATTAGATCAGCTATCGATTTTCTCTCTCCTACCCGTAGCTTACAACTACGATACACCATATCTGTTATCTGAGATTCTCTAAATGGTGTACTGATTTGTAACAAATGTCCTAAAGGCTTAGGTTCAACAGGTAATCTCGTAGCAATTATGGGAGAAACAAAGGAGTGTGTAGAGCCTGGATCAAATAAAGCAGTAACACTTATATCAAAGAGGTGAATCTTACCCTTAATCACCTTGGACGAAGCATCAGCAGACTCCTCGTCTATAGCAAATACTCGTCCTTGAGTCACAGCTTTCTTTCCCTTCTCAGCAGCTGTGGCCTTAGGCTGTGGTTGGGTGGTCTTTTCCGATTCTTCAGACACTCTTTTAGAAATCTTGGGACAATCTTTAATCATGTGTCCCCTCTCGCCACACCAAAAACAAGCTCCGCTCGCCATACGACATGGCTGCGACCCATGGAATCACCCGCAATGCTCGCATTTCTGCGTCACACTCTTCGGCGAGCTTGCTGTACTGCCAGCTGAATATCGGGATCTTTCATCATTTATCTTAATCCCGGTAGATCTAGGAGTCCCTGTACCATAATTATCATAAACCTTCAAAATTTAGTATATTTCCATATAACCATTAAACTAAGATACATTTCCTTCCCTTAAAATTTATTTTCTTACCTGCCGAAGCTCTTTCATATGGTCTACTTTTTCTAGATGGATATCTGTCACTAGAGGCTCTCTCATCTGACTTCCGCTTCATTGGTTCTTTGCCTTTACCCTTGGCTCGGAAATCAGCATGGTGAAGATTATAGTCCTGCTCACACAATTGAGCCTTACGGACTGCCTCATTATAAGTAGTGATATCCATAGGATATAACTTCGATCTAATAGGAGACCTTAATCCCTCTATGAATCGGTAGATCTTATGTCCTTCACTCCTTAGGACTTCAGGGTCAAATCTGCTTAAAGAAATGAACTTCGACTCATATTGATTAACCGTCATAGTCCCTTGAGTCAAGCTCAAAAACTCAATCTTCAACCTGGTCTGTTCAGTGCGTGGGATGTACTGTTCATTAAAGGCCTCTAAAAATCTATCCCACGTAACCTCAGTGTGTTGAGTTTCCAAACTGGCCCGAGTAGACTGCCACCAATGCTCGGCATCGTCTACTAACAAATAAGCTGCCAGACCCACTTTCTCTTTCTCAGAACAGGTCATGTACCCAAAAGATTTGGTGACTGCCTTCACCCAGTTCTCGGCGGTCAACGGATCTCTATCCCCCTTAAACTTAGGCGGATCCAGCTTCTTAAATTCTTTAATTAAGACCACACTGCAGTAGGCCTTAGGATCTCGCCTCTCATTAACTTGAGCTGGTGGGGGCAACTCAGGCTGTGCCGGTGGGGGCTGTACTGGAGGAATAGGAGGAGCATTCCCAGACGGAATAGGAGGTACTATAGGTGGTTCTGTTGATGCATTAGTGGCCATGTTTGGAAAATTAGACATGAACTGATTAAATAGAGTGGCCATAGTCTCAATACTTCGCTCCACTCTCGACAGTCGAGCATTCGGGCTACCCGATGGAGATGGAGGAGGAGACTGTGTTGGGGACGGTTCTACTCTACCCCGTCCTCGTCCTCGTCCTCTACCAGTACCCCTTCTACGAGTGCTCATTCTGCCAATATCACCACAAGGTCAAGCGTTTAGTACACTTTCAGCAATTCAACCACATATATGTATTCAGACAAGTACAGTACATGGGGATGTACACTATTTCTAGCCTAATGACACCGTCAAACGTCAGACTAACCTTGCTCTGATACCAATCTGTGACATCCTCGTCACTCCCAAATACCAACTAAATTTTTCTTCTTTCCCATAGTTTTGGTTAGGCTGTTCAACGGTGCATCCTTCTTCTTTAATATAGCTAACACTATATTGTTTACATGATGATATATTTCTCATACATATACAGGATCGTCTTACACATAAGTCTAAAACTTTAATATAAATTACGTACTAATCTCTTTAACAATTTACATCCCCAATGTGTCTAATATACATCACTGTACTATAGTCTGAATTACATAATCAAAATGTATCTACCTTCAAGGGATTGGAAGTTAGCCTCGAAGGAATATCGTATAGTCCAAATATATGCTCCTCTACCAAGAGCAGACTTCACTGCAAATAATCTGGATGAAAAATATTATAAAGGAATGAGTTTACGCTCAGTAAGAAATATACATAAAAGAGCGTACTATGCCACTATATGCAGTTTTCCTGCTTGGCTCTATAATGTCATGTAATATTCTTGTAAAAACATATAACATATAAGTTCGTCAAATATCATATAACACATGATAAAATCACATGAAGTCACTTGCACGTATTCAAATAACTCAAATACTTTCACATATATGTGTCAAATAACTTGAAATTTCATATACAAATAGTCTTCAAATAGTGGGAGACCGTCAACATCCAATAGAATCATGCACCAAATAAAGTGGCGTACCCACGTATGGGCCAGGGATCCTCCCTTAAGCCAAACACATATAAAGGACTAATGGCCATTGTCAATATCCCACGGTGTGCACTAGTCAGGTGACACCCGTGGTACTGAGGGCTTGACTAGAGTCCCCCAGCCAAATACAAATAATCAAGTAATATGCATGATCACCAATGGAGTCGTTAATCTCAAAATATTGAGTAGTAAAACTCATTCTTGTAAAACCATGGATATTCATAATCCTTCCTATATACTTTAATGATAATCCAAATACATTTATATAAATAAATTAAAAATTATTATTTTTCAAAGGGGGCAGTTGACTGCTCTTCTAGGGCAGTCGACTGCTCTAGTATAAAAATATTAAATAAATTTTATTTTCTTTTTGCATTTAAAATATTTAATTTTCGGATGCAAGTAGGGCAGTTGACTGCTAAAATGGGGCAGTCGACTGGCCTGCAAACAGAATGTTTCTCGGAAAAATGCAGTCGACTGGCTCTTTAGCGGTCGACTGGTTTGCAAACAGAAAGTTTCTGGAAAAATGGCAGTCGACTGCTATATAGGGCAGTCGGCTGCTCTAAGTCGGTTTTGGAAAAATTTACGTCACGACTGTCTCTGAGCAGTCGGCTGCTATTTAGGGCAGTCGGCTGCCCCGAGCCAAATCGTAACTGAGCGAAAACCGTGAATTTTACATTTCCTGCACTTACACCTGATATGGACCTCACCGAAAGAAGATGATGTTCAATGAAGAACACAATGAACACTTGAAGAAAAACAATAACAAGTTAAAAACGCATCAAAGGAAAACAAAAATTAGAAGTAAAACCAAGACCCGTTGTGTAGAAACACAAGAACCTATGGTATTGGACCAAGACCCGTTGCTTAGAAAAGCAAGAACCTATGGTATATATTGGTGGAAGGTAGAAGAACGCCACAAGGAAGACCTTGATAAGTTCAAGAGTTCTCAAGAGAACCAAAGAGAAGAAGTCTCTCAATTTTATTACTAAAATCAATTGTGTTCTCCCCAAAGGGTTACATAACTATTTATAGGCAAATAGATAACTTGCAGCACAAGTAATAGGAATCCTACTTTCCTAACTTGCAGAATAGGAAATAGCAAACTTGCAGAACAAGCAATAGGAATCCTACTCTCCTAACTTGCAGAACAAGTAATAGAAGTCTTACAAAATCTATTATTTAAAAAGGAATTGGGCTTAAATTAAATTAAGACAATGTTCAGCCCAATAATACTTAACTAAATAAAATATGCATCTAGCCTAATTTGCATTTCGGCCCAATACTTGTGTGTCTTCAAGAAGGTTGAACTTGGGCTTGGATCATGTTGTAGAAGACTTTATCATCCTCCATGCTCAAGCTTTGTTGGGCTTTCTCTCTAGCAATATCAATGAAACCAGCCAAGGCTTGTTGCATCATCTTTGATTTAGCTCTTGTAATTGGACCTCCATGGATACTCAAAGGATCACGATCATCACGAACATGACTTGAGCTTTGTGAGCTTGGATCTCCATCATTCCCCCTCTCCTCGAAAGGATTTGTCCTCAAATCAGAATCACCTACATCAATATCAAAGGGAGAAAGATCAGAAACATTAAATGTAGCACTAACATTATACTCACCTGGAAGATCTAACTTATAAGCATTGTCATTGATCTTCTTAATCACTTGGAATGGTCCATCTCCTCGAGGTTGCAACTTGGAGCGACGCTGAGCAGGAAATCTCTCTTTACGCATATGTACCCAAACCCAATCACCAGGTTCAAAGACAACTTTCTTGCGATGCTTGTTGGCTTGAGTAGCATATTGCTCAGTCCTCTTTTTAATGTTTTGACGTACCTTCTCATGTAGTTGCTTAACAAAATCAGCTTTCTTTTCCCCATCCAAACTAGCTCTCTCCTCAATAGGTAGTGGTAAAAGATCCAATGGAGTGAGTGGATTAAAACCATAGACAACTTCAAATGGAGAATAACTAGTAGTGGAATGCACACTTCTATTGTAAGCAAACTCCACATGAGGCAAACAATCTTCCCAATTCTTCAAATTCTTTTGAATAATGGACCTCAACAAAGTAGACAAAGTACGATTGACTACTTCAGTTTGACCATCGGTTTGTGGATGACAAGTAGTTGAAAACAATAGCTTTGTTCCTAACTTTCCCCATAATGTTTTCCAAAAATAGCTAAGGAACTTCACATCACGGTCAGAAACAATGGTCCTCGGAACCCCATGTAGACGAACAATTTCCTTGAAGAATAAATCGGCAATGTTACTTGCATCATCTGTCTTGTGACAAGCAATGAAGTGAGCCATCTTAGAGAACCTATCAACAACAACAAAAACAGAATCTCTACCTCTCTTTGTTCTTGGTAACCCCAAAACAAAGTCCATAGAAATGTCAGTCCAAGGAGCAGTAGGAATAGGCAATGGAGTATAAAGACCATGATTCATAACTCTAGACTTAGCTTGTTTACAAGTGACACATCTCTCACACAATTTTTCAACATCTCTTTTCATGTTAGGCCAAAAGAAGTGATCATGCAATATATCTAAAGTTTTCTTTACTCCAAAATGTCCCATTAACCCACCACTATGGGCTTCTCTAACAAGTAATTCTCTTAAAGAACTCCTAGGCACACATAATCTATTTTCCCTAAATAAGAATCCATCATGCCTATAAAACTTTCCAAAACCAGTTTTCTCACATGCAATGAACACATTTTCAAAATCCTCATCAGTAGCATACAAGTCTTTAATATACTCAAATCCAAGTAGTTTTGCATTAAGAGTAGTGATTAAGTATACCTTCGAGATAATGCATCAGCCACGACATTTTCTTTACCTTGTTTATATTTGATCACATATGGAAATGTTTCAATGAACTCCATCCACTTGGCATGACGCTTGTTCAACTTGCTTTGTCCTTTCAAGTGCTTCAAGGACTCATGATCAGTGTGGATGACAAATTCCTTGGGCCATAAATAGTGTTGCCATGTTTCCAAGGCCCTCACTAATGCATACATCTCTTTATCATATGTGGGATAGTTAAGGGCAGCTCCACTTAACTTCTCACTGAAAAAAGCAATGGGGCGCTTCTCCTGCATTAAAACAGCTCCAATACCTATACTTGAAGCATCACACTCAATCTCAAAAGTTTTAGAAAAGTCAGGTAAGGATAATAAAGCTGCAGAACAAAGCTTCTCTTTAAGCAAGTTAAAAGCATGATCTTGCTCAAGACCCCATTTAAATCCAACATTCTTTTTAACAACATCAGTTAGAGGTGCAGCTATTGTACTGAAGTCTCTAACAAACCTACGATAGAAACTAGCTAATCCATGAAAACTACGCACCTCAGAGATATTCTTAGGTATAGGCCAATCTTTAATTGCCTTGACCTTTTCATCTTCTACTGCTATACCCTTAGAAGAAATAACATATCCAAGAAATGTAATCTTATCAGTGCAAAAGGAACATTTCTTAAGGTTAGCATACAACTTTTCCTTTCTCAAGACATTAAGCACATTCTTTAAATGTTCAATATGTTCATGCAAACTTCTACTATAGATCAAGATATCATCAAAATAGACAACTACAAATTTTCCAATGAAAGCACGCAAGACATGGTTCATTAATCTCATGAAAGTGCTAGGTGCATTAGTTAATCCAAAAGGCATAACTAACCATTCATACAAACCATGCTTAGTCTTAAATGCAGTTTTCCATTCATCACCTTCTCTCATGCGAATTTGATGATAACCACTTTTCAAATCAATTTTAGAAAAGATGCAAGAACCATGTAACTCATCAAGCATATCATCTAATCTAGGAATGGGATAGCGATACTTTACAGTGATTTTGTTGATGGCACGACAATCAACACACATCCTCCACGTCCCATCCTTCTTAGGAACAAGTAACACAGGAACAGCACATGGACTCATGCTCTCTCTAACGTAGCCTTTCTTCATGAGCTCGTCAACTTGCCTTTGAAGCTCCTTTGTCTCCTCGGGATTACTTCTATAGGCAGGTCTGTTGGGAATGGCAGCTCCAGGAACAAGGTCTATTTGATGCTCAATTCCCCTAATAGGTGGCAAACCATTTGGAATCTCCTCGGGGAATATATCTCCAAATTCCTTCAAAAGAGACACAACATTAGTAGGCAAAGAAGATTTAAGATCATTAGAACTAAAACAAGATTCTTTATATAAAAACAAAAGGATTGGGCACTTAGCTAAAAAAGTAGCCTTTACATCACTTTGCTTTGCATAGAAGCTCACGTCCTTTCTTTCTTTCTTTGCAATATCTTTGCCTTTATCTAGATTCTTCGACCTTTGTTGTGATTCATTCTGCTCTTTCAACCTCAATTGATCCTCATAAATCTCCGTAGGACTCAAGGGTGCAAGTGTGAATTTCTTACCAGCCATGGTAAATGAATAACGGTTTGTAAATCCATCATGTATGACATGTCTATCAAATTGCCATGGTCTTCCTAAAAGCAAATGACCAGCATGCATAGGCACAACATCACACAACACTTTATCATTGTACCTTCCAATTGAAAATAGCACCAATACTTGCTTGGTCACATTTACTTCTCCACAATTATTGAGCCATTGAAGTTTGTATGGTTTGGGATGTTTTGTAGTGGGCAAACTCAATTTGTCAACCAAATAAGTGCTAGCAACATTAGTGCAACTACCACCATCAATAATCAAAGAGCATACCTTATTGTTGACGTGGCATCTAGTATGAAAAATATTTTCTCGTTGCACTTCATCTTCATCCTTAACTTGGGCACTTAATGCACGACGAGCTACAAGTGCTTCACCATGTGCAGCAAACTCAACATAGTCATCATCCTCATTAATGTCCTCCAATGGTGGCATCTCATCATCAACATCAGAATCTTCACTTACAACATCACCATCATCACGCATAATCATGACTCGTTTGTTTGGGCATTGTGATGCAATGTGTCCTCTTCCCAAACATCTAAAACACTTAATGTCTCTACTCTTACCTTGGGATGCTTGGATAGCCTCGGGTTTGGGCTTTTGGACACTCTCACCCTTAGGCTTGAATGAGGATTCAGTCTTAAGTTTGAATGTAGTCTTATCATCCCTTCGAAAGGTGTTCGGTTTCCAAGAAGAAGATGAACTAGAACCTTGCATAAAACGAGATGAATAACCTTTTCTCTTGAGTTGCCTTTCAACCTTGATAGCCATATGCAACATATCATCAAACTCCACATAGTGATGTAACTCCACTACATTAGCAATCTCACGATTCAATCCTTGTAAGAATCGAGCCATAGTAGCTTCACTATCCTCTTCAACATTAGCTCTGATCATGATAATTTCCATTTCTTTATGATAATCCTCAACACTCTTAGAACCTTGAGTGAGACCTTGTAACCTTTGATAAAGCTCTCTATAGTAATGATTAGGAACAAACTTTTTTCTCATAACACGTTTCATTTCATTCCATGTAACTATAGGTGGCTCTCTATTCCTACGTCTACCAAGCATGAGTTGGTCCCACCAAATGATTGCATAATCCGTGAACTCTACAGCAGCAAGTTTCACCTTTTTTTCCTCGGAATAGTTATGGCAATCAAAGACCATCTCCACTTTCTTTTCCCATTCTAAGTAAGCCTCAGGATCATTCTTACCTTGAAAGGAAGGAATCTTCAATTTGATACTTCCTAAATTTCCATCTATCCTATCATAATACCTATCTCCTTTATACCTATCTCCACGACCTCCTTTATTACCATGGTTACCTTTAACACTTCTACTAAACTCATCATCATCAAACTCATCATCAACTTTATCATCAAAGTCATTATTCACAACATTGCCATTCTCATGAGAAGTATCACTTGGCTTTACCTTGGCTAGGACAGCTTCATGTTCCTCCAACTTATCATGAATATTATTAAACCTCAACTCTATCCTTGAAAATTGTTGTTGCATAGCTTGGAACATGAACTCGATCTTACTCAAATCAGGCTTTTCACTATTAGAAGACATGATTTTATCCTGCAAGAAACGTTAGTAAAAGAAAAGGACCTCACAAGTATGACCTCACGTGTTTACACTCAATACACACAAGACTGTAACACACACTCGTGTTTCACACAATTTTAATATGGCTTTTCTCTACTAATGTTACTCACACACTCTTGCCTTTTTCCCTCACACAACTTTTCTCTATAGGTTCTATATTGAACTCAAGACTTAATCAAAAATCAGCTTATGGAATTCAACTATCAACCAACAATAAACAAGATGAGCACAAGATTTTAATCAAGGGAAAACAAAACAATGAATACTCAACAAGACTTAGCAAGACTCAGCAAGACTCAATAAGACTTAAGAAGACTCCAATGAAACTAAACCTTGAAGGAAATTTGTGTATTTTGGGGTGTTTAATTAAGGTAGGGTTTAGCCAAAGGTGGGGTAGTTTTGTCCTTTTATGTGGTAGGGTCAAAAAGGTAATTTTAGACAGTAGGGTAAAATGGCAGTAATGAATTTTCAAATTAGGCAAATAAGAAATCGCAAAGCTCAAGAAAGAATGACTACCTCAAGATTTTCATGAAGCACACCTCCACGAATTACCTTTGATATTGCACTTGCTACACACGATGTAATAAAATCCCCTCTTGAATTGATTTTTCTTTTCTCTTTTTTTTTTCTTTTCTTTTTTTTCTCTTTTTTCTCTTTTTTTTTATATTTTACTAAACTAAACGAACAATGAAGAAAAAAAAATCTAAATAATAAGAAGAGGTTTACTTGGGGAACAAGGCAACTTTTTGACAAAAACAAGCTAGTTTTGGTAGCAGCTTGTGTACCAAGGAATGAGAGGGAACGGTGGCTTGTGAAACAAGTAGTCTTTATGTGATGTAGAGCTTTTGAAGGTTTCTTGGTGAGCAAGAAAACCTTTGGGATTTGGTTGCTTGGAGAACAAGATAGGGTTTACTTGGTGGCTAAGTAAAGACAATAGGTTTGAGGGACAAACAATATTAGTGATGGCTTGGAAAAGGATTCAAGATCAAGGTTTGTCCATGACAAGAAGACAAAGAAAAAAAAAACAAAAACGAAACTCCCACGAATTAAACCTAAGCTCTGATACCAAATGATATGGACCTCACCGAAAGAAGATGATGTTCAATGAAGAACACAATGAACACTTGAAGAAAAACAATAACAAGTTAAAAACGCATCAAAGGAAAACAAAAATTAGAAGTAAAACCAAGACCCGTTGTGTAGAAACACAAGAACCTATGGTATTGGACCAAGACCCGTTGCTTAGAAAAGCAAGAACCTATGGTATATATTGGTGGAAGGTAGAAGAACGCCACAAGGAAGACCTTGATAAGTTCAAGAGTTCTCAAGAGAACCAAAGAGAAGAAGTCTCTCAATTTTATTACTAAAATCAATTGTGTTCTCCCCAAAGGGTTACATAACTATTTATAGGCAAATAGATAACTTGCAGCACAAGTAATAGGAATCCTACTTTCCTAACTTGCAGAATAGGAAATAGCAAACTTGCAGAACAAGCAATAGGAATCCTACTCTCCTAACTTGCAGAACAAGTAATAGAAGTCTTACAAAATCTATTATTTAAAAAGGAATTGGGCTTAAATTAAATTAAGACAATGTTCAGCCCAATAATACTTAACTAAATAAAATATGCATCTAGCCTAATTTGCATTTCGGCCCAATACTTGTGTGTCTTCAAGAAGGTTGAACTTGGGCTTGGATCATGTTGTAGAAGACTTTATCATCCTCCATGCTCAAGCTTTGTTGGGCTTTCTCTCTAGCAATATCAATGAAACCAGCCAAGGCTTGTTGCATCATCTTTGATTTAGCTCTTGTAATTGGACCTCCATGGATACTCAAAGGATCACGATCATCACGAACATGACTTGAGCTTTGTGAGCTTGGATCTCCATCAACACCAGCTTTTGTTTCATCCCAAAACATTTAAAACATGCGGACATAGTCACCCTACGTCCGTTACATATGTTCCTTACCTCAAATAGCCAAATAACACGAAATCCTTTGGTTGCACCGATTCTTTCCTTCACTTCTTCAAAACTGCATAATTCATATAAATTGAAACCTTTAACTTTCTTTCATTTCAACACCATAAGGATACTATACCAACATCACATGACTCCAAATTATGGACGAAATCAAATGAATCAATTTCTTTTCTTACCTTTGTCAATAGCCAAATTTACAGGATTTCTGATCTCCTCAAATACTTTGTTTCAGCATTCCATATTACAGACATAGAGAGAGCTAGTGATGAGGATCGTTTTTTGTTTAGGAAACTTAGTGATCTGATGACATGAAATGGTGGTTTGTCAAGGTCAGAAAATGAACACTTAAAGGAATTTGGAGAGGAAACGAGAGGAAGAAGGGCTGGAAGGAAGCTGGCATATGGATGATGAGATGAAGATGATGACTTTGTAAAATTGCATTAAATGCATGTTCATCTTATCATTTATCTCAGCCACCAATATCCCTTTGGCTCATTTGACTCATTTGACTACCAATTAATTCTTCTTCTTCTTTCCTCCCTCATGTCAGCCACACATATCATTTAATTACAAAATTCTGATATTAATTTCTTAACCAACTCAGCCATTGACCCTTTGACCCTCAATTCCTTTTTATTCCATCTATATCTCATATAATCTTTATACATCAAATTTTCATATTTATTTAATTCTTTCAACTTACAACATTTTACAATTATAGAGGAATTACATGAAATTGGGGATTTCACATTGGATCATGTTGTAGAAGACTTTATCATCATCCTCCATGCTCAAGCTTTGTTGGGCTTTCTCTCCAGAAATATTAATGAAACCAGCCAAGGCGTGTTGCATTATCTTTGATTTAGCTCTTGTAATTAGACCTCCATGGATACTCTAAGGATCACGATCATCACGAACATGACTTGAGCTTTGTGAGCTTGGATCTCCATCACACCTATTGCTGGGAAGACCGTGGCAGTATGATCGGAGAGTCATCCCCGACGGTTACACTAACCGTTACTCCTTTACTATGGATGGCAAGAAGATTGCTCTTGCTCCCCTTAGCCCCAAGGAGATTTATGAGGACCAATTACGGCTAAAGGAGCAACATGACGAGCAAAGGAAGCAAGCAAAAGAAAAGAAGGAAAACAAGGAAAGCAAAACAGTGAGCTGTTATGCCAAACCCCGAGATTTGAAGACTGCATTTCTTGCTAAGTCTCCTATCCTTATGCTCTTATTTAAAGATTCTTATTTTATTGATGCTGAACTCCATGATAGTTTGCCTACTGATGTTGTCTCATTGTTGCAGGAGTTTGAGGATGTATTCCCTGAGGAGATCCCAAGTGGATTACCACCGATTCGTGGGATCGAGCACATGATTGACCTTGTCCCCGGAGCTGCCATTCCTAACCGTCCATCCTACAGAAGTAATCTCGAGGAAATGAAGGAGCTTTAAAGGCAAGTTGAGGAGCTCATGGGGAAAGGTTATGTGAGAGAGAGCATGAGTCCATGCGCCGTGCCTGTACTGCTTGTGCCAAGAAAAGATGGGATGTGGAGGATGTGCGTTGACTGCCGAGCCGTCAACAAAATCACTGTAAAGTATCGCTATCCTATTCCTAGGCTAGATGACATGCTTGATAAGTTGCATGGTGCATGCATGTTTTCTAAAATTGATTTAAAGAGTGGATATCACAAAATTCGTATGAGAGAAGGTGATGAATGGAAAACCGCATTCAAGACTAAACATGGTCTCTACGAGTGGTTAGTTATGCCTTTTGGCTTGACTAATGCACCCAGTACATTCATGCGCTTAATGAACCATGTTTTACGTGGTTTTATTGGTAAGTATGTGGTTGCCTATTTTGATGATATTTTGATATACAGTAAAAGCCAGCATGAGCATGTTGAGCATCTCAGGAATGTTCTTACTGTTTTGAGGAATGCGAGTTTGTATGCCAATTTTAAGAAATGTACATTTTGCACTGATAAGATTGTTTTTCTTGGGTATGTCGTTTCTTCACATGGCATTTCTGTTGATAATGAGAAGGTAAAGGCAATTAAAGATTGGCCTGTACCTAAGTCTGTTTCTGAGGTGCGTAGTTTCCATGGTTTAGCTAGTTTCTATCGTCGATTCGTTAGAGATTTTAGCACTATAGCTGCACCTTTGATGAAGTGGTCAAAAAGAATGTTGCATTTCATTGGGGTCCTGCACAAGAGCTTGCTTTTAATTTGCTTAAAGATAAACTTTGTTCTGCTCCTTTGTTATCTCTGCCTGACTTTACTAAAACTTTTGAGATTGAGTGCGATGTCTCAGGTGTAGGTATTGGAGCTGTGCTTATGCAGGAAAAACGCCTAATTGCTTTCTTTAGTGAGAAGTTAAGTGGAGCAGCACTTAACTATCCCACATATGACAAGGAGATGTACGCGTTAGTGAGGGCCTTGGAGACATGGCAACATTACTTGTGGCCCAAAGAATTTGTCATCCACACTGATCATGAGTCCTTGAAGCATTTGAAAGGACAGAGTAAGGTGCATAAGCGTCATGCCAAGTGGATAGAGTTCATTGCGATGTTCCCGTACGTGATCAAGTACAAACAAGGTAAAGAGAATGTCGTAGCTGATGCGTTATCTCATAGGTATACTCTTATCACTACTCTTGATGCTAAACTTTTAGGATTTGAGTATATCAAAGAACAATATGCTGATGATGTTGATTTTGGTAATGTTTATGATGCATGTGCTACATCTGGCTTTGGCAAGTTCTTTAGGCACGATGGGTTCTTATTTAGAGAAAATAAATTATGTGTGCCTAGGAGTTCATTGTGCGAGCTATTAGTTAGAGATGCTCATAGTGGAGGATTAATGGCTCATTTCATCACCTGCCACAAGACGAATGACGCGAGCAATGTTGCTGACCTTTTCTTCAAAGAGATAGTACGTCTACATGGTGTACCGAGGACTATTGTTTCCGATCGTGATGTCAAGTTCCTTAGTTACTTTTGGAAGACGTTATGGGGAAAGTTGTGAACAAAATTGTTATTCTCCACCACTTGTCACCCCCAGACTGATGGACAGACTGAGGTTGTCAACCGAACCCTATCTACCTTATTGAGGTCCATTATCCAAAAGAATTTGAAGAATTGGGAAGATTGCTTGCCCCATGTGGAGTTTGCATATAACCACAGTGTCCACTCCACTACTGGTTGCTCTCCATTCGAAGTTGTTTATGGCTCGAGGAGATGGACCATTCCAAGTCATAGAGAAGATCAACGATAATGCCTACAAATTGGATCTTCCTGGTGAGTATGGTGTATCTGCTACTTTTAATGTTTCTGATCTTTCTCCCCTTTCTTTTGATGAAGGTATATGTGATTTGAGGACAAATCCTTTTGAGGAGAGGGGGAATGATGGAGATCCACTTGCTCGTGATGTTCGTGATGCTAAGGATCCATTGGTCATCCACGGAGGTCCAATTACCCGAGCTCGAGCTAAGAAGACGCAACAAGCCCTGGCCTCATTAATGCAACAAGCTCTTGCATCATTGAAGTGTCAAGGAAGCTTCCATGAAGAGTCCCAAGACATTTATACTTGCTTGGAAGCCCAAACGACATGAGCATGGTTTACTGTCTTATTTTAGCTTAACAATAAGATGGGCTAAGTGTTTGGATAGCCCACGTTTGAGTCTTGTTGTGTCTTGGACTATTTATTTTATGTAACTAGGTTTAGGCATGAATTTGGGTTTCGTATTATTTTCTGTTGGTGTTAATTCCAGCCCACTTGTTTATAGGCTTAAGTGCTAGGTATTATTATAAATACCTTGTAAACGCTATTGATGAACAGATTAGTAAATTGAATTTTCAGAATTTGAGTGTGCCTTTCTTTTGGGTTCCCTCTCTACTAGGCTCATCAAGGTCTTCTTCCTTGTGGCGCCTCCTTTTTCACCATCCATCATTGCTATACCTTAGGTTCTCGAATTCTTATTCGTAGGGTCAAGGTCCAATACTTTGGGTTCGAGTCTCTTTAGGCTTCGGGTCTAGGTTTTCAGACGTTGTCATTCATCAACTTCGTTTCTGTCCTATTGCGTTTCACCTCCTTCAAACTCCAATCTACGTTTCCTCTTGTCCGTGCACATCAAAGTCTCTCAATTTTATTACTAAAATCAATTGTGTTCTCCCCAAAGGGTTACATAACTATTTATAGGCAACTAGCTAACTTGCAGCACAAGTAATAGGAATCCTACTTTCCAAACTTGCAGAATAGGAAATAGCAAACTTGCAGAACAAGCAATAGGAATCCTACTCTCCTAACTTGCAGAACAAGTAATAGAAGTCCTACAAAATATATTATTTAAAATGGAATTGGGCTTAAATTAAATTAAGACAATGTTCAGCTCAATAATACTTAACTAAATAAAATATGTATCCAGCCTAAATGCATTTCGGCCCAATACTTGTGTGTGTGTCTTCAAGAAGGTTGAAATTAGGCTTGGATCATGTAATTGGACGTCCATGGATGCTCAAAGGATCACGAACATCACGAACATGACTTGAGCTGTGTGAGTTTGATGGATCTCCATCAGATGTTTTGCAAGAACATTTCTTTTGACCTAACATGAGGAGAGATGTAGAGAAGTTATGTGATAGATGCATTTCATGTAGGCAAGCTAAATCTAGAGTTCATAATCATGGTTTAAATACTCCTTTACCCATTCCTACTACTCCGTGGATTGATATCTCTATGGATTTTGTTTTGGGCTTGCCTAGAACAAAACGCGGTAGAGATTCTATTTTGTTGTGGTTGACAGGTTCTCTAAGATTGCTCATTTCATCGCTTGCCACAAGACAGATGATGCCAACAATGTTGCTGACCTTTTCCTCAAAGAGATAGTATGTCTACATGGTGTACTGAAGACCATTGTTTCCGATCGAGATGTCAAGTTCCTTAGTTACTTTTGGAAGACGTTATGGGGAAAGTTGGGAACTAAATTGTTATTCTCCGCCACTTGTCACCCCTAGACTGATGGACAGACTGAGGTAGTCAACCAAACCTTATCTACTTTATTGAGGTTCATTATACAGAAGAATTTGAAGAATTGGGAAGATTGCTTCCAATATTTGGAGTTTGCATATAACCACAGTGTCTAGTTGAC
Organism: Heritiera fomes; assembly: GCA_032173925.1. Lineage (NCBI taxonomy): Eukaryota > Viridiplantae > Streptophyta > Magnoliopsida > Malvales > Malvaceae > Heritiera > Heritiera fomes. The sequence continues at coordinate 31,956,828 of JAPDPM010000002.1, read as the reverse complement.
TACGAGTTGCTCTCCATTTGAAGTTGTTTATGGCTTCAGTCCTCTTACTCCTTTGGATTTGTTGCCATTACCTAGTGCTGAGTAGAGTAACTTGGATGGAGAACAGAATGCTAAGTTTGTGAAGCAACTCCATGAGAGAGTACGTCAAGCTATTAAAAAGAAGACTAAGCAGTATACCACCCAAGTAAATTAGCATTGTAAGAAAGTAGTCTTTGAGCCTGGTGATTGGGTTTGGGTACATATGAGAAAGGAGAGGTTTCCTGTTCAACGACGAACTAAGTTGCATCCCTGAGGAGATGGACCATTCCAAGTCATTGAGAAGATAACGATAATGCCTACCGATTGGATCTTCCTAGTGAGTATGGTGTATTTGGTACTTTTAACGATTCTGATCTTTCTCCCTTTTCTTTTGATGAAGATATATGCGATTTGAGGACAAATCCCTTTGAGGAGAGGGGGAATGATGGAGATCCACTTGCTCGTGATGTTTGTGATGCTAAGGACCTATTGGTCATCTAAGGAGGTCCAATTACACGAGCTCGAGCTAAGAAGACGCAACAAGACCTTGCCTCATTAATGCAACCGGGTCTGGCCTTATTGAAGCGTCAAGGAAGCTTCCATGAAGAGTTCGAAAACATCTATACTTGCTTGGAAGCTCAAACGATATGAGCATGGTTTATAATTATATTTTTAGATTAACGATAAGATGGGTTAAGTGTTTGACTATTTATTTTATGTAACTAGGTTTTGGCATAAATTTTGGTTCAGTCTTTTTTTCTGTTTGGTGTTAATTCCAGCCCACTTGTTTATGGGCTTAAGTGCTAGGTATTATTATAAATACCTTGTAAACGCTATTGATTAGAGACAGATCAGTTTTGAATTTCAGAATTTGAGTGTGCCTTCCTCTGGGGTTCCCTCTCAACTAGGTGATGAGTGTCGTCAGTCACCAAAAATAAAATTTTCTAACTATACTATGTAGATAGCGGAGTAAGGGTCGAACCCACAGAGACTGAATTTTTTTATGTTAATTATTAAATTAAAAATCTAATTTTAGGGTTTAGGGAAAGTAGAAGAAATTTTGGGGTTTTGTAAACTATTCTAAAGTAAAGAAAACAAGAATTATTAAATATAAAAAACAAATAGCAAAAAGCTTCAGTTACGAGGCAATCAATCATTCTTGGATTTTGATGTTTATCATTGATTACAAAATATCACTGTCAATTAAATAGTCAACCGTAGCATAACAACAAGCTCTGTTACACCATCTTTCCTTACTGAGTCGTTAGTTAAAACAAGCTCTTTAACTAATCTCTAACTACTTAACCTACCTAGAACAAGCTCTCTAGATATAAGTTGTAGCAGCATTAACAACAAGAAAGATATGGGTTGACATTAGATAACAAACACATAAGCTCGGTTCATTTAATCTAAACCTTAATTCTCCTCCATCCCTAATGATTAACTCCACAAGCAATTACGGACTTATGTTTTTAATCTGGCGGTAGATTATTTAATTTAACTAAATAGTGTGCACCCTATCTAATCAAACAAACAATCATTATAATGTGCTCAGAGAATCTTGGATATTTAATCAACAATTATATTATAGGTTCAAGAATCTCACAACATGCTTTTCCCAAGAATAATCAATTTACCTCATAACTGAATAAGAAAACTACTCACTAGTCATATTCAAGATCATAAAATTCAAGTTTAATATTATAAAGATTACAAATATCATGCAAGAAACAATCAAAGAAGCAATCTTTAATAATATAAAATCAGAATTACTAATCAAGATTATAAACTAGCAAGCAAGAACACACAAATAATTTTAATTTAAATAAAGAAAACAAAATCAGAATTAAAAATAATAAAGAAATCAGCAACTAATTAAAAATAAAGAAAAAAAATAAAATTTTATTAAAAACCCTAAAGAAAATCCTACAAGACTAAAAGAGAAGAGGGAGGAGAGGGATGTGAGGGATTTGGGGGCTAAGAGGGATAAGAGGGATGCTGTTTATGAGAGCCTTGTGCTCTTTATATAGGCCTAAGGAAGAGTTTAAAATACTTTCCTAAGCAATGTGGGATTCAGATAAGAGTTTACTTGGGAAACAAGTAATTTGACTAGTCAAACTCTTACCTTTATCTCATCATCTTTTTACAATTATTTTCTAAGTAAATTCCTAAGGCCTATTCTTATTAATTAATTACAGATATAAGACATAATAAAATTAAGAAATTATCTTCTCTCAACAAAATCTGGTCTTGAACTTGCTTTGTTGGAATTTCTTCTCAATCTCGTTTTTCTGCCCAGAATTTCGTACTGATTTTGTCTAGACGTTTGACCCATCAAATGAACTCCGATTTTTGCGATCTTGGACATTATGGAAACCTTGAGAAGTCATCTACAACTTTCATGAAGGACACATCTTGAGATCAGGTCGTTAAATTGGTCAAAAATGTCAATCTTTCAAGCTGGACAGAAAATACTGCACTTTGCTCCTTTTAGCTTCTTTTTATTCCAACTTTGATATTTAATACCTAAAACATAAAATAAACATTAGTAAGCTCTTTTAGGCATAAAACATCAATAAAGCAAATATATTAGCACATATAAAATTCCCAAAATATCATCCTATCACTAGGTTTATCAAGGTCTTCTTCCTTGTGGTGCCTCCTTTTTCACCATCCACCATTGCTATACCTTAAGTTCTCGAATTCTTATTCGTAGGGTCAAGGTCCAATACCTTTGGTGATGATATGAACCTCACCGAAAGAAGATGAAGTTCAATGAAGAACACAAAGAACACTTGAAGAAAAACAAGAACAAGTTAAAACACAGCAAAAGAAAACAAAAATTAGAGATAAAACCAAGACCCATAGTGTAGATACACAAGAACCTATGGTATTCGACCAAGACCCGTTGCTTAGAAAAGCAAGAACCTATGGTATATATTGGTGGAAGGTAGAAGATCGCCACAAGGAAGACCTTGATAAGTTCAAGTGATGGAGATCCACTTGCTCGTGATGTTCGTGATGCTAAGGATCCATTGGTCATCCAAGGAGGTCTAATTACCCGAGCTCGAGCCAAGAAGACACAACAAGCCCTGGCCTCCTTAATGCAACAAGCTCTGGCATCATTGAAGTGTCAAGGAAGCTTCCATGAAGAGTCCCAAGACATCTATACTTGCTTGGAAGCCCAAACGACATGAGCATGGTTTACTGTCTTATTTTAGCTTAACAATAAGATGGGCTAAGTGTTTGAATAGCCCACGGTTGAGTCTTGTTGTGTCTTGGACTATTTATTTTTATGTAACTAGGTTTAGGCAGGAATTTGGTAATCTTATTTTCTGTTGGTGTTAATTCCAGCCCACTTGTTTATGGGCTTAAGTGCTAGGTATTATTATAAATACCTTGTAAACGCTATTGATGAACAGATTAGTAAATTGAATTTTCAGAATTTGAGTGTGCCTTTCTCTTGGGTTCCCTCTCTACTAGGCTTATCAAGGTCTTCTTCCTTGTGGTGCCTTCTTTTTCACCATCCATCATTGCTATACCTTAGGTTCTCGAATTCTTATTCGTAGGGTCAAGGTCCAATACTTTGGGTTTGAGTCTCTTTCAGCTTCGGGTCTAGGTTTTCAGACGTTGTCATTCATCAACTACGTTTTTGTCCTGTTGCGTTGCACCTCCTTCAAACTCCAATCTACGTTTCCTCTTGTCCGTGCGCATCAGTTGGTATTCAGATCTCAAGTTCCGATTTTCTGGTTTGTTTGTGCGTCACTCACTTTTCGATTTTTTGGTTTTTTGGTTTCAATTTTTTTTCTTTTGTTCGTTCCACTTTCTGGTTTGTTTGTGTGTTCCCAGCCGCCACTTATTTCATAATCCTAAACCCTAGCCGCCACTTATTTCATAACCCTAAACCCTAGCCGCCACTTATTTCAAAAGCCTAAACCCTAGCCGCCACTTATTTCATAACCCTAAAAAAAACCCTAGCCGCCACTTGTTTCATAACCCTAAACCCTAGCCGCCCCTTATTTCTTAACCCTAAAACCCTAGCCACCACTTATTTCTTAACCCTAAAACCCTAGCCGCCACTTATTTCATTACACAAAAACCCTAGCCACCACTTATTTCATAACCCTAGCCGCCACTTAATTCAACGCTAGTCGCACCCCTACTCTTTTCAAGGAGGCCGCAAACCTCATATTAAAAAAAAAACAAAAAAAGGAAAAAAAAGAATTCGCAGAAAAAAAAGAAGAATTCGAAAAAAAAATGTTGCGGTACTGTTCAAACATAAAAATTTGGTTGAGTTAGAAAGCATGCGAGTATTTGTTTTAAAGAAAACGATGAAATAAAACAACCCCGTGAAGACACGGGCCCCACCCTATCTCGGCCAAATTCCATCGTTTTCCTATAGTTTTAGGCCATTTATTATTTTTTTTGTCATTCTAGCGATTTTTTTTATTTTTTTCTTATTTTTTTTATTCTGTCTTTCTTTCTTTGAGTCACCCTAGCCCTAGCCACACCTTTCTGTGCAAAAAAAAAAAGAATTCCAAAAAAAATCAAAAAAAAATCTTGGTGACAATACTTGGTGAATTAGTTGATTCTACGAGGTTGAATCTTTGACTGAGTCTCTAGTGCGATTGTGAACCTATAGAGTTAAGGTAGAGTAAGGGAAAAAGGCATGAGTGTGTGAGAAACATTCGTAGAGAAAAGCCAAATTCCTTGAGTGAAACACGAGTGTAAACACGTGAGGATATCTTTGTTGAAAATATCTTCTGAAGGTGATAAGTCCGACTTCAAAAAGATTGAATTCATGCTTCAGGCAATGCAACAACAGTTCCAACGGATGGACGTGAAATTCAATGACATTCATGATAAGTTGAACCAACATGAAGTTCGGTTTGCAAAGATCCAGCAAGGTGATGTTTCTCGTCTAAACAGTAAGGTTGTTGCCAATGACGAGTATGATGATAATGTTGGGTATGATTCGAACGAAGAGTCTGGGATAGATAGACATCATAGAAGGTACCATGGGTATAGAGATCGAGTTGATAGAGCCTGTGATAGAGGCAAGGAGAAGATGGATGGAAACCTTGGCAGTATAAAATTGAAGATTCCTCCTTTCCAAGGCAAGAATGATCCTTAGGCATATTTGGAGTGGGAAATGAAGATTGAAATGGTATTTGACTGCCACAACTACTTTGAGGAAAAGAAGGTCAAACTTGCAGCAATTGAGTTCACAGAGTATGCTATGGTTTGGTGGGATCAGTTAGTCACTAGTAGAAGAAGATATGGTGATCCTCCAGTGTCTACATGGGATGAGATGAAGCGCATCATGAGGAAGAGATTTGTTCCTACTCATTACTACAGAGAGTTATACCAGAAGCTCCAAGGTCTTACCCAGGGCTCAAAGAGTGTTGAGGATTACTACAAAGAGATGGAAATAACCATGATCCGAGCCAATATCCAGGAGGATGCAGAAGCTACTATGGCTCGTTTTCTCCAAGGCTTAAACCATGAGATTGCCAATGTAGTAGAGTTGCAGCATTACATGGATCTAGAGTAGATGCTCCATGTGGCCATCAAAGTGGAAAGGCAACTCAAAAGGAAAGGTACATCCCGTTTTACTTCTAGTTCAGTTCCTGTTTGGAAATCTAACACCTTTCATAGGGATGATAAGCTGTGTCTACGCCTAAGTCAGAGAGCTTTGCTAAGCCCAAGCTGGAGGGCCCCCCAAAGCCCAAGACTGAATCTGCCCAAGCATCCCAAAGCAGGACACATGACATTAAGTGTTTCAAGTGTTTAGGTCGTGGACATATTGCCTCTCAGTGTCCCAACCGTAGAGTTATGATCATGCTTGAGAATGGAGATGTTGAGAGTGAAGGTTCCGAAATCGGTATAGAAGATGAGATGCATGCGTTAGAAGATGTCGACAAAGAAGAAGTTGTTGAGTATGCTGCTCATGGTGAAGCACTTGTTGCTAGGCGTGCTCTTACTACTCATGTGAAGTTTGAAGATGAGGCACAGCGCGAGAACATCTTCCATACGAGATGCCATATTCGTGACAAGGTATGTACTGTAATCATTGATGGTGGGAGTTGTACTAATGTTGCTAGCACATACCTTGTTGATAAGTTAAAGTTGCCCACTACCAAGCATTACCACCCATATAAGTTGCAGTGGATTCATGACTGTGGTGAAGTCAACGTGGTGAAGCAAGTCTTGGTTCCTTTTCGTATTGGAAGGTATCACGATAAGGTGTTGTGTGACGTGGTGCCCATGCAAGCTAGCCACATATTGCTGGGCAGACCGTGGCAGTATGATCAGAGAGTCATCGACGACGGTTACACTAACCGTTACTCCTTTACTATGGATGGCAAGAAGATCGCTCTTGCTCCCCTTAGCCCCAAGGAGATTTATGAGGACCAATTAAGGCTAAAGGAGCAACATGATGAGCAAAGGAAGCAAGCTAAAGAAAAGAAAGAAAAGAAGGAAAACAAGGAAAGCAAAACAGTGAGCTGCTATGCCAAACCCCGAGATGTGAAGATTGCATTTCTTGCTAAGTCTCCTATCCTGTTACTCTTATTTAAAGATACTTATTTTGTTGATGCTGAACTCCATGATACTTTGCCTACTAATGTTGTCTCATTGTTGCAGGAGTTCGAGGATGTCCTCCCTGAAGAGATCCCAAGTGGATTACCACCGATTCGTGGGATCGAGCACACGATTGACCTTGTCCCTGGAGCTGCCATTCCTAACCATCCAGCCTACAGAAGTAATCCCACGGAGACGAAAGAGCTACAAAGGCAAGTTGAGGAGCTTATGAGGAAAGGTTATGTGAGAGTAGTCTTTGAGCCTGGTGATTGGATTTGAGTACATATGAGAAAGGAGAGGTTTCTTGTTCAGCAACAAACCAAGCTACATCCCCGAGGAGATGGACCATTCCAAGTGATAGAGAAGATCAACGATAATGCCTACAAATTGGATCTTCCTAGTGAGTATGGTGTATCTGCTACTTTTAATGTTTCTGATCTTTCTCCCTTTTCTTTTGATGAAGGTATATGCGATTTGAGGACAAATCCTTTTGAGGAGAGGGGGAATGATGGAGATCCACTTGCTCGTGATGTTCGTGATGCTAAGGATCCATTGGTCATCCAAGGAGGTCCAATTACCCGAGCTCGAGCTAAGAAGATGCAACAAGCCTTGGCCTCATTAATGCAACAAGCTCTGGCATCATTGAAGTGTCAAGGAAGCTTCCATGAAGAGTCCCAAGACATCTATACTTACTTGGAAGCCCAAACGACATTAGCATGGTATACTGTCTTATTTTAGCTTAACAATAAGATGGGCTAAGTGTTTGGATAGCCCACGTTTGAGTCTTACTGTGTTTTGGACTATTTATTTTATGTAACTAGGTTTAGGCATGAATGTGGGTTTAGTCTTATTTTCTATTGGTGTTAATTCCAGCCCACTTGTTTATGGGCTTAAGTGCTAGGTATTATTATAAATACCTTGTAAACGCTATTAATGGATAGATCGATTTTGAATTTCAGAATTTGAGTGTGCCTTTCTCTTGGGTTCCCTCTCTACTAGGCTTATCAAGGTCTTCTTCCTTGTGGCGCCTCCTTCTTCACCATCCACCATTGCTATACCTTAGGTTCTCGAATTCTTATTCGTAGGGTCAAGGTCCAATACCTTTGGGTTCGAGTCTCTTTAGGCTTCGGGTCTAGGTTTCAGAAGTTGTCATTCATCAACTTTGTTTCTGTCCTTTGCGTTTTCAGCCCCTTCAATTTCCAAGCTACGTTTCCTCTTGTCCGTACGCATCAGATCAGGTCGTTAAGTTGGTCAAAAATGTCAATCTTTCAAGCTGGACAGAAAATACTGCACTTTGCTCTTTTTAGCTTCTTTTTATTCCAACTTTAATATTTAATACCTTAAACATAAAATAAACATTAGTAAGCTCTTTTAGGCATAGAACATCAATAAAGCAAATATATTAGCACATATAAAATTCACAAAAAATCATCCTATCAAGGTCCATTATTCAAAAGAATTTAAAGAATTGGGAAGATTGTTTGCCTCATGTGGAGTTTGCTTACAATAGAAGTGTGCATTCTATTACTAGTTATTCTCCATTTGAAGTTGTCTATGGTTTTAATCCACTCACTCCATTGGATATTTTACCACAACCTATTGAGGAGAGAGCTAGTTTGGATGGGAAAAAGAAAGCTGATTTTGTTAAGCAACTACATGAAAAGGTACGTCAAAACATTAAGAAGAGGACTGAGCAATATGCTACTCAAGCCAACAAGCATCGCAAGAAAGTTGTCTTTGAACCTGGTGATTGGGTTTGGGTACATATGCGTAAAGAGAGATTTCCAGCTCAACGTCGCTTCAAGTTGCAACCTCGAGGAGATAGACCATTCCAAGTGATTGATGAGTGTCGTCAGTCACCAAAAATAAAATTTCCTAACTCTACTATGTAGATAGCGGAGTAAGGGTCGAACCCACAGAGACTGAATTTTTTAAGTTAATTATTAAATTAAATATCTAATCTTAGGGTTTAGGGAAAGAAGAAGTTTGAGGGTTTTGTAAACTATTCCAAAATAAAGAAAACAAGAATTATTAAATATAAAAAAAAAACAAATAGCAAAAAGCTTCAGTTACGAGGCAATCAATCATTCTTGGATTTTGATGTTGATCATTGATTACAAAATATCACTGTCAATTAAATAGTCAACCGTAGCATAACAACAAGCTCTGTTACACCATCTTTCCTTACTGAGTCGTTAGTTAAAACAAGCTCTTTAACTAATCTCTAACTACTTAACCTACCTAGAACAAGCTCTCTAGATATAAGTTGTAGCAGCATTAACAACAAGAAAGATATGGGTTGACATTAGATAACAAACACATAAGCTCGGTTCATTTAATCTAAACCTTAATTCTCCTCCATCCCTAGTGATTAACTCCACAAGCAATTACGGACTTATGTTTTTAATCTAGCGGTAGATTATTTAATTTAACTAAATAGTGTGCACCCTATCTAACCAAACAAACAATCATTATAATGTGCTCAGAGAATCTTGGATACTTAATCAACAATTATATAATAGGTTCAAGAATCTCACAACATGCTTTTCCCAAGAATAATCAATTTACCTCATAACTGAATAAGAAAACTACTCACTAGTCATATTCAAGATCATAAAATTCAAGTTTAATATTATAAAGATTACAAATATCATGCAAGAAACAATCAAAGAAGCAATCTTTAATAATATAAAATCAGAATTACTAATCAAGATTACAAACTAGCAAGCAAGAACACACAAACAATATTAATTTAAATAAAGAAAACAAAATCAGAATTAAAAATAATAAAGAAATCAACAACTAATTAAAAATAAAGAAAAAAAATAAAATTTTATTAAAAACCCTAAAGAAAATCCTACAAGACTAAAAGAGAAGAGGGATAAGAGAGGGATTTGAGGGCTAAGAGGGATGCTGTTTATGAGAGCCTTGTGCTCTTTATATAGGCCTAAGGAAGAGTTTAAAAGACTTTCCTAAGCAATGTGGGATTCAGATAAGAGTTTACTTAGGAAACAAGTAATTTGACTAGTCAAACTCTTACCTTTATCTCATCATCTTTTTACAATTATTTTCTAAGTAAAACGCCTAAGGCCTATTTTTATTAATTAATTACAGATATAAGACAAAATAAAATTAAGCAATTATCTTCTCTCAACAAAATCTGGTCTTGAACTTGCTTTGTTGGAATTTCTTCTCAATCTCGTTTTTCTGCCCAGAATTTCGTACTGATTTTGTCCAGATGTTTGACCCACCAAATGAACTCCAATTTTTGCGATCTTGTGCATTCTGGAAAGCTTGAGAAGTCTTCTACAACTTTCATGAAGGCCACTTCTTGAGATCAGGTCGTTAAATTGGTCAAAAACGTCAATCTTTCAAGCTGGACAGAAAATACTGCACTTTGCTCCTTTTAGCTCCTTTTTTATTCCAACTTTGATATTTAATACCTAAAACATAAAATAAACATTAGTAAGCTCTTTTAGGCATAAAACATCAATAAAGCAAATATATTAGCACATATAAAATTCACAAAATATCATCCTATCAAATTCCCCCACACTTAGCTTTTGCTAGTCCTCTAGCAAACCTAAACTAACTTCCTAAAGAACTAAATCCTAAAGTCCTAATCTTAAAATCCTTTTCCTAAAACCTAACTCACTTTCGTAGGAATCACGATTGCATTTATCTTATGCAATAAGCCTTTAAACCCCTAGGTCACCCCTAGTGGACGAGTTGTGTCTCGTGAGGGCTTTCAGAAGATATACCCACAAAATCTTTTACTTAAGACTCAATCCTAAAAATTCAAAATAAGACTCAAAAATTAAAAATTAAGACTCAAAACAAGATTAAGATCATGAACATATTTTAAAATCTTTCAATTCTTTAACTCATAACTTCAACAAGAGTCAAATAATCAAGTCAATCATATTCTAATCATTACTTCTCATATTCTTGCATACTTCTAAATAAATTCATGCAAAATTCACAATCAATACAATTGAAACATATAATATCAACTTTGCAATTATCCAATTTACATTACTACAAACAAAGTCAATAGATCAAGAACTTTTTTTTTTCTATTTTCTCTTCCTTCTTTTTCTTTTTTTTTTCTTTTGAGGTTTCAATAATGGTTTCCCTAAGTACTTACTTGCCTTTTTACGCGAATGTTAATATTGGTGATACCAACACCCGGTTACTCAACAAGTAAGCCCTCTTTTAGAGTGCTTTGCATACTCATATTTTAAGTCACTTCAAGAATTTAATCAACAAGATCGAGTAACTCAAAACATTGGAGTAGAATTTAAAGCTTTCAACCTCTATTTTTCTTCTCTTTTTATGTTTTTTTTTTGTTCTTGTCTATTTATCCTTGGCTTATACCAACTTCAATGAACTAATCACATTATCAATATCATATGATCAATCATATTTAATCATGAACTCACATAAATTCTTTAGAAAGTATTCACTTCAAAAATAATAACAATCAAAATACTCTCAACTTTCTTATAAAACTTTGTTTTAGTTTAGAATCAATCTTTAAAAGAAAGAAAACATATCATGATCTTCAAAAAACTTAAAAATTTGACCTTTTTTTTTTAAATTTCCAGTTCCTAAAAAAAAAATTCTATAGACTCATAAACCAATATTCCCCCCCACACTTAAATCTTACTTTGTCCTCAAAGTAAGTCTAGCATGCAAAGAAGAACAATAAAAAACTCAAAAATTAAATGGTAATACAAGTAAGGAAAGAAATACTCCCTCGTTTTACATCCTTGGGTTGCCTCCCAAGTAGCGCTTTTGTTTAATGTCGTTAGCTCGACTGCTCCACCTTCCATCATCCAATCCCATACCTCAACTTTTTTATCGGCCTCTCGAGTTCCTCATTCTCAAGATTTTTATTTGTGGCTATTTCTAGCTCATCTTTAAGAACCTGCTTTTCATCACCTTTTAATTTCTTCTTGGAAGTGCATAGTTCCCTTAAAAACTTGGCATCACAAGGCACTTGATCATTAATTTCATCAAGGAGAGGAATACTGACTTCCATTTTCCTAAATGTCTTCAAGGTCTCCTTGTCTTGCTCTTCGTTTGTAGCTCTTGCAAACCTACTAGGAAAAGGAGAAGGGTAAGTAGAAGAATTAAAAGGAATTTGTTTATCACTTACCTCAGCTTTGAATTCCTTGATCTCAACATCCTCATAGTGCTTTATAAAGTTGTCGAAATTCTCTCTCCCTTTTACATTGTGCATGTCAACAACTCCACCTTTAATATTGAAATCGGTTTCATCCTTCCTTTCTATAAAGTCATCGACATCTTCATGTGCACTTTCCTTGGAATCAATTTCCCTTTCACTTTTCAAGGTGATGTTAGTAACATTATCTCTTGGATTCTCCACAGGTTGAGAGGTCATAGCTTCAATGTTACTCAAAGAATGCAATATTTGACTCACATGGTGATCAATATTCTTAATATAAACATCAGCATCTTGTGACAATTGTAAAGTTGTAATCTCAAGAGTCTTAACAATATCTTCAAGAGACATACTTGATTCTTGAGGTGGAGGCATACCTGAGTCTTGAGGTGGAGCTTGGTATGTATCTTGGAATGGCATATTGTAAACCTCATATTGATTCCCATAACTAAAATTAGAATGATCCCACCATCCTTGATAGTAGGTATCGTAGTGTGGTTCATAATTATAGTATGGGTCATGATCATAGTATGGTTCATAAGCTTGCTCCATGGAGTCCTCTCACTTCTCGTCTTGGGAGGTAGTGGTGGTGGATGTTGTAGTGCTTGTGCCACTGCGCTTTGGGTTGCTTGTATATAGTCCCTAATCTTGGGAAGTTTGTGACTAGAATCCTTGTCAGACAAGCAATCCCTGAAAAACAAAAGAAAAAGAAAAGAAAAAAAAATTAGACTTTAAATTAAAATAATTAACCTAAACAAATTTCAGTCCCCGGCAACGGCGCCAAAATTTGATGAGTGTCGTCAGTCACCAAAAATAAAATTTCCTAACTCTACTATGTAGATAGCGGAGTAAGGGTCGAACCCACAGAGACTGAATTTTTTAAGTTAATTATTAAATTAAATATCTAATCTTAGGGTTTAGGGAAAGAAGAAGTTTGGGGGTTTTGTAAACTATTCCAAAATAAAGAAAACAAGAATTATTAAATATAAAAAAAAACAAATAGCAAAAAGCTTCAGTTACGAGGCAATCAATCATTCTTGGATTTTGATGTTGATCATTGATTACAAAATATCACTGTCAATTAAATAGTCAACCGTAGCATAACAACAAGCTCTGTTACACCATCTTTCCTTACTGAGTCGTTAGTTAAAACAAGCTCTTTAACTAATCTCTAACTACTTAACCTACCTAGAACAAGCTCTCTAGATATAAGTTGTAGCAGCATTAACAACAAGAAAGATATGGGTTGACATTAGATAACAAACACATAAGCTCGGTTCATTTAATCTAAACCTTAATTCTCCTCCATCCCTAGTGATTAACTCCACAAGCAATTACGGACTTATGTTTTTAATCTAGCGGTAGATTATTTAATTTAACTAAATAGTGTGCACCCTATCTAACCAAACAAACAATCATTATAATGTGCTCAGAGAATCTTGGATACTTAATCAACAATTATATAATAAGTTCAAGAATCTCACAACATGCTTTTCCCAAGAATAATCAATTTACCTCATAACTGAATAAGAAAACTACTCACTAGTCATATTCAAGATCATAAAATTCAAGTTTAATATTATAAAGATTACAAATATCATGCAAGAAACAATCAAAGAAGCAATCTTTAATAATATAAAATCAGAATTACTAATCAAGATTACAAACTAGCAAGCAAGAACACACAAACAATATTAATTTAAATAAAGAAAACAAAATCAGAATTAAAAATAACAAAGAAATCAACAACTAATTAAAAATAAAGAAAAAAAATAAAATTTTATTAAAAACCCTAAAGAAAATCCTACAAGACTAAAAGAGAAGAGGGATAAGAGAGGGATTTGAGGGCTAAGAGGGATGCTGTTTATGAGAGCCTTGTGCTCTTTATATAGGCCTAAGGAAGAGTTTAAAAGACTTTCCTAAGCAATGTGGGATTCAGATAAGAGTTTACTTAGGAAACAAGTAATTTGACTAGTCAAACTCTTACCTTTATCTCATCATCTTTTTACAATTATTTTCTAAGTAAAACTCCTAAGGCCTATTTTTATTAATTAATTACAGATCTAAGACAAAATAAAATTAAGAAATTATCTTCTCTCAACAAAATCTGGTCTTGAACTTGCTTTGTTGGAATTTCTTCTCAATCTCGTTTTTCTGCCCAGAATTTCGTACTGATTTTGTCCAGATGTTTGACCCACCAAATGAACTCCGATTTTTGCGATCTTGTGCATTCTGGAAAGCTTGAGAAGTCTTCTACAACTTTCATGAAGGCCACTTCTTGAGATCAGGTCGTTAAATTGGTCTAAAACGTCAATCTTTCAAGCTGGACAGAAAATACTGCACTTTGCTCCTTTTAGCTCCTTTTTTATTCCAACTTTGATATTTAATACCTAAAACATAAAATAAACATTAGTAAGCTCTTTTAGGCATAAAACATCAATAAAGCAAATATATTAGCACATATAAAATTCACAAAATATCATCCTATCAGTGATTAAGAAGATCAATGACAATGCTTATAAGTTAGATCTTCCAGGTGAGTATAATGTTAGTGCTACATTTAATGTTTCTGATCTTTCTCCCTTTGATATTGATGTAGGTGATTCTGATTTGAGGACAAATCCTTTCGAGGAGAGGGGGAATGATGGAGATCCAAGCTCACAAAGCTCAAGTCATGTTCGTGATGATCGTGATCCTTTGAGTATCCATGGATTCAATCTTTTTGAAGTCGGACTTATCACCTTCAGAAGACATTTTCAACAAAGATATCCTCATGTGTTTACACTCGTGTTTCACTCAAGGAATTTGGTTTTTCTCTACGAATGTTTCTCACACACTCATGCCTTTTTCCCTTACTTTACCTTAACTCTATAGGTTCACAATAGCACTAGAGACTCAGTCAAAGATTTAACCTCGTAGAATCAACTAATTCACCAAGTATTGTCACCAAGATTTTTTTTTTGATTTTTTTTCTAATTTTTTTTGAATTCTTTTTTTTGCATAGAAAGGTGTGGTTAGGGCTAGGGTGACTCAAAAAAAGAAAGACAGAATAAAAAAATAATAAAAAAAAATTACTAGAATGACAAAAAAATGAAAAATGGCCTAAAAGTATAGGAAAACGATGGAATTTGGCCAAGATAGGGTGGGGCCCGTTGAACAAGTTCCACGGGTTTGTTTTCTTTTGTCGTTTTCTTTAAAACAGGTACTTGCACGCCTCCTAACTCAACCAAATTTTCCTGTTTGAACAGTACCGCAAAATTTTTTTTTTTCGATTTCTGCTTTTTTTTTTGAATTCTTCTTCTTTTCTTTTTTTTTCTTTCTCTTTTTTTTTTACTCTGAGTGTTGCGATTTCCTTGAAGAGAGGAAGGTGCGGCTAGGGTTTTTTTTTAGGGGTGTGGTTAGGGTTTTTTTTGTGAGGGGTGCAGTTAAGGTTTTTTTTTGTGAGGGGTGCAGCTAGGGTTTTTGTGAGGGGTGCGGCTAGGGTTTTTGTGAGGGGTGCGGCTAGGGTTTTTTTTAGGGGTACAGATAAGGTTTTTTTTGTGAGGGGTGCGGCTAGAAATCAAAACTAACAGGAGAGGAAAAAAATCGAAACCAACAAACCAAAAATTGAAAAGTGAGTGACGCACAGACAAACCAGAATCGAAACTTGGGCTCTGATACCAACTGATGTGTACGGACAAGAGGAAACGTAGCTTGGAAATTGAAGGGGCTGAAAACGTAAAGGACAAAAACAAAGGTTATGAATGACAACTTCTGAAACCTAGACCTGAAGCCTAAAGAGACTCGAACCCAAAGGTATTGGACCTTGACCCTACGAATAAGAATTCGAGAACCTAAGGTATAGCAATGGTGGATGGTGAAGAAGGAGGCGCCACAAGGAAGAAGATTTTGATAAGCCTAGTAGAGAGGGAACCCAAGAGAAAGGCACACTCAAATTCTGAAATTCAAAACTGATCTATCCATCGATAGCGTTTACAAGGTATTTATAATAATACCTAGCACTTAAGCCCATAAACAATTGGGCTGGAATTAATACCAATAGAAAATAAGACTAAACCCACATTCATGACTAAACCTAGTTACATAAAATAAATAGTCCAAAACACAGCAAGACTCAAACGTGGGCTATCCAAACACTTAGCCCATCTTATTGTTAAGCTAAAATAAGACAGTAAACCATGCTCATGTCGTTTGGGCTTCCAAGTAAGTATAGATGTCTTGGGACTCTTCATGGAAGCTTCCTTGACACTTCAATGATGCCAGAGCTTGTTGCATTAATGAGGCCAAGGCTTGTTGCATCTTAGCTCGAGCTCGGGTAATTGGACCTCCTTGGATGACCAATGGATCCTTAGCATCACGAACATCACGAGCAAGTGGATCTCCATCATTATCTCAAGAAGTGGCCTTCATGGAAGTTGTAGAGGACGTCCCAAGGTTTCCAGAATGTCCAAGATCGCAAAAATCAGAGTTCATTTGATGGGTCAAACGTCTAGACAAAATCAGTACGAAATTCTGGGCAGAAAAACGAGATTGAGAAGAAATTCCAACAAAGCAAGTTCAAGACCAGATTTTGTTAAGACAATATAATTTCTTAATTTTATTATGTCTTAGATCTGTAATTAATTAATAAGAATAGGCCTTAGGAATTTTACTTAGAAAATAATTGTAAAAGATGATGAGATAAAGATAAGAGTTTGACTAGTCAAATTACTTGTTTCCCAAGTAAACTCTTATCTAAATCCCACATTGCTTAGGAAAGTCTTTTAAACTCTTCCTTAGGCCTATATAACGAGCATAAGGCTCTTATAAACATCATCCCTCAAATCCCTCACATCCCTCTCATCCCTTTTCTCTCTTTTAGTCTTGTAGGATTTTCTTTAGGGTTTTTAATAAAAAATTTATTTTTCTTTATTTTTAATTAGTTGCTGATTTCTTTATTAATTTTAATTCTGATTTTGTTTTATTTATTTAAAGTAATATTGTTTGTGTGTTCTTGCTTGCTAGTTTATAATCTTGATTATTAATTCTGATTTTATATTATTAAAGATTGCTTCTTTGATTGTTTCTTGCATGATATTTGTAATCTTTATAATATATAATTTGGAGTTTATATTCTTGAATATGAATAGTGAGTAGATTTCTTGTTCAGTTATGAGGTAAATTAATTGTTCTTGGAAAAAGTATGTTGTGAGATTTTAAACTTATAATATAATTGTTGATTAAGTATCCAAGATTCTCTGAGCACATTTGCATGATTGTTTGTTTGATTAGATAGGAGGCCTACTATTTAGTTAAGTTAAATAATCTACTGCCAGGTGAAAAACATAAGTCCTTAATTGCTTATGGAGTTAATCACTAGGGATCTAGGAGAATTAAGGTTTAAGTTAAATAAACCGCGCTGAGTGAGTTTGTTACTTAATGTTGACTCAAATCTTTCTAGATATTAATGCTGCTACTAAAACTTAATCTATAGCGCTGAGCATAGGTAAATTTTGATAGTTAGAGATTAATTAAGACGCTGAGCCTTTAATTAACAACACAGTAAGGAAAGATAGGTGTAATTGGACGCTGGGGAATTACACTATGGTTGACTACTTAATTGACAATGATCTTAAATAATCAATGATCAGCATCATATCCCAAGAATAATTAATTACCTTGTAACTGAAGTTTTGTAGTATTTGATATTTTCTAATTTATTTACTTGTTTATTTTTCTAATTATTTTCTTAGTTATTGTAGTTTAATTGAAACCCTCCCCCAAATCTCTTTTCTCTCTCTAAATAATAGTTAGGTATTTAATTTAAATAATTAACTTAAATAAAACAATCTCTGTGGGATCGACCTTTGCTTGCCTTATCTATAGGTTTAAGTAAAGTAATTTATTATTGGTACCTGCGACACTACCAATTTTTGGCTCCGTTGCCGGGGATTGTTATTTATTTAAGTTGCTTATTATAACTTAAAGATCTAATTATTTTCTTTTCTTTCTTCCTTGCAGGGTTTGCATGTCTGACGAGGACTCTAGTTATAGACTTCGAATGATTAGAGACTACATTGAAGCAACCCAAAGCGCGGTGCTACAAACGCCCCAACCACCACCATCCACTTCCAACGATCCATCTTCCACCGAGCCCACGTTCAATCCCACTTTTGAATTCTCTAGTGATTCAGAAGAGGACATCATGGCTCAAAATGCTAATAGAACCTTGAAGGAGTTGGCAGCACCCACTATGAACCAACAACCCCTTTGCATAACCTATCCTACTTTAGATGTTGCTTTTGAATTAAAATCTGGTTTGATACATCTTTTACCAACTTTTCATAGTCTTGCAGGTGAAGATCCACACAAACATCTAAAGGAGTTCCATGTTGTTTGCTCCACCATGAAGCATGCTGGGGTTAGTGAAGAGCAAATCAAGCTAAGGGCCTTTCCATTCTCTCTGGCAGATGTAGCCAAGGATTGGCTTTACTACTTACCTTCTGGGACCATCAACACTTGGGATTATATAAAGAAACTCTTCTTGGAAAGATATTTTCCTGCTTCTAGGGCAGCCAACATCCGCAAAGAAATTTGTGGAATTAGGCAATTTAATGGTGAGTCACTCTATGAATATTGGGAATGATTTAAACGATTATGTGCTAGTTGCCCACATCACCAAATTCATGAGCAACTATTAATCCAATATTTCTATGAGGGACTATTACCCCATGATAGAAGTATGATAGATGCAGCTAGTGGAGGAGCTTTAGTGGATAAGACTCCTCAAGAAGCCCAAAACTTGATAGCAAACATTGCTGCCAATTCTCAACAATTTAGTACAAGGCGTGATCCACCACCACTATCTAAGCAAGCACACGAGGTAACTACTTCTTCTTTGGAAAAACAAATTGCTAATCTAACATCTCTTGTGCAACAATTGGCTGTAGGTAAAATGCAACAAGCCAAGGCTTGTGGAGTTTGCTCCAACATAGGACACCCTAGTGATATGTGTCCAACCTTACAAGAAGATTCCATAGAGCAAGCTAATGCTGTAGGAGGATTCCTAGGGCCTTCCCAAGGTAAGTATGATCCTTATTCAAGCACTTACAACCCTGGTTGGAGGGACCACCCAAATTTGCAATATGGAAATAGGTCTGCACCATATGTCCCACCACACAATAGGCCAAATAATTTCCAAGTCCCCAAACCTACGTACCAAGAGAGGCCACCACCCCAAACACAACACCAAAGTGGAACCATGTCTCTTGAAGAAATTGTAAAGAACCTTGTTGCCTCTACTTTACAAAATCAACAAGAGGACAATCAAAGAATTTCACACCTTGAGCACCAAATGAGCCAAATGGCTACTACCCTAAGCAGACTTGAAGCTAGGGAATCCAACAAGTTGCCTTCTCAACCTGTGGTGAATCCAAGGGAGAATGTGAGTTCCATCTTTTTGAGGAGTGGGAAGGAAATTGGACCCAAGGAGAATGCATATGAAGAGGTCAACATAAAGGCTCCACCACATAAAAATGTTGTGAATCTCCCCCCTCTTTATTGAGATTTTGACAAGGTAAGTGAAAAACGTGTCCCTTTTAATGTTCGTACTTACCCTCCTCCTTTTCCTAGCAGGTTAGCCAACAACAAGAAAGAAGAAGAAGATAAAGAGATCTTGGAGACCTTTGGGAAAGTGGAGGTAAACATTCCTCTTCTTGATGCTATCAAGCAAGTGCCCAGGTAAGCAAAATTTTTAAAAGAATTGTGCACTAACAAGAAGAAATTAAAAGGTGATGAAAAAGTAGTTGTGGGGGAGAATGTGTCTGCCATCATTCAAAGAAAACTTCCCCCAAAGTGTGGAGATCCTGGCATGTTTAGTATTCCATGTAAGATAGGTAACACCATAATTAATAAGTCCATGATAGATTTAGGAGCTTCTATAAATGTCATGCCTTTGTCAATTTATAAATCTTTAAATCTTGGACCTTTGAAAGAGACTGGTGTTATTATACAATTGGCTGACAAAACTAATGCCTATCCTGAAGGGATATTAGAGGATGTTCTTGTGCAGGTTGATAAATTAGTCTTCCAAGCAGACTTCTATGTTCTTGATATGGAGGATGATAATTCTCCTTTTCCAACACCAATGCTGCTAGGGAGACCATTCTTGAAGACATCCAAAGCCAAAATAGATGTGGACAAGGAAACACTCACCATGGAGTTTGATGATAACATAGTGGAGTTCAACATCTTTGGGGAAGTAATCATAAGTCAGAACCAAAAGAAATCAAAGAAAAGGTTTGCATTTGGGATTGGATGATGGAAGGTGAAGCAGTCGAGCTAACGACATTAAACAAAGGCGCTACTTGGGAGGCAACCCAAGGATGTAAAAACGAGGGAGTATTTCTTTCCTTTCCTTGTATTACCATTTTTGAGTTTTTATTGTTCTTCTTGGCATGCTAGACTTACTTTGAGGACAAAGTAAGATTTAAGTGTGGGGGGGGGGGGGGGATATTGGTTTATGAGTGTATAGAATTTTTTTTTAGAAAAAAAAGGGTCAAATTTTTTAGAGTTTTAAAGATCATGATATGTTTTCTTTCTTTAAAGGATTGATTCTGAACTAAAACATAGTTTTATAAAAGAGTTGAGAGTATTTTGATTGTTATTATTGTTGAAGTGAATACTTTCTAAAGAATTTATGTGAGTTCATGATTAAATATGATTGCTCATATAATAATTGATAATGTGATTAGTTCATTGAATTTGGTATAAGCAAAGGATAAATAGACAAGAACAAAAAAAACATAAAAAGAG
Organism: Heritiera fomes; assembly: GCA_032173925.1. Taxonomy (NCBI): domain Eukaryota; kingdom Viridiplantae; phylum Streptophyta; class Magnoliopsida; order Malvales; family Malvaceae; genus Heritiera; species Heritiera fomes. The sequence continues at coordinate 31,936,247 of JAPDPM010000002.1, read as the reverse complement.
AAGAAAAATAGAGGTTGAAAGCTTTAAATTCTACTCCAATGTTTTGAGTTACTCGATCTTGTTGATTAAATTCTTGAAGTGACTTAAAATATAAGTATGCAAAGCACTCTAAAAGAGGGCTTACTTGTTGAGTAACCTGGTGTTGGTATCACCAATATTAACATTCGCGTAAAAAGGCAAGTAAGTACTTAGGGAAACCATTATTGAAACCTCAAAAGAAAAAAAAACAAAAAAAATGTTCTTGATCTATTGACTTTGTTTGTAGTAATGTAAATTGGATAATTGCAAAGTTGATATTATATGTTTCAGTTATGTTGATTGTGAATTTTGCATGAATTTATTTAGAAATATGCATGAATATGAGAAGTAATGATTAGAATATGATTGACTTGATTATTTGACTCTTGTTGAAGTTATGAATTAAGAATTGAAAGATTTGAAAATATATTCATGATCTTAATCTTGTTTTGGAGTCATAATTTTTAAATTTGAGTCTTATTTTGAATTTTTTTCGATTGAGTCTTAAGTAAAAGATTTTGTGGGTATATTTTCTAAAAGCCCTCACGAGACACAACTCGTCCACTAGGGGTGACCTAGGGGTTTAAAGGCTTATTGCATATGCTAAATGCAATCGTGATTCCTACGAAAGTGAGTTAGGTTTTAGGAAATAGATTTTAAGATTAGGACTTTAGGATTTAGTTCTTTAGGAATTAGTTAGCTAAGGTTTGCTAGAGGACTAGCAAAAGCTAAGTGTGGGGGAATTTGATAGGATGATATTTTGTGAATTTTATATGTGCTAATATATTTGCTTTATTGATGTTTTATGCCTAAAAGAGCTTACTAATGTTTATTTTATGTTTTAGGTATTAAATATCAAAGTTAGAATAAAAAGAAGCTAAAAAGAGCAAAGTGCAGTATTTTCTGTCCAGCTTGAAAGATTGACATTTTTGACCAATTTAACGATCTGATCTCAAGAAGTGGCCTTCATGGAAGTTCTAGAGGACGTCCCAAGGTTTCCAGAGTGTCCAAGATCGCAAAAATCAGAGTTCATTTGATGGGTCAAATGTCTAGACAAAATCAGTACGAAATTCTAGGCAAAAAAACGAGATTGAGAAGAAATTCCAACAAAGCAAGTTCAAGACCAGATTTTGTTAAGACAAGATAATTTCTTAATTTTATTATGTCTTAGATCTGTAATTAATTAATAAGAATATGCCTTAGGAATTTTACTTAGAAAATAATTGTAAAAGATGATGAGATAAAGGTAAGAGTTTGACTAGTCAAATTACTTGTTTCCCAAGTAAACTCTTATCTAAATCCCATATTGCTTAGGAAAGTCTTTTAAACTCTTCCTTAGGCCTATATAAAGAGCATAAGACTCTTATAAACATCATCCCTCAAATCCCTCACATCCCTCTCATCCCTCTTCTCTCTTTTAGTCTTGTAGGATTTTCTTTAGGGTTTTTAATAAAAATTTTATTTTTCTTTATTTTTAATTAGTTGCTGATTTCTTTATTAATTTTAATTCTGATTTTGTTTTATTTATTTAAAGTAATATTGTTTGTGTGTTCTTGCTTGCTAGTTTATAATCTTGATTATTAATTCTGATTTTATATTATTAAAGATTGCTTTTTTGATTGTTTCTTGCATGATATTTGTAATCTTTATAATATATAATTTGGAGTTTATATTCTTGAATATGAATAGTGAGTAGATTTCTTGTTCAGTTATGTGGTAAATTAATTGTTCTTGGAAAAAGTATGTTGTGAGATTTTAAACTTATAATATAATTGTTGATTAAGTATCCAAGATTCTCTGAGCACATTTGCATGATTGTTTGTTTGATTAGATAGGAGGCCTACTATTTAGTTAAATGAAATAATCTACTGCCAGGTTAAAAACATAAGTCTGTAATTGCTTATGGAGTTAATCACTAGGGATCTAGGAGAATTAAGGTTTAAGTTGAATAAACCGCACTGAGTGAGTTTGTTACTTAATGTTGACTCAAATCTTTCTAGATATTAATGCTGCTACTAAAACTTAATCTATAGCGCCGAGCATAGGTAAATTTTGATAGTTAGAGATTAATTAAGACGCTGAGCCTTTAATTAACAACACAATAAGGAAAGATAGGTGTAATTGGACGCTGGGGAATTACACTACGGTTGACTACTTAATTGACAATGATCTTAAATAATCAATGATCAGCATCATATCCCAAGAATAATTAATTAACTTGTAACTGAAGTTTTGTAGTATTTGATATTTTCTAATTTATTTAGTTGTTTATTTTTCTGATTATTTTCTTAGTTATTGTAGTTTAATCGAAACCCTCCCCCAAATCTCTTTTCTCTCTCTAAATAATAGTTAGGTATTTAATTTAAATAATTAACTTAAATAAAACAATCTCTGTGGGATCGACCTTTGCTTGCCCTATCTATAGGTTTAAGTAAAGTAATTTATTATTGGTACCTGCGACACTACCAGACCTCAACAAAGTAGACAAAGTACGATTGACTACTTCAGTTTGACCATCGGTTTGTGGATGACAAGTAGTGGAAAACAATAGCTTTGTTCCTAATTTTCCCCATAATGTTTTCCAAAAGTAGCTAAGGAACTACACATCATGGTCAGAAACAATGGTCCTCGGAAACCCATGTTGACGAACAATTTCCTTGAAGAATAATTCGACAATGTTGCTTGCATCATCTATCTTGTGACAAGTAATGAAGTGAGCCATCTTAGAGAACCTGTCAACAACAACAAAAACAGAATTTCTACCTCTCTTTGTTCTTGGTAACCCCAAAACAAAGTCCATAGAAATGTCAGTCCAATGAGTAGTAAGAATAGGCAATAGAGTATAAAGACCATAATTTATAAGTTTAGACTTAGCTTGTTTGCATGTGACACATCTTTCACACAATTTTTCAACATCTCTTTTCATGTTAGGCCAAAAGAAGTGATCATGCAATATATCTAAAGTTTTCTTTACTCCAAAATGTCCCACTAACTCACTACTATGGGCTTCTCTAACAAATAATTCTCTTAAAGAACTCCTAGGCACACATAATCTATTTTCCCTAAATAAAAATCCATCATGCCTATAAAACTTTCCAAAATCAGTTTTCTCACATGCAATGAACACATTTCGAAAATCCTCATTAGTAGCATACAAGTCTTTAATATACTCAAATTCAAGTAGTTTTGCATTAAGAGTGGTAGTGTCGCAGGTACCAATAATAAATTACTTTACTTAAACCTATAGATAGAGCAAGCAAAGGTCGATCCCACAGAGATTGTTTTATTTAAGTTAATTATTTAAATTAAATACCTAACTATTATTTAGAGAGAGAAAAAAGATTTGGGGGAGGGTTTCAATTAAACTACAATAACTAAGAAAATAATCAGAAAAATAAACAAGTAAATAAATTAGAAAATATCAAATACTACAAAACTTCAATTACAAGGTAATTAATTATTCTTGGGATATGATGCTGATCATTGATTATTTAAGATCATTGTCAATTAAGTAGTCAACCGTAGTGTAATTCCCCAGCGTCCAATTACACTTATCTTTCCTTACTGTGTTGTTAATTAAAGGCTCAGCGTCTTAATTAATCTCTAACTATCAAAATTTACCTATGCTCAGCGCTATAGATTAAGTTTTAATAGCAGCATTAATATCTAGAAAGATTTGAGTCAACATTAAGTAACAAACTCACTCAGCGCGATTTATTTAACTTAAACCTTAATTCTCTTAAATCCCTAGTGATTAACTCCATAAGCAATTACAGACTTATGTTTTTAACCTGGCAGTAGATTATTTCATTTAACTAAATAGTAGGCCTCCTATCTAATCAAACAAACAATCATGCAAATGTGCTCAGAGAATCTTGGATACTTAATCAACAATTATATTATAAGTTTAAAATCTCACAACATACTTTTTCCAAGAACAATTAATTTACCTCATAACTGAACAAGAAATCTACTCACTATTCATATTCAAGAATATAAACTCCAAATTATATATTATAAAGATTACAAATATCATGCAAGAAACAATCAAAGAAGCAATCTTTAATAATTTAAAATCAGAATTAATAATCAAGATTATAAACTAGCAAGCAAGAACACACAAACAATATTCCTTTAAATAAATAAAACAAAATCAAAATTAAAATTAATAAAGAAATCAGCAACTAAATAAAAATAAGGAAAAATTTTTATTAAAAACCCTAAAGAAAATCCTACAAGACTAAAAGAGAGAAGAGAGATGAGAGAGATGTGAGGGAAGTGAGTGATGTGAGGGATGTGAGGGATTCCGTTTATGAGAGCCTTGTGCTCTTTATATAGGCCTAAGGAAGAGTTTAAAAGACTTTCCTAAGCAATGTGGGATTCAGATAAGAGTTTACTTGGGAAACAAGTAATTTGACTAGTCAAACTCTTACCTTTATCTCATCATCTTTTTACAATTATTTTCTAAGTAAAATTCCTAAGGCCTATTTTTATTAATCAATTACAGATCTACGACAAAATAAAATTAAGAAATTATCTTCTCTCAACAAAATCTAGTCTTGAACTTGCTTTGTTGGAATTTCTTCTCAATCTCGTTTTTCTGCCCAGAATTTCGTACTGATTTTGTCTAGACGTTTGACCCATCAAATGAACTCCGATTTTTGTGATCTTGGACATTCTGGAAACCTTGGGACGTCCTCTACAACTTCCATGAAGGCCACTTCTTGAGATCAGGTCGTTAAATTGGTCAAAAACGTCAATCTTTCAAGCTGGATAGAAAATACTGCACTTTGCTCTTTTTAGCTTCTTTTTATTCCAACTTTGATATTTAATACCTAAAACATAAAATAAACATTAGTAAGCTCTTTTAGGCATAAAACATCAATAAAGCAAATAAATTAGCACATATAAAATTCACAAAATATCATCCTATCAAAGAGCAGTGACTAGAGTATACCTTTGAGACAATGCATCAGCCACGACATTTTCTTTACCTTGTTTATATTTGATCACATATTGAAAGGTCTCAATGAACTCCATCCACTTGCATGACGCTTGTTCAACTGGCTTTGTCCTTTCAACTGCTTCAAGGACTCATGTTCAGTGTGGATGACAAATTCCTTCGACCATAAATAGTGTTGCCATGTTTCCAAGGCCCTCACTAATGCATACATCTCTTTATCATATGTGGAATAGTTAAGGGCAGCTCCACTTAACTTCTCACTGAAAAAAGCAATAGGGCGCTTCTCCTGAATTAAAACAACTTCGATACCTATGCTTAAAGCATCACACTCAATCTCAATTGTTTTCTCTTTTTGCTTAACCTCGGCTTCACTCACTACTTTTTCCTCACTCTCTTTTAATCTTAATTGATCCTCATCTTTCAGTAGCACACTTAAAGTTTGACATGCTATAGATTCCTTTCCATCCATGGGTAATTCCATACTATCCTCATCATCCTTTAATTGCAGCATAGAATCATCATCAAAATCTTCTTCGTAATTGCTATCCAACTTATTATTAGCAACATTATCACATGCATAAGAAGTATTATCTTGGTTTACCTTACCTAGGGCAACGTCATGTTGCTCCAACTTATCATATTTAATCAACTTCGACTCTATCCTCGAAAGTTGTTGTTGCATGTCTAGGAACATGATCTCAATGTTGCTCAAATCAAGCTTTTCACTATTAGAAGACATAATTGTAACCTGCAAGAAACGTTAGTAAAAGAAATAGACCTCAGAAGTATGATCTCACGTGTTTACACTCAATGCACACAAGAATGTAACACTCACACTCGTGTTTCACACAATTTTAATATGGCTTTCCTCTACTAATGTTACTAACACACTCTTGCCTTTTTTTTCCTCACACAACTTTTCTCTATAGGTTCTATATTGAACTCAAGACTCAATCAAAAATCAGCTTATGGAATTCAACTATCAACCAACAATAAACAAGCTGAGCACAAGATTTTAATCAAGGGAAAAAAAAACAATGAAGACTCAACAAGACTTTGCAAGACTCAATAAGGCTTAAGAAGACTCTAATGAAACTAAACCTTGAAGGAAATATGCGTGTTTTGGGGTGTTTAATTAGGGTAGGGTTTAGCCAAAGGTGAGGTAGTTTTGTCCTTTTATGTGGTAGGGTCAAAAAGCTAATTTTAGGTAGCAGGGTAGAATCGTAATAATGAATTTTCAAATTAGGCAAATAAGAAATCTCAAAGCTCAAGAAAGAATGACTACCTCAAGATTTTGATGAAGCACACCTCCACAAATTGTCTTTGATGTTGCACTTGCTACACACGATATAATAAATCCCCTCTTGAATTGATTTTTCTTTTCTCTTTTTTCTTTTTTTTATATTTTACTAAAGTAAACGAACAATGAAGAAAAAAAACAAAAAGTCTAAATAATAAGAAGAGGTTTACTTGGGGAACAAGGCAACTTTTGACAAAAAAGAAGCTAGTTTTGGTAGCAGTTTGTGTGGCAAGGAATGAGAGGGAACGATGGCTTGTGAAACAAGTAGTCTTTATGTGATGTAGTGCTTTTGAAGGTTTCTTGGTGAGCAAGAAAACCTTTGGGATTTGGTTGCTTGGAGAACAAGATAGGGTTTACTTGGTGGCTAAGTAAAGACAATAGGTTTGAGGGACAAACAATATTAGTGGTGGCTTTGAAAAGGATTCAAGATCAAGGTTTGTGCACGACAAGAAGACAAAGAAAAAAAAACAAAAACGAAACTCCCACGAATTAAACCTAAGCTTTGATGCCAAATGATATGGACCTCAACGAAAGAAGATGAGGGTCAATGAAGAAAACGAAGAACACTTGAAGAAAAACAAGAAAAAGTTAAAAACGCAGCAAAAGAAAACAAAAATTAGAGATAAAACCAAGACCCGTTGTGTAGATACACAAGAACCTATGGTATTGGACCAAGACCCGTTGCTTAGAAAAGCAAGAACCTATGGTATATATTGGTGGAAGGTAGAAGATCGCCACAAGGAAGACCTTGATAAGTTCAAGAGTTCTCAAGAGAACCAAAGAGAAGTGATATGGACCTCACCGAAAGAAGATGAGGTTCAATGAAGAAGACGAAGAACACTTGAAGAAAAACAAGAACAAGTTAAAAACGCAGCAAAAGAAAACAAAACTTAGAGATAAAACCAAGACCCGTTATGTAGATACACAAGAACCTATGGTATTGGACCAAGACCCGTTGCTTAGAAAAGCAAGAACCTATGGTATATATTAGTGGAAGGTAGAAGAACACCACAAGGAAGACCTTGATAAGTTCAAGAGTTCTCAAGAGAACCAAAGAGAAGAAGTCTCTCAATTTTATTACTAAAATCAATTGTGTTCTCCCTAAAGGGTTACATAACTATTTATAGGCAAATAGATAACTTGCAGCACAAGTAATAGGAATCCTACTTTCCTAACTTGCAGAACAAGTAATAGAAGTCTTACAAAATCTATTATTTAAAAATGAATTGGGCTTAAATTAAATTAAGACAATATTCAGCCCAATAATACTTAACTAAATAAAATATGCATCTAGCCTAATTTGCATTTCGGCCCAATACTTGTGTGTCTTCAAGAAGGTTGAACTTGGGCTTGGATCATGTTGTAGAAGACTTTATCATCCTCCATGCTCAAGCTTTGTTGGGCTTTCTCTCTAGCAATATCAATGAAACTAGCCAAGGCTTGTTGCATTATCTTTGATTTAGCTCTTGTAATTAGACCTCCATGGATACTCAAAGGATCACGATCATCACGAACATGACTTGAGCTTTGTGAGCTTGGATCTGCATCAGATACTCAAAGGATCTCGATCATCACGAACATGACTTGAGCTTTGTGAGCTTGGATCTCCATCATTCCCCCTCTCCTCGAAATGATTTGTCTTCAAATCAGAATCACCTACATCAATATCAAAGGGAGAAAGATCAGAAACATTAAATGTAGCACTAACATTATACTCACCTGGAAGATCTAACTTATAAGCATTGTCATTGATCTTCTTAATCACTTGGAATGGTCCATCTCCTCGAGGTTGCAACTTGGAGCAACGCTGAGCAGGAAATCTCTCTTTACGGATATGTACCCAAACCCAATCACCAGGTTCAAAGACAACTTTCTTGCGATGCTTGTTGGCTTGAGTAGCATATTGCTCAGTCCTCTTCTTAATGTTTTGACGTACCTTCTCATGTAGTTGCTTAACAAAATCAGCTTTCTTTTCCCCCTCCAAACTAGCTCTCTCCTCAATAGGTAGTTGTAAAAGATCCAATGGAGTCAGTGGATTAAAACCATAGACAACTTCAAATGGAGAATAACTAGTAGTAGAATGCACACTTCTATTGTAAGCAAACTCCACATGAGGCAAACAATCTTCCCAATTCTTCAAATTCTTTTGAATAATGGACCTCAACAAAGTAGACAAAGTACGATTGACTACTTCAGTTTGACCATCGGTTTGTGGATGACAAGTAGTTGAAAATAATAGCTTTGTTCCTAACTTTCCCCATAATGTTTTCCAAAAGTAGCTAAGGAACTTCACATCACGGTCAGAAACAATGGTCCTCGGAACCCCATGTAGACGAACAATTTCCTTGAAGAATAAATCGGCAATGTTACTTGCATCATCTGTCTTGTGACAAGCAATGAAGTGAGCCATCTTAGAGAACCTGTCAACAACAACAAAAACAGAATGTCTACCTCTCTTTGTTCTTGGTAAACCCAAAACAAAGTCCATAGAAATGTCAGTCCAAGGAGCAGTAGGAATAGGTAATGGAGTATAAAGACCATGATTCATAACCCTAGACTTAGCTTGTTTACAAGTGACACATCTTTCACACAATTTTTCAACATCTCTTTTCATGTTAGGCCAAAAGAAGTGATCATGCAATATATTTAAAGTTTTCTTTACTCCAAAATGTCCCATTAATCCACCACTATGGGCTTCTCTAACAAGTAATTCTCTTAAAGAACTCCTAGGAACACATAATCTATTTTCCCTAAATAAGAATCCATCATGCCTATAAACTTTCCAAAACCAGTTTTCTCACATGGAATGAACACATTTTCAAAATCCTCATCAGTAGCATACAAGTCTTTAATATACTCAAATCCAAGTAGTTTTGCATTAAGAGTAGTGATTAGAGTATACCTTCGAGACAATGCATCAGCCACGACATTTTCTTTACCTTGTTTATATTTGATCACATATGGAAATGTCTCAATGAACTCCATCCACTTGGCATGATGCTTGTTCAACTTGCTTTGTCCTTTCAAGTGCTTCAAGGACTCATGATCAGTGTGGATGAAAAATTCCTTGGGCCATAAATAGTATTGCCATGTTTCCAAGGCCCTCACTAATGCATACATCTCTTTATCATATGTGGGATAGTTAAGGACAGCTCCACTTAACTTCTCACTAAAAAAAGCAATGGGGTGCTTCTCATGCATTAAAACAGCTCGAATACCTATGCTTAAAGCATCACACTCAATCTCGATTGTTTTCTCCTTTTGCTTAACCTCGACTTCACTCACTACTTTTTCCTCACTCTCTTTTAATCTTAATTGATCCTCATCTTTCAGTAGCACACTTAAAGTTTGACATGCTATAGATTCCTTTCCATCCATGGGTGATTCCATACTACTCTCATCATCCTTTAATTGCAGCATAGAATCATCATCAAAATCTTCTCCGTAATTGCTATCCAACTTATTATTAGCTACATTATCACATGCATAAGAAGCATTATCTTGCTTTACCTTAGCTAGGGCAACGTCATGTTGCTCCAACTTATCATATTTAATCAACTTCGACTCTATCCTCGAAAGTTGTTGTTGCATGTCTAGGAACATGATCTCAATGTTACTCAAAGCAAGCTTTTCACTATTAGAAGACATAATTGTAACCTGCAAGAAACGTTAGTAAAAGAAACATACCTCACATGTATGACCTCACGTGTTTACACTCAATACACACAAGAATGTAATACTCACACTCGTGTTTCATACAATTTTAATATGGCTTTTCTCTACTAATGTTACTCACACACTCTTGCCTTTTTTTTTCCTCACACAACTTTTCTCTATAGGTTCTATATTGAACTCAAGACTCAATCAAAAATCAGCTTATGGAATTCAACTATCAACCAACAATAAACAAGCCGAGCACAAGATTTTAATAAAGGGAAAACAAAACAATGAAGACTCAACAAGACTTTGCAAGACTCAATAAGGCTTAAGAAGACTCTAATGAAACTAAACCTTGAAGGAAATATGAGTGTTTTGGGGTGTTTACTTAGGGTAGGGTTTAGCCAAAGGTGGGGTAGTTTTGTCCTTTTATGTGGTAGGGTCAAAAAGGTAATTTTAGGTAGCAGGGTAGAATGGTAATAATGAATATTCAAATTAGGCAAATAAGAAATCTCAAAGCTCAAGAAAGAATGACTACCTCAAGATTTTGATGAAGCACACCTCCACAAATTGCCTTTGATGTTGCACTTGCTACACGATGTAATAAATCCACTCTTGAATTGATTTTTCTTTTCTCTTTTTTTTTCTTTTCTTTTTTTCTTTTTTTTTACTAAAGTTAACAAACAATGAAGAAAAAGAAAAAGTCTAAAAAATAAGAAGAGGTTTACTTGGCGAACAAGGCAACTTTTGAGACAAACAAGCTAGTTTTGGTAGTAGCTTGTGTGGCAAGGAACGAGAGAGAACGGTGGCTTGTGAAAAGGATTCAAGATCAAGGTTTATCCAAGACAAGAAGACAAAGAAAAAAAACAAACAAAAAAACAAAAACGAGACTCCCACAAAATGAACCTAAGCTCTGATGCCAAATGATATGAACCTCACCGAAAGAAGATGAAGTTCAATGAAGAACACAAAGAACACTTGAAGAAAAACAAGAAAAAGTTAAAAACGCAGCAAAAGAAAACAAAAATTAGAGATAAAACCAAGACCCGTTGTGTAGATACACAAGAACCTATGGTATTGGACCAAGACCCGTTGCTTAGAAAAGCAAGAACCTATGGTATATATTGGTGGAAGGTAGAAGATCGCCACAAGGAAGACCTTGATAAGTTCAAGAGTTCTCAAGAGAACCAAAGAGAAGTGATATGGACCTCACCGAAAGAAGATGAGGTTCAATGAAGAAGACGAAGAACACTTGAAGAAAAACAAGAACAAGTTAAAAACGCAGCAAAAGAAAACAAAACTTAGAGATAAAACCAAGACCCGTTATGTAGATACACAAGAACCTATGGTATTGGACCAAGACCCGTTGCTTAGAAAAGCAAGAACCTATGGTATATATTAGTGGAAGGTAGAAGAACACCACAAGGAAGACCTTGATAAGTTCAAGAGTTCTCAAGAGAACCAAAGAGAAGAAGTCTCTCAATTTATTACTAAAATTAATTGTGTTCCCCCCAAAGGGTTACATAACTATTTATAGGCAAATAGATAACTTGCAGCACAAGTAATAGGAATCCTACTTTCCTAACTTGCAGAACAAGTAATAGAAGTCTTACAAAATCTATTATTTAAAAAGGAATTGGGCTTAAATTAAATTAAGACAATATTCAGCCTAATAATACTTAACAAAAAAAATATGCATCTAGCCTAATTTGCATTTCGGCCCAATACTTGTGTGTCTTCAAGAAGGTTGAACTTGGGCTTGGATCATGTTGTAGAAGACTTTATCATCCTCCATGCTCAAGCTTTGTTGGGTGGTAGTGTCGCAGGTACCAATAATAAATTACTTTACTTAAACCTATAGATAGGGCAAGCAAAGGTCGATCCCACAGAGATTGTTTTATTTAAGTTAATTATTTAAATTAAATACCTAACTATTATTTAGAGAGAGAAAAGAGATTTGGGGGAGGGTTTCAATTAAACTACAATAACTAAGAAAATAATCAGAACAATAAACAAGTAAATAAATTAGAAAATATCAAATACTACAAAACTTCAGTTACAAGGTATTTAATTATTCTTGGGATATGATGCTGATCATTAATTATTTAAGATTATTGTCAATTAAGTAGTCAACCGTAGTGTAATTCCCCAGCGTCCAATTACACCTATCTTTCCTTACTGTGTTGTTAATTAAAGGCTCAGCGTCTTAATTAATCTCTAACTAACAAAATTTACCTATGCTCAGCGCTAGAAAGATTTGAGTCAACATTAAGTAACAAACTCACTCAGCGCGGTTTATTTAACTTAAACCTTAATTCTCCTAGATCCCTAATGATTAAATTCACAAGCAATTACGGACTTATGTTTTTAATCTGGCTGTAGATTATTTAATTTAACTAAATAGTAGGCCTCCTATCTAATCAAACAAACAATCATGCAAATCTGCTCAGAGAATATTGGATACTTAATCAACAATTATATTATAAGTTTAAAATCTCACAACATACTTTTTCCAAGAACAATTAATTTACCTCATAACTGAACAAGAAATCTACTCACTATTCATATTCAAGAATATAAACTCCAAATTATATATTATAAAGATTACAAATATCATGCAAGAAACAATCAAAGAAGTAATCTTTAATAATATAAAATCAGAATTAATAATCAAGATTATAAACTAGCAAGCAAGAACACACAAACAATATTACTTTAAATAAATAAAACAAAATCAGAATTAAAATTAATAAAGAAATCAGCAACTAATTAAAAATAAAGAAAAATAAAATTTTTATTAAAAACCCTAAAGAAAATCCTACAGGACTAAAAGAGAGAAGAAGGATGAGAGGGATGTGAGGGATGCAGTTTATGAGAGCCTTGTGCTCTTTATATAGGCCTAAGGAAGAGTTTAAAAGACTTTTCTAAGCAATGTGGGATTCAGATAAGAGTTTACTTGGGAAACAAGTAATTTGACTAGTCAAACTCTTACCTTTATCTCATCATCTTTTTACAATTATTTTCTAAGTAAAATTCCTAAGGCCTATTTTTATTAATCAATTACAGATCTAAGACAAAATAAAATTAAGAAATTATCTTCTCTCAACAAAATCTGGTCTTGAACTTGCTTTGTTGGAATTTCTTCTCAATCTCGTTTTTCTGCCTAGAATTTCGTACTGATTTTGTCTAGAGGTTTGACCCATCAAATGAATTCCGATTTTTACGATCTTGGACATTCTGGAAACCTTGGGACGTCCTCTACAACTTCCATGAGGGCCACTTCTCGAGATCAGGTCGTTAAATTGGTCAAAAACGTCAATCTTTCAAGCTGGACAGAAAATACTGCACTTTGCTCTTTTTAGCTTCTTTTTATTCCAACTTTGATATTTAATACCTAGAACATAAAATAAACATTAGTAAGCTCTTTTAGGCATAAAACATCAATAAAGCAAATAAATTAGCACATATAAAATTCACAAAATATCATCCTATCAAATTCTCCCACACTTAGCTTTTGCTAGTCCTCTAGCAAACCTTAGCTAACTAATTCCTAAAGAACTAAATCCTAAAGTCCTAATCTTAAAATCTTTTTCCTAAAACCTAACTCACTTTCGTAGGAATCACGATTGCATTTAGCATATGCAATAAGCCTTTAAACCCCTAGGTCACCCTTAGTGGACGAGTTGTGTCTCGTGAGGGCTTTCAGAAGATATACCCACAAAACCTTTTACTTAAGACTCAATCCTAACAATTCAAAATAAGATTGAAAAATTTAAAAATTAAGACTCCAAAACAAGATTAAGATCATGAACATATTTTCAAATCTTTTAATTCTTAATTCATAACTTCAACAAGAGTCAAATAATCAAGTCAATCATATTCTAATCATTACTTCTCATATTCATGCATACTTCTAAATAAATTCATGCAAAATTCACAATCAACATAACTGAAACATATAATATCAACTTTGCAATTATCCAATTTACATTACTACAAACAAAGTCAATAGATCAAGAACATTTTTTTGTTTTTTTTTTCTTTTGAGGTTTCAATAATGGTTTCCCTAAGTACTTACTTGCCTTTTTACGCGAATGTTAATATTGGTGATACCAACACCCGGTTACTCAACAAGTAAGTCCTCTTTTAGAGTGCTTTGCATACTCATATTTTAAGTCACTTCAAGAATTTAATCAACAAGATCGAGTAACTCAAAACATTGGAGTAGAATTTAAAGCTTTCAACCTCTATTTTTCTTCTCTTTTTATGTTTTTTTTTGTTCTTGTCTATTTATCCTTTGCTTATACCAAATTCAATGAACTAATCACATCATCAATTATCATATGAGCAATCATATTTAATCATGAACTCACATAAATTCTTTAGAAAGTATTCACTTCAACAATAATAACAATCAAAATACTCTCAACTCTTTTATAAAACTATGTTTTAGTTCAGAATCAATTCTTAAAAGAAAGAAAACATATCATGATCTTTAAAACTCTAAAAAATTTGACCCTTTTTTTTTTCTAAAAAAAATTCTATAGACTCATAAACCAATATTCCCCCCCACACTTAAATCTTACTTTGTCCTCAAAGTAAGTCTAGCATGCAAAGAAGAACAATAAAAACTCAAAAATGGTAATACAAGAAAAGGAAAGAAATACTCTCTCGTTTTTACATCCTTGGGTTGCCTCCCAAGTAGCGCCTTTGTTTAATGTCGTTAGCTCGACTGCTTCACCTTCCATCATCCAATCCCAAATGCAAACCTTTTCTTTGATTTCTTTTGGTTCTGACTTATGATTACTTCCCCAAAGATGTTGAACTCCACTATGTTGAGAGGGAACCCAAGAGAAAGGCACACTCAAATTCAGAAATTCCAAAACTGATCTCTTCATCAATAGCGTTTACAAGGTATTTATAATAATACCTACACTTAAGCCCATAAACAAGTGGGCTAGAATTAACACCAACAGAAAATAAGACTTGATAGGATGATATTTTGTGAATTTATATGTGCTAATATATTTGCTTTATTGATGTTTTATGCCTAAAAGAGCTTACTAATGTTTATTTTATGTTTTAGGTATTAAATATCAAAGTTGGAATAAAAAGAAGCTAAAAAGAGCAAAGTGCAGTATTTTCTGTCCAGCTTGAAAGATTGACATTTTTGACCAATTTAACGACCTGATCTCAAGAAGTGGCCTTCATGAAAGTTGTAGATGACTTCTCAAGCTTTCCATAATGCACAAGATCGCAAAAATCGGAGTTCATTTGGTGGGTCAAACGTCTGGACAAAATCAGTACAAAATTCTGGGCAGAAAAACGAGATTGAGAAGAAATTCCAACAAAGCAAGTTCAAAGACCAGATTTTGTTGAGAGAAGATAATTTCTTAATTATATTTTGTCTTAGATCTGTAATTAATTAATAAAAATAGGCCTTAGGAATTTTACTTAGAAAATAATTGTAAAAAGATGATGAGATAAAGGTAAGAGTTTGACTAGTCAAATTACTTGTTTCTCAAGTAAACTCTTATCTGAATCCCACATTGCTTAGGAAAGTCTTTTAAACTCTTCCTTAGGCCTATATAAAGAGCACAAGGCTCTCATAAACAGCATCCCTCTTAGCCCTCAAATCCCTCTCTTCCCTCTTCTCTTTTAGTCTTGTAGGATTTTCTTTAGGGTTTTTAATAAAATTTTATTTTTTTCTTTATTTTTAATTAGTTGCTGATTTCTTTATTATTTTTAATTCTGATTTTGTTTTCTTTATTTAAATTAAAATTATTTGTGTGTTCTTGCTTGCTAGTTTATAATCTTGATTAGTAATTCTGATTTTATATTATTAAAGATTGCTTCTTTGATTGTTTCTTGCATGATATTTGTAATCTTTATAATATTAAACTTGAATTTTATGATCTTGAATATGTCTAGTGAGTAGTTTTCTTATTCAGTTATGAGGTAAATTGATTATTCTTGGGAAAAGCATGTTGTGAGATTCTTGAACCTATAATATAATTGTTGATTAAATATCCAAGATTCTCTGAGCACATTATAATGATTGTTTGTTTGGTTAGATAGGGTGCACACTATTTAGTTAAATTAAATAATCTACCGCCAGATTAAAAACATAAGTCCGTAATTGCTTGTGGAATTAATCACTAGGGATGGAGGAGAATTAAGGTTTAGATTAAATGAACCGAGCTTATGTGTTTGTTATCTAATGTCAACCCATATCTTTCTTGTTGTTAATGCTGCTACAACTTATATCTAGAGAGCTTGTTCTAGGTAGGTTAAGTAGTTAGAGATTAGTTAAAGAGCTTGTTTTAACTAACGACTCAGTAAGGAAAGATGGTGTAACAGAGCTTGTTGTTATGCTACGGTTGACTATTTAATTGACAGTGATATTTTGTAATCAATGATCAACATCAAAATCCAAGAATGATTGATTGCCTCGTAACTGAAGCTTTTTGCTATTTGTCTTTGATACTTAATAATTCTTGTTTTCTTTATTTTAGAATAGTCTCCAAAACCCCCAAACTTCTTCTTTTCCTAAACCCTAAGATTAGATTTTTAATATAATAATTAACTTAAAAAATTCAGTCTCTGTGGGTTCGACCCTTACTCCGCTATCTACATAGTAGAGTTAGGAAATTTTATTTTTGATGACTGACGACACTCATCAAATTTTGGCGCCGTTGTCGGGGATTGAATTTTTGTTTAAGTTAATTATTTTAAATTAAAGTCTGATTTTTTTTCTTTTCCTTTTCAGGGATTGCAAGATTGTCAAGGATTCTAGTCACAAATTTCAAAAGATTAAGGACTACATACAAGCAATCCAAACCGTAGTGCCACAAGCACCACAACATCCACCATCACTACCACCTAAGACAAGAAGAGGACTCCATGGAGCAAGCTTATGAACCATACTATGATAATGACCCATACTATAATTATGAACCACACTATGATACCTACTATCAAGGATGGTGGGATCATTCTAATTTTAGTTATGGAAATCAATATGAGGTTTACAATGCGCCATTCCAAGATACATATCAAGCTCCACCTCAAGACTCAGGTATGCCTCCACCTCAAGACTCAGGTATGCCTCTACCTCAAGAATCAGGTATGTCTCTTGAAGATATTGTTAAGACTCTTGAGATTAAAACTTTACAATTGTCACAAGAGGCTGATGTTTATATTAAGAATATTGATCACCATGTGAGTCAAATATTGAATTCTTTAAGTAACATTGAAGCTATGACCTCTCAACCTGTGGAGAATCCAAGAGATAATGTTACTAACATCACCTTGAAAAGTGAAAGGGAAATTGATTCCAAGGAAAGTGCACATGAAGATGTCGATGACTTTATAGAAAGGGAGGATGAAACCGATTTCAATATTAAAGGTGGAGTTGTTGACATGCACAATGTAAAAGGGAGAGAGAATTTCGACAACTTTATAAAGCACTATGAGGATGTTGAGATCAAGGAATTCAAAGCTGAGGTAAGTGATAAACAAATTCCTTTTAATTCTTCTACTTACCCTTCTCCTTTTCCTAGTAGGTTTGCAAGAGCTACAAACGAAGAGCAAGATAAGGAGACCTTGAAGACATTTAGGAAAATGGAAGTCAGTATTCCTCTCCTTGATGAAATTAATGATCAAGTGCCTTGTGATGCCAAGTTTTTAAGGGAACTATGCACTTCCAAGAAGAAATTAAAAGGTGATGAAAAGCAGGTTCTTAAAGATGAGCTAGAAATAGCCACAAGTAAAAATCTTGAGAATGAGGAACTCGAGAGACCGATAAAAAAGTTGAGGTATGGGATTGGATGATGGAAGGTGGAGTGGTCGAGCTAACGACATTAAACAAAAGCGCTACTTGGGAGGCAACCCAAGGATGTAAAACGAGGGAGTATTTCTTTCCTTACTTGTATTACCATTTAATTTTGAGTTTTTTATTGTTCTTCTTTGCATGCTAGACTTACTTTGAGGACAAAGTAAGATTTAAGTGTGGGGGGGAATATTGGTTTATGAGTCTATAGAGTTTTTTTTTCGGAACTGGAATTTTTTTTTGAAAAAAAAAGGTCAAATTTTTTAGAGTTTTGAAGATCATGATATGTTTTCTTCCTTTTAAGGATTGATTCTAAACTAAAACAAGGTTTTATAAGAAAGTTGAGAGTATTTTGATTGTTATTATTTTTGAAGTGAATACTTTCTAAAGAATTTATGTGAGTTCATGATTAAATATGATTGATCATATGATATTGATAATGTGATTAGTTCATTGAAGTTGGTATAAGCAAAGGATAAATAGACAAGAACATAAAAATAGAAGAAAAATAGAAGTTGAAAGCTTTAAATTCTACTCCAATGTTTTGAGTTACTCGATCTTGTTGATTAAATTCTTGAAGTGACTTAAAATATGAGTATGCAAAGCACTCTAAAAGAGGGCTTACTTGTTGAGTAACCGGGTGTTGGTATCACCAATATTAACATTCGCGTAAAAAGGCAAGTAAGTACTTAGGGAAACCATTATTGAAACCTCAAAAGAAAAAAAAAGAAAAAGAAGGAACAGAAAAAGAAAAAAAAGTTCTTGATCTATTGACTTTGTTTGTAGTAATGTAAATTGGATAATTGCAAAGTTGATATTATATGTTTCAATTGTATTGATTGTGAATTTTGCATGAATATATTTAGAAGTATGCAAGAATATGAGAAGTAATGATTAGAATATGATTAACTTGATTATTTGACTCTTGTTGAAGTTATGAGTCAAGAATTGAAAGATTTGAAAATATGTTCCTGATCTTAATCTTGTTTTGAGTCTTAATTTTTAATTTTTGAGTCTTATTTTGAATTTTTAGGATTGAGTCTTAAGTAAAAGATTTTGTGGGTATATCTTCTGAAAGCCCTCACGAGACACAACTCGTCCACTAGGGGTGACCTACGGGTTTAAAGGCTTATTGCATAAGCTAAATGCAATCGTGATTCCTACGAAAGTGAGTTAGGTTTTAGGAAAAGGATTTTAAGATTAGGACTTTAGGATTTAGTTCTTTAGGAAGTTAGTTTAGGTTTGCTAGAGGACTAGCAAAAGCTAAGTGTGGGGGAATTTGATAGGATGATATTTTGTGAATTTATATGTGCTAATATATTTGCTTTATTGATGTTTTATGCCTAAAAGAGCTTACTAATGTTTATTTTATGTTTTAGGTATTAAATATCAAAGTTGGAATAAAAAGAAGCTAAAAAGAGCAAAGTGCAGTATTTTCTGTCCAGCTTGAAAGATTGACATTTTTGACCAATTTAACGACCTGATCTCAAGAAGTGGCCTTCATGAAAGTTGTAGATGACTTCTCAAGCTTTCCATAATGCACAAGATCGCAAAAATCGGAGTTCATTTGGTGGGTCAAACGTCTGGACAAAATCAGTACAAAATTCTGGGCAGAAAAACGAGATTGAGAAGAAATTCCAACAAAGCAAGTTCAAAGACCAGATTTTGTTGAGAGAAGATAATTTCTTAATTATATTTTGTCTTAGATCTGTAATTAATTAATAAAAATAGGCCTTAGGAATTTTACTTAGAAAATAATTGTAAAAAGATGATGAGATAAAGGTAAGAGTTTGACTAGTCAAATTACTTGTTTCTCAAGTAAACTCTTATCTGAATCCCACATTGCTTAGGAAAGTCTTTTAAACTCTTCCTTAGGCCTATATAAAGAGCACAAGGCTCTCATAAACAGCATCCCTCTTAGCCCTCAAATCCCTCTCTTCCCTCTTCTCTTTTAGTCTTGTAGGATTTTCTTTAGGGTTTTTAATAAAATTTTATTTTTTTCTTTATTTTTAATTAGTTGCTGATTTCTTTATTATTTTTAATTCTGATTTTGTTTTCTTTATTTAAATTAAAATTATTTGTGTGTTCTTGCTTGCTAGTTTATAATCTTGATTAGTAATTCTGATTTTATATTATTAAAGATTGCTTCTTTGATTGTTTCTTGCATGATATTTGTAATCTTTATAATATTAAACTTGAATTTTATGATCTTGAATATGTCTAGTGAGTAATTTTCTTATTCAGTTATGAGGTAAATTGATTATTCTTGGGAAAAGCATGTTGTGAGATTCTTGAACCTATAATATAATTGTTGATTAAATATCCAAGATTCTCTGAGCACATTATAATGATTGTTTGTTTGGTTAGATAGGGTGCACACTATTTAGTTAAATTAAATAATCTACCGCCAGATTAAAAACATAAGTCCGTAATTGCTTGTGGAATTAATCACTAGGGATGGAGGAGAATTAAGGTTTAGATTAAATGAACCGAGCTTATGTGTTTGTTATCTAATGTCAACCCATATCTTTCTTGTTGTTAATGCTGCTACAACTTATATCTAGAGAGCTTGTTCTAGGTAGGTTAAGTAGTTAGAGATTAGTTAAAGAGCTTGTTTTAACTAACGACTCAGTAAGGAAAGATGGTGTAACAGAGCTTGTTGTTATGCTACGGTTGACTATTTAATTGACAGTGATATTTTGTAATCAATGATCAACATCAAAATCCAAGAATGATTGATTGCCTCGTAACTGAAGCTTTTTGCTATTTGTCTTTGATACTTAATAATTCTTGTTTTCTTTATTTTAGAATAGTCTCCAAAACCCCCAAACTTCTTCTTTTCCTAAACCCTAAGATTAGATTTTTAATATAATAATTAACTTAAAAAATTCAGTCTCTGTGGGTTCGACCCTTACTCCGCTATCTACATAGTAGAGTTAGGAAATTTTATTTTTGGTGACTGACGACACTCATCAAGACTAAACCCAAATTCATGCATAAACCTAGTTACATAAAATAAATAGTCCAAAACACAATAAGACTCAAATGTGGGCTATTCAAACACTTAGCCCATCTTATTGTTAAGCTAAAATAAGACAGTAAACCAAGCTCATGTCGTTTGGGCTTCTAAGCAAGTATCGATGTCTTGGGACTCTTCATGGAAGCTTCCTTGACACTTCAATGATGCCAAAGCTTGTTGCATGTCAATGATGCTGCTTGTTGTATTAATGATGAGTGTCGTCAGTCACCAAAAATAAACTTTCCTAACTCTACTATGTAGATAGCGGAGCAAGGGTCGAACCCACAAAGACTGAATTTTTTAAGTTAATTATTAAATTAAAAATCTAATCTTAGGGTTTAGGGAAAGAAGAAGTTTGGGGGTTTTGTAAACTATTCTAAAATAAAGAAAACAAGAATTATTAAATATAAAAAAAACAAATAGCAAAAAGCTTCAGTTACGAGGCAATCAATCATTTTTGGATTTTGATGTTGATCATTGATTACAAAATATCACTGTCAATTAAATAGTCAATCGTAGCATAACAACAAGCTCTGTTACACCATCTTTCCTTACTGAGTCGTTAGTTAAAACAAGCTCTTTAACTAATATCTAACTACTTAACCTACCTAGAATAAGCTCTCTAGATATAAGTTGTGGCAGCATTAACAACAAGAAAGATATGGGTTGACATTAGATAACAAACACATAAGCTCGGTTCATTTAATCTAAACCTTAATTCTCTTCCGTCCCTAATGATTAACTCCACAAGTAATTACGGACTTATGTTTTTAATCTGGCGGTAGATTATTTAATTTAACTAAATAGTGTGCACCCTATCTAATCAAACAAACAATCATTATAATGTGCTCAGAGAATCTTGGATACTTAATCAACAATTATATAATAGGTTCAAGAATCTCACAACATGCTTTTCCCAAGAATAATCAATTTACCTCATAACTGAATAAGAAAACTACTCACTAGTTGTGACATCCTCGTCACTACCCAAATATCAACTAACTTCTTACTTCACATGCCATTTAACTAGACTCGTTTATCAATGTCATCCTTTCTTTCTTCTTATACTTCATGCTTTATTACTTATAGCACGATATCAAATTTGCATGAACAAAATTTTCTTATATGTAAATACACATGCGTCACATACATCAGGATCTCACATAACTTACATATCCTATATCCCCAGACTTCCTAATATACATTAATGTAATGTTGTACTGTACAATAGTCTGAAGCACATAATACATAAGTATACCTTCAATAGTTATTGGGAAGCGTATCTCGAAGGTACACTATAAAGTCTCAAAAGCAAGCTCTTCTATTTGGAGCGGAATTCACTTCAGGTAATCTGTATGAAAAATATTGTATAAGGGTGAGTTTACGCTCAGTAAGAAATAAATGTAAAAGAACGTACGATGCCACTATATGCAGTTTTCCTGCTTGGCTCTATAATGTCATGTAAAATCGTTATAAAACATGTATCATGTAATTTCTTGAAATATCGTATACACATAATATCAAATAAGTCAAATACTTTCAATTTCCTCTAATTCACTTGAAATCACATTTACAAATACAATTAACTCCAATTTCAAATAACTTCAAGTACTCTCACATACTTTCTTATGAAATCACTTGCAAATATTCAAATAACTCAAATATATTCATATACTTCAAATACTTTCTGATGGAGATCCACTTGGTCGTGATGTTCGTGATGCTAAGGATCCATTGGTCATCCACGGAGGTCCAATTACCCGAGCTCGAGCTAAGAAGACGCAACAAGCCCTGGCCTCATTAATGCAACAAGCTCTGGCATCATTGAAGTGTCAAGGAAGCTTCCATGAAGAGTCCCAAGACATTTATACTTGCTTGGAAGCCCAAACGACATGAGCATGGTTTACTGTCTTATTTTAGCTTAACAATAAGATGGGCTAAGTGTTTGGATAGCCCACGTTTGAGTCTTGTTGTGTCTTGGACTATTTATTTTATGTAACTAGGTTTAGGCATGAATTTGGGTTTAGTCTTATTTTCTGTTGGTGTTAATTCCAGCCCACTTGTTTATGGGCTTAAGTGCTAGGTATTATTATAAATACCTTGTAAACGCTATTGATGATAGATCAGTTAATTGAATTTTCAGAAATTGAATGTGCCATTCTCTTGGGTTCCCTCTCTACTAGGCTTATCAAAGTCTTCTTCCTTGTGGCACCTCCTTCTTCACCATCCATCATTGCTATACCTTAGGTTCTGGAATTCTTATTCGTAGGGTCAAGGTCCAATACCTTTGGGTTCGAGTCTCTTTAGGCTTCGGGTCTAGGTTTCAGAAGTTGTCATTCATCAACTTTGTTTCTGCCCTTTGCGTTTTCAGCCCCTTCAATTTCCAAGCTACGTTTCCTCTTGTCCGTACGCATCAGTTGGTATTCAGAGCTCAAGTTTCGATTCTGGTTTGTCTGTGCATCACTCACTTTTCAATTTTTGGTTTGTTGGTTTCGATTTTTTTCCTCCTCTCTTGTTGGTTTTGATTTCTAGCCGCACCCCTCACAAAAAAAACCCTAGTCGTACCCCTCACAAAAAAAAAAACCCTAGCCGCACCGCTAAAAAAAAAACCCTAGCCGCACCCCTAAAAAAAAAACCCTAGCCGCACCCCTCCTCTCTTCAAGGAAACCGCAACACTCAGAGTAAAAAAAAAGAGAGAAAAAAAAAGAAAAGAAGAAGAATTCAAAAAAAAAAGCAGAAATCGAAAAAAAAAAATTTGTTGTGGTACTGTTCAAACAGGAAAATTTGGTTGAGTTAGGAGGCTTGCGAGTACCTATTTTAAAGCAAACGACGAAAGAAAACGAACCCGTAAAATCCACGGGCCCTACCCTATCTTGGCCAAATTCCATCGTTTTCCTATAGTTTTAGGCCATTTTTCATTTTTTGTCATTCTAGTATTTTTTTATTATTTTTTTTATTTTTTTATTCTGTCTTTCTTTCTTTAAGTCACCCTAGCCCTAGCCACACCTTTCTGTGCAAAAAAAAAAATTCAAAAAAAATCAAAAAAAAAATCTTGGTAACAATACTTGGTGAATTAGTTGATTCTACGAGGTTGAATCTTTGACTGAGTCTCTAGTGTGATTGTGAACCTATAGAGTTAAGGTAGAGTAAGGGAAAAAGGCATGAGTGTGTGAGAAACATTCGTAAAGAAAAGCCAAATTCCTTGAGTGAAACACGAGTGTAAACACGTGAGGATATCTTTGTTCAAAATGTCTTCTGAAGGTGATAAGTCCGACTTCAAAAAGATTGAATTCATGCTTCAGGCAATGCAACAACAATTCCAACGGATGGACGTGAAATTCAATGACATTCATGATAAGTTGAACTAACATGAAGTTCGGTTTGCAAAGATCCAGCAAGGTGATACTTCTCGTCTAAACAGTAAGGTTGTTGCCAATGACGAGTATGATGATAATGTTGGGTATGATTCGAACGAAGAGTCTAGGATAGATAGACATCATAGAAGGTACCATGGGTATAGAGATCGAGTTGATAGAGCTCGTGATAGGGGCAAGAAGAAGATGGATGGAAACCTTGGCAGTATAAAATTGAAGATTCCTCCTTTCCAAGGCAAGAATGATCCTGAGACATATTTGGAGTGGGAAAGGAAGATTGAAATGGTGTTTGACTGCCACAACTACTCTGAGGAAAAGAAGGTCAAACTTGCAGCAATTGAGTTCACAGAGTATGCTATGGTTTGGTGGGATCAGTTAGTCACTAGTAGAAGAAGATATGGTGATCCTCCAGTGTCTACATGGGATGAGATGAAGCGCATCATGAGGAAGAGATTTGTTCCTACTCATTACTACAGAGAGTTATACCAGAAGCTCCAGGGTCTTACCCAGGGCTCAAAGAGCGTTGAGGATTACTACAAAGAGATGGAAATAACCATGATCCGAGCCAATATCCAGGAGGATGCCGAAGCTACTATGGCTCGTTTTCTCCAAGGCTTAAACCGTGAGATTGCTAATGTAGTAGAGTTGCAGCATTACATGGATCTAGAGGAGATGCTCCATGTGGCCATCAAAGTCGAAAGGCAACTCCAAAGGAAAGGTACATCCCGTTTCACTCCTAGTTCAGTTCCTGTTTGGAAATCTAACATCTTTCGTAGGGATGATAAACCTGTGTGTAAGCCTAAGTCAGAGAGCTTTGCTAAGCCCAAGCCTGAGGGCACTCCAACGCCCAAGACTGAATCTGCCCCAGCATCCCAAAGCAGGACATGTGAAATTAAGTGTTTCAAGTGTTTAGGTCGTGGACATATTGCCTCACAGTGTCCCAATCGTAGGGTGATAATCATGCTTGGGAATGGAGATATTGAGAGTGAAGGTTTTGAAATCGGTATAGAAGATGAGATGCCTGCGTTAGAAGATGTTGACGAAGAAGAAGTTGTTGAGTATGCTGCTCATGGTGAAGCACTTGTTGCTAGGCGTGCTCTTAATACCCATGTGAAGTTTGAAGATGAGGCACAACGCGAGAACATCTTCCATACGAGATGCCATATTAGTGACATGGTATGTATTGTAATCATTGATGGTGGGAGTTGTACGAATGTTACTAGCACATACCTTGTTGATAAGTTAAAGTTGCCCACTACTAAGCATCACCACCCATATAAGTTGCAGTGGATTAATGACTGTGGTGAAGTCAAGTGGTGAAGCAAGTCTTGGTTCCTTTTCGTATTGGAAGGTATCACGATGAGGTGTTGTGTGATGTGGTGCCCATGCAAGCTAGCCACTTATTGCTGGGAAGACCGTGGCAGTATGATCGGAGAGTCATCCACGACGGTTACACTAACCGTTACTCCTTTACTATGGATGGCAAGAAGATTGCTCTTACTGCCCTTAGCCCCAAAGAGATTTATGAGGACCAATTACGGCTAAAGGAGCAACATGACGAGCAAAGGAAGCACGCTAAAGAAAAGAAGGAAAACAAGGAAAGCAAAACAGTGAGCTGCTATGCCAAACCCCGATATGTGAAGACTACATTTCTTGCTAAGTCTCCTATCCTTTTACTCTTATTTAAAGATTCTTATTTTATTGATGCTGAACTCCATGATACTTTGCCTACTGATGTTGTCTCATTGTTGCAGGAGTTCGAGGATGTATTCCCTGAGCAGATCCCAAGTGAATTACCACCGATTCGTGGGATCGAGCACAAGATTGACCTTATCCTCGGAGCTACCATTCCAAACCATCCAGCCTACAGAAGTAATCCCAAGGATACGAAGGAGCTACAAAGGCAAGTTGAGGAGCTTATGAGGAAAGGTTATGTGAGAGTAGTCTTTGAGCCTGGTGATTGGGTTTGGGTGCATATGAGAAAGGAGAGGTTTCCTGTTCAGCGACAAACCAAGTTGCATCCTCGAGGAGATGGACCATTCCAAGTCATAGAGAAGATCAACGATAATGCCTACAAATTGGATCTTCCTGGTGAGTATGGTGTATCTGCTATTTTTAATATTTCTGATCTTTCTCCCTTTTCTTTTGATGAAGGTATATGCGATTTGAGGACAAATCCTTTTGAGGAGAGGGGGAATGATGGAGATCCACTTGATCGTGATGTTCGTGATGCTAAGGATCCATTGGTCATCCACGGAGGTCCAATTACTTGAGCTCGAGCTAAGAAGACGCAACAAGCCCTGGCCTCATTAATGCAACAAGCTCTGGCATCATTGAAGGGTCAAGGAAGCTTCCATGAAGAGTCCCAAGACATTTATACTTGCTTGGAAGCCCAAACGACATGAGCATGGTTTACTGTCTTATTTTAGCTTAACAATAAGATGGGCTAAGTGTTTGGATAGCCCACGTTTGAGTCTTGTTGTGTCTTGGACTATTTATTTTATGTAACAGGTTTAGGCATGAATTTGGGTTTAGTCTTATTTTCTGTTGGTGTTAATTCCAGCCCACTTGTTTATGGGCTTAAGTGCTAGGTATTATTATAAATACCTTGTAAATGCTATTGATGATAGATCAGTTAATTGAATTTTCAGAAATTGAATGTGCCATTCTCTTGGGTTCCCTCTCTACTAGGCTTATCAAGGTCTTTCTTCCTTGTGGCGCCTCCTTCTTCACCATCCACCATTGCTATACCTTAGGTTCTCGAATTCTTATTTGTAGGGTCAAGGTACAATACCTTTGGGTTCGAGTCTCTTTAGGCTCCGGGTCTAGGTTTTAGAAGTTGTCATTCATCAACTTTGTTTCTGTCCTTTGCGTTTTCAGCCCCTTCAATTTCCAAGCTACGTTTCATCTTGTCCGTACGCATCACTTTCATATGTATCAATTCACTTGAAATTGAATACACAAATAATCTTCAAATACTTATGGAGACATTTGACACCCAATAAAATCATGCACCAAATAAATCTCGTAAGGGATGCACATATAAAGTGGAATACCCACACATGGGCCAGGGATCCTCCCCTAAGACAAAACACAAAAGAGACACATGGCCATTGTCTATAGACCACAGTGAACACTAGTCAGGTGACATCTGTGGCGACCGAGGCTTGACTTATGGTTCCTCAGCCCAAATACATATAACACATAATGATGGAGACCCATCAAGCTCACACAGCTCAAGTCATGTTCGTGATGTTCGTGATCCTTTGAGCATCCATGGAGGTCCAATTACAAGAGCTAAATCAAAGATATTGCAACAAGCCTTAGCTGGTTTCATTAATATTTCTAGGGAGAAAGCCCAACAAAGCTTGAGCATGGAGGATGATAAAGTCTTCTACAACATGATCCAAGCTCAAGTTCAACCTTCTTGAAAACACACAAGTATTGGGTCGAAATGCAAATTAGGCTAGATGCATATTTTATTTAGTTAAGTATTATTTGGCTGAACATTGTCTTAATTTAATTTAAGCCCAATTCCTTTTTAAATAATAGATTTTATAAGACTTCTATTACTTGTTCTGCAAGTTAGGAGAGTAGGATTCCTATTGCTTGTTCTGCAAGTTTGCTATTTCCTATTCTGCAAGTTAGGAAAGTAGGATTTCTATTACTTGTGGTGCAAGTTATCTATTTGCTTATAAATAGTTATGTAACCCTCTGGGGAGAACACAATTGATTTTAGTAATAAAATTGAGAGACTTCTTCTCTTTGGTTCTCTTGAGAACTCTTGAACTTATCAAGGTCTTCCTTGTGGCGTTCTTATACATTCCACCAATATATACCATAGGTTCTTGCTTTTCTAAGCAACTGGTCTTGGTCCAATACCATAGGTTCTTGTGTTTCTACACAACGGGTCTTGGTTTTACTTCTAATTTTTGTTTTCCTTTGTTGCGTTTTTATCTTGTTATTGTTTTTCTTCAAGTGTTCTTCATCTTCTTCATTGAACCTCATCTTCTTTCGGTGAGGTCCATATCATTTGGTATCAGAGCTTAGGTTCAATTTGTGGGAGTCTCGTTTTTGTTTTTTTTCTTTGCCTTCTTGTCTTGGATAAACCTTGATCTTGAATCCTTTTCACAAGCCACCGTTCTCTTCCGTTCCTTGCCACACAAGCTACTACCAAAACTAGCTTGTTTTTCTCAAAAGTTGCCTTGTTCTCCAAGTAAACCTCTTCTTATTTTTTAGACTTTTTCTTTTTCTTCATTGTTTGTTTACTTTAGTAAAAAAAAAGAGAAAAAAAGAAAAAAAAGAAAAGAAAAAAAGAGAAAAGAAAAATCAATTCAAGAGGGGATTTATTACATCGTGTGTAGCAAGTGCAACATCAAAGTCAATTTGTGGAGGTGTGCTTCATCAAAATCTTGAGGTAGTCAATCTTTCTTGAGCTTTGAGATTTCTTATTTGCCTAATTTGAAAATTCATTGTTACCATCCTACCCTACTGCCTAAAATTTCCTTTTTAACCCTACCACATAAAAGGTCAAAACTAGCCCACCTTTGGCTAAACCCTACCCTAATTAATCACCCCAAAACACGCATATTTCCTTCAAGGTTTAGTTTCATTAAAGTCTTCTTAAGCCTTATTGAGTCTTGCAAAATCTTGTTGAGTCTTCATTGTTTTGTTTTCCTTTGATTAAAATCTTGTGCTCACCTTGTTTATTGTTGGTTGATAGTTGAATTTCATAAGCTGATTTTTGATTGAGTCTTGAGTTCAATATAGAACCTATAGAGAAAAGTTGTGTGAGGGAAAAAAAAGGCAAGAGTATGTGAGTAACACTAGTAGAGAAAAGCCTATTAAAATTGTGTGAAACACGAGTGTGAGTGTTACATTCTTATGTGTATTGAGTGTAAACACGGGATGTCATACTTGTGAGGTCCTTTTCTTTTACTAACGTTTTTTGCATGTTATAATCATGTCTTCTAATAGTGAAAAGCTTGATTTGAGTAAGATTGAGATCGTGTTCCTAGCCATGCAACAACAACTTTCGAGGATAGAGTCAAAGTTGATTAAATATGATAAGTTGGAGCAACATGATGTTGCCCTAGCTAAGGTAAACCAAGATAATACTTCTTAAGCATGTGATAATGTTGCTCATAATAAGTTGGATAGCAATTATGAAGAAGATTTTGATGATGATTCTATGCTGCAATTAGAGGATGATGAGGATAGTATGGAATTACCCATGGATGGAAAGGAATATATAGCATGTCAAACATCATGTGTGCTAATGAAAGATGAGGATCAATTGAGATTAAAAGAGAGTGAGAAAAAAATAGTGAGTGAAGATGAGGTTAAGCAAAAAGAGAAAACAATCAAGATTGAGTGTGATGCTTCAAGCATAGGTATCGAAGTTGTTTTAATGCAAGAGAACCCCTTCATTGCTTTCTTCAGTGAGAAGTTAAGTGGAGCTGGCCTTAACTATCCCATGTACAATAAAGAGATGTATGCATTAGTGAGGACCTTGGAAACATGGCAACACTATTTATGGCCTAAGGAATTTGTCATCCACACTGATCATGAGTCCTTGAAGCACTTGAAAGGACAAAGCAAGTTGAACAAGCGTCGTGCCAAGTGGATGGAGTTCATTGAGACATTTCCATATGTGATCAAATATAAACAAGGTAAAGAAAATGTCATGGCTGATGCATTGTCTCGAAGGTATACTCTAATCACTACTCTTAATGCAAAACTACTTGGATTTGAGTATATTAAAGACTTGTATGCTACTGATGAGGATTTTGAAAATGTGTTCATTTCATTTGAGAAAACTGGTTTTGGAAAGTTTTATAGGCATAATGGATTCTTATTTAGGGAAAATAGATTATGTGTGCCTAGGAGTTCTTTAAGAGAATTACTTGTTAGAGAAGCCCATAGTGGTGGGTTAATTGGACATTTTGGAGTAAAGAAAACTTTAGAAATATTGCATGATCACTTCTTTTGGCCTAACATGAAAAGAGATGTTGAAAAATTGTGTGAAAGATGTGTCACTTGTAAACAAGCTAAGTCTAGAGTTATGAATCATGGTCTTTATACTCCATTGCCTATTTCTAATGCTCCTTGGACTGACATTTCTATGGACTTTGTTTTGGGGTTACCAAGAACAAAGAGAGGTAGAGATTCTGTTTTTGTTGTTGTTGACAGGTTCTCTATGATGGCTCACTTCATTACTTGTCACAAGACAGATGATGCAAGCAACATTGTCGATTTATTCTTCAAGGAAATTGTTCAGCTACATGGTGTTTCGAGGACCATTGTTTCTGACCATGATGTGAAGTTCCTTAGCTACTTTTGGAAAACATTATGGGGAAAGTTAGGAACAAAGCTATTGTTTTCCACTACTTGTCATCCACAAACCGATAGTCAAACTGAAGTAGTCAATCCTACTTTGTTTACTTTGTTGAGGTCCATTATTCAAAAGAATTTGAAGAATTGGAAAGATTGTTTGCCTCATGTGGAGTTTGCTTACAATAGAAGTGTGTATTCTACTACTAGTTATTCTCCGTTTGAAGTTGTCTATGGTTTTAATCCACTCACTCAATTGGATCTTTTACCACTACCTATTGAGGAGAGAGCTAGTTTGGATGGGAAAAAGAAAGCTGATTTTGTTAAGCAACTACATGAGAAGGTACGTCAAAACATTAAGAAGAGGACTGAGCAATATGCTACTCAAGCCAACAAGCATCGCAAGAAAGTTATCTTTGAACCTAGTGATTGGGTTTGGGTACATATGCGTAAAGAGAGATTTCCTGCTCAACGTCGCTCCAAGTTGCAACCTCGAGGAGATGGACCATTCCAAGTGATTGAAAAGATCAATGACAATGCTTATAAATTGGATCTTCCAGGTGAGTATATTGTTAGTGCTACATTTAATGTTTCTGATCTTTCTCCCTTTGATATTGATATAGGTGATTCTGATTTGTTGGACAAATCCTTTTGAGGAGAGGGGGAATGATGGAGACCCATCAAGCTCACACAGCTCAAGTCATGTTCGTGATGTTCGTGATCCTTTGAGCATCCATGGAGGTCCAATTACAAGAGCTAAATCAAAGATATTGCAACAAGCCTTAGCTGGTTTCATTAATATTGCTAGAGAGAAAGCCCAACAAAGCTTGAGCATGGAGGATGATAAAGTCTTCTACAACATGATCCAAGCCCAAGTTCAACCTTCTTGAAAACACACAAGTATTGGGCCGAAATGCAAATTAGGCTAGATGCATATTTTATTTAGTTAAGTATTATTTGGCTGAACATTGTCTTAATTTAATTTAAGCCCAATTCCTTTTTAAATAATAGATTTTATAAGACTTCTATTACTTGTTCTGCAAGTTAGGAGAGTAGGATTCCTATTGTTTGTTCTGCAAGTTTGCTATTTCCTATTCTGCAAGTTAAGAAAGTAGGATTCCTATTACTTGTGCTGCAAGTTATCTATTTGCCTATAAATAGTTATGTAACCCTTTGGGGAGAACACAGTTGATTTTAGTAATAAAATTGAGAGACTTCTTCTCTTTGGTTCTCTTGAGAACTCTTGAACTTATCAAGGTCTTCCTTGTGGCATTCTTCTACCTTCCACCAATATATACCATAGGTTCTTGCTTTTCTAAGCAACGGGTCTTGGTCCAATACCATAGGTTCTTGTGTTTCTACACAACGGGTCTTGGTTTTACTTCTAATTTTTGTTTTCCTTTGCTGCGTTTTTATCTTGTTATTGTTTTTCTTCAAGTGTTCTTCGTCTTCTTCATTGAACCTCATCTTCTTTCGGTGAGGTCTATATCACATAATCTTAGGAACTTGATCAAAGTCCCTTCAATCCATATCAATAGTGCATGATCATTAAGTGGTTCATAGTCTCAAAACATTAGATAGCAAAACTACTTCTTAGAAAACCATTGCCTTTCAATAAACCTTCTTATATACTTTAATGATAATTCAAATACATTTATATAAATAAATATAAAATTATTATTTTCAAAAGGGGCAGTTGACTGCTATTTTAGGGAAGTCGACTGCTATAGTATAAAAATATTCAATAAATTTTATTTTCTTTTTGCATTTAAAATATTTAATTTTCAGGTGCAAGTAGGGCAGTTGACTGCTAAAATAGGGCAGTCGACTGGTCCTCAAACAGAATCTTTTTCGAGAAAATGCAGTCAACTGGCTCTTTGGCGGTCGACTGGTTTGCAAACAAAAAGCTTCTGGAAAAATGGCAGTCGACTGCTATATAGGGCAGTCGGCTGCTTTAAGTCGGTTTCGGAAAAAGTTATGTCACAACTGTCTCTGAGCAGTCAGTTGCTATTTAAGGCAGTTGGCTGCCCCGAGCCAAATCATAACTGGGTGAAAACCGTGAATTTTACATTTCCTGCATTTATACTAGCTTTTGTTTCATCCCAAAACATTTAAAACATGCGGACATAGTCACCCTACATCCGTTACATATATTCCTTACCTCGATTCACACTTCAAATATGCAAATCCCTTGGTTTCACCAATTCTTGCCTTTTACTTCCTCAAAGCTGCATAATTCATAATAATTCAAACCTTTAAGAAGCCTTTATAACTATACTCTACCAACTCAACTTAACTCCAAACCATAGATAGAATTGAGAAAATCAACTTCTATCCTTACCTTGGTTATTCATCAAAATTTCAGAATTTCAGATCTCTTCACTTCCTTGGATTCAATCCACCAAACTTCAGATATAACTTAAGCTAGTGATGAGGAGCATTTTTAGTTAAATAAGCTTAGCGATTTGATGAAAGGAGATGATGGTTTGTCAAGGCAACTATGGAGGAAACTTAAGAAATTCTGGAATGAAGGAGAGGCAACGAGAGAGAGAGAGAGGGCTAGGAGTGTTACTGCCGATTGGTGATGGCTAAAGATGCTGACTCATGCCATCTCATTTAATGCCATCTTTATCCCATAATCATCTCATCTCAGCTATGCTTCCTTTTTTACTATGCTTTTGACCCTTCTTTGACCATTTAATTCCTTTTTCTTCCATTCATATCAGCCACATCCCATTTAACTACCTAAAAATTCTGATATCTATTTTATCATCCAATTAAATCATTTCCTCTTAGCCCTTAACCTTTTGGCTCTTTAACTCTTTGACCATCATTATTTGACCATTCATTTAATTGGTCTCTTTTCTTCCATATAACACTTGGATTTAATTACACTTAATTTTCTGATATTAATTCTTTTCTCATACTCTAATTATTTTCCTGATATCAAAATAAATTCTTTGACTAATTTGACTATCAATTTCATTATTCCTTTATATGTCTCATACATCATTTATACATCAGAACTTTACATTTATTTAATTATTTCAGCTGGAATTCTTCACGAGTATTAGAAAATTACATGAAATTAGGGGATTTCACACTAGTCATATTCAAGATCATAAAATTCAAGTGTAATATTATAAAGATTACAAATATCATGCAAGAAACAATCAAAGAAGCAATCTTTAATAATATAAAATCAGAATTAATAATCAAGATTATAAACTAGCAAGCAAGAACACACAAACAATATAAATTTAAATAAAGAAAACAAATTCAGAAATAATAATAATAATAATAATAATAATAATAAAGAAATCAGCAACTAATTAAAAATAAAGAAAAAAATAAAATTTTATTAAAAATCCTAAAGAAAATCCTACAAGACTAAAAGAGAAGAGGGAGGAGAGGGGATGTGAGGGATTTGAGGGATTTCTTTATGAGAGCCTTATGCTCTTTATATAGGCCTATGGAAGACTTTAAAAGACTTTCCTAAGCAATGTGGGATTCAGATAAGAATTTACTTGGGAAACAAGTAATTTGACTAATCAAACTCTTACCTTTATCCCATCATCTTTTTACAATTATTTTCTAAGTAAAATTCCTAAGGCCTTTTTTTATTAATTAACTATAGATCTAAGACAAAATAAAATTAAGAAACTATCTTCTCTCAACAAAATCTGGTCTTGAACTTGCTTTGTTGGAATTTATTCTCAATCTCGTTTTTCTGCCCAAAATTTCGTACTGATTTTGTCCAGATGTTTGACCTACCAAATGAACTCCAATTTTTCCAATCTTGGCCATTCTGGAAACCTTGGGAAGTCCTCTACAACTTCTATGAAGGCCACTTCTTGAGATCAGGTCATTAAATTGGTCAAAAACGTCAATCTTCCAAGCTGGACAGAAAATACTGCACTTTGCTCTTTTTAGCTTCTTTTTATTCCAACTTTGATATTTAATACCTAAAACAGAAGATAAACATTAGTAAGCTCTTTTAGGTATAAAACATCAATAAAGCAAATATATTAGCACATATAAAATTCACAAAATATCATCCTATCAAATTCCCCCACACTTAGCTTTTGCTAGTCCTCTAGCAAACCTTAGCTAACTAATTCCTAAAGAACTAAATCCTAAAATCCTAACTCACTTTCGTAGGAATCTCGATTGCATTTAGCATATGCAATTAGCCTTTAAACCCCTAGGTCACCCCTAGTGGACGAGTTGTGTCTTGTGAGGGCTTTCAGAAGATATACCCACAAAATCTTTTACTTAAGACTCAATCCTAAAAATTCAAAATAAGACTCAAAAATTAAAAATTAAGACTCAAAACAAGATTAAGATCATGAACATATTTTCAAATCTTTCAATTCTTAACTCATAACTTCAACAAGAGTCAAATTATCAAGTCAATCATATTCTAATCATTACTTCTCATATTCATGCATACTTCAAAATAAATTCATGCAAAATTCACAATCAACACAATTGAAACATATAATATCAACTTTGCAATTATCCAATTTACATTACCACAAAAAAAGTCAATAGATCAAAGAATTTTTTTTTCTATTTTCTCTTCCTTCTTTTTCTTTTTTTTCTTTTGAGGTTTCAATAATGGTTTCCCTAAGTACTTACTTGCCTTTTTACGCGAATGTTAATATTGGTGATACCAACACCCGGTTACTCAACAAGTAAGCCCTCTTTTAGAGTGCTTTGCATACTCATATTTTAAGTCACTTCAAGAATTTAATCAACAAGATCGAGTAACTCAAAACATTGGAGTAGAATTTAAAGCTTCCAACCTCTATTTTTCTTCTCTTTTTATGCTTTTTTTCTTGTCTATTTATCCTTTGCTTATACCAACTTCAACGAACTAATCACATTATCAATATCATATGAGAAATCATATTTAATCATGAACTCACATAAATTCTTTAGAAAGTACTCACTTCAACAATAATAACAATCAAAATACTTTCAACTTTCTTATAAAACTTTGTTTTAGTTTAGAATCAATCCTTAAAAGAAAGAAAACATATCATGATCCTTAAAACTCTAAAAAATTTGACCCTTTTTTTTCAAAAAAAAAATTCTAGTTCCTAAAAAAAAAAACTCTATAGACTCATAAACCAATATTCCCTCCACACTTAAATCTTACTTTGTCCTCAAAGTAAGTCTAGCATGCAAAGAAGAACAATAAAAAAACTCAAAAATTAAATGGTAATACAAGTAAAGGAAGAAATACTCCCTTGTTTTACATCCTTGGGTTGCCTCCCAAGTAGCGCTTTTGTTTAATGTCGTTAGCTCGACCTCTCCACCTTCCATCATCCAATCCCAAACCTCAACCTTTTTATCGGTCTCTCGAGTTCCTCATTCTCAAGATTTTTGCTCATGGCTATTTCTAGCTCATCTTTAAGAACTTGCTTTTCATCACCTTTTAATTTCCTCTTAGAAGTGCATAGTTCCCTTAAAAACTTGGCATCGCAAGGCACTTGATCATTAATTTCATCAAGCAGAGGAATATTATCTTCCATTTTCCTAAATGTCTTCAATGTCTCCTTGTCTTGCTTTTCATTTGTAGCTCTTGCAAACCTACCAGGAAAAGGAGGAGGGTAAGTAGAAGAATTAAAAGAAATATGTTTATCACTTACCTCAGCTTTGAGTTCTTTGATTTCAACATCCTCATAGTGCTTTATAAAGTTGTCAAAATCCTCTCTCCCTTTTACATTGTGCATGTCAACAACTCCACCTTTAATATAGAAATTGGATTCATCCTCCCTTTCTATAAAGTTGTCAACATCTTCATGTGCACTTTCTTTGGATTCAATTTCCCTTTCACTTTTCAAGGTGATGTTAGTAACATTATCTCTTGGATTCTCCACAGGTTGAGAGGTCATAGCTTCAATGTTACTCAAAGAATTCATTATTTGATTCACATGGTGATCAATATTCTTAATATAAACATCAGCCTCTTGTGAATATCGTAAAGTTTTAATCTCAAGAGTCTTAACAATATCTTCAAGAGACATACCTGATTCTTAAGGTGGAGGCATACCTGAGTCTTGAGGTGGAGCTTGATATGTATCTTGGAATGGCATATTGTAAACCTCATATTGATTCTCATAACTAAAATTAGAATGATCCCACCATCCTTGATAGTAGGTATCATAGTGTGGTTCATAATTATAGTATGGGTCATAATTATAGTGTGATTCATAAGCTTGCTCCATGGAGTCCTCTCACTTCTTGTCTTGGAAGGTAGTGGTGGTGGATGTTGTGGTGCTTATGGCACTGCGCTTTGGGTTGCTTGTATATAGTCCCTAATCTTTTGAAGTTTGTGACTAGAATCCTTGTCAGACAAGCAATCCCTGAAAAAGAAAAGAAAAGGAAAAGAAAAAAAAATTAGACTTTAAAGTAAAATAATTAACCTAAACAAATTTCAGTCCCCGGGAACGGCGCCAAAATTTGATGAGTGTCGTTAGTCACCAAAAATAAACTTTCCTAACTCTACTATGTAGATAGCGGAGCAAGGGTCGAACCCACAAAGATTGAATTTTTTTAAGTTAATTATTAAATTAAAAATCTAATCTTAGGGTTTAGGGAAAGAAGAAGTTTGGCAGTTTTGTAAACTATTCTAAAATAAAGAAAACAAGAATTATTAAATATAAAAAAAACAAATAGCAAAAAGCTTCAGTTACAAGGCAATCAATCATTCTTGGATTTTGATGTTGATCATTGATTACAAAATATCACTGTTAATTAAATAGTCAACCGTAGCATAACAACAAATTCTGTTACCCCATCTTTCCTTACTGAGTCGTTAGTTAAAACAAGCTCTTTAACTAATCTCTAACTACACCCAAGAGCACGTAGATCAACTGGCAGGGGGTTGTTCTAGCTTAACCAGAGGTCTCGAGTTCGAGTCCCTGGGTATGCAGCTGTGTTAAAACTCTTGAGGGAGAGCTTTGCCGACCTTTGAGTCCTGCCTGGCTCGAATCCGGATTAGTCATATACCAAAGGTATGGGGATACCGGATGGTCTAGACCAAAAAAAAAAACTAATCTCTAACTACTTAACCTACCTAGAATAAGCTCTCTAGATACAAGTTGTGGCAGCATTAACAACAAGAAAGATATGGGTTGACATTAGATAACAAACACATAAGCTCGGTTCATTTAATCTAAGCCTTAATTATCCTCCATCCCTAGTGATTAACTCCACAAGCAATTACGGACTTATGTTTTTAATTGGGCGGTAGATTATTTAATTTAACTAAATAGTGTGCACCCTATCTAATCAAACAAACAATCATTATAATGTGCTCAGAGAATCTTGGATACTTAATCAACAATTATATAATAGGTTCAAGAATCTCACAACATGCTTTTCCCAAGAATAATCAATTTACCTCATAACTGAATAAGAAAACTACTCACTAGTCATATTCAAGATCATAAAATTCAAGTTTAATATTATAAAGATTACAAATATCATACAAGAAACAATCAAAGAAGCAATCTTTAATAATATAAAATCAGAATTAATAATCAAGATTATAAACTAGCAAGGAAGAACACACAAACAATATAAATTTAAATAAAGAAAACAAATTCAGAAATAATAATAATAATAATAATAATAATAATAAAGAAATCAGCAACTAATTAAAAATAAAGAAAAAATAAAATTTTATTAAAAACCCTAAAGAAAATCCTACAAGACTAAAAGAGAAGAGGGAGGAGAGGGGATGTGAGGGATTTGAGGGATTTCTTTATGAGAGCCTTATGCTCTTTATATAGGCCTAAGGAAGACTTTAAAAGACTTTCCTAAGCAATGTGGGATTCAGATAAGAATTTACTTGGGAAACAAGTAATTTGACTAATCAAAATCTTACCTTTATCTCATCATATTTTTACAATTATTTTCTAAGTAAAATTCCAAAGGCCTATTTTTATTACTTAACTACAGATCTAAGACAAAATAAAATTAAGAAATTATCTTCTCTCAACAAAATCTGGTCTTGAAATTGCTTTGTTGGAATTTATTCTCAATCTCGTTTTTCTGCCCAGAATTTCGTACTGATTTTGTCTAGATGTTTGACCCACCAAATGAACTCCAATTTTTCCGATCTTGGACATTCTGGAAACCTTGGGAAGTCCTCTACAACTTCTATGAAGGCCACTTCTTGAGATCAGGTCATTAAATTGGTCAAAAACGTCAATCTTCCAAGCTGGACAGAAAATACTGCACTTTGCTCTTTTTAGCTTCTTTTTATTCCAACTTTGATATTTAATACCTAAAACAGAAGATAAACATTAGTAAGCTCTTTTAGGTATAAAACATCAATAAAGCAAATATATTAGCACATATAAAATTCACAAAATATCATCCTATCAATTAATGAGGCCAGGCTTGTTGCGTCTTCTTGGCTCGAGCTCGGGTAATTGGACCTCCTTGGATGACCAATGGATCCTTAGCATCACGAACATCACGAACATCACGAGCAAGTGGATCTCCATCATTCCCCCTCTCCTCAAAAGGATTTGTCCTCAAATCACATATACCTTCATCAAAAGAAAAGGGAGAAAGATCAGAAACATTAAAAGTAGCAGATACACCATACTCAGCAGGAAGATCCAAATGGTGGTAGGCATTATCGTTGATCTTCTCAATGACTTGGAATGGTCCATTTCCTCGGGGATGCAGCTTGGTTCGTCACTGAACAGGAAACCTGTCCTTTCTCATATGCACCCAAACCCAATCACAAGGCTCAAAGACTACTTTCTTTCAATGCTTATTTGCTTGGGTGGTAAACTGCTCAGTCTTCTTTTCAATAGCTTGACATACTCTCTCATGGAGTTGCTTCACAAACTTAGCTTTCTGTTCTCCATCCAAGTTACTCTGCTCGGCACTAGGTAATGGCAACAAATACAAAGGACTAAGAGGATTGAAGCCATAAACAACTTCGAATGGAGAGCAACTCGTAGTGGAGTAGACACTGCAGTTATATGCAAACTCCACATGTGGTAAGCAACCTTCCCAATTCTTCAAATTATTCTGTATAATGGACCTCAATAATGTAGGTAGGGTTCGGTTGACTAACTCAATCTATCCATCAGTCTAAGGGTGACAAGTGGTGGAAAATAACAATTTAGTTCCCAACTTTCCCCATAACATCTTCCAAAAGTAGCTAAGAAACTTGGCATCTCGATCAGAAACAATGGTCCTCGGTACACCATGTAGACGTACTATCTCTTTGAAGAAAAGGTCAGCAACAGTGCTCACATCATCCGTCTTGTGGCAAGCGATGAAATGAGCCATCTTAGAGAACCTGTCAACCAAAACAAAAATAGAATCTCTACCTCGTTTTGTTCTAGGCAAGTCCAAAACAAAATCCATAGAGATATCAGTCCACTAAGTAGTAGGAATGGGTAAAGGAGTATATAAACCATGATTATAAACTCTAGATTTAGCTTGTCTACATGAAATGCATCTATCACATAACCTCGCTACATCTCTCCTCATGTTAGGCCAAAAGAAATGTTCTTGCAAAACATCTAGAGTTTTTGATGAGTGTCGTAGTCACCAAAAATAAAATTTCCTAACTCTACTATGTAGATAGCGGAGCAAGGGTCGAACCCACAGAGACTGAATTTTTTAAGTAAATTATTAAATTAAAAATCTAATCTTAGGGTTTAGGGAAAGAAGAAGTTTGGGGGTTTTGGAGACTATTCTAGAATAAAGAAAACAAGAATTATTAAGTATCAAAGACAAATAGCAAAAAGCTTCAGTTACGAGACAATCAATCATTTTTGGATTTTGATGTTGATCATTGATTACAAAATATCACTGTCAATTAAATAGTCAACCGTAGCATAACAACAAGCTCTGTTACACCATCTTTCCTTACTAAGTCGTTAGTTAAAACAAGCTCTTTAACTAATCTCTAACTACTTAACCTACCTAGAACAAGCTTTCTAGATATAAGTTGTAGCAGCATTAACAACAAGAAAAATATGGGTTGACATTAGATAACAAACACATAAGCTCGGTTCATTTAATCTAAACCTTAATTCTCCTCCATCCCTAGTGATTAACTCCACAAGCAATATCTAATCAAACAAACAATCATGCAAATGTGCTCAGAGAATCTTGAATACTTAATCAACAATTATATTATAAGTTTAAAATCTCACAACATACTTTTTCCAAGAACAATTAATTTACCTCATAACTGAACAAGAAATCTACTCACTATTCATATTCAAGAATATAAACTCCAAATTATATATTATAAAGATTACAAATATCATGCAAGAAACAATCAAAGAAGCAATCTTTAATAATATAAAATCAGAATTAATAATCAAGATTATAAACTAGCAAGCAAGAACACACAAACAATATTACTTTAAATAAATAAAACAAAATCAGAATTAAAATTAATAAAGAAATCAACAACTAATTAAAAATAAAGAAAAATAAAATTTTTATTAAAAACCCTAAAGAAAATCCTACAAGACTAAAAGAGAGAAGAGGGATGAGAGGGATGTGAGGGATGCCGTTTATGAGAGCCTTGTGCTCTTTATATAGGCCTAAGGAAGAGTTTAAAAGACTTTCCTAAGCAATGTGGGATTCAGATAAGAGTTTACTTGGGAAACAAGTAATTTGACTAGTCAAACTCTTACCTTTATCTCATCATCTTTTTACAATTATTTTCTAAGTAAAATTCCTAAGGCCTATTTTTATTAATCAATTACAGATCTAAGACAAAATAAAATTAAGAAATTATCTTCTCTCAACAAAATCTGGTCTTGAACTTGCTTTGTTAGAATTTCTTCTCAATCTCGTTTTTCTGCCAAGAATTTTGTACTGATTTTGTCTAGACGTTTGACCCATCAAATGAACTCTGATTTTTGCGATCTTGGACATTCTGGAAACCTTGGGACGTCCTCTACAACTTCCATGAAGGCCACTTCTTGAGATCAGGTTGTTAAATTGGTCAAAAATGTCAATCTTTCAAGCTGGACAGAAAATACTGCACTTTGCTCTTTTTAGCTTCTTTTTATTCCAACTTTGATATTTAATACCTAAAACATAAAATAAACATTAGTAAGCTCTTTTAGGCATAAAACATCAATAAAGAAAATAAATTAGCACATATAAAATTCACAAAATATCATCCTATCAATAGTTCCCTTAAAAACTTGGCATCATCGCAAGGCAAGTTGATCATTAATTTTTTCAAGGAGAGGAATATTGACTTCCATTTTCCTAAATTTCTTCAATGTCTCCTTGTCTTGCTCTTTGTTTGTAGCTCTTGCAAACCTACTAGGAAAAGGAGGAGGGTAAGTAGAAGAATTAAAAGGAATTTGTTTATCACTTACCTCAGCTTTGGATTCCTTAATTTCAACATCCTCATAGTGCTTTATAAAGTTGTCGAAATTTTTTCTCCTTTTACATTGTGCATGTTAACAACTCCACCTTTAATATTGAAAAAGGTTTCATCCTCCCTTTCTATAAAGTTGTCGACATCTTCATGTGAACTTTCTTTGGATTCTATTTCCCTTTCACTTTTCAAGGTGATGTTAGTAACATTATCTCTTGGATTCTCCACAGGTTGAGAGGTCATAGCTTCAATGTTACTTAAAGAATTCATTATTTGACTCACATGGTGCTCAATATTCTTAATATAAACATCAGCCTCTTGTGAAAATTGTTAAGTTTTAATTTCAAGAGTCTTAACAATATCCTCAAGAGACATACTTGATTCTTGAGGTGAAAGCATACCTTAGTCTTAAGGTGGAGCTTGATATGTATCTTGGAATGGCGCATTGTAGTGTGGTTCATAATTATAGTATGGGTCATAATTATAGTGTGGTTCATAAGCTTGCTCAATGGAGGCCTCTTACTTCTCGTCTTGGGTGGTAGTGATGGTGGATGTTGTGGTGTTTGTGGCACCATGCTTTGGGTTGCTTGTATGTAGTCCCTAATCTTTTGAAGTTTGTGACTAGAATCCTTGTCAGACATAGGGCAAGGAAGAAAGAAAAGAAAATAATTAGATCTTTAAATTATAATAAACAACTTAAATAAATAACAATCGTCGGCAACAGCGCCGGAAATTGACGAGTGCCATCAGTCATCAAAAATAAAATTTCCTAACTCTACTATGTAGATAGCAAAGCAAGGGTCGAACCCACAGAGACTGAATTATTTAAGTTAATTATTAAATTAAAAATCTAATTTTAGGGTTTAGGGAAGAAGAAGAAAATTTTGGGGTTTTATAAGTTATGCCTAAAATAGAGAAAACAAGAATTATTAAATATAAAAAAACAATTATCAAAAAGCTTCAGTTACGAGGCAATCATTTATTCTTGGATTTTGATGTTTCATTGATTACAAAATATTACTGTCAATTAAATAGTCAACCGTAGCATAACAACAAGCTCTGTTACACCATCTTTCCTTACTGAGTCGTTAGTTAAAACAAGCTCTTTAACTAATCTCTAACTACTTAACCTACCTAGAACAAGCTCTCTAGATATAAGTTGTAGCAGCATTAACAACAAGAAAGATATGAGTTGACATTAGATAACAAACATAAAAGCTCGGTTCATTTAATCTAGACCTTAATTCTCCTCCATCCCTAGTAATTAACTCCACAAGCAATTACAGACTTATGTTTTTAATCTGGCGGTAGATTATTTAATTTAACCAAATAGTGTGCACCCTATCTAATCAATCAAACAATCATTATAATGTGCTCAGAGAATCTTGGATATTTAATCAACAATTATATTATAGGTTCAGGTGTGAAATCCCCAATTTTCATGTAATTCTTCCATGTTTGTAAAGAATTTCAATTCCATATGATTAAATAAGCATGAAGTTGATGTGTAATTGAAGTATAAATGATGTATGAATGATGTATGGAATATAGAAGAAATAATAAAATTTAATGTCAATAAGTCAAATAAATTATGTCAATATCAGGAAAATAATTGAAGTAGGAAAGAAAATAAAATCAGATTTTTATTTGGTAATTAAATCGATAAATGGCTGAGATGAGAAGGAGGAAAGGAGAAATTAAATGGGTCAAATAGTCAATTAGAGGATTAATGGCTGAGATGAGAGGACAAAGCATGCAATTAATGCATGTTGCATGACTCATCACCCTCACCATCAGCCATCACCCTACGCTAGCCCCATTTCCAGCCTCTCCCTCTTGTTCCATTCAAGTTTCCATAGTTTTCCACTCCAAGCTCCTTGCTAAACCACCTCACTCTTCCATCGATCCATTAAGTTCGTAGACGAAAAATAACCCTTGTCACTAGACTAAGTGATATCCAAAGTTTGATAGATTGAATCCAAGTATTGGAGGAGATCTTAACATCTGAAATTCTGGTCTCTAGTGAAGGTAAGAGAAGAAAATGATTTAGTCAATTTCGTTTATGGATTGGAGTTGTTCTGAGTTGATATGATATGTGTACGTGGTTTAATTTGAGGTTTGATGTGGTATGATGATTTC
Source organism: Heritiera fomes (assembly GCA_032173925.1). NCBI lineage: Eukaryota > Viridiplantae > Streptophyta > Magnoliopsida > Malvales > Malvaceae > Heritiera > Heritiera fomes. Next base: position 31,892,218 of record JAPDPM010000002.1, on the reverse strand, counting down.
AGATTTGAAGGAGTGAAAGCTAGGGTTGACGCGCCAAGTGATTTAGCGTTCTCGAAGGAATCGAGGTAAGGAATTTATGTAACGGACGTAAGGCGGCTATGTCCGCATGTTTTATGATGTGTATGTGGTTTGGAAAGATATACCAACTGTGTTAATGCAGGCAAAGTGACATTTTCAGACTTGTCTCCTAATGCCAATTAGGCTAGGGGCAGCCGACTGCCATAAAGGGAAGTCGACTGCCTAGAGACAACCAAAACGCCGTTTTTCGAAAACTGACTCAAACCAGTCGACTGCTATCTACCCAGAAGCATTCTGTTTCAAAACAGTCGACTGCTATATGACCAGTCAACTGCTATTTGTTAAAATGCATTCTGTTTGAAAACCAGCCGACTGCCCTATGAGACCAATCGACTGCTAATTTTCCAGAAGCATTCTGTTTCAAAAACAGTCGACTGCTATTTCTTAAGAAGCATTCTGTTTGAAAACCAGTCGACTGCTATATGACCAGTCGACTACCCCATATGTTTTCAGAATTGAAAAATATCAGAATTTTTAAATAAAAATAATTTCGATAAATGAAGTTATGAAGCAGCAGCCGACTGCCCTATGAGACCGGTCGACTGCCCTATATGAAAAGAGCTTTCAAAACTTATTTGATTTAAACACAAAAGTGTTTTCTGAACAAGCATATAATAAATATTTTGAGACTATGGACTGCATAATGATCATGTGTTTCTGATGGCTGAGTGACTCTGATCAAGTCCTCAGTAATATGTATGTTGAGCGAGGAACCCTAGTCAGGTCCTCAATCCAACAAGTGACACTCGACTAGTGTTCACTGTGGATTATTAAAGGCAGGAGAGAATCCCTGACCTATACATGGTATACCACTGTACTAATGCATGATTAGAGTCATATAAATGGGAATGAACGGTTTATATGACGATACAATCGCTTAAATAATTGTACACAGTCTCCATCCTATTTCAAAGGATATATGATGTATGTTTTGAAGCAAAGAAGTATTATGTATGTTTTAAAGTATGTTATGAAGTATGATGTTTTAAAGAAAGAAGTACGATGTATGTTTCAAGAATATGATGCACGTTTTACACGTATGCTGTTTTAAGAAGCATACAATGTATGTTTTCCATTTCATTTGAAATAAATATGCATGCTTGCAAACAATGCATGAAAGATGTTTATGATGCATGCTTTATAATGCTTTACATGACATTATAGAGCCAAGTAGGAAAAATGCATATAGAGGCATAGTACGCTCTTTTACATATTTTTCTTACTGAGCGTAAACTCACCCCTTTACGACCATTTTTCCTACAGATTTCCTGAAGTGAGCCTCGTTCCGATCAGAGGAGCTTGATTTTGAAAGATTGCAGTGTACCTTCTCGATATGCTTCCCAGTTAGCATAGAAGGTATACTCATATGTATTATGTAAAGTTAATTGAAATTCAGCTGCGGTACAGTACAAGTAGACTTTATGTATATAAGATGTTAGGAATGTAAGTTAAGATGATGTATGAGATCCTGTGGAAATGGAATGATATTTATATATATCATTTTTATGCTTATGGATAATGAATAAAATCTTACGAGCTATTAGACAATCAACTTAAGGGTAAGGAATGATTGGCACTGATGAACTAAATCAAATAACGTCGGATAAGAAAAAGTTAGATGATAAGATGAGGTGACGGGAATGTCACATCAAGAATCTCACAACATGCTTTTCCTAAGAATAATCAATTTACCTCATAACTGAACAAGAAAACTACTCACTATTCATATTCAAGAATATAAACTCCAAATTATATATTATAAAGATTACAAATATCATGTAAGAAACAATCAAAGAAGCAATCTTTAATAATATAAAATCAGAATTAATAATCAAGATTATAAACTAGCAAGCAAGAACACAAACAATATAAATTTAAATAAAGAAAACAAAATCAGAATTAAAAATAATAAAGAAATCAGCAAAATAATAAAAATAAAATTTTTATTAAATCTACTCTAAAACTAAACAAGAGAGAAGAGGGGGAAGAGAGATCTGATTTTTATGAGAGCCAATGTGCTCTTTATATAGGCCTAAGAATCTGAATTAGAGTAGGAGTCTAAGAAGAGTTTTAATTTGACTCAAACTCTTTTTAGAACTTCCCTCTCTTTACAATTCTTTTTCTACTCAAACTCTATTTTCCTACTTTATTACATTGTCTTAAAAATAATTAATGCTTTAAGACATAACAAAATTTTCAAACATGTCTTGTCTCAACCAAATCTTGTCTTCACAAAATCTTGTCTTAACCTTGCTTTGTTGGAATTCTTTTCTAAATCACGTTATTCTACCCAGAATTTCGTACTGATTTTGTCCAGATGTTTGACCCATCAAACAAACTTCGATTTGCAATCTTGTGTATTCTGGAAACCTTGAGAAGTCCTCTACAACTTCGATGAAGGCCACTTCTTGAGATCAGGTCGTTAAGTTGGTCAAATTCATCAATCTTTTAAACTGGACAGAAAAATCTGCACTTTGCTCCTTTTAGCTCCTTTTAATTCCAACTTTGATGTTTAATACCTAAAACATAAAATAAACATTAGTAAGCTCTTTTAGGCATAAAATATCAATATAGTGAATATATTAGCACATATAAAATTCACAAAATATCATCCTATCAAGTTGGTACAGTCGGCAATGGTGAAAGGTGAGGCTTGGTGATGTACCATTTATTTCCAGCCACGGTCTTCAATTTATTCATGCCCATGAAATATATTTGAGACCTTAAAATGAATTAACGTTAAGTGTAGGTGAACATGAAGTGTTCAGCTATTATGTGCTAATAAGGAAATTTTTGTGCTTTTGATATATATTAGGCAGGATTTTGAAGTGGGTAATGAAGTAAGCTTGCTTGGAATTTAGATTTAATGATTTGTGAAATCATGGAAATTGGCTTGATGATAGTTCAAAAACAGGGTAGTGGCATGGATGGTACTACCGGTTATAGTTTGTGTTGCACGATGGTGATGATAAAATGATGAGTTTAAGATGTTTGATAAAAAACTTGAATAAGTAAAAAGTGTTCATGACACTAGGATTGGATGTAGAATGAATGGAAACATGGTAGGATGAAGCCCCTGGCCATGAAAGGAAATATGAAATGATGGAGACCCAACCTCACAAAGCTTAAGTCAAGTTTGTGATGATCGTGATCCTTTGAGCATCCATGGAGGTCCAATTACAAGAGCTAAATCAAAGATAATGCAACAAGCCTTGGCTAGTTTCATTAATATTGTTAGAGAGAAAGCCCAACAAAGCTTGATCATTGAGGATGATAAAGTCTTCTACAACATGATCCAAGCCCAAGTTCAACCTTCTTGAAGACACACAAGTATTGGGCCGAAATGCAATTAGGGTAGATGCATATTTTATTTAGTTAAGTATTATTGGGTTGAACATTATCTTAATTTAATTTAAGCCCAATTCCTTTTTAAATAATAGATTTTGTAGGATTTCTATTTCTTGTTCTGCAAGTTAGGAGAGTAGGATTCCTATTATTTGTTCTGCAAGTTTCTTATTTCCTATTTTGCAAGTTAGGAAAGTAGGATTCCTATTACTTATGCTGCAAGTTTGCTATTTGCCTATAAATAGTTATGTAACTCTTTGGGGAGAACACAATTGATTTTAGTAATAAAATTGAGAGACTTCTTCTCTTTGATTCTCTTGAGAACTCTTGAACTTATCAAGGTCTTCCTTGTGGTGTTCTTCTACCTTCCACCAATATATACCACAGGTTCTTGTTTTTCTAAGCAACGGGTCTTGGTCCAATACCATAGGTTCTTGTGTTTCTACACAACGGGTCTTGGTTTTACCTTTAATTTTTGTTTTCCTTCGCTGCGTTTTTTAACTTGTTATTGTTTTTTCTTCAAGTGTTCTTTGTCTTTTTCATTGAACCTCATCTTCTTTCAATGAGGTCCATTTCATGAAAGCTGCTGCTAGCAGTAGTAGAAAAAGAAACAAAAAAAGAAAATAATAGAAAAGAAAAGAAAATGCTAATGTAATCTTTAATAGTTGACAAATATAAAGTTTATACAATGATAAATTAAGATCTATTGTAAAGTTAAAATTAGGAAAAATAGTAAAAATGTGGACAAATGTGAAATTAGCTAAGGCAAAAATATGTAAGTTATAAGGTAAAATTTTATGGTGGATAGTTAAGAAATAATTTATAAAGGTTAATTCGATTATTTTAATGAAATTGGAAATTTAGAAAAGAAATGAGTTTGAACAAGTAAGTGAATTAGGCTAAGCATATTTTATGAGATGTAATATTAGAATTTTGGTAATTAATAGATAAGAAATGATATAACAAATATTAATATAATTATAGGTGGAATTATAAAAGATTGAAATTCGAGTGTAAACTTGTAGTGGCATTTGGTAGGGAATTAAATAAATGAAATAAAGTAATTATTGAAATTGATAAGGTTGAAGATAAGAAATTGAAAGATATTTTTAAAAGTGATGGTATGGAATTAAATTTAGAAAAGAATATAAAATTTAATTGTGAACATATGATAATATTTAATAAGAGATAAAATAACATAGTCAAGGAATTTAATAAAATGGAAATAATTTTGGTATAAGCAATTGGAAGAAATTGATATTAATAGTGAACAAAGATTTTTTGTGGAATTTAATTGGGAAATAATAAATATAATACAAGAAAAATGTCACGACCCCAAGGTCGCAACAGTGCCTCTTGTTTGTACGGATGCGTAGAATTTAGGGCTAATTTTTCGCTTTTCTATACTTGTTTTGTCTAAGTGCAATACAGTGAATTTTATTTTGGGACGTTAACTCCCTCGCCTATATTTATCACTTTACCTAGATTAAATACCTGCATAAAATTCTCAATTAATATACAACTCATGATTCCCACAATGGCAGTTGATTTATATTCTGGCATTACTATCTCTAAATTCGCCATAATCCTTTCTTTTAATGAGTGTAAATTTTCATCAGAACTTAAGTCCACTTCCAAATTATAACATTTCATCCATATGGTTCATATCTTCTTGCTTGGTCACTTGTTCATGCCATTCAATCATATATCCATACTCATGCAAGGATTAGCAGTTCTATAATTCATCATTAACATAGTCTAGATGCTATTCCCTATCTTAGATTACATCCCATCTATAGTATCGAATCAAAAACAACCTGAAACTGATATTAAGTACAAAAGGAGAGTATATATAGCCAAAGTGCTCAAAATAATCTCCTTGGAGAGTTGGGACTATATTTCAGGCTTGGGACTATTCGGATAGCTCCAAAATACTCCCCCAACTTCGTGCTCAATCTGAAAAATTTAAATAGCGTTTAATGAGCGAGGCTCAGTAAGTCATTTATATAAGTGCAGAGTTAGAATTATACTATTCTAATGCAATTACATGAAGTCATGTGATGAGAATTCACTATTAAATCACTCTCTTAGTCACCATGTAGTTTATACCTATTATGTTTTCATGCTCATTGCAACAATACTACAACTTGTCATGTGATGTCTAAGCCATGAAATCATATTATGACTTGTAGCATGTAATTATATATGAGGTAATTGCAGTCTTAAAAGTATGATACATATTCTTTTAAACATGCTCAAAACATGCGAAATATCAATAGATCTCAGTTTTACATTTAAGACATGCTTGAGAATATGCAAAACTTTCATTTCATGTCACATGTAACTTTTGAAGCATATTTTATGCTATCTGCAATATCAAAATACAATTCATATGCCATAAGGCCATATCGAGTTTAGAGTTCATTTATGTTCTAAAACTGTACTCTAAACTGCATTTCATATCATTGAGACTAGGCTAGATCCCTAATACACTATCAATAAAGACTTAAATCATTGTAGATAGTAGTGAAAATCATATCATCGTCCCTTGGAAACCAACTAGGGTGCTATCTATGGCCATAGATGTGATGCTGCAATTTTTTCGAATTTGGTAAGTCTATTTACGTAGACTCCTATAATTAACATGAAATATTTAAGAGTTGTGAGAATTAATTCAATTAAATAAAAAATTAAGTTTTAGAATGTAATCAAATTAAAAATGGAGTATTTAAAATTAAAGAAATATATGTGTGTATATATATATATACACACACACATATAATAAAGATTATAAAAATTAGAACAATATATGAATACTAAAATATATATTGTAAGGATTTTATAAATAATATTTATTTATATAAAATATATATGTATGTATATTACATATATTTAGTATACAAGTGTATATATATGTACAATATATATAAAATAAATAAACAAATAAAATAATAATAATAATGTCACGACAAGCTTCCAAAGGAAGCTTGCCGAGACATTTAAGTCTGCAAAGCAGACTTGTATAAAAAAAAAAGAGGAAGAAAGAAACTGAAAAGAAAGAACGAAAAGAAACGAAAAAGTAGAGACAAGATAATGAACCATGTGCTAAAATCCTATTGGATGGAATGTTAATAAAGAAAGCAAAATGGGATTTTTCCAAGCTCCATCAGCCATTTCATCACCGACTCCTTGCTCTGTTTTCTGCTGCACCGACTTTCTCACCGTTTTCTTCTTCTTCTCGCCATCTAGCTTCATGTTTCTTCATGTTTTCCTAACCAAGTCAGTACTTGTCTCCATTAAAACACCAAAGACCTTCTATAAAACCTGTCTTGCACTCAAGAACATGCTAAAACCAGAAAATTGAAGACCCAAAATTGAAGGAACGTAGACTGTTGTAACTGCTATACAGTACGACTTTCATGGGAGGTAAGGGAATAAATGGTTTTAATTCATCTTGCTTGTTAATTATGATTGTATGGAGTTAATAGAACTTGCTTATAGCTTTGAATTGAAGAAAAAATTGATAGTGAACAAATTTGGTTGCTTCGGTTATGGAAAGAAAACAAAGAAATTTTAGTGATCTTGATATATGTTGGAAAGAATTTGGTGGTAGATGAGGAATAGACCTTGGTTGGATTATGGTTTGTAATGATAATTTGCCAAGAACTAGAAGTGGCGTGAATTTGGGGGATTCTTGGCCAAAACAAGGGCTGATGTTAGTGATGATATTTTGGTGATTTAAGGTGTTTGATGAATTTCTTGAATGGTTATAAGGTTAGAATTAGAATAAAGAATGGAAACAAAACATGAATATATGGAATTTTAGGACTTTCGGCCAAGGCTGTTTGGAAAGGAAATTAATGTCATTTTTAAATGTAAAATGAATACATAATAAATTTATTAGGTGAGTAGAAGAAACTTATGAATTAGAGTTAATTGAAAGAAAGAAAATCATAAGAATAAGATCATAGGAAGCTCATGGCAAAGCTTGTAAAATGAGGATGGTGATGAATTCTTTACTGCAGAAAAATATATATATATATATATTTGATCATGAGGAAAATAAAATGGAAGATATTTATGAGCTAAATTTAGGGAAGAATAAATGAAAAATCATGAAGATGGAGGAGCAATTAGGAGTTGTCGATTTTGGCTGTTTGGAGGAGGAAAAATGTAAGCTGCTGACAGCTTCAAGAGAAAATAGAAAAGAAAACCAAAAAAGAAAAGAAAGGAAAACAAAAATGAAAAAAAAAAGAAAAAGAAAGGAAATGTTAATATAATTTGATAAATGGTATTAATAATATAGTGATGGAATTAATATTAATTGTAAAACTATAGTTAAAAAACAATAAGGATTTGGGCAAATATAAATTTGGGGTCAAAGCTTAATTTATGAGCTCTTATAGAAATTATTGTAATGACCTGTTACCACATTTTTCACCTTATTTTACGCAACTTATCCGGTTGGGTTGTATGTGATACTTCACTTTACACTTAATGTTAAACAATTTCATATAATAATTAATATTATATATATACATCCCCTATCTTACTCTATAAGTAAGTAGTACTGTTGCGATAACCGTAAATTTTTCACTTATTGGAAATTATAAATATTGGAAATGAATAGTGGAGAAAATAAATTAGTGGGAATAAATAAATAAAATTGTGAGAATGGGATATTGGTGAAAAAAAATTTCGAAAATTGAGAAAGGAACGAATTGTGGAAATCCGAGTGAAGGAAAATTCAATCGAAAAAAAATAATAAAATAATAAGGTTGGAATTATGAAAAATAATGGAAAGAGGAGATTTAATTTGGATAAATGGAAATCCAAATTAAATAAGAAAATGAGAAATAAAAGAGAAATATATTTATATAATTATAAATATATAAATGTATTTTTATATATAAATGCATATGTATTGAAATATTATGTAGTATATATTAATATACCGAGGTATATATAGATATATATACTATTGCACAAAATAAAATAATACATATGTATTCAAGTGAGGTATCTTATGTATATATAGATATATACATAAATGAGAAATGTAAATGTGAAAACCGAGAATTTCCAAATAAATATTAGAGATCCGGAGAATTCGATTGGGATAAATTGAAAATCGAGATTAAATAAGAAATGAAAATGGAGGAAATAAATTTGGATATAAAGAAACCCAAATTTAATAAGAAATAAAAATATGTAATTTTATATATTTATATAAGGTTATTATATAAATATATTTTTAAATAAATATATATATGAAATATATGTACATATCGTATGTTGAAAATACTATTTTATATCATAGAATGAATATGTATGTATTTTATTATACATTTACGGATATATGATATACATATATAAAATATATATGTATAGTATTTTAAATTAAAGTATATATATAAATGGTTTATATGTAATATGTATTTATATATATATATATATGAAATATATGTATAGTATTTTAAATTAAAGTATATATATATATGGTTTATACAAATTATATATATATATATATTAATATATATGTCAAATATAATAATTATATATATAATTATATGAATATATTTATATATATAATAATAAATATATATATAAAAAAAAGAAAGTTAAAAGAATAAATAAATAACAAACCAACGTGACAAGCTTTCTGTCACGTTGATTTAAAAGGTAAGTGGGAAAACCCACTCGCTAAAAGCTTGCATTAGCAGGCACAAAAAAAAATATAAAAAAAAATAATAAAAAAATAATAAATGAAAAAAAAAATAATAATATATATTTGAATTGAGACAAGCTTCTCGAGGAAGCTTGTCCCAATTTCAAAGTCTGCTCAGCAGACCACACTGTCTGCTAAAGCAGTCGTGAAAAAAAAAAGTTTAAAAAGAAATAAAGATATACATAGGAAAGAAACTTTTGCTACAGCAGACCCGTGTCTGCTGAAGCAAAAGCTTCAGTTTTGCTTCACTTCAGCAGACCCGCGTCGCGTCTACTGAAGGCTTTATAAAAAAAAAACAAATAGAAAGGAAGGAGGGAGAAAACAGATCGGAGGAGCCGATCGGAAAGGGTTGGAGATGTCGCCGGCCAAGAAGAGGAAAATGGCTGACCGGTGACTGAGGAAAAGAGAGAAAACAGTAGATCGAAAAAGAAGGAAAAAGGAAGAAGAAAAGGAAAGAAAAAAAAAAAGAAGAAGAGAAGAAAAGAAAAGACAAAAATGGAAGAATGGTAAATTATTTCATGTTATTTAGTTTATCTTTATTTAATTGATAAATTGTTAAATTGTTTGTGAAAGGTTCTAAGTTTAAAAATGGATTTGAGATTGTAGAGGATGACACAAGAGGCGAGTTGCAAAAATTTGGATCAAGCACTAGCTTATGCATCTTGGTGTTCGTCAAAGTCCTAAGCTTTGACACTCGGTAAGATACTTTTATAAAGCATTAGTAGCTTTATATTGTATGTGGGAATTATGATTTTATATATGATGCATTTATTTAATTGATTTTGAATGGAATTGTGATTTTTATATGATGCATCGATTTAAATTGATTTGCTAAAAATGCTAAGAGGACCCACAACTGATGGTGGGGGTCTTAGTAAGAGGTAAAATTGGTGAGAATCAACGGCTGCAATGTATAAATTGTGTTTCCCTTGCAGGAGGTTAGGGAAAATTAAGCCGTTATGCTGCCGAAAGTTTTAGGAAAATATCTGAGGAAAAAGATTAAGTTTCTCACATAAATGGAATCTTGGAGATAATTATTGGAAATAAATATTAAAAGGATTATATGATATTACTGAAGAGTTTGATATTGAAATCGATGGGAAGATAGATTATTGAAAACGATAATGTGATGAATTATATGGTCTAAATATTATAGAATTGATAAATCAAGTGATTTTAATATCATAAATGGTATCAAGTTGAGATTGAGGTGAAATTATTTATTTGACAAATCACAGATAAAGGTGATGATAGTTATATGATACAACTTAAAAGAGAAAAAAAAGATCGAAGTTGTGATTTAGATGGTCGAATGATAGAATTGCGGGATTATCAATCGAGTGACGATTATAGGATTGATAAATTCAAATAAATGGACCGTCTTAGTAGTATGAACTGAGATTTTTGCAATAATGTGGATAGTCGCAAGGTGACTTAAACGATTGAAACACTATTGATAGTGGAAATTGGCAAATTCTTTTAAGTGGTAAATTGCCAATCAAAAATTGAATTGAGAACGTTTTATAGATGATTCTAGAATGATATTACATTCTACAAGACATATGAAAAGTGAATTGAGGATTGTGATATGATTTTATGATAGTGAATGAAATTGAACCGCAAGTCGAAAATTCTGAATATGTACCAATAGGTCAAACCATAAATGGATTTGAGGAGCGATTATTGATCTTGTGGTTTTATGATCCTCGATGTCGACTCTAAAATAGATATCGAATGAGGATATTAGTAATTTCATGATATTTAGATGCACATAGATACTAAGAGGATTCACACAGATGATGTGGTTCTAGTATCGATAATAAAATGTAAAAATGATTATTATGGTCGATAATTATCGAAACAGGATATTGAATACTGAATGGTTTGAATACCAAGTGATCTGATTATTGAACAATTAGAGTACTGAATAATTGAATATTGAATGATTTGAAAATTGAATTACTGATTTTACAGAAAGAGAGTCTCGAAAGCGAATGATTGATGGTGATGAATGTAAATGAATTTCTCCACTATATTAGAGGAAAATATTACTGAAGTTGCATACTGAAATGTTTTATAGCATCGCAATTAAGCATCCCTTCTTGCAACTTGAAACATTTTAATAATGTTTATATGAATACTAAAAAGTATTGATTTGTTTTGAAATGAAAGTATATGGTAGATATATATATATATTTTGATATATGAAGTCTCATACAGAATTTTACCATATGCTTTACATGATATTGAAAAGAAAGCTATAGATTTAAATGTTTTATGAGACTGTAGGCACCCTAAAAGAATGAAACTCAATAAAGCATAGTGGAAACCGCCTAATTGGAGCTTTGCTCATTAGGCAGAGAGATGCTTGTCCGACAATAGTCGTGGACAGGTCTCAGTCACGCCTGATCAGTGGGGCTGAGAGAGATGAGGTCTATGGCCATAGATAGCGCCCTAGTTGGTTTCCAGGGGACGATGATATGATTCACTGCTAGCTACAGTGATTTAAGTCTTTATTGATAGAGATGATAGGGATCTAGCCTAGTCTCTAACCGATATGATATGAAGTCTAGAGTATGATTTTATTGATATGAACTCTAGACTTGACATGATTTATACTGTACATGAAACAGATTTGAAATGAAATATGTTTTGAAACAGTACATGTTTTAAACATGTTTTAAAAGTCCATGAGATATGATTTCGACAATTATATGATTTATATGTGATTTTGTGTCGAACATGGCATGATATGTGGTCTAGAGTATAGTTTGATTTGATATGAACTCTAGACCTGATATGATTTACAGAATATGTTTTAAAAGTATATGATAAATGATTTCGACACTTACATGATTTATATAAGATTTTGTGTCGAATTTGAAACATGCGGTTTAGAGTATAGACTGATTTGATATGAACTCTAAACCTGATATGATTTATAGTATATGAAAAATGTTTTAAAACTGCACATGTTTTAGACATGCCCTGAAAATGAATACATGAATTGAAATTGAACATGTTTTTATCATGCCATAAAGGTAGACTTGAATGAATTGAAAATTCATACGTGGAGCATGTTCTAAAGTACATATGACACGATTAGAGATGATAGCGGTTTATACAGTAAAGTTACATAATTGCATATTAAACCTTGACATGATAATATGCTTCGTACACGAGTTTCATGATAAATGTCATGACTCGACATAAATGATATTTCATCTAGACGATGACATGATATGATACATGAACATATGATAGATATGAAGAGAATTGTGAACTTACACTGTGGTGATCATGATTTCTCTATAAGGAAAAGTGATATGAGATGATAAATTACAGGAGTACGATTATGAAATATAAAGTGAATTGATATGGTGCTTCAATTGGACATGATGTACTCCGAGATAGAGGAAAATATAGACTAATAGTATATGACATTCAATTTGGATACGACAGATTGTTGTGTGATGCACTATAATGTAAGGACAAGAAGATTGAAAAGTGATTATGATGATAATTTTAAAAGTATAAGTGATAGACAGATGACAAGAAATGAGATAATGATATGTTATCGATGAGAAAGGATTAACTGTGATTGCAAATTTGCAAGTTTTAAGCATTGCAGATTAAGACAGTGTAATCCTACTCTTGTATTTATATTAGTATCTTACTGAGCCGTGGTTTTGCTCACCCCACTAAATTTCATCTCTTTCAGATTATTGAAGTTAACATCTGCCATGTGAGCTGCTCAGTGGGCATCGGAGACTGTATATGGACTTGGTACTAGTCTTCTGAGGTATATGTTTCTTATAAATTACTTGTTTACATGTAAGACTTAAATTGAAGCACAGTACATATTCTGTTTAACAAGTCGGGATGTAACTAAGAACTGTTTCCGTGGTTGTTAAATATTTAAATGAAATGACTATAAGTCACCTAAATAGTATAGTAACTACACTGACACCGAATACAAACCTTAAAATGAAAAAGAAAAATTTAGTCCATAAATTTGTAGACTAAGAAAAGTATGAGTATAAAGGAAAGTCGCGGTTTTCGGGTTGTGACAGTAAATACTAATTTACATTAAAGTTTGAAAAATATATTGTAAATATAATATATATTGTAGTATAACATATATATAAATATATATGTAAAGGTTATTTAATTTTAAAGTATATAAATATACATATATATATATCTCTATATATTAGATAGATATTTTGCTATATTATATATATATATATATCTTTATATATAATATATATATAATATAATACTATATATATAAATTAACATTATTATATGTAGAATATATATAGTATAAGTACAAAATATATATTATTATATTATGATATTTATATTATATACATATATTATATATGTATATAATTAATTATATGTAAATCAATTAAAAAAAAAGAAACAAAGAAGAATCGGGAAACCCGATCCTTCCCAAATAAAGGGGTCGACGGCGGCACCCACCGTCGCCGTTGATGAGATAAAGGAGAGAAGAGGAGAGGGGCGCCGGTCGACGAGGAAGGGTGAAGGCCACCGACGACGGTCGAAAACGGAAAGGAAAAACGGAAACAGAACCGGCAAACCGAGAAGGAAAGGAAAAGAGAAGAAACAGCGGTGTTGGTCGGTTCAGGCACCGCCACCGCCACCCGAACCTCGACGGAGGTGAGGGGAAGGAGAAAAGAGCCACCAGTGAGGCCAACGACGGCGGAGGAAGGACGACGGAGGAGGAGAGAAACCGAGGCAAAAACCGAGTAGATCCGTCGCCGTGCCACCGATCCAGGCCGAACGGAGGCCACCGGCAGCTTTGCCTTGATGCCGGCCAGCTAAGGGAAGGCTGAACCGCCGGAGAACCGGTTGCCGGAGAAGAACCGGCTATGGAGGAGGCTGACCGGTCTGGAACCGGTCTGAACCAGAAAAGAAAGAAAAGAAAAAAAAAGAAGAAAGAAGAAAAGAAAAAAGGAAAAAGAAAAAGAAAAGAGAAAAAGAAAGAAAAGAGGAAAAAAAAGAAAGAGGAAAAGAAAAGGAATTCCTAGAATTTAGAAAATTCCCGGGAATTCGGAAATCCGAAAAAGCCCGGGCACTCGGTAAGGATTTCGGAAATTAATTCCGAATAATTAATTTGAATAAATTATGAAAAAATTCTAATTTTTAGAATTTTAATTTCCAGAAAATTTCCTCGATAATCGAGCAGATGGAATCGGGCGAGGTGAACACGGGTGCGACCTTCGAGAGGCAGTCGTCAACCCGAGACAGGTAAGGGAGACATGTGCAGCCTGTAAGGATATTTGGCACACATGTTTTAAATTATGCATTTAATTTTATAAATGCTATTGATAATGATTGGTTGGAAAAATTGTGGTGATTTACCGGTTGAGATTTAAATTGTATTTTCCGTGCAGGAGGCTAGCCAATCGGCAGCCGTTATACTGCCGAAAATTATTGGAAAAATTACCGAAAATCATAATGATTTTTCATCACGAGAAACGATTTTCAATACGAAAATCGAGAAATCGATTAGTTTTTCAGAAAACATGAATATACTGATGTTTAATTTTAAATTATTCATGTTTTTGAAAATGGTGAAAAAGGAAATCACCTAAATTTATTCTGATAGGTGATATTTCACGTGAAATGAGGTGTAAAATGAAAAGGACCAAAGTAAATATTTTACTAATCTTTCTTCAAATATTCACTTGATTTTATAAATAACCTTTATGGGTTCAATGGTAAGAACAAGTGTTTATAGAAAATTCCATAAAAGCAATAAAAGGTGAAAAACAGTGTTTTGAGACTAAAAGGTCTCCGCATGTGTTTACATAGAAAACACAGGACGGGAGTGGTGATTTGGAAGATAAATATTTTGATTTTTCATAAATCATAAAAATAATTGATTTGAATCCCGATAACTTTGAAAATCATGTTTTTCATAGAAAGCACGGAAAAGCGTGCGTATATGTTTTACGGTGAAAATGGACAGTTATGACCTTTTATGTTTTACAGTGATTATTTTATAAACTGTTTTCACCATATGGAAAATATGATTTATGATGTTCTATAATGTTTAGAATATTTTCAGGAATGATGACCCTAGTATGAATATTTTATAAATGTTATTCATAAGATGAAAATATTTTCCTTATAAATATTTGTGGATTAATTAAACTTATATTTACTGAAAGTGATTTCATAAATGGGGTCTATATCACGTGTTTACTGTTTTGAGACTGTTAGGCCCTATATCATGCTCACGTGTCACGTGTTAGTGCTGATAGATACTGATCCTATTATCAGCGTCCCAGTGGACAACTGATCAGTGCACACTGCGGACCCCATAGACTATGGCCATAGATCTCATGTGTTTCCCCTATTAGGGATGATATAATTATAGCATGATATATTTAGGGTGTTGCCTGGTCTCCATGATATTGAACTGAAAGCTACCGTATACTGTTTACTGAACTGGTAGCTATTGTTTACTGTTTATTGACTGAACCGTATCAAGATATTGTTTTACTGATTTGCAAAATACTGTTTTACCGAATGGTACTGTATTGAATATTACTGTTTTACGGAATTGTAAGATACGGTTACTGTACTGATGAGAAAGAAAGTAAACTACAAGTTTTGCTACTATACTGTCATGTGTTTTAACTGTACTGAAGGAAACCACTGTTTTATTACTAAACTGTCACGTGTTTTAAATTATACGGAAGTGAAAAGAAATAAGGGGTTTACTATGTGAAAACGAAAATTATATCGTTTTGAGAACAAAGAATATAGTACTCTCTACAGTTACTTCTAGGTTCCGGGACAAGACATGTATTCTAAAATACCTGCCTTACTCCATCCGGATCCCTAGCCGACTGTAGTATCCTTCCTACATGTGAGCCTAGAGCCAGCTAGGAAGATTTAAAGAAAGTAAAAAAAATTTATTTTCAGCATATAGGTAGTTGAATATCAAGTGTTGCATATAACTCTCTTACTAAGTTGTGGTTTGCTCACCCCTTAATATTAACATTTCAGATTTTCGAGAACTAAGAGATCTGACATCTGAGGATTTTGAGCTGCGCATTTGGAGACACTGCGGCAGCTTGATTTATAATATGAGGTATGATCATTTATTTTCTGTATTTAGACTTACTTTCAGTACTACTGTGATAACCGTAAATTTTTTCAATTATTGGAAATAATAAATATTGAAAATAAATATTAAAGAAAATAGATAAGAGGAAATAAATAAATTAAAGTAAATAAATAAAATTTATTTACGAGATGAGAATATAGTTGAAATTCCCGAAATTAAGAAAAGTGAGGAAAATTAAATTGGAATAAGAAATGAAGAAGGAAATTTAAATTGGATAAAAGGAAATCCAAATTGAATAAGAAAATGAAAATGCGTATAGTTATATATTTATATAATTATATTATATAAATATATATTTTTATATATAAATACATATGTACATAAATGAAATATATGTATATGTTATACATATATATTGATGTATAATATATATATTGATTTATATATATTATTTATACTATTAAGAAAGTACATATGTATATGCTTATATATTTATATATATAAATATATAAATATGAACATTATTTTATGTTAAAGTGTAAATATATATATATGTATTTTGATTAAAAAAAATATGTATTTAAATATATATTTTAACTAGTGTAATTATATATGTATATATATTTAATTATATGTATATGTATAATTATAAAACAAAAAAAAATAAACAAAAGAAGAAAAGAAACCCGATTCCCCTTTTTCAGACGAGGCCGACGGCAGCAACCGCTGCCGCCGTCGGCGAGAAAACGAGGAGGCGAGAGAGACAGAGGGAAGAGGTTGGCGAGATGAGGAAGAGAAAGAGAAGAATCGGCGGCGACAGAGAAGGAATCGGCGCGAAACAGAGAAGGAAAAACCGAGAAAGAAAGAGAAGAGGGAATCGGCGGTGCGGGCCGTTCCAGGCACCGCCACCCCAACCCGAACCTCGACGGAGGTGAGGGGAAGATGAAGGAGACCACCGGCGAGATCAACGGCGGTCGAGGAAGGACGAACGGAGGAAGAAAGGAGGCGAAACCCATCTTTCTAGGTCCGGCACCATTGCCGACGATGGGGAAGAACGGAGGCCAGATCCAGCTTCGTCGCCACCTCGGCCAGCTGTGGGAGGCCAGAACCGGTGGGGAATCGGTCACCGGCTGAAGACCGGCCATAAGGGAGGCCAAACCGGTCTGACTGGTCTGAATCGGTCAGAGCAGGAAAAAAAAAGAGAAAAGAAAAAGAAAAGGAAAAAGAAAAAGAAAAGAGAAAGGAAAGAAAAGAGGAAAAAGGAAGAAAAAGAGGAAAAAAGGAGAATTTCGGGAATTTGAAAAATTCCCCGAAATTAGACAACCCGGGATTTACGAAAATTCGGTAAGAAATTTTCCGGAGATTTAATTTTCAGAAAAATTAAATAAATTATGAAAAATTCTAAAAAATTAGAATTTTAATTACAGAAATTATTTTCAGCAATCGGGATAAGGAATCGGGAAAAATGGAGTGCGGGCGCGATCGATAAGCGAAATTCGTCAACCCGGAAAAAGGTAAGGGATGCATGTGCAGCACTGTAAGGATACTTAGTCTGCATAATTTAATTTGAAATATTTTATGCAATTATTTTATGAAAATTATTATGATGCATGATTTGCTGAAAATAATTTGGGAAGAAGTACTGGCTGAAAGATTTTAAACTGTATTTTTCGTGCAGGAGGTTAGTGAATCGACAGCTGTTATGCTGCCGAAAATTTTAGAAAAACTTTGTAAAATCATATTAAATGATTTTATTTCCGAATTTCGATAGTAAATCACGAAACATGAGGAAATTACTAAAATTTCATAAAACATGAATATAATGAGATGAAATTCTAAAATGTTCATGTATTCGAGAATGGTGATAATGAAACCACCGAACATTCTCGAAATAGATAAATTACACGAATTACGAGACGAAAGTTGAAGTGAAATATAGTGAGTATTCTTATGAATATTCTTATAAATATTCACTAAAGGATTTTAACCCTTATGGTTTTAAATTATGGAATTTTATATTTATATAAATTCCATAAAGTTGTATTTTATGATGAGAATTACGATTTTGAGACTGGTTGGTATTCTTATCATGCTGATGCATGATATGTGATATGTTTAGTCCCGGTCGACGTCTAATCAGTGATCCACCGAGGACAATATAGGTTATGGTCATAGGTTTGATCGGTGTATTTCCTTACCCTCCGAGGTATATAGTATGATAAGATTGATGTCTATTTTAGACTCCATAAATGATAGGTAATATGTTTTCAAAAGGAAGAAATGATAATTCTAATATTCTTTCTATGGTCTCAAATGAAATATTAGATCATAAGTACCACATGAGATCTGATAAGACAGTGGAAGGTACATATGGCATAAAGGCCAAACCGAGCAGAGACTCGATGATTGAACCGTGGGAGCCACCTCTAGAGTCCTTCGGGAACTAAGTGCTACACGTGTTCTGATGTTTCAGTACAAGCCATACCGAGCAGAGACTCGATGATTGAACCGTGGGAGCCACCTCTAGAGTCCTTCGGGAACTAAGTGCTACACGTGTTCTGATGTTTCAATACAGGCCAAACCGAGCAGAGACTCGATGATTGAACCGTGGGAGCCACCTCTAGAGTCCTTCGGGAACTAAGTGCTACACGTGTTCTGATGTTTCAGTACAGGCCATACCGAGCAGAGACTCGATGATTGAACCGTGGGAGCCACCTCTAGAGTCCTTCGGGAACTAAGTGCTACACGTGTTCCGATGTTTCAGTACAGGCCATACCGAGCAGAGACTCGATGATTGAACCGTGGGAGCCACCTCTGGAGTCCTTTGGGAACTAAGTGCTACACGTGTTCCGATGTTTTAGTAAAGGCCAAAACCGAGCAGAGACTCGATGACTGTACCGTGGGAGCCACCTTTAGAGTATTTCGGGAACTAAGTGCTACACGAGTTCTGATGAGTTAGTAAGAAATTCTGTAGGATATTGTGATGATAAGTAAGTGATTGTGATTCGTGAATTCGACAAATGTCAAAGGATGAAATAGATCTGGTGCATATGACATATGATGTGTGTGATATATCGGATGAGTAAGGCACTGGGGTGGTAAATACCTGGTTAACAGAGATCTAGGCACTCCCGGTCCTTACAATAAGTTCGTTTCTTTCACACTTAATCATACTAATAAAAAGAATGATGCCTTGTGAACTTAAGAATGAAATATATTTTAATAGCTTATTTTGCTTTTTAAAGTACGGTACTAATTAAAAGAGTACATTAAAACATGAAATGAGTTTTAAAGAAATAAGATGATGATTTAACTAATATTCTTTCCAAGGAATATACGAATATTAATTATTTCATTTAAATGCTTTGTTTCGTAGAAGCATTATTTTGAAAAGAGTATGAAAAAAATTATGGAAGTTTTGAAAAAGGAAGAGGATTGATTAATTCAAAACGAAATGAAAATTTCTCTCTACAGTTGCTTTCCGTAACAAGTATGGTATTCTAAAATACCTACCTTACTCTATTCGGATCCCTAGCCGACTGTAGTATCCTTCCTACATGCGAGCCTAGAGCCCATAGGAAAAAAAAGATTTTCAGCATATAGGAAGCTGAGTATCAGTGCGGCATATAATTCTCTTACTGAGCCGTGGTTTTGCTCGCCCCTTAATATTAAACATCTCAGGTTCTGATACTTGTGAGTTCGGTGGATTGTGGATACCAGCTGTACACGAAGAAAGATGTGACAGACCGACTGAGTTATTTGAGGTATGATCATTTATTCTCTGTATTTAGACATGTCAACAGTACTACTTATCTGATTAATTACGATAGGGGATGTGTATAATATAAACAATATTATGTAAAATTGTTTAATAGTCAGTACAAGTGAAGTATCGCAGACAGCCCAACCGGTTAAGTTGTGTATAAGAAGATGAAAAATGTGGTCACGGGTCGTGACAGATTTAATGGTATCAGAGCATTGGTTGGCCTGATGTCTGTGGAAACTTTAGAAAGAAAAGAGTTAAACATACCCGGTAGTACTGTGTTGTCTGAATACATAGAGAAAATAAATGATTGTAAATGGGGTAAAATGATTTAAAGGGAGTGAGAAAGTATAAACTGAGAATGTTAAAGAAGAAAATAGGCTCAGAAATTATCAAAAAAATTGGTGATTCTTCTAATCTATATGAAGGCATGTTCGGTAAGGAACAGAAATGGACTCGGTAGGCCCGACCAGTACTTTTCTGTCCGAACCGTACTGAGACCTGAAAGTGATGGTATAAAATAGGGGAATAAAATATCATCATTAAATAGACTTTAAGATCACCGATTGAGGGTAATTTGAAGAGAGAGAAAATTTTTAGCCAAAAATGATCAAAATACCCCTACCCCAAAATGTTACAGGAAGTCAAAATAGATCACCAGAAGTTGGAATTGACCAATTTGACAGAGAAATTAATGATATAAAGTTAAATTACAAGCAAAATAATTCAATTGTGGATTTTAGTGAATTTCTCTATCAAAATTAAATGAGATCCAAATTGCTAGTATAAGTATCAGCAAGAATACTATTAGCATACAGATCATGAGATCATTGATTTGAATGTATATTAAGGAGAAAGAAATAAATGTCGAAATGACGAAAATGCCCCTATATTGGGCGATGTTCGGAATAGTGTTAAAAACTGAGCTGAATTGGAATCCATTGATAGTAATGGAATTATTAATGGCATAGAAGATGTCATATGAATCTAACGATCCCTATTACTGATTCCACTAACACTTAAATTACGGATGCGAAAGAAAAACCCCGAGTGGACTGTGGGCCATAGGGGATAACAGTACGGTTGAGTGAGGTGGCCAGGGCCCCCCACGAGTGGACTTTGGGCCATAGTGGTAAATCCTGGGCTTCACAATAAAACGAGTACGGATGAGTGAAGTGGCTCGGTAAATCCCTGAAAGAAACGGTAAATCCGGGGCTTCACAATAAAACGGTATGATGCGATCCAAAGAGTGTAGTGGAATGTCATCAGATGTTTGACCTGGTTATTGACTGTAAGGGTCGAAAAATTAAGAGTGTATTGAATGGGATCGTTAAATACTATGAAAAGTGAAATGATTACAAGAATTAACTGATGAGGTGAAAAGTACAGATAATGAAATACATACTGGTGTGATTACTTATGGTTCTGTACGTTTTCATTTCTTTGAGGTATCAAACAGATAATCGTACATAGAACCGACGTATCTTGGAATATGTGCTACAGAATGAGGTACTGTTCGGAGTACTGTGAATTAGAGGATAATTATAAGAACAGTCAAGTGATAAAAAGAAGATGATCGCTAACCTAAGTTCTTCAGGACCCTTGAGACAGAACTGTGGTGGGCGACCCGTAGTGGATCATGTGTTGTGAGATATAGACGAACTATCTCATCGCCGACTCACTAGTAAGGGTAAACCTGAGGCGAAAGGATCGCCTAGGGAATGCTCGTCGATGGTCGATATGAACGGGCGAGGCTCTTATAAGTATCTCAATGGTAACCCGAGTGTAAGGAACTAGGTACGTAAGGGTGCCAAGGTTCAAACCTCGTGGAGAATATACTCAAAGGAACTAAGCTTGAATTCAGTAAATGGAAATAGTTTTAGAGTGAATAACGGAATTGAAGCGGGTAGCTGTGAAGTGTGTTGAGAATCATTGTAATTGATACAGCTTACCAGAATGAGATTCATAACGCTGTAAAGTATGACTAGGTAATGAAATCAAGGTAGAGTATGTATCAAAATGATTTGAATATGGAATGTCTCTGCCTTGAAACTACACTGTGAAATGATGGGAAACAATGATGAAGGTCCAAAATGATAAAAGAAGTGTGGTTAAAGAAACTGTCGGTTGAGAATCCCAATAAATTCCAAAGTAACATAGATTGAGAAATCAGGTTAATGTTGATTCGATCGTGGATATGAAATTTATTCTTAAGCTTGTATCGAAGAATATGGAAGAAATCCAACAAGCTTAAGAAAAGAATTTTTGGAAAATATTGTGGATGATGAAATTCACATTTATCGATGTAGAGGATGGAAATACAAATGACATGATTTAAGGATGAATTAAATGATATATTAACATTTTTATTATACACTAAAGTTCGTATGAAGAACAAATAAATATCTATATGGAAGTGATGCCTTAAATATGATTTAATCGGAGATGTACAAGGAGATTATAAGAGCAATCTTTGTAAAAGGCATCATCAGATGAAAAGTTAAAGAACGATGGTCACAAGATGATAAGAAAGGTACGATTAAAGAAAGTATCAGATTTGATTTCCGATAAAACTTCCAAAGTTATATAAATTAGAGGAATCGAGATAACACTGATTTGATTTTAAATATGAAGTTAAATTCTAAGCTTATATCGAAAGATGTAGAAAGAATCTGAAAAGCTTAAGAAAATAACTCTGGAAAATGTGTGAATAATGAAATTCACGTGTAGAAGTCTGGATGACGAAAATGCTGATAATGAAAAAATTGAGAATAATGGAGTTATCTGTATAGGTGTAAATGAGAGAAATACAAATGATATTGAGTTGTAGACGAATCAAAAAGGATATATTAAATTTCTATCATTGATGAAGTCTGGTGAAGAACAAGTATTCATCTACGTGAAAATAGACGCTTTATTAATCTGATTAGATATACGTGAGGAGTAAATAAGACTAGCCTCAGTATAAAGCGTCATTAGATAAAAGATTGAAGATTGCTGTCCATAAGATAATGATTCGAACTCGGAGTGAATTTTACGAGTTCCTATTGAAGTTACAAGGGTAATGAGTTGCCTTGTGAAGTATATAAGCCTGAAGAATGAGGCATTCTTACATGAGTAAATAGTTGAAATATTGATAGAGTCTAAAGTATAAATGGAACATGAGCAGCATTGTAATATGATCCTTAGACTCTTAAAGGCTGTGAAATTGTGCTAAGATTAGCAACTAAGAAATTTGGCTAGATAGTATCTCTTCTTGAGATATAAAATCTCGAAACGACAGGATGACAGTGAACCTGTCTATGATATACAGATAATGATTGAGATATAAAAGTAATGAGTCTAGCTAAATCCTGTCAGCCTATAAAAGAGTGATGAGACTAGCTGCTCTATAGAGGAGATCTAATTAAAGAAATTAAAGTCGGTAGATGGATAGTGTAAAGAAAAAGATGGTATGCAAGATTTTAAAAGATCTTAACAGTATAGTACCATATCAATTGAGAAAAACCGACAAAAAGGGATGAGAGTAAGAATATGAAGACGAAAGTGAAAGTGGAATAAGGAAATAAATTGCATGATGAGAAGGGAACATCAATATGAAACAGTTCCCGAAGTTAAGACTGAGGGTGATTTGTGTTGGTTATCACATCAAAAGGGAAGGCTTCGAACCTCGGACCTCTTGGTCTTGAACAGAGGACTTTTCCAATCAGGATACTCATTTCATATATATATATATATATACATATATATATATATTAATTGGAGATTTAAAGACCATACTACATGAAGAGAAAATGATAGTCTCATGAATTATGATCGTAAGAGATGATCTATAGTAAAGTCGGCAAATGAGATGCAGCCTTGATAGAATAAGTGTGAAAATGAATATTGTGGACAATAAAGAGTCCAAAAGAGAAACGATGATATGGAAGTGATTAAATACTGATGATCTAAATAGAATCACTTTCCATTATCAGACATCTAGATCTTCAGTGCCTTAGTCGCAGTATAAGTGTTAAACGGTGTGAATGTGTATGTACAGTTCCAGTGAGCCTTACATGTGATGGGAGTCTCTGTGTTGCCATATGCTAATGAGAGATAGCAAAAGGCTTTGAGATCCCAAGTGTATGGATAGCACCGCTCCATACTGATATATATTTATATATATGAGCGTGAGATGTAACCGCTCCATGATATTGAGAGAGTGTTGGCACGAGATGTGAAAGCTATTGGGACACTTACATATAATTGATTGACATGAGTACATAATAGTACCAAATTATATCGACTCGGCATTAAGTGAGAAGAATGGAAGATGAACAACATAGATCAGCTGTAATATTAAAATATTATGTATGGCTCTTATATGAAAAGAGTAAAAGTGAATAACTCTCGATTTAAGAGAATGAAATTTCATGAGCATGGACATATATGATGAAAGACAGCATGTAGTGGTCTAAAGTACTATTGATGATGAAAGTGTACTAGCAGTATTATTTGGAGGATGAACTAAAGGTCAGAAGCCATAAGTATACGGCATGTACCACCTTTGGACTTAAGTTAAATTCGGAGGACCGAATTTCTTAAGGTGGGGAGGATGTGATAACCGTAAATTTTTCAATTATTGGAAATAATAAATATTGAAAATAAATATTAAAGAAAATAGATAAGAGGAAATAAATAAATTAAAGTAAATAAATAAAATTTATTTACGAGATGGGAATATAGTTGAAATTCCTGAAATTAAGAAAAGTGAGGAAAATTAAATTGGAATAAGAAATGAAGAAGGAAATTTAAATTGGATAAAAGGAAATCCAAATTGAATAAGAAAATGAAAATGTGTATAGTTATATATTTATATAATTATATTATATAAATATATTTTGTTATATATAAATACATATGTACATAAATGAAATATATGTATATGACATATATATTGATGTATAATATATATATTGATTTATATATATTATTTATACTATTAAGAAAGTACATATGTATATGCTTATATATTTATATATATAAATATATAAGTATGAACATTATTTTATGTTAAAGTGTAAATATATATATGTATTTTGATAAAAAAAAATATGTATTTAAATATATATTTTAACTAGTGTAATTATATATGTATATGTATAATTATAAAACAAAAAAAAATAAACAAAAGAAGAAAAGAAACCCGATTCCCCTTTTTCAGACGAGGCCGACGGCAGCAACGGCTGCTGCCGTCGGCGAGAAAACGAGGAGGCGAGAGAGACAGAGGGAAGAGGTTGGCGAGATGAGGAAGAGAAAGAGAAGAATCGTCGGCGACAGAGAAGGAATTAGCGTGAAACAGAGAAGGAAAAACCGAGAAAGAAAGAGAAGAGGGAATCGGCGGTGCCGGCCGTTCCAGGCACCGCCACCCCAACCTGAACCTCGGCAGAGGTGAGGGGAAGATGAAGGAGGCCACCGGCGAGATCAACGGCAGTCGAGGAAGGACGAACGGAGGAAGAAAGGAGGCGAAACCCATCCTTCTAGGTCCGGCACAATTGCCGACGATGGGGAAGAACGGAGGCCAGATCCAGCTTCGTCCCCACCTCGGCCAGCTGTGGGAGGCCAGAATCGACGGAGAACCGATCACCGGCAAAAGACCGGCCATAAGGGAGGCCAAACCGGTCTGACTGGTCTGAATCGGTCAGAGCAGGAAAAAAAAAGAGAAAAGAAAAAGAAAAGGAAAAAGAAAAAGAAAAGAGAAAGGAAAGAAAAGAGGAAAAAGGAAGAAAAAGAGGAAAAAAGGAGAATTTCGGGAATTTGGAAAATTCCCGGAAATTCGACAACCCGGGATTTACGAAAATTCGGTAAGAAATTTTCCGGAGATTTAATTTTCAGAAAAATTAAATAAATTATGAAAAATTCTAAAAAATTAGAATTTTAATTACAGAAATTATTTTCAGCAATCGGGATAAGGAATTGGAAGAAATGGAGTGAGGGCGCGATCGATAAGCGGAATTCGCCGACCCGAAAAAAGGTAAGGGATGCATGTGCAGCACTGTAAGGATACTCAGTCTGCATAATTTAATTTGAAATATTTTATGCAATTATTTTATGAAAATTATTATGATGCATGATTTGCTGAAAATAATTTGGGAAGAAGTACTGGCTGAAAGATTTTAAACTTTATTTTCCGTGCAGGAGGTTAGTGAATCGACAGCTGTTATGCTGCCAAAAATTTTAGAAAAACTTTATAAAATCATATTAAATGATTTTATTTCCGAATTTCGATAGTAAATCACGAAACATGAGGAAATTACTAAAATTTCATAAAACATGAATATAATGAGATGAAATTCTAAAATGTTCATGTATTCGAGAATGGTGATAATGAAACCACCGAACATTCTCGAAATAGATAAATTACACGAATTACGAGACGAAAGTTGAAGTGAAATATAGTGAGTATTCTTATGAGTATTCTTATGAATATTCTTATGAATATTCACTAAAGGATTGTAACCCTTATGGTTTTAAATTATGGAATTTTATATTTATATAAATTCCATAAAGGTGTATTTTATGATGAGAATTACGGTTTTGAGACTGGTTGGTATTCTTATTATGCTGATGCATGATATGTGATATGTTTAGTCCCGGTCGACGTCTAATCAGTGATCCACCGAGGAAAATATAGATTATGGTCATTGGTTTGACCGGTGTATTTCCTTACCCTCCGAGGTATATAGTATGATAAGATTGATGTCTATCTTAGACTCCATAAATGATAGGTAATATGTTTTCAAAAGGAAGAAATGATAATTCTAATATTCTTTCTATGGTCTCAAATGAAATATTAGATCATAAGTACCACATGAGATCTGATAAGACAGTGGAAGGTACATATGGCATAAAGGCCAAACCGAGCAGAGACTCGATGATTGAACCGTGGGAGCCACCTCTAGAGTCCTTCCGGAACTAAGTGCTACATGTGTTCTGATGTTTCAGTACAAGCCATACCGAGCAGAGACTCGATGATTGAACCGTGGGAGCCACCTCTAGAGTCCTTCGGGAACTAAGTGCTACACGTGTTCTGATGTTTCAGTACAGGCCAAACCGAGCAGAGACTCGATGATTGAACCGTGGGAGCCACCTCTAGAGTCCTTCGGGAACTAAGTGCTACACGTGTTCCGATGTTTTAGTAAAGGCCAAACCGAGCAGAGACTCGACGACTGTACCGTGGGAGCCACCTCTAGAGTCCTTCGGGAACTAAGTGCTACACGAGTTCTGATGAGTTAGTAAGAAATTCTGTAGGATATTGTGATGATAAGTAAGTGATTGTGATTCGTGAATTCGACAAATGTCAAAGGATGAAATAGATCTGGTGCATATGACATATGATGTGTGTGATATATCGGATGAGTAAGGCACTGGGGTGGTAAATCCCTGGTTAACAGAGATCTAGGCACTCCCGGTCCTTACAATAAGTTCGTTTCTTTCACACTTAATCATACTAATAAAAAGAATGATGCCTTGTGAACTTAAGAATGAAATAGATTTTAATAGCTTATTTTGCTTTTTAAAGTACAGTACTAATTAAAAGAGTACATTAAAACATGAAATGAGTTTTAAAGAAATAAGATGATGATTTAACTAATATTCTTTCCAAGGAATATACGAATATTAATTATTTCATTTAAATGCTTTGTTTTGTAGAAGCATTATTTTGAAAAGAATATGAAAAAAATTATGGAAGTTTTGAAAAAGGAAGAGGATTGATTAATTCAAAACGAAATGAAAATTTCTCTCTACAGTTGCTTCTAGGTTCCGTAACAAGTATGGTATTCTAAAATACTTACCTTACTCTATTCGGATCCCTAACCGACTGTAGTATCCTTCCTACATGCGAGCCTAGAGCCCATAGGAAAAAAAAAGATTTTCAGCATATAGGAAGCTGAGTATCAAGTGAGGCATATAATTCTCTTACTGAGCCGTGGTTTTGCTCACCCCTTAATATTAAACATCTCAGGTTCTGATGCTTGTGAGTTCGGTGGATTGTGGATCCCAGCTGTACACGAAGAAAGATGTGACAGACCGACTGAGTTATTTGAGGTATGATCATTTATTCTCTGTATTTAGACATGTCAACAGTACTACTTATCTGATTAATTACGATAGGGGATGTGTATAATATAAACAATATTATGTAAAATTGTTTAATAGTCAGTACAAGTGAAGTATCGCAGACAGCCCAACCGGTTAAGTTGTGTATAAGAAGATGAAAAATGTGGTCACGGGTCGTGACAACTACTTTCTTGAGCATTAAAATAAGGGATGTAATTGATATTACGAATTTTATAATTAATAGTTAAATGAATAGGAAAACTGAAGTATCACAGACAGCCCAACCGGATAAGTTGTATAGAAATAAGTGAAAAATGTGGTCACCAGATGTGACAACTGTACACATGTCTAAATACAGAAAATAATTGATCATACCTCATAAATCTCAGTCAGTAGTCATAATCCATAAATGTCGGATCTCACAATCATCAAAACCTGAAATGTTAATATTGGGGAGTGAGCAAACCACGGTTCAGTAAGAGAGTTACATGTCACACTTGATATTCAGCTATCTATATGCTGAAAATTTTTTTTTATTTATTTTCTTTAAAATCTTCCTAACTGGCTCTAGGCTCACATGTAGGAAGGATACTACAGTCGGCTAGAGATCCAGATAGAATAAGGTAGGTATTTTAGAATACCATACTTGTTCCGGAACCTAGAAGCAACTGTAGAGAATACTAAATTTATTGTTTTTAAAACGATTTGATTTTTGTTTTTCCACAGAGTAAATCACTTATTTCTTTTCACTTCAGTATACTTTAAAACACATGGCAGTTCAGTAATAAAAATAGTGGTTTACTTCTCTTCTCTTCAGTACAGTAAAAACAGTACAGTACAGTGATTTGTAAATATCCAATCATTGGATAATTACTTCTTCGATTATCTTTATCGTAGAAATAATTTCTTATGTTATTTTTTAGAATAAATATTTATTTCTCTTTTCAAATCAGTAACCGTATCATATTAAAACCCCGTAAGAAATGCATTTAAAATAGTCATAGTATCGATATATGCAGAAAACAAATGCCATAATAATGCATTTCATACTTTAAATCATTGTATGAATTCTTTAATACATATATCAAAAATTCATACTTGTTTCAAACATACATCATACTTTAGAAACTTAACATCATAATTAATAAAACTTATCATACAGTTCATGGAGACTAGGCAGAATCATATAGCCAGTATTCAGGTCATGACACTTACTTCATCCTCCGAAGAGGGAACAGAACATCATCCTTCGAAGAGGGAACAGAATACCTATGGCCATGGTATGGCCTGTAGACCTGATCAAGGTCGTACAGCGAACATTGCACCACGAAGGACCAACATACCCACAAGGTGATATGGATCTCACCGAAAGAAGATGAGGTTCAATGAAGAAGACGAAGAACACTTGAAGAAAAACAATAACAAGTTAAAAACGCAGCAAAGAAAAACAAAAATTAGAAGTAAAACCAAGATCCGTTGTGTAGAAACACAAGAACCTATGGTATTGTACCAAAACACATTGCTTAGAAAAGCAAGAACCTATGGTATATATTGGTGGAAGGTAGAAGAACGCCACAAGGAAGACCTTGATAAGTTTAAGAGTTCTCAAGAGAACCAAAGAGAAGAAGTCTCTCAATTTTATTACTAAAATCAATTGTGTTCCTCCCAAAGGGTTACATAACTATTTATAGGCAACTAGCTAACTTGCAGCATAAGTAATAGGAATCCTAAACTTGCAGAATAGGAAATAGCAAACTTGCAGAACAAGCAATAGAAATCCTACTCTCCTAACTTGCAGAACAACTATTAGAAGTCTACAAAATATATTATTTAAAAAGGAATTGGGCTTAAATTAAAATAAAACAACGTTCAGCCCAATAATACTTAACTAAATAAAATATGCATCCAGCCTAATTGCATTTCGGCCCAATACTTGTGTGTGTGTCTTCAAGAAGGTTGAACTTGGGCTTGGATCATGTTGTAGAAGACTTTATCATCCTCCATGCTCAAGCTTTGTTGGGCATTCTCTTTAGCAATATTAATGAAACCAACCAAGACTTTTTGCATTATCTTTGATTTAGCTCTTGTAATTGGACCTCCATGGATGCTCAAAGGATCATGAACATCACGAACATGACTTGAGCTATGTGAGCTTGATGGGTCTCCATCATTCCCCCTCTCCTCGAAAGGATTTATCCTCAAATCAGAATCACCTATATCAATATCAAAGGGAGAAAGATCAGAAACATTAAATGTAGCACTAACATTATACTTACCTAGAAGATCCAATTTATAAGCATTGTCATTGATCTTCTCAATCACTTGGAATGGTCCATCTCCTCGAGGTTGCAACTTGTAGCGACGTTGAGCAAGAAATCTCTCTTTTCGCATATGTACCCAAACCCAATCACCAGGTTCAAAGACAACTTTCTTGCGATGCTTGTTGGCTTGAGTAGCATATTGCTTAGTCCTCTTCTTAATGTTTTGACGTACCTTCTCATGTAGTTGCTTAACAAAATCAGCTTTCTTTTCCCCATCCAAACTAGCTCTCTTCTCAATAGGTAGTGGTAAAAGATCCAATGGAATGAGTGGATTAAAACCATAGACAACTTCAAATGGAGAATAACTAGTAGTAGAATGCACACTTCTATTGTAAGCAAACTCCACGTGAGGCAAACAATCTTCCCAATTCTTCAAATTCTTTTGAATAATGAACCTCAACAATGTAGACAAAGTACGATTGACTACTTCAGTTTGACCATCGGTTTGTGGATGACAAGTAGTGGAAAACAATAGCTTTATTCCTAACTTTTCTCATAATGTTTTCCAAAAGTAACTAAGGAACTTCACATCACGGTCAGAAACAATGGTCCTCGGAACACCATGTAGACGAACAATTTCGTTGAAGAATAAATCGACAATGTTGCTTGAATCATCTGTCTTGTGACAAGCAATGAAGTGAGCCATCTTAGAGAACCTGTCAACAACAAAAAAAATAGAATCTCTACCTCTCTTTGTTCTTCGCAACCCCAAAACAAAGTCCATAGAAATGTCAGTCCAAGAAGCAGTAGGAATAGGCAATGGAGTATAAAGACTATGATTCATAACTCTAGACTTAGCTTGTTTACAAGTGACACATCTCTCACAATTTTTCAACATCTCTTTTCATGTTAGGCCAAAAGAAGTGATCATGCAATATATCTAAAGTTTTCTTTACTCCAAAATGTCCTATTAACCCACCACTATGGGTTTCTCTAACAAGTAATTCTCTTAAAGAACTCCTAGGCACACATAATCTATTTTCCCTAAATAAGAATCCATCATGCCTATAAAACTTTCCAAAACCAGTTTTCTCACATGCAATGAACACATTTTCAAAATCCTCATCCGTAGCATACAAGTCTTTAATATACTCAAATCCAAGTAGTTTTGCATAAAGAGTAGTGATTTGTGAAATCCCCAATTTCATGTAATTCCTCTATAATTGTAAAATGTTGTAAGTTGAAAGAATTAAATAAATATGAAAATTTGATGTATAAAGATTATATGAGATATAGATGGAATAAAAAGGAATTGAGGGTCAAAGGGTCAATGGCTGAGTTGGTTAAGAAATCAATATCAGAATTTTGTAATTAAATGATATGTGTGGCTGACATGAGGAAGGAAAGAAGAACAAGAATTAATTGGTAGTCAAATGAGTCAAATGAGCCAAAGGGATATTGGTGGCTGAGATAAATGATAAGATGAACATGCATTTAATGCAATTTTACAAAGTCATCATCTTCATCTCATCATCCATACGCCAGCTTCCTTCCAGCCCTTCTTCCTCTCGTTTCCTCTCCAAATTCCTTTAAGTGTTCATTTTCTGACCTTGACAAACCACCATTTCCTGTCATCAGATCGCTAAGTTTCCTAAACAAAAAACGATCCTCATCACTAGCTCTCTCTATGTCTGTAATATGGAAGGCTGAAACAAAGTATTTGAGGAGATCAGAAATCCTGTAAATTTGGCTATTGACAAAGGTAAGAAAAGAAATTGATTCATTTGATTTCGTCCATAATTTGGAGTCATGTGATGTTGGTATAGTATCCTTATGGTGTTGAAATGAAAGAAAGTTAAAGGTTTCAATTTATATGAATTATGCAGTTTTGAAGAAGTGAAGGAAAGAATCGGTGCAACCAAAGGATTTCGTGTTATTTGGCTATTTGAGGTAAGGAATATATGTAACGGACGTAGGGTGACTATGTCCGCATGTTTTAAATGTTTTGGGATGAAACAAAAGCTGGTGTAAGTGCAGGAAATGTAAAATTCGCGGTTTTCGCCCAGTTACGATTTGGCTCGGGGCAGCCGACTGCCCTAAATAGTAGCCGACTGCTCAGAGACAGTCGTGACGTAAATTTTTCCGAAACCGACTTAGAGCAGCCGACTGCTAAAGAGCCAGTCGACTGCATTTTTCCGAGAAACATTCTGTCTGCGGGCCAGTCGACTGCCCCATTTTAGCAGTCAACTGCCCTACTTGCATCCGAAAATTAAATATTTCAAATGCAAAAAGAAAATAAAATTTATTTAATATTTTTATACTAGAGCAGTCGACTGCCCTAAAAGAGCAGTCAACTGCCCCATTTGAAAAATAATAATTTTTAATTTATTTGGATAAATGTATTTGGATTATCATTAAAGAATATAAGAAGGGTTATGAATATCCATGGTTTTACAAGAATGAGTTTTACTTCTCAATATTTTGAGATTAACGACTCCATTGGTGATCATGCATATTACTTGATTATTTGTATTTGGCTGGGGGACTCTAGTTAAGCCCTCAGTACCACAGGTGTCACCTGACTAGTGCACACCGTGGAATATTGACAATGGCCATTAGTCCTTTATATGTGTTTGGCTTAAGGGAGGATCCCTGGCCCATACGTGGGTACGCCACTTTATTTGGTGCATGATTCTATTGGATGTTGACGGTCTCCCCCTATTTGAAGACTATTTGTATATGTAATTTCAAGTTATTTGACAGATATATGTGAAAGTATTTGAGTTATTTGACAGATATATGTGAAAGTATTTGAGTTATTTGAATACGTGCAAGTGACTTCATGTGATTTTATCATGTGTTATATGATATTTGACGAACTTATATGTTATATGTTTTTACAAGAATATTACATGACATTATAGAGCCAAGCAGGAAAACTGCATATAGTGGCATAGTACGCTCTTTTATGTATATTTCTTACTGAGCGTAAACTCATTCCTTTATAATATTTTTCATCCAGATTATTTGCAGTGAAGTCTGCTCTTGGTAGAGGAGCATATATTTGGACTATACGATATTCCTTCGAGGCTAACTTCCAATCCCTTGAAGGTAGATACATTTTGATTATGTAATTCAGACTATAGTACAGTGATGTATATTAGACACATTGGGGATGTAAATTGTTAAAGAGATTAGTACGTAAATTATATTAAAGTTTTAGACTTATGTGTAAGACGATCCTGTATATGTATGAGAAATATATCATCATGTAAACAATATAGTGTTAGCTATATTAAAGAAGAAGGATGCACTGTTGAACAGCCTAACCAAAACTATGGGAAAGAAGAAAAATTTAGTTGGTATTTGGGAGTGACGAGGATGTCACATGATTAGAGTATACCTTCGAGACAATGCACCAGCCATGACATTTTCTTTATTTTGTTTATATTTGATCACATATGGAAATGTCTCAATGAACTCCATCCACTTGGCATGGCGCTTGTTCAACTTGCTTTGTCCTTTCAAGTGCTTCAAGGACTCATGATCAGTGTGGATGACAAATTCCTTGGGCCATAAATAGTGTTGCCATGTTTCCAAGGCCCTCACTAATGCATACATCTCTTTATCATATGTGGGATAGTTAAGGGCAGCTCCACTTAACTTCTCACTGAAAAAAGCAATGGGGCACTTCTCTTGCATTAAAACAACTTTGATACCTATGCTTAAAGCATCATACTCAATCTCAATTGTTTTCTCTTTTTGCCTAGCCTCAGCTTCACTCACTATTCTTTTCTCACTCTCTTTTAATCTCAATTGATTCTCATCTTTCACACTTGAAGCTTGACATGCTACATATACCTTTCCATCCATAGGTAATTCCATACTATCCTCATCATCTTCTAATGGCAATATAGAATCATCATTGGATTCTTCCACGTAGTTGCTATCCAACTTATTATTAGCAACAATACCACATGCATGAGAGGTATTACCTTGGTTTACCTTAGCTAGGGTAGCATCATGTTTCTCCAACTTATCATATTTAACAAACTTCGACTCTATCCTCGAAAGTTGTTGTTGCATGGCTTGGAACATGATCTCAATCTTACTCAAATCAAGCTTTTCACTATTAGAAGACATGATTGTAACTTGCAAGAAACGTTAGAAAAAGAAAAGGACCTCACAAGTATGACCTCACGTGTTTACACTCAATACACACAAGAATGTAACACTCACACTCGTGTTTCACACAATTTTAATATGGCTTTTCTCTACTAATGTTACTCACACACTCTTGCCTTTTTCCCTCACACAACTTTTCTCTATAGGTTCTATATTGAACTCAAGACTCAATCAAAAATCAGCTTATAGAATTCAACTATCACCCAACAATAAACAAGCTGGGTGTTTAGCCAAAGGTGGGGTAGTTTTATCCTTTTTTGCGGTAGGGTCAAAAAAAGTAATTTTAGACAGTATGGTAGAATGGTAACAATGAATTTTCAAATTAGGCAAATAAGAAATCTCAAAGCTCAAGAAAGAATGACTACCTCAAGATTTTGATGAAGCCCACCTCCACGAATTGCCTTTGATGTTGCACTTGCTACACACGATGTAATAAATCCCCTCTTGAATTGATTTTTTCTTTTATCTTTTTTTTTTCGTTTCTTTTTTTTCTCTTTTTTTCTTTTTTTTATATTTTACTAAAGTAAACAAACAATGAAGAAAAAAAACAAAAAGTCTAAATAATAAGAAGAGGTTTACTTGGGGAACAAGGCAACTTTTTGACAAAAACAAGCTAGTTTTGGTTGCAGCTTGTGTGGTAAGGAATGAGAGGGAACAGTGGCTTGTGAAACAAGTAGTCTTTATGTGATATAGAGCTTTTTGAAGGTTTCTTGGCGAGCAAGAAAACCTTTGGGATTTGGTTGCTTGGAGAACAAGATAGGGTTTTCTTGGTGGCTAAGTAAAGAAAATAGGTTTGAGGGACAAACAATATTAGTGGTGGCTTGGAAAAGGATTCAAGATCAAGATTTGTCCAAGACAAGAAGACAAAGAAAAAAAACAAAAACGAAACTCCCACGAATTGAACCTAAGTTCTGATGCCAAATGATATGGACCTCACCGAAAGAAGATGAGGTTCAATGAAGAAGACGAAGAACACTTGAAGAAAAACAATAACAAGTTAAAAACGCAGCAAAGAAAAACAAAAATTAGAAGTAAAACCAAGACCCGTTGTGTAGAAACACAAGAACCTATGGTATTGTACCAAAACCCATTGCTTAGAAAAGCAAGAACCTATGGTATATATTGGTGGAAGGTAGAAGAACGCCACAAGGAAGACCTTGATAAGTTCAAGAGTTCTCAAGAGAACCAAAGAGAAGAAGTCTCTCAATTTTATTACTAAAATCAATTGTGTTCTCCCCAAAGGGTTACATAACTATTTATAGGCAATTAGCTAACTTGCAGCACAAGTAATAGGAATCCTACTTTCCTAACTTGCAGAATAGGAAATAGCAAACTTGCAGAACAAGCAATAGAAATCCTACTCTCCTAACTTGCAGAACAACTAATAGAAGTCTACAAAATATATTATTTAAAAAGGAATTGGGCTTAAATTAAATTAAAACAACGTTCAGCCCAATAATACTTAACTAAATAAAATATGCATCCAGCCTAATTGCATTTCGACCCAATACTTGTGTGTGTGTCTTCAAGAAGGTTGAACTTGGGCTTGGATCATGTTGTAAAAGACTTTATCATCCTCCATGCTTAAGGTTTGTTGGGCATTCTCTTTAGCAATATTAATGAAACCAACCAAGACTTGTTGCATTATCTTTGATTTAGCTCTTGTAATTAGACCTCCATGGATGCTCAAAGGATCACGAACATCACGAACATGACTTGAGCTATGTGAGCTTGATGGGTCTCCATCACAAGGGATGAAAACATACACAATGTGGGCGAGAACATGCACGACGTGGGCTAAGCATATGCCATAAGGATGGAAACATGCACAATGTGGCAAGCATGACAAGCAATAACATAAACTATAGGAAGGCCTTAGTCTCAAATCTCACTTACTTATGTAACTTCTTAAATTATACATTTAGTACAAAATAGTAAGGACCGGGCGTGCCTGGGTCTAAGTTAGCCAAGGGTTTGCCACTCCGATCACTGTTTAGGAAAACATACTTATTTACTTTCATACATAAAAAGCTTATTGAAAAATATGCATAGAAATCATAAGGTTAGTTTAACTAATTGTCAAAAGACTATGGGAATTAATTTCGGAACGAAATTCCTGCTTCAAACATTTCTTTATAAATTGCGATGAAGACAGTTTGCAAAATCATCACTGAAAATATAGAAAGGCAAAACTGTCCTTTTTCCACCATAAAACACATATGTATGCTTTTCCGTGCATTTAATCAAAAACATGGTTTTATAATTATCGGAATTCAAATATATTATTTTTATAATTTATGAAAATAAAATATTTATTTTCTAACTTTAAATTCACATCACCATGTTTTCTTCTAAAAACACGTGTAGAGACCTGTAGTCTCGAAAACATAGTTGTTCATCATTTCTTAACCTTTATGGAATTTTCATAATTAATTATTTCCATAATTAAAACAATAAAGATTTTATATGAAATCCAGTGAATATTTAAGAATATTTACAAAAATATTCACTTCAGTCTCTTTTTCATTTTCTTCTCGTTTCACGTGAAATATCACCTACAGGATGAAATTTCGGTGATTTCCTTTTTATCATTCACGAAAACATGAATATTTTAAGATCAATTATCTTCATGTTTTATGAAATTTACTTAATTTCTCGATTTTCATACCTAAAAATCGTTTCACGTGAAATCAAATCATTTATTATGATTTTCGGTGATTTTCGGTAAATTTTAGTAATTATTCGATAATTTTTCGGCAGTATAACAGCTGCCGATTTGGCTAGCCTCCTGCACGAAAAATACAGTTTATATTTCTCAACTGGTATTTCACTACAATTTGAAACCGATAAATCACCACAAATTTCAAAACTAATCATTGTCAATTGTATTTATAAATTAAATGCATAATTTAAGACATGTGGCCGAATATCCTTACAGGCAGCACATGTCTCCCTTACTTGTTTCGGGTCGGCGACTGCCTCTCGAAGATCGCGCTCATGTTCACCTCGTCTGATTCCATCGGCTCGATCATCGAGGGAATTTTCTGGAAATTAAATTCTAAAATTTAGAATTTTTCCATAATTATTTAAATAAATAAATTATTTAAATAATTTAACATTTTCCGAGATTTCTTACCAATTCCCGTAATTCTTAGGATTTCCCGTAATTTTCGAATCTCGGGAATTTTCCAAATTCCTGGAATTCCTATTTCTCTTTCTCTTTCTCTTTCTTCTTTTCTTTTCTTTTTCCTTTTTCTTTTCTTTTTCTTTTTCTTTTTCCTTTTCTTTCTTTTCCAACCGGACCGGTCATCCCCCCTCACCGGGGGTTTGGTGGCTCAGCAGCTAGCCAGTACCACGGCGAAGCTGGATCTGGCCTCCGTTCGGTCTGGATCGACGGCACGGCGGCGGATCTACTCGGTTTACCTTCGGTTTCTTCTCCTCCTCCGTCGGCCTTCCTCCGTCGTTTTTTGCCTCAATCGTGGCCTCCTTCTTCTTCCTCTTCCTCTTCCTCCGGCGATGCTTCGGTTGCAGTGGCGGTGACAAATTTGGCCGTCGCCGCCCGTTCCTCTTTTTTTTCCTCTTTTCTCGGTTTCGCCGGTTTCCTTCGATTTTCCTTCCTTTCTTTCGTCGCCGGTGGGTTCCTTCCTTTCCTCTTTGGCCGGCGACGACGTCCCTTCCTTTTTCCCTCGCCGGCGGTGGCAGCTCCGCCATCGTCGATTTTGGCTAGGGAGGATCGGGTTTCTTCCCCGATTCTTCCTTCTGTTTTTCTTCTTTTCTGTTTTTGTTTTTTTTTCTTCTTTCCTTATTTAGTATATAAGATACTATATTCTATATACTATATATTATATACTATATAATATATTTTATACATATAATAGATACTACATATTATACATATATTATTTCATATATAATATAATACAATATTTATTATATATAAAATATATATTGTATATTACAAAATATATGTCTAGTAAATATATGTATATTTATATGTTTTAAATTTAAAGAACTTTTATATATATATTTTCAAACTTCAATGTAAATCAATATTTACATTTTTCAATTATATGCATATATATATATATTTTTATATATACATAAGAAATTATACTGAAATACATATGTATTATTTAACTTTATAAAATAGTATATATAGTTATATATACCCATGTATATTTAATATATACTATATAGCATACGGTATTTAAATACATATGTATTTGCATGAAAATACATTTATATAATATATAATTATATAAATATATTTCACATAAAATAGTATATATAGTTATATATACCCATGTATATTTAATATATACTATATAGCATACGGTATTTAAATACATATGTATTTGCATGAAAATACATTTATATAATATATAATTATATAAATATATTTCACATTTCCTTTCTCATTTTCTTATTTAATTTGGATTTTCATTTATCCAAATTAAATTTCTCTTCTGTATTATTTTTTTCGAATTCACAAATATTCTTATTTCCAATTTAACTTCCTTTATTCGAATCTCCAATATTCCTTATTTTCCAATAAATGAAAAATTTATGGTTATCACAATTATAGAAATATTCATTTGAGTTATTTATGAGATTTTAAATAGAATTTAAGAAAGAGTGTGAATCAATAGAAAATAGCAAATGATGGAATATTTATTTGAATCAGAATTTGTAATATAGGATTTTGAATATAATTTAAATTTATTGTGCAGTATGGAGTACGAGAGATAAAGAGGCGCAAGTAGAGCTACTGGATTTTTATACTGCATGGAAGTAGAGGTAATGAACATGTATAGGAGTTGCATAAAATAATCTTTACTTGCATTTAGAAATTTTCGGATACAAATCATAACCGTTTATTCGCTTAATCCTCCCAAAAGAAAAATAGAAATGTATCTTAAATTTCTATAGATCCAAATATTGCCTTACCTAAAATGATTTATATGAGTTAAATTACATGAATTGGTTTATATGAATCGAATTACATGAAGTGATTTATATGAATTGACTTACATAGAACGATTTACATGAAATGAATTACATAGAATGATTTACATGAAATGAATTACATATTATTAATTACATGAATTGAGTAAATTGCATAAATGATATTTTATTTGTTTTCACATGAATGATTTATTAGGTATGTGCCAATGAGTTATTGGTATATTTAAAGTTTTTATTGAGCTTTTAATGAAATTTATGGCTACCAAATACAATAATTATTCTTATATGATTTTGGACTAATTGTGATAACTGTAAATTTTCTATTTTTGAAAATTAATATTAAAGAAAATAGATAAGAGGAAATAAATAAATTAAAGTAAATAAATAAAATTTATTTACGAGATGGGAATATCGTTGAAATTCCTGAAATTAAGAAAGTGATAAAAATTGAAAATTTAGTGAAAGACATTTAAATTTTGAAATAAGAATGAAGTATGAAAATAATGAAGAGAAGCAAATATTATTTGGTTAAGTTAAAATCCAAATAAAATAAGAATGCGTATAAAAATATATTTATATAATTAGATTATATAAATATATTTACACATGTTTTTATACAAATACATATGTATGTAAATGCTACATAGTATGTATTTATATACGTTAGTATATACGAATATATATATACTAATTCATAAAGTTAAATAATACATATGTGTACAATTATAATGTTTTATGTATATATAAAATATCTATACATATATGAGAATGTAAAATATAAATTTATCATTAAAAGTTGTATAATTTTATATTGTAAATACAATATATAAATATGTGTAAAGGTTATTAAAATTTTTAAGTATATAAATATACACAGATATATATACTAGATATACATTTTGTAATACATGACATAAATATATATATATATATGTATCTCTTTATATACATTATATATATATATATATGCATCTCTTTATATATATTATATATATAGTACAATACTATATATAAATTAATATTATTATATTTAAAATGTATAACATAAATATAAAGTATATA
This sequence comes from Heritiera fomes, assembly GCA_032173925.1. Classification (NCBI taxonomy): domain Eukaryota; kingdom Viridiplantae; phylum Streptophyta; class Magnoliopsida; order Malvales; family Malvaceae; genus Heritiera; species Heritiera fomes. Next base: position 31,851,620 of record JAPDPM010000002.1, on the reverse strand, counting down.
TATTGTTATATTATATCTATATATATATTATATAAATATAATATATATTATAATATAGATAAAAATAGAAAAGAGGATAAAATAAAAAAGGAAATTAGAAACAAAAACGGGAAATGGGATCCCGTTTTTGTCGAACCAGGAGGTGAGGAAAAACCCAGGGAGAAGCCGACGACGCCGAGAGGAGGAAGAGGCAGCGACGCCGCCAGCGACCGAGGAGAGGAAGCTAACGTCGATGCCTACGCCGGAAAAGGAAAAGGAGAAGAGAAGAAGAACGGAGAACCGAAGCGAGAATCGACAGAACCGAGGAAGAAAAGGAAAAATGGAAAGTGACGGTGTCGGCAGATTTGGCCACCGCCACTGCCATTGAAGCACCGCCGGAGGGAGAGGAAGAGGATGGAGGCCACCCGAGGTGCGGTGAACGGCGGAGGAGGGCCGACGAAGAGGCAGAAGAAACCGAAGGAAAATCGACTCGATGCATCGCCATGCCGCCGATCCAGGGCAAACGGAGGGCACCGGTAGCTTCGCCGTGCCGTTGGCTAGCTGAAGGGCGCCTGAACTGCCGGAGAACCGGCCGCCGACGAGGAACCGGTAAGGAAGGAGGCAGACCGGTCTGAACCGGTCTGACCGAAAAAAAAGAGGAAAAAAAAGGAAAAGAAAAAGAAAAAGAAAAGAAAGAGAAAGAAAAGAAAAAGAAAGAAAGAAAAAGAAAAGAGAAAAAGGAAGAAAAAGAGGAAAAAGGAGAAGTTCGTTAATTCGGAGATTTCCGGGAATTTGGCAATAAAAAATTACGAAAATTCGGTAAGAATTTCAAAAAATGATTTCGAGTAAAAATTTAATAAATTAATTATGAAAATTCTAAAATTTAGAATTTTAATTTTCAAAAATTATTCTCGGAGACCAAGATGAGGAATCGGAAGAGATGGAGTACGGGTGCGACCGATAACGTGGAATTCGCCAACTCGAGATAGGTAAGGGATGCATGTGCAGCACTGTAAGGATATTCAGTCTGCATGCTTTTAATTATGAATTATTTTATGAAAATGTTGCGATGATTCATCGGCTGAAAATTTGTGGATATTGGCTGGCTGCAATATTTAAACTGTCGTTTTTGTGCAGGAAGGCTAGTCAATCGGCAGTCGTTATGTTACCGAAAATTTTTTGAAAATTACATAAAATCATAATAAATGATTTTATTTCACGAGAAACGATTTTCAATCACGAAAACAAAGAAATTGATTATTTTCATAAAACATGAATATATGGTATTCCATTTTTAAAATATTCATGTTTTTAATATCAGTGATAATGAAATCACCGAAAATTCTCATAATATGTAAATTACATGATTATTTTACATGAATTGAATTTCATGAAATGATTTACATGAGATGAATTATAAGACTTAATTTACATGAAGTGGTTTATGTGCATTGATTTACATGAAATGAATCTCAAGAAAGGATTTATATGAATTAAATTGAATGAAAAGAATTACATGAAAGGAATTACATGAAATGATTTAATTGAAAATGATTTCTACTGTTAATCGCTATTTGAAATTGATTTCTACTGTTAAATAAATGAATTATGAAAATGTTTTGAGACAGTCGTTCGTTAATGATCATGCATACTGTATGATTGCGAGACCTGATCAGTCTGTAGGTTTATTATATTGTATATGACTGTGGGAATTATGGTTAAAACCCACAGGTTTACGCAGTGAGCACCTGACCAGTGCGAACTGTGAGTGTTGACGATGGCTGTTCGTTATAGTGATCGTCCCTTCGGGGATAGTGACAGTGATTGTCCCTTCGAGGATAGTGATAGTGAAAGTGCATGATTTTATTGAATGCTGATTGTCTCCACCGATTGATTATTGAATTTTTTAAATATCGATTTAACTGAAGTGAAAAGAAAGAAAAGGTTTATTGTAAATGACAATACATAATGATTTTAAATGAAATGATTTTATTGTATTGATGCTATTTATTGTTTACATGCAATATGATTTAAATGATAATGATTTGACTAATATTCTTTTAAAAGAATATATGAATATTAGTTACTTTATTTAAATGCTTTATTTTATAAAGGCATTATTTTGAAAAGAATATGAAAATGATATAGAATAAAAAGAAAAAGGATTTAAATTTCAAATGAAATGAAATTTATTACTCTCTACAGTTGCTTCTAAGTTCCGGGACAAGACAGGTATTTCAAAATGCTTGCCTTACTCCATCCGGATCCCTGGCCGACTGTAGTATCTTTCCTACATGCGAGCCTAGAGCCCCTATAAGAAAAATGAAAAAGATTTTTAGCATATAGGAAGCTGAATATCAAGTATGCATATAATTCTCTTACTGAGCTGTAGTTTGCTCACCCTTTAATTTTAACATTTCAGATTTTCGAGTACTAAGAGTCTGACATCTAAAAGATTTCAGCTGTGCATTCGGGGACAATGTGACAGCTTGATTTATTATAAAAGGAACGATAATTTGTTTTCTGTATTTAGACATATTCACAGTACTGCTTCCTTATGAAGTAAGATAGGGGATGTAATTCATAATATTATTTTATAGAAATTGTTTATATATAAGAGAAAAGTAAAGTATCGTAGACAGCCCAACCAAATGAGATGTATAGAATAAGATGAAAAAAATAGGGTCACGGGCTGTGACACTGACTGAAGATAATTGCTATTTTAAATGATTTCTACTGCAAACTGCTATTTTAAATAATTCCTACTATTAATCGTTAGTTGAAATGATTTCTATTGTTGAATAAAATGGTTTATGAAAATGTTTTGAGACGGCCGTTCTTTATTGATCATGCATACTGTTACCGACTGTGAGACCTAGTCCAGTCCACAGGTTATTGATATATTATTTACCGACTATATTATTTACCGACTGTGGGATTATTATGGTCAAACCCACAGGTTTACACAGTTAGCACCTGACTAGTGCAAACTGTGACAGACAGACGATGGCCATTCATTACTGATTGTCCCTACGGGGATACCGATATCTATCATCCCTACGGGGATACCGATATCGATCGTCCTTTCGGGGATTCCGATACTGTTTTGTGCATGATTTCATTAGAAGTGACTGTCTCCACTGAATTGTATTTGAATGATTTGATTTCTGCATGATTTGAATACCAAAGGGTTTGAATACTGAATGATTTGAATATCGAATGATTTGAATACTGAATGATTTGAATACCGAATGATTTGAATACTAAATTACTGATTTGACAGAAAGAAAGAAAAGTTTGAAATCGAATGAGTGATAGTGATAATTTTAAATGAATTGCTTTATTGAATAAGATGAAAATATTGCTTTTATTGATATTTAAAAATGTTACCAAGGTTGCATACTGAAATTTGTTTTATAGCATCGCCTACATAAATGGCTTGTATACAGATTAATGATTTGAAATTGCATCGCATAAATTATCAAATGTTTTATATGGATTATTGATTCGAAATAGCATCACATGAATTATTAAATGTTTTATATTGATTAATGAATTGAAATTGCATTGCATAAAATGATAAACGTTTTATATTGATTAATTGTTTTATCGTCAACTAAATTTACTCCCTATAGTCGCATCTGGGATCGAAACACGACAGATACTCTAAAGTACCTTCCATACTCTATCTGGTTACCTAGCCGACTATAGTACCCTTCTGATACTATCCCTCAGAGAGTTGCTAGGAAATAAATATTTTTATGCATTTTAATATTTGTATTTAATATGCCTTTTTCTTAATTAGTAAAATAAGTTATTTTTATTTAACTGCATTTTATACGCACTTTTATATACGTTTCTTACTGGGCTTTCCCTAAAGCTCACCCCCTATTCACCATCCCAGATAGCCCATCAGTTTACAAGATATCCGCTGCCTCCGGGTTAGTTGAAGAATTCACTAGAAGTTCAAAATATCAAGTGAACAGGTAGATATAGGTATATATATATATATATATATATATATATATATAGAATTTTATATTTATATTCAGATTTATAAATGCACAGTAGATGTGTTTGCAATGGGATGTAAAATAGCGTGAGGTTATGTTAAAGCATGTTTATGAATTGTAATGAAAATTGTAAAAATGAACTTACACTGACACCGAATGCAAACTAATTGATATCGACTAATTGAATAAGAAAAATAGTATCGAAAAGGAAAAATTTGGTTCGAAATTTTTTAATTTCGGTCGTTACAATAGACCTCATGTCTCTCAGCCCCATTGATCAAGTGAGATTGAGCCCTGTCCACCACTATTATCGGACAAGCATCTATGCCTAATGAGTAATCTCCAATTAGGTGGCTTCCACTATGCTTTATTGAATTTAACTCTCTTAGGGTGCCTATAGTCTCATAAAACATTTAACTTTTCTTATGAAAATAGTGCAATGTATATAATATTTTTCTTTAAGATCATTTACATATATACATATATATGCGTATACTATAAATCAATTCTTTTCAAAACCATTTAAGCATCCAAGTTTTCTTGTAAATATGATAAGAATAAATCATTTCGAGTTTCATGTATAGTAATAAGGCATGCTTAATGGCAATAAAATTCAAGTAAATGAAATGAAAACAGTATAATATAATGCTCATGAATTGCATGAATGCTTATCATTCCATCTCATGATGTCTATTAGTCAATACCATATCGATTCATTTCCTGTTAATAATACACCACTATGGTACTTTATCAGGCTTAACGTTGTACCTACATTTCATTTTGTTAAATCCAATCTCTAGATACTCAAATCATTTCATCCATAAACTTTAACCTATACAGGATAATCCTACTTCTACGTTATATAAATGTCTTACCTAGTGCGAGCTTAGTTTGAGCGTGTCCCGTGGTTAGCTAGACTGTGTCCGTCGTCCTCTCGTCATGCTACACATTCACAATAAAATCCGACTTAATAACGTCTAGCCCAATTTCTACACACTTATAAAAACTTCAATTCCAACTTAATATATATATATATATATATATACATATATATATATATACATATATATATATACACTTAACACTAATATGATTCAAATTCTTAAATCAATTTCTGTCATCTTCCTACATCTTTATATACATACATACATACATACATACATACATACATACATACATACATATATCTATTTCCTTTCTTTTTAATTCTTTTTCCTTTCTTTTTATTTCTTTTCTTTTCTTTAGTTCTTACCTTGTTTACAAGTAAGCAGTAGATAGCTCACCGACCACCCAACGTACCACGCTCGACTTGCCTTTCATGCTTGAGTTATGGTTCTTCTTCAGCCTCCTTCCTTCTTTGTTCCAAAGCCACTTTAGGCACCTAAAACACCCTCCTATCCTCTGTTCAATAGCCTTTAACAGCCCTTTAAAACCCCTATGTTTCAGTTTTATAAACCCCCTGTTTTAGCCACCATTATGCCGCGCCAACTCAGCCTCTTCCTCCCTTGATCTCTTTCCTAAATTTAGCCTAAAGGTGCAGCCAAGATTGAATGTTCAAGGGTTGTTTCAACTAGCACCAAAATATTTACCCACAGCCCTTATATTAACCTTTTCTAGGAGCCAATGGTTCTTTTGTTTCGGTGCTTCTTCTAGCCTAGCTTCACTTTTGTCGTGACCCCTTCCTATCCAGCTTATTTCCACGTTCAATAGCCTCTAAATGAGGCTTGGTTCTTGCTCCCTTATCCAACTCTGGTTCAGATCTATAAAATGCACCACTGTACAAGCTCCAAGATGCCACTCATCAACAGTGAACAGCCCTCCATTTGTCCCTAATTTCAAACCTAAAATTAAGCCACATTTTTGCTCCACTGTTTTTTAGCTACTCAAATCTATTACAGCACCGAAAGCCCTCTCCAGCTTGCCTCCAGTCAGTTTCTCATGCCCAGATGTGCCTTAGCTTCACTCTTTCTCCTTTTGACGTTAAACACTCCTCTCTTCTTCACTCTTTCCTTTCTTTTCTTTTCACATTTTTGCTTGGCAGCTGTTTCCCCCATTTCATTTTATTTATTTACTATATATTTATATTATTTTTTTCTAAACAATGATGGTATATGGCAGAGGTTTGGTCTGCTTATGGCAGACGGTTTGGTGAGTGTAGTACTCACCAAATCCTCCACTAAAGTTACCTATACATATATATATTTTTAATATAATATAATATACATGTATTTCAATACAATATATATAAGATATTTATATATATGTATGTTATTCACTATATATATACATAAATACGTATCCTTATTTATTTATTTATTCATTTACTTATTTATTTGTTTTGTATACATTCCTATTTATTGGTATATTCACATACTTATTCTTGTAGTTACAAATATAAATATGAATATAAATATAAATATACATATAGAAATAAATATAGATATCTTTACTTATACATACCTATTTATATGCAATTAACTTATTTCCTCATCTTATTATTTATTATTCATCTCATTTAGTCCTTATTATTTGTATGTGCATTTATATGCACTCGTACATATGTTCGTTGCCTGCATGCACGTTTTCATATGCACACACACATGTTGCGTCTTTTAGTTTAGCTTATATTTAAACGTAATCCCTTTATTCTCGAGGATTTTGATTCTTCAAAATTGACGAAAATCTTAAATTTGACATCTCGAAATTACATCATTACATTATATTAGCTTAAATTAACTACTAAGTACATTCTTAATTTTGAGAAGTTTGCGGTTCTCACAAAAAATATTTGATTATAATAAATAATTAAAGATAATAGAATTTTAATGAAATTAAAATTAGAAGAATAAGTTAATTTAATTATAGTTAAAGTTTGGCATTTGATAAATCTTATAATTCATTTTTTTTACATAGCTGGTAGTAAATCATATAATTCATCTATTTACTCCTTTGATTATCATTATATTTCATCTGTTGAGTTTGACTCGATCTTACATCTAACCATAATCATGTGATAACCAAAGTGAAATCACTTTCAATCTTAAATTCGAGAGCTGCTTCAGATTCGTGTTCCCTTATAACTCGAAATCATAGTTTCAATTTCCAATAGTGCTCATAATTAAGGTGGGATTGTACTTTCAATCGAGCCATATACTTTTGTTTGATCATTTTCACTGGCGATTCCTTTACCTCTTTCAATCCTTTTCAGTTCACATATCGATCATATTCTATACAATCATTCCATTATCTTCCATATAAATTGCCACAATCAATCATTCTCGATCATTTAATATCTTATTCCTTGAAGGTGATACACAATTCTTCCATACCGTATCGATACCATTCATTAACGGTTTCCAATCCGTTTCAATAGGCCATCAATTGGCATCCTTTATGTCAAAGCCCAGCTTGTTTCAATAGGCCATCGACTGGTATCACCCATACCAATAGCTGACTAATCTTGGTATGGATTGAAAATCAACAAGTTTACATGTAGACACTACACAGTACATGGGATGTAACACAATCACAGTCTCAACTACACCGACACGTACTAGACAAATTGTGCTTGATACCATTAAATCTGTCATGACCCGAAGGCTGCGACTTTCACTTAATACTTATACTTTTCTTAGTCTACAAATTTATGGACTAAATTTTTCTTTTTCTTTTAAGGTTTGTATTCGATGTCAGTGTAGTTACTACTCTAATTTAACTGATTCTCTATATAATAATGTACCACACTTCTAAGTTACATCCTGACTCATTAAACAAAATACGTACTCTATATTAATTAAAGTCTGTACATGTAAACAAGAGATTTACAACGAATGTATACCTCAAAAGCAATGACGTGGATTCGCAAGATAATAGCCAGTGCCAAACCTGTATACTGTCACTGAAGGCCCACTTAAAAGCTCTCATAGCAGATTGTAACTTCAATAATCTGAAAAGAGATGAAATTTAGTGGGGTGAACAAAACCACGGCTCAGTAAGATACTAATATAAATACAAGAGTAGGATTATACTGTCTTAAACTGCAATGCTTAAAACCTGCAAGTTTGCAATTACAGTTCACCTTTTTCATCGATAACATCTCATTATCTCAATTCATGTCATCTATCTATCACTCAGACTTCTAAATAAATCAATAATCATTTTCAATCTTCTTATCCTTATACCACGATGCATCGCACAACAATGCATCGTGTATCATGTTTAATTGAGATATCCTATCAAGTCATCGCACAACAATATGTCGTGTCCAATTTGAATATAATATACTATTAGTCCATATTCTCATCAATCTCATAGTACATCATGTCCAATTGAGATATAGTATCAATCGCTTTTCATTTCATAATCATACTTTTTTTCTATCATCTCATATCACTTTCCATATGGAGGATCATGATCACGGTGGTACGAAGTCATAATTCTCTTCGTGCATATTCTATGTTCATGTATCATATCATATCATATCATAACATCATGTAGATGAAATAACGTTACCACCAAGTCGTGATACTCCTCATATACTCTTCATGTTTTTGTACCATATAAGGTCATGACATGTCTTATGAAAAAAGAATACTATTATGCCATGATTTAGTAGGCAATTTATGTAATTTCACTGTATGAACCGCTATCATTTCAAATCATATCATATATACTTTAGAACATGCTCAACATATGAATTTTCAATTCATTTCATATTTACCTTTAAGGCATGATAAGAACATGTTCAATTTCAATTCATGTATTCGTTTTTAGATCATGTCTAAAACATGTGCGGTTTTAAAAAATTTTCATATACTATAAGTCTGATGGAGATCCACTTGCTCGTGATGTTCGTGATGCTAAGGATCCATTGGTCATCCAAGGAGGTCCAATTACCCGAGCTCGAGCTAAGAAGACGCAACAAGCCCTGGCCTTATTAATGCAACAAGCTCTGGCATCATTGAAGTGTCAAGGAAGTTTCCATGAAGAGTCCCAAGACATCTATACTTACTTGGAAGCCCAAACGACATTAGCATGACTTACTGTCTTATTTTAGCTTAACAATAAGATGTGCTAAGTGTTTGGATAGCCCATGTTTGAGTCTTGTTATGTTTTGGACTATTTATTTTATGTAACTAGGTTTAGGCATGAATTTGGGTTTAGTTTTATTTTCTGTTGGTGTTAATTCCAACCCACTTGTTTATGGGCTTAAGTGCTAGGTATTATTATAAATACCTTGTAAACGCTATTGATGAACAGATCAGTAAATTGAATTTTCAAAATTTGAGTTTGCCTTTCTCTTGGATTCCTTCTCTACTAGGCTTATCAAGGTCTTCTTCCTTGTGGCGCCTCCTTCTTCATCATTCACCATTGCTATGCCTTAGGTTCTCGAATTCTTATTCGTAGGGTCAAGGTCCAATACCTTTTGGGTTCGAGTCTCGTTAGGCTTCGGGTCTAGGTTTTCAGAAGTTGTCATTCATCAACTTTGCTTCTGTCCTATTGCGTTTCAGCTCCTTCAAATTCCAAGCTACGTTTTCTCTTGTCCCCATCAGTTGGTATCAGAGCTCAAGTTTCGATTTCTTATTTGTTTGTGCGTCACTCACTTTTCGATTTCTGGTTTGTTGGTTTCGATTTTTTTTCTTTTCTCTCTTGTAGGTTTCAATTTCTGGTTTGTTTGTGCGTCACTCACTTTTCGATTTTTGGTTTGTTGGTTTCGATTTTTTTCTTTTCTCTCTTGTTGGTTTCGATTTCTGGTTTGTTGTCGTATTTGAGTTGAATTTTGCCACCTTAGTTATTGTGTTTGAGTTGAATTCATAACCCTAGCCGCAATTCCTTAAAACCCTAACTGCACCCCTTCCTTCAAAAAAAACCCTAGCAACAATTCCTCAAAACCCTGTGGCATCCCTTCAAAAAAAAACCTAGCCGCACCCCTCAAAACAAAGAAAAATCCTAGCCGCACCCCTTCAAAAAAAAACCATATTGCACCCCTTCAAAAAAACCCTAGCCTCACCCCTAAAAAAAAACCTAGCCGCACCCCTCCTCTTTTCAAGGAAACCGCAACACTTAGAGTTAAAAAAAAGAAGAAGAAGAAAAAAAAAGAATTCGAAAAAAAAGAAGAATTCCAAAAAAAATCGTTGTGGTATTGTTCAAACAGAAAATTTTGGTTGATTTAGAAGGTGTGCGAGTACCCGTTTTAAAGAAAACGATGAAAGAAACTGAACCTGTTAAGCTTTGCTTCATGGGCCATACCTTATCTTGGCCAAATTCCATCGTTTTCCTATAGTTTTAGGTCATTTTTCATTTTTTTTGGTCCTTCTACTGATTTTTTTATTTTTCTTCTTTTTTTCTTTCTTTGCGTCACCCTAGCCACACCTTTCTTTGAAAAAAAAAGCAAAAAAAATTTCTTGGTGACAATACTTGGTGAATTAGTTGATTCTACGAGATTGAATCTTTGACTGAGTCTCTAGTGCGATTGTGAACCTATAGAGTTAAGGTAGAGTAAGGGAAAAAGGCATGAGTGTGTGAGAGACATTAGTAGAGAAAAGCCAAATTACTTGAGTGAAACACGAGTGTAAACACGTGAGGATATCTTTGTTGAAAATGTCTTCTGAAGGTGATAAGTCTGACTTTAAAATGATTGAATTCATGCTTCAGGCAATGCAACAACAGTTCCAACGGATGGACGTGAAATTCAATGACATTCATGATAAGTTGAACCAACATGAAGTTCGGTTTGCAAAGATCTAGCAAGGTGATACTTCTCGTCTAAAAAGTAAGGTTGTTGCCAATGACGAGTATGATGATAATGTTGGGTATGATTCGAACGAAGAGTCTGGGATAGATAGACATCATAGAAGGTACCATGGGTATAGAGATCGAGTTGATAGAGCCCGTGATAGAGGCAAGGAGAAGATGGATGGAAACCTTGGCAGTATAAAATTGAAGATTCCTCCTTTCCAAGGCAAGAATGATCCTGAGGCATATTTGGAGTGGGAAAGGAAGATTGAAATGGTGTTTGATTGCCACCACTACTCTGAGGAAAAGAAGGTCAGACTTGCAGCAATTGAGTTCGCAGAGTATGCTATGGTTTGGTGGGATTAGTTAGTCACTAGTAGAAGAAGATATGGTGATCCTCTAGTGTCTACATGGGATGAGATGAAGCGCATCATGAGGAAGAGATTTGTTCCTACTCATTACTACAGAGAGTTATACGAGAAGCTCCAAGGTCTTACCCAGAACTTAAAGAGTGTTGAGGATTACTACAAAGAGATGGAAATAACCATGATCCGAGCTAATATCCAGGAGGATGCAGAAGCTACTATGGCTCATTTTCTTCAAGGCTTAAACCTTGAGATTGCCAATGTAGCAGAGTTACAGCATTGCATGGATTTAGAGGAGATGCTACATGTGGCCATCAAAGTCGAAAGGCAACTCCAAAGGAAACGTACATCCCGTTTCACTCTTAGTTCAGTTCCTGTTTAGAAATCTAACACCTTTCGTAGGGGTGATAAGCCTGTGTCTACGCCTAAGTTAGAGAGCTTTGCTAAGCCCAAGCCTGAGGGCCCTCCAAAGCCCAAGACTGAACCTGCCCAAGCATCCCAAAGCAGGATACGTGACATTAAGTGTTTCAAGTGTTTAGGTCGCGGACATATTGCCTCACAATGTCCCAACCGTGGAGTGATAATCATGCTTGGGAATGGTGATGTTGAGAGTGAAGGTTCTGAAGTCGGGGTTGAAGATGAGATGCCTACATTAGAAGATGTTGACGAAGAAGAAGTTGTTGAGGATGCTGCTCATGGTGAAGCACTTGTTGCTAAGCGTGCTCTTAATACCCATGTGAAGTTTGAAGATGAGGCACAGCGCAAGAACATCTTCCATACGAGATGCCATATTAGTGACAAGGTATGTACTGTAATCATTGATGGTGGGAGTTGTACTAATGTTGCTAGCACATACCTTGTTGATAAGTTAAAGTTGCCCACTACCAAGCATCACAACCCATACAAGTTGCAGTGGATTAATGACTGTGGTGAAGTCAACGTGGTGAAGCAAGTCTTGGATCCTTTTCGTATTGGAAGGTATCACGATGAGGTGTTGTGTGACGTGGTGCCCATGCAAGCTAGCCACCTATTGCTGGGTAGACCGTGGTAGTATGATCGGAGAGTCATCCACGACGGTTACACTAACCGTTACTCCTTTACTATGGATGGCAAGAAGATTGCTCTTGCTCCCTTTAGGCCCAAGGAGATTTATGAGGACCAATTAAGGCTAAAGGAGCAACATGACGAGCAAAGGAAGTAAGCTAAAGAAAAGAAAGAAAAGAAAGAAAAGAAGGAAAGCAAAACAGTGAGCTGCTATGCCAAATCTCGAGATGTGAAGACTGCATTTCTTGCTAAGTCTCCTATCCTTTTACTCTTATTTAAAGATTCTTATTTTATTGATGCAAAACTCCATGATACTTTGCCTACTGATGTTGTCTCATTGTTGCAGGAGTTCGAGGATGTATTCCCTGAGGAGATCCCAAGTGGATTACCACCAATTCGTGGGATCGAGCACATGATTGACCTTGTCCCCGGAGCTACCATTCCTAACCGTCCAGCCTATAGAAGTAATCTCGAGGAGACGAAGGAGCTTCAAAGGCAAGTTGACGAGCTCATGAGGAAAGGTTATGTGAGAGAGAGCATGAGTCCATGCGCCGTGCCCGTACTGCTTGTGCAAAAAAAAGATGGGACGTGGAGGATGTGTGTTGACTGCCGAGCCGTCAACAAAATCACTGTAAAGTACCGCTATACTATTTTAGGCTAGATGACATGCTTGATGAGTTGCATGGTGCATGCATGTTTTCTAAAATTGATTTAAAGAGCGGATATCACCAAATTCGTATGAGAGAAGTTGATGAATGGAAAACCGCATTCAAGACTAAACATGGTCTCTACGAGTGGTTAGTTATGCCTTTTGGTTTAACTAAGGCACCCAGTACATTCATGCGTTTAATGAACCATGTTTTACGTGATTTCATTGGTAAGTATGTGGTTGTCTATTTTGATCATATTTTGATATACTGTAAGAGCCAGCATAAACATGTTGAGCATCTTAGTAATGTTCTTACTGTTTTGAGGAATGCAAGTTTGGATGCCAATTTTAAGAAATGTACATTCTGCACTGATAAGATTGTTTTTCATGGGTATGTCGTTTCTTCACATGGCATTTTTGTTGATAATGAGAAGGTAAAGGCAATTAAAGATTGGCCTGTACCTAAGTCTGTTTCTGAGGTGCGTAGTTTCCAAGGTTTAGCTAGTTTCTATTGTCGATTCGTTAGAGATTTGAGCACTATAACTGCACCTTTGATTGAAGTGGTAAAAAAGAATGTTGCATTTCATTGGGGTCCTGCACAAGAGCATGCTTTTAAATTGCTTAAGGATAAACTTTGTTATGCTTCTTTGTTATCTCTGCCTGACTTTACTAAAACTTTTGAGATTGAGTGCGATGCCTCAGGTGTAGGTATTGGAGCTGTGCTTATGCAGAAAAAATGCCTAATTGCTTTCTTTAGTGAGAAGTTAAGTGGAGCAGCACTTAACTATCCCACATATGACAAGGAGATGTACGCGTTAGTGAGGGCCTTGGAGACATGGCAACATTACTTGTGGCCCAAAGAATTTGTCATCCACACTTATCATGAGTCCTTGAAGCATTTGAAAGGACAGAGTAAGCTGCAAAAGCATCATTCCAAGTGGATAGAGTTCATTGAGATGTTCCCGTACGTGATCAAGTACAAACAAGGTAAAGAGAACGTCGTAGCTGATGCGTTATCTCGTAGGTATACTCTTATCACTACTCTTGATGCTAAACTTTTAGGATTTGAGTATATCAAAGAACAGTATGCTGATGATGTTGATTTTGGTAATGTTTATGATGCATGTGCTGTTGGATTATGCCCTTAGAACCATTCATTAGATGATTGACTTTGGCATTTTTATGTATCATGACATTTTATTTATAGTTCATTATTATATTTGTCTTATAACTGCGTAATGTAATCTTATATGATAATGTCCTTAGAATAGTAATAACACACTATTCTTAAAATATCCCTAGTCAAGTATTATTGTGAACAAGGATAACAATGATACGATAAGACTAGTATATGGTTGACTATTGACCATTGTCATAGATATAGGATATCAAGTCATCACATAGGTACATGTTAAAGAACTATGTACTTGATCGACCCTCCATGAGAACGCTACATGGATTGTTATATGAGTGTCATAAGCGATTCTTATAGTGATGATGGTGTATGTGATCCTTTGACTTGAGATCATCAGAGATCCCAACATAGAGAATTGCATACTTTAATGCTGCTAGATGTCATTCGTAACAGGATGGACTATAAAGGTAGTAATTGGGTATGCCTTGATCTATGTAGAGGGATGTTGAGTGATCAAGATAGGATTTATCCCTCTTATATAACAAGAGTGATGTCTTGGGCCCTTTGATAGAGTGAGACTAAGAAATGCATGGCCGTGCTCGAATAAGTCAATATGAGATATTGATTTTATTTGTTTAATTAGTCTACTCAGGAATCAAGAAACGCTGATTAGACTATACAAGTGTGACACATTCCATGACTTGTGTCTAATCAAGACATCAAAGGATAAAGAGATTAGACTACACGGTAATATCTATCACGAGTAAGGTTATGTCGAGTCATTGACATTCTCGTTACATGGGTAGCAATGATGTGTTGCTAGATACCGCTCATTGCCTATGATAATTTTGTCATTGCCATTGTTTTGAGAACCTATTGGGTCGCACACTTAGAACGGATCAATGAGGAGCTTAATTAATCTTATTCTGAATTGGATTAAGGATATATCTAATCCTATTCTGAATTGGATTAAGGATATAGTTAATCATATTCTAAGTAAGATTAGAGTTCTGTTTGGCAGTAAATTTTAGGGTAAAATTTACTGTTTATAAAAAGGTGTTTTTTCTAAAACAGAGCCACACAATTAAAACAGAAAAGGGATTCTTATAATCGAAGCTAACAAATCGATTATAAGAATCAAAAACGCTCTTTAAGGCTTCTGATCGTGAGACGTTCAAGAGTCGTGAGATCCGTTCGTGTGGATACCATAGAGGCAGGAACGAAAAGTTGTTGCTTATGACTCAACCAACGACTGAAATCTGAGAAAACGTTAGGTAAAATCTCGAAACCCTAATCAGGCAACCCTCCGAATCGATCCTGGTAGAGGCCGAATGATTTAAATTCCGCTGCATGTTTGTTTTCGATTTCCTTCACTGGTATCAGAGCCAGATTCGGAGTCCCTGATTTGTTTTGATAAAAGCATGATCTCTGGTTACTTTTTGTTTATGATTACATGCAATCGTTTTAATGAGATTAATACGGATTAGAATGTATGATATATTCAGAGGCTAGAAATTGAATTGTTAAAATTATATATATGATATATATTAATTTCGATTCAACTTATATGTAAGATATAATTTGTGATGCGAATTATTAATGGCGGTTTCTGTTCTGCATAAACGTTATGGAAGAAACAGAATAATGTCGAAAGTGTATAAAGGATAAGATTGAAATACTTTTACATAAGAGTTCTAATGCGACTAAAATTAAAGTCAGTATGAGATACTGGCTGAAACATCCTGATAAGATTAGGACACTTCCGGATAAGGGGCATTGGCAATGTCAATACTGTTGACCTTTTTTTTTTCGGGGGCTCCGCCCCCAAACCCCCGCAAGGGGCGTCGCCCTTGGGAACCCCGCAGTCAGGGTCATAATTCCTTTCAAATGTGCCTCATTAATAAAACTAAAAGTTGAAATTGCATTACACTTGTTTGTATACACGGTGGTTGTTGTTTGAGCATGGTGCATAGTTATAGCCCTAGCCCAATATGATTGTATTTTGGTGGTTGTAAAATTTTAATAAATACGACTTGCGTGTCGTGCCTTATTCTTGAAATTCTAGTTGTACATTCTTTTCTCATCTTACTCCCCTCGAATGTAACTCGAGGTTTCTCTTAAACTATGTAATTGTAACGTAGTATAGGGTTAGAATTTAGCTAAGTATGAGTTGATGGTGATCAACACTAATGGAGCTGACAACCATGCAAAGGATGACCAAAAAGGCACTTGGAGAAGATGCTGTTACCGTTAGGTTAACCCTTAGGGTGTCTCATTGGCTTGGGAAATCCATTTAGTTTGGGCTATAACTATGTCACGTTTATTTTATTGCTTAATTGCATAAGATGCATGGTTTATTTTGTACGTTTATGATATGAAAATCATATGATAATTTAAAAAAAAAGTAAAATTGGTGAGATCTTATTCAATAAACTAAGAAAATCCCTCAAATTAAATTAAGTCAATAATAGATGCCTACCAATGAATAGCACTCGTCAAGGCTAGAATCGATTTTGTTATGTTTGCCAAAGCAAAATATCATATCTATCTTAGTAAGACGCGATGGGATAATAGTGATATCCAAAAGCTATAAATTGGGTTGACTTAACTAGATTTCCTAAATAGGATTGGGAATTTAGAGGCATAAAGTTGGGCTTCCATTCATGAGATGAATTAGAACAAGTGTTGTTCACCCAACTATCCAAGAGTTACATGAGATGTAATTGGTAAGTGTTGCCTACCTAAATAGCCAAATCTTGGGCGATTAGCCAAAGCTAACTCTAGATAAGGTGAAATATGGATCTTGGCCCACTAGAGAAATTATGTGATAATTTTTCCGAATTAATAGTGAGGGTTGTTGATTCGATAAAAATAGTGGGAGCATCATTTAATAAATAAATATTTAATTAAATGAATGCATTCATGATACTTATATTTTGCATATTTCTGTTGTAGATTATCATGGCATCAAACACAAATAACACACTTTCACTGCGATCTGTCCTTGAGAAGGACAAGTTGAATGGGACAAACTTCCTGGATTGGTACAGGAACCTGAGGATAGTCCTCAAGCAAGAAAAGAAGTTGTATGTCCTTGAGATTCCCTTACCTGAGGAACCACCCTCTAATGCTCCAAGGGCAGAAAGAGATGCTTATTAGAAGCATCAAGATGATGCATTGGATGTTAGTTGCCTTATGCTTGCCTCCATGAATCCTGAGCTTCAAAAGCAACATGAGGAAATGGATGCGTTCGATATGATCGAGCATCTCAAGCAACTCTATCAAGAGGAAGCTAGGCAAGAAAGGTACAATGTCTCTAAGGTATTGTTTCAGTGTAGGATGGCAGAGGGGACTCCCGTTGGTACTCATGTGCTCAAGATGATTGGGTATATTGAAAACCATGAAAGATTGGGATTTCCTTTGGGCCAAGAGTTGGCCACTGATGTGATTCTACAATCGTTGCCAGACAACTACAGTCAGTTTGTTGTTAATTACAACATGAATGAAATTGACAAGACTCTGCCACAGTTACTTAGCATGTTGAAAACAGCTGAATCCAACATGAAAAAGGCCAAGCCCAAAGATGTCTTAATAGTTAAGAAAGCTAAGGGCAGGGCTAATGCAAAGGGCAAGAAAAAAGGTAATAAAGCCAATGGCAAGTTCAAGCCCAATGATACTGCACTGAAGCCTAAAGGTGGGGTTGCCAAAGAAGGGAAATGCTTCCATTGCGGTGAGACCGGACATTGGAAGAGGAACTGCAACAAATTCCTGGAAGAGCTAAAGAAGAAGAAAGGCAGTGAGACTTCCACTTTTGGTATTTATGTTATAGAAGTTAATCTATCTACTTCTTCATCATGGGTATTCGATACTAGATGTGGTTCTCACATTTGTGTAAATGTGCAGGAACTCAAAAGGAGTAGATTGTTGACTAAGGGCGAGGTCGACCTACGAGTGGGAAATGGAGCAAGGGTTGCTGCATTAGCTGTAGGAACTTATATTTTGACATTGCCCACAAGGCTTGTTTTAGAATTAGATGATTGTTATTATGTGCCTTCCATCACTAAAAACATTATTTCTATTTCTTGTTTGGACAAGATGGGTTTTTCATTTATAATAAAAGGACAACTGTTGCTCCATTTATTTAAATGATATCTTTTATGGTAGTGCACAACTAATTAATGGTTTTTACATTCTAAATCTTGATATGCCTATTTATAATATAAATGCTAAAAGGATTAAATCTAATGATCAAAATCCAACATATCTCTGGCATTGTCGCTTGGGACACATAAATGAGAATCGCATTTCCAAACTCCATAAAGATGGAATTTTGGACTCATTTGATTTTGAATCGTATGAGACATGTGAATCTTGTTTGATGGGTAAGATGACTAAAGCCCCTTTCAAAGGACATAGTGAAAGGGCAAGTGATTTATTGGGTTTAGTACATACAGATGTATGTGGACCTTTAAACACACAGGCCAGAGGTGGGTTTATGTACTTTATTACATTTACTGATGATTTCAGTAGATATGGCTATGTGTATCTTATGAGACACAAGTCAGAATCTTTTGAAAAGTTCAAAGAATTCAAGAATAAAGTACAAAACCAACTTGGCAAGAGCATTAAGGCACTTCGATCAGATCGAGGTGGTGAATACTAAAGCCAAGAGTTTTATGACTATTGATAGGATGATATTTTGTGAATTTTATATGTGCTAATATATTTGCTTTATTGATGTTTTATGTCTAAAAGAGCTTACTAATGTTTATTTTATGTTTTAGGTATTAAATATCAAAGTTGGAATAAAAAGAAGCTAAAAAGAGCAAAGTGCAATATTTTCTGTCCAGCTTGAAAGATTGACATTTTTGACCAATTTAACGACCTGATCTCAAGAAGTGGCCTTCATGAAAGTTGTAGAGGACTTCTCAAGGTTTCCAGAATGCACAAGATCGCAAATATCGGAGTTCATTTGGTGGGTCAAACGTCTGGACAAAATCAGTACGAAATTCTGGGCAAAAAAAACGAGATTGAGAAGAAATTCCAACAAAGCAAGTTCAAGACCAGATTTTGTTGAGAGAAGATAATTTCTTAATTTTATTTTATCTTAGATCTGTAATTAATTAATAAAAATAAGCCTTAGGAATTTTACTTAGAAAATAATTGTAAAAAGATGATGAGATAAAGGTAAGAGTTTGACTAGTCAAATTACTTGTTTCTCAAGTAAACTCTTATCTGAATCCCACATTGCTTAGGAAAGTCTTTTAAACTCTTCCTTAGGCCTATATAAAGAGCACAAGGCTCTCATAAACAACATCCTTCAAATCCCTCTTATCCCTCTTCTCTTTTAGTCTTGTAGGATTTTCTTTAGGGTTTTTAATAAAATTTTATTTTTTTCTTTATTTTTAATTAGTTGCTGATTTCTTTATTATTTTTAATTCTGATTTTGTTTTCTTTATTTAAATTAAAATTATTTGTGTGTTCTTGCTTGCTAGTTTATAATCTTGATTAGTAATTCTGATTTTATATTATTAAAGATTGCTTCTTTGATTGTTTCTTGCATGATATTTGTAATCTTTATAATATTAAACTTGAATTTTATGATCTTGAATATGACTAGTGAGTAGTTTTCTTATTCAGTTATGAGGTAAATTGATTATTCTTGGGAAAAGCATGTTGTGAGATTCTTGAACCTATAATATAATTGTTGATTAAATATCCAAGATTCTCTAAGCACATTATAATGATTGTTTGTTTGATTAGATAGGGTGCACACTATTTAGTTAAATTAAATAATCTACCGCCAGATTAAAAACATAAGTCCGTAATTGCTTGTGGAGTTAATCACTAGGGATGGAGGAGAATTAAGGTTTAGATTAAATGAACCGAGCTTATGTGTTTGTTATCTAATGTCAACCCATATCTTTCTTGTTGTTAATGCTGCTACAACTTATATCTAGAGAGCTTGTTCTAGGTAGGTTAAGTAGTTAGAGATTAGTTAAAGAGCTTGTTTTAACTAACGACTCAGTAAGGAAAGATGGTGTAACAGAGCTTGTTGTTATGCTACGGTTGACTATTTAATTGACAGTGATATTTTGTAATCAATGATCAACATCAAAATCCAAGAATGATTGATTGCCTCGTAACTGAAGCTTTTTGCTATTTGTCTTTGATACTTAATAATTCTTGTTTTCTTTATTTTAGAATAGTCTCCAAAACCCCCAAACTTCTTCTTTTCCTAAACCCTAAGATTAGATTTTTAATATAATAATTAACTTAAAAAATTCAGTCTCTGTGGGTTCGACCCTTACTCCGCTATCTACATAGTAGAGTTAGGAAATTTTATTTTTGGTGACTGACGACACTCATCAACTATCTTAAAGAGTGTGGGATTGTCTCACAACTCACTCCTCCAGGTACACCACAATGGAATGGTGTATCTGAAAGGAGAAATCGAACTTTATTAGATATGGTTCGATCAATGATGAGTCATACAGATCTTCCAGAATCCTTTTGGGGACATGCATTAGAAACAGCTGCTTTTACACTGAACCGTGTTCCATCTAAATCGGTTCCAAAGACACCATATGAGATATGGACTTGTAAACGTCCCAGTATGTCTTTTATGAAGATTTGGGGTTGTGAGGCTTATGTAAGACGTCGAGTCTCTAATAAACTTGCACCTAAATCTGATAAGTGCTATTTTGTGAGATATCCTAAACTAACTAAAGGATATTATTTTTACAATCCCACTGAGCGCAAAGTGTTTGAAGCTCGAACAGGTGTCTTTCTAGAAGAACTAGTGGGAGAAAAGTAGAACTTGAAGAAATTCAAGAGCTACAAGATAGCGCACCCGATATTGAGATGGAGCCTGAGCAAGCACCACAAGTTGTTGTGGAACTAGAACAACAAGCTGTTGTGGAGCAACCGCCTGCTCAAGAGACACAAGCCTTGCGTAGATCAGTTAGAACACATCGTGAGCCACAGAGATATGGATTTCTAATGGCTCAGAACGGTGATGTATTGCTCATGGACCAAGATGAGCCTATACCTATCAAGAGGCTATTACAGGGCCAGACTCTGAGAAATGGCTTGAAGCCATGAGATCTGAGATGGAATCCATGTATGCCAACCAAGTTTGGACCTTGGTTGACTTACCCGAAAGGGTAAAACCTATAGGGTGTAAATGGGTTTTTAAGAAGAAAACCGACATGGAAGGAAATGTTCATACCTATAAAGGGCGATTGGTTGCAAAAGGTTTTAAACAAATTCATGGTATTGACTATGATGAAACTTTTTCACCAGTCGTGATGATCAAATCCATTAGGATCTTGCTTGCGATAGCTGCATACCATGATTATGAAATCTGGCAAATGGACGTCAACACCGCTTTTCTTAATGGAAAGCTACTCGAGGATGTGTACATGACACAACCTGAGGGTTTTGTTGATCCAAAAAATGCTGGAAAGGTTTGTAAGCTGCAACGTTCTATTTATGGACTAAAGCAAGCTTCTCGAAGTTGGAATCTTCGTTTTGATGATGCAATCAAAGAGTTTGGTTTCATCAAGAACGAAGATGAACCTTGTGTCTACAAGAAGGTCAGTGGGAGCACTATTGTCTTCCTGGTGTTGTATGTAGATGACATACTACTCATTGGGAATGACATCCCTACCCTTCAGTCTGTAAAGACTTGGTTAGGGAATTGCTTTTCAATGAAGGACTTGGGCGAAGCTACCTATGTACTGGGTATAAGGATCTATAGAGATAGATCAAGGAAATTAATTGGCCTAAGTCAAAGTGCATACATAGATAAAGTGCTAAAGAGGTTTAGCATGCAAGATTCCAAGAAAGGATTCTTGCCTATGACATATGGCATTACTCTCTCAAAAGAACAGTGTCCTACAACACAAGAAGAGAGAGAACGTATGAGTAAAGTTCCATATGCATCTGCTATTGGATCCATTATGTATGCCATGTTATGCACACGTCCTGATGTCTCGTATGCCTTGAGCATGACGAGTAGATATCAAGTTGATCCTGGTGAACGTCACTAGATCACTGTCAAGAATATTCTTAAGTACTTGAGAAAGACTAAGGATACATTCTTGATATATGGAGGTGATGAAGAGCTCATTGTAACAGGTTACACTGATGCTAGCTTCCAAACTGATAAAGATCACTATAGATCGCAGTCTGGTTATGTGTTTTGCCTTAATGGTGGTGCTGTGAGCTGGAAGAGTTCGAAGCAGGCGACCGTGGCCGATTCTACAACAGAGGCTGAGTATATAGCTGCCTCTGAAGCTGCTAAGGAGGCTGTTTGGATCAGGAAGTTCATTACTGAGCTTGAAGTTGTTCCTAGCATTACAGATCCGATTGAGCTCTATTGTGACAACAATGGAGCCATTGCACAAGCTAAGGAACCTAGATCTCACCAACGATCCAAACATATACTACGGCGCTTCCATCTCATTCGAGATATCATCGAGAGAGGAGATGTGAGGATATGCAAAGTACCAACTGACGATAACATCGCCGACCCACTGACGAAGCCTTGACGCAGCAGAGACATGATCGTCACACTAGGTCACTAGGTATTAGATACATGAGTGAATGGTCTTAGTGCAAGTGGGAGATTGTTGGATTATGCCCTTAGAACCATTCATTAGATGATTGACTTTGGCATTTTTATATATCATGACATTTTATTTATAGTTCATTATTATATTTGTCTTATAATTGCGTAATGTAATCTTATATGATAATGTCCTTAGAATAGTAATAAAACACTATTCTTAAAATATCCCTAGTCAAGTATTATTGTGAACAAGGATAACAATGATACGATAAGACTAGTATGTGGTTGACTGATGACCATTGTCATGGATATAGGATATCAAGTCATCACATAGGTACATGTTAGAGAACTATGTACTGGATCGACCCTCCATGAGAACGCTACATGGATTGTTATATGAGTGTCATAAGCGATTCTCATAGTGATGATAGTGTATGTGATCCTTTGACTTGAGATCATCAGAGATCCCAACATAGAGAATTGCATACTTTAATGCTGCTAGATGTCATTCGTAACAGGATGGACTATAAAGGTAGTAATTGGGTATGCCTTGATCTATGTAGAGGGATGTTGAGTGATCAAGATAGGATTTATCCCTCTTATATAACAAGAGTGATGTCTTGGGCCCTTTGATAGAGTGAGACTAAGAAATGCATGGCCGTGCTCGAATAAGTCAATATCAGATATTGATTTTATTTGTTTAATTAGTTTACTCAGGAATCAAGAAACGCTGATTAGACTATACGAGTGTGACACATTCCATGACTTGTGTCTAATCAAGACATCAAAGGATAAAGGGATTAGACTACACGGTAACATCTATCACGAGTAAGGTTATGTCGAGTCATTGACATTCTCGTTACATGGGTAGCAATGATGTGTTGCTAGATACCGCTCATTGCCTATGACAATTTTGTCATTGTCATTGTTTTGAGAACCTATTGGGTTGCACACTTAGAACGGATCAATGAGGAGCTTAATTAATCCTATTCTGAATTGGATTAAGGATATATCTAATCCTATTCTGAATTGGATTAAGGATATAGTTAATCCTATTCTAAGTAAGATTAGAGTTCTGTTTGGCAGTAAATTTTAAGGTAAAATTTACTGCTTATAAAAGGGTGTTTTTTCTAAAACAGAGCCACACAATTAAAACAGAAAAGGGATTCTTATAATCGAAGCTAGCAAATCGATTATAAGAATCAAAAACGCTCTTTAAGGCTTCTGATCGTGAGACGTTCAAGAGTCGTGAGATCCGTTCGTGTGGATACCATAGAGGCAGGAACGAAAAGTTGTTGCTTGTGACTCGAGCAACGATAGAAATCTGAGAAAACGTTAGGTAAAATCTCGAAACCCTAATCAGGCAACCCTCCGAATCGATCCTGGTGGAGGCCGAATGATTTAAATTCCGCTGCATGTTTGTTTTCGGTTTCCTTCATGTGCTACATCTAGCTTTGGCAAGTTCTTTAGGCACGATGGGTTCTTATTTAGAGAAAATAAATTATGTATGCCTAGGAGTTCATTGCGCAAGCTATTAGTTAGAGAAGCCCATAGTGGAGGATTAATGGGTCACTTTGGAGTTAGGAAAACTCTAGATGTTTTGCACGAACATTTCTTTTGGCCTAACATGAGGAGGGATGTAGAGAGGTTATGTGCTAGATGCATTTCATGTAGGCAAGCTAAATCTAGAGTTCATAATCATGGTTTATATACTCCTTTACCCATTCCTACTACTCCGTGGACTGATATCTCTATGGATTTTGTTTTAGCCTTGCCTAAAACAAAACGCAATAGAGATTCTATTTTTGTTGTGGTTGACAGGTTCTATAAAATGACTCATTTCATTGCTTGCCACAAGACGGATGATACGAGCAACGTTGTTGACCTTTTCTTCAAAGAGATAGTACGTCTACATGGTGTACCGAGGACCATTGTTTCTGATCGAGATGCCAAGTTCCTTAGTTACTTTTGGAAGACGTTATGGGGAAAGTTGGGAACCAAATTGTTATTCTCCACCACTTGTCACCCCTAGACTGATGGACAGACTGAGGTCGTCAACCGAATCCTATCTACATTATTAAGGTCCATTATTCAGAAGAATTTGAAGAATTGTGAAGATTGCTTGCCACATGTGGAGTTTGCATATAACTGCAGTGTTCACTCCACTACGAGTTGCTCTCCATTCAAAGTTGTTTATGGCTTCAATCCTCTTACTCCCTTGGATTTGTTGCCATTACCTAGTGCTGAGCAGAGTAACTTCGATGGAGAACAGAAAGCTAAGTTTGTGAAGCAACTCCATGAGAGAGTACGTTAAGCTATTGAAAAGAAGACTGAGCAGTATACCACCCAAGCAAATAAGCATCAAAAGAAAGTAGTCTTTGATATGGACCTCACCGAAAGAAGATGAGGTTCATATGAAGAAGACGAAGAACACTTGAAAAAAAAAACAATAACAAGTTAAAAACGCAGCAAAAGAAAATAAAAATTAGAAGTAAAACCAAGACCCGTTGTGTAGAAACACAAGAACCTATGGTATTGGACCAAGACCCGTTGCCTAGAAAAGCAAGAACCTATGGTATATATTGGTGGAAGGTAGAAGAACGCCACAAGGAAGACCTTGATAAGTTCAAGAGTTCTCAAGAGAACCAAAGAGAAGAAGTCTCTCAATTTTATTGCTAAAATCAATTGTGTTCTCCCCAAAGGGTTACATAACTATTTATAGGCAAATAGATAACTTGCAGCACAAGTAATAGGAATCCTACTTTCCTAACTTGCAGAATAGGAAATAGCAAACTTGCAGAACAAGCAATAGGAATCCTACTCTCCTAACTTGCAGAACAAGTAATAGAAGTCTTACAAAATCTATTATTTAAAAAGGAATTGGGCTTAAATTAAATTAAGACAATGTTCAGCCCAATAATACTTAACTAAATAAAATATGCATCTAGCCTAATTTGCATTTCGGCCCAATACTTGTGTGTCTTCAAGAAGGTTGAACTTGGGCTTGGATCATGTTGTAGAAGACTTTATCATCCTCCATGCTCAAGCTTTGTTGGGCTTTCTCTCTAGCAATATCAATGAAACCAGCCAAGGCTTGTTGCATCATCTTTGATTTAGCTCTTGTAATTGGACCTCCATGGATACTCAAAGGATCACGATCATCACGAACATGACTTGAGCTTTGTGAGCTTGGATCTCCATCATTCCCCCTCTCCTCGAAAGGATTTGTCCTCAAATCAGAATCACCTTCTCATGTAGTTGCTTAACAAAATCAGCTTTCTTTTCCCCATCCAAACTAGCTCTCTCCTCAATAGGTAGTGGTAAAAGATCCAATGGAGTGAGTGGATTAAAACCATAGACAACTTCAAATGGAGAATAACTAGTAGTGGAATGCACACTTCTATTGTAAGCAAACTCCACATGAGGCAAACAATCTTCCCAATTCTTCAAATTCTTTTGAATAATGGACCTCAACAAAGTAGACAAAGTACGATTGACTACTTCAGTTTGACCATCGGTTTGTGGATGACAAGTAGTTGAAAACAATAGCTTTGTTCCTAACTTTCCCCATAATGTTTTCCAAAAATAGCTAAGGAACTTCACATCACGGTCAGAAACAATGGTCCTCGGAACCCCATGTAGACGAACAATTTCCTTGAAGAATAAATCGGCAATGTTACTTGCATCATCTGTCTTGTGACAAGCAATGAAGTGAGCCATCTTAGAGAACCTATCAACAACAACAAAAACAGAATCTCTACCTCTCTTTGTTCTTGGTAACCCCAAAACAAAGTCCATAGAAATGTCAGTCCAAGGAGCAGTAGGAATAGGCAATGGAGTATAAAGACCATGATTCATAACTCTAGACTTAGCTTGTTTACAAGTGACACATCTCTCACACAATTTTTCAACATCTCTTTTCATGTTAGGCCAAAAGAAGTGATCATGCAATATATCTAAAGTTTTCTTTACTCCAAAATGTCCCATTAACCCACCACTATGGGCTTCTCTAACAAGTAATTCTCTTAAAGAACTCCTAGGCACACATAATCTATTTTCCCTAAATAAGAATCCATCATGCCTATAAAACTTTCCAAAACCAGTTTTCTCACATGCAATGAACACATTTTCAAAATCCTCATCAGTAGCATACAAGTCTTTAATATACTCAAATCCAAGTAGTTTTGCATTAAGAGTAGTGATTAGAGTATACCTTCGAGATAATGCATCAGCCACGACATTTTCTTTACCTTGTTTATATTTGATCACATATGGAAATGTTTCAATGAACTCCATCCACTTGGCATGACGCTTGTTCAACTTGCTTTGTCCTTTCAAGTGCTTCAAGGACTCATGATCAGTGTGGATGACAAATTCCTTGGGCCATAAATAGTGTTGCCATGTTTCCAAGGCCCTCACTAATGCATACATCTCTTTATCATATGTGGGATAGTTAAGGGCAGCTCCACTTAACTTCTCACTGAAAAAAGCAATGGGGCGCTTCTCCTGCATTAAAACAGCTCCAATACCTATACTTGAAGCATCACACTCAATCTCAAAAGTTTTAGAAAAGTTAGGTAAGGATAATAAAGCTGCAGAACAAAGCTTCTCTTTAAGCAAGTTAAAAGCATGATCTTGCTCAAGACCCCATTTAAATCCAACATTCTTTTTAACAACATCAGTTAGAGGTGCAGCTATTGTACTGAAGTCTCTAACAAACCTACGATAGAAACTAGCTAATCTATGAAAACTACGCACCTCAGAGATATTCTTAGGTATAGGCCAATCTTTAATTGCCTTGACCTTTTCATCTTCTACTGCTATACCCTTAGAAGAAATAACATATCCAAGAAATGTAATCTTATCAGTGCAAAAGGAACATTTCTTAAGGTTAGCATACAACTTTTCCTTTCTCAAGACATTAAGCACATTCTTTAAATGTTCAATATGTTCATGCAAACTTCTACTATAGATCAAGATATCATCAAAATAGACAACTACAAATTTTCCAATGAAAGCACGCAAGACATGGTTCATTAATCTCATGAAAGTGCTAGGTGCATTAGTTAATCCAAAAGGCATAACTAACCATTCATACAAACCATGCTTAGTCTTAAATGCAGTTTTCCATTCATCACCTTCTCTCATGCGAATTTGATGATAACCACTTTTCAAATCAATTTTAGAAAAGATGCAAGAACCATGTAACTCATCAAGCATATCATCTAATCTAGGAATGGGATAGCGATACTTTACAGTGATTTTGTTGATGGCACGACAATCAACACACATCCTCCACGTCCCATCCTTCTTAGGAACAAGTAACACAGGAACAGCACATGGACTCATGCTCTCTCTAACGTAGCCTTTCTTCATGAGCTCGTCAACTTGCCTTTGAAGCTCCTTTGTCTCCTCGGGATTACTTCTATAGGCAGGTCTATTGGGAATGGCAGCTCCAGGAACAAGGTCTATTTGATGCTCAATTCCCCTAATAGGTGGCAAACCATTTGGAATCTCCTCGGGGAATATATCTCCAAATTCCTTCAAAAGAGACACAACATTAGTAGGCAAAGAAGATTTAAGATCATTAGAACTAAAACAAGATTCTTTATATAAAAACAAAAGGATTGGGCACTTAGCTAAAAAAGCAGCCTTTACATCACTTTGCTTTGCATAGAAGCTCACGTCCTTTCTTTCTTTCTTTGCAATATCTTTGCCTTTATCTAGATTCTTCGACCTTTGTTGTGATTCATTCTGCTCTTTCAACCTCAATTGATCCTCATAAATCTCCGTAGGACTCAAGGGTGCAAGTGTGAATTTCTTACCAGCCATGGTAAATGAATAACGGTTTGTAAATCCATCATGTATGACATGTCTATCAAATTGCCATGGTCTTCCTAAAAGCAAATGACCAGCATGCATAGGCACAACATCACACAACACTTTATCATTGTACCTTCCAATTGAAAATAGCACCGATACTTGCTTGGTCACATTTACTTCTCCACAATTATTGAGCCATTGAAGTTTGTATGGTTTGGGATGTTTTGTAGTGGGCAAACTCAATTTGTCAACCAAATAAGTGCTAGCAACATTAGTGCAACTACCACCATCAATAATCAAAGAGCATACCTTATTGTTGACGTGGCATCTAGTATGAAAAATATTTTCTCGTTGCACTTCATCTTCATCCTTAACTTGGGCACTTAATGCACGACGAGCTACAAGTGCTTCACCATGTGCAGCAAACTCAACATAGTCATCATCCTCATTAATGTCCTCCAATGGTGGCATCTCATCATCAACATCAGAATCTTCACTTACAACATCACCATCATCACGCATAATCATGACTCGTTTGTTTGGGCATTGTGATGCAATGTGTCCTCTTCCCAAACATCTAAAACACTTAATGTCTCTACTCTTACCTTGGGATGCTTGGATAGCCTCGGGTTTGGGCTTTTGGACACTCTCACCCTTAGGCTTGAATGAGGATTCAGTCTTAAGTTTGAATGTAGTCTTATCATCCCTTCGAAAGGTGTTCGGTTTCCAAGAAGAAGATGAACTAGAACCTTGCATAAAACGAGATGAATAACCTTTTCTCTTGAGTTGCCTTTCAACCTTGATAGCCATATGCAACATATCATCAAACTCCACATAGTGATGTAACTCCACTACATTAGCAATCTCACGATTCAATCCTTGTAAGAATCGAGCCATAGTAGCTTCACTATCCTCTTCAACATTAGCTCTGATCATGATAATTTCCATTTCTTTATGATAATCCTCAACACTCTTAGAACCTTGAGTGAGACCTTGTAACCTTTGATAAAGCTCTCTATAGTAATGATTAGGAACAAACCTTTTTCTCATAACACGTTTCATTTCATTCCATGTAACTATAGGTGGCTCTCTATTCCTACGTCTACCAAGCATGAGTTGGTCCCACCAAATGATTGCATAATCCGTGAACTCTACAGCAGCAAGTTTCACCTTTTTTTCTTCGGAATAGTTATGGCAATCAAAGACCATCTCCACTTTCTTTTCCCATTCTAAGTAAGCCTCAGGATCATTCTTACCTTGAAAGGAAGGAATCTTCAATTTGATACTTCCTAAATTTCCATCTATCCTATCATAATACCTATCTCCTTTATACCTATCTCCACGACCTCCTTTATTACCATGGTTACCTTTAACACTTCTACTAAACTCATCATCATCAAACTCATCATCAACTTTATCATCAAAGTCATTATTCACAACATTGCCATTCTCATGAGAAGTATCACTTGGCTTTACCTTGGCTAGGACAGCTTCATGTTCCTCCAACTTATCATGAATATTATTAAACCTCAACTCTATCCTTGAAAATTGTTGTTGCATAGCTTGGAACATGAACTCGATCTTACTCAAATCAGGCTTTTCACTATTAGAAGACATGATTTTATCCTGCAAGAAACGTTAGTAAAAGAAAAGGACCTCACAAGTATGACCTCACTTGTTTACACTCAATACACACAAGACTGTAACACACACTCGTGTTTCACACAATTTTAATATGGCTTTTCTCTACTAATGTTACTCACACACTCTTGCCTTTTTCCCTCACACAACTTTTCTCTATAGGTTCTATATTGAACTCAAGACTTAATCAAAAATCAGCTTATGGAATTCAACTATCAACCAACAATAAACAAGATGAGCACAAGATTTTAATCAAGGGAAAACAAAACAATGAATACTCAACAAGACTTAGCAAGACTCAGCAAGACTCAATAAGACTTAAGAAGACTCCAATGAAACTAAACCTTGAAGGAAATTTGTGTATTTTGGGGTGTTTAATTAAGGTAGGGTTTAGCCAAAGGTGGGGTAGTTTTGTCCTTTTATGTGGTAGGGTCAAAAAGGTAATTTTAGACAGTAGGGTAAAATGGCAGTAATGAATTTTCAAATTAGGCAAATAAGAAATCTCAAAGCTCAAGAAAGAATGACTACCTCAAGATTTTGACGAAGCACACCTCCACAAATTACCTTTGATGTTGCACTTGCTACACACGATGTAATAAATCCCCTCTTGAATTGATTTTTCTTTTCTCTTTTTTTTTTCTTTTCTTTTTTTCTCTTTTTTTCTCTTTTTTTTATATTTTACTAAAGTAACCGAACAATGAAGAAAAAAAAAGTCTAAATAATAAGAAGAGGTTTACTTGGGGAACAAGGCAACTTTTTGACAAAAACAAGCTAGTTTTGGTAGCAGCTTGTGTGACAAGGAATGAGAGGGAACGGTGGCTTGTGAAACAAGTAGTCTTTATGTGATGTAGAGCTTTTGAAGGTTTCTTGGTGAGCAAGAAAACCTTTGGGATTTGGTTGCTTGGAGAACAAGATAGGGTTTACTTGGTGGCTAAGTAAAGACAATAGGTTTGAGGGATAAACAATATTAGTGGTGGCTTGGAAAAGGATTCAAGATCAAGGTTTGTCCAAGACAAGAAGACAAAGAAAAAAAAACAAAAACGAGACTCCCACGAATTAAACCTAAGCTCTGATACCAAATGATATGGACCTCACCGAAAGAAGATGAGGTTCATATGAAGAAGACGAAGAACACTTGAAAAAAAAAACAATAACAAGTTAAAAACGCAGCAAAAGAAAATAAAAATTAGAAGTAAAACCAAGACCCGTTGTGTAGAAACACAAGAACCTATGGTATTGGACCAAGACCCGTTGCCTAGAAAAGCAAGAACCTATGGTATATATTGGTGGAAGGTAGAAGAACGCCACAAGGAAGACCTTGATAAGTTCAAGAGTTCTCAAGAGAACCAAAGAGAAGAAGTCTCTCAATTTTATTGCTAAAATCAATTGTGTTCTCCCCAAAGGGTTACATAACTATTTATAGGCAAATAGATAACTTGCAGCACAAGTAATATGAATCCTACTTTCCTAACTTGCAGAATAGGAAATAGCAAACTTGCAGAACAAGCAATAGGAATCCTACTCTCCTAACTTGCAGAACAAGTAATAGAAGTCTTACAAAATCTATTATTTAAAAAGGAATTGGGCTTAAATTAAATTAAGACAATGTTCAGCCCAATAATACTTAACTAAATAAAATATGCATCTAGCCTAATTTGCATTTCGGCCCAATACTTGTGTGTCTTCAAGAAGGTTGAACTTGGGCTTGGATCATGTTGTAGAAGACTTTATCATCCTCCATGCTCAAGCTTTGTTGGGCTTTCTCTCTAGCAATATCAATGAAACCAGCCAAGGCTTGTTGCATCATCTTTGATTTAGCTCTTGTAATTGGACCTCCATGGATACTCAAAGGATCACGATCATCACGAACATGACTTGAGCTTTGTGAGCTTGGATCTCCATCAGTCTTTGAGCCTGGTGATTGGGTTTGGGTGCATATGAGAAAGGAGAGGTTTCCTGTTCAGCGACGAACCAAGCTGTATCTCCGAGGAGATGGACCATTCCAAGTCATAGAGAAGATCAATGATAATGCCTACAAATTGGATCTTCCTGGTGAGTATTGTGACGTCCCCGTCACCATACATTTCCAATTCATCTCTTTCCATTTCCACTTAACTTGATTAGATTTGCTTGTCAATGTCAATCATGCTTTTCTTTCTTAAGCTTAATATGAATAATTCAATTTCAACAAAACAGTCTAATGATACATGTATATATGTATCATCCGTTTTCACAGGATCTCATACATCATCTTAACTTAAATCCCCGACATCTTATATACATTAATGTTAGTTGTACTGTACCATAACTGAATTACAATTTACTTTGCATAATTACATAAGTATACTTTCTATACTACTTGGGAAGCGTCTTTCGAAGGTAAACTTTCAAGATCCACTCGTAGGCTCTTCTATCGAGAGCGAGGGATTACTTCAGATAGTCTGTATGAAAAATGTTCGTAAAAGGGTGAGTTTACGCTCAGTAAGAAAAATATGTAAAAGAGCGTACTATGCCTCTATGCATTTTTCCTACTTGGCTCTATAATGTCATGTAAAGCATTATAAAGCATGCATCATAAACATCTTTCATGCATTATTTGCAACCATGCATATTTATTTCAAATGACATGGAAATCATACTTTGTATGCTTCTTTTAAAATATAGCATACATATAAAACATACATCATCTTCTATCTTTAAAACATACTTTACATGCTTTTATAACATAGCATGTTTCGTATACTTCTTTAAAACATACTTCCTTTAAAACATCTTATACTTCTTGAATTCATAAATCATGTACTTCTTTTTTTTTAAAACTTCTTATATAAGTACACCAAGTACTTTCGATTTCTTTATTCTTTGAAATCGTATATACATATAGTTCTTGATAACATAAAAACTATTTGTACTTTTATGGAGTTATGCACTGCATCATCATCATCATCATCATCATCATCATCATGTGGCGTACCCCGTAGGGCCAGGAATCCTCCCTTAGCCGAACATGAAATATAAACAGATTGGCCAACTGCAGGTGGCTACAGTTAACACTAGTCAGGTGTCTTTCTATAGCAACTGAGGCCTGACTTATGGTTTCTCAGCCCATAACATACATTACATCATTTCAGGACTTGATCAGAGCCCCTACTGTAAACATGAAAGTGCATAATCTCAAAACATATGCCATATAGCTTCTTGCCATGACATTTCATACTTTCTGAAAATAGGTGTAAATGATCTCTTTTCAAAACAGGGCAGTTGACTGGCCTCACAGGGCAGTCGGCTGCTGCTTCATACTTTCATTTATCGAAATTCTTTTCATTTAAAATTCCGATATTTTCATCTTTGAAAATACATGGGGGCAGTCGACTGGTCCATATAGCAGTCGACTGGTTTTCAAACAGAATGCTTTTTAGCAAATAGCAGTCGACTGGTCATATAGCAGTCGACTGTTTTTGAAACAGAATGCTTCTAGAAATATAGCAGTCGACTGGTCATATAGGGCAGTCGACTGTTTTTGAAACAGAATGCAATTTGGCAAATAGCAGTCGACTGTCCCATATAGCAGTCGACTGGTTTGAAACAGAATGCTTCTGGAAAAATAGCAGTCGACTGGTTTGCATCGGTTTTCGGAAAACGGTGTTTTGGTTGTCTCTAGGCAGTCGACTTCCCTTTATGGCAGTCGGCTGCCCCTAGCCTAATTGGTACTAGGAGAAAAGTCCGAAAATGCATCTTTTCCTGCACAAAATCAACTGGTGCTTCTTCCAAACCACATAAAAACATTATAAAACATGCGGACATAGCCGCCTTACGTCTGTTACATAAATTCCTTACCTTGATTCCTTCGGAAACGCGAAATCCCTTGGCGCGTAACCCTAGCTTTTACTCCTTCAAATCTGAAATCACCATACCAAATCAAACCTTAAATTAAACAACATACACATATCATATCAACTCCGTAAAACTCCATATCATGAACGAAATTGCAAGAATCATCTTCTTCTCTTACCTTCACTAGAGATCAAAATCTCAAATGTTGAGATCTCCTCCAATACTTGGAATCAATCCACCAAACTTCAGATATCACTTAGTCTAGTGACAAGGATCGATTTTCGTTCAACTAGCTAAAGAGATCGATGGAAGAATAAGGTAGCTTGATGCACACAGACAAGACAAAACGTAGCTTGGAATTTGAAGGAGCTGACACGCAAGAAGACAGAAGCAAAGTTGATGAATGACAACTTCTGAAACCTAGACCCGAAGCCTAAAGAGACTCGAACCCAAAGGTATTGGACCTTGACCCTACGAATAAGAATTCGAGAACCTAAGGTATAGCAATGGTGGATGGTGAAGGAGGAGGCGCCACAAGGAAGAAGACCTTGATAAGCCTAGTTGAGAGGGAACCCAAGAGAAAGGCACACTCAATTTCTAAAAATTCAATTAACTGATCTGTTCATCAATAGCGTTACAAGGTATTTATAATAATACCTAGCACTTAAGCCCATAAACAAGTGGGTTGGAATTAACACCAACAGAAAATAAGACTAAACCCAAATTCATGCCTAAACCTAGTTACATAAAATAAATAGTCCAAGACACAACAAGACTCAAACATGGGCTATTCAAACAGTTAGCCCATCTTATTGTTAATCTAAAATAAGACAGTAAACCATGCTCATGTCGTTTGGGCTTCCAAGCAAGTATAGATGTCTTGGGACTTTTCATGGAAGCTTCCTTGACACTTCAATGATGCCAAGCTTGTTGCATTAAGGAGGCCAGGGCTTGTTGCGTCTTCTTGGCTCGAGCTCGGGTAATTAGACCTCCTTGGATGACCAATGGATCCTTAGCATCACGAACATCACGAGCAAGTGGATCTCTATCATTCCCCCTCTCTTCAAAAGGATTTGTCCTCAAATCGCATATACCTTCATCAAAAGAAAAGGGAGAAAGATCAGAAACATTAAAAGTAGCAGATACACCATACTCACTAGGAAGATCCAATCGGTAGGCATTATCGTTGATCTTCTCAATGACTTGGAATGGTCCATCTCCTTGGGGATGCAACTTGGTTCGTCGTTGAATAGGAAATCTCTCCTTTCTCATATGTACCCAAACCCAATCACCAGGCTCAAAGACTACTCTCACATAACCCTTCCTCATAAGCTCCTCAACTTGCCTTTGTAGCTCCTTCGTCTCCGTGGGATTACTTCTGTAGGCTGGATGGTTAGGAATGGTAGCTCCAGGGACAAGGTCAATCGTGTGCTCGATCCCACGAATCGGTGGTAATCCACTTGGGATCTCTTCAGGGAGGACATCCTCGAACTCCTGCAACAATGAGACAACATCAGTAGGCAAAGTATCATGGAGTTCAGCATCAATAAAATAAGAATCTTTAAATAAGAGTAACAGGATAGGAGACTTCGCAAGAAATGCAGTCTTCACATCTCGGGGTTTGGCATAGCAGCTCACTATTTTGCTGTCCTTGTTTTCCTTCTTTTCTTTAGCTTGCTTCCTTTGCTCGTCATGTTGCTCCTTTAGCCTTAATTGGTCCTCATAAATCTCCTTGGGGCTAAGGGGAGCAAGAGTGATCTTCTTGCCATCCGTAGAAAAGGAGTAATGGTTAGTGTAACCATCATGGATGACTCTACGATCATACTGCCACGGTCTACCCAGCAATAGGTGGCTAGCTTGCATGGGCACCACGTCACACACCACCTTATCCCGATAACTTCCAATACAAAAAGGAACCAAGACTTGCTTCACCACGTTCACTTCACCACAGTCATTAATCCACTGCAACTTATATGGGTGGTGATGCGTGGTAGTGGGCAACTTTAATTTATAAACAAGAGATGTGCTAGCAACATTAGTACAGCTCCCACCATCAATGATTACAGTACATACCTTGTCACTAATATGGCATCTCGTATGGAATATGTTCTCGCGCTGTGCCTCAACTTCAAACTTCACATGAGTAGTAAGAGCACGCCTAGCAACAAGTGCTTCACCATGAGCAGCATACTCAACAACTTCTTCGTCGTCAACATCTTCTAACGCAGGCATCTCATCTTCTACACCGATTTCAGAACCTTCACTCTCAACATCTCCATTCCCAAGCATGATCATAGCTCTACGGTTGGGACACTGAGAGACAATATGTCCATGACCTAAACACTTGAAACACTTAATATCACGTGTCCTGCTTTGGGATGCTTGGGCAGATTCAGTCTTGGGCTTTGGAGGGACCTCAAGCTTGGGCTTAGCAAAGCTCTCTGACTTAGGCGTAGACACAGGCTTATCATGCCTATGAAAGGTGTTAGATTTCCAAACAGGAACTGAACTAGAAGTAAAACGGGATGTACCTTTCCTTTTGAGTTGCCTTTCCACTTTGATGGCCACATGCAGCATCTCCTCTAAATCCACGTAATGCTGCAACTCTACTACATTGGCAATCTCACGGTTTAAGCCTTGGAGAAAACGAGCCATAGTAGCTTCTGCATCCTCCTGGATATTGGCTCGGATCATGGTTATTTCCATCTCTTTGTAGTAATCCTCAACACTCTTTGAGCCCTGGGTAAGACCTTGGAGCTTTTGGTATAACTCTCTGTAGTAATGAGTAGGAACAAATCTCTTCCTCATGATGCGCTTCATCTCATCCCATGTAGACACTGGAGGATCACCATATCTTCTTCTACTAGTGACTAACTGATCCCACCAAACCTTAGCATACTCTGTGAACTCAATTGCAGCAAGTTTGACCTTCTTTTCCTCGGAGTAGTGGTGGCAGTCAAACACCATTTCAATCTTCCTTTCCCACTCCAAATATGCCTCAGGATCATTCTTGCCTTGGAAAGGAGGAATCTTCAATTTTATACTGCCAAGGTTTTCATCCATCTTCTCCTTGCCTCTATCACGGCCTCTATCAACTCGATCTCTATACCCATTGTACCTTCTATGATGTCTATCTATCCCAGACTCTTCGTTCGAATCATACCCAACATTATCATCATACTCGTCATTGGCAACAACCTTACTTTTTGGACGAGAAGTATCACCTTGCTGGATCCTTGCAAACCGAACTTCATGTTGGTTCAACTTATCATGAATGTCATTGAATTTCACGTCCATCCGTTGGAACTGTTGTTGCATTGCTTGAAGCATGAATTCAATCTTTTTGAAGTCGGACTTATCACCTTCAGAAGACATTTTCAACAAAGATATCCTCGCGTGTTTACTCTCGTGTTTCACTCAAGTAATTTGGCTTTTCTCTACTAATGTCTCTCACACACTCGTGCCTTTTTTCCTTACTCTACCTTAACTCTATAGGTTCACAATCGCACTAGAGACTCAGTCAAGATTCAACCTCGTAAAATCAACTAATTCACCAAGTATTGTCACCAAAAAAATTTTTTTTTGAATTTTTTTTTGAATTTTTTTTCTTTTTTTTAGGTGTGGCTAAGGCTAGGGTGACTTAAAGAAAGAAAGACAGAATAAAAAAATAAGAAAAAAAATAAAAAAAATCACTCGAATGACAAAAAAAATAAAAAATGGCCTAAAACTATAGGAAAACGATGGAATTTGGCCGAGATAGGGTGGGGCTCGTGGCCTCACGGGGATGTTTTATTTCGTCGTTTTCTTTAAAACGGGTACTCGCACGCTTCCTAACTCAACCAAAATTTTCGATTTGAACAGTATCGCAACATTTTTTTTCGAATTCTTCTTTTTTTTTCTGCGAATTCTTTTTTTTTTCCTTTTTTTGTTTTGTTTTTTTTTTAATTTGAGGTTTGCGGCTTCCTTGAAAAGAGTAGGGGTGCGACTAGCGTTGAATTAAGTGGCGGCTAGGGTTAAGAAATAAGTGGCGGCTAGGGTTTTAGGCTTAAGAAATAAGTGGCGGCTAGGGTTTAGGGTTATGAAACAAGTGGCGATTAGGGTTTTTTTTAGGGTTATGAAATAAGTGGCGACTATCGTTTAGGGTTTTGAAATAAGTGGCGACTAGGGTTTAGGGTTATGAAATAAGTGGCGGCTAGGGTTTAGGGTTATGAAATAAGTGGCGGCTGGGAACACACAAACAAACCAGAAAGTGGAACGAACAAAAGAAAAAAAAATTGAAACAAAAAAACCAAAAAATCGAAAAGTTAGTGACGCACAAACAAACCAGAAAATCGGAACTTGAGGTCTGAATACCAATTGATGCACACAGACAAGACAAAACGTAGCTTGGAATTTGAAGGAGCTGACACGCAAGAAGACAGAAGCAAAGTTGATGAATGACAACTTCTGAAACCTAGACCCGAAGCCTAAAGAGACTCGAACCCAAAGGTATTGGACTTTGACCCTATGAATAAGAATTCGAGAACCTAAGGTATAGCAATGGTGGATGGTGAAGGAGGAGGCGCCACAAGGAAGAAGACCTTGATAAGCCTAGTTGAGAGGGAACCTAAGAGAAAGGCACACTCAATTTCTAAAAATTCAATTAACTGATCTGTTCATCAATAGCGTTTACAAGGTATTTATAATAATACCTAGCACTTAAGCCCATAAACAAGTGGGTTGGAATTAACACCAACAGAAAATAAGACTAAACCCAAATTCATGCCTAAACCTAGTTACATAAAATAAATAGTCCAAGACACAACAAGACTCAAATGTGGGCTATTCAAACAGTTAGCCCATCTTATTGTTAATCTAAAATAAGACAGTAAACCATGCTCATGTCGTTTGGGCTTCCAAGCAAGTATAGATGTCTTGGGACTTTTCATGGAAGCTTCCTTGACACTTCAATGATGCCAAGCTTGTTGCATTAAGGAGGCCAGGGCTTGTTGCGTCTTCTTGGCTCGAGCTCGGGTAATTAGACCTCCTTGGATGACCAATGGATCCT
This sequence comes from Heritiera fomes, assembly GCA_032173925.1. NCBI lineage: Eukaryota > Viridiplantae > Streptophyta > Magnoliopsida > Malvales > Malvaceae > Heritiera > Heritiera fomes. The sequence goes on along the minus strand of JAPDPM010000002.1, from coordinate 31,812,780 downwards.
TAGCATCACGAACATCACGAGCAAGTGGATCTCTATCATAGCTTGTCAAGGTAGCTATGGAAGAAGACTTGGAATCTTGGAGAAATGGAGAGGACGAGAGGGAGAGAGCTAGAAAGAATTACTGCCGTAGGGGTGATGATGGCTGGAGGGTGACTCATGCAATATGCATTAAATGCATGCAAATCCATAACTCATCTCAGCCATTGACCATGCTTTTGACCTTTTGACCCTTAATTCTCTTCCTTTTCTACTCTTTCCTCCTATTAGCCACATATATCATCAAATTATGAAATCTGATATGGTTTTATCATCATCCAAATTAAATTACTTCATCTTAGCCCTTAACCTTTGACCATCCCTATTTGACCATTCACTTAATTGGTCTCCTTTCTTCCATATACACTTGTCTTTAATTACACTTAATTTTCTGATATTAATTCTTTTCTCATACCTCAATTATTCTTATAACATCAATTTAATTTCCTTGACTATTTGACTTTCCATTTCTTATTTCTTCCATACTTCATACCTCATGCATACATCATTCATACATCAATTACACATCAACTTCATATTCATTTAATCATATTAGATTGAAATACTTTAAAAACATAGAGGAATACATGGAAATTGGGGATTTCACATCCTCCTCACCTTAGAAAATTTGGTCCTCCAAATTTACAGTAGCTCATCATGTGAACAACTCTGGATTTCTTTCTTTCATTAAGCTATTTAGCTTCACGTATCTTTTTCCATGATGTGGTATTGTCAATAATCTTTAACTAATGGTATCATCATAAACTTCTATACCTTATCTTTTCCGTCCAAAATCCCAAATGGCTTATTTCACATGACTTATGTCTTTCTGAACTTCTAAGGTTCATCTTTTATGACATAAGATGAATTCTGGATTATACTTTCGAAATATTAACATATACAAACATTACGTATCCTCAATAGCTCTGAAGGTAACATCAATTTATTGGTGATATCTCCAATTTGATCTAAGACTTCAATTGGATCAATATAACGAGGGCTCAACTTACCTCGTCGACCAATTCTTATAATTCCTTTGGATGGAGAACTTTCAATTTACTGAGTCTCCAACCAAAAAATCAATTACTCTTTATTAAGCATTTGTATAACCTTTTCGTCTATTCTGAGTTATCTTAAATCTTTGACCACTCACTTAATCTCTTTAGATGCTTACTCGACTAATTCAAAAGCTAATAACTTTCACTCGCCTACTTCTTCCCACCACTTCGGAGCTAGACACTTTCTATTCTTATAGTATTGTATACAGTGTCATCCCGATACTTGTATAATAGCTATTATCATAAATAAACTTAGTCAGTGGCAGATGATCGTCCCATGAGCCTTTAAAATACATAGCACCAGCTTTTTACATATCCTCGAGCGTTTAAACAATGTGCTCGAACTGCTCATCAGTCTACGGATGAAAAGCTGTGCAAAATTTTCAACTGAGATCCCATGGTTCCTTGCTAATCTCCTCAAATGAGAAGTGAACCTAAAATCTCTACCATATGAAATGCTCATTGGAACTCCATGTAGTCTAACACTTCTTTCACCTACATTTTGCCAACTCACTAAGTATATCTGCAGACTTTATGGGCAGGAAGTGGGCTGACTTAGCTGATCTGTTCATCAATTCTGGCTTAATCATTATACTAGCCATCATTCCAAATTTACTTTGAAGGCATAACATTTAGCTTAAGGCTTGTAAATTGCTCAAATACATCATACTTTCTTATCATCATACAAACCATTATTACTTCATGTTTTCAGCTTAGAGCATTTATCACCACAGTGGTTTTCCCTAGGTGATCTAATTCCACCTTCACAATCCTTTGAAAACTCGAGTCATCTCTTCTATCTTAATTAGAATTATAGCCATAATTTATTCACAATGGCTATCCATAATTTCTTACTTTTGCGCTCTAAATACCCATATATTGATCACATTTTAAACTATTAGCATAGTTCTTTTAATTCATATCCAAAATATTTTCTTCTCATAGCATCAAACATGCCAATGAATGAATGTCCTCATTTCCTTATGGTACTCTAGGGATCAACCAGGAAAGATACTATAGTCGGCTAGGGATCCGGATGGAGTAAGGAAGGTACTTTAAAATACCTGTCTTATTCCGAAACCTAGAAGTGACTATAGGGAATAACTACCGTTGTTGAGACAATCCATCTCTCATATTAAGTCATATTCTTTCCAGAATAATACTTTCATAGAATAAAACATTTAAGTGAAATCGACTAATAAAAGTTAATCCTCATTCTCATTTAAACTCCTTTCACATATCACTATATATCATAAAACTTTATACCAAAGAGTACTTCAGAATTCCAACTATCATTTCTCATCAATTATTGTATTTCATTAAGTTCGGGACTTTTCTTTACTATCTCAACATCGTAAGCAAAAATCCTTCATATAACCATACATACCTTCTATTAAATTCATTTACAATGAGTCAGATAATACCACATACTTTTACATTAGACATCTTCAACATTTACATCATAATTAATAGGTGTCTTTCCCTTCTCTTCAGTAGTGGCCTTGTGTTGTGGTTGAGGGGTCTCCTCAAATTCCTCGGGTATCCTCAAGTCCCTCTTGGGACAATTCCTGATCATATGTCCCTGTTCACCACATCTGAAACATGCGCCATTTGCCAACCGGCATGGCTGTGCTCTGTGGAACTTTCTGCAATGTTCACACCTTTGTCTTGTACTCTTAGGTGAGCTAACGACACTACTAGCTGAATGTCGGGATCTATCATCATTAATCTTGATCCCAGTAGCTCTAGGATTCCCTGTACCATAATCATCATAATACTCCCAACTCAATATATATTTCCATATAACCATTTAATTAAAACAATCATCATTTTCTTATAATTTACTTGCTTACCTATCGAAGCTCTGTCATATGGCTTACTTCTTCCAAATGGATATCTGTCACGGAAGACTTTCCCTTTTGACTTTCGCTTCATTGGTCCTTTGCCTTTACTTTGGGCTCGGAAATCATCATAGTGAAACTCATAGTCCTGCTCACATAACTGAGCCTTACGGACTGTCTCTTTATAAGTAGTGATACCCATAGTATACAACTTGGATTTGATAGGAGACTTCAGTCCTTCTATAAATCTGTATATCTTATATCCTTCACTCCTGATGGTCTCTCGATCGAATCCGCTTAGAGAAATAAACTTTGACTCATATTGATTAACTGACATTGTCCCCTGAGTCAATTTCAAAAATTCCATCTTCAACCTAGTCTGATCGGTGCGTGGGATGTACTGCTCAGTAAAGGACTTTAAAAATCTATCCCACGTAACCTCAACCTTAACATGTTGAGCCTCCAAAATGGCCTGAGTGGACTGCCACCAATACTTTGCATCATCCACTAACAGATAAGCAGCCAAACCCACCTTTTCCTTTTCGGAACATAGCATATACTCAAAGGATCTAGTGATCGCCTTCACCCAATTCACTGCTGCCAATGTGTCCTTATCCCCCTTAAACTTAGGCGGATCCAACTTCTTATATTCCTTAATTAAGGTCATACTGCAATAGGCTGTGAGATTCCTCCTTTCAATAACTGGAACTGGTAGGGGTAACTCTGTCTGTACTGGTGGTGGTGGTACTATAGGAATAGCGAATGGTACACTTGTGACCATATTTGGAAAGTTCGCCATAAACTGCGTAAACATAGTGGTCATATTCTCCACATGCTTCTCCATCTTCGCTAACCTAGTGTTCGGGCTATGCGGTGGAGATGGTTGAGGAGACTGTGTTGGGGACTGTTCTACATAACCCCTTCCTCTTCCTTTCTCAACACCTCTTCTATCTGAGCTCATTCTGTCGATAAATCACAAAGATGAGCTATTTAGTATAACTGCAAACAGTTATACATTGTATATGTATTCAAACAAGTACAGTACAATTGGGGATATACTCTATTTCTAACTCCTTGACATTGACAAACCTCAATCTAATTGCTCTGATACCACTCCGTGACGTCCCCGTCACCATACATTTCCAATTCATCTCTTTCCATTTCCACTTAACTTGATTAGATTTGCTTGTCAATGTCAATCATGCTTTTCTTTCTTAAGCTTAATATGAATAATTCAATTTCAACAAAACAAAATAATGATACATGTATATATGTATCATCCGTTTCCACAGGATCTCATACATCATCTTAACTTAAATCCCCGACATCTTATATACATAAATGTTAGTTGTACTGTATCATAACTGAATTACAATTTACTTTGCATAATTACATAAGTATACCTTCTATACTACTTGGGAAGCGTCTTTCGAAGGTAAACTTTCAAGATCCACTCGTACGCTCTTCTATCGAGAGCGAGGGATTACTTCAGATAGTCTGTATGAAAAATGTTCGTAAAAGGGTGAGTTTACGCTCAGTAAGAAAAATATGTAAAAGAGCGTACTATGCCTCTATATGCATTTTTCCTACTTGGCTTTATAATGTCATGTAAAGCATTATAAAGCATGCATCATAAACATCTTTCATGCATTATTTGCAACCATGCATATTTATTTCAAATGACATGGAAATCCTACTTTGTATGCTTCTTTTAAAATATAGCATACATATAAAACATACATCATCTTCTATCTTTAAAACATACTTTACATGCTTTTATAACATAGCATGTTTCGTATACTTCTTCAAAACATACTTCCTTTAAAATATCTTATACTTCTTGAAATCATAAATCATATACTTCTTTTTTTTAAAACTTCTTATATAAGTATACCAAGTACTTTCGATTTCTTTATTCTTTGAAATCGTATATACATATAGTTCTTGATAACATAAAAACTATTTGTACTTTTATGGAGTTATGCACTGCATCATCATCATCATCATCATCATGTGGCGTACCCCATAGGGCCAGGAATCCTCCCTTAGCCGAACATGAAATATAAACAAATTGGCCAACTGCGGGTGGCTACAGTTAACACTAGTCAGGTGTCCTTCTGTAGCGACTGAGGCCTGACTTATGATTCCTCAACCCATAACATACATTACATCATTTCAGGACTTGATCAGAGCCCCTACTATAAACATGAAAGTGCATAATCTCAAAACATATGCCATATAGCTTCTTGCCATGACATTTCATACTTTCTGAAAATAGGTGTAAAAGATCTCTTTTCAAAACAGGGCAGTTGACCGGCCTCACAGGGCATTCGACTGGCCTCACAGGGCAGTCGGCTGCTGCTTCATACTTTCATTTATCGAAATTATTTTCATTTAAAATTTCGATATTTTCATCTTTGAAAATACATGGGGGCAGTCGACTGGTCCATATAGCAGTCGACTGGTTTTCAAACAGAATGCTTTTTAGCAAATAGCAGTCGACTGGTCATATAGCAGTCGACTGTTTTTGAAACAGAATGCTTCTAGAAATATAGCAGTCGACTGGTCATATAGGGCAGTCGACTGTTTTTGAAACAGAATGCAATTTGGCAAATAGCAGTCGACTGTCCCATATAGCAGTCGATTGGTTTGAAACAGAATGCTTCTGGAAAAATAGCAGTCGACTGGCTTACATAGCAGTCGACTGGTTTGCATCGGTTTTCGAAAAACGGCGTTTTGGTTGTCTCTAGGCAGTCGACTTCCCTTTATGGCAGTCGGCTGCCCCTAGCCTAATTGGTACTAGGAGAAAAGTCCGAAAATGCATCTTTTCCTACACAAAATCAACTGGTGCTTCTTCCAAACCACATAAAAACATTATAAAACATGCGGACATAGCCGCCTTACGTCCGTTACATAAATTCCTTACCTTGATTCCTTCGAACACGCGAAATCACTTGGCGCGTAACCCTAGCTTTTACTCCTTCAAATCTGAAATCACCATACCAAATCGAACCTTAAATTAAACAACATACACATATCATATCAACTCCATACAACTCCATATCATGAACGAAATTGCAAGAATCATCTTCTTCTCTTACCTTCACTAGAGATCAAAATCTCAAATGTTGAGATCTCCTCCAATACTTGGAATCAATCCACCAAACTTCGGATATCACTTAGTCTAGTGATAAGGATCGATTTTCGTTCAACTAGCTAAAGAGATCGATGGAAGAATAAGGTAGCTTGTCAAGGTAGCTATGGAAGAAGACTTGGAATCTTGGAGAAATGGAGAGGACGAGAGGGAGAGAGCTGGAAAGAATTACTGCCGTAGGGGTGATGATGGCTGGAGGGTGACTCATGCAATATGCATTAAATGCATGCAAATCCATAACTCATCTCAGCCATTGACCATGCTTTTGACCTTTTGACCCTTAATTCTCTTCCTTTTCTACTCTTTCCTCCTATTAGCCACATATATCATCAAATTATGAAATCTGATATGGTTTTATCATCATCCAAATTAAATTACTTCATCTTAGCCCTTAACCTTTGACCATCCCTATTTGACCATTCACTTAATTGGTCTCCTTTCTTCCATATACACTTGTCTTTAATTACACTTAATTTTCTGATATTAATTCTTTTCTCATACATCAATTATTCTTATAACATCAATTTAATTTCCTTGACTATTTGACTTTCCATTTCTTATTTCTTCCATACTTCATACCTCATGCATACATCATTCATACATCAATTACACATCTTCATATTCATTTAATCATATTAGGTTGAAATACTTTACAAACATAGAGGAATACGTGGAAATTGGAGATTTCACAAGTATGGTGTATCTACTACTTTTAATGTTTATGATCTTTCTCCCTTTTCTTTTGACGAAGGTATATGCGATTTGAGGACAAATCCTTTTGACGACAGGGGGAATGATGGAGATCCACTTGCTCATGATGTTCGTGATGCTAAGGATCCATTGGTCATCCAAGGAGGTCCAATTACCCGAGCTCAAGCTAAGAAGACGAACAAGCCCTGGCCTCATTAATGCAAAAAGCTCTAGCATCATTGAAGTGTCAAGGAAGCTTCCATGAAGAGTCCTAAGACATCTATACTTACTTGGAAGCCCAAACGACATGAGCATGGTTTACTGTCTTATTTTAGCTTAACAATAAGATGGGCTAAGTGTTTAGATAGCCCACGTTTGAGTCTTGTTGTGTTTTGGACTATTTATTTTATGTAACTAGGTTTAGGCATGAATTTGGGTTTAGTCTTAATTTTCTTTTGGTGTTAATTCCAGCCCAGTTGTTTATGGGCTTAAGTGCTAGGTATTATTATAAATAGCTTGTAAACGCTATTGATGAACAGATCAATAAATTGAATTTTCAGAATTTGAGTGTGCCTTTCTCTTGGGTTCCCTCTCTACTAGGCTTATCAAGGTATTCTTCCTTGTGGCGCCTCCTTCATCATCCACCATTGCTATACCTTAGGTTCTCAAATTCTTATTCGTAGGGTCAAGGTCCAATACCTTTTGGGTTCGAGTCTCTTTAGGCTTCGGGTCTAGGTTTTCAGAAGTTGTCATTCATCAACTTTGCTTCTGTCCTGTTGCGTTTCAGCTCCTTCAAATTCCAAGCTACGTTTTCTCTTGTCCCCATCAAAGTCATATTAGGTCTAGAGTTCATATCAAATGAATTTATAGAGTTCATATCAAATGAATTTATAGAGTTCATATCAAATGAATTTATACTCTAGACCGCATATCATTTCAAGTTCGACACAAAATCATATATAAATCATATAAGTGTCGAAATCATATCACATGTACTTTTAAAACATGTACTATTTCAAAATATATTTCATTTCAAACATGTCTCATGTACTGTATAAATCATGTCAAGTCTAGAGTTAATATCAATAAAATCATACTCTAGACTTCATATTATATCGGTTAGGGACTAGGCTAGATCCCTATCACTCTATCAATAAAGACTTAAATCACTGTAGCTAGCAGTGAAAATTATGTCATCGTCCCCTAGAAACCAACTAGGGCGCTATCTATAGCCATAGACCTCATCTCTCTCAGCCCCACTAATTAGGCGTGACTGAGACCTGTCCACGACTATTGTCAGACAAGCATCTCTGCCTAATGAGCAAAGCTCCAATTCGGCGGTTTCAACTATGCTTTATTGAATTTAATTCTTTCAGGGTGCTTACAGTCTCATAAAACATTTAAATCTTTATCTTTTCTTGTCAAAATCATGTAAAGCATATGATAAAATTCTGTAAGAGGCTTCATATATCAAAATATATAAACCATATACTTTCTTTTAAAATTAAACTATACATTATAGCATTCATATAAATGTTGTTATAACATCTCAAGTTATAACAAGGCATGCTTAAACTTAAAGGAGATGCTATAAAACCATTTCAGTATGCAACTTTAGTAATATTTTCACCTAGTACAGTGAAGCAATTCATCTAAATTATCACCATCAATTGTTCGATTTCAAAACTTTCTTTCTGTCAAATCAGTAAATCAGTATTCAAATAATTTAATATTCCTTTCATTCGGTATTCAAATTATTCAGTACTCAATTTATTCAATAATCAAATCACTTAGTATTCAAACCATTCGGTATTCAATATCCTTTTCGATAATTATCGACTATAACAATCATTCGTATATTTCATTATCGATGCTAGTACCACATCATTAGTATGAATCCTCTTAGTATCTACGAGTATTTAAATACCATGTTTTCTATATAGCCATCCAGGTACTAAAATTATGCAATACCAATAGCATCATTCGATATCTATTCCAGAGTCGACATCAAGGATGACAGAACCACAAGAATGATAGTCACTTATCAAATCCATCTATAGTTTGATCTATTGACACACGTTCATAATTTTCGACTTTAGGTTCAATTTCCTTTACTATCAAAATCATATCACAATTCTCAACTCAATTCTTATATGGCCTGTGTAATGTAACGCCATGCTAGATTTATTTGTAAAGGCGTCATCGATTTAATTTTTGATTGGCGATTTACCCACTTAAGAAAATTTGCCAATTTCCACTATCAATAGTTTTTCGATCATTTAAGTCGTCTTGCGACTATTCATGTTATTGCAAATATTTCAATTCACATCTATTAATATCGATATGTAAGTATATTTTTATGTGAACGTGTATTCCATCAAATATCCATAAAACCTCACAATCTACTTTCTTATTATCATCGTCTTAGTTATACCACTAAGACAGACCATTCATCATGTTCTCTAACTTTCTCCAAGTCACTCAATTGTGAGAGAATATTTTTCGATACCCATTCTAAGATTATAACCGAATTCTGTATGGTCTCATGTATGACACCTATTTATTTGAAATTATCAATTTTGAAATCATTTCTTGATTGATAATCTCGCAATTGAGTCATTCGACCATCTAAATTACAACTTCGATTTTCTCTTTTAAGTTATATCATATAATCATTGTACCTTTATCAGTGATCTGCCTAATCAATATTCCACCTTAATCTCGGCTTGATAGCCACTTTGTCATATTGAGATAACTTGATTTGTCAATTCTATAAGGCTTAAACAATGTAATTCCTCACATTATTAGGCTCAACTATCCATCTTCTCATCGATTTCAATATCAAATTCTCCGAAAATACGGTAAGGTCTTTTCAATGCTTATCTTTCGATAATTCTTTCCAAGATTCCATGATGAGTGTCGTCATTCACCAAAAATAAAATTTCCTAACTCTACTATGTAGATAGCAGAGTAAGGGTCGAACCCACAGAGACTGAATTTTTTAAGTTAATTATTAAATTAAAAATCTAATCTTAGGGTTTATGGAAAGAAGAAGTTTGGGGGTTTTGGAGACTATTCTAAAATAAAGAAAACAAGAGTTATTAAGTATAAAAGACAAATAGCAAAAAGCTTCAGTTACGAGGCAATCAATCATTCTTAGATTTTGATGTTGATCATTGATTACAAAATATCACTGTCAATTAAATAGTCAACCGTAGCATAACAACAAGCTCTGTTACACCATCTTTACTTACTGAGTCGTTAGTTAAAACAAGCTCTTTAACTAATCTCTAACTACTTAACCTACCTACAACAAGCTCTTTAGATATAAGTTGTAGCAGCATTAACAACAAGAAAGATATGGGTTGACATTAGATAACAAACACATAAGCTCGGTTTATTTAATCTAAACCTTAATTCTCCTCCATCCCTAGTGATTAACTCCACAAGCAATTACGGACTTATGTTTTTAATCTGGCGGTAGATTATTTAGTTTAACTAAATAGTATGCACCCTATCTAATCAAACAAACAATCATTATAATGTGCTCAGAGAATCTTGGATACTTAGTCAACAATTATATAATAGGTTCAAGAATCTCACAACATGCTTTTCCCAAGAATAATTAATTTACCTCATAACTGAATACGAAAACTACTCACTAGACATATTCAAGATCATAAAATTCAAGTTTAATATTATGAAGATTACAAATATCATGCAAGAAACAATCAAAGAAGCAATCTTTAATAATATAAAATCAGAATTACTAATCAAGATTATAAACTAGCAAGCAAGAACACACAAACAATATTAATTTAAATAAAGAAAACAAAATCAGAATTAAAAATAATAAAGAAATCAGTAACTAATTAAAAATAAAGAAAAAAATAAAATTTTATTAAAAACCCTAAAGAAAATCCTACAAGACTAAAAGAGAAGAGGGATGAGAGGGGATTTGAAGGATTTGAGGGCTAAGAGGGATGCTGTTTATGAGAGCCTTGTGCTCTTTATATAGGCCTAAGGAAGAGTTTAAAAGACTTTCCTAAGCAATGTGGGATTCAGATAAGAGTTTACTTGGGAAACAAGTAATTTGACTAGTCAAACTCTTACCTTTATCTCATCATCTTTTTACAATTATTTTCTAAGTAAAATTCCTAAGGCCTATTCTTATTAATTAATTACAGATCTAAGACATAATAAAATTAAGAAATTATCTTCTCTCAACAAAATCTGGTCTTGAGCTTGCTTTGTTGGAATTTCTTCTCAATCTCGTTTTTCTACCTAGAATTTTGTACTGAATTTGTCTAGATGTTTGACCCACCAAATGAACTCCGATTTTTGAGATCTTGTGCATTATGGAAACCTTGAGAAGTCCTCTACAACTTTCATGAAGGCCACTTCTTGAGATCAGGTCGTTAAATTGGTCAACAATGTCAATCTTTCAAGCTGGACAGAAAATACTGCACTTTGCTCCTTTTAGCTCCTTTTTATTCCAACTTTGATATTTAATACCTAAAACATAAAATAAACATTATTAAGCTCTTTTAGGCATAAAACATCAATAAACCAAATATATTAGCACATATAAAATTCCCAAAATATCATCCTATCATTCCATTTATACGAGAAAACTTAATCTTTTTCCTCGAAATTTTTCATAAAAATTTTGGCAGCATAATGACTTAATTTTTATTAAACCTCCTACAAGAAAACATAATTTATATTCACACAGCCATTGATTGTCACCATTTATTTATTTTTTTACTAAGACCTCCACCATTAGTTGTGGGTCCTCTTAGCCTTTTAACATCAATTCATCAATGCATCATAATAAAAATCATAATTCCAATTCATACAATATAAAGTTACTAATGCTTTATAAAAGTATCTTACCTATTCACCAAAGCTTAGCGCGTTTTCCGACTTTCGAGCCTTGCCGAACTCCACCATTCGTCTCAATTCTGTTTTGCTACAATTTCAATATCAATGCACTTACATCAATATAACAATAAAATTATTCAATAAATATCATCAATTTATTTTTCTTAATTTTCCTTACCATTTCTTTTTCTTTCCTTTTTCTTCTTCCCTTTCTTCTTCCTTCTCCTTCTTTCTCTTTTCTTTTCTTTTCTTCTTTCTCTTTTCTTTTTCTTTCTCCTTTCTTTCTTTCTTTCTTTTTTTTTCTAGCCTGAACCGGTTCAGACCGGTTCAGATCGATTCAGGCCGGTTCACCTCTGTTTGGCTGATTCAGCCACCGGCGAGCACCCATTCCGGCAGTTCAGCCACTCCATAGCTAGCCGAGGTTGCCACGAAGCCAGATCTGGCCTCCATTTCCTGAGTGGCGGTGGTGGATCTGGTGGTGGGTTTTTGGCCTCCTTTCTCCCTCTTTTCTCTCCCTTTTCTCTTCCTCCTTTCACCGCCGGCTGTTCCTTTCACTTGGCTTGACTTCACCGGCATCGAGGCAGCGGCGACGGTGGCGTCTGGATCTGCCGGCATTGCCTCTTTCTTTTTCCTCTCTTTTCCATTTTTGCCTCGTTTTTCTCTTCTTTTGTTTTCTTTCTCGTCGCTGAACGTCCCTCTCCCTTCCTCTCTCGTCGGCGATGGCCCCCTCTCCTTCCTCTTCCTTCTCTTCTCGCCGACAGGGGGTCAGCTTCCTTGGGGGTTTTCTCCTCTGTTTGTAACAGAGGAGAAAAGGAATGGGAGTCGGGTTGTATCCTGACTCCCCTTTCCGATTTTTTTTTAAAAATATATAATATATTTATATAATTATATATATAATTAAAATCTTAAACGTATATAAATATATATTTTTCATATAAACCATTTATATTTATATATATACTTTAATTTACACTACTATATATATTTCATATATATATATATATATTATATGTATATGTAAAATATATATTTCATATAAACTTTTTATATATTTATACTTTAATTTTAAAATGCTATATATATTTCATATATATATATTATATATATACATAAATGTACAATAAAATACATGTATTTATTCCATGATATAAAATAGTATATATCAATGTATAATATATACATATATTCCATGTATAAATATATATATTTATCAAAAGTATATTTATATAATATCATTATATAAATCTATCAAAATACATATTTTTATTTCTTATTAAGTTTTGGATTTCTTGATATCCAAATTTATTTTCTCTATTTTCATTCTTATTTAATTTGGATTTCAATTTGTCCAAATTAGGTTTTTCGGATACCTTATATTTATTTAGAAAATTCTCGGTCTTCACAAGAATAATTAATTGCCTTGTAACTGAGCTTTTTGATATTTAATAATCCTTGCTTTCTCTCTTTTAGACATAGCTTACAAAACTCCAAAACCTTAAAATTTCTTCTTTTTTTTTCCTAAACCCTAAAATTAGATTTTTAATTTAATAATTAACTTAAATAATTCTGTCTCTATGGGTTCGACCCTTACTCCGCTATGTACATAGTAGAGTTAGGAAATTTTATTTTTGGTGACTGGCAACACTTATCAAATTTTGGCGCCGTTGCCGAGGATTGAATTTTTGTTTAAGTTAATTATTTTAATTTAAAGTATGATTTTTTTCCTTTTCAGGGACTGCATGTCTGACGAGGACTCTAGTCACAAATTGCAAAAGATTAGGGACTACATACAAGCAACCTGAAGCACAGTGTTATAAACACCACATCGACAACCACCACCAACCACCACTAACGAACCACCTCCCACTAAGCCCACTTTCAACCCTACTTTTGAGTTCTCTATTGATTTAAAAGAGGAAGCTATGGCTCAAAATGCGAACAGGACTTTAGAGGAGTTGGCGGCTTCTACTATGGGCCAACAGCCCCTTTGCATTACTTACCCTACTTTAGATGTTGCTTTTGAATTGAAGTCTGGTTTGATACATCTCTTACCAACTTTTTGTTGGATTATGCCCTTAGAACCATTCATTATATGATTGACTTTGGCATTTTTTATGTATCATGACATTTTATTTATTATAGTTCATTATTATATTTGTCTTATAACTGCGTAATATAATCTTATATGATAATGTCCTTAGAATAGTAATAACACACTATTCTTAAAATATCCCTAATCAAGTATTATTGTGAACAAGGATAACAATGATACGATAAGACTAGTATGTGGTTGACTGATGACCATTGTCATAGATATAGGATATCAAGTCATCACATAGGTACATGTTAGAGAACTATGTACTGGATCGACCCTCCATGAGAACGCTACATGGATTGTTATATGAGTGTCATAAGCGATTCTCATAGTGATGATGGTGTATGTGATCCTTTGACTTAAGATCATCAGAGATCCCAACATAGAGAATTGCATACTTTAATGCTGCTAGATGTCATTCGTAACAGGATGGACTATAAAGGTAGTAATTGGGTGTGCCTTGATCTATGTAGAGGGATGTTGAGTGATCAAGATAGGATTTATCCCTCTTATATAACAAGAGTGATCTCTTGGGCCCTTTGATAGAGTGAGACTAAGAAATGCATGGCCGTGCTCGAATAAGTCAATATGAGATATTGATTTTATTTGATTAATTAGTCTACTCAGGAATCAAGAAACGCTGATTAGACTATACAAGTGTGACACATTCCATGACTTGTGTCTAATCAAGACATCAAAGGATAAAGGGATTAGACTACACGGTAACATCTATCACGAGTAAGGTTATGTCGAGTCATTGACATTCTCGTTACATGGGTAGCAATGATGTGTTGCTAGATACCGCTCATTGCCTGTGACAATTTTGTCATTGCCATTGTTTTGAGAACCTATTGGGTCGCACACTTAGAACGGATCAATGAGGAGCTTAATTAATCCTATTCTGAATTGGATTAAGGATATAACTAATCCTATTCTGAATTGGATTAAGGATATAACTAATCCTATTCTAAGTAGGATTAGAGTTCTGTTTGACAGTAAATTTTAGGATAAAATTTACTGCCTATAAAAGGATGTTTTCTTTTAATTGAAGCTAGCAATTCAGTTATAAAAATAAAAACTCTCTTTAAGGCTTCTGATCGTGAGACGTTCAAGAGTCGTGAGATCCGTTCGTGTGACTCGACCAATGACAAAAAATCAGAGAAAACGTTAGGTAAATCTCGAAACCCTAATCAGGTAACTCTCCGAATCGATCTTGGTGGAGGTCGAATGATTTAAATTCCGTTGCGTGTTTGTTTCGGTTTCCTTCACTTTTCATGGTCTAAAAGAATTCCATGTGGTTTGCTCAACCATGAAGCCTGCTGGGGTTAGTGAAGAGCAAATCAAGCTACAGGCATTTCCATTCTCTTTGGCAGATGCAGCCAAGGATTGGCTTTAGTATTTTACCTTCTGAGACCATTAACACCGGGGATGAGATGAGGAAACTCTTCTTGGAAAGGTATTTTCCTACTTCTAGGGGAGCCAACATCCGCAAAGAAATTTGTGGAATTAGGCAATTTAATGGTGAGTCACTCTATGAATATTGGGAAAGATTTAAATGATTATGTGCTAGTTGCCCACATCACCATATTCATGAGCAACTATTGATCTAATATTTCTATGAGGGACAATTACCCCATGATAAAAGTATGATAGATGCAGCTAGTGGAGGAGCTTTAGTGGATAAGACTCCTCAAGAAGCCCAAAAATAAAAGACTTTCCTAAGCAATGTGGGATTCAGATAAGAGTTTACCTGGGAAATAAGTAATTTGACTAGTCAAACTCTTACCTTTATCTCATCATCTTTTTTACAATTATTTTCTAAGTAAAATCCCTAAGGCCTATTTTTATTAATTAATTACAGATTTAAGATATAATAAAATTAAGAAATTATCTTGTCTTGAACTTGCTTTGTTGGAATTTCTTCTCAATTTCGTTATTCTGCCCATAATTTCGTACTGATTTTGTCCAGATGTTTGACCCATCAAACAAACTCCGATTTTTGCGATCTTATATATTCCAGAAACCTTGAGAAGTCTTCTACAAACCATGAAAGCCACTTCTTGAGATCAGGTCTAAGTTGGTCAACAATGTCAATCTTTCAAGCTGGACAGAAAATATTGCACTTTGCTCTTTTGAGCTCCTTTTAATTCCAACTTTGATATTTAATACCTAAAACATAAAATAAACATTAGTAAGCCATTTTAGGTATGAAACATCAATATAGAAATTATATTAGCACTTATAAAATTCACAAAATATCTTCTTATCAAATTCCCCCACACTTAGCTTTTTGCTTGTCCTCAAGCAAAACCTAAACTAACTCCTAATTCTAAATCCCAAAATCCTAAATCCTAACTCAATTTTCAAATACTACAATCAATTGTGTTCTCCCCAAAGGGTTACATAACTATTTATAGGCAACTGGCTAACTTGCAGCACAAGTAATAGGAATCCTACTTTTCTAACTTGCAGAATAGGAAATAGCAAACTTGCAGAACAAGCAATAGGAATCCTACTCTCCTAACTTGTAGAACAAGTAATAGAAGTCCTACAAAATATATTATTTAAAAAGGAATTGGGCTTAAATTAAATTAAGACAATGTTCAGCCCAATAATACTTAACTAAATAAAATATGCATCCAGCCTAACTGCATTTCGGCCCAATACTTGTGTGTGTGTCTTCAAGAAGGTTGAACTTGGGCTTGGATCATGTTGTAGAAGACTTTATCATCCTCCATGCTCAAGCTTTATTGGGCTTTCTCTCTAGCAATATTAATGAAACTAGCCAAGGCTTGTTGCATTATCTTTGATTTAGCTCTTGTAATTGGACCTCCATGGATGCTCAAAGGATCACGAACATCACGAACATGACTTGAGCTATGTGAGCTTGATGGGTCTCCATCATTCCCTCTCTCCTCGAAAGGATTTGTCCTAAAATCCTAAATTCCTCCTTTTCAGAAATTCAAAAATTCTCGAGAATTCGAAAAATACAGAAATTACGAAAAATTCGGTAAGAAATTTCGAAAATTAATTTTGAATGAATTTTAATAAATTATGGAAAAAAATTATAAAGTTTAGAATTTTAATTCCAGAAATTATTCTCGGCGAACGAAATGATGGAATCAGAAGAGATGGAGTACGGGCGCGACAGATAACGAGGAAGTCGCCAACTCGAAAAAGGTAAGGGATGCATGTGTAGCACTGTAAGGATATTCAGTCTGCATGATTTTAATTATGAAATATTTTATGAAAATATTATGATGAATGATGGTTGGAAAAGTGTGATGATGTACTGGCTGGAATTATAAACTGTATTTTTCGTGCAGGAGGCTAGCCAATCGGCAACCGTTATATTGCCAAAAAATTATTGAAAAATTATTGAAAATCATAATAAATGATTTTATGTCACAAGAAATGATTTTCAACTACGAAAATTGAGAAAATGAATATTTTCATAAAAAACATGAATAAAATGATAGTGATTTTAAAATATTCATGTTTTCGAGAATGGTGATAATGAAATCACCGAAAATTCTCTTGATATGTAAATTGCACGTAATATGAGATGAAAAATGAAAAAAAATAAAGTGAATATTTTTATATATATTTCTTAAATATTCACTAAATGATTTTATAACCTTTATTGTTTTAAATTAAGAAATTATATATTTTTATAAATTCTATAAAGGTTTATTGATAGAGAAAAACACTGTTTTGAGACTAGTTGGCAACCTTATCATGCTGATATGTGATATGTGATATCTGACATGTGATATGTGATATCTGACATGTAATATGTAGTCCCGGTTGACACCTGATCAGGGATCCGCCGAGGACAATTATAGACTATAGCCATAGATCTGAAATGATAATTTTATATCATTCGGGGTCTATAGCATGATATGAGTAACGACCCAATGGACGAGCTGGGCATGCCTTAGTCTCCATATATGAAAATGTTTTATATGATATGTGGTACGTGAAATGAAAATGTTTTACATGATATGTGATAAATCAAATGAAAGTGATTTACATCATTTTACAAAATGCTTACATATGACATGTGATATGAATATGCAATATGTTTTCAAAAGGAAAAGGAGTTTATAAGTCTAATATTCTTACTATGATTTTAAATTGAATATTAGTCTATATGTGACATGAATATGTGATATGTTTTCCAAAAAAAAAGGAAAGAGGAGGAAAATAAATCTAATATTCTTATTTTAATTTTAAATTGAATATTAGATTTAAATGATGTTTATTTTATATGAAAATGATTTAACAGCTTATTTTTTATTTAAAGTACTGTACTAATTATGATTGTACAATAAAATATGAAAAGAGTTTAAATGAGAATGATGATGATTTAACTAATATTCTTTTCAAAGAATATATGAATATTAGTTACTCTATTTAAATGCTTTATTTCATAAAAGCATTATTTTGAAAAGAATATGAAAATAATATGGAATAAAAAGGTAAAAGTATTAAATTTCAAACAAAATGAAATTTATTACTCTCTACAGTTGCTTCTAGGTTCCGGGACAAGATAGGTATTTCAAAATACCTACCTTACTCCATCGGGATCCCTAGCCAACTATAGTATCCTTCCTACATGTGTGCCTAGAGCCCCATAGAAAAAATGAAAAAATTTTTTACCATATAGATAGTTGAATTTCAAGTGAGGCATATAATTCCCTTACTGAGTCATGGTTTGCTCACTGATGGAGATCCACTTGCTCGTGATGTTCGTGATGCTAAGGATCCATTGGTCATCCAAGGAGATCCAATTACCCGAGCTCGAGCTAAGAAGACGCAACAAGCCCTGGCCTCATTAATGCAACAAGCTTTGGCATCATTGAAGTGTCAAGGAAGCTTTCATGAAGAGTCCCAAGACATCTATACTTGCTTGGAAGCCCAAACGACATGAGCATGGTTTACTGTCTTATTTTAGATTAACAATAAGATGGGCTAAGTGTTTGGATAGCCCACGTTTGAGTCTTGTTGTGTTTTGGACTATTTATTTTATGTAACTAGGTTTAGGCATGAATTTGGGTTTAGTCTTATTTTCTGTTGGTGTTAATTCCAGCGCACTTGTTTATGGGCTTAAGTGCTAGGTATTATTATAAATACCTTGTAAACGTTATTGATGAGGAGATCAGTAAAAATTGAATTTTCAGAAATTGAGTGTGCCTTTCTCTTGGGTTCCCTCTCAACTAGGCTTATCAAGGTCTTCTTCCTTATGGCGCCTCCTTCTTCTCCATCCACCATTGCTATACCTTAGGTTCTCGAATTCTTATTCGTAGGGTCAAGGTCCAATACCTTTGGGTTCGAGTCTCTTTAGGCTTCGGGTCTAGGTTTCAGAAGTTTGTCCTGTTGCGTTTTAGCTCCTTCAAATTCCAAGCTACGTTTCTCTTGTCCGTGCGTATCAGTTGGTATTCAGAGCTCAAGTTTCGATTTCTGGATTGTTTGTGCGTCACTCACTTTTCGAATTTTGGTTTATTGGTTTTGATTTTTTTTCTTTTTTTCTCTCTTGTTGGTTTTGATTTTTGGTTTGTTGTTGTGTTTGAGTTGAATTCATAACCCTACTCGCAATTCCTCAAAACCCTAGCTGCAACCCTTCCTTCAAAAAAAAAATCCTAGCCGCAATTCCTCAAAACCCTGTCGCACCCCTAAAAAAAAACCCTAGCCGCACCCCTAAAAAAAAAAACCTAGTTGCACCCCTAAAAAAAAACCCTAGCCGCACCCCTCAAAAAAAACCCTAGCCGCACCCCTAAAAAAAAACCCTAACCGCACCCCTCCTCTTTTCAAGGAAACCGCAACACTCAGAGTTAAAAAAAAAAGAAGAAAAGAATTCGAAAAAAAAAAGAAGAAAAGAATTCCAAAAAAAAAGAATTCAAAAAAAATTTGTTGCAGTACTATTCAAACAGAAAATTTTGGTTGACTTAGGAGGTGTGCGAGTACCCGTTTTAAAGAAAATGACGAAAGAAACCGAGCCCGTGAAGGTTTCCTTCACGGGCCATACCCTATCTTGGCCAAATTCCATCGTTTTCCTATAGTTTTAGGCTATTTTTCATTTTTTTTTGGTCCGAGTGATTTTTTTTTCTTTTATTTTTCTTTTTTCTTTCTTTGAGTCACCCAAGCCACACCTTTCTGTGAAAAACAAAACAACAAAAAACGAATTCAAAAAAAAAATTCTTGGTGACAATACTTGGTGAATTAGTTGATTCTACGAGGTTGAATTTTTGACTGAGTCTCTAGTGCGATTGTGAACCTATAGAGTTCAGGTAGAGTAAGGGAAAAAGGCATGAGTGTGTGAGAAACATTAGTAGAGAAAAGCCAAATTCCTTGAGTGAAACACGAGTGTAAACACGTGAGGATATCTTTGTTGGAAATGTCTTCTGAAGGTGATAAGTCCGACTTTAAAGAGATTGAATTCATGCTTCAGGCAATGCAACAACAACTCCAACAGATGGACGTGAAATTCAATGACATTCATGATAAGTTGAACCAACATGAAGTTCAGTTTGCAAAGATCCAGCAAGGTGATACTTCTCGTCTAAAAAGTAAGGTTGTTGCCAATGACGAGTATGATGATAATGTTGGGTATGATTCGAACGAAGAGTCTGGGATAGATGGACATCATAGAAGGTACCATGGGTATAGAGATCGAGTTGATAGAGCCCGTGATAGAGGTAAGGAGAAGATGGATGGAAACCTTGGCAGTATAAAATTGAAGATTCCTCCTTTCCAAGGCAAGAATGATCCTGAGGCATATTTGGAGTGGGAAAGGAAGATTGAAATGGTGTTTGACTGCCACCACTACTCCGAGGAAAAGAAGGTCAAACTTGCAGCAATTGAGTTCACAGAGTATGCTATGGTTTGGTGGGATCAGTTGTCACTAGTAGAAGAAGATATGGTGATCCTCTAGTGCCTACATGGGATGAGAGGAAGCGCCTCATGCGGAAGAGATTTGTTCCTACTCATTACTATAGAGAGTTATACCAGAAGCTCCAAGGTCTTACCCAAGGCTCAAAGAGTGTTGAGGATTACTACAAAGAGATGGAAATAACCATGATCCGAGCTAATATCCAGGAGGATGCAGAAGCTACTATGGCTCGTTTTCTCCAAGGCTTAAACTGTGAGATTGCCAATGTAGTAGAGTTGCAGCATTACATGGATTTCGAGGAGATGCTGCATGTGGCCATCAATATGGAAAGGCAACTCAAAAGGAAAGGTACATCTCGTTTTAGTTCTAGTTCAGTTCCTGTTTGGAAATCTAACACCTTTCATAGGGATGATAAGCCTGTGTCTATGCCTAAGTCAGAGAGCTTTGCTAAGCCCAAGCTTGAGGGCCCTCCAAAGCCCAAGATTGAATCTGCCCCAAGCATTCCAAAGCAAGACACGTGATATTAAGTGTTTCAAGTGTTTAGGTCATGGACATATTGCCTCTCAGTGTCCCAACCGTAGAGTTATGATCATGCTTGGGAATGGAGATGTTGAGAGTGAAGGTTCTGAAATCGGTGTAGAAGATGAGATGCTTGCGTTAGAAGGTGTTGACGAAGAAGAAGTTGTTGAGTATGCTGCTCATGGTGAAGCACTTGTTGCTAGGCGTGCTCTTACTACTCATGTGAAGTTTTAAGATGAGGCACAGCGCGAGAGCATCTTCCATACGAGATGCCATATTAGTGACAAGGTATGTACTGTAATCATTGATGGTGGGAGCTGTACTAATGTTGCTAGCACATCCCTTGTTGATAAATTAAAGTTGCCCACTACCAAGCATCACCACCCATATAAGTTGCAGTGGATTAATGACTGTGGTGAAGTGAACGTAGTGAAGCAAGTCTTGGTTCCTTTTTGTATTGGAAGTTATCGGGATAAGGCATTGTGTGACGTGGTGCCCATGCAAGCTAGCCACCTATTGCTGGGTAGACCGTGGCAGTATGATCGTAGAGTCATCCACGATGGCTACACTAACCATTACTCCATTACTACGGATGGCAAGAAGATCACTCTTGTTCCCCTTAGCCCCACGGAGATTTATGAGGACCAGTTAAGGCTAAAGGAGCAACATGACGAGTAAAGGAAGCGAGCTAAAGAAAAGAAGGAAAACAAGGACAGCAAAACAGTGAGCTGCTATGCCAAACCCCGAGATGTGAAGATTGCATTTCTTGCTAAGTCTCCTATCCTGTTACTCTTATTTAAAGATTCTTATTTTATTGATGCTGAACTCCATGATACTTTGCTTACTGATGTTGTCTCATTGTTGCAGGAGTTCGAGGATGTCCTCCCTGAAGAGATCCCAAGTGGATTACCACCGATTCGTGGGATCGAGCACACGATTAAACTTGTCCCTGGAGCTGCCATTCCTAACCATCCAGCCTACAGAAGTAATCCCACGGAGACGAAGGAGCTACAAAGGCAAGTTGAGGAGCTTATGAGGAAAGGTTATGTGAGAGTAGTCTTTGAGCCTGGTGATTGGGTTTGGGTACATATGAGAAAGGAGAGGTTTCCTGTTCAGCGACGAACCAAGTTGCCTCCCCAAGGAGATGGACCATTCCAAGTCATTGAGAAGATTAACGATAATGCCTACCGATTAGATCTTCCTGGTGAGTATGGTGTATCTGCTACTTTTAATGTTTCTGATCTTTCTCCCTTTTTTTTTTTGATGAAGGTATATGCGATTTGAGGACAAATCCTTTTGAGGAGAGGGGGAATGATGGAGATCCACTTGCTCGTGATGTTCATGATGCTAAGGATCCATTGGTCATCCAAGGAGGTCCAATTACCCGAGCTCGAGCTAAGAAGACGCAACAAGTCCTGGCCTCATTAATGCAACAAGCTATGGCATCATTGAAGTGTAAAGGAAGCTTCCATGAAGAGTCCCAAGACATCTATACTTGCTTGGAAGCCCAAACGACATGAGCATGGTTTGCTGTCTTATTTTAGCTTAACAATAAGATGGGCTAAGTGTTTGGATAGCCCACGTTTGAGTCTTGTGTTTTGGACTATTTATTTTATGTAACTAGGTTTAGGCATGAATTTGGGTTTAGTCTTATTTTCTGTTGGTGTTAATTCCAGCCCACTTGTTTATGGGCTTAAGTGCTAGGTATTATTATAAATACCTTGTAAACGCTATTGATGAGGAGATCAGTAAAAATTGAATTTTCAGAATTTGAGTGTGCCTTTCTCTTGGGTTCCCTCTCTACTAGGCATCTCAAGGTCTTCTTCCTTGTGGCGCCTTCTTCTTCACCGTTCACCATTGCTATACCTTAGGTTCTCGAATTCTTATTCGTAGGGTCAAAGTCCAATACCTTTGGGTTCGAGTGTCTTTATGCTTCGGGTCTAGGTTTCAGAAGTTTGTCCTGTTGCATTTTAGCTCCTTCAAATTCCAAGCTACGTTTCTCTTGTCCGTGCGCATCAGTTGGTATTCAGAGCTCAAGTTTCGATTTCTGGTTTGTTTGTGCGTCACTCATTTTTCGATTTTTGTTTATTGGTTTCGATTTTTTTTCTTTTTTTCTCTCTTGTTGGTTTCGATTTCTGGTTTGTTGTTGTGTTTGAGTTGAATTCATAACCCTACCGGCAATTCCTCAAAACCCTAGCTGCACCCCTTCCTTTAAAAAAAACCCTAGCCGCAATTCCTCAAAACCCTGTCGCACCCCTTCAAAAAAACCCTAGCCGCACCCCTAAAAAAAAAAAACCCTAGCCGCACCCCTAAAAAAAAAACCCTAGCTGCACCACTAAAAAAAACCCTAACCGCACCCCTAAAAAAAAACCCTAGTCGCACCCCTAAAAAAAAACCCTAACTGCACCCCTCCTCTTTTCAAGGAAACTGCAACACTCAGAGTTAAAAAAAAAAAGAAGAAAAGAATTCAAAAAAAAAGAAGAAGAAAAGAATTCGAAAAAAAAGAATTCAAAAAAAAAATTTGTTGCGGTACTGTTCAAACAGAAAATTTTGGTTGACTTAGGAGGTGTGCGAGTACCCGTTTTAAAGAAAACGACTAAAGAAACCGAACCCGTTAAGGTTTGCTTCACGGGTCATACCCTATCTTGGCCAAATTCTATCGTTTTCCTATAGTTTTAGGCCATTTTTCATTTTTTTTGGT
This sequence comes from Heritiera fomes, assembly GCA_032173925.1. Classification (NCBI taxonomy): domain Eukaryota; kingdom Viridiplantae; phylum Streptophyta; class Magnoliopsida; order Malvales; family Malvaceae; genus Heritiera; species Heritiera fomes. The sequence continues at coordinate 31,788,910 of JAPDPM010000002.1, read as the reverse complement.
CCTAGTGATTTTTTTTTATTTTTCTTCTATTTTTCTTTTTTTCTTTCTTTGAGTCACCCTGGCCACACCTTTCTGTGAAAAAAAAAAACAACAAAAAATGAATTCAAAAAAAAATTTCTTGGTGACAATACTTGATGAATTAGTTGATTCTACAAGGTTGAATCTTTGACTGAGTCTCTAGTGCGATTGTGAACCTATAGAGTTCAGGTAGAGTAAGAGAAAAAGGCATGAGTGTGTGAGAAACATTAGTAGAGAAAAGCCAAATTCCTTGAGTGAAACACGAGTGTAAACACGTGAGGATATCTTTGTTGGAAATGTCTTCTGAAGGTGATAAGTCCGACTTGAAAAAGATTGAATTCATGCTTCAGGCAATGCAACAACAACTCCAATGGATGGACGTGAAATTCAATGACATTCATGATAAGTTGAACCAACATGAAGTTCAGTTTGCAAAGATCCAGCAAGGTGATACTTCTCGTCTAAAAAGTAAGGTTGTTGCCAATGACGAGTATGATGATAATGTTGGGTATGATTCGAACGAAGAGTCTGGGATAGATGGACATCATAAGAGGTACCATGGGTATAGAGTTCGAGTTGATAGAGCCCGTGATAGAGGTAAGGAGAAGATGGATGGAAACCTTGGCAGTATAAAATTGAAGATTCCTCCTATCCAAGGCAAGAATGATCCTAAGGCATATTTGGAGTGGGAAAGGAAGATTGAAATGGTGTTTGACTGCCGCCACTACTCTGAGGAAAAGAAGGTCAAACTTGCAGCAATTGAGTTCACAGAGTATGCTATGGTTTGGTGGGATCAGTTAGTCACTAGTAGAAGAAGATATGGTGATCCTCCAGTGTCTACATAGGATGAGATGAAGCGCATCATGAGGAAGAGATTTGTTCATACTCGTTACTACAGAGAGTTATACCAGAAGCTCCGAGGTCTTACCCAGGGCTCAAAGAGTATTGAGGATTACTACAAAGAGATGGAAATAACCATGATCTAAGCCAATATCCAGGAGGATGCAGAAGCTACTATGGCTCATTTTCTCCAAGGCTTAAACTGTGAGATTGCCAATGTAGTAGAGTTGCAGCATTACATGGATTTATAGGAGATGCTGCATGTGGCCATCAATTTGGAAAGGCAACTCAAAAGGAAACGTACATCTCGTTTTACTTCTAGTTCAGTTCCTATTTGGAAATCTAACACCTTTCATAGGGATGATAAGCCTGTGTCTATGCCTAAGTCAGAGAGCTTTGCTAAGCCCAAGCTTGAGGGCCCTCCAAAGCCCAAGACTGAATCTGCCCAAGCATCCCAAAGCAGGACACGTGATATTAAGTGTTTCAAGTGTTTAGGTCATGGACATATTGCCTCTCAGTGTCCCAACCATAGAGTTATGATCATGCTTGGGAATGGAGATGTTAAGAGTGAAGGTTCTGAAATCGGTGTAGAAGATGAGATGCCTGCGTTAGAAGATGTTGACGAAGAAGAAGTTGTTGAGTATGCTGCTCATGGTGAAGCACTCGTTGCTAGGCGTGCTCTTACTACTCATGTGAAGTTTGAAGATGAGGCACAATGCGAGAACATCTTCCATACGGGATGCCATATTAGTGACAAGGTATGTACTGTAATCGTTGATGGTGGGAGCTGTACTAATGTTGCTAGCACATCCCTTGTTGATAAATTAAAGTTGCCCACTACCAAGCATCACCACCCATATAAGTTGCAGTGGATTAATGATTGTGGTGAAGTGAACGTGGTGAAGCAAGTCTTGGTTCCTTTTTGTATTGGATGTTATCGGGATAAGGTGTTGTGTGACGTGGTGCCCATGCAAGCTAGCCACCTATTGCTGGGTAGACTGTGGCAGTATGATCGCAGAGTCATCCACGATGGTTACATTAACCATTACTCCTTTACTACGGATGGCAAGAAGATCACTCTTGTTCCCCTTAGCCCCACGGAGATTTATTAGGACCAATTAAGGCTAAAGGAGCAACATGACGAGCAAAGGACGCAAGCTAAAGAAAAGAAGGAAAACAAGGACAGCAAAACAGTGAGCTGTTATGCCAAACCTCGAGATGTGAAGACTGCATTTCTTGCTAGGTCTCCTATCCTGTTACTCTTATTTAAAGATTCTTATTTTATTGATGCTGAACTCCATGATACTTTGCCTACTAATATTGCTCATTGTTGCAGGAGTTCGAGGATGTCCTCCCTAAAGAGATCCCAAGTGGATTACCACTGATTCGTGGGATTGGGCACATGATTGACCTTGTCCTTGGAGTTGCCTTTCCTAACCATCCAGCCTACAGAAGTAATCCCACGGAGACGAAGGAGTTACAAAGGCAAGTTGAGGAGCTTATGAGGAAAGGTTATGTGAGAGTAGTCTTTGAGCCTGGTGATTGGGTTTGTGTACATATGAGAAAGGAGAGGTTTCCTGTTCAACGACGAACCAAGTTGCATCCCCAAGGAGATGGACCATTCCAAGTCATTGAGAAGATCAACGATAATGCCTACTGATTGGATCTTCCTTGTGAGTATGGTGTATCTGCTACTTTTAATGTTTCTAGTCTTTCTCCCTTTTCTTTTGATGAAGGTATATCGATTTGAGGACAAATCCTTTTGAGGAGAGGGGGAATGATGGAGATCCACTTGCTCGTGATGTTCGTGATGCTAAGGATCCATTGGTCATCCAAGGAGGTCCAATTACCCGAGCTCAAGCTAAGAAGACGCAACAAGCCCTGGCCTCATTAATGCAACAAGCTCTGGCATCATTGAAATGTCAAGGAAGCTTCCATGAAGAGTCCCAAGACATCTATACTTGCTTGGAAGCCCAAACGACATGAGCTTGGTTTACTGTCTTATTTTAGCTTAATAATAAGATGGGCTAAGTGTTTGGATAGCCCACGTTTGAGTCTTGTTGTGTTTTGGACTATTTATTCTATGTAACTAGGTTTAGGCATGAATTTGGGTTTAGTCTTATTTTCTGTTGGTGTTAATTCCAGCCCACTTGTTTATGGGCTTAAGTGTTAGGTATTATTATAAATACCTTGTAAACGCTATTGATGAGGAGATCAGTAAAAATTGAATTTTTAGAATTTGAGTATGCCTTTCTCTTGGGTTCCCTCTCTACTAGGCTTATCAAGGTCTTCTTCCTTGTGGCGCCTCCTTCTTCACCATCCACCATTGCTATACCTTAGGTTCTCAAATTCTTATTCGTAGGGTCAAGGTCCAATACTTTTGGGTTCGAGTCTCTTTAGGCTTCAGGTCTAGGTTTCAGAAGTTTGTCCTGTTGCGTTTTAGCTCCTTCAAATTCCAAGCTACGTTTCTCTTGTCTGTGCGCATCACTCACCCTTAATTTTAACATTTCAGGTTTTTGAAGATTGAGAATCGGACTTCTAAAGGATTTTGGCTGTGCATTCGGGGACGATGCGACAACTTGATTTATTTAATAAGGTATGCTCATTTACTTTCTGTATTTAGACTTATCTACAGTACTACTTACTTATGAATTAAGATAGGGGATGTAATTCATATTGAAATTTTATATGAAATTGTTTTTATGTAAAAGAAAGGTAAAGTATCGCAGACAGCCCAACCAAATAAGATGTATAGAAAAAGGTGAAAAATAGGGTCACGGACTATGACAGATTTAATAGTATCAGAGCAGGGTTGGCCTGATGTCTGTCTATACTTTTGGAAAGAAAATGTGTCAAAAAAGGTTAACATTCCCTGTAGTACTGTATAGTCTAAATACATAGATAAAATAAATGATTGCAAATTGAATTAAATGTTTTAAAAGGGAGTGAGCATTATGAACTAAGGATGTTAAAGAGGGAAAACGGCTCAGGAATGTTACCTGAAATGGTGATCTTATAATCTAAATGAATGTCGGTTTGGTAAGGAACAAAAATGGACTCTGATGCGCACGGACAAGAGAAACGTAGCTTGGAATTTGAAGGAGCTAAAACGCAACAGGACAAACTTCTGAAACCTAGACCTGAAGCCTAAAGAGACTCGAACCCAAAGGTATTGGACCTTGACCCTACGAATAAGAATTCGAGAACCTAAGGTATAGAAATGGTGGATGGTGAAGAAGGAGATCCACATGCTCGTGATGTTAGTGATGCTAAGGATCCATTGGTCATCCAAGGAGGTCCAATTACCCGAGCTCGAGCTAAGAAGACGTAACAAGCCCTGGCCTCATTAATGCAACAAGCTCTGGAGTCATTGAAGTTTCAAGGAAGCTTCCATGAAGAGTCCCAAGACATCTATACTTGCTTGGAGGCCCAAACGACATGAGCATGGTTTACTGTCTTATTTTAGCTTAACAATAAGATGGGCTAAGTGTTTGGATAGCCCACGTTTGAGTCTTGTTGTGTCTTGGACTATTTATTTTATGTAACTAGGTTTAGGCATGAATTTGGGTTTAGTCTTATTTTCTGTTGGTGTTAATTCCAGCCCACTTGTTTATGGGCTTAAGTGCTAGGTATTATTATAAATACCTTGTAAACGCTATTGATGAAGAGATTAGTAAAGTGAATTTTCAGAATTTGAGTGTGCCTTCCTCTTGGGTTCCCTCTCAACTAGGCTTATCAAGGTCTTCTTCCTTGTGGCGCCTCCTTCTTCACCATCCACCATTGCTATACCTTAGGTTCTCGAATTCTTATTCGTAGGGTCAAGGTCCAATACCTTTGGGTTCGAGTCTCTTTAGGCTTCGGGTCTAGGTTTCAGAAGTTATCATTCATCAACTTTGCTTCTGTCTTCTTGCGTGTCATCTCCTTCAAATTCCAAGCTACGTTTTTCTTGTCCGTACGCATCACTTTGTTTAAATGCATATTGAGGAGAAAGAAATAAGTGTGAAATGATGAAAATGCCCCTATATGGGATTATGTTTTGAATAGTGATAAACCAAGTCGATTTTGAATCAATTGATAATAATGAAGCTATTGATGGCATAAAGGACATAATATGTTTATAACGGTCCGATTATAAACTCCCATCTACATTTAGAGTGCTGATGTGACCTGAATGGTTATAGGGAAGTCGCAGGATGAGCGACTCAGTTATTGATTCTTAAGGGTCAGAGTTAAAAGTGTATTGATGGGATAATTATTTCAGGATCGTTGGATATGATGAAAAGTAATATGATTTCTGGAGATACTGTGAAAGAGATTAGTATAGAGGATGAAATCCATAGCAGTATGATTAATCCTGGTTCTATACAATCATACAGTTCTGAAGTATTAAAGAAATATTTATAGAACCGGAATATTTTAAAATATGATTTATAGAATGATGTACTGTATGGAGTATATGGAATTGGAGAATATGCATAAGAACAGTAAGCGAAGATAAGAGATGAGGAAGATGACAACTAACCGAAAATTATTAAATAAAAATGATTGTAAAAGTAAATTACAGTAATAATAAATCAGTTAGCTGGTAAAGGTGTTAATCAAATGATTATACTTAATACAGCATACAAGTTAAGATGATCGATATGCTGTGAAATATGAGGAAATAAGTGAATCAAGGCAGAGTAGATGTTAAAATGATTCGAATATTAAATGTCTTTGCCTTGAAGATGTACAGTGAAATGATAAGATATAGAGATGGAATGTCTAAAATGATAAGAGATGCGTGATTAAAGAAAGTATCAGATGAGATTCCTGATAAATTTTCAGAGTAATATAGATTGAGAGATCGGGTTAATATTGACTCGATTATTAATATGAAATCTATTTTAAGCTTATATCGGGGAACATAGAAGAATCCAAAAAGCTTAGGAAAATAACTCTGAAAAATTAGTGAATAATGAAATTCACTTATATGAGGATAATTGATGGAAATACATATGATATGATGAGAGGATGAAATATAAGAGGTATTAATTCCTATTATATAATAAATTTCTTATTAAGAACGAATATTCGTCTGTATGAAATTGACGCTTTAATTGATTTAATCAGAGGTGTGTAAGGAGTTCATAAGAGCAATCTCTGTACAAGGTGTCATTAAATGAAAAGTTGGAAATTGATGGTCATAAGATGATAATGATTAAAACTCGATAAAAATTTTACGAGTTTCTATGGAGGTTTACAAGGTTAATGAAATACCGTATGAGGTATATAAGCCTAACGAATGAGGCATCCATATAAGGATAAAGTAATGATATACTGATACAATCTAAGGCACAAATGGAAAATGAGCAGCATAGAGGTATGACCCTACAGACTCTCAAAGATAGTGAATTGTATGTTAAGTATGGCAAATAGAAGATTTAGCTAGACACTATCTCTTTCTAAGATATATGATCTCGAATGACAGAGCGACGTGGACCTGTCTATGATGAAGAGATAATGATTGAGATACTAAATGTAGTGGGTCTAGCTAACTACTATTGCCAGTCTATGGAAGAGTTATTGGGTTAACTGCTCACAGATGTGACTTAAAATTAAATAAGTTTAAGTCAGTGGAGGAATAAATGTAAAGATGGTATACAAAAGGTTAAAAGAGTTTAATAGTGGCATATTTTACCACTGATGAAAAGTGACCGAAATGATGATGAAGGAAAAGATGAATATGTAATAAGAGGATAAGTACATGATGAAGAGGGAACACGAATATGAAGTAGTTTCCAATTTTAAAGCTAAAAGTGATTTTATGGTTATCACATTATGAAACGAGTTTTAAAGGAAAATGATTATGGCTAGATGTAAGATCGAGCAAAACTCGATAGAGGAAAAGTATTATACTCCAAGGAGTAAAGAATGATTTTATTTTATTGCCAACAATGTAAATGGAAAAAGGATATATAAATATATATACACACTCCTCGAAATGGTGAAATGGTATGGATAAAACGGTGACGAAAAGGATGATTGATTAGTCACCTATGGAATCTAAATTATCAAAAGAGTATAAGTTCAAGTATATTCTAAAAGTAAAGTGATAATGAATATACCACAAAAATAAAAGAGGTAGTAAGAGTGCTACATGAAAAGATGATATGTAGAGAAATGATTGTCTCTTAATTCAATTATGGCAAAAGATGATAAATAGTAAAGTCTGCAAATGAGCTATAGCATTTGATGAAATACATATGAAAAGAGTATTGGGGACAATAATGAAGAATCTAAAAGAGATATGATAATATGGAAGTGATTATAGACTGATAGTCTAATGAAATTACTTCTCCATTATCAAACTCTTAGATTCTTTACTGCCATAGTCGAAATATGATTAAAAGATAAAGAGAATGTATGTGAAGTTCCAGTGAGCCCTATATGTGATGGGAATCGCTGAGTAGCTATATGTTATGGAAAATAGCAAAAGGCTTTGAGATTCTAAATTTATAGACAGCATCGCTCCATACTTATATAAATATCTGAGCGTAGTATGGAAACGCTCAAAGATATGTTGAGGGAGCAGATGCTCGAGATGTGAAAGCTACTGGGACAATTACATACTATTGATTTAAATCGGTAAATGATAGTTACCAAATTCTATCGACTTGGCACTAATTGAGAAAACGGATGATGAATAGTATGAATGATATATGGTACAAAAAGGAGTGGAAATGGATAACTCCCAATTGATAAAAAATTTAAGAGAGTATAAGTATATGATGAAAGATGACATATAGTGGTATAAAAGGTGATTATGATGTTAAAGGTATACTGGCAGTATAATTTGAAAGATGATCTAAAGGTCAAAAACAATGAGTATACAGGATGCTACCACCTTTAACTTAAGTAAAATTCGGAGGACCGAATTTCTTAAGGTGGGGAGAATGTGATAACCGCAAATTTTTCATTTTTGGAAATTAATGTTTAAGAAAATATATAACTGAAAAAAATAAATGGAATTGTGAGAACGGAATATTGGTAAAAATTTTGAGAAGAGAGGAAGTGACTGATGGTGGAAATTCGAATGAAGGAAAATTTAATTGGAAACAAGATTAAGGTTGAAATTATGGAAAATAATGAAAGAAGGAAATTTAATTTGGATAAATGAAAATCCAAATTAAATAAGAAATGAAAAGGAGAAAATAGTTGGATATTAAGAAATCCAAAACGTAAGGAAAAAAATACGAGTATTTATATATTTATATAATTTTATTATATAAATATATTTTTAAATATATTTTTATGTTTTTATAAATACATATATGTATATATATATATATATATGAAATATAGTATATATTATAAAATGATCTATATACTATTTTATATTAAATAAACACATATGTAAATTTTATATACAATTATTTTATAAATAAATGTATATATATATGAAATATATATTATTTCAATTAAAGTGTAAATATATATATTGTTAAAATAATATATATTATTAATAATATAATTATATATATAAAATAAAAAATAAATAGGAAAAGGGAATCGGGATATACCCGATTCCTTTGTTATTTTCTCCTCTGTTAAAACAAAGGAGAAAACGTAAAGAGAATTTCAGCCGACGTCGACCGAGCGAGGGGAGAGGAGGAGGAAGCGAGGTCGCCGGCGTCGATGCCGACGACGGAAACGAAAAACAGAAGCGAAAGGAAACGGAGAAGAACCGAAGAGAAAGGAAGAAGGGAGATCGGCGGTGCCGGCCGATCCAGGCACCATCACCGCCACTCCCACCACCAGCAAAGATCGACCAAGACGAGGGTGAGCACCGGAGAAGAGGAAACCAGCGAAGGAAGGAAGAAAAAGGGAAGAAAGGAGCCAAAACCCATCCTAGATTTGGCGCCGGTGCCGTCGCCGTCATTGAGAGGAAAGGGAGACCAGAAACGGCTTCACCGTGACCTCAGGCAGCTGTGGAGGAGTTGAACTGGCGGCGATGCCAGAGGGATGATGCCAAACTAGCCGAACCGGTGGAGGAAGGTCGAACCAGTCCGAACCGGTCTGAATAAGGGGAAGGAAAGGAAGAAAAGGAAAAGAAAAAGAAAAAGAAAAAGGAAAAGAAAAAGAAGAAAGAAAAGAAAAGAGGAAAAGAAGAAAAGAGAGAGAAAAAGGAATTTTCGAAAATTCAAAAATTTTCGGGAATTCGAAAAATACGAAATTATGAAAAATTTGGTAAGAAATTCCGAAAATTAATTTTGAATGAATTTTAATAAATTATGGAAAAAAAAATTCTAAAGTTTAGAATTTTAATTCCAGAAATTATTCTCGGTGAACAACATGATGGAATCGGAAGAGATGGAGTATGGGCGCGACCGATAACGCGGAAGTTGCCAACCCGAAAAAGGTAAGGGACGCATATGCGGCACCGTAAGGATATTCAGTCTGCATGATTTTAATTATGAAATATTTTATGAAAATATTTTATGAAAATATTGCGATAAATGAAGGTTGGAAAAGTGTGATGATGTACTGGCTGGAATTATAAACTGTATTTTCCGTGCAGAAGGCTAGCCAATCGACACCCGTTATACTGCCGAAAAATTATTGAAAATTTTTCGAAAATCATAATAAATGATTTTATGTCGGAAGAAATAATTTTCAACTACGAAAATCGAGAAAATGAATATTTTCATAAAAAACATGAATAAAATGAAAGTGATTTTAAAATATTCATGTTTTCGAGAATTGTGATAATGAAATCACCGAAAATTCTCTTCATATGTAAATTACACGTAATACGAGATGAAGGATGAAAAGAAATAAAGTGAATATTTTTATATATATTTCTTAAATATTCACTAAATGATTTTATAACCTTTATGGTTTTAAATTATGAAATTATATATTTTTATAAATTCCATAAAGGTATATTGATGGAGGAAAACACTGTTTTGAGACTAGTTGGCAACCTTATCATGTTGATATGTGATAAGTGATATGTGACATGTAATATGTGATATGTGATATGTAGTTCCGGCCGACACCTGATCAGTGATCCGCCGAGGACAATTATAAACTATGGCCATGATCTGACATGATGATTTTATACCCTTCGGGGTCTATAGCATGATATGAGTAACGACCTAGTGGACGAGCTGGGCATGCCTTAGTCGCCATATATGAAAATGTTTTATATGATATGTGATACGTGAAATGAAAATGTTTTACATGATATGTGATAAATCAAATGAAAGTGATTTACAGTATTTTACAAAATGCTTATTTCAGTACTGATTTTAGTACTACGAGATGATTTTCATATAACATGTGATATGAATGTGTAATATGTTTTCAAAAGGAAAAGGAGTTTATAAGTCTAATATTCTTACTATGATTTTAAATTGAATATTAGACTGTATGTGACATGAATATGTGATATGTTTTCCAAAAAAAAGGAAAGAGGAGGAAAATAAATCTAATATTCTTATTTTAATTTTAAATTGAATATTAGATTTAAATGATGTATATTTTATATGAAAATGATTTAACAGCTTATTTTTCTATTTAAAGTACTGTACTAATTATGATTGTACAGTAAAATATGAAAAAAGTTTAAATGAGAATGATGATGATTTAATTAATATTCTTTTCAAAGAATATATGAATATTAGTTACTCTATTTAAATGCTTTATTTCATAAAAGCATTATTTTGAAAAGAATATGAAAATGATATGGAATAAAAAGGTAAAAGGATTAAATTTCAAACAAAATGAAATTTATTACTCTCTACAGTTGCTTCTAGGTTTTGAGACAAGATAGGTATTTCAAAATACCTACCTTACTCCATCTGTATCCCTAGCCAATTGTAGTATCCTTTCTACATGTGTGCCTAGAGCCCCATAGGAAAAATGAAAAAGTTTTTTAGCATATAGATAGCTGAATATCAAGTGAGGCATATAATTCCCTTACTGAGCCGTGGTTTGCTCACCCCTTAATTTTAACATTTCAGGTTTTTGAAGATTTAGAATCGGACTTCTAAAGGATTTTGGCTGTGCATTCGGGGACGATGCGACAGCTTGATTTATTTAATAAGGTATGATCATTTACTTTCTGTATTTAGACTTATCTACAGTACTACTTCCTTATGAATTAAGATAGGGTATGTAATTCATATTGAAATTTTATATAAAATTGTTTATATGTAAAAGAAAGGTAAAGTATCGCAGACAGCCCAACCAAATAAGATGTATAGAAAAAGGTGAAAAATAGGGTCACAGGCTGTGACATTCAGCATATAGATAGCTGAGTATCAAGTGAGGCATATAATTCCCTTACTGAGCCGTGGTTTGCTTACCCCTTAATTTTAACATTTCAGGTTTTTGGCTGTGCATTTGGGGACGATGCAGCATCTTGATTTATTTAATAAGGTATGATCATTTATTTTCTGTATTTAGACTTATCTATAGTACTACTTCCTTATGAATTAATATAGGAGATGTAATTCATATTATAATTTTCTATGAAATTGTTTATATGTAAAAGAAAAGTAAAGTATCATAGACAGCCCAACCAAATAAGATGTATAGAAAAAGACGAAAAACAGGGTCACGGGCTGTGACAGGTGGTGGTGCAGTCTGCGATTGTGGGGTCGGTGACTGCTGACTAAGTGGTGGGGCTTGTGGAGCTGGCTGTGCCGGTTCTTGTCCGGGTGGAGTCTGTTGTTGATCTTGACTCCTAGCATTTTGTCGCTTTATCAAGGCAACTAACCCGGACACGGTTTGCTCCAAGCGTGCGAACCAAGTGTTTGAACTTGGAGGTGGTGACGGTGGAGGTGATTGAGCTTGCCTTGCACGTGGGGTTCGTCCACGTCCTTGTCGTCTCCTCATATCTTTTACTGTATTCAATGTTACACCGATGCATTTAGAACAGTTTTCTGCACTTATTGAGTACTGTACAATCAGGCAATATTAGTACTATGAGATGCAAACTATTCTAACTCTTCTACACTGATATGCACTAGACAATCTCGGCTCTGATACCAATAAATCTGTCACGACCTGAAGGCCGCGACAGTACCTTTTACTTGTACGGATGCATAGACTTTAGGGCTAAATTTTTCGTTTTCCTATACTTATTTTGTCTAAGTGCAATGTAGTGAATTTTGTTTTGGGACGTTAACTCCCTCGCCTATTTTTATCACTTTACCCAGGTTAATTTCCTGCATAAAATTTACAAATAATATCAAGCTCATGCTTCCCACAATCACAGTTGATTATATTCTAGCATTCCTATGACCAAGTTCATTTCCAATTCATGACATTTTATCTTATGGTTTACATTTTTCCTACTTGGTCACTTGTTCATGCTATTCAATTCATATATCCATACTCATGCAAGATCAACAATTCTATACTTTCATTTTTACTATAGTCTAGATGCTATTCTCTATATTAGATTACATCCAATCTAAGTACTGAATCAAAAACAGCCTGAATTGATGATAGATACAAAAGAAGAATGTATATACCCAAATGTTCACAAAAATCTCCTTGGAGAGTTGGGACTATATTTCAGGCTTGGTGATGGGCACGGACAAGACAAAACGTAGCTTGGAATTTGAAGGAGCTGACACGCAAGAAGATAGAAGCAAAGTTGATGAATGACAACTTCTGAAACCTAGACTCGAAGCCTAAAGAGACTCGAACCCAAAGGTATTGGACCTTGACCATACGAATAAGAATTCGAGAACCTAAGGTATAGCAATGGTGGATGGTGAAGAAGAAGGCGCCACAAGGAAGAAGACCTTGATAAGCCTAGTAGAGAGGGAACCCAAGAGAAAGGCACACTCAAAATCTGAAATTCAAAACTGATTTGTTCATCAATAGCGTTTACAAGGTATTTATAATAATACCTAGCACTTAAGCCCATAAACAAGTGGGCTGGCATTAACACCAACAGAAAATAAGACTAAGCCCAAATTCATGCCTAAACCTAGTTACATAAAATAAATAGTCCAAGACACAACAAGACTCAAACGTGGGTTATCCAAACACTTAGCCCATCTTATTGTTAAGCTAAAATAAGACAGTAAACCATGCTCATGTTGTTTGGGCTTCCAAGCAAGTATAGTTGTCTTGGGATTCTTCATGGAAGCTTCTTTGAGACTTCAATGATGCCAGAGCTTGTTGCATTAATAAGGCCAGGGCTTATTGCGTCGTCTTCGCTCGAGCTCGGGTAATTGGACCTCCTTGGATGACCAATGGATCCTTAGCATCACGAACATCATGAGCAAGTGGATCTCTATCATTCCCCCTCTCCTCAAAAGGATTTGTCCTCAAATCGCATATACCTTCATCAAAAGAAAAGGGAGAAAGATCAGAAACATTAAAAGTAGCAGATAAACCATACTCACCAAGAAGATCCAATTTGTAGGCATTATCATTGATCTTCTCTATGACTTGGAATGGTCCATCTCCTCGAGGATGCAGCTTGGTTCGTCGCTGAACAGGAAACCTCTCCTTTCTCATATGCACCCAAAGCCAATCACTAGGCTCAAAGACTACTTTCTTTCTATGCTTATTTGCTTGGGTGGTATACTGCTCAGTCTTCTTTTCAATAGCTTGACGTACTCTCTCATGGAGTTGCATCACAAACTTAGCTTTCTATTCTCCATCCAAGTTACTCTGCTCAGCACTAGGTAATGGCAACAAATCCAAGGGAGTAAAAGGATTGAAGCCATAAACAATTTCGAATGGAGAGCAACTCGTAGTGGAGTGAACACTGCGGTTATATGCAAACTCCACATGTGGCAAGCAATCTTCCCAATTCTTCAAATTCTTCTGAATAATGGACCTCAATAATGTAGATAGGGTTTGGTTGACGACCTCAGTCTGTCCATCAGTCTGGGGGTGACAAGTGGTGGAGAATAACAATTTAGTTCCCAACTTTCCCCATAACGTCTTCCAAAAGTAACTAAGGAACTTGGCATCTCGATCAGAAACAATGGTCCTTGGTACACCATGTAAACGTACTATCTCTTTGAAGAAAAGGTCAGCAACATTGCTCGCATCATCCGTCTTGTGGCAAGCGATGAAATGAGCTATCTTAGAGAACCTGTCAACCACAACAAAAATAGAATCTCTACCGCGTTTTGTTTTAGGCAAGCCCAAAACAAAATCCATAGAGATATCAGTCCACAGAGTAATAGGATTGGGTAAAGGAGTATATAAACCATGATTATGAACTCTAGATTTAGCTTGCCTACATGAAATGCATCTATCACATAATCTCTCTACGTCTCTCCTCATGTTAGGCCAAAAGAAATGTTCTTGCAAAACAGCTAGAGTTTTCCTAACCCCGAAGTGACCCATTAATCCTCCACTATGGGCTTCTCTAACTAACAGCTCGCGCAATGAACTCTGAGGCACACATAATTTATTTTCTCTAAATAAGAACCTATCGTGCCTAAAGAACTTGCCAAAGCCAGATGTAGCACATGCATCATAGACATTACCAAAATCAACATCATCAGCATACTGTTCTTTGATATACTCAAATCCTAAAAGTTTAGCATCAAGAGTAGTGATAAGAGTATACCTACGAGATAACGCATCAGCTACGATGTTCTCTTTACCTTGTTTGTACTTGATCACGTACGGGAACGTCTTAATGAACTCTATCCACTTGGCATGACGCCTATTCAACTTACTCTATCCTTTCAGATGCTTCAAGGACTCGTGATCAGTGTGGATGACGAATTCTTTGGGCCACAATTAATGTTGCCATGTCTCCAAGGCCCTCACTAACGCGTACATCTCCTTGTCATATGTGGGATAGTTAAGTGCTGCTCCACTTAACTTCTCACTAAAGAAAGCAATTGGACATTTTTCTCGCACAAGCACAGCTCCAATACCTACACCTGAGGCATCGCACTCAATCTCAAAAGTTTTAGTAAAGTCAGGCAGAGATAACAAAGGAGCAGAACAAAATTTATCCTTAAGCAAATTAAAAGCATGCTCTTGTGCAGGACCCCAATGAAATGCAAAATTCTTTTTGACCACTTCGGTCAAAGGTGCAGCTATAGTGCTAAAATCTCTAACGAATCGACGATAGAAACTAGCTAAACCATGGAAACTACGCACCTCAGAAACAAACTTAGGTACAGGCCAATCTTTAATTGCCTTTACCTTCTCATTATCAACAGAAATGCCATGTGAAGAAACTACATACCCAAGGAAAACAATCTTATCAGTGCAGAATGTACATTTCTTAAGATTGGCATACAAACTTTCATTCCTCAAAACAGTAAGAACATTCCTAAGATGCTCAACATGCTCAGGCAGACTCTTACTGTAGATCAAAATATCATCAAAATAGACAACCACATACTTACTAATGAAATCACGTAAAACATGGTTCATTAATCGCATGAATGTACTGGGTGCATTAGTCAAGCCAAAAGGCATAACTAACCACTCGTAGAGACCATATTTAGTCTTAAATCCGGTTTTCTATTCATCACCTTCTTTCATATGAATTTGGTGATATCCGCTCTTTAAATCGATTTTAGAAAACATGCATGCACCATGCAACTCATCAAGCATGTCATCTAACCTAGGAATAGGATAGCGGTACTTTACAGTGATTTTGTTGACGACTTGGCAGTCAACGCACATCCTCCACGTCCCATCTTTTTTTGGCACAAGTAGCACGGGCACGATGCATGGACTCATGCTCTCTCTCACGTAGCCTTTTCTCATGAGCTCCTCAACTTGCCTTTGAAGCTCCTTCGTCTCCTCGAGATTACTTCTGTAGGCTGGACGGTTAGGAATGGCAGCTCTGGGGACAAGGTCAATCGTATGCTCGATCTCACGAATCGGTGGTAATCCACTTGGGGTCTCCTCAGGGAGTACATCCTCGAACTCCTGCAACAATGAGACAACATCAGTAGGCAAAGTATCATGGAGTTCAGCATCAATAAAATAAGAATCTTTTAATAAGAGTAACAGGATAGGAGACTTAGCAAGAAATGCAATCTTCACATCTCGGGGTTTGGCATAGCAGCTCACTGTTTTGCTATCCTTGTTTTCCTTCTTTTCTTTAGCTTGCTTCCTTTGCTCGTCATGTTACTCCTTTAGCCTTAATTAGTCCTCATAAATCTCCTTGGGGCTAAGGGGAGCAAGAGCAATATTCTTGCCATCCATATTAAAGGAGTAACGGTTAGTGTAACCGTCATGGATGACTCTCCGATCATACTGCCACGGTCTACCCAGCAATAGGTGGCTAGCTTGCATGGGCACCACGTCACACAACACCTCATCTCGATACCTTCCAATATGAAAAGGAACCAAAACTTGCTTCACCACGTTCACTTCACCACAGTCATTAATCCACTGTAACTTATATGGGTGGTGATGCTTGGTAGTGGGCAACTTTAATTTATCAACAAGGTATGTGCTAGCAACATTAGTACAGCTCCCACCATCAATGATTACAGTACATACCTTGTCACTAATATGGCATCTCGTATGGAAGATGTTCTCGCGTTGTGCCTCATCTTCAAACTTCACATGAGTAGTAAGAGCACGCCTAGCAACAAGTGCTTCACCATGAGCAGCATACTCAACAACTTCTTCTTCGTCAACATCTTCTAACGCAGGTATCTCATCTTTTACACCAATTTCAGAACCTTCACTCTCAACATCTCCATTCCCAAGCATGATCATAACTCTACGGTTGGGACACTAAGAGGCAATATGCCCATGACCTAAACACTTGAAACACTTAATGTCATGTGTCCTACGTTGGGATGCTTAGGCAGATTCAGTCTTGGGCTTTGGACGGCCCTCAAGCTTGGGCTTAGCAAAGCTCTCTAACTTATGCGTAGACACAGGCTTATCATCCCTATGAAAGGTGTTAGATTTCCAAACAGGAACTGAACTAGAAGTAAAACGGGATGTACCTTTCCACTTTGATGGCCACATGCAACATCTCCTCTAAATCCATGTAATGCTGCAACTCGACTACATTGGCAATCTCACGGTTTAAGCCTTGGAGAAAACGAGCCATAGTAGCTTCTGCATCCTCCTGGATATTGGCTCGGATCATGGTTATTTCCATCTCTTTGTAGTAATCCTCAACACTCTTTGAGCCTTGGGTAAGACCTTGGAGCTTCTGGTATAACTCTCTATAGTAATGAGTAGGAACAAATCTCTTCCACATGAGGCGCTTCCTCTCATCCCATGTAGGCACTAGAGGATCACCATATCTTCTTCTACTAGTGACAACTGATCCCACCAAACCATAGCATACTCTGTGAACTCAATTGCTGCAAGTTTGACCTTCTTTTCCTCGGAGTAGTGGTGGCAGTCAAACACCATTTCAATCTTCCTTTCCCACTCCAAATATGCCTCAGGATCATTCTTGCCTTGGAAAGGAGGAATCTTTAATTTTATACTGCCAAGGTTTCCATCCATCTTCTCTTTGCCTCTATCACGGGCGCTATCAACTCGATCTCTATACCCATAGTACCTTCTATGATGTCTATCTATCCCAGACTCTTCATTCGAATCATACCACACATTATCATCATACTCATCATTGGCAACAACCTTACTTTTTAGACGAGAAGTATCACCTTGTTGGATCTTTGCAAACCGAGCTTCATGTTGGTTCAACTTATCATGAATGTCATTAAATTTCATGTCCATCCGTTGAAACTGTTGTTGCATTGCCTGAAGCATGAATTCAATCTTTTTAAAGTCTGACTTATCACCTTCAGAAGACATTTTCAACAAGTAATATCCTCACCTGTTTACACTCGTGTTTCACTCAAGTAATTTGGCTTTTCTGTACTAATGTTTCTCACACACTCATGCCTTTTTCCCTTACTTTACCTAAACTCTATAGGTTCACAATCGCACTAGAGACTCAGTCAAAGACTCAACATCGTAGAATCAACTAATTCACCAGGTATTTTCACCAAGGTTTTTTTTTTCGAATTCCTTTTTTTTAATTCCTTTTTTTCTTTTTTTTTTCACAGAAAGGTACGGCTAGGGCTAGGGTGACTCAAAGAAAGAAAGACATAATAAAAATAATCAAAAAAATAAAAAAAATCACTAGAATGACAAAAAAATGAAAAATGGCCTAAAACTATAGGAAAACGATGGAATTTGGCCAAGATAGGGTGGGGCCCGTTTTCACGGGGTCGTTTTCTTTCTTAGTTTCCTTTAAAACGGGTACTCGCAAGCCTCCTAACTCAACCAAAATTTTCGATTTGAACAGTACCGCAACAATTTTTTTTCGAATTCTTCTTTTTTTTCGAGTTCTTCTTTTTTTTCTTTTTTTGTCCTTTTTTTTTTTGAGTTTTGCAGTTTCCTTGAAAAGAGTAGGGGTGCGGCTAGGGTTTTTTTTTTGGAGGGGTGCAGATAGGGTTTTGGAGGGATGTGGCTAGGGTTGTGAGGAAGTGCGGCCAGGGTTTTGAGGAATTGCGGCTAGGGTTTTGATTGAAGGGGTGAGGCTAGGGTTTTGATTGAAGGGTGCAGCTAGGGTTTTGAAATAAGTGGCAGCTAGGGTTACGAAAAAAAAAGTGGAGACGCACAAACAAACCAGAAATTGAAACCAACAAAAGAAAAGAAAAGAAATCGAAACCAACAAACTAAAAATCAAAAAGTGAGTGACGCACAAACAAACCAGAAAATCGAAACTTGAGCTCTGATTACCAACTGATAGGCACGGACAAGACATAACGTAGCTTGGAATTTGAAGGAGTTGACACGCAAGAAGATAGAAGCAAAGTTGATGAATGACAACTTCTGAAATCTAGACCCGAAGCCTAAAGAGACTCGAACCCAAAGGTATTGGACCTTGACCTTACGAATAAGAATTCGAGAACCTAAGGTATAGCAATGGTGGATGGTGAAGAAGGAGGCGCCACAAGGAAGAAGACCTTGATAAGCCTAGTAGAGAGGGAACCCAAGAGAAAGGCACACTCAAAATTTGAAATTCAAAACTGATTTGTTCATCAATAGCGTTTACAATGTATTTATAATAATACCTAGCACTTAAGCCCATAAACAAGTGAGCCGGCATTAACACCAACAGAAAATAAGACTAAGCCCAAATTCATGCCTAAACCTAGTTACATAAAATAAATAGTCCAAGACACAACAAGACTCAAACGTGGGTTATCCAAACACTTAGCCCATCTTATTGTTAAGCTAAAATAAGACAGTAAACCATGCTCATGTCGTTTGGGCTTCCAAGCAAGTAGAGATGTCTTGGGATTCTTCATGGAAGCTTCCTTGACACTTCAATGATACCAGAGCTTGTTGCATTATGAGGCCAGAGCTTGTTGCATTATGAGGCCAGGGCTTGTTGCATCTTCTTAGCTCGAGCTCGGGTAATTAGATCTCCTTGGATGACCAATGGATCCTTAGCATCACGAACATCACGAGCAAGTGGATCTCCATCACTTGGGACTATTCGGAAAGCTCCGAAATACTCCCCCAACTCTGTGCTCAATCTGAAAAATTTAAATAGCGTTTAATGAGCAAGTCAGTAGGTCATTTATATAAGTGCAGAATTAACATTATACTGTTCTAATGCATGTGCATGATGTCATGTGATGAGAATTCACTATTCATCATTTTCTTATTCATCATGCAACATATACATGTTATATTTTCAAACTCAATTCAACTATAACATGTCATGAGATGTCTAATTCATGATATCAAAATATGACTTTTCACATATAACAGTATATATAGTGATTGCAGTCTTAAAACATATAACACATATTCCTTTAAAACATGTTCAATACGTGCGAAACATCATTGCATCTTAGTTTTACTTTTAAGACATGCTTGAAATATGCAAGCTTTTTCATTTCATGTCAAATATACCTTTTGAAGCATATTTCATATCACATATACTTTTTGAAGCACATTTCATATCACATATACTTTTTGAAGCACATTTCATATCACATATGCTTTTTGAAGTATATTTCATGTCACATATAATATCAAAATACATTTCATATGCTATAAAACAATATCGAGTTTAGAGTTCATTTTCGTTTTAAAGCCATACTCTAAACTTCATTTCATATCATTTGAGACTAGGCTAAATCCCTATTTCTCTATCAATAAAGACTTAGTTCACTGTAGCTAGCAGTAAAGAATCATATCATCATCCCCTGAAAACCACTAGGGCGCTATCTATGGCCATAGACCTCATGTCTCTCAGCCCCATTGATCAGGCGAGACTGAGACCTGTCCACGATTATTGTCGGACAAGCATCTATGCCTAATGAGTAATCTCCAATTAGGTGGCTTCCACTATGCTTTATTGAATTTAATTCTCTTAGGGTGCCTATAGTCTCATAAAGCATTCAATCTTTCATATGAAAATAGTTCAATGTACATAATGCTTTTCTTAAGATCATTTACATATATATACGTACATATGTGAAAACTATAATCTCATTCTTTTCAAAGCCATTCAAGCATTCAAAGTATTCTTATAAACAATATAAGAATAAATCATTTCGAGTTTCATGTATAGTAAATAAGGCATGCTTAATGGCAATAAAATTCAAGGAAATGAAATAAAAACCGTAAAATGACATGCTCATGAATTGCATGAGTGCTTATCATTTCATCTCATGATGTTTATGAGTCTATACCATATCGATTCATTTCCAGTTAATATCTCACCATTATGGTACTTTATCAAGTCTAATATCATACCTGCATTTTGCTTCGTTAAATCAAATCTCTAAGTATTCAAATCATCTTATCGTAAGATTCAATCCTATACAGGATAATCCTACTTCTACATTATATAAACGTCTTACCTGATGCGAGGTTAGTTTGAGCGTGTCCCGTGTCCAGCTAGACCGTGTTCGCCGTCCTCCCGTCGTGCTACACATTCAGAAAAATCAAACTTAATCATGTTTAGCCCACTTCTAGGTACTTGAAAATTTAACTTCCAATTTAATATGCATATATATATATAAATATATTGATATATATATATATATGTATACACTTAACGTTAATTTAATTCAAAATCTCGAATCGGATTTATCTCATCTTCGTAACTCTCTCTCTATAGATATATACGCGTTATATTCCCACACATATATTTCCTTTCTTTCTAATCCTTTTTCCTTTCTTTTTATTTCTTTTATTTCTTTGCCTCTTACCTTGTTTTTAAGTAAGTAGCATATATATATATTTTCAACACTAATATATATTTATACAAAAATTCTTAAATCTATTTTTCTCATTTCCATATATACAAATATATATTTATATATATTTTCTTTCTTGTAATTTCTTTTCCTTTTCTTTTATCTCTTTTCCTATTCTTCTTTCTTTCCTTGTTACCTTGTGTTTCAGCAGTTTGGTGTAGAACACCACCCACGACAGCCCCTTGCCACTCCTCAAGCAGCCCCTTTCGGTTCTCTGGTTCAGCCCCCAAACAGCCACAAAAAAAATCTTGCCTCCAGTCTTCAAAATGCCCACGTTCAGCCCTCTCTTTCTTGTCTAAACCAGCCTCAAATGGAACCCTCGGTTCAGCTCTCAACACCTTTGTTTTTCTTTTTCTCAGAACAGTCCCCTTATGCTCCTACTTCAGCTATTGCCTAGCCCTTGAACGCCGCCCAAGCTGGCTGCTTCAGATCAAGCAATGAGGCAGTAGACCACCAACGATCAACGCTCCATTTGTCCTTATTTTTGGATCTGAAAATTCAGCCACATTTGCTCCATCGTTACTTAGCTACTGGATCTTGTTACTGCAACGAAAACCTTTCTCTAGCTCGCCTCCAATCAGTTTTCTCATGCCTAAAAAAAACACCTCAGTTTCTCTCTTTCTCCTCCTCACGCTGAACTCTCCTTTCTTTTCCACTGTTTCCATTTTCTTTCCTTTTCACGTTTTGCTTGGCAGCTTGTTTTCCCCTTTTCATTTTATTTATTTACTGTGTATGCAATATATTATTTTTATTCTCATTTTATTACAAGTATAGGCTTAGGGTTGCTGTTGTACTCGGTAGAGCACTTTAGATTTTGGGTGGGATTTTTCCCACCCAATTCGGTCATTCATGTTATTATTATTTTTATAAATGTATACTTTTTCTTTTTCCTTCATAGCTTTTCTCTATTTTAAATTTAAAATACTGGTTTACATGTTATGCATGTATATATACATATATTTGCCACTAAGTTAATTCATATAACTACATTTATACACATGAATATATATATATATATATATATTTTTATTTCCTTTCATTCTCAACTCATTTGCTTACATGCATTTTAAATAAATTTCACCTTTGTATATACATATACATATATATATATATATGTATATTCATTTATATATGTATTTTATTTATTTATTTATTTATTTTTACTTGTGCGCACATACGTTGCGTATGCGATATTGGTGTACTATTTATGTTCTACTCGTTGGCTTCATTTCTATGAACATGAACCAAATCTCATACTTGAATTTTCCAAGAGTACACTATCTCTTCATGTTTACTAGATTACACAAGAAGTACACATTTAGTTAGAAAAATTTCGGTTCTCACAACTATTATATAAGCTAGTGGACTGCTATTTTTCAGAAAGTATTCTATTTTAAACCAGCCGACTGACTATAGAGCCAGTTGACTTCCCTGTTTTCAGAAGCTTTTTGTTTGCGAAAACAATCGACTGCTATATGACCAGTCGACTGCTTTTTTCTCGGAAGCATTCTGTTTCAAAACCAGTTGACTGCTATATAGGACCAATCGACTGCCCCATGTGTTTTCAAAATTTCAAAATATCAAAATTTTTAAAAGAAAATAATTTCGATAAAGCAAACATGTAATAGCAGCCGACTGCCTTATGAGGCCAATCGACAGCCCCTTTTGAAAAAGAGATTTTAAAGCCTATTTCAGAAAAGTATGATTGTAATTGCAAAAAGCTATATGACAAATGTTTTGAGACTATGAAGTACTTGATGATTATGCACTTCCGTATATGTACTTGACTGAGGAGCCCTAGTCCGGTCCTCGGTGCCACAGATGTCACCTGACTAGTGTTCATCGTGGCCTACCGACGTTTGGCCAATTGTCTCTGTCATATATTTGGCTAGGGGAGGATTCCTGGCCCCTATGGGGGTACACGACTTGTTTATCCAGTGTATAATTCTGGTAAAATGCAAATAGTTTCCATGTTATTTGAATGAAATATATATATATATATATATATATATGCAATTTCAAAGGAATAAAGAAATCGAAAGTATTTGAGTTACTTATATATGAAAATTTGAAAGAAGTATATGATGTATATTGCATATGCTATTTGAAAGAAGTATATGATATATGCTTTATAATGATTTTACATGACATTATAGAGCCAAGCAGGAAAACTGCATATAGAGGCATAGTACGCTCTTTTACATATTTTTCTTACTAAGCGTAAACTCATCTCTTTACAAAATATTTTACAGACTATTTGAAGTAATCCTTCGCTCTCGATAGAAGAGCTTATCAGATTTGTATTCCTTCGAGGCACACTTCCTAAACTTCTTGAAGGTATACTTATGTAATCATATAAATCATACAGTACTACAGTACATTAATGTCTATAAGATTTTTGAGGATTTAGGTTATGTAAGATGTGTAAGATCCTGTGCTCTGGAATGATATGTATATACATATATCACAATTATGCTTCATTTGAAATTAAGATCCTAATGATAAGCTATTTTATACTAAGCATAAGAAGAAGAAGGAATGACATTGGCGAACAAGTCTAACCAAGTTAGATGTAAAAGAAAAAGTTATACGTAAATGGGTAGTGACGAGGATGTCACAGATTGTTATCAGAGTAATTTAGATTGATGTTCGTCAGTGTCATTAGGTTAGAAATAGTGCATATCCCCAAGGTACTGTACTTGTCTGAATAAATATGCATAGTATAACTGGTTATAGTTATACTAAATAACCCAATTTTGTGATTATATTGACAGAATGAGCTCACGTAGAAATGGTACTAGTAGAGGAAGAGGAAGGGGTCGTGCAGAACAGCCCCTAGTATAGTCTCCTCCTCCATCTCCACCACATAGCCTGAATACTAAGCTAGCTAAAATGGAGAAGCATATGAAGAATATGGCCACTATGTTCACGCAATTTATGGTGAACTTTTTGAACGTGGCCCCTAGTGCACCAGCAGCTACTCCTACAGTACAGTCCCCACCAGTACAGCCAAAGTTGCCCCTATCAGTTAAAACTACTGAAAAGTGAGTCCTAAGGCTTATTGTAGTGTTACATTGATTAAGGAATTCAAGAAGCTGGATCCACCTAAGTTTAAGGGGGATAGAGATCTGTTGACCACAGAGAATTGGGTGAGGCGGTCACGAAATCTTTTTAGTATATGACATGCTCCATTAGGGAGAAAGTGGGTTTGGCTACTTATTTGTTAGTGGACGATGCAAAGTATTGGTGGCAATCCACTCGGACCATATTGGAGGCTCGATATGCGTAGGTTACGTGAGATAGATTCTTAGAGGCTTTTAATGAGCAGTATATCCCACGCACTGATCAAACTAGGTTGAAGATCGAGTTTCTGAACTTGACTTAGGGGACGATGTCAGTTAATCAATATAAGTCGAAGTTCATTACTTTCAGCAGATTCGACCCAAAAATCCTCAAGAGTGAAGGACATAAGATCTATCGATTTATAGAAGGACTGAAGTCTCCCGTCAAGTCTAAGTTATATCCTATAGATATCACCACTTATGGAGAGGCAATCTGTAAGGCTCAGTTGTGTGAGCAGGACTATGAGCTTCATCATATTAATTTTCGAGCCAAAGGTAAAGGCAAAGAACCAATGATGCAGAAGTAAGACGAGAAAGCCTCTAGTGATAGATATCCATATAGGAGAAGTAGACGCTACAAAGGGGCTTCGATAGGGACTCTTAGATCTATTGGGATCAAAATAAGTGATGAGAGATCCCGACATTCACCAGGTAGTACCGCTAGCTCACCGAAGAGTACGATGCAAAGATGTGAGCAATGAGGGAAGTTTCATGGATCACAGCCATGCCAGTTAGCGAGTGGTGCTTGTTTTAGGTGTGGTGAGCAAGGACATATGATTAGAGATTATCCCAAGAGGAATCAGAGGGCGTCCGAGAAATCAGAGAAGACCCTTCCACTACAGCCTAAGGCCACAGCGGCAGAGAAAGGAAAGAAAGCTGTGAACCTAGGTGATTAAGGGTAAGATTTATCTTTTTGATATAAATGTCCATGCATTGTTTGACCCAGGCTCTACGCATTCATTTGTTTTTCCTACAATTGCTATGAGATTACCTATTGAGCTTGAGCCTTTAGGACAATTGTTGCAAATAAGTACTCCATTTAAGGAACCACGAATGACAAATATAGTGTATCGTAGTTGTAAGCTACGGGTAGGAGAGAGAGAATCAATAGCTGACCTAATCCTGTTGAATATGTATGGGTTTGATGTCATATTAAGAATGGATTGATTAGGTAAGGATCATGTGATATTAGATTATCATACTAAGAATGTGATCTTCTCTTCTCCCGTTAGCTATGTTGTAAATTTTGCAAGTGTTTAATACAAAAGTATAACTGCTAACTGTTTTATTTGTAATTAAGATTGATAGATTACACTTGTTATGTGACGGATTTATAGCATATGTAGTGGACATAGAGAAGAAACGTCTTGGACTTCATGAAATTCCAGTAGTCATGGAATTTCCTGAAGTGTTTTCGAATGATCTTCCAGGACTGCCTCCGGATAGGGAAATCGAGTTTACTACCGATTTGGTGCCACGAACGGAGCCTATTTCAAGATCATCCTATCGAATGGCTCTAGTAGAATTGGAAGAACTTAAGAAACAACTTCAGGAGTTACTAGATAAGGGGTTCATACGACCCAGCGTATCCCCTTGGGGTGCTCTTGTGCTATTTGTCCAGAAGAAAGACGGTAGCATGAGGTTGTGTATAGACTACTGATGGTTGAATAAGGTGACGATAAAGAACAAGTACCCTTTTCCCAGGATTGATGACCTCTTTGATCAGCTTAAGGGTGCACAAGTCTTTTCCAAAATAGACTTGAGGTCGAGATATCACCAATTGAAGATCCGAAATGAAGATATCCCTAAGAGTGCATTCAGGACACTGTATGGTCACTATGAATTTCTAGTGATGCGTTTAGCCTAACTAATGCACCTGCAGCTTTTATGAACCTGATGAACGATGTGTTCAAACGCTACCTGGACCAGTTTGTCATTGTCTTCATTGATAACATATTAGCGTATTCAAGATCTCGGGAAGAGCATGAGTAGCATCTGAAGATAGTTTTGCAAATCCTTAGAGATCGAGGATTGTATGCCAAGCTAAGTGTGATTTTTGGCTAAATCAAATCTTCTTTTTGGGTCATATAATTAGTAAAGATGGAGTTTCGGTCGATCCATCGAAGATTGAAGCTGTGGTGCAATGGGAGAGACCGAAAACAGTGATGGAGATTAGGAGTTTCCTGGGTCTAGTTGGCTACTATCGAAGATTTATAAAGGGTTTCTCAAGGTTGGCTGCTCCATTAACGCGCTTGACACGCAAAAAGGTGAAATTTGAATGGAATGATACCCGCGAATGAAGTTTTCAAGAGTTAAAGCATAGGCTGACGACTGCACCTATTCTCACCATTCCTAGTGGTTCTGGAGGATTTTCGGTGTATAATGATGCCTCAGGGCAAGCTTTAGGTTGCGTACTAATGCAGTATGGTAAAGTAGTTGCATATGGTTCTCATTAATTAAAGGACCATGAGAAGAACTACCCAACTCATGACTTTGAGTTAGCTGCAGTAGTATTTGCTCTAAAGATTTGGAGGCATTACTTATATGGTGAGAAATTTCAAATTTTTACGAACCATAAAAGTTTAAAGTACTAATTCTCTCAGAGAGAATTGATCATGAGATAGAGGAGATGGCTCGAGCTTCTAAAGGATTATGATTGTGAGATCTTGTACCACCCGGGAAAGGCCAATGTGGTGGCAGATGCTCTGAGCCGTAAGCATGTGGGAATGGTATCTTATATGATGATTCGGGAGTATGAATTACTTGAGCAGTTTGCAAGCCTCAACTTAAATGTTACACCTTATGAACAATTTGGGATGATAGCGAGTTTGATGATTGAGCCGGAGTTGATGAATAGAATTCGAATTGCTCAAAGGGAGGATGATCAGTGTATTGAGGCTATGGATTCGATTCAATCGGGCATACCCTCAAAGTTTGATATTGGTAGTGATGGAATTTTAAGATTTAATAACCGTATATGTGGTCCTAATGACAAGGAGTTGAAGAAGCTGATTTTGAAAAAGGCACATGCCACTAGATACACGTTGCATTCGGGAAATATGAAGATGTATCATAATCTTCGCAAAGTTTTATTGGTGGACTGGCATGAAAAGAGACATAGCAGAATTTGTGGCGAAGTGTCTCATGTGCCAACAGGTTAAGGTAGAGCACCAAAGACCAGCCGGATTGTTACAGCCCCTGCCTATACCTATGTGGAAGTGGGAACACATTATGATGGATTTTGTCATGGGATAACCATGAACCAAGAGGAATCATAATGGTATTTGGATAATCGTGGACAGACTGACTAAGTCCACACACTTCCTACCTATGCAGTCTATAGATACACTTAGTGCTTTGGCATATTTGTATGTGAAAGAAGTTGTCAGACTACACGGAGTTCCAGTGGGAATTACCTCTGATAGAGATTCCAGGTTTACTTCTCATTTTTGGGAACATTTCCAAGAAGCCATGGGATCTCAATTGAATTTTAGCACAACTTTTCATCTGCAGACTGATGGGCTGTCTGAGCGCACCATTCAGACGCTCGAGGATATGTTAAGAGCATGTGCTTTGGATTTTAAAGGCTCCTGGGATGATAATCTGCCATTGGCTGAGTTTGCTTACAATAATAGCTATCACTCAAGTATCGGGATGGCACCATATGAAGCTTTATATGGTAGAAGGTGTCGATCTCCGATTGGGTAGGAAGAAGTGGGCGAGCGCAAGTTGTTAGCTCTAGATCTAGTCGAGCAAGCCTCTGAGGATGTTAAGATGATTTATCAAAGACTTAAGACAGCTCAGAGTCGACAAAAGAGTTATGCAGACGCTCGACGGAGACCACTTGAAATTTTGGTAGGAGATTCAGTGTTTTTGAAAGTTTTTCCATCCAAGGGATTATGAGATTTGGTCAAAGAGGTAAACTTAGCCCTCGTTACATCGGCCCATTTGAAGTCTTAGATCGTATGGGAGATGTTGCATATCGATTAGCGCTACCTCCGAAGCTATCGGGAGTGCATAATGTATTTCATGTATTCATGCTTCGGAAGTATAATTCGGACCCATTACATGTTATAGAGTAGAACCCTTGGAGATTCGGGAAGACATGAGCTATGTAGAGAAGCCGATTTGGATTTTGGACAAGAAAGAGAAAGTGCTAAGGTCTAAGACGATCCCATTAGTTAAAGTTCTCTGGCAATACCATACTATGGAAGAAGTTACATAGGAGCTAGAGAGCTTAATGAAGGAAAGATATCCTAAACTATTTGAGTAATAGGCTGATTCAAATTTGGAGGACCAAATTTCTAAAGGTGGGGAGAATGTGAAATCCCCCAATTTCATGTAATTTCCTCATTATTGTAAAGTATTTCAGCTGAAATGAATTTAATAAATTTGAAATTATAAAGTATGAATGGTACATGGGACATAGAAGGAATAATGGAATTTAATGGTCAAGAAATTAATTTTGATATTTGAAAAATAATTGAAGTATGAGAAAAGAATTAATATCAGATTTTTGTAATTAAGGACTTGTGGCATAGGCATGGAAGAAGAGAAATTAAATGGTCAAATTGTCAAAAAGGGTCAATGGCTGAATTGATGAAAGGGATAATAAGGCATTTAATGAAATTGCCTTGTCACCATCTTCTTCTCCCTCTCCAAGTCGGCAGTAGCATTCCAGCCCCTCTTGTTCCCTTCCAAAATTCTCTAAGTTTTCCATTCTAACTTCCTTGACAAACCACCACTTCCTGTTGTCGAATCGTTAAGCTCACTTAACGAAAAACGATCCTTGTCACTAGCTCAAGCTATGCCTATAATATGAAAGGCTGAATCAAAGGGATTAAGGAGATCAAAAGTGCTGTTATGTTGGCTATTAACAAAGGTAAGGATAGAAGTTGATTTTTTCAATTCCATCTATGATTTGGAGTTATGTGATGCTTGTATAATATGCTTTTTTTGTTAAAGTGAAAGAAAGTTAAAGGTTTTGAATTATTATGATTTATGCAACTTTGAAGAAGTGTGGAATCGCAATCAAGTGATCGAGTTTCCGAAGTCAATTGAGGTAAGGAATATGTGTAAAAGACGTAGGGTGGCAATGTTTGCATGTTTTAAATGTCTTTGGGATGAAACAAAAGCTAATTTAAAGTGTAAAAGTTTACATTTCGAGCTTTACTCCTAGTTACCAAAATGCTAGAAGTAGCCGACTGCCTTGAGTAGCAGCTGACTGCCTAGAAACAAACAAAGCATAGATTTCTGAAAACCAATGATAGCCAGTCGACTGTTATATAAGCTAGTCGACTGCTATTTTCTAGAAAGTATTCTATTTTAAACCAGCCAACTGACTATAGAGCCAGTTGACTTCCCTGTTTTCAGAAGCATTTTGTTTGCAAAAACAGTCGACTGCTATATGACCAGTCGACTGCCTTTTTCTCGGAAGCATTCTATTTCAAAACCAGTCAACTGCTATATGGGACTAGTCGGCTGCCCCATGTGTTTTCAAAATTTCAAAATATCATAATTTTTAAAAGAAAATAATTTCGATAAAGCAAGGCATGTAATAGCAGTCGACTGCCTTATGAGGCCAATCGACTGCCCCTTTTGAAAAAGAGATTTTAAAGCCTATTTCAGAAAAGTATGATTGTAATTGCAAAAAGCTATATGGCAAATGTTTTGAGACTATGAAGTACTTGATGATTATGCACTTTCGTATATGTACTTGACTGAGGAGCCCTAGTCCGGTCCTCTGTCACAGCCCGTGACCCTATTTTCACCTTATTCTATACATCTTATATGGTTAGGCTGTCTGCGATACTTTACTTTTCCTTTACATATAAATAATTTCATATTAAATTATAATACGAATTACATCCCCTATCTTACTTCATAAGAAAGTAGTACTGTGAATATGTCTAAATACAGAAAATAAATGATCATACCTTATTAATTAAATCGACTTGTCGCATCGTCCCCGAATGCTCAGTCGAAAATCCTTTTACTGCTAGACTCTCAGTCTTCGAAAACCTGAAATGTTAAAATTAAGGGGTGAGCAAACCACGGCTCAGTAAAGGAATTATATGCATACTTGATATTCAACTTCCTATATGCTGAAAATCTTTTTCATTTTTCCTATGGGCTCTAGGCTCGCATGTAGGAAGGATACTATAGTCGGCTAGGGATCCGGATGGAGTAAGGTAGGTATTTTAGAATACCATACTTGTCCCGGAACCTAGAAGCAACTGTAGAGAGTAATTTTCATTTCGTTTTGAATTAATAAATCATTTTCTTTTTTATTCCATAACCTTTTCATATTCTTTTCAAAATAATGCTTTTATGAAATAAAGCATTTAATTAAAATAACTAATATTCATATTTTCTTTGAAAAGAATATTAGTTAAATCATCGTTATTTTCCTTTAAAACTCATTTCATGTTTTACTGTACAATCATAATTAGTACAGTACTTTAAAATAACAAAATAAGCTATTAAACCTTTTTCGTATAACATATAACTCATTTAAATCTAATATTCAATTTAAAATTAAAATAAGAATATTAGATTTATTTTCCTTCTTTTTCCTTTTGAAAACATATTACATATTCATATTACATATCATGTGAAAATCATCTCGTAGTACTAAAAACAGTACTGAAATAAGCATTTTATAAAAATGCTGTAAATCATTTCATTTCACGTATCACATATCATATAAAACCTTTACATTTCACATATCACATATCATGTAAAACATTTTCATTTTAAAACATATCATATGTGGAGACAGTGGCAACCACCGAGTCCTATCATGCAATAATACCCAAAGGTATAAAATAATCATGTCAGACCTATGGCCATAGTCTATAATTGTCCTCGACGGATCACTGATCAGGTGTCGGCCGGGACTACATATCACATGTTACATATCACATATCACGTATTACATATCACATGTCGGCATGATAGAGGAGCCAACTAGTCTCAAAACCACGTTTTCATCATAAAATAACCTTTATAAAATTTATAAAATATATAATTCCATAATTTAAAATCATAAAGGTTATAAAACAAATTAGTGAATATTTAAGAAATATTTATGAAAATATTCATAAAAATATTCACTTTACTTCTTTTCATTTTTCGTCTCGTATTACGTGTAATTTACATTTTAAGAGAATTTTCGGTGATTTCATTATCACCATTCTCGAAGAGAATTTTCGGTGATTTCATTATCACCATTCTCGAAGAGGATTTTCGGTGATTTCATTATCACCGTTCTCAGAAACATGAATATTTTAAAATTAAATATTATTATATTCATGTTTTATTAAAATAATAATATTCTCATTTTCCGTGCTTAAATATCGATTTTCGA
This sequence comes from Heritiera fomes, assembly GCA_032173925.1. Lineage (NCBI taxonomy): Eukaryota > Viridiplantae > Streptophyta > Magnoliopsida > Malvales > Malvaceae > Heritiera > Heritiera fomes. Next base: position 31,757,303 of record JAPDPM010000002.1, on the reverse strand, counting down.
AAATAAAATCATTTAATATGATTTTATGAAATTTTTCTAAAATTTTCGGCAGCATAACGACTGTCGATTGACTAACCTCCTGCACGAAAAATACAGTTTATAAATTCCAACCGGTACTTCATCCCAGATTTCCAACCAGTCATTCATCAAAATATTTCATAAAATATTTTTCATAAAATAATTCAAAATTAAAATATGCAGACTGAATATCCCTACAGTGCTGCACATGCATCCCTTACCTTTTTCGGGTCGGCGATTGCCTCTCGAAGGTCGTGCCCGTGTTCACCTTGCCCGATTCCTCATCTCGATCGTCGAGAATAATTTCTGGAAATTATAATTCTAAAATTTAGAATTTTCTCAAATTATTTAAATAAATAAATTATTTAAATAATTATCATTAATAATTTCTCGGATTTCTTACCGATTCCCGAGATTTCCAGATTCCCGAGTTCCCGAGAATTTTTCGAATTCTCGAAAATTCCTTTTTCTCTCTTTCTTCTTCCTTTTCCTCTTTTTCTTTTTCTTTTTCTTTCTCTTTTTTCTTTTTCTTTTTCTTTTCTTTTTCTTTTTTTCTTTTCTTTTCTTTTTCTTTTCCTTTCCCATCAGACCGGTCAGTGTCCCTCCTCGCCGGTTCCTCGCCGGCGGCCGGTTCTCCGACGATTCACTGGCTCGTCAGCTGGCCGACAGCACGGCGAGTCTGATGGTGGTCTCCGTTCAGCCTGGATCGGCGGCACGGCGGCGGATCGAGTCTATTTTCCTACGGTTTCTTCCGCCTCTTCGCCGGCCTTCCTCCGCCGTTCACCGCGCCTCTGGTGGCATCCATCCTCTTCCTCTCCCTCTGGCGGTGCTTCGGTGGCAGTGGCGGTGGCCAATTCCGCCGGCACCGCCGTCTGCCATTTTCCTTCTCTTCCGGCTTCGTCAGTTTCTTTCCCTCGATTTTTCGTTTCTGCTTCCGTTTCTGTTTCCTTCTTTCGTCGCCGCCTCCTTTCCTCATGTCGCCGGCGGCTTCGCCTACTTTCCTTCTTCCTTTGGACGGCCGGCCAACGGTGGCCGGCCTCCCCCTTTCGTTTTCAACAGAAACGGGATTCAATTTCCCGTTTTTGTTTTCTCTTTTCTTTTTTTTATTATCATATATAATATATATAATTATATTTATAATTATATATATTACTTTTATTAACAATATATATAATTTGTTTTAACAATATATATGTACTTTAATTAAAATTAATATATATTTCATATATATATATATATACATATATGTTAATTTATATACATAATTGTATATATAAAAATATACATGTGTTTATTTAATATAAAATAGTATATATATATATATATTTTATAATATATACTATATTTCATATATTTGCATATGTATTTTTATAAAAACATATGTAACTATATTTATATAATCTAATTATATAAATATAGTCTTATACACATTTTTTTTATTTCATTTAATTTTGAATTTCCTAATATCCAATTTATTTTCTCATTTTTCTTATTTAATTTGAATTTCCCTTTATCCAAATTAAATTTCCTTCTTCATTTCTTATTCCAATTTAATTTTCCTTTTCATTTCTTATTTAATTTGGATTTCCATTTATCCAAATTAAATTTCCTCAATTTTATCCAAATTAATTTTCTCAACTTCTTCTCTTCATTCATTTAGGGAATTTCAACGATATTCCCATCTCGTAATTAAATTTTATTTATTTACTTTAATTTATTTGTTTCCTTTTATCTATTTTCTTTAATATTAATTTCCAATAATAGAAAATTTGCGGTTATCACATCCTCGGTGCCACAGATGTCACCTGACTAGTGTTCATCGTGGCCTACCGACATTTGGCCAATTGTCTCTGTTATATGTTTGGCTAGGGGAGGATTCCTAGCCCCTATGGGGGTACGCCACTTGTTTATCCAGTGCATAATTCCGTTAAAATGCAAATAGTCTCCATGTTATTTGAATGAAATATATATATATATATATATATATATATGCGATTTCAAAGGAATAAAGAAATCGAAAGTATTTGAATTACTTATATATGAAAATTTGAAAGAAGTATATGATGTATATTGCATATGCTATTTGAAAGAAGTATATGATATATGCTTTATAATGATTTTACATGACATTATAGAGCCAAGCAGGAAAACTGCATATAGAGGCATAGTACGTTCTTTTACATATGTTTCTTACTGAGGGTAAACTCACCCCTTTACAACTATTTTACAGACTATTGAAGTAATCCTTCGCTCTCGATAGAAGAGCTTATCGGATCTGTATTCCTTCGAGGCACGCTTCCTAAACTTCTTGAAGGTATACTTATGTAATCATGTAAATTAGACAATACTACAGTACATTAATGTCTATAAGATTTTTGTGGATTTAGGTTATGTAAGATGTGTAAGATCCTATGCTCTGGAATGATATCTATATACATATATCACAATTATGCTTCATTTAAAATTAAGATCCTAATGAGAAGCTATTTTATACTAAGCATAAGAAGAAGAAGAATGACATTGACGAACGAGTCTAATCAAGTTAGATGTGAAAGAAAAAGTTATACGTAAATGGGTAGTGATGAGGATGTCACAAGTATCCTTTCCTTATAGTGTGCCTAGCATACCAATAGGAAATTAAAGATTTTTCTGCATATAGTCTTCGAGGTATCAAAATTGCATATAACTCTCTTACTGAGCTGTGGTTTGCTCACTCCTTTACTTTCATCATCACATATTTGATGTATGGAATAGCTGAAGTACCAACCCAAGGATTAGCTACGCTTTGAGTAGCTCAAAGTATCGTATAATGGATTCCAGAGGTATCATGTTTACATTTATATGTTCAGACATATTTATACAGTACTACTTGTTGTAAATTTAATTTCAAGAGATGTAAACTAACTCTTATAGTTGTGAATATTAATTGGCAATAAATAAATGTTGTTTAAATTGTTTTACTATTGTAGATGAACAATGTTTAAAGACATCACAGACAGCTAAACCGATTCACGTGTATGAAAATTGTGAAAAAGTGTAAAATACTGTGTACTTGGACTGTGACACATACTCTATCTAGTCACCTAACCGATTATAGTATCCTTCCTAAAACGTGCCTTAATGTGCCGCTAGGAATTAAATGATTTCATGCATTTTAACTGTAACATCCGAAATTAGAAAACTCCGAACCAAATTTTTTCTTTTTTACTTTTATCTTTCTCATTCACTTAATCGGTATCATTTGATTTGCGTTCGGTGTTAGTGTAAGTTCATTTTACAATTCTCATTTCTATTAAATCTCGATACCCTTAAATTAATTAATCTATTAATAACAAATTAAGGATTCAAAATAAAATATATAACATAATATTTATTATGCTATTTATAACAATTCATTATAAATTACATCCCACTAATTCATTACATGAACATGTCATTATTTACATCCCATTATAACTACAGTTGTTGTGCATTCACTAGTCTGAATATAAATATTAAATTTTACTCATACATGTTCACGAATAACTTAAACTTCTAGTAATTTCCATCAAGTATCTTATTGCAGCAGATGTTACGCACCCTTTAATAAACTATCTAGAATAGTGAGAAAAAGAGGGGTGAGCTTTGGGAAAAGCTCAGTAAGAAACATATATGAAAGTGAACAGTATACAAATAATTCAAATATGAATATTAAACTATTAAAAATCATTTTATGTAGTAATGCTTTATGTAAATAGTTTATATAAATCAATTCAGTATATAGTGCAGTAAAGCGATTCATTTAAAATCATTAAATAAGATAAATGCATGTATATCGAGAAAACATATACTGTAAAACTTGTATTATTTCTTTCATCACTTTTTCAATTAAATCATGGACTATGCTCGTAAATCAAATCATTCAATAATTCAATCATCTATCAAATATCACATACCGATAGAAAAATAATCTCGTATCCTCGTAGGGACCTCGTAACAGTGGCTACTGTCGATCACTCCCAGTTCGCACTGGTCAGGTGCTCACTGCGTAAACCTGTGGGGTTTGATCGTAACTCTCATAGTCATATCATGTAAAGGGAATGTTAGGATGTCTCCTAGCCTAATCATCAATAACTCGTATGCACGATCATCAAGGAGACATCAATCTCGTAAAATCATTTCATATACTTGTATATCATTTAATATAAATCAATTCATGTAAAATCATTTTATGAAATTCAATTCGTGTAAAACATTTCATGTAAATTTTAGATCTTGTAAAGCATTTCATGTAAGACAATTCATGTAACTTATTTTTTGTAGATCAACTTATGTAAATCCTTTTATGTAATGCAATTCGTGTAAATCGTTTCAATTAATGCGATTCATGTGAATCATTTCATGTAATTCAATTCATGTAAACCGTTTCTCATAAAATCAATCCATGTAATTCATTCATATGCAACTTCCATATATGTCTCTTACCTCTATTTCCTTGCAATGTCCAAAATCCGATAATGCTCTTTACGTTTCTTTTAGTTCCCAAGCTTGACACTGCACAATAATTCTAAATTATATTCAGAATCTTATATAGAGACTTTAATCAATATTCTGAAATTCTCTATTTTCTTTTTATCATTCTTGAAAATTAACTTATTTTATTCCCTATCAAATATCAAAATATAACGTCAATTATATCTTATTCTTTCTTTATTTTCCATGTTACTAGTAATTTCAACTTATATTTAAAATCTCATGTATAATTATAATAAATATTCTATAGTTTTCTAACTTAATTTCCTAGCTATATTTAAATTGAAATCTTTTCTTAATTATAATTCCACTATAATTATAGTGACTTACTCTCCAAATTTTTAATTTCATTAAATTCTCTTATCTTAATTATTTATTAAAATCAAATATTTTCTTCTTATATTATAGTTATTATTTCCTAATTCAATTCTACAAATATTCTTTGTTCGCTATTAATATCAATTTTGCCATTTGCTTATATTAAAGTTATTTCCATTTTATTAATTCTATAATCTATTTATTTCATCTCTTATTAATTACTACAATATGGTTATATTTAAATTTACAATCTTTTTACCAATTCAATTTTATTTACAATTAATCTTTATTCATTACTAATATTAATTTCATTATTTACTTATATCACAATTACTTTCATTTTATTAATTCCCAAAATCAATTTATTCTCTATTATTTAGCACAATGTAATTACCATTAAATTATATTCTCTTATTCTAATTCACTCCTCCAATATCATGAAATGTTTATTTTGGCTTAATTACCATTCTTAAATTTCACTTGTTATTGTCCAACTTGTATTTAAAATGTTGCATTTTAGCTATAATAAATTTCCTATAATTCAATTTCAATAATTAATTTATTTTATCTCATATCAAATATTAACACAAGACCACAATCAATTGTATTCTTTTCCAATTTAATTCCATATTATATCTTTTAATAGATTTTCTCTTAATTTTCATTTTCTACTTTCTCAATTTCAACAATTAACTTGATCTAATTCACTTCTTATCAATCACCAAATATATTTACAATTTAGTTTACATTCTTTTTCCTAAATCAAATTTCACCCAAAATCTTATTAACTTAAATTCATTATTTTCTATTTCTCAACTTAATAAATTTTGTATGAAACTTCCTCCTTTGAGTTTGGCCAATTTCAAAATCTTATAAAATTCTATTATTACCATTTATCAATACTACATTAATATTTTCTTCTTTTTCTTTTACTTTTCTTTTTCTTTTCCTTTTCTTTTCTGGTTTTCTTTTCCTTTTACTGTTTATTTTTATTCTTTCTTTTTTGTCTCTCTTTTCTGGGGCCGGCAGCAACTGCACATTACCTTTCCAGCAGTCATGGCCGTACACCCCCGTTTGGTTCTATAGCTGATTTATTCTCTTCTTAATCTCACTTATAAACACCTTTTATTACACTTAGAACTTTTATCAAATACCTTCTATATACAAAATTTCATCACTATCATTCCATTTAAACCATACCCAAATGGTCACTCATCACCACGCTGCTTTCTCTGTTTTGCACTTTATCATCCAATCCAAGTTAAATCCAGCTTAATATCATCTAATCCAAGTTCTATTCATCCATTACAACCCCAACAAACATTAAAATCACCAAATTTCCTCCATTTTCTTTCCATAACCGATTGCATCATCGCTGCATAAAATCATTTTTTTTAATTCAATCAACAACAATAATCATGTTTTACAAGCTCAATACAACTACAAACAACAAGATATATGGGCTAGATTCATCTCTCTTTACTTAACCTTTCTTCCAACACCAACAACACTGCCACCCGATCAGCCCTACTATACCAGTTTCTGTCCTCCAAAATCCCAGCCTTAGACAATTCTTAGGATGAGGAACAAGGCTTGTTAATGATGCTTGGTGAATTGAGGGGTTGAAGGAAGGTTTTGGCATGGTGGAGGCGGTGAGAACGTGAGAAACAAGAGAGAAATAAGCTACAGCAAAACAAGTAAGCTCTGCCAGTGGAGAACAGACCAGAAATTTCTGGTTTAAATAGATATTTTCAGCCCCATTTTGTCTTCTTTTATTAATTTTCACCCATTAATATTTTGTAACGTTCGGAATTAGAAAATTCTGAACTAAATTTTTCCTTTCTACTTTTAACTTTCTCATTCAATTAATCGGTATCATTTGGTTTGCGTTAGGCGTCAGTGTAAGTTCATTTTACAATTCTCATTACCATTAAATCTCGATACTCTTAAATTAATTAATCTACTATTAATTAATTAAGAATTTAGAATAAAATATATAACATAATATTTATTATGCTGTCTATAACAATTCAATATAAATTACACCCCACTAATTCATTACATGAACATGTCACTATTTACATCTCATTATAAATATGGCTGCTGTGCATTCATAGTCTGAATATAAATATTAAACTCTACTCGTATCTGTTCGCGGGTAACTTGAACTTCTAATAATTTCCTTCAACTATTTTACTGCAGCGGATGTTACGCACCCTCTAATAAGATATCTAGGATGGTGAGAAGGGGAGTGAGCTTTGGGAAGGTCTGGGATGTCTCCCAGCCTAATCATCACTGTCTCATATGCATGATCATCAGGGAGACTTCAATTTCATAAAATCACTTCATATACTCGTAAATCATTTCATATGACTTAATTCATGTAATTCATTTCATGTAAAACATTTCATATAATTCCAAATCATGTAAAGCATTTCATGTAGAACAATTCATGTAAACTATTTCTCGTAAAATCAATCTATATAAATTGTTCATGTAATGAAATTCATGTAATTCATTACTATGCAACTTTTAATATATGTCTCTTACCTCTACTCTGTGCTGTATAAAATCCAGTAGTCCCATATACGCCTCTTTATCTTTCCATTTCCTAGCACTGTACAATAATTTTAAATTTTATTTGAAATTCTATATTATAATTCTAATAAATATTCTATAAATATCTTCTTTCTATCTTGTAATTTCAATAATTAATTTATTTTATTTCCTGTCAATTATCAAACATAATTTAAATTAAAGAATCCTATGTCATCAAAAATTTCCAATTGCATTTAAAATCTTACATATGTTACTATAATAAATATCCTATAATTTCTTACCTTCCATTTTATAAATTTCAATAATTTATTTATTTAATTTCATTGTAATTGTCTTAATGTAGCTATACTTCAATTAAAATCTTTTCTCAATTCTAATTCTACTGATAATTCATATTTTAACTCTAATGATTATTCCATTTATCCTTATTTTCTATTTATCATTCTAAATAATTAGTTTATTTTATTTTCTATTAAATATCAAAATATAATTTCAATTTAAATTCTACTTTCTTTAATTCTCATGTCACTAATTACTTCAATTTATATTTAAAATTCCATGTATAAATATTCTACGAATTCCCACCAATACTTCATATTTCAATTTTAATAATTATTTTATTAATCCTTGTTTCTAATTTATTATCCTTTCATAGTAAATTATTTTGTTTTCCTATTAAATACCAAAGTATAGTTATAATTAGATTACATTCTTTTTCAAACTATATTCAAAATTCTATATTGTGACTTTATTTATTCCAACAAATAAATTTTATTTTATTTTCGATTAATTATTACTATATAACTATAATTAAATTTTATTCTCTTCTTCAAATTCATCTTCACTAATGTCATTTATTTCTTATTATAACTATAGTTAATTTTCTTATAAATTCAATTCATATTATTTCTTATTTAATATTAAAATATAATTACATTAAATCCTATTCTTTTCCAATTTCAACAATGATTTCATTAACATTTTATTTATTATCCTTTACCATCAAAATCATGAAATTTCATCTAGAAGTTCATTCTTTTGAGTTTGACCAAATTTCCTTATTGTTTTGTTTCCATTGTTTTTCATTTATTTTCTTCCACTTTTATTTTCATAAATATTCTCTTCTTACTTCTTATATTTAATTTAAAATTTTAGATACTGAAATTATATCAACTTATTCACTCTTGAATCTTAGCTAAATGTTTCCAATTTTACTCAAATTCATTCTTTTCTTTAAATCCTATGTCACCAATAATTTCAACTTTTATTTAAAATCCCATATATTACTATAATAAATATTTCTACAAATCCCTATTTTCTTATTGTGTAAATCTCAATAATTTACTTAATTTCCTACTAAATGTCTTAATATAACTATTCCTAAATTGAAATCATTACTCAATTCTAATTCTACTAATACATTCATATTTTCAATTCAAATAATTACTCATTCTTTCTATTAGTCCTTATTTTTCCACCCTATTACTTTATATGATAAGGTATAAGGTTATTTTTTATTTATTTATTTACTTTTTTCTTTTCTGTTTCTTTCTTTGCTTTTTTCTTTCTTTTTCCTTTGAGTAGCAGCAGCTTCACATTTCCTTTCCCAGTATGGCCGAACAGCCCCTTTTTGATTCTATCCTCATTGTTGCTGATTTATTCTCTTCTTAATCTCACTTATGAACACCTTTTATTACACTTAGAACTTTTATCAAACACCTTCCATATACAAAATTTCATCATTGTTATTCCATTTTCACCATATCCGTATAGTCACTCATCACCACGCCACTTTCTCTGTTTTGCATTTTTATCATCTCATCCAAGTTCAATCAAACTTAATATCATCCATTACAACCCCAACAAACATTAAAATCACCAATTCCCTCCATTTTCTTTACGTAACCAGTTGCATCATCACAGTCCAACAACTATAATTAGGTTTTACAAGCTCAATACAACCACAAACAACAAGATATATGGGATAGATACATCTCTCTACTTACCCCTTTCTTCCAAAATAGAAACGTACAGCACCTCCAGGCAGCCCCCAACGTTAATTTCCATCCTCAAAATCTGGATTTTTGGCTATTCTTTGAACATGGAGGGGGTTCTATGAAGGTGGTTTAGTATTTTAGTGAAGAGATAAAATGAATTTGGTGGGTAGACATAAGAAAAACGGAAGGAAAACATGAAGAAACGTTGATGAAGAAAAAAAACAGAACGTGTAGCAGAACAGAGAAGAAAGGTCAGTGATGGGCCGAAGAAAATGCTGAATTTGGTCACATTTCATCTTATTTTATTATTATGCTAGCCAATAAAATTTTGCCATATTTCAAGCAATTAAAATCCCCCTTCAATTCTCCCTTAATTACACTCATACCACTCAAAATGTCTTAATATTTATAAATTTTCAGAATTTTAAATTTCAATTTTATTAAATCCAATTTATTTTGATAAATTCCTAGTCTGACCGGTCTCTCATGTTAAATGACCATTTTACCCTTTTATATTCTCATTATTTTCATTTATATCCTATCATTAATTCAATAAATTTAAATTCAAATTAATTATTTTATTTATTTATTATTATTATTATTATTATTATATTTATTTTTTTATTTTTTTAATTTATATTTTTATTATATATATGTTGCTAATTTCAATAGTTAACTTACTTATTTCTTATTAATTGTTTAAAACATAATTACCATTAGCTTATATTCTTTCCAAGATTATATTCCAATTTCTATACTATAATCTTAGTAATTTCTTTTTAATTCCTATCTTCTATTTGATTAATTTCTATTATTAATTTATTTTATTTCTTATTACATATTACTAAAATGTAATCACAATAAATCGTATTCTTGTTCAACTTGCAACGTCTGGAATTTGAAAAATTCTGAATTAAATTTTTTCCTTTTCACTTCTATTTTTCATATTCAATTATTCGGTATCAGTCGATTTGCGTTCAGTGCCGATGTAAGCTTCTTTTATCATTTCCATTACAATTAACCTTTATACCATTACATTTATTAAACTATAATTAATAATTAAGAAATCAAAATAAAATCTATTAAATAATATTTATAAATCTAAGAGTAATTTATATCTCAATATTTTAAGTGCTTTCATAAATTTCATAGTTATAATATTTACATCCCATCACAATTACATCTGTTGTGCATTTAAAAGTCTAAATATAAATATAAAACTTTATATGTACCTGGTCACTAAGTACTTTAAACTTCTAGTGATTCTTCGCAGCAGATTTCTCGTAAACTGATAAGCTATCTGGGATGATGAGAACGGGGTGAGCTTTGGGGAAAGCCCAGTAAGAAATATATATAAAAGTGTATACTATATGCAAATGAATAAAAATCATTTATTTTACTAATTATAAAAACGTATGTTAAATTTAAATATAAAAAGGAAATAAAAACATTTATTCCCTAACAACTCACTAGGGTACACAATAGGAAGGATACTGATATGGACCTCATCGAAAGAAGATGAGGTTCAATGAAGAAGATGAAGAACACTTGAAGAAAAACAATAACAAGTTAAAAACGCAGCAAAGGAAGACAAAAATTAGAAGTAAAACCAAGACCCGTTGTGTAGAAACACAAGAACCTATGGTATTGGACCAAGACCCGTTGCTTAGAAAAGCAAGAACCTATGGTATATATTGGTGGAAGGTAGAAGAACGTCACAAGGAAGACCTTGATAAGTTCAAGAGTTCTCAAGAGAACCAAAGAGAAGAAGTCTCTCAATTTTATTAATAAAATCAATTGTGTTCTCCCCAAAGGGTTACATAACTATTTATAGGCAACTAGCTAACTTGCAGCACAAGTAATAGGAATCCTACTTTCCTAACTTGCAGAATAGGAAATAGCAAACTTGCAGAACAAGCAATAGGAATCCTACTCTCCTAACTTGCAGAACAAGTAATAGAAGTCCAACAAAATATATTATTTAAAAAGGAATTGGGCTTAAATTAAATTAAGACAACGTTCAGCCTAATAATACTTAACTAAATAAAATATGCATCCAGCCTAATTGCATTTCGGCCCAATACTTGTGTGTGTGTCTTCAAGAAGGTTGAACTTGGGCTTGGATCATGTTATAGAAGACTTTATCATCCTCCATGCTCAAGTTTTGTTGGGCTTTCTCTTTAAAAATATTAATGAAACCAGCCAAGGCTTGTTACATTATCTTTGATTTAGCTCTTGTAATTGGACCTCCATGGATGCTCAAAGGATCACGAGCATCACGAACATGACTTGAGCTGTGTGAGCTTGATGGGTCTCCATCATTCCCCCTCTCCTCGAAAGGATTTGTCCTCAAATCAGAATCACCTATATCAATATCAAAGGGAGAAAGATCAGAAACATTAAATGTAGCACTAACATTATACTCACATGGAATATCCAATTTATAAGCATTGTCATTGATCTTCTCAATCACTTGGAATGGTCCATCTCCTCGAGGTTGCAACTTGGAGCGACGTTGAGCAGGAAATCTCTCTTTACACATATGTACCCAAACCAAATCACCAGGTTCAAAGACAACTTTCTTGCGATGCTTGTTGGCTTGAGTAGCATATTGCTCAGTCCTCTTCTTAATGTTTTGACGTACCTTCTCATGTAGTTGCTTAACAAAATCAGCTTTCTTTTCCCCATCCAAACTAGTTCTCTCCTCAATAGGTAGTGGTAAAAGATCTAATGGAGTGAGTGGATTAAAACCATAGACAACTTCAAATGGAGAATAACTAGTAGCAGAATGCACACTTCTACTGTAAGCAAACTCCAAAGGAGGCAAACAATCTTCCCAATTCTTCAAATTCTTTTGAATAATGAACCTCAACAAAGTATACAAAGTACAATTGACTACTTCAGTTTGACCATCGATTTGTGGATGACAAGTAGTGGAAAACATTAGCTTTGTTCCTAACTTTCCACATAATGTTTTCCAAAAGTAGCTAAGGAACTTCACATCATGGTCAGAAACAATGGTCATCGAAACACCATGTAGATGAACAATTTCCTTGAAGAATAAATTGGCAATGTTGCTTGCATCATCTGTCTTGTGACAAGCAATGGAGTGAGCCATCTTAGAGAACCTGTTAACAACAACAAAAACAGAATCTCTACCTCTCTTTGTTCTTGGTAACCCCAAAACAAAGTCCATAGAAATGTCAGTCCAAGGAGCAGTAGGAATAGGCAATGGAGTATAAAGACCATGATTCATAACTCTAGACTTAGCTTGTTTACAAGTGACACATCTTTCACACAATTTTTCAACATCTCTTTTCATGTTAGGCCAAAGGAAGTGATCATGCAATATATCTAAAGTTTTTTTTACTCCAAAATGTCCAATTAACCCACCTCTATGGGCTTCTCTAACAAGTAATTCTCTTAAAGAACTCCTAGGCACACATAATCTATTTTCCCTAAATAAGAATCCATCATGCCTATAAAACTTTCCAAAACCAGTTTTCTCACATGCAGTGAACACATTTTCAAAATCCTCAAACACTAGCATACAAGTCTTTAATATACTCAAATCCAAGTAGTTTTGCATTAAGAGTAGTGATTAGAGTATACCTTCGAGACAATGCATTAGCCACAACATTTTCTTTACCTTGTTTATATTTGATCACATATGGAAATGTCTCAATGAACTCCATCCACTTGGCATGACGCTTGTTCAAGTTGCTTTGTCTTTTCAAGTGCTTCAAGGACTCATGATCAGTGTGGATGACAAATTCCTTAGACCATAAATAGTGTTGCCATGTTTCCAAGGTCCTCACTAATGCATACATCTCTTTATTGTACATGGGATAGTTAAGGCCAGCTCCACTTAACTTCTCACTGAAGAAAGCAATGGGGGGCTTCTCTTGCATTAAAACAACATACCTATGCTTGAAGCATCACACTCAATCTTGATTGTTTTCTCTTTTTGCTTAACCTCATCTTCACTCACTATTTTTTTCTCACTCTCTTTTAATCTCAATTGATCCTCATCTTTCATTAGCACACTTGAAGTTTGACATGCTATATATTCCTTTCAATCCATGGGTAATTCCATACTATCCTCATCATCCTCTAATTGCAGCATAGAATCATCATCAAAATCTTCTTCATAATTGCTATCCAACTTATTATGAGCAACATTATCACATGCATGAGAAGTATTATCTTGGTTTATCTTAGCTAGGGCAACATCATGTTGCTCCAACTTATCATATTTAATCAACTTTGACTCTATCCTCGAAAGTTGTTGTTGCATGGCTAGGAACATGATCTCAATCTTACTCAATCAAGCTTTTCACTATTAGAAGACATGATTGTAACCTGCAAGAAACGTTAGTAAAAGAAAAGGACCTCACAAGTATGACCTCCCGTGTTTACACTCAATACACATAAGAATGTAACACTCACACTCGTGTTTCACACAATTTTAATAGGCTTTTCTCTACTAATGTTACTCAGATACTCTTGCCTTTTTTTTTCCCTCACACAACTTTTCTCTATAGGTTCTATATTGAACTCAAGACTCAATCAAAAATCAGCTTATGAAATTCAACTATCAACCAACAATAAACAAGGTGAGCACAAGATTTTAATCAAGGGAAAACAAAACAATGAAGACTCAACAAAACTTTGCAAGACTTAATAAGGCTTAAGAAGACTCAACACATTTAATCAATTATATCATGAGTCCAAAATCACTCAAATATCAAGCAACCAATTATAACATTCCAACAACTCATCCACAATCATTTCATCGCAATACCATCATCATTACTAAAACCCCCACCACCAATTGTGGGTCCTCTTAGTATTTCACAATATCATTTCATAACAATCACTTATATGGCCCATAAACACATTTAATCTTTTTCATTTTTCATTTTTTTTAAAAATTATACTTTAATTCTCAAGCGAGTAACTAACATAGTACAATTTACCTCCAACCTATACAAGTAATCTGGCATGGTTAATCTCCATCTCAAATTTTCAATTTCCAACCATTTTTCAATAGCATTTCATAATATTCAAACAATTTCCTAACAATAATTTCAACAATATTTCAACAATATTCTATTAAGCTTTTAATAATATTCTATGGAAACGTAGAAATAATGCTTTAATAACGTTCCACAACCTCATAATAATTTCCAATGCCAATCATAATATCTCAATTAAATCCATACCTATAACAATATAATTCTAGCTTCTACATTATATAAGTATCTTACCAAGCATCTAAGGCTTTGACGAACACCAAGCTTCACAAGCTAGCTTTTGATCCAAATTTTCACAACTCTCCACTTGTGTAACTCTACAATTCCAAATCCAATCCATATTCACACTTAGGAAATTTCGCAACAATTTAAGAATCTATTAAATAAATAAAACTAAATAAAATATGGTAAGGTCCTTTACCATTATTTCATTTCTGTTTCTCATTTCTTCTTTTTTTTATTCTCTTTTTTTGTTCTTTTCATTTTTTTGGCTAACCCGAGTCTAGCTGAATCGGGTCTAGTTGAACTAGTTCAGACCTGGTTCAGTCTTCCCTTTGCCAGTTCAGCCATCTTCTGCCCTCATCACCGCCGATTCGATCACCCTTGGAGTAACTGAGGGTGTGACATGATTGTTTCTTCCTATTCCTCTCCAAATCGGTTGGTGACGACGGCAAATCTAAGGCGGCTGTGAGTGGCGGTGGCGTTGGCCAATTCTTCCTCCTTTCCTTCCTTTCTCTTCTCTCTCCTTTTTCCTTGCCGGCTAGCCCTTTCTCTCTCCCTTCTTCATGCCGGCGTCAGGTCGAGCCTCTCTGCTCTAACCGGTTCTCTCCCTTTCTCTTTTCTTTTTTTTTCCTTCTTTTTTGATCGCTACAAAAGGTGTTTCCAGCACCGGCATTAGCTTCCTCGCCAGTCGGTCTCTTCTCTCCTTGCCCTAAGAAGAAAAATTAGAGTAGTAACATGTTTATAACATGTCCCTTGTTTGTTATATATATATATATAATTTATACTCATCAAATAGTTAATATATATTAAAATATATCTATGCATAATATATATTACAATTATATCTATTATAAATAAATATATTTATACTTGATAATTAAACATGTATATATATATATCATAATATATATTTGTCACGACCCGATGGCTGCGACTTTCACTTAATACTTATACTTTTCTGTCACGACCCGAAGACCGTGACATTCACTTAAGACTCGTACTTAGTCTACAAATTTATGGACTAAATTTTTTTTTATATAGGATCAGTGAAATTAGAGTAGTAACTACACTGATCAGGCGTGACGAGACCTGTCCACGACTATTGTTGGACAAGCATCTCTGCCTAATGAGCAAAGCTCCAATTAGGCGGTTTTCACTATGCTTTATTTGTGAAATCCCCTAATTTCATGTAATTTTCTAATACTTGTGAAGAATTCCAGCTGAAATAATTAAATAAATGTAAAGTTCTGATGTATAAATGATGTATGGGACATATAAAGAATAATGAAATTGATAGTCAAATTAGTCAAAGAATTTATTTTGATATCAGGAAAATAATTAGAGTATGAGAAAAGAAGTAATATCAGAAAATTAAGTTTAATTAAATCCAAGTGTTATATGGAAGAAAAGAGACTGATGGAGACCCATTAAGCTCACACAGCTCAAGTCATGTTCGTGATGTTCGTGATTCTTTGAGCATCCATGGAGGTCCAATTACAAGAGCTAAATCAAAAATATTGCAACAAGCCTTAGCTGGTTTCATTAATATTGCTAGAGAGAAAGCTCAACAAAGCTTGAGCATGGAGGATGATAAAGTCTTCTACAACATGATCCAAGCCCAAGTCCAACCTTCTTGAAGACACACAAGTATTGGGCCGAAATGCAAATTAGGCTAGATGCATATTTTATTTAATTAATTATTATTGGGCTGAACATTGTCTTAATTTAATTTAAGCCCAATTCCTTTTTAAATAATAGATTTTATAAGACTTCTATTACTTGTTCTGCAAGTTAGGAGAGTAGGATTTCTATTGCTTGTTCTGCAAGTTTGCTATTTCCTATTCTGCAAGTTAGGAAAGTAGGATTCCTATTACTTGTGCTGCAAGTTATCTATTTGCCTATAAATAGTTATGTAACCCTTTGGGGAGAATACAATTGATTTTAGTAATAAAATTGAGAGACTTCTTCTCTTTGGTTCTCTTGAGAACTCTTGAACTTATCAAAGTCTTCCTTGTGGCGTTCTTCTACCTTCCACCAATATATACCATAGGTTCTTGCTTTTCTAAGCAACGGGTCTTGGTCCAATACCATAGGTTCTTGTGTATCTACACAACGGGTCTTGGTTTTATCTCTAATTTTTGTTTTCTTTTGCTGCGTTTTTAACTTGTTCTTGTTTTTCTTCAAGTGTTCTTTGTGTTCTTCATTGAACTTCATCTTCTTTCGTTGAGGTTCATATCATTTGGCATCAGAGCTTAGGTTCAATTCGTGGGAGTCTTGTTTTTGTTTTTTTTTCTTTCTTTGTCTTCTTGTCTTGGACAAACCTTGATCTTGAATCCTTTTCCAAAGCTACCACTAATATTGTTTGTCCCTCAAACCTATTTTCTTTACTTAGCCACCAAATAAACCCTATCTTATTCTCCAAGCAACCAAATCCCAAAGGTTTTCTTGCTCACCAAGAAACCTTCAAAAGCTCTACAACCCTATCTTGTTCTCCAAGCAACCAAATCCCAAAGGTTCTCTTGCTCACCAAGAAACCTTCAAAAGCTCTACATCACATAAAGACTACTTGTTTTACAAGCCACCGTTCCCTCTTGTTCCTTGCCATACAAGCTACTACCAAAACTAGCTTGTTTTTGTCAAAAGTTGACTTGTTCCCCAAGTAAACCTCTTCTTATTTTTTAGACTTTTTCTTTTTCTTCATTGTTTGTTTACTTTAGTAAAAAAAGAGAAAAAAAAGAAAAAAAAAGAAAAGAAAAAAAGAGAGAAAAAAAAGAGAAAAGAAAAATCAATTTAAGAGGGGATTTATTACATCGTGTGTAGCAAGTGCAACATCAAAGGCAATTCGTGGAGGTGTGCTTCATCAAAATCTTGAGGTAGTCATTCTTTCTTGAGCTTTGAGATTTCTTATTTGCCTATTTTGAAAATTCATTGTTACAATTCTACCCTACTACCTAAAATTACCTTTTTGACCCTACCACATAAAAGGACAACACTACCCCACCTTTGGCTAAACCCTACCCTAATTAAACACCCTAAAACACGCATATTTCCTTCAAGGTTTAGTTTCATTAGAGTCTTCTTAAGCCTTTTTGAGTCTTGCAAAGTCTTGTTGAGTCTTCATTGTTTTGTTTTCCCTTGATTAAAATCTTGTGCTCAGCTTGTTTATTGTTGGTTGGTAGTTGAATTCCATAAGCTGATTTTTTATTGAGTCTTGAGTTCAATATAGAACCTATAGAGAAAAGTTGTGTGAGGAAAAAAAAAGGCAAGAGTGTGTGAGTAACATTAGTAGAGAAAAGCTATATTAAAATTGTGTGAAACACGAGTGTGAGTGTTACATTCTTGTGTGTATTGAGTGTAAACACGTGAGGTCATACTTGTGAGGTCTGTTTCTTTTACTAATGTTTCTTGCAGGTTACAATTATGTCTTCTAATAGTGAAAAGCTTGCTTTGAGTAACATTGACATCATGTTCCTAGACATGCAACAACAACTTTCGAGGATAGAGTCAAAGTTGATTAAATATGATAAGTTGGAGCAACATGATGTTGCCCTAGCTAAGGTAAACCAAGATAATGCTTCTTATGCATGTGATAATGTAGCTAATAATAAGTTGGATAGCAATTACGGAGAAGATTTTGATGATGATTCTATGCTGCAATTAAAGGATGATGAGGATAGTATGGAATCACCCATGGATGGAAAAGAATCTATAGCATGTCAAACTTTAAGTGTGCTAATGAAAGATGAGGATCAATTGAGATTAAAAGAGAGTGAGAAAAAATAGTGAGTGAAGATGAGGTTAAGCAAAAAGAGAAAACAATCAAGATTGAGTGTGATGCTTCAAGCATAGGTATCGAAGTTGTTTTAATGCAGGAGAAGCGCCCCATTGCTTTTTTCAGTGAGAAGTTAAGTGGAGCTGCCCTTAACTATCCCACATATGATAAAGAGATGTATGCATTAGTGAGGGCCTTGGAAACATGGCAACACTATTTATGGCCCAAGGAATTTGTCATCCACACTGATCATGAGTCCTTGAAGCACTTGAATGGACAAAGCAAGTCGAACAAGCGTCATGCCAAGTGGATGGAGTTCATTGAAACATTTCCATATGTGATCAAATATAAACAAGGTAAAGAAAATGTCGTGGCTGATGCATTATCTCGAAGGTATACTCTAATCACTACTCTTAATGCAAAACTACTTGGATTTGAGTATATTAAAGACTTGTATGCTACTGATGGGGATTTTGAAAATGTGTTCATTGCATGTGAGAAAACTGGTTTTGGAAAGTTTTATAGGCATGATGGATTCTTATTTAGGGAAAATAGATTATGTGTGCCTAGGAGTTCTTTAAGAGAATTACTTGTTAGAGAAGCCCATAGTGGTGGATTAATGGGACATTTTGGAGTAAAGAAAACTTTAGATATATTGCATGATCACTTCTTTTGGCCTAACATGAAAAGAGATGTTGAAAAATTGTGTGAAAGATGTGTCACTTGTAAACAAGCTAAGTCTAGAGTTATGAATCATGGTCTTTATACTCCATTACCTATTCCTACTGCTCCTTGGACTGACATTTCTATGGACTTTGTTTTGGGGTTACCAAGAACAAAGAGAGGTAGAGATTCTGTTTTTGTTGTTATTGACAGGTTCTCTAAGATGGCTCACTTCATTGCTTGTCACAAGACAGATGATGCAAGTAACATTGCCGATTTATTCTTCAGGGAAATTGTTCGTCTACATCGTGTTCCGAGGACCATTGTTTCTGACCGTGATGTGAAGTTAGGAATAAAGCTATTGTTTTCAACTACTTGTCATCCACAAACCAATGGTCAAACTGAAGTAGTCAATCGTACTTTGTCTACTTTGTTGAGGTCCATTATTCAAAAGAATTTGAAGAATTGGGAAGATTGTTTGCCTCATGTGGAGTTTGCTTACAATAGAAGTGTGCATTCTACTACTAGTTATTCTCCATTTGAAGTTGTCTATGGTTTTAATCCACTCACTCCATTGGATCTTTTACCACTACCTATTGAGGAGAGAGCTAGTCTGGATGGGGAAAAGAAAGCTGATTTTGTTAAGCAACTACATGAGAAGGTACGTCAAAACATTAAGAAGAGGACTGAGCAATATGCTACTCAAGCCAACAAGCATCGCAAGAAAGTTGTCTTTGAACCTGGTGATTGGGTTTGGGTACATATGCGTAAGAGAGATTTCCTGCTCAACGTCGCTCCAAGTTTCAACCTCGAGGAGATGGACCATTCCAAGTGATTGAGAAGATCAATGACAATGCTTACAGATTGGATCTTCCAGGTGAGTATAATGTTAGTGCTACATTTAATGTTTCTGATCTTTCTCCCTTTGATATTGATATAGGTGATTCTGATTTGAGGACAAATCCTTTCGAGGAGAGGGGGAATGATGGAGACCCATTAAGCTCACACAGCTCAAGTCATGTTCGTGATGTTCGTGATCCTTTGAGCATCCATGGAGGTCCAATTACAAGAGCTAAATCAAAAATATTGCAACAAGCCTTAGCTGGTTTCATTAATATTGCTAGAGAGAAAGCTCAACAAAGCTTGAGCATGGAGGATGATAAAGTCTTCTACAACATGATCCAAGCCCAAGTCCAACCTTCTTGAAGACACACAAGTATTGGGCCGAAATGCAAATTAGGCTAGACGCATATTTTATTTAGTTAATTATTATTGGGCTGAACATTGTCTTAATTTAATTTAAGCCCAATTCCTTTTTAAATAATAGATTTTATAAGACTTCTATTACTTGTTCTGCAAGTTAGGAGAGTAGGATTCCTATTGCTTGTTCTGCAAGTTTGCTATTTCCTATTCTGCAAGTTAGGAAAGTAGGATTCCTATTACTTGTGCTGCAAGTTATCTATTTGCCTATAAATAGTTATGTAACCCTTTGGGGAGAACACAATTGATTTTAGTAATAAAATTGAGAGACTTCTTCTCTTTGGTTCTCTTGAGAACTCTTGAACTTATCAAGGTCTTCCTTGTGGCGTTCTTCTACCTTCCACCAATATATACCATAGGTTCTTGCTTTTCTAAGCAACGGGTCTTGGTCCAATACCATAGGTTCTTGTGTATCTACACAACGGGTCTTGGTTTTATCTCTAATTTTTGTTTTCTTTTGCTGCGTTTTTAACTTGTTCTTGTTTTTCTTCAAGTGTTCTTTGTGTTCTTCATTGAACTTCATCTTCTTTCGTTGAGGTTCATATCAGAGACCAATTAAATGAATGGTCAAATAATGATGGTCAAAGAGTTAAAAGCCAAAAGGTTAAGGGCTAAGAGGAAATGATTTAATTGGATGATAAAATAGATATCAGAATTTTTAGGTAGTTAAATGAGATGTGGCTGATATGAATGGAAGAAAAAGGAATTAAATGGTCAAAGAAGGGTCAAAAGCATAGTAAAAAAGGAAGCATGGCTGAGATGAGATGATTCTGGGATAAGGATGGCATTAAATGAGATGGCATGAGTCACCATCTTTTGCCATCACCAATCGGCAGTAACACTCCCAGCCCTCTCTCTCTCGTTGCCCCTCCTTCATTCCAGAATTTCTTAAGTTTCCTCCATAGTTGTCTTGACAAATCATCATCTCCTTTCATCAAATCGCTAAGCTTATTTAACTAAAAATGCTCCTCATCACTAGTTTAAGCTATATCTGAAGTTTGGTGGATTGAATCCAAGGAAGTGAAGAGATCTGAAATTCTGAAATTTTGATGAATAACAAAGGTAAGGATAGAAGTTGATTTTCTCAATTCTATCTATGGTTTGGAGTTAAGTTGAGTTGGTAGAGTATAGTTATAAAGGCTTCTTAAAGGTTTGATTTATTATGAATTATGCAGCTTTGAGGAAGTAAAAGGCAAGAACTGGTGAAACCAAGGAATTTGCATATTCGAAGTGAATCGAGGTAAGGAATATATGTAACGGACGTAGGGTGACTATGTCCGCATGTTTTAAATGTTTTGGGATGAAACAAAAGCTGGTGTAAATGCAATAAATGTAAAATTCACGGTTTTCACCCAGTTACGATTTTGCTCGGGGCAGCCGACTGCCTTAAATAGCAGCTGATTGCTCAGAGACAGTCGTGACGTAACTTTTTCCGAAACGGACTTAAAGCAGTCGACTGCCCTATATAGCAGTCGACTGGCATTTTTCCAGAAGCTTTCTGTTTGCAAGCCAGTCGACCGCCAAAGAGCCCGTTGATTGCATTTTCTCGAAAAAGTTTCTGTTTGCAGACCAGTCGACTGCCCTATTTGACCAGTCGACTGCCATAAGTATATTTGGAATTTTTAAATATTTTAAATGGAAAAAGAAAATAAATTTATAAAATTTATTTATGCTATAGCAGTCGACTGCCCTAAAATAGCAGTCAACTGCCCCCTTTGAAAATAATAATTTTATATTTATTTATATAAATGTATTTGAATTATCATTAAAGTATATAAGAAGGTTTATTGAAAGGCAATGGTTTTTTAAGTAGTTTTGCTATCTAATGTTTTGAGACTATGAACCACTTAATGATCATGCACTATTGATATGGATTGAAGGGACTCTGATCAAGTTCCTAAGATTATGTGTTATATGTATTTGGGCTGAGGAACCATAAGTCAAGCCTCAGTCGCCACAGATGTCACCTGACTAGTGTTCACTGTGGTCTATAGACAATGGCCATGTGTCTTTTATGTGTTTTGGCTTACGGGAGGATCCCTTGCCCATGCGTGGGTACGCCAATTTATATGTGCATCCCTTACGGGATTTATTTGGTGCATGATTTTATTGGGTGTCAAATGTCTCCATAAGTTTTTGAAGATTATTTGTCTATTCAATTTCAAGTGAATTGATACATATGAAAGTATTTGAAGTATATGAATATATTTGAGTTATTTGAATATTTGCAAGTGATTTCATAAGAAAGTATGTGAGAGTATTTGAAGTTATTTGAAATTGAAGTTAATTGTATTTGTAAATGTGATTTCAAGTGAATTAGAGGAAATTGAAAGTATTTGACTTATTTGATATTATGTGTATACGATATTTGAAGAAATTACATGATACATGTTTTATAATGATTTTACATGACATTATAGAGCTAAGCAGGAAAACTGCATATGGTGGCATAGTACGTTCTTTTACATTTATTTCTTACTGAGCGTAAACTCACCCCTTTACAATATTTTTCATATAGATTACCTAAAGTGAATTCCACTCCAAATAGAGGAGCTTGCTTTTGAGACCTTATAGTGTACCTTCGAGATACGCTTCCCAATAACTATTGAAGGTATACTTATGTATTATGTGCTTCAGACTATTGTACAGTACAACATTACATTAATGTATATTAGGAAGTTTGGGGTTATAGGATATGTAAGTTATGTGAGATCCTGATGTATGTGATGCATGTGTATTTACATATAAGAAAATTTTGTTCATGCAAATTTGATATCGTGCTATAAGTAATAAAGCATGAAGTATAAGAAGAAAGAAAGGATGACATTGATAAACGAGTCTAGTTAAATGGCATGTGAAGTAAGAAGTTAGTTGATATTTGGGTAGTGACGAGGATGTCACAGATTGGTATCAGAGTAGTTTAGACTGATGTTTGTCGATGTCATTAGGCTAGAAATAGTAGATATCCCCAATGTACTGTACTTGTCTGAGCTCATATGCCTATAACTAGTTGAAGTTATGCTAAATAGCTCAATTTTGTGAGTTTATCGACAAAATGAGCTGAGGTAGAAGGGGTATTGGTAAAGGAAGAGGAAGGGGTCATGTAGAACTGCCCCCAACACAGTCTTCTTCTCCATCTTCACCACATAGCCCGAACACTAGGCTAGCAAAAATGAAGAAGCATATGGAGAATATGGTCATTATATTCACGCAATTTATGGCGAACTTCCCAAATATCGCCACTAGTGCACCAGTGGATACCCTAATAGTATAGCCCCCACCAGTACAGACAGAGTTACCCCCACAAGTCCCAACTATTGAAAGGCGGGATCTCACGACTTATTATAGCATGGCCTTAATTAAGGAATTTAAGAAGTTAGATCTGCCTAAGTTTAAGGGGGATAAGGACACGTTGGCCGTAGGGAACTGGGTGAAGGCGATCACTAGATCCTTCGAGTATAAGTCATGCTCTGAAAGGGATAAGGTGGGTTTGGCTGCTTACTTAGTGGATGATGCAGAGTATTGGTGGCAGTCCACTCGGGCCATTTTGGAGGCTCAACATGTTGAGGTCATGTGGGATAGATTGTTAGAGGCCTTCACTGAGCAGTACATCCCACACGCCGATCAGACTAGGTTGAAGACTGAGTTTCTGAACTTGACTCAGGAGACAATGTCAATTAATCAATATGAGTCGAAGTTCATTTCTTTAAGCGGATTCGACTTAGAGACCCTCAGGAGTGAAGGACATAAGATTTACAGATTTATAGAGGGACTGAAGTCTCCTATTAGATCTAAGTTGCATACTATGGATATCACTACTTATAATGAGACAGTCCATAAGGCTCAGTTATGGGAACAGGATTATGAGCTTCATCATGATGATTTCGGAACCAAAGGTAAAGGCAAAGCACCGATGAAACGGAAATCAGAGGGGAAAACCTCTAGTGATAGATATCCATCTAAGAGAGGCAAGCCATATGAAAGAGCCTCAATAGGTAAGCAAGTAAAGTATAAGAAAATGATGGTTATTTTAATTAAATGGTTATATGGAAATATATTAAATTGGGAGTATTATGATGATTATGGTACAGGGACTCCGAGAGTTACGGGATCAAGATAAATGATGAAAGATCCCGACATCTAGATGGTAGTACCGCTAGTTCACCTAAAAGTACAAGACAAAGGTGTGTGTTGCAGGAAATTTCATGGGTTACAAGCATGCCGCAAAATTACTGGGGCTTGTTATTGGTGTGGTAAACATGGACATATGATTAAGAATTGTCCTAAGATGAATCAAAGGGTGCCCGAGGAATCGGAAGAGACTACCCAATCCCAGCGTAAGGCCATAGCTGAAGAGAAGGGAAAGACACTTGTTAACTATGATGTAAATGTTGAAGATGTATAATGTAAAGGTATATTGCATTATTTGACTTATTGTAAATGAAGTTAATAGAAAGTAAGTATGATTTTGTGAAGGATTTTAACTTATTTCAAAGTATGATTTTGTGAAGGATTTTAACTTATGTCATGGACGTAGAAAAGAGAAGTCCTGAACTTAATGAAATACAATAATTGACAAGAAACGATAGTTGGAATTCTGAAGTACTTACTGGTATGAAGTTTTATGATGTATATAGTGATATGTGAAAGGAGTTTAAATGAGAATGATGATTGACTTTTATTAGTCGATTTTACGTAAATGTTTTATTCTATGAAAGCATTACTCTGAAAAGAATATGAATTAATATGAAAGATAAGTTGTCTCAACAACGGTATTTATTCCCTATAGTCGCTTCTAGGTTTCGGAACAAGACAGGTATTTCAAAGTACCTTCCTTACTCCATCCGGATCCCTAGCCGACTATAGTATCCTTCCTAATTGATCCCTAGAGTACCATAGGGAAATGAGGATGTTCGTTCATTTGGCATATTTGACGTTAAAAAAAAAATTTATAGATAGCCATTGTGAATAAATTACGGCTATAATTCTGATTTAGATAGAAGAGAAGTTTCGTTTGGAAATTGTTAGTGGTGAATATTGCTTATTATGGCATGAGATACAAGTTCAATTATCATATGAAAACTTAAAGGCATTATTTGTATGGTAAGAAATTTCAGATTTGTACATACCATAATTGTCTGAAGTACTAATTCTCTTAAAGAGAATTGAATATGAGACAGAAGGAATAGTTCAAGTTTCTAAAGGATTATGAATGTGAGATTTTATATCATCTAGGGAAAGCCATTGTAGTGGCACATGCTTTAAACTGAAAGCATGAAAGGAATAATGGTTTATATGATGATAAAGAGTATGAATTACTTGAGTAAATCACAAGCCTTAAGCTAAATGTTTTGCCTTCAAGGTAAATTGGGAATGATGACTAGTATAATGATTAAGCCAGAATTGATGAATGGATTTACGAAGTCAGCTCACTTCCTAACTATGAAGTCTATGGACACACTTAGTGCTTTGGCAGAATTGTACGTAAAAGAAGTTGTTAAACTACCTGGAGTTCCAGTGAGCATTTCATTTGACAGAAATTCCAAGTTTACTTCTCATTTTGAGAACATTCCAAGAAGCCATGGGATCTCAACTAAACTTTAGCATAGCTTTTCATCCACAGACTGATGATCAGTCTGAGCGCATTTTTCAGACACTCGAGGATATGTTGAGAGCTTGTGTCATGGATTTTAAATGCTCATGGGATGACCATCTGCCATTGACTGAGCTTACTTATGATAATAGCTATTATATAAGTATCTGGATGACACTGTATGAAATGTTATAAGAATAGAAAGTGTCAATCTTCGAATTGGTGGGAAAAAGTGGACGAGCACGAATTATTAGCTCTAAATTTAGTCGAGCAAGTCTCTGAGGATGTTAAACTAATTTTTCAAAGATATGAAACAGCTCAGAATTGACAAAAGAGTTATATAAATGTTCAACGGAGACCACTTGAATTTTTGGTTGGGGATTCAGTGTTTGTGAAAATTTGTCCATCCAAAGGAATTATGAGATTCGGCCAAAGAAGTAAGCTTAATCCTTATTACATTGGATCATTTGAGGTCTTGGACCAAGTGAGAGATGTTACCTATAGGTTGGCATTACCTCTAGAGCTATTAGGAGTACACAATGTTTTTAATGTATCTATGCTTTGAAAGTATAATCTAGATCCATCTCATGTCATTGAATATGAACCATTAGAGATTTGGGAAGGTATGAGCTATGTGGAGAAGCCGGTTCAGATTTTGGACAGAAAATATAAGGTGTTGAGGTCTAAGGTGATTCATTTAGTTAAAGTTCCCAGGCAGTATCACATTATAGAAGAAACTACATAGAAGCTAGAGAGCTTAATGAAAGAGAAGTACCCGGAACTGTTTAATACATAACTTGATTTAAATTTGGAGGACCAAATTCTCTAAGGTGGGGAGAATGTGACATCCCCTAATTTCATGTAATTTTCTAATACTCGTGAAGAATTCCAGCTGAAATAATTAAATAAATGTAAAGTTCTAATGTATAAATGATGTATGGGACATATAAAGGAATAATGAAATTGATAGTCAAATTAGTCAAAGAATTTATTTTGATATCAAGAAAATAATTAGAGTATGAGAAAAGAATTAATATCAAAAAATTAAGTGTAATTAAATCCAAGTGTTATATGGAAGAAAAGAGACCAATTAAATGAATGGTCAAATAATGATGGTCAAAGAGTTAAAGAGCCAAAAGGTTAAGGGCTAAGGAAATGATTTAATTGGATGATAAAATAGATATCAGAATTTTTAGGTAGTTAAATGAGATGTGGCTGATATGAATGGAAGAAAAAGGAATTAAATGGTCAAAGAAGGGTCAAAAGCATAGTCAAAAAGGAAGCATGGTTGAGATGAGATGATTATGGGATAAGGATGGCATGAGTCACCATCTTTAGCCATCACCAATAGGCAGTAACACTCCCAGCCCTCTCTCTCTGGTTGCCTCTCCTTCATTCCAGAATTTCTTAAGTTTCCTCCATAGTTGTCTTGACAAACCATCATCTCCTTTCATCAAATCGCTAAGCTTATTTAACTAAAAATGCTCCTCATCACTAGTTTAAGCTATATCTGAAGTTTGGTGGATTGAATCCAAGGAAGTGAAGAGATCTGAAATTCTAAAATTTTGATGAATAACAAAGGTAAGGATAGAAGTTGATTTTCTCAATTCTATCTATGGTTTGGAGTTAAGTTGAGTTGGTAGAGTATAGTTATAAAGGCTTCTTAAAGGTTTGATTTATTATGAATTATGCAGCTTTGAGGAAGTAAAAGGCAAGAATTGGTGAAACCAAGGGATTTGCATATTCGAAGTGAATCGAGGTAAGAAATATATGTAACGGACGTAGGGTGACTATGTCCGCATGTTTTAAATGTTTTGGGATGAAACAAATGCTGGTGTAAATGCAGGAAATGTAAAATTCACGGTTTTCACCCAGTTACGATTTGGCTCGGGGCAGCCGACTGCCTTAAATAGCAGCTGACTGCTCAGAGACAGTCGTGACGTAACTTTTTCCGAAACCGACTTAAAGCAGCCGACTGCCCTATATAGCAGTCAACTGCTATTTTTCCAGAAGCTTTTTGTTTGCAAACCAGTCAACCGCCAAAGAGCCAGTTGACTGCATTTTCTCGAAAAAGTTTCTGTTTGCGGACCAGTCGACTGCCCTATTTGACCAGTCGACTGCCATAAGTATATTTGGAATTTTTAAATATTTTAAATGGAAAAAGAAAATAAATTTATAAAATTTATTTATGCTATAGCAATCGATTGCCCTAAAATAGCAGTCAACTGCCCCCTTTGAAAATAATAATTTTATATTTATTTATATAAATGTATTTGAATTATCATTAAAGTATATAAGAAGGTTTATTGAAAGGCAATTGTTTTCTAAGAAGTAGCTTTGCTATCTAATGTTTTGAGACTATGAACAACTTAATGATCATGCACTATTGATATGGATTGAAGGGACTCTGATCAAGTTCCTAAGATTATGTGTTATATGTATTTGGGCTGAGGAACCATAAGTCAAGCTTCGGTCGCCACAGATGTCACCTGACTAGTGTTCACTGTGGTCTATAGACAATGGCCATGTGTCTTTTATGTGTTTTGGCTTACGGGAGGATCCCTTGCCCCGTGGGTACGCCACTTTATATGTGCATCCCTTACGGGATTTATTTGGTGCATGATTTTATTGGGTGTCAAATGTCTCCATAAGTTTTTGAAGATTATTTGTCTATTCAATTTCAAGTGAATTGATACATATGAAAGTATTTGAAGTATATGAATATATTTGAGTTATTTGAATATTTGCAAGTGATTTCATAAGAAAGTATGTGAGAGTATTTGAAGTTATTTGAAATTGAAGTTAATTGTATTTGTAAATGTGATTTCAAGTTAGAGGAAATTGAAAGTATTTGACTTATTTGATATTATGTGTATACGATATTTGAAGAAATTACATGATACATGTTTATAATGATTTTACATGACATTATAGAGCCAAGCAGGAAAACTTCATATAGTGGCATAGTACGTTCTTTTACATTTATTTCTTACTGAGCGTAAACTCACCCCTTTACAATATTTTTCATATAGATTACCTGAAGTGAATTCCGCTCCAAATAGAGGAGCTTGCTTTTGAGACCTTATAGTGTACCTTCGAGATACGCTTCCCAATAACTATTGAAGGTATACTTATGTATTATGTGCTTCAGACTATTGTACAGTACAACATTACATTAATGTATATTAGGAAGTTTGGGGTTATAGGATATGTAAGTTATGTGAGATCCTGATGTATGTGACGCATGTGTATTTACATATAAGAAAATTTTGTTCATGCAAATTTGATATCGTGCTATAAGTAATAAAGCATGAAGTATAAGAAGAAAGAAAGGATGACATTGATAAACGAGTCTAGTTAAATGGCATGTGAAGTAAGAAGTTAGTTGATATTTGGGTAGTGACAAGGATGTCACATTATTGAATTTAATTCTTTTAGGGTGCCTACAGTCTCATAAAACATATAAATTTTTAGCTTTTCTTGTCAAAGATCATAAAAAGTATATGGTATCATTCTTTAAAAGGTTTTCACATATAGAAAGATATATATATATATATATCTACCATATACTTTTCTTTCAAAAGTAATAATATTTTATAGTATTCGTATAAACATCATTATAATGTTTCAAGTTACAACAAGGCATGCTTAAATGCGATGCAATTTAAATCGCGAGTTGAAACAATGAACTATCATTTTTATAAAACATGTCATTTAATTTTTTAAACGTTCACTATAATTCAATTTCCTCATTTTCATTCTTTTGATTTCAATCATATCATACCTAATAGGTAATTTCAACATTCACTGTGGCTCTTTGATATGCCATATTCTTTCTCCACAATTATCGACTATAAAATCATTTATACATTTCATTATCAATATTAGGACTACCACCATCAGTATGAGTCCTCTTAGTATCTATGAATATCTATTTATCATATTTCTCTATAATCATCAAGATACTGGAATTATACAATTACCAATATCGTCATTTAAGATATACTCCAAAGTCGACATCGAGGAAATTACAACCATAGGGTTAATAGTCATCTATCAGTCTGTCTATGGCCCAGTATATTGACACCCATTCGTAATTCTGACTTGATATCTAACTTCATTCACTATCATTAACTCAATCACAGTTTTCAATCAATTTTCATATGGCTTGTATAGTACCACACTAGAATTATCTACAAAGGTATTATCGAGTCAGATTTGGGTCAACAATTTACCCACTTAGGAGATTTGACCAATTTTCACTATTAACAGTGTTTTCAATCATATCGGTCACCTTACGACCATCCATATCACCGCAAAAATCCCAATTCACATCTATTTAGCATAGACATGTATCAGTATACTTTTATGTAGACGTGTGTTTTATCAAATATCCACAAGGCATCACAATCTACTTTCTTGTTCTCATCGTCTCAATCACACTACTAAAATGGACCATTTATCATGTCTTCCAAATTTCTCTAAGTCATTCAATTATGAGGGAATAGCTATCGAGACCTATTCCAAAATTATAATTGGGGTCGTATAATCACAAGTGTGATACTCATTTATTTAAATCTATCGATGATTATGTCGGAACTCAATCTCAATTTAAGTAAGATTATGTATGCACACAACAAACATTTGTTAAAATTTGATATCACTATTATTCATCATATACCACACGTCGATATTAAGACCACTATCACAAGTGTAGGTCCAATTATTATCTCCCGTATGTTTGACAATGCAACATATTATGATAAAAACATCTTAACACCAGCCTCTTGCAATGTCTATGTTATCATGTTAGAAACTATTCCAAGAATTATGAAAATCAGAAATCCGTAAATTCTAAGATCATCACTTCATCGATAATTCCACCATTTATTTGTTCAGCCACTTGCTTATTTAAACCATTCCAACATTAAATTTTTTTGGAAATATGCCAGTGTCCTTTTAATACTTATCTTTCGATAATTCTTTCCAAGATTCCATTTATATGAGAAACTTAATCTTTTTCCTCAAACATTTTCATTAAAATTTCGACAGCATAACAGCTTAATTTTCACTAAACCTCTTGCAATAAACACATAATTTATAATCCAGCCGTTGATTCTCACAATTTCTTTATCTCTTACTAAGACCCCCACCATCAGTTGTGGGTCCTCTTAGCATTTAACAATCATTTCAATAATCATTCATCATAAAAATCAAAATTCCAAAACAACAATTTAACACTACCACTACTTTATTAGAGTATCTTACTTGGTACTGAAGCTTAGTGCCTTGACGAGCTCCTAGCATCGTCGAACACCAAATCGCGCCTGTCACTTCCGCTACAATTTCACAACACCAATGCACTTACGTGAATATATGACAATAAAATTATTCAATAACATCAATAATTTATTTTTCCTCAATTTTCCTTACCTTTTCTTTCTTTTTTTCTTCTTCTTCTCTTCCTTCTTCCTTTCCTTCTTTCTTTCTTTCTTTTCTTTTCTTCTTGCCTTTCTTCTTCCTTTCCTTCTTTCTCCTTTTCTTTTCTTTCCTTTTTCTTTTTCTTTTTTTTTTTGGTTTGAACTGGTTCGGATCGGTTCAGACCGATTCGGTCCCATCCCCCCGATTCGGCCACCGACGGCGACCATTTTCGCTGGTTCACGCTTCCCACAGTTGGCCAACGTTGCGAGGATGCCGAATCTGGCCTCTGTTTCTCCCCCTCATCGGTGACGGCGCTGGATCTGGAGGCTTGGATTTCGGCCTCCTCCTCTTTTTCTCCCTCCTTTCCGCCTTTTCTTCCACCGTCGGTGGCTCTTCTCCCTTTGGTTCGCCTTCATCGGTGTCGTGGTGGGTGTGGGTGTGGCGGTGGCCAGATCGATGGCACCGCCACTTTTCCTCTTTCTCTTTTCCTTTCTCTCTCTCGGTTCGGCTTCTCTCTTTTTTTTCTTTCCTTTCCCTCTTCTTTCCCCGCCGCTGATCGACCTCTCTTTCCCCTCCTCGACTGCCGAAGACCTTCTCCTCTCTCGCCCTTTTCTTCTCTCGCTGGTTGGCCTCTCCATGTTTCTCTTCTCTGTTTTTTCAACAGAGAAGAGAATGAGGGAATCGGGTTTATCCCGATTCCTATTTTTTTTAATATATATTTTTATTATTATATATAATTATATTCATATAATTATATATATAATTACTATATTTGATATATATTAATAAATATAATTTGTATAAACCATATATATATCTACTTTAATTTAAAATACTATACATATATTTCATATATATATATATTATATTTATATATATAAATACATATTTCATATAAACCATTTATATAAATATACTTTATTTTAAAATACTATACATATATATATATATCATATATACATAAATGTATAATAAAATACATATGTATTCATTCTATGATATAAAATAGTATTTCAACATATGATATGTACATATATTTCATATATGAATGTATATATTTATTTAAAAATATATTTATATAATAACCTTATATAAATATATAAAATTACATATCTTTATTTCTTATTTGTGAGATCCTCAATTTTCATGTATTCCTCCATGTATGCCAAGTAATTTGAGTTAATATGATTAAATGAATGTGAAGTTGATGTGTAATTGATGTATGAATAATGTATGAATGATGTATGCATGATGAATGCAATATAGAAGAAATAATAGAGTTGAAGGTCAATAAGTCAAATGAAGTATGTTGATATCGGGAAATATTAAGAGTATGAGACAAGAAATTAAATCAGATGTTGATTGGAGGTTAAATGGATGAGTCATGAGGAAATTAATGGGTCAAATGAGTCAAGGGGATGCTAATGGCTGAGATAAAGGATGAAATGAGCATGCATTTAATGTCTTTGCATGACTCACCACCCTCACCATCATCACCCTACGCCAGCTTCTTCTTCCAGCTCTCCCTCTCGTTCATCTCCATTCTTCCAAGTTTTCCATTCCAAGTTCCTTGCTAAACCACCTTACTCCCTCATCAATCCAACTAGTTTGTTGAACAAGAATCGATCCTTGTCACTAGACTAAGAGATATCCAAAGTTTGGTAGATCAATTCCAAGTATTGGAGGAGATCTCAACATTTGAAGTTTTGGTCTCTAGTGAAGGTAAGAGAAGAAGATGGTTTAGTCAATTTGGTTTATGCTTTGAAGTTATACTGAGTTGGTATAACATGTGTATGTGGTTTAATTTAAGGTTTGATGTGGTATGATGATTTTAGGTTAAAGAAGTGAAGAGCTAGGGTAACGCACAAGTGATCTCGCGTTCTCGAAGGAATCGAGGTAAGGAAATTATGTAACGGACGTAAGGCGGCTATGTCCGCATGTTTTATGATGTTTTACATGTTTTGGAGAGAAGTATGAGCTGTTTCTATGCAGGAAAAGATGCATTTTGGGACTTGTCTCCTAGTACCAATTAGGCTAGGGGCAGCCGACTGCCTTAGAGGGAAGTCGACTGCCTAGAGACAACCAAAACGTCGTTTTCGAAAACCGATGCAAACCAGTCGACTGCTATGTAAGCCAGTCGACTGCTATTTACCCAGTAAGCATTCTGTGTCAAACCAATCGACTGCTATATGGGCCAGTCGACTGCTATTTTCCAAAATGCATTCTGTTTAAAAACCAGTCGACTGCTATATGGACCAGTCGACTGCTCCCATGTATTTTTCGAAAAGAAAATAATTTCGAGAAATAAAGTTATGAAGCAACAGTCGACTGCCCTATAAGACCAGTCGACTGCCCTGTATGAAAAGAGAATTTCAAAGCCAAAATGTTTCGAACACCAAAGTGTTTTCTGAAAGAAAGAAGTATACAATACATGTTTTGAGACTATGGACTGCGTAATGATTATGCATTTCTGATGGCTGAGTGACTCTGATCAAGTCCTCAGTAATATGTATGTTGAGCGAGGAACCCTAATCCGGTCCTCAATCCCACAAGTGACACCTGATACGTGTTCGCTGTGGATTTATAAAGGCAGGAGAGAATCCTTGACCTATGCAGAGTGCACTACTGTACCAATGCATGATTAGAGTCATATGAGTCATATGAATGGGAATGAACGGTTCATATGACGACTCAATCGCTTAAACATTGTACATAGTCTCCATCTATTTCAAGTATAAGATGTATGTATGACAAGGAAGTATGATGTTTAAAAGTATGATATGACGTATGATGTATGTTTTCAAGTATGAAGTATGTTTTGAAGTATGCTATGAAGTAAGAAGTTTTCAAGAAAGAAGTATGATGCATGTTTTATATGTATGCTATATTTAAATGAAGCATACAAAGTATGTTTGCCATGTCATTTTAAATGAATATGCATGGTTACAAACAATGCATGAAAGAAGTTTATGAATCATGCTTTATAATGATTTACCTGACATTATAGAGCCAAGTAGGAAAAAGGCATATAGAGGCATAGCACGCTCTTTTATGTAGTTTTCTTACTGAGCGTAAACTCACCCTTTTACGACTATTTTTCAGATTTCCTGAAGTAAGCCTTGCTCCAGTTAGAGGAGCCTGATTTTGAAAAGTTGCAGTGTACCTTCTCGATATGCTTCCCGGTTAGCATAGAAGGTATACTTACATGTTTATGTACAGTAAATTGTATTTCAGTTACGGTACAGTACAAGAAATCTTTATATATATAAGATGTCGGGGATGTAAGTTAAGACGATGTATGAGATCCTGTGGAAATGGAATGATATTTATATATATCATTTTTATGTCTATGGAAATTTAGAAAAAAGTTTATATGAGCTAGTAAATGATTAGCTTAAGACCAAGGGAAGAATGACACTGGATAAACTAAATCAAAATAAGATCGGATAAGATAATAAGAAAAAAATTAGGTGCTAAGGTGAAGTGACGGGGACGTCACAGAGTGGTATCAGAGCAATTTGATTGGTAGTTTGTCAGTGTCAATAAGTTAGAAATAGAGTATATCCCCAATTGTACTGTACTTATCTGAATGCAAATGTATAGTATAACTGCTTATAGTTATACTAAAGAGCTCAATGATGACTATCTTTACAGTATGAGCTCACGAAGAAGAGGTACAAGTAGAGGAAGAGGACGGGGTCGCACTGAAGAGCCCCCAGTTCCGTCTCCTCATCCATCTCCACCACATAGCCCGAATACGAGACTGGCTAAGATGGAGAAGCACATGGAGAATATGGCCACGATGTTTACCCAATTTATGTCTAATTTCCCGAATGTGGCCACAAGTACACCAGCAGCTACACCTGTAGTTCCTCCTACGGAAGTAACCCCACCAGTCCCAATGACTGGAAGGAGGGATTCTAGAGCTTATTGCAGTGTGGCATTGATTAAGGAATTCAAGAAGTTGGATCCGCCTAAGTTCAAGGGGGAAAGAGACCTGTTGACAGCTGAGAACTGGATGAAAGCAGTACTCAAATCTTTTGAGTACATGCCCTGTTCTGAAAGGGAGAAAGTAGGATTGGCTGCCTACCTACTAGTAGATGATGCTGAATATTGGTGGCAAGCCACTCGGACCGTGTTAGAGGCCCGATATGATGAGGTCACGTGGGACAGGTTTGTGGAAGCCTTTAATGAGCAGTACATCCCACGCACAGATCGGAATAGGTTAAAGATTGAGTTCTTAAGCTTGACTCAAGGTACTATGACAGTGAATCAGTATGAATCCAAGTTCACCACCTTGAGTAGATTTGATCCAGAGGTCCGAAGAGATGAAGGGCATAAGATCTACAGGTTCATCGAGGGATTGAAGTCCCCGATTAGATCTAAACTGTATCCGATGGATATCACCACGTATGGAGAAGCTGTCCGTAAGGCTCAGTTGTGTGAGCAAGACTATGATCTGCATCATGTTGACTTCCGAGCCAAGGGTAAAGGCAAAGAACCGATGAAGCGGAAGTCGGATGAGAAAGCTTCGAGTGATAAGTATCCATTTCGGAGAAGTAGACGATCTGAAGGAGTTTCTATAGGGACTCCTAGAGCTACCGGGATCAAGATAAGTGATGAGAGATCCCGATATCCAACTGGAAGTACCGCTAGCTCACCAAAGGGCACAATGCAAAGATGTGAGCAATGCGGGAAATTTCACGGATCACAGCCATGTCGCTTGGCGAGTGGCGCTTGCTTTAGATGTGGGGAGAAAGGGCATATGATTAGAGATTGCCCTCAGAGAGATCCGAGGATGCCTGATGAATCGGATAAGACTCCTAAACCACAACCTAAGGCTACTGCTGCTGAGAAGGGAAAGAAAGCTGTGACCCAAGGACGAGTATTTGCCATTGATGAAGAGTCTGCCGATGCCTCGTCCAAAGTGATTAAAGGTACGATTTACCTATTTGATATGAGTGTCATGGCATTGTTTGATCCAGGCTCTACGCATTCATTTGTGTCTCCTAGGATTGCTATGAAAGTGCCTGTTGAGCCTGAGATTTTAGAACAATTATTAAGAATAAGCACACCCTTTAAAGAATCACAAATAACAAAGTTAGTGTATAGAAACTGTAAGCTACGGGTAGGAGAAAGGGAATCAAAGGCTGACCTAATCCTACTAAATATGTATGGGTTTGATGTTATTTTGGGTATGGATTGGTTAGCTAATAATCATGTTATATTAGACTGTTATGCTAAGAGTGTAACCTTCTCTTCACCCGTTAGCTATGTTGTAAATTTTGCAAGTAATTAATATGAAGTCTGTTTGGTTTTTGATTTGAATTCATATGAAAGTAATGAGAAGTATGTATGACTGTATGAAGGATTTATTGCTTATGTGGAAGACGTAGATCAGAAACGTCCCGGACTCGATGATATTCCTGTAGTCCGAGATTTTCTTGAGGTGTTCCCGGATGATCTTCCAGGACTTCCTCCGGATAGGGAAGTGGAATTCACTATCGATTTGGTGCCGGGGACTGAGCCTATATCAAGAGCTCCTTATCGGATGGCCTTGGTAGAATTGGAAGAACTTAAGAAACAGCTTCAGGAGTTGCTAGACAAGGGATTCATACGACCCAGCGTATCCCCTTGGGGTGCTCCTGTACTTTTTGTCAAGAAGAAGGACGGTAGTATGAGATTATGCATAGACTACCGGTGGTTAAACAAGGTGACAATCAAGAACAAGTATCCTCTTCCCAGGATAGATGATCTCTTTGATCAGCTAAAGGGTGCACAAGTCTTTTCCAAGATAGACTTGAGGTCGGGATATCATCAGTTGAAGATTAGAAATGAAGATATCCCTAAGACTGCATTCAGGACACGGTATGGCCATTATGAATTCTTGGTGATGCCGTTTGGTCTGACCAATGCACCTGCAGCCTTCATGAATCTGATGAATGATGTATTTAAGCAGTACCTGGATCAGTTTGTCATTGTTTTCATCGATGACATCTTGGTGTACTCGAGGTCATGGGAAGAGCACGAGCAGCATTTGAGGATTGTTTTAGAGACCCTCAGAGATAGAGGACTGTATGCCAAGCTAAGTAAATGTGATTTTTGGTTGAACCAGATCTCCTTTTTAGGTCATGTGATCAGTAAAGATGGAGTCTCGGTTGATCCATCAAAGATTGAAGCGGTGGTTCAATGGGAAAGACTGAAGACAGTGACGGAGATTAGGAGTTTCTTGGGTTTAGCTGGCTATTATAGGAGGTTTGTAGAGGGTTTCTCGAAGCTAGCTGCTCCACTGACGCGCTTGACGCGCAAAGAAGTGAAGTATGATTGGAATGAAGCCTGTGAGTGTAGCTTCCAAGAGTTGAAGCGCAGGTTAACGACTGCACCAATCCTTACTATCCCTAGTGGTTCAGGTGGATTTGCGGTGTATAGTGATGCCTCAGGGCAAGGTCTGGGATGTGTGTTAATGCAGCATGGTAAGGTAGTAGCATATGGTTCTCGACAGCTAAAGGACCATGAGAAGAACTACCCCACTCATGATTTGGAGTTAGCTGCAGTAGTGTTTGCCCTAAAGATATGGAGGCATTACTTATATGGTGAGAAATTTCAGATTTTTACGGATCACAAAAGTCTGAAATATTTGTTTTCTCAGAAGGAATTAAACATGAGGCAAAGAAGATGGCTCGAGCTACTGAAGGATTACGATTGTGAGATCTTGTACCACCCGGGGAAAGCCAATGTGGTAGCGGATGCTCTGAGCCGGAAGCATGTAAGTATGGTAGCCTATATGATGATAAGAGAATATGAATTGATTGAACAGTTTGCAAGCCTCAATTTGAAGGTTATGCCTAATGAGCAAACGGGAATGATGGCTAGTTTGAGGATTGAGCCGGATTTGATGGACAGAATCCGAAGTGCTCAGAAGGAAGATGATGGATGCATTGAGGCTATGAATCAGATGCAATCAGGTATGACCTCAGAATTTAATGTCAGTAGTGATGGAATTTTGAGGTTTAGAGGTCGTATATGTGTTCCTAATGATGACGAATTGAAGAAGTTGATCTTGACTGAAGCACATGCCACTAAGTACACGTTACACCCAGGAAATACGAAGATGTATCATAATCTTCGCAAGGTGTACTGGTGGAAGGGTATGAAGAGAGACATCGCAGATTTTGTAACAAAATGTCTCACATGTCAACAAGTTAAGGTAGAGCACCAAAAGCCAGCAGGATTACTGCACCCTCTGCCTATACCTACATGGAAGTGGGAACACATTACGATGGACTTTATTATGGGATTGCCCAGAACCAAGAGAAACCATGATGGTATTTGGGTGATTGTCGATAGAATGACAAAATCAGCTCATTTCCTACCTATGAAGTCAATTGATACACTCAATGCTTTGGCAGATATGTATGTAAAAGATGTAGTGAGACTACACGGGTATTCCAGTGAGCATCACTTCTGATAGAGATTCCAGGTTTACTTCCCATTTCTGGGAGCATTTTCAGGAAGCCATGGGATCTAAGTTAAGTTTTAGCACAGCTTTTCATCCGCAGACTGATGGACAGTCCGAGCGCACGATTCAGACGCTCGAGGATATGTTGAGAGCTTGTGCTATGGACTTTAAAGGCTCCTGGGATGACCATCTGCCATTGGCTGAGTTTGCGTACAACAATAGCTACCATGCAAGTATCGGGATGGCACCATATGAAGCTTTGTATGGAAGAAGGTGTCGATCTCCGATTGGGTGGGAAGAAGTGGGCGAACGTAAGTTGTTGGCTCCAGATCTAGTCGAGCAAGCCTCAGAAGACGTTAAGTTGATTTGTCAGAGGCTTAAGACAGCTCAGAGTAGACAAAAGAGCTATGTAGATGCTCGACGGAGACCACTCGAGTTCATGGTTGGAGATTTTGTGTTCTTGAAAGTTTCTCCATCCAAAGGGATCATGAGATTTGGCCGACGAGGTAAGTTGAGTCCTCGCTACATCGGATCAAGTATGAAGTATGTTTTGAAGTATGCTATGAAGTAAGAAGTTTTCAAGAAAGAAGTATGATGCATGTTTTATATGTATGCTATATTTAAATGAAGCATACAAAGTATGTTTGCCATGTCATTTTAAATGAATATGCATGGTTACAAACAATGCATGAAAGAAGTTTATGAATCATGCTTTATAATGATTTACCTGACATTATAGAGCCAAGTAGGAAAAAGGCATATAGAGGCATAGCACGCTCTTTTATGTAGTTTTCTTACTGAGCGTAAACTCACCCTTTTACGACTATTTTTCAGATTTCCTGAAGTAAGCCTTGCTCCAGTTAGAGGAGCCTGATTTTGAAAAGTTGCAGTGTACCTTCTCGATATGCTTCCCGGTTAGCATAGAAGGTATACTTACATGTTTATGTACAGTAAATTGTATTTCAGTTACGGTACAGTACAAGAAATCTTTATATATATAAGATGTCGGGGATGTAAGTTAAGACGATGTATGAGATCCTGTGGAAATGGAATGATATTTATATATATCATTTTTATGTCTATGGAAATTTAGAAAAATGTTTATATGAGCTAGTAAATGATTAGCTTAAGACCAAGGGAAGAATGACACTGGATAAACTAAATCAAAATAAGATCGGATAAGATAATAAGAAAAAAATTAGGTGCTAAGGTGAAGTGACGGGGACGTCACATTATTAAATTTGGATTTCTTTATATCCAAATTTATTTTCTCCATTTTCATTTCTTATTTAATCTCGATTTCAATTTGTCCCAATCAAATTCTCCGGATACCTAATATTTAATTGGAAATTCTCGGTTTTCACGTTTTCTTAGTCTACAAATTTATGGACTAAATTTTTCTTTTTTTTTTAAGGTTTGTATTCGGTGTCAGTGTAGTTACTACTCTAATTTCACTGATTCTCTATACAATAATGTACCACACTTCTAAGTTACATCTCGACTCGTTGAACAAAATACATACTGTGTATTAATTAAAGTCTGTTCATGTAAACAAGAGATTTACAAAGAATGTATACCTCAAGGGCAATGAAGCGGATTCGAAGAACGGTTGCTAGTACCAAGCTTAGATACCATCTCCGATGCCCACTTAGCAGCTCGCATGGTAGATGTTAACTTCAGTAGTCTGAAAAGAGATGAAATTTAGTGGGGTGAGCAAAACCACGACTCAGTAAGATATTATGATGGAGATCTAAGCTCACAAAGCTCAAGTCATGTTCGTGATGATCGTGATCCTTTGAGTATCCATGGAGGTACAATTACAAGAGCTAAATCAAAGATAATGCAACAAGCCTTAGCTGGTTTCATTGATATTTGCTAGAGAGAAAGCCCAACAAAGCTTGAGCATGGAGGATGATAAAGTCTTCTACAATATGATCCAAGCCCAAGTTCAACCTTCTTGAAGACACACAAGTATTGGGCCGAAATGCAAATTAGGCTAGCTGCATATTTTATTTAGTTAAGTATTATTGGGCTGAACATTGTCTTAATTTAATTTAAGCCCAATTCCTTTTTAAATAATAGATTTTGTAGGGCTTCTATTACTTGTTCTGCAAGTTAGGAGAGTAGGATTCCTATTGCTTGTTCTGCAAGTTAGGAAAGTAGGATTCCTATTACTTGTGCTGCAAGTTATCTATTTGCCTATAAATAGTTATGTAACCCTTTGGGGAGAACACAATTGATTTTAGTAATAAAATTTAGAGACTTCTTCTCTTTGGTTCTCTTGAGAACTCTTGAACTTATCAAGGTCTTCCTTGTGGCGTTCTTCTACCTTCCACCAATATATACCATAGGTTCTTGCTTTTCTAAGCAACGGGTCTTGGTCCAATACCATAGGTTCTTATGTATCTACACAACGGTCTTGGTTTTATCTCTAATTTTTGTTTTCTTTTGCTGCGTTTTTAACTTGTTCTTGTTTTTCTTCAAGTGTTCTTTGTGTTCTTCATTGAACTTCATCTTCTTTCGGTGAGGTTCATATCATATTAATATAAATGCAGGAGTAGAATTATACTGTCTTAATCGCAATGCTTAAAACCTGCAAGTTTGCAATTACAGTTCACCTTTTTCATCGATAACATCTCATTATCTCATTTCTTGTCATTTGTCTATCACTTATACTTCTAAATAAATCATCATAATCACTTTTCAGTCTTCTCATCCTTATATTATAGTGCATCACACAACAATATGTCGTATCCAATTTGAATGTCATATACTAGTAGTCCATACTTTCCTCAATCTCTGAGTACATCATGTCCAATTGAGATATCGTATCAAGTCACTTTATGTTTCATAATCGTACTCCTGTATTCTATCATCTCATATCACTTTTCATATAGAGAAATCATGATCACGGTGGTACAAAGTCATAATTCTCTTTGTATAAATCGTATTTTCATGTATCATATCATATCATGACATCATATAGACAGAATATCGTTAACACTGAGTCATGACACTCCTCATATAATTCTCATGTTTGTGTACAATATAAAATCATGACATCTCCTGTAAAAAGCATATTGTTATGTCATGATTTAGTATGGAAATTATGTAACTTTACTGTATAAATGCTATCATTTCAAATCATATCATATATACTTTTAGAGCATGCTCAAACATGTAAATATTCAATTCATTTCATATTTACATTTAAAACATGGTCAAAGCATGCACAATTTGCAAATCATATATTCACTTTTAGAGCATGTCTAAAACATGTGTGGTTTCAAAACATGTTTCCATATGCTGTAAAGTCATATCAGGTCTAGAGTTCATATCAGATAAAACTATACTCTAGACCGCATATCATATCATGTTATGTTAAAACATTTCTTTTCATATTAGTTCAAATCAAGCCGTGCATAGTTTTCTTTTCATACCATTTCAAATCAAAACGTGCACATTTCTCTTTTCATATCATGTCAAATCAAAACATGTTTTTTCATATCATTTCTCTTTTCATATCATATGTAATCAAGTACAATATCGAAACACATTTCATATACTATGAAATCATATCAGTTTAGAGTTCATATCAATTTAAAAGCATACTCTAAACTACATTTCATATTAGTTGAGACTAGGCCAGATCCCTAATACTCTATCAATAAAGGCTTAAATCACTGTAGGTAGCAGTGAAATCATGTCATCGTCCCCTGGAAACCAACTAAGGCGCTATCTATGGCCATAGACCTTATCTCTCTCAACCCTACTAATCAGGCATGACTGAGACCTGTCCATGACTATTGTCGGACAAACATCCTTGCCTAAAAAGCAAAGCTCCAATTAGGCGGTTTTCACTATGCTTTATTGAATTTAATTCTTTTAGGGTGCCTACAGTCTCATAAAACATTTAAATTTTTATCTTTTCTTGTCAAAATCATGTAAAGCATATGGTAAAATTCTGTAAGAGGCTTCATATATCAAAATATATATATATACCATATACTTTCTTTTAAAATTAAACTATACTTTATAGCATTCATATAAATGTTGTTATAACATCTCAAGTGGTAGCAAGTCATGTTTAAAGGTGATGCTATAAAACCTTTTCAGTATGCAACTTTGGTACTATTTTCAAATATCGATATAAACAATATTTTCATCTTATACAGTGACGCAATTGATCTAAATTTATCACATCAATTATTCGGTTTTGAAATTTTCTTTCTGTCTAATCAATAAATTAATATTCAAATCATTCCATACTCATTTCATTTGGTATTCAATTTGCTCAGTATTCAATTATTCAGTGATCAAATATTCAATAACCTTTCTCAATAGTTATCGACTATAACAGTTCATTTGTAATTTCATTATCGATATTAGGACCACATCATTAGTATGAATCCTCTTAGTATCTATGAGCATTTAAATACCATGTTTCTATATAGCCATCAAGATACTGAAATTATGCAATACTAATATCCTCATTCGATATCTATTCCAGAGTCGACATCGAGGATCACAGAACCACAAGATCAATAGTCACTTATCAAATCCATTTATGGTTTGACCTATTGGCACACATTCAAAATTTTCGAGTTGCAATTCAATTTCATTCACTATCATAAAATCATATCATCATCCTAAATTCACTTTTCATATGGCCTGTAGATGTAATATCATGCTAGATAAGCATCATCAATTCAATTTTTGGTTGGCAATTTACCCACTTAAAAGAATTTGCCAATTTCTACTATCAACAGTGTTTCAATCATTTAAGTCGCCTTGCGACTATCCATATTATTGCAAAAATCTCAGTTCACATCTATTTAATATCGATATGTACAAGTACATTTTTATGTAGACGTGTATTCTATCAAATGTCCATAAGACATCACAAATCTACTTTCTTATTATCATCATCTCAATCATACCACTAAGACGGACCATTCATCCTGTTCTCTAAATTTCTCCAAGTCACTCAAATGTGAGAGAATGTTTTTCGAGACCTATTCCAAGGTTATAATTGAATTCGTATAATCACATGTGTAACGCCCATTTATTTGAATCTATCAATTCCGAAATCATCACTCGATTGATAATTCCGGAATTCAGTCATTCGACCATCTAAGTTGCAACTTCGGTTCTCTCTTTTAACTTATATCGTATAATCATCGTCACTTTTATCCGTGATCTGCCCAACAGATAATTTCACCTCAATCTCAACTTGATAATCATTTGGTGATATTAAGTTGACTTGATTTATCAATTCTATAAGGCTTAAACCGTATAATCCATCACGCTATCGTGCTCAACGATCTATCTTCTCCTCGATTTCAATATCAATTTTTTTCGGTAATACAATAAAGTCCTTTAAATGTTTATTTTCAATAATTATTTCCAAGATTCCATTTATGTGAGAAACTTAATCTTTTTCCTCAAACATTTTCCTAAAAATTTCGGCAGCATAACAACTTAATTTTTTACTAAACCTCCTGCAAGGAAAACACAATTTATAACCACAACTGTTAAGTATCACAATTGCTTTATCTCTTACTAAGACCCCCAACATCAGTTGTTGGTCCTCTTAGCATTTAACAATCATTTCAATAATCATTCATCATCAGA
Organism: Heritiera fomes; assembly: GCA_032173925.1. Taxonomy (NCBI): domain Eukaryota; kingdom Viridiplantae; phylum Streptophyta; class Magnoliopsida; order Malvales; family Malvaceae; genus Heritiera; species Heritiera fomes. Next base: position 31,712,839 of record JAPDPM010000002.1, on the reverse strand, counting down.
ATTAAAATTCCAAAACATACAATATAACACTATCACTACTTTATAAAAGTATCTTACCTTTCGTCAAAGCTTAGCATGTTTCCGAGCCTAGCCGAACTCCACCACTAGCCTCATTTCCATGCTGCCACAATTTAATACACATATATTTGCTTAGAAAGGAATTTAATAAATTCCATAAATTTCTACGGAATATAGCAAAATCTTTAAATTTCTTACCATTCTTTTCTTTTCTTTTCTTTTCTTTCCTTCCTTTTCTTCTCTTTCTTCTTCCTTCTTTTTTTTTCCTTTCCTTCTTTCTTTCTTTTCTTTCCTTCTTTCTTCTCTTTCTTCTTTCTTCTCCTTCTCTTTCCTTTCTTTCTTTTTCTTCTCTTTCTTTTTCCTTTCTTTTCTTTTCTTTTTCTTTTCTTTTCTTTTTTTCTTTTTGGTCAAATCGGTTCGGTCTCATCTGCTGGCTCAGTCGGTTTAGCCACCGAACATCCTCCTTTCCGTCGGTTCGTGCCTCCCACAGCTGGTCAAAGTTGCGAGGATGACGGACCTGGCCTTCGATTCTCCCCCTTGTTAGCGACAGCACCGGATCTAGAGGCTTGGGTTTCGGCCTCCTCCTCCCTTCTTTCCTCCTTCCTTTTCCGTTTTCTTCCTCATCGCCGGTCACCTTCACCTTGGTCGACCTTCGCCGGTATTGTAAGACCCAAATTTTATTATACTATGTACCATATTTGTACATGATTAATAGTGGAAATAAATTCTTTTAATAAAATTAAAGAAAATATTGAATGTGAATTTCCAATTTTCATTTTAAGTTATGATTCATAATATGGTGTATATGAAGTAGAATTGAGTATGTAAGAGATGCATGGAAAGCATTAAATGAAGTGTTGAACAAATGAAGAAACAAATGAACAAATGAGATAAAACAAGTCAATAATAGTGGCTGGGATTGGCGTGGAAGAGGAAGTAGAAAAGAAAAGAGAAAACGTCAAGGAAAGGGGCGACAGTGGACTTCTCACCACTTTGCTTCTCTTGACAATGAGGCTAAGCAATAAATGGCAAGTGAAATTAGTCAAGAATAGAGCTGCAGTAAGGACTTTACCACCGTTCTTTTTGCTGCAGTTTTCTTTGGTTTTAATGCGTGAAATGATGAAAGAAAAACGGGATAAGAACAGGTGTTAGGTTCTAGGTGAAACTAAATGGCTATATAAGAAGAATTCATGAGGAAAAAACCGGTGGAAGCAACTTCATCTTCTCAAACAACCTTCTCGCCCATTCTGTTTCACTGCAAGTTCATCTTTTGTTCCTCCGTTTTTTCTCATAAATGAGCCATGCAATTTCATCTTTTAGTTAGCCAAACCCTTTCGCAGTGTTGAAAAGCCAAGGAACAAGAGAAGTAAAGCTAAGGGAGGCAAGAAAACACTGTTTTTGGAAGAGCAACTGGGTTAAGGTGAGTTCCATATTTTCTATGGTTCTCTTGATATTCAATACTAGATTTCTATGTTTTATAATGTAATAAACATAGATATAGCCTGGTTTTAGTTAAATATTGTTGGAATATATAAGAAATTAGATGGAAAATAATCAAGAATGATTAAGAAAAACAATGGGCGAACGGGATTATCCAACAGCTTGCCAAATAGGCGAGCAAGGAGTACTCGCCCAAAGGGTGAGGCGAGTACAATGGAATGCATGACTAGGTGAGAACATGTTCGCCAACAGTTATGGGATAACCAGAATGATAGGTAGATGGGAGAGGACCAATGATCACCCACAAAGGTGAAAATGGCGACTATTGTGCTCGCCCATGTGAAATGTTGGTGATCGCCAATGAGGCGAGTAGGAAATAAAGAGGTTGACAAGTGTTAATTCAATGCGTGGGCGAGCCCATCTATGAATAAAAGCCACCAATGGCGAGTGAGTTGAAGTAAGGGCGAGCTCCCATGTTGGGCGAACTCCCATGAATAAGCCAATATTTGAATGGCGAACTGTGTTGGGCGAATGGTGAGCTATAAATTGGTCTCAAATCTCGCCTAAGTGCCTCAAATAATTGAAAGAAAAAATAGTAATAATTTTAGGAAATAATTTGAAAAGACAATATTAATGGTAATAATATTTTACGTGCAGCCAGAAATTGAAAGTTGATAAAGGCGAGCAGAAAGCTAAGCCTTGAAGAGACCAGGTAAGGAAGTAGTATGTGAAGTAAAATGCATGTCCTGTGGAGTTGAAATAATATGAAAATATTAGAAATTATTTTGGTTTTCGACATGCATTTATTTGATAAGTTATTTGACTTGGGCGAGCTAAAAGCCGACCCTTATGTTATGATTTGGTGAAATGGTACAAGGCGGGTGAGCCATGTTGGGCGAACCCTTTTGTGTTGTTTTCGTGTGAATAACCCCTATTTTAATAAAAGGCGGGTGAGCCATTTTGGGCGAATCCTTTTATAATGTTTTTGGACGGGTGACCCCTTTGTTAAGAAAGTTGTAGGCAAGCCACTGAAGGCGAGCCAGTTTTCCTTGTTGTTTTAAAAGGCTAAGGTTAGCGACCGCATTGTCGAGTTAACCATGGGCGAGCCGTGATGGGCGAGCTGACCATGGAGAACAGGTTTAAAGTTCATTTTCTTATACGAAAAATGAGATATTTTGAAAATTGGAAAATAGAAAATATAAATTCTTTATGGGGGGCGAGTTGAATATTGGGCGAGATTAGGCGAGTTGATCATGGGCGAACTAGCCATGAGCGAGCCAGTTTCGCTTGGTTTAAATGCTACGTTGGGCGGGGGAACACTAGTTAACCCCAACGAGCGAACTGATTTTAGGCGAGCCACTTGGGCGAGCTGACCCTGGCGAGCCAATTAAATCCCATATTTTCCATACGTAAATTTGGTGAAAATGGGCTGTTTTTAATTAATATATTTGTAAACAGAAAATATGAAACCTTTTGGACAGTAAATCATTTTGAGAAAATGATAGAAATTATGAAATAATTCCATAAAGGTTTTTCATAAGATATAAAGTGATTTTGAGACTTTAGACCTTGAGTTCATGCATTATTATTCATATACTTTACGTGACCCATCTGGGGCGATGGCTTGGGTCAATAGACCAACGAGTGCACTCCAGGGCGTCACAAGGCTGATGGACCCGCCAAGTTTTCAGCGGTCTCGAGGTCGCTTGGCAAGTGGACCCGAGGACCACCTATAGATTATGGCCATAGATCTAGTTGAGATAGCCGTGAGGGGCGATGGCCTACGGGTGCACCCCAAAAGCGGACGACTTGTGTTCCCTGCATGATTAAATTGTTGCCTAGTCTCAATTATATGATTTCTGTTTACTGAAAGGATCTATTGAATCCTGTTTAATGTTAGCTACATTCATTGCTTTTCCTAATGGGTTTGATCGTTAAGATAATTATGTGGTTTTGGGAATATAGTTTTTATATTTATAAAGCAGCATACACCTTCCTTACTGAGCACGTTGTCGCTCACTCCTTATTTTCCACTCCACAAATTGTTGAGTTAGGACAAAGAGAATTACCTTCCCGAGATTTGATATCGAAGGTATGTTGTATTCTTTTATATATTCAGTAAAATGGTATAGTACTACTTTAAATAGAAGGGAATGTATAAACATGAGTAAGAAAACAATTTAGTAATTCATAATTCTATATGATTTACGAGGAATAAGAGTATTAATTCTTGTTAAAGTGTTAAGAGTTGTTAAGCATCACAGACAGCCCAACCGGTAAGTAAGTGTTAAGTATAAATAAGTATTAATGTTATACTCTGGATTGGGATGTTATAGGTATCGAAGGCAGCGGTGGCGGTGCCCGAATCGGCCGGCACTGCCGTTCTTCCCTTTCTCTTTTCCTCTCTTTTTCCTCTGGTTTTCTTTTCTATTTTCGCTCGTTTCTTCTCTTCTTTCCGTCACCGACTTCCTTCCTTCACCTCGTCGGCGTCGTCTCCTCCCCTCCTCTCTCTTCTCACTGCCAACAATGGTCAGCATTTCCTCTGGTGGCGCCGACAGGGTCGACCCCTTCTCCTTCTGTTTTCCCAAAACAGAAATAACAGGGGTCGGGTAGATCCCGACCCCGTTTCTATTATTTTTTATATATATTTATATTTATAAATATATATAAATACACTATAATTATATTTATATGGATATAAATATACCCATGTTATTCCTTATTATTTTGGATCTCTTAATATCCAAAATAATTTCCCTCAATTTATCACTTCATCAATTTTTGAAATTCAATATATTCTAATCCTCATAAATAACTTTATTTATTTATTTCCAGGTAATTAATACCAAAAATAGGAAAATTTTCGGTTATCACAATATTACATTAAGTTTAATGCCTATACATATACGTACTTTATACTTATTATCTATACCTACATTTATCTTTCATCTAATTTACATATATATATATTAATATATACATATTCTTTATTCAATATATCTTATGCATTTATCTTCTTAATTTAAATCCTTAATTAATTATTTATTTTTTTCATTTACTTTAATATTCGATAATTTTAATCACCTTATAATTGATTAGATTCTTGCAACTCTTAATTACTTCTTATGGACTTACATGTCTAAGATAAATCTGCTTATTAACTGGGGTCGAAAATTACGGTTATCACATTATGTTATAGATTTTATTCTAGTTTTTTATGTATTATTTATAGATTAAATAATTTAACAGTATAAAGGTTTAAGTGTAATGGGAATTGTAAATGAACTTACACTGACATCGAACGCAAACCAACTGATACCGAAAAATTGAAAGAGAAAGATAGAAATGAAAATGGACAAAAAAAAGAAGAGTTAGTTCGGAATTTTATAATTCCGGACGTTACATGTACTGACATATGAATGGAAATGTATGTTTGATTATTAGATGTTATTAATAATATTATTAACATGTATTTTGTGGTTTGAACGAAATGAAATTTAAAATTTTAATATGCTTGTGGTTTGAACAAAATGAATTTAAAATATTAATATGCATATGATGAGTAAGTCTCACGACCCGAATGCCGCGACTATCACTTAATACTTATACTTTTCTTAGTTTACAAATTTATGAACTAAATTTGTCTTTTTCTTTTTAAGGTTTGTATTCGGTGTCAGTGTAGTTACTACTTTAATTTTACTGATTCTCTATACAATAATGTACCACACTTCTAAGTTACATCCCGACTCGTTAAACAAAATACGTACTGTGTATTAATTAAAGTCTATACATGTAAACAAGAGATTTACAACGAATGTATACCTCAAAAGCAATGAAGCGGATTCGCATGATAATGGCTAGTACCAAACCTGTATGCCGTATCCGGGGCCCACTCAAAAGCCCTCATGGCAGAGTTCAACTCAATTATCTGAAAAGAGATGAAATTAAGTAGGGTGAGCAAAACCACGACTCAGTAAGATACTAATATAAATGTAGGAGTAGAATTATACTATCTTAACCACAATGCTTAAAACATGTAAGTTTGCAATTACAGTTCACCCTTTTCATTGATAACATCTCATTATCTCAATTCCTGTCATCTGTCTATCACTCAGACTTCTGAATAATTCATCTTAATCACCTTTCAATCTTCTCGTCTTTATACCACAATGCATCGCACAACAATGCATAATGTATCATTTGGATATCATATACCATTAATCCATATTCACATCAATCTCATCGTGTATCATGTTTAATTGAGATATCCTATTGAGTCACTTTACATTTAACAATCATACTCCTGTATTACATCAATTCATATCACTTATCGTGTGGGAACTTATGATCACAATAGTGTAAGATCATAATTCTCTTCATATCAATCTTATGTTCATATATCGTATCATATCATGACATCATATAGATGAATTATCGTTAATGCCGAGTCATGGCATTCCTCATAGAATTCTCATGTATAAAGCATATTATCATGTCAGGGTTTAATATGCAATTTATGCAACTTTACTGTATAAACCGCTAATATTTCAAATCATATCGCTTATACTTTTAGAGCATGCTCAAACATATAGATTTTCAATTCATTTCATATTTACTTTTAAGACATGGTCAAAGCATTTACAATTTGTAAATCATATATTCACTTTTAGAGCATGTATAAAACATGTTCGGTTTCAAAACATTTTTCATATACTGTAAGTCATATCAGGTCTAGAGTTCATATCAGGTCTAGAGTTCATATCAAATAAAACTATACTCTAGACCATATATCATATCATGTTCGACATATGATCATATATGAATCATATGAAGTATCGAAATCATATTACATGTACTTTTAAAACATGTATAGTTTCAAAACATATTTCATATTCATCTCAAGCATGTTTCATGTACTATATAAATCATGTCAAGTCTAGAGTTCTTATCAATAAAATCATACTCTAGACTTCATATCATATCAGTTTGAGACTAGGCTAAATCCCTAATACTCTATCAATAAAGACTTAAATCACTGTAGCTAGCAGTGAAGACTATGTCATCGTCCCCTAGAAACCAACTAGGGCACTATCTATGGCCATAGACCTCATCTCTCTCAGCCCTACTGATCAGGCGTGACTGAGACCTGTCCACGACTATTGTCGGACAAGCATCTCTGCCTAATGAGTAGATCTCCAATTAAGCAGTTTCCACTATGCTTTATTGAATTTAATTCTTTTAGGGTGCCTATAGTCCTATAAAATATTTAAAATGTTTAGCTTTTCTTGTCAACATCATATAAAGCATATGGTAAAATTCTTTAAGAGGCTTCATATATAAAAATATGTATATACCATATACTTTCTTTTTAAAAACTAATCTATACTTTATAGCATTCATATAAATATTAGTATAACATCTCAAGTTGTAATAAGTCATACTTAAAGGCGATGCTATAAAATATTTCAATATGCAACTTCTGTAATATTTTCATCTAATACAGTGAAGCAATTCATTTAAATTCATCACCATCAATCATTCGATTTCAAGACTTTCTATCTGTCAAATCAGTAAATCAATATTCAAATTGCTCAGTACTAAAATTTTTTAGTAATCGAATTACTTGGTATTCGAACCATTCGGTATTCAATATCCTTTTCCAATAGCTATAGACTATAACAATCATTTATACATTTCACCATCAATACTAGGATCACATCATTAGTATGAATCCTCTTAATATCTATAAATATTTAAATATGTTGTTATATAGCCATCAAAATACTGAAATCATGTAAATACCAATATCATCATTCGATATCTATTCCAGAGTTGACATCGAAAATAAGTAAAACCACAAGATCAATAGTCATCTATCAATCTTATCTATGGTTTATCATGTTGGCACTCGATCATAATTCCGACTTGATGTCCGATTTCATTGACTATCCTTCGTATACCACAATATTGATACTATGCCCCTTACCACTTAAACTCAATTTTGAGTTCAATAGGTTCACTTTTCAATTAGTAAAAATGTCCAATGTATAACTCCAACAATCTCATCTTTATCTCATGTCATACTTCCAGCTAATACATTTACAACATGAGTTTTTATTAGTGATAAGGTATGCAATAATTATATCATAGCAACACTCTCGTGACCTTCCATTCGAATCACAAGCAAAGTACTAAGCATTATTCTGAACACTGTCACTCAGTTGTCTTAATCTCACCCATGCATAATTCATACCAACTTGTCATATGCACTATTTGGGTTTCTATGCCTTCATAAGGCAGTAGAATCACATAAAACTTCGCACATATATAAAATCAATAATTACAAGGATCTATTTTTTTTTTGAATCTCCATTCCTTAACTTCATTATCATAATTCATCCTTTCACCATTTATCAATTATGTGTCTTTATATTTCGACAATTTTCATGAGACATTAAAGTCACTTGTTTATTTTTCCAAGTTTAAATTATCATGACAACTAATATACCACGGCTTTTATTCACTTTTCATGCATCATTTGACCATCTCTCAACAGTATTCTAATCATTCAAGATGTCTTGCATCCATTTATATCATTGTAAAAATCCCAATCCATATCTATTTAATATAAACATGTACAAATTACACTTTTACATAGACTTGTGTTCTATCAAATGTCCACAAGGTATCACAATCTACTTTCTTATTCTCATCGTCTCAATTATACTACTGAGATAGACCATTCGTCATGTCCTTAAACTATTCCAAAAATCAAATTTTCTGGCAATATGCCAAGGTCCTCTCAATGCTCATCTTTCGATGACTCTTTCCAAGATTCCATTTATGCACGAAAACTTTAATCTTTTTCATCAATATTTTCCTATAAATTTCGGCAGCATAACGGTTTAATTTTATCAAAACCTCCTACAAGAAACACTATTTATATCCACACAGCTGTTGATTCTCACCATTTATTTATCTATTACTAAGACCCCCACCATCAGTTATGGGTCCTCTTAGCATTTTAACATTATTCCATCAATGCATCATATCAAAAATCATAATTCCAAATCATATAATATAATGCTACTAATGCTTTATAAAAGTATCTTACTAGTTCGCCTCAAGCTTAGTCATTAAGCCACATTCGAGCCTAGCTGAAATCTTACACATCAGCACTTGAAACCTTCATTACAATTCAACAACCCATCCACGCTTTAGAAAATAATAAATTAAAATTCAATAAATTTCTATGACCAAGTTTAAACTCATATACTGCCTCCTTACCTATTTTCCTTTCTTCTTCTCTTTTCTTCTTTTTCTTCTTTCTTTTTCTTTCTTTTCTCTTTCTTTTTCCTTTCCTTCTTTTTCTTTTCTTTTTTTTCTTTCTTTTTCCTTCTTTTTCTTCTGTGATGTCCCCGTCACTTCATCTTATCACTTATCTTTTTCCTTCTTTATTTAGATTTATTTCATCCAATGTCATTCTTCCTTTATTCTTAAGCTAATTATCTAATAGCCCATAAAATTTTATTATTTTTCCATAAGCATAAAAATGATATTTATAAATACCATTCCATTTCCACAGGATCTCATACATCATTTTATCTTACATCCCCAGACATCCTATATACATAATTGCTACTTGTACTATACCGTAGCTGAATTACAATTTACTATATACATGAACATATAAGTATACCTTCTATGATAACTGGGAAGCGTATCGAGAAGGTACACTGCAATCCTTCCAAAACAAGCTCCTCTAATCGGAGCGAGACTCACTTCAGGTAATCTGTAGGAAAAATGGTCGTAAAGGGGTGAGTTTACGCTCAGTAAGAAAAATATGTAAAAGAGCGTACTATGCCTCTATATGCATTTTTTTCCTACTTGGCTCTACAATGTCATGTAAAGCATTATAAAACATGCATCATAAACATCTTTCATGCATTGTTTGCAACCATGCATATTTATTTCAAATAACATGGCAATCATACTTTGTATGCTTCTTAAAACAGCATACGTGTAAAACGTGCATCATATTCTTGAAACATACATCGTACTTCTTTCTTTTAAACATCATACTTCATAACATACTTTAAAACATACATCATATACTTCTTCATACATACATCTTGTACTTTGAAATAGATGGAGACTATGTACAATATTTAAGCGATTGAATCGTCATATAAACCGTTCATTCCCATTTATATGACTCTAATCTTGCATTAGTACAGTAGTGCACTCCGTATAGGTCAGGGATTCTCTCCTGCCTTTAGTAATCCACAGTGAACACTAGTCGGGTGTCACATGTGGGATTGAGGACCTGACTAGGGTTCCTCGCTCAACATACATATTACTGAGGACTTGATCAGAGTCACTCAGCCATCAGAAATGCATAATCATCACGCAGTCCATAGTCTCAAAACATTTATTGTATACCTTTTTCAAAAAACACTTTGGTGTTTAAATCAATTAAGCTTTGAAAGCTCTTTTCATACATGGCAGTCGACTGGCCTTACAGGGCGGTCGGCTGCTGCCTCATAGCTTCATTTCTCAAAATTATTTTCATTTCGAAAAATACATGGGGCAGTCGACTGGTTTTCAAACAGAATGCATTTTAGCAAATAGTAGTCAACTGGTCCATATAGCAGTTGAATGGTTTGAAACAGAATGCATTTTTGGCAAATAGCAGTCGACTGGTCCATATAGCAGTCGACTGGTTTGAAACAGAATGCTTACTGGATAAATAGCAGTCGACTGGCCTACATAGTAGTCGACTGGTTTGAGTCGGTTTTCGAGAAAACGGCGTTTTGGTTGTCTCTAGGCAGTCGACTTCCCTTTATGGCAGTCGACTGCCCCTAGCCTAATTGGTACTAGGAGACAAGTCTGAAAATGTCATTTTTCCTACATGAAATCAACTGGTGTTTCTTTCCAAACCACAAATAAACATCATAAAACATGCGGACATACCCACCTTACGTCCGTTACATAAATTTCTTACCTCGATTCCTCCAAGAACGCAAGATCACTTGATGCGTCAACCCTAGCTTTCACTCCTTCAAAGCTGTAACTTCAAATCAATTTAAACCTTTAAACCATCATCATACATATATCATACTAACTCAAAACAACTCCAAACCATGAACCAAATTGACTAAATCATCTTCTTCTCTTACCTTCACTAGAGACCAAAATCTCAAACCTTGAGATCTCTTCCAATACTTGGAATCAATCCACCAAACTTTGGATATCTCTTAGTCTAGTGACAAGGATCGTTTATCGTTATACGAACTTAATGAATTGCTGGAGAATTAAGGCAGCTTATCAAGGTAACTTATGTTAGAAACTGAGGGAAAATGGAGGAAGAACGTGAGGGAAAGCTGGAAGAGGGCTGGCGTAGGGTGATGGGATGATGAGGGTGATGAGTCATGCAAGATGCATTAATTGCATGCTTTATCCTCTCATCTCATCCATTAATCCTCTAATTGACTATTTGACCCATTTAATTTCTCTTTTCCTCCTTCTCATCTCAGCCATTCATCCATTTGATTTCCAAATAAAAATCTGATTTTATTTTCTTTCCTACTTCAATTATTTTCCTGATATTAACATTAAGTCTTTGGATAAATTAACATTCAACTTTATTATTTCTTCTATATTCCATTCATCATTCATACATCCTTCATACTTCAAACTTCATATTTATTTAATCATATTGAATTGAAATACTTTACAAACATGGAGGAATTACATGAAAATTAGGGATTTCACATCTTCCTTTTTCTTTTCATTTTTTTTCTTTTTCTTTTCTTTTTTTTTCTTTTTTGGTTTGAACTGGTTCGGCCTTCCTTCACCGGTTCAGCTGGTTCGCCCACCATCAGTCCTCCTTTCCGTCGGTTCGTGCTTCCCACAGCTAGCCGACGTTGCAGGGATGCCGGATCTGGCCTCCGTTTCTCCCCATCACCGGCGACGAGGCCGGATCTAGGAGCTTCACGCTCAGCCTCTTCCTCCTTTCCTCCTTCCTTTTCCTTTTTCTTCCTCGCCGTCGGTCCCCTTCACCTTGGTCGATCTTCGTCGGTGGCAGGAGTGGCGATGCCTGAATCGGCCAGCACCGTCGATCTCCCTTTCTCTTTTCCTCTCGGGTTTTTGCTTCTGTTTTTTCGATTTCTCTTCTTTCCTTTTTGTTTTGGCCGTCGCCAGTCGCTTCTTCCCTTCCTCCCTTCGGTTCACCAGTGACCGCCTCCCCCTTCTCTCTTTCCTCTGGTGGCACCGACAGGGTCGCCCTTCTCCCTCTGTTTTTCTAACAGAAAATAACAGGGGTCGAGTAGATCTGGACCCCGTTTCTATTATATATATAGATATATTTATATAAATCATTTATATATATCAATCAATTTAAATATACTATATATTTATATATGTGACATCCTCGTCACTCCCAAATACCAACTAACTTTTTCTTTCCCATAAGATTTGGTTAGGCTGTTTGACAGTGTATCCTCTTTCTTTCTCATATCTTATATTCTATTATTTAACATAGCGTTGCTATTTACGATGACAAGATATCTCTCATGCATATACAGGATCGTCTTTCAAATAAGTCTAAAACTCTAATATAAATTACATACTAATCTCTTTAACAATTTACATCCCCAATGTGTTTAATATACATCACTATACTATAGTCTGAATTACATAACCAAAATGTATCTACCTTCAAGGGATTGGAAGTTAGCCTCGAAGGAATATCGTATAGTCCTAATATATGTCCTCTACCAAGAGCAGACTTCACTGCAAATAATCTGGATGAAAAATATTGTAAAGGAGTGAGTTTACGCTCAGTAAGAAATATACATAAAAGAGCGTACTATGCCACTATATGCAATTTTCCTGCTTGGCTCTATAATGTCATGTAATATTCTTGTAAAAACGTATAACATATAAGTTCATCAAATACCATATAACACATGACAAAATCATATGAAGTCACTTGCACGTATTCAAATAACTCAAATACTTTCACATATATATGTCAAATAACTTGAAATTACATATACAAATAGTCTTCAAATAGGGGGAGACCGTCAACATCCAATAGAATCATGCACCAAATAAAGTGGCGTACCCACGTATGGGCCAGGGCTCCTCCCTTAAGCCAAACACATATAAAAGACTAATGGCCATTGTCAATATTCCACAGTGTGCACTAGTCAGGTGACACCCGTGATACTGAGGGCTTGACTAGAGTCCCCCAGCCAAATACAAATAAGCAAGTAATATGCATGATCACCAATGGAGTCGTTAATCTCAAAATATTGGGTAGTAAAACTCATTCTTGTAAAACCATGGATATGCATAACCCTTCTTATATACTTTAATGATAATCCAAATACATTTATATAAATAAAATTTAAAATTATTATTTTTCAAAGGGGGCAGTTGACTGCTCTTTTAGGGCAGTCGACTGCTATAGTATAAAAATATTCAATAAATTTTATTTTCTTTTTGCATTTAAAATATTTAATTTTCGGATGCAAGTAGGGCAGTTGACTAGACCTGGCAATCCGTGTCTCCGTGTCATGACACAACACGATACGAGTTCAAACACGACACGAATTATCAGAACACGAACACGACACGAATTATAAAACGTGTATGTATGGTAAACACGAAACACGAAAACGACACTTTTTTTTACGTGTGACACGTGACACGACACGACTGACACGTGATAATTAACCGTGTCACACGACATGACACGATTAACACGACACGACACGAATGACACGATTAAAAATAAAATATAATAAAAATGATAAAAAATATTTAAAATAATTTGTCTACTTAAAATAATTTCTTATAAGTTATAAAGTTTTGTATGATTAAAACAAATCATATATATTTTTTAATTTATAAAAATGTTATTATACAAAATCATTTAAAGTAAATGTTTTATTATAAATTTCAAAACTATGATCTTAAGTTCTTAACTCCAAAACTAAGTCTCCTAATCTTATTTTATATAGTATCATCAATTTATCGTCATTGTATGACTATAATTTGTATGTTAGTACTAGTATTATGTTTGTTACTTTGTTTTAATATCTTGTTCTTATTATATTAATTTGTATGTTAGTATTATGTTATTTTAATTTCTTATAATATGATAATTGATATAGAATAATATAATCAATTCGAATATTCTTATTATATATAATTAAATATCATCAATTCATCATCATCGTATGACTATGATTTGTATGTTAGTACTTGTATTATGTTTGTTTATTTGTTTTAATATATTTTTCTTATTATATTAATTTGTATGTTAGTATTATGTTATTTTAATTTCCTATAATGTGATAATTGATATAGAATAATATCATCAATTCTACTATTCTTATTATATATAATATCATCAATTCATTGTCATCATATGACTATGATTTAAGATTAAGTATATAAAATAAATCAATAAATCATTAATAAGTATATTAATATTATTCTTGCTATAATAATTTGTATGTTAATATTATGTTATTTTATTTTCTATAATGTGATAATTGATATAGAGTAAATTAATAAACTATAAAATCTCTTAGTATACTGAATAATGTAATATGTAAAGTGTAAACTCTTAATTTCTTATCAATATTATGTGATACAGTGTCCGTGACATAAAATAATTAATTAATTATACAATCTTTTATTAGTATAATACAATATTTATATTTTATACATTATAATAAAAAATATCATATATATTTATACAATATAGTGTTGTATTTAAGTTCTTAACTTAATTTCTTAATACTTTATTTTCAAAATTTATAAAAATTTATTATATTAACCATAATTAATTAATTTATTTTCACAATTAAATTTATTAGTTTATTTTATTGCAATATTTATTAAAGCATTAGTTTGTTTTAATAAATTAATTTTCATAACACATTATACTAATATATTACAATTGTTCATTTGGTAAAACACTTATGTATTTTATTTTTGGCCAAGTTTCAATTCCCACTAAAAACATATATGGTTACCGTGTCTTACACGTGTATTCGTGTAACATGAATTTCTTTAAACGTGTTTTCGTGTCGTGTAAGTGTTATTCGTGTATTCGTGTGACACGAATTTCTTAAACGTGTTTTCGTGTCTTACACGTGTTTAGCCGTGTCAGACATGGCTAAACACAAAAATTACCGTGTCTAAATTCGTGTCGACACGGATAAACACGAAACACGAATTTTTCAAACACGTACACGGTTTTTTTGTATCGTTTTCGTGTCGTGTCACTCGTGTCGTGTCTAAATTTGCCAGGTCTACAGTTGACTGCTAAAATAGGGCGGTCGACTGGCCCGCAAACAGAATGTTTCTTGAAAAAATGCAATAGACTGGCTCTTTAGCGGTCAACTGGTTTGCAAACAGAAAGCTTCTGAAAAAATGGCAATCGACTGCTCTAAGTCGGCTTCGAAAAAAGTTACGTTACGACTGTCTCTTAGCAGTTGGCTGCTATTTAGGGCAGTCGGCTGCCCTGAGCCAAATCGTAACTGGGCGAAAACCGTGAATTTTACATTTCCTGCACTTACACCAGCATTTGTTTCATCCCAAAACATTTAAAACATGCGGACATAGTCACCCTACGTCCGTTACATATATTCCTTACCTCAATTCACTTCAGAGACGTAAATCACTTGGTTGCACCGATTCTTTTCCTTCACTTCTTCATAACTGCATAATTCATATTAATTGAAACCTTTAGTTTTCTTTCATTTCAACACCATAAGTACACTATACCCACATCACTTAACTCCAAATCATAGATAGAATTGAAAGAATCAACTTCTATCCTTACCTTTGTCAATAGCCAAAATAACAGAAATTCAGATCTCCTCAAAGACTTTGTTTCAGCCTTCCATATTACAGACATAGAGAGAGCTAGTGATGAGGATCGTTTTTCGTTAAGGAGACTTAGCAATTTGATGACAGGCAATGGTGGTTTGTCAAGGTGAGTACAATGGAAACTTAAGAGGAAAGTTGGATGGAAACATGTGAAATCCCCAATTTCATGTAATTCCTCCATAATTGTAAAATGTTGTAAGCTGAAAGAATTAAATAAATATGAAAATTTGATGTATAAAGATTATATGAGATATAGATGGAATAAAAAGGAATTGAGGGTCAAAGGGTCAATGGTTGAGTTGGTTAAGAAATTAATATCAGAATTTTGTAATTAAAGGAGATGTGGCTGACCAATAGAAGAAAGAAGACCAATTAAGATGGTCAATTAGTCAAAAAGGGTTAATGAGATGGTCAATGGCTGAGATGAGATGGAAAAGGAGATAATCATGCATTAAATGCATTAAATGAAAGGTAGCTTAGTCATCTTCACCATCAAGGATCGGCAACAACCTCATTTCCAGCCCTTCCCTCTTATTTCCATCCAACTTTCCTCTTAAGTTTCCATTTTACTCACCTTGACAAACCACCATTGCCTGTCACCGAATCGCTAAGTCTCCTTAACGAAAAACGATCCTCATCACTAGCTCTCTCTATGTCTGTAATATGGAAGGCTGAAACAAAGTCTTTGAGGAGACCAGAATTTATGTTATTTTGGCTATTGACAAAGGTAAGGATAGAAGTTGATTCTTTCAATTCTATCTATGATTTGGAGTTAAGTGATGTGGGTATAGTATACTTATGGTGTTGAAATGAAAGAAAACTAAAGGTTTCAATTAATATGAATTATGCAATTTTGAAGAAGTGAAGGAAAAGAATCGGTGCAACCAAGTGATTTACGTCTCTGAAGTGAATTGAGGTAAGGAATATATGTAACGGACGTAGGGTGATTATGTCTGCATGTTTTAAATGTTTTGGGATGAAACAAAAGCTGGTGTAAGTGCAGGAAATGTAAAATTCACGGTTTTCGCCCAGTTACAATTTGGCTCGGGGTAGCCGACTGCCCTAAATAGCAGCCGACTGCTCAGAGACAGTCGTGACGTAACTTTTTCCGAAACCGACTTAGAGCAGCCGACTGCCCTATATAGCAGTCGACTGTCATTTTTCCAGAAGCTTTCTATTTGCAAACCAGTCGACCACTAAAGAGCCAGTCGACTGCATTTTTTTAAGAAACATTTTGTTTGCGGGCCAGTCGACTGCCCTATTTTAGCAGTTAACTGCCCTAGTTGCATTTGAAAATTAAATATTTTAAATGCAAAAAGAAAATAAAATTTATTGAATATTTTTATACTATAGCAGTCGACTGCCCTAAAAGTGCAGTCAACTGCCCCCTTTGAAAAATAATAATTTTTAATTTATTTATATAAATGTATTTGGATTATCATTAAAGTATATAAGAAGGGTTATGAATATCCATGGTTTTACAAGAATGAGTTTTACTACCCAATATTTTGAGATTAACGACTCCATTGGTGATCATGCATATTACTTGCTTATTTGTATTTGGCTGGGGGACTCTAGTCAAGCCCTCAGTACCACGGGTGTCACCTAACTAGTACACACTGTGGAATATTGACAATGGTCATTAGTCCTTTATATGTGTTTGGCTTAAGGGAGGATCCCTGGCCCATACGTGGGTACGCCACTTTATTTGGTGCATGATTCTATTGGATGTTGACGGTCTCCCCCTATTTGAAGACTATTTGTATATGTAATTTCAAGTTATTTGACATATATATGTGAAAGTATTTGAGTTATTTGAATACGTGCAAGTGACTTCATATGATTTTGTCATTTGTTATATGGTATTTGATGAACTTATATGTTATATGTTTTTACAAGAATATTACATGACATTATAGAGCCAAGCAGAAAAACTGCATTTAGTGGCATAGTACCCTCTTTTATGTATATTTCTTACTGAGCGTAAACTCACTCCTTTACAATATTTTTCATCCAGATTATTTGCAGTGAAGTCTGCTCTTGGTAGAGGAGCATATATTTGGACTATACGATATTCTTTCGAGGCTAACTTCCAATCCCTTGAAGGTAGATACATTTTGGTTATGTAATTCAGAGTATAGTACAGTGATATATATTAGACACATTGGGGATGTAAATTGTTAAAGAGATTAGTATGTAATTTATATTAGAGTTTTAGACTTATGTGAAGGACGATCCTGTATATGCATGAGGGATATCTTGTCATCGTAAATAGCAGCGCTATGTTAAATAATAGAATATAAGATATGTGAAAGAAAGAGGATACAGTATCAAACAGCCTAACCAAATCTTATGGGAAAGAAAAAGTTAGTTGGTATTTGGGAGTGACGAGGATGTCACATATTGGTATCAGAGCAAGGTTAGTCTGATGTTTGACGGTGTCATTAGGCTAGAAATAGTGTACATCCCCATGTATTGTACTTGTCTGAATACATCTATGTGGTGTAACTATTGAAAGTTATACTAAATGTTTGATTTTGTGCTGATATTGACAAAATGAGTAATCGTAGAAGGGGTACTAGTAGAGGAAGAGGACGAGGCAGAGTAGAACCTTCCCCAACACAGTCTCCTCCTCCATCTCCATCAGGTAGCCCTAACACCCTACTATCGAGAGTGGAGCGAAGTATTGAGACTATGGCCACTCTATTTAATCAGTTCATGTCTAATTTTCCAAACGTGGCCACTAATGCATTAACAGCACCACCTATAGTACCTCCTATTCCATCTGGGAATGCTCCTCCTACTCCTCCAGTACAGCCTCCACTGGCACAGCTTGAGTTGCCCCCACCAGCTCAAGTTAATGAGAGGTGAGATCTAAGGCCTACTACAGTGTGGTCTTAATTAAAGAATTTAAGAAGTTGGATCCACCAATGTTTAAGGGGGATAGAGATCCGTTGACCGCCGAGACCTGGGTGAAGGCAATCACCAAATCTTTTGAGTACATGACATGTTCTGAGAAAGAGAAAGTGGGTTTGGCAGCTTATTTGTTAGTAGACGATGCCGAGCATTAGTGGCAGTCTACCCGAGCCACTTTGGAGACTCAACATACTGAGGTTACATGGGATAGATTTTTAGAGGCCTTTAATGAACAGTACATCCCACGCACTGAACAGACCAGGTTGAAGATCGAGTTTTTGAGCTTGACTCAGGGGACTATGATGGTAAATCAATATGAGTCGAAGTTCATTTCTTTAAGCAGATTTGACCCTGAAGTCTTAAGGAGTGAAGGACATAAGATCTACCGATTCATAGAAGGATTGAAGTCTCCTATCAGATCGAAGTTATATCCTATGGATATCACTACTTATAATGAGGCAGTCCGTAAGGCTCAGTTATGTGAGCAAGACTATGATTTTCATCATGCTGATTTTCGAGCCAAGGGTAAAGGCAAAGAACCAATGAAGCGGAAGTCAGATGACAGAGCCTCTAGTGACAGATATCGATTTAGGAAAAGTAGACCATATGAAAGAGCTTCGACAAGGACTCCTCGATCTACCGGGATTAAGATAACTGATGAAAGATCCCGATATTCAACTGGCAGTACCGCGAGCTCGCCGAAGAGTGTGACGCAAAAATGCGAGCATTGCGAGAGATTCCATGGGTCACAGCCATGTCTTATGGCGAGCGGGGCTTGTTTTTAGTGTGGCGAGAGGGGACACATGATTAAAGATTGTCCCAAGATTTCTAAGAGAGTATCTGAAGAATCGGAAAGGACCACCCAACCACAGCCTAAGGCCACAGCTGCTGAGAAGGGAAAGAAAGCTGTGACTCAAGGACGAGTATTTGCTATAGACGAGGAGTCTACCGATGCTTCATCCAAGGTGATTAAGGGTAAGATTCACCTCTTTGATATAAGTGTTACTACATTATTTGATCCAGGCTCTATGCACTCCTTTGTTTCTCCCATAATTGCTATGAGATTACTTGTGGAACCAGAGCCTTTAGGACATTTGTTACAAATAAGCACACCATTTAGGGAATCCCAGATGACAAACATAGTGTATCATAATTGTAAGCTACGGGTAAGAGAGAGAGAATTGATAGCTGACCTAATCCTACTGAATATGTATGGATTTGATGTCATATTAGGAATGGATTAGTTAGCTAAGAATCATGTGATATTGGATTGTTATGCTAAAAGTGTGATCTTCTCTTCTCCTGTTAGCTATGTTGTAAATTTTGCAAATGTTTAATACAAAAAAAAAGTATGTTTATTAATTGATTTATTTGTAAACGAAATTAATAGAGAATATATTTGTTATGTGAAGGATTTATAGCATATGTGGTGGACGTAGAAAGGAAACGTCCCGAACTTCATGAAATTCCAATAGCCAATGAGTTTCCAGGTTTGTTTTCGGACGATCTTCCAGGACTTCCTCCGGATAGGGAAATCGAGTTTACTATCGATTTGGTGCCAGGAACTGAGCCCATTTCGAGACCACCCTATCGGATGGCACTAGTAGAATTGGAAGAACTTAAGAGGCAGCTTCAAGAGTTACTAGATAAGGGGTTTATACGACCAAGCGTATCCCCATGGGGTGCTCCTGTGCTATTTGTCCGGAAGAAGGACAGCAGCTTGAGGCTTTGTATTGATTATCGATGGTTGAATAAGGTGACAATCAAGAACAAGTACCCTCTTCCCAGGATTGACGATCTCTTTGATCAGCTTCAGGGTGCACAAGTCTTCTCCAAGATAGACTTGAGATTGGGATATCATCAATTGAAGATCCGAAGTGAAGATATCCCTAAGACTGCATTCAGGACACGGTATGGTCACTACGAATTCCTAGTGATGCCGTTTGGTTTAACCAATGCACCCGCGGCTTTTATGAACTTGATGAATGATGTGTTCAAACAGTATTTAGACCAGTTTGTCATTGTTTTTATTGATGACATATTGGTGTATTCAAGATCATGGGAAGAGCATGAGCAGCATTTGAGGATAGTTCTACAAACCCTCAAGGATCGGGGATTATATGCCAAGCTAAGTAAGTGTGAGTTTTGGCTAGATCAAATATCCTTTTTGGGTCACATAATCAATAAAGACGGAGTTTCGGTCGATCCATCGAAGATTGAAGCTGTGGTGCAATGGGAGAGACCGAAAACAGTGACGGAGATTAGGAGTTTCTTGCATCTAGCATGCTATTATCGACGATTTGTAGAGGGTTTTTCGAGGTTAGTTGCTCCCTTGACGTGCTTAACGCGCAAAGAGGTGAAGTTTGAATGAAATGATGCCTGCGAGCGCAGTTTCCAAGAGTTGAAGCGCAGGTTAACTACTGCACCTATTCTCACCATTCCTAGTGGTTCTGGAGGATTTTCCGTATATAGTGATGCCTCTGCACAAGGTCTAGGTTGTGTGCTAATGCAACATGGTAAGGTAGTTGCATATGGTTCTCGTCAATTAAAGGACCATGAGAAGAACTACCCGACTCATGATTTGGAGTTAGCGGCAGTGATGTTTGCTCTAAAGACTTGGAGGCATTACTTGTATGGTGAGAAATTTCAGATTTTTACAGATCATTAAAGTTTGAAGTACTTGTTCTCTCAGAGGGAATTGAATATGAGACAGAGGAGATAGCTCGAGCTTTTGAAGGATTATGATTGTGAGATCCTATACCACCCGAGAAAAGCCAATGTGGTGGCAGATGCTCTGAGTAGGAAGCATATGGCGATAGTATCATACATGATGGTAAGAGAATATGAGCTACTTGAGCAGTTTGCAAGCCTCAATCTTAATGTTGTACCTTATGAGCATTTTGGAATGATAGCTAGTTTGATAATTGAGCCGGAGTTGATGGATAGGATTCGGCTTGCTCAGAGGGAAGATGATCGGTGTATTGAGGCTAGGGATGGGATCCAATCAGGTATGCTCTCAGAGTTTGATGTTGGTAGTGATGGAATTTTGAGGTATAATAATCGTATATGTGTTCCTAAGGATAAGGAGTTGAAGAAGTTAATTTTGACTGAAGCACACTCCACTAAGTATACTTTGCATCCAGGAAATACGAAGATGTATCATAATCTTCGCAAGGTGTATTGGTGGACTGGCATGAAAAGAGACATAGCAGAGTTTGTGGCAAAGTTTCTCACGTGCCAGCAGGTTAAGGTAGAGCACCAAAGACCAGCAGGTTTACTACATCCTCTACCTATACCTATGTGGAAGTGGGAGCACATTACGATGGATTTTGTCATGGGACTACCTCGAACGAGGAGGAATCATGATGGTATTTGGGTCATTGTGGACCGTTTAACTAAGTCAGCTCACTTCCTGCCTATGAAGTCTACAGATATACTTAGTGCTTTGGCAGATTTGTATGTGAAAGAAGTTGTTAGACTACATGGAGTTCTAGTGAGCATTACATCTGACAGAGATTCCAGGTTCACTTCTCATTTCTGGGAACATTTCCAAGAGGCCATGGGATCTCAGTTAAATTTTAGCACGGCTTTTCATCCACAGACTGATGGTCAGTCCGAGCGCACCATTCAGACGCTCGAGGATATGTTGAGAGCTTGTGCTTTGGATTTTAAAGGCTCCTGGGATGATCATCTGCCATTGGCTGAGTTTGCATACAATAATAGTTACCATGCAAGTATCGGGATGGCACCATATGAAGCTCTATATGGTAGAAGGTGTCGATCTCCGATTGGGTAGGAAGAAGTGGGCGAGCGTAAGTTATTAGCTCCAGACTTAGTCGAGCAAGCCTCTGAGGATGTTAAGTTAATTTGCCAAAGACTTAAGACAGCTCAGAGCCGACAAAAGAGTTATGCAGATGCTCGACGGAGACCACTCGAGTTTTTGGTTGGGGATTCGGTATTTTTGAAAGTTTCTCCATCCAAAAGTATCATGAGATTTGGCCAAAAAGGTAAACTTAGTCCTCGTTACATAGGGCCATTTGAAGTCCTAGATCAAGTCGGAGATGTTGCATATAGGTTGGCACTACCTCTGGAGCTATCGGGAGTACATAATGTTTTCCATGTGTCGATGCTTCGGAAGTATAATCCGGATCCATCTCATGTCATTGAATATGAGCCCTTAGAGATTTGGGAAGACATGAGTTATGTGGAGAAGCCGGTTCGGATTTTGGATAGAAAGGAGAAAGTGCTAAGGTCTAAGACGATTCCCCTAGTCAAAATTCTCTGGCAATACCATACCATGGAAGAAGCTACATGGGAGCTAGAGAGCTTAATGAAGGAAAGGTATCCAGAGCTATTTGAGTAGTAACCCGATTTAAATTTGGAGAACCAAATTTCTAAAGGTGGGGAGAATGTGAAATCCCCAATTTCATGTAATTCCTCCATAATTGTAAAATGTTTTAAGCTGAAAGAATTAAATAAATATGAAAATTTGATGTATAAAGATTATATGAGATATAGATGGAATAAAAAGGAATTGAGGGTCAAAGGGTCAATGGCCGAGTTGGTTAAGAAATTAATATCAGAATTTTGTAATTAAAGGAGATGTGGCTGACCAATAGAAGAAAGAAGACCAATTAAGATGGTCAATTAGTCAAAAAGGGTTAATGAGATGGTCAATGGCTGAGATGAGATGGAAAAGGAGATAATCATGCATTAAATGCATTAAATGAAAGGTAGCTTAGTCATCTTCACCATCAAGGATCGGCAGCAACCTCATTTCCAGCCCTTCCCTCTTATTTCCATCCAACTTTCCTCTTAAGTTTCCATTTTACTCACCTTGACAAACCACCATTGCCTGTCACCGAATCGCTAAGTCTCCTTAACGAAAAACGATCCTCATCACTAGCTCTTTCTATGTCTATAATATGGAAGGCTGAAACAAAGTCTTTGAGGAGATCAGAATTTCTGTTATTTTGGCTATTGACAAAGGTAAGGATAGAAGTTGATTCTTTCAATTCTATCTATGATTTGGAGTTAAGTGATGTGGGTATAGTATACTTATGGTGTTGAAATGAAAGAAAACTAAAGGTTTCAATTAATATGAATTATGCAATTTTGAAGAAGTGAAGGAAAAGAATCGGTGCAACCAAGTGATTTACGTCTCCGAAGTGAATTGAGGTAAGGAATATATGTAACGGACGTAGGGTGACTATGTCCGCATGTTTTAAATGTTTTGGGATGAAACAAAAGCTGGTGTAAGTGCAGGAAATGTAAAATTCACGGTTTTCGCCCAGTTACGATTTGGCTCGGGGCAGCCGACTACCCTAAATAGCAGCCAACTGCTCAGAGACAGTCGTGACGTAACTTTTTCCGAAACCGACTTAGAGCAGCCGACTGCCCTATATAGCAGTCGACTGCCATTTTTCCAGAAGCTTTCTGTTTGCAAACCAGTCGACCGCTAAAGAGCTAGTCGACTACATTTTTTCGAGAAACATTCTGTTTGCGGGCCAGTCGACTGCCCTATTTTAGCAATCAACTGCCCTACTTGCATCTGAAAATTAAATATTTTAAATGGAAAAAAAATAAAATTTATTGAATATTTTTATACTATAGCAGTCGACTGCCCTAAAAGAGCAGTCAACTGCCCCCTTTGAAAAATAATAATTTTTAATTTATTTATATAAATGTATTTGGATTATCATTAAAGTATATAAGAAGGGTTATGAATATCCATGGTTTTACAAGAATGAGTTTTACTACCCAATATTTTGAGATTAACGACTCCATTGGTGATCATGCATATTACTTGCTTATTTGTATTTGGCTGGGGGACTCTAGTCAAGCCCTCAGTACCACGGGTGTCACCTAACTAGTACACATTGTGGAATATTGACAATGGCCATTAGTCCTTTATATGTGTTTGGCTTAAGGGAGGATCCCTGGCCCATACGTGGGTACGCCACTTTATTTGGTGCATGATTCTATGGGATGTTGACGGTCTCCCCCTATTTGAAGACTATTTGTATATGTAATTTCAAGTTATTTGACATATATATGTGAAAGTATTTGAGTTATTTGAATACATGCAAGTGACTTCATATGATTTTGTCATGTGTTATATGGTATTTGATGAACTTATATGTTATATGTTTTTACAAGAATATTACATGACATTATAGAGCCAAGCAAGAAAACTGCATATAGTGGCATAGTACACTCTTTTATGTATATTTCTTACTGAGCGTAAACTCACTACTTTACAATATTTTTCATCCAGATTATTTGCAGTGAAGTCTGCTCTTGGTAGAGGAGCATATATTTGGACTATACGATATTCCTTCGAGGTTAACTTCCAATCCCTTGAAGGTAGATACATTTTGGTTATGTAATTCAAACTATAGTACAGTGATGTATATTATACACATTGGGGATGTAAATTGTTAAAGAGATTAGTATGTAATTTATATTAGAGTTTTAGACTTATGTGAAGGATGATCCTGTATATGCATGAGAGATATCTTGTCATCGTAAATAGCAGCGCTATGTTAAATAATAGAATATAAGATATGAGAAAGAAAGAGGATACACTGTCAAACAGCCTAACCAAATCTTATGGGAAAGAAAAAGTTAGTTAGTATTTGGGAGTGACGAGGATGTCACAAAACCAGAGGGAAAGGGCTGGAAATGGGGCTGGCGTAGGGTGATGGCTGATGGTGAGGGTGATGAGTCATGCAACATGCATTAATTGCATGCTTTATCCTCTCATCTCAGCCATTAATCCTCTAATTGACTATTTGACCCATTTAATTTCTCCTTTCCTCCTCCTCATCTCAGCCATTCATCCATTTAATTACCAAATAAAAATCTGATTTTATTTTCTTTTCTACTTCAATTATTTTCCTGATATTGACATAATTTATTTGACTTATTGACATTAAATTTTATTATTTCTTCTATATTCCATACATCATTCATACATCATTTATACTTCAATTACACATCAACTTCATGTTTATTTAATCATATGGATTTGAAATTCTTTACAAACTGGAGGAATTACATGAAAATTGGGGATTTCATAATATATCACATATATACATATTATATATATACCTAAATGTATAATAATATGCATATGTATTTATTTAAAAATATATATTTTATATATGGATATTTAAATATATATTAATATACCCATTTTATTCCTTATAATTTGGATCCCATAATGTCCAAGTTCAATTCCTCCAATTCGTCACTTCATGACTTCTAGGAAATTCCAAAAATAATTCGATCTCATAAATAAATTTATTTATTTATTTTCGCTTATCTATTTATATAAAAATTAAATTTCCAGATAATTAATATCCAAAAATAGAAAATTTTCGGTTGTCACAGTAAGAAGGAAGGTGACATCGACAAACGGCCTAACCATTATAAGAAATTGAAAAAGTTAATTGGTATTTGAAAGTAAACCGGATGTTACACATATAATATAAGAACTATTCGTTTAGGAATTCAAAGTTTGACTTTTAAGTTTAAATTTAAAAATAATTTTAAAGCATATTATTAAGAAAATTTAAATTAATAAATTTAAATTAACTCATAAAAATAAATTAATGTTAAAAATCTTAATTAAAATACTTACTGAATTAATTTAATTAAGTATTATATTAATAATAAATATTTTATAAATAAAATTGTATATAATAATATTTAAAAATTATTATTTGTAATCTTATTAAGGTAGTAGGGTACCCTAACATCACTACTTGAACCCATGATGGGCCGTAAAACTACTACACGAATCCTACCGAACCTGATTATTAACTACCTTAACCCTATTTAATCAAGTCGAATAATATAGGATACCCGTTTATAAGGTACCCATTTACATCCCTATTCTTATCCATTTGAGTGACAAACTTCAAGTCCCAAGAAATGAGAGGAAGAAATTGATTTGTAGGTAAAGGAAAGCATAAATATTACGTATCCCAATGATAGCAATCTAATTTGCTTTGAGTAGAAAGAAACTATATTCTTTCAAGAAGTGAGCTTCATGTCCAATTGAGTGACAAACCTTGAGCTCTAAGAAAATGAGAGGAAGAATAGGTAAACAAAAACGTCAATATCGTATATCCCAATGAGAACAATCTAATGAGCTTGGTTATTCAAGGAAAGAAACTATATTGTTTCAAGAAACGAGTTTCTTGTCCGTTTGAGTGACAAATCTTGAGCCCCAAGAAAATGAGAGGATGAAATTGATTTGTAAGGAAACAAAAAGCATTAATATTATGTATCTTTGTGATTTTGATCTTTCTCTGTTTACATCTCATTGCATAATTGTTAAATCATGTTTTGAATGTCAATAAAATGAGGGAAAAACTTCAATAATCACAATATAAATTAATGATATGATTACCGGAACAATGAATCAAAATCGTCTATTTATAATTCCCATCTTGACATCTAGATGGTTCATCTATTTGAAATTAATATAATTTGTAGATAGTATAATTCAACATATAGACGGTATCATCAATTTGAAATTGATATAATTTGTGTATGGTATAATTTACAATTCAATTCTTAAGGCATGGTTTTATAGAGATCAAAATAACAGGAAAAAAAAACTTGCACCCAAATAAATTTTTAAGTTTTAATGGGTATCTTTAATTTTTAATATATATTTAACTAAATTTTTTATTGAAATAAAAACTCTAATGATGATAATGATAATAATTCAAATAAATTCTTTAACTTGTATTGAAGTTAGAATTTGAATACAAATCAAAACAATTAAAACTTATAAAAAAATGAAATAAATAAAATAGTACTTTAAAAATATTAAAAGAATTTTTTCAGCTATAAAATGTATCGTTTGTTCGAGTACCAGATACTTTTGTTTTTGGTGCAAGTATCCCGATACATTTTATTAATCTTTTAATGGATGCGGGAAAATATTTTCATTACGATATTCTCGTGGGAAAGCAGATTCTATTGTCAAATCTATGCACTTGGAAGTGTATCGTGCACATTTGTCAAAATAATTATGTTATGAATATTCAAATTATATCACGCTATGTTATATTATATATCTATATATAAGCTTTACATCTTATCTTAGATAGACATCTCAAATTGCCGCCCAAACCTAGTCATTCATTTCACCCGCCAGTGACTTCCTCCTCATGCACCCAACAAGCAGTGACGTTAACTTCCAAGTTGAAAAATAATCAACAAAAAAAGAGAACTTGTTAACGTTTTTCGGCAAGATGATTTAAAAGTCTGTCCATCCTCCAGCACAATAAAATTCGTCACTGTTTTTCTGCATTTTGTCCTCGTCCACGCCCACTGCGTCCCCGGGCACCTCGAGCACGCACCACTGGCCTTCCACGACCTCTGGTTGAAGCAAGCACTCCGGCCTGCCTCAGCATGGCTCTTTCTCTAGCTCGCTCTTGGAGATTTACAATAGTTGAGGTTGTACTTACAGGAGACGTCTGTTTTACATCCTCTGCTTCGGGTGCAGCGCTTGAACCACCAATGTGTTTAGAGATCTCCACATCTGGTGCAGCACCTGTTGAAGCAGCCTCGTTACTGGCCAAGGCAGCTTCGGGAATTTGATAAGTCTCCACAGCAGTCTGGTCATTACCATCATTTGACTTGTCAAATCCTTCGGGAACAATCTCTTCAGCTGCATCACCTTCATCATTCTTCTCGTCATTTACAATATCAGGAGAGTTATCGTCGTCTGCCGCTGCAGTAACTAGAGGTTCATCATCAGCCCTAGAAGGTGAAGCCACAGGAGATGAAACTAGCTCTGGCTGACCATCCCCAATTTCAGAGCTTCCCACCACATTGTGCACATCGGCGCCTCCAATATCTGCAGCTACCTCAGGGACCAGTTCTCCTTCTTCCCTCTCACTCTCAGTTTCTAGCAGGGGCTGTTGGCAATCTTGTTCAGCCAGATTCTTTGATTCATCATCAAGAGGCATCTCGTTTACACTTGGCTTATCAAAGATCTCATCTAAAATGTTTTTATTTTCCGGCAATTCGACCTCATTCCTGCCATCAACTAGGGGTTCTTTTGGTTCTTCAAATTTTTCCTCCATTGTGTCAGCCTCTTCCTTCTCCACATCAACAACCTCCTCAGTAGATCCTCGAGTTACATCAACATTATCATAAGTTTCTTCAGTTGCTTGTGGACAACCAAGATTTTCAGAAAGAGCACCAGCTTGAACTTCAGAAGCCTCCGTTGCAGAATCTGAACCCTTAGATTTCTTGAGAACTGGTACAGCCACGTCAGTATTCATCTCTCCTGGAACTGGTAAATCCTCAGACAACTCAGAGGCAGCAGGAGCTAGACGTTTGCGAAATGATTGTTGATTTTGTTGAGTTAGAGTTCCTTGAGCATCGCCATCATGAGATGTAGCTTCTGACATCTCAACATCACTTTGTAGCTCTTCTATTTTAACAAAACGTGGACGGACAAGCTTCCTTCCTGTTTTACGTGTTTCGATATTGGTTTTAGGCAAAATAGATCTCCTATCCTCTAATGCTTTAGCTGGTTGATAGTGACTTGTTACAGGAGCAGTAGGGGATGCAATAACAGGGCCCTGATCTGAAACTGCTGTGCCTGAATGAAATGGACTTGTCACACCAAGATCTCAGAAAGAAAATACAAATGAAGTCATAATTTTCGGAAAAAAGAAAACCTGTAAATGTGGGTGTGGGTGCAGAAGTGTCAGCTGAAGGAACATCTCCGGAGATGGAGCCAGTTCCAAGCTCAATCAGAATTGATCGTGCTACTCTTTCGAAATCCTCTGTAGCAGATAAATAAGGAGAAGCATGATCATCAGAGATGGTGCCAGAAAGAAGCTGAATCACTGAGGTACCCTGTAAAAATTAAATCCAGTATGAGATCTGAATCACAATATGAACACTAAAGTATTTAATATACAAACAACTATGGTTCCATTTTTCATATTTAGATTTATTCTTCAAGACGTGAAACCAATGCTTAACTGCTAAAACCATAGGAGTAATGGACGACACTAAAATCAAAATCCCAACAGTCATACTTAGTATCTGAAAATGAAGAAAGGTCGGCAACCAAGCAAACAAAAAGAGAAATGCAAATGGGTGCGAAATGAAAGGAAAGGCAAGAAAACAGAAGGAAAAGGGAAAGGAACACCAATTGGCTGGCGTTCAGAGCTATCAAAGTAAGGCCAGGTAACGGAAATATGAAGCAAGTCAACAATGAGAAGTTGAGATAGTGTAACATATAGTCAATGGGAGAGAAACAAAGAGCTGATATGTCAAAAGAAGGAAATGGAGAAGGAGAAATAAAAGATAACAGAAAAAAAGTCTTAAGAGAGGACATTTAACCATAATGAGTCATTATTAACTTTCAGATGACATCGCAGTGGGTTTAAAAATGTACACAGATCAACTAATCGTGTTAATGGTCAAAGGGGGTAAAGTGGCCTTTTGAAACAAGAGGAGGTTTTAGGACTTTGAATGTTTTAAGGGGTTTTTAGAATTCACCCGTAAAAGAAAGAACTTGTTCACTTTTCTTCTATTTTATTTTCTCTATGTTAGGAAATAAAAGAAAGTGTGATTATGAATCCAATTTCTTTGATCTTTTACTATTTAGTCTGTGAGGGAAACCTTAATGCAATGATAAAGGTTGCTTCTTTGTGACCTGGAGATTATAGGTTCAAGCGGAAACAACCTCTCAATTAATATAGAGGAAAAGTTATATAGATATAACCCTCCTTAGACCCCACAATATGAGAGCCTTGTACACTGAGTTGCCCTTTTTTTTTTAACTATTTAGTCTGAATGTGAAAAGAAAAGACATGAAAAAAAAATTGAAATGTCAAAATGACTATTAGAAGGAACCAGAACCCTTTTACTGACAAAAACTAATTGAAATAAGCATCAAAACTTATTTTACCTCAGGAAGATTGCCTTCAGCATGTTTGAGCTTTTCTAGTTCTTCTGAGATGCGCTTCAATGCCTGCTGATACTTCTCAAGCTCGCTTAAAACAGTTGCTTTTCCCTGTAATACATTAACATAAGAGAGGAGAATACAAAAGCTAACATAAAAAGAGAGAAGTTACGAGCAAAATTATGTTGCTAATCTTAAAATGGTGAAATTCAAAGCACAATACTATGGTCCTGGTTGGGGGTGTAATAGATCAGAAACAGTACATTGCTCAAACTTGACAGAGTACTGTTTTTCTCGCTTGTGATAGTAGGCTCAAGAAAGAAACAAAGTTACTTGAGCATGCTCAATTAGACTTTCACCAAGTATAAATTATTCTGATTAAGCTCAAGCTAGATATTTGTACTCAAGTTGACATGCTTCTTCCTAAACAAATATTTTGTATAATTAGAGACATTTATATATAATATATATACACATATATTAAAAATATATTAAAATTTTAAATAGCTCAAGTAGGCTCAGGAGCTGCCCAAGCCATTAAGGTACTCGAACTCAGCTCACTTGATTACTCCAAGCTCATGCATAGTCTAACAATGACCAAGTCGATTTCAAATAGCTCAAAAATATATTAGCAATTGACAACCCTCTAGTTCATGAGGGCAAAATATGTTTAAAGAACAAATAGACAACCTTTTCGGTTTTCCTGACAGCTTCCATAATAGTCCGTTCACACTTTATACGCTTTGCTTTCTCATTCTGATGTTCATCCTTTTCTTTCTTCAACTCTTCTCTTTGCCTCTCAACAGTTTTCTCCAGAATCTGTGTAAAATATTGTGGAAGGAAAAATTTCTGACAAACTGGAAAAAGAAAGAACAAGGCAAAAGAAGAAGAATCAATTGAGCACCTGTATTCTAGTGTCTTTCTCCTCCTTTTCCTTCATTACCTGATCACCAATAATATCACTGCTGGACCTTCTACCTACTTTCAAGATTTCAAAAATTATCGACAAGTTACCCATATAATTTATCATATAACTCTAAGAAAAGTTCTACCTTGCTTCAATTCCTCAACCACTTTCAAAAGAGCTTGATTTTCTTTGTTCATTTGCTCCTTTTCTTTTGCTAAACTCTCAGCTCTCCTCTGCAAGATAAAACAATAAAGAAAAGACCTGTTAGGCAAAGAGACCAGTGAGAACACAAAAAGCGAAACCTGCAACTCCAATTCCCAAAACATTGTAGCTGTCAGCAAGAAAATACAAAAGTAATGATCTCCACTTTATCACAACCTTAAATTGAAGTGTAAGCTTCTTTTGCTTCTCGATGTCTGACTTTAGATTAGCCTACACATGGAATAACAAAGTAAAACACTTTTTTACTCCAAAAGCTGAAGTCTACAAGTTGATGGGCTAAATTACAGAGAAGTGGACACTAAAGTACCTCTAACTCCAAAATATCATTTAACTTTTTATCCTTCTCATTGAGCTCCAACTTGCTGTTTGCAAGATCTCGTTCCAATTTTGATATTGTATCCTGCTTCTTAGATAGAAGGTTTGAGATCTCCTCTATCTGAGCATCCTTCTCTTTCAACTTTTCCTGGAAAAAAAAAATGCACATTTATATCTTTATAAAACCTAAAGACAAGGCCTTATTTGTTGACATCCGAAAATGTCTCATTTGTGTATATTTGATCTGACAAATTACGAAAAGGTTATACTTTACCACCTTTTTTCGGTGATTTTTATGTAATTTTGACAAATTTCAAAAATAGGCTAAACTTCAATAAGCTTTTTAGCTATCTTTTTACATAATTTTGACAAAATCAAAGAGAGAAACAAAAATATTAAAATGTTTATTCTATTTTTATTTTGTAATTCTTACAATTTATATAAAAAATATTACCTATTTTCATTCTATTCTTCTGTAGTTTTGACAAATTAAAAAAAAAGTATAATAAATTTTTCATTTTTCTTTTCTATAATTTTAATAAATTACAGAAAAAAATTGAGTAGGCTCCACAAAATATTGTTGCTTTTATGAAATTTTTGGCTACTAGAGAAATGAGAATAGATGGGACAGAAGAGAGAGTACCTATAGGGAGAGAATGAGGCTTAAGGAAAAAGAACAAATAAAATAATATATGAAAATGAACAATAAAAAATCTAAAACTAAAAATATTGTTAAGGGTGAAAAAAAAAGTATGATTATATTAACTTTTCTTATTTTCAATCTTCCATTTTTTTCTCTCCCCTTTATTGCTTGTTTTCTTTTTTTTTTTAATTACTTCAATAAATTTTATGTAGTTTGTAACAAATTGAAAGGAGAAAAAACACTAATCACTTATGTTTCTTTTTTATTTGTCTTCACAAAAATTATAACTCATAGACATACTATAAAAAATTTATCACCTGCGGCAACATTCTAGCATTTACTAGAAAGAATTCAACTAAAACACAACAGCATGAATTAATTAAAAATTATAACTGCTAAGTATAACAAATCAATAGATCTGATGATCAGTCAATTCAAAATACCTTAAACTCAGCATACCAGTTCCAAGTTCATTTTTTTCTCTTTTAGCATAGCATAGAAGTAACTTCTTTAAGCACGTAATTTTCAGCAGAAATTTCAAGAGTTCTACTATACAAATTCAATGTAGCATATTCTGTTTCTCAGAAAAATTTAAGTGCAAAACAGCAAAGTTTAAAATATAATGTTAGAATCAAGTATTAGTCATCGTATTCTGACCCATAAAGGCCTCAAAAGAAATGCAAATAGATACACTGAAATCTTGAAAGATTCCACTTTCAGCAAGAAGAAAATAAATTACGTAAAGGAACCAAGGAAAAAAAAAATTTATGTTACATGTCAAGCAGGTCCAAAACTCTGCCTGTGTGAATTAACGCAGCCGGTCCCAAGCCCAGGTAAAGGAGGAGGGTGGTGGTAGGTTTGGACAACCAGCCTTAAAAACTAGTCCAATCTCATGAAATGAACCAACATTAGAACATCGTTGGGACGTCCCCTACTTAGCGACGCGCTGCATCAGAGCCCGGGTGTAGTGAAAAGTGGGCAAGGGTTGCTAGGTTGTCGCCTGGAAGCGACAAGCCACATCGACGCTTGGATGTGGTGTTAAATAGGCAAAGGTTCCCACACCACAATGAACAGGAGTGGGTAAAGAAGTTAGTCCATAACCATAACCATAAGCTTAGATTAGGATCTTGGAATATAGGTACGCTTAGTGGTAAGTTAGCTGAGATTTGTGAGGTTATGAGTAGGAGGAGGGTTAACATCTTGTGTCTTCAAGAGACCAAATGGGTTGGGGAAAAGGCAAGAGAGATAGCAACTTGGCAATATAAGCTTTGGTACACAGGGAAAGATAGAGACCGAAATGGAGGAGGTATCATTATAGATAAAGAGTACCATAAGGATGTTTTACAGATTAGGAGACAAGGGGATAGGATTATTTTGGTTAAGCTAGTTCTAAGAGAAGAGGTGTTGAATGTCATTAGCGTGTATGCACCCTAGATAGGATTTGATGAGGTTAGTAAACGACTGTTTTAGGAGGATTTAAATAAGGTAGTACAAAAAGTACCTCTAGGAGAAAACCTTTTTATTGGCGGCGATCTTAATGGAAATGTAGGTACAAGTAGAGAGGGTTTTGAGAGCGTACATTGGTGTTTTAGTTATGGTGTAAGAAACGAGGGTGGGGATGCTATCTTAGATTTTGCTTTATCTTATGACCTAATTCTAGTAAACACATTGTTTAAGAAGAGAGATTCTCATCTTATAACCTTTAGAAGTGGACCAAGAGCAAGTCAGATAGATTTTTTTTTAACTAAGAGTAGCGATAGATGTAGATGTTTGGATTGTAAGGTTATCCCAGGTGAGAGTGTTACCGCGCAACATAGACTCCTAGTTCTAGATATGAAGATAGATAGACGACATCGAAGAAACCAACAAAAAGGAATTGAAAGGATTCGATGGTGGAAGCTAAAAGAAGATTGTCATACAACATGTAGAGATAGATGGATTCAAAAAGAGGATTGGATAATAGAAGAGAACCCAAATGTAATGTGGAATAAGATGGCAAAATGCATTTGGGAAGTGGGTAAAGAGACATTAGGAGTACCATACAGAAGAGTGCCGACTGGAAAGGACGCAACATGGTGGACTACAGCAGTAAAAGATGCTATAAAGACTAAGCGAGAGCATTACAAGGCTTTGAAGAAGAACAATACAGAAGAGAATTTTATGGAATATAAGTTAGCAAAAAAGGAGGCAAAGAAGGCTGTGGCAGAAGCTAAGACGAAAGTTGCGAAAGAGATTTACGACAAGTTGAACACAAAGGAGGGAGAGAAAAAGATATACAGATTGGCAAGAGCAAGAGAAAGGAGTCGCGACCTAGGAAGCGTGAAATGTATTAAGGATGAGCATCAAAGAACTCTCATAAAAAACAATGACATTACGGATAGATGGCATGATTATTTTGACAAATTATTTAATGACAGACAAAAAAAAATTTTGGATAATATCTCAGTGCCTCTCAAAGATTTAAACCGATGCTTTATGCGTAGAATCAAAGACAGAGGTAAAAGAGGCACTAAAAATGATGGAAGAACAGAAAAGCTGTTGGACTTAATGACATCCAAATTGAAGTTTGGAAATGCCTTGGAGATGTAAGAGTTAGGTGGTTGACAAATCTATTTAATAAGATTTGACGCACTAACAAAATGCCGGAGGAATGGAGGAAGAGTGTCTTGATACCTCTATATAAGAAGAGAGATATTCAAAGTTGTCCCAACTACCGAGGCATAAAATTGATGAGTCGCACGATGAAACTATGGGAGAGAGTGATAGAACGGAGATTAATAAAGAATGTAGAGATATTGGAGAATTAATTTGGTTTTATGCCGGGTCGATCAACTATGGAGGCAATATATTTGCTTAGACAACTTATGAAACGCTCTCGAGTAATGGGTAAAGATCTCTATATGGTCTTTATAGATTTGGAGAAAGCATATGATAAAGTGCCTAAGGAGGTACTATGGTAGTCCTTAATGAAGAAAAAAGTTCCTTTGAAATATATTGAACTAATTAAGAACATTTATAGAGATGCAAGGACACATGTGAGAACAGGTGGATGGCAAACAAGTGAATTTCCTATCACAGTGGGATTACACCAAAGGTCAGCGTTGAGTCCATTCTTGTTTGCGATTGTTATGGACGAACTAACAAAATCCATCCAGGACAAGATGCCTTGGTGTATGATGTTTGCAGATGATATTGTCCTATGTGCGAAAACTAGAGCGGAGATCAATGCAAAGTTGGAATTATGGAAACAAACGAAATCAAAATGATTTAAACTAAGTAGAGTGAAGACTGAATACATGGAGTGTAAATTCAATTCTAACCGAGAGAAAGAGCATGATGTAATGACGTTAGATGGGGCGGTGATACCTAAGTGGAACCATTTTCGATATATGAGATCGATAGTACAAATGGATGGAGAAATTGATGGTGATGTGACCTATAGAATCCAGGCTGAATGGAGTAAGTGAAGAAGTGCTACAGGTGTGTTGTGCAATAAAGAAATTCCTATATGGTTGAAAGGCAAATTTTATAAGACGGTTGTTAGACCAACATTGTTATATGATAGTGAATGTTAGGCGACTAAGAGGCTACATACACAAAAGATGTGCGTAACAGAAATGCAAATGTTACAGTGGATATGTGGATATACAAGAAATGATAGAATGAGAAATGATGATATTCGTAAGATGGTTGGAGTACCTATCGAAGACAAAATGTGTGAAAATCGTTTACATTGGTTTGGATACGTAAGACGTAGACCTGTAGATTCTCCAGTTAGGAGAATAGCGGCTATGGATGTTGAGAGAAGGGTTAAAACTAGTGGAAAACCGAAAAAGACTTGGAAAGAAGTAGTTTGGAAAGATATGGAAGTTTTAGAATTGGATGAGCAAATGGCCTTGGATAGGAATCTATGGAGGAGGAGAAAATATATGGACAATCTAACGTGAATTCAGATATTGGTTCATATAGCCTATCCCAATCTCTTGGGATAAAGGCTATGATGATGATGTCAAGCAGGTCCAAATTAAGCTATTAACTATTCTGTCCTTATAACTTAAAGAAAATTGACAGTTAAAAACACATATAGCATATAGCAAAATCTTTATCAGAAAAAAAGACTCAGAAAAGGGATAAAAAAAAAAAGATAACATTAACTGTTAATAGAAAAAAGCAAAAGATCAGATCTGTCGGTATCAAAGGAATAACTCAAATGATTAATTAAGAATTTAAAGAATGTTATTCTAAAAGTTCTCATTCACAAATGGAATCTAAAAGTTCTCATTCACAAATGGAATTGCAAATACTTAAAAGAGGGGGATAAA
This sequence comes from Heritiera fomes, assembly GCA_032173925.1. Taxonomy (NCBI): domain Eukaryota; kingdom Viridiplantae; phylum Streptophyta; class Magnoliopsida; order Malvales; family Malvaceae; genus Heritiera; species Heritiera fomes. The sequence goes on along the minus strand of JAPDPM010000002.1, from coordinate 31,676,195 downwards.
GCATTCATAAAAATTTAGCTCACCTCCTTCTGTTGAACATCATTTTTCAGACGATTATAGTCTTCCACATCAATGTTTTTACATCTCTCAAGTAACTTCACAAAAGTAGTAAATATTAGAATGTTGAAAGAAAGACGATCAAAATAACAGTTTAAAATTTAAAACTTGCGTTCATACCTCAGAGACCCTCTTTTCCAAGAGATCTCTCTCTGCCCGATGCATCTCACTTTCTCTTCTAGAAGCTTGAAGCTCAACCTGCCTCTCCATCAGCTGACTCTCTAAGGTTTCAGATTCAATCCTACTTTTCTGAGCTACCTCACGTAATTTCTACAAGTAAAACAAAGTAAGCTTGTAAAATAACATTTAATAAATAAACAAATAAATCCTGCTGAAACACAAAGCAACTACATTGAAAAATATTTTTTTCCCAGAAAGATCCTAGAGAGCCAGATTTCCCCGAGACATACCTGGCATTCTTCAAAATTGTGCTTGTTCTCCTCTCTAAGCTGCATGTTGCTTTCACGAAGTAAATTCATTTCCCTAATCTGCAAAGATTATAGTAATCTAATTATGAGGGCTGGCAAAAAATAAAATCTGCAAGACAGTGTAAAAGAAATAGGGTACAGTTGACATCAGGATAAACCACAAAAGCTAGGTCTCCGAAAGGGTATTGAAATTAACCCAAAATCAACAAATTTTGGAGTAAAAGTAAACTAACTAAAAACAGAAAAGCATGGATAGTCAAATGTCCCTAACACCACTACTTTGGAAAGAAGTAAAGCATAACCTGGTGTTGTAAAGACTTGATCTCTTCCTCTGTCATCAATACCGCTCTTGAATTGGCACGCTCAGCATTAAGTGTGGCTTGGGCAGTTTCTGCAGCCTTAAGAGCATTCTCAAGCTACAATGTAAATGCAAAAGGAAACTTAAGACATTAAACCATTCCATGACGAAAAAGAACTGTTATGCCATTATAAAGCCAACATCCTTAGTACATCAAACTCTTATCACAAAAATTGAACATGGAAAAGAGGATAAAGCACATCTGATGACATTTTTTAAGCAAAACCAATTAAAAAAAAAGCCACTAAAGATAAAATTTACATTTTACATCATCTCTCATTTCCCAAATCTCTTTTGAGCAAACAAAAAACAATTTGAAAAAACCACTTCCATACCTAGTAGCATCCCAATGTAAATAGAATCCATTAGCATCATAGTTAGGCAATTCAAGAATTAGAGTTTCTTGTAAAGAAAAAAAAATATTCCCTCATTCAGGGAAAAAAATCTTCCAAAAAAAATTAGAAAATAAATTTACAGAAAAGTAGTTCTCCATCCAAACAACCACAAAAATACAAACAGGTAGATAGAAACCCAGAATTGAATAAGACATAATACGCCTGCACAACATCAAAATATGCAATTCGGTTATTATTATGGAAGGGAATTACTAACTTGTGATTGCAACCGCAGCTTCTCCTGCTTCAACAAAGAAATCTCTGTTTCCGCCTGTTGAAAAGCAGAGAACATGAGAAAATAAAGGCAACGAGTGAAAGATGGAAATAGAGATAAATAAAAAAAATTACTATTTCTTTCGTCCGCCGGAGGTAAGTAACGACATTCTGCAAACCAGAATCACCAAGTGGATCTGGAATGGCACTTCCAGCAGAAAGTACAGAAGAACCACGATCTTTCTCAGCAAAATGAATGTGAAAAGCCTCAAGCCGACTGTGCAATATTTTGTTCTGAAGAACAAATATAATAAAGGATCATACCTAGAATATCATAAAACTGCATTTGTATACTCTATTTCACTAAAATAAAAGTGCAAAATAAATTTGAGTAGAAAAAAAAAGGAAAAAATATCCTTAAAAACCTCATTTCATGTTTAAGCAAATAGTAGCAGGAAGACATGCATCAACCTTTACAAGTTCCCTTTCTAGATGTTCCTAATAGATGTCTTATTTCTCAAAATTGTAAAATTAAAATGTACAACTTATGGTTGAAATTTTAAGGGGAAAATGACTTCTAGGTGCTAAACATTGTTACTCAAATCGATTTCAATTAACAAATAAATAATTCTAGGCAGACATGAGAACATGAGCAACTAATAATTAGTGCTTGATTTAACACCTGACTAGCCTAACCTGTAATTGTTGTGTCTGTATCTACCATTTGTTTGAATTAGCATGAAACCTATTAAGTTTCTGCAAGGAGAAATGTTGGTCTGGTGGTAAATTGCCTACTTGCCTATTCTTAAAAAATAATAGCTAGTTGCTCAGTGTTAAATGTTCCTTGGACCCAGAATATCGTCGTATGTAATCTTAGGAATAATGAGGAAAACACCTATTGTTGATGAGTTGAATTATATGACCTGGTACCTCTATCTACAAGTGGAGAAATTGAAATGACTACACCAGTGAGAAAGAATACAGCCTGGAAAGGCTTAAGGAGCAAGAAAATCAAGAAATAAACAGGAAAATTTCAACAACACTGACCTGTTCATTAAGTTCATCACATCTCTTCTCAACTTGTTTCCTTGATTCCTCAAGGATTGACTTCTCTGTCTCCCACTTAGCCTTAAGGTCAGCCTGAAAAGAACATATTCAGACAACAGTCATAATAATGCATTTACCAACATTCCTTACGGATTTTCAGCCAAAAGGAGAAAACTAACTCACAAAACCGGTTGATGAAGCTTAAATTCTGTATGATATAAGGCGAAAATTTTTTACTGAAGGGAACTAATTCAAAGCCCCCATCCTAAAATCCTAGATGAGGCCATAAGAATTTAAATACATGTTTACTAACATTTAAATGCATCATTTTTAATGTTATGCAAAAAGCTTACATCTTAATCGTAGATTCATTATATAGTTCTACTCGGTTGTCAATCATTTTCCTTTTGTTCTTGAAAGCCAGATGAAAAAAGAAATATATATATATATATATATATATATATATATCTCTCAAAAGAATTTATAAATTTAAATTTTGAATTTCCTGACAATCAGGAAAGCACATTTTTACATTTTATGCAATTATTATGCTCACATCGGTACTACTTTTTAACTATTTACTCACATTTTGGTTTCATAAAAATCTCAAAAAGCGTAAAAAGTAGACCCTTGACTTTTGAAGCATTTTACAAGTATTTCAATAAAAAAAAAGCTTCTCTTGGATGTCACCTAGTGTTAAATATTTTGAGTGACTGGCTTTTGACATGGTAGTAAATAGTTCAAGTTTGAATCCTATATGCTTCTACTTACTAAAGAACCGTTTGGCAATCAGGCTAGCAAAAATACCCTCCAATGAAGGAAAAACACAACACAAGAAATCTGTTTGGTTTTGGTCGTTAATTAGGTGTGCTTGGCCATAATGTGAAGCAAGCTCGAGTCAAAATGCCCCCATACTCTGGGGTTTGAGCAGCCCAATCATGGCTCCCCTTAACTTTCTTACTTTCGTACCCTGGTGTTGCAGCACTTCAGCACCCCTACTATCCCTCTATCATTTCATCTCCCACCACTGCAGTGTCTCAGTTATTACAAAAAATGCTGTTAAATCACAAGTATTTTCAATCACAATGCCATGCCACCTCATCACTCCAATCTGACCACTACCTAAATGCAAACTGTGAATATGGTTGGTAAATAATAACCACCTACCAGTTTCAACTTCTAGATTTTTTTGGCTTTTGGCATATTATTTTTGGATTTTCTTGAGTTTCCTATGATTCTCTAAATATCCAAACAAGGAATATAACAGATATATAAGATTAGAGGCAGCTATGATAGCCTACAGGTGTCAAAAGTTGAATATAAACAAAATGTTAAAAGTTACTTAAAAAAAAAAATAAAAAGAGTATATATGCTAGCAGGCCCTGCTAGTGTTACTTAGGGAGTGGAAATTATTTATACCAAGCCTTGATTAGCAAAGCTCATTTTCATTATTAATATTTTGATCCTTTTATTTTAACAGTACTTTTTCCATTGTTCATAACTCCTAATGACCTCTTATCTCACCACTTTTTACAACAACCAGCCATGATTGCTTCATCCCTTCATTTCTCTCTCTAACTAGACTGCTCTCTCTTCTTTTCTACTAAGTTCTGAAACCCCATAGTTCCTCTAATAATCTTCTTCATATCTGTGATCCTCTATAATTTCACATCTTACAGACATTTCACAAACTGAAATTTGTTATTGAGTTTATTTGAGACTCTAGGATCAATTGGTTTTGCAAGTGTTGATGTTAGTTATATGTGGTGCTTAGTGAGAATGGGTTGTGAAAGTAAAGGCTTAGCAGAAGATTTTGCACTTGATATTTCTTGTGTTCATGTGATTTTTCTTTTTGAGCTGAGCTTGAACCAAAGGTTCAAAACGCCACTTAAGCCCAAATGAGTTTAAGCTCCATGTCGGAGACACCATAAGCCTAAACACAGCCACACTTGACTGAGCTCATTCCATCCCCAAATTAAAAACAAAAGGATAAAAATTTCAACATGCAAAAAATAATAATAATAATAATAAAATAAAGTACATTTTCAGTCTTATGTGAATCTGCCAATTTACGCAACTCAGATGCCTCCCCCTGCAGTAAAGCCAATTCTTGCGATGTTTTAGTCAACTCCTGAATGGTCTCTGATTGTAGAATAACCTGTTCAAAAACGGTATCATCAAAGCAATAATCAAGAGCATTATATGATCCTCAACGATTGTCATTAAATATGATAATAAACGCTGTAAAAACTCAAAAAAATTCAGTGTAACCACCACATAGCTCAACACAAGATAGTCTGCCATGACAAGCATATGATTCGAACATTCCCTTCCAATCAAAGATCAAATTCAAGCCTAGCACACATAAGCTTTTATAGCCATTGCTTAATAGGAACGTCTAGAGATCAGAACCTACAAATTTCTAATCAAAGGAAAGTAATTTATAGAACAGGAAAATGCAGAACAGTTTAATTATATAGCAGAAACAAATCTAGGACATGAATATGCAGATATAAGACATATTATCATATTACCAGTGTTGTCAAAGCTGAAAGGCACCCTCAACAAATTAGGAACCCCTGTACTAATCCCGAGATAAAGTGCCAAAAAAGCGCTCATGCAAACATATATTTTTATCTAATAAAAATTAAAAATATAATTTGAAAGTTAACTCCACTACTCGTTTCCATTGCCCGATATTAGAAATTCAATTTATGGATAAAAAACAGCCAAGTATAACAGATACTTTGATTTACAAACCAACAATAGAGGGTGCTATGTTTCTTAAGATTCAAATGTAGGCACCACAACTACACTGCATATACTTAACCTCTATGGAGCAGCAACAATGATAAGATGATCAAGGAATGTGAAATGAGCAAGAGGAATCCTATAATAACCATTTCAGCAATTTTAAGAGGATACTTCCCATTTCATTAAGAACAATGCCCTAGAACTATCAGAACAATGACATAAATTAACAATGTCCACATCAATTGTCTTGTCAACTGCATGTGCATTGAGCAAACCTGTCTTTCATAATTGGCTTGAGCTGTACGCCACTTTTCATGCTCCTTCTCCAGGTTTTCTTTCATATGAGAAATTTGAATCTCCAATGCCATAATTTGAGAACTATATGCGAAAGACAGAATATCAGAAATCATAGAGAATTAAAATAACCACATAACATAAAGCCGAAAAGTTCCACCTTTTAACTGCAGTTTCCTCCTTTAAACTTGTAATTTCTGCTAACGCAGACGAAAGAGCCTCTTGCTTTCCTGCAGTTGCAGAGGCTACTTCCTCTGATTTCAATGAATATTCATTCTCAAGTTCAGAAACCCTCTCTCTAAGTGAACCGAGCTCAGCTTCTAAAGATTTCTTCAACTTTTCAGCCTACCGAATTAATATATATGTATATATATCAGCAAATCAATCACAAAAAAGTTCATCTGCCAAATGCTAAAGGGTCTATTTTGTGTTTAGTTTTTATGAAAACAGCAACAGAAAACATGTTTAGTAGTGTTTTTCTATTTTAAAAAATGAAAATTAAAGTTTCAAAATTATGGAAGCAAAAACTTCTTGTTTTCATTGTTTTCAAAAACATGTTTTTATCTGACACTTTTTATGATAATAAAATTAATATAATATTATATATTTTCATAATAAAACCAATAAAATTAAATTAAATATTCTTTAAATAAAATAATACTAAATTTTAAAATATAATAATTATTAATGGAAAATAAAATAAATTAACTTAGGCTTAACAGTCAAATACACTCACAACCCTTTGCACAAAATGAATATAAACCCTCAACTTTTAATTTATAGTTAAAGTCCATATACTTTTATTTTATTGGAAATAAACCATCTACACTTCAAAATAACACAATTAAGTAAAATAAATAAGAGGTTAGGGGTTTATACAGTTAAATTAAAAGTTGAGGGCTTATTTCTATTTTGTGCAAAAGATTAAAAGTATATTTGACTATTAAGCCTTTAAAATTAATATACTTATTTGAATATAAAAAAAAATGTAAAAAAATTGTAATATTACATAAAACTATGCTATTATAATATTATTTAATTTAAAATTATAAAATATTATGAATTTATTATACATTTTAAATAATATCATTTAACATAATTTTAATATCTTAATTATGAATATTAGTATTATGTACTATTATTTAATATAATTAATTATTCATTTACTAAACAATATTATTTAAAATTATATTATTTTTCAATTAAATTTAAAATATATCAATTTTACTCCTAATTAATTTAATATTAAGAAATAAATGAACACTTAACATTAAATAATATTATTTTATATGAAATTGAATATATTTAATAATTAACAAATTTATTATAAATTAATTAGTTGAATATATATTATTTCATAAATTAATATTATTAGAAGTACATTAAATAATATTATTGTATATAGTTTGTAATTTACTAATTCATATTATTATTTTATACATATTTTAAAATTTTATTTTGTGAATTGAGATATTCTATCTGAAACACTATAATTATTTGTTTTTAATATGTCACAACAATAAGTTCTGCGTTTTCAAAATATTAAAAGCAGAACAAAAACAAAAATTTACAAAACAAGAAACAAAAAACAGAAAAAAAAGACACAATCCCAAACAAACCCTAAATATTGCAAACAGTTTAATTATTTGTTTTTAATATGTAACAACATTAATCAAACATGTTTTGTGTTTTCAAAATATTAAAAACAAAACAAAAACAAAATTTTAGAAAACAAGAAAAAAAAAAAAGACACAATCCCAAACAAGCCCTAAATATTGCAAAATACCTCAATCTTGAAATTTTCATGTGCAAGCTCCATTTGCTTCAATGCAGCTTCATTCACTTGTGCTATGTTCTTATACTGCAAAGCCACATGTCAGACTATGACAATTTTTATTGCAACTAAAATCTGAAAAGCTCACAATGTAGACAGCAACCTGTAGCATGTGATCCCTGTTAGCTTTTAGTTCCTCCTTTAGTTTCTCAGCCTCTTCCTTTGTCATTGGCAATTCTGCCACCTGGCAGACATTTAGCCAAACCAGGGAAACCAACATTAGAGCCAAAATCAAAACAATAATAAATTCGTCAGCAGTGAAACTTGAGAGAACAACAGCACACAGAATTACACATCAAAAAAGACTTCAATTAAATGCAATCACAACTCAAATACAGCAACACATTTTAACCCAAAATTCAGAGAGGTAATTTAAGATGTTTTCTCAGCAAGCAAAAATATATATTTTACAGATCTAAGAAACATCAATTGACGTAGTCAAGTGAATAGACCTGATTCACTTGTTTTCAAGATTTTGATCAGATCAAGTCCAGATTCCATGAATACATTCAGGCCAAGTCAAGTTTTGACTTAGTTTTGATCAGGCTGTTTTCGGTATAAATTGTCCAAGTTTCAGGTTGCATCAGATATGGTTCTGCCTTTAGCTTTTTTCATCTGTAGCTTTATGTAACATAATTGGTCATACAACCATAGAGTAAACATAGCAGAATATGCAATTCTGAACAGAGAACTTCAACCCTACACATATGGTAGCTTTAAGCTAAATGAGAGATTTTCAATCCAATTAGATAATGCTAGATCAATGTAGCATATGTTAAAAGGTTAAATTGGTCGAGAGAATTTTTAACGCACAACATTTGTTAAGAATAGAGAATTCTCTCATATTGTTCTGATTTAAGACAATCGTGATAACAACTTACAAACACCAGAATCTTTAAAATGTCATCCTACAAGAAAAAGGATACGCATTCACATTGATTTCTAGGAGATATGCAACTAAAAGTTCAAAGTAGTATGCACAAAGAAAGTCATACTACTTTTTTTTCTTTTGACGAACAAAGAAAAAGCCTTCATAAAGGTATTAACAATTCTGTCCTTTGAATTGTATGCTGAATTTTATTTTGAGTAGCCTTTAAATAGCTGTACTTCCTTAATAATTGTTCTCTCAATTTTCTTCTGGATAAACGTAAATAGGTTGTTTAACAATTTACAAATATCGCTACAACGGTTTTGGCTGGGAAACAATTGCCAGAGTGGTCATACACAATGTAAATGGCAGAAAGCACAGGCAATGAAACATAATACATATCCCTCAGTGAGAACAGCCTTAAAGATAAATCAAAATGATAAATGAAAAAACACTGACCTTATTTGTTGAAATAGAGGATGTGCCAGTACCATCATCTATCGCCAAAATCTGCAACAGAATGCCAGTAAATAGTTGCCAAGAAAATCAAATTATATACAAAGAAGATATAATAAACAATGCAATTAATCCTTTATGAAAATGGAGGGAAAAATAGGAGCGAGAGAAGGAAGAACAGGAGCAAAAGCAGTAAAACAGTTTGGGAAAGAAAAAACAAGCCAGTTTTTTAACATTCTGCAAATATTGTATATTAGCAAATCAAACTTAACCACGAGTGATGGGAGATCAAGAGCATAACGCAGAGGGATAGAAGTATTTTGTGTTCTAAAATGTTTCTAATTCATAAAATGATTCCAAATCAATGTTCCATTGACAAAGTTACAAGACACAATGCCGAAGTAGACATGTTTAGAACTTGAGACTTCCAATATGAAGTTATAAAGTTCATACTTGGGAATGACTACCTAGAACAGAGGATCAGAAAATGATACCTCTAGTAGTGTAACCTCAGGGTCCATGGGCCTTGAATGTATAACATAAAAATAATTAGTTTCCATGGGCCTCATTTTCGTTTTCTAGCAACAAAACATTCAAATGATTGAAAACTAGACTACATAACAGTCAAGCTATAAAGAATGTCTTTCCCCAAATTGATCACTTGATGCATTCACAAATTGAAGCATTTTCTCCAATCCTTCAAAGCCACATGATACTTAACACAGTGACGTTGGATTTTATTACCATTTACTTAATCAATTTAACACTTTTTCTCTTTCAATTATTTAACAGATATATTGAGCATAGAAATTGGTAAAAGTTTTATTAGCAGTCAGCAGAGATCATAGAATAAAAAGCCAAAACTGCTCCAAGGCCCAACTTTGATCTCAAATATAAAATTGAAATCTATCACAGGTTACAGAGCTTTGAATAGAAAGAGAGTTTACCCCAACAATAGAAAAAGATAAACAAAATTTCAGGAAGTAGTCAAAGCAGAGTGTTTGAAGCTGAAAACAACACCTAAATGACCACTCTAAACAAGCAATGTAGCACAGAGGAAAAAACTGATGGAGAAATCTTTAAAAATATGGTACAAAAAACAGAAATGAAATAATAAACTTCAATTGGAGAAAACTTAGCATCTAAAGTGGTACTATGGTGCTTCGCTAACATAAAAAGGAAAAAATTACCTTATCAGAAGATTTAAGCTTTTTCTCCAGATCAGAGAGTCTCGCCTGATAAAAATATATTTTAAGAAAAACAATCAGACCAAAAACTCCTTTATAAGGAAAAATATTTCTCCAATGGGTGCAAAGGAATGCACATAAAACCCCTAGAGCAGATAAGAACAAGCAGCACAATAATTCAAATAGAAATGAAACTGTTCAAATTACCTCAGAAACGGCAGCTCTCGCCTCAGCAGCAGCACAAGCACGCAAAGCATTAGCAAGTTCTTTTCCTATATCTTCAACTTGTTTCATGGCATTTTTCAGAGTCTGCTCACGGCCAGACATGAGAGTACGAGCATTATCCCTCTCTTCTTGCACTTGTTTCTTAGCTTCAGCCCATTCTTTCTACAAAATTTAGTTGGTAAATATGATCAAGAAACGTGTTAGCATTTCTTGACAAAGTAGAATTATGTCAAAAAATAAATAAATAAATCTTTAAGAAAATATTTGACAATCATCTAAAACGAGATGCATCTGTGCAGTGCTAATAGATGTCACAGATATCCCATCCCAAACGCATTTCTAAACAGATGATAAGAAACAACAGACTTCCATGAAAATCTAAGCCCCCCCACCCCCCCACCCCCCCCCCCCCCCCCCCCCACACCCTTTTTTTTTCTTTTTCATGGAAAAAAGAATCAACTGCATCCCAAGGCACTAGGCGAAAAAAATAGCTGAATTGGAGCTGCATGCCACCCACACACACCCCAACCAAGTGGAGCATGCATGCATGCATCTCTGACCCAAACAGCACATGCACGCGCACACTGGTGTAGGTATGCAACATACAAACACACACAAGTGTGTGTGACACGTAGATATGCAAAAAAAAAAAATATCCGTCTTACGTCTTATGTATATTAAGTTTAAATATAATTTTGTAAAACACTCTAAATGCTGCTCCATTTAGTAGCCTAATATGTTTGATATGATTCTACGAAACATGCATAATTGTGACAGAATTTGGGTCCAATGGATATATTTTAGAATATCTTATTTCCACCCAGACTCTTTTCTATTATTGCCACTTGCTTCCATCTGAAACTTCCTGCACCAATGATAAAAATATTTTCATCATAATACCTAAAAGAGGGGTAACAGTAAAGGTTGCTCCTTTGTGACCTAGAGAACACGACTTCAAGTAGAAACAGCCTCTCTATTAATGCAGATGGAAGGCCACGTACAATGACCCTCCTCAGACCCCACAATGTGGGAGCTTTGTGCACTAGCTTGCCCCCTTTTTTTACCTTTAAGGAGAAAATACATAATTGAAAAAGTATTTTTAATAGAATTAAAAGTTAGTATGTGCTCCGCTTTTAGATAACCAAAACTATAGGAAGAAAAAAAAGTTTTAATCTTTTTGGCCATTAAAACTTATGAAAGAAAGACAAAGTAAGGTATGATATGTTTTGAAGTAATGCAACGAAGGAATAAAGCCCTGGTTTTAACACAGGAAAACAGAAGGATATGCCCCCTGTTTTGAATGATTAAAACAGAGACATATTTATGTGCTTTAGTGGATAAAATATATCTAAGGCAAAAAAAGGAAAAGGAAAAAACAAAAGATAGAAAATGTACACAGAAAAATAGAAGAAACCTTTAAACAAATAAAATGATTGAATGGAAAGGGGGAATAGAGAGAATGAACAAGAAAGATGAGATAAAACGTACTGTTTTCAACTAAACAACAATCTGATACTTGATTTCCTTATGGTCTCAAGTCGTTGAATACTCAAAACTGAGTTTCAAGGTTGTTTCTTTTTCCACCATTTAAAGATACAGCTAACAAAAAGAAACGAAAGCAAGAAAGGAAATAAAAAAAGAAATCAAAAGAGACACTTCACTCAGGCCAGCTTTTATGCTCCTTCAGCCTAACAAAAAAGCTCACCTAAGCTGCACCTGATCAAAAGTGCCTTGCCCAAAAGGGTGTGAGGTGCTTTAAGGCACAGCTCCTTAACAACACTGATTACATTGATACAAGTCTGAGAGTTGAAACTCTGTTTTGGTTGTTAATAATAACTGTTTGAAGTTAAATTGCTTATTAGCGTCAATGATGTTGTTATAGACACACCAGCTGGTGGTTCTAGAAGGCCGGGTCAGCCATGCTAGTAATACAAGGAGAATTCCCAATTGTGGGACAATTATAAAAAATCATTCACACATATTCCTTCTCTCTCTTACATTTCTCTCCTTCTCTCTCTCGCACAATATTCTTGTATTCTCTTTCTGGGTTCTTTCTGCTGGTATTCTCTGCAAGTGGAAGATTTTATCCATTGGTACAGTATCTCATGTGCTGTTGTATCTCTGCATCAGTGACTATAATCGAAAGGTGGGTATCATTGATATCAGGTTCCAGGTTCTGACATCAGAAGGTGTGACAACTTGTGTTTAAAAGAAGATTACTCAGCTGCAAAAGGAATTTGAGAGTATGAGGACTGAGCTGAGCAATAGCAATGAGCTTCTGCATTCTGAGTTGAGAACAGAGGTTCAGATACACATGGATAATATGGGAATGGAGATAAGGAGAATGTTTGAGCAGATGATGCTTAAGCTGGAATCTTCCTAGAGCTCAGGAATGTAAGGATCAGCTAGCAGTGGAGGTATTCTGGATGCTAAGCAGAAATCTATACTTGCGGTTTGTGCCAAAACAGAGCAAGGGTTTGTCCCAAAACAGAGCAAGGGATATCAGTGTTATAGATCTTACTGGTGACTCCAGGGCTGTAACCAATAACCAAATACTCTAGGTGGGACTGTCCCAAGTTCGATGAAGTGATTTTCGAAGCTGACTACAGAAAATGGAGCAGAGAAGGACAGGTTTTATGACTGTGATATTACACCTCGAGGGCAAGGCTTCTCAATGGCATCTTCGCTATATGAAGAACCGAGGTTCCATCACCGAGGTAAACTAGAACACCTATATTCTGGAAATGCAATCTCGATTCCAAGAAAGTCAATATGTTGATCCTATGTTAGATCTTGTTTGTTTGAAACTAGAGAATACCGTAGATGAATATTTTGAGGAGTTTGAAGATCTTTAAAACATGCTACAACTCTCTGATGATTATGTACTCAACATTTTCCTTGGCAACCTTAAACCTGAGATGGCTAATCCTGTTTTATTATTTCATCCAAAAACCTTCAACAATGCCCCAAACCTAGGCAAACAGATGGAATCATTGGTTTTCAACACTCCCAAAAAGCCTTACATAGCTAAAAGACCCTTTTCCCCATTCCAAACTTCTAAGTTTACTACTACAAACAAAAGCCAACCTAACAAAGTCGAAAACATTATCAACAAATTGAGTAAAAACCTTTCTAGGGAAGAGAGGGAGGAAAGAAGGAGGGGGCTCTGTATGTGGCATGGCCTCAAGTATACCTTGGGACACAGGTGTATGAAGTCCCAGCTGTACCAGTTTTTATTGGAGGAGCCAGGGGATGATAATGAATATTTCTCGAATTGTATTGAGACCTTAGAAGAGATAGTTAATGAAGATGCCAATAGTACTAAACAACCTGTGATATCTTTGCAAGCACTTATGGGAACCTCTAATGTTCATACTATGAGAATGCAAGGCCTTTAAGCAACTGAAGGTCATATTGCCGGTTGATTCTGAAAGTACTCACAACTTTATTGACCAAGAATTAGTCAAAAAGTTAGGAATTCCTATAGAATGTATAGTTGGTTGCTAATGTCACTATATCTAACGGGGACAAGATGCTGGCTCAAGAGGTTTGTAGAGTGGTGCTGTAGGAGTCACAATGGCTGCAACAGAGTACTGACTTCATGGTATTACCAATCATGGGTTGTGATTGGGTATTGGGAATGGAATGGCTGAAGAAGTTAGGAGCTATCATGTGGAATTTCACTAATTTGATCATGCAATTTACCTTGGATAACAACAGGGTATTTTTGAAAGGGATGATGGCTGGTTTTGTCAAAATGGCCAGTAAGAGGCAGTTGAACAAGCTATTGAGGACTGCAAAACGAACCTATACCTTGTTAATGACCTTTAAGGGGAACAATAAGGAGAAACTGGAAGGTGGTTTGTCTTCATTGCCCAATACAAGTTTGAGGATCTTTCTGAAACACCTAAGGACCTCCCACCTTGTAGGCAGCATGATCATCATATTCCCTTATATGATGAGAGTTTGGCAATTAAACTAAGACCCTATAGATACCATGCTATCCAATAAGATTAAACTGAGAAGATGATTGCTGAAATGATGAAGTCAGGAATTATTAGGGATAGCAGCACTTCCTTTCCTTCAACTATGGTGCTAGTGAAAAAGAAAGATGGGTCTTGTGAATGTGCATAGAATATAGGCAGCTCAACAAGGCAACCATTAAGGATAGGATCCCTATACTGCTGGTCGAGGAACTGTTGGATGAGTTGGCAGGAGCCAGTTATTTCTCCAAGTTGGATCTTAGGTCTGGCTATCATCAAATTAGAATGGCAGAGGAAGATATCCATAAAACAGCTTTTAGAACCCCCATGGTCAGTACAAATTCTTGGTAATGCCCTTTGGCCTCACCAACGCCCCATTTACCTTTCAGAGTTTGAGGATAGCATCTTCCAACCTTATCTAAGGAGGTTCATGCTAGTGTTCTTCGATGATATATTTGTCTATTCAGGATTTGGTGTGACCATTTAAAGCATATGCAAGTAGTATTCCAAGTCTTGCTGCAAAATCAACACTTTGTCAAAAAGTCCAAATGAGAGTTTGGAGCTCAATGTATATCTGGGGCATATCATCACTGTGAAGAGAGTTTCACTGGATAATAGTAAGGTCAATTACATACTTAATTGGCTTTATCCCAAGACAACGAATGCAGTAAGAAGGTTCCTTGGGTTAACAGGGTACTAATGGAGGTTTGTTAAAACCATGGCATCATTGCAAAGCCTCTGACTACCTTGCTAAAGAAATATTCCTTTGAGTGGTCTGAAGAAGCTGGGATGGCTTGGAATAAGTTGAAACAGTCCATGGTGGAGGCTCCAATATTGAGTTTGCCTGATTTCAACACTATGTTTGTAGTTGAGTCTGACGCATCAAGTGCTGGTTTAGGGGCTGTACTTAGTCAAAAGAGTACGCCTATTGCCTTCTTTAGCAAGGCCCTTGCTACAAGACAGCAGGCCATGTCTGTTTATGAGAAAGAAATGTTAGCAATTCTCATGGCTGTGAAGAAATGGAATAGCTATCTCATGGGCAGACACTTTCAGATAAAGACAGACCATAACAGTATGAAATTTTTCCTTGATCAGCAAACTAATACCTCGGCATAACAACTTTGGGTCATAAAAATGATGGGTTACGATTTTTGAGCTTGCTTTTAGGAAGGGATCAACCACACATGGGCAGACACTTTCAGATAAAGACAGACCATAACAGTATGAAATTTTTCCCTGATCAGCAAACTAATACCTCGGCATAACAACTTTGGGTCATAAAAATGATGGGTTACGATTTTTGAGCTTGCTTTTAGGAAGGGATCAACCAATGTAGTTGCTGATGGTTTGTCGAGAATGCCTCAAGGAGAATTTCAGGCCATTTCTGCATTTAACAATGACCTAATGGACAGAATCAAGAACTCTTCACTGAAGGATCCTTCTGCGGTTCATCTTATCCATAAGGCCGAGAATAGTGGGGCAAGGATAGTAAGTATACATGGCTGAATGATAAATTGAGGAGGAAGGGAAGACTGATGGTAGGAGCGGATTCTATGCTTGGACAGAATTTAATTCTTTCATAGCTCCCCTGATGGTGGACATATGGGAATGCAGTTCAAAAAGGATATCCGTTGTGGTGTTCTGGAAGGGCATGAAGAATGTATTAAGATAGTTTGTACGAGAATGCAAGACTTGCCAGAGTATAAATCTGATAATTCAGCCTATTTACAACCTCTCCTAATTCCAGACAGGATTTGGTCTAATGCGTCGATGGACTTTATAAAGCTAGGCCTAATGGGAAAGAAGTTGTAATGGTGATAGTAGATTAGTTGAGCAAATATGCTCATTTCTCACACTATCTCACCCATTTTCAGTAGTAAGTGTAGCCCAGACTTTCTTGGATAATGTATATAAACTACATGGGGCTCCTACTAGTACAATCTTTGATAGGGACAAGGTGTTCATAAGCAAGCTTTGGAGACAACTTTTCAAGATGTTGGGCACTGAATTAAAGATGTCATCATCATGCCATCCTCAAACGGATGGCCAGTCTTAGGTGGTTAACCTAAGTGTCGAAACCTACCTTAGGTGTATGGCAAATGAAAAACCTAAAGACTGGTCCAAGTGGGTTCCTCTAGCTGAGTATTGGTACAACACAACTTACGACTGAGCAATTCAGACCACGCCCTCCCAGGCTATGGACAAGCAGCTCCAATTCATTTGCCCTATTTACCTGGGGATTCTACGGTGGAAGCAATGTATAGGAGCTTACAGGTCAGGGAGGCTGCTATCAAACTCCTTAAATTCCATTTGCAACGAGCTTAACATAGAATGAAACAGCAGTTCTAAAAGGAAGGTCTGAGAGGAGTTTTCAGGTTGGAGATCTTGTCTATGTGAAGTTACAACCTTATAGACAGAAATCAATTGCACATAGGCCTGCTTGAAGCTAGTTGCGAAATACTTTGGTCCATACAAAGTAGCTACTAAGGTGGGTATGGTAGCCTACAAATTAGAGTTGCCTACTGGAGCTAAGATTCACCCCATGTTTTCATGTCTCAACTCAAGAAGCATCAGGGTAAACACTCATTGCCTATGCTGGATGGGGATGGTATGATTACTAAGGAAACAGTGGCTGTCACAGAAAGGAGAATGAACAAAAGGAATGGTCGTCTGGTGACTGAAGTTTTGCTGCAGTCTAGAAACAGCTTTCCTGAGAATACTACTTAGGAATATTTCTATAAGCTGAAGAAATTTCCTGAGTTTGATCCTTGAGGACAAGGATGTTCCAGCAGGGGTATTTGATACAAGTCTTGAGAATTGAAACTCTGCTTTGATTGTTAATAATAACTGTTTGAACTTAAATTGCTTATTAGCATTAATGATGTTTGTTATGCACACGCCAGCTGGTGGTTCTAGAAGGCTGAGTCAGCCATGCTAGTGCTACAAGGAGGATTTCCAATTATGGCACGGTTATGAAAAATAATTCACCCATATTCCTTCTCTCTCTTACATTTCTCTCATTCTCTCTCACACGATATTCTTGTTTTCTCTATCTTTTCGGGTTATTTCTGCCTGTATTCTATGCAGGTAGAAGATTTTCCATTGGTACGGTAGCTCGTGAGCAGTTGTATCTCTGCATCAGTGACTATAATCAAAATGTGCACACATCAAGAAAAATATAAGAAAACATTTAACCTTACCTAATAGACCCACCCAAAATTTTCCATAAGGTAATATTCGGTAATGCAAAATAAACCCAACAAACACACCTCTATTTGTTT
Organism: Heritiera fomes; assembly: GCA_032173925.1. NCBI lineage: Eukaryota > Viridiplantae > Streptophyta > Magnoliopsida > Malvales > Malvaceae > Heritiera > Heritiera fomes. The sequence continues at coordinate 31,658,815 of JAPDPM010000002.1, read as the reverse complement.
TACATACTTCTCTTGCCTTCTTCTTTCCACAGCTCTTGTTTCCTACAATGCAATTAGATCACAGCATGATACAACCAAAATACCTGTCAAGTAGATATTAGGGAACAAAAATATACTTCATAACAAAATAATTAAAGCTTGTTACCTCATGAACTTCCTCTGCACTCTGGATGGTATCCAAACTAGCCTGCACAGAATTACATTAGTTGGTACTGACCAAATGTGAAAGAAAAAAGTTTCTGCTGTTCTTTTTTTTTTCTCTTGCTTTTTGCTTTTGGAAACAAAATCAAAAAGTGTGTTCGAATAGAAGAAGCAAATAATATTTTCTGAGAAATAAAAATGTAACTTTTAGGATAAAAAATTTATTGACATTTAGAATAATTATATCAAACTTGGTAATTCATTTTAGTCATTTTTTCATATTAGTAATCAATTATGATTTTTTTTTTCAATCGTTGGCTTTAGCTTCATAGCAATTTTTAAAGTGAAATTAAATTTTAAAGCAACATCAAAACAAAGCCCAAATCATCAACACTTGAACCTGCAGACGATGAACTCTCTCTGACAAGCTGTGAACTTCATCACATGCTCTCTTTTCAGCATTTGCTAACATCTCTTTTTCATGTTTCAATACAGATAACTGTTGAGAACAAAAAGTATAACCAAAAACAAAGGGAACAGTCAGAACGAGAAAGCCTGCCAAACACAAAGTATAAACAGCAAAATTGGCAACAGTCAGAATACCAAAGTTTGCCAAACAGAACAGTTACCTCCATTGTCAATTTCCGAGAATGCTCCTCAGAAGCATTTAAAGATTCAGAACTTTCACGTAGCTTCCTTTGGTAGTCAATAATCAACTGTGAGAACTCCACATTTCTTGCCAGAACACCATTGATTTCATTCCTCTATGATGTTCCAGATATTAAAAAAAAAAAAGAACGTCAACGCTAACACGTAAATTTCAACAGACATAAACTGAAGAAAAACCAAGACACAAGCACAAAGAGTGTAAAACGCATTCCACAAAAATGGGGATAGAGGATATGCTGACACTAATCACCTCATGCTCCACTTCTTTCATGACACTTTCAAGTTTTTCTCTAGCAAAATTTGATTCAAGAGCAAACCTGTCACGCTCTGACCTTAAAGAGATAACCTCACCCCTGTCAATCAAAGATAATATAGAAGCTAACTGTAAGATGTTTCAACAAGCAAAACAAAAAGGAACCAGAAAATGAGACTTTTGCAGTATAATTACATCAAGCACCCTTAATAATAACCGCAAGAATGGCTATGACCCAAATCTTCCAACACTGAATTCAGATGTAGGAATTTGCAGTCAAGATCATTTGTAACACCACAATAATGGAAGTACAGAAGTTGCTATAGACGAGCGACTATTAAAATTATTAACAGTATCAGAGGAAAGAGCATTCTCTGATCCATGAGGTTCCATCAAAACCACAGCAAGGTGAGGATAGGAGCTTCAAGAGAACTACTTTTCAAAATTAAGTAAAACAAAAGAATGTATTTAAACAAGGTGAATAGTTTTAAACCGATGAGACAGACTAATCATTATCTGTACAGAGAATTTCATCATCATCAGAGCCTTTATCCCAATATTGAGGTACAGAGAATTTATGACATAAAATTATAACTTTTTAATTTTATGTAGCTTCTCTATATTTTAAATAGCTTTTAGAGGAAGCATCAGCTGCTGATTTAAGGCCGTAAAGTCTGTTGATTAGTACAGTTAAGCATTTCACTGCCTCCTTTCAAAACCACAGCAAGATGAGGATAGGAACTTCAAAAGAATTACTTTTCAAAATTAAAACAAAAGAATGTATTTAGCCGATACATTTAAACAAGATCAGACATTAAACCGATAAGACAGACTAGTCATTATCTGTCAAGAGAATTTATGACATAAAATGATCTTCAGTAATTGTACGGTTGTAAAATTTTTAATTTTATGTAGCTTCTCTGTATTTTAAATAGCTTTTAAAGAAAGCATCCGCCGCTGATTTATGGCCATAAAGTTTGTTGATTAGTACAGTTAAGCAGTTAAGCATTTCACTGCCTCCTTTCTAATAAGTAGCAAATAAAAACTCAATCTAACAAGAAAGAATTGAGTATAAACAGAAATATTAAGATTTGAAAAGAAAATGAAATGTTTACTTCCTCATTGAAAACTTAAAAGCTATGCGAGTACACAAAAATATGTGCTGCAAGTGAAATTAAGGCACAGACTACATGCTCCTATAAGACATACCCATTGAAACCCCACTTATAGAGTAATAACAAAGAAATAAAGAGATCAATTGACATAGTATGGCAGTATGGGTAGGAGGTTAGGATTTGTGGCTGCTTTAATTTGAATGCTAGAGAAAAGTAGGAAAAAATAAAGAAAATGGAAAAAATTTTCCTAAACTTCAGGCTAGAGTTCCTAGGAATCACATCTGAGGTTTATTCCATCACACAATGACAATGTAATAATGCTGGAAGTTCTCTGCTATATTGAACTATATCTCAAGCATACATTGATTTATATGGACTCCTAGCATTTCTTATCCTAAAAGAAATAGGAACTCCTACGAGCACTAAGATGACCATATGGAATATGGACCTAATTTACAAGTATCATCTCCAAAAAATTATGTTTTAAATTTATGACAAAGACAACAAATGAGTCTAGAAAAAATATACCAAGAAATACCTGGTCCTAGCTAGATCCTCTTCAAGGCATCTTAAACGCTCAGCAGCTTTTTCGTGTGCTTTCTTACTAGCTTCCTGATTTATAAATTATATGATGCATGATATCAGCAAATATAACAGGTACAAAAAAAAATTGAACAGGCATCCTCACCTTCCCCTGCCCCCATTACCCCAAGCCACAAATAGAGCCAAGACTGATACCTGGGAACCTTCGAGAAGAAGCAAGAGATCCTTCTTGCCAGAATCTGCAATAATGCATTTGGTTCTAAATATTATGTATATAAATAAATAAATTTCAAAAAAAAAAGGCAAAGAAGAAAAGAATGCAAAACAGAAGTAATCATGAACTCAAAAATACAAAGCTGATGGAAGTAAGACTTGTGAAAAACACAAATTTCACAAAGAAGAAAATCAAAAAGAAAAGAAATTCTGACATTATAACATTATTAAAATTGCAAGAGACCACAACTGTTAAACTTATAGGCGAGTCAGGTTAAAAATTATGCATACAATTCAACTCAGTCTATCTGATTTTATTTATATTTATATTTATATTATAATATAAGCAATTTTGCCCACAGTTAAGGCATGCATATCCTTAAATTTATCATTTACTTTTCTGCCACAAGCCAAACAATCATTTCAGAAGCTGAACAATCACTCTAAGATAGTCTATTTTTGTAGTCTATGTGCACTAGAAACATAAAAGAAGCCACAGATGACCAGGCGTTATTGGAAATTGTATTCTACTATTTAAATATATCAAATGTGTATCTTTACATGCACTCCTATAATATAACCCTCAAACAGGATAAAAATGAAAGTTTTAAAACAGTTTTTCATGTTAACCGCCCTATTAACTTACACCTCAAAATTACTACATTCCAATTCAAAATCTAAGTTAATAACCCATCAAACACCTCTCCTACAAGACAATGCATTATTGATTTTTTTTCTTTTTTTACTTCCAACGAAGAAATAATGAAAATTAAGGCTCCATTTGGTTCATTAAAAATGTTTTTTGAAAAGTGATTTCTGTATTTTCGAGTCTTTGGTTGGCAAAAAAATAGATTGGTCAACGGAAAATGATTTCTTGATCAACAGAAAATTAGACCATTTTCCCAAAAAATTGTATTACGCTTTTGAAAAGAGGAAGACATTTTCCAAAAAATAGCTATCTATGTGTAAGGTTATTTATCAAGCTTATGAGTATAATTCTACTCAAGTTAGACCTTAAATATGATTATTCAAACTTTGATTTAATTTAACCCTACATAAAATAATTTTATTTAATTAGATCAAAAAATTTTAAATATTAAAATATTAATATTAAAAATCTTTCAATATTTTCAGTTTAAATATTTTATTTTGTATATTATGACTTAAATGTTTTTAATATTTCAACAATAAACAATATTTTATTATTATTTTAGTTACAAATAAATACTAATTTAATAAATAATATATTTATTATTTTAATAATTTATTAATATTTTAGTTTAAGATTAAACTTTTTATATTTTATTTACAAATAGTTTTATATTAATATTTTAATAAGAAATATAAATAAATAATACTTTTGTTATGACTTCAATAATAAAGATTAGTATAAAATATAATTATTTTAATAGTATAGATATTTTTAATATTTCAAAAATAAATATTACTATACTATTAATATTATATATATTAAAAATATTAATATAAGTAATATTAAATAGTTTTCTTTTAAATGTTTAATAATATAATATTTTAATATTAAATATATTATTTTCAAAATATAATTATCTTTAATATTAAAGAATTAATAAATAAATAATTATTAATATTTTATTAATTATACTAATATCATTTGAAAAAATAAAACAGATTTTCCAAAAAAACAACCAAACAAAAAAAAATATTTTTCATTGACCTCATCCAAACAATTAGAAAACCTTTAGTTTTCCAGAAAATGTAAATGTTTTTTTGAAATCATTTTTCAAAAATCATTTTCAATGAACCAAATGGACCCTAACTACAAATGAGAAGCAAGTTCAACCAATTAGCATCACGTCAAAGTTCTCATCAGGGGAATTGGTAGTCTGATACAACTAGCAAGCATAGCCACTTTGTTCCTCAGCAATAGAGTTGGATGATAAACATCATACATAACACATATACTAGTTTTGGTCAATTAAGATTAACTAAAACATCAAATACCAGATACAATTCTCATCACTCAGACTACAAATTTTACATTATCATCAAACACATCGTTTCTATGATACTTGCCCACTAAAGACACTTAAAATATCAATGCTCCTGGTCAAACAACCGCCGAACTAAATAAAAGAAAAAACTACAAGATGGGTAGAGACAGAACCTGGAGCAGCTTCTGTTGCAGGGGAATAGGAAAGATGAAGCTTATGTTCCTCCTCGTATAACTTTTTGTACATTGCAACCTTTATGTTAAAAAAAGATGATGGACAAATAAGCATTAACAAAGAAAAAATATGAAGCACACTCAAGAAGAAAAGGAGCAGAGAATAATAGGCCATAAAGAGACTCACAGAGGCATGCAGTGATTCAATCATGCACCCCTGCTCTTCAGCTCTTTGTAACACTGCCGCAACTTTAATTGCAGTTTCATCAGTTTGTTTTTTGAGCTCCATTTCCAACTTTTCCTGCAGTCCCATAGTTTAACCACGCACTGTCAAATAGTTTCTTTTTATACAAGTCTGAACAAATGATGAAGAATCACTTAAGCTTTTTTTTTTTATCATGGTTAATTTAATCAGGATTATTTTGGTTTCTGCATTATTATTAGGTTCAGTGATGTAGCTTATAAGTACAATGATACATGAGTTTTTTTATTGGGTTTTGGGTGAAAAATATTTGAGACTTCGAAAATTTTGAGTATTGTAATTTTTCTATCTCCACTGATTCTTTCCCAAGTCTTGTATTTCACTACCTATTTCCTTGTTTCTCCCTAACTGCTTCTGTCTGTCTCTAACGTTCCCTTTAAATTTCCATCTTCTATCTCTTTACCTACTTGTTCCATGTCAAATAAATGTCCCTATAAAAAGATAAGACATTCTAATTACCTTGAACTCCATCTCTTTACTTCCGATCTGGTCAGAAAGATCCCGCACAAGGCTCCTCAGTTGGACATTCTGCTCAACTAATCCATTTATATCCTTAAATGTCAACTGTTGAAATCATTTCAAACAAATAGATATGAATTAACCACCATTATATTCGAGGAGGTGAAGAAAAAAAAGGAAGATAATCTAAAAAGAAGAAAAACTCTTGTTAAAGATTCAAGTCAAAAAAATGTACTTCTGAAATAACTTTGTCAGCATTAGGCTCCACGCTTATATTAGGAGCAGCAACAGTTGCATCATCACCAGAAAAATCATGATCAATAGATCCACAATGTAGTTGAATGTCACGGCATTCCTTAAGAAGAACTGTCACCTAGAGCATTATGATCCAGATTAAAAAAAAGGATTAGTATGGGCCAGAGTTTATTAAGATCACATTTGTGAGCATAGAATGTCCGTAAGTGGACAAGTCAGGCTCATTTGACATCCTAAGACAATTTTTGATCCAACTACAAGTTAGATACACAAACAAAGATTGCAACTTCAAAATGGACATAAACTCATAACCACCTTCAAGCGGGGTTCGCAAGGTGACACATAACCCTTTTGGATATATTAAAAAATAATAAGAAAAGAAGTGGAATTTTGGCAATTTCTTACTCCCACTTGTGGAATTTAAAAACCATACAGGAAGTGTATAGAAAATGGAATCTATATACAATTATATTTTCCTCTTAAATGCTGAAAAGAAAATTAACCGCTAGTTAAGCATCAAAATAAGGGCACTTTTATATTACCTGCTTTTGAAGATCAGAAATCTCCTTCTGAGCCAGACAATTGTCCCGTTCATGCCTCCTTAAATCAGCCTGAACAAATCCACATATGACAATCAACAATAACAACGAAAGCAGGAACCGACAAAGGGAACTGTTTCCTTTCAGAGGAAAATCTTCACAAACCTTTAATTCCTGTATTATTTTCTCTAGATTTGAGCGTTCTGATGTAAAATTCTGCAATTTCTTGTTGATTACAGAATATGCCTCAAGCATTCTCTCATATTGCGCTGCAAAAGACCAAGATACTGATTCAACTCATCTGCTAATATCCTAGCTTTTGATCAGGCAATATAAAGTCAAGAACTCTATGAAAAGGACATTTGAAAACTGTTATCACAGTTAGCAGGATGTTGCCATTACATTCAGTCATTTGAAGGCATACCAGATGCCAACTTCTAAGAGCACCCAACATTAACAATAAGGAGTCTTTTCAAGGACCAAGAACCTAATAGGTGATGTTCGGCCGACAGCAGGAACCAAATCATATAATAGAGTAACTAGAAGCATATTTTAACAAGAATTGAATAACAAAAAGGATAAATTAGCTAAGCTATATTTCAAATGTAAGATCTAACATGTTTTTGTAGTCAACAACAAAAGGGAGAGAAAAATTGCGATCTTAAGTAAAATAAATATAATCCTTCTAAAGTACCACATACCATAGCTGCAAACACCACACTAAAAAGAAGGGGCACGTAAAACTTGAACTGAGAACAACTTAACAGTTTAGCAAAGGTCAAAGACAGAAAAACAATTTTTGACCAATGCACAGCATGCGCACAAAATTTTCTTGATCAAAAATTAGCCAAAACTCATCTATAGACTGTATCAATTGTCAGTAGCATGTAGCCCAGAAAGCAACCTCAGCTGGGCGGAAAAAAGGAGAACTTCAAAGCACAAAAGCAGAATTTGTTTTCTAGAGTTTCCATCTCAATCTACATAATTAATACAGATAAATCCAGCACAATTTCACATGAAAAAGAGAAAAAGTGCTAGAACAAATTCCAGAATCTGAAAGAATAGGTCATAACTAAATTTGCAAGTCATAATCATCAACAAAAACTAGCACTGTACCTCTTTCATCCATAATGACTGTTGCTTTCTCTTCTATTTCATGTAGCACCTGCAAAAAAATCATCAATCATGTTCTTAGCTTTCCATTCAAAAGAAAATTGAATCAAAATGCAAAATAAAACATCCTTAAGCAACGCTTATCCATCTCCAGCAATTTTCCAAACGAATAAATAAACATCTCCAAAAAATAACAAAGAGAAGGATGAAACAGAAAAATCTCAAGCAACAAGGAGAAAAAATAATCACATCCTTATATCAACAAAATAGTATGAGCATGTTGAATCGAGAAAATGCAAAACTGATAATCAAATGCTCTGATCTTTTTAAGAATCAGAATCCACTACTTTGATCTTTCCCAATTTTTAGTTCTCACTCCACTAGCTCCTGTAACTCGTACTCTCCTAGAGCAGCATCCCTTCTAGGAATTCCCAATAATAAGCCACATATTTGGCTTATTATTGTGTAAGGGGGAGAAGGGGGGTGGGGGAGGGAACAGAGATGGAAACCTATTCATTGGCATCAGCTAAATACACATTTATCCAAGTTCCAGCTGTCCTAATCATAAATAAGTACCAGAAATATTGTTCCAGAGACAGCTGAGACAAAATCATAATATGCTTGCTAAGCTTTATAGAACACTATCTTTTTGTCTCTTTTTTTTTTGGTACAGTATCTTTTTGTCACTTTGCTACACTATAACACATGCCAACTCTAGCATAATAAATAAAACTCATCTTCAATAATAATATTCCTAGCACTCCACTCAAAACTCATTATCCCAAAATAAGATTTAGATAATTTCATTAAAAACAGTAAAAGAAAATGAATGGAATGTAAAAAGAAAAAATATAACATAAGCTAAGCGAAAATGAGAATAAATGAAAGAGATGAGAGTGGATAAACATCCAGTTAAGGTTATCCTTAATCAAAGGAGCATTCAAGAAGTTCCTTAAATTGGTTATTCTAACATGCTTTCTTCAGTAGGTTATCCTGTTTTAGTCTATGTTTGGTAAATATATTTTTATTTTACATCCAAGTTAAGCCCTATTTTTCTTGTTCCAACTTCAATTCAACAAGCCTCTTTTCCATTATGTTTCGTGTTTTCTACTAGCTTATTACATCACATATACTATGTATGGTACGAGGAGATGGGGAAGGAGAGGAAGGAAGGGAAGCAAGGGGAAGGAAAATGAAGTTTCCCTCCAAATTTCCTTCATTTGGTAGGAGAGAAAATAGAAGGGAGAAGGAAAATGGGTGGAATTGCACCTAGTCATTCCTCATAACCCATTCCTTCCAACAGTGGGGACGAAAACACCCACTCATCTAAATTTAATTAGTTTATTAGTATAAATTTACCCTCAATCTCTTTCTTTCCTTCCATTTTCCAACACGCATACCGAACATTCCTTCCTCTCCTTTTTTCCTTCCTCACCTTTTTCCCTTCCCTCCATTTTCTTTCCTTCCTAACACAAAAGCAAATCTCTCTTTCAAAACTTCTTCATCTTTATTTTTTTTTTACCATTTTCTTCATGTGTACAAAACACCCAAAATATCTCCTAAGTAGGAAATATAAGGTAGGGTTCTAATAAACACCAAAACCTTAGCTATAAGTTCCTCACAAAAAATTAAAAAAAAAAATTGCTGCCACATTATTGATTCTCTATAAAATGGAGTTCACCACCACCTTAATACAAATTGAAAAATGCAAAGGACAAAAGTGGCCAAACTGGTTGTCTTTCTTTGATGTCAAAGAATTCTGATCTGGGCAAATAGAAGAAGGGAAAAGGCATGATTTTTTTATTCAATACACTATTATTTATTTGAAATTTCTATTTTCATTATTTTCTTTAATTATAAGTTACATCAGGGAAAGGGGAGAATTTCCTTGCTTGGCCTCCCTGATAAGGGAGAGTAAGAAGTGGTGAATTACCCTATAGCAACTGTCAATGGCTTGAACCAATTTGTCTTTAAGTCTAAATGGGCCTCTAAATTTTTTGTGAGTTCCCCCTCTGCCTTAATTTTATTTTTGGCTTTCCATTGCAACTGTTTATTATGAAAATTAAAAATGAAAAATTTTGATTCCATATTTGAGTTCATATAAAAAGAAATCTAAACTGTCTCGAGCATTTAAATTCCTCCTTTTAGTATTTCTAAGAAATCTTAAACTGTCTTTTTGTGTTTCTAGGAAAAATTGTAATTCATTGTTCCAATTTGGCATTATGCAGATGCCATAGTTTTTTTTTTTTCAAGAAAGGTACTTGTTCACATCAGTCTTCAACTGTCTCGGATCTGGATTATATTGCTCTAACCACACGTAACAACAGAGTTCCAGGCTTTGGGTTTTAAAAGTCATCATGTTTAATAGACCAACATCAGTTGTCAGCGTCAAAAGAACACCACTCATATCCATGTTCAGAGATCACAAGCTATTAAGCACATTGTAAGCCAAAGCATCAACATACAAAAACATAAGTATCCTAGGAGATTTTTCAAACAAAGGTAAGGTATACAATACCCGTTGCAGTATTGATTCAGATTCCTTCCTCCCCAATTGCTCATGTCGTAAAGCATCAACAGCCTCTTGGTATTTTGCATATATTTTGGCCAGCTAAAGACCCAAAGATACACAAAATCAAATAAAAATGATAATAAAAGAGAAAAAAAAGTGAAATTAAAACTACAAGACTCACACTCCAGCCATCACGGAGAAGAGAAGCGGCTAATGCCGTTCCTGAAACCCCAACGGGGATCTTTGGGACAAGAACATGATTATCCTCAACCATGTCATTAGAACCATATGAATTAACCAATCTGCATTTTAAAGATAGCAGTCCTCATTAGTTCATGCCTAGACCCCAATAAAAAGCTAACATTTTACTACATTTAATTAATGTAGTTTCTCTCCATTGTTGCAATCAGAAATCATAATTTCCCAAAAATTTACCTCTTCAAATAAATTACTTTCTTGATCTAAAAAATATTCAAGCATCTATGAGCTTGGTTTACATACTCGAGCACCAGTGACTAGGGACAGACATAATCAACGAGTTTTCAAGCAAACATGCATTGCCACACCAATGCTCAAACCACATCAGTTCAGCATATAAAAGAATCTTCTCATGCATGAATATTTTCAGACGTAAATTTGCTGTGATAAAATAAATAAAAAATTAAAAAAAAAAAAAAAGAAAAACCCTAAGGTTAAGGTCTTATCAAGCATCATGATCCAGCTCATTAAACAGCAATAATATGTCATATTGTAAGGAAAATAAAAAAACAATTCCTTTCTTTTTTCAAGCATTCTTTTCATCGAGTAGTAATAATATACATACGTTTCTGTTGCAAGATTGCCAAGTGGAAGTAGATTCAACTCGTTTGCTTTCTGACTAGCTTCAATTTCAGCTTTACACTTCTCAAATTCCTCTTTCATATCAGCCATCTCCTGTAAGAGTCAAAAAAATTAGGCATTTACAACCAAACAGGAGAAAAAATTAGACAATCTTCTTTCCGAAGAACCTAGTATTTCCTGTCTGCCAAAAGGAAAAAAGGAGATGGCCAAATATTTATTGTTGTGCAAAAGCAATAAATCGGTTTAAACTAAATTCAGAAAGAGAGAGGAAGTGTCTGAGATTCTTCTAAATAGGTCATGAAAATGGTCGTTGCCTAAGCCATGCATAGACACATAAACCAACAGAATATGACAAAACAGTAGCATACCCTCTCATATTGTTTCTTGGCAGATACTTCCTTCTCAAGTCTATCTTTGTAATCATCTTCAACTTGACTGAGGTGCATCTGTTATGCAATAACATTAAATTAATAAAAGGAACACCAAAGCCCTATATGAAATTAATGTACTAAACTCACTGAAATCTTACTTCTAAAGCTTTTATAGCTCCATCAAGCTCGCCCGCCTTTTTGGACCATTCCTCCGAACTCTCTTTATATAACTCAACAAGCTTATTTGCCTACAATGCATTGTAACATTAGAATAAGCAAATGCATGTTAATAGAGACTATAAAAGATAAAATATTAGGGATCGATCCTCAAAACATTTATAGGGCAGAAAACAAAGCAACCAATCATCATATCCTTTATGATAATTGAAACAATCAGACAGCAAAAAGAAATAAAACCCTAAAGAAGGCTTAACAAGCAAAGTTTCATTTAATTGACTTAAATATATTCAAAATTATTTAAAGTTTACTTTATTAAAGGCGTCATAATAACACATACATTACACCAAAGATAGAGCCATAATTAAACCCTTGAAAGGGTAGCCATGCATCATCTAATATGGGATTTATCCCATGAATTTCTCACAGCTGATGTGCCCTAAATCACAGCTTTAACTTCCCAAGACCCATTTGCATGTTAGTAGATTTCCAACAATATTTGAATCCAATAATAGCTACTGGCACATTGACTCACAGTCTTAACAGAATGAAACTAGAAAGCATTTTTTGCACCAGTAAAATAACAATCTTACCAAAATCGAAATCATAATTACACTAGCAAATGCAAGTTGTTCATATCATGATTAAAGATCACATTAGCTAATGAACTAATAACGAATGCTTAAAAAATACATCATTGCCAATCTTCAACAGTTTGCCAAGTCCTTTCACAAAGTAATCCAATTTTATTATCAATTTTAATGTAATCAAGAAGCCAGACAGTAGACACAACATCTAATCTTTGACAAATCCAAGAAATACATGCAAACAGGAATTTAGAGAACAAAGTGTAGCTGTTTTCAAAGGTCACACCATCTTCAATAATCATATATATGAAAACATAAATCTTGTGGCACTCACAATTGATAGCTCAGCAGAAAATCTCTCCTCATTGGATGTAGCAACCTCTTTTGAAGAGCACAATTCCTTTGTGATGACAGAAAAGAATACATGGCTCAGGATTGTTTACGCAGTAACACTTTTTATAAGGCATAAAAATAATGTAGTATGACACACCTCCTGTAGAGAAGTCAGCTGAATTTCTAGTTCCCTCTTTCTTTCCTTGTGCCAATTTAAGGAGCTGGAGCATTCATTGTATTGCCTCTCAACCTGAAAGAGTTAAAAGAACAACTAAGTAGAATGATGATGAAAATAAGAGATTTTGAGAATGATGTTTCTTAGAGACACTTACATCAGCAAGCTTAGCAGACATATCAGCTTCAAGTTCAGCCTGTGTTCTACGAATCTCCATAAGATTGTCAACTTTGGCAGTCAACTCCTCGTTAAGCCATGCATTGTGTCTCTCAATAAGCTCCTTTTCCTGTTCACATCAAATTTTTAATTTTCTTTTACCCTCAAATCAAAAGAAAAAAATGAAAAAGAAACCCTTGAATGTAGATAAACTTGCAAAGGAAAAGCTTATTGAAAAATCTTTTGAAATGACCTGTGAAAGGCGTGTGCAAGTAGCCTGTACTCGCACCAACTCAGCCTCAGTTTCACTTAATCGAGCCTCCTTGTGGGCAGCATTGTCGGTCAAGTTAACCTTTGATAAGGTTATGGAAAGAAAAAGCCAGCCATTAGTTTTCCAAGCAAAAGTTTAATCGATTCAAAGGCACAACTAACGAATAAAATAGAACATTACAATTTTATCAAGAAAGGTCTTAATAGCAGTGTTCTTGTCAGCAATCTCCAAATCTTTCTGCTCAATCATCTCTAGCAACTGCCTCTTCGACTTATGTAGCTCCGACACCTCCGCTGCCAACCTCTCAATGTCCCCGTCTTTCCCAATCTAATAAAATTTACCGTTTCCCTTAATTTAATACTTTTTAAAGAAAAGAAAAAGGAAATCTGTCTATTGCTGATACAAGAATAATAATACTAGTAACTAGTAATAATTCTTACGGTTTGGAGGTGGAGCTGGTGCTTCTGCGCCTGAGATTGGGCGAGGTCGGCGAGTCTCTCATCCAGAGAGGATTGAAGCTGTGCGTTCTGAGACTGGAGGTCCGACGACTCTCCAGAGATGGTGAGGAACTTCTGTTCCAGAAAAGAACATGTTTGCTCAGCGGTGATAGCGGCGGCATCAGCCTTGGCCTTTGCAGTCTCCAGCTCTCCATAAATCTCCCTTATGTAGGCGTCGGCTCTCTCCGCCACCGTCGCGGCATCACTGGAGAGCCTCGCCAGCTCCTCCTCGGAGATGAAGAGGGGCATGTTGGTGGGGGATTCTAGGTCTGTTGTCGAGGTGGTCGCGTGATAGAGAGAAAAGAAACAAGAAAAGATCGATTTTGGTTGCGATTTTTATCATAAAAAAGAACAAAAAGAAGAGAGCGAGGAGAATGCTATAAGGGAAATGAGAAAGGTGAGAAAGGGAATTTGAGAGCGGATTCAAGGTAGCCCTATACGGCACATCATACGTCCTGCGTGCCCGTATCTGCCTTGATCAACAGGCCCGTTAGTTCTTTATTCCTTTGGGCTTCAGCTGACAGCCAGGCTGTTCACGGTTCTGGTCCGACTTCGGTTGGATCTTGAATAAAAATTTTGAGTTTAAATTTGGAAAGATTTTTTAATTAATAAAAGATATTTAATTTTAATTTTTAAAATATATTAAAAATAATAAACTACTAATACAATAAATAGATTTTGAAAGAAAAGGAGGGAGCTGAGCGTATCCAAGTCTGCTCCATCCTTTTCTTCTTCTTCTTTTTTATTTTTCATTTTTTAGCCTTTTTTTGAGTTTTTCTTTTGAGGCCCACTTTTTCTCTTTTCTCTTTTTTTTCTTACTTATACTAAAACCATTTGCCAAAACCATTTGTTTGAAATGACTAAACCCAAAGTAAAAAGTTTTTAATTATTTTAATTGTTGAAAGTAAGAGAAAGAGAAAGAAAAGGGGCAGGGAAAACAAAGAAAAAAATAAAGAAAAATAGGAAAAAAGCATCAAGAAAGAGGAGAGAGAATAGGAAAAATAAGGAGAGAGAAAAGTTTATTCTCTAGTTTTTGGCAATGAAAAATGCATAAGATTCCTAATATAAAGAAGCCTAACAAAAAAGAGTTTTAATTGGTTTTTTCATACCCATTGTCTCCTCCATTCCATTTTCTTAACATATACATGTATGTAAGTATATTTCTGCAATGTAAACCAGTATTGTAATCATCATACATTTTTTGAAATTTGATTTGGCAAGGGACAAGAAGGCTAGAAACAAAGAGGTGGGAAAAGGATATATGGTCTATCCCCTTTTCTTTTTTTCACTTGGCAGTAACTGTCCCTTCTTCTTTTCTATAACTTTTCTTGGTTGATTTTGAAGATGACCATTATGAAGACCTTAACTGGCTTGGCTTGTGAGGACCCCAAATTCTCATTTAACTCCTTAAGTTAAGGATTTAAGGGGAAAAAACGAGTGAAGGTTAATAGTTAAGATTTTCGAATGGCGGAAGTGTTAAAGTAAAGGGATGTGGGACTCACATGGGAATTGTTATGATTTGACATGGTTCTAAGGGTGTGGATCTAAAAGTATTTGAGGAATTGATTTATTCATATTTCACAATAAGCCCTAATTGGAGTTCAATTTAAAATACCAAAGGAAGTCATACCTAGTGTTATGCTTTATAGGTATTGCAGAAAACCATAAAGTAGGCCCCACAGGACTATCCTTAATCTGGATGGGGACGAAAGTGGCAAAATGTTAAATGTAAGCTCGAAATACATAACACTCTTTTTGAAAACTCCTTCGTTTGAGCATGCTTAGGCTTGTGTGCAACAAATTCAAAAATGACGATTTTATCTACAAGCCGAGAAACTTTTGTGAATAGCGGTCAACCTAGTTTGATTTTTGACCAACAAATTGTTATAGTCAAACCGTCGTGTGAAGAAGTCTCGTCTAGTTTCAATCCAAAGACTAAATCACTCAAAAATGCCAAAAACAATGCAAATGATCACTTAAGGTTATTTTGGTAATTTCACCATTTTGATCGGTCAACACCTACCAAAAGTCAACTATTTGACTAGATTATGATAAATATATATATTAGTTGTGAGCAAATAAAATAAATATGGATTTTTATAAATATATTAAATAATATTATATGTTAGGATATAAGTGGAATTATTGAAATTTTAAAGGGGCAAAATGGTCATTTAGTAAGGGTTATTTTTTATTACAATATTAAATAAATATGATATTTTGGCATCTTCATCCACCCAAAAATGTGCCAAACCAGAAAAGAAAGCCATGGAAATGGTGTGGGGAAAAAAAAGAAGAGAAAAGAAAGAGAGAAAGAAGAACATCCTCCTACAAGCTTCAAACCCTCTTCTACCTTTAAGCAAATTTGTTCCTCTCTTCAATCTCCCCCACTTATCTTCAAACCAGCCATGGGAGTGGCCATTTGAAGGGTGTTTTGGCTACTTGAAGTTGCTACCTTAGTGAAGGTGAGAGAAAGAGTTGCTGAAATTTGATTCCTATGGTTCTATACTATTGTTTTAAGCTTATTTAGCACATCCATAGCTTTTGATTGAAGCAAATCTGATTGTAAAAGTGTATAGGGGTATTGGCCATTAGGATTATTAAGGGTTTACTATGATAAAATATTGTTTTCATGTTAAAAGGCTATTAAAATTTCAAGAAACAAAATGAAGTGTGTGTGTGTGTGTAGGTGTTCTGTTGAAATGCCCTACTCTGAGTTCCATGTTTAAATGTTCAATTTGGAGGATTTATAATTAGATAAATTCTAGAAATATTATGGTAATTAGCCTTATAAGTTAGGAGAAAGTTGGCTTTAGAATTTCTAGATTTGGAGTTGTGTAGCTTGAGATATAGGCAAATGAGTACAAGACACTCACTGCAGTAGATGAGATGCCTTCATCAAATTTGAAATTCTGTAGAAAATAGACCACAATGAATTTATTGCAAGCTATACATTTCCAGAAAAGTAAATGAGTTAGGAATAATATGGTTTTGAGTTTGTACAATTTGGATAACCCTGCATTTAGATATGAACCAATTTGTGCATAGAGGTCAGTAGACAATATGCCAGAATGCACCTGAAAAACAAAGTAAATTTAGGAAATTATTAAAAATGGTTCAGAAATAATAAAATTGTGAAACTTACCTTTCTGAAAAGGGAATTGAATTAGGTTTCACATGGTCTTGGATTCATAATTTTTAGTACATAATGTAATTTTTAGTGCACAAAGGTTAGGAAATTACCTTGCCTAACCTGCCAAAAATGGACCAAACTTTGGAAAACTGCTAGGAACAACACAGGATGAATTAGAAAATGAACCTTACACTTCTGAATAGGGAATTAAGTTAGGTTACATAAAAAATTGATGGTGTATTAATTGAAATCCAATATTTTCAGTTATAAACATAAGGTACCGATAGGTCAAAAAGCTCTTGCAAATGGTGAGCTGCTCATATAGTGAAATGGTGAAACTATGGTGTGCATGGTTGGATAAGATAAATCGAACTGCTAATGAGTATGAATTATAAGAATGTATGTATATAAATTTTGAAATTGAACTTGTATGAATGATTTTATGCAGCTCCTAAGTTAGAAGAGTGAAATGGAAAAGTAGGCAAATATATGCTTGCCTATAGCTTTAAGCTACAAAATGGACAGTATGACCAACATGGACAATATATAGGTAAGTTATATACATAAAAGGTGTAGGGATACTATGATACATTTGGATTGTTGAAAATGAATTTTTATGAGATTGGGTTTGATTTTTGGATTGAATTGTGAAATTGGAATTGTGGTTATAAACTACATTTTCGCGCAAAGAGGTTAGAATAGGTAGTACTGTTATGCTGTCAAAATTTTTTAAAATGAATTTACATCCTTAAAGTCATTATTTGACATGATTTTGCGATTAGATGTGACATGAAAATGTGTTTTGGTCAAGTTTGTCCTAAAAGATTGCTAATGCATACAGAATTTCTAACTCGATTTTCGAATGGATTTTTAATAGTTTTTGCACATTTCATGATACATTCATGTTCTCATATCTTTGTCATGTGCAAATAAAATATTTTGAACATTTGTTTTCAATCTGTGAATATTTGGTGAATTTTGTACTTCAAGTACAATGATTACCGATTTTAATGCTTTATAAACTAACTAGGGATATGATTATTAAATAGATCTCTATAAACACTTTTGGAAAATGATTTATGAATTGTGTTGAGACTGTTGGCTGTATAGCTACCTACAGGTACATGGTTTTCCATTCCGTTCTCTTTCGATGCTGTTGACCCTAGCCCAATCTTCGGCTCTCATAGTTGTCACATGGCTAGTGCATACTATAGCCCTTTTGACTATGGTCATATGTCTATAACATGAGTCTATTGGGTGAAGCGTAGTCTCCACTGTATTTTTACTGGGGTGGTAAATTCCTGGTGAACATAAATCTAGCACTCCCAAACTTTATTGATTTCTGATTTTATTAATTATGTTTTCCAACCTTTACATGAATTACTGAAATTGATTATGTTTTGTTTACAGAGAGTTTTAGAAACCAATTATTTGAATCTATATGATTTTTGAAGCTTTCATATATGAATTCTGAACTCTAAAATGAATATGATTTATCTGGATTTTTGAATGATTTTTGAAACTCTGACATTTGAACTTTGAAATCTGAAAATGGTTTGATTTGATGGTATGGGTATTATTTGAACTCTAAAAATCTACATGTGTTTCTAATATCTGAATGTTGGTTGAACATCTCAAATCTGCATGGTCTTGGATTAATTTAAGATATTTACATTGCATGGTTTTGAAATGAAGTTGTGAAAGTTACATAGTTGGAACTCTGATTTTGAAATGCAAGAATTCTTTCTCTAATATATTTTGTAATCTACTTTATAATCGAAATGTTAGGAAAAGGGTTATTGTACTATTTACTATCTGACTTTTGATATGTTACTAAATTACCATTAAACTGTTTTACTGCATGGCTACGAATATGTTACTAACTGTCTGAACTTTTTATCGAACCAATTCACTGATGGATCTGGAACTAAATTTCAATGGTTTTCTGTGCAATCAATCTTTGAATGACTTTCTATGTATGTAATTTGTTTCTAAATGATTTTTTGAGTGAGATTTTCAAAATGTTTACTAGATTGTTTTCTGAACCATGTTCTGGGTAAGTGATTTATAATCGATTTATGGAAAGGTTTTCTAAATATACGATTTTTTGATAAACTCACTGAAGAGTTTCTAAGTGTGTGATCGGTTTTGCTAAATGCATAATTTCTGAACAGCTTTCTAAGTGAGTGATTTATGAATAGTTTTATGAGTGCATGATTTCTGAAATATCTACTGAACTATTTTTTGTGTGTGATCTATGATTGATCTAAGAAACTATTTTTGAAGGATGTGTTTTCTGAACTATTTTTAAAGAGTGTTTTGAGTGATTCACTGAACGATTTTTAAACTATTTACAGTGTGATACCTAAACAATTTTCTAAACTGGTTATTATGTGATTTACAGAACAATTTTTGAACAGTTCTCTATGTGATCAATTTTTGAACTATTTTTTGAAATGTGACGTTCTGATTGATCTTCTAAATTATATTTCGAAGGAGTAATTTCTGATCGATTTCCTGAACGGTTTTCTAAGTGTATGATTTTCTATTTGATTTTTTGAATTGTGTTTTGAACTTAGTTGATTTTTGAATTGTCTATAAAACGTTTTACTGAACAATGAACTTCATGTTTTATTGGATATTTTACTGAACCATCTTATAATGATCGTTTATTGTTGAGTACTGTTACTAAAGAATTAAAAGGTTTTAATACTGGTTTGATACATATAAATTCCTTTTCTGTAGAATTTTCATGAATTCCCTATAGTCAGATTTAGGGACCGGGACAAGTGATGTGCTCTAAAACATCCTTCCATACTCAGCCTGATACTCCTAATCTATTATAGTATCTTTTTCGATAAAGTGCCCAACACTGTTTTAATACTGACAACCTAATTAAGAAATATGTTTTCGATATATGTGTATAGATATGCATAGTATCAGTTTTTATATATATTTTGTGCTAGGCGTAAGCTTACCCCCTTTTACCTTACAGATTTATTTGCAGTGTTAGCCGATCGTTAAAAGAAATTCTAATTGGATGCATATGAGGTTTTGATGTCGTACCTTGCAAGTATGGTATTCAGACATTTATTGTACAGTACTTTAGTGTATAAAGGGATATACACAGTGAACTGAAGGAGTTTGAATGTCAATCATAGTCTTTTGTTATTAAGTTTTGTATAGAAAAACAAATGTGTACCGTAATTAACTGTACTTGGATCGATCTGAACAATTAATCTTAAATTGGCTAAATAATTTTTAGCGTAAAGTCAAAGTGTGGACATTGAGCACGACTCAACCGACCAAGTGAAAATAAAAAAAATTAGTTCTAATATTTAGTAGTTGGAGCGTGACATGGCTAATGAGATCTAGTAGCATGTACAACGCTGACTACAAAGATAACGCTTTTTCTTTCCTTTGGGAGGCTCTTCTCGCTATAATTGTCATCAATGCCAGGTTTTTCTTCTACATCCCTTAATTTCTTCATCTTTTAGTTATGAACAAACATTATTGATCTTCTAATATGATCTAGGTTTTTTTGTTTGTATTTCGATAGAAAATAGTGTTCAAGGAATGTTTTAGCGTTTGAAAGCATAGTCGACCGTGCCTTTCTTCCTAGGAGATTGGGTGGGTTAGTTTCCCTTTTCTTTTTAATAAATTTTAGTATCTTAAATCGAAGTAATAATTATGTTTAATTAGGTGCAAGAATTGTGATAAGATGGCCTTTAGTTTTGCAACTTCATAAGATTAACGAGGCATCACAAATACGGGTGTAAACGAGACACTTTGTGCTTGCAAACTATTCGAGCTCGACTCTAAAAAAACTTGAACTCCACTTGATCATTGTTGAGTCGAGCTTGAGCTTTAGTAGCTCCAATTATCGAATGAGCCTAGTTCAAGTACCCCAATGCCTGACTCGAGTAGCTCAAGAGCCTAATTGAGCTTTTGTGAGATCTGATTCTATTGTACTGTACAAAATATTTTGTAATTATTTATCTAGTGGAAAATAAATTACTTAGTGAAATTAAATAAATATTAAATGTGAGCCCCGCTTTAAATTTTATGGTTTTAATGGATTTATGATTGATATTATATTGTATTGAAGGTGAAATAAATATTAAATAATGATTTGGAGGCATAGAAATAATTTTTATGTCATTTGGAATTATTTTAAGAATTTTGGAAAACAAATTGGAAAATGATTGTTACGTCCTGAGGACATTTTCATAAATTACACCCATATTAAAATGAGTTTGGACAAAGTAAAAATATCATGATAATCTACATGAAAAGGAAAATAACATAGTGCTGAAAGATTGATTGGAAAAGGTGGTTTAATCGAAAAATTTCGCTGGCGGTCCACAAAGGGTAAAACTATAAATTCTCCTTATTGGTGCACTGCGTGGCAATGAAACCACTTCCATTTATTAAGGTACATTAAATGTGATTTATTGGTGCTGGAATCATAATTTTTAGAGTTCATTTGCACAGTTTTTACGAAATTTGAAGCTTATATCTCATGCTAGTAGACCCGATATAATGTTTAGTGTATATTTGTGTGCTAGGTTTCAATCATCTCATAAAGAATCACACTTACAAGTTGTAAAAAGAATTCTTAGATACCTTAAAGACACTTCTTCCTTAGGATTATGGTATCCTAAAGATTCTACTTTTTCTTTTCATGCTTATTTCGATGCGGATTTTGGTGGTTGCAAAATTGATAGAAAAATTACATCCGGAACTTGTCGATTCTTAGGAAATAGACTTATTTCATGGTTTTCTAAGAAATAAAATAGTGTAGCTCAATCCACAACTGAAGCTGAAAATATTGCTTCCGGAAGTTGTTGTGCATAAGTATTGTAGATTAAGTAACAAATGAGTGACTATGGAATAGAGATGAATCAAATTCCTATCAAATGTGATAACACTAGTGCGATGAACCTTACCAAAAATCTTATACAACACTCTAGAACTAAGCATATTGAAATAAGACACCATTTTGTAAGAGATCATATGCAAAAAGGTGATATTGTTCTAGAGTACATAGATACCTTGCACCAATTGGCTGATATTTTCACAAAACCCTTAGATAAAATAGAGATTTTGCACACTTAGAGGTGAACTAGGTCTCATGAATGCTCCTTGAACTAGATTGACATTCTTGGATGGCTTAAGTTGGTTGTGGTGAAAGCAAGTCAGGAATTTAGAGAATATATTGACCACTTGCTATTCAATAGACTTAACTTGCCAAATTTCTCTTAGTTGCTAAGATGAACTGTTGAAATATGTGTTTGCTCATGTTCCAAATTTCATGTTGATTCATTACTACTCAGCCCTCTTAGAAAGAATGTTGTTCTGACATTTTCACCATGCCCCTGCTGAGAATCACTCTTCATGTTCAAATATTTCTCAAAAACACAACAAAATGGTTTTCAATGATGTTTTCAGATTGTTTTTGTCTTTTACAAGTCACACACCATGATTTTAACTTGCTCAAATCTTGTTTTTGACTTTAAAATACTAAAAATGCGTAATTTCACTTATTTTCAAATTATTTTCTGCATAAAAACTCAGGCAATTGACTGAGGGATCGATTCCTCAAGAAATATGATCGATTCCCTAGGTTTTCAAGTTTAAATTATTGGGTTTTAGTTATGAGGGATCGATCCCATGGCACCAGAATGCGTGGTTTTGCGTTTTGCCTGAAAGGGATCGATCGCTTCCTTGAGGGCCAGAACACGTTTTCTAGGTTCTTTAAAAGTCGGGTTTCACTTCCCCTCTTCACTATTCATCTTCCCTTTCACTCATACCTCTCTCTTCCACCATTTCCTCACATTCAAACTTCCAAACTCACTCATTTCTCAACCAAATCTCGCCATTGCTTCACCGTCCTACATCATTTTCATTTCATTTTCTTTTCACTTATCGTCTTCCTCATTTCCAAAAACTTACTATTTTTACATGTTCTTCTTCCTCTCACTCATACCCACGCCACTTGACCCAAAATTACAATTTCTTGTATTTCTTCATCAAACTTCGTATTTCTCTTGCATTTTTCATTTTTCTCATCATACTTTTCAAACCCACTTCATTTTCTTGCATAATTTTTCTTTCCATCTCCTTTTCACATACTCAAAACCCACTCTTTTGTCCAAACTTCTAGCCCTCATAACTTCTAATCCCTTTCATATTTCATCTCAGTCTCTTCAATTATTCCCATAAACTCATCCACACATCACCTAAGTAGTGCCTACCACCTGTTCGACGAAATTCCTTAAAGACTTTTTCTTCACTTCTCACATTCAAGCCTAGCTCAAAATGACTCCTTGTGTCAAACACACTGCTCAGAGGCGAAGAGCTCCCGCCGCTTCCACTTCCTCCATGCCTACTACCTTCAGTAGGAGTTTTTGAAATGTGAAAGAAAAGACTAGGTTTCATGAGAAATTCGCCAATATGCGGATCAAGCATTGGCGACCAATCAACTTTGAATTCTTAGAGGAAATTGGATTCCCATAGCTAGCCAAGTTCAAAGCCTACCACTGGACTCATTTTCTGAAGATCAACACTCTGATTCCATGTAACATCGTTCAGGCGTTCTTCTCCAATGCCGAACTTATCATGAGTCCTAATAATCCGTGCAAAGTTGTGGGGATTCGATTGTTCGTCATGGGAAGGCATGTTGAGGTTTCCAAGCAATCATTCCCCTATGCCTTCTGCATTCCTAAAGGCGGTCTTACCTATGAGGATGCCGAGGTTCCATTAGAGTTTGCCATTACTGATGAGCGTGCCGGTGACCTTCTTGCCTTTGCATGCCTATTACATATCATCATTTCATGGAACCTTCGTCCATTCGGCACTAAATATTCTCAAGTCCAAAAGCTCGATAGATTTTGGCTTCACCATATCCATTCACCCAATGGCATTTAGCTCGACCTCCTTCATTTCATCTTACATGGCTGGGTTAGAATTGTCCAAGGTAGTGCCAAGACAATCGTCTTTCCTCAGCCTCTAGCCTACTATCTTCTCGAGCAAGGCGTTGACTATTCCTGCAAAGCTGGTGTTCTTACGGATCAGAGCACCATTATTAATCTCGCTACGATGCATAACCTTGGGTGGTACTTACGTAGGAGAGGTGATAACTTCGAATGAGAAAAGCGTCACAAACAACCAGCTTCTCCCGAACATGCTCTCGAAGAGGAAGCCCCTGAGGAACCGTCTTCTTTAGCACCATATGGCTCCACATCTGCTCTTTTGACCAGATCATGCTCATGCTTTAGCAAATTAACACCTCTCAACAGTCTTTCCAGCAGGATGTCACTCAGCGATTTGATCAGATTGATGCATGTCTTGATAGTACGGAGGAGACATAGGTTGCATTGTTCAATGAGCTCCAAGATGTTCGCAAGAAGCAGGAAGACTTTATTGAGCAATACCACAAGACCTTTCCTAAAAGGCATTGACTTAAATATGTCTAGAGTGTCTCAGCCCTTCGGACTTATTGCCTTGTTAGATTAGTTAGCATAGACTACTTGTGACTGGTTGTGATTCTGTGAGGCTAGTTTGTTATGTTTACTTTGTGACTTCTTAGGATTCTGATTCTCTATGGTACTATCTTGGCTTATGTTTATATCTATGGCATTGATTATATTTATGTTGCTTTAAATTGCCAACTTTTCCATGATGTTTATTCTTTCCATACATACTGTGTTAAGGGGGAGTTTATATCTGCATTTTCACTTCTATATGATTTTTACTATGACAAAAAGGGGGAGAAGTAGTGTGGTAAATTTTTATAAAAATTTCATGCTTAGATTAAGGGGAAGCAAATCGTGAGGGGGAGTAGCATTTGTTATGCAAAAATATATTCAAAGCAAATTTACCTTAAGTTTTGTCATATCAAAAAAGGGGAGATTGTTAGCTTTAAATTAACAAGTATTTTGAAATGACAAAAACTTAAGTAATGCTAAGTGTTTTCTCTATATTGTAGATTTGATTAAAATGGACACAATGATAGAAAATCCTTTAAACAAAGTTTTGGATTGAAATTTTCAATTGAGAAAGTTAAGAAAATTAAAAGAATGTTTTTGACTTAAAGTTAAAACACAAAACACATCATTTTATCCCAAAACAGCAGAAAAAAAGGTGCAGGAAGGCTTGAAGGATCGATCCCCAAATAGCAGAACACTTCCCAAGTACAGATATCAGGCAAGGTATCGATCCCCACAGTGAAGGGATTGATCCCTAGTTGGCAGAATAGGTTGGAAGACTTTTTGGAAGTTAGCGATCGATCCCCTATGGCTAAGGATCGATCCTTTATCACGAAAACAATACCCACAGCTAGTTTTTGAGGGTTTCAACGGGAAGAATTGCATTAAATGCTTCAACGGGAAGAATTGTATCAAATGCTTCAACAATTGTCCCAAGCAGTTGGTGGACTATAAATGAGACATTTATGAAGATTAAAGTAAGAACAAGCACTTAGCAATTTTTCTAAGCTTCAAGAAAGAATTCAAATATGAAAAATCATCCTTTGTATTTAATTTGTGATATCCCACCTTGTACACCACCCACTCACATTAATTTCTGCTATTCAAAAAGGTGTGCTAGCCTTGTAAGGTTATCTTGTAAGAGTAAGGGTAGCTTTACAAGGGTATAGGTTGGGAAGGTTATGTGATAACCACGAATTTTCGAATTTTGATAATAAGTATTCGAAAATTTAATTTAATGCAAGAGATAAATTAAAGTAATAAATGAATTTAATTACGAAATAGGGAATACCATTGAAATTTCTGAAATTAATGAAGTGATGAAGTTGAGAAAATTAATTTGGAGAAATGAAAATCCAAATTAAATAAGAAATGAAATGGGAAATTATTTGGATATGAAGAAATCCAAATTAAAAGAATAAAAATGTTGGTATTTACATATTTATATATTTATATAAATAGATTATATAAATATATTTTTATATGTCTTTATATAATTACATATGTATATATATAAAATATGGTATATATTATAAAAGGATATATACTATTTTATATTAAATAAATACATATGTGGATTTTTATACATTTATGTATATAAATATATATATATATACATATATATATATGAAATATATATATATATGTAGTATTTAAATTAAGGTGATATATATATATGTATAATTAATGTGGTAATTATATAATTATATCAATATAAATATATATTATATTTATATTATAAAAAAAAAGAGAAGAAACAGAAAACAGAAACGGGATCGGGACCCGTTTCCATTCTCTGTTACAAAACAAAAGAGGCAGCAGACCACTATCAACCGGCCGACCGAGAGAGGAGGGCGACGTCGCCGGCGAGCCGAGGAGAGGAAGAGAAGGTGATCGGCGACGAGAAAAGAGAAGAAACAAAGCGAGAGAAGAGAAAGAAGGAAGCAAACCGAAAGAAAATGAAAAATAGGAAAGTGGTGGTGCCGGTCGATTCGGCCACCGCCACTGCAACCACATTGTCGACGAAGGTAAGGGGAAGGAGAGTGAGGCCACCGGCGAGAAGGAAAACGGCGGAGGAAGGAAGAAAAAGGGAAGAAAGGAGCCAAAACCCACCATCCTAGATCCGGCGCCGTCGCCGTCACCGTCGCTGGGAGGAAAGGGAGACCAGAAACGGCTTCGACGTGACCTCAGGCAGCTGTGGAGGAGTTGAACCGGCGGCGATGCCAGCGAGATGACGCCGAACCGGCCGAACCGGTGGAGGAAGGTCGAACCGATCCGAACCAGTTCAAACCAGAAAAAGGGAAAGAAAAGGAAGAAAAGGAAAAGAAAAAGAAAAAAAGAAAAAGGAAAAGAAAAAGAAGAAAGAAAAGAAAAGAGGAAAAGAAGAAAATAGAGAGAAAAAGGAATTTTTGAAAATTCGAAAATTATCGAGAATTCGAAAAATACGAAAATTACGAAAAATTCGGTAAGAAATTTCGAAAATTAATTTTGAATGAATTTTAATAAATTATGGAAAAAATTCTAAAGTTTAGAATTTTAATTCCAGAAATTATTCTCGGCGAACGAGATGATGGAATCGGAAGAGACGGAGTACAGGCGCGATCGATAACGCGGAAGTCGCCAACCCAGAAAAGGTAAGGGATGCATGTGCAGCACTGTAAGGATATTCAGTCTGCATTGTTTTTCATTACGAAATATTTTATGAAAATATTGTGGTGATTTATTAGTTGAAAATTTGTGATGATGTACTGGCTGGATTTATAAACTGTATTTTTCGTGCAGGAGGCTAGTCAATCGGCAGTCATTATGCTGCCGAAAATTTTTAGAAAATTTTCGTAAAATCATATTAAATGATTTTATTTCCGAAAATCGATATTAAATCACGAAAAAAACAAGGAAATTGCTAATTTTCGTAAAACATGAATATAATGAGATTTAATTTTAAAATATTCATGTTTTAGAGAATGGTGATAATGAAATCACCGAAAATTCTCTTGATATGCAAATTACATGAAATACGAGATGAAAAATGAAAAGAAATAAAGTGAATATTTTTATATATATTTCTTAAATATTCACTAATTGGTTTTATAACCTTTATGGTTTTAAATTATGAAATTATATATTTTTATAAATTTCATAAAGGTTATTTTATGATGAAAAACATGGTTTTGAGACTAGTTGGCCCCTCTATCATGCCGATATGTAATACGTGATATGTGATATCTAACATGTGATATGTGATATGTAGTCCCGGCCGACACCTGATCAGTGATCCGTCGAGGACAATTATAGACTATGGCCATAGATCTGACATGATTATTTTATACCTTCGGGTATTATTGCATGATAGGACTTGGTGGTTGCCACTGTCTCCATATATGTTTTATGATATGCAAAATGAAAATTTTTATACGATATGTGACATGTAAAATGAATATGTTTTATGTGATATGAGAAGATATGAAATGATTTATAGCATTTTTATAAAATGCTCATTTCAGTACTGTTTTTAAGTGCTACGAAATGATTTTCATATGACATGTGACACAAATATGTAATATGTTTTCAAAAAGGAAAAAAGAGGAAAATAAATTTAATATTCTTATTTTAATTTTTAAATTGAATATTAGATTTAAACGATTTATATGTTATACGAAAAAGATTTAAATAACTTATTTTGCTATTTAAAGTACTGTACTAATTATGATTGTTCAGGAAAACATGAAATGAGTTTTAAATGAGAATGATGAGAATTTAACTAATATTCTTTTCAAAGAATATATGAATATTAGTTACTTTATTTTATAAAAGCATTATTTTGAAAAGAATATGAAAATGATATGGAATAAAAAAGGTAAAAGGATTTAAATTTCAAACAAAATGAAATTTATTACTCTCTACAGTTGCTTCTAGGTTCTGGGACAAGATGGGTATTTCAAAATACCTGCCTTACTCCATTCGGATCCCTAGCCGACTGTAGTATCCTTCTTACATATGTGCCTAGAGCCCCATAGGAAAAATGAAAAAGTTTTTCAGCATATAGATAACTGAATATCAAGTGAGGCATATAATTCCCTTACTGAGCCGTGGTTTGCTCACCCCTTAATTTTAACATTTCAGGTTTTCGAAGACTGAAAGTCTAACACCTAAAGGATTTAGGCTGCGCATTTGGGGACAATGCGACTGCTTGATTTAATACTCCAAGTATGATCATTTATTTTCTGTATTTAGACTTACTTACAGAACTACTTCCTTATGAAGTAAGATAGGGAATGTAATTCATATTGTAATTTTATATGAAATTGTTTATATGTAAAAAAAAAGTATCTTAGATAGCCCAACCAAATAAGATGTATAGAAAAAGATAAAAAAAATAAGGTCATGGGCTGTGACAAGTTATTCCTAAACCTTCAAAAGGAATTGTAAGAGATCTTACCACACTTTGAAGTGGTTTGTACTCATTCACAAAGAAGAGTGGAATCAATCTCTTGACAAGAGGATCAAGGAGAGAGGATGTAGGCAAGAGATTGGCCGAACTTCTATAAATTTTGTGTTTGCTTCTCTTCCCTTATCTTTATTATTGCATAATTTGCTTTATTTGTTAATTGAGCTCTTAAAAACTCAAAATTAGTAGTAAAATCGATTCACCCCCCTCTTGGTAGAGCCAACATGAATAATTAACATTTAATAATATTTCAATAAATAATAATTTCAATAAATGGTAGATAAAACTAGACCTGCTCAAGGGCTGGGCTACCCGCCCAAGCCCGAAAGCTCGTTTGAAATTTGGTCGGGTTTGGACAAAAATATTTGATGAAAAAACGGGCTTGGGCAAAATTTTTAGGCCCGTTTAAAAATCGGGCCGGGCCTCGGGCTTGACTTTCAAAGCCCGAGCCCGGCCCGTCCCGGCCCGAATTAAATATATTATATTGTTTTTATATATATTTATTTAGTATAATATAATTTTTTATATATAAAAAACATTATTGATTAATAAAACATGATTATAAATATTTAATATGAAAATTGACATATAAATTTTGACAAATTAAATTAAAATTTAAAAGAAATAAATAATAAAAAATAAATAATTAAATAATTAAAAATTTTAAAAAATAAAAAAAATTATATTTGGACGGGCTCGGGCTTATGGCACAAAAACGGGCTCGGGCTTGGGCAAAAAAATCTGCCCAAATTACGGGCCGGGCCGGGCTTGGGCATCAACTACAACTCTTATTATATGTCATGGGCCCGGCCCGAGCCCACCCATGACCAAATCTAGATAAAACCATTTAAATATAAACACTTTAAGAAATAATTTTAAATTCACTTTAAAATATCATATTTCATACTTGCTAGGATTTACTAAACAGTACAGTAAACAGTTTAATATAGTAAACAATTCAATGACAGTATACAGTTCAGTAAACAGTACGATAAACAATTTCAGTAACAGTATGATTCAGTAAAACAGTAATAGTGGTAGAGAGTAGGCAAAACCCAAATATATCATGCTATAATCCCTGTAGGGAACAGAAACAGTAACAGTAACACGTGAGACATATGGCCATAGTTTATAAGTGTCCTCAGTGTGCATTGATCAGGTGACAACTGGGATGCTGAAGATAGGATCAGTATCAACAGCACAGTAACAGTAAGACATGAGCATGATACGGGGCCTAACAGTCTCAAAACAGTTTATAAATAATCTAAATACCTTTAAGGAATTTATTAAATATCAATAAAATCTTCAGTCAGTCCATAAAGGTATTTAAATAACACAGTGAATAGTACAGTGAAAATAATTTCTAAAATATTCATAACTCAATGATAATTTATATAAACCTTCTATTACACTATAAAACACTTATAGGAATATTTCAGTAGCTTCACTTTAATTAAATTCAATAACATGAATATTTAAATATTGTTTTTCAATAAATCCATATTTTTAATTCCCATTTTATATTATTAAAGATTGCTTCTTTGGTTATTTCTTGCATGATATTTGTAATCTTTAAGATATATACCTTGGAATTTATGTTCATGAATATGAATAGTGAGTAATTTTCTTGTTTAGTTACAAGGTAATTAATTATTCTTGGGATTTGATGTTGATCATTGATTACAAAAGATCATTGTCAATTAAGTAATCAATTGTAGTGTAATTCCTCCAATGTCCAATTACACATATCTTTACTTACTGTGTTGTTAATTAATGGCTCAGCGCTTTAATTAATTTCTAACTATCAAAATTTACCTATGTTCAGGACTATAGATTAAGTTTTAATAGCAGCATTAACATCTAGAAAGATTTGAGTCAACATTAAGTAACAAACTCACTCAACACGGTTCATTTAACTTAAACCTTAATTCTCCTAAATCCCTAGTGATTAAATTCACAAGCAATTACGAGCTTTACTTAAACCTATAGATGGCGCCAAAAATTGGTAGTGTTGCAAGTACCAATAATAAATTACTTTACTTAAACCTACAGATAAGGCAAACGAAGGTCAATCCCACAGAGATTGTTTTATTCAAGTTAGTTATTAAAACTAAATACCTAACTATTGTGTAGAGTGAAAAAGAAGATTTTGGGGGGTTTTTTAATTAAACTATAATAACTAAGAAAATAATTAGAAAAAGAAACAATTAAATAAATATGAAAATATCAAATATCACAAAACTTCAATTACAAAGTAATTAATTATTCTTGGGATATGATGTTGATCATTGAATACTAAGGATCATTGTCAATTAAATAGTCAACCGCAGTGTAATTTCTCAGCGTCAATTACACCTATATTTTCTTACTGTGTTATTAATTAAAGGCTCAGCATCTTAATTAATCTCTAACTATTAAAATTTACTTATGCTCAGTGCTATAGATTAAGTTTTAATAGCAACAATAACATCTAAAAAGATTTGAGTCAACCTTAAGTAACAAATTCACTTAGCGCAATTCATTTAACTTAAACATGAATTCTCCTAGATCTCTAGTGATAAAATCCACAAGCAATTACGGACTTATGTTTTTAATCTGGCTGTAGATTATTTAATTTAACTAAATACTTTGAATAAAAAAATTTAATTAAATAGTAGGCCTCCTATCTAATCAAACAAACAATCATGCAAATGTGTTCAGAGAATCTTGGATACTTAAT
This sequence comes from Heritiera fomes, assembly GCA_032173925.1. Classification (NCBI taxonomy): domain Eukaryota; kingdom Viridiplantae; phylum Streptophyta; class Magnoliopsida; order Malvales; family Malvaceae; genus Heritiera; species Heritiera fomes. Next base: position 31,627,399 of record JAPDPM010000002.1, on the reverse strand, counting down.
CAACAATTATATTATAAGTTTAAAATCTCACAACATGTTTTTCCCAAGAAAAATTAATTTACCTCAAAACTGAACAAGAAAATTACTCACTATTCATATTCATGAACATAAATTTTAAGTTATATATCATAAAGATTACAAATATCATGCAAGAAACAATCAAAGAAACAATATTTAATAATATAAAATGGGAATTAATAATCAAGATTATAAACTAGCAAGCAAGAACACACAAACAATATTAATTTAAATAAAGAAAACAAAATTAGAATAAAAAATAATAAAGAAATCAACGAAAGAGAAAAAAATAAGAAAATTAAAATTTTTATTAAACCATACGAGAAAGAAGAGGGGGGAAGAGGCATCTGATTTTTATAAAAGCCAATGTGCTCTTTATATAGGCCTAAGAATGTTAAGTAGAGTAAAAGTCTGATAAGAGTTTTGATTGGCTTAAACTCTTTTTAAAACTTCTCTCTTTACAATTCTTTTTTTACTCAAACTCTATTTTCCTATTTTATTACATTGTCTTAAAAATAATTATAACTTTAAGACATAACAAAATTTTAAGACATGTCTTGTCTCAACTAAATTTTGTCTTCATAAAATCTTGTCTTAATAAAACCTTGTCCTAGCCTTGCTTTGTTGGAACTCTTTCTAAAAATAGAAATTATGAGTAGATTTTCGTTATAACTTTTCCATAAATAGTTGACCCAACAAACGAACTCCGATTTTTGTAATCTTGTAAATTCTGAAAACCTTGAGAAGTCCTCTACAACTTTCATGGAGGCCATTTCTTGAGATTAAGTCGTTAAATGGTCAAATTCATCAATCTTTCAAACTGAATAGAAAATACTGCACTTTATTCTTTTTAGCTTCAATTAATTCCAATATTGATATTTAATACCTAATTCATAAAATAAACATTAGCAAACTATTTTAGGCATAAAACATCAACAAAAAAAATATATTAGCCCATATATAACTCTCAAAATTTCATCCTATCAGGTAGAGCTTATCGAGTAGAACAACTTTCTTTTAAGGTGTTTTTCGGTTCAAGGCTTGTACATTAGGGCTTTTATGACTTCTCTCTCTAAAACTAAGTTTTTTCATTCCTCCAACAATGGTGGATTAGGGGTGACTGGCCAACTAAGAAGAAGAGAAGATTTTTAGGCATTTTAAAAATATCTTTTGGGCCAAATTACCATTTTACCCATAAATAAATTTGAAAATTCCTTTTATGTCCCAACTACTTCAATATTCGATTAAATATTCTGTTTAATTTCAAATTATTTTCATTTCAATGTCAAATATATCTATTTGACATAATTTAGTCAAAACATTGACTTTTATTGGGGTTTGACCTATCATTTTGATGAAATTATCAAAATGCTCCTGATTGCTCATTCGTGTTATTTTAAGCATTTTCGTGCAATTCAGTCTACAGGTTGAAATAACATGAGACTTATTCACACAAGGATTTACCTATGACTGTCATTTGGTCTTAAATTAATTTAGATTGACTGTTATTTACGAAAGTTTCCTTGACCTATAGACATAATCGTCATTTTTGAAATTGTTGCACGCTTTTCAAAACATGCTTAAACGAAGGAATTTTGAGATGCAGATTCTTGCAATCTCAGTATTTCACTTCAAATATCTTTACTCTAGGGTCTCATTTTGATCTAGACAATAAAAGTCCTTGTGGGTTCCACATTGAGTACTTCCCCGATCTTTATCGAACAGAGACCCTTTATTTAAAAATCTTAGCGACTAACTCTCGCTTCTCGATTTCTACACTCTTTTAACTTATATTGGGTATTGGAAAATTAGGGTTCTCACAAGCCATCTATTACCATATGCCACTATTCTTTAATAAATACAGGAAAATTTTAAAAGATAAAAATTCAATGGAAATTTGAAAAGGAAAAGAAAGATTAAGCATAAGGACAAAGATTCTAAAATAACCTCATTCGCAATTGGATCGTTATATTGCGGCAGTATATTTTTCTCTGAGCTAGCTCATCATTGAACCTAAATCAGCTGAATTCATATTAAAAATAAATACTAAATTTGGTAACATGTAAATTATACTCCAAAAACAAGGGTACGTTGTTACATAATGTTAAATGCCCAATAGGATCTAAACTTTGATAGCAAAAAGTCAATAAAAGACTTGACCTATTATTTTCTTCAATATAGGATTTCACATAATTTGTAAAAACTGCAAAACTTTGTACCATATTAGTGAATAAATAAGAGACATAGAATAAGCTAAGTACTATGATGCACTTTGTAATTATCATTATTTCAAGTAATGAGAATGAAGTTTCAAGTTTAGTAAATTTAGCAATAAATGATTGATACCTTGGAATAATTTAGAAATTTTATAAATAAGTTCAAGAGATATATAAGAACAAATAGATACATATATTCCACAATATATATGTATATTTATTTTAATGAAACAAAGGACACAAGTAATGTAAAGGAAATGTAGTGTACATGAACATCTAAATAATTAAATAAAATAAGTGAGGAATACATACAGATATATATATATATATACACACACATATTGAGTATTAAATATGTATATATATAAATGTATGTAAATTTTAAAATAAAGGAAGAATATATATATATATATATATATATATATATAGACACATACCTACACTAAAAATATATTAGACATGAAAATATATTATATATATATATGTGTGTGTGTGTGTGTATATATTATATATCCAATGTTTGAAATATAGGTACATCTACATATTATATATAAGGAATATAACAAAATAAATATATATATGAATATATTATAGTTATATATAAAAATATATATTATTATGTAAGGATAATTATAAATTATATAAATTATAGATATTGGAGATATGAATAAAAATATAAATTTAAAATAAATTTGAAAAAAAAAGGAAATGATGAAATAAAATATAAATTAAAATATGTGTTAGTGGAGTTTGATGAGACTTTCTCCCATCAAACCCCACTAACATCATCGGCACCATCATCCAAGGCTTCTCAAAGAATCCTTGGAAATAAAAAGAAAAAAGGAAATGAACGTGAAAGTGAAAGGAGAAGAGAGGCACGAGAGAGAGAGCTGAAGGCTGAAACAGATCGAGAAGAAAAGAAAGAGCAGCCAGAAAGAAAAAGAATAAGGGAATGAGGGAGAGCGTGAGAGAGCAGTAAAGGCAACAGGAAAATGATGTGAGACAGGGAGAAGGAAGGCTGACTTTAAGGGCGTAGATCGGTACTAAAAGGGGTTCCTTTCGGAGCCTTGATTAGTGGCCTTCCCCGGAGCTAACAGAATTGAGACATGAAGTAGAAATCATAGTCGAATGGTGAAGGAGAAACTAATGCTGATTTGGGCACCGAACAAGAGGGCTGAAGGGAGAGTTTACAGAGGCTAAGTTCTTGCATTCATTTAGCGGCCATCGGATATTGAAGTTGGCTGAAGCAAGGGCTCGTTTGATAGCACCAAACAAGGGAGAACAAGGCTGCACCAGATATTGAAATAGAAACTGAAAACGCAAGGGAGGTTTCGAAAAAGGGAGCTACTGTGTAGGCTAGAAACAAGGATGCTTGGCATGGTTCAAAGGCTGGTTTTAGGCTACTATTTGGTGATGATCAAGGCTGCTTTAAGGATTACTTTGAGATGGAATAAAACAAGAAAAAAATGTAGGCCTCTGAGACTATATTCAAGGCTGGAAACAAGGTGACCGGTGGGTTCCTTGAGATGGTAAAAAGGGCCACCGAAGGTTGCTGTTTGGGGTGTTTAAATAGGGGCTAAAGGCTGAGTTTTGGTTGCCTGAAATAAGGTTGTTGTAGGCAAGACAGAGAAAGGAGTTCAACAAGGTATTTTAGGCTGAAACTTGGCATGAAAATAGTAAGAAGGACATGGCTCTAAGGAGGTGATTTAGTGGTTGTTGAGTTGAAAAAAACTGAAAATCGAAGCTTTGAATCCTCTACCCGTGAAGGCTGAAAATTGATTTGTTTAAATATGGTTTTGGCAGCTGTTCAAGTTAGTACAATGCGAATGTCGGTTGCATTGAATTCAGAAAGTAGAAAGGCTTACTGCAGCTTCGGTTAAGGATGTCTCTAATAGGGGAGCTAAAGAACTGTTGTATCATTGGAGAAACAACAATTGTAACCCTGGACTACGCACCAGCAGAGGAGGCTCGATTTTGAAAGCTTATTCAAGGTGAGGATTTTACCTTGAGTTGGAAGATTAATATATATATATATGAAAAGAAGGCAACAAGATGATCAATAATGAATCCAATGTTAGAATGTGTTATTTAGAGCTGAATATATATATAAATACGTATTTCTATATATATATATATATATATAAGCGTATGAATATATATACATATATATAGATACCAAATTGACATGACAAGAATGATTTAAGTATACCCGCATAAATGCACTTAGGTGTACATGTGTGTATATATATATACATACATATATATGCTCTTAGTAAGATAATGAGTTAATCTCGGGTATGACAGTGAATTGAATAATCATGTGTAGTTTTAAATTGTGCATATCAAGCACAATATTTAGCATGATATGAGTAAGATTAAACGACCATGGAAAGATTATGAATGTTAGGGTTAAAGAAAATATATCCACATTAATATAGGTAAGGGGATTTCAATTGTATAAGGTCCATGTAAATAATTCTATGGATATATATTTATATATATACAAAAATATAGATAGATATATTTATATATTTATTAATATCGTTAATATGACAAGAGTGGGTAATGTACATTCATAACTGTATATACATATATACATATGTATATGTAAACTCACACCATTGGAGTGGTAACGAAGAATTAATTCTCGACGTAGAAGCGAATTCGATTATTTGTGGCTCTAATATGTTTTGTTAAGTTATTAAATGTAATCAAGATACTTTATTGAGACAATAATGAATTTGGTTTGTAGTGACTAAGAGCGGTGTTGAGGCTCGAGTACCGATTCGAAAAGCTTGAGGAGGAAAATTGCTAGGCCTTGAGGTAAGTGGGTTAAATAAACCATACTAGTATAATCTCGGAAGAGATAAAAGAAATCCTTATTCGATAATTATCTAATCTCATATAAAGTTTAGTGAAATACCACGGAAAAGACTATGAGGGTAAGTCTTGGTAAGATACAAGATGACTTGATGTGATTGTGAATAGTATTCTTTTGGAATAAAACCTTATTCGTGACTTGTACATTATGTGTTATGACTTGTTTATGCTTACTGAGCATATAGAATCGTATAAATTGTCGATGCCTGCATCATGAGAAATGCATGTGATTTATTAAGTTGCACCAAGTAAGCATGCTAATATATGGCGATACTTTGAGAACGTATATGTGAATTAGTGTACAATATATACAACTCACGATGTTGAACTTATGGATCTCGAATAGCACATAGTTGTATTCATTTAAACTGGGAAAATGGAATTGTATGACAACTGATGTATATATGTGACTCGAGGACTTGAATGATTTTTAGAACATTACTACTAGAAATCATACGCCAAAATGGCGACCGAATAACATCAATCTTTTGTACCGTGTGAGCCACCTCTAGAGAACTTAAAGGACCTACGTGCTACATAGATTCTTCGGAACTGTGGGAGCCACCTCTAGAATCCTTTGAGAGCTAAGTGCTGCACGTGTACCAATGAACCATTAGAAAACATACGCCATAGAGGCAAACCCGAGTAAAACTCAATCTTTTGTACCGTGTGAGCCACCTCTAGAGAACTCAAAGGACCTACATGCTACATAGATTCTTCGGAACTGTGGGAGCCACCTCTAGAATCCTTTGAGAGCTAAGTGTTGCACGTGTACCGATGAACCAATAGAAAACATACGCTATAGAGGCAAGCCCGAGTAAAACTCAATCTTTTGTACCGTGTGAGCCACCTCTAGAGACCTCAAAGGACCTACGTGCTACATAGAGCCTTCGGAACTGTGGGAGCCACCTCTAGAATCCTTTGAGAGCTAAGTGCTGCACGTGTATTGATGAATCATAGGAGATCATACGCCAATGAGACAATGGATAAAATGATTGTGACTTGTGATGTTGTAACTATCGTTAGATAAGATGGATATTATACATAAATAGTGAATTGGAATAGTTATCGAACTTTACTTATATTATGCTATAGCATCATGTGCTATTTGAAATGGTTAGTTATTTCACACTTAACCATATCGATGAAAGGAAAGAAAAGGATGATATTGTGCGAGTTAAAGATACGAAGAAAAGTATGAATGAGCCTATACAATCTGTTGTAGATTATATGATAGTAGCTAATCTTGACAAAGTGCATACATGATATTTTATGGAGTTCATGCATATATGATCATATTTTACGATATGAGCCTAGTCTGTATTTATTTAAGCTACTTAATGAGCCGTGGATTGCTCACCCCCTTAAATTTAACATCTGAAGATCATACGAGTTGATATCCAACTCAGGCTTCATATAGGTTCTCTCGGGAACTGTACCTGACTGTGGTACTCGTCTATGTTCTCCGAGCCTTGCTTTTGTGCTTTTGAGGTATACAATGGTATATCATTTTGATAATTATGCAAACTTTATTTTCACAGTACTAGGAAGAAATATATGATTATCGAGTACGATCCGGGATAAAATATATATTTTGAAGTATGTATAAACTGCAAAATGTGGAATTATTACTATGTTAGATTCTTGAGAAACATGTGTTACATGATGGTAATGATTGTGGAAATTTGAGCTGGCTGTAGTGTGAAAATTAAAAAATGTATTTTCAATGCAGTTAAATTACTGGGAAAATCGATAAAATACAAGGCGAAGGTTTTCGACCTATTTTTCTTGGAAAGATAAATAGAGGCTAAAATAAATATAGTTTCCATGAGATTTATGATATAGCTAAAGAAATAGAATTTATTAAGGCAAGATTTGGTTTAATTACTATACTAACATCGAATACAAACCGTAAATAGAAAAGAAAAATTTAGTTCATAATTTTCTAAATGAAATAAGGTAAGTGTTAAGTGAATGTCATGGCTTTCGGGTCGTGACATAATTTGATTTTACTCAATTAAGGTTAATTGATAGAAGAATCCCTTTGTTCAATTAGATCCATCAAATCTAGCCAAATTGCTAGAAATTGATATATGGAAGATGATGTAAAAGACAAATTACGCAAAGTTATCTTTTTCTTTCCATTTGTTCTTTCTTCTATTCTTTTTTTTATTTTTCTCATTTTTCTTGACCAGCATGTGATAATCGCTAATTTTATAAATTTAATATTAAATATTTATAAATTAATATTAAAACAAATAAATAAGCTAAAGAAAATAAATGAATTTATCTAAGAGATAGAAATATTTGGAAATTCGAAAGTTGATGAAGTAATGAATTTGAGAATTCGGAAGTTGGAAATTTAATGTGGATATTAAGAAAATCCAAATTAAGGAAATAAAAAGGTGTATATTTATATAATTATAAAATTATATGTGATAACCAAAGAATTTTAATATTTTGGTATTAAATATTTGTAATTAAATTCCAAAATAAATATAAAGTTAAATAAATAAATAAAATTTAATTACGGGATGGGAATATCGTTGAAATTCCCGAAATTGATGAAGTGAAGAAGTGGAGAAAATTAATTTGGATAAATTTGAGGAATTTAATTTGGATAAATGGAAATCCAAATTAAATAAGAAATGAAAATAGGTGTAAATAAATTGGATATTAAGAAATCCAAATTAAAGAAATAAAAATATGGGTACTTATATATTTATATAAATTTATTAGATAAAATATATATTTTTAATATAAGTATATATTTACATATATGAAATATATGTATATATTATTATTTAGTGATATATATATTATTTTATATCATTAAATAAGTACACATATATAATTATAAAGTTTTTGATATACATAAATATATGTATATACATGAAATATAAATATTATTGTAAGATAAAGTGTATAGATAGATAGATATATATATATATATATATATATATATACACACACACACACACACATCTTGTAATATAAATATATATATATATATCTATATAAAATACAAATATATGTATTTACATACATATAGTGATAATAGTATAATTATAAATATATTGTATAAATATATTTATAAATATAATTATAATTATAATATAATTATACATATTATATATATTAAAGAAAAAAAGAAGTAAAAGTAACAGCAGAAACGGGAAACACCCGATTTCCCGTTTCTGTGTTACCAAATGGAGGAGTCGGTCGATGCCGGCTGAGTGAGAGGCGGAAGGGGAGGAGAGAGTGGCATCACCGGCGAGAGGAGAAGCGAACGACGGCGGCCCGAGGCGGAAAGAGAAGGAAACGACGCGAAGCGAAGCAGGAAAAATCGAAAGGAAAAAGGAAGGGGAGATCGGTGGTGCAGGTCGATTCGGGCATCGCCACCGCCCCTCCCGTCATCGGCGAAGGGCGACCAAGGTGAGAGGAGCCACCGGCGGAGGAAGGAGAAAAGAGGAAGGGAAGAAGCCGAAACCCAAGCCTCCAGATCTGGCGTCGTGCTGGTGATGGGGAGAAACCGAGGCCAGATCCGGCATTCCCGCAATCGTGGCCAGCTGTGGGAGGTCCGAACCGGCGGTGATGCTGGAGGGAAGAGGCTAAACAGACGAGGTGAAGAGAACCGGGTTGAACCGGTCCGAACCGGTTCAGACCAGAAAAGGGGAAAAGAAAGAGAAAAAGAAAAGAAAAAGAAAAGAAAAGAAAAAGAAAGAAAAAGAAAAAGGAAGAAAGAAAGAGAAAAAGAAGAAAAAAAGAGAGAAAATGAATTTTCGGGAAATTCGAGAATTCCTCGAAATTCGAAAATCCGAAAAATCTCGAAAATTCGATAAGGATTTCGAAAATTAATTCTGAGTATTTAATTAAAATAAATTATGAAAAAATTCTAATTTTTAGAATTTAAATTCCAGAAAATTATTCTAGGCGAACGAGAGGTCGCAATCAGAAGAGAAGGATTACGGGCGCGACCGATAACGCGGAAGTCGTCGACCCGGGATAGGTAAGGGATGCATTTGCAGCACTGTAAGGATATATAGTATGCATTACTTTTCATTACGAAATATTTTATGAAAATATTGTGGTGAATTATCAATTGGGAATTTTTGATGATGTACTGGTTGGATTTATAAACTATATTTTCCGTGCAGGAGGTTAGTCAATCGCCAGTCGTTATGCTGCCGAAAATTTTAGAAAAATTTTGTAAAATAATATTAAATGATTTTATTTCCGAAAATCGATATAAAATCACGAAAAACGAGGAAATTACTAAATTTCATAAATCGTGAATATAATGAGATGGAATTTTAAAATATTCATGTTTTCGAGAATGGTAATAAGGAAATCACTGAAAATTCTCGGGATAGATAAATTACACGTAATACGAGACGAAAATTTGAAATGAAATACAATGAACATTTTTATGAATATTTTTATAAATATTCACTAAATGATTTTTAACCTTTATGGTTTTTAATTATGAAATTATATATTTTTATAAATTCCATAAAGGTTATTTTACGATAAAAACACGGTTTTGAGATTAGTTGGCCCCTCTATCATGCCGACATGTGATACGTGATATGTAATATGTAATATGTGATATGTAGTCCCGGCCGATACCTATTCAGTGATCTGCCGAGGACAATTATCGACTATGGCCATAGATCTGACATGGTTATTTATACCTTCGGGTATTATTGCATGATAGGATGTGGTGGTTGTCACTATCTCTGTATATGTTTTATGATATGTAAAATGAAAATGTTTATACGATATGTGACATGTAAAATGAATATGTTTTATATGATATGAGAAGCAATGAAATGATTTATAGCATTTTTATAAAATGCTAATTTCAGTACTGTTTTTAAGTATTATGAAATGATTTTCATATGATATGTGACACGAATATGTGATATGTTTTAAAAAGGAAAGAGGAGGAAAAAAAATATAATATTCTTATTTTAATTTTTAAATTGAATATTAGATTTAAACGATTTATATATTATACGAAAAAGATTTAAATAGCTTATTTTGCTATTTAAAGTACTGTACTAATTTCGATTGTACAGTAAAACATGAAATGAGTTTTAAATGAGAATGATGAGAATTTAACTAATATTCTTTTCAAAGAATATATGAATATTAGTTACTTTATTTAAATGTTTTATTTTTTAAAAGCATTATTTTGAAAAGAATATGAAAATGCTATGGAATAAAAAGGTAAAAAGGATTAAAATTCCAAACGAAAAGGAAATTATTCTCTACAGTTGCTTCAAGGTTCCAGGACAAAATAGATATTTCAAAATACCTACCTTACTCCATCCGGATCCCTAGCCGACTGTAGTATCCTTCCTACATGCGAGCCTAGAGCTCCATAGGAAAAATGAAAAAGTTTTTCAGCGTATAGATAGCTGAGTATCAAGTGAGGCATATAATTCTCTTACTGAGCCGTGATTTGCTCACCCATTATTTTTACATTTCAGGTTTTCGAAGACTGAGAGTCTAACACCTAAAGGATTTCGGCTGCGCATTTGGGGACGATGCGACAGCTTGATTTGTTTAATAAGGTATGATCATTTATTTTCTGTATTTAGACTTATCGACAGTACTACTTTCTTATAAAGTAAAATAGGGGATGTAATTCATATTGAAATTTTATATGAAAATTGTTTATATGTAAAAGAAAAAGTAAGGTATCGCAGACAGCCCAACCATATAAGATGTATAAAATAAGGTGAAAAATAGGGTCATGGGCTGTGACATTATATTATATAAATATATTTTAAATGTTAAAGAAATAAAAATGTGTATGAGGATATATTTATATAATTAGATTATATAAATATGTTTTTATATATATGTTTTATATAAATACATATGTATATATATATGAAATATAGTATATCTTATAAAAGGATATATATATTATTTTATATTAAATAAATACATATGTATATTATTGTAATACATTTTTGTATATAAATATATATATGAAATATATATAGTTATATATATAGTATTTGAATTTAAATGTATAGATATATATAGTATTATATGAAATATATATTAAGATATATATATGTCTAATAAAATTATATATATAATTATATAAATATAATTATATATATTATATATATAAAAAAAAACATAAACGGGGTCGGGATCTACCCGACCCCTGTTATTTTCTGTTTGAGAAAAACAGAGGGAAGAGCAGACCCCGTCGGCTGAGAGGAGGAAGAAGAGAAGGGAGAGAGGGCAATGTCGTCGGCGAGCCAAGAAGGGGGAAGAGAGAAGCGTCACCAGCGAAGGAAAGAAAAATAGAAATGAGAGGAAATCGAGGGAAACAGAAACGGAAAAAGCCGAAGAGGAAGGAGAGGAGGAAATCGGTGGTGCTGGTCGGTCCAGGCACCACCACCCCAATGTCGACCTTGGCGGAGGTGAGAGGAAGGTAAAAAAGCCACCAGCGGTGAAGGAAAACGGTGGAGGAAGGAAGAACAAAGGAAGAGAAAGGCTGAACCTTCCACCGTCAGATCCGCCGTCGTGCCGCTGATCTAGGATGAACAGAGGCCACCAGCAAGTTCGCCGTAACGTCGGCTAGCTATGGAGAAGCCGAACCGTCGGAGAACCGCCAACCAGAGGAGAACCGACGATAAGAGGGGGCATCAGCCATGACATTTTCTTTACCTTGGTTATATTTTATCACATATGGAAATATCTCAATGAACTCCATCCACTTGGCATGATGCTTGTTTAACTTGCTTTGTCCTTTCAAGTGCTTCAAGGACTCATGATCAGTGTGGATGACGAATTCCTTGGGCCATAAATAGTGTTGCCATGTTTCCAAGGCCCTCACTAATGCATACATCTCTTTATCATATGTAAAAATACTTAACACAGCCTATTTTAATGATATTTTCTAAATACAAAATGCCTTTGTTGGAAATTATCATTTTATCATTTTCTTTCATAAACCTATTAGCCTCTTCTCCATCTTCTCATACTAAACACCCAACCTCAAACAGTTTTCATAAAAATCTCAAGAAATTAAAGAATAATGAGATACTTTTTTGATGATTCAATGAAAAATTATCTCATGGACGAAAAAATACAATGTAGATGGCATGGAGAAAATTTCTACAAAGGTATGTCATTTGTTTTTTTTTTTTGAATTTTTAAGAAATTTTTGAATGAAAAAACTCAAAAAAATTATTGGGTATAAAACTCTTGAAAATGAATTTCTAGGAGTTTCGTGGTGTTCTCAAAAATGTAATTTAGGAGTACAATGAAACTCTTGAAAATTCATTTTCGATAGCACATTGTTGCTCTTGGAAGTGGCTCATAGAAGCATGCTTCCATGAACCTTCATTGGATCACATAAGCATGCTTCTGCGATCCAACTATGGCTCACAGAATGGCATTTCCTTTAGCCAACTATGGCTCATGGAAATTCCCTTTCATGAGCATCATGAACACAAAAAAATGAGCAAGAGGCTACATCATATTTAATCCAAAATTTCAATGAGAGGTTCTATTCACACTTTATTGGGTGCTAGACACATCTTAAATTAATAAATTTTTATCACAAAAACACCCTTAATTAAAATACAATTTTACCTTTACCCATAAAAAATTTTAATACTCCCAAAATAACTTACACTGCCACCAAGGAGCCTAATAAGGGGGCTTATGAGCCCCATGTGTATGATGTAGGGCCAAGAGGGTTCCCAATAATTTCATACTGCGAGACATGATTTCTAAAAAAAAAAATTATAATCCCACAAATTTTAATCCAAAAAATTTCACAAAAACCCTCAATGCAATCAAATGAAAGAAAAACAAATTTAACTTAATATTAATGATATATTTAGCTTAGATTGCTGCAAAACTTAGAAGAGTTTCAAGATTTTGAAAAAATTTGTTTGAGTTTTTTTTTAGAGAAGATGAATGAGAGAGATAGGATGTGTAGAAGTAAATAAAAGTTGAGGGTATTTTAGGAATAAATTTAGATATTTAAGGGTGTGGGTAATAAGAATGAAGAGACAAGTTTTGGGAATAGGGTTTTTTAAGTATTTAGGGTGTGTTTAGTGAATAAAAGGGTGTGTAGACACCCTATTTTATCCGAGTTCTTAACTTGTAAAAATAATTAATTGATTTAGGTGACATAGTATCTTAGAATTAGGCTAGAATTAAATTAGCATTTTTTAGATATAGAATTAACATTAATTAGGAAATTAGAAATAACATAGGATTTAGGAAGAATTAATAAATAAAATAAGAAAAGCAAAAACAATAAAATTAATTTTAGGATAGGATAATTAGATTTTTAGGATAATTATTTGGATTAATATTAAATTTGATAGATTTAGATTAAGATTAACATAAGAATTAAATAGATAAAATATGAAAAATAGGAGATAATTAATAGAATAGGTAGAGTTGTATTAGGACTTTAACAAATTTGTGGTTATAAAAAGGGATTAAGGCATATGATTCCGGGGACGGAAAAAATTAACAGTCAAGCATATTAAACTCTGTATCCTTGCACTACAACACCGATCAACATCATATAATCTTCATCACTGACCCTCGCTGCTTCATCCCATTGCTGCACCGTCGGAGTTATTATTGTGCCGCATTAACACAGCCATCCATTGCCAACTGTTTCTTGCATTGCTGCCACACCAAGTTCCCATTCCATGGCCAAGCCAAGTCTGCCGCCACACACCAAGTAGCCTCACACCCAAGTTCCGGATTGTCGCACCATCACCTGACACCAGTAAGCTCTGACGGCACATCATCATCTTCACGTTACCGCTGCTATCACCCTTGCTAGCTATTCATCACTTATCGTTGTTTGCTGCATGTTGTGAGAATTAAAACAAGGGCTATTATATAAGAAAAGGAAGGCCACGTTGGAATAAAGTAGAGAAGGAAATAATAAAAGGAAAAAGTCAGAACAAGGTAAGAGAAAAACCTATTTTTGTTTTATAATAGTTAATTGATAGATTAGGATAACGTCCAGTTGGTAATATGCATTTACAATAATCAAGATTTAAATTAACATGATTTAATAATTGGATTTAATTTGCAAATAGAAATTTTGACTAATTAATTTGATTAACATAATTTAATAATGTAATTGATATAATTAATATGACATGACTAAATATGAACTAATTTATGTGGATTTATTTGCATGACTTGTACAATATGATTTGACTTACTTTGCATGATTCAATTACTTTGATAATATTTGATGTTGAATAAATAATTTGTACGTTGATATGATTTGTTTAGTTTAATTTGAATGGTATTTGTATTTTATGTTTTATATGTTTAGTATGATAGATATTAAATAAATAAATAATAGAAAAATAAATTAAATTAGAGAAAAAATGTAAATAAGAATAAATAGAATAAAGATTGAATAAGGAAATAATAAAATTAGTTATCAAAGATGAATATGGATTATGTCGAGGATGAAACTCCAAGAAAGTCAATCAGAACTCCTTGGATTTTCTAGGTGAGATGATTCTTCTTGAGTTGAGCCAGATTAATGGAATACTTGAGGAGAATTTTCAAGAAAACATAATTCATATTCATTTTAAAGATATAATAATAATAAAATAAAATAATGAATCGAGAATAAAGAATATAAAATAATACCATAATAAGGTAATGGGATGATAATAAAAGAAGTAAATGTGACATATGCCGAGGATGAAACTCCAAGAAAGTCAATTGGTACTCCTTGAAATTTCTAAGTGAGGGTTCTTCTTGAGTTGAGCCAGATTGATGGGATATTTAAGAAGAATTGTCAATGACCCATATGTCATGTTTATTTTCAAAATATAAAATAATAGAATTAGGAAAAGAAAATACAATAAGAAATAAAAGATAGGAATTTTAAGAATAAGATTAGAAAATATTTAAAGATAAGAATTTCATAATATACTTAATCAATCTGACGATGGAGTTTAAGAAAGTCGATTGGTACTCCTTGAACATCTTGAGGTGAGAGGAGTTTCTAAGATTGGAGTCAGATTGATGGAATAGTCTTAGAAACTTTCCCAATATTTAATTATCGAACTAATACAAACTGTTGGCTCTTATAGGCAATACCGAGAGTGGGGTGAATCGATTTTTAACTAACCTTAAGCTCGTTTTTCGATTCTTCTAAATTTTATAGCCTATATGAGTATTTTCTATGTTCTCTAGGCTATTCAATCATGCAATATACATTCAATTCAATAAGCACAATATAATTGCAAGTAAAGAGAGTAAGGATAGAGAAATGTACGCAAGCGATTTATAGAGGTTCGGCAACCTTGCCTACGTCCTCTACCTTGAGATGCTCCCAAGGATTTTCTCCAAATCCACTATCTTGAATTTGTGATTACAATCCCTCTTTTTCTTAGGCTCAAGAGTAACCTCCCTCTTTTTCTAGGCTCAAGAGAAACCTCTCTCTTTTTCTAAGGCTTAAGAGAAACCTCTCTCTTTTTCTAAGGCTAAAGAGAAACCTCCCTCTTTTCTAGGCTTAAGAGAAACCTCCCATTTACAAGGAATGATGGGATACAAATAATGTAATCAAAGAAAGGCCTCTAGGTAGGCAAGTGATTACAGAAATTAGGCACAAGTAAAATCCTATACAAGATTTGTGCTAAACAATACAAGAGATAAGTGAATGATAGAAGATGAAGACTTATAGCTTTTGACTTGTTGTTTGAGGCTTGAGGAAGATGAATAAGATGATGAAAGATGTTACTTGGTTGTTCCTCTTCCTTCCTTTAGCTTCTAGGCCTCTATTTATAGTCCCATGGATGGTTTGTGGACGTTGGTTGGAGCCAAAACAGAAACTAGCCGTTGTATCTCATAGAAACTAGCTGTTGGGGACTTTCTGACACAAAGGGATCGATCCTTTTACCAAAGGGATCGATCCTTTTCTTCAATCTAGCCTTCCGGGGCATTCTGCCAAAAAAGGATCGATCCCTTTCCTTAGGGGATCGATCCCATTCCTCCAGAATGGGTTTTTCTTGCACTTTTGGGTTAGAAATGATGTGGCATTTGATCCTAATTTAACCCAAAACATATTGGCACTTTTGTGGGAGTTTTTCATGACTTTCTTTGATGAAAACATTGTCCAAAAATGCATTAAGTGATTTTCTAAAATATTCAAAACATTTATAAAGTGTTAAGACCAAAACGGATGTATCATTAAATTATGGTCTTAATGTTTGATATGATCACTTAAAATGTATTGAGAAAATCATGTGTGATAAGGCAAATTTACAATGTGAATTAAAACATTAAAGCTTACTTAAGTTTTTGTCATTTCAAAATATATATGGCAATTTAAAGCTAACAATCTCCCCCTTTTTGATATGACAAAACTTAATGTAAATTTGCTTTGAAAATTCTTTAATAAAATACTCCCCCTCAAATAAAGCAGAATTTTATAAAGCTCCCCCTTAATATAAGCATGGGTTTTCAAAATGAATTTTCAAACTATTTCTCCCCCATTATCTTTCCCCCTTAAAATCTCACTCTTTTAATATCTATCTCTCCCCCTTTTTTGTCATAGCAAAAAGAAAGAAAAATAATAAAAAAATATGCTCCCCTAAAATCATGGCTATGTGAAAAGAGATAAATATGCTCCATCCAACAAGAAACGTGTTAGTACATGGGACTCATAGCACAAATAAATAAGTCACTATTCATAAAGAGTATGAAAAGTTCATGCAACGAATATGACTTATGATCATATACCAATTGTTGATAAATAATTTTGCAATGAGTTCTCAATTGGTAAGAAATTAAGCAAGCACCTAAGTATATCAATTGTTCTCTTAAGTCTAACTAAGGTGCATGGCAATACATCATGATTATGAGCTAAACTTAGATGACAAATCATATGCATGAGCTCATAAATCACATTCAAGCAAGAGTGTGCATAGAATTAAGACATATAGCAATTAACTACAAATTCTAGCACACAAGAGTTTCATGCAAAAATATCCTAAATGAATTCTTCTTTATTTGTCATTTCAAACTAAAGAGCACAAGAAGAATTGTCAATTTAAAGTTCATACCAATTGGCAATTTAGTTTTGGCTTACCAATTATTGAAAATATGGTTGCCAATGATACTAATTGTTATTTCAATCTAAATATCAATTGTTACTAATGGTTGACTTAGGCATTTTGCATGAATCCAATATCTATGTGTAGTGTGTTCATGTCAAGAAAATAATCATTCTAAATATGCAAGAACACAATCACACATCATCAAATATGTATATGGATTAATTAAACATAAGCATACTATCATAAAGTATTAATCCATATTCATATTCACAAAGTTATACCATATGGAAGATTCATAAAATCAAAGTATTCAAGCAAACACATTTTCTTCCATGTTTTCAAGCACAAAAATCCTATGCTCATTTTCCAATTCAAGTCCTTAACCAATTATGAGCAAGGAAAGATAAATGCATGGATATCAAGTTTGTTCAAGTTTGCATTTATCTTTGAATGTTGGTGTTGTCATTAAGACCCTAGTTCTTTAAGTATAAGGATGATAAAGTTTCATGCATTTAAACATTTAGGATCCATTTACCATCACAAATTATAGGCCAATGACCATTACCAATTGTAGAATTTACATTTGAAATCAATCCACTAGATGTATAATTATCATGAAACCTAGTGTGGAATTGATAAGTCAAGCTAAGAGACATAATCCTATAGGCATGCTTGACTAAGATGAACAAAAAGAATGAAGAATATTCATTATGCACAAGTTCATCAAATTCTCAAATATATACACAAATCATTGAAATAAATCTCAAAATTATGTTTAAGCATTTATTGAAAGTATATTTCAAGATTATTTCAAGAGTTATGCAAATCATGAATGTTTTCAACAAGAAAAATGATTTTGCACTTGTGAGCTCAAGAAAGATGGTAGTGATTGATGAAAGTGATATCAATTGTTGGAAATGATACAAATTGATGAAGTTGAGGCATGATATCAATGAAAAATGAGTTTTCATATATTAAATATCATCAAAAAGAAGTTAAAACAATGAATGTTAAGTTGAGAAGAGAGAAAGTATCAAAACAATGAAAAGTTCTTCTCAATTTCGGTTGAAAACATGTAGGAGAGCCTTTTCTGGCCTGGGGGGATCGATCCTGCTATAGTGGGGATTGATCCCTCATATGTTCCTGCAGATTCTGCAATTGTTTTGACAGAAAATTGGACTTGTGAGGTACCAAAACTTCATTTTTGAGTAATTTAAGTCCAAGTAAAGGTTTAAACATTTGTAAAACATGATTTTGGACTTGTATGAATGAAAATCATGATTGAAAAACTATTTTACAATAGATTTTGCAATTTTGGGAGGATTTTCACCAATAAAAGTATTTTTGGCCTCAAAGGAGGTCATTTTGAGAGTTAAGCAAATTTTGACAAAACCAAAGCATTGGATATCACAAATATGTCAAAACAAACTTGTTCACATAGGTTTTAAGCACATATATCATTCAAGCATACATCTTGTGAACAACATGCCATGATTTCCAACATACAATTTCTTCATTCTTGCTCATGACATGACATTTTGTGAAAATAACATATTTGATCATTTGAGGCAAGTAAATACATTATCAACACATAGAAAACTTGCTCAAAATGCAGAAATCCAATAATCACTTCAAAATCATACATCATGCCTTTCATCCAATGCATCAAGTACTATTCATCAAACATTCAAAAATAATTTATCATGCTATTTGTTCAAACATTTAACTCACAATGCATTAAGAATCATCAACCAACTTTCTCATCAAAGCACAAATAATCAAATAATAGTTTTAAGGAGTAAAGAATTAAGCTTACAAAACTCCTTTGCTTGAGAGTGCTTTGCCTTGAAATGTTGGATCCACCTTGAGCTATCCTTTGAAGAATTGTTGTGATGGATCCTCAAGCTTTTCCTTTTTCTCATTGGCACAAGCAATCTCCATAGAGGTGTGTAGAGCATTCAAACCACATTGCTTCTTTGTAACTCCATGCTCTAACACTCATTCAACACACAATTTCAAGCATGCTTTGGTACCTAAACTTTCTTGGGTACATGAGAGTTAGTACAAATAATTTTTGATCCTTTGGGGATCCATTTCAAACCCAAATCATCATCGTTTATTGCATGCTTTGGCACCCACATTTTTCTAACCACTCTTCCTCTAAATGTGGTTTTTCTATTTGTGTATGCTTGTGAAGAATGGCCTATTCTATTGCATAGTGAGCATGTGAGAGATAAATCATGCATAGTATTTTTGCTCACTAGGAAATTCTTAAGATGAGTTTCTTTTTGTTTAGCATTATAGCCTAACCCATCTTTGTCAAAGAAAGCTCTTTGGGTCTCTAACATATGATCTAGCTTTTGTTGACCCATATAAAACCTAGAAAATGAGTTATGCAAATTCAAGTTCTTTTTATTCAACTCATTTATTTCTAGATTTGCTTCTTCTATCTTCTTCTCAAATTCAAGTTTGGCATTTAATAGCATTTCATTTTCTATTTTCAATTTAGCAATGATTTTCTTATATTTGGAGTTCATGCATTGAAATTCATTTACTAAATCATCAAAGGCATTTTGTAGTTCACTAAAGGTATAATCATTATTTTCACTAGAACTACAACTAGCCTCATCATCACTAATGGCCATAAAGCATGAGTAGGCTACCTCATCATCTATGTTTTCCTCATCGGAGCTATCACTATCGCTCCATGTAGCCACAAATGCTTTCTTCCTAGGTTTCCTATCCTTTTCTTTTCTAAGTAAGGGGCAATCTAACTTAGTATGACCCGGTTCATTACATTCATAACACACTAAGTGATCCTTTTCTCTTCTACTTGACTCCCCTCTTTGATGTCTCCTATTATTTTCTTTTTCTTTCATTCTCATGAACCTATTAAATCTTTTGGCAAACATTGCCATTTCCTTTTCTTCCTCATTGCCACTCTCATCACTATCATTTTCAATGATCTCATGAGTGGAAGACTTAAGTGCTACCCCTACTTTCTTTGAAGGCACTTCATTTCTTTTCATTTTCATTTCATATGTAAGTAGGGAGCCCATAAGCTCATCTACAGACAAGGTATTTGGATCCTTAGACTCTTCTATTGCGGTTACCTTTGCCTCCCATGATTGTGGCAAGCTATTCAAAATTTTCTTCATCATTTCAACATTGGAATAAGTCTTGCCTAGAGCCTTAAGTCCATTAATTATATCATTAAACCTAGTGAACATTTCGCTAATAGACTCATCTTCTTTCATCCTAAATAGCTCATAATCATGTGTGAGCATTCCTACTTTTGTTTCTCTAACTTGATTTGTCCCTTCATGTGTGATGGCCAATTTGTCCCATATTTGTTTAGCATTCTCACAAAGAGAGACTCTATTATACTCATTGGGACCTAATGCACAAAAGAGAGTGTGCATAGCCTTGGCATTCAATTGTGCCAATCTCATATCATTTGTGTCCCACTCATCCTCACTTTTAGGGACATCTTTTCCATCAACTTTCTTCATTGGAATTTTGGGACCATTAACAATCACTCTCCACACTTCATAATCATTAGATTGTACAAAGAACATCATCCTAATTTTTCAATATGAATAATTCTCACCATTGAAGAGTGGAGGTCTAACTAATGATTGTCCCTCTTCTCCTAGGGGTGTGCCTATATTCAAGTGAGCCATTTAAGATCGTTTTGTTCGATAGAGGTTAGTCTAATTCAATCTCGAGCCCAAGCTCTGATACCAATTGTTGGCTCTTATAGGCAATACCGAGAGGGGGGGTGAATCGGTTTTTAACTAACCTTAAGCTCGTTTTTCGATTCTTCTAAATTCTATAGCCTATATGAGTATTTTCTATGTTCTCTAGGCTATTCAATCATGCAATATACATTCATTCAATAAGCACAATATAATTGCAAGTAAAGAGAGTAAGGATAGAGAAATGTACGCAAGCGATTTATAGAGGTTCGGCAACCTTGCCTACGTCCTCTACCTTGAGACGCTCCCAAGGATTTTCTCCAAATCCACTATCTTGAATTTGTGATTACAATCCCTCTTTTTCTTAGGCTCAAGAGTAAACCTCTCTCTTTTTCTAAGGCTTAAGAGAAACCTCTCTCTTTTTCTAAGGCTAAAGAGAAACCTCCCTCTTTTCTAGGCTTAAGAGAAACCTCCCCTTTACAAGGAATGATGGGATACAAATAATGTAATCAAAGAAAGGCCTCTAGGTAGGCAAGTGATTACAGAAATTAGGCACAAGTAAAATCCTATACAATATTTGTGCTAAACAATACAAGAGATAAGTGAATGATAGAAGATGAAGACTTATAGCTCTTGACTTGTTGTTTGAGGCTTGAGGAAGATGAATAAGATGTTGAAAGATGTTGCTTGGTTGTTCCTCTTCTTTCCTTTAGCTTCTAAGCCTCTATTTATAGTCCCATGGATGGTTTGTGGATGTTGGTTGGAGCCAAAACAGAAACTAGCCGTTGTATCTCACAGAAACTAGCTGTTGGGGACTTTCTGACACAAAGGGATCGATCCTTTTACCAAAGGGATCGATCCTTTTCTTCAATCTAGCCTTCCGGGGCATGCTGTCAAAAAGGGATCGATCCCTTTCCTTAGGGGATCGATCCCATTCCTCCAGAATGGGTTTTTCCTGCACTTTTGGGTTAGAAATGATGTGGTCTTTGATCCTAATTTAACCCAAAACATATTGGCACTTTTGTGGGAGTTTTTCATGACTTTCTTTGATGAAAACATTGTCCAAAAATGCATTAAGTGATTTTCTAAAATATTCAAAACATTTATAAAGTGTTAAGACCAAAACAGATGTATCATTAAATTATGGTCTTAATGTTTGATATGATCACTTAAAATGTATTGAGAAAATCATGTGTGATAAGGCAAATTTACAATGTGAATTAAAACATTAAAGCTTACTTAAGTTTTTGTCATTTCAAAATATATATGGCAATTTAAAGCTAACACAAACATAAAGGCAAATTTGGACTAAACTTAGAACTAAGTGGTACCATTTTAGAATGGGCATCGTGGGGGTGCTAATCCTTCCCCACATGTAACTGTACTCCCGAACCCTAGATTCTTTGAACGTAGACCATGCCTTATCCTTAGACAAGAGTAGGTGACCAATCACACCTTAGATTTGAATGGTTGGTGGCGACTCCTTGAATTTTAAAGTCTAGCGGTTAGGTTCACGGACCTAGACATTATGACAGCTTGGCGACTCCACTGGGGACTTTAGAGAGTCAGGCCAAAGATTAGTTTGAAGATTAGTCTAAGTTTGCCTAGAAGTATTTGGAAAATGTATAATAAAATGTTAATTCATTCCTTCAACACACAACACTTGCATTTGCATAAGCCCTCAACCCGGGCTCTTCCTTTTTTAGGAAGGAGTAAAGTAACTACGCTTTCGTGAGGTGATAACCTCCACATAGGCTAGTGAAATACTCCCACTCAGATTGAACCTTTCCGTTTGTAACCTATAATGGGTGAGGATTGGGTGCCTTACTAGTCCTGTGTGGATGATAGTGAGGAACAATTTGGGAACCTTTAGACCTTGAATTATCCAAACCCAGCATGTAATGAAACATAAGGCTTAGCCTTAGGGTGGAACCACATTAGATTGGAGTGTAGACTCAAACCTAAGATAGGACACATGAAGGAATAAGTTTTACTTCCTCTTTTGTACATTGTTTTTACAAAAAAAAGAAAAAATTCAAAAAATATAGTTTTTCTTTCTTCCATTCTTCAAAATAAAAAAGTAAAAAACAAAAAAAAAAGAATTTGTTTTTATCATTAAGTCATGCATAGTTGTTTTTGATTTTGCATCACATAACATATCATTCATGTAAGTTTGCACATGTCTTATCATGAGAATGAACACACTTTTAATTGTTAGGAGAGATTGCTAGACCTAAAGGCATTCCATGTGCATTCATTTTTGTGCATAAACATATCACCACATGAAATAATTTCAACTTAATTATGGCACTCAAGGTATCAAAATTGCATCCACCAGATAGTCCACCCTCCGTAAATATCATACAAGGTATCAAGCACGCATAATGGAAGAGGATCAAAATAGTAGGATAGAAAAGTTGGAAAGGGATAATGCAGAGATGAAGGGGCAATTGAGTGAAATTACCCAGTTGTTAAAAGCCCTGATTAAAGGAAATGAGAAGATGGGTAATCAAGATGAGTCTGTTCAAGAGGCTCAACAAAACGTGCGAGACAACCCCATTTTTGTTCCTAAAAGAAGTACTGCTAAAGCTCCAACGCCTCTACAGATGCAAGTTCAAAACCCAGTGGAGGTGCCAAATTTAGATGATCCCACGAAATTAGAAAAGTTGAAGCATAAAGAAGAATATAGTGGTACTAAAGCTTAGCTGAGCTTGATAGAGGAAAGACTAAGTGTCGTGAAAGGCGTTGACTATTTTGGACCTGTTGATGTTGAAAGGTTGTGTTTGGTACCTGGTGTCGTCCTTCCACCAAAATTCAAGGTGCCTGAATTTGAAAAGTTCAACGGAACATCTTGCCCAAGAGATCATCTCACCATGTACTGTAGGAAGATGGCGGCATATGCATGGGATGATAAGCTATTAATTCATGTTTTTCAAGACAGCTTAACTGGGTCAGCTGCTAAGTGGTATAACCAATTGGAAAGGAGCAAAGTTTCCTCTTGGTCTGAGTTGGCGAGAGTTTTTATAACCCAATACAAACATGTGTCTAATGTAGCTCCTAACCGCTTATCCCTCCAAGGTATGGAAAAGAAGAAGGACGAGAGCTTCAAAGAATATGCCCAACGGTAGAGAGATGTGGCGTCGCAAGTTCAACCTCCTTTAACTGAAAAGGAAGTCACCATGTTTTTTTTTAATACTCTCAAGGCACCCTACTATAAACATATGCTTAGCAGTGTAGCTAAGAACTTTGCAGACATGGTGTTAACTGGTGAAGCCATTGAGAATGCCATCAAGAGCGGTAAGATCGAAGCACCAGTGAATGATAGTAGGAAGGGTGGATTCTCGAAGAAGGAAGGAGATGCACAAGCTGTCTCAAATAATTCACGCCTCCTTTATACCCCTTACCCACCTTCAGTGAATTACGCCTATTCCCCATCTTACCCACAAACTTATCCCCAAAACACATATCAGCCTGTTTTCCCTCGACAAACTCCTACAGCCTCAACAAACCCCACTTTCCCACCTAATGACCAAAGGAACACCCGACTTAGCCGAAATGTTACCATAGACCCTATACCCATGACATATGCTGAGCTATTCCCAAAGTTTGTGGAAGGTCATCTTATTGCCCCTATTTATATAGAACCCTTAAAACCTCCTTACCCAAAGTGGTATGATCCTAATGCAAAGTGTGCTTATCATAATGACAATGTTAGACACTCTATTGAGAATTGTATGAGCTTGAAGAGGAAAGTCCAAGCACTTGTCAATACTGGAATTTTGAGTTTTGGGACAAAGAATGATCCAAATGTGAATGATAATCCTCTACCAGATCACACAAAGGGTAGCGGTTGATGCTATGGAAGAAAGTGGATGATTGATTCACTGAATTTGAAGATAATAGTTGTTTCTTTGTGTCTAATTTCATTCATCTTAGAACATTTCTTAGGTAATATAGGAGTGCCTAAGCCCAAAGGCATTAAGAATTCTTTTATGTATTGGGCCAGCTTTCATTCATTTTCATTTCAATAAAGGATTAGTACAATTCATTTTTCTCAATTCCCCATTCCAATCTTGTTCTTTTATGTAAAACACCACTACTCATATTCTCTACTTTGTTACCAAGCTTAAAAGTATCAAATAATGAACATGATAATGATAATGGCAATGAGTGTAAAATTCAATTCTGAAAGAACCACTTTGTTTGGTTGGATGGATTTCTAGTTTGCCAAGATTGTTCAAGCAAGAAGAGAATAGAAGATATTTGTCTAAAATCTTCACCTATAGAATGTTACAATTAAAGGTGAGTCTTTACATGAAATTCTAATGAGTTTGTCTTTGTTTAATAGATGACCTTTAATGTGAGTATTTGTATTAAGATGAGAAATGGCCTTCTTTCACTACCTTTCAAGTGTGAGTAAAATCATCCATTGATTACCCCTTTTGAGCCTATTATATTCTTTTTGATATAACCCACCAAGAATCACCCTCCACACTGGGGGGCAAAGAGAATAGAAGATGAAATATCAGTGGGGCAAAGAAAAAAAACCTTTTGTGAAAAAAAAAGAGAACAAAAAAGAAAAAGAGAATGAAGAAAGAAAGATGGTTTGAATCAAGAAAGTGAAAACCCTAGTCACATTTGAATAAAAAAGGAGCGAGAAAGCAAATTAGAATGGGACAAAAGTCAAAATGCCTAAATGATTCATGAAAAATGATTCTTGGTTTGATGAACCCTGAAACACTTATTTTGAGCCTATCTTATCTTTTCTTTCATGAACCCTCACCGAGCCTACATTACGTGCCTTAAAAGTCCATTTTGATCAAATATGAGTACTCCTATTGAAGAATCGTGTGTTGAATAAAGGCATACTTACAGTATGAGCTGATGATCCTTTGGATGGATTAGGACAAGCAAATCAAGATAAGCAAAAAGATTTCGTCTAGATGGAAGAAGTGGGATTCCAAATACTCTCTTGGATCCATGTGAGCATTAAATTAGGTGAAGAAATATCTGATTTTCGGGCATGAATCAGAATGGAGAACAGATAAGAGAAGTTTCATCAAGGACAATGAAGTTGAAAATGAAGAGAAATGAATAAAAAAAGAAGAAAAGAAAAAAAAAGAAGGGGGATTCAGATTGAAAACCTAAAAAAGGGCGGTTTGGATCAATGGAGTGCATCTAAGTTGAAAACCTGAAAAGGCGGCTTAGATACCAAAAAAGCTGGATGTCAACGATACTGGAGCAAGAAGATATCTTGATGAACTCAACATGATCAGATTGATGGACCTTTGAAGGAGATTTTGTATTCATTGATCGAAATTGCTTAAACGGTTGTTATTTGGTACTATTACCTGAAACTTAATCCTGAAAATTCTCACTTTTCATTCAAGCCTACTTTTCTTTTAAGCCTGACAATTTCTTGTTAAATCTTTTCAAATGTTGAATAATACCACTCTTTTCATTTCACCTATCATTTCTTTGTCATATCCTAACCTTGAGGGATTGAGAAATTGTATTGCATTGATTTTGAAATTGAAATGATAATGAATGTTTGATTGGAAAAATATGTGAAAGACTCCTATATTATTTAGGAAAATGAAAGAAAATGAAACCTGTGAATGAATGAAAATGGAAATTAAGAAAAAAACAATGAAAAAGAAAGAGTGAATGAAGGTGAAAGAAGAAACAAGGGATAAGATAAGATATAGAGGGCACGAAGACAAGAGATTCATTGGGAAAGAAACATGGAAGAAGGAAAATGAGAAAAGAAATAGGAAATATAAGGATAGGATGACAAATAGAAGAATGCATGAGATGGACTGATACAGAAAAACCTTGTTATTGCCACAGTTAAAGTTGAAATGCTTTTCAAAGAAAACATTGCATGAATAGAATAGATTGTGTGAGTAATATTGCATGAATGGCATTACACAGGATAGAATGCATGCGTAGTTGCATATATGATGCATTGCATGAGAAAAATTATAGACAAGGTTCCTTGGGTACAATCTATAAGACCTTCGGGCATGATTCCTCCAAATTTTTGACAAGATTTAAAGTTTGACTGTCTGCCTGTTTAGGGGGAGCTTTTTAGACAAGATTTTTAAAGTTTGACTGCCTGCCTGTTTAGGATGAGTATTTTAGACAAGATTTTAAAGTTTGACTGCCTTTCTGTTTAGAGGGAGCTTTTTGAAAAAATAAAAAAATTAAAAAAAAGAGAAGTCAGACAAAATAGGTGTCTATGTCTTTGAGCAATTACTGTTTCACAGCAAATGCACAAAGAGGGGCAGCTGTAGACACCCTATTTTGTCTGAGGTCTTAACTTGTAAAAATAATTAATTGATTTAGGTGACATAGTATCTTAGAATTAGACTAGAATTAAATTAGGATTTTTTAGATGTAGAATTAACATTAATTAGGAAATTAGAAATAAAATAGGATTTAGGAAGAATTAATAAATAAAATAAGAAAAGCAAAAACAATAAAATTAATTTTAGGATAGGATAATTAGATTTTTAGGATAATTATTTGGATTAATATTAAATTTGATAGAGTTAGATTGAGATTAACATAAGAATTAAATAGATAAAATATGAAAAATAGGAGATAATTAATAGAATAGGTAGAGTTGTATTAAGACTTTAACAAATTTGTGGTTATAAAAATGGATTAAGGCATATGATTTCGGGGACGGAAAAAATTAACAGTCAAGCATCTTAAACTCTACATCCTTGCACTACAACACCGATCAACATCGTATAATCTTCATCACTGACCCTCGCTGCTTCATCCCATTACTGCACCGTCGGAGTTATTATTGTGCCGCATCAACACAGCCATCCATTGCTAATTGTTTCTTGCGTTGCTGCCACACCAGGTTCCCGCTCCATGGCCAAGCCAAGTCTGCCGCCACACACCAAGTAGCCTCACACCCAAGTTCCGGATTGTCGCACCATCACCTGGCACCAGTAAGCTCTGACGGCACATCATCATCTTCACGCTACCGCTGCTATCACCCTTGCTAGCTGTTCATCACTTGTCGTTGTTTGCTGCATGTTGTGGGAATTAAAACAAGGGCTATTATATAAGAAAAGGAAGGCCACGTTGGAATAAAGTAGAGAAGGAAATAATAAAAGGAAAAAGTCAGAACAAGGTAAGAGAAAAACCTATTTTTGTTTTATAATAGTTAATTGATTGATTAGGATAACGTTCAGTTGGTAATATGCATTTACAATAATCAAGATTTAAATTAACATGATTTAATAATTGGATTTAATTTGCAAATAGAAATTTTGACTAATTAATTTGATTAACATAATTTAATAATGTAATTGATATAATTAATATGACATGACTAAATATGAACTAATTTATGTGGATTTATTTGCATGACTTGTACAATATGATTTGACTTACTTTGCATGATTCAATTACTTAGATAATATTTGATGTTGAATAAATAATTTGTACGTTGATATGATTTGTTTAGTTTAATTTGTATGGTATTTGTATTTTATGTTTTATATGTTTAGTATGATAGATATTAAATAATAGAAAAATAAATTAAATTAGAGAAAAAATGCAAATAAGAATAAATAGAATAAAGATTGAATAAGGAAATAATAAAATTAGTTATCAAGGATGAATATGGATTATGCCGAGGATGAAACTCTAAGAAAGTCAATCGGTACTCCTTGGATTTTCTAGGTGAGATGATTCTTCTTGAGCTGAGCCAAATTGATGGAATACTTGAGGAGAATTTTCAAGAAAACATAATTCATGTTCATTTTAAAGATATAATAACAATAAAATAAAATAATGAATCGAGAATAAAGAATATAAAATAATATCATAATAAGGTAATGGGATGATAATAAAAGAAGTAAATGTGACATATGCCGAGGATGAAACTCCAAGAAAGTCAATTGGTACTCCTTGAAATTTCTAAGTGAGAGGGTTCTTCTTGAGTTGAGCCAGATTGATGAGATATTTAAGAAGAATTGTCAATGACCCATATGTCATGTTTATTTTCAAAATATAAAATAATAGAATTAGGAAAAGAAAATACAATAAGAAATAAAAGATAGGAATTTTAAGAATAAGATTAGAAAATATTTAAAGATAAGAATTTCATAATATACTTAATCAATCCGACGATGGAGTTCAAGAAAGTCGATTGGTACTCCTTGAACATCTTGAGGTGAGGGGAGTTTCTAAGATTGGAGCCAGATTGATGGAATAGTCTTAAAAACTTTCCCAATATTTAATTATCGAAACTAATACAAACATAAAGGCAAATTTAGACTAAACTTAGAACTAAGTGGTACCATTTTAGAATGGGCATCGTGGGGGTGCTAATCCTTCCCCACACGTAACCGTACTCCCGAACCCTAGATTCTTTAAACATAGACCATGCCTTATCCTTAGACAAGAGTAGGTGACCAATCACACCTTAGATTTGAATGGTTGGTGGCGACTCCTTGAATTTTAAAGTCTAGCGGTTAGGTTCACGGACTTAGACGTTATGACAGGGTGTAAATAGAATTACTCAATTTCAACTATCCAACATTTCCATGCAATAAAATCAAAGAATAACAAATCTTAATGAAGATATTAAAAGAGATTTACCTTAAATTGTTGCAAATAATGAAGATTAGAAAGCAATTGAGAGAAATTTGAGGAGAGATTGAGATGAACAAGATTGCATAGAGAAGTGAGAGATAAGTTATATGTTTAGGGTGTAGGAGGGTATATTGGGTAGTTTAATATCAAATATTGGTTGTGAGAAGTAAAAATTAAGAGAAATTTAGGGTTTAGATTTTTTAAGTAAATTGATTGTGTGGAATAAGATATAGTGTGTGAATAGGAATTCTTTGAGTATGAAAGTTCCTGGATTTTTAATATTTATGTTTTCAAATATATCTTTTACTGAATTTGAATAAGTTATCTGAAAAATACCAAAAGTTAATTAATTACTGCAATTACACCATTTAAATTCCATTAGCCGTGTGTACTCCAAAAGAATATACAGATACCAATTTCTCTAAACTAACAAGCGAAAGCAACCAATAAATTATAAACAATAACCAAATTTTCTCATGTTAGCAACTAATATTTGTAAAGTGAAATAATCAAGTAGAAATTCATCCCAAGTTCATCACTAATTCAATTTCAAGTTAGTAAGAGACTACACACTGCTGTTTCTTGAGCTACTCAACAATGGACAGCACGTGTCAAACAAAAAAGAACCACCAATTTCAGTTAACAAAAGCCACTAAATTGTCAAATCTATGATCTAAAGTAATCACCAACAAAATTACAAAACCTCATTTGAAATCTACAGCTACCAAATTATAAGTGAAAGTAGCATCTCCAAGTTTCAACCTGTTAGTCCACTAATATCATTCACATTTCACAGCACTTGTTTTTCCCCCCAATATTTATTACTCATTGTGCTGTTTCCGCAAAAAAACAAAACCCATCAACAAAAATTTCAACTTGCTATCAGTGACAGGTTTAGATTTGATGTCTTGGTGTATATGTCACCAAATCACGTGGTACCACCTCCATCTCATTAATAAGTAAATTTCAAAGTTTGAAAGTCCTTAAGACTACTCATATATTTAAGTATTGAATATAGCAAAATTAGCTAGTATTTCAAAAATTATCTTTATTAATGAAGTAATAGCATGCATTTATTAATAGTATGCAATTCACTAACAGTCTATACAATTTATACCCAGCAGATCAGTAATAACCTTTAAATCAGAACAAAAAAATCATTAAAATAGTGTAGAGGCTTTAAAAGATTTACGTTTTCCCACAGCTCAGTGTGGCA
The DNA here is from genome assembly GCA_032173925.1 of Heritiera fomes. Classification (NCBI taxonomy): domain Eukaryota; kingdom Viridiplantae; phylum Streptophyta; class Magnoliopsida; order Malvales; family Malvaceae; genus Heritiera; species Heritiera fomes. Next base: position 31,596,654 of record JAPDPM010000002.1, on the reverse strand, counting down.
ACTGCAGAACCCAACAACAATAGCATCCTCCCTTATATTGAAAAAGTCCTTCAATCCACTCCAACCCATGTTAATGCTCAGATCACTGTTATTATTATTATTATTTTGTAATTATAAATATTTTTATCCATTTTATAATTTGAAATTAATCATATTCGAACCGAAAACTGTAATCAATAAAATTTTCTCAAAAATAATAACTTTTGAATTTGAATAATATCTAAATGTATGAAAAAAAAACTCCTAATTCTATCTCTGCTTAGGAACCTTGGAACAATCAATCCTTTCCATTCCAGCAGGATCCTCGAAAAACAAACCGAATGGGTCCACTTCCCATCAACATTTGTGGGCTTCACTGCACCTCCTTTGGCTGGACAAAAGCAACAAGGAAAAGGCTTATCCTATTCCTTAACAGTTTGCTCTGATTTGAAAGCTAAGCAAAGGTTACAAAACCATTCACTCGTGGAGAAGTTGCTATAGCAGCTTGCAAATGATGGATTGGTGTGCAACAAATTTCCAGGATACCAAGGAAGAGCTTATTATTACTGGAGCCATGTGGGGGAGCACACTATGTTGCAAAATATTTTTTAAGATTTCATCTTTGAGGACAAAGATGTTCTAAAAAAAGGGGTATCTGGTACAAGTCAAATGGAATATTAATGTAGTTAAATGTTTAGTTAAGACATGATTGGAAATTAGTTATTAGCAAGCTATGCCTAGTCAGCATTTTAGCTGATTATATATGTACTAAAAATCGGTGAAATGAAGTATGAAAAAATTCACAACAAGCATTACTCTCTCTCCTCTAAACGATTACTAATTTTTCCCTCTCTTTTCTTTCTTTAATTTCTCTCCATTCCTCTGTGTTCTGTTCTGGAAATTCCAAAAAACCTTGATAATTCTGAACATTCATCAACTGTGTAAGTTCAGTATTGGAAAGCTTCATTTCGGACTGTATCAAAGGCTTTCCTTTTGCACAAATGTTGTAGTTTTGGGCCCTGTCTTGGGACCTATGACCCATCTCATAAGATCCCTTTCTTTTTCTCTCAAATAATCTTTTATATATATATATATATATATATATATATATATATATATATATATATATATATATATAAGCCAAAGCAGTTGACTCAAAGTAAAACATCTTATATGAATATTCTAAAAATTTAAAACGTAAAGCAGTTGATTCAAAGTAAAACATCTTATATGAATATTCTAAAAATTTAAAACGTATAATATCGTAAAATAAAAAGATAATAATTTTACTCACTTTTCTAAGAGATACAAATCTATAAACATTAAAATTACAAAATAAATTAATCATTTTTTAAATCAATTATCTATTTCAATTTTTAAAAGATAAACATCTATATACATTAAAATTTCATATCATTTATTAATTTCTTTACTCATCTTTTATCAATATATATTGTTATTATATACATTAAAAACATATTTATAAAAATAATTTAATTTTGGTATGAATTTTTTCATTGTTAAATTAAATTATAAAATGTTCATGATGAATCACCTAATCGCTAATCCAAAGTTATACTTAGAGGTATAAACAAACAGAACATTCAACGAACCGTTTGTAAATTCGTTCGGTTTCTGTTCATTTATTAAACTTAATGATCGAACACGAACAACATTTTAGTGTTCGTTTTCGTTTGTTAAACAAACCAAATATGAACAAAAATGTAATTCATTCGTTTTTGTACATGAAGAGGCTCACTTATGTTCGTTTATTGTTCATTCGTTTAAAGTATCATTTGTTGTTCGTTCGTTTAAAGTGTCATTTGTTATTCGTTTGTTATTTGTTCGTTTATGTTCATTTATAACTTATTTATTTAAAGTGTTTTTGTTATTCGTTTATTGTTCGTTTGTTATTTATTAAAATACTAAAAGTACTTATATTATATAAGTTATATAATATATATATATATATATCATATTTTTAAGACATTAACCTAAAAAATTAGTACCTAATTTTTTAAACATATTTATACAATATAACTTTGTTGGCTTAAAAAATTAATAAAATATAATAATAAAATAATTATAAAATTAAATTAGTTAATTATACTTAAAATCATTATTTTTTTAAAATTTTAAACATAATGCACTAAAATAAAATTAATAAAAGTCTCATAATAAGTTAAGGTGGCATAATAAGTTAATATCTTATTCTTATGATTTTATCTATTAACTATTTACATATATATATATATATATATATATATATATATTACACATATGTGTGTATACACACACATATATATATGATACTTTAATATATGTATACCAATATATGTGTATGTGTATAATACAAATTGTACTTAAAATAGTAATTATCAATTTTAATAAAATATTGCTAATTTAAATTGTGTTGTGTTTAAGATTTTGTGTTAGATGATTTCAATTTGTATGTGGGATTTAATTTTTATGTAGGATTTTTAATATTTAATTTGTTCTCATGAATACTTGTTCATGAATGTGTTCCTTTACACGTTTGCGAACGCGTTCGTTTACATGATTGCGAACTATTCGCTAAAATTAACGTACAATCCCACCAAACAAACAAACAAACATGAACGCACTCTTTAACGAACACGAACGACACTAAAAAACAAACGAACGAACAGAGACATCAGTTTGTTCGTTCGCGTTAAGTTCATTTACAGCCCTAGTTATACTTCTAATTTCAATAAGATTTAGTTTTTTATAATAATCTTATATCTGACACAAATATATAAAAGCTAAAGCTCTTGGAATAATAAATTCATTTTAATTTTTTATAAATAATCTTATTCCATTAATTATTTAATTTTAAAATATATTAAATTTAAGAAAAAATATATTTTGATCATATTATCTTCAATTAAATCAAATAAAATTTATCTTAGAATTTAAATTTTTTGTTACCACTTATTATGTTATTTTTAAATTAAGAAAATATCCATATATTTTGATTGGAATTACCTTAAAGTTTTAAATCTTTTATCAAAAAATTAAAATGAGGCATTTAAGCTATATATTTTAGTATTATAAAAAAATTTTCATGTCTCTCTTCAATTTTCATTTCATTCCTTTTTCAGATTTATTTATTCAATAATTTAATTATTTATTTATTTGTTCAATAAATTTTTTGGTAAAAAAAATCCATATGGATTATCTATTAATTTGAAAAGTGTATTATCTTAAATATTGCATTTAATTATTTTAAATTAATTTAAATTTTAAAATTTTAAATAATAATTTATTTTTTATTTTTATTTGTATTTTTACTTTACTTACTTTTAGTGTTTGAAACTATTATAAATAATTTTTTTAAAAACCTTAAAAGATAAAATTTTTAACACTAATTAATTTTATAAGATTAATTTGAAATCATTTAAATTCAAATTTTGAAAATAAATCAATTTAAAATATGCATCATTAATCAATAATTTATTAATAATTAATAAAGTAAGAATTATTTTCATTAAAATTATAGCTACTTAATATATTAAGATTTGTGATATTTAATTTTTCTATAATTTTTAAATTATTATTTAATTTCAAATTATTTTTTAATTTGTATATTTTGTATATGCATTAATTTTTTTAATACATTACTCAACATGCATTTCAAAATAATTTTATTTTTTCAAAATTATTATAAATTAAAATCATTATCGTGCATTGCTCGTGTTTAAATCTAGTAATAATAATAGTAACTTCATTCATCTGTGAACAACATAGCATTCGCATTCCAACTGAAAAACTACAACTTGTCTGCCAGGGGGCAGTGGTTCAAAACAAAAGCATTAATGCCCATACATAGTTGGCATAACAATTGACAGGACATATCACTTCTGCCTCTCATTCGGCACATTGCATCGCCAAATTCCTGCCAATATACTACCGAAAATCGAGTGGCATACGCTGGAAACTGCACATGGTACTGCAGTCAGTGGATTATCGAAGTGTTGAGTAGCAAGAACAACTCCAAGAACCGGGTTCTGACACACCAATGAGTTGGATAAAGGATCAACATTTCATGAAAAAAGCAAATTAATAGAAAAATATTTATCACTCCTTATCTGCTCCACCTAAAAATCAAAGCATGCCACCATAGTACTGCCATGTTAAACTGGTATACAGAAGAGAAACCATTTTTCTTTTAGAACTAACTGCTTGAAACACATTGCTTACCTGCATGCCAACCTCAATAGAGATGGTTCGTGATGATGCCACATCAAGCCCAAACACCCTTGAGAGGATATATCCAAAGAAAAATCCAGATGCATGAAGAAAGGATGAAGCTAGCACAACTTGTTGAGCAGATGCAAGAATTGCAGAAGCACTCTGGGCAATGGCATTTCCACACAGAATAGCAACAGTTCCCACGGCAATGGGTGCCATCAAAGGAGAAACAAATTTAACCAGGCCTTGGAAATACTGATTTACGAATGCACCGCTCAATCCAGGAAGAAGCACAATCTGTGGTAATAGCATGATAAAGTACTTACCACAAGAAGGAACAGTGACAGATCTGGACATTTGATTTTGGCACGACTAATTAACACAATACTACATGAACTTTCTCAGTTCTTTTTTTGGTTCATTTTTTGTTGATTCTTTTGGCAATTTTGGAATTGAAATAAAGAAATATAAATAAAGCAATGGTTAAACAAAATTTTTTACCCAAACAAGAAAATAAATATACTTTTAAAATAATGAAGTTGAAATTTTCAACCATTTATAAAGTGGTTCATTTTTTTTTTTTTTGATAAAAGATTGCATCACAGCATGAGGATAGAGATCTAGAATAAAATTAAAAGTGAAGTATTATTTGGAGTGCTAAGCTAAAAAGAAAAGGAAAAACGTATGTTTAGTACTTAGTTGGATATTTAGAGTCTTGTTGAAATACACTAGAAAGTTAATTTGGCTCTTGTATTTTTACATAATTGTGATTTAAAACTTGCCAGTTGCCATTCAGAGATTTATAAGTGATTATCGGTGAGTATAGAATAGACAAATAGCAATGTGATTTTAACCCCTCTAAAATCAATTCATATAATTAAATTATAAAACAAAAAATTAACAATTTTAATTTTAAGGTTCCAATTTAAATTCATTCAGTATAGATATTTATACATACTAAAGGTCTTTTTTTTTTTTGGTGCCATCCACCCTAGACAAGAATCAACTCTATTTGGAATAAAAGCAATGTGACAAGAGAATTCACCTGAAGTGTTGAGTACAGCAGTCCGGCTGCATCTACCGTAACATATTGCCCGGCCAGCTTGGCTGTGAGAAAGGGGGTCATAATCTGCAATGTAAATGGGAATAGAAAGATATTTGATTGATATTATATCAAGAAATAGTTTGATGTGCTCCAGCGGTACTATGAATACAATCCTCAAGAAATATTCATCTCATCAAAATGTATGTCAATACTCAATTAGGATTCACTCTTGCTTATCCCGTGATATCCTAGATGGTTTTTCAAAGAAAGGTAATAGATGTTTCCGAAGTCCTTAAACAGGCCAATGGAAAGTTGAACTCAATTTAACAGTATATGATATCGTGTTTGCCATTTGTGTTCTATAAAAATCCGGCCCAATGTTCTTTTAAAATTTTTTCCAAGAAAGAAATAGAAATTCACATCAGATTGCCGTTACATGAAGACATAGCAAAACTGTGGCATCAAATATTTAGTCATAATTCAGCACTCCCTAGTGTAGGATGGTTATCAATCAGAAAATTTCCTCCAAAAGTGGATACCATAGCTAAGAGAGAAGCAAGATGAGGATCATTGAAAAATATTTAAAACAACCATTAATAAGAGAGCAGAATGAAACAACATTCTGCTTTACCAACCACAGCTGACAGGGTGCTTGCTGCAGTCATCAGCATGGAAAGCACCACATTTCCTCTGGAAGATAGCACGATCATCAGATCTTCAGACAAAGGCACCCATATAAAAAGTAAAATAAATGATACCAATAGACAAATTTGCATACCAGTCAATATATGTGACAATGTTACTTGCTGTACCTGCAATGGAAACATGAAGCACTATCAAGAGGGAGACAAGGATGGAGAAGTAAGTATATACAATAAATGCAAAGAGTAACTATAAGCTTACCGCCAGGACAGCAACCAACCAATATTAAACCAGCTGCATAGTGAGACAGTAGATTTAAGAGCTTGCTCACAAAAAAACCCTGATAAGGGCATTACCTGCAACGAGTTACCTATAGTCTTCTACTTTATAAGAACTTACTAAACATGATGTGCATGTATAAACGTGCATATATATTGTAAAATCTTTCTCCCAATGCAACTAAAGCATTGAGATCAGGAGTATGCTTAGATATGCAATAAGTATAGAATTATAGTGCTCTCATTGATAAAATTACATAAAATATATCAGTCTGCTTGTGTATTTACATTGCTGTATTGTTGCATGCTATGAAATTTTCAGTTGGTAATTTAAGTTTATGAAAGAAGCTTGACGTAATGCTCCATGATTCAAGATAACTGGCCAAATCATTTAAAATAATAAGCTCTGTGAAAATCCAGTCCTTATTATATGGGATTGGATATGATTGATTTTTTATTTATTTCGTAAGATAATGGGATTTGGTATCTTGACTAAATATTCCCCTGATTAGTTTCATTTAAAACTTTCCTTTATTTAGGAATCCATTTCCTTTTTTGTAAATGGTATATAGGATATATAGGGATTTACGTAGATTTCTTAGTTTAGCCTACAACTATTTATACTCTCTATAAACTATAGTTTTTTGGGTAGAAATCAGAAAAACATTTCATATCAGTTTCTACATTTTCTACAATATCAGTTTCCACATGGTATCAAGAGCATACGACCCATTAAAAATCTTAGTTTGATTCTTTTCCCACGATGGTGAGCGGTAGCACAATGTCAGAGGTGACTTCAAACTCAAGGAGCACAATTAGCAACATCGCTTGGAAGCCTATACATGCTAGGGAGAGTTATGGGAAGACACCTACTGATGAGATGCCACAACAGTCCCTTCAGCAAAACAAACCTACAATTGTGAGTACTGCCACTTTGGCACAAAAAGGTAATTTTCTAAGCGCTCTAAGTGTCAAACGTGAAAGCTCAAAGGCATGGATCGTTGACTCAAGCGCATCAGACCATATGACTAGTGATGCATCATTATTTCATGAATACAGCCCATGTTCTAGAAATTTTACAGTTCGTATTGCAGATTGCTCACTATCTAAAGTGGCTGGTATCGGTTTAGTTGCTATCTACAAGGACATAATGCTTAATTCTAATCTCCATGTTCCTAATTTGGATTGTAATCTCTTATCTATTAGTAAGATTACGAGAGATCTTAATTGTGTTACTAAATTTCTCCCACATATGTGTGAATTTCAGGGCTTGGGTTCGAGGATGAAGATTGGCAATGCTAGGATATGTGCGGGGCTCTGTCTTCTTAGAGATGAAGAATCTGAGAGGAAAATTCAAAATAATGCTTGCATAGTCTCAACCTCTAGCAGTCATAAAGATAGTGCAATCATGTTGTTGCACTACCGATTAGGTCATCCCAATTTCTTGTACCTCAAAAGGTTATTTCCCACATTATTCAATAAAAGTCCCAAATATTACCAATGTGAAAGTTGTCAATTGTCCAAGCATCCTCGTAATACTTATCCACATAATTCATATAAACCATCCCATCCATTCTCCATAATACACAATGATGTTTGGGCACCGTCTAGGATAGCAAATATTACTGGTTCTAGATGGTTCGTTAGCTTCATAGATGACCATACCCAAGTGACTTGGTTGTTCCTCATGAAAGACAAATCTGAGGTTGGGCAAATATTTCAAAATTTCAACAAAATGGTCCAGACACAATTCCAAACCAAAATTCAGGTGCTTAGAACCGACAATGGAAGGGAATTTTACCACTCTATCCTTGGAGCTTATCTACTTGATCACAGCATTGTCAATCAAAGCTCATGTGTGAATACACCCCAACAAAATAGAATAGCAGAGAGGAAAAACCGACACCTAATGTAGGTTGCCCGATCACTCATGCTTGCCACTCATGTTCCAAAACTTTTTGGGGGAGAAGCGGTTTTAACAGCTACTTATCTCATAAATAGAATGCCTTCTTGTGTCCTTCAATTCCAAACACCATGCCAAAAGCTCCTTACAACCTACCCTCATCATTGAATTATCTCATTCATCCCTACTAAAGTGTTCAGGTGCACAGCATTTGTCCATATACATCAGCAGCATCGAAGCAAATTGGATCCCAAATCAGTCAAATGCATATTTCTTGGCTACTGTCCAAACCAAAAGAGGTACAAATGTTATTCACCAGTAACCAAAAGATTTTATAATTCTATGGATGTAACCTTTGCTGACATTCAAGAGTAGAGTGCGAGAGAATATCAACTTTGGGAAACCATATCTACTGTTGAACCAGTACCTTCACTACCACCCCAAATCTCTTGTCCACCAACCCAAATCTCTTGTCCACCTATAATCCTCACAAAAATCCACCAACAACCTCTTGATCCTAAGATAACTAACTCAACTTAGCCCTCAAAACTCTGAGTCTGTGAAAGAAACAGTAACAAAAGACATGATTGTTTGCTCAAGGAGACTGAAATCTCAAAAGGAGGTAGAGACTCGCACATCTCCAGAGCAAAACCAAGATTCAGATCTAAATCCAAAAGTTTTTGAGATGCATACCAGTAATATAATTACTGAACCTATCTCTAGTGATTTTCCTAATAATCTTGACCAACCTATTGCAATAAAAAAAAGGACTGAGAACATGCACTCAGCATCCTATCAGCAACTTTGTATCCTATGAGAGCCTATCTCCAGCTTTTCGTGTGTTTGTGTCCACTTTAACAAATGTTCAAGTTCCAAGCAATATTCAAGAAGCTCTCCAACAAACAAAATGGAAGGCTGCTGTTTTGGAAGAAATGAAAGCACTAGAAAAGAATGGCACTTGGGTGATTACAGAACTTCCCGAAAGAAAGAGCCCGGTTGGTTGCAAGTGGATATTTCAGTTAAACACAATGAGGAAGGAACTGTGAACCGATTCGAAGCTCATCTTGTTGCCAAGGGCTTCACTCAATCCTATGGTGTTGACTATGAGGAGACATTTGCTCCTGTGGCCAAGCTAAACTCAGTCCGTGTGCTACTATCTTTGGCAGCTAACCTAGATCGGCCTCTTCATCAACTAAACGTTAAAAATGCATTTTTGAAAGGTGACTTAGAGAAAGAAGTCTTCATGAAGATTCCACCAAGATTTAACTCTCAAGAGAACAATGGTAAAGTGTGCAAGCTTCATAAGTCGCTATATGGCCTCAAACAATCACCACGGGCTTGGTTTGATCACTTAACAAAGGTTGGTAAGAAGTATGGGTTTTTACAGTGCCAAACCGATCACACTATGTTTGTTAAGCACTCATCTGATCACAAGATTGCTATCCTTATTGTTTATGTGAATGATATCATTCTTACGGGGGACTACATGGAGGAGATTATTGGGTTAAAGACGCTTTTGGCAAGAGAATTTGAGATAAAAGACTTAGGAAAGCTCAAGTATTTCCTTGGCATGGAAGTAGCTCAATCAAGAAATGGGATTTCTATTTCACAACAAAAATATATTCTGGATCTTCTTAAGGAAATAGGGATGCTTGGATGCAAACCTGCAAATACTCCTATAGATTCAAATGGCAAGTTAGGAGCTGAAGAAGAAAGTCCTCTAGTTGACAAAGCAGATACCAAAGGCTTGTGGGGAAACTGATTTATTTGACACATACCAGACCGGACATTTGTTTTGCCGTTAGCCTAGTAAGCAGATTTATGAATAACCTTACCAAAGCACACATGGGAGCGGTTTACCAGATTCTTCGATACTTAAAGAAAAGTCCAAGCAGAGGACTACATTTCAAGAAAACCTCAAACAGAGATATTGAAGTTTTCTCAGATGTAGATTGGGCAGAATCTGTAACGGATCGAAGGTCAACCACCGAATATTGCACATTCTTATGGGGTAACTTGGTCACTTGGTGAAGCAAGAAGCAGGCAGTAGTAGCTCAAAGTAGTGCTAAAGCAGAATTCAGAGCTATGTCTCACAGGATTTGTGAAGGAATTTGGCTTGAAAGGGTGCTGAAGGAATTGAGGATTTCAAAAGGAAGTTCTATGAAGGTGTTTTGTGACAACCAAGCAACCATAAGTATTGCCAAGAACCCAGTTCACCATAATTGGACCAAGCATATCGAGATTGATTGCCATTTTATCAAAGAGAAAATCCAAGAAGACCAAGTTAGACTTGTCTACACGCCAACTAGTCTTCAAACCGCAGATATTCTCACCAAGGCCCTTCCCAGAAACAATTTTGAAAGCTTGAAGTCCAAGTTGGGTATGATTGACATCTACTACCCAACTTGAGGGGGAGCGTGGAAATCCAGTCCATATTCTATGGGATTGGATATGATTATTTTTTATTTATTTCCTAAGATAATGGGATTTGACATCTTGACCAAATATTTCCCTGATTGGTTTCATTTAAAACTTTCCTTTATTTAGGATTCCTTTTCCTTTTCTATAAATGATATATATATAGGGATTTACGTAGATTTCCTAGTTTAGCCTACAACTATTTATACTTTCTGTAAACTATAGTTTTTTAGGTAGAAATCAGAAAAACATGTTCATATCAGTTGTGAGTTACAAGCTGCGCAGAAAGTATAAGACAGCAGGCAAGCGTAAAGTACCCAGCAAGAAGCAACTGAAGACAAGGACAACATATTGTCATATGATTGAAAAACCACCATGCGGTAGCATAGAAACATTTACACCATCCTACATTGCAAGGGAATAAAGTCCTAAAGAAATTCATAAAAATAAGAAGAAATGGTGCTCTCTGTGTGCTTAATTTTAGTTTGGCAGCAAATAAACTCCAACAAAAGTGATTTGAATAACTACTTTGATACTTATTAATAAAACACTATGGCATGCAAATAACCAAAGTTGTAGCTAGAATTGGATGTGTAAATTCTCGATTCAGCTCTGGTAAGAGAATAAATGCAAATGCCTCTTATTTGGTAACAAGTCAAGTATATTTAACCCAAGCTTGGAAAAAGTTATCATGCAGACTCTTTTTACCATGCAGGCCAAATAAATCAAGTTGTCCGTCCATTATGCTGGAGTGATAATGACATAAAGTCGGCGGATAGACCAAACCCATTGCTTCAAATCACAAACTATTATTCTGAATAAAAATGAATGTATTATAACATCACGGTTCATATTAATTTAGATAAATATATTGCAGTCCAAACCCATGATTCTGATGATGCCATGTGATGATTCCATTAGAAATTCCACCGAATCAAGTCTGTATGATCATAGTTCTATGTATTTGACATGGCAATTTAAGTAACATGCCACATTTTGATTTTTGTTTTTTTAATTTGTGGAAAGGAGATTCAAATCTTTCTCTTCGCGCAAAAGATCATGCACCAACTATTGAGCCAAATGCTTGGGACTCTGGTGCCACACTTTGATTTATTAGACTTACACAGCTAAGGTGACGTGATAGGATCAATCTCTATATTCTGTAGCAATTTCTCCGCAATTAGCCATCAGAAATATCAACAATAAGTAAAGAAGAAAGAAATACAAACCGAGTATTGAAGCACAAAACCAGAGATCAACTCTTTAGGCATAGCCAGGGCACCACGAAGATCATCTAGAGTAAGAGTCATGCCCATACCAAGCATAGTAAGAGTGAGGCCAAAAATGCTCCACCTGGGCGTAACCCAACTGAAAGAACTTGGCTTAAATAACCCAAACAAACATCCCAAAGAAACCCATACTGGAAATGCAGTGGAAATAACATCGCCAACCCACTCAATCCAATCTCTGACACTTTTCTTGTTGTTAGCACTGTAACTGTCTGATGAAATATCGCAATGAAGTTGAAAGCGTTTAGATGTCAGAGAACTGCCGGTTCTTTTGGACGGGATCTGGAATTGGGATCTTTGTGTTAAGTTAAAATAAGATGGATTGGAAGGTTTGGGAAATGAAATGAAGGGATTTTGGGGTGATGGATGAGTTGTAATGGTTCTTGTTTTCTGTTGAAATTTGAATTTTGTTGCTGCATGAGGGCATGAAAGTGAGGACTGCATTCCGGTTTCTCCTTTTTCTTCTTCTTTGAATGGTTCTCACTGTCTTAGTGGTCGTGTGCTGAGTAGATAGTAATGCAGTGGGTTAGTAGAAGAGCAGCATCCGCAGCGGCATTAAGGCACAGCTTCTTCTGCGCATTATTTTATGACAAGAAAAGGAAGATGCTTCTCGCTAGCCTCCTACTACTCCACTTATCGTGTACCCTATTCTTCGATTGGTCAATTTGCAGTCACCTCATCCCTTTCACGGTTTATCAACCTCAACCAATTAGTAAATTAACTTATCAAACTCTTTTGAGCGATTCTTTTTACAAAAAAAAAAAAAAAGTCAGACATTTTATTTTAAAAAATTTTTAATATCAAAATATCTTTACATGAAAATACACTTTTATCTTTTTTATTTGTTTTTCAACATTTTTGAGAATAAAATTTCGAGACTATAATAAAACTTTTAAAAACTTCTTCCACAAATCTAATTTTACTGTAAAAAATGAATTTCCGGAAGCTTTAATTTTTTATAAAAATTATATTTTTTTTAAAAGTTGTGCCTGGTGGGTGGAAGCCAACTTCTGCCAAGACATTTTTTATAACATTTTTTTATTATTAAACTTGTGCTTATATTTTTTAAAATATAAATATGTGCTTGGCAGAAGCAAGCTTTTGCCAAGCTTTTGTTTTTTGTGGACGCCAAGCTACCGCCATGTTAGTATTATTGACAAAAGTTGGCAAACTCGGGATTTTGAGAAAATTTTATTCCATTTGCTGTTTTTTGTCTAAATAAAATCCTCAATTAAAATTCAACAAAATCTTAACAAAAATCTAACATATATATTAACCATTATATTAAAAAATTACCTTAGATTTCTTACAAAATTTTAAGAGATTGGAGGGAATGAAGAGCGAAGAGATTGAGATCGTGAATTTGAGAGTTAAGTTGTAAGAGTTTGAAAAGTTTAAGATGAGTGGAGGATAGAATAAGTAAAGTAAAAAATAAATAGGTTGTAGGAAAAGTTAAAAAAAAAAAAGAAGAGGATTTTAGAGTTTCGATTTTTTTTTAAAAATAAATAGGTTGTATGACATAGTAGATAGGTTGTGGATAGAATTTCTATCTTCTTCTTTTTTTATGCATGCTAAGCTTAAACCTTATTTTATCCATCCAATCAATTATCATTTTGTGTTAATATTTTTAAATGCATTTTAAAATAAATATTCTTTATTAATAAAAATTTAATAAAATCCTTATTCAAAATTCTCTATTAATGCAAAAGGAATCTTAATGCAAAGATAAAAATTATTTTTTTGTGATCTTATTTTTTTATGATCTGAAAGTCACGGGTTCAAATGAAACAATCTTTCTATTACTGTAAAAGAAAGATTACACATGACCTTCCTCAAAGCTCACAATATGAAAATCTTGTATACCAAGTTGCCCTTTATTATGTCCAAAACTCAAGTCAAACTCGAGTCTCAAAACCTATATCCAAACTCTACCCAAATTAGTTTAAAGTCCCAGCCACAGGTATCACAATTATTAGACACCTATGCAACCTTGTTAATCAAACATATTGCAAACGAAAAATGCTAAATGCGGACAATACTATTTCTCCAAAATGTACATTAGAGCAAAAAAAAAAATCATCTTTGACATTTGATTAAATAAAAATTGCACTATTATATCTATTCAAAGCTCAGACACATTATCGAACAGTAAATATAAGATGAAATCAGAGTTCTTTACTTCAGCACACATCATCCACTCATCAGCACAATCTATTTAAGATTAACTACTAAATAGGCCAATCCAAGGCACAAAGTTCTCACATTGTGATGTTTAAAAAAATAATGTGAACAATGTGAGAAGAGCAAAGGCTTTGAAAAAGAAGTTTGATATGAATGGACTCTTGGTCGAGTTGAACCTTTATTACCATAATTAAAAGTTCATTATTTACCTATCAGTTGTGGCTCAGTTGGCAACGCAGGCTGAGTTTGTGGGAAGAACTTTCGAGTTCAACTTCCACTAAACACATTTTTGGGGAGAAGTGAAGAGCCTTAACTGTGACTAAGCCCCGAACATGATTAATCTTAAACCGTTAAAACGGATAAGGATACTTGTAGTTTACACAAAAAAAAAGTTCATTATTTTTCATGTGGTGATGCTTGAAAAATTTTGAAATTGCTTTGTTTAAAAGTAACGAATGAAGATGAATGAAAAGACAAAATGCTATCTTTGTTAGAATATAATGGAATGATAAAAAAATCATGGATGGGTGATGCATGAAAATGTTTTGGTAAAGAACTTATGATTCCTTCTTAGTGTCTCATGTATCAATCAAAAACGAACAAACATGATTAAACATGTCTTAAGTTATGGGTATTTTTTATAGCATGGGTTAGCATGTGTCTATCCTACAATTGGTCCTCTTAGGTCTACTATATTCATGGTTTGGATTTGTAAAGGTCTATAAGTTTCCAAATTGTTCTTTATTGTCATCCACACAAGACTAGTAAGGCATCTAATCCTCACCTATTATAGGCTACAAATGGAAAGATTTAATTTGAGTTAGAGTATTTCATTGGCTTGTGTGAAGGTTATCACCTCATGAAAACAAAGGTATTATACTCCCTCCTAAAAAAGACAAGCCCAGGTCAAGCACTAATGCTTGCGCATGCAAGTGAAGTGTGTGTGTGTGTGTGTGTGTGTGTGTGTGTTTGTATTAAATATTTTAAGAAATTTAAAGTTTTAGGCAAAATCTTGATAACTTTAAACTACCTAATAGCCTAACTCTCTAATGTCTCTAGTGGAGTCGTCAAACTGTCATAACGTATTAAGTTTTAGGAAACCTAATAGCTAGACACAAAAATAAGGAGTCGTCACCAACCATTCTACGTAAGTATGATTGGTTACATATTCAAACTAAGGATAATATTACAGGTCTACGTTTAAAGATTTTACGATTTGGGAGCACAGTTACATGTGAGGAAGGACTAATATTCCCACAACGCCTATCCTAAAATTATACCAAATAATCTAAGGTTTTCCTAATTTTACCTTTTACTTTAATTTCGATATAATTAAATATTGAAAAATCATTTAAGTCTCCTTCATCAAGATGGTTGAACAACTTAAAAATTTTTCTCAAGGGTATTTAAGTAGGACTAATCGCCTTTGTTTAAAAAGCTCCGTCAACGGATATTCTAAGTGCATTATGTAAAATTTCCTACTTTAACTCGCTAGCCAAATTTATTATCATATTTATTTCATTTATTTTCTTTTTATCTTTTATTATTCTTTTTCTTACTTTTTTATTTTTTTAATTATTTATAATTTCTTTTTATCCTATAGTTATTTTCTATCTCTTTAACAATTATGAATTATTAATATTGAAAACTTCCTCTAGATCTTCCATCAAGTTAGTCAGACCTTAGAAGAAATTTTCTTATCTAGAAATTTTAAAGAAAACTACTCAA
This sequence comes from Heritiera fomes, assembly GCA_032173925.1. Lineage (NCBI taxonomy): Eukaryota > Viridiplantae > Streptophyta > Magnoliopsida > Malvales > Malvaceae > Heritiera > Heritiera fomes. The sequence goes on along the minus strand of JAPDPM010000002.1, from coordinate 31,580,979 downwards.
ATGCAATTCCCTTTTAAATTCCATCATTGGAATAATCCATATTTATTCAAATAATTTCATTTTATTCTATATCTATTTATTTAATTATATGTGGTTAATTTCTATATTTTATTTTATTCTTATGATGAATTTGATTTTTATTAATTTTTATTTTAATATAATTTTTATAATGAATTATTGAATATTGGAAATATCTTTTAAATCTTCTATCGAGCTGGTTAGATTTAGGAGTACTTTATGAATATTTAATTCTAATATTTATTTTTTTAGATTTCATTTAATTTTAATTTTCATACATAAGGTCTTCCTATTTTATTTTAATTTTAATTTTAATTTTCATCTATATTCCTATTTCCAATTTAGAACCAAATAAATTTCTAATATAATATTTAAAAAAGATTTGATTTTATACTTCATAAAAATTCATCTACTACGAATAAAAAAAATCTACCAAGTTATCAATTGCAAACAATTCCAACCTACACATAATAAATAATGACGTAGTAATGTATTTCAATCAAATCAACTAATTAAATCTAAACCTACTATAATTTTTATTTTTATTTTATGCATCAATTATCCTAAGTTTATAAACACACATTCAGTTCTAACTACCAATGAAACTAATTAACTTAATTAGATTGTTTAAACTGTATACATTAATGCTGATTAATTAACTAAATTATTAGGTTAGTCACAAACATATAATTATACAACGAATGTCAAAAAAAAATTAACTAAAACAATTTTTTATAGAGGTGGCAAACGGGCGGGTTCGGGTGGGTTTCGGTCCGGGTTTTTTCGGTTACTGGTTTTTTCGGTCTCGGGTTTTCTCGGTTGCGAGTTTTTTCGGTCTCGGATTTTCTCGGTTGCGGGTTTTCTCGGTTTCGGTCCGGTTTCGGCTTCGGTCCGGTTTTAATCGGGCGGGCTTAGCGGGCTTAGTCAAATTATTTTAAAATTTTATAAATTATAAATATTTTATAATTTTGAATGTAATAATTAATTTAATTTTATATAGTTAAATAAAAATATAATAGAAATCCTAAATTAAAGTTAAAATTTAATAAATGGGAATTGTATAATATATATTAAGAAATTTGGTTGGGATGATTTTGAAAACATTGGGAGTGGACTAATGAAGAATATAGTTATCTACAATAATAAAAGAGAACATATTATCTATAATTATTACATTATAATTAATTAATCAAAATTTAAAATCACGTGAGATCTATCAAAATAATACATAAAGTTCGCACTTGTAAATGATGGACCAATACATAATTTTTAATTATAATTGATTAATTATCGTAAAAAGAATTACAAGTAAAATACTCGAAGATGTAAAAGACATTGAAAAAGTTTTAAATCTTGCATTGCATTTGCAAGAAATGAAAGCATTTATGCTATTGTAAACTTCTGCCTTGGAAGCATCTGGATTTCTGTACTAATTAATTTTTTTGTACACAAACCCGACTACTAAAAATCATCTTTGAATTGCCAACAACCTCTTGGCCTAGTGGTTAAAGATGAGTTGTGTCATATTATAAGTCTTGGGTTTGAATCCAACACTCTCATCTTCAGTTATTTAATATTTCCCTTGTAATAAAAAAAATCATCTTTGAATTTTGATTATAATTAAAACGATTATAATAGACATTACATTATATTAGACTTAATAATTCGTATATATATTGTATTCGTATTGCATCAAATATATTTGTATCATATAAAATATAAAAATTATTGTATTAAAATTTATATTGATATACCAAACACAATTTCTTTTTAATTATCATATCTACATTGCATGACAGTATATTAAGATAAATATATTTCAAAGTTTGCTTTAGAAGTTTTTTCATGTGATTCTCAAGGGAGAGAAAAGGCATATTCCCAAAGAATTTGAAATTTTTTGGTAATGTGGCAAAAGCTTGTTTGGAGGGAATTGAAAAATGAAAATCAAACAGATCTCCTTTTACACGAAACTTTCATAAATAAAATATTGTTGTTTTGACTAAATTTATATAAATATAAATTTTTACATTTTAATGTTTTTATTACTTGATAATTATTATTTATTTTTTTAATATCCTGTGATATTTATATTTGTTATAAAATATATAATTGTATATTAATAATTATATAAAAATTTATTTTTTAAATGAGCCAAATATATATAGTAAAACTAAAAGAAAGTGAAAATCTAAAAATATTAGCTATACAAATAAATAACTAACAAATTATAAATAAATCACACTAAACAATTAAACATTTATATAAATAGTTTTATACTCTTAACAATAACTTATTAAGTCATTGTGTTTTTTGTTGTCAATATTGGGTCATTGGAATTTAGATACTCTTAGTTCAATAAATTTCTTTTTTTTTTTACTTTGTTTAATTAGCTTTTTTAATAATTATATTATATTTTTAATAAAATTTTAAATTTTTAAGAATTTTTTTTACATTTATTTTGTCTTTTAAATACCAACATAATTCGTAATTAAATTAAATTTAACTGCATAACTAGTTAACTAATTCTTTAATTATAATGTTGAATAAAATTATAGTATACATTAAAACATAATTAATATTAAGAATAATTGGACAATTAATTATCTCAATTTTATATTTATTTTGTTTTTAGTTTGTACATAAATCATAATATAACATTATTTTTATTAAATATAATCATACTCAAACACATTAATTAATCAAATATCTCATTAAAAATTTATAACGTTAAATTAAACAAGTTATATACACTAATTGACATTATATTATAAATAATAACATTTGTTATAATGTACAAAAAAAAACATTTGATATAATGATGTAAATGGGTAATATATAATCAGGTACCCGACACTACCCGACTTTATAATCAAATAATTATAGGGTTCGAATAGTATTTTTATTACCCGTATCGGATTCGGGTAGTACCCTTAGGATAAGCTATACCCGATTAACTTTTGATCAAGTAATATCTGATACTTAAACTTGTTCATCAATTATATGAAAGTAATCAAAATTATATGCTTATACAAAGATTTGAACCATAACCTCTTATATTTATTGTTATATGTTTAACCACGTGAGCTAGATTAGGAATTTGTTATATTTGTTGTAAATTTTATTTTTATTTTAACACAACTTGCAATTTAAAATTTAATGAAACATTGTTGGCCAAAAAAATAGTTTACTGAATAATAATAATAATAAATATAATAATAATAATAATAATAATAATAATAATTTATTCTTAAGATAATAAGGTTTTAAAATTTTAGACATAAAGTACTAAAAATAAATTAATATAAAATTTCATAATATGTTAAGATACAATTCTTAAGATATTGATAATTTAACATATATGACATTTTATTATAATGTAAATCTTAATATATATATATATATATATATATATATATAGAGTATATTATGTTTATTATTTTATTTGTAACTCATTATAATAAATTAAAAAAAAACACTTTTTTGACTAAAAAAGTAGTTGAGAATGTCAATATCTATTTAATCATCCAATATTATGATTATTAATTGATAAAGTTAAACTAAATTACATGAAAACATCATAAGAGAGTAAATGTTTGAAATTAAAAACAATAGTATATTCTAAAAGCATAATAAGAAATTGGAATGAAAAATGTCTGAAATTAAAACTATAATATGCTATGAGAGATTGTTTAATTTATTCTATATTACATGGTAATATATTATTATAATGTAACATACAAATCATTATGATAAGATAAACATATTAATAATCTATTTTATATAATTAAGAGCTTGTATAGTTGATTATATATCACATGATAAAATATTATTTTTAAAGTTATAATAATATACAAATCATTATGATAAGATATTATTTATTAACTATATTATATATTTTATTTGCCATAAAAAAAACTATTCCAAATTGAGTACTAATTTTTTTCATATTCACATTAACATAATAATATTAGATATACACCAATTGATTGAATATCTAATTAAAATGTTAAATAATAGATATTACTAAATTAATTAATATAATGCTAGCTATTTAAATATAATTAATAATAATATTAACAAAGTATAAAAAATAAATTTTTTTAAAATTACCACTTACATAGTAATACAACTCTAATATATTATTAAATTACACTTTAATTTACAATTAGAATTATTATTTTTATCCACACTTTAATTTTACATTAGATAATAAATAAATTATTTTTAATAAATACTTAATTCTATCAAAATAATACTTACACACTAAGAGATTACATAATTTATTCTTAAAAGATTATTATAATATAATATACAAATCATTATTACAAGATACCAAATTAGTATTCATGTATAAGATTATTATAATATAATAAATAATTAATTATCACTAGCTTGATTTTTTAATGTCTTTTGTTTTAAGGCTAAAAATAAAATTACCACTATAATTTTCTCTTTTAATGATACCCAAGTATAAAAAAATTATACTTGTATTGTTTAATTTAATAACTTAACTTTTTCTAATCTTAAAAATTTGAATTTTAATTTTAAGATTAGGTTTTTTTTAATCTAAATTTAATATCTTTCTATACTTGAAATGTTAAGAAAATATAGTTTAAATTTAATTTTATTAAAAATATTTTTAATGTGTTGCACAAGATATCAAATTCAAAGTTTCAAATAAATATTGAAATTATATAATTTTTATATATTTGATTTATTATTGTATTAAAATTAAAATTTTATTATAAATAAAAATAATAAAATGTTAAAATGATTTTTATAATAAAATCAAATGTCAAATTAATAATATATTTATTATTATAAATGCAATAAGGATAATATTAAAGATTATTTGATATCATATATTATATCATATATTATGGTGTTTTAAATTAATTTAATTTAATTAAAAAGATTCAATATTTATTATGCTGGTAATATATAATTGATAAAATTGTATAATAAATAATAATTGTTTTCAAAATTTTAAACTTTTTAATTAAAAAGTGTATCAATTATTTATTTATTTTTAAATAATAATTATATAATTATAATTCGGGTTTTTTCGGGTTATAAATTCGGTTTTTTCGGTTTTTGGTTTGGGTCGGTCTCGGTTTCGGATCGTATCGAGCTCGGGTTATGTCGGGTTCGAGTTTTTTCGGTTTCGAACTTTTTCGGTTCCGGGCTTTTTCGGTTCCGAGCTTTTTCGATTACGGGCTTTTTCGGTTACGGGCCTTTGACTTTTTTGGTCAATTCGGGCCGGTCTCGGTTCGATTTCAGGCGGATTGGGACGGGTTTTCGAGCTTGGGCCAATTTTTGCCACCTCTAATTTTTTACAAATCTTCGTGAACAGGAGAAAGAATAAAACAGTAAAGAATTAAATGAACTTAAGCATTATAGTGAGATAAGCAAAATACACGTGTTAGTTTATATTTTCCATCAAAACATTAGAGGCTCTCTTTCTCATAGGTCGTTTGACATCGTTACCTATTTTCTGTTTTATATTTTTTGTTTTTGAAAATTTTGTTTTTGTTTTGTTTTCAATTTCTGAAAACAGAAAACATGTTTGTTTAATGCTGTTATGTTTTGAAAACAAATATTTAAATTGATTCAAATATAATAATTCAATTCACAAAATACAATTTTAAAAATTAAATAAAAATAATATATTTATTAAATAATAATATGTAGATAATATTAAACAATATTATTTTATATTATTTAATACTAATATTAAATATTTTCGTTTAATCATATAAAAATTTAATATAATTTAAATAATATTATAATTAAATATAACATTAAATAAAATAATATCATTTAATTTAATTTTAATAATTATAAATTATATTTAATAATAGTTTTTTATTTAATTGTAATAATAATATTATGTTATGAAATAAAATATTTAACTAATTAATTTATAATAAATTTTATGGTCATTAAAATATATTATATTTAATATAAATAATATTATTTAATGTTAAGCATTTACTTATTTAATAATATTAAATTATTTAATGGTAGTAGTGATATATTTTAAATTTAAGATAGAATATAATATTAAATAATAATATTGTTTAGTAAAATAAAAATTAATTATATTAGATAATAATATTAATTATTAACTTATCAAAATTATAATAAATGATATTATTTAAAATATATAATATATTAAATAAATTATTATAAAAATTTAAATTAAATAATATTATAATATTATAGTTCAATGTAATTTATATTTAATTGCTAGTTACGTTTTCAATTTTTCTATATTAAAATAAATTTATTAATTTTAAAATATTAATTAATTAATATTTTATATTAAAATTTAATATTATTTTACTTAAAAATTAATTAATTTTATTTATATTTTTGTTATAAAAATTAATATTATATTAATATAAAAACTTTGTTCACTTATTTATGAACAGTAACAGAAATGAAAACATGTTTCCCAAAAATAAGAAATTCTTGTTTCCAACAATTTTGAAAATTCTTGTTTTCGTTTTCGTTTTTTTGAAAACGAAAACATGTTACTAAATATGTTTTTTGTTTCTGTTTTCAAAAAAATTGAAAACAAAAATATAAAAACAGGAAACAAAAGTGATACCAAACTACCCTAGTTACCTCGTATTCACGTTTTTATTCCTTTTCAGCCTTGTCGATGTAGCAAGAATGCTGGAGAGCAGCAGTTTTGAGAAGCAGGGATGGCGGCAACGTAAGGAACGGTAGCATCACAGGCGGTGCAGGAAACAAACAATGGCTGGAAGCTCGGTAGCATGGACGGTTCTGGAAAGCGCAGTGGAGGTGCGGCTTGGTAATGCAAAGCTCTTTCTAATAGCAGCTCAACAGGGTAGTCTAAACGCCAAAGTCAGTCGAGCAACAGAGGGAGCAAGGAACTCCGCAGCTCAGGCACCAAGGACGGTTATGAACCTAAGATCTTTTATTCTTGATAATAATTTGAGATCAAGAATCAATTTTAGATTTCAATAATATATTAACTCTGATTTAAATTCACTTTCCAAAAAATATTCAAATTAATTTTTCAAGCCATAATAGTCTCATTTAATTTAACATTTGCTTGCCTATTAATTCTGATAATTTTTTTTTCAAATTATTTTATCAAAAATAAAAATAAAGAATAAAAATCTAAATATAAAATCAAAAATCAAAATCAAAAATCAAAAGTCAAAAATAAAATAAAAATAATATATTAATATATAACAACTAGTTAATTAAAAAAATGTTTGAAAAGATTCGAATAAAAATGATGTCTGCAATAATAATTTATATATGATGTACCGACAGTATATAGCTTCCATACACTATCAATTAATCATAGGATGACACTTTATTAATGAGTAAAGTCTAAAATTATATAAGTCTTTAAAAATAAATTTAAAAACTTTATTAATATTTATTTTTAAAAACTTCCATATAAAGTGTCATTCCATAATTAACTGACAGTGTATAGTTTTTATACATTGTCAATACATCATATATAAACTCTTACAATAATATTGTTGCGTCGAATATAAATCCTGCCTCTAAACGACATTTATAGTAAAAAATTTAAAAATTCTAGCTCTAGAATTAAATGAGTGGTTTATCATCGTGAATTAGACCTGACAATTCGTGTCAAAAATTCATTTTCGTGTCATGTAAAATTGTGTTCGTGTCATGTATTCGTATCAAAAATTCGTGTCTACAAGAAAGACTCAAAATGTTATTTTTAGCTTTTACCACATTCATATATTAATTTTACTTAATTTTAATCTCGTGTCATCTCGTATCACCTCATGTCATTTATTTACATCATATCTAAGATTGTCAAGTCTATCGTGAATGCCAAGCTTACGTAACCTTTCCGTGTAATTTGAATTTGAAATATACGTATCTTGTTAGAGAGTTTAGCCAATAATCTGTAAAATACAATTTAAAGAAAGGAAGACTAATCTTTGGTAAAAAGAAAAACTTAAAATAAGAAAAATACAATTAACACGTTTCAACATCCTAGTGGCTAGTAATTCTAGTCCTAATTACAATCACTCTGTTAAAACTTGCTTTATCAAAAGATCAACGCATAACCTCCGCTCGTATCACAAACACTTTCGTGCGACACTTTATTTTATTCCCAGCAAACCCTTATTACTCCAACCGTAATATTTAAAATACAAAAGTCAATATATCATACAACAAGGGCATTCTTGTTATTTCAAAAAATTTCATGGCTCCCCTTCAACGGTCTCCATTATTTACAGGGGAAATTCTAAATCTACTTCTCTTTTTACTCTTTCTATCCCACTCAACCTAAAAAAAAACCAACTAAATTTACTTTATAAAAATAGACCATTTTAACCCCCATCATCTTCATCAGCACCCTCACGTTCTTTCATTTTTTTTCTCTGAACCTTTAACTCGTCATCATCACAAACCTCTAATCAGTTTTTTTTCTAAACCTATAACCAGTCTTCTCCCTCTTTAACTAATAATTCTATTACTAGTCTTTACATTGAGACAAATCTCTACACTAGCATCGCGTAGGAAGCCTAAGTAGCTCTGCTCAAGCAATGCCTCTCCAACAGACACCTTCTGCTTCGACAATGGACACCAGCACACTGATCCCATAAGTTGAGCCCTGTCGATTCTACTCCCTTCAACTCCCCGACTAATTTCATGCTCAAGATTTAAAGCAAGCAGTATGGTATAATATCCCATTGCTTTTCTGAGTTCATGTAAAGATTAATTGAGCCTTGACTCTCCATCAATCTGTCCCAGTTTTATAGACCCGGCTACGCAAGTATCATTGCGTGAAATCAGGGATTGCGCGCAAGTAGCCTTGCGCAGAACTTGAGCTTTCGCGCAAAGCTCCTTGCGCATCTCACGTTCTCTTTTCTTCTTTCTTGTTTAGCTACAATTGAGTAAGAAACGAGGCCGGCGATGAAGTAGTTGTCCGTGGCTGATGCGGTGTGGCTCGGTTCAGGCAGAATTAGCAAGGAACTGTGTGGCTTGGTGATCGAACCAGCAACAGTGATGAGTTGATCGATGATGGAGATGAAGACGATGAAACAGGGGGCTGATGAAAATGATGACTTAGCTGGAAGTTAATGAAAATGATGAGGTTAAAATGGTCTATTTTTATGGGATAAATTTAGTTGTTTTTTTTAATATGTGTGGAATAAAAAGAGTAAAAAGAGGAGTAAGTTTAGAATTTCCCTATTTACAGAGTTATGTTATATATAGTCTCCACAAAGCTTCTCTCTTTCTCAACACTTTCTTCCTCTAGAATTTGTGCCTCTATTTCACAATCTGGATTTTGGTTGATTTCTCTTCATCTTGTAAGTCAAGATTTTCTCATATTTCTTTGTCATTTGTTGTAAGATCAAATGTGATCGATGATTGTGTTTCGTTGATAATTGAGGCCATTTGATGATCTGGGTATTTCTTTATTTTCTTAGCTGTGGTATTAAAGGTGAAAAAGTTTCACGTCTTTGGTTGCTTTGTTAGCTTTCGGTTTGGCTACCTTTGTTTCCTTATTAATTGGACCTGGATCTCTTTCTTTTATTATATGATGAATGGGAAAAGATCTGCCTTTCTTTTCATTAACATTTTCAAAGTAGTAAATTTTTTTTTTTTACGTTGGATCTGGTAACCAAGGTGGATCTTGTTGATAAATTCATATACTTACGGATCATTGTTTCTTTGGTCGTTGAACATTGACTTGAGGAGGAAAAAAGAGAAATGAGAGCTTTGGATAGTTTATTGTTCAATTTCTTTGCGAAATGAAATGCTGGAATAAATGCTAAGATAAATTCAAGTTTAATTTGATGAACCAAAAGACATTAAAAAGAAAGAGCAATGATATGATGCGATTGCATTTGATGGCGTGATCTACCTATGTAGCCGGCAGATCTGTTTTTGAGGTTGTTTTTTTCGTTATACTTATTTTATTTATATAAAATGAGAGCTGGTGGAATCTTCTGTTAAGATGGAATTTTGGTGATTCAGTTTGTTGGTGCTTTCTTGTGTGTTTGTCTTTATATGTTTTGGATTTTTACCTGCTTTTTTCAGATTTTGCAGTAGATTCTATGTTTCCTTTTCATGTATTTGTTTATGCAAGTTGGTGCTGATTTTATTACCTTCTGCCATAATTCTGAAGTTAGCTTATATTTCTTCCTTTTGTAGAATTGGTTTCAGTATGGCTACTTATACCCCAAAGAACATTCTCATAACTGGTGCTGCTGGGTTTATTGCATCTCATGTTGCTAATCGGCTCATTCGGAACTACCCAGACTACAAGATTGTTGTGCTTGATAAGCTTGATTACTGCTCAAACCTGAAAAACCTCCTTCCCTCCAAGTCATCTACAAACTTTAAGTTTGTGAAGGGGGACATTGGCAGTGCTGACCTTGTTAATTATCTCCTCATCACTGAGTCTATTGACACAATAATGCATTTTGCAGCCCAAACTCATGTTGATAACTCATTTGGGAACAGCTTTGAGTTTACAAAGAACAATATCTACGGCACGCATGTCCTGCTTGAAGCCTGCAAAGTTACTGGCCAGATCAGGAGGTTCATCCATGTTAGCACGGATGAAGTATATGGGGAGACAGATGAGGATGCTGTCGTAGGAAACCATGAAGCTTCCCAACTTCTCCCAACAAACCCATACTCTGCAACAAAAGCTGGTGCTGAAATGCTTGTTATGGCATATGGTAGGTCATATGGGCTACCTGTGATAACAACCCGTGGAAACAATGTTTATGGTCCCAACCAGTTCCCTGAAAAATTAATTCCAAAGTTTATCCTCTTAGCAATGAGGGGCAAGACTCTTCCAATTCACGGGGATGGTTCTAATGTGAGGAGTTATTTATACTGTGAGGATGTGGCCGAGGCATTTGAAGTCATTCTTCACAAGGGTGAAGTTGGCCATGTTTATAATATTGGAACAAAGAAGGAAAGGAGAGTGATTGATGTAGCCAGGGATATATGCAAACTTTTCTCAATGGATCCTGAGACAAGCATCAAGTTTGTCGAAAACAGACCATTCAATGACCAGAGGTATTTTCTTGATGATGAGAAACTGAAGAACTTGGGATGGTCTGAGCATACTGTATGGGAAGAGGGGTTGAAGAAGACAATAGAATGGTACACCCAAAATCCTGATTGGTGGGGTGACGTGTCTGGTGCACTGCTTCCGCACCCAAGAATGCTGATGATGCCTGGTGGTAGACACTTTGATTCTGAAGATGGAAAAGGCACATCATATATAAGTGGTCCTAATACGACCAGAATGGTAGTTCCAACCTCCAAAAGTAGTGGCTCTCCCCAAAAACCAGCCTTGAAGTTCTTGATCTATGGCAGGACTGGCTGGATTGGAGGTCTACTTGGTCAGTTATGTGAGAAACAAGGTATTTCCTTTGAATATGGAAGAGGACGCTTGGAAGATCGTACATCACTTGTGGCAGATATTCAAAATATAAAGCCAACTCACGTTTTTAATGCTGCTGGTGTGACTGGTCGACCCAATGTTGATTGGTGTGAATCTCACAAAACAGAAACAATTCGCACCAATGTGGCTGGAACCTTGACATTGGCAGATGTGTGCAGAGAGCATGGGCTTTTGGTAATGAATTTTGCTACTGGGTGTATATTTGAGTATGATGCTGCACATCCTGAGGGCTCTGGCATTGGCTTTAAAGAAGAAGACAAACCCAATTTCATTGGTTCCTTCTATTCAAAAACCAAAGCTATGGTAACTTTATTGGATATCTTGAATCTGATTCACATATTGTGTTAGTTTCTGTCTTAAGTGCTCATAAATTTCCTCCAATTTTTTAGGTTGAAGAGCTGTTGAAAGAATATGACAATGTCTGCACCCTTAGAGTTCGAATGCCGATCTCATCTGACCTAAACAACCCACGCAACTTCATCACCAAGATTTCACGCTACAGCAAGGTGGTCAATATTCCCAACAGCATGACAATCTTGGATGAACTTCTACCGATTTCTATTGAGATGGCAAAGAGAAACTTGAGGGGTATATGGAACTTTACAAACCCTGGGGTTGTGAGCCATAATGAGATCCTGGAGATGTACAAGACTTACATTGACCCTAAGTTTCAGTGGGTGAACTTCACATTGGAAGAACAAGCCAAGGTGACAGTTGCCCCTCGAAGCAATAACGAGATGGATACATCCAAGTTGAAGAATGAGTTCCCTGAGTTGCTATCAATCAAGGAATCACTGATTAAGTATGTCTTTGAACCCAACAAGAGAACCTGAGCCTAGAAAGCAGGTTTCAGCTATAGAACCTTAGTATTGAGCTCTGCTTTCTGCATTTAGTAGTATGGCCAGGAATATCTTTTCAGTTCCGTTCATTTGTAACTGTTGGCTCCCACTTCATTAATTTTACTCAAACTATAAGGTATTAGTTTTTTACTAGCTGCACAAGAGCTGTATCCTAGTTTGCTTAGCATTCCGTTTTTGAACAAACTCTATATAGGTACTTTACAGTTTGTGTCACGTGCGGGCTGGCAGGTGTATTATTTTTGCACTTCATTAGTTGAATATTATGGCTTCAATACTCATGTACTAGTCTTTAATGGAAGAAATTGCATTTATCTCTTATTCAAATGAGTGAATAATTTATGGATTTGAGTCTTCAGTTGTCTTTTATGCAGTTAGAGTTCAAGTATAATTACTAGCTACTAGGTTAGAGTTTAAGTATAATCACTTGTTTTTTTTTGCTCACCTTATATTTCTATTTGTTAGAACTTGTCCCTCTTTCTTTTTCCCCCACCTTCTTCAACTTTGGTCATGATTTATAAATGGAACTGTGGAAGCATATCGCAAGGGTCGAATTCTGATCTGAATTTTTCATATCATGATGGCACTAAATTGCCCACTTAGTCTTGCACCCAAGTTGCCCTTTACCTGCATGCAACACTACAGAAGACAAAGGTGATATTGCTCACCCACAAGAACACAAGCAAGATACTGAACACATATGCACAGGAAAGCTCTCATTCCTAACCTTTCTATTAACATCAAAAGAATACAAGTCCGCTGCAGAGATCACACAAGCACACTCACACTGAGGTCTGTGTCCTCTGCCGTACACGACTTCTCTAAGTTTGCTGCTAAGATCACACGCTAACACTTCCTGCCTTTCACAACTTTCCTAAGTCTGCTGTAGGAATTACACACTAGCTTGCACCCTAGAGCTCAGTCCGTGTTCATCACTTTCTCTCTCATTGTGTGTGTCACTCACTATGTGTCCAGCCTTACACAATTCGAATGCCTAGTTTAATTTTTCTCCTGGAACAAACATACACACACATATATATGCATGTATGTTTATAACATGATGCACATATAATTATCATAAAATGTTGTAACCAAAAAAAAATATAATTATCATAAAATGTACATATTTTCATATGGCTTTGTATATATAAGGATTCGAATGCTTAAGTTTATTATTTTTTTGGAATGATAACTCTATGTATACTATTCACTAAATTAAACTGAAAAGTGATTGGAAGATGTGAAAGTAGACTTTTTTTCAGGTATTTGACATAGTTCGAATCCTGAAACTGCCACTATTAGGAAGATTTTATTGTTTACCACTCTTGACCCGAATAGGATTGGTCTTAGAGTATAAAACGAAAAAGGATAGCTGTGGTTACAAAAAAAAAACTAAATTAATTGTTTCTTTAGCTACAAAACTTGAAATTAAAATTCATTTGAAGTTTTTTTGAATTAGACTTAATTATTTTTTCATACATATAAAGGTCAAAGGATAAACCTATTTTGACGCATTTTTTTCTCACATGTAAATCATTCACGTTTACCTAAACACAAGTCTCACCTGTATTTGAATAACAAACAGCCAAATTATGTATGGAAATGTGCGTAGCTCACCCAAAATGAAGACTTCATGCTTCATATCCGTATGATTGTGCATCCCACATATTACTCTAACTCATTGCTCATCATCATTTTCCAATTCACACCCACTCAAAAAAACAATCATATTTTTTCATTCTCATACCCTTACGACGTAATTTATTTATTATTATTTTTTTCTTTGACTCTCTGAATCTTTCATTTCACTCGCATCGAGTCATAATATAGGTTTTTTTGAAAAAAATGTGGGTTCAAAGGCTTTAATCACAACCATAGAGCTTAAATTTCTCCTAACCTTCCTTACCCATGTAATCAAGGCTTCTAGAGTAGAAAAAAGCTGCAAAATATAATAATTTTAATCAATTCCTGACTTTATTTATATTTAAGAATATTAATGTTCACATTCTCATACCTTTTTCGTATTAAATGAATAAGTGCAATCCAATTAATGAAACTCTACTCCTCACTAAAAAACCACTAATATTCTATTATCCTAAAAAAATTAAACAAATTATTAATTTTATTAAATAAATAACTAGAATTATTAATTTTAGTAAACTTCTGGAAGTGAACACATGTATGCTTACAGATGTGCTCCTGAAAGTGAACTACTGGAAGCAACTGAATACTCTCGCTAATGAATTTATGAGAGGTTCACTATGTTTTTGGAAATTCATTTTTGGAGACACCACGAAACTTCCGAAAATTCACTTTCGGAAGTTTCAAGCCCAAGCTTTTCCGAAGGTTTTTTTATTTGAAAATGTGTTCTAAATTCAAAAAAATAATAGTAACAATACCTCAACAGAAATATCCTCCATGCCATCTTCAGTGTATTCCTTTTCGTCCATGGAATAATTTTTTATGGAATCACCAGAAAAATATTTCATTGTACTTCATTTTATCACAAATTTGATGAGATTTGGAAGGAGAGTTGTTATAGTTTGCTGTTTAGGGTGATGAAGTGTGAGACCTCGAATTTTAAGTATTATTAATTTTAATTAAATAATTAAGGATTAAAGAAATAAATAGTTGTCTTTTAATATTTTTAGATGAATGCAAAACATGAAAGTCTGAAAAGTCTCCATCAAATAACAGATGTATTTTAACCAAATAAATGAAAAAAATAAAATATATCTAAAATATCAAAGATAATTCTAATATATGTATTTATTAAATAAGAGTGAAAAGATGACAAAAGAGGCCTACAAAGGACGGCTAAAGGGCTGAAAATATGTAAATGGAAGCAGCCGAAAAAAGTGAAAAGTGTAGATGTCCACTTACCTTGCATTTCATTGGTTAGAAATGATATAATTAATTAAAAAAAAAATAAGGTGATAATACTAACACAACTACCTAACAACTAAGTGGCTGGAAACAAAACGTAAATGGCTAGTGTTGGGTGAAAATCGGCAGAAACAGAATAGAAAAACTTGAAGCAGTGGCGTGAGGAAGACTGAGGGAGAAAGAAAGAAAAACTCCAAAAATCTCAAGGAAAATCACCATAAAACCAAAATCTCTCTTCACCAATCTTGTTCCTTTCAATCTCCTCTTCAATTGGGTACGAAAATCAAGTGCTAAATCAACAAGAATCAGACCTCAAGCTCCCTTACACCATTCGGCCAAGGTAAGAATCATAAAAACTCAACACTTGCCATGGTATTTTACTTATTAGCTACATGACTAAGATGCTTCCAGGTGGATTTCTACTTAGATCATGCAAGAACCATATAAGGAGACACATGGGGGTTTGGCTAAGCTTCTTAGTGCATGAGTATCATGTGTCACGATGGGAGTTTAGTAGAGAAAATGATGTAGAAAGCATGAAAGACAAGGAATTGGGCTTAATTATGCCTAAATTAGAGAAATCTAATTTATTGGCCATGAAGGATGGTACGGCCAAGACATGAAGAAGATAAATTTGATGTTTTTTTCATAGGAAATTCATATGGATTTAATGTAGAAAATTAGTAGAAATAATTTAGTATTAATAACGTAATTAAATTTAAGAAAATAAATTATGAAAAATGAAGGAAGCTTACAGCCTTGATGATGGGGAGGATGAATTCACGGCCATTTTAGTGCAAATTAGGCCTTAAAATAATGTAGAAATTATTCTAAGAATTTTCGCGCAATCGGAATCAAAATCGGAGTTATGTAAAAAAAGTTGAAATTTTGCACCAGTAGAAATTAAACTGCATTTAGTAAATTACATTGACAATTTATTAGCATTTAAATTGTCAAATATTCTTTTAACTAAAGAATAGTGAATTTATCAATTTTGAATAATTATTTGCAGCCTCTAAGCCCAAGAATACTACCAGTGTCGGGGGATCGGATATCGAGAAAATAAAAGGTAAGGGATATTTGTACGATGCGTAAGGATATGACGTTGCATGCTTTGATGAGAATTACAATTTATGGAAATTAAATAAATATTTTGGATTAAATGTTGAAACTGTGAACTGTGGTTGAAAGCTGATTTTGTGCAGGAGGGGTTAGGATTTTATAAATCGTTATACTGTCGAAAATTTTCTAAAGAAAATTATACCGTCCAAAATTATCATTTTGCCATAAATTTGATCTATGAGAAGTTGAATTTATAAGATTGATTTTATATCTTTAGAAATGAATTTATATAATTAAATCACAAATTCATGATATTGCCTTACGTTTGCTAATTAATTTTAGATTTATCTGTGTTATAATATTTTCTATCATTATGAGATTTATATTGAATATTTGTTAAATTAATATTGTTTTAATAAATATATTTTGTGAAATAATATCATTGATTTTATGATTTGTGATTATTTGATCATATGAAATTATTTAAGACAAGTGTATTTAAATTTTCTCCGTAAACAACTCTGAGAAATGTGATTAAATGTTCTTGAGACTGTCGGCCCCTTAGCTACCTCTGGGTACATGCATTTTCGTTATGTTCTGATTACTGTTGACTTTAGCCCAGTCTTCTAGCTCTCACAGGGGACACTTGGATAGCGCTCCCACTATGACCCCCACTGACTATGGCCATATGTCATTATAGTGCATGTGTCTATTGGTTGTAGCCTAGTCTCCATTAAACTTATACTGGGGTGGTAAATTTTTGGCTAACTTAGATCCAGGCACTCCCAGTTTGATTTGTATATCTGGATTTGATTTATTTGTAAGATATATTTCATGATTTGAATTATATACCTTGGAAATGATTATTTGATTTAGATTTTGGATAAATCTATATGATTCTGATTTAAAACGTTTACGGAGAATTTATTTAATTTCTAATGGTTATATTATGTCTGGCAAGATATTGAATTTATATTGAATTTGTGATTTAATTTAATTGAACAAATTCTCTGTAGTGGTTTTGGATACCTGAACACGACAGGTATTTCAAAGTACCTTCCATACTCTATTCGGTTACCCACCCCACTATAGTATCCTTCCGAGTACATTGTGCCAAATTTTATTCATAAATTAAATTCATGTTTTCCTATAAATATTCTTTTTATGAAAAATTTTATATAGGTTACGTTATATCAGCTTTCGTATAGATGTCTCATATTAAGCACGTTTCACTTACCCTTTTATTTTTCACTCCTATATTTCTTGCAATGAGTTCGGGTTTGCTATATCAGGAGGACCTGTTCCCGGTATTCTTTAGGCGACTTCATCAGTTCGTCGAGGTATACTTGGTATATTTTGTATGTTCAGATTTTTGTGCAGTACTATTTTACGTACCTTGGGATGTAAATTTAAATATTTTGTTGATGTAAATAGATTATCAGATCCCGGGTTTGCATATAAATAAATAAATTTTACTTGGAGTTATTGACATTACAGACGATCTCAACCTATGCATGTAATTTATATATGTAAAATTAGTAAAATATACGGTATTTTGGACTGTGATATGAGGTTGAAGAAAATAGGTTGTATTGGGTTTACCAAAGAGAAGGTAAAATGATAATTTCATTTGGAGGCATTTTTGTATTAAAAAAATAAAATAAGTTGTGTGGAAGAGTTTTTAGGTTGCATAAAACTTCTCTTGATGAATTAAGTTCAAACCTAAAAGATTTAAACAGAATTTATCTTATACTTTTAACTTTTGTTATATGCATATATATATATATATATATATATATATATATATATTTATCAAATGTAACACGTATTATTTTTTATTTTTTATATTATTTTTGTAGGATATTTAAAATTGTTTGATCTGCCGCTCAGCCTGGTCAATTTATTTTGCTTCTAGAGACTCTTAATAACTAGACCGGAGGAATTCACCCAATTCTTTTTGGAAATTATCTAATTTTGATCGTAATATCTTGATTTTGGTCCTATTTGTAACTTTATTGTTCACAATAATGCGATGAATGGGCTTCATGTAATTCTAAGTGTTTGGACCTTCTCTTCATATCCTTTTGGCTTTGTTTGGTAAGAAGGAAGAAAAATAGTGAAGATGAAAAATTTAAAAATTTAATGATTAGATTACATAATCACTTTTTTATATTGTAGTTTAATCATTAGATTAACAATAGTTTGTTTTCGTTGTTTTGGGAGGGAAAAAAATCCTCCAAATCCTTTTAATAAAAGGATTTTTAATACTTGCATGCAATGCAATCTGCACGCTTCAATTAAATTTGTTGTCACTTTAATTAGTATAACCGTGATACATCCACATTTCAAATCTATTTTTTCTATAGAAAAAATTTTGTTTAAAGATTGTTTGGTATCATTTCCCTTTCTTTTTTTTCCTTGTTTTCAAAAATTTTGTTTTCATTTTGTTTGTTTTTAAAATTCTAAAAATACAAAACATGTTTAGTTAATATTATTACATATTAAAAACAAATATTTAAATTGTTTCAGATGTAATGCGTAGCCACGTACAAAATGTGGGATCAATTGACCTCATTGAATTTTAGTTAAGTTATATTTATACATATAGAAAATATTAAAATTTTTATTTTTTATATTGAAGCCAATAAATTTCATAAAAATATAAAGTAAATGATCAAAAATAAAATTTTTATTTATTTTTATAATGATAATATTAATATTTAGGTTGTAAAGAAAATGTTAAAAAATCTTTATGTTTTGGTAAAATTATAAAGGTTAGTTTTTGATACATTGACAATGAAAATTTTTAATTTCACAATCATGGTTAAAAAACTGTCATGCATCCTATATTATTTTCTAATTAGTTTTTTTTTACTATTCTTTAAGGGATATGTATCATCTTATTAACAACGTTTATGAAGTTTAAAAACTATATTAATAGTATATTTGGTAATTTCTCTAAATATAATCATATATTAATAAGTATTAAAAAAATAAAATGTGATATATATAATTTCTCATAAAGATATATTTATGTATAAATGTTCTATATAAAAGTAAAATCATACATTTTATTATATATAAATATAATGTTAATTTTTATTTCTTTTTTATTCAAAAAAAATTCTATATGTCTGAGGATATCTTTTGCAAATTAAAATATAAATAATAAAATCACTAATCAAGCAATTTTCAACTTAATTTATATATTTAAAAATGATTACTTCATATAATAATTAGATAATTATTATATACACTATCAGTGAAGTTTTTTTGACTTCATAAGTGAAGCTAGGATGATGATACATGTATTATTTTATTTTTAATATTTTTAAAAGACATGTGTCTCGTCCTAACCCTGTATGTGAAGTCAAAAAACTATTTTTAATACAATATAAAAATATTTATATAATATGGATTAGCACACATATGTGATCCCACTGAATTTTGTTTTTGGCTACGCCCCTGTTCAGATGTAATAATTTAATTTGTAAAAATAAATTTTTAAAATATTAAATAAAAACAGTAATGTATTTGTTAAATAACTTTATATTAAATAATATTATCAACATAGTATTATATAGTATTATTTTATTGATATTTAATAGTAAATATCATCATTTAATCATATTAAGTTTAATATAATTTAAAAAATTATAAATTAATATAACATAAATTATATAATTATTTAATAAAAATCAATTAATAATAAAAAGTAATATTGTATTCATTAAAAAAATTGTATATTAAATAATATTATATATATAGTATTAAATAAAATTATCTTATACTATTTAATAGTAAAGATTATTATTTAATATTATTAGATTTTAATATAATTGAAATATTATTATAAATAAATATAATATATTAAATAATATAATTATTTAATAAAAAATCAAATACTAATAAAAGTAATATTTTATTCATTAAATAAATGTCTATTAAATAATGTTATATACATAATATTAAAAATTATTATTTTATACTATTTAATAGTAAAATATCATGCAACCAAAAGAAAAGTATCACCATTTAATCATATTAGAATTTAATATAACTTAAATAATACTATAAATAAATATAATATTTTTAATAATATGATTATTTAATAAAAATCAATTAATAATAAAATGTAATATTGAATAAAAGTAATAGAAATTAATAAAATTTTAAAATATATATTAAATAGTAATATGAATTAATAAATTATAAATTATAACTTATATTCAATAACATTATTTTATTTATTGTAATAATATTAAATTATTAAACAATATATAAACTAATTAATTTACAATAAATTATTTAATTATTATAATACATTCAATTTCTATGTTAAACATTCATTTATTTTGTAATATTAAATTAATAGTAATAGAGACATATTTTAAATTTAATGGAAAAACAGTACAATACTAAATAATGCTGAATTATATTATTTTCAATTAAATATGATTTTATATTAAAATTTAATATATTACTTTTATTTAAAAGCTAATTAATTTTATTATATTATTTTTAATCATCATATGAGCTTTTATATCAAAAAATTGAAATAGGTTACATAAGTCAATATTTGAACTCATACTAAATCGTCCATATGAAAGCATGTAATTGAGTAGAAGACGCACTAACGATGTTCTAATATTTGTTCATTTTATGAGATTTGAACTCATGTTAAATCGTTCATATGAAAGCATGTAATTGAGTAGAAGACGCACTAACGATGTTCCAATATTTGTTCATTTCATGAGATTAGACTAGTTTTTATGATTGACCAGCCAAACCTACCACCACCCTCCTTTTTTATCTGGGTTTGGAACTGACTGTGTTAATTAACACAGGCAGAGTTTTATTATATTATTTTTAATATGAAAAAAAAATAAGGCTACATTAATACATAAATATCATTTACATACTGATGTATGATATTAGAAACCATCACATGTTTTCGAAAATAAGGAGAATAAGAAATTCTTACTTTTAACAATTATGAAAATTTTTGTTTTCGTCTTTTAAAATAGAAAATCATTACCAAACATATTTTATGTTGCTGATTAAAAATATTAAAAAAAACTAAAAACAAAAGCTATACATACAAACCCCTTAACTTTTTATTTATATATTTTTTTTATTTCAAACTTAAGTAAATAATGTGATAATAATGAACAAAAAGTACATCAATTTTATTCGCGTAAAAAAATGTTGCTATAATTTTAAATAACAAAAAAAATACTTAAGAGGAACGATTATATATTTCCGTTTCTTTATAGAATTATTAATATGTCAAAAAATGCATGCATTTCAAAATTCATCCATTCAAAATACTAGCATATATAATTGTGTTGTTCGGATAAATAATTTTTTAGAAATAAATTTTGACTATTACAATTTAATAAAATAAAAAATAATTATAAAATAAAAATAATGATATTAAAACTAAAAAATAAAAAATGCAATATGATTATCATTAAATTTATAAAAATATAAATATTATTAATAATATGAAAAAAATAAAATATATGTTATATTTAAGTAAGTAATATTTCTTTTTTGTCGATTTTATATTTAATTGTGGATCATATGTAATATTATAGTAATTGTTTTAGAGGAATTTTGAAAACTACCTGTTTATATGAATCTTTAAGAAGGAATTTGAGATACTTTAAATTCCTTTTTGAACGTTTTAAAGTTCTTCAAACTTTTTTTGCCAAACAATGAAATTGAATTTTTTACTTTTGAATCTCCTGATTAAAATAAATAAATTCTCCTCTTGAAATCTCACATCAACACACCCTTAAAATTTTAAGTTCATTGTTAACACCATTACTACTAGATTACTTGACAATAAAGAAAGTAAATTATCTAAAAAACAAAACTAAATTATCTCAAAAACAAAACTATGTAACTTAATACGTGTACTAACATAAATTTAAACTAAAACAGAAAAATGCTAATTAAATTTCAATCAAGAAAAAATTAGAATTTTTCTTGAGCTTGTAATAATTACATAAAAAAAAAAACCTTCAAAAGGGACAACTGCCCGCACACCGCCCATTATCGAAAGTTCAAGAAAGCAAATGACAATACAATATCCATCTATACAACTTCAACTTTTAACAATCAGAGAGTTGCTTGAATTAAGCCATAGCTTTAAGCGTTCAGTTGTTATCCTAAAATGTACATTTTATTTAAGCTTCTAGAGGAAGAACCATAAATTATAATAGTAAAGCCACACTGAAATACCATCAGTAATTATCAATTTACTCAGACTGAACAAGAACATGAACGTTGCAGCTTACCCAATTTTGGTTTGAGAGTTGAGATTAAGTCTTAAGTGCTCGATGCAATCGGACACCATCTTATCAAAGCTTAAGAGAGATCCACGTACGAGAAACTATAAAAATAAGGGCACTCACAAAGTTAGCAACATGGAAATGGTATTCTTCACAGCCGTATAAAGGAAAGAATATAAGTCTAACAGAAGCTTACCAAGGACTAATCAAGTTGCTTCAACATAAAGGGGTAAAGCATAATGACTTGAAGATGGACTGGGGTCTATTACATTAAAAACAACAGCAAATTGTTAGATATGTATAATGAATTAGATATGATTGCGTAAAGAGATCAAAGATAATGAATGCACCATCTGATTGCATCCGCAACCAATCTCGTGCGCAAATCAAAGCCTGTCGAGTATCAGGAGTCAGTGAACTTTGATAACTATCAAGCACCCTCCCTCCAGCATTAAATGCTGACTCCTTTCCAACAGTTGACATAGGAGTTCCTAGAACATCGCGTGCCATCATTGACAAGATTGGATACCTTGGAGTGTGAACTCTCCACCAATTCAAGATATTGAAGTCACAATTACGTGGAAAGACTGGCTCATCTAAATATTTTTCCAAGTCTGATATTGCACTTTGGCTTTGAGATGTCTCGTGCAGGAATTTGTCAAAGCCCTTTAGTCTATCTCTACCATCATTACTACTGCTAGGCATGCTGCTGCCAGGCAAAGCTGAACCTTGATCAATCAAAGTAGAGCAGATAGAGTATGCATTAAAGAGTTCCTTGATACCATCAGACACTTCTTTGATTCGTTCCAATGCAGTACTGCCGTAAATCTGGGAATAGTAATACTCCACCAATTTCATCTTGAATCGGGGATCTAAGATAGCTGCTACTGCCAAAGCCAAACTGCACTTGCTCCAATATTTATCAAACTTAGCTTTCATCTTCGTTGCCAATGAGCTAAGAATATTATCTGGGCTCTTGCACCATTCAATCAATTGGATGTGAACATGACAAATTTCAGGAAAATATAGATTTGCAGTAGAACATTTGTTACCAGAGAACACATTAATGATTTCAGTAAAAAGTTTCAAATAGCCAGTAATGGAGCTTGCCCATTCCCACTCTTCATCACTTAAAGCAAGGTCAAGATCAAGCTCTGGCAACCGACAGAATGCATTCCTGTATTCTACAGCACTCTCGAGCATTACATAGGTTGAATTCCATCGGATAGGACAATCAAGAACTAAGCTCTTCTGACTGTTGATTCCAGTTTGCTGGGCAATCTCATTGAACTTCCCTTGTATTGATTGTGAACTTTTAACATAGCTAACAAGTCCTCGAATCTTTTGAATCACCACTTGAAGAGCTTCCATGGCATCTTGAACAATTAAATTTAGAACATGTACAGCCGAGCGCACATCTAATAATTGGCCATTGTTTAGACGAGACCTGTTTTCATAGATCTGCTCTTTTATTTTCAGGATGAGATTGTCATTGGTAGAACAATCATCAAAGGTCATAGCAAACAACTTAGACTCTATGTCCCAATCCATCAGACACTTCATAATTACTTCAGAAAGCATATCTTCAGTATGAGAAGAATCAAGTGTGACAAAATTAAGAATCTTCTTTTGTAGTTTCCAATCGTCATCAACGTAATGTGCTGCCAAGCATACATGAGTAGAGTTCTCTGGTGAAGACCACATCTCAACAGCAAGGTTAATTCTGCCTTGCAATTTACTGAACATATCATGAACTTTCTGCTTCTCCTTCCCATAAATTTCCATACAAGAAAGCTCAATGGTACTATTTGGCACAACATCAAACAATGGCTGCAGATTCTTGACAAATACCTTGAATCCAACATGCTCAACCATGGCTAAGGGGTAGCCATGTAGTATAATCATCCGGGCAAGATCTAACCGACTCCGTTCTTGGTCGAACCGGCTGCTTCCGAGGTTAAAAACTTCATCCTTTCTCTGATCCTGTTCATACTTGACAACAGTGGGCTTAGTGTAATCCTCTTTTCTTTGCCCTTCATCGTAACTAATATTTGCAAGGGTAAGGGTGTTATCCTTTTTCCTTCTCTTTGCAGCAAGTAGTTGGGAAACATCATAGTTAGATCTTTTCAAGCACCGCATTAAGTGATTTCTCAGATGGGTGGTTCCACTATTACTCGATCCACTTAATTTCTTGTTACAATGAACACATACTGCATAACATATGTCAGCTTTCCTGACCCTTTCAAAGTGGTTCCATACAACAGAAGTCAACCTCTTTGGTTTCTTAATAGCTGATTCAGTAGCCACTTCCATTGCATAGGCTTTTGACCAACCAAAATCTGCATATTTAAGTAAGTCAAATGACAAAATAATTTCCTTTCCAGAAATAAAGAAGGATTAATTTTCAATACAACGTTAGTAAAGTTTTTTTTGCTCCTCAAGCGGAGTTAGGATAATGACATATGTCTTTTAAAAATATTAAGAAAATAAAAATATAAATAAAATAGGACATGTGTCATCATTTTAACCCCGTTTATAGAGTCAAAAAACTTTACTGACGATATATTGGATAATTATCCAACGAAGAAAATACCAATTAATTCAGAACCCAAATTCAGAACGTGAAAAATCAAAAACACACCGAAGATATAAATTAATATTATCAATTAATCCTGAAATTTAATCATAATTAAGTGATTGGGCCTTAACAAACATTAGGAGTAAATATCAATAGTGAACTAGTGAATAAGCCCAAACAAAATAGGAAAAGATGCTATTTTTATTCTCAAAGTGCCGCAACATGCAAATTGGTGTTGCCTTAATAGCATTCTAGTTGCCTTCAATCTCGTAGAAGCAATGCTATATTGGAAATTTGCAACTAGGATTAATAGGAGCATAGGAAAAAATGAAGCTGTAGGAGAGTGAAGAAAAAAAAAACCTGCAAAGAGAGGTTATATCAAGTGAATTCAACAAATCTCTAATTGTTCAGATAATAAACAAGTGATGTTCATTGAACCAAGATTTGACAATAAAGAATTTTTGAACCATGATTTATCAAAAATGGACATATTGGCAAAGTCATACAGAATAACACCCCCTTCCCCTAACACACATGGCTAACCACCCAGACCCACAGCCACATTTTAAATAAAAATGAAAAATGTAGGTTATGTGAGAAATTACAATTGATAATTACTTTTCCCACTTCACTTCTAGCCAAAATTAGCTATCAAATGATAAACATTTTACGAAATCTGTAACAGATAGATCTTCTTAGTTTTCAACAGCTAAAACCAGAAAACTAGGATGGGCTCCAAGACAAGTTGAGGCAAATGTTTCAGCTTTATCCTATGTCATAGACCTCTATTTCCGGCCAAGTTCATCTTTTATGCAATACTATGAGAGCCAAAGAAAAGGCTTAAAAATTATTAAACCAAAACTTGCAGTGCGTACCAACTGAACTAAAACTTCTTTCGTTTCAACTCTAAAACTAGGAGGGGCTCCAAGACAAGTTGAGGCAAATGTTTCACCTTTTCCTATGCCATAGACCTCTATTTCCAGCCAAGTTCTTCTTTTATGCGAGAATATAAGGGCCAAAGAAAAGGCTTAAAAATTATTAAACCAAAACTTGCAGTGCATACCAACTGAACTAAAACTTTTTTCGTTTCACCTAGATTAGAAAATCATTAAATTTAACGAATTGAAAGAAAACTTTTAAAATTTTCAGTTACTTGGGAAAATATTATTTTTCTGATAAAATGTTTTCATTGTAATCTATATCTTCTGATTAAGCCTAGCAGCCAAATTAAAATGAAACACATAAAATAGGTTTAAAAAAAATCCACCAACTACACAACAAAGAAAGCAACTGTAAGAAAAGCAAACTATTAGCCAAATACCAAAATGAAAATGATCTAAATTACCAAACCAAAAAATTGTCTGATCAAAATAAAGAAAATGAATACTAGTAATAATACAACAAAAGCAACATAAACCCATCAAAAATAAATGTAAAAAGCCACCAAATTTATACTCAATTCCAGATAAACAATTTTAAGAAATCCAAGCTTTCAATTGAATTCCTTAAAAAAATGGTTGTTCTAACGTAACAAATACAAATATAAGAAAATCCCAACAAAAGATAAACGCTAAAAAGGCACCAAATTCACTCAACTCGGATAAACAGTTCTCAAAAGAAAAAGCCTTCAAATAAAAAATGCATCTAGAGAATAAATATATTTTGAACCTGATATCAAAATGAGTCTGATCAAAATTGCCACAACTAAAATACGTAATTCTTAACCCAGCAAAATGAAATCCTACCCAGATTGTGTAGCAAAGAAAAAGCTAGACTCTACAGGCGGGTCCGATCGGAAGGATCCGAGAAAGTATTAGGGTTTAGATTTGTTGACAACAGGAAAAAAAAAATAATGAGAGATAGGATCCGAGTTTGGATAATGGATGAGAATTTGGGTCAAGATCCGAATGAGAGCTTGGGTGGGTCAACGTCGTTAAGAGACTTTATTTTGGTTTAATAATTGCAGGATAACAGCCAATATCTTGATTGGGTAGTTTAAAAATGATGTGGACTAGGTCAATTATTATTGGGCTTTTTTATAAATCAAGTTGAAGATCATTGAGCCAAATGATAATCTAAGCCCAAGAAGAAAGAGGACTCAGAAGGCCCATAAATGATCCACTAGGTTATTATTTAAGCTGTGGGGGTTTAAAGGTAATTACGTGTAAAATAACTCTTATAAATAGGTTACAAGTATCATTCTTAAACCCTAAACTCTATTTGCCTACGAAAACCCTGTCTGACTTAAGCATCGGAGTGCGCGCGCAGGGAAAATCCCCTGCGCCCCCTGATGATTTTCTATTTTGCAGAATTCTTGAAGACAAACTAACACGAAGATCGAGGATTTGACGTCAGCAACGAATCATTGTTGTTTCGTGCAATAACAATTGGCGCCGTCTGTGGGAAACAAACAAAAAAGCCATGAATAAAAGATGGTGAGAGGACAATATGCGGTGGGATATGAACACCTGCGACAGCAAGGAAGACCTGCGACAGGGTGTGAAGGCGATAAAGTGGCGTGTGTATGAGACAGAACAGCCTGTCGCACTCTGGGTTTTGCGTTCACAAAAGTCTGTCGCCCACAAATAATAATAATAAAAAAATAAAATACAATAACAGTAAAGTGATATGTGCATGCGACAGAAGTTTGTCGCGCAAAGTGCACACGACAGAGCAATTCACGCAACCATTGGCATACGAGATAGCACTGGGCGATAGAGCGACTAGCCTATCGCACAAGCCTGTCGCACAAAAGCTTGTCGGCACAAGCCCGTCGCACAAGCCTGTCGCACAAAAGCCTTACAAGCCTGTTGCATAAGCCTGTCGCACAAGCTAACACAAGCCTGTCGCACAAGCCTCACAAAAGCCTGTCGCACATAATCTATTCTTGCATGCGGCAGAGCAATTTGCAAGATTTCAAAAGATAATGAAGCAAGAAACAAGACACTACAATTAATGAAGTCCAAAACTTGTCAGAATGCAATGAATATAACGAGAAGCAAACAATGAAAGGATTCCATCAAATTAAATGCAAAAAGACAAACCACAATTAACAAATAATTTACTTTGATAGAAAAAATATTATAATAATCTTTCCAAAACAATAAGCACTGAACAATTAATCTTCATCGTCTCCGATGAAACAATGAGAACTATTAAGAAAGTTACAGATACAGGATTAGACCAAAGTGATTCTTCAAGTCAGAAGGGATTGCGTCTTTAGCGCTAAGTGGGAAATGGGAAGGAAAGCGAGTAGAGGGGAGTCAGATAAGGAAAGGGCCATGGAAGGCCGAGGAAGATGAAGTTTTGATCAACCATGTGAAGAAGTATGGCCCTCGAGATTGGAGCTCCATTCGATCCAAAGGTCTTCTGCAAAGAACTGGGAAATCGTGCCGTCTTTGTTGGGTTGACAAACTTATACCCAACTTGAAGAATGACTGCAGGTTGGGTGGTAGAGCAGTCGAGAGAGAATGAGCTATAAAAAGTATACTTATTTAAAATGTATTTGCTATTCGAGTGCAAAGGGTTAATAAATGGCCCTCGTGAAATTCTATTTTTACAATATAATTCCATTTTGGGATGCTGGGAAGCAGCATTTGATGAAGGATTGTTCTTCTTGATATTTAGTCGCATTAATAATGTCTGCATGCATGTTTGACATGTATGTCTGCATGGCTTTTGTATCCTGGGGAGGCATGCACGACCTTTTCTACAAATAAGCCGACTCACCTTTACCTTGCAAGAAAAACTGATTCATCTTGCCGCCCTTTCGCACTATCGTTCTGTCATCATCTTCTTGCCACAGCTTACCCAAACCAGCCAACTACCTTGTACCCGCTAGGCTCTGTTTCGGTTTCCATTGTTGCCTAGCTCTTCATCATTAACCAATGTCTTCAAACTTCTGTCATCTCCATTTATCATTGTTACCACCAGCCATGGTTTCCGCTAACCGTTCTTCTCCTCCGCAATCTTGCGAGTTACGTTGTTCCATCGTTCCTTGCTCATCGTTCATGCACCAGGCGAAGTCCCATTATTAGAAAAGCTGTTGTAGTCTCTTCCTTGCGTTCCTGCTCACTACAACTATCATCACCGCATCGCCCCTGTCATGCCTTGGGCATTCCCTCTTTAGCATGGGTTTTGCTGAACAATTGCATAAAATCCTTACCCAGCTTAGTGAAAACTGCCAGACCTTGCTCTATAGTACTACATTACCGAGTGCCCTTGCTGAGTTTGCTAAGGCTAGTCTGCGAGACACACAACTTGTGCGACTTGATTTGGAAACTAAGATTGGCCCTAACCTGAAGCTTATGTTTTTCATGTTACGTCAAGAAGAGAAAAATGCAGCACTGTTGTATTTGGCAAGGGATCGTATTAGTTCTGATCAGTAAACTTTGATATTTGTTTCTGCGAAACATCATGTAGAGTTCCTTATTATGGTGAAATGGATCAAGCCGCTCGGAAAATTAATATATCAAGATTCAGATAAAGAAAAACTATGTTGCTTATTGTGACAAATGTTGCAGCTAAGGGTATATGACAGTATGTCTACGACGATATCGTGGGGGATATAATTCATCCTTCCAGCTCTTTTTCTACGATTGTTAGCCATCTCTTCGTTTCTTTTCCCTTTCCAACGCTGGCTTTGGCTACAGTAATTGATTTGGTTTTATATTCTAACTTTAATAAGTATAAAACAGTTTAGAAACACTGAAAGAAGTAGAAAAAGTTACTTAAAGTCTTTAATAAGATTCAAGTGCTTTTCCAAGCAATATTATGTATTGATCACGAATCCTAATTTTATTGAACAATATCTTTTAAAGCAACGGGAAAAAGATGCTCAAGTTCTCTTGTCATCTCCACGTTGCTACATCACAACCCCTGTTTTGCCAAGAAAATTAAGCTTGGTCCTACAACGTCTAAAAGCTTTTCAGAGAATGATCTCGTTTTGCTGACTAAAAAAAAAACACCACTCAAAAGTACCTCCCATGATGTTCATATGGTTGGAAAGGTGGAGAGGCATGAGAGAGACAATAAAAGAAGGTCAAGTATACTGCTGATTCAGTTTTATCTTTAGAATGGTACAATATGTTTAAATCAAGCTAGTAGACAGCTTATTGAACGTAATGAATGGCATGCCAGTCGTATCATGAGCATTACACCCCAGCTTCAAGAATTTCAGATCCCCTTTGCTTCCAGTCATTTTAAACCCTGTCGATGATTCTATCATCTCTGCTAAACCAAGAGTGGATTTCAGTAAGCTATCCCAGCCCTTGCAACAGTTACTGAGGTCATCATTCGATGATAGCCAACTTCAAGCACTAAATGTTGTTGTTGGATCGCAGAAGATAAAGAAAGATTAAAAGGGAGATTGGTTGTTGAAAAATTGGATTTCTAGTATACAACAATTGGCTGGTTCACCTTTTGTAGCTCTTTTTATATAACATACTTCCTTTCTCACGAAGCAAAAACTGGTGGCAGTGGCATTTCTTTCTTTCTATGTAAAATAATAATAAAAAAAAGGTTTGATAAACTTCCAAGAGTGCTTAATCAATGAGGGTAAGCTCAATAACAACGGATAAGCAGCTAACAACCTTTATCCCGATCCCGCAAACAGCCTATGAAACTAGGAATCTTTCAACTAGTCAGATGTTAGGCAAAGTATAGCAGCATATTCTATTCCTGAAGTACCACATCTTGCAACAAAAACTAATGTGATTCTGAGCAGTCTCTTTAATGAACGAATCGCGCGTGGAGACTCCTTGCACGGTGATGGACAGGCAGTAACTCAGTGCAAAACAAAAACTGTTTCTCTAAAAAAAATGCGTGAAACGGGGCGAGGAAGTGGAGACAGACGTTAGGCGAGAGTGTGGCTCTCGCCGCCAGCCTTATGCGAGAGACAGGCTCTCGCCGCCAGCCTTGTGCGAGAGACAGGCTTGGCCTGTTCACATATACTTTTCTAGCACAAATTCAGAGCATAAAAAATATAGCTTAATATTCATACTCAGCATCATTTTCATAAGGCAAAGGTCTCTATCGTTCCTAGGGCCGCACATGGCCACCTCCAATTTATGAAGCTTAATTTATTCCTTATTGACGTCTTTGGAAATTATAAATGGTTCTCCGTATCTGTTAATGTGCATAAAAAAAGTGCAATGCTTATCTATCTACTTTGTCCTATTCCCATAATTTTTAGATACTGTTGGTATTGGAACTTGGAAGTATAATTACCTTTTGCATAAAACATTGCATTCTAGAGCATATAGTATTGATATAAAGATTCAGTGGATCATCTTAATTGGCATTGCCAGATTAGTCAGCGATAGGCATTGGGCGAGAGATCCTCCCGCACCCGACAACTAACTCGGGCGAGAGAGAATCTCCTGATTGCGACAGTCGAACGACGAGAAAACGGGCTCCCGCACACTACATCTCCCCAGCAAGAGAATGAGAGAGAGGCTCCCGTAGGCTACACTTTGGAGAGAGAGTTACCACGCTTGCCAGAGAAACATCGAGAGAGGGTTATCGCGTGCACAGACTTGGGAGAGAGAATGACCACCCTCGCCAAATAATCGGGCGAGAGAGGGCTCGCCGTGCATAGACTTGTGAAAGAGCGGACAACCTTGATAAGAGATTGTGGCTCGCCTATCAACAGCCAGAATAGGCGACAGGCGTTGGGCGAGAGAAAGTCACACGGCAAGCATTCTAGGCAAGCGAATGGCCCTCGTGAGCCCAGCCTCCCACACACAATGCTAGATGAGTTCGCCCAGGAAAGGAAAAAGCTGGACGGAGAGCTCAAAACGAGCGAGCGTAAGTCCAATATTGGGCAAGCCCCAACCAAAGACCTCAGGGAACACGCTAGAACTTCAAATGCCCGCTCGTGTTCGCCCAGATGTGTAAGAACATAGACGAGCGGTGAAAACCGGGCAAGGCACAAAAGGTCAGACGAGCTAGTACGGTTGCGAATGATGAGTAAGAATATAGCCATCCTAAGACCCAAGCAAGCAAGACCTTGTCAACCGATATAGGAACTCGCCTAGGAGAGAGAACTCTATGGGCAAGCCATTTTGGGTGACCGAAGCGAAAAAGGATTAGGCAACTCTGTACATCATCAAGCACAATGCTCGAGAAAAAGTTCATCTTTGAACAGTAATAACAATACTGTTTCAAAGAAGAACTTGGGGAGCTATATGGTGTAAAGGTACACTAAATACTGTAAAAGTAAAAGGTATTGTACTGTAAAAGTAAAAGGTATTGTGCCGTAAAAAAAATGGAATGGAAAGACAAAAAGAAGAGAAAGAAAAAGCTGAGGCTACGACTAGTCACATATTTGAGTGCATGGAATGGGCGATAGGTAGTGATCTATGGCAAGAGAAAACAAGAAGCAGGCTCCAGCCCTGCCTATCGCCCAAAAGTTCCCTGGTGATTGAGTACATGAAATGGGCAGAGCCCAGCCTATCGCCTGAAAGATCTCTAACGACAAAGTGCAAGGAATGGGCGATAGCAGTGTCCTCAATTCGGAAAGCACAGACACGCACATGACAAATTTTGACAACAAGGTTCCACGTGGCAGACTCTTTTTGCGAGAGGTGGCTTACGTGTGCGACAGCCAAAATGACGAGAAAGAGGGACCACTATTAAAGATCTCACAAAGATGCCACTCTTAGGGAATAGTCAGTTGCATGCAAGACGTCATGCGACAGAACAATCTGTCGCTCGAAAGGTGCTTGCCACACTGCAAATTTGCGTGACTACAAGCATGCAACAAGCACTCTGTTGTGAGTTAGCTCAAGGCCATGCGACAGAGCAATTTGTACAACTACAGGCATGCGGCACGACTCGAACATGGGCAACCTTATCTTCTTCGTTGTCAAATTGAACTTCAAATCCAAGAAGTGTGATAGGCCTTGTGCAAGACAAGGGCCACTGCGCGCAACAAGCCTTGGGCGAGAGACTGGCTCCCGAGTGACAGGCCTTGAGCGAGATAAGGGCTCCTGCACGCGACAGGCCTTGGGTGATAGGGGAGCTCCTACGCGCGACAGGTCTTTGATGAGATAGGGGCTCTCGCACGCGACAAGCTCCCCACTTGGATAAAATGACAGTGAAGAAAATTAGGTGAACACAGCACCCATAGGCAAGATTCCCCTGTTAGCACAATGCAAGCGAGTAAAGAACACTCGAGTCATGCCTTTCGGCAATGGCTAGCAACACTGGCGAGCACGGAATCTAAACTATTGGTTCGCCCATTAGAAAGAACTTTGGTGAGTACATTTAAATCTGACGATCCAAGCGCACGCACAAGTGCGGGATCTGAGTGGAATGATCTAGAATCTTCTAGACCTGGTGCACGCAGTAATCTGACAGAATATCCAAAAGCTTCCTTTGGCCCATTTATCACAGAAGCTTTCAAGAACTGCTCTAGCAACCACCTAGAAGTAGCTTAAGAGCCACACACTTGGCCCATTGACAACCACACATATGAAAGAGGGTTTGTCTATATAAAGGGTGTGTCAGCTTCGTGAGTCCTTTAAGCAAGACAAGGATGTGCCAGCTTAAGGTGTCGAGATCAAGGTCGTGTCTCCCTTGTAAGCCCCTATACATAGCATTCTTGAGTATCAATACAAGTGAGTGCTTGGCACAACGGAAATTGCAAACACACTCAAGCAGGGACATACGGGTGGTAACCAGATTTGAGGTACTCTCGTATGATGTTTTCGATTTTCTTGTCCACTATAACAATTTTGATTGAATCAGGCAGGTGTCCGAGGTAGGCACTAGCTACTGTCGTGGAAGGCAACAAGCCAAGGATAGCTTGGTTCGATTGAAAACAGCTTGTGGTAAGCTCGTGAAGGTAGATTGCTGGTACCAAGGCACAACTTAGTGCACAATCCATGGTTGACAGTAGAACATCCCAGCACTCGTACTTTACAAATTTTTCAAAGACAAAGACTTGGAATGGTACTGGTGGTAAACATTTGCTATTTTTGTTTTAACATTTGCTGCAATTATATTGCTACTTCATTTAATTGAAAATACTACATTATGAAACGAAAGACCAATTATTTTTATCTGTACTATGATAATCCTCCATGTTTGATAGACATGTTGCAGGAATAGAAGAAGAAAAAACGGAAATTGGCCAAAGAGACGCGAGACGGGCAAAAAGAAGTCCCTAAGCGAAAAATGCGCGAAACGGGCAAAAATAAGACCTTAAGCGAGAAGAAGACGCGAGACGGGCACAAATAAGTCCCTAAGCGAAAAATGCGCGAGACGGGCAAAAATAAGACCCTAAGCGAGAAGAAGACGCGAGACGGGCACAAATAAGTCCCTAAGCGAAAAATGCGCGGGACGGGCAAAAATAAGACCATAAGCGAGAAGAAGATGCGAGACGGGCACAAATAAGACCTTAAGCGTGAAGAAGACTCGAGATGGGCACAAATAAGTTCCTAAGCGAAAAAGACGCGAGACGGGCACAAATAAGTCCCTAAGCGAAAAATGCGCGAGACGGGAAAAAATAAGACCCTAAGCGAGAAGAAGACGCGAGACGGGCACAAATAAGTCCCTAAGCAAAAAATGTGCGAGACGAGCAAAAATAAGACCCTAAGTGAGAAGAAGACGTGAGACGGGCACAAATAAGTCCCTAAGCAAAAAATGCACGAGACGGGCAAAAATAAGACCTTAAGCGAGAAGAAGACGCGAGACGGGCACAAATAAGTCCCTAAGCGAAAAATGCGCAAGACGGGCAAAAATAAGACCCTAAGAAGACGCGAGACGGGCACAAATAAGTCCCTAAGCGAAAAATGCGTGAGACGGGCACAAATAAGACCTTAAGCGTGAAGAAGACGCGAGACGGGCAAAAATAAGTCCCTAAGCGAACAAAACAAAAAGTCCTTAAGCACAAAAGGGTGTGAGACGGGCAAAAATAAGTCTCTAAACGAGGTATGTTACAATCTTATAAGATTACATTTAACGTATTATGTTGGCATAAACGATATTATATTCTAACAAGTCCTTAAGCGGATAGTACGCAAGACAGGACCAATACTCTAGTAAAAGTTCTTCTTTGGACACAAAAAGCCGCATAGAAAAGCTTGGGGAGCACACAATATGCAAGTTGTAAGGTATGGCATGAGGCACGTTACAATTTTATCATTGAATATGTGCTACAATTGATAAACAAAATGCATTTAACGTATTATGCTGGTATTCCTGATATAAAAACAATGTTATAGTCTTATCATTTCTATAAAGGCCCTATGCGAAAAATGCGCAAGATAGACAATTCTCTAAAAGTCCCTAAGCGAAAATGCGCGAGATGGGCAATTCTCTAAAAAGTCCCTAAGCGAAAATGCGCGAGACGGGCAAATTGTGAAATCCTCAAGTAATAAAGTGTACGGATAAATGCGATATCCAAGTATGAATTCTTCTTTAGATGTAAGTGCTTCATAAGAAGAGCTGGGGAGCACTATAGATTAACTTCTGCATTAAAAGGAGTATCAAAGCACCCATGCATGTGCATCCTGAGGTGCTATAATGTCAAAAGCTTGATCCTTAAGAAAATTAGTCTCTGGATTATCTAAAAATTTTTGTCCAAGCTTGTGAGAACCTCGACCATCTCGAGTTGACAAAAAGACTTCTAAGAGCTGGTAAGATCAGATAAATCTTTATAAGTGCCTATCCTTAGAAAAAGTTTCGCATTCTCAACATCTGGATCGAGCTTCAACCAATCAAGAGCATACCAAGTACAAATCACATATGATGAAACCAGAACATATGCATCCGCTTATGGCACTTCTGGACGATGTGCTCTCATGGCCTTAACCCAGATTCGGTTTTCTTCCTCTTGGCTAATAGAAGGCATTTGACAAAAGAAATGATGACACGAAGTCGTAATGAAGTTCACCAGTTAAGCTCTCAAGTGAAAATGAAAAGATTCTTATGATAATCCCAGGAAGAGGGCAGCAAAAGAATTTGAAAAGCCCATTCTTTATATACTCTTTCACAAGGTAAAGCTTGTAAAAGAGTGGGGAGCAATTGATGTAGACTAGGTCAATTATTACTGGGCTTTTTGATGGAGATCCAAGCTCACAAAGCTCAAGTCATGTTCGTGATGATCGTGATCCTTTGAGTATCCATGGAGGTCCAATTACAAGAGCTAAATCAAAGATGATGCAACAAGCCTTGGCTGGTTTCATTGATATTGCTAGAGAGAAAGCCCAACAAAGCTTGAGCATGGAGGATGATAAAGTCTTCTACAACATGATCCAAGCCCAAGTTCAACCTTCTTGAAGACACACAAGTATTGGGCCGAAATGCAAATTAGGCTAGATGCATATTTTATTTAGTTAAGTATTATTGGGCTGAACATTGTCTTAATTTAATTTAAGCCCAATTCCTTTTTAAATAATAGATTTTGTAAGACTTCTATTACTTGTTCTGCAAGTTAGGAGAGTAGGATTCCTATTGCTTGTTCTGCAAGTTTGCTATTTCCTATTCTGCAAGTTAGGAAAGTAGGATTCCTATTACTTGTGCTGCAAGTTATCTATTTGCCTATAAATAGTTATGTAACCCTTTGGGGAGAACACAATTGATTTTAGCAATAAAATTGAGAGACTTCTTCTCTTTGGTTCTCTTGAGAACTCTTGAACTTATCAAGGTCTTCCTTGTGGCGTTCTTCTACCTTCCACCAATATATACCATAGGTTCTTGCTTTTCTAGGCAACGGGTCTTGGTCCAATACCATAGGTTCTTGTGTTTTTACACAACGGGTCTTGGTTTTACTTCTAATTTTTATTTTCTTTTGCTGCGTTTTTAACTTGTTATTGTTTTTTTTTTCAAGTGTTCTTCGTCTTCTTCATATGAACCTCATCTTCTTTCGGTGAGGTCCATATCATTTGGCATCAGAGCTTAGGTTTAATTCGTGGGAGTTTTGTTTTTGTTTTTTTTTCTTTGTCTTCTTGTCATGGACAAACCTTGATCTTGAATCCTTTTCCAAGCCATCACTAATATTGTTTGTCCCTCAAACCTATTGTCTTTACTTAGCCACCAAGTAAACCCTATCTTGTTCTCCAAGCAACCAAATCCCAAAGGTTTTCTTGCTCACCAAGAAACCTTCAAAAGCTCTACATCACATAAAGACTACTTGTTTCACAAGCCACCGTTCCCTCTCATTCCTTGGTACACAAGCTGCTACCAAAACTAGCTTGTTTTTGTCAAAAAGTTGCCTTGTTCCCCAAGTAAACCTCTTCTTATTATTTAGATTTTTTTTTCTTCATTGTTCGTTTAGTTTAGTAAAATATAAAAAAAAAAAAAGAGAAAAAAGAGAAAAAAAAAGAAAAGAAAAAAAAAAGAGAAAAGAAAAATCAATTCAAGAGGGGATTTTATTACATCGTGTGTAGCAAGTGCAATATCAAAGGTAATTCGTGGAGGTGTGCTTCATGAAAATCTTGAGGTAGTCATTTTTTCTTGAGCTTTGCGATTTCTTATTTGCCTAATTTGAAAATTCATTACTGCCATTTTACCCTACTGTCTAAAATTACCTTTTTGACCCTACCACATAAAAGGACAAAACTACCCCACCTTTGGCTAAACCCTACCTTAATTAAACACCCCAAAATACACAAATTTCCTTCAAGGTTTAGTTTCATTGGAGTCTTCTTAAGTCTTATTGAGTCTTGCTGAGTCTTGCTAAGTCTTGTTGAGTATTCATTGTTTTGTTTTCCCTTGATTAAAATCTTGTGCTCATCTTGTTTATTGTTGGTTGATAGTTGAATTCCATAAGCTGATTTTTGATTAAGTCTTGAGTTCAATATAGAACCTATAGAGAAAAGTTGTGTGAGGGAAAAAGGCAAGAGTGTGTGAGTAACATTAGTAGAGAAAAGCCATATTAAAATTGTGTGAAACACGAGTGTGTGTTACAGTCTTGTGTGTATTGAGTGTAAACACGTGAGGTCATACTTGTGAGGTCCTTTTCTTTTACTAACGTTTCTTGCAGGATAAAATCATGTCTTCTAATAGTGAAAAGCCTGATTTGAGTAAGATCGAGTTAATGTTCCAAGCTATGCAACAACAATTTTCAAGGATAGAGTTGAGGTTTAATAATATTCATGATAAGTTGGAGGAACATGAAGCTGTCCTAGCCAAGGTAAAGCCAAGTGATACTTCTCATGAGAATGGCAATGTTGTGAATAATGACTTTGATGATAAAGTTGATGATGAGTTTGATGATGATGAGTTTAGTAGAAGTGTTAAAGGTAACCATGGTAATAAAGGAGGTCGTGGAGATAGGTATAAAGGAGATAGGTATTATGATAGGATAGATGGAAATTTAGGAAGTATCAAATTGAAGATTCCTTCCTTTCAAGGTAAGAATGATCCTGAGGCTTACTTAGAATGGGAAAAGAAAGTGGAGATGGTCTTTGATTGCCATAACTATTCCGAAGAAAAAAAGGTGAAACTTGCTGCTGTAGAGTTCACGGATTATGCAATCATTTGGTGGGACCAACTCATGCTTGGTAGACGTAGGAATAGAGAGCCACCTATAGTTACATGGAATGAAATGAAACGTGTTATGAGAAAAAGGTTTGTTCCTAATCATTACTATAGAGAGCTTTATCAAAGGTTACAAGGTCTCACTCAAGGTTCTAAGAGTGTTGAGGATTATCATAAAGAAATGGAAATTATCATGATCAGAGCTAATGTTGAAGAGGATAGTGAAGCTACTATGGCTCGATTCTTACAAGGATTGAATCGTGAGATTGCTAATGTAGTGGAGTTACATCACTATGTGGAGTTTGATGATATGTTGCATATGGCTATCAAGGTTGAAAGGCAACTCAAGAGAAAAGGTTATTCATCTCGTTTTATGCAAGGTTCTAGTTCATCTTCTTCTTGGAAACCGAACACCTTTCGAAGGGATGATAAGACTACATTCAAACTTAAGACTGAATCCTCATTCAAGCCTAAGGCTGAGAGTGTCCAAAAGCCCAAACCCGAGGCTATCCAAGCATCCCAAGGTAAGAGTAGAGACATTAAGTGTTTTAGATGTTTGGGAAGAGGACACATTGCATCACAATGCCCAAACAAACGAGTCATGATTATGCGTGATGATGGTGATGTTGTAAGTGAAGATTCTGATGTTGATGATGAGATGCCACCATTGGAGGACATTAATGAGGATGATGACTATGTTGAGTTTGCTGCACATGGTGAAGCACTTGTAGCTCGTCGTGCATTAAGTGCCCAAGTTAAGGATGAAGATGAAGTGCAACGAGAAAATATTTTTCATACTAGATGCCACGTCAACAATAAGGTATGCTCTTTGATTATTGATGGTGGTAGTTGCACTAATGTTGCTAGCACTTATTTGGTTGACAAATTGAGTTTGCCCACTACAAAACATCCCAAACCATACAAACTTCAATGGCTCAATAATTGTGGAGAAGTAAATGTGACCAAGCAAGTATTGGTGCTATTTTCAATTGGAAGGTACAATGATAAAGTGTTGTGTGATGTTGTGCCTATGCATGCTGGTCATTTGC
The DNA here is from genome assembly GCA_032173925.1 of Heritiera fomes. NCBI lineage: Eukaryota > Viridiplantae > Streptophyta > Magnoliopsida > Malvales > Malvaceae > Heritiera > Heritiera fomes. The sequence goes on along the minus strand of JAPDPM010000002.1, from coordinate 31,541,284 downwards.
TTTTAGGAAGACCATGGCAATTTGATAGACATGTCATACATGATGGATTTACAAACCGTTATTCATTTACCATGGCTGGTAAGAAATTCACACTTGCACCCTTGAGTCCTACGGAGATTTATGAGGATCAATTGAGGTTGAAAGAGCAGAATGAATCACAACAAAGGTCGAAGAATCTAGATAAAGGCAAAGATATTGCAAAGAAAGAAAGAAAGGACGTGAGCTTCTATGCAAAGCAAAGTGATGTAAAGGCTGCTTTTTTAGCTAAGTGTCCAATCCTTTTGTTTTTATATAAAGAATCTTGTTTTAGTTCTAATGATCTTAAATCTTCTTTGCCTACTAATGTTGTGTCTCTTTTGAAGGAATTTGGAGATATATTCCCCGAGGAGATTCCAAATGGTTTGCCACCTATTAGGGGAATTGAGCATCAAATAGACCTTGTTCCTGGAGCTGCCATTCCCAACAGACCTGCCTATAGAAGTAATCCCGAGGAGACAAAGGAGCTTCAAAGGCAAGTTGACGAGCTCATGAAGAAAGGCTACGTTAGAGAGAGCATGAGTCCATGTGCTGTTCCTGTGTTACTTGTTCCTAAGAAGGATGGGACGTGGAGGATGTGTGTTGATTGTCGTGCCATCAACAAAATCACTGTAAAGTATCGCTATCCCATTCCTAGATTAGATGATATGCTTGATGAGTTACATGGTTCTTGCATCTTTTCTAAAATTGATTTGAAAAGTGGTTATCATCAAATTCGCATGAGAGAAGGTGATGAATGGAAAACTGCATTCAAGACTAAGCATGGTTTGTATGAATGGTTAGTTATGCCTTTTGGATTAACTAATGCACCTAGCACTTTCATGAGATTAATGAACCATGTCTTGCGTGCTTTCATTGGAAAATTTGTAGTTGTCTATTTTGATGATATCTTGATCTATAGTAGAAGTTTGCATGAACATATTGAACATTTAAAGAATGTGCTTAATGTCTTGAGAAAGGAAAAGTTGTATGCTAACCTTAAGAAATGTTCCTTTTGCACTGATAAGATTACATTTCTTGGATATGTTATTTCTTCTAAGGGTATAGCAGTAGAAGATGAAAAGGTCAAGGCAATTAAAGATTGGCCTATACCTAAGAATATCTCTGAGGTGCGTAGTTTTCATGGATTAGCTAGTTTCTATCGTAGGTTTGTTAGAGACTTCAGTACAATAGCTGCACCTCTAACTGATGTTGTTAAAAAGAATGTTGGATTTAAATGGGGTCTTGAGCAAGATCATGCTTTTAACTTGCTTAAAGAGAAGCTTTGTTCTGCAGCTTTATTATCCTTACCTGACTTTTCTAAAACTTTTGAGATTGAGTGTGATGCTTCAAGTATAGGTATTGGAGCTGTTTTAATGCAGGAGAAGCGCCCCATTGCTTTTTTCAGTGAGAAGTTAAGTGGAGCTGCCCTTAACTATCCCACATATGATAAAGAGATGTATGCATTAGTGAGGGCCTTGGAAACATGGCAACACTATTTATGGCCCAAGGAATTTGTCATCCACACTGATCATGAGTCCTTGAAGCACTTGAAAGGACAAAGCAAGTTGAACAAGCGTCATGCCAAGTGGATGGAGTTCATTGAAACATTTCCATATGTGATCAAATATAAACAAGGTAAAGAAAATGTCGTGGCTGATGCATTATCTCGAAGGTATACTCTAATCACTACTCTTAATGCAAAACTACTTGGATTTGAGTATATTAAAGACTTGTATGCTACTGATGAGGATTTTGAAAATGTGTTCATTGCATGTGAGAAAACTGGTTTTGGAAAGTTTTATAGGCATGATGGATTCTTATTTAGGGAAAATAGATTATGTGTGCCTAGGAGTTCTTTAAGAGAATTACTTGTTAGAGAAGCCCATAGTGGTGGGTTAATGGGACATTTTGGAGTAAAGAAAACTTTAGATATATTGCATGATCACTTCTTTTGGCCTAACATGAAAAGAGATGTTGAAAAATTGTGTGAGAGATGTGTCACTTGTAAACAAGCTAAGTCTAGAGTTATGAATCATGGTCTTTATACTCCATTGCCTATTCCTACTGCTCCTTGGACTGACATTTCTATGGACTTTGTTTTGGGGTTACCAAGAACAAAGAGAGGTAGAGATTCTGTTTTTGTTGTTGTTGATAAGTTCTCTAAGATGGCTCACTTCATTGCTTGTCACAAGACAGATGATGCAAGTAACATTGCCGATTTATTCTTCAAGGAAATTGTTCGTCTACATGGGGTTCCGAGGACCATTGTTTCTGGCCGTGATGTGAAGTTCCTTAGCTATTTTTGGAAAACATTATGGGGAAAGTTAGGAACAAAGCTATTGTTTTCAACTACTTGTCATCCACAAACCGATGGTCAAACTGAAGTAGTCAATCGTACTTTGTCTACTTTGTTGAGGTCCATTATTCAAAAGAATTTGAAGAATTGGGAAGATTGTTTGCCTCATGTGGAGTTTGCTTACAATAGAAGTGTGCATTCCACTACTAGTTATTCTCCATTTGAAGTTGTCTATGGTTTTAATCCACTCACTCCATTGGATCTTTTACCACTACCTATTGAGGAGAGAGCTAGTTTGGATGGGGAAAAGAAAGCTGATTTTGTTAAGCAACTACATGAGAAGGTACGTCAAAACATTAAAAAGAGGACTGAGCAATATGCTACTCAAGCCAACAAGCATCGCAAGAAAGTTGTCTTTGAACCTGGTGATTGGGTTTGGGTACATATGCGTAAAGAGAGATTTCCTGCTCAGCGTCGCTCCAAGTTGCAACCTCGAGGAGATGGACCATTCCAAGTGATTAAGAAGATCAATGACAATGCTTATAAGTTAGATCTTCCAGGTGAGTATAATGTTAGTGCTACATTTAATGTTTCTGATCTTTCTCCCTTTGATATTGATGTAGGTGATTCTGATTTGAGGACAAATCCTTTCGAGGAGAGGGGGAATGATGGAGATCCAAGCTCACAAAGCTCAAGTCATGTTCGTGATGATCGTGATCCTTTGAGTATCCATGGAGGTCCAATTACAAGAGCTAAATCAAAGATGATGCAACAAGCCTTGGCTGGTTTCATTGATATTGCTAGAGAGAAAGCCCAACAAAGCTTGAGCATGGAGGATGATAAAGTCTTCTACAACATGATCCAAGCCCAAGTTCAACCTTCTTGAAGACACACAAGTATTGGGCCGAAATGCAAATTAGGCTAGATGCATATTTTATTTAGTTAAGTATTATTGGGCTGAACATTGTCTTAATTTAATTTAAGCCCAATTCCTTTTTAAATAATAGATTTTGTAAGACTTCTATTACTTGTTCTGCAAGTTAGGAGAGTAGGATTCCTATTGCTTGTTCTGCAAGTTTGCTATTTCCTATTCTGCAAGTTAGGAAAGTAGGATTCCTATTACTTGTGCTGCAAGTTATCTATTTGCCTATAAATAGTTATGTAACCCTTTGGGGAGAACACAATTGATTTTAGCAATAAAATTGAGAGACTTCTTCTCTTTGGTTCTCTTGAGAACTCTTGAACTTATCAAGGTCTTCCTTGTGGCGTTCTTCTACCTTCCACCAATATATACCATAGGTTCTTGCTTTTCTAGGCAACGGGTCTTGGTCCAATACCATAGGTTCTTGTGTTTCTACACAACGGGTCTTGGTTTTACTTCTAATTTTTATTTTCTTTTGCTGCGTTTTTAACTTGTTATTGTTTTTTTTTTCAAGTGTTCTTCGTCTTCTTCATATGAACCTCATCTTCTTTCGGTGAGGTCCATATCACTTTTCTATAAATCAAGTTGAAGACCATTGAGCCAAATGATAATCTAAGCCCAAGAGGAAAGAGGACTCATAAGGTCCATAAATGATCCACTGGGTTATTATTTAAGCTGTGGGGGTTTAAAGGTAATTACGCGTAAAATAACTCCTATAAATAGGTCACAGGTATTATTCTTAAACCCTAAGCTCTATTTACCTACGGAAACCCTGTCTGACTTAAGCATCGGAGTGCGCGCGCAGGGGAAATCCCCTGCGCCCCCTGATGATTTTCTATTTTGCAGAATTCTTGAAGACAAACTAACACGAAAATCGAAGATTTGACGTCAGCAACGAATCATTGTTGTTTCATGCAACAACAAAAAAAATTATGACCTATTTTAAGGATTAATTTAGATTAATGCGTGAGATTGAAAAAAGTAAAATAATTATTAAAAATATATATTTTTTAATAAAATAATTAAATAATTAAAAGAGGAAAAATGAAATTGTAATTTTTTCTTAAAATTTTTTTTCTTCTTAATCTCACTGTCACTAGATTCATAGCGGCATAATCTACCGAAAATCCAAACTAAGCTTTAGTTTTGCGATGGAAAATCAAATACTTAAACTAATTTAAAGATAACAACGACGAGAGAGAAAGAAAAAGATAATTTGGATTTGGTTTTGAATTAGGTTAGATTTGAATTTTGATTTTGTCTTAGATTCTAATATAAATTAGTTAATTTAGTCTAACTCTAAGAAGCATGATGGCCCGTTAAATTTGGTTTTACCTTTGGAGTTTAATTTAGTCTAACTCTAAGATGCATGATGGCATGTTAAATTTGGTTTTACCTTTTGAGTTATTCTTTCATTTTTGCCATTAAATCTTCTCATTTTACAAGACCAAACTTTTATATTTTCTTTTTTTTTTCATGTCATTTTTTTTGACATTTTTGTTTGGCTTTTAATTAAAAGAAATGAAAGTTTGGTATAATTTACACAAAATAAAAGTTTAATGGCTTTTTTTTAATAAAAAAATTAAAAATTATTGATTAGGCTTTATACAGAGGTGGAATTTATTCTTTTCATTTTCTTAAAATTAGTTGTAAACAATTAAATTTCAAGACTAATCCTTTAAATTGTTGCGACTCTCAAATTAAGCGCAAATGTTAAGAATTTAGGACTGATCCCGTTAGATTGTTCAAAACTAACCAATAAGGCCTTTTTATCTACAACTTATTAATTAAATCAATTTACCACTAGCTAAATTTATACACGTTAAATAAACATTAGAATTCCAAAGCATGTTAACAATGTTATAGATGGATCTAGCAAGAGACAATCACAGTGAATTTTACCCAACAAGCTCAACCTACAACATTCTTAGTGTCGTAACGATTTCGTCTAAAGACTCGATTGTTTAACGATTTTGAAAATATTAAAAACAAGGAATCGTCATCAATTTTTTTTTGTCTAGGTGTGATTCGCCATCTAAAAATCTTGTATTTTTAATAAAATCTCAAAATTAATTAAATTTTATTAAAAAAAAATTTTGGTATGTGAAAACAAAAACTAGGTTCGGGAGTATGGTTATGAGTGAGAAAAGATTAGCACACCACAACGCCTTTTTAAAAACGATACCATCTTAATCACATATTATCCTTTAATTTTAATAAAATGGTCTTGGTTTAAAAGATAATTCCTATTTATTACAAACAAACTTATGCGTTTGATTAAATTATTTAATTACTTTTTTAAAAAAAATTAGATTTTGTTTTTTTTTTGAAAATAAATGTGAACCATTTTTATTGAAAAATTAAATCAAATACTCCAAGACTTTTAGTAATATTTGAATTAATCTTCTCACTTAGATATTTCTTAAGAATCGCTCCTTGCGATTTCTATAGAATCTCATCTTTGGATGATTCACATTAATTTTGATTTAATAAATGCATACGAAGCAAACATATTATTAATGATGCAAATGAATTTTTATTTTTCCCTTTTCAAAAAAATTTGTTCATTTATTTTAAAATAAAGAAATCCATTTTATTGAAAAATCATACTAAATATTCCAATACTCTGATAATATTTAGCAGATCCTTCTTCCCTAGAGATCAGTTAGGAATCACTACTTGTGATTTTCATAACATCTCATCATTGGATAAATATTCATTTTATTTGTTTACTTGTTTTTATTTTTTTATTTTTTTCAAAAAAAGTAATTTGTTTCATAAAATCAACTATATGAGAAATTTTAACATTGAACTAAAATTACTTAAATACTCCAATGCGCTGGTAATATTTAAGAATTTTTATTTGATCCTAAGGATTATCAGAAAATTACTACTTGTGACTTCTAAGAAATCCTATAATCGGGCCTTACTTTTATTTTATATTTAGTAAAATCAAGACAATGATACAAACATACATCACATGATCATGATAAGCTTACTTGATTTCTTATTTATTTATCCCTTTTATTTTCTATTTGTTTTGTTTATTTATTATTTTTTATATATAAAAATTCATTTATTATTTTTTGAATAATGATCATGAATCTATGTATTGAAAAATTATTTTTGAATAATAAATATGAATTTATATATTGAAAAATTACTCCAATTACTCCAATACTCTGATAATAATTGAAGAATTTCTCTCACCTAGAGATTCTCGAAAACTCGCTACTGATGATGTTCACGGAATCTCATCATTAGAAATTCATGTTTATTTTAATTAGAAAGAAAACAAGTATGACACAATTATTTATTTTTTATTATTTAATATGTTTTCTAATTGATAAAAAAAATGAAAAGGTGAGTAAAGAAAATTTTTCAGAATTTCCATTTCATAACATGTATTTAAATCAAGGAAATAACAAAGGAACAAACAAATAAACAAAAGGCTAGTGAGAAATTATACCCCAAATTGGAGACCAATGTTAAACAGATCTAAATCAGACGATTAGGCCTACCAATTAGAGGCCCGATGCAATAAAATTTCTTAAGCCCAACAATCAAGCCAACAACGGGTCAGGTCGATCTGCAGGATCCGGGTCATGGCTTGAAGTAAACGGGTTGGGTGGGTTGCCCTTACTCTTGCTCCAAATGGTGCGTTTTGCACCAATATAAAAGCCTCCAAAAAAAACGAGAATTTTTATATATACTCACTTTTTTACTCTTTTTACCCTATTTTTCTTCGTTGAGGTACTGTTTATTGTTCATAAAATGAGGTATGAATAACAAAAATAGGGGTATATTTAGCAGCTCTCAAAAATTTAACTCACTTTTCTTTTATTTTTCCAAAAAATTCCAAAGCCTTCTCAAGCTCTCTCCTTATCTCCAATTTTCGACCACTGTCGGTCCATTAGACCACCACCAAATGCTTCCAACTTTCTTAAGCTTTTCCACCTCTTAAGCCTAAATCCGAGCCTAGTTTCTCCAAAAATTTCCTCGATTGTTGTAGATCTACCACTGACCAAACCCTCTTAACCTCCTTTCTCTTTTTTTTTGCTCCCCTAAAGGGAACATGATTGCTGGATATTTGTTGTTGTCTTTTTTGTCTTGTGTGTCTTTGCAAGTCTTAAAACATTAGTTGAGTTTGGGTTTCAAATCTGGAAGTTTTCGGGTGTCTTGGGTTTGTGTTCTTTCAAGTTCTAGGTTGTCATAGTCGGAGCTTAGTTTCTGAGTTCTAAGTTTGGTGAGGATGATGATGAAGTTTGGGGTAGCAAGGGCTTTCGATGAAGATGATGGTAGTTGGGTGTTTGGGTGGTCTCAGATTTGGTTTGGAACGAGGCTATAGAGTAGTGCTTTTTGGTGAAGGGTAGGCTGGTGGAGAGTGAAACAAGGGCAATAGAGCGGTGGTTCATAGTGGCTTGGTGCTTTGGTCACCGAGTTCTCTGCTTTGGTGGTGACTAGGGTTACCAGCTTATTATGGTTTGTGAATTCTGGAAAATTTTTTTTAATTGCTTGGCTAACCCTTGTTCATTGTTAGTCTCAATTGTTTTAACCAAAGTTTGGTTTTCATTTCGGGTTAACAAGGACCAAATCCCTGATATTTACGGTTTAAGATCAGTGGCAGCCGAAATTCAGTGCATAGGGAAGCAAAATAGAAAGGACTGGCAGGGTGATTTTGGCTGCCAGCCACCCTATGCTGATGCCGTGCGACACCGGCTTGTTCTTATAATTTTCTTATATTTTATTTTTTTCATACAAAGAAAGAAAGAAAGAAAGAAAGAAAGAAAGAAAGATAATAATAATAATAATAATAATAATAATAATAATAATAATAATAATAATAATAATAATAATAATAATAATAATAATAGGCTTAAAGGCAAAAATTGGGCTTTCTAAAGGACAATCTGACTTGGGTTTTAAAAAGATTAAATGCGCTTTCAAATCTAAATGAACAATAACCTAAAAAATTGGATTCTAACAACTAGACTTATCAATTATACAACTTGATCCAATACCAATTTTAATACTAATTTCAAGTGGACTTTAACCCATGAATCAATTTAAATAAATCGACATTCTAGATAAAGTTTTGAACAAGATGGAGTCATTTTAATTTATTTCAAATTAGCACATATCAAACCCAGACAAAATTAGGTGTTTGCACTTAGTCTTTTTGTCTCTTCAATCTCATGACTTGAAAAAGAATGAATCTATTTAGACAGAATCCACAAGATGGTGACATATGGTGTTAATATTAGCCTTAGTGCCAACTCTTTAAAACCAATTCACTTAGCATGAGGCATGTTACCATGACAATATATAATCACTTACAGTAGGTGACATAAAGGTTTCTATTTACCATTTACATTGACAATAATAGGGATTATTATTCACTAAATATCACAAAACCCATGGAATAATATGAGCATTACAAAAGAATTGTAAAGGCTTACAATTATGATGATCCCTATGCATCAAAGCTCTATTACTAAAACTTGTTCCTAGTCATTGTACAATAGAGATAAGGTATTCATAATGCTCAAAGACTAGCACATGTTAAGCCTTCTAATTTATAAATTAAGCAACTAATCTTATAAGTTAAAATATGAGGATATTTGAGGATAACATGTAAGTGCTTATTGGAGAATAAGTTCATTGAACATGACCCGTTGTGAGAGTTCCATTTGGTAGATTTACTCGTGTGTATATGACATACATTCATGAGTAAGTAGTGTAGTAATCCTTTGACTTGAGATACTAGGTCATTTTATGTGTAAATTTTCACACTTTGTTGGCGCAATTGACTAAATCAAGAGAGGGTGAATCAGTTTTACAAAAACATAAGATTCGTTTTTCTTAAACTACATTCACAACCATTTCTATCCAACCAAAAATATGATTCAATCAAGGAAATATATGTAAATAATAAATAAATATAAGACAAAAAGGAGAGAAAAATGTGACAACTGATTTATAGAGGTTCTTCACCCTTGCCTACGTCCTCTCCCTTAAGCTCTTTGTTAGCTTTAAATTGCTATATATATTTTGAAATGACAAAAACTTAAGTAAGCTTTAATGTTTTAATTCATATTGTAAATTTGCCTTATCACACATGATTTTCTCAATCCATTTTCAAGTGATCATATCAAACATTAAGACCATAATTTAATGATACATCTTTATTGGTCTTAATACTTTATAAATGTTTTGAATATTTTAGAAAATCACTTGATGAATTTTTGGACTATGTTTTCATTTGAGAAAGTCAAGAAAAACTCCCACAAAAGAGCCAAAATGTTTTGGGTTGGATTAGGATCAAAGACCACATCATTTCTAACTCAAAAAGTGCAGGAAATCACCTTCTGGAGAGAAGGGATCGATCCCCTAAGGGAAGGGATTGATCCCCTTTTGGCAGTAAGCACCCCAACGCCAGGAAAGGTCCCTCAGCCCAGAATAAAGCATTCTGGAATGAAGGGATCGATCCCCTATGGAAAGGGATCGATCCCTTTGCCCGAAAATAGCCTATAATGGCTAGTTTTTGTGAGACAACGGTAATATCTGAGATTTGGCTCCACCCAACGGTTAGAATACATCCAAGGGACTATAAATAGAGGCTTAAAAGCTAAAGAAAGCAAGAGGAACTACTCAGCAACTTCATAACACATATTCCTCAAATCCTCAAGCCTCAAACAACAAATCAAGAGCTCCAAAGTCTTCATCATCTATCATTCATCTATTTCTTGTATTGCTTAGCACAAAATATTGTATAGCCTTTTCATTGTGCTTAATTTCTGTAATCACTTGCCTACCTAGAGGCCTTTCTTTGATTACACCACTTGTAAACAAATTCATACCTTGTAAAAGGGGAGGTTTCTCTTTAGCCTTAGAAAAAGAGGGAGGTTACTCTTTAGCCTAAGAAAAAGAGGGAGGCTTCTCTTGAGCCTAGAAAAAGAGAGAGGTTTCTCTTAAGCCTGTAAAAAGAGGGATTGTAAAGACAAATTCAAGTATAGTGAATTTGGGGAAAATCCTTGGGAGCGTCTTAAGGTAGAGGACGTAGGCAAGGTAGCCGAACTTCTATAAATCGCTTGTGTAAATCTCTCTTTCCCTACTCTCTTTGTTTACAATTATATTGTGCTCATTGAATTAAATTTATATTGCATGATTGAATAGCCTATAGAACTTAGAAAATATTCATATAGGCTAGAGAATTTAGAAGAATCGAAAAACGGGCTTAAGGCTAGCTAAAAACCGATTCACCCCCCTCTTGGTATTGCCTATAAGAGCCAACACTCTCTTTGAGGAATTTCCCAAATTCACTATTAAAGGTAGACTTTACACCACATTCTTTTGATGGGTTGAAGAGTAACCTTTATACTTCTATTTTAACCTAGGCTTAAGGATAACCTTTCCACCATCTCCCTTTTATACCTCAAGGAGACAACCTTTACAACTTCTTTCTTTTCTAAGATTAAAAAGAAAACCTTTATAATCTCTACCCTGTCTTTACAAATAAGCACACAAAGGTTTCTCTCTCTCCCTCTTTTCGAGTGATGGATTAAGGTATTTAAGAGTATAAACAATGTGAGCAGTAAAGATTACAAGAATTCTATGTATTGAAGATAAGAATAATAAATGAACACTTAATGAATATTGGAAGTGGTAGGTTTTATTGTTGGCCTTCTTGAATGCTTAAATATATACCATTTTCTTGAAATCTAACAGTAGGTGAGCATTAATTATGAATTTTTTTATTGGCTCTCTAAAAAACTAAGCGTTACCACCTACTAGACTCGAAGGGTATCGATACCTTATCCTAAGGTATCGATACCTTAAGAAGAATTCTACATTTAAAACATAAGGGTTATTTGATGAGGGTGTGAACAGTGCAAGTAAATTGACATTAGGATTTGTGTGTAACGGTATGAGTGTACATTTTTACACAATATTTACTAGTATTTTACATATTTTTACCGGTTGTACGGTTGGACTGTTTGTGATGCCTTTAACACTTGATCATTATCAGTAATAAATGGTGAACATTTATTCAGTTAATTCGGAATATAAAAATTTTTACAATATGCCATACTATTTACATCCCCTGTTTCTATTTTACAATGATTTAGTACTGTATACAAGTGTCTGAATATATAAAAGAAGTGATTGTACCTTTAAATTTCAATGCTCTTTGTCCCAGTGGGCTACTCGCAGCTATAATTATTCGAGGAGGCCATCCAATAATCCTTGTGATTGATCTGAAAAATTTGAAAGTAAGGGGTGAGCGAACCACATGCTCAGTAAAAGGGTCGTATGCTGCTTGATATAATGAAAACTATATGCCGTAAAACATTTATTTTCCTAACTGTATACTAAGTACAGTGAGGAAGGATACAACAGTCGGTCGGGAAATCCAGATGGAGCATGGAAGGTATTTTGGAATACCTGTCTTGTCCTGAAAACCCATAGCGACTATAGGGAGTAATTTATAAATTGTCTTGATAAAACAATTTAATACCCATTTTTCCATAATTACAAATGGGATAAACCATTTATTTTCCTTCCTTTCAGCACAGTTCAAAACACGTGACAGTACAGTGGTAAACAGTAGTTACGATAAACAGTCTTTTCAGTACAGTAGCGTATAAATATCCAAATCACTGGATAATAGTTCAGTAATTATTTCTATTTTAGAAATAATTTTCGAAGTATTCTTTCTTGATAACAATAAATTTCCTTTCAGTTCAGTGAACAGTATTTCGTACAATTCAGTTTAGTAAACAGAAATCAGTAAGTTTTTAGTTCAGTAAAATAGTAATCAGTAGCTACCAGTTCAGTAAACAGTAATCAGTAGCTTTCAGTTCAGTAAACAGTAATCAGTAGCTACTAGTTTGATAAACAGAATTCAGTAGGTTCAGTTCCAGTAAACAGTAATAAGTTCGATAAAGCACTAAACAGTGAATCACAGTTCAGTAGTAATAGACAATAGTTCATAGTTTCAGTAAGCATAAATCATTGATTCACAGTGTTGTATCAGTAAACAGTAAGTTGAGACTAGGCATCACTCTACATGGTATCATGCTATAATCGTCCACTAGGGACACAGTAATCCTTCTCGAAAGAACACAGTAATAGTATATAGTTAGATCTATGGTCATAATCTATAGGTGGTCCTCGGTGTACACTTGCTAGGTGCCTTCGGGATCGCTGATGATTGGCGGGTCGATTAGCCACGTGAACAGTAACATAATAACAGTAAAGCATGAATCTCGGGGCCTAAAGTCTCAAAATCAATTTGTTTATCAAAAATACCTTTAAGGAATATTTCATAAATTTCATCATTTATTTAATTAATCATTTTCCAAAAAGGTATTTTATTCTCCATTTTCTCATACAGTAAATCCACCAGTAAATATTCATGTATCAAGTGAGAAAATAACTAAATATTCATTTTGAATATTTAATATTATATAAAATAAATCAATTTCTCACTTTAATAAAATATAAAACATGAAAATTTAATTTTTCATAACTTTCTCCAAATTTCCATTTTATGGAAAATTAGTGGAAATTATATTTAAATTTCCCATTTTAAATCAGTTCATGCATCTAAAATATTTTATAATATTTTTAGAATGTTTTAGGAAATTTTCCAATAGCATAACGACTGCGGATTCCTAACCTCTTGCACACAAATCGCAGTATATAAACCAGCTTATCAACCACAATTTTGCATATTTTCAAACCAAATCATGCATCCAATATTCTCATAAAATTTAGCTCGAGAAAACATGTAATTCATTATATCACTACAACTCACACACTCCCCCCTTACCAGTCTTATGAAGCCAGTCTTCTTGATTACGCTAACCGAAATCTGTCAACTCGGGTTGCAAAACAATTTTATAAAAAATCATTAATATTTTTCTTCTTATTTTTAAGCCATTAGTATTCATAAAATGCAGCCACTAATGTCATAATATGTGCACAACCAGTATAATTTATACTGGTGCCAAATCTAAACTTCCTCATTTTAGCTGTTTTTTCTGTTTTAATTTCACCAATCCCTCTCTTTTAATTTCTAAAATTATTTTTTGCCATAATCCCAAATTTTCAGTACATTTTCATGCTTCCAAAGTGTCATGGCCGAACCTTCTTTTTGGCCATTTTCATGATTTTCATCTTTTCCTCAATTGTTGTTTCCAATTGGTTCTTTATTGTCCACGTGAGCATCCCTTACCATTTTCATGCATTAACATGCCAATTTCCTATTCTTCCATGTCCAACCGAAACTCCCCTGTCACTAACCAAATTTTGGTTCTTCTTCATTCCAAGTTTCTAAGCTTTCTCTTCATTTTATTTATATTCTATAATTCATTTCTCATCATCTTCATACAATTTCTAGCCATAGTTCTTGCTTGTTTTTAATCTATATTGTTAGCTTTAAATTGCCATATATATTTTGAAATGAAAAAAACTTAAGTAAGCTTTAATGTTTTAATTCATATTGTAAATTTGCCTTATCACACATGATTTTCTCAATCCATTTTCAAGTGAACATATCAAACATTAAGACCATAATTTAATGACACATCCTTATTGGTCGTAATAATTTATAAATGTTTTGAATATTTTAAAAAATCACTTGATGAATTTTTGGACTATGTTTTCATTTGAGAAAGTCAAGAAAAACTCCCACAAAAGAGCCAAAATGTTTTGGGTTGGATTAGGATCAAATAACACATCATTTCTAACTCAAAAGTGCAGGAAATCACCTTCTGTAAAGAAGGGATCGATCCCCTAAGGGAAGGGATCGATCCCCTAGTGGCAGTAAGCTTTTTGGTGCAAGAAAAGGTCCCTCAGCCCAGAAAAATCAATTCTGGAAAGAAGGGATCAATCCCTTAAGGGAAGGGATCGATCCCCTAAAGGTAGAATGGCTCCCAACGGCTAGAAAAGGTCCCTCAGCCCAGAAGATTCAGATCTGGAATGAAGGGATCGATCCCTTTGCCCGAAAATAACCTATAACGGCTAGTTTTTGTGAGACAACGGTCATATTCAAGTTTTGGCTCCATCCAACGGCTAGAATACATCCAAGGAACTATAAATAGAGGCTTAGAAGCTAAAGAAAGCAAGAGGAACTACTCAGCAACTCCATAACACATATTCCTCAAATCCTTAAGCCTCAAACAACAAATCAAGAGCTCCAAAGTCTTCATCATCTATCATTCATCTATTTCTTGTATTGCTTAGCACAAAGTATTGTATAGGCTTTTCATTGTGCTTAATTTCTGTAATCACTTGCCTACCTAGAGGCCTTTCTTTGATTACATCATTTGTAAACCAATTCAATCCTTGTAAAAAGGGGAGGTTTCTCTTTAGCCTAAGAAAAAGAGGGAGGTTACTCTTTAGCCTAAGAAAAAGAGGGAGGTTTCTCTTGAGCCTAGAAAAAGAGGGAGGTTACTCTTTAGCCTAAGAAAAAGAGGGAGGTTTCTCTTTAGCCTAGAAAAAGAGGGAGGTTACTCTTGAGCCTAAGAAAAAGAGGGATTGTAATCACAAATTCAAGATAGTGGATTTGGAGAAAATCCTTGGGAGCGTCTCAAGGTAGAGGACGTAGGCAAGGTTGCTGAACCTCTATAAATCGATTGTGTAAATCTCTCTTTCCCTACTTCATTTATTTACAATTATATTGTGCTCATTGAATTAAATTTATATTGCATGATTGAATAGCCTAGAGAACTTAGAAAATATTCATATAGGCTAGAGAATTTAGAAGAATCGAAAAACGGGCTTAAGGCTAGCTAAGAACCGATTGACCCCCCTCTCGGTATTGCCTATAAGAGCCAACATATATCAAGATCTCAACTTGTGCTAATTCCATGATCTAATTGGATTTAACTAAAAACAATCCTATAACCATGTTTATTATGTTATAAAACATGGAAATAGACCATTGATTATCAAGAAAAACATGGAATCATGGAAGCTCACCTTGACCGAATGGTGCCCTCCCAAAACAAAATTTTATTTCTGCTTCAAGTCAGCCTCACTTCTCTTGCTTCTTGGCTAATTAAATGAGGGAGGAAAGATTGATGGTGGAGGTTAAGTGGTTAAATATTCAAGTATGTTATCTTGCTGAATTTTTCCTTGAATAAATGGGATACAAAATAGAGCACAAAATGAAGCCAAAACAGACTTCTCGTGGACAGCAAGTAAGTCAGCCAAGAGAAGAAATTCTTGTTGAAATTGGTTTCCATTAAGTCTTCTTTTTATTCAAGGAAACCAATAGGAGTTTGCCACCTTTCTTACTTATCTATTTTCTAATCATTTATATGTCTTATAAGCATTAAAATTCTGAAGAAATTGGCAGCATAAAGAAACGGCTGGAATGGTTCCTTTGCTGTCCCGTTTTTGACCAAGTTCACTTCTCCTTTTTGTTTTACTTCGGCCAATAAGATTTTCTTTACATGGTAAACTTTGAATGCTTTATCTTTTAAGCATTATTTCCATTATATTTTATACTATAAAATTTGTATTTCAACAGCCTTTAAATGGCTGAACATGGATGGTACCATAGTAGCAGAAAGTGGTGTGGAAGTCCACTTTTGCTGCACCGTTTCTTGACTTCAACCACTAAAATTTTAACTATATTTTATTTGTTAGCTTCTCTTCCTTGTATATTATTTTATCCATAAAATTTGCTTTTCCTTTCCTTTGAATTTTTTTCCAGCCATGCAACACAAAGAGCAGTAGAGAAATTGGCGTGCTATCCCATTTTTGGCTGCACATCTTGACTTTTCTTTGCCTCTTTTGATATCTATATATCTCAGTAAAAATCAGTCATATATCCTATTAAAACCATCCTCTTTGTCTACTATTATTTATTCATTTTTATAGCATAAAAAGATCACAAAACTTTTGCTTCTTGCCGTGTATCACCATGGAAGGAAAACTAGCGTGCAGTCCACAATTCTTTGGCTGCACGTTCTTGCTTCAATTTAGCCTCTCTTAAGGCATACTTCATCCAATCAAAATAAATCACATGACAAATAAATAATTTCTTTCTCTTATAAATATATTTGTTGATATTTTATGCCATGAAAATAATGCTTCCATTCTAAATTTTCTGATTTCATTTCCTTCCTTCATCTTATACTTTTAATTCATCCTTCAATAATTGTTTCGTTCTTGTATACCATACTATAATTTATAAATCTACTAACTCCAATTTGAGAGTGGAAATTTATTCAATCTTTATTTAATTCCACTAAATTATTTAATTCCACTATCAATAATTTACAAAGTATAGTGTACAATGTTACAAAATCGGGTCTCACATATAATCTCTACCCTGTCTTTACAAATAAGCACACAAAAGTTTCTCTCTCTCCTTCTTTTCGAGTGATGGATTAAGGTATTTAAGAGTATAAACAATGTGAGCAGTAAAGATTACAAGAATTCTATGTATTGGAGATAAGAATAATAAAGGAACACTTAATGAAGATTGGAAGTGGTAGGTTTTATTGTTGGCCTTCTTGAATGCTTAAATATATACCTTTTGCCTGAAATCTAGCAGCAGGTGAGCATTAATTATGAATTTTTTTGTTGGCTCTCTAAAAAACTAGTCGTTACTACCTACTAGACTCGAAGGGTATCGATACCTTATCCTAAGGTATCGATACCTTAAGAAGAATTCTACATTTAAAACATAAGGGTTATTTGATGAGGGTGTGAATAGTGCAAGTAAATTGACATTAGGATTTATGTGGTTCAGCAAGAGTGCCTATGTCCACTGTGGGTAGTTAAGGTTGCTACTATGTGAATAGCGTGAATTGGATTGTTCACAGGTCACAAGACTCTTACTAGAACTTATCAAGTGCCCAAGAGTGACCAAATTACAAATGAGTTAGAAAGAGAAAGGCGTAAAGTAATACAAACAGAGCTTGGGCAGCAAAAACAAGCTAGAGGATCTATTTGCCTTGGAATAAAGGCATATATAAGTTATGAGAGGCACTTAGATTGTGTCATATGTCACCATCTATTGAGTCTATTTATCTCAGTGAAATCAATTTGTCTTTAAGCTATGAGATTGAGAAGACAAGGACATTAAGCATGGTCTAGGCTAAGCCTATTGGGCTAAACCTGGTGTGATTGTCTCCTAGCTAAATCCACGTAAAACCTTAAGCCCCCTTTAAACTAAAATTAAGCATCAATTTTGGTCCTAAATTGTCGAATAGCTTGAACGAAACTTTATCGTATTGTTGTGATCACCTCGTCTTTGGAGAGCATGTTTCCATGTTTGTTGTGCTTGCTCTTTTGATAAGGAAGAAAGCTTCACATAGTCATTTTTGTTGGATTTGCCTTATTATTATTAATGTTGTGAAAATTTGAGCATATTTGACCATTCACGGAGTGTTGTCTTTAATTTTTAAGCTCTGGCATAATACCTTCTCTTTTCTAGACTTTTGATGTTTTTCATTAGTCATGAGTTCTAGCTTGGCTAGCTTTTACTTCATTCTTTCTTTGCTTTGTTCTAGCTTTGACAACTACTCTCAATTTGGTCATATCCGTGCTTTATGTTCTAGTTTAGCTTATGCTATTGTATAGTTTTGATTCATTGCACACCTCGAGCCCTAGCTTAATTACTTTTGCTTTTGTGAGGACTTTGATTCCTTGAATGCCTCAAGCCCTAGCTTAATGGCTTCCACTCTAATAAGGACTAAGATTCATTTGCGTGCCTCGAGCTCCAGCTTAATAACTTCTACTCTCATGAGGACTTAGATTCTTTCGTGTGCCTTGAGTTCTAGCTAGCAGCTTCCGCTCTCATGATGACTTAGATTACTTCACGTGCTTGGAGCTCTAGCTTAATAGGTTCTACTCTTATGAGGATTTAGATTTCTTCACGTGCCTTAAGCTCTAGCTTAGTAGCTTAATGTCCTAGCCAACAAAGAAAATAAAGTCCTCAAAGTGAAGAAGTTAAGGCTAGACTTGAGGCATACAGAAGAACAAAATCTTCAAGAATAGAAGCAAAGGCAAAAGCTTGAGGCATTAAGAAAACAAAGTCCTCAAAGAGAAGAAGCTAAGGTTAAATGTCACAT
This sequence comes from Heritiera fomes, assembly GCA_032173925.1. NCBI lineage: Eukaryota > Viridiplantae > Streptophyta > Magnoliopsida > Malvales > Malvaceae > Heritiera > Heritiera fomes. Next base: position 31,522,953 of record JAPDPM010000002.1, on the reverse strand, counting down.
CTCGTGATCACATTTTTTTTCACACATTTTATATGGTTGGGCTGTCTGCGATGCTTTTCTTTCCATTTTAATTCATTGAAAATACAACATCCATAATTTCATAAAAGTAACGAAATTACATATTTACAAATTGTATTTGTAAACAATACTTACATCCCTTATTAATACAATGCTGTAGTACTATAAATCAAAAGTCTGAACATATAAAATAAAATAATTGTACCTCTGAAAAAATTCAAGCTGTCATATTTCGCCCAGATGCGCAACGGAGATCCTCAAATGCAAGATCTCGTAGTCATTGTAAACTTGAAATGTTAAAAGTAAGGGGGTAAGCAAACCACGGCTTAGTAAAGGAGTTATATGCAATGCTTGATATCCAGATATCTATATGCTATCAAACCTTTTTCGTATTCCTATAAGTACACTAGGTTCATATAGTACTACAGTCGGCTAGGGATCCGGATGGAGTTCGAAAGGTATTTTGAAATACCTGTCTTGTCTTGGAACCTAGAAGCAACTGTAGGGAATAATTAATTTCGTATAATTCAAATCCTTTTTCCTTTTTATTCCATATCATGTTCATATTCCTTTCAAAAATAATGCTTTTATAAAATAAAGCATTTAAATAAAATAACTAATATTCATATATTCTTTAAGCAGAATATTAGTCTAAATCATCATCATTTTCATCTAATCTCATTTCATATTTTACTGTACAAATAATAATTAGTACAGTACTTTAGATAGCAAAATAAGCTCTTAAAATCATTTACTTATGGTATTTACATCATTTAAATCTAATATTCAATTTCAGATTATAATAAGAATATTAGATTTATAAACTCCTCTTTCCTTTTGAAAACATGTTACATGTTCATGTCACATATAATCAAATATTTAATTTAAAATCATAGTAAGAATATTAGATTTATAACCTCCTTTTTTCTTTTTGAAACATATCACATGTTCATATCACATATATTATAAAATGATTATGTAGTACAGTACTTAGTATAGTAATAAAAATTGTAGAAAAGTACTGTAAATCATTTTTATTTTCCACATATCGTATAAAACATTTCCTTTGTAACCTGTCACATATCATATAAAACATTTCACTTTTTAACATATCACATATCATATAAAACATTTCCTTTTCAACATATCACATATCATAGTGGAGATTGAGGCAATCACCCATATCATATCATGCTATAGAACCCGAAGGGTAAAGAAATAACATATCTGATCATGGCCATAGTCTATAATCCTCCTCGGTGGATCACTGATCAGGTGTCGACCGAGAGTACATATCACATATCACATATTAGCATGATAAAAGGGCCAACTAGTCTCAAAACAGTGTTTTTCATCGTCAATATACCTTTATGAAATTTATAAAAATAAATAATTTCATAATTAAAACCATAAAGGTTATATAACATATCAAGTGAATATTTAAGAAAACATTTATAAAATATTCACTTTATCCCTTTTTCATTTTCCATTTCATATCACATATAATTCATATATCGGGAGAATTTTAGGTGATCTCATTTTCACCAATTCCAATAACATGAATATTTTAAAATCAAATTCGTTATATTCATGTTTTATGAAAAATAATAATTTTCCTCATTTTCCGTGTGTTGAAAATTATTTCTCATGTAAGAAAATCATTTTTAATGATTTTACATAACTTTCTAAAATTTTTCGGCAGCATAACGGCTGCCTATTGACTAGCCTCCCTGCACAAAATAGACAGATTTATATTTTCACAGCCAGCTAATTTTCACAATTTCCAACAAATCAATTCACCAATAATTTCGTAAAATCATGCATATTTAATTTATGCAATCTAGATATCCTTATAGGCTACATATGCATCCCTTACCTGTTCCGTGTTCGTGACTTTCTCACTAACGTCGCACGTCTAATCCTCTTCTCCCGATTTCTATCATCTCTAATCATTGAGTATGATTTTCTACAAATTCAATTCCATATTCAATTTAGAATTTTATTAAAATTATTCAACAAAATAACATAATAAAATTATCGTAAATTTTTCCTACCCTTTTTCTTCTTTTTCTTTTTTCTTTTTCTCTTTTCTTCTTTTTCTTTTCTTTTTCCTTTTTCTTTTTCTTTTTCTGGTTTGAACCGGTTCAGACCCTTCCCAGCCGGTTCAGCCTTCATCAGTCGGTTCAGCCACCGTCGGTCAGTTCACAGTCGGTTCGGCGTCTCCACAGCTGGTTGAGGTTATGTTGAAGTCATTTCTGGTCTCTTGTTCCTCCCTATCGGCGGCGGGGGCGGATCTGGCGGCAGTAGCCGATCTCCTTTTCCTCCTCTTTTCTCCCTCTCTTTCGTCTTTAACTTCACCGCCGGTCCTCCTTTCCTTTGGGTTGCCCACGCCGGTGTTGAAGGTGGCGGTGGCGGTGCCTGAATCGGCCGGCACCCCTTTCTTTTTTCCTTTCTTTTCCTCTTTTCCTCTTCTGTTTTCACTTCATTTCTTCCCTTTTTCGCTTTGGGCCATCGGTCACTTCCTCTCTTCCCCCTCGTCTCGCCGATGACGCCCTCTCTCTCCTCTTCCTTCTCCTCTCTTGGCCGACGATGTCAGCTGGTCTCTCGGCTTCTCCTCTATTACAACATAGGAGAAGAAACGGGCTCGGGTTTCTCGATCCCGTTTTCCTTTCTTTTATTTTATTTTATTTTATTTTCTTTTATATTTTTATATATATTTATATATATAAATATACTATATTAATGTATATAGATATATATTTTGTATATAATTTTATATACATATCTATACACTTTAATATAAAATAACATTTATATTTCTTATGTATATTTATATAAATATATAAATATACACATTTTTATTTCTTTTATTTTTGAATTTCTTAATATCGAAATTAAATTCCTCAATTTCATCACTTCATCACTTTCCAAAATTCAACATATTCCAATACTCGTAAATAACTTTATTTATATATTTTCGGTTATCACATCCTCTCCACCTTAAGAAAATTCAGTCCTCCGAATTTCACTTAAGTAAAAAGGTGGTACTTTTTTGTATACTTATCGTTCTCGACCTCTCGATCATCTTTTAAATAATACTGCCAGCATACTTTCAACATCAGAATTACTTTTCGACCTCTACATATCATCTTTCACCATATATTTATACTCCTTAAAGATTTCTTATCAATTTGGGAGTTATCAATTTCCACTCCTTTTATCACAATATATATATATATATATAATTCACATTATTTATCACCCATTTTCTCATTTGGTGCTAAGTCGATATAGCTTGATAGCTATCATTTAACCAATTAAATCAATAGTATGTAATTGTCTCAATAGCTCTTATATCAGTGCACCCACTCTCCATATATTTTTAAACGTTCTTATATCATGCTCAAATATTGATACAGTACGGAGCGGTGCTATCAGTAAATTTGGAATCCCAAAGCCTTTGCTATTCTCTATAAGCATATGGCAACTCAGAGATTTCCATCACATGTAATGCTCACTAGAACTTCACATACATTCTCACCGTTTCATCAATATATTTCGACTATGGCACTAGAGAAATCTAGGAGTCTGATAATGGAAAAGTGATTCAATTTGAACAATCAGTCTATAATCACTTCCATAACATCATATTCCTTTTTGGATTCTTTATTATCCCATCATACTCATTTTCATATTAATTTACCAAGGCTGCACCTCATTTGCAGACTTTAATATTAATTATCTCTTTTCATTCAGTATTATCGTTACCTCCTTTGCTCTTACGGTATACTTAATATCATTTAAGTTTTAGAATATACCTGAGATTATAATCTTTTCAAAATTTAAATTCCATAGGTGACTAATCAAATCATCAATGTCGTCAGCACATTATCAATACAATTCCACCATTTCGAGGTGGGTGTATATATGTATATAAAATTTGTCCATTCACATGACTGGCAGTAAACAATGAAATCATTTATTTACTCCTTTAAGTATCATTGTATTTCATCTGTCGAGTTTGGCTTGATCTTTCATTTAGCCATAATCATGTGATAGTCAAAAAGAAATCACTTTTAGTCTTAGATTTGGGAACTGTTTCATATTCGTGTTCCCTAATCATCGTGTAACTTACCTTCTTAATACATTTTCATTCCTTTCAAATGGTATAGTACTCCACTGTTAAAATCTTTTTAACATTTTGAATACTACATTTACACTTATTCATCCACCGACCTTAACTTCTTTAATTATAATCACATCTGTAGAGCAGCTAGCCCCCTAAACTCTTCTATAGACTAGGAGTAATATCTAGCTAGACCCAGTAATTTCGTATCTCAATCACTATCTTTCGATCATAGAAAGATTCACAGTCGCTCTGTCATTCGATATCATATATCTCAGAAAGATATACAGTCTAGCCAAATCTCCTATTTGCCAACTTAACATATAGTTCTCAGTCTTTGAGAGTTTGTAGGGTTATACAAAAGTGCTGCTCATATTCTATTGGTGCCTTGACTATATCGGTATCTCATCAGTGAACACTATTTATTCTTCATCCATATATGGTTTAAAAACCTCATTCATTAGGCTTACATACCTCACAAGGTATTTCATTAATCTTGTAAACCTCAATAGGGGCTCATAAGAATTTCGTCGAGTTCTAAATATTATCATATGGACATCAGTCTCCAACTTTTTATCTGATGACACCCTGTACCGAGACTGATCTTATGAACTCCTTATACATCTCTGATCAGATCTAGTAAGGCATCAATGTCGTACAAATGAATATTCGTTCTTAGTAAGAACTCTATTAAATAATAGAATTTAATACACAATTATAATTCATCCTCAAATTTTTCCAGAGTTGTTTCTTAAGCTTTTCGGACTCCTTCTATAGTCTTCGATATAAGCATAGAAATAGATTCCTTATTAAAATCGAGTCAATGTTAACCCGATCTTCCAAATCTATATTACTCTGAAAATTTATCGGGAATAACATCCGATACTTTTTTAATAAAAAATCTCGTACCATTTTGGACATTTCATCTCTATGTCCAACAATTCCACTGTATATCCTCAAGACATAAACATTTAACATTCAATTCCTTTTAACACATTCTCCACCTTGATTCACTTATTTACTCATATTTCATAACATCACTTATTTACTCATCTTAATTAGTATGCTGTATCAAGTATAACACTTTATCTAATACATTTCACAGCTAACCAATTCATTACTGTAATTCACTTTGAAATCATTTTCGTTTAATAACTCAGGTTAGCTACCATCTTTCTCTGCTCTTACAATCACTTTATAATTCTTTTACATGCTTTCTAGATTTATAATACTCCAAACAATACACCATTTTGCAAAACATATCTGAAAATATTCCAGTTCTATGAATATCTATTTGATACTTTAGAAACAAATGAATGTATAGAACCAGAAGTAACAGTACTATTATGGATTTCATCCACTATACAAATCACTTTCTCATTCAAAAATCCATTGCACATATTATTGTATAAATCATAAACAGTACAGTACTATGTGTAGTACAAAAAACTGTTTAGAAATAATTCTTCTTCTGTATAAAAACATATTCATATTCATTTTCCATATAATCACCTCTTTTCATAGTATCCCACAATCCCCTACTAAATACCCCATCAGTACACTTTTAATTAAGGCCTTTAAGAATTAATAACAAAGCCAATCATCTTGTGACTTCCCACCATAACCATTTTGGGTCGCATCAGTAATCTAAGTGTAGGTGGAATTATTAATACGGACTGTTATACACATGTTACATTCTTTATGCCATTAATAGTTCCATCACTATTAATAATTTCAACATAAGGGCATATTTGTCATTTCATAATTTATATATTTCTCTTCAATGTAATTTTAAACCAGTGATCTTATTATCTATATGATGATGATATCCCTTCTCACACTAATATCATCATTTTAAGATCTTATCTGATTTAGATAGAGAAATCTTGATGGGATCTGTTAGCTTTAAATTGACATATATATTTTGAAATGACAAAAACTTAAGTAATCTTAAATGTTTGATTCATATTATAAATTTGCTTGATCAATTATGATTTTCATAAACCATATTAAGTGCTTTTATCAAATACAAAACCATGATTTAATTGATATAATCAATTTAGAAAACATTTTTTAATTATTGGTTTAAGTAATTTTCTTATGAAATTATTGAATATATTTTAAGAAAATTACTTGATAAATTTTTTGGACTCAAATTCATGTTTTCAAAATCATGTCATATTTAAAAATACTCAAAATTGGTTTTAGAATGTTTTTAATGCCTAAAGACCTAGAAAATGCAAATGAATATTGTAAGGGATGGATCCCCTGATCAAAGGGATGGATCCCCTGTCTGAAGGGATGGATCCCCTGAGAAAAGGGATCGATCCCTTTATGGTAGAATGGCTTCTAAGGTCCCTCGAGCCAAGAATTAAGATTCTGGACTAAAGGGATCGATCCCTTTGGGCATGGGATCGATCCGTTGCGACGAAAAAGTGATGTAACGGCTAGTTTTGTGAGACACAACAGTCATATTCAAGTTTTGGCTCCAACCAACGTCTAGAACACATCCAATGGACTATAAATAGAGGCTTGGAAGCTGAAGAAAGCAGAGAGAGCACCCAAGACATATCATTCTTCAATTTCTTCATCTCTTCAAGCAAATCAAAGAGTTCAAGAGCTAGAATTCAATATCTTCTATCACTCTCATATTCCTTGTATAAAATAGCACAAATATTGTATAGGATTTTTTCTTGTGCTTAATCTTTGTAATCATTTGCCTACTTAGAGGCCTTCTTTGATTACACCCATTGTAAACCAATTCATTCCTTGTAAAAGGGGAGGTTTCTCTTTAGCCTAAAAAAAGAGAGAGGTTTCTCTTTAGCCTAGAAAAAGAGGGAGTGTAATACAAATTCAAAGATAGTGAATTTGGGAAAAATCGTTGGGAGCATCTCAAGGTAGAGGACGTAGGCAAGGTTGCCGAACCTCTATAAATCACTTGCGTACATTTCTCTATCCTTACTCTCTTTACTTATTTGCAATTATATTTGTGTTTATTGTGTTAAATTTATATTGCATAATTGAGTAGCCTAGAGAAAAAAGAAAATATCAATATAGGCTAGAGAATTTAGAGGAACCGAAAAACGAACCTAAGGTTAGTGAAAAACCGATTCACCCCCCTCTCGGTATTGCCTATAAGAGCCAACAATTGGTATCAGAGCTTGGGCTCGAGATTGATTTAGACTAACCTCTATCGAGCAAAACGATCATAAATGGCTCTTGATGATGATTTTGAGACTAGCTCACAAACTTTAGAAGAATATTCATTTGATGAGCTTCAAGATGCATTTAATGAGCTAAGTGATGAATATAAATCAATGCATGCAAAATATAACAAAAAGTTAAATAAATTTAGAAAAGAAAATGAAATTTTGATAAATACTAAGTTTGAGTTGGAGGAGAAAATAAAAGATCTAGGCTCAAAGAATGATGAACTCACCAAGGTGAAATTGGGGCTAGAAAAGAAATTAGAAGACATTAAAGATAAATTAGCAAATCCTAGCTCCTTGACTATCGAGGATGAAAAGGAGAAACCTAGCTCTAGTGAATGTAATGACCATTCCTATGACGATTTACAAAATGCCTTTGATGAGCTAGCTAGTGAATTTGAATGCATGAACTCAAAATACAAGAAAATGATTACAAAATTAAAAATGAAAAATAATGAGCTATTGAATGCTAAGTTAGAATTTCAAAAGAAATTAGAAGAGGCTAACTTAGAGATAAATGAGTTGAATGAAAAGAATACAAATTTGCATAACTTATTTTCTAAGTTTTATATGGGTCAACAAAAATTAGATCATATGCTTGAGGCCCAAAGAGCTTTCTTTGATAAAGATGGGTTAGGATATAATGCAATGCATAAAGAAACTTATCTTAAGAATTTCTTAGTGAGCAAAAATTCTATGCATGATACATCTCTCACATGCTCACTATGCAATAGAATAGGACACTCTTCACAAGCATGCACTTATAGAAAAACTACATTTAGAGGAAGAGTTGTTAGAAAAATGTGGGTGCTAAAGCATGCAAAAAATAATGATGATTTGTGCTTGAAATGGATCTCAAAAGGATCAACAATTATTTGCACTAACTCTCATGGACCCAAGAAAATTTGGGTACCAAAACATGCTTAAATTGTTTGTTGTAGGAGTGTTAGAGCATGAGAATACAAAGAAGCAATGGAGATCAAATGCTCTACACACCCCCCATGGAGATTGCTTATGCCAATGAGAAAGAGGAAGAGCTTGGAAATCCATCCTTGGCAAGGTCACAACAATCCTTTAAGAAAGGCCTAAGGTGGATTCAACAATTCAAGGCAAAGCACTCTCAAGCAAAGGAATTTTGTAAGCTTAATTCCTTACTCCTTAAAACTATTATTTGATTATTTGATTATTTGTGCTTTGATGAGAAATTTGGTTAATGATTTTTGATGCATTGTGAGTTGAATGATTGAACAAAAAGGCATGACAATGATCTTTGAATGTTTGATGAATAGTACTTGATGCATTGAATGAAAAGCATGATTTATGATTTGAAATGATTATTGGATTTCTGCATTTTGAGCAAGTCTTCTATGTGTTGATAATGTATTTACTTGCCTCAAATTGCCAAATATGTCATATATGCAAAATGCCATGTCATGTGCATTAATGAAGAACGTGTATGTTGGAAATCATGGCATAATGTTCACAAGTATGATGATTTGATGTTATATGTGCTTAAAATCTATATGAACAAGTTTGTTTTGGCATATTTGTGGTTTCTAATGCTTTAGTTGTGTCAAAGTATGCTTAACTCTCAAAATGACCTCCTTTGAGGCCAAAAATGCATTTATTGTGTAAATTCTTCCAAAATTGCAAAATCTTTTACAAAATGGTTTTTCATTCATGTTTTCCATTCATACAAGTCCAAAATCATGTTTTACAAATGTTTAAACCCTTACTTGGACTTAAAATACTCAAAAACAAAGTTTTGGTACCTCAAAGGTTAGATTTTCTGTCAAAAACTACAGAAACAGGATGAGGGATCGATCCCTCAACAAGCAGGATCGATCCCCCTTGAGCAGAATGCAGGAAATCTGCATTTTGGAGTTAAGGGATCAATCCCCCTCTTCTAGGGATCGATCCTGTCACGATCCGTGACCACATTTTTTTACCTTATTATACACAACTTAACCGGTTGGGCTGTCTGCGATACTTCACTTGTACTGACTGTTAAACAATTTTACATAATATTGTTTATATTATACACATCCCCTATCGTAGTTAATGAGATAAGTAGTACTGTTGACGTGTCTAAATACAGAGAATAAATGATCATACCTCAAATAATCAGTCGGTCTGACACATTGTCCTTCGTGTATAGCCAGGATCCACAATCCACTGAACTCACATTCATCAAAACCTGAAATGTTGAAAATTAAGAGGTGAGCAAAACCATGGCTCAGTAAGAGAATTATATGCCTCACTTGATACTCAGCTTCCTATATGCTGAAAATCTTTTTCTTTTTTTCCTATGGGCTCTAGGCTCGCATGTAGGAAGGATACTATAGTCGGCTAGGGATCCGAATGGAGTAAGGAAGGTATTTTAGAATACCATACTTGTTACAGAACCTAGAAGCAACTGTAGAGAGAAATTTTTCTTTTTTTTTTGTTTTGAATTAATAAATCCTTTTCCTTTTCAATCTTTCATAACCTTTTTCATATTCTTTTCAAAATAATACTTCTACGAAATAAAGCATTTAAATAAAATAATTAATATTCGTATATTCCTTGAAAAGAATATTAGTTAAATCATCATCTTATTTCTTTAAAACTCATTTCATGTTTAATGTATTCTCTTAATTAGTACCGTCCTTTAAAAAGCAAAATAAGCTATTGAAATCTATTCCATTCTTAAGTTCACAAGGCATCATTCTTTTTATCAGTATGATTAAGTGTGAAAGAGACGAACATTCAAGTAGCACATGTTTGAGTGGTATATAGAAACATAATCCGATATATCACACACATCATATGTCATGTGCACAAGATCTATATCATCCTTCGACATTTGTCGCATCCCCATCAGAACTTAGACTGATTACTAACACATCAGAACTCGTGTAGCACTTAGTTCCCGAAGGATTCTAGAGGTGGCTCACACGGTAAAATCATCGACTCTTTGCTCGGTTTGGCCTTTACTAACACATCAGAACACGTGCAGCACTTAGTTCCCGAAGGATTCTAGAGGTGGCTCACACGGTAAAATCATCGAGTCTTTGCTCGGTTTGGTCTTTACTAACACATCAGAACACGTGCAGCACTTAGTTCCCGAAGGATTCTAGAGGTGGCTCACACAGTAAAATCATCGAGTCTTTGCTCGGTTTGGCTTTTACTAACACATCAGAACACGTGCAGCACTTAGTTCCCGAAGGATTCTAGAGGTGGCTCACACGGTAAAATCATCGAGTCTTTGCTCGGTTAGGCCTTTAGCACATCGAAGCTCGTGTAGCACTTAGTTCCTGAAGGATTCTAGAGGTGGCTCCCACGGTTCGGAATTCAATTAATTCCTATGCATAATGCATTCCTCAAAATGCAAGCACTAAAAAGTATACAATTTATACCTTCAATAACCACAACCAAACTATAACATATAACATGCAAGTCATAAACAAGATTTCCTATCATGTAAAACACTTTCCTTTTTGACATATCACCTATCATTTATGGAGTCTAAGATAGACATCAATCTTATCGTACTATAAACCTCGAAGGGTACAGAAATAAACCGGTCAAATCTATGACCATAATCTATATTGTCCTCTGTGGGTCGCGGATCAGGTGTGGACCGGGACTAAACATATCACATATCATGCATCAGCATGATAGGAATGCCAACCAATCTCAAAACCGTAGTTTTCATCATAAAATGAACTTTTATGGAATTTATATAAATATAAAATTCCATAATTTAAAACCATAAGGATTAAAATCCTTTAGTGAATATTTATAAAAATATTCATAAAAATATTCACTATATTTCATTTCATCTTTCGTCTCATATTTCGTGTAATTTATCTATTTCGAGAATTTTTGGTGATTTCATTGTCACCATTCTCGAATACATGAATATTTTAAAATTCCATCTCATTATATTCATGTTTTATGAAATTTAGTAATTTCCTCATGTTTCGTGATTTACTATCGAAATTCGGAAATAAAATCATTTAATATGATTTTATAAAGTTTTTCTAAAATTTTCGGCAGCATAACGGCTGCCGATTTACTAACCTCCTGCACGGAAAAATATAGTTTTAAATCTTTCAGCCAGTACTTCTTCCCAAATTATTTTCAGCAAATCATGCATCATAATAATTTTCATAAAATATTTGGATAAAATATTTCAATTTAAAATATGCAGACTGAGTATCCTTACAGTGCTGCACATGCATCCCTTACCTTTTTCCAGGTCGACGACTTCTGCTTATCGATCGCGCCCGCACTCCATTTCTCCCGATTCCTTATCCCGATTGCTGAAAATAATTTCTGGAATTAAAATTCTAATTTTTTTAGAATTTTTCATAATTTATTTAATTTTTCTGAAAATTAAATCTTAGGAAAATTTCTTACCGAATTTTGTAAAATCCCGGGTTGTCGAATTTCCGGGAATTTTTCAAATTCCCGAAATTCTCCTTTTTCCTCTTTTTCTTCCTTTTTCTTCCTTTTTCCTCTTTTTCTTTTCTTTCTTTCTTTTCTTTTTCTTTTTCTTTTTCTTTTTCCTTTTTCTTTTCTTTTTTCTTCTTCCTTTCCCGGTCAGACCGGTCCAGCTCCTTTCCTCGCCGGTTCCTTGCCGACGGCCGGTTCTCCGGCGGTTCAAGCATCCCTCAGTTGGCCGGCTGCACGACGAAGTTGCCGGTGCCCTCCGTTTGTCCTGGATCGACGGCATGGCGGCGGATCGAGGCGGTTTTGCCTCGGTTTCTTCTTCCTCTTCGCCGGCGTTCCTCCGCCGTCCATTGCGCCTCCGATGGCCTCCATCGACTTCCTCTTCCTCCGGTGAAGCTTCGGTGGCAGTGGCTGTGCCTGGATCGGCCGGCACTGCGGTCTGCCATTTTCCCCTTTTTCTTTCGGCTTTCCTTCGTTTCCGTCGATTTTGTTTCTGTCTCTTCACGCCGCCGGCAGCGTCTTCCCTTTCTCTGGCCAGTGGCGTCTCTTTCTCCTTTCTCCCTCGCCGGTGGTGGCAGCTCCGCCACCGTCGGCCCTTGGCTGGGGGAGGATCGGGTCTTTCCGATTTTTTTCCCTCTCTTTTGTTTTCTGTTTCATTTCCTTTTTTGTCTTTTATTTTCTTTCTATATTTAGTATTTACTATACTATATACTATACACTTAATATAATAATACATATATGTCATGTATTTATATTATATATTTAATACAGATAATATTATTATTATCATATATGTATATAATATAGTATTATATATATTTCATATAAAATATATATTTTGTGTATTAAAATTATAGATCTAGCATAGATATATAAGTATATATTTATATACTTAAAATAATTAATCTTTACATATATATCTATATATATATATATATGTTATAATATAATATGTTTTGTATTTACAATATATATTTTTTCGAACTTTAATGTAAATCAAATATAAACATTTCTCAAATATATATGTATATATATACTTATATATATACATAAGTGATTACACTTAAATACATATGTATTATGTAACTTCATGCACTAGTATATATATATATATATATATATATATATATATATATATATATATATATACTCATATATACAAATGTATATTATTAATATACTATATAGTATTTACATACATATGTATTTGTATAAAATTACATTTATATAATTTGTAATTATATTCACATACTTTATTTTTTATTTCTCTTTTTCCTTATTTAATTTGGATTTTAATTTATCCAATTTAATTCTTTTTCTCTCTCTATTATTTTTATTTTCACTTAAAAATTAAATTTCCTTACACTAATTTCCCGATTCTTTTACTTCCTAAATTCTCGGGATTTTCACCAATATCTCGTTCTCGCAAATTTTTTATTTATTCCATCTTATTTAATTTCTCCAATATTTATTTTCAATATTTCTAATTTCCAATAAGTGAAAAATTTACGGTTATCACATCCTCTCCACCTTAAGAAATTCGGTCCTCCGAATTTAACTTAAGTCCAAAGGTGGTACATGCCGTATACTTACGACTTCTGACTTCTAGTTCATCCTCCAAGTAATACTGCCAGTACACTTCCAACATCAAGAGTACTTTAGACCACTACATGCTGTCTTTCATCATATATGTCTATGCTCATGTAATTTCTTTTCTCAAATCGAGAGTTATTCACTTTTACTCTTTTCATATAAGAGCCATACATAATATTTTAATATTACAGCTGATCTATGCTGTTTATCATCATTCTTCTCACTTAGTGCCGAGTCGACATAATTTAGTACTATCATGTACTCATGTTAATCAATTATATGTAAGTGTCCCAGTAGCTTTCACATCTCATGCACACGCTTTCAATATCATGGAACGTTTACATCTCACGCTCATATATATATCAGTATGGAGCGGTGCTATCCATACACTTGGGATCTCAAAGCCTTTTGCTATCCCTCATTAGCATATAGCAACACAGAGACTCCCATCACATGTAAGGCTCACTGGAATTGTACATACACATTCACACCATTTAACACTTATACTTCGACTAAGGCACTAGAGAATCTAGATGTCTGATAATGGAAAGTGATTTTATTTAGATCATCAGTCTTTAATCACTTCCATATCATCATTTCTCTTTTGGACTTTTTATTGTCCAAAATATTCATTTTCACACTTATTCCATCAAGGCTGCATCTCATTTGCCGACTTCACTATAGATTATGTCTTACGATCATAATTCATGAGACTATCATATTCTCTTCATGTAGTATGGTCTTTAGATCTCTTTTCATAATTTAGATTCTGTGATTGAATCCTTGAATTATCCATTTAAGCACCACATTATCTATACAATTCCACCATCTCTATCATTTCGAGGTGGTTATATGTACAAATATTTTACTGGTAGTAAACATATCAATTATCTTACTCCTTGGAGTATCATTACTTTCACTCATCAATTCTGGCTTTGATTTTACATCTTGCCACAGTTATGTGATAACCAACACAATTCAATTCCAGTCTTAACTTCGGGAACTGTTTCATATTGATGTTCCCTTCTCATCATGGAATTTATTTCCTTATTCCACTTTCATTTTCGTTTTCATATTTCTACTATTTATCTCTTCATATATATATATACATTATATATTTTTAATTGGCATGGTACTATATTGCTAAGATCTTTTAAAATCTTGCGTACCATCTTTTTCTCTACACTAGCCATCTACCGACTTTAATTTCTTTAATTGGATCTCATCTATAGAGCAGCTAGTCTCATCACTCTTTTATAGGCTGACAGTAGTATTTAGCTAGACTCATTACTTTCGTATCTCAATCATTATCTCTATATCATAGACAGGTTCACTGTCACCCTGTCGTCTCAAGATCATATATCTCAAGAGGAGATACTGTCTAGCCAAATTTCTTAGTTGTTAATCTTAGCACAATTCCACAGCCTTTAAGAGTTTAAGGATCATATCACAATGCTACTCATGTTCCATTTATACTTTAGACTCTATCAGTATTTCAGCAATTTTCTCTTGTAAGGATGGCTCATTCTTTAGGCTTATATACTTTACAAGGCAACTCATTACCCTTGTAACTTCAATAGGAACTCGTAAAATTCACTCCGAGTTCGAATCATTATCTTATGGACACCAATCTTCAATCTTTTATCTAAGGACTCTTTATACTGAGGCTAGTCTTATTAACTCCTCACATATCCCTAATCAGTTCCATAAAGCATTTGTTTTCATGTAGATGAATACTTGTTCTTCACCAGAACTTTATCAATGATAGGAAATTAATACATCCTTTTTAATTTATCTACAACTCAATATTATTTGTATTTCTCTCATTTATACTGATACAGACAATTTCATTATTCTCAATTTTTCATTATCTGTATTTTCGTCATCCAGACCTTTACACGTGAATTTCATTATTCACACAATTTTCAGAGTTATTTTCTTACGCTTTTCGGATTCTTTCTGCATCCTCCGATATAAACTTAGAATTTAACTTCATATTCAAAATCGAGTCAATGTTATCTCGATTCCTCTAATTTATATAACTCTAGAAGTCCTATCGGAAATCTAATCTGATACTTTCTTTAATCATACATTTCTTATCATCTTGTGATCATCGTTCTTCAACTTTTCATCTGATTATGCCTTTTACAAAGATTGCTCTTATAAGCTCCTTATACATCTCCGATTAAATCATATTTAAGGCATCACTTCCATATGATATTTATTTGTTCTTCATAAGAACTTTAGTGTATAACCAAAAATTTTAATACATCATTTAATTCATCCTCAAATCATATCATTTGATTTCCATTCTTTACATCGATACATGCGAATTTCATCATCCACAATATTTTACAAAAGTTCTTTTCTTAAACTTGTCGGATTTCTTCCATATTCTTCGATATAAGCTTAAGAATAAATTTCATATCCACAATCGAGTCAACATTAACCTGATTTCTCAATTTATGTTACTCTGAAATTTATCGGGATTCTCATCCGGTAGTTTCTTTAACCACACTTCTTTTATCATTTTGGACCTTCATCATTGTGTCCCATCATTTCACAGTGTATTCTCAAGGCAGAGACATTCAATATTCAAATCATTTTGATACATACTCTACCTTGATTTCATTACTTAGTCATACTTTACAGCGTTACGAATCTCATTCCGGTAAGCTGTATCAAGTACAACGGTTCCCAACATACTTTACAGCTACCTGTTTCAATTCAGTTATTCACTTTAAAACCATTTCCATTTACTAAATTCAGGTTTTGTTCCCTTGAGTATATTCTCCACGAGGTTTGAACCTTGGCACCCCTTACGTACCTAGTTCCTTACACTCGTGTTACCATTGAGACAATTGTAAGAGCCCCGCCCGTTCACATCGACCGTCGGCGAGCATCCCCTAGGCGATCCTTTCGCCCAGGTTTACCCTTACTAGTGAGTCGACGATAATATAATTTACTTGTATCTCACAACACATGATCCACTACGGGTCGTCTATCATTGAGTCGCCCGTCACAGTTCTGTCATCAAGGGTCCTGAAGAACTTAGGTTAGCTGTCATCTTCTTTTTATCACTTCACTGTTCTTATAATTATTCTCTAACTTATAGTACTCCACACAGTACTTCATTCTGTAGCACATATTTCAAGATATGTCGGTTCTATATAAGATTATCAGTTTGATACCTCAAAATAGTAAAACGTATAGAACCATAAGTAACCACACTAGTATGTATTTCATTATCTGCACTTTTCACCTCATCAGTCAATTCCTGAAATCATTTCACTTTTCATAGTATTTAACGATCCCGTTTAGCACACTCTTAATTTTTCGACCCTTACAATCAATAACCGGGCCAAACATCTGATGACATTCCATTACACTCTTTGGATCGCATCATACCGTTTTATTGTGAAGCCCCGGATTTACCGTTTCTTTTAGGGATTTACCGAGCCACTTCACTCATCCGTACTCGTTTTATTGTAAGGACCGGGAGTGCCTGGATCTCCGTTAACCAGGGATTTACCACCCCAGTGCCTTACTCATCCGTACTGTCCGCTCTGGGTTCTAGAGGTGGCCCCCGTCACACAGACGTGGCACTTAGCCCCTCACGGATTTCTTTCGCGTCCATAATCTAAGTGTTAGTGGAATCAGTAATAGGGATAGTTAGATTCATATGACATCTTCTACGCCATTAATAATTCCATTACTATCAATGGATTCCAATTCAGCTCGGTTTAAACATTATTCCGAACATCACCCAATATAGGGGCATTTTCGTCATTTCGACATTTATTTCTATCTCCTCAATATACATTTAAATCAATGAACTGATCATCTATATGTTGATAGTATCCTTTCTGATACTTATAACAGCAATTTAGATCTCATTCGATTTTCGACAGAGAAGTTCACTAAAATCCAAAATGGGATTATTTTGCTTGTAATTTAGCTTTATATCATTAATTTCTCTGTCAAATCGGTCAACTCCAACTTCTGGTGATCTATTTTGACTCCCGGTAAAATTTTGGGGTAGGGGTATTTTGATTATTTTTGGCTAAAAATTTTCTCTCTCTTCAAATTACCCTCAATTGGTGATCTTAAAGTCTATTTAATGATGATATATCATTCCCCTCTTTTATACCATCACTTTTAGGTCTCAGTTCGGACAGAAAAGTACTGGTGGGGCCCTCACCGAGTCCATTTCTGTTCCTTACCGAACAGGTCTTCATTTAGACTAGAAGAATCACCAATAATTCGATAATTTCTGAGCCTATTTTCTTCTTTAACATTCTCAGTTTATACTTTCTCACTGCCTTTAAATCATTTTACTCCATTTACAATCATTTATTTTCTCTATGTATTCAGACGACACAGTACTACTGGGGATGTTTAACTCTTTTCCTTCCAAAAGTATCCACAGACATCAGGCCAACCATTGCTCTGATACCATTAAATCTGTCACGACTCGTGACCACATTTTTTTACCTTATTGTACACAACTTAACTGGTTGGGCTGTCTGCGATACTTCACTTGTACTGACTATTAAACAATTTTACATAATATTGTTTATATTATACACATCCCCTATCGTAATTAATGAGATAAGTAGTACTGTTGACGTGTGTAAATACAGAGAATAAATGATCATACCTCAAATAATCAGTCGGTCTGACACATTGTCCTTCGTGTACAGCCAGGATCCACAATCCACTGAACTCACATTCATCAAAACCTGAAATGTTGAAAATTAAGGGGTGAGCAAAACCATGGCTCAGTAAGAGAATTATATGCCTCACTTGATACTCAGCTTCCTATATGCTGAAAATCTTTTTCTTTTTTTTTCCTATAGGCTCTAGGCTCGCATGTAGGAAGGATACTACAGTCGGCTAGGGATCCGAATGGAGTAAGGTAGGTATTTTAGAATACCATACTTGTTACGGAACCTAGAAGCAACTGTAGAGAGAAATTTTTCTTTTTTTTTGTTTTGAATTAATAAATCCTTTTCCTTTTCAATCTTTCATAACCTTTTTCATATTCTTTTCAAAATAATACTTCTACGAAATAAAGCATTTAAATAAAATAATTAATATTCGTATTTTCCTTGAAAAGAATATTAGTTAAATCATCATCTTATTTCTTTAAAACTTATTTCATGTTTTAATGTGCTCTCTTAATTAGTACCGTCCTTTAAAAAGCAAAATAAGCTATTAAAATCTATTCCATTCTTAAGTTCACAAGGCATCATTCTTTTTATTAGTATGATTAAGTGTGAAAGAGACGAACATTCAAGTAGCACATGTTTGAGTGGCATATATAAACATAATCCGATATATCACACACATCATATGTCATGTGCACAAGATCTATTTCATCCTTCGACATTTGTCGCATCCCCATCAGAACTTAGACTGATTACTAACACATCAGAACTCGTGTAGCACTTAGTTCCCGAAGGATTCTAGAGGTGGCTCACACGGTAAAATCATCGAGTCTTTGCTCGGTTTGGCCTTTACTAACACATCAGAACACGTGCAGCACTTAGTTCCCGAAGGATTCTAGAGGTGGCTCACACGGTAAAATCATCGAGTCTTTGCTCGGTTTGGCCTTTACTAACACATTAGAACACGTGCAGCACTTAGTTCCCGAAGGATTCTAGAGGTGGCTCACACGGTAAAATCATCGAGTCTTTGCTCGGTTAGGCCTTTAGCACATCGAAGCTCGTGTAGCACTTAGTTCCTGAAGGATTCTAGAGGTGGCTCCCACGGTTCGGAATTCAATTAATTCCTATGCATAATGCATTCCTCAAAATGCAAGCACTAAAAAGTATACAATTTATACCTTCAATAACCACAACCAAACTATAACATATAACATGCAAGTCATAAACAAGATTTCCTATCATGTAAAACACTTTCCTTTTTGACATATCACCTATCATTTATGGAGTCTAAGATAGACATCAATCTTATCGTACTATAAACCTCGAAGGGTACAGAAATAAACCGGTCAAATCTATGACCATAATCTATATTGTCCTCTGTGGGTCGCGGATCAGGTGTGGACCGGGACTAAACATATCACATATCATGCATCAGCATGATAGGAATGCCAACCAATCTCAAAACCGTAGTTTTCATCATAAAATAAACTTTTATGGAATTTATATAAATATAAAATTCCATAATTTAAAACGATAAGGATTAAAATCCTTTAGTGAATATTTATAAAAATATTCACTATATTCCATTTCATCTTTCGTCTCGTATTTCGTATAATTTATCTATTTCGAGAATTTTTGGTGATTTCGTTGTCACCATTCTCGAATACATGAATATTTTAAAATTCCATCTCATTATATTCATGTTTTATGAAATTTAGTAATTTCCTCATGTTTCGTGATTTACTATCGAAATTCAGAAATAAAATCATTTAATATGATTTTATAAAGTTTTTCTAAAATTTTCGGCAGCATAACGGCTGCCGATTTACTAAACTCCTGCACGAAAAAATACAGTTTTAAATCTTTCAGCCAGTACTTCTTCCCAAATTATTTTCAGCAAATCATGCATCATAATAATTTTCATAAAATATTTGCATAAAATATTTCAATTTAAAATATGCAGACTGAGTATCCTTACAGTGCTGCACATGCATCCCTTACCTTTTTCCAGGTCGACGACTTCTGCTTATCGATCGCGCCCGCACTCCATTTCTCCCGATTCCTTATCTCGATTGCTGAAAATAATTTCTGGAATTAAAATTCTAATTTTTTTAGAATTTTTCATAATTTATTTAATTTTTCTGAAAATTAAATCTTAGGAAAATTTCTTACCGAATTTTGTAAAATCCCGGGTTGTCGAATTTCCGGGAATTTTACGAATTCCCGAAATTCTCCTTTTTCCTCTTTTTCTTCCTTTTTCTTGCTTTTTCCTGTTTTTCTTTTCTTTCTTTCTTTTCTTTTTCTTTTTCCTTTTTCTTTTCTTTTTCTTTTCTTTTTTCTAATTCCTTTCCCGGTCAGACTGGTCCAGCTCCTTTCCTCGCCGGTTCCTCGCCAGCGGCTGGTTCTCCGGCGGTTCAGGCATCCCTCAGTTGGCCGGCTGCTCGACAAACTTGTCGGTGCCCTCCGTTTGCCCTGGATCGACGGCACGGCGGCGGATCGAGGCGGTTTTGCCTCGATTTCTTTTTCCTCTTCGCCGGCGTTCCTCCGTCGTCCATTGCGCCTCCGATGGCCTCCATCGGCTTCCTCTTCCTCCGGTGAAGCTTCGGTGGCAGTGACTGTGCCTGGATCGGTCGGCACCGCCGTCCGTAATTTTCCCCTTTTTCTTTCGACTTTCCTTCGTTTCCGTCGATTCTGTTTCTGTCTCTTCACGCCGCCGGCAGCGTCTTCCCTTTCTCTGGCCGGTGGCGTCTCTTTCTCCTTGCTCCCTCGCCGGCGGTGGCAGCTCCGCCACCGTCGGCCCTTGGCTTGGGGAGGATCGGGTCTTTCCGATTTTTTTCCCTCTCTTTTGTTTTTTGTTTCATTTCCTTTTTTGTCTTTTATTTTCTTTCTATATTTAGTATTTACTATACTATATACTATACACTTAATATAATAATACATATATGTCATGTATTTATATTATATATTTAATACACATAATATTATTATTATCATATATGTATATAATATAGTATTATATATTTCATATAAAATATATATTTTGTGTATTAAAATTATAGATCTAGCATAGATATATAAGTATATATTTATATACTTAAAATAATTAATCTTTACATATATATCTATATATATATGTTATAATATAATATGTTTTGTATTTACAATATATATTTTTTCGAACTTTAATGTAAATCAAATATAAACATTTCTCAAATATATATGTATATATATACTTATATATATACATAAGAGATTATACTTAAATACATATGTATTATGTAACTTCATGAACTAGTATATATTATATATATATATATACACATATACTCATATATACAAATGTATATTATTAATATACTATATAGTATTTACATACATATGTATTTGTATAAAATTACATTTATATAATTTGTAATTATATTCACATACTTTATTTTTTATTTCTCGTTTTCCTTATTTAATTTGGATTTTAATTTATCCAATTTAATTCTTTTTCTCTCTCTGTTATTTTTATTTTCACTTAAAAATTAAATTTCCTTACACCAATTTCCCGATTCTTTCACTTCCTAAATTCTCGGGATTTTCACCAATATCCCATTCTCGCAAATTTTTTATTTATTCCCTCTTATTTAATTTCTCCAATATTTATTTTCAATATTTCTAATTTCCAATAAATGGAAAATTTACGGTTATCACAGATCCCCTAGGCCAAAATGACTTTTCTGCATGTTTTCAACCGAAATTGAGAAGAACTTTTCATTGTTTTGATACTTTCTCTCTTCTCAACTTAAAATTCATTGTTTTAACTTCTTTTTGATGATCTTTAAACTATGAAAATTCATTTTTCATTGATATCATGCCTCAACTCCATCAATTTGTATCATTTCTAACAATTGGTATCACTTTCAACAATCAATATCATTTTTATTGAACTCACAAGTGCAAAATCATTCTTCTTGTTGAAAACATTCATGAATTGCATAAATCTTGAAATATTTTCAATGAATGCTCAAACATAATTTTGAAATTTATTTCAATGATTTGTGTATATATTTGAGAATTTGATGAACGTGTGCATAATGACTATTGATCATATCTTTTGTTCATCTTAGTCAAGCATGCTTATAGGATTATGTCTCTTAGCTTGACTCATCTATTCCACACTAGTCTTCATGATAATTATACATCTAGTGGATTGATTTCAAATGTAAATTCAACAATTGGTAATGGTCATTGGCCTATAATTTGTGATAGTAAATGGATCCTAAATGTTCAAATGCTTGAAACTTTATCATCCATGTACTTAAATTTTTCTTATGGCCAAATTATTAAAGAACTTGGGCTTTAATGACAACACCAACAATTGATATACATGCATTGTATCTTGATTGTTTTGATGTTGAACATGCATATTTACTTAAGTTGAATCAATAATCATGCCTATGAGATGAGAATAGTTGTTTTCATGATATTATGTGCTTAACCTCACTCATAGTTTATGGATTTTAATGATAAAATATATTTAAGCTTGATAATATTGATTCACTTAGGTGAAGCCATTTTAGTTAAAATAGCATATACCCTTTAGAACGTTAAATGATAATAACAACTAGGGATATGGCTCTTAATTGATTAAAATGGTAATTTTGAATCTTTCCTTGCTCATAATTGGTTAAGGACTTGAATTGGAAAATGAGCATAGGATTTTTGTGCTTGAAACCATGGAGGAAAATGCGTTTGCTTGAATTCCTTGATTTTTTTGAATCTTCCATATGATATAAATTTGTGAATATGAATATGGATTAATACTTTATGATAGTGTGCTAATAATTAATTAATCCATATGCATATTTGATGATGTGTGATTGTGTTCTTGCATATTTAGAATGATTATTTTCTTGACATGAACACACTACACATAAATATTGGATTCATGCAAAATGTCTAAGTCAACCATTAGTAACAATTGGCATTTAGATTGAAATAACAATTGTTATCATTGGTAACCATATTTTCAACAATTGGTAAGCCAAAACTAAATTGACAATTGGTATGAGCTTTAAATTGACAATTCTCCTTGTGCTCGTTAGTTTTAAATGACAAATAGAGAAGAATTCATTTAGGATATTTTGCATGAAACTCTTATGTGCTAGAATTTATGGATAATTGATATATGAATTAATTCTAAGCACATTCTTTCTTGAAAGTGATTTATGAGCTCATGCATATGATAGGTCATCTAATTTCAGCTCATAATCATGATGCTTTGTCATGCACCTTAGTTGGACCTTAGAGAACAATTGATATACTTAGGTGCTTGATAGAATTGAAATAAGCAAGTTATAGAACATAGTAGAAAATTTATAAACAACTTGCTTAATCTCTTACCAATTGGAGACTTCTTGCAAAACTATTTATAAACAATTGGTATAGGATAAGTCATATTCTTTGCATGAATTTTTCATACTCTTTGTGGATATTGACTTATTAATTTGTGCTATGAGTCCCATGTACTAACATATTTCTTGTTGGATGGAGCATATTTATTTGTTCTCACATAGCCATAATCTTGGGGGGATTATACTTTTTATTTTTCCTTCTTTTTGCTATGACAAAAAGGGGGAGAGATATTAAGATATTAAGGGGGAGAAATAATGGGGTTTGAAAACTTCTTTTGAAAACCATGCTTATATTAAGGGGGAGCTTTATATTTAAAAATCTTGCTTAATTTGAGGGGGAGTATTTCTCTAAAGAATTTTCAAAGCAAATTTACCTTAAGTTTTGTCATATCAAAAAGGGAGAGATTGTTAGCTTTAAATTGACATATATTTTGAAATGACAAAAACTTAAGTAATCTTAAATGTTTGATTCATATTGTAAATTTGCTTCATCAATTATGATTTTCATAAACCATATTAAGCGCTTTTATCAAATATAAAACTATGATTTAATTGATTATCTTTATTGGCTTTAATCAATTTAGAAAACATTTTTTAATTATTGGTTTAAGTAATTTTCTTATGAAATTATTGAATATATTTTAAGAAAATTACTTGATAAATTTTTTGGACTTAAATTCATGTTTTCAAAATCATGTCATATTTAAAAATACTCAAAATTGGTTTTAGAATGTTTTTAATGCCTAAAGACCTAGAAAATGCAAATGAATATTGTAAGGGATGGATCCCCCGTCTGAAGGGATGGATCCCCTGATCAAAGGGATGGATCCCCTGTCTGAAGGGATGGATCCCCTGATCAAAGGGATGGATCCCCTGTCTGAAGGGGTGGATCCCCTGAGAAAAGGGATCGATCCCTTTATGGCAGAATGGCTTCTAAGGTCCATCGAGCCAAGAATTAAGATTCTGGACTAAAGGGATCGATCCCTTTGGGCATGGGATCGATCGGTCGCGATGAAAAAGTACTATAACGGCTAGTTTTGTGAGACACAACGGTCATATTCAAGTTTTGGCTCCAACCAACGTCTAGAACACATCCAATGGACTATAAATAGAGGCTTGGAAGCTGAAGAAAGCAGAGAGAGCACCCAAGACATATCATTCTTCAATTTCTTCATCTCTTCAAGCAAATCAAAGAGTTCAAGAGCTAGAATTCAATATCTTCTATCACTCTCATATTCCTTGTATAGAATAACACAAATATTGTATAGGCTTTTTCCTTGTGCTTAATCTTTGTAATCATTTGCCTACTTAGAGGCTTTCTTTGATTACACCCATTGTAAACCAATTCATTCCTTGTAAAAGGGGAGGTTTCTCTTTAGCCTAACAAAAAGAGGGAGGTTTCTCTTTAGCATAAGAAAAAGAGGGAGGTTTCTCTTGAGCCTAGAAAAAGAGAGAGGTTTCTCTTTAGCCTAGAAAAAGAGGGAGTGTAATACAAATTCAAAGATAGTGAATTTGGGAAAAATCCTTGGGAGCGTCTCAAGGTAGAGGACGTAGGCAAGGTTGTCGAACCTCTATAAATCACTTGCGTACATTCTTCTATCCTTACTCTCTTTACTTATTTGCAATTATATTTGTGTTTATTGTGTTAAATTTATATTGCATAATTGAGTAGCCTAGAGAACAAAGAAAATATCAATATAGGCTAGAGAATTTAGAGGAACCGAAAAACGAACCTAAGGTTAGTGAAAAACCGATTCACCCCCCTCTCGGTATTGCCTGTAAGAGCCAACAGGATCTATGATGGATCATTTTGCATGTAATGCATCCTCACACCATCAATCACTCTGTCAAATTAGTCAATTCTATATCAATTTGGTCTACTATGATTCAGAAGAATTAATTTCCATACAGGGACATTTTCATCATTTCTCCATTAATTTCTCTCTTTTCAAAATACATTCAACAGGTGATCTTAAGATCTATTTACTGATGATATCTCATACCACTCTTATATCATCACTGTAAGGTCTTAATTCGATCGGGACAGAAAAGTCCTGGTGGGGCCCTCACCGAGTTCCTTTCTGTTCCGTACCAAACAAACCTTTATTTAAGATTATAAGATCACCTATTTCAGGCAAAATTCTAAGGCCATTATCCCTCTTTACCATCCTTAGTTCATAACTTTCCACACCATTTAAAAAATATATTCCCATTTACAGTAACTTATTTCTTTTATATATTCAGACTACACGTATTACAGGGGATGTTAATCTTTTTCGACTCGTTTTGTTCCAAAAGTATTGACAGACATCAGACCAACCTTGCTCTGATACTATTAAATCTGTTACAGCCCGTGACCACATTTTTTCACACATTTTATATGATTGGGCTGTCTGCGATGCTTTTCTTTCCATTTTAATTCATTGAAAATACAATATCCATAATTTCATAAAACTAACGGAATTACATATTTACAAATTGTATTTGTAAACAATACTTGCATCCCCTTATTAATACAATGCTATAGTACTGTAAATCAAAAGTCTGAATATATAAAATAAAATAATTGTACCTCCGAAAAAATTCAAGCTGTCATATTTTGCCCGATGCGTAGCCGAGATCCTCGAATGCAAGATCTCGCAGTCACTGTAAATCTGAAATGTTAAAAGTAGGGGGTGAGCAAACCACGGCTCAGTAAAGGAGTTATATGCAACGCTTGATATCCAAATATCTATATGCTATCAAACCTTTTTCGTATTCCTATAAGTACACTAGGTTCATATAGGAAGGATACTACAGTCGGCTAGGGATCCGGATAGAGTTCGAAAAGTATTTTGAAATACCTGTCTTGTCTCGGAACCTAGAAGTAACTGTAGGGAGTAATTAATTTCATATAATTCAAATCCTTTTTCCTTTTTATTCCATATCATGTTCATATTCCTTTCAAAAATAATGCTTTTATAAAATAAAGCATTTAAATAAAATAACTAATATTCATATATTCTTTAAGAATAATATTAGTCTAAATCATCATCATTTTCATCTAATCTCATTTCATATTTTACTGTACAAATCATAATTAGTACAGTACTTTAGATAGCAAAATAAGCTTTTAAAATCATTTCCATATGATATTTACATCATTTAAATCTAATATTCAATTTCAGATTATAATAAGAATATTAGATTTATAAACTCCTCTTTCCTTTTGAAAACATGTCACATGTTCATGTCACATATAATCTAATATTCAATTTAAAATCATAGTAAGAATATTAGATTTATAACCTCTTTTTTCTTTTTGAAACATATCACATGTTCATATCACGTATATTATAAAATGATTATGTAGTACAGTACTCAATACAGTAAGAAAAACTGTAGAAAAGTACTGTAAATCATTTTTATTTTCCACATATCGTATAAAACATTTCCTTTGTAACTTGTCACATATCATATAAAACATTTCACTTTTTAACATATCACATATCATATAAAACATTTCCTTTTCAACATATCACATATCATAGTGGAGACTGAGGCAATCACCCATATCATATTAAGCTATAGACCCCGAAGGGTAAAGAAATAACATATCAGATCTATTGTCATAGTCTATAATCCTCCTCGGTGGATCACTGATCAGGTGTCGACCGAGACTACATATCACATGTCACATATCACATATCACATATTAGCATGATAAAAGGGCCAACTAGTCTCAAAACAGTGTTTTTCATCGTCAATATACCTTTATAGAATTTATAAAAATAAATAATTTCATAATTAAAACCATAAAGGTTATATAATAAATCAAGTGAATATTTAAGAAAACATTTATAAAATATTCACTTTATCCCTTTTTCATTTTCCATTTCATATCACATATAATTCATATATCGGGAGAATTTTAGGTAATCTCATTTTCACCAGTTCCAATAACATGAATATTTTAAAATCAAATTCGTTATATTCATGTTTTATGAAAAATAATAATTTTCCTCATTTTTATGTGTTGGAAATTATTTCTCACGTAAGAAAATCATTTTTATTGATTTTACATAACTTTCTAAAAATTTTTGGCAGCATAACGACTGCCTATTGACTAGCCTCCCTGCACAAAATAGACAATTTTTTATTTTCACAGCCAGCCAATTTTCACAATTTCCAACCAAATCAATTCACCAATAATTTTGTAAAATCATGCATATTTAATTTATGCAATCTAGGTATCCTTACAGGCTATATATGCATCCCTTACCTGTTCCATGTTAGCGACTTTCTCACTAATGTCGCGCGTCTAATCCTCTTCTACCGATTTCCATGATCTCTCTAATCACTGAGTATGATTTTCTACAAATTCAATTCCATACTCAATTTAGAATTTTATTAAAATTATTCAACAAAATAATAATAAAATTATCGAAAATTTTTCCTACCCTTTTTCTTCTTTTTCCTCCTCCTTTTTTTTTTCTTTTCTTTTTCCTTTTTCTTTTTCTTTTTCTTTTCCTTTTTCTGGTCTAAATCGATTCAGACCGGTTTAGACCCTTCCCCACCAGTTCAGCCTTCATCAGTCAGTTCAGCCATTGTCGGCCGGTTCACCGCCGGTTCGGCGTCTCCACAGCTGGTCGAGGTTGTGTTAAAGTCGTTTCTGGTCTCCTTTTCCTCCCTATCGACGGCAGTGGCGGCAGTAGTCGATCTCCTTTTACTCCTCTTTTTTCCCTCTCTTTCGTCTTTCCCTTTACCGCCGGTCCTCCTTTCCTTTGGGTTGCCCTCGCCGGTGTCGAAGGTGGCGGTGGCGGTGCTCGAATCGGCGGGCATCGCCCCTTTCTTTTTTCCTTTCTTTTCCTCTTTTCCTCTTCTGTTTCTGCTTCGTTTCTTCCCTTTTCCGCTTCGAGCCATTGCCGATCACTTCTTCTCTTCCCCCTCGTCTTGCTGGTGACGCCTTTCTCTCCTCTTCCTTCTCCTCTCTCGGCTAATGGGGTCGGCTGGTCTCTTGCCTTCTCCTCTGTTACAACAGAGGAGAAGAAACGGGGTCTAGTTTCCTGATCCCGTTTTCCTTTTTTTTTTTTTAAATTTTCTTTTATATTTATATATATTTATATATAAATATACTATATTAATTTATATAGATATATATTTTGTATATAATTTTATATACATATCTATACACTTTGATATAAAATAACATTTATATTTCATATGTATATTTATATAAATATATAAATATACACATTTTTATTTCTTTTATTTTTGGATTTCTTAATATCCAAATTAAATTCCTTAATTTCATCACTTTCCGAAATTCAGCATATTCCAATCCTCGTAAATAACTTTATTTATTTATTTTCGGTAATTAATACCAAAATAGAAAAATTTTCTGTTATCACATTAAAGCTCGAGGTATAAAGAAGACCAAAGTCCACAAATAGTAGAATTAAGGCTAGAGCTCAAGTCACAAAGAAAAATAAATTCCTTAAAGAGTAGAAGCTAAGGCTAGAGCTTAAGTTATGATGAAGAACAAAGTCCTCAAATAGTAGAAGGTAAGTTTAGAGCTTGAGGTGTGAAGAAGAACAAGTCTTCCAAAGAACAAAAGCTTTCAAGTTAAAGCTTAAGGAACAAAGGAAGAACAAAAACTTAAGAGCAGACGTTATCATGCTAGAGCTTGCACAAGGTGAAGAAAGTATAAAGCCTTAATAGTAGAAGCTATTGCACTAGAGTTCATACTAGGCGAAGAGAGAACAAAGCCTTAAGAGGTTGGAACCCTAACGTCAAGGCTCAAGATAAAGAAAAGAACAACACCCCATGCAAGAGGAGAGTTGTTCAAACTCTTTAAAAATAGAAGATCAAATGCACATGCTTGAAACAAGGGTAGATTTCATAATCCTAAACACGACACGAAAACAATATAAATAAAATATATGAAGGTGACACAGGCTAATATTTTGTAAAAATAGTATATGAATATGGTAAAAACTAAAAAAATAATTTTTTGTTTACACGTCAACACAAAATTTTTGTATTTTACATAACATGAACAAGATTTTATATGACAGGAACACAAATTTTATACGCAAATTGCCAGGTTTAAACAAAGGTAATTGCAAAGTCCTTTGCCTCATCACATCATGACACCACAAATGTAAAGTCCCAAGCCATTCAATAGCAAGGTCCGAAACTGATACTCGATTTCATTCTAAGGGGGACTACGTGTTAGGGATGGTCTCAACTTAGAGATAGCAGCATTGAGTCTGACCTAATAGGCTATACTTGTACCATGCCTAATTTCCTTGTCTCCTCATTCTCGTTGCTTGAAAACAGATTAAATCCACTCATACAGATAAAAGCCAGAAAATGAAGACACATGTCACCATCTAGACTCTCTCAATGACCTAGAATTAAACACTTTTGTTAAAATCAGTGTCGATTACATTGAACCATGTTGTTTTTTTGAACAGAGACGGAACACGCCACAACAACAAAACCGGTTGGTTTGTTGTTGCGCGGAGCCCCATATAAACAATACTCACGCACACTGTCCCATCGATGTGGGATACATTGGTTTTTTTGAACAGAGACGGAACACGCCACAACAACAAAACCGGTTGGTTTGTTGTTGCGCGGAGCCCCATATAAACAATACTCACGCACACTGTCCCATCGATGTGGGATACATTGGTTTTTTTGAACAGAGACGGAACACGCCACAACAACAAAACCGGTTGGTTTGTTGTTGCGCGGAGCCCCATATAAACAATACTCACGCACACTGGAACCATGTTGTTCACTTCCATAACAATGTTCATGGTTAATAGATAGAAAATACGCGTCTTGCAAATTTTCTTCTTCATGAACTGCTGCCTTGGTCTTCATGATAAGTGCTTTTATTTTTTTCTTGGCTAAAATAATAAAAAAACTCTTGAACTTTATTACTTTATTTAAATAAGTCCTTACACTTCTATTATATTCAACTAAGCACCTAAACTTTAACTTGTACTCAAGTAAGCCCTTAAACTTTAATTTGAATATTTAAATAAGTCTTAACATCTTTGTACCTAAATGAACCTCTAACATAAATCAATTTTTTTATAGGAGTAAGCAGTCGATTGATTTTTTGAATGGGTTTTAGAACCTAATTTCTTGTATAAAAAATATTAATACAATATATTATATAATATTTAATTATTCATTTAGTTTGATTTGTAATTTTAAATACCAACTTAATGGAATAAACCAATTTAAAAGATTGATTGAAACTCGAAATTGACTTAACTGAATTAACCAAATTTTAATAGGTTAAATTGACTTGAATAAATTTTTACTTACATGTAATCTTTTATTTCAAATAAAGATTTACTTAAATACAAATTAAAACTTAGAGGTTTATCTGAATCGAATTTTAATAAGTTAAATTGACTTGCATAAATTTTTATTTACATGTAATCTTTTATTTGAAATAAGGATTTACTTGAATACAAATTAAAACTTAGAGGTTTATCTAAACATAATAAAAATATAAGAACTTATTTATATAGAATGATAAAGTTTAAAAGCTTTTTTAATATTTTAACTGTTTTTTCGAGACCGAAATTACTCCAGCACCGTATAATTTTGCTTTACGACTTCCCATTATGCAGAAATCCATGAGCTGTTAACCACCTAGCCAACTTCCTTGGCGTTGCGGGCTTTCCATTCCAGACTCGACTTCATGCACAATATGGGCTGTGAATGTTGCCCGTTACTCAAACCTTTTTCGGCCGCGCCTTTGGGCTTACAATAATTGTTCTCGACCGGATTATTCTTTAATTACCTTGCTGGTTAAATTCATTAATTGTGGACCGACCAGTCCTGTTGGATTTTGATTCTTTGAACAGGTTTTGGATAATTTTAAATTGTTGTTTTTTATTTTTAAAAAATTTGTAATTTTTTTTGTTATAAGAAGAATATTAAATAACTGAAAATGAGGTGTTTGGATTCGAATCCAAGACTTACAATATGTCACAACTCATTCTTAGCCACTAAGCCAAGAGATTGTTGGCAAAAAAAAAAAATTTGTAATTGACAAAATGTAGTTATCACATTTAACATGCATTTCTTTATATCAAATTTAAAATTAAAACAATAAATATTATTTTTTTAATCATAAATATTTTTATCCGTTTTATTATTTGAGATTAATTTTATTCGGATCGAAAATGATAAACGATAAAATCTTTTCAATAATAATTATTTTCGATTATTAAATTTAGAAAATTGGTCTTAACAACAATTCATCAATCAATGAACTCACTTAAATCTTGAGTATGAGTTATATAAATATAATGATTAAGATCCGATCGAGTAAGAAATTTTAGATATATGTAATCAGTGTGGGGGCATAGGATTCCCTTCATGGCTAACATTAATAGGTGCAAGTACTGTTCGTGAAGGCAACGGCACACCATAAGTAGAGCAGGGAAAAGAAAAGTGTGTTTCCAGTCAGAGTGTTTGACCAATCACTGATAATCAATAATTCAATTCCTCTAGTTTTGTGGTAATTAGCCATAATTTAAGCAGGTGAGGTTGCGTGAGAATCCCTTTGTACCGTGTGTAAAAGTCAACCGGTCCAAACATTGGATTGTGTGCTGCATTGCATAACCACGCACATTTCGCCACGGACTTTTTTCATATTCACACAATAATCAACTTCCCCTTTATCTTTTTTTTTCTATATAATTACATGTATTTTTATTTATTTTATTATTTAAAATTAATTTTATTCAAATCAAAAATAATAAATAATAAAATTTCTTTAATAATGAGGATTTTAAGATTTAAATCATGTTTAAATACATGAGAAAAATTTACTTTTATTTTTTTCGATCACTTGTTGGTAACTTTTTTTTTATCTAATTACAATAATGTAATACTTGCCTTAAATTAGTAAATAAAGTGAAAATTAAATAACCAAATTTCAATTCTCCTTTTTCAGGGAAAAAATTCTGTAAAATTCTTCATATTATCAATTGATAAGGTTTTTTTTATTAGAAGCTATTAAATAATATTAAAATAGGAAATTCAAGCCAATAAATCATATATAATATTATATTTCAAAAAATACTATTTGACACGTGTCAAACAATCCAAAAAAATAGAATAATTTAAAATTTTTTTTAAATTTGGAACGTTTCTTACTTTTTTTATCTCTCTTTATTTGCAGTTTTTTTTAAACCGGTCCAAACATTGGATTGTGTGTTGCATTGCATAACCACACACATTTCACTACGGACTTTTTTCATATTCACACAATAATTAACTCCCTCTTTATCTTTTATTCGATATAATTATAGGTATTTTTATTTATTTTATAATTTAAAATTAATCTTGTTCAAGTTAAAAATGATAAATAATAAAATTTCTCTAATAATGAGGATTCTAAGATTTGAATCATGTCTAAATACAAGAAAAAAATCTACTTCTACTTTTTTCGATCACTTGTTGATAACTTTTTTTTTTATCTAATTACAATAATGTAATGCTTGCCTTAAATTAGTAAATAAAGTGAAAATTATATAACCAAATTTCAATTCTCCTTTTTCAGGGAAAAAATTGTGTAAAATTCTTCATATTATCAATTGATACGGTTTTTTTATTAGAAACTATTAAATAATATTAAAATAAGAAATTCAAGCCGATAAATCATATATAATATTATATTTCAGAAAACGTTATTTGACACGTGTCAAACAATAAAAAAAAAGTGGAATAATTTCAATTTTTTTTTATAAATTTGGAACATTTCTTATTCTTTTTATCTCTCTTTATTTGCAGTTTTTTTATTGCACTATAACATCAATCCACTTCCACAAAACTACCATTATCCTAAACTATCATTACAATTTTATTCTTATTCAATTTTTTTTTTGGTAAGAATGAGCAGATGTTTGCTTTATATTAAAACCAAAGGACAGTGGCTAACATTATAGAAATCATCAAGTAAAAATTTCTTCAGACCCGGTGGAGGTCTATCTAAATTAACCAATTCAAATGAGCTTTAATTTTATTCTTATTCTTATTCAATTTTAATTATCCATTTGTTACGCCCAATTGTTTAGCAATACCCAAAAATCAGTTTTCTTCCGTAAATTTCTTTCACCCTCTAGTGTTTATTAGTACAAAAAATTAGTTTTCTCTATAGATTTTTTTCACCTTCAAGCCATAATTTCAAAATAAAAATTTGACAAGGATTATCTAAATATATCAGTTTTTTATTTATTCAGATATTATTCAAAATTACATAATTAAACTTGACATGTAAAAAAAAAATCTTTCAACATCCTATATGAATTGATCCACAACTAATATCTTATTTGCTTCATATCCACCATATCATTCCATCTTTTATTTTGTATGATTGTTGTATCTTACCCTTTTTTTTTCTTTTTCTCTTTTTCTTTCTCTCTCTCTCTTGGTATTTATTTAAATTTGTTTTGTATCCTACCCTTTTTTCTTCGCTCTGTCTTGGTATCTATTAAATGTTTTTTAGATAGTTAGATTCATTTTTTGAAGGAATATTTTACCTATTTTTTAAAAATATTTTCCATTTAAAACAATTATCTTATAATTAAATTGTTATATAAACAATATTCTTGTATATATATCTTTCGCATATGTTTTTTGTAATAATAAATTTATTACACTCATTGATATGTATATATATATATGATATGCTATAATTATATTCTAAAATCAAATAAAAATTTTATTATTAAAATCCGTGCATTGCACGGGATACAGCTTAGTTAATAGATATATATCTATCTTATTCCATGTATTAAGTGTATAAAATTTTAACTCATCTTTTATTGGCATTTTAACTAAATAATTTGATAACTTTATTGTTGAAAAAGTACTCATCAAATTTTGATTAAAACAATACGTGTTTAGTAAGTTGTTTATGTATTATCAATATCTTCATTGACTTATATCAATTTATAAGTTTTGATTTTTAAAATAAATTTCTAAATAATTATTTTTACTGAATAAACTTACGAACCTGGTCTAAAAGATTTTATGTAATTTCTCATTCCCTTTCTTCAATAATATTATTGGTTGTTTGATTTATTAAATTAAAAAAAATTGAGTAGTCAAACTTGTTCTCTCTACATATATAGAAGCCGATAAAAAAATTGCTAAAATTAAGTCCTTATCCAAAGCCCAAAGGGAAAGATTACTAATTTTGGTGTCGGAGAGATTCTCGGCTTGCTCATTTTGATCATTTTGGATAAGCGGTTAAAGTTAACCCCATAGTAAGTCATGGAAATGCAACGTGCAATGCAGCCAGTTTCCCAACAAATATATATATATATATATATATATATATATATATATATATATAGAGAGAGAGAGAGAGAGAGAGAGAGGAGAGAGAGAGAGAGAGAGAGAGAGAGAGAGAGAGAGAGAGAGAGAGAGAGAGAGAGAGAGAGAGAGAGAGAGAGAGAGATCACATTAATTTGCTTGATTTAAGAACTCAACATGCATACCCTACACTTGCACTGAATTTCATGCCATCTATTTGCATTCCAATAATATATATTTATATAATATTGACATTATTAATTAAACACAATGTAATACTTTATTTATAAGTAAAGTTGAATATTTATAAAGTTGAAAAAATATGCAAGTTCTTAAAAATAAATATTATTAATTTTTAAAATTTTATTTTTAAAAATTTATGTATTTTTAAACTTTATTTATTAATAATATGTCATTTTATTGTTGATTGAAAGTGTATAACAGTTATACACTATCCATCAATACTAGAAAAAAGCTCATAAATTATGGTTACATAGAAACATTAATTATAGTTACTAAAAGCGCACATAGTTTAATATTTTTAACTATGATTTTTTAATTGTAAAAGTTTTAGTATTTTAGATATAAGAAAAAACAGATTTAACTGCACAAAAAATACGATTTATAAAACAAATAGCTTTTAACAATAAAAATCACTACTTAAATTTTTATAAATTTATATCTCAATATAAAATTTACTATAATTAGACTACGTCTAAGTCTCTAAACATAGTCTTTATTTAGATTTATTATTAATGCCTAGCTTGGCTCACTGGCGTGGGCCGGTGAGCCCCAGTGCGTTTACTGTTCTGGGAAAAAGACAAGAATTTGAGGATAAAATTATACTTTTATCCTTGATTTTAAATTTTTTTTATTAAAAAGTATATATCTTTAATATTTTTTTTTATTGTTTTCAATTTCATTAGAGTGAATCTCACCGTCCATCCAAATTAACCATAATACTAATGAAACCGAGCTTAGTCTAATAAATTTAACTATGATTTTTAAAATTTTAGACATCATGGCTTTTAAGTTTTATTCATTAATAGATTATAGTTTTTTGTTTCAAATGTAGTATTTTGTGGCTCAATATTTTGTCATCCAAGATTCAAGTACATTAAAAATCATTTCAATTTCAACTTTTCAAGCAAAGTTGCTGCAACATCATTTATAAATAGATATTTTTTTGTTTGAATAAATTAAACTACTGTTTTTATATATAAATAGAGTACGGTTTAGGTTTTAAAATAGAGTCTTTTGCGTTTGATTCTTCATCATCTGAGATTTATGTATCTATAATATTAGAAAGGTCAATTTGCAAATGTAGTGTTTAGGCAAGCATGCTACAATACTTAAAATTTGAATAGCTCCATCATCCATCACTTTACTCTACATTTTCTCTTTCTCTTTATATCTTTCTCCAATAATTTAAAACTACTTTTATTTTAATAAAACTAGTGTCTGTCTTTCATTTTATTGTTTTAACTATTGCTTTCACTTAGACTGTAGTCTTTATTTCATGAAATTGGAATACTTGAACAATTTTTTCTAAGTCGAAACTCATTCACTCACTCATGTGGTTTCCAAATTCTTTCCTTTTTTTCTCATTTTATCTTTCCCCTTTGAGCTTAACTTATCTGCTGTAAAAAAATATTGTTCTTTCTTGACTTATCTTTTTGTTGCGGAATCTAAGTGATGCATATGTGCAAGTGAACACAGTCAACAATTAATATAAGATGTGAGTCCAGATTTATCATCTCACAAGAATTCGAGAGACTAGTTTAACTAAGTATTAAAAGTTATCATCTTAAGTATATTCTAACAACTCATGCAACCCAATTGGCAAAAAATTAAAAGCATGGAATTAGATAAATTGAATTAAAGTAATAACATTAAATAAAAGTGCCGAATAATTGGACTTACTTAGCTAGGTTGAAAGTAAAAAAACTGAGCCCAAATCTAAAAATTTCTTTGCTAAACCAAACAAATT
Source organism: Heritiera fomes (assembly GCA_032173925.1). Taxonomy (NCBI): domain Eukaryota; kingdom Viridiplantae; phylum Streptophyta; class Magnoliopsida; order Malvales; family Malvaceae; genus Heritiera; species Heritiera fomes. Next base: position 31,486,174 of record JAPDPM010000002.1, on the reverse strand, counting down.
ACCTAGAAAGACCACATGTAAACTTAAACTAAGTAATACAAAACCTAAATTACAACATTAAGAATTTAATTAACTAAATTTAAAGTACAAAAACTGAATCGAACTAAAGAGTGCAAAAAATAAATTAATTTGAACTTAAACTCCATGCAATTGGCTTACTTAGCTAAGGAATTAACCTACACTAATTCTAAACTTCATAAATGTACCCAAACCGTTAACCCACCAAATATGCATAGCAAATAGTGAGCAATTAAACCTAACTTTTGGCCTTGATGTATCAAAAGTTATAAATGATTAACTAGCTAATGTTTACTTCTCATTACATTAACAAAGTGGGAAAATCAAAGTAACTTGGTGTTACATTTACATATCTAATTTACAAAATTTTTTTTTATTTTATTAATTTATTTACTAATCTACTTTAAATTTGTAATTTGATTTGATAAAGTGAATGGATTTATTTATTAGATATGTAAGCTTATTGTTTCTAAATTAAATAAAGCACGTGATGCAAGATTCCTGCAATGGTTGAGACAATTTTTAAATATATTTCCCTAAAAATATCTTTATTTATTACATTTCTAAACTTATTTGTAACACCTTCGGAAGTTAGGATTTTTGGGCTAACGTTTTCCTTTACTTACTATATTTGTCACTCGTTCAGTGTAATTAACACCTAACAAGTAGACTACTACTCATTTAATTGCTTAAGACTAATTGTCTAATGTCCCTTTTTGATTGCCTTGTAATGCATGCCAAAATCGGAATTGAAAAATTATATCACTATATATATACCTATTATCCATCTTCAGTCACACAACAACACAACAATATTTCAACCTTTGGCACAATAATCATCTCAATATACTATCTAGAATATTGCATTTTTCATTAATTCATAACATTAAGATACTATTCGTTATGAGGCATAGTTTAGATATAATCCTGATAGTTCAGTACTTACATCTCAATTCATGTACACTGTGTATACAAAAAGAATCTTAATATTTGATATATAAACAAAAGTAATAAGAGGGTTTATGTGAGATCCGATTCTATTGTACTGTACATGTAATATGTGCTTAATTTTTGAGAAAAATTTTTGTGCTAAGTGATTATAAGTGAAAGTGTGATGTGGGCCCCACTTATTTTTAATGTATTTAGATGGGCTCGAGACTAGAAATACTGTGTACATTGGTGTAATAAAATATAATATGATGATTTTGAGATCTAAAATCATTGAATTATATTATTATGAATTTTTCTAAATTTTTGTGAATTTTGGAAAACAAATTGGAAAATGACGGTTACGTCCCGAGGGCATTTTTATAAATTATGCCCAAATTAAAATGGGTTGGGACGAAGTAAAAATATCATGATATTCTACATAAAAAGGAGAATAAAATAGTGTTAAGAGAATTATTGAAAAAGTGGTGAAGTGAGAGAAATTCGCTGGCGGGTCACGAGGGTAAAATCATAATTTCTTACTATCCGTGCACCGCGTGTCAACGAAACCACTTCCAATCATCAAGATATGTTTAATATTACCATTTGGAACTGGAATCTGAAAATTTTGAGTGCATTTACACAGTTGTTAAGCCAACGGGACCATAAGGGCAAAATGGTCATTTAACATGGGGTTGGTCAAATTGGTCAAAGATTGACCAAACATTGACCTAAATAAATCAAATTTAATTAAAGTAAAAAGTTAAAATCTGAAAAATTAGAAATAATAAAATATGTGATGGCAAAAGTGTAAAATTTGAGAAGTTAAAGAAAGAAATCCATGTGGCAAGCTTCCATTGGTAGGGCTATGAATAAAATAAGGTGAAATAGAACAATATTGTCACATCCCCAGTACACAGTATTGTACTCTTTTTATACAATTTCACAACACATGTGTAGGTGGAGCTGTGTCATGACCCGCAGGCCATAACTTGCACTTGATACTCATACTTTTTCTTCTTACAATTTTACAGACTAAATTTTTCCTTTTCCTTTTCCTTTTACAATTTGTATTCGGTGTCAGTGCAATCACTAAATCATTTTCATTCATTTTTTAATTCAATTATGATTTAAATTACTCTCTAAGATAGGGAAAGATCATTTATAGTCCATAACTTACTATTTCTTGGAAACAGATTGAAAATATCCCCCCTTATATTTTGAGATTTCCCCAGTTAACTACATGTAAAACATCACAATATAATAGAACATTTCCCATAGTCCACATTATATTCACCAAATGTTTATCGCTTCAACAGCTCTAGTATTCACTACTAATCGCAACACACATATCATATAATACCAGAATATTACATCAACTACTCATTATCCTAGTTTAAATCCCATCCTACAGTACTGTACAAGCATTGCCTGAAATAAAAGCATATAGAGCAGGAATACTACTATACCAAGATATTCAACGATAGGGACTTCAAGAGTTAAGACACTGTCGAATCACTAGAATCGTTCAACATGTCCCTTGGATCAATCTGAAAAATAGTTCTCGTTTAATGAGTGAGGGCTCAGTAAATCACTTATACAAGTGCAGAATTAGACTTATATTGTTCTAATGCAAATGCATGAAACCTTTAAGTGTAGATTTTCATATCGTGTTCCATTTGTAAATGTTTTTCAAAGCATTTTAGATCATGCCCTAAAATTAATAAGTGAGCAAGAGTCTTAAGATATCGATGTAAGGATACTTGAAGATACCTTATCATCTCTTGTTCTGGCACCTGTTGTCATACCCTGAAAATATGAAACATTTTCAATAACAAAATAGTGAAAGAATGGATTTTGGGGCTAACTTTTTCCTTTTACTTTAACTACGGTTTGTGTAGCAAGTAGTCTCACTATTTCAATTTCGATTCACTATTCACCCGATCACGGTTCAAGGTTAATTTCCTTAAGTTCTAGTTCATTTCATAACTTAAAATCACTTCAAGACTAAATTTCGGCAGCATTTCTGCTGAACTATGGAAAACCCCCTGCAACATAATTCAACAACAAAAGAAGATACTATCCATTTTCCGATATCTTTGGCCCTAAATGGCCTATCACAATCGCATACAGTCCAACAGAATATTCGAGAAAGTTTCATAATTTTCTAATAACCCGAAGGTAGTTAAAATTTTTCTCAACAAAAACTTTTTATGTACTTGACACTATTTACATCAACAATTAACCAACACTTGTTTACATATCATTTTAACCTGATTCTTGAAAATAATCACATATTCATACTTATCACATCTCACCCTATATTACTGTACAAAATCATTAAATTCCAAGTACATATGGATAGTAAACATATATACCGAGCTATGAACTGAGGTCTGACGTAGGGTTGTAAAACGGTGCGGGCCAGTGCGGGCCAATGTGGGTACGTGCTTAAATGGATCATGCCCGTTTAGGCCTGTATTTAAACGGGCCACAAAAAGCAAAACCGGTCTATTTTTAATGCGGGCTGGACTGGTCCACGGGTCTATATAATGGATATTAAACTGAGGCCCAAAATCAAAAAAATGGGCTTTTTCAGTTAAGTTTACTTTCTGTGGATGCTTAATATTTTCAACGATTCGTTTTTCAATTCCAAAAGCTCCAGTTAGTAACAAAAAAAAAGAAAAGAAAAAATCGACCGGAGGGAAGGAAAGGAAACGGCAGGGCCTTAGAGTTCAGATAACTATGAGGCACGAGAGCTCAAAGAAGGAAGACTCTTCTTCTTCTTCATCGGGTGCTGATACTAAACCCTCTCGCATCTTTCGGTTGAAGCAGAAACTGCATCTGCATTGCCATCATCGCCGTCAAAAAAGTGGCTCTTCTTCTCATTAGAAACTCCGTGCCGCCAATGATTTCATTTGCATTGCTCTCCTTACTTTGATTAGCGTATTGTTCACCATCTCCTTGCTTCCCTCTTTATTATTATTACTTTTTGCGATTTTTTTAATTCTCTTTCTCTTGCTGTCTCTCTTTCTTTTTTATTTTTTTTATAGGCAGAGATGAAGTTTAAGGCGTGTTTTTCATTTAGGGAGCAAACGTTTCGAACAAATATTTCTGATCAGTTAAGCATAACATAATTATTTTTATTACGTACCAAAAACGAAAAATCTTTACTCGTCATTTTGGTCCAATTTGCAATTCATGCCTTACGATTTGGGAATTGAGAGGCTGTTGCTAAATTAGGAATTTTGGGTTGGGACTTGGGTGGGACGTGGGAGGGAAATGCTGAAATGGATTTGGGTATGGGAAATGGGCTGTAGCTGTAGGTCTGGTTGGCAGGTTGGTTTTCTATTGTGGCCCGCGAGCTGGCCCTTATCCGCGCAGGTTAAACCGTGCGAATTGCTAGCCCGCCAGGCTCAACCCGTTTAAGCTCGTTTTTTAACGGGCCAAAATTTAAAAACCCAAACCTTTTAAAGCCCGTATTTTTAACGGGTCAGCCTGTGGATTACAGCCCGTTTTACACCCCTAGTCTGACGTCTAGCTTGAAAATGTCAAAACGAGGAACGACTCTTATCAAATGTTGCTATCTCAGCTTAACCTGTGGAGGAGAATGAAGGGGTGAGCTTTCGGGGAAAAGCTCAGTAAGCCACTACACAAGTGCAAAGATAGTAACAAACAAGATATAGTACCACTAATGCATGCAACATGTGTTTCGTATAAAATCGCATATTAACAACTCATTTAAACTTCATATCTCATGTAACTCAATATCACAATGCCTTTATGATAAAACCGATGTCATGCAAGTAAAATGATGCGAAGTCGATTTTGTCAAACAATGTAGTTATCTTAAAAACAATGCTTCTGAAAGTTCAATCACATATCATGTAATCTCATATGCCATGTTCATAAAACATTTCTCGTTAGGCAAACCCAGTAATTCAACTAATAAAGTCTTAGCCTACTGTAGCTATCAGCAAGCAGTCCTCGTTACCCTGGAACAAGGGTGTTACCTATGGCCATAGATCCTTGTCATCTCCAATCCTAGTGATCAACCAAAATTGGAACCTGTCAACGACAATGTCGGACAAGCCTCATATTGACCATATAAGAGTATCAACTACTCGGGCATGTTCCATAGTGCTATATTAGTCTCATAATATAATGGGATGCCGTAAAAGTATGTAAACTGGAAATCATCTCATGTTTTGAAGTCTCACATTAATAGGATGTACAAGCAATGCATGCTCAATCCAAAAACTCATATGAATATGCTATAAAGTCATATCATTCACATACTTCAAAACATGATGTAAATGATATGTAAAAGCTTTCATACGTTTTGTATAAACTTCGTGTAAGCTTAACTCTCATAAAACCACTTATGCATAAAGATGCAGTAGCATGATGCAGACATAGAGATCTACATCCAACTTTTAATAATTTTTCAAAATTTCTGCAATAAGACGTGGTTAAGATATGTCATTACCCAGCCTGCAAAGGAAAAACAATTTATATTCCAACAGCAACACATCTCAAAATTCACATCTAAATCAATTCATTTACTTCATAAACCTTTCATTTGTTTTATAAAATCATTACTTGTAGCTTATGTAGGGCACTTACCCCGTAAGCTACTACTCGTAGCTTGCATAATAAACTTACTGAAAGCAAAGAGTAAGCTCGCTCGTTCAAGCTTGGAAATCCGTGTACTGTACACCACCAAACCGCGTCGTTAACACTACAAGCATATATAGACAATGTCATTTACCACCTTACACTTACGCATAGCCATTTAACACTAACTAATTGTTACTCTTTCTTAGCTGCACTTTAGCTGCATTGTGACAAAAGTCACTATACGATCTTTTGATCGTTCCAACTGCACCATTCACATTAGTACTCATCCACTTCTCATTTACCAGTGTCATTTCACCTTAAAGGTGATTTTACTACATTGCCCCTCTTTAGGCCTAATGTTTATCTTTCTATATACAAGTCCAAATTTCACTTTAAAACTTTATTACATTTAACTCATGTTTATTAACATGAATTACACTATCAATAACAAAAGCACCATATCAATAACAAAAGCACCCTTGTCTCCTTACACTTTCCTTATGGAAACCCATTTGGCCAATTCTTAAAACACTTCTTTAGGGTCAGTTTTTTACACCATTATAACACTAGAAATAGGCCTAGAAAAATTAGAAATGCAGTCTATATCCAATTTTGAAAGAACAGAAAATTCCAGCACTACTTACCCTGTGCAGCAGAAATTTCCAGAATAGATTTTCGTTATCAAACGTGGTCCACTTGAGCTGATTTTTGGATATGTGGTAGAGAAGAGGTAGAGCTTCAATTGATCCTTCTTGTCGGTTTCAAGAAAAGGTCATCTTCCTGGTCGTTTCTGCCCTACAAAGTGATTCTCTCAATCTCGTCAAAACAGGGCAGCTTGACAGATCTAACTTCCAGCAACCTTTTCACTAGCCAAACGAACTCTGTTTGTGATGAATTTTGGATATGTTTTAGAAGAGAGAATTGGAACAACTTTCATGAAGGGAGGAAAGGCTAAAACTGACTGGAAGTGGGATGAAAAATGGCAACAAAATCTGCTTGCACAGTAACTTACGGGGTTTCTTTCCAGTTTCCTTGCTTTCCCGACTTTCACTTATTTTTGAGTCAACTTTGCTTGCAATTTCTGTGTTGCCGTTCAGCTTATAAAGGAAGGAAAAAAATTATTAAATAATGTTTTAAAGCTTTGTTGGCTCTATAGGCTATACCGAGAGGGGGGGTGAATCGGTTCTTAGCTAACTTTATGCCCGTTTTTCGATTCTTCTAAATTCTCTAGCCTATTTGAGTGTTTTCTAAGTTCTCTAAGCTAGGCAATTATACCATATAAATTAAATATAATAAACACAAATATAATTGCAAGTAAGTAAAGAGAGTAAGGATAGAGAAATGTACGCAAGTGATTTATAGAGGTTCGGCAACCTTGCCTACGTCCTCTTCCTTGAGACGCTCCCAAGGATTTTCCCCAAATTCACTATCTTTGAATTTGCATTACACTCCCTCTTTTTCTAGGCTAAAGAGAAACCTCTCTCTTTTTCTAGGCTCAAGAGAAATCTCTCTCTTTTTCAAGGCTTAAGAGAAACCTCCCTCTTTTTCTTAGGCTAAAGAGAAACCTCCCTCTTTTTCTTAGGCTAAAGAGAAACCTCCCCTTTTACAAGGAATGGATTGGTTTACAAATGGTGGAATCAAAGAAGGCCTCTAAGTAGGCAAATGATTACAGAAATTAGGCACAAGTAAAAGCCTATACAAGATTTGTGCTAAACAATACAAGAGATATGTGAATGATGGAAGATGAAGACTTTGTAGCTCTTGATTTGTTGTTGAGGCTTGAGGAAGATGAATAAGATGATGAAAGATGTTGCTTGGTTGTTCCTCTCCCTTCCTTTAGCTTCTAAGCCTCTATTTATAGTCCCTTGGATGGTTTGTGGACGTTGGTTGGAGCCAAAACAGAAACTAGCCGTTGTATCTCACAGAAACTAGCCGTTGGGGACTTTCTGACTTAAAGGGATCGATCCTTTTACCAAAGGGATCGATCCTTTTCTTCATTTTAAGCTTCCAGGGCATTCTGCCAAAAAGGGATCGATCCTTTTCCCTATGGGCATTTTTTCTGCACTTTTGGGTTAGAAATGATATAGCCTTTGATTCTAAATCAACCCAAAACATTTATAAGCTTTAAGGGAGTTTTTCTTGACTTTCTCAAATGAAAATATTGTCCAAAAACTTATAAGTAATTTTCTAAACTTATGTTCAATAATTCTTGCGAAAATTACTTAATATTGAAAACCATTTTATAAAGTATTAAGACCCATAAGAATATATCATTAAATCATGGTCTTAATGTTTGATATGAACACTTAAAAATGGATTGAGAAAATCATGTGTGATAAGGTAAATTTACAATATGAATTAAAATATTAAAGCTTACTTAAGTTTTTGTCATTTCAAAATATATATGGCAATTTAAAGCTAACAATCTCTCCCTTTTTGATATGACAAAACTTAATGTAAATTTGCTTTGAAAATTCTTTGATAAAATACTTCCTCTCAAATAAAGCAAGATTTTACTAAGCTTCCCTTTAATATAAGCATGGGTTTTGAAAATGAATTTTCAAACTATTTCTCCCCCATTATCTCTCCCCCTTACTATCTCTCCCTTTTAATATCTATCTCTCCCCCTTTTTGTCATAGCAAAAAGAAGGAAAAATAATAAAAAATATGCTCCCCCTAAAATCATGGCTATGTGAGAACAAATAAAAATGCTCCATCCAACAAGAAACATGTTAGTACATGGGACTCATAGCACAAATAAGTCAATATTCACAAAGAGTATGAAATATTCATGCAAAGAATATGACTTATGATCATATACCAATTGTTTATAAATAATTTTGCAAGAAGTTCCCAATTGGGAATAATGAAGCAAGTTGTGTATAAATATCTACTAAGGTCTATGACTTGCTCATTTCAATCCTATTAAGCACCTAAGTATATCAATTGTTCTTTCTAAAGTCCAACTAAGGTGCATGGTAATACATCATGATTATGAGCTGAAATTATATAACATATCATATGCATGTGCTCATAAATCATTTTCAAGAAATATTGTGCATAGAATTAAATCATATATCAATTAATCACAAATTCTAGCACAAAAGTGTTTCATGCAAAAATATCCTAAATGAATTCTTCTCTATTTGTCATTTCAAACTAAAGAGTATGAGAAGAATTGTCAATTTAAAGCTCATACCAATTGGCAATTTAGTTTCGGCTTACCAATTATTGAAAATATGGTTACCAATGATACTAATTGTTATTTCAATCTTAATACCAATTGTTACTAATGGTTGACTTAGTCATTTTGCATGAATCCAATATTTATGTGTAGTGTGTTTATGTCAAGAAAATAATCATTCTAAAAATGCAAGAACACAATCACACACCATCAAACATGCATATGGATTAATTAAACATTAGCATACTATCATAAAGTATTAATCCATATTCATATTCACAAAGTTATACCATATGGAAGATTCAAACAATAAAGGTATTCAAGCAAACACATTTTCTTCCATGGTTTCAAGTACAAAAATCCTATGCTCATTTTCCAATTCAAGTCCTTAACCAATTATGAGCAAGGAAAGATTCAAAATTACCATTTTAATCAATTGAGAGCCATATCTCTAGTTGTTATCATCATTTAATGTTCTAGAGGATATATGCTATTTTAACTAAAATGGCTTCACTTAAGTGAATCAATATTATCAAGCTAAAATATATTTTATCATCAAAATTTATAAGCTATGAGTGAGGTTAAGCACATAATATCATGAAAACAACTATTCTCATCTCATAGGCATGATTATTGATTCAACTTAAGCAAATATGCATGTTCAACATCAAGACACTTAAGATTCACTGCATGTGTATCAATTGTTGGTGTTGTCATTAAAGCCCAAGTTCTTTAATAATTTAGCCATAAGAAAAATTTAAGTACATAGATGATAAAGTTTCATGCATTTGAACATTTAGGATCCATTTACCATCACAAATTATAGGCCAATGACCATTACAAATTGTTGAATTTATATTTGAAATTAATCCACTAAATGTATAATTATCATGAAACCTAGTGTGGAATGATAAGTCAAGCTAAGAGACATAATCCTATAAGCATGCTTGACTAAGATGAACAAAAAAGGAATGAAGAAGATTCATTATGCACTAGTTCATCAATTTCTCAAATATATCCATAAATTCTTGAAATATTTCTCAAAATTATGTTTAAGCATTCATTGAAAGTATATTTCAAGATTATTTCAAGATTCATGGATGTTTTCAACAAGAAAAATGATTTTGCACTTGTGAGCTCAAGAAAAATGATATTTGTTAGCTTTAAATTGCAATATATATTTTGAAATGACAAAAACTTAAGTAAGCTTTAATGTTTTAATTCATATTGTAAATTTGCCTTATCACACATGATTTTCTCAATACATTTCAAGTGTTCATATCAAACATTAAGACCATGATTTAATGATGCATATTCTTATTGGTCTTAATTCTTTATAAACGTTTTGAATATTTTAGAAAATCACTTGATGATTTCTTAGACAATATTTTCATTTGAGAAAGTCAAGAAAAACTCCCTTAAAGCTTATAAATGTTTTGGGTTGAATTAGGATCAAAGGTCATATCATTTCTAACCCAAAAGTGCAGGAAAAATGCCCTCTGGAAGAAAAGGATCGATCCCCACTGTAGCAGGATCGATCCCTTTTTGGCAAAAAGTCTTCCCAAGGTCCCTGAAGCCCAGAATCAAGATTCTGGACAAAAGGGATCGATCCCCATTGTAGCAGGATCGATCCCTTTGCTCGAAAATAGCCTATAACGGCTAGTTTTTGTGAGACAACGGTAATATCCGAGATTTGGCTCCACCCAACGGCTAGAATACATCCAAGGGACTATAAATAGATGCTTAGAAGCTAAAGAAAGCAAGAGGAACTACTTAGCAACTCCATAACACATATTCCTCAAATCCTCAAGCCTCAAACAACAAATCAAGAGCTCCAAAGTCTTCATCATCTATCATTCGTCTATTTCTTGTATTGCTTAGCACAAAATCTTGTATAGGTTTTCATTGTGCTTAATTTCTGTAATCACTTGCCTATCTAAAGGCTTTCTTTGATTACTCATTTGTAAACTCATTTCATTCCTTGTAAAGGGGAGGTTTCTCTTGAGCCTTGAAAAAGAGGGAGGTTACTCTTTAGCCTAGGAAAAGGAGGGAGGTTACTCTTGAGCCTAGAAAAGAGAGAGGTTACTCTTGAGCCTAGAAAAGAGAGGTTTCTCTTGAGCCTTGAAAAGAGGGAGTGTAACAAATTCAAGGATAGTGAATTTGGGAAAATCCTTGGGAGCGTCTCAAGGTAGAGGACATAGGCAAGGTTGCCGAACCTCTATAAATCACTTGTGTACATTTCTCTATCCTTTCTCTCTTTACTTTCTTGCAATTATATTTGTGTTTATTGCATTGAATTTATATTGTATAGAACTTAGAAAATATCAATATAGGCTAGAGAATTTAGAGAAACCGAAAAACGAACCTAAGGTTAGTGAAAAACCGATTCACCCCTCTCTCGGTATAGCCTATAGAGCCAACAATTGGTATCAGAGCTTGGGCTCGAGATTGATTTAGACTAACCTCTATCGAGCAAAAAGATCATAAATGGCTCTAGGTGATGATTTTGAGACTAGCTCACAAAGTTTAGAAGAATATTCATTTGATGAGCTTCAAGATGCATTTAATGAGCTAAGTGATGAATATAAATTAATGCATGAAAAATATAACAAAAAGTTAAATAAATTTAGAAAAGAGAATGAAATTTTGATGAATACTAATGTTAAGTTGGAAGAGAAAATAAAAGATCTAGGCTCAAGGAATGATGAACTCAACAAGGTGAAATTAAAGCTAAAAAAGAAATTAGAAGACATTAAAGATAAATTGGCAAATCCTAGCTCTTTGACTATTGAGGATGAAAAGGAGAAAGCTATTCTAGTGAATGTAATGACCATTCTTATGATGATTTACAAAATGCTTTTGATGAGCTAGCTAGTGAATTTGAATGCATGAACTCAAAATACAAGAAAATGATTACAAAATTAAAAATGGAAAATGATGAGTTATTGAATGCTAAGTTAGAATTTCAAAAGAAATTAGAAGAAGCTAACCTAGTAATAAATGAGTTGAATGAAAAGAATAAAAATTTGCATAACTCATTTTCTAGGTTCTATATGGGTCAACAAAAATTAGATCACATGCTAGAGACCCAAAGAGCCTTCTTTGACAAAGATGGGTTAGGATATAATGCAAATAAAAAGGAAACTCATCTTAAGAATTTTCTTGTATGCAAAAATTCTGTGCATAACATTTCACTTACATGTTCACTATGCAATAGAATAGGACACTCTTCACAAGCATGCACATATAGAAAAACCACATTTAGAGGAAGAGTAGTTAGAAAAATGTGGGTGCCAAAGCATGCTATGAATAATGATGAATTGTGCTTGAAATGGATCCCAAAAGGATCAAAAATTGTGAACACTAACTCTCATGGACCCATGAAAATTTGGGTACCAAAGCATGCATAAATTTGTTTATTGTAGGAGTGTTAGAGCATGGGAATATAATGGAACAATGGAGTTTGAATGCTCTACACACCTCTATGGAGATTGTTTGTGCCAATGAGAAAAAGGAAGAGCTTGGAAATCCATCTTTAGCAAGGTGACAACAATCTCTCAAAGAATGGCTAATGGTGGATCCAACACATCATGGCAAGCACTCTCAAGCAAAGGAGTATTGTGAGATTAAATTCTCACTCCTTAAAATTTGTGTTACATTTAAATTGTTTATGCCTTGATGATATGGTTTGTTGATGATTTTTGATGCTTTGTGAGTTGAATGATTGAACAAAAGGCATGATAAATGATTTTTGAATGCTTAATGAATAGTTCTTGATGCATTGAATGAAAAGCATGTTTAATGATTTTGAAATGATTTTTGGTTTTCTGCATCTTGAGCAAGTTTGATATGTCTAGATAATATATTTAGTTGCTCAAAAGTTGTCAAATATGTCATATATGCAAAATGCCATGTCATGAGCAATAATGAAGAACTTGTATGTTGACAATCATGGCATGTTGTTCACAAGATGTATGCTTTAATGATATTTGTGCTTAAAACCTATGTGAACAAGTTTGTTTTGACATTTTATGTAATTCAATGCATTTGTTTGGCCAAAATATGCATAAATCTCAAAATGACCCCCTTTGAGGCCAAAAATGCTTTTATTGGTGAAAATCCTTCCAAAATTGCAAAATCTTTTGTAAAATGGTTTTTCATTCAGATTTTTCATTCATACAAGTCCAAAATCATGTTTTACAAATGTTTAAACCTTTACATGGACTTAAATTACTCAAAAACGGAGTTTTGGTACCTCACTAGTTCAATTTTCTGTCAAAACAACTGCAGAATTTGCAGGAAACATATGAGGGATCGATCCCCACTGTAGCAGGATCGATCCCCCCAGGCCAGAAAAGGCTCTCCTGCATGTTTAAACTGAAAATTGGGAGGATCTTTTGTTAGTTTCACACTATCTTTTGTATAAGCATAAAATTTATTGTTTTAACTTCTTTTTGATGATCTTTAATTTATGAAGATTCATTTTTCATTGATATCATGCCTCAACTTCATCAATTAATATCATTTCCAACAAATGTATCACTTTCAACAATCAATACCATTTTTCTTGAGCTCACAAGTGCAAAATCATTTTCTTGTTGAAAACATTCATGATTTGCATAACTCTTGAAATAATCTTGAAACATACTTTCAATGAATGCTTAAACATAATTTTGAGATTTATTTCAATGATTTATGGATATATTTGAGAATTTGATGAACTTGTGCATAATAAGTGTTTTGCATATCTTTTGTTCATCTTAGTCAAGCATGCTTATAGGATTATGTCTCTTAGCTTGACTTATCAATTCCACACTAGGTTTCATGATAATTTTACATCTAGTGGATTGATTTCAAATGTAAATTCAACAATTGGTGATGGTCATTGGCCTATAATTTGTGATGGTAAATGGATCCTAAATGTTAAAATGCATAAAACTTTATCATCCTTGTACTTAAAGAACTAGGGTCTTAATGACAACACCAACACTCAAAGATAAATGCAAACTTGAACAAACTTGATATCCATGCATTTATTAGTTGAATCTTTCCTTGCTCATAATTGGTTAAGGACTTGAATTAGAAAATGAGCATATGATTTGTGTGCTTGAAACCATGGGAGAAAATGTGTTTGCTTGAATATCTTGACATTTTGTATCTTCCATGTGGTATAATGTTGTGAATATGAATATGGATTAATACTTTATGATTGTATGCTTATGTATAATTAATCCATATGCATATTTGATGATGTATGTTGTGTTCTTGCATATTTAGAATGACTATTTTATTGACATGAACACACTACACATAAAAATTGGATTCATGCAAAATGACTAAGTCAACCATTAGTAACAATTGGTATTTAGATTGAAATAACAATTAGTATCATTGGCAACCATATTTTCAATAATTGGTAAGCCAAAACTAAATTACCAATTGTTATGAGCTTTAAATTGACAATTCTTCTCATGCTCCTTAGATTGAAATGACAAATAGGGAAGAATTCACTTTTGCATGAAACACTTTTGTGCTAGAATTTGTAATTAATTGATATATGTCTTAATTCTATGCACACTCTTGCTTGAACGTGATTTATGAGCACATGCATATGATATGTTATATAATTTCAGCTCATAATCATGATGTATTACCATGTACCTTAATTAGACTTTAGAGAACAATTGATATACTTAGGTGCTTGCTTAACTCCTTACCAATTGGAACCTTCTTGCAAAATTACTTATCAACAATTGGTATCAAAATTATTTATAAACAATTGGTATAGGATCATAAGTCATATTCATTGCATAAATATTTCATACTCTTTGAGAATATTGACTTATTTATTTGTGCTATAAGTCACATGTACTAACATGTTTCTTGTTGGATGGAGCATTTTTATTTGTTCTCACATAGCCATGATTTTAGGAGGAGCATATTTTTTAGTATTTTTCCTTCTTTTTGCTATGACAAAAGGGGGAGAGATAGATAAAGGGAAAGATATTAAGGGGGAGAAATAGTTTGAAAATTCATTTTCAAAACCCATGCTTATATTAAGGGGGAGCTTTAGAAAAATCCTATTTTATTTGAGAGGGAGTATTTTTTCAAAGAATTTTCAAAGCAAATTTACATTAAGTTTTGTCATATCAAAAAGGGGGAGATTGTTAGTTTTAAATTGCAATATATATTTTGAAATGACAAAAACTTAAGTAAGCTTTAATGTTTTAATTCATATTGTAAATTTGCCTTATCACACATGATTTTCTCAATACATTTCAAGTGTTCATATCAAACATTAAGACCATGATTTAATGATGCATATTCTTATTGGTCTTAATTCTTTATAAACGTTTTGAATATTTTAGAAAATCACTTGATGATTTCTTGGACAATATTTTCATTTGAGAAAGTCAAGAAAAACTCCCTTAAAGCTTATAAATGTTTTGGGTTGAATTAGGATCAAAGGTCATATCATTTCTAACCCAAAAGTGCAGGAAAAATGCCCTCTGGAAGAAAAGGATCGATCCCTTTTTGGCAGAAAGTCTTCCCAAGGTCCCTGAAGCCCAGAATCAAGATTCTGGACAAAAGGGATTGATCCCCACTGTAGCAGGATCGATCCCTTTGCTCGAAAATAGCCTATAACGGCTAGTTTTTGTGAGACAACGGTAATATCCGAGATTTGGCTCCACACAACGGCTAGAATACATCCAAGGGACTATAAATAGATGCTTAGAAGCTAAAGAAAGCAAGAGGAACTACTCAGCAACTCCATAACACATATTCCTCAAATCCTCAAGCCTCAAACAACAAATCAAGAGCTCCAAAGTCTTCATCATCTATCATTCGTCTATTTCTTGTATTGCTTAGCACAAAATCTTGTATAGGTTTTCATTGTGCTTAATTTCTGTAATCACTTGCCTATCTAAAGGCTTTCTTTGATTACTCATTTGTAAACTCATTTCATTCCTTGTAAAGGGGAGGTTTCTCTTGAGCCTTGAAAAAGAGGGAGGTTACTCTTTAGCCTAGGAAAAGGAGGGAGGTTACTCTTGAGCCTAGAAAAGAGAGAGGTTACTCTTGAGCCTAGAAAAGAGAGAGGTTACTCTTGAGCCTAGAAAAGAGAAAGGTTTCTCTTGAGCCTTGAAAAGAGGGAGTTTAACAAATTCAAGGATAGTGAATTTGGGAAAATCCTTGGGAGCGTCTTAAGGTAGAGGACGTAGGCAAGGTTGCCGAACCTCTATAAATCATTTGTGTACATTTCTCTATCCTTTCTCTCTTTACTTTCTTGCAATTATATTTGTGTTTATTGCATTGAATTTATATTGTATAATTGCCTAGCTAAGAGAACTTAGAAAATATCAATATAGGCTAGAGAATTTAGAGAAATCGAAAAACGAACCTAAGGTTAGTGAAAAACCGATTCACCCCCCCTCTCGGTATAGCCTATAGAGCCAACAATATTAATTGTTGAAAGTAATACCATTTGTTGGAAATAACACAAGTTGATGGAGTTGAGGCATGATATCAATGAAAAATGATTTTTCATATTCTAAATATCATCAAAAGGAAGTTAAAATATTGAATTTTAAGTTGAGAAGAAAGAAGATATCAAGAGAATTAAGAAAAATTCTCAACTAAGGCTTAAAAATGCAGAAAAGGGTATAAATTGCCTAGAGGGATCGATCCCATGAGCAAAGGGATCGATCCCTAAACTCCAGAATCAAGTTTCCTGCATGTTTTTCCAAAGGGATCGATCCTGTATGTAAAGGGATCGATCCCTCATCCTAGTTCTGTAGATTTTTTACAGAAAATCCAACTTGTGAGGTGCCAAAACTTTGTTTTTGAGTATTTTAAGTCCAAGTAAGGGTTTAAACATTTGTTAAACATGATTTTGGACTTGTATGAATGAAAAACATGAATGAAAAACCATTTAACAATATATTTTGCAATTTTGGAAGGATTTTTACCAATAAATGCATTTTTGGCCTCAAAAGAGGTCATTTTGAGAGTTAAGCACATTTTGACAAAACCAAAGCATTAGAAACCACAAATATGCCAAACCAAACTTGTTCACATAGATTTTAAGCACATATAACATCAAATCATCATACTCGTGAACATTATGCCATGATTTCCAATATACAAGTTCTTCATTACTGTTCATGACTTGGCATTTTGCATAAATGACACATTTGGTAATTTGAGGCAAGTAAATACATTATCAACACATAGAAAACATGCTCAAATTCCAAAAATCATTTCAAAAATCATTTAAACATATTTTTCATTCAATCCCTCAAGGACTATTCATCAAGCACTCAAAAATCATTTATCATGCCTTTTGTTCAATCATTCAACTCACAAAGATTATCAACCACATTTCTCATCAAAGCACAAATAATCAAATAAAAGTTTTAAAGAATTAAGCTTACAAAACTCCTTTGCTTGAGTATGCTTTGCCTTGAATTGTTGAGTCCACCTTGAGCTATCCTTTGAGGAATTGTTGTGATCTTGTCAAAGATGGATCCTTAAGCTCTTCCTTTTTCTCATTAGCACAAGCAAACTCAATGAGGATGTGTTAAGCATTTAAACTCCATTGTTCCATTGTATTCCCATGCTCTAACACTCCTACAGCAAACAAATTCAAACATGCTTTGGTACCCAAATTTTCTTGGGTCCTTGAAAGTTAGTGCAAATAATTTTTGATCCTTTTGGGATCCATTTCAAGCATAATTCATCATTATTCATAGCATGCTTTGGCACCCATATTTTTCCAACTACTCTTCCTCTAAATGTGATTTTTCTATATGTGCATGCTTGTGAAAAGTGTCCTATCCTATTGCATAGTGAGCATGTGAGAGATGTATCATGCATAGAATTTTTGCTTACTAAGAAATTCCTAAGATGAGTTTCTTTTTGTTTTTTATTATAGCCTAACCCATCTTTGTCAAAGAAAGCTCTTTGGGTCTCTAAGATATGATCTAGCTTTTGTTGACCCATGTAGAATCTAGAAAATGAATTATGCAAATTTAAGTTCTTTTTAACTTCATCAATTTCTAGATTTGCTTCTTCTAATTTCTTTTCAAAATCAAGCTTGGCATTCAATAACTCATCATTTTCCATTTCTAGTTTTGTAATCATTTTCTTGTATTTTGAATTCATGCATTCAAATTCACTCGCTAGATCATCAAAAGCATTTTGTAAATCATCATAAGAATGGTCATTGCATTCACTAGAGCTAGGTTTCTCATTTTCATCCTCAATAGTTAAAGAGCTAGGATTTGCCAATTTATCTTTAATGTCTTCTAATTTCTTTTCTAGCTCTAATTTCACCTTGGTGAGTTCATCATTCTTTGAGCCTAGATCTTTTATTTTCTCCTCCAACTCAACATTAGTATTCATTTTCCTCCATGCCAAGCCTTCTCTACATTGTAGAACCTCACCAAATCAAGACCAAGTCACTAAGCCTCTTGAATAAAACTTATTCCTAATTATGTGAGCTCTTTAAACCTGGGATTTATTGATTGGATCTCAGTAATTGAAAGTTGGAAAATTTTACTGACAATGGCGTTGAAGGTAAGAAATCCTGGGTTGATGTTTCTTCTAGTTTTAGCTAGGTTCTTGAAGGATATCATGCATGAGAAGTATATTGGAAGCCTTGAATTGAAATAAAATTAAATCTTGGTAGAAAAAGGATGTTCGGTTGAGGGAGGAAAATGGGGAATTTATGGGCATTTGAATGTTCGATGGATAGAAATTGAAGAACATGATGAATGAAATAGTATAAAACTTGATTTTTGGTGATAAATTGAAGAACCTTGATTGTTGACTGTTAGCTTTAAATTGACATATGTATTTTGAAACGACAAAAACTTAAGTAATATTAAGTGTTTGATTCTATAATGTAAATTTGCTTTACCAATTATATGATTTTCTCAAACCACTTTAAGTCTACATATCAATGTTTAAGACCATGATTTAATTGCATATTCTTATTAGTCTTAATATTTTACAAAATGATTTTGAATATCTTCATTAAGTAATTTTCTCAAGAACATATTGAACACAAGTTTAGAAAATTACTTAACAAGTTTTTACACTAAGTCTTTAGTTGAGAAAGTCATGAAAAACTCCTACAAAATTCTAAAATGTTTTGGGATGAATTAAAATCAAAGTCCACATCATTTCTAACCCAAATTAGCCTAGAAAAGTGTAGGAAAGCGTGAGGGTTCGATCTCCCATGTTGAGGGATCAATCCACGAATGGCAGAATGCTCCCAAGAAGCAAAAAGGAGCATGGGATCAATCCCTTAAGGGAAGGGATCGATCCCTTCTTGGCAGAATGCCTTGGAAGCTTACAAAGAAGCATAGGATCGATCCCCTAGGTCAAAGGATTGATCCCCTACCTCAAAAATGCACTCCAACAGCTAGTTTTTGTGAGATACAATGGTCACATTCAGTTTTGGCCTCTACCAACGTTTAGAAACCATCCAAGGGACTATAAATAAAGGCTTGGAAGTTCAAGGAAGCAAAAGGAACAGCTGAGCAACATCTTTCTTCATCTTCTCCATCTTCCTCAAGCTTATCAAAATCACAAGTGCTACAAAGTCTTCATATTCTATCATACTCATCATCTTTGTATAGCATAGCACAAATATTGTATAGGATTTCTCTTATGCTTAACCATTGTAATCACTTGCCTACCTAGAGGCTTCTCTTTAATTACATTCCTTGTAAACATAAACACACCCTGTAAAGGGGAGGTTTCTCTTTAACCTTAGAAAAAGAGGGAGGTTTCTCTTGAGCTTGCAAAAAGAGGGATTGTAATACAAATTCAAGTTAGTGGATTTGGGAAAATCCTTGGGAGCGTCTCAAGGTAGAGGACGTAGGCAAAGTTACCGAACCTCTATAAATCGATTGTGTACATCTTTCTTTCCTTACTCTCTTTACTTATTTGCATTTATATTGTGATTGATGAATTGAATTTATATTGCATACTTGAGTAGCCTGGAGCACTTAGAAAACATCAACAAGGCTATAGAATTTAGAAGAATCGAAAAACGAACCTAAAAGTACCACAAAACCGATTCACCCCCTCTCGGTTTAGCCTATAGCCAACATTGACAAAACATGTAATTGGCGTGGAACTGCTGTTCGAAAATAGGGTAGAACGATGGTGGTGTAAATTTTGGTGAATATAAGTTATATGATAATAATTCTAAGTAAAAAGGGTACATAAGATTTGAGTTGATTTAAGAGATGAAAATCACAAAGTGAATCTCTTAAGGACTCTCGGTCATGGTTGTTGGAAGGAATAAATTATGGCTGTCGAACCTGAAAGAAAAACAGAAAAGAAAAGAAAAGAAATAATATAGCAAAAAATTAATAAAAGCGTTTGTGGAAATAAATTTGAAAAGAATGAATTTTAAAGGAGGATTCGGCCCAATGAAAGGGACTAGAATCCATGGATAGTTTTGATAATTTGAGAGTAGATTTAGACTGTAGGAATTACAAGGAGTCTGTCGATATGCTCGAATTTAAAATCCGATGCAAAACGAAGAAGTTACGTTATATTACCGATAGAATTTATACTACAAAAATAATTGCAGTGTCTAATATGGCTGCATAAAGACATAAGTAATAGCTTAAAATTAAGTATTTATTAAGCTAATAATTTTGGCGGAATTATTTGCAGCCCAGGAATGACGAATTTCGTGTGGTATGCATAAAAAGACTGAATACGCTACACAGGTAAGGGATGCGTATGTAAGCTGTAGTGATATTTCGAATGCATATTTATTATGCAAATAAATTATTATGAATATTTTTGAAATGAAATGCCTTGAAATATGTGGAATTGAGGCTGTTTGCTGTATATGGAACTGTGTTTGATTTGCAGGAGGGCGAGGATAATGCCAGCCGTTATGCTGCTGAAAATTTTTAAAATATTTTCTAAAAATACTAGAAAATATTTAATTACATGATTTGATAAATTCCTAGCCTTGAAAATGAGAAATTGATTTTTTTGATAAAACATGAATATACCAAAAAATATCATTTAAATATTCATGTTGCCAATTTGGCTGAAAGTGAGAATACAAAATATTTCTCTTACATGTTTTACTGCAGATGATATTGATTATGAGATGAAGAGATGAAAAGTGAATATTTTATAAATTATTTTCCATAATATTCACTTATGATTTAACAAAATCTTTTATGGAATGATTGAAGAATTATTGAATTTCTTTATTTCCATAAAGGTGATATGATTATAAAAATATTGTTTTGAGACTAAAATGTCTCTACATGTGTTCCACAGTAAACAATATGTTTATGGGATTTTATTATTATTTTTGAAAATTAAATATTTTCATTTTCCATAAATTATGAAAATTACCGGAAAATGATTTTCAATAATCTTAAAAGTGAAATGTTTGAAAAGAAAACATGGAAATACGAGTATATGTGTTTACGGTGAAATAAATATTTATAAGATTTATTACTATAGTGTAATTAGTTTATAACACTGTTTTCACCGTACAAGATACTGTGATTTATACTTTTATGGATTTTCTGAAAAATATTATTGATTTTACTTAATTCCATAAAGGTAATGAGATTTCACATATACTGTTTTGAGACTAATAGGCCCCATATCATGCCGATATGTGATACGTGATATGTGACATGTGATATGTATTTAGTCCTGGTTAACACCTGATCAGTGTTTGATAGAGGACTACCCTAGACTATGGCCTTAGATATGACATGACTATTATTGCCCTACGGGGTACTTTTTCTCTAGCATGATATATTCTGGGTGATGCTTTAGTCTCCACTTTTATGAGATGAAATTATATGTGATATGGAAAATGTGTTTAAATGGAAAAGTATATGAATATGTTTTTATATGAAAAGAAAAAATGATTTCTAACAGTTTACTGTGCTACATGGAGCACTTTACTGTTATGATTGATACAGTGACATGTGAAATGGGTTAAACGAGAACTATGATTTATTTAGACTAATACTCTTTTTTAAAGAATATATGAGTATTAGTTTATTTTATATAAATGCTTTATTTTATAAAAGCATTATTCTAAAAAAGATATGAAATGAAAGGGAAAATTATTGATCCCGATAAAAATATTTACTCTTTATAGTCGCTTCTAGGTTCCAGGACAAGACAGGTATTTCAAAATACCTTCCTTACTCCATCCAGATCTCTAGTCGACTATAGTATCCTTCCTATAGCGGTTCTTAGAGCACTTATAGGAAAATAAGGATTTTAATGCATATAAATTTTGGGATATCTAGTTTTGCATACAATTCTCTTACTGAGTCGTGGTTTGCTCACCTTTTTATTTCAACATCTACAGTGTACTTCCAGTGACTGCGTGATTGCAACCAGGGATTTTTAGCTATGCATATAGTGCCCTGAGGCAGCGAGCTTATCTCCTGGAGGTATAATCATTTATTTATATGTTCAGACATATTTTACAGTACTACAGTGTTATAAATTAAATAGGGGATGTAAATGATAAATAAATTATAATTTGTTAAATAGTTACTGTATATGGGAAAAAAAGTAAGGCATCACAGGCAGCCCAATTATATAAAATGTGTGAAAAAACGTGAAATAATGTAGTCATGGGATGTGACAGTTTATACCTCAGGACAAAAGTAATAAGCTCAATAACACTTGCATCGAGCTCTTGGTGCACCGAGTCGCACCTAAGCCTATCTAAGGTAATATGCAAGGAGAAAGAGGGGTCAGCTAAAACCTAGTAAGAAATATATGCGAGAGATGTTATGCTCATATTATATGAATGCATGTATGCGTAAGCACGAAAATTGAGGTTAAGTAGTATAAATCATACCATATACATTATGACACATCTACCTAACTATCTTAGCTATTACATCATGTGTTAGGGTTTTAAGAGGTATTCATTGGAAGATGCTTTGAAACTCCTCATTTTCCCTTGCCATAACACCTACCCTATGTGGTCTCTACACGTATATAACACAATCATTGAACGCATGTATCTTGCATAAATGTCAATGCATCAAAAACTTGTTTTCATAATGCTGCATTTTGAAAACACTAAAAATATGTCACATAACCACTCTTTATAAAGCATATACAATTTCTGTAAAATCTCAAGTTTAGTGTTTCAAAACTAGTATCAACTACGAGACCTACTGCACAAATATATAAATCGAAATAATTATCCAGAGACACGATATTAATTCATGATAGGCAATATAACCATAATATACCCATGGTAGGTTGCTATGATCCACATTCCCTTTACAAAAGGCACACTATCTATGATCATAGATCTATTTAGTGCCACTGTATAGTTGGCCACTAGTGTAAATGTGTCAAATGATTTTGTCATATAATAATATGCCAAAAGACAATTACACAACATTTCTAAATCTACTCGTGTGTATATATAAGGGTCTTGCCACACAAGCAGCCATCCAACTATATATATCAACATACCCACATATGTCCAAATCATCATGCATATATATGCGACACAGGAGGCCACCCAACTATAAATATATACATGCTCACAATGTCAATAGACATATATTTAAAGATTCAATAATACTTTTATTGATAATACAATATTGATAGTATTGTATAATAATTACAAATCATAATTATTTTAAAATTTTAAAATTTTTAATTAAAAAATGCACTATTTATTCATTTAATTATTTTAATTTTTCAATATAAAATCATTTAATTATATTTCAGGTTTTTTCGAGCTAAATTTAAGTTTTTTGAGTTCTAATTTTTTTCAAATTTGATTTTTTTTTTCGAGTTTCGATTGAGTTGGATTCAGATATTTAACTTTATTAAGTTAATTTGGGTCAATCTTGGTTCGGTCATGGATTTGTTTAGATGGATTATCAGATTCGGACTTGCTTTGCCAACACTAATGCTACTATTGCTTGGATACTTAAGTATCTGAATATATTTAGGTAAGTAAAAGAAAAAGAAAAAAAATCTATTTACTTAATAAAAGTACATAAGTGAATTATTTTGTTCTTAATAGGTTTATCCGTATCTTAGCTAAAATTATATAAATCCGTATTTGATATAGTGGCAATGAAAATTTTATCTTCTGTACAAGTGAGGTTAAGAGACTGCTACATGTCATACTTTGTTCTAATTATTAATTTATCTTTTTAATATTTCATCTTTTCAATATATGTTTGCTCTAGTTGTGAGTCAATATTTTCATTAATAGTGTATCAAATAGGTTCTCAAATTATTTATATATATATATATATATTTATATATGTGTATCAAATAGGTTCTCAAATTCTATATATATATATATATATATATATATATATATATATATATATATATATATATATATATATATATAGATAGATATATATAACGAAAGATAACGTTACTTGAGTGTAAAATAAATTATTTTACACCATTTTTATAACTTCATATATAATTAAATTTTTTACAAACCAACAGTTAACAATGTACTTGTATCTATATAAAATTTTTAGTCAATCCGATATCTCTATCATTTCAATCGAGAATAATATTTTTTTCCATATATATTAACAATTGAAATTTTATTTTTATTGGACACATAGTTAGACATTTTCAATTAACAGAAATTGGACATTTTCAATTGACTCAAAATTTAGTATGCATGGTTCACGTGAATAGCACATTAAATTCAACATTCAAATTAAGAAAACATAAATCATATAAGAAATATGAAAACAAATTTAATTTTACACTCTTTTATATCATTTTATACAATTTATATTTTTTAATCTAATCATCGAATTTTTTATTCTATTTATGTAAATCATGCATGCCAAATTTCAAATTAATTGAAAATGTCAAATTATTTTTTGATAATAATAAAATTTCAACCATTAATATATATTAAAAATATGCTATTTTTGATTGAAATAATAAAAATATCAAATCAACTCAAAACTCTATGTGCATTACGGAATGACTAAGTTGTTAAATCTAAGAGTCAGTTTGTAAAAATATTAATCTTATATAAAATTATAAAAACCGTATAAAACAATTTATTTTATGTGGATATAACTTGATCACTCCTTACACACACACATACACAACACACATTAGAATCTCTCTAAATTAATATTCTTGGCACCCATCATTGAATATTAATTTATAGGAGTTATTAATTTAAAGAGTTTATCTTGCAAATTATTATTTTATCTTAAAAAAATGTATTTATTTTCTTTTCACATTCATTAGACTCATCCAATAACTTTATAACATTTATTTTTCTTAATCTTATTTTGATTCATAAACTTCTTAATAAGCTACTCTGCTTGTAAAGATATTATGTAATATATTTGGTACATTTTAATTTTGGAAATAAAAAAGCTCAAAAATGATAACATTTTGCAAATTAATTTTTTGAAATGCTTTCAGGTTTTGAATATTATTTTATATTTTTATCAAATTATTCATTTATATGAGAGTTGGGACAAAAAATTTATACGAGATTTTAAAACAAAATTATTAATTATTACGATAAAATAGATTAATTTTCTATACTTACCTGAGTCAAGAATTTGATTTTTATTAATTTAAAGAACTTATTAATTTAAAAGAGATTAATTTAGAAGGATTCTACTAGATATATAATTTAAAGGGATTCTAATATAGGGTTTTGCATATGATGCAATGACAGTATATAAGCTCTATTATTGTTAATGTACCAGAGGTTAACATATCATCAATAAACAAATTAAAAAAATATCAAGCCCTTAAAAATAAATATAAATAATTTTTTCATTTTGTTCATAAAGATTTATAGATAAGGTGTCAACCTCTAGTGCATTGACAGTGTATAGAGACTATACACTGTCAATACATCATACATAAATCTTATATGAGTTTATATATAATGTATTGACAGTGTATAATCTCTATACACCTCATCAATATGTAAACTAAAAAAATGTCAAATCGTTAAAAATAAATACATATAATTTTGTTTTTAATTCGCTCATAAGAGTTTATTGATGAAGTGTCAACTTCTTTGTAAGACCCGATTCTAGACTACTATAGAGTCTAATTTCATAAAAAGTGAAAATGGAAATTAAATAAATAAAGAGTATTGATTTCCACTTAGTTGAAAAGCTCCTTATCATGAGATGAGAATGGAGCAATTTCGGTGAAATAACGTATGGGCGAGAATACGGAATAGCTCGCCAACGAGGAAGCAAAAAAGGACGTTCGCCAATGGGCGAGCAGATCGTCAATGGTGATAGCGAGTTGAATGATGGTATGGGCGAATAGGTGAGTTTGCCAGCTAGTTGTGTGAGGTGATTGCTCGAATGGGTGAGGAAATTGTGATCGCCAAGTAAATGAAATCCGCTCGTAAATCACTAAATATCGTTAGCAAACTAAAATGGAAATACAATGGGCGAGCTGAGGTTTCTGGTGGAATAGGCGAACTGGAACTGGAATCAGCACGACCATTGCAGTCAAAAAATTGATTTTTGTAAGTTATGCGATTGAAGACAATAAATTGAGAAAGAATAAAGTCAACAAAAGAAGAAATCCTATTGGTTGAGGAATAAGACAAATGGTGTAATAAGTCAAGAAAGGAGGCTGTGGACTTCACGCCATTGGCCTCTCGGTTTAGATAATTAATGGCAAGTGAAGTAAGTCAAAATGTGCAGATAATGGCTTCTTATAGCCGTTGCTTTTGCTGTAGTTTTTCTTCATGCATTAAATGAATGAAAGACGTGAAATAAATGAAGGAAATGGGATAAGGCCAAGTGATGAGTTCTGATTGGATAGCATGCTTATATAAGAAGAAACATTTGAGGAAACCGACTTAGCCATATTCATCTTCTTCACGAGAGCTATGCAACTGCCAGTTTATGCTCTGATTTCCTCCCACTTCTACCATGCTCGATGTAGACACCTAATTTTATCCGAACAATTTTTAAATTAAAAAAAATCAAAATAAAAAAATCAAAAAATAATGATAAAAAGAAACAAGTCAATTTTGGTCAAATCTCATGTGAAGCACATGCAAAATTCACACCTTCAAGAGTTGACTAAAGTTGATATTGTTGCCAAAAATAAAAGAAATTTGTTGCTTAAAAAGAAAAAATAATCAGCCACTAAATCAATGAATAAATTAGCAAAAGGCAGGAAATATGAAAATTCATTGCCCAAAAATAATAAAAAAAATAAGTTAAAAAGGATCAAACAAGAAATAAATGACAAAATAAGGATCCCATAATTTTGGGGTCAATACATTAAAATTAGGATTTTCTTTCTAAAAAAAATAAAAAAAAGAAAAAAAAACATAAATAGAGGAGGCTTACACGGTTTGAGGGGGAGGGATTTTTGGGTTTTAAAAGGAGATAGCCTGCTAGGTTTAAAGGAGGAGGAAAAACCTAGAAACAAACCTAGGAGGAAAACCCTAGAAAAAAAAACCTTAGAGAGAAAATCCTAGAAAACCTTGGAAGAGGAGGCACAGCCACGATCCTTTATCATCTTCAACTCAGCCTCACTACCTTACTTCTACCGACACCTTTGCTGCCTTTCTACATCTTCGTTCTTGGCTTTCTTGACTGTCTTGGCATTCTTCTTAGCTCCCCATTGTCTTCTTTCCTTGCTTTGTAAACATGATCATCTGACCAACACACCTTCATCGTTCCTTTGCCATTGCCCCACCTCTGTCCGAACTTCTGTCTCTATTCATCATCACCGTCTATGCCTCTGCTTTCCCGAGCCATCCTGCTCCTGCTGTTGAAGCCGTCGTTCCTCTACTTTGGTTCATCAATCACTGCCCAACTGCTGCGCACATCATCACCGAGCCATCATCGAAGCTGCTGCTCCCACCCTAGTTTTCTCGCTGCTGAAGCTTCATTTTTACCGAGGCAGTATCACCTTGCATCTCCTCTGGTCCACTCTGAACCACGTCATTGCCCAGAATTGCACCTTCCACGATCATTGCCTCCGCGTGAAATCAATCTTCATCGCCCAACAAGCTTCGCACCGCTCCGTTCCTGCTGTTATCCCACGCCTAGCTTCGTGGAACCACTGCATCAGCCTCGTACCGAAACCACCCTGCTCTTGCCGATTGAAATAACCTACTATTGTTGCTCTTTCGTTGTCCTTGCTTTGCCTTCTGCTGTTTTTCATCGCACCTCTATTGCCTGAGCTTGCTATCGGTTCGTCATTTGCTCCCACTACTGCGCTGTCCTGCGTTCTTGCTACCAGATCCTTTGGCGCCTCATTTCCGTAGTGCAGGGTTTTTGGCAAAGAAGGGGCCCGTGATTCGTTTACAGCCTACTTCAGCTCTCGGCCTTATCACCTCCATCGCTGCTGCCCTTGCTGTCTCTACATCCATCTGCCCCGCCTTATTTTCGTTGTCACTGTCATCTTCACCACAGCTGGTTTTGTTCACGCACCTCTGCATCCATCTGCCCCACAACGTTGCATGCATTTACTGTTTCTTCCTGCACCATACCTGTTGGAACCGAAAAAGCAGCTGGTTGTTCATCGTAGGGCTGAGTAACACGTGCATTTGCTTGCTTCCAGGTAGTCTTCTTTTGCTAATATAAATACTTGAGTTGATTTGTTTTGTTTTGCTTGTTTATCCTCTCACTTGTACGTGTACTGAAAAGCCTCTCCATCTTATTATTTATTTATTTGTTAACTATTCATTTGCTCACTTAACAGTTTAAGTTGACTAAGATTAAAAAAACTTTCGATGGTTATATCCACGTGTAGTACTTGATTGGCTATACTTTTGTTTTGATGATTAATTGAATACTTGTATGCTTGTTGGTTATATGATTAATATTGTTAATTATTTGAATTAATATGACATGGATTGTTTATATAATTTTTATATGCATGTCGGTATTGCGGTTTACACTTTGCATTATAAATGTTAATTCCGATGATGGATTTTTTAGAAATCGCAAGTAGCGATTCTTTGATAATCCTTAGGATCGGGATGAAATCTTTAATGTCACCAGCGTATTGGGACATTTAAGTGATTTTATTTTGATATAAAGAAAATATTAATAAGATTTCTTAGTATAAAAAAATAATAAATGTAAAGATGGTAATAAAAATAATAATATAAAAAAATAGGTAAATATGAGAAAATAGTAAGTGAATAGAAATAAAAAAAGGCTTTTAAATAGGTAAAAATTTAGGAATTAAAATAAATAAATAAATACACATCTTAAATATAAAAGGATCTCCGATGATAAGATTTCTTAGAAATCAGAAGTAGTGATTCTTTGATAATCCTTAGGATCGAAATGAAATATTTGAATATTACCAGCGTATTGGGGTATTCAAGTAATTTTAGTTCGATGAAATAAATTAATAATAATAAACAAATAATAAATAAATAAAATTTTTAAACAAATAAATAAGAGTACAAAATTGTTACAATTAACCTTCAAAAATAAATGATAATAAAACAATTAAAAATTAAATAGAAAGTATAAGTTTTAAAGATTTTCCGATGATGAGATGTTACGGAATTCACAAGTAGTGATTCCTAACTGATCTCTAGGTGAGAGAAATATGCTAAATGTTACCAGCGTATTGGAATATTTAGTATGATTTTTCAATAAAAACAAGATTTTATAAATATAAATAAATTACAAAATAATAATATAAGTATAAAAGATAATAAAAATAAAATGAAATAATGGATTTCTCATGTGCATCATCTATATTTTGATTGCATCATTTTGCATCCATGAAATTTCAAAATAAGTGTGAACCTCCGGAGGATGGGATTCTATAGAAATCGCAAGTAGTGATTCTTAAGAAATCTTTAGGTGAGGAAATTATCCGAAATGCTACCAAAAGTATTGGGGTACTTCGGAATAATTTTCAATACAAAAGATTTTCACTTATTTTAAATAAAAATAATAATAAAACTTAAATATTCCAAAATAAAACAAATAATAAAAATGGTTTCAAATAAATAGAGTTCTTTTTAAATGTTTAATTAAGATTATTTTATTAAGATTGAAAGATAAGACATGATTAAGTGGTACCGTTTTTTTAACAAGCGTTGTGGGGGTGCTAATCCTTCCCCACACGTAACCGAACTCCCGAACCCAAACTTTGTTTTCGCAGACCAAAAATTATTTTTTGATAAAACTTAATTAATTTTAAGATTTTTATTAAAAAAAATAAAAGATTTTAGGTGGCCAATCACACCTAGCCAAAAAAGATTGGTGGCGACTCCTATTTTGTGTTTTATTCATAAATCGTCTAACGATCGAGTCCCCGGACGAAAATCGTTACGATAGCTTCGGCGACTCCGCTGGGGACATTAGAGAGTCGAACCATAATTAATCATGTCTTATCCAAAATCTTAATTAATGGTCTTAATAAAAAAATAAAAAAAAAGCAAAAAATAATACAAACAAAAAAATGTGTGAATTATTTTCATCATTTGTGTTTTGTTGGGATGCATCTTAAATTTTATTCCTTTG
The DNA here is from genome assembly GCA_032173925.1 of Heritiera fomes. Classification (NCBI taxonomy): domain Eukaryota; kingdom Viridiplantae; phylum Streptophyta; class Magnoliopsida; order Malvales; family Malvaceae; genus Heritiera; species Heritiera fomes. Next base: position 31,455,883 of record JAPDPM010000002.1, on the reverse strand, counting down.
CATACATGACATGTTCATTGCATACATCCACCCTACACTCGGGTTTGTCCCTTTTAGGAGAGAGTATAGTACCTTTGCTCTCGTGAGGTAATAACCTCCGCAATGGCAAGTGAAATACTCTCACTCAAGTTGAACCCTTTCTGTCTGTAGCCTATCATGGGTGAGGATTGGGGTGCCTTACTAGTCTAGTGTGGACATCAGTAAGGAACAATTTGGGAACCTCTTGTCCTTTAGAACTCCAAAGCATACATATAGTAAACTTAAGAGGACCAACTTAGGATAGAGTCCTGTTAACCCATAGAAAATACCTATTACTTAGGACACATCTTTGATCATCTATGTTTGCTTTTGTTTGACATGTGAGACGCTAATAGGGAATCATAGGTTCTTTAGCAAAACATTTCCATGCATTTCTCATCCATGACTTGTTTTTAGGTCTTACGCATGTAGCATTTTGTTCATTCATTCATCTTCATTCATTTTTTCAAGCATCACCACATGTGAAATGATAAATTCTTAATTGTGGTAATAAAAGATTCTAAGATAGCTCGACCAAAGGTTCATTCACACAACACTCGTCATCGAGCTAAGACCATGGAAGAAGAGCAAAGCATTTGCATGGAGAAGATGAAAAACCTCAAGAAGATATAAGGGGCAATTGGCCCAAATTACTGAGTTGTTGAGAAACTTGGGTAAGGAAAAGGGAGTAATATAATAAGTTGTAGTTCAAAAAGAGATTTGTCTTATGGGGGCATGAAGGGTTCTAGCCATGCGATATTGAAGATTTATAAATTCTAGTTTTATGTTTTGCTTTCTTTTCTTTCTTTAAGTAATGCAAGACAGTTTTTTTTTTAAAGTGCTTAAGCCCATAAGCACGAAATAAAGTTTTATGTATGGGCTAACTTTTATTTATTTCCCTTTCAATAAAGCGACTAGTGTGATGCACTGTCATTTTCTCATTCTATTCATTTGCCATTTCTCACATACTCACCATATCTTTCATTCACAAGTATCCAAATAATGAATATGATGATAATGATGTCAATAAATCTGGAATTCAAATTTGAAAGAACCACTTTTGCTAATGGATTATCAATCTGCCAAGGTGTCCAAGTAAGAAAGAAGAAAATTTGTTCACAATTTTCACCCAAATTTGATGGTATAAGAAAAGGTGAACCTCTTACAGAAGTTTCTAACAAGTTTGTATTTGTTCAGTAAATGATCTTTAAAGAGAGTATTTGCATTTGAAATGATAAATGGCCTTCTTCCACTATCCTTCAAGCGTGAGTAAAATTATCCTTTGATTACCCCTTTGAGCCTATTATGTTTTTTGTGATGTAACCCACCAAGGATCACCCTCCACAATGGGGGGCAAGAAAGATGAAAAATTATTCATGAGGGGCAAAAGAAAGAAAAAGAAGGTGCCTATTTATGTGAAAAGAAAAAGAGGAAAAGGGTTTGAATACAAAGAACCCTAAAAGAACAAAAAAAAAGAAAGAAAAAAAAAGATATGAGTGAATTAGAATGGGGCAAAATGCTCAAATGATTTACTTCATAAGAAAGTGATCCTTTGGTTTGTAAACCTTGAAACACATTTTGGGCCTATTTGATCCTTTTCTTGTAAACCCTAACCTGAGCCTACATTACGTACCTTTAAAAGCCCATTTAGCCTACATTACGTACCTTTAAAAGCCCATTTTGATCAAATGTAAATGCTTGAATTAAAGAATCATATTTGAATGAGGCATACTTGTACAATGAGATAATGTTCCTTTGCAGATTCAGTAGTGGGGTGAAATAAAAAGAAGCAGATCAAGCTGAATGAAGGAATTCATGCTTGAATAAAAGAACAGGCTTTGAAAGATATCTGTTAGATCAAAAGTAAGAATGACTTTTGGGGGCATGAATTTGGATTGAAAACAAAAGGCTGAAATTTGTCAAAGCTAATGGAGTTGAAATGAAGAAAAAAAAAGAAAAAGATGAAAAAAAGAAAAAAAAGAGAAAAAAGGAAAATGAAAAGGAAAAAGAAAAAAGAAAAAGAAAAAGGAGGATTCAAATTGAAAACCTGAAAAGGTAGTTTGGATCAAAAGAGGGGAACCTAAGTTGAAAACCTGAAAAGGCAACTTTGGAAAAGATCATCACCGAGAGTTTTGATAGCAAGATTGGCAGGCCCAACATGAATGAACATATCAAAATGAGTGGATTTTTCATAAAAGAATTTTAGATTGACTTGATTGAAATTGTCAGAATGTTTATTAAATGGATACTGAAAACCCTATTCCAAACAAACTGGCCCATTGATTTTTCTTGATTTCATGTTCCCTTTTCAAGAATGAATACCCATATCTCTCATGATTATTTTAAATTCATTCCATCCCTATAATAAATTGAGAAGATGTATGAGTGCATTACATTGGTGGTCGAGTTGGAAGGAAAATAAATAAATGTTGGTAGCCCTTTTTGGGTAAATTTTTGAAAAAATATTCTTTTGAGAAATCTTGCATTACTAAAAGAGAGGAAAAAAAACAAAAATAAAAAATGATGAAACCATAAATGAGACCAAGACTCATTAGAAGGTGGGATGAGAAGTAAAGAAAGGAGATTTGAATGAGAAGAATCCAGCGGATATATGGAACTTGACGAAAACGAGGTGAGCTTGAGAATCTTGTTACCACAATTGAGATTGCATTTACATACATTCATGGAATAATTCAGGGGGCATGACATTGACATGTGCATAACATTCATAGCATCCATGGTATTCATGACATTCATTAAATTCATGACATGCATGACATTTCAATAGTGCATTTTGACATTGAAATATTTAAGACATTGGGATAAGAAATTCTGAATGATGAAAAATTTTGAGGAAAAGAGAAAGTATAAGAGATGGTAATTTGAAAAATGATGAGAAGATGATGAGAAAAAAAACTTTTTGAAAAACCTTAGATGAGAGCAAAGTCCAGTTCAGCTGGCACCGTAAAGGAGGATGAAGCCTAATATTGTTGGCATCAAAATGAAAGTTAATCCCAGTCAAACCCATGTTAACTGGCATTCTAAAATGAAAGCTTTATTTTTCAAAGTCTCATTGCCTCTGTTGAGAGGAGCTTTATTTTTCAAAGTCTCATTGCCTCTGTTGAGAGGAGCTTTATTTTTTCAAAGTCTCATTGCCTCTGTTGAGAGGAGCTCTATTTTTCAAAGTCTCATTGCCTCTGTTGAGAGGAGCTTTATTTTTTTCAAAGTCTCATTACCTCTGTTGAGAGGAGCTCTATTTTTCAAAGTCTCATTGCCTCTGTTGAGAGGAGTTTTTGTTTCAAAAGTCTCATAACCTCTAGTGAGAGGAGCTTTTATTCCATGATCATCTTGCATTCCTTAGTCTTATGATAGGAGAGACTAGGAATTTCACTTTGCATTCCTTAATCTTATGATAGAAAAGATTAGGAAATCCCATTCACTTTGCATTCCTTAGTCTTATGATAGGAAAGACCAGGAAATTTCATCTCACATTCCTCAGTCTTATGATAGGAGAGACTAGGAAATTTCACTTCCCATTCTTTAATCTTGTGATAGAAAGGATTAGGAAATCCCATTCATTTTGTTTTCCTTAGTCTTATGATAGGAAAGACCAGGAAATTTCATCTTGCATTCCTTAGTCTTGTGATAGGAGAGACTAGGAAAATTTCATCTTGTATTCCTTAGTCTTATGATAGGAGAGACTAGGAATTTCACTTTGCATTACTTAATCTTATAATGGAAAAGATTAGGAAAACTTCATCTTGCATTCCTTAGTCTTATGATAGAAGAGACTAGGAATTTCATTTCTTAATCTTGTGATAGAGAAGATTAGGAAAACTTCATCTTGTATTCCTTAGTCTTATGATAGGAGAGACTAGGAATTTCACTTTGCATTTCTAAATCTTGTGATGGAAAGACTAGAAAATTTCATTTTGCATTCATTTCCTTAGTCTTATGATAAAAGAGGCTAGGAAACTTCATTTTGCATTCATTCCTCAATCTTTATAAGAGAGGAAGATTAGGAAATTTCATTTTGCATTTATTCCTTAGCCTTATGATAGAAAAGACTAGGAAATATCATATTTTACAAAAAATTCATTGATAGGTCTTGCATCCGGACAAAATGGTTGTCTATGTCTTTGCACCATTACTGTTTCACAGCAAAGCGCAAAGAGGGGCAGCTGTAGACACCTAATTTTATCCGAACAATTTTTAAATTAAAAAAAATCAAAATCAAAAAATCAAAAAATAATGATCAAAAGAAACATGTCAATTTTGGTCAAATCTCATGTGAAGCACATGCAAAATTCACACCTTCAAGAGTTGACTAAAGTTGATATTGTTGCCAAAAATAAAAGAAATTTGTTGCTTAAAAAGAAAAAATAATCAGCCATTAAATCAATGAATAAATTAGCAAAAGGCAGGAAATATGAAAATTCATTGCCCAAAAATAATAAAAAAAATAAGTTAAAAAGGATCAAACAAGAAATAAATGACAAAATAAGGATCCCATAATTTTGGGGTCAATACATTAAAATTAGGATTTTCTTTCTAAAAAAAATAAAAAAAAGAAAAAAAACATAAATAGAGGAGGCTTACACGATTTGAGGGGGAGGGATTTTTGGGTTTTAAAAGGAGATAGCCTGCTAGGTTTAAAGGAGGACGAAAAACCTAGAAAAAAACCTAGGAGGAAAACCCTAGAAAAAAAAACCTTAGAGAGAAAATCCTAGAAAACCTTGGAAGAGGAGGCACAGCCACGATCCTTTATCATCTTCAACTCAGCCACACTACCTTACTTCTACCGACACCTTTGCTGCCTTTCTACATCTTCGTTCTTGGCTTTCTTGACTGTCCTGGCATTCTTCTTAGCTCCCCATTGTCTTCTTTCCTTGCTTTGTAAACATGATCATCTGACCAATACACCTTCATCGTTCCTTTGCCATTGCCCCACCTCTGTCCGAACTTCTGTCTCTATTCATCATCACCGTCTATGCCTCTGCTTTCCCGAGCCATCCTGCTCCTGCTGTTGAAGCCGTCGTTCCTCTACTTTGGTTCATCAATCACTGCCCAACTGCTGCGCACATCATCACCGAGCCATCATCGAAGCTGCTGCTCCCACCCTAGTTTTCTCGCTGCTGAAGCTTCATCTTTACCGAGGCAGTATCACCTTGCATCTCCTCCGGTCCACTCTGAACCACGTCATTGCCCAGAATTGCACCTTCCACGATCATTGCCTCCGCGTGAAATCAATCTTCATCGCCCAACAAGCTTCGCACCGCTCCGTTCCTGCTGTTATCCCACGCCTAGCTTCGTGGAACCACTGCATCAGCCTCGTACCGAAACCACCCTGCTCTTGCCGATTGAAATAACCTACTGTTGTTGCTCTTTCGTTGTCCTTGCTTTGCCTTCTGCTGTTTTTCATCGCACCTCTATTGCCTGAGCTTGCTATCGGTTCGTCATTTGCTCCCACTACTGCGCTGTCCTGCGTTCTTGCTACCAGATCCTTTGGCGCCTCATTTCCGTAGTGCAGGGTTTTTGGCAAAGAAGGGGCCCGTGATTCGTTTACAGCCTACTTCAGCTCTCGGCCTTATCACCTCCATCGCTGCTGCCCTTGCTGTCTCTACATCCATCTGCCCCGTAGCCACTGCAACCCTCATCTCCATATTGCCGCCTTATTTTCGTTGTCACTGTCATCTTCACCACAGCTGGTTTTGTTCACGCACCTCTGCATCCATCTGCCCCACAACGTTGCATGCATTTACTGTTTCTTCCTGCACCATACCTGTTGGAACCGAAAAAGCAGCTGGTTGTTCATCGTAGGGCTGAGTAACACGTGCATTTGCTTGCTTCCAGGTAGTCTTCTTTTGCTAATATAAATACTTGAGTTGATTTGTTTTGTTTTGCTTGTTTATCCTCTCACTTGTACGTGTACTGAAAAGCCTCTCCATCTTATTATTTATTTATTTGTTAACTATTCATTTGCTCACTTAACAGTTTAAGTTGACTAAGATTAAAAAAACTTTCGATGGTTATATCCACGTGTAGTACTTGATTAGCTATACTTTTGTTTTGATGATTAATTGAATACTTGTATGCTTGTTGGTTATATGATTAATATTGTTAATTATTTGAATTAATATGACATGGATTGTTTATATAATTTTTATATGCATGTCAGTATTGCGGTTTACACTTTGCATTATAAATGTTAATTCCGATGATGGGATTTTTTAGAAATCGCAAGTAGCGATTCTTTGATAATCCTTAGGATCGGGATGAAATCTTTAATGTCACCAGCGTATTGGGACATTTAAGTGATTTTATTTTGATATAAAGAAAATATTAATAAGATTTTTTAGTATAAAAAAATAATAAATGTAAAGATGGTAATAAAAATAATAATATAAAAAAATAGGTAAATATGAGAAAATAGTAAGTGAATAGAAATAAAAAAAGGCTTTTAAATAGGTAAAAATTTAGGAATTAAAATAAATAAATAAATACACATCTTAAATATAAAAGGATCTCCGATGATAGGATTTCTTAGAAATCAGAAGTAGTGATTCTTTGATAATCCTTAGGATCGAAATGAAATATTTGAATATTACCAGCGTATTGGGGTATTCAAGTAATTTTAGTTCGATGAAATAAATTAATAATAATAAACAAATAATAAATAAATAAAATTTTTAAACAAATAAATAAGAGTACAAAATTGTTACAATTAACCTTCAAAAATAAATGATAATAAAACAATTAAAAATTAAATAGAAAGTATAAGTTTTAAAGATTTTCCGATGATGAGATGTTACGGAATTCACAAGTAGTGATTCCTAACTGATCTCTAGGTGAGAGAAATATGCTAAATGTTACCAGCGTATTGGAATATTTAGTATGATTTTTCAATAAAAACAAGATTTTATAAATATAAATAAATTACAAAATAATAATATAAGTATAAAAGATAATAAAAATAAAATGAAATAATGGATTTCTCATGTGCATCATCTATATTTTGATTGCATCATTTTGCATCCATGAAATTTCAAAATAAGTGTGAACCTCCGGAGGATGGGATTCTATAGAAATCGCAAGTAGTGATTCTTAAGAAATCTTTAGGTGAGGAAATTATCCGAAATGCTACCAAAAGTATTGGGGTACTTCGGAATAATTTTCAATACAAAAGATTTTCACTTATTTTAAATAAAAAAAATAATAAAACTTAAATATTCCAAAATAAAACAAATAATAAAAATGGTTTCAAATAAATAGAGTTCTTTTTAAATGTTTAATTAAGATCATTTTATTAAGATTGAAAGATAAGACATGATTAAGTGGTACCGTTTTTTTAACGAGCATTGTGGGGGTGCTAATCCTTCCCCACACGTAACCGAACTCCCGAACCCAAACTTTGTTTTCGCAGACCAAAAATTATTTTTTGATAAAACTTAATTAATTTTAAGATTTTTATTAAAAAAAATAAAAGATTTTAGGTGGCCAATCACACCTAGCCAAAAAAGATTGGTGGCGACTCCTATTTTGTGTTTTATTCATAAATCGTCTAGCGATCGAGTCCCCGGACGAAAATCGTTACGACACTCGATTTACTATATTTCATCCATCAGTTGGCTAAACATGTAAACCACCTTGCAAACCTTTCCTCCTTAGTTGGATGAGCTAAAAGAATAAGCAAAGGAAAGCCAACATGAGACAGGAAGCAATCTGTCTTGGAAGTGCAGTTGGTTGAGGTGAGTTTCATATTTTTGAGGTGTTCTTGATATTCAATAGTAGATTTATATGTTTATGGTATAACAAACATAGAATGCAGCCTTGTTTTAGTTAGATCTTTAGAGAACATGAAAACAAGGAAAATAATGGAATAAGTGACGAGAATGGCATCTATGGTGATCGCCCACGTTGAAAATTAGTATTCGCCAATGAGGCGAGTAGATAATAAGGAACTTGCCAAGGTAAAGTCTGTATTCAAAGGGCGAGAACGCCCAATTCTAGTGAAGTGAATTAATGGACGAGCTCAAATGCATAAGGCATTGGGCGAGTAGAATGGTGGGCGAGCTCCCACGTGTAAGCCATATAGTGAATGGCGAGCTCGGTCGGGCGAGCTAGTTAGAGCTCTGTTGGGCGAGTCATTTGATATATCTCAATCTCGCCCAGTGATATGAAAATATTAATGGAATTTATAATTATTTGCAGCCAATAATTGGGAATGGCTATTGGCGAGCAGGAAGCAGGGCGAAGCAAGGCTTCGTTAAACCAGGTAAGGGAGATGTGTGTGAAGTTAATGCATGTCCTGTGGAGTTAAGTTTTATATAAATTATTGAGAAATGGTTTTGTTTTATGACATGCATTGGTTTGATAAAGTGCCTTCATCTTGGGCGAGCTACAAAGCCGCCCTTTTGATAATTGTTGCTTCAACTGGTTAGGGCGGGCGATCCCTTCTATTTCTGATATTGGGCGAGCTACTAAGCCGACTCTTATGATATTTCTATATCAAATTGGTATTGGCGGGCGGGCCAAATTTTTATAATATTTTGGGCGAACTAAACTTTTAGTTTTGGGGGGCGGGCGGCCCCTGTTTAATTAAATCTGGGTGAGCCAATTAAGGGCGAACTCATTTCATGTTGTTTTGGGCGAAGACCCTTTTTATTATGACAAATTGGGCGAGTAACCCTATTTTAAATAAGAAATCCGGGCGAGCCAGTGATGGGCGAACCCTTTTATTATAAATTGGGCGTACGACCCATGTTTTTATAAAATTGGGTGAGTTTACCATTGTAGTATCCCATTGGGCGAGTTGACCATGGGAGTGTCGCAGTTGGGCGAATTGACCATGCAATGCCATAGTGGCGAACTGGTCATGGGCGAGCTGCCATGGGCGAACCGATTAGGTGAGCAGACCATGGGCGAGTAGGTTTTAAAAGGTTAATATTTTGAAGGGTTGTCTAGGTGTTTTGTAAACAGAAACCTAAACTTTTTTGGAAAATTAAATCATTTTGAGAAAATGATAATATGGGTGAGATAATTCCATAAAGGTTTTCATGAAATATAAAAGTGATTTTTGAGACTTTAGGCCCTGAGTTCATGCAGTATTATTCATGTAGTTGCGTGACCCGCATGGGGCGGTGGCTCGGTCGATGGACCAATGAGTGCACCTCAGGGCGTCACAGGGCTGATGGACCCGCCAAGTCATCAGCGGTCTCGAGGTCACTTGGCAAGTGGACCCAAGGACCACCTATAGATTATGACCATAGATCTAGCAGAGATAGCCGTGAGGGGCGATGGCCTACGGGTGCACCCCAATAGCGGCAGATTCCGTTCTTGCAAGGGAGAGGGGGAACGATGATAGCATGATTTGTTTGATGCCTAGTCTCAACTTGTTGATTTCTGTTTACTAAGAGGATTTGCAAAATCCTATTTACTGTTTACTACAATTTAAAGTAAACTGATTAGCCAGTGATTTGAATGCTGTTTTGAGAGTGTTGTTTACTGTATCCAATGTTTTCCTATTTAATTTAATGGTATACAGTTTTGCTTTAATTAAAGCAGCATATGTCTTCTTTACTGAGCGTATGAATCGCTCACCCCTTTATTTTAACTCTACAGATAAAAGACACGGAGTTAGAGAAGTAGCTCCAAGATGGATGTTAAACATGACAGGTACAGTCTCTTCTCTTTTACATTTCAGACATAAGTGTACAGTACTACTGTAGTGAAATAAGACAATAAGGGGATGTTGGATATAAGGTATAATGAAAAGAATTTTCATAGTCCATATTTAAATAAATGTTTTACATTTATTACATTTATTATTCATGTAGTTGCGTGACCCGCCTGGGGCGGTGGCTCGGTCGATGGACCAATGAGTGCACCTCAGGGCGTCACAGGGCTGATGGACCCGCCAAGTCATCAGCGGTCTCGAGGTCACTTGGCAAATGGACCCGAGGACCACCTATAGATTATGGCCATAGATCTAGCAGAGATAGCCGTGAGGGGCGATGGCCTATGGGTGCACCCCAATAGCGGCAGATTCCGTTCTTGCAAGGGGGAGGGGGAACGATGATAGCATGATTTGTTTGATGCCTAGTCTCAACTTGTTGATTTCTGTTTACTAAGAGGATTTGCAAAATCCTATTTACTGTTTACTACAATTTAAAGTAAACTGATTAGCCAGTGATTTGAATGCTGTTTTGAGAGTGTTGTTTACTGTATCCAATGTTTTCCTATTTGATTTAATGGTATACAGTTTTGCTTTAATTAAAGCAGCATATGTCTCCTCTACTGAGCGTATGAATCGCTCACCCCTTTATTTTAACTCCACAGATAAAAGACACGGAGTTAGAGAAGTAGCTCCAAGATGGATGTTAAACATGACAGGTACAGTGTCTTCTCTTTTACATTTCAGACATAAGTGTACAGTACTACTGTAGTGAAATAAGACAATAAGGGGATGTTGGATATAAGGTATAATGAAAAGAATTTTCATAGTCCATATTTAAATAAATGTTTTACATTTATTACTGTCACTGTTGAATGTTAATGACATCACAGACAGCCCAACCAGTAAAGTTGTATGAAAATACGTGAAAAATGTGGTAACGGGATGTTACATTCTTGTACATTAATCGTTTATAATTTCTATATACTGTCAATGTATTATTTATAAATTCTTAAGGCATTTTAAATATTAATAAATTAATAAATGAAATTAAACTGGTTAACTATATAGGTGGCGTGGAATGAAAGGGACAGATTGCTGCAGGCAATTGTTTCATTCCCTGGGCACGGTGTGGACTGTGAATGTATAAGATTCTATATTAAATCCAATAGTAATATTAATTAAATTTAATAGTAATTGACAGTTGTGACAGATTTTCCTCATTCTTATGAGGCGATTTTCAGGACTAAGGTCTCCCGTTCAACGGACATTTGCCGAAGTCTCTATTCCATCTCAAATTACATTCATTATTTTAGTTTCGTAATTCTTCTTAATTAATTATAATATTTGTCTTTATTTCTGGACCCAGCCCATCCTCGGTTGTCGTGTACGTCGGCACTAATCCACATCCCTCTCTCTATCTTAAAGCCCAAACATCGTGCCCTTGAAGCTAAGAAATCGACCATCTCTCTCTCTCTCTCCATCGTTGCCTGCTTTTCCTCTGGGCCTGTCTTGTTCTCTTTTGTTTGTACTGTTATCATACTCACTCACCTCCAACGCCAAAAAGGTTTGCTTTTTCTCCCTTCTCGTTTCCTTTACTTTGCTCTTTTTTTTCTTCATGCTTTACTTTGCTCTTTGCTTCTAAATTAAATAGCTTTCAGCTTGGAGCTGGACTGGATTACTGCAAATGTGCATGCATGCATCATGCATGCGGTTTCAGTCATTAGATTTCAGTGGGTTTTTTGAGCTTCTTGGCTTTTTCCCCTCTTCTTCAGGCTCCAGGATTTAACTAACTCATCATATATAATTCCCATGACTGTTTCTTTATCTGTTTCGTCAATTCTTAAACTATATAAAGAACGTCTAAGGTCTTCTTTATCAAAATTCCTTTTCTTAATTTTCTAAAACAAAACAGATATACAACAAAGATGTCTGATTTTGTTCTTGTCAGCGGTTTCAACGCACTGCATAAATTTCTTTTGGTTGCAAAAACTTGTTTATCACGGATAAACAAACTAATCATGGATTGGTTGGATGTGGCCGACTAACTATGTAAATATGTTGTTTTTAAAGGTTGTTTAGTAATGAGAGGTTTGCTCTATGATCGTATAATATATATATAGTTATAGTTAAGACTCTGTTAGAAATATTTTTAATTATACATGTAATTTCGGATGGTTTCAATTTCTATATTTGGTGTTCTAACATGTTAACAGGTAATATGTCAACTCCACCGGTATACTTGCTTGTGAAGATAAAAATATTTTTGATAGGACAGTTTTATTTTTTGGCTTGCTTTTAGGTTACAAAGGAAATTTTTAATAACTGGGATAGATAGGAATGAGATTATTTGAATTCAAATTCAAGTTTTACAATATACTACAACTCTCTTTTAACCACTCGATCAAGAGATTGTTGGCTTTTTTTGGCTTGTTGGTAGTTTTGCTGATAACATCTCAAGTAGAGGTTAGTTATATTCTGACTTTCTGAGTGCTAGTGAGATGTATGAGGTTGGATTTGAGACCCTATATAAAACTCATCTTATTCAATAAAATGGATCTTGGATGAGCAAAAAAAAAAAAAAGAAAATTCTTTTATTAACTACTAACGTTTTTCTTCTTTCAGAGCAATTGTGGAGATTAAAATGATGGCAGGAAATGGGCAGCTATCCGTTCCCCCTGGCTTCCGATTCCACCCAACAGATGAGGAGCTTCTCTATTATTACCTGAGGAAGAAGGTCTCGTATGAAGCTATCAATCTCGATGTTATCAGGGAGGTGGATCTCAACAAGCTTGAGCCTTGGGACCTCAAAGGTCTGAAATATCATTTCTCAGCTCATCGATCATGTTCAATTGTCTACCTGATTGGTATAAAATAGAGTTTTAAATTAATATAGCATGCATTTGTGTTGAAAAAAAATGAAGTTTGAAAGTATTAAATAAACTTTAGAATGAAATCAGTAAGAGAAGTTGGCTGCTCTCTTTGGATGGCCGTAGATTGCTAGTTTCATGTACTGTTTTAGAATTTGTGTAGGACAATCAAATTTTTCAAGGTAAGTAGTTGATTCACGTTTAAAAATTTGTCTAGGATTATCGAATATTATATATGTATGAGGTGTTTGAAGTAAAAAATGTCCATTGGACTTTAGACGTTGTTTTCATTTTGACATTCATTCTTGAGGAGGATAACGTTTCCAATATGCAACTTATATCGTAACTATATTTTTTTCCTGAAATGTCATGCCTATATTTTTTTCATTTCTTATACTTCATTGATTGCATTAGTTACCAATCTACGAATAATTGCTAATGCTATCTTTTTCTTGTCTATATTTTTCTATGCCTGTAGATAAATGCAGAATCGGATCCGGTCCTCAAAACGAGTGGTATTTCTTCAGCCACAAGGACAAGAAATATCCAACAGGAACTCGAACAAATCGGGCAACCACAGCTGGTTTTTGGAAGGCTACAGGGAGGGACAAGGCTATCCACCTCAGCAACTCCAAGAAGATAGGGATGAGGAAAACCCTAGTTTTCTACACGGGACGCGCCCCTCATGGCCAGAAAACTGATTGGATCATGCATGAGTATCGCTTAGACGATGATGATTCTGATGTTCAGGTAATATTTGAGAACATTGAATTTACTTTACTCAGATGATAATATGCTACATTACATTAATGGCTTGCTCTTTGGTGTTGACTAGCAGGAAGATGGGTGGGTTGTCTGCAGGGTTTCCAAGAAGAAGAATCATAACAGAGGTAATTTTCAGTCAGATTTCAGTCAAGAAGAAAACTTCAGTCACATCAGGAGTGTTGCTTCTTCAGCTCAAATGGAGCCAAGGCTTAACCATTTTCAAGCGCTGTATGACTACTCCTTAGAGGGCTCCATGCACCTTCCACAGTTATTTAGCCCAGAATCATCAGCTGTTGCCTCTTCCTTTATATCACCTCTCTCTTTGAACTCCATGGATATCGAATGCTCTCAAAACTTATTGAGGCTAACGTCGAGCGGCGGAGGCTGTGGACTGATGCAACAAGATCAGATCAGGTACAATGGTGAATGGTCATTCTTGGACAAGCTCCTGACAACTCAGCCTCAGAGCACGGGTCAACATCAGCACTCCCAAGCCAAATGTAACCCTTCATCACAACTTGACGTGGGCACTTCAACTCAGAAATTCCCATTTCAATACCTCGGCTGTGAGGCTGACATTATGAAATTTTCAAAGTAGCTATGCCTAATTTCAGGTGCATATAATGTTGCTTTTATCATCCTAAGCGGTGGCAAAGACAATCTTTACTCTAAAATCTAATTTACTAGTTGAAGTTCTATCTTTGCTCATCTTTGAATTTGAGTTTTACTGCCAAGTGGCAAGCTACACATGAAAATGAGAAACCATTTGCATTGTATGAGCATGTTCAAGCCTAAGAAAGATCGATTAGTGGATGGCTACTAGAACCAGCAAAGTAGCCCAAATATAATAATCAACCCGAGCTGATTCGTAGCTGAATATCGATCAATCCGAATTGATTAAAAAAAAGATTTCAATCTGACTTAATTTGAACCTCAAAAAAATTTAATCCAAAAAAATAAAAATTCAAAAAGATCCAAATTTTAAAAAGCCTAAAATCTATGCGACTCGAATCCATCATAATCCGAATTTATAATGATCCAAAACCAAGATCAATTTGATTTGAAACTTGAAAATAATAGAATTTATAACTCAAAAAGATCCGAACTATCATTATATGATTTTATATTAAAAATTAAACTAATTAAATGAATAAATGGTGCATTTTTTTCTTAATTAAAAATTTTTAAATTTTTGAAATAATTATTATTCACAATAGTTATACAATCATATCAATAACCTATTATCAACAAAATAAATATTGAATCCTTAAATTTAATTATTAAATAAAATAAATTTGAAATACAAAAAATATTGTTATGGATGAATTTAGCCAAGAGACAGTCACACTCAACATCGCTCAACAGGCATAGCCAAACCATGCTTAGTTTTCATATCACCTTAGTATGACTTAAAGATAGACTAAATCTACTCAGACAAACAGATTCCATAAGATAGTGATATGTTACACAATCTATGCCATTCCTATGGCCTATATATATATATATATATATATATATATATATATATATATATATATATATATATATATATATATATTCTTTCACTCTAAGGAAAATGAATCATTTAGACTCTATTTATTGTCCAAACTACGTGATCTCTATTGTACTATGCCTTTTTCTCTCTAGCTCTATTGTACTTTGATCATGCCCGGATACATGGCCAACTCTAGCAAGAATATTGTACTTAACGAACAATTCAATTCACACTCTTGATATGATAGTACTCTTAGCTACCCTTTGTGGACGTAGGCACTCTTTTTTTTTTAAGAATTTAAAAAATTTTAATATATATAGGAAAAATTTGAAAACAGATACTGATTTTTTTAAAATTTTATTCTATATGGATAAAGAAATTGAAAAAGGGTAATTGATTTTTTTTTAAAAATTTTAGTCTACATAGGTAAATTTTAGATAAACATCATCATCATCATCATCATCAGAGCTTTTATACCAATATTTAGCCAGGCTACATGAACCAATATATAAACACGCGCTTAGTTGTTAACATGAATTCTCCTTATTCACTCATTCCTATCTAAGCCAATATCTTCTTCCACCTCTCGTTCCATTATATCTTTCCGGATAACTTTCTTCCAAATCCTTTTGGCCTTCCTCTAGCCTTGACCATTTTTTCATTACTTGTAGCCTTCGCTCTCTTAACTAGAGCATCCACAGGTCTAGTTATATGTGTCCAAACCAACGTAGATGATTTTTACTCATCTTGTCTTCGATAGATGCTACTTCAACCTTCTTGCGAATGTTGTCATTTCTTTTACTATCCTTTTTTGAATATCCGCACATCCACGTTGCATTTGCATTTCTACTACACTCATTGTTTGTGTATATAGTATTTTATTCGCCAAACATTAACTACCATAAAGAATTGTTGGTCTAACAACCATCTTGTAAAACTTTCCTATCAACCATATAAGAATTTTTTTTATAACACAACACATCTATCGCACTTCCCCACTTGCTCCATCTAGCCCAAATCGTATGGGTCATATCACTAGCAATCTCTTTATTTATCTGTAAGATCGACTCCAAAAATATGATATGATCCTACTTAGGGATTGCTGCCCCACCTAATATCACAATGTTTCGATCTTCCTATTTGTTTGAACTGAATAAACATTACATGTATTCAGTCTTTACTCTACTTAGTCTGAACCATTTTGATTCTAGCATCTATCTCCATTGTTTTTAACTTTACATTAACCTCTGGTCTAATCTCGGCACATAAGATAATACATCTACAAATATCATACACAAAGACACATTATTCTGGATAGAATTTATCTGCTCATCCATTCCTATAGCGAATAGGAATAGGCTTAATGTTGATCTTTGATGTAGTCTTTCTATGATAGGGCTCAATGCTCTAATCTCAGTATACAAGACAATATCTTCTGCAAATATGTCTTCACATGTGTCCTTGGATCTCCATACATGTCTTTAATTATTTCAATAAATTTCGTGGAGACTCTTTTCTTCATCAAGGACCATTGTAACACCTCCCAGGCACTTAATCATAAACTTTCTCCTAGACTATATAGATCATATGAAGATCTTTACAAGTTGTCTAAGTAAGTGTATTGGCTCTATAGTTGATCAACCAAGAATAAAATTAAATTAATTCTCCGATATCTCTATGGTATTCTTTAATCTCTGTTCTATCAGTCTTTCTCATAATTTATTATGTGACTCATTAGTTTTATACCTTGGTAGTTGACACAACTCTAAATATCTCCGTTGTTCTTTATAAAGTGATATCAAAGCACTCTTCCTTTATTCCTCAAGCATCTTGTAAGTGCACCAAATGTGACGTCCTCGTCACTAACCAAATAGCAACTAATTTACTTCAAATAACAAATAAATCGACTAGTTTATCCGATGTCAATCTCCCTTACTCTTATGCTTTAGGCATTTCTATCAGAGTATAATATTCATTTTCACATGCATAAAATTTTTCATTTATAAACATGTGCCATATACATCAGGATCTCAAATATTTATACACCCTAATCCCCAACATATACAAAACTGTAGTATTGTACTGTACATTAGCCGAAGTAACGGCCGACTAAATATACCTTCAAAGGATAAGTAGGAAGCGTGCCTCGAAGGTATCTCAAAATCCCAAAAGATGCTCCTCTATCCGGAGCGGAATTACTTCAAGTAATCTGTATGAAAAATAATTGTAAAAGAGTGAGTTTACGCTCAGTAAGAAACTTATGTAAAAGAGCGTACTATATCACTATATGCATTTTCCTGCTTGGCTCTATAATGTCATGTAAAATCATTATAAAGCATATTCCGTATATTTCTTTCGCAAATATCAAATACAAGTAAATCATGTTTTCAAATATTTCCACGGACCTCAAATCACATGAAATCAAGTAGGCAAGTACAAATATTTTCAAATAGATGGGAGACAATTTATATCCAACAGATTCATGCACCAAATAATTCTCATCATGGATACAA
Source organism: Heritiera fomes (assembly GCA_032173925.1). Taxonomy (NCBI): domain Eukaryota; kingdom Viridiplantae; phylum Streptophyta; class Magnoliopsida; order Malvales; family Malvaceae; genus Heritiera; species Heritiera fomes. Next base: position 31,438,549 of record JAPDPM010000002.1, on the reverse strand, counting down.
CAAATATATCCCGTAAGAGATAATCCAGAGAGATAATGGATACAGCAAATATATCCCATAAGGGATAATCCTAAGAGATATCAAATAAATGGCGTACCTACGTATGGGCCAGGGATCCTCCCCAAAGCCGAATCAAATAAAAGACTCATGACCATTGTCTATAGCCCACAGTTTCACTAGTCAGGTGCCGTACTACGGGTCTGAGGGCTGGACTAGAGCTCCTCAGTCAAATACAAGTAACAAATAATGTGCATGCTCTTTTGAGAGATTCATAGTCTCCAAAACCTTCTTCATATAGGTTTTAAACAAGTATGAATATCCTTTCTTAAAACAGGTTCTCAAAAACTTTCTTTCAAATAGGCAGTCGACTGGTCATATATAGCAGTCGACTGCTACCCCATGTTTTGCCTTATTGAATTTCTTTCCCTTTTTGAAATTCAATTATTATATTTTTCAAAATACAAATAGGGCAGTCGACTGATCCCAAATGACAGTCGACTGGTTTTAAAATAGAATGTTTCCCGAGAATTAGCAGTCGACTGGCCCCCTTGGCAGCCGGCTGGTTTTGAAACAGAATGTTTCTGGACAAATAGCAGTCGACTGGCTCCCTTTGGCAGTCGACTGGTTTGAAACAGAATGGTTTCTGGAAAATAGCAGTCGACTGGCTCCCTTGGCAGTCGACTGGTTTGAGTCGGTTTTCGAAAAATGGCGTTTTAGATGTCTCTAGGCAGTCGACTGCTACTTAAGGCAGTCGACTGCTCCTAACCTAATTGGTACTAAGAAACAAGTCCGAAAATGTCATTTTCCTGCAAAGAAACAGCTGGTACTTCTCTCCAAATCACATCAAAACATGATAAAACATGCGGACATAGTCACCCTACGTCCGTTACATAAATTCCTTACCTCAATTAGCAATTAATCCACAAGTTGGTTGCACCAACACTTGTCCTTTTTCTTTACTCTTCAAGCTGTAAACATCATAACAATTAAAAACTCAATAAACCTACTATATCAACTTCATATAATCCCCAAACCATTAAAATTATCAACATAAACCATATCTTCTCTTACCTTTGCTATTCACCAACTTTTAAGATTTTAAGATCTCTTCAATCACTTGGATCTAGCCTTTCATATTAAAGGCATAGGTTAAGCTATCGATAAGGATCGTTTTTCTTTAGAGGAGCTTAACGAATCGATGGCATGAAATGGTGGTTTGTCAAGGTGAGAATTTGAACACTTAGAGGAAAATATGGAAGCAACGAGAGGGAGAGGGAGATGGGCTGGTACCGTGGGGTGCAAGAGATGATGATGATGAGTCATGCTATGGCATTTAATGCCCCTTTTAATGCATGCTCTTCTCAGCCATTAAGTCCCCCTTTTGACCATTTGACTCATTTGATCATCAATTAATCTTCTTCTCTTTTCTTCCCATGACTTATCCATTTAACTACTAATGAAATTTCTGATTTAAGTTCTTGTCTCATCCTCCATTTATTTTCCTGATATCACCTTATTTCTTTGATAATTTTACTTTCAATTCTCTTCAATTTCATACATATTCCATACATCATTTAAAATTTCAGAAATTCATCTTTATTCCATTAATTCAAGTTGAAAAACTGTACAAGTATGTAAAAATTACAGAAAATTAGGGATTTCACACCAAATCTTATTAAAAAGATTTATCAACTACCTAATTCCTGCCTTTCTAAAGTATTTCCAAACTTCAATAAGAATGTCATCAAGCCCAATAGCTTTTCCTATCTTCATCCTCTTTAATGCCTCCTTTAAATCTATCTCTTTGATTCTATGTATAATACATCGATTCAAATCTTCGGGAGGTGCCAAGATGTTATCCAAAATTTGGCCTTAGCTGTCGTTAAATAACTTGTTGAAAGGCTTAATACACAATGTGCCCTCTTTGTTTACCATAAAATGAAATTAAACTCTCAATGTTTAATTGCATGGAAATCAGTTCATTAAGTTTTATTTTAAGCAATAAAGTACATTTCTGTTAAGTCTCGCTAACGCTGTTAAGTTTTAATTACTATGCAAGAGTAATGACAGTTAAAGAATTTAATGAAAATGTATTTAATTCTGTTATTTTGAAATGTTAAGGTTTTAATTGCTTAAAATAAAACTTAATGAATTAATTTCTATGCAATGAAACATTGAGGTCTCGTTCCCATTATGTGACAAACGTTAAGGGCATATGTAGGTATTAAGCCCTTGTTGAAATAATCACGCCACCTTTCTTTAATATCACTGTCCTTAATTAGAGTTTTATGGCAATCCTTGATGGATTTCATGCCTCTAGGTCATGACTCCTCTCTCTTGCTCGTGTCAATCTATATAGCTCTTTTTCTCCATCTTTTGTGTCCAATTTATTATAAATCTCTTTCAAACCTTCGCCTTAGCTTCTACCACTACCCTTTTTGCCTCATTCCTTGCTAACTTGTATTTTTTGAAACTCTTTTCAGTATTGTTCTTCTTCAAAGTCTTGTAACAATCTTGCTTAATCTTTATAACTTCCTTAATTAATTCATTCCACCATATTTCATCTTTTCCAGTCGATGCTCTTTTGTATGATACTACTAAAATATCACTTCCTACCTTTTGAATGCATTTTGCCATCTTATTTCACAATATATTTAGGTTCTCTTTTGTTGTCCAATCTTCTTTCTCGATCCAACTATTTCTATATACTATATGACAATCTTTTTTTAGCTTTTACCATCAAATCCTTGTAGCTTCTTTTTGTTATTTTTTTTTTGATGTGTTTATGAATTTTCATGTCTATGACTAATAGTTTATGTTGCGTGATAACACCTTTACCTAGGATAACCTTTATGTTCAAACATCTGCATCTATCTCTATTTCTAGTAAAAAAAAAAAAAGAAAGTCTATATAATATACTCACTATCCAATCTTAAAAGTTAAAAGGTAAGATTCTTTTTCCTTAAACATTGTATTCAATAAATTTTAGATAAATACACATAAACAGACAGACACACACAAATATATATATATATATAATATTGGTTTTTTATGTTAGCTTTAATCAATAGAAAAAAAATATAATTTTTTATTTTAATCTATATGGACAAAAAAATTTAGCAAAAGATAACATTTTTTTAATTTAAATATATGGGTAAAGAAATTGAAAAACGATAATTGATTTTTTTAATTTTAATCAATATTAGAATGTTTTAAACATTATACGTGTTAGAAAGTTCAAATTGTCCACATAGAATATTATTTTTTGTCAAAAGCTTTGACTTTTATATATGAAATTATATATAATGCACTAACGGTATATAACTTCTATACATTGTTAGTTAACCATAGGATGACATATCATTAATGAGTAAATTCTAAAAGTATATAGGTTCTTAAAAATAAATTTAAAAACTTACAAATATTTATTTTTAAGAACCTGCATACAGGGTGTCATCTTATAGTTAACTAATAATGTATGGAAGTTATACATTGTTAGAGTATCATATATAAACTCTTTATATATTTACATACAATTTTATTAAACACATTATTAAATATGATATGAAAAATTCTTTGAAATCAATTTAAAATTTATTTACTATTATAAGAACTTAATTTTAATAAAATGTATAAATATGAAAGATGAAGATTGAAAATTTTGATTGCAAAAAGTTAATTTCAGATACTATTTCAATGGACGGAAACAAAATAACAAAGAATATCATTAAATGTGAAAGATCCAAACAATTCGTAAATCAGTAGCAGCGTGTGAAAAATTAAGAAGGAAGAATTAGTAACAATCTGTGGTACAAGAACTAGCCACTTCTGCAAGCTGATGGAGCGAAACCCAATTTATTCCCTTCCAAATCAAATTCCCATAAGTAGTTTTGTTGCATAATATTTCCAATAACAGATGTGCCAGGAAAACGTGCCGGCAAAAATCCAAGACACCTAACTCCATCAGCAGCAGCAATGGCATAGCTCTTCCAGTGAGGCTCAAACCGAGCCCCGTCTGCAAAGTGAAAGATCAATTTTGGGACCAAAGTCTCATCAAAACCAGTAGAGTTGAAACAATACTCCATTGGCACCCCATCCAACTTCACTTTCTGATATTTGGAAACGGACATCTTGATTGCTTCCATCACTGGCTGGTATGCCGGATCAGTTAGGAATGTGAGGCTGGTGCCGGAGTCAAGGATTGTACCACCTCCTTTGGTTGCGTCCCATACTTGGAATGGTATATCCAACATTTTGCCGCCAATAGAGATTCCCATCACATTAACAGCGTAGAGTGAGCTGACCAAATTGAGCTCTAGTCTGGTATAGCGAGTTCTACCCAACACTCTTACACGGTTCTGATTTGTGCCGAAGATGAGATAATTGGAGGCATTTTTATGGCTTAAGTGATCAACCAGGCAATAAGAGAACTTTCCACCCAGCTTTTCCGCAGCTTTTGTTGCAAAGGAATACTTGCTATTGGCCAACCCCATCACACCATCGACATTTTGCAGAGTTGGGTCCTGGAAAGAGTCACTGCACCCAATTAGCACATTGTGTAGTCTCTTCTTCCTGCCATTGGTGAGGCCGACAGTGACGGTCTCGTTAGCAAAGACGCCCGTTGCAGCAGATCCATCTGAATACCTGTTCAAAACAAGTTTTAATGTCTCCACTAGGAAATCAGACTACCACTAGGGTTCGCCTTCCCAAAATCAGACCACACTCTAGGTACCAAAATTTTGGGTCATGTGAACCCTACCTACTAGCAATAACTACCAGTAATATCTTGTGCTGGATGTAGTTAAGAGAGCGATGGGCTATTGTACCTGCAGGTAGCCGGCCTTCCAACTTAAGCTGAGACCACTTTGTAGACAGCCAGTGAGATTTTTTTTTTGTTACAAGGGAAAGCTGTACTTTTTTTTTTAAGGAGAAAAGCTTTAATATGCGTGAATAGAAATAAAGTTACTTAGATTTGAACTCAAATTTAGTAATTTTTTTTAATTACTAAGTCAATAAGTGGTTCTACTGAATTTGGGTGGGATTTAGCCTAGCCCGGGCTTTCAATTTTCTATTGGTTGTTTGTCTGCATTTAATGCCAAACTAGAAATGAGGCTGGGGCCCTAATCGTATCGCATGCCACAATTTTATGGTTGTGATCAAAACGAAGCTACCCCAAAGAGCCTACGAAGCCAGCTAATAACAACTCCCGATAGCACTTACCTCCAGCTTTAAAAGCCAATTTTGGAAATTTAATTGAAAAGGCCTATGCCAGCCATTTAAGGTTGGGTACTTGAACTTGGCTGTTAGTTGAATCTTTTACTTCGACATTTTTATTTTCGTTCAAGTATAAATTTGTATTTCTCTGAGCAAACGAAAGCAATTATTATCCCCCAACTTGAAAACTAGAAATATCTAACCCGACGGTACTATTACCAACATTGGATTCTTAACGCGTCAGTCTTATTAATTGATCCCTTTTTTGGACCTCATGCATATAACTCCTAAAGTGCTCCTTAGTTGTAATCTAATCAAGATTGGAAGTGAATGTACCTGTAATCATAGGCGCAAGGAGTAAGTGGAGTAGGACAGGTTGCAAGAGAAAAAAGATTCATAAGCTCAACCTTACACATCTGTGAAAAGCAAGGAATTGGCCTAAAGGAAGAAGATAAATGGGCATGGAACACCCTCCTTCGCTTTATCCTCCCCTTCTTGGCACAATTATCACCTCGGGCGCAACGATATCTACAACTGATCCATGTCAAATCACTTCCTGTGTCGACGATCAACCTGAATTTCTGCGATGGCGTCCCAACTTTAACAGACGTAATGTACTGGCCTATTCCCAAATCTCTACCAGAGCCTAGTGGCATTTCAATGGCAGCACTGAAATGGCTTGGTGTCGCTGTTGTGATGGGCGTCTGCTCCCAGGTTTGTCTTTGGGTTCTGGCTCCTGGTTGAAGGCCCTGGCGCCATTTGTGGGAGAGGATATTTTTGCGACGGACGAAGTCATGGTGAAGAAGGTCCTTGAGGCGTTGCTGCTGAGTTTTAGGCCTAGCGTTGAGCTGAGGAGCATGCCTATGTATTAGCTCCAATACGATGGAATTGGAATATTGTTCTCGAGCTTGAACGACTAAATGCGAGATGACCAGGATGAGGAAAATCAGCCTCCCCTTCATAACCATATACAGGCAAAAACAAGAGAAAGGGGAGAGAGAAGGAAAAAGGAAATAAAATTGGAAAGGTTGGAGTCGTTGTTATTGCTGTCACTGCCACTGCCTGGAGGACATATAATGTAATCACAGCTTATTTGGTTGAAAAGTAGCAAAGACTATGCTACAAACTGAGGCGCCTTTAATTCTGTTCTCCCATTGGGCTATGCTATACAATACGTGTAATGAATAACATATATTTTTGTTGCTTCAACGTTTACGCATTCACTTCATTCTTGTTTCTTTCACTCAAATATCATATCTTTTATCAACTCTTAGTTCTAGCTAATTAATTGATTTCCCAGTTTGAAGGCTGATTGGATTCCTCTCTCTCAAGCTAACGGCTGCTTAAAATTCAACTTTCTACGGTCACATGCACCTAAACATATTTTGATATTCTCTTGGCTGATCATATCTATTAGAAATTTAATCAACACCGATTGTGGTCGGCCTGACCTATAAAGTGAATTATCGTGTTTGTCTGCGTGTACACGGAAATTACGAGCAAGATTAATTAGGTAAGAAAAAAAAATATTATCTGTCAATTAAATGTCAATGTGCTATTAAATTGGAAATAAAAAAAAATGAAGAAAGAATATGTGGAGGCAAATACTATTTATATGGAGAAAATATGTCTCAGAATAAAAACCCAGTCACGCGGCGCAGGCGACTTTTCAACGCCAGCCAGCTGGCTCCATGTCGAGATGGACGGTTGTTTTTTCATTTGCATTTATGCTTGCATTCTTCCTTTAACATAAAATATTTGAAAAATGTGAGAGTAGACTTATTTTTTAAATATTTAAATATCATTTAAATTATGAAATCATCACTTTTAAAAAAATTTTATCGCTTATCATTTTTTGTTTGAACATGATTGATTTTAAATCATAAACTTGATGAGGTCTCCGTGGTTACACAAAAAAAAAATAAGGTAACCAAATAATGTACTAATTTACCACAATTTTCTAGTTCCTTCCCTGTATCTCCGACCACCCTCGAGGTAATTGAATAGAGAGTGTGATACATACCCGAAAATAGGTAGAGAAAAAAAGAATTTTCGATCTTTGGGCTTTCTTTTTTAATGAATTTATTTTCTTACTCCAACCAATTAAATATTTATTATACCTAGATACATGATAGACTAGAAAATAATAAACTAAAAAAAACACCAAACAATTATTTACCTGTTAAACATGATTTCCAACATATTAATAGTTTCATATGAAAGATATTATTGAAGTAAAGTTGATCGAATTAATTGTTGATTTTTTTTTCTTTGAGATTTTGAAAATTTTCTCCTTTGTTCTTCTAGATGAATTTTGAGATGAGAGTTAATGTAGAAAATGCTTCATTACATGCTATTAATGTTACTTTTCTTAAGATATATTTTTTTATTATTAGTTACTGTATATAATAGAGATTTGTTGAATAAATTTGAATACAATGAAATCGTCTTTTGAAAATCTCTTTGCACTTGTGAGTCCAGCTAACCACCCTTGATAACAGACTTGATCATCAGCCGAGCTATGTCCTTTTTTTTGGGTAAAAAAAAATTAATCCATTAAATGAAATTGATCTAACAAATGAGATCTGATTGAAATCAAATAGAATCTTAATCTCACCCTTAAAAGCTCAGGATCGGCTTGATCAACATTTGAAGACATCATAAATGTATCATGATTGCGCAGTTCTTTCTCCACATTGAAGTTGGAGGAGCACTCCCCTAATGCCATGTATAATCGAACTTGGAGCTCATCCATATTAACTATTTAACGTTAAAGCTGTCAATTCATTGCTCAATTGATTATTATTAAAACAGATTAAACGTTTTCTGGTGTTTAGAGAAAGGGTTTGTGAGTCGTTACCAATCCATGAATGGAACACTAACATGAGAACCCAAAATTGAGCAAAATTTTTGGTTCCCAAGATGTCGAGCCTGGTCTCACCTACAATCCTATAATACCTATTTAGGCCAGGCCGAAACTCGGCTCGCCCATCAACAGGTTTACTTAGTAAGTACAAATATTTTAACTACTATTTTTTGCAATAAACAATATCTTAAAGACTTGTTTTTACTTTTAAAAAATGAAAAAGGATATGAGATAATATCATAATTTTTAATATTTTTAAATGTGTTCAGAATGAACATTGACATCTCCATTTATAAAGATCTACTACAAAAGTTGTGATCTCACAGACAATGTTGTAATTTTTGTTGAGTTGTTCGATCTAACAAATTACTTATTTTCTTAGTAAAATCAAAAGTTCTAAAAGCTAATGATTTTTGATTTTCAACCATTTAGAAATGAAAAATATCTTATGAAACAGTGTGTAACTTTTCAAAGCAAACTAACTATTAACATTATCTCTCTTTTGAAAATTGCTCTAGTTTCTTAATCATTTATAAAACAACAGGTTTTATTAGCCATTCATAGGAAGTAGAAAATGTTAACTTCATAAACTTTGATATTATTCTTTTAAGGATAATTATTCTATACACAGTCAATAGAGCTTTCTAACTCCACAACGGGGTTAGAATGATGACACATGTCTTATTTTATTTATTTTTATTTTTAAAATATTTTTAAAGGATATATGTTATTATCTTAACCCTACTTATGAGTCAAAAAACTTTACTAGTGGTGTATAAAATAATTATCCTTATTTTAATTATATTTTGTACCTAAATGAGCCTGTTAATGTTAATTTTATGTTTTAGGTGGCAAAAATATTTTTTGGGAGTAAAATGAGCTAAAATAGTAAATTTGAGATCATTTGACAAATTAGGGGTAAAATAGTAATTTGACTACCTTAACAATTTTGGATGATGATGAAGCCTTAATGAAAGTTGAAAAGGACTACTCAAGCCTTTCATAACATACAAGATTGCAAAAATCTAAACTCATTTGATGGGTCAAACATTTGTAGAAAGTCAACTTAAAATTCTAGCTACAAATCCTAGTAGGATTAGGATTCCTATATGGCTATAAAGGACTCCTTATGCATATCAGATTTGAAGAGTTTTATTAGAGATCAAATACGAGTAGGAAAGCTATATAATAAGAGGTGGACTACTACAAAAATACTCCAAGACTTTATTAAATTGGATTTCAATAGAGTTTTAGTCAAACTAGGATTATAAAGTAAAGAAGTTTACTTGCAGAGCAAGTCATGTAAATAGAGGTTTATTCTCGAGTAACTTTTGGTCAATTTAGGATCTTAATTAGCTTATTTAAAGGCCATTAACCTCCATAGACTAGGCATGGATCCTTTAAGTTTTGTTGTTAACCTTTTCTACACTATTTTTATAAAGATATCAATTTTTCTTTTTAGTTTTATAAAGTTGCCAATTTTCTTCTTTTTTTCAGTATTATTGTCGATATCTCTTTTCTTGTTCTCACAATATTACTTTTTCTTCTGGTTTTATATTATAAAAACTAATTTCTTCTTCCTGTTAATATTAAAACCGATTTCTTTATTGTTTTTATAACGTGTGCTGATTTCTATAATATGAGTGGCTAAGTTTGTATTTCAGTTATTGTTAGCTTTAAATTGTAATATATATTTTGAAATGACAAAAACTTAAGTAAACTTTAATGTTTTAATTCATATTGTAAATTTGCCTTATCACACATGATTTTCTCAATACATTTCAAGTGTTCATATCAAAAATTAAGACCATGATTTAATGATGCATACTCTTATTGGTCTTAACACTTTATAAATGTTTTGAATATTTTAGAAAATCACTTGATGATTTCTTGGACAATATTTTTATTTGAGAAAGTCAAGAAAAACTCCCTTAAAGCTTATAAATGTTTTGGGTTGAATTAGGATCAAAGGTCATATCATTTCTAACCCAAAAGTGCAGGAAAAATGCCCTCTGGAAGAAAAGGATCGATCCCCACTGTAGCAGGATCGATCCCTTTTTGGCAGAAAGTCTTCCCAAGGTCCCTGAAGCCCAGAATCAAGATTCTGGACAAAAGGGATCGATCCCCTATGGAAAGGGATCGATCCCTTTGCTCGAAAATAGCCTATAACGGCTAGTTTTTGTGAGACAACGGTAATATCCAAGATTTGGCTCCACCCAACGGCTAGAATACATCCAAGGGACTATAAATAGAGGCCTAGAAGCTAAAGGAAGCAAGAGGAACTACTCAATCAACTCCAATACTCATTTTCCTCAAATCCTCAAGCCTCAACAACAAATCAAGAGCTACAAAGTCTTCATCTTCCATCACTCTCATATTCCTTGTATGGAATAGCACAAATATTGTATAGGCTTTTTCCTTGTGCTTAATCTTCGTAATCATTTGCCTACTTAGAGGCCTTCTTTGATTACACCTATTGTAAACCAATTCATTCCTTGTAAAAAGGGAAGGTTTCTCTTTAGCCTAAGAAAAAGAGGGAGGTTAGTCTTTAGCCTAAGAAAAAGAGAGAGGTTTCTCTTGAGCCTAGAAAAAGAGAGAGGTTTCTCTTGAGCCTTTAAAAAGAGGGATTGTAAAGACAAATTCAAGTTAGTGAATTTAGGGAAAATCCTTGGGAGCGTCTCAAGGTAGAGGACGTAGACAAGGTTGCCGAACCTCTATAAATCACTTGTGTACATTTCTCTATCCTTACTCTCTTCACTTATTTGCAATTATATTTGTGTTTATTGCTTTGAATTTATATTGCATAATTGAGTAGCCTAGAGAACTTAGAAAATATCAATATAGGCTAGAAAATTTAGAGGAATCGAAAAACGAACTTAAGGTTAGCGAAAAACCGATTCACCCCCCCTCTCAGTATTGCCTATAAGAGCCAACAATTGGTATCAGAGCTTGGGCTCGAGATTGATTTAGACTAACCTCTATCGAGCAAAACGATCATAAATGGCTCAATTGAATATAGGCACACCTTTAGGAGAAGAAGGACACTCATTAGTTAGACCTCCACTCTTCAATGGTGAGAATTACTCTTATTGAAAAATTAGGATGATGTTATTTGTGCAATCCAATGACTATGAAGTGTGGAGAGTAATAGTTAATGGCCCTAGAATCCCAATAAAGAAAGTAGATGGAAAGGATGTCCCTAAGAGTGAAGATGAGTGGGACACCAATGACATGAAATTGGCACAATTGAATGCCAAGGCTATGCACACCCTCTTTTGTGCATTAGGTCCCAATGAGTACAATAGAGTCTCCCTATGTGAAAATGCTAAACAAATATGGGATAAACTAGCCATCACACATGAAGGGACAAATCAAGTTAGAGAGACCAAAATAGGAATGCTCACACATGATTATGAGCTATTTAGGATGGAAGAAAATGAGTCCATTAGCGAAATGTTCACTAGGTTTAATGATATAATTAATGGACTTAAGGCATTAGGCAAGAGCTATTCCAATGTAGAAATGGTTAAGAAAATTTTGAATAGCTTGCCAAAATCTTGGGAGGCAAAAGTGACGGCTATAGAAGAATCCAAGGATCCTAACACCTTGTCTCTAGATGAACTTATGGGCTCCCTACTTACATATGAAATGAAATTAAAAAGAAATGAAGAGCCTTCAAAGAAAGTAGGGGTAGCACTTAAGTCTTCCACTCATGAGGTCATTGAAGATAATAGTGATGAGAGTGGAAATGAGGAAGAAAAGGAAATGGCAATGTTTGCCAAAAGATTTAATAGGTTCATGAGAATGAAAGAAAAAGAAAATAATAGGAGACATCATAGGAGAGAGTCAAGTAGAAGAGAAAAAGACCCTTTAGTATGTTATGAGTGTAATGAACCGGGTCATACTAAGTTAGATTGCCCCTTACTTAGGAAAGAAAAGGATAGAAAACCTAAGAAGAAAGCATTTGTGGCTGCATGGAGCGATAGTGATAGCTCCGATGAGGAAAACATAGATGATGAGGTAGCCTACTCATGCTTTATGGCTATTAGTGACGATGAGGCTAGCTCTAGTTCTAGTGAAGATAATGATTATACCTTTAGTGAACTACAAAATGCCTTTAATGATTTAGCAAATGAATTTCAATGCATGAGCTCCAAATATAAGAAAATCATTGCTAAATCAAAAATAGAAAATGAAGCCTTGATAAATGCTAAGCTAGAATTTGAAAAGAAATTAGAAGAGGCTAACTTAGAAATAAATGAGTTGAATAAAAAGAATACAAATTTGCATAACTCATTTATTAGGTTCATATGGGTCAACAAAAATTAGATCACATGTTAGAGACTCAAAGAGCTTTCTTTGATAAAGATGGGTTAGGTTATAATGCAAATCAAAAAGAAACTCATCTTAGGAATTTCTTAGTGAGCAAAAATTATATGCATGATACATCTCTCACATGCTCACTATGCAATAGAATAGGACACTTTTCACAAGCATGCACATATAGAAAAACCACATTTAGAGGAAGAGTTGTTAGAAAGATGTGGATGCCAAAGCATGCAATAAATAATGATGAATTGTGCTTAAAATGGATCCCTAAGGGATCTAAAATTGTGAACACTAACTCTCATGGACCCAAGAAAATTTGGGTACCAAAGCATACTTGAATTTGTTTGTTATAGGAGTGTTGGAGCATGGGAATATAATGAAACAATGCAGTTTAAATGCTCAACACATCCCATGGAGTTTGCTTGTGCCAATAAGAAAAAGGAAAAGCTTGAGGATCTATCTTTGACAAGATCACAACAATTCTTCAAAGGATAGTTCAAGGTGGACTCAACACATCAAGGCAAAGCATTCTCTAGCAAATGAGTTTTGTAAGTTTAATTCTTTACTCCTTAAAATTTTATTTGATTATTTGTGCTATGATGAGAAATTTGGTTATTGGATCATGATGCATTGTGATTGAGCAAAAAGCATGATAATTGATTGTTGAGTGCTTGATGAATAGTGCTTGATGTATTGAATGAAAAGCATGATTTGTGACTTTGAAATGATTATTGGATTTCTGCATTTTGAGCAAGTTTTCTATGTGTTGACAATGTATTTACTTGCCTCAAATTGCCAAATATGTCATATATGCAAAATGCCATGTCATGAGCAATATTGAAGAACTTGTATGTTGGAAATCATGACATGTTGTTCACAAGATGTATGATTTGATGATATATGTGCTTAAAACCTATGTGAACAAGTTTGTTTTGACATATTTGTAGTTTCCAATGCTTTAGCTCTGTCAAAATATGCTTAACTCTCAAAATGACATCCTTTGAGGCCAAAAATGCATTTTATTGTGTAAATTCTTCCAAAATTGCAAAATCTTTTGTAAAATGGTTTTTCATTCATGTTTTCCATTCATACAAGTCCAAAATCATATTTTACAAATGTTTAAACCTTTACTTGGACTTAAATTACTCAAAAAAAAGTTTGGACACCTCAAAGGTTGAATTTTCTGTCAAAAACTGCAGAAACAGGATGAGGGATCGATCCCTTAGCAAGTAGGATCGATCCCCCTTGAACAGAATGTAGGAAATCTACATTCTGGAGTTAAGGGATCGATCCCCCTCCTTAAGGGATCGATCCCCCCAGGCCAAAATGGCTTTTTTGCACTTTTTCAACCGAATTTGAGAAGGATTTTTCACTTTCTTGATATCTTCTTTCTTCTCAACTTAAAATCCAGTATTTTAACTTCTTTTTGATGATCTTTAAACTATGAAAATTCATTTTTCATTGATATCATGCCTCAACTTCATCAATTAATATCATTTCCAACAAATGGTATCACTTTCAACAATCAATATCATTTTTATTGAACTCACAAGTGCAAAATTAGTTTTCTCATTGAAAATGGTCATGAATTACATAAATCTTGAAATAATCTTGAAACATACTTTCAATGAATGCTTAAACATAATTTTGGGAAATATTTCAAGAATTTATGGATATATTTGAGAGTTTGTTGAACTTGTGCATCACGAATATTGATCATTCCTTTTGTTCATCTTAGTCAAGCATGCTTATAGGATTAAATCTCTTAGCTTGACTCAACTACTCCACACTAGGTTTCATGATAATTATAAATCTAGTGGAAGAATAATTAAAACTTGACCTTAAGAATTGATTTCAAATGTAAACTCAACAATTGGTAATGGTCATTGGCATATAATTTGTGATGGTAAATGGATCCTAAATGTTCAAATGCATGGAACTTAATCATCCATGTACTTAAATTTTTCTTGTGGCCAAACTATTATGGAACTTGAGCATTAATGACAACACAAACAATTGATAAACATGCATAGATTCTTGATTGTTTTGATGATGAACATGCATGTTTGCTTAAGTTGAATCAATAATCATGCCTATGAGATGAGAATAGTTAATTCATGATATTATGTGCTTAATCTCACTCATAGCTTATGGATTTTGATGATAAAATACATTTTAGCTTGATAATATTGATTCACTTAGGTGAAGCCATTTTAGTTAAAATAGCATATACCCTCTAGAACATTAAATGATAATAACAACTAGGGATATGGCTCTTAATTGATTAAAATGGTAATTTTGAATCTTTCCTTGCTCATAATTGGTTAAGGACTTGAATTGGAAAATGAGCATAGGACTTTTGTGCTTGAAACCATGGAAGAAAATGTGTTTGCTTGAATTCCTTGATTTTTTGAATCTTCCATATGGTATAAATTTGTGAATATGAATATGGATTAATCTTTATAGTGGACTAATGATTAATTGATCCATATGCATATTTGATGATATGTGTTGTGTTCTTGCATATTTAGAATGATTATTTTCTTAACATGAACACACTACACATAAATATTGGATTCATGCAAAATGACTAAGTCAACCATTAGTAACAATTGGTATTTAGATTGAAATAACAATTAACATCATTGGCAACCATATTTTCAATAATTAGTAAGCCAAATCTAAATTGCCAATTGGTATGAGCTTTAAATTGACAATTCTTCTTGTGCTCTTTAGTTTGAAATGCCAAATAGAGAAGAATTCATTTAGGATATTTTTGCATGAAACTCTTGTGTGCTAGAATTTGTAGTTAATTGCTATATGTCTTGATTCTATGCACACTGTTGCTTGAGCGTGATTTATGAGCTCATGCATATCATATGTCACCTAATTTCAGCTCATAATCATGATGTATTGCCATGCACCTTAGTTGGACTTTAGAAAGAACAATTAATATACTTAGGTACTTGCTTAATTTCTTACCAATTGAGAACTTATTGCAAAATTATTTATCAACAATTGGTATAGGATCATAAGTCATATTCATTGCATATGATATGTTATGTTATATATCTTAATTCTAGGCACAATATTTCTTAAAAATGATTTATGAGCACATGCATATGATATGTTATATAATTTTAGCTCATAATCATGATGTATTGACATGCACCTTAGTTGGACTTTAGAGAACAATTAATATACTTATGTGCTTAATAGAATTGAAATGAGCAAGTCATAGACCTTAGTAGATATTTATACTCAACTTGCTTCATTTCTTACCAATTGTGAACTTCTTGCAAAATTATTTATAAACAATTGGTATAGGATCATAAGTCATATTTATTGCATGAATATTTCATACTCTTTGTGAATATTGACTTATTTATTTGTGCTATGAGTCCCATGTACTAACATGTTTCTTGTTGGATGGAGCATTTTTATTTGTTCTCACATAGCCATAATTTTAGGGGGAGCATATTTTTTTTATTATTTTTCCTTCTTTTTGCTATGACAAAAAGGGGGAGAGATAGATATTAAAAGGATGAGATATTAAGGGGGAGAGATAATGAGGGAGAGATATTAAGTTTTTGAAAACCCATGCTTATATTAAAGGAGAGCTTTATAAAATCCTGCTTTATTTGAGGGGGAGTATTTTATGAAAGAATTTTCAAAGCAAATTTACATTAAGTTTTGTCATATCAAAAAGGGGGAGATTGTTAGCTTTAAATTGCAATATATATTTTGAAATGACAAAAACTTAAGTAAACTTTAATATTTTAATTCATATTATAAATTTGCCTTATCACACATGATTTTCTCAATACATTTCAAGTGTTCATATCAAACATTAAGACCATGATTTAATGATGCATACTCTTATTGGTCTTAACACTTTATAAATGTTTTGAATATTTTAGAAAATCACTTGATGATTTCTTGGACAATATTTTTATTTGAGAAAGTCAAGAAAAACTCCCTTAAAGCTTATAAATGTTTTGGGTTGAATTAGGATCAAAGGTCATATCATTTCTAACCCAAAAGTGCAGGAAAAATGCCCTCTGGAAGAAAAGGATCGATCCCCACTGTAGCAGGATCGATCCCTTTTTGGCAGAAAGTCTTCCCAAGGTCCCTGAAGCCCAGAATCAAGATTCTGGACAAAAGGGATCGATCCCCTATGGAAAGGGATCGATCCTTTTGCTCGAAAATAGCCTATAACGGCTAGTTTTTGTGAGACAATGGTAATATCCGAGATTTGGCTCCACCCAACGGCTAGAATACATCTAAGGGACTATAAATAGAGGCCTAGAAGCTAAAGGAAGCAAGAGGAACTACTCAATCAACTCCAATACTCATTTTCCTCAAATCCTCAAGCCTCAACAACAAATCAAAAGCTACAAAGTCTTCATCTTCCATCACTCTCATATTCCTTGTATAGAATAGCACAAATATTGTATAGGCTTTTTCCTTGTGCTTAATCTTCGTAATCATTTGCCTACTTAGAGGCCTTCTTTGATTACACCTATTGTAAACCAATTCATTCCTTGTAAAAAGGGGAGGTTTCTCCTTAGCCTAAGAAAAATAGGGAGGTTACTCTTTAGCCTAAGAAAAAGAGAGAGGTTTCTCTTGAGCCTAGAAAAAGAGAGGTTTCTCTTGAGCCTTTAAAAAGAGGGATTGTAAAGACAAATTCAAGTTAGTGAATTTGGGGAAAATCCTTGGGAGCGTCTCAAGGTAGAGGACGTAGGCAAGGTTGCCGAACCTCTATAAATCACTTGTGTACATTTCTCTATCCTTACTCTCTTCACTTATTTGCAATTATATTTGTGTTTATTGCTTTGAATTTATATTGCATAATTGAGTAGCCTAGAGAACTTAAAAAATATCAATATAGGCTAGAAAATTTAGAGGAATCGAAAAACGAACTTAAGGTTAGCGAAAAACCGATTCACCCCCCTCTCAGTATTGCCTATAAGAGCCAACAGTTATAATGTAGTCTAAGTGTTCATGGATGAATGTTGTGAGATGTATGATCTTAATATATTATTGTTGATTAAGTATCTAAGATTTTCTAAGCATATTGCCATGATTATTATTTTTTTTGATAAGATGCACACTATTTTGTTAAATATAATATTCTATTGATAGACTAAAACTTAAGTCCATAATTGCTTGATATTACCATTTCCACTTATATAGGTAAACTTAATTAGAAATGTAATTATAAGTATTTCAACACTTTATTTACGTGTTAGGAGTTCATTAATAGTACTAACTTAACCTCCCGCCTATGGTTTCAAGCACTTCACTATATGGGGAAGTATTTATTTAATTAACTATTGGTAGCCACATTCAAATGATGTTATTGGTCTTATTAAAACTTAAGACTTAATTCTCAATTAAACGTTGAGTTGAGACTCCATCATGTGTGACTCAACTAACTAGGTTTGAATCTCTTCCCCTTTGAAAATTTTAGACATCATGTCCTTTACAATTCCTTTTGTCTAAAGATTTGTAAAGTTTTCTTTTATAGACAAAATATATTGTGCTCATCAAATACATAGTTATGCTTTAATAAATTTGTCTACATTTCCAATGTATATGTTGCTTTAGAATTAGAAAGAAATTTGATATGAACTATGAAATTAAGAAGAACTAAATTCATGATAGAAACCTTAAGGCATTTAGTAACATACTTGACGTTAAGAAATTAATCAGACACCTTTGTATCGATACACATTCAAGGAGGTTTGGTACTTTAACCTTTGTATCGATACACACTCAAGAGGTTTCGACACTTCAGTTGTCTCTTTGAAGTAAATGTCATTGTATACGTACATGACCATGCAATGTTCACACACACACTTTAATGATTTGGCATACTCATTTATCTGTAAATAACCCAAGATTCACAATTTGATTTAAAACTTATATGAACATCTACACTAATTCAAACTTATATCCAATGCTTTACATTCAGTTTACATCCCAAATAAGTTTTTACATACCAAATAGTACTGTACATAAAACGGTCTGAATATATAAAGGTAAACTCGTATACCTCAACGGAAAACAAATAGATGCCTGAGGGATACTAAAAGTAAAGATCCTCTCAAGCAAATAAAGAAATCTATTGTAGATAATTTGGAAGGAAAATAAGGGGGTGAGCTTACGTCCAGTAAGAAATATTTATAAAAGAGTTGAGACTAAGCATATCTATATGCAATTATCTTAAGAACATGCTCTTTCACACGGAAACCAACGATCACACATTCTTTTGCATGATATCGGAAAGGATACTATAGTGGGTTAGATAGCTAGGTTGAGTACAGAAGGATGCTTTAAAGCACCTCGTTTGTCCCGGTATCTAATTCCAACTATAGGGAATTCATTAAAGCTTATTCAATCACAAAGTTTAGTAGATATTTAGAAATAATTTTCATTATGCAATTCATAAATCATTCAAATAACTAGTTCCAAAACACTTCGTAAACAAAAAAATAACCACTTTCAATAAACAGTACAGAGATCATAAAACATACTTTACAGATATATCGAAAATAGTAGTAAATGAAGTTTGGGAGTGCCTAGATTGACCAAGGATTTACCACCCCAGTAAAACAATACAATGGAGACTAAGTTTCACCTAATAGACTCATGCAATATAAATATCCTCATAACGAACGACATATGGCCATAGTCAAAAGATCCATAGTGTACACCAGCCAGGTGACATCTGTAGGCGCTGAAGATGTGGTTAAGGTCTAATAGCAATAGTTCACACACACAGAGGGCATGTACTAGCAGGTAGCTATGGGGCCAATAGTCTCAAAACAGTTTATAAATCATTTCAAAATTGTTTACGGAGATCAATTCAGCAAATCATATCTTCAGTCAGTTCATAAAGCGTTAAAGTCAGAAAATCACTATACTTGAAGAATCAAAATTCACCAAATATTATCAGTCCAATAACCAATGCTCAAAATATTTTATTTGCATATAACAAAAATATATATGGAAACATGAATGTATAATGAAACTTGTAAAAACTAATAAAGATCCCTTTAAAAACTGAATTGCAAATTTGGCATGCATTTATAACATTTAGAAGCTTTAACCCCAAAAACATGTTTTCACTTCCTTTTTACTTATAAAACCACACCAAGTGATGAATTTGGAGGTATAGGTTCATTTAAGAAAATTTCGACAGCATAACAATACTACCTATCCTAACCTCCCTACACGAAAACATAGTTTATATTCCACAATACCAGTTTCACAATTCAACCAAATAATCAAGTTCAATCTCATAAAAGCTCATTTTCAATATTCTCAATGCTACATAGTATCCTTACGCCTTCTAGATATATTCTTTACCACTCAGATTCTCGCAATGTTACCCGTTAGCACTAATATCACCTACAAGCTTTTGAGCTGCAATGAACCACAAAAACACACAGTTAATTCACTTTACTTTAGTTATAAAGAATGTTTAACTTATTGAGGCCTATCACATTGCCTAGTGTAGTCCTAAATTCAGTCTACTTCATACTAGTGCTAACACTGCAATTACCGTTAAAACACCTTCATTCTCAATTCTGATTTCACCTACAGTCTTGTATTAATTTATACATTATTCTAGAACCCAAAACACATTAAATTGAGCACTCTTTCACTGTCCCCTTCTCATGGCCGAATATGCTTCCTCTGCTTACACAACTCATTTCTTCAATTTAGGCCTAAATTCATGTTCTATACTTGTTCTACATCAATTCTACATCAAATTCACATTGAATTACATCATGTCCATGCATGATGAATGGTGGATGAAATCCTATAGTGGTGAATTTCACGGTTTCAATTCAATTTAAGTGTGAATACAAGCTTAAACACATTAAACACATAACAAGGAATCATAAAACCATAAGAATTACAAGCTTTCTCCCATTTCTTACCTTGGTTGAAACTTGAAGAATGTCCCACACTATGCAAATGGCCACTTTAAGGCTTGATTTGGGTACCAGTTGTAGAGCTCTGAAAATTAGACAAGGTTGGTGAAGGAAATTTTCAGTTTTGGTATGTTTTTTTAAGGTTTTCAAGAGCTTTCTCTCTCTTCACAAGCTTTCAAAAATGAAGGAGTGAGAAGATGAAGAAGGAGCTGGCCAAAGGATGAAGAAATGTGTGGAATTTTCTAATTTTTAAATATCTTTTATGGCAAATTACAAAAATGCCCTTATACTTAACAAAATTTTCAATTTTGCCCTTCACGATTTGACTTCGTTTAAAACAGTCAGATTAACCTTCAAATTATCTCATTCAATCATAAAAACACCTCTATTTAATATTTTCTAATCTTTGGTTGAGCTTTTATTTGGGTTTGACTAACCATTTGGGCGAAATTACTGAAATAGCCCTAACTGTTGAATCGCGTAATTTTTTACTATTTCGTGTAATTTATTCTATCAATCCACTGACCTAAAACTTATCAAATGAGGATTTACATATGACTGTCAGTTGGTCAAAAGTCAACTCAGTTTGACCATTATTCACGAAAATTCTAATTGCCTATGGACTTAACCGTCATTTCTAAAATTGTTGCACACTTTTTGAAACATGCATAAACAATTGAGTTTGAGGTGTAGATTCTTACCATCACAATATTTGGCTCTAAATATCAAGTCTGTCGAGTTCACCTCCATCGAGCCACTAGAAAACTAATGGAGTCCACCATCCAGTTCTCTTTCATACCTACAAATCAAATTACATTGGAATAGTTGTGACACATCTATCATTCTTAATTTCGTGAATATTGAATAATAGTAATAAAAAATGTGGATCTCACTGCTTGAATATTGCATGATTAGTATAGAAAGAATTCAAAATAGGAAGACTCTAGGTTAAAAAGAATTAAAAATTGATTCACCTCTCCTCTCGATTTAATGGTTAGCGAATAGTATACCTGACTTTTAGCTTTTGATAGTGTATGTTCACTATCAAAATAAACTTATGTATGACATTTGCTTAGATCCTAAAAGAATTTATTACTAAGTTTGCTTGATTCATTGCTTGTAATATACAATGTTAAAATTTCGTAAAAAAGTAAAATACATTTTATTTTTTACCCACTAACCATAATAATTAATATATTTGTGGATTAACTTTAATGTCATGTTGACATCAATATTAATGGTGATTCCACTTTTTTAAAATCCTCTAAAGATTGTTCAAATTAAAATCGTTGCACTATAGAAGAAAAATGAGAGTTATTTCTAGGAAAGAGTTTGTTTTGTGTCTTTCGAAAAACAAAGGAAGAATATTTAAAGACAAATAAATGTCTATTTCATTTGAATAGATATAATTGTTCAAACATTATTATATGTTCGCGTAGAGGCAAGAAATAATTAACTTTCGCTTATTTCAAAAAGTAAATTTAAAATTAAAATAACAAATTAATTATTTAATTTTTAATTAAATTTAAAATTAAAATAATAATTTAATTAAGGGTAAATTTCACTAAGGTTCTTAAGGTTTTATTATAATTTAACTTTAATCCATTAGTTTGAGAAAGGCTTAATACTCAAATATATTCTCCACGTTTGTTACAAATTAGAATTAAGTCCTCAACGTTTAATTGCATGAAAATCAATCCTAAACGTTTCAAAATAACAAAATTAAGAACATTTTTGTTAACTTCCTCTAATGCCGTTAAGTTTTATTATTGTGCAAGAATAACGGAAAATTAAAGAATTTAACAGATAAAAACAGTGAGCTTTCATGGCGAAGAACTGCTGTAAAAGTTTGTAAACATAAATAATATATATACTTACAAGATTTGAGGGTGGACAGTTGGATTCTTGGTACTTGAGAATGTGATATTATTAAATCAAGTTTAGTAATTGACCCATATATTTTAAAATCATTTGTGATTTTAAACCAAAATATTCATTTTCAAAATTAATGTATTGAAGTTGAATTGTCAAAAAGCCTTAAGAACTTCAATGTAATTTACACTTTAATTAATTCAAGATCAATCAAATCTCGAAAAGCCTGGTTAGTCCATGATCCAATCATGCACTTAAGCATTTTTATGGAACTAAATAAGACTTGCACTGCTCTTCATTTAAAAGACTTTATTTTACTTTTTCTTCGTTATGAGATTGATGCCCACACTTTTATTGTTGAAATGTAATAGTGATCTAACAATCCAATTTTGGGAAAGCTGGAGAATCACATTTTCAGATTTAGATAGTTGATTTAGTCAAACGGAGCATGATCGATCGAGCTGTTCATCCCGGCTTTCGTGCTGGAGGGAAAATAACAAAGATGCGTGTTGTAAGGAATTGTATAAAGAAATCAATCCAATCGCCAGTTTGCACCCAATAATTTTCCTGCTCTTTTCAGCAATAGCTGTCATGTAGTTGCTTGCACACTATGACTATTTATATTTAAATTATAATTATTAAAAGGTAAACATAGAACACTTTATATTTAAAATTAATAATTTTATATATAATTTTACAGTTAATTTCTTCTTTCTTTTTCTTTTTTCCATTTTCGTCCTTTTTACAAACCAAAAAGAAAAAAGTGTGGCTTCATTTTCATTTTCATTTTCTTTTTTTCTTTCTTTTCATCCTATAAAACGTAGTGTATATTAGTGATTAAAGCCGTCGATTTGTTTTCAAGGGATCAACGAAGAACTTGTTTTAAGTCAACATTTAATGAGTTCGCCTCACTGGAAAAATATCATATTTCTGAGCATAGATGAGCTGACCACCGCATTGTAATATTTTTCTAGCCCAAAGAAGCATGACTAGTTTTGGTCGAAATGGAGGTGTCTCTGCATTTTGAACATTAAAGTGAAAGTTCTATGAAAGCTTCTAGAGCACAGATCTAAGACGTGGCTTAGGGTCAATTTGGCTCAGTTGAAAATTTTATAAAATAAATGTTGTTTAAATAGAACTGTTCTAAAAGTGTTGCCAAGTGAAGTTTAATCTAATTTTTGACAAACTAAATCTAGAATTATGATAAAATGTTGAAAATTATTCAATATAATTTTTGTATATTTTTAAAAAATAAAAAATAAAATAATAAACTTTATTGAATCAAATTACAAGTTTTTAGATGAAACAAATAAATTAGAATAAAAAATACTTTTTAATTAAAATAATAAAACAAATTAAATTAATATAAAAATTAAAAAATCTATAAAATAATGTGAGATAAAACCCTTTTATAATTTTATGAATTATTGAAGAGTAAAATTATATGGGCTGGACTGAGTCCTGATTCAGACGCAATAAATGGAGAAAGCCCAAAAGAAACATGCCCGTCTGACCAATCTAAAAAAGACACGTGGCATGTGGACCTAAAAAATGCACTAGGAGGGCATGTGGCGTCGCGAAGGAGTGTCATGTGTCAGCATAAGGCTGAGTCCAAGCTGAGTCCTTGGACTCAGCCACCCAAGGGGCCAGTGGCAGAGTCCTTCGACTCAGCACCCAATGAATTGCCTGCTCTTTTCAACATAAGCTGTCATGTAGTTGCTTGCATACTATGACCATTTATATTTAAATAATAATTATTAAAAGGGGTCGATGTTGAACTTGTTTTAAGTCAACACTTAATGAGTTGGCCTCACTAAATTTCTGAGCATAGATGAGCTGACCACGGCGTTGTAATATTTTTCTAGCCCAAAGAAGCACGACTAGTTTTGGTCGAAATGGAGTAGTCTGCATTTTGAACATTAAAGTGAACGTTCTATGAAAGCTCCTAGAGCACAGATTTAAGACGTGGCTACGGGCCAATTTGGCTCAGTTGAAAATTTTATAAAAAAAAATGCTTTTTTAAATAAAACTGTTCTAAAAGTATTATTAAGAGAAATTAATCTAATTTTTGACAAATTAAATCTATAATTATAATAAAACGTTGAAAATTATTTAATATAATTTTTTTATATTTTTAATAAATAAAAAATAAAATAATAAACTTTATTAAACCAAATTAAAAGTTTTTAAGTGAAACAAATAAATAGAATAAAAAAATACTTTTTTCTAATTTAAATAATAAAACAAATGATATTAATATAAAAAATATAAAAATAAATAAATTAATGTGAGATAAATGCTATTTATAATTTTTTGAATTATTGAAGATTAAATTGAAAATATAAAAAAAATTACAAACACATTATTAAAAGGATAATTATTTTGTACACCGTCACTGGAGATTTTTGATTTCATAAATGAGATTAGGATGATGATATATGTTTTATTTTATTTATTTTTTATTTTTTTAATATTATAAAAGACATATGTCATCATCATAACTTCATTTGTGAAGTAAAAAAACTCCACTAACGTTGTATAGAATAATTATCCTAATAAAAATTAGAACTTTTTAATGAATTTTTTATTTATAACTTTATCAAAAAAAATTCAAATCTTTATCAAAAAAAATTCAAATCTTCCCCCAAATGATAAAAATTTTAAATTTTGAAAGCGAAACAATAACTTCTACTTCTACGTTAGATAAGTTTTGCATAACTTGGGCTAAACATGCGCTAAATGCTGGTTGTTTTTTGCTTATAAATTCGAAAATTTAGGTGCTACAATAAAATAAAGTCATTAATCTCATTTATGTATGTGCAATTGGATACTTAATTAAATATATCATTTAAAAAGGAAACTTAAAGTTGACTAAAATTTAATTCTTCAAATAATTTCATTAACACTTATGTTTTATTTTTAAATTTCAACCCATGGAAATTCCTATGATGTTCCCATTTCCAAGCATAAATTAAACGTTCTTCCATGTATCAAATTTACCTTTTCTTTAATTTAACTTTATCATTAATCCTTATTCATTACCGTAGTAGTTTTAAAATCATTATGTAATAAAATCATCCCCAACGTTACTGCATTTTCCCCTTACGGCCGTGAGCCTCCTTCACCATATTCTTATAGTTTCACTCTTTAATTAATTCCAATTTCCATAACCTTCTTCTATTCACTTAAGATTTACATCAAACACTTCAAATTCATTAATTGTCATCATTCTCATTCAGCATAGACCATGACCGAATGGTACCAAAGCTCACGCCATCTCCCCTGTTTTGACAAATTTTCATTCCATCCAAGTTCCCAACAGATTCCACTCATCATTTCACTATAAATTCCTACTCAAAACACATTAAATTCCCATAATTTCACTTTTTCGTTTCCTAGCCGAGACCCCTTTTCCTCTAATTTCCTTTCATGACTGAACTACCAAGAAGAACTTATTCATAATTCTAATTCAATCCAAGGCTTAAAACACTTCTTTCATACTCAGAACAAGTAGACAGCATGGCCAAAGTTAAAGAAACATCACCCTATCGTCTGACTTGCTTCAGCCGAACAGTGCAGTAGCCATTTCCAGCTTCCCACGTTGGTTTCTGCTCACCATATCCTAGCTTCAACCAGCTCTAAGGATGGGGAAGAAAGTTTATTAAAGGTACTTAGTGTTTTGGTGAGGAATCATAGTGAATTTATTGGGCATACCTGAGAAAAACGTGAGGAATTTTTGGAAGGAATGGACAGAATCGGGCAATAGCAGAAACAAAACAAGAAAGTCGGTGGAGAAGCTGAATTTTGGTTGAATTTGGTCTTCTTTATTATTGTCTCATCCAATGAAAATCTGCCATGTGTCAAATAACCAAATTTCCCCATTAATTCTTCATTATTTACACTAATGCCACATAAAATATCTTAGCATTTACAATTTTTAGATTTTTAATTTCAATTTAATTAAATTTAATTAATTTTGATCAATTCTGATCAACTTTGACTAATTTGACTGGCTCTCATGTTAAATAACTATAATATCCTTGCATAATTCCAATAATTCCATTTATGTCCTATCATAATTTAATATTTTTAAAATTCAAATTTAAAATTTTTTTATTATTTCTCATATATTTATGTTAATTACGGTTAATTATTGACCTCAAAATGGTTTGACCTAGTGTGGATAGTAAAATTATCAAACTACCCCTATATGATTGCTTTTAGTTCTATTCGCTATCGTTAGCACTTTCGCGTAATTCGACTCACGGGTTGGATTCATGTAAAACTTCTTTGACAGTCTGTGGGTCCAAAATCAATTTGGTTTGACTGTTATTTAAAAAAGTTCGTTCGAGGTATGGACACGATCGTTATTTTCAAATTTGTTTCTCGCTTTTCAAAATACACTCAAACAGAGTGTTTTGAAGATACAGATTCTTGCTATATTCATATTTCACCTCTTTTATCATCATTCTAAGGTCTAACTTCGATCTGGACAGGAAAAGTCTTGGCAGGCCCTCACCGAGAACCCTCCTGAACCTTATCGAACAAACCCTTCATTAAATATTTAAAAATAAATTTCTTTTTTTAAATTCCTACACTTTATAGCTTATATCAAATACAAGAAAATTGGGATTATCACACCTAGATATTGGAGTAATGGTCTTTGCTACTTTCGATTATCGTTCTAAGCCTTCCATTCTCTTTGTATCCGTTAGGTAAATAATCTGTCCATTCAAAAAGAGACTTTGATTCAAAATTATAAAAAAATATTTATAACTTATAAAATTTTAAAATAATTAACACTCGACTAACAAAATCCATCCGACTTGAACCGAACCAAACTCGAAATTAACCGAACCAGAAAATAATTGAACCTGAAACAAAATTAAATTCTAAAAAACTTGAACTCGAAATTATATGTATCCAAAAAACAAGAATTCAAAAAAAAAAGAAAAACTCAAACCCCAAAATAATCCAAAACTTGAAAACAACATGAATCAAACCAATTCGTTTGCCACCTTTTTTTTTTTTTGGTCTTTGACCTCCCGATATCCGTTTTATGTAACTACTCCGAAATCAAAAAACTATCAGACCACATGAAAGTAAGACGCCAAGACGCCCCTCCCAACATGGTTGCCACCTCTATTTATTATGGAGAAAGAGATTCTATATTTCTAAAAAAAAAAAGTTAACATGATGCGAATTTGCAGCCTTGCGACCCATGCCACATAGACCGGCTAAACGGATTGGATTGCCAAGATATGCGCTCTATTTGTTGTATGCGGGTTCAGCGAATGATATTCATGTCTTTGACACAGCTTCATATATCACACTATTTATAGCTAATTTGGAAAATCCTATTTGGCATTGGACTTCGTGAAAATAACTAAAAATGAAATCAAAACAAAAAACGGTTCAATACATAAGAAAACATCAAATTTTCGTATGCACTGCCAAGCTTACAAGAAAACCTAATAAAGCCCCCGCTACAACTTCAACCTCTGTGTGTCCAATCGATTCTTTTAATGGGGTTGGAAAATTGGCATTATTTTCTGAACCTTCGTAATCATCGGCTGCTAACTCAAAAGATGCCACTGCCTCATTAGTTTGCCCTATTTTTTTGTCCGATGCAACTAAAAGGGGAACAGTTGCAGATTTTGATGTTAATGAGCTCGATTTCTTTGATAACAGAGGACCAATTCTCTCAGTATTTACGCTGGATGCGGTTTCTTCTCGAGAATCAATCAAATTATCTCTATCCTTAGAGACAACTGAGTTGATCTGTCTCCTGGATAACAATATATTTAGTGCTTTAGCATGATTCCCAACTTCTCTTCTCACCCCCTACAAAAGCAACATTTATGTCTCTGAGTTTTACTTCACATTCAACCAAAGTGTCCAAGACACTGGTGGTATTTAAGACATGTAAGAAGCTAAAGCAAGGATCGTACTTTTTAAAACATTGATTAAGTATATGTTGGGAAGCGGTGTACATAAAGCTTTCTTATAGACAACGAATAGAACAAGGCATTATGAGGTTTCCACTAAATTGATATGCCTCTTTCTATAAGCATTAAACTAAAAGAAAGCAGGATCTGTAAATCAAACAGGAAATAAAATATAGAATTGCAAAATAAAAGCTGCATAGAGGACTACACTATCAATAAATGAATAAATAAATAAATATATGCGTGTGTACATTGAACATATATGTACAATATTTATGTATATCAAGCAGCGGTGGCCACACATTGCCGCAATATTACAGTTGAACTTATCCTCCTAGCAAAACTTTATTGCTTTACTTTTGCACCCTTAAAACACAGCTTGATTCAGAACAACAAAATGCGAGTGTGATTGTGGTTGTGATTGTCTCAAGCAATCAAACTTACTAAGTGTGACTAATAAGGAACCCTGAATTTTAGTTATTTATTTTCTTCATTTTTTTATTCTATCTTTCCTATTTTCTTAAGAATTTCGGATGTAGATTTAGTTAGCAGAAAATGCATCCTCACATTAGAAATAATGTTAGAGGATTAGTGTAACCTGAACTTTATATTCAACTCCAGATTTACTCTTCGAAAATCATTGGCTTAAATAACTAAAATTTGCAAAATTCTCGATTTAGGTGTAGGAACCCAAGCTTTTGTATGGACAAGTCCGAGAGCCCTACAATAGCGCGCACCTACCTAGGAATGTTGGAGACATCGTCCATGGACAAGTTATGACCTCGGGTAAGGTTCCTAATTTGCCCTTATTCCGAGAATTTGGCAAAATCGGGCTAAAAAGCCCAACTGAGAATTTAATGCGTGAAATTTAGTTAATAAATACATTTAAATACTTCGTAGCAATATATTAACAAATACAAGTTCTGAAATTTAAAAGAAAATGATAGGGAATTTTACCTTATTAGTACAATATATATTAAAAAACCTTTAATAGATGAATTTAAATTTTAATTACTACAAAATAATATTAATCTTGTAGGTTTATAAATTAAGAGAATTTAGAGTCTAAAATCCCAATACATGAATATGGTAGAATTATTAGAAGTATACATTTAATAGGCTTTAGTATAATTAAAGCCTTATTTTATTTAATAAAAACAAGAGCCAATTTAATTAAGAAAAAGCCTAACTTTCTTTCTCACCCCTTTGCAAAATCGACACCTTAAACCTCTTCATCCCCAATTCAGCAAACCCTAAAATTTCATAGGAGAAGGAAGAATATAAGTTTAACTAGCCCTCTCCCCAAACCGATTCTTGCCTCTCTACTCTCTAAAACTTTCTCCTATCACGTGTGGCATGCAATTTTCCCTCTTCTCATTCTTCTTCATCTCGGTTTTGAAGGGAAAGTCAAAGAGAGCTACAGATTGAAGGGAATCGAGAACGAAGAGAAGATTCTTGTCAGGTGATGAAGCAATTGTGTCGAGGAGTGTAGATGGCGCATGTAATGGCTTTGCATGTGTAAATTTCTTAAAAGGAGAGTGAAACCGAGAGAAGGAAAGAGCCTGAAGTTCAGCCAGAGCCTGAAGTTTGGCCAATGGTGTTCAAGGTAAGGAATGATCTACACTAAAGCTTCAAAAGAAATGAACCGTTGAAATCATGCTAATCATTTGGAGGATGATTAAAAGCTCAAATATGCTTCTAATTGAATGACTAATTTATTTATCATGTTTAATGTTTTTCGTTTAAGAGTTTCTTGCTTGAACTATAAAAAGTATCGATACATTTAGAAACTGTATTGATACCTCTTGTTTAAATATTGGCAAGCCTAATGGGTGTATCGATACTCGATTGTTACCCTAAGATAGTAGCTTCAAGCTTTGTGTTGGTATCAATACGCTACTGTTTACATATCAATACCCGTATTTAATGTGTAGGAATCTCTCATAGCATATCGATCTGTAGAATGAACGTGTTGATACTCTCGACTCCGGCTACACCCAACAGTCTGATATTTGTATCTACCAATGGGAAGAAATTCAAATGACCAACACCAACAGCCAAGAATTGTAGGAGTATAAAAAAGAAGCAGCAAAGAATTCAACAACTAAGAGCTAAAATTCCAAATCTATCATCACTTTCAAGCTTTTTGTTAATCTAGAGACAAAGATTCATTATACCATTCTTACTCTCAGTTTCTAATTCCTTCTTAAGAGTTAAATTTGTATTCATCCAACCTTTCTAGAGATTTTAAGAATACTACTTGTAAACCCATCTATGTATTATAAAGGGAAGTTAACCCTTGAGTGCATAATTGTAATGGGAGGACTGGGTAGTGCTATAGGTTTTCTCCTTGAGCCTTAAAAAGGGAGATGTGTGAAAGGTTTCTTCCTTGAGCCTGTAAAAAGGGTAGAGTTATAAGTTTTCTCTTTAAGTCTACAAAAGGGAGATGTAGTAAAGTTTATCCTTGAGCCTTGATAAAAAATAAAAAATAAAAAAGGTTACTTTTGAGCTTACAAAAAGAAGGCCCATTGTAAAGTCAACAATTCAATAGTGAATTTGGCAAATCCTTAAGAAGAGCTCAAGAGAGGATATAGGTTCGAGTGTTGAACCTCTATAAAATCCTTTGTATACATTTTTTCTATCCTTGCTCTTTTACTTTACTTGTTTCATTTATATGTTTTGTTGTTAAATGTTAAAATCATATGTTGAAAATAGTAGAGAAGTTAGAATAGAAAAACAATATTAAGTTTATTGCAAAATTGATGCACCCCTGTCTTGGTTTAGTTATTAAGCCAACAAAAATAAGTTGACTATTTAAAAAAAATTATCTTGATTTTTCAAAACAAACCTTATCTTTTATATATATTCTTCCCTTTCTTTTCCTATTGACAAGAGGAAAAAAACTAAGGAAAAAGAAAACATAAAGGAGAATAGAAAAAGAAAAAGAAATTAAACATAAGAAAAAATACAAGCTGAATATAATAATTTAAAATTTTACAAATTAAAAAATTGTAATACATACTAATAATTTTTATGTTTAAGAGCTAATTTTTTTTAAAGAATTGATTTAAAAAATTGATTATTTCCAAAAAAAAATGTTATTTTTGAAAAAATTTAATTGTTTTATAAAGTAATATTTTATCTAAACTATATTTTTTCTTTATTGAAAAAAAAAGGAAAAAAAGTGGGAAAATGAAAAAAATAATTTGAATTAACCAAGTAAGAAATGACCATTGTCATCTTATTAAAAGTTTATGATAATTTTTAAATGTAAATTTTGAGCGAAAAATATAAGTATCTATTACCTAATCAAATGGGATTAGAAATAATCCTTCCCTTTTGAAGAATATTGACTCATCTTATGTTAGGAGGATGACTAATCATCTTTGAAATCAAATCCTTCTTTTTTTATATGCACTAAACATAGGATAGAGATGATAATCATCCTCTTCTATCATTAATCCTATGCACCAAACATGGCTAATGTTTGGAGCATTGTGTTAATTGTTCTACATCATAAACCTATTGTTATGATTTAACAGTTAACATATGTTACTTTGAAGGGTTTTGGTCATGAATACTTGGACAACTTAGATGCCATACATTTAAAGCAATATGCTGCTCCAAAAAATAAGTTAAATCATCATCTTCATCATTATCATCGTTATCAGAGCCTTTATCCCAATGGATTGGGGAAAAAGTGAGTTAAATCATTGATGTAAAAACATAATGAGACTCCCCAGAATCTGAATGTTCAGTTTTTGCTGTGCAAATGCCAAGTAGAACATTGAGAGTTATGCTGGTTCCTTTAAATCAACGTTCTGACAGACTTGTGTATTTCATAAAACTAGAGTTTACAGTAACATATATTGCTATAGCCAAGCATCCACATTCTTCATTAAAAAGAAAATCAGTCAAAAAGATAAGATGAATGTCAAGTATGACAGAACTAAAACCTTGCAAAGCAAAACAGGCCACAACAGATAGCATATATAAAAAAAGTGTTCAAAATAAATCATAGAGGCAAAAACCATAACAGAGCATATGCATACCTGAGCATCATACATGACAAGGCCAGCATAGACCACCGTGAGCCCGAAAATCGAATCAGAGAAACCTCTGCCATATATATAAATATATATTATATAAAATTGCAATCGCAGAGGCATAAAAAAAACAATGGGTCTCTTTCAAAATGCAAGCAGACTGGGTTAGTCAAGAGCAATTACCTTTCAAGAGCAAGAGAAGTTGCAGTAGCCACGACAGACTGCCCATAAATAAGATAAGATGAGGGTAAAATCTTGAAATGGTAAAAAGGAAAAAAAAATTAAAGCAAATTAAAGAAATGAAGTGTTACCAACGAGAAAGAAAGGCAAAAGCAAAAGAGGCATTACGGAGGAATGGGTAGAAGGGAAGCCTCCAGCCTGAAAAGCAGTCTTGAAATCCAAATCTTTGCCATAAAGGACGAAAGAAGTAAATGGTTTTGAGAGCTGCCCAATTGCAGCCGACAAAGCAGCGGCCACCAGTACCTTGTTATGGGCGAGTTGAGCAATCTCGTCAAGGCCGATATTCACAAGGCAAGTGAATTTGCGTGGTTTTCTTGGAAATCTGGAAAGATTGCTTTCTCTTGGATGGTTTTTGGGGTAAGTAAAGGTTTGGAAGGAGGCATGAGATGGCAAACACTGCAGCACCATTTTTCTCGATAAAGATGCACACACCGTTATCCGAATCCCTTTCTTCGCTCCTGTCCAACTAGGGGCGTAAAACCGGCAGGCGCAGGGCCGCACGAATACGGGTCTAAACGAGTTAAGTCCGTTTAGGCCTATTTTTTAACAGATCAATTTTGATATGTTCTGTCTATTTTTAATGCGGATCGGACTTATCTACCGGTCAAATAGTTTTTAAATAAAAATAATAAAATAAAATAAATTTAAAAAAATTATTAAAATTCATATATAAATACAATTACAATTCACTTACAATATTTTAAAATAAATAATTACAATCTTGAAAAAACATAAATTTCTATTAAACATTAAACTCTTCCAACATCTTTTTTTCACTATCATACATATAATGTCATGGTTTGAATTTAAAATAAAATTACATGAATTCGTTTTTTTGCTAGAACACAATAAAATCATGTAATGTATTATTTTGTAAGAAATAAAAATACATTAATAATATAATTAAAAAACTAATTATATAAAAAATTAAAAAGGGCCTAAACGGGCCGGCCCACGAGTCAGCCCACAGGTTATGTGAACTGACCAACGAGGATTGTCGGCCAACGCGGGCCAATCCGACGGGCCTAAAAAATGGTAACCAGCCCTCAAAAAGCTCGCGGGTTTAACAGATCGACTCGTGGGCTTATGCCCGTTTTACACTCTTATGTTTAACACCAAACACTTGTTCTTTTTTTGTAATAATAATAATAATAATAATAATAATTAATTTTTATTCATGCGGTGAATAAATTAATTTTAATTATTTAAATTTATAAAAATATACAATAATATTATTTAATTTATATGTTTAAATTATAGAAAATTATTATTATGCAACATATTGTCAGTGAAAATTTTAAAATCCACAAACGATATTAAAATGATAACACATTCCTTCACTTTATTTATTTTTTATTTTTTTAATATTCATAAAGAGTATGTATCATCATCATAGCACCGCTTATAGAGTCCAAAAACTTTACTGATAGTATATTATATAATAATCTTATATAAAATACATATAATAAAGATATTCAATCATAAAAGAATTAAATATTTAATTAAAAATTTATAAAATTCAAAACATAAGATAAACAAATATTAAGAAAAATAAAAAAATGAAAACATTATAAATAATATTATTAAGCACATCAACAAATTGTTAAATAAAAATTAAAAGTATATTTTAAAAATTTTCAAGTGTTAGGCAACATTTTAAGGTATATTTTTATTATTGATCTAAATAATTATAATTATAGTTATGCATTTTATATATATAATGTACATATGCATTATTATATAAATATATATATATATATGTTGACTCTATAAGCTATACCGAGAGGGGGGTGAATCGGTTTTTCACTAACCTTAAGTTCGTTTTTCGGTTTCTCTAAATTCTCTAGCCTATATTGATATTTTCTAAGTTCTCTAGGCTACTCAATTATGCAATATAAATTCAAAACAATAAACACAAATATAATTGCAAATAAGTAAAGAGAGTAAGGATAGAGAAATGTACACAAGTGATTTATAGAGGTTCGGCAACCTTGCCTATGTCCTCTACCTTGAGACGCTCCCAAGGATTTCCCCAAATTCACTATCTTTGAATTTGTATTACACTCCCTCTTTTTCTAGGCAAAAGAGAAACCTCTCTCTTTTTCTTAGGCTAAAGAGAAACCTTCCTCTTTTTCTTAGGCTAAAGAGAAACCTCTCCTTTTACAAGGAATGTTTGTGTTTACAAGAGATGTAATCAAAGAAGACCTCTGGATAGGCAAGTGATTACAGAGATTAAGCACAAGAAAAAGCCTACAAAAGATTTGTGCTAAGCTATACAAGAAATATGTGAATGATGGAAGATGAAGACTTTGTAGCTCTTGATTTGTTGTTGAGGCTTGAGGATTTGAGGAAAAATGAGTATTGGAGTTGCTGAGTGGTTCCTCTTGCTTCCTTTAGCTTCTAAGCCTCTATTTATAGTCCCTTGGATGGTTTGTGGACGTTGGGTGGAGCCAAAACACGAATATGACCGTTGTCTCACAGAAACTAGACGTTATAGCCTTTTCTCGGGTAAAAGGATCGATCCCTTTCCATAGGGGATCGCTCCCAAGCTTCCAGATTTCTCATTCTGGGCTTGAGGACCATTTTGCCATGAAGGGATTGATCCCTTCCCTTAGAGGATCGATCCCATGCCTCCAGAAAGCTTTTTCGGCACCATTTTGGGTTAGAAATGATATAGCCTTTAATCCTAATTCAACCCAAAACATTTTGGCCTTTTTGTGGGAGTTTTTCTTGACTTTCTCTGATGAAAACATGTTCAAAAAATTCATTAAGTAATTTTCTAAAATGTTCAAAACATTTTATAAAGTATTAATGTCATGACCCGAAGACCAATGACGTCCACTTAACATGCACTTATCGTCTTTGAAAAATTACTAACCAATTTTTTTTCTTTTTCTTTTTCTACTTATGGTTTGTATTCGGTGTTAGTGCAGTATCTAGATCAAATCTTATCCTATTAATATTATTTCTTAAGCTATGTCATCCTTCTCAAGTGATTCTTATGAATTTAACCTTATTTACTATTTCAAATGAAACGAGTCGAAAATCTCCTCTTTGTATTTTATCAATTTCCCCAGGTAAAATTTCCTGCATTAAAACACATTTTAAATCACACGACATAGCCAACTGTTGTTTCTCCACAGTTCATACAATCAAGTATCTCAAGCTTCTCAAGAGTTTAACCATTAATAAGTTCACATCTATCACTTTATATATCATTAAAAATATACATGAGAACCCGGATCGGACTCGATAATCACCTAGACTCACATAATCATCTAGTGCGATCCAAAGCTATTTCCCATATACTTTCCTAGTACTGTGAAATTAAAGTACATATAACTATCAACTGATATACAAGTAGTATACCTCAAAAATGCAAAAGCTAGGCCCGGAGAACGCAGACGAGTACCACTACTAGGTATAATTCTCGGGAGCCTATACGAAGCCTGAGTCGGCTATCAACTCGTAAGATCTGTAGATGTTTAAATTAAGGGGTGAGCAAATCCACGGCTCAGTAAGTAGTTTAAATAAGTACATACTAGGCTCATATCGTAAAACACGATCATACATGTATGAGTTTTATAAAATGGCATGTATGCATTATATCAAGGTTTGCTACCAATTCGTATGTACACAGATTTCATAAGCTTATTCATGCTTTCATTCCATTCTTAAGCTCACAAAGTATCATTCTTTTTATCAGTATGGTTAAGTGTGAAAGAAGACAAACATTCAAATAGCACATGTTTTTATGGCATATATAAGTATAATTCAATGATTATACACATTCTCTGTCTTATGCATAAGATCTATTTCATCTATTGACATTCATCACATTCACAAATCACAATCATTTATTTATTGTCACAATAACCTACGATTCCTCATATTTCATCAAAACACGTGTAGCACTTAGCTCTCAAAGGATTCTAGAGGTGGCTCCCATAGTTTCCAAAGAACCTATGTAGCACGTAGGTCCCTTGAGTTCTCTAGAGGTGGCTCACACGGTACAAAGGTCAAGTCTTTACTCGGGTTGGCCTTTATGACACATACTTTCTACTATCTTATCAGAACTCGTGTAGTACTTAGCTCTCAAAGGATTCTAGAGGTGGCTCCCATAGTTTCCGAAGAACCTATGAAGCACGTAGGTCCCTTGAGTTCTCTAGAGGTGGCTCACATGGTACAAAGATCGAGTCTTTACTCGGGTTGGCCTTTATGACACATACTTTCTACTATCTTATCGGAACTCCTGTAACACTTAGCTCTCAAAGGATTCTAGAGGTGGCTCCCATAGTTTCCGAATAACCTATGTAGCACGTAGGTCCCTTTAGTTTCTAGAGGTGGCTCACACGGTACAAAGATAGAGTCTTTACTCGGGTTAGCCTTTATGACACAAACTTTCTACTATTTTATCGAAACTCGTGTAGCACTTAGCTCTCAAAGGATTCTAGAGGTGGCTCCCATAGTTTCCGAAGAACCTATGTAGCACGTAGGTCCCTTGAGTTCTCTAGAGGTGGCTCACACGGTACAAAGATCGAGTCTTTACTCGGGTTGGCCTTTTTCCTAGCTTTCAACACACACGACTAAGTACTAATTTAGGTCCAAGAACTCAATATTGGGAGCTATACATACCGCATACAAATCACATATGCATTCTCAAAGTATCACAATATACTAACATGCTCCCTCGGTGCGATTTAATTAATTCATATGCATTCCTAAAAATGCAAGCACCAAAAAGTATAAAATTTAAACATTCAACAACCGCGAACAAACTATAACACATAACATGCAATTCACGAGCAAGATTCCTTTCTAAACAACTACTATTCACGATCACATTATGTTCAATTTGTATTTTACCGTCCTTACTCATATAGTCTTACCCATAGTATTCCACCAACTTGAGGTAAATTTAGATTAGTGTTTTAATAAGTATTTATTCATCTCTTACGAGATGATACTAGCAAGGCTTATTTATCCCACTTACCTCGATGCTTGGTAGGTTACTTTTCCTTGATCCTCAACTCAAGCTTAGCTCCTACACCGCTCCAAATTCACTACAATTCAATTGAATGACGTTTCAATAACATATCTTAATTACGTTTTGTTCACATATGAATTATATATCTTAGAATCTAAACTATTCCAACTCATTTCTTTGGCAAGGAACTAAATTCTTTATGTGTTTCGCTAAGCATTACCCATTCGATTTAATAACACTTTACTTTATATTCTTTATAAGATGATAAGAGGTTTATTAACTTGTATACG
Source organism: Heritiera fomes (assembly GCA_032173925.1). NCBI lineage: Eukaryota > Viridiplantae > Streptophyta > Magnoliopsida > Malvales > Malvaceae > Heritiera > Heritiera fomes. The sequence goes on along the minus strand of JAPDPM010000002.1, from coordinate 31,400,811 downwards.
CTATTTTCCCTTCGTGTATATATATAATCGTATAGTTATATGATTATAACTATATCTTAAACAATTATACAATTATACTTGTAATTATATCTCAACTAATCCCTTTTTTCCTTTCTTTGTATTTCTTTGTCTCTTATTTAGTTTTCAAGTAAGTAGCATATATATATATATATTTATATATGTACGTATTTAACACTAGCATAATAAAATTTCTAAGAATCTATTATATGTCTTTATACATGCACTACACATACATATATTCATCTTTTTCTTTGTTTTTAAGCAAGTAATATATATATATATATATATATATACACACACACACACACATATATACAAGTAATATATATATTTACATATTTAACATTAACTTAATATAAATTTCAAAAATTCAATTTCTTCACTTTCCTACATCTTTATATATATATATATATATTTATATATATATATATATTTATATATATATATATATATATATATATATAAGTGCATATATAAATATTTCCTTACCAAATTCCAAACTGAAAAATCAATATAAATCTAAGGTATATTACTCTCCATATTCAAGATTTCTTATTAATCAAATAATGTTTTTATGTGTTATTACTCAATTTCAATTTACTTTCTTACAATGTAACATATATATATATATATATATATAAGTGTGTTTATATATATAATGTATATACATATACATATATATATATATATATTTCAAGATCTTGGAACAAGAAAGTCTTACCCCTTGTAAAAACTCTTAAACCAAGCTTGAATTCTCTTCTTGATTCACACTTCTTCTTTCCTTATTTTTCTTCTTTTTATTTTTCTGTTATTTCCTTTCTTTTTCTCATTTCCTTACTTTGCTTTTGCCTTCAGTTTAGCCATCGGACAGCTCCTCGTACGCCGGCTGCTACCACTACCAACGCCTCCTCCGTTCAGCTCTTGTGCGTCCTTTGCTTAGGGCTGGAAACCCCCAAGCCAACCACTACAAAACCCTTTTCGGTTTAGCCTCTAAAACCCTAACCTAGCTGCCAAAATTTGCAGCCCATTCCCTCTCTATTTTCAGCTCGTGAACCCACCAACTGTTTCGGTTTTCTGTAGTTCAGTATGGCTTCAGCCTTCAACCGATCTTCAATGGAGTGATGTTTGTATGGTAGAGGAGGAAGGAACAGTAGGGAATAGTGTGAAGGAATGCAAAAGTGGGCTGAGATTTGAGAGTAAACTGTAGCAAAAATTTCTTTGACCGAAAAGAATGAAAGCCGGCTGGGAGATGAGAGAGTAAAATGAATTGTTTTTCAAATGAAACAAAAGAGATAGTGGGAGTTGTCTTGTCTTTCTTTTATATATATATATATATATATATATATATATATAACCTGACAAACATAATTCAAGACATAGATAATTGGGAAATTCCTAAAATCCATCTAAACGAAATATACAAACAAAATAAATCTTTAATAAGTCATCTGTTAAAAACGGATTATACAATCCAACTAAAAGAAAAAGATCTCCCAATTACAAATTCTTATGAATCAATTCAATTATTAGAAAGAGAATCAATTAACAAACATATTCAAAGAAAATATAAATATATTCATATAGGATTAATTCAAGTCGTAGTTAAACCACTCTCAAAAGAAGGTCTAAACACTTCAATCTTTATGACATTAAGAGACACCAGGTTTGAAGATTTCAATGATTCCCTCTTAGGAACTATTGAATCAAGTCTCTGTAATGGTCCAATTTATTTTAATTGTTTTCCAAATTATACAGTTTCTTTACAAGATAAAAACATTTTAGATGTTTTAACTATTCAAATAAAAACCCATAATTATAAAATGAAACCAGGATCTGTGCCTTTGGCTTTAGCTTATAGAATATATTATAAAGCTATGATTTCAGCTTTAGGTTCAGGAGCCTTAATCCATAGCCCAAAAGGAGAGACACTTCTTTTCCAAACAGCTCTGATACCACTGTAGCAAGGAGCAATTAGAGGTAAATATAGAGTTTGTTTGAGAAATAATTTTTTAATTGTTTTAAGTTTTGTGCTGTTGAGTTTCAAGCTAATGATTGCTGAGTCCTTTGATTGTCCTGATGTGCCATGGGTTAGGCGTTTTAGGATTTTATCTCCCTTGTACGCATTCAAATTAGCTTTCCTTCGTAGGCAGCAATAAAAATTAAAATAGTTAAGTTGTTATTTTAAGGATGCATTCTTTATTTAGATCTAATTCTTCTGCTTCCAGTAGCTTAAGAGCCTATGAACCAAACGATAATGAAGAAGAAATCAACCTGACAAACATAATTCAAGACATAGATAATTAGGAAATTCCTAAAATCCATCTAAACGAAATATACAAACAAAATAAATCTTTAATAAGTCATCTGTTAAAAACGGATTATACAATCCAACTAAAAGAAAAAGATCTCCCAATTACAAATTCTTATGAATCAATTTAATTATTAGAAAGAGAATCAATTAACAAACATATTCAAAGAAAATATAAATATATTCATATAGGATTAATTCAAGTCGCAGTTAAACCACTCTCAAAAGAAGGTCTAAACACTTCAATCCTTATGACATTAAGAGACACCAGGTTTGAAGATTTCAATGATTCCCTCTTAGGAACTATTGAATCAAGTCTCTGTAATGGTCCAATTTATTTTAATTGTTTTCCAAATTATACAGTTTCTTTACAAAATAAAAACATTTTAGATGTTTTAACTATTCAAATAAAAACCCATAATTATAAAATGAAACCAGGATCTGTGCCTTTGGCTTTAGCTTATAGAATATATTATAAAGCTATGATTTCAGCTTTAGGTTCAGGAGCCTTAATCCATAGCCCAAAAGGAGAGACACTTCTTTTCCAAACAGACATGACTAGATCCAGGATACATATTCCCAAACCAATTAAGTGGAATGAAGTTTCTTTTCCAGATGAATGGGTTTTAGAAAAAGCAGTCCAACCTATAACACAAGAAACAACTGAATTAAGAGTTGTCTCTCAAACTGATAACGGAGATGTCAAGGTTTCTTTTAATAGAACAAATTCTATAAATTTAAGACATCCCTCTCATATTCCGATACATTTACCATATCAAAGTTTAAGATCAAATTCAAGTTTTCAAACTCTTAGATATTCAACATCATCTATTCCTTCAACTTTACAAGATTTTCAATCTGTAGCCACTAATCTTCAATCTGTAAATACATCTACAAGTATTCAATCTAAACCAATCTACCAAAGGCAAAGACAGCCTATGTCTTCCCAAACCAAATCAGAAAGTGATGAAGATTTACCAATTTCCCCAACGTACTCTTCAATGACAAATAATCCAGAATTAAACGTTTTACAAAAATAATTTTCTATTGAGAAAGAGAAAATAAGAAAAGAATTTTATTCTAAAAAGAATAAAATCAAACGTGAACTATTCTTTAAAAATCATCAAGATAGTAAACAAGAAATACAAGAGGAATATTATGATTTCATGAATACACATAAAATTCAAATAAAATTTTTTGAATGGTATGAACAATATTATGATAAATGTATTAACACAAATAATACAGTTAAAGTATGGCAAACAAATAAATCTCAAATTGAATCTCCGCATCCACCATTGACAGAAATTCAATATGAACATAAAGGATCTGGATTGAAAGCATCCCCACTCAAGGTTACAAATCCTGAAAGAGAAAACTCCCAAGTCACTTATAAAGATATTAAACTCTTGATCGAGCAAAATAATTTTTCAAATCTAAATCTCCATACAATAAGCCAGCATTTAGAAAAAATTGAAACAAAAATAGACAATTCAAACATCCAGACTTCTAAAAAAGACAAAACAAGTGAAGAAAAACAAAAAACAAAAAATTCAAAACCTTTATTTAAACCACATGAAATTATCTTCAAACACTCAATCAAATTTCCTGCAAGAAATTCAACAAAGACTTAATGCATTAAACTCAGAAATAACTGAAGAAAATGAAAGATATATACCAGATACACCTGATAGAATACCACAAAGGTCAATTAATACAATAAAAGATTTGGAAACTAATAGTGAACAGTTTCAATCATCTGATGAACAGATAATTCAAAAGCTTCATTGGAAGGAACCACAAAGATTGTACTACCCAAAAACATTTGCACCAGATTTAGTATTAGAAGAGAAACCCTTAAGTCAAAACAAATATAATGCGAACACGGTTTATGAATGGAACATAGATGGGATGTCTGAATATAACATTCTCAATCTTTTGCAACAAATGACAATGGTATCAAATGTTTATAAAACTCAAAAAACAATATCTGATTGGGCAATAGCTGATTTATTAGTATCTGGATTTTCTGGACAACTCAAAGGATGGTGGGATAATTATCTCACTTCTAAAGAACAAAAAGAAATACTTAATGCAATCAAAACTGATAATGATAATAATCCAATCTTAGATGAAGAAAATCAACATATACAAAATGCTGTTGCAACATTAATCTTTGCAATTGCTAAACATTTCATTGGAGATCCATCACACTTAAGGGATAAAAATGCAGAACTTCTGTCCAATCTCAAATGTAAGAAATTAGGCGAATTTAAATGGTATAAAGATAATTTTATTACCAGAGTCATGCAAAGGACAGATAATAACCAACCCTTTTGGAAAGAAAAATTTCTAGCTGGATTACCAAATCTGTTAGGGGCAAAAGTTGAAACAAAATAAGAGAAGATTTCAAAGGAATAATTCCTTATGAAAAATTGACATATGGCGAACTAATTAGTTACACCCAAAAAGAAGGATTAAAAATTTGTCAGGATATCAAACTACAAAAACAGTTGAAGAAAGAACAAAGACAATCTAAGAAAGAATTAGGAACATTTTGCAAACAATTTGATATAAACTATAATCCAGAATGTTCTTCAACAAAATGTTGTAAAACAAAGAAATTTGAATACAAAAGAAACTTTTCCAAAGACAAATATTACCAGAAACCCAAAAGAAATAAAATTCAAGCTAAAAAAGAATTTAAAAGCCAAGAAAACAAACCTAAAAGGGAATGGAAAAATCCAAACATAAAATGTTATAGATGTGGGAAAACAGGACATATTTCAAAATATTGTAAAATAAAGAGAAGGCTAAATCAAATACAACTTGATCAAGAAATAAACCAGAAAATTTGTGAACTTCTGACATATACAACTTTAGAGACACAAACTTCAGATACTGAATCACAATCTTCATCTGATATACAAGTTAATCAAATGGATGATATAGAGACATCTTCGGACCAAGACACACTCAATGTCTTAACAAAAGACCAAGAATTGATGATGGAAATAATCGATAAAATACAAGATCCCCAGATTAAGAAAGATTATTTAGAACAATTAAAAAAATCCCTCTCTACACCAACTTTTATATCATCAACTTCAAAATCTTATAATTTAAAAGATATAATCTTTGATAAAATACAAACATCCAACAAAGAAATCACTATCCAAGACCTCCAACATGAAATCCACAATATTAAAACAGAAATAAAATTGCTCAAACAACAACAACAACAGCACAGTCAACAACTAAAAACTTTACCAAACTCAAATGAAGAAACTTCCAGTGAATCTTCCGACGAAGACAAACCACCATCACAGGAATTTTTAAATATCCTAACTGAAGTTTCAATCCAAAAATACTTAATTAAAATATCAATTTTAATCAATAATGAATTTTTAGTAGAAACAATAGCTCTATTTGACATAGGAGCTGATCAAAATTGTATTAAAGAAGGAATAATTCCAACAAAATATTGTGAGAAAACTTTTGAAAGTTTAAAAGCAGCAAACAATGAAAAACTACAAATCCAATACAAATTGACAAAAGCAGAAATCTGTAAAGACCAAATTACATTCAAGACACCATTTTTAATAATAAAAAATATTAGTCAAAATGTTTTATTAGGATTACCATTTATATCCCTAATCAAACCATATAAAGTAACAAATATTGGAATATCTACAAAAATCCTCGGATCAAAATTAATATGGAATTTTACAGAAAAACCAAAGATAAGAAATATAAATTTATTAAAATAAAAAACAATTACAAATCAACAAATTAATATAATAATCAAAGACAAACAGAATCAAATATTCTATTTAAAAGAAGATATTAATTTCAAAAGAATCGAACAGCAACTACAAAATCCTCAAATACAGAATAAGATAAAGTTATTGCAAATAGAAATTGAGAAAACAATTTGTTCTGATTTACCAACAGCTTTTTGGCAAAGAAAGAAACATGTGGTAGAATTACCGTATGAAAAAGATTATGATGAAAAAAAAATTCCAACAAAAGCAAGACCAATCCAAATGAATCAAGAAATAGAGCAATACTGTAAAAAAGAAATACAAGAACTGCTAAACAAAAAACTTATCAGGCAAAGTAAATCTCCTTGGAGCTGTTCAGCTTTTTATGTCAATAAAAATGCAGAACTAGAACGAGGAACACCAAGACTTGTCATCAATTACAAACCTCTGAATGAAGCATTAAAATGGATTAGATATCCTATTCCAAATAAAAAAGATTTACTTCAAAAACTTTGCAATGCTCAAATCTTTTCAAAATTTGATATGAAATCAGGATTTTGGCAAATTCAAATTTCAGAAAAAGATAGGTATAAAACAACGTTTATAGTCCCGTTCGGACAATATGAGTGGAATGTAATGCCATTTGGACTTAAAAATGCTCCATCAGAATTCCAAAGAATAATGAATGAAATATTTCATCAATATTCCCAATTTATGATAGTATACATTGATGATGTATTAATATTTTCAACAACTATTGATCAACATTTCAAACATTTATCAATTTTCATTAAAGCCGTCAAACAAAATGGTTTAGTTGTTTCCAAATCCAAAATTAGTTTATTTCAAACACGAGTAAGGTTTTTAGGACATTATGTTTATCAAGGAACCATTACTCCAATAGAAAGGTCAATCCAATTTGCTGATAAGTTTCCTGATCAAATCTTAGAAAAAACCCAACTTCAAAGGTTTTTAGGGAGTCTGAATTATATTTTAGATTTCTATCCAAACCTCAATAAAATTCTTAAACCTCTTCATGAAAGACTTAAGAAAAATCCTCCACCATGGACTCAAGCCCATACAGAAGTAGTTCAATCTGTTAAAGCTCAAATCAAAGAATTACCATGTCTACATTTAGTAGACCCAAATACCTTCAAAATTGTAGAAACCGATGCTTCTGACATAGGATACGGAGGAATCCTCAAACAGTTAAAAGATAACAAAGAAAGTATAGTTCAGTATACTTCCAAACACTGGAATAATACCCAGAAGAATTACTCCACAATAAAAAAAGAGATTCTTTCCATCGTTTTATGCATCACAAAGTTTCAGAGTGACTTGTTAAATCAAAAATTTCTTCTCAGAATTGATTGCAAATCTGCAAAAGAGATTCTTCAAAAAGATGTGAAAAATATGGCATCCAAACAGATTTTTGCAAGATGGCAAGCAATTTTATCAATCTTTGATTTTGAAATCGAGTTTATAAAAGGGGACTCTAACTCTCTCCCAGATTTCCTCACAAGAGAGTTTCTTCAGAATCCTTCACAATGTCTTCCAGAGAAAGAAGAGAAAAAGAGAAAGAAAGAGAGAAAAAAGACAAGGGTAAGCAAAAGCAAACCCATTCCCCATCAAAATCACTTATCTCCCAATCCCCTATACCAACATGGCAACAGATTTTTGCCCAAGAACACCAAAGACAGGAGTCATCATCCAATTTTGAAGAGTCACAATTGGAAATGATTCATCAATTCTCCGAGTCATTACCACAAACCTCTTCAGAGGTACAATCTATTTCAAAAAATAGAGAGGTCATGATTTCAAAAACCCAACCTCTCCAAACTATTTTCCCAAAACAAGGAGTGGCGATTACATATCCACGTCCTAAAGCTGATCAAAAATATTTTTCAAAACAGCAATTTCAACATATGGTTCTTGTTGAGCCTGAATATTTTCATGAAAATCCAAACACTGTTATCAAAAATATTTTCAAAGGTTTTCATTACAAATCATGGGATCAACAAAAACCTCAAAGTTTTTATGAAAATATTTTGATTGACACAGGTTCCTTGGCAATCAAACATTATGCCAACAAAGACCAACCAGACTTTATCACCCATTCAACTGCTCAAATTCTCAAAGTCCTCAGACCAATTGACTGGGGTAATGATCCAAACAATCTCAAAAAGTTTCCAGCCAGTTATAACACCAGACTTCACCATTGCCCCACATTTAATTACTGGGCCTATCAACAAGCTTGGTTCAATACTTTCACCTTTGAAAACCAACACAATCGCCATTCATGGCTCATTTACTTCAAAAAAGACACCAAATACCAATTCCCAGTCTGGTTTACTCACTGGTGGCAGTGGTACGGACCAAATCATGAAATCCTTCCCCCTCAAGTATGGGAAGCTTATGAATTTTTCAGTGAATATTTCCAAGAAGAACAAACTCAACAAGGATTCCAGAAATCATTGATGTTTTGCTCAATCTTTAGTCTGTCTTGGATTTCTTCATGGCACTATGAATTTATGAATGATCCAGTATCAAGTCACAAACAAATTATTAGAAGATTCAAAACAAAGTGGTGGGAGAAATTTGACTACTCAAAATGCTTAAGAGATAGTGTAAAAGACTGGTTCCAGAAACACCCAGAATTTTGCAAATCAGCTCAAACATCAGGTACCACACAGTTTCTCCAAGCCAAGTCACATGCCAGTGCACTGTTAGCACAAGCCAAAACAAAGAAAGAATACAAAGAATTGATGAAGCAAATCCTCCAATCAGTCAACTCAGATGATGAAGAGAACAGTGAACAGAGTAGCAATCATGAAAGCAGCACAGGATCTTTACTCTCGCTCGATTTAGCTCAAGACAATGAAGATGACTGCTTCGGAGTCTTACCTTCAATCAAAACTGACAAAACAAAAAGAAAAAGCAAATAGTAAAGATTCCACTGACAAGCACAGTGAGATTCCCATCAGTCCAAACTACAGTAAAGATTCCACTGACAAGCACAGTGAGATTCCCATCAGTCAAAGCTCCATCAACAGACTATTGTTCAAACTTTAGAATCATGAAGCATCATATGTAAAAAGAATCCTAGCTATAAAAAGGATTCTCAAACGAAAGAGGGGCAGAGTTTTTAGGACGGATAGTTTCAAGTTTTAAGGATTCTGAAAGCTCTCACTCTTTTTTTGTAATCAAATTTTATTATCAATAAGAAGTTCAAAGTTTTACCAATCTATCTATTTTATCCAAATTTTATCAATCTATTTTATCCAAATTTTATTTCATCAATCATTTATTTCATCAATCATTTATTTCATCAATCATATTCATATTCAATATTAAATTCATCAATTCATCACTGCTACAGCAGATCCTCCGGTATATATATATATATATATATATATATATATTTCTAGGTATAGTTTCTTGTTGGATTTGAGTGCTCTATCGAATGACAGAGCACTTTTGGATTTTGGGTGGGATTTTTTTCCCACCCAATCCGGCCATCACTTTTTTTTATATATAATATATATTTATTCCACTTTACTTTTGTGTTATTATATTATATGATTTATTTGTTTATTCATGTATTTATTTACTATATATATACACCATGTGTTTTATTTATTCATTTCTTTATTATTATTAATATCTTGTATATGTGTATAACATATTTTATTTTTAAGATATCTTTCTTTTATACCTCATACACATATTCTATACATGTATATATATATAGGATAATTATTACATACACTGACAGTGGAGTTTTTTTACTCCACAAGCAGCGTTAAGATCGTAACACATGTCCTGTTTTATTTATTTTAATATTTTTATAAGACACATGTCATGATCTTAACGCTGCTTGTGGAGTAAAAAAACTCCACTGTCAGTGTATGTAATAATTATCCATATATATATATATATACATATCTCATATATATATATATATTCTTGTTCTTATAAATATGTTTAGTACCTATATTCGTATATTCCCGAATATGTATACGTATAGATATATATATTTTAATTTCATGCATGTACTTTGTAGTGATGCATGTAAATATACACACTTATCTTGTATATATATCTATTTTACTTCCTTTGATCATATATATATATGCGTGTGTATATGTGTGTGTGTATATATATATTTTCATTTTATTATTCGCATTTAATTTCGGATACTTGACTTCTATGAACACGTACTATAATCTCATACTTGAAATTTTATAAGTACATCATCTCTTTGTGTCACTAAATTACATAAAAATACTTATTTAGCTAGGAAAATATCGGTTCTCACAATTAAGACCAATAAGAATGTGTAATTAAATCATGGTCTTAAACTTTGATATGAGCACTTACAATGTATTGAGAAAAGCATGTGTGGCAAAGCAAATTTACAATATGAATCAAACATTTAAGATTACTTAAGTTTTTGTCATTTCAAAATATATATATATCAATTTAAAGCTAACAATCTCCCATTTTTGATATGACAAAACTTAAGATAAATTTGCTTTGAAAATTCTTTAATAAAATACTCCCCCTCAAATAAAGCAGGATTTTATAAAGCTCCCCCTTAAAGTAAGCATGGTTTTCAAATCATTATTTCTCCCCCTTTAATATCTCTCCCTTTTAATATCTATCTCTTCCCTTTTTTGTCATAGCAAAAAGAAAGAAAAATAAGAAATATGCTCCCTCTAAAATTATGGCTATGTGAGAAGAGATAAAAAAATATGCTCCATCCAACAAGAAACATGTTAGTACATGAGACTCATAGCACAAATAAATAAGTCAATTGTTCATAAGGAGTATGAAATATTCATACAAAGAACATGACTTATGATCCTATACCAATTGTTTATAAATAATTTTGCAAGAAGTTCCAAATTGGTAAAAGATTAAGCAAGTTGTTTATAAATATCTACTAAGGACGATGACTTGCTCATTTCAATCCTATCAAGCACCTAAGTATATCAATTTTTCTCTATAGTTAGATGAAAGATCAAGCCAAACTGACAGGTGAAAATAAATGATACTCAAAGGAGTAAATACATATTTACCATGTTACTGCCAGTTATGTAATGGAACAAAAATGATATACACATAACACCTTAAAATGATAGAAATGGTGGAACTGTTTAGATAATGTGGTGATTAAATGGATAATTGGAGGATTCAATGGTAGAATCCAAATTATGAAAAGAGATGTAATGACCATACTACATGAACAGAAGATGATGGTCTCATGAGTTATTTCTATAAGAGATGATCAATAGTAAAGTTTGCAAGTGAGATGCAGCCTTGATGAAATAAACGAGAAAACGAATATTGTGGACAATAAAGAGTTCAAAAGAAATATTATGAAGTGGAAGTGATTAAAGACTGATTGTCTAAATGGAATCACTTTTCCACTATCGGACTCTTAGATTCTCTAGTGCCATAGTCAAAATATAAGTGTGGAATGGTGTCAATGTATATGTACAGTTCCGGTGAGCATTACATGTGATGGGAGTCTCAGAATTGCCATATGCTTAATGAGAAATAGCAAAAGGCATTGAGATCCCAATTGTACTGATAGCACCGCTCCGTACTGATGAAAATGCTCGAGCGTAATATGTGGACGCTTGAGGATATATTGAGAGAGCGAGTGCACGAGATGTGAAAGCTGCTGGGATAATTACATATAACTGATTGACATGTGTAACTGATAGTTTTTCAACTATATCGACTTGGCACTAAGTGAGAAAAATAGATGATGAACAATATAAATAAGCTGTGATATGAAAAAAAAAAGAAAAATATTGTGTATAGACTCTTATGTGGAAAGCGTGGAAATGAACAACTCCAGAATTGATAAATGAATTTATGGGAGTATAAATATATGCTAAATGATGAAAGACTTCATGTAGTGGTCTAAAAGTAATCTTGAATGCTGAAAGTGTATTGGCAGTATTACTTGGAGGATGACCTAGGGGTCAGAAGTCGTAAGTATACGGCATGTACCACCTTTGGACTTAAGTTAAATTTGGAGGACCGAATTTCTTAAAGTGGGGAGAATGTGATAACCGTAAATTTTTCATTTATTGGAAATAATTAATATTGGAAATTAATATTAGTGGAAGTATATAAGTTGAAATAAATGAATAAAATTATGAGATCGGAATATTAGACAAGAATTCCGAGAATCGAAGAAGGGATGGATTGAGAAATTCGTGTGAAGAAAAGTTAAACTGGAAATTCGGAAAATAATGAAAAGAGGAAAATTAATTTGGATAAATGGAAATCCAAATTAAAAAAGAAAATGAGAAATAAAAGAGAAATATATTTATATAATTATAAATTATATAAATGTATTTTATACAAATACATATGTATTTAAATATGATATTTTATGTATATATAAATATATATACATTTATAAGAAATGTAAATATTAATTTACATTAAAGTTTAAAAATATATATAAAGGTTATTTAATTTAAAATATATTAATATACATATATATACTAGGTATATATTTTGTAATATACAATATATATTTTATATATAATATATATTGTACTATATTATATATGAAATAATATATGTATAATATATAGTTTACAGTATATAATATATAGTATATTATAGACAAAAATAGAAAGGATATAAAATGGAAAGGAAAGAAATTGGGAGAGACCTGATTTTGTTTCCCAGCAAGAGGCCGACGGCGGCGAAGCTGCCACTGCCGGTGAGGGAAAAAGGAAAGGAGTGAAACGCCACCACCACTCGAACCTCGACGGAGGTGAGGGGAAGAAGGAGGGAGCCATCGGTGAGGCCAACGGCGGCCGAGGGAGGAGGAACGAGGAGGAGAAGAAATCGAACCAAAACTGAGTAGATCCGCCGTCGTGCCGCCGATTCATGTTTCCATATATTCATGTTTTATGAAAAATACTTGATTTCTCGATTTTCGTGACTGAAAATCGTTTCTTGTGAAATCAAATCACTTATTATAATTTTCGATAATTTTTAGTAAATTTTCGGTAGTGTATCAACTGCCGATTGGCTAGCCTCCTGCACGAAAAGTACAGTTTTATAATTTTCAACTGGTAATTCACCACAATTTCCAAACCGATAAATCACCACAGTTTTCAACCAATCATTGTCAATTGCATTTATAAAATTTAAATGCATAATTTAAAACATGTGGCCGAATATCCTTACAGGCGGCACATGTCTCCCTTACCTGTCTCGGGTCGGCGACTGCCTCTCAAAGGTCGCAATCATGTTCACCTCGCCTGATTCAATCGTCTCCGTCATCGAGGAAATTTTCTGGAAATTAAATTCTAAAATTTAGAATTTTTCCATAATTTATTAAAATAAATCACTCGAAATTAAATTTCGAAATTCTTGCCGAATTTTCGTAATTTTCGAGTTTTCGAATTCCCGGGATTTCCCGAATTCCTGAAAATTCCTTTTCTCTCTCTTTTCTTCTTTTCCTCTTTTCTTTCTCTTCCTTTTTCTTTTCTTTTTCTTTTTTCCTTTTCCTTTTCTTTTCTTTTCCTTTTTCTTTCTTTTTCATTTTCTTTTTCCTTTCCTAGCCGAACCGGTCACCTCCCCTCATCGCCGGTTCTTCTTCGGCGGCTGATTCTCCGGTAGTTCAGTGGCCTCTCAGCTGGCCGGCGCCATGGCGAACCTGGATCTGGCCTCCGTTCATCCCGAATCAGTGGCATGGCGGCGGATCGACTCGGTTTAGGTCCGATCTCTTCTCCCTCTTCGCCTTTCCTCCTTCGCCGTTCTCCGCCTCACCGGTGGCCTCCTACCCTTTCCTCTTCCTCTGCCGGTGCTTCGGTCACAGTGGCGGTGGCCGAATCGGCTAGCACCGCCACTTTCTCTTTTCTTTTTTCTTTCTCAGCTCCGTCGGGTTTCGCCTTTGTTTCCGATTCTGTTTCCTTCCTTTTCCGTCGCAGGTCGTCTCCTCCTCTCCTTGGCTCATCGGCAAACGACAGCCCTTCCTCTTCTCTTTTCCTTCTCGTCGGCCGACAGGGTCAGCTGTTCATGGGGAAGATTGGGTTTCCCGATTCTTCCTTTCTTCTCTCTTTTATTTGTTTTCTTTCTTTCATTTTATTATCTTCACTATACATATAATATATTATATACTATATATCATATATTATACATATAATATATATCAAGATATATTTATATAGTGTATTAAAAATATATATATATAGTGTGTATATATATATTTATACACTTTAAAATTAAATAACTTTATATATATTTATATAAATGAAATACTACAATATATATTGTATTTACAATATATATATATATATACAAACTTTAATGTAAAATACTATTTACATTTCTTATATATGTATATATTTATATATACATAAAATATACATATGTACTATTTAAATTTATGAAATAATATATATTCATATATATACCAATGTATAATAATATATACTATATATCATTTAAGTACATATGTATTTGTATTAAAAATATATTTATATAATATATAATTATATAAATATATAAATATATTTCATATTCATTTCTTCCTCATTTTCTTATTTAATTTGGATTGCCATATATTCAAATTAAATTTCCTCTCTTCATTTCTTATTTCCAATTTATTTTTCCTTCACTCGAATTTTCCAAAATCCGTCACTTCCTCAATTCACGGAATATTCACTATATTCCTATCTCATAATTATATTTATTTATTTCATTAAATTTCCAATATTAATAATTTTCAATAAATGAAAATTTTACGGTTATCACATTCTCCCCACCTTAAGAAATTCGGTCCTCCGAATTTAACTTAAGTCCAAAAGGTGGTACATTCGGTGTACTTACGACTTCTGACCTTTAGGTCATCTTTTAAGTAATACTGCCAATATACTTTTAACATCATGATTACTTTTAGACCACTACATGCGGTCTTTCATCATACATCTATACTCCCGTAAGTTTATTTCTCAATTCGAGAGTTATTCATTTCCATTCTTTTCACATAACAGTCCATTCACATTATTTTCATATTACAACTGATCTATGCTATTCATCATCTATTTTTTTCTCACTTAGTGCCAAGTCGATATAGTTTGGTACTATCATGTACTCATGTCAATCAATTGTATGTAATTGTCCCAGTAGCTTTCACATCTCGTGCACACGTTCTCTCAATATATCTTCAAGCGTCCACATATTACGCTCGAGTATTTTCATCAGTACGAAGCGGTGCTATCAGTACACTTGGGATCTCAATGCCTTATGTTGTTTCTCATTAACATATGGCAACTCAAAGACTCTCATCACATGTAATGCTCACTGGAACTGTACACGTACATTTCCATTATTTCACACTCACACTTCGACTAAGGCACTAGAGAATCTAAGAGTCTGATAATTGAAAGTGATTCTATAATCACTTCCATATCATTATTTCTCTTTTGAACTCTTTATTGTCCACAATATTCGTTTTCTTATTTATTCCATTAAGGCTGCATCTCACTTGCAGACTTTACTAATCATCACTTTCATCACCATTTTATCTATACAATTCCACCATTTTTATCATTTCAAGGTGATTATATGTATAACCATTTTTCATTTATATACTGGCAGTAAAATAATACATATCATTCATCTTACTCCCTTGGGAACCATTAATTTCACTTATCAAGTTTGGCTTGGTTTTACATTTGGCCACAACCATGTGATAACCAATATGAAATCACTTTTAATCTTAATTTCGAGAACTAGTTCCTATTGGTATTCTCTTCTCATCATACAACTTACCTTCTTATTTCACTTTCATCTTTTTACTTTCATCAAGTTAGTCTGTTTTCTCAAGTGGTATGGTACTTTACTGTTAAAATCTTTTAACCTTTTGCATACCATCTTTTCCTCATACTTATCCATTTACCGACTTTAACTTCTATAATTATGTCTCATTAGTAGAGCAGCTAATCCCATCACTCTTCTATAAACTGGCAGTAGTATTTAGGTAAACTCATTAATCTCATATCTCAATCATTCTCTTTATTATAGACAGATCCACTGTCATTCTATCATTTCGAGATCATACATCTCAGAAGGAGATACTGTCTAGCCAAATCTCTTAGTTGCCAATATTAACACAGTTCCCCAATCTTTAAGAGTTTGAGGGGTCATACACCACCATGCTGCTATGTTTCATTAATGTCTTAGACCCTAGCAGTATTTCATCAATTTATTCTTGTATGGATGCCTCATTCATTAGGCTTATACACATCACAAGGTAATTCATCAACCTTGCACCTCAATAGTCACTCATGTCGAGTTCTAATCATTATCTTATGGATATCAGTCTTCGACTTTTCTCTAATGACACTTTATACCGAGGTTAGTCTTATGAACTCCTCATATGTCTTTGATTAGATCAATAAAGCGTCTATTTTCATGTAGATGAATAATTGTTCTTCAAAAGAACTTCCTTAAATAGTAGGAATTTCTATATCCTTTTAGTTCATCTACTTATCAAAGTCATCTATGTTTCTCTCATTCACATTTATACAGATAACTTCATTAACCTCAAATTACATTATCTGTATTTTCATCATTCATACCTTTACACGTGAATTTCATTATTCACACTTTTTCCAGAGTTATTTTCTTAAGCTTTCGGACTCTTTTTATATTCTCCGATATAAGCTTACAATTAGATTTCATATAACCAATCGAGTCAATGTTAGCTCGATTTCTCCAATCTATATAACTCTGAAAAATTTATCGGGAATCACCTCCGATACTTTCTTTAATCACACATCTCTTATCATTTGGACATTTCATCCTCATGTCTTGTCATTTTCACTGTATATTCTCAAGGCAGAGACATTTACTATTCAAATCATTTTAACTCATACTCTACCTTCATGTCATTGTTTACTCATACTTCACAACATTACGAATTTCAATCTAGTAAGTTGTATCAAGTACGACAGTTATCAACACATTTTACATCTACCCAATTTATTATCACTGTAATTTAATTTAAAATCAATTTCATTTAATAAATTCATGTTTAATTCCCTTGAGCATGTTATCCACGAGGTTCGAACCCTGGCACCCTTACGTACCTAGTTCCTTACACTCATTTTACCACTGAGATAATTTGTGAGATCCGGTATTTTGTATACATTGTACATCTTATTGTACATGATTGATAATTAGAATAAATTAAAGTATAGAATTAAATAAAGATTTAAGATGAGACTTTATTTTACATTATGGAAATTGAAATTTAAAATTTCAATATGGTGTATGTGAAATAGAATGAGAATTAAAGAGTATGAAAAAAGGGATGATAGAATGTGTGCCAAAGAAGAACAAAGAAGAGCTAAGAAAATTTAGCCATTCACGCATACAACAAAATTCTTGACTTGTTGTATTCGGCTGGAAATGATTTCAAGAAAATAAAATTCAAGTCATAGATAATATATATATATATATATATATATATATATATATAAAATAAAGTCAAATTTACATATAATATGAAGACCAAGAAACTCATGTGTGAAAGCCTTGAAAGAGATATATAAAGAAGTCAAAAAAAGTGGCTACATGGAGAATTCATGCCACCTTGTTTCTTCTTGTGCCGATTTGTTTATGCATGAAAGAAAGATGATAACAACATGAGTTTTATGCTATAAAATAAGTAGAAATAGTGTTTAACAATAAAGTAATCAAGAACACTTGATATTAGAATTTTATTGGTCAAAATAAAGTAAAGAAAGAGGGAAAAAGGAAGCTAAACCGAAATGGCCAAGAAGAAGAAGTCTACGCCAGTTTTTCTTGAACACGTTTTCATCTAGTCTTTAAAGGCTATCAGTACAAGGCTTTTATGAGCAGAAAACTAAAGGAAACATGAGTTAACAAGATAGTATAAAAGAGGTACTAGATAAGAGGATTATTGGCTGGAATTAACCAAGGAAAAGAAGAGAAAAAAATCAGACAAGCTGATCAGTCAAGAAGCTTCCACGCGAACAACTTGTCTTGATTTCATTTTTATTTAACTTTTGTAAAGGCTACCGAAATTATGAGTTCTTGGTAAGAGAATGATGTAAAAATACATGAAAGTAATATATTATAATGGGCTGAAAACAACTACAAAAATTTGAAGAAAACTTGGTAAAAAACCATGGATAACAACAATAATTTCCAGCCTTTCCTTTTTAGCTGTGAAAATATTCGGTTTTGATGTGTAAAAAGACAAAATATTTATAATATAATAGTCTTAAAACAAAACAAAAGAAAGAAGTTAGTTGCGTGTGGAGAAGGAGGTCTCTACGCCACTTTATGCTGCATTTTCTTCATGCATTAAATGGATTTTAATGCAATGAATGATGAAGAAATACTATAAAATGATAGGTGGATTTGTAATATTAGTTAAAAAGGATAAAGAGAAGAATAAGAAGTAAGAAAGCCTCGGTAAAACCTTCTTCACCACCGAAAATATATTAGCTACGAGAACCATTTTCTTCTCTGTTCTGCTTCTTTACTTTGGTTCACTTAAGAAAAGAATTCAACAATCTCATAAATTAGAAACCTAAACACTTAAGCTCCACCCTTAAACCTTAGTTAAAGCTTGGAATTCATCAAGGAGAAATCAAAAGGGGCTGGCGTAGAAGAGGAACAAAACAGAATATAAATTCTGTTTTAGAAACACAAATTAATCAAGGTGAGATTTGATGATTTCTTAAGATTTAATGATATAAATCTATGATTTCAAGCATGAGAAGCATGATCATAGCCTTGCTTTTGATTTATTCTTGTTGAATCATGGAAATAGAATGAATTCATGTCTTGAGATAGATGAAGAATAAGAAGGAATTGAGCTAAAATTGTAGTTGATAATACAAAATAATGAAAGGAAATTAGATAGATAAAAAAGAAGTTTATAAATTGAAGTATGGTGAGGAGAGAATTTTAAGTTAAGGAGGAGACTTCAGTTGAACAGACAAATATGAAAGCAGTTATGGCTTCATGCAAAATTTGCAATATGAGATGTACTAGACAAGAAAGGAATGAAGTGCAAAATGAGAAGATAGGAAGGAAATTGGAAAAGTCAACAAAAATGGCCAAAGGTAGTTTCAGCCATAACTCAAAAAAAAAAAAGAAAAGTAAATATGAGAAAAAAGTTAAGAAGTTAGTCAACAATAGTCATAGAATTAAAAAGAGAATTTTCGATGAAATTAAAACCGAAAAAGGAAGTGAAATGAAGAAATTGAGTTTTTATACCTGTATAATTTATATTGGTTGTAATTATTTTATGACTTTAGAGGATGCATTATATGAATATTTGTGGTTTAAAAATAAGAAGAAAATTATTAATAATTTTCGATAAAATTATTTTGCAGCCCGAGTAGACGGATTTCGGTTAGCATTACCAGGACGATTGTCGGCATAAGACTGGTAAGGGGGAAGTGTGTGAGTTGTAAGGATATGATGATATGCATGTTTTAAAAAGTTAAATCTTGTGAAATTAATGGAAGTATGAATTATTTTAAAACATGCATAAATTGGAGATAAGTCGACTGGTTTATTACTGTATTTATATGCATGAGGTTAAGAATCCGCAACTATTATGCTGTCGGAAACTTTCTAATAACTATTCTAAAATATTATAAATATTTTAGAAATATGTAAATGATTTAAATGAGAATTTTAAAGATAAATTCCATAACTTTTCCATAAGATGGGATTTATGAGAAAATATGAAGTATTTAAATATTCATGTTTTATATATTTATTTAAGTGAGAATTTGAATTATGTTATATTATATTAAATACTCATAATTGACTATTTATGTGTTTTCTCACTTTAGCATGAATATTTATTGATTGAATTATAGTGTACGAAAATGAGAATAATAACTTTTTGGAATTATTATTTATTTAAATGATTTAAATTCATAAATGCGTTTCCTTAAAGGTATTTTGAGATATAAATTTGATTTTGAGACTTTAGGCCCCGAGATTCATGCTTTACTATTATACTGTACTGTTCACGTGGCTGATAGACCCGTCAAGTCATCAGCAGTCCCAGTGTCGCCTGGCAAGTGTACACCGAGGGCGCCCATAGACTGTGGCTATAGATCTAAACTGTTTACTGTTACTGTGTTCCTTCGGGAATGATTATAGCATGACATGATTTAAGGTGATGCCTAGTCTCAACTCACTATTTACTGAATACTGTTTATCGTACACTGTTTACTGAATACTGTTTATCGTACACTATTTACTGAATACTGTTTACTGAAATTACTGATTTGAAACTGTATTGATGTGAAAGGAAATAAATGATTATTTCTAATTTTACTTTATGGAAGAAGGAATATCATATTATTTTATAAGTATGAATTTTGAATTACTCCCTATAGTCGCTCTGGGTTTTCAGGACATGACAGGTATTTCAAAATACCTCTCATACTCTATCTGGATTTCCCGGCCGACTATAGTATTCTTCCTATTTATACTTAGTACTCTTATAGGAAATATATCGTTTTACAGCATATAGATTCATTATATCGAGCAGCATACAACTCCTAGACTGAGCACGTGGTTCGCTCACCCCTTAAATTTCACTCCACAGGTATTGATTTGGATTAAGAGACGTACCATCCGAAGTATCGGCTGCTAGTTCGGTTACCCGAGACAGCGGATTTTAGACATTGGAGGTATATTATTTTCTTTTATATATTCAAAAAATTTGTACAATACTACTTTAAGTAGAAATAAAATACAGGGAATGTAACTCTGATATACAATAAATGAAATATTCATGTTTTGGAAATTACACTGTAAATGGAAGTACTATTTAGTACGATAATTATTATTTTACTGTAAGCATCACGGATAGCCCAATCGGTGAAAGAGTATAAATTATGAGTAAATAAAGTGTAAAAATGTACACTCAGACTGTTACATAATTGTAAGAGCCCTGCTCGTTCGTATCGGCCGTCGACGAGCATCTCCTAGGCAATCCTTTCGCCCTAGGTTTACCTTTACAAGTGAGTCGGCGACCACATAGTTCACCCACACCTCACAGTATATTGTCCACTGCGGGTCGCCCATCCTTGTTTTGTCTTAAGGGTCCTGAATAACTTAGGTTAGCTGTCATCTCCTTCTATTTATCACTTTACTATTCTTATGCACATTTTCCAATTCACAGTATTCCATACAGTACATCAGTTTGCAAGGCATATCTCAAATGCTCCGGTTCTATAATTACATATTCGTTTAATACCACAGAAATAGTATAATTGTATAGAACCATAATTAACCGTACTGGTATGGATTTTCATTATCTGTACTGATCACCTTCTCAGTCATTTTCTATAATCATTTTACTTCTCATAATATTCAACGATCCCATATTAACATCCGATTCAATACACTCGTAATTCAGTCCCTTACAGTCAATAACCAGGCCAATTATCTTGTAACATTCCACTACACTCTTTGGATCGCATCATATAGACCTCGGCCCATCCGCCGTCCGCCTGTACACATCTGTACTGTCTTCTTTGAGAATGCCCAGCCCTTTCACTGGGTCACCCCTCAAGGTTTTGTCGTGAGGCCCAGCCCGTTCATTAGGTCACTCACAATTTGCGTCCGTAATCTAAGTGTTAGTGGAATCTGTGATAACCGCAAATTTTCCATTTATTGGAAATTATTAATATTAGAAATTAATATTAAAGAAAACAGATAAGTGGAAATAAGTATAAGATGAGAAATCATAAAAAAAAATGAAGAGAGGAAATTTAATTTGGATAATGGAAATCCAAATTAAATAGGAAATAAAAAGGAGAAATAAATGGATATTAAGAAAATCCAAATTAAATGAAATAAAATGCATATATTATATATTTATATGATTAGATTATATAAATATATTTTGATATGTTTTTATATAAATACATATGTATATATGAAATGTAGTATATATTATAAAATGATATATATACTATTTTATGTTAAATAAATACATATGTATGTTATTATAATACATTTTTGTATATAAATATATAATATATAAATATATATAGTATTTGATTTTAAATGTATAGATATATATATATATATGGTATTATATGAAATATATATCATAAAATAATTATATATAATTATATAAATATAATTATATATATTATTTATAAAAAAAAAAGAAAAAGAGAAAAAGGGAATCGGGATATACCCGATTCCCATGTTATTTTCTCCTCTGTTAAAACAGAGGAGAAAACGTAAACAAAACAGAGGAAGCCGGCCACCGTCGGTCGGCCGATCGAGGGAGAAAGGAGAGGAGCGCGACGTCGCCGGCGAGAGGAGAAGCGAACGACGGTGACCCGAGGCGGAAGAAGAAAGAAAACAGAAACGGAAACGAAGGAAAAACCGGCGGAAAATCGGAAGAGAAAAGAAAATGGAAACCGGCGGTACCGGCGGAATTGGTTGCCGCCACTGCCACCGAAGCATCGCCGGGGAAAGAGGAAGAGGATGGAGGCCACGGTTTAGGCGGTGAACGGCGGAGGAACGCCGACGGAGGAGGAGAAGAGACCGAAGGTAAACCGAGTAGATCCGCCGCCGTACCGTCGATCCAGGCCGAACGGAGACCACCAGCGGACTCGCCGTGCCGTCGGCCAGCTAAAGGGCACCTAAACCGCCGGAGAACCGGTCGCCGGAGGAGAACCGGCGGTGAAGGGGGGTAACCGGTCTGACGGGAAGAGAAAGAAAAAGAAAAGAAAAAAAAAAGAAAAAGAAAAAGAAAAGAAAGAGAAAGAAAAGAAAAGAGAAAAAGGAAGAAAGAAAAGAGGAAAAAGAAGAAAGAGGGAGAAAAAGGAGAATTTTGGAAATTACGAGAAATCTCGAGAATTCAGAAACCCGGGAATTACGGGAAACGAAAATTCCCTCGATGACCGAGCCAATGGAATCGGGCGAGGTGAACACAGGCGCGACCTTCGAGAGGCAATCGCCGACCCGAAACAGGTAAGGGAGACATATGCCGCTTGTAAGGATATTCGGCCATGTTTTTAAATTGCATTTAATTTTATAAATGCTATTGATAACTATCGGTTTTATAGTGTGATGGTTTATCGGATGAAATTGTGATGAAACACCGGTTGAAAATATAAACTGTATTTTCGTGCAGGAGGCTAACCAAATCGGTAGCCGTTATAATATCGAAAAATTATCGAAAAAATTACTGAAATTTACCGAAAATCATCGAAAACCAAAATAAAAGATTTGATTTCACGTGAAACGATTTCTAACATGAAAATCGAGAAATCGATTAGTTTTCATAAAACATGAATATATTGATAATTAGTTTTAAAATATTCATGTTTTGAAAATGGTGAAAAAGGAAATCACCTAAATTTACTCCGATAGGTGATAATTCACGTGAAACGAAATGAAAATGAAAAAGAGACTGAAGTGAATATTTTTACAAATATTCACTTGATTTTACAGAAAACCTTTGTGGTTTTAATTATGGAAATAATTAATTATGAATATTCCATAAAGGTTAAGAAATGATGAATAATTATGATTTCGAGACTAAAGGTCCCTACATTTGTTTTTAAAAGAAAACATGGTGATGAGAATTTAAATTTAGAAAATAAATATTTTATTTTCATAAAGTATAAAAATAATTTATTTGAATTCCGATAATTATAAAATTATGTTTTCAATTAAACGCACAGAAAAACATGCATATATGTTTTATGGTGGAAAAAGGACAGTTTTACCTTTTTATATGTTCAGTGATGATTTTTCAAACTGTCTTCATCGCAATTTATAAAGAAATGTTTAAAGCATGAATTTCGTTCTGAAATTAAATTCCTTAGTCTTTTGATAATTAGCTAAACGAATTTATGATTTCTATGTATATTTTTCAATAATGCTATAAGTATGTTTTCCGAAAAAGGTATCGGAGTGGCACCCCCCAGGTTAACTTAGACCCTGGCACGCCCGATCCTTACTATTTTATATCAATTGTATGTAAGTAAGTTTTGAGACTAAGGCCTTCCTATAGTTTATGTTATTGCCTGTCATGTCTGCCACATTGTGGCATAAGTTTAACCACGTCGTGCATGTTCTCGCCCACATTGTGTATGATTACATCCTTTGTGGGTATGTTGGTCCTTCGTGGTGTATGTATATGTTTGCTGTACGACTCTGATCAGGTCTACAGCCCATACCATGGCCATAGGTATTATGTTCCCTCTTCGGAGGAAGAAGTAAGTGTCATGACCGCATACTGGCTATATGATTTTGCCTAGTCTCCATGAATTGTATAAAAAGTTTTATTAATTATGATGTTAAGTTTCTAAAGTATGATGCATGTTTGAAACGAGTATGAATTTTAGATATATGCATTAAAGAATTCATACAATGATTTAAAGTATGAAATGCATTATTATGGCATTTGTTTTCTGCATATATCGATACTATGACTATTTTAAATGCATTTCTTATGAGGCTTTAGTATGATACGGTTATTGATTTGAAAAGAGAAATAAATGTTTATTCTAAAAGAGTAACATAAGAATTATTTCTAAGATAAAGAAAATCGAAGAAGTAATTATCCAATGATTTGATATTTGCAAATCACTGTACTGTACTGTTTTTACTGTACTGAAGAGAAGAGAAGAGAAGAGAAGTAAACCACTGTTTTTATTACTGAACTGTCAAGTGTTTTAAAGTATACTGAAGTGGAAAGGAACAAGTGGTTTACTCTGTGGAAAAACGAAAATTATATCGTTTTGAAACAACAAAATTGATATTCTCTACAGTTGCTTCTAGGTTCCGGGACAAGTATGGTATTCTAAAATACCTACCTTATTCTATCTGGATCCCTAGCCGACTGTAGTATCCTTCCTACATGTGTGCCTAGAGCCAGCTAGGAAGATTTTAAAGAAAGTGAAGAAAAAAAAATATTTTCAGCATATAGATAGCTGAATATCAAGTGTGACATATAACTCTCTTACTGAGCCGTGGTTTGCTCACCCCTTAATTTTAAACATTTCAGGTTTTAATGATTGTGAGATCAACTGATTGTCGATCACGGCTGTACACAAAGGACAATGTGACAGACCGACTGATTTATATGAGGTATGATCATTTATTTTCTGTATTTAGACATATCTACAGTACTACTTATCTGATTAATTAAGATAGGGGATGTGTATAATATAAACAATGTACTGTACATTTGCTTAACAGTTAGTAAAAGTGAAGTATCACAGACAGCCCAACCGAAGGAATCGTGTAAAATAAAGTGAAAAATACGGTAACGGGATGTGACAGGTTTAATGGTATCAGAGCATGGTTGGCCTGATGTCTGTGAATACTTTTGGAAGGAAAAGTGTTAAACATCCCCGGTAGTACTGTGTTGTCTGAATATATAGAGAAAATAAATGATTGTAAATAGAGTAAAATAATTTAAAGGGAGTGAGAAAGTATAAATTGAAAATGTTAAAGAAGAAAATAGGCTCAGAAATTACCAGAAAATTTGTGATCTTAAAATTTATTTGAAGGCCTGTTCGGTAAGGAATCGAAAGGACTCGGTGAGGGCCCCACCAGTACTTTACGGTCCGAACCGAACTGAGACCTGAAAGTGATGATATAAGGAGGGGAATGATATATCATCATTAAATAGACTTTAAGATCACCGATTGGGGGTAATTTGAAGAGAGAGAAAATTTTTGGCCAAAAATGACCAAAATACCCCTACCTCTGAAATTTTACAGGGAGTTAAAATAAACCAACAGAAGTTTGATTTGAGTGATTTGACAGAGAAATTGATGATGTAAAGCTACATTACATACAAAATAATTCAATTATAGATTTTAGTGGAATTCTCTGTCGAAATCGAATAAGATCTCAAATTGCTGATATTAGTACGAGAAGAGGTACTATCAACATATAGATGATCAGATCATTGATCTAAATGTGTATTGAGGAGAAAGAAATAAATGTCGAAATGACAAAAAAATGCCCCTATGTTGGGCAAAGCTTTGAATAGTGAGGAAATCAAGTTAATCTTGAATTCATTGATAGTAATGGAATTATTAATGGCATGAGGATGAAATGTCCGAATTAATAAGAAAGGTGTGATTGAAGAAAGCATCGGATTTGAATTTCGATGGAACTTCTAGAATTATATAAATTGGAGGAATCGAGATAACTTTGACTCGATTTTGAATATGAAATCTGATTCTAAGCTTATATCGAAGAACTTAGGAGAATCCGAAAGCTTAAGAAATCCACTCTAGAAAATGAAAGAATAATGAAGTGCATGTGTATAAGGTGTGATTGATGGCAATACCGATAACATAAATTGTGGATAAGAAAGTTATCTGTATAAGTGTAAGTGAGAGAAGCACAGATGATATTGAAAATTAGATGAATAAAAAGGATGTATTAAATTCCTATCATTAATAAAGTTCTTTTGAAGAACAAATATTCATCTACATTATGGAATAGATGTCTTATGGATCTGATTCGATATCCATAAGGAGTTTATAAGACCTGTCTTGGTATAAAGCGTCCTTAGATAAAAGATTGGAGATTGATGTCTATAAGATTATAATTAGAAACTCGGAGTGAATTTTACGAGTTCCTATTGAGATTACAAGGTTAATGATTTACCTTGTGAGGTATATAAACCTAAAGAATGAGGCATCCATACATGAGTAAATTGATGAAATGCTAATAGAGCCTAAAGTACAAATGAAACATGGGCAGCATTGTGGTATAACTCTTAAACTCTTAAAGACTGTGAAATTGTGTTAAGATTGGCAAATAAGAGATGTGGCTAGATAGTATCTCCTCTTGAGATATATGATCTCGGGATGACTGGATGACAGTGAATCTGTCTACGATATAGAGATAATGATTGAGATACGAGATTAATGAGTCTTGCTAGATATTACTGCCAATCTATAAAAGAGTAATGAGATTAGCTGCTCTACTAATGTGATGTAATTAAAGAAAGAAGTTAAAGTCGGTAAATGGATATGTGTAAAGAAAAGATGGTATGCAAAATTTTACGAGATCTTAGCAGTATAGTACCATACTAATCGAGAAAATCGACTAAAAGGATGAATATATATATATATATGAAGAGATAAAAGTGGGAATATGAACACCAAAAATGAAAGTGGAATAAGGAAATAAGTTATATGATGAGAAGGGAACATCAATATGAAATAGTTCCCGAAGGTAAGACTGAAAGTGATTTGTATTGGTTATCACATAACTGCGGCGAGATGTAAAATTAAGTCAGATTTGATAAATGAAATTAATGATACTCCAAGGAGTAAGATAATTGATATGTTTACTGCCAATATGTAAATGAAAAATGATTATACATATAACCATCGTAACATGATAGAAACGGTAGAAGTATATAGATGATGTGGTGATTAAATGTATAAATTGAGGATTCAATTTTGGAATCTAGATTATGAAAAGAGATTTAAAGACTATACTACATGAAGAGAATATGATTGTCTCATGATTGGTAATTGTAAGAGATAATCCATAATAAAGTTTGCAAGTGAAATGTCGTTTTGATAAAAGTGAAAATGAATATTGTGAGCAATAAAGAGTCCAAAAGAGAAATGATGATATGGAAGTGATTAAAGACTGATGATCTAAATAGAATCACTTTCCATTATCAGACTCTTAGATTCTCTAGTGCTGTAGTCGAAGTATTAGTGTTAAACGGTGTGAATGTGTATGTACAGTTCCAGTGAGCCTTACATGTGATGGGAGTCTCCGAGTTGCCATATGCTTAATGAGAAATAGCAAAAGGCTTGAGATCCCAAGTGTACTGATAGCACCGCTCCATACTGATATATACATATATGAGCGTGAGATGTAAACGCTCCATGATATTGGGAGAGCGCGTGCATGAGATGTATAAGCTGTTGGGACAATTACATACAACTGACTGACATATGTAATTGATAGTTTTAAACTATATCGACTTGGCACTAAGTGAGAAAAATGGATGATGAACAGCATAGAGCAGCTGTGACATGAAAAACATTGTGCATGGACTCTTATGTGAAAAGAGTAAAAGTGAATAACTCCCGATTTGAGAAATGAACTTACGGGAGTATAGACACATATATGATGAAAGACAGCATGTAGTGGTCTAAAGTATTCTTGATGTTGAAAGTGTACT
The DNA here is from genome assembly GCA_032173925.1 of Heritiera fomes. NCBI lineage: Eukaryota > Viridiplantae > Streptophyta > Magnoliopsida > Malvales > Malvaceae > Heritiera > Heritiera fomes. The sequence continues at coordinate 31,372,466 of JAPDPM010000002.1, read as the reverse complement.
GACAGTATGACTTGGAGGATGAACTAGAGATCAGAAGTCGTAAGTATACGGCATATACCACCTTCTGAATTAAGCCAAATTCGGAGGACCGAATTTCTTAAGGTGGGGAGAATGTGATAACCGCAAATTTTCCATTTATTGGAAATTATTAATATTAGAAATTAATATTAAAGAAAACAGATAAGTGGAAATAAGTATAAGATGAGAAATCATAAAAAAAAATGAAGAGAGGAAATTTAATTTGGATAATGGAAATCCAAATTAAATAGGAAATAAAAAGGAGAAATAAATGGATATTAAGAAAATCCAAATTAAATGAAATAAAATGCATATATTATATATTTATATGATTAGATTATATAAATATATTTTGATATGTTTTTATATAAATACATATGTATATATGAAATATAGTATATATTATAAAATGATATATATACTATTTTATGTTAAATAAATACATATGTATGTTATTATAATACATTTTTGTATATAAATATATAATATATAAATATATATAGTATTTGATTTTAAATGTATAGATATATATATATATATATATGGTATTATATGAAATATATATCATAAAATAATTATATATAATTATATAAATATAATTATATATATTATTTATAAAAAAAAAAGAAAAAGAGAAAAAGGGAATCGGGATATACCCGATTCCCATGTTATTTTCTCCTCTGTTAAAACAGAGGAGAAAACGTAAACAAAACAGAGGAAGCCGGCCACCGTCGGTCGGCCGATCGAGGGAGAAAGGAGAGGAGCGCGACGTCGCCGGCGAGAGGAGAAGCGAACGACGGTGACCCGAGGCGGAAGAAGAAAGAAAACAGAAACGGAAACGAAGGAAAAACCGACGGAAAATCGGAAGAGAAAAGAAAATGGAAACCGGCGGTACCGGCGGAATTGGTTGCCGCCACTGCCACCGAAGCATCGCCGGGGAAAGAGGAAGAGGATGGAGGCCACGGTTTAGGCGGTGAACGGCGGAGGAACGCCGACGGAGGAGGAGAAGAGACCGAAGATAAACCGAGTAGATCCGCCGCCGTACCGTCGATCCAGGCCGAACGGAGACCACCAGCGGACTCGCCGTGCCGTCGGCCAGCTAAAGGGCACCTGAACCGCCGGAGAACCGGTCGCCGGAGGAGAACCGGCGGTGAAGGGGGGTAACCGGTCTGACGGGAAGAGAAAGAAAAAGAAAAGAAAAAAAAAGAAAAAGAAAAAGAAAAGAAAGAGAAAGAAAAGAAAAGAGAAAAAGGAAGAAAGAAAAGAGGAAAAAGAAGAAAGAGGGAGAAAAAGGAGAATTTTGGAAATTACGAGAAATCTCGAGAATTCAGAAACCCGGGAATTACGGGAAACGAAAATTCCCTCGATGACCGAGCCAATGGAATCGGGCGAGGTGAACACAGGCGCGACCTTCGAGAGGCAGTCGCCGACCCGAAACAGGTAAGGGAGACATGTGCCGCCTGTAAGGATATTCGGCCATGTTTTTAAATTGCATTTAATTTTATAAATGCTATTGATAACTATCGGTTTTATAGTGTGATGGTTTATCGGATGAAATTGTGATGAAACACCGGTTGAAAATATAAACTGTATTTTCGTGCAGGAGGCTAACCAAATCGGTAGCCGTTATAATGCCGAAAAATTATCGAAAAAATTACTGAAATTTACCGAAAATCATCGAAAACCAAAATAAAAGATTTGATTTCACGTGAAACGATTTCTAACATGAAAATCGAGAAATCGATTAGTTTTCATAAAACATGAATATATTGATAATTAGTTTTAAAATATTCATGTTTTGAAAATGGTGAAAAAGGAAATCACCTAAATTTACTCCGATAGGTGATAATTCACGTGAAACGAAATGAAAATGAAAAAGAGACTGAAGTGAATATTTTTACAAATATTCACTTGATTTTACAGAAAACCTTTGTGGTTTTAATTATGGAAATAATTAATTATGAATATTCCATAAAGGTTAAGAAATGATGAATAATTATGATTTCGAGACTAAAGGTCCCTACATTTGTTTTTAAAAGAAAACATGGTGATGAGAATTTAAATTTAGAAAATAAATATTTTATTTTCATAAAGTATAAAAATAATTTATTTGAATTCCGATAATTATAAAATTATGTTTTCAATTAAACGCACAGAAAAACATGCATATATGTTTTATGGTGGAAAAAGGACAGTTTTACCTTTTTATATGTTCAGTGATGATTTTTCAAACTGTCTTCATCGCAATTTATAAAGAAATGTTTAAAGCATGAATTTCGTTCTGAAATTAAATTCCTTAGTCTTTTGATAATTAGCTAAACGAATTTATGATTTCTATGTATATTTTTCAATAATGCTATAAGTATGTTTTCCGAAAAAGGTATCGGAGTGGCACCCCCCAGGTTAACTTAGACCCTGGCACGCCCGATCCTTACTATTTTATATCAATTGTATGTAAGTAAGTTTTGAGACTAAGGCCTTCCTATAGTTTATGTTATTGCCTGTCATGTCTGCCACATTGTGGCATAAGTTTAACCACGTCGTGCATGTTCTCGCCCACATTGTGTATGATTACATCCTTTGTGGGTATGTTGGTCCTTCGTGGTGTATGTATATGTTTGCTGTACGACTCTGATCAGGTCTACAGCCCATACCATGGCCATAGGTATTATGTTCCCTCTTTGGAGGAAGAAGTAAGTGTCATGACCGCATACTGGCTATATGATTTTGCCTAGTCTCCATGAATTGTATAAAAAGTTTTATTAATTATGATGTTAAGTTTCTAAAGTATGATGCATGTTTGAAACGAGTATGAATTTTAGATATATGCATTAAAGAATTCATACAATGATTTAAAGTATGAAATGCATTATTATGGCATTTGTTTTCTGCATATATCGATACTATGACTATTTTAAATGCATTTCTTATGAGGCTTTAGTATGATACGGTTATTGATTTGAAAAGAGAAATAAATGTTTATTCTAAAAGAGTAACATAAGAATTATTTCTAAGATAAAGAAAATCGAAGAAGTAATTATCCAATGATTTGATATTTGCAAATCACTGTACTGTACTGTTTTTACTGTACTGAAGAGAAGAGAAGAGAAGAGAAGTAAACCACTGTTTTTATTACTGAACTGTCAAGTGTTTTAAAGTATACTGAAGTGGAAAGGAACAAGTGGTTTACTCTGTGGAAAAACGAAAATTATATCGTTTTGAAACAACAAAATTGATATTCTCTACAGTTGCTTCTAGGTTCCGGGACAAGTATGGTATTCTAAAATACCTACCTTATTCTATCTGGATCCCTAGCCGACTGTAGTATCCTTCCTACATGTGTGCCTAGAGCCAGCTAGGAAGATTTTAAAGAAAGTGAAGAAAAAAAAATATTTTCAGCATATAGATAGCTGAATATCAAGTGTGACATATAACTCTCTTACTGAGCCGTGGTTTGCTCACCCCTTAATTTTAAACATTTCAGGTTTTAATGATTGTGAGATCAACTGATTGTCGATCACGGCTGTACACAAAGGACAATGTGACAGACCGACTGATTTATATGAGGTATGATCATTTATTTTCTGTATTTAGACATATCTACAGTACTACTTATCTGATTAATTAAGATAGGGGATGTGTATAATATAAACAATGTACTGTACATTTGCTTAACAGTTAGTAAAAGTGAAGTATCACAGACAGCCCAACCGAAGGAATCGTGTAAAATAAAGTGAAAAATACGGTAACAGGATGTGACAGAATCAGTAATAGGGATCGCTATATTCATATTACATCTTCTATGTCAGTAATAACTCCATTACCATCAATGAATTCAAGATCAACTTGGTTTTATCACTATTCAGAACATCGCCTAACATAGGGGCATTTTCGTCATTTCGACATTTATTCTTTCTCCTCAATATACATTTAAACCAAAGATCTTATTATCTATGTGCTGATAGTATCTTTTCTCATACTAATATCAGCAGTTTAAGATCTTGTTCGATTTCGACAAAGAAGTCCACTAGAATCTATAATTGGATTATTCTGCTTATAATACAGCTTTACATCATCAATTTCTCTGTCAATTTAATCAATTCCAACTTTTGTGGGTTTATTATGGCTCCCGGTAAAATTTTGGAGGCAGGGGTATTTTGGTCATTTTTGGCCAAAAATTTTTCTCTCTTCAAATTACCTTCAATCGATGATCTTAAGGTCTATTTAATGATGATATTTCATTCCCCTCATTTATATCATCACTCTCAGGTCTTAGTTTGATCCGGACAGAAAGTACTGGTAAGGCCCTCACCGAGTCCTTTACTGATCCTTACCGAACAGGCCTTCACTTAGATTCTAAGATCACTATGTTTTTGGTAATTTCTGAGCCTCTTATTTCTCTTTAACATCAATAATTCACAAAGTCTCACTCCCTTCAAATTATTTTACTTAATCTCTAATCATTTATTTTTCTCTATGTATTCAGACGACACAGTACTACCGGGGATGTTTATCATTTCCTTAACACATTTCTTTCCAAAAGTATCAATAGACATCAGGCCAACCCTTCTTTGATACCATTAAATCTGTAATGGTTTGTGACCACATTTTTTTCACGTATTTCTATACAACTTATCCGGCTGGGCTGTCTATGATACTTCACTTTTCATTTACTATTAAACAATTTCGTATAACATTGTTAATATGATATACATCCCCTATCTTAATTCACAAGAAAGCAGTACTGTAGATTAGTCTAAATACGAAAAATAAATGATCGTACCTCATGTAATAAATCAAGCTATCGCATCGTCCCCAATGCACAGTCGAAATCCTTAGATATCAGACTTTCAGTCCTCGAAAATCTGAAATGTTAAAATTAAGGGGTGAGCAAACCACAGCTCAGTAAGAGAGTTATATGCCACACTTGATATTCAGTTATCTATATGCTGAAAATATTTTTTTTTTCAATTTCTTTAAATTTTCCTAGATAGGCTCTAGGCTCACATGTAGGAAGGATACTACAGTCGGCTAGGGATCTAGATAGAGTAAGGCAGGTATTTTAAAATACCCGACTTGTTCCGGAACCTAGAAGCAACTGTAGAGAGTATTATATCAATTGTTCTCAAAACGATATAATATTCGTTTCCGTAAAGTAAACCATTTATTTCTCTTCACTTCAATATATTTTAAAACACGTGACATTTCAGTAGTAAAATAATGGTTTACTTCTGTTCTCATCAGTACAGTTAAAACACGTGACAGTACAGTGGTTTATAAATATCCAAAACCGTTGGATCAGTAAACAGTAGTTTTCGGTACTATTTATTAATTCAGTACCTTACAACTCAGTAAAACCGTATCTTATAGCTCAGTAAAATAGTAATATTCAGTAAAACAGTATTTCGATACGGTTTAGTCAGAAAACACTAAACAATAGTTACCAATTTAGTAAACAGTATACGGTAGCTTTCAGTTCAGTAAACAGTATATGGTAGCTTTCTTTTCAGTAAAACAGTAATCAGTGGCTACAATTTCAGTAACCAGTATAGTTCAATAATAAACAATGTTTTGGTACAGCTTTGTTTAGTAAACAGTAAACAGTACAATAATTCAGTACAGTAAACAGTACAGTACAGTAAATAGGATTCCGTAAATCCTTTCAGTAAATAGTAAATAGTAAGCAGTAAGTGAGACTAGGCATCACCCTATAATCAAATCATGCTATCTTCGTCCACTAGGGACACAGTAACAATAATGAGATCTATGGCCATGATCTATGATATGTCCTCGGTGTACACTTGCTAGGTGACAATCCGGGACGCTGAATGACTAGCTGGTCAAACAGTCACGTGACAGTAACAGTATGGTATGATGCATGAAGCTCGAGGCCTAAGTCTCACAACAGTGTAAACCGTACCATAGCCTTTATGGATTTTAAATACAGTAAATCGAAATATTTCATAAGTATCCATAAGGCTCACATGTAATAAAATCATCGCCTTTATGAAATTTATAAACTAAATCACATCTTTAAAATTAATTCATAAGGCATAATTCATATTTTGCTTACGGTGAAAACAGTTTATAAAATCATCACTGTAAAATATAAAAGGTCGTAACTGTCTTTTTCATCGTAAAATATATACGCTCGCTTTTCTGTGCTTTCTATCGAAAACATGGTTTTCAAAATCATCGGAATTCAATTCAAATAATTTCATAATTTATGGAAAAATAAAATATTTATTTTCCAATTTTAATAATTTTGCCTCCATGTTTTCTTCTAAAAACACGTGTAGAGACCTCTAGTCTCGAAATTATAGTTTTCCATCATTTCTTTAACCTTTATGGAATTTATGTAATTACTTATTTTCATAATTAAAACCATAAAGGTTTTATATGAATTCAAGTGAATATTTAAGAAATATTTATAAAATATTCACTTCGGTCCTTTTTATTTTCTATCTCATTTCACGTGAAATATCACCTACCGGATGAATTTTCGGTAATTTCATTTTCACCATTCTCGAAAACATGAATATTTTATATTTAAATTTCCATATATTCATGTTTTATGAAAAATACTTGATTTCTTGATTTTCGTGACTGAAAATCGTTTCTCGTGAAATCAAATCACTTATTATAATTTTTGGTAATTTTCGATAATTTTTTGACAATATATCGTGTGATAACCGCAAATTTTCCACTGTTGATAGTGGAAATTAATATTAAAGAAAATAGATAAGCGGAAATAAATAAATATAATTATGAGAACGGAATATTTGTGAAAATTCTGAGAATTGAGGAAGTGACGAAATTGGAAATTGAGTGAAGGACACTTAAATTTGGAAATAAGAATGAAGTATGGAAAATATTACATAAAAAATAGAATAAAAAGAAAATTAATTTGCTCTTGCAAAATTTTGACTTGGAAAGTCAAAATGAGTGTGGCAGCAAGAAAGAAATATTGCAAGAGATAAGAAAAGATAAAATAAATAACAAAAAGACAAGAAAAGAAATATGTAATTAAGAGGGCTTTAAATGAAGGCTACTAAAGTCCAGCCAACATATCTTCTTTTGCTTTATTTCCTTCCATCGTGATCCTCATCTTCAGATCTCATCACCGAAAGCTTGCTCTGTTTCTTTCAAACCGTGTAACCTTCTCTTCATAATAGAACCAACCTCGATATTTAGCTAAATAAACCAAGCTTTTGAAGGAAAATAAACCGTGTATGTTAAGCTTCCAAAACCCTCAAAGAAGCTAGCACAAAAACCTCAAACAAGAAATAAAATCACGTGGACAACTTGCTACTCTGTACAAGTAAGGATTTAATAGCAGTTTTGAAGTTGTTATTCTTTAAATTTCAGCTGTAGACATAAAGATTTTTATGTTTATAGAATTTATTTTGAAAGAAATCTAAGTATATGAAAACCCTAGTTCAATTGTGAGGGTTTAGAATGGAAGTAAGATGATGTTGATGATGATTCACGTGAAGAAGGAAAGCAAGCTATTCATGGAACCGAAAACAGCCATGAAACATTAAAAGAAATAGAATAAACATGAGTCCTGGTTTAAGCAAGGTTTACGTGGAACAGGGGAAAAGAAAAAATGTGTTTATGGTCAACAAAAGTGGCTGAGGAATGAAGAATTATGGGCTGTTTGCACAGCCGAAAGTAGAGGGAAATAGTATGGCTGATTGTGCAGCCGAAAATGTGGAAAAATGGTGTGGCTTGGCTGCCTTTTTGGCTGACTTTTAGGTGTGTGAATAGTATAATTGTTAGCAGCCTAAAATGTATTATATATATGGCAGTATGATAGAGGCAAAATAAAAGTTGATATAGGCTGAAAAGCTGGAAGGAAAATAGGTCTCGGCGTGGACAGCAATAAAAGAAAAGAAACAAAGAAAAAGAAATGAAGGAGAGGATTAGGTTAAGTTGACTAAATGGCTAGGTATAGTACCAATGAAGTTAATACATATAGATATTTTAAAGGAGTAAACTACCGAACCAAGATAAAGCCAACGTGGGTAGGAAAATGAAAACGAAAGGGAGCTCTCGGTTTGGATAATAAGTAGTAGAAAAATAGAAGAAAAGAAAAGGGTAAAAAGAGGTTAAGTTGACCTAGTTGAATGAGTAAAATAAGACATGAAGTATAAGTGATATATATATATATATATATATTAAGTGGAGAAAACACCTACATTTAACCAAGGCCATTCGGCCATAATAATGGACTAAGAGGAATGACGTGTTTTAGAGCAGAAAATGGGAGAAATTGGTTGGAAATGATGGCTGGAAATATACATGAATAAAGTACATATATAACATGGAAGAAAATAAAAGACATAAGCTAAATAAGCTTAGTCATCTAAGAAGGACATTCGGCCATGCAATCTTTGGTAAAAATGTTGACTTAGTAAAATGGCTAATGATGCCAAAACAGAAAAGTAAATAAATGAAATATTTACTTAGCATAGGAAATTCATAGGAATTTCTAATATTCTAAATAAAGATAATACAAGTAAGATGTTTAATAAGTAAAGGAGTTTTATTGTAACGCCCCATTATCACATTTTGCACCTTATTTTACACAATTTATCCGATTGGGCTGTCTGTGATACTTCACTTTACACTTGATGTTAAACAATTTAATAAAATTTTGTTAACATTATACACATCCCCTATCTTAATTACAAATATGTAGTACTGTAGACATGTCTAAATACAGAAAATAAATGATCGTACCTGATATATCTTAGTCGGTCTGTCACATTGTCCATTATGTGCAGCCGTAATCCACAATTATTGGATCTCACCATCATCAAAACCTGAAATGTTAAAATTGGGGAGTGAGCAAACCACGGCTCAGTAAGAGAGTTATATGTCACACTTGATATTCAGCTATCTATATGCTGAAAATAATTTTTTTCTTTAAAATCTTCTTAGCTGGCTCTAGGCACACATGTAGGAAGGATACTACAGTCGGCTAGGGATCCAGATAGAATAAGGTAGGTATTTTAGAATACCATACTTGTTCCGGAACCTAGAAGCAACTGTAGAGAATACTCATTTTGTTGTTTTCAAAATGATATAATTTTTGTTTTTCCACAAAGTAAACCACCTATTCTTTTTCACTTCAGTATACATTAAAACACATGGCAGTTCAGTAATAAAAACGATGGTTTACTTCTCTTCTCTTCTCTTCAGTACAGTGAAAATAGTATAGTACAGTGATGTGTAAATATCCAATCGTTAGATAATTACTTCTTCGATTATTTCTATCTTAGAAATAATTCTTATGTTATTCTTTTAAAATAAACATTTATTTCTCCTTTTAAATCAGTAACCGTATCGTACAGTTCAGTAAAACAGTATATTCAGTAAAACAGTAATTCGATACGGTTCAATCAGTAACAGTAAATAGTAGCTACCAATTCAGTAAATAGTATAAGGTAGCTTTTAGATCAGTAAACAATAAATGGTAGCTTTCAGTTCAATAAAACAGTAATCAATGGCTACCATTTCAGTAAACAGTACAATTCTGTAACACAATGTTTTGGTACGGTCTTTCATCAGTAAACAGTAAATAGTAAGTGAGACTAGGCATCACCCTACAATTAAATCATGCTATCTCGTCCACTAGGGACACAGTAACAGTAATGAGATCTATGGCCATGATCTATAATATGTCCGCGGTGTACGCTTGCTAGGCGACAATCCGGGACGCTGATGACTAGCTGGTCAATCAGCCGCGTGACAGTAACAGTATATGTGATGCATGAAACTCGGGGCCTAAGTCTCAAAACAGTATAAACCGTACCACAACCTTTATGGATTTTAAATACCGTAAATCACATATCCATAAGGCTCACATGTAAATATAATCACCTTTATGAAATTTATAAAATAAATAACATTTTTCAAATTATTTCATAAAGGTATATATCTTGTTTTTCATATGATGAAGACAGTTTGCAAAATCATCACTGAAAGTATAAAAGAGCAAAACTGTCTTTTTCCACAGTAAAACACATATGCACGCTTTTCCGTGCATTAAATCGAAAACATGGTTTCTATACTTATCGGAATTTCAAACAAATCATTTTTATAATTATGAAAATAAATTATTTATTTTCTAACTTTAAATTCCCATCACCATGTTTTCTTCTAAATACATGTGTAGAGACCTCTAGTTCCGAAATCATAATTTTTCTTCATTTCTTAACCTTTATGGAATTTCCATAATTAATTATTTCCATAATTAAAACCATAAAGGTGTTATGTAAAATCAAGTGAATATTTAAGAATATTTATAAAAATATTCACTTCAGTCACTTTTTCATTTTCATCTCGTTTCACGTGGAATATCACCTACCGGGTGAACTTTCGGTGATTTCCCTTTCACCATTCTCGAAAACATGAATATTTTAAAATTAAATATCAGTATATTCATGTTTTATAAAATTTACTTAATTTCTAGATTTTCGTACCCGAAAATCGATTCACGTGAAATCAAATCTTTTATTTTGGTTTTCGGTGATTTTCTGTAAATTTTAGTAATTTTTTGATAATTTTCGGCAGTATAACGGTTACCGATTTGGCTAGCCTCCTGCATGAAAAATACAATTTATATTTTTCAACTGGTATTTCACCACAATTTGAATCCGATAAATCACCACAATTTTCAAAACTAATCATTATAAATTGCATTTATAAATTAAATGCATAATTTAAAACATGTGGCCGAATATCCTTACAGGCGGCACATGTCTCCCTTACCTGTTTTCGGGTCGGCGATTACCTCTTGAAGGTCGCGTCCGTGTTCACCTCGCCTGATTCCATTGGCTCGGTTATCGAAGAAATTTTCTGAAAATTAAATTCTAAATTTTAGAATTTTTTCATAATTATTTAAATAAATAAATTATTTAAATAATTTAACATTTTCTGGGATTTCTTATCGATTCCCGTAATTCTCGAGTTTCTGAGTTTTTCGAGATTTCCCGAAATTTTCGAAGTCCGAAAATTTCCTTTTTCTCTTTTCTTTTCTTTTCTTTTCTTTTTCTTTTTCCTTTTTCTTTTCTTTTTCTTTTTTCCTTTTCTTTCTTCCCAGCCGAACCGGTCACCCCCCTCATCGTCGGTTCTTCTCCGGCGGTTCAGTGGCTCAGCAGCTGGCCGGCACCACGTCAAAGCTGGATATGGCCTCCGTTTTGGTTTTGGTTTTGGTTTTGGTTCCTTCTCCTCCTCCGTCGGCCTTCCTCCGTCGTTCCCCGCCTCAACAGTGGCTTCCCACGTCTTCCTCTTCCTCCGGCGAAGCTTCGGTGGCAGTGGCGATAGCCAATTCCACCGGTACCGCCAGATCCTCTTCCTTTTTCCTTCCCGGCCTCCGCTGGTTTTTCCTTCGATTTTCCTTCCTGTTTCCGTTGTCTTCCGTCGCCGATCACCTCGTCTTCCACCCCTTATCTCACCGGCCGACGATGACCCTTCCTCCTCTCCTTTCCTTCTCCGGCGACAGTGGCCGGTGCCACTCGGAGAGACAGAATCGGGTTTCTCCCGATTTGTTTCCTTCTGTTTTCTTTTTTTTGTTTTTATTTTTATTATATTTTTGTTATATATTATATTTATAATTTACTTTATAAATATAATATTAATATTATATTTATAATTTACTTTATAAATATAATATTAATATTATATTATATAGTACATACTATATAATATTTTATAGATATATATTTTATATATTAACACATATATATATATATATATTTAATATATATATCTACATACTTTTAACTTAAATTACATTTATATATTTTGATATAAATGAAATAATACTATATATATTGTATTTACAATATATATATATATATATATTTTCTTCCTCATTTTCTTATTTAATTTGGATTTCCAATTATCCAAATTAAATTCTCTCCATTCTTCAGTTTTCCATAATTCAACATTTAAATTTCCTTTCTTCATTATTTTCCATAATTTCTCATCTTATACTTATTTCCGATTTAATTTTCCTTTACACCATTTTCTTAATCCATTCCTTTCTCAATTCTCGGGATTTTCACCAATATCTCGTTCTCATAATTTTATTTATTTATTTATTTCTAATATTTATTTTCTCCAATATTTATTTCCAATATTTATAATTTCCAATAAATGAAAAATTTACGGTTATCACATCCTCCCCACCTTAAGAAATTCGGTCCTCCGAATTTAACTTAAGTCCAACAGTGGTACATGTCGTATACTTACGACTTTTGACCTCTAGTTCATCCTCCAAGTAATACTGTCAGTACACTTTCAACATCAAGAATACTTTAGACCACTACTTGCTGTCTTTTATCACATATATGTCTATACTCCCGTAAGTTCATTTCTCAAATCGGGAGTTATTCATTTATACTCTTTTCACATAAGAGTCCATGCACAATATTTTTCATGTCACAGCTGCTCTATGCTATTCATCATCCATTTTTCTCACTTAGTGCCAAGTCGATATAGTTTAAAACTATCAATTACACATGTCAGTCAGTTGAATGTAATTGTCCCAGTAGCTTATACATCTCATGCACACGCTCTCTCAATATCATGGAGCATTTACATCTGACGGTCACATATATATATATATATATCAGTATGGAGCGGTGCAATCAGTACACTTGGGATCTCAAGCCTTTTGCTATTTCTCATTAAGCATATGGCAACACAGAGACTTCCATCACGTGTAAGGCTTACTGGAACTGTACATACACATTCACAATGTTTAACACTTATTCTTCGACTGAGGCACTAGAGAATCTAAGAGTCTGATAATGGAAAGTGATTCTATTCAGATAATCAGCCTTTAATCACTTCCATATCCTCATTTCTCTTTTGGACTCTTTATTGTCACAATATTCATTTTTATTTTTATTTCATTAAGGCTACATCTTACTTGCAGACTTTATTATTGATCATCTCTTACAATCATAGCTCATGAGACAATCATGTTCTCTTCATGTAGTATGGTCATTCGATTATTGAATCCTCAATTATCCATTTAATCACCACATTATCCATATAGTTCCACCGTTTCTATCATGTTACGGTGATTATATGTATACTCATTTTTCATTTATATACTGGCAGTAAACCTATCAATTATCTTACTCCTTGGAGTATCATTACTTTCACTTATCAAATTTGGCTTGATTTAACATCTAACCACTATCATGTGATAACCAACACGAGTCACTTTTCAGTCTTAATTTCGGGAACTGTTTCATATTGATGTTCCCTTCTCATCATGCAATTTATTTCCTTATTCCACTTTAATTTTTGGTTTTCATATTCCCACTTTTATCTCTTCATATTTTTACTCTCATCCTTTTAGTTGGTTTTTCTCAATTGGTATGGTACTCTACTGCTAAGATCTTTTAAAATCTTGCATACCATCTTTTCTCTACTCTTATCCATTTACCGACTTTAATTTCTTTAATTAGGTCTCATCTATAGAGCAGCTAGTCTCATCACTCTTTTTATAGACTGGCAGTAGTATCTAGCTAGACTCATTACTTTCGTATCTCAATCATTATCTCTCTATCATAGACAGATTCATTGTCACTCTGTCATCTCGAGATCATATATCCCTCATAAGGAGACACTGTCTAGCCAAACATCTTAGTTGCCAATCTTAGCCCAATTCCACAGTCTTTAAGAGTTTAAGAGTCATATCACAATGCTGCTCATCTTCCATTTGTACTTTAAACTCTATCAGTATTTCATCAATTTACTCATGTATGGATGCCTTATTCTTTAGGCTTATATACCTCACAAGGCAAATCATTAACCTTGTAACCTCAATAGGAACTCGTAAAATTCACTCCAAGTTCTAATCATCATCTTACGGACATTAGTCTCCAATCTTTTATCTAAGGACGCTTTATACTAAGGCTAGTTTTATTAACTCCTCATATATCTGTGATCAGATCAATAAAGCATCTATTTTCATGTAGATGAATACTTGTTCTTCATGAGAACTTTATTAGATAGTAAATATTTACTATATCACTTTATTTCATCTACATCTCAATATCATCAATGCTTCTCTCACTTACACTTATACAGATAAGTTTCTTATCCTCAATTTACGTTATCTGTATTTCCCTCAATCACACTTTATACACGTGCATTTCATTATTCTCACATTTTCCAGAGTAGGTTTCTTAAGCTTTCGGATTTTCTTAAGTTCTTCGATATAAGCTTAGAATCAGATTTCATATTCAAAATCGAGTCAATGTTATCTCGATTCCTCCAATTTATATAACTCTGGAAGTTCTATCGGAAATCAAATCCGATACTTTCTTTAATCATACATTTCTTATTAATTCGAACATTTCATCCTCATGTCCTATCATTTACACTGTGTATTCTCAAGGCAGAGACATTTACTATTCAATTCATTTCGACTCATACTCTACCTTGATTTCATTGTTTACTCATACTTTACAGCCTTACGAATCTCATTCCAGTAAGCTGTAGTAAGTACAACAGTTATCAACACATGTTACAGCTAACCAATTTATTACCACTGTAATTTACTTTGGAATCAAGTTCATTTAATAAATTCAGGTTTAACTCCCTTGAGCATATTATCCACGAGGTTTGAACCTGGCAACCTTACGTACCTAGTTCCTTACACTCGTGTTATCATTAAGCTCCTTGTAAGAGTCCCACCCGTTCGAATCGGCCGTCAGCGAGCATCCCCTAGGCAATCCTTTCGCCCCAGGTTTACCCTTACTAGTGAGTCGACGATAACATAGTTCGCCCGCACCTCACAACACATGATTCACTACGAGTCACCCATCATTGGGTCGCCCATCACAGTTCTGTCTCAAGGGTCCTGAAGAACTTAGGTTAGTTGTCATCTTCTTCTGTTTATCACTTACTGTTCTTATAACCGGTTCTATAAGTAATTATTCTTTTAATACTTCAAAATTAGTATAATTATATAGAACCTCAGTCAACAGTACTGTTATGGATTTCATTATCTATACTATTCACCTTTTCAGTCATTTTCTGTAATTATTTCACTTCTCATAATATTCAACGATCCCGTAATAGTTATCCGAGTTGATACACTCATAATTCAAGCCCTTACAATCAAGAACCGGGCCAATCATCTTATGGCATTCCACTACACTTTTTATCGGATCACATCATATAAGGCCTCGGCCCGTCCGCCGTCCGCCTTTACACATGTGTACTATCCCTTTTGAGAATGCCCAGCCCGTTCACTAGGTCACCTCTCAAGGTTTTATCATGAGGCCTAGTCCGTTCACTAGGTCACTCATAGTTCGCTTCCGTAATCTAAGTGTTAGTGGAATCAGTACTAGGGATTGTTATATTCATATGACATCCTCTATGCCATTAAGAATTCCATTACTATCAATGGATTCAAGATTAACTTGATTTTATCACTATTTGGAACATCGCCCAACATAGGGGCATTTTTATCATTTTGACATTTATTTCTTTCTCCTCAGTATACATTTAAATCAATGATTTGATCATCTATGTGTTGATAGTATCCTTTCTAATACTTATATTTTCCAATAAACGAAAAATTTACGGTTATCACATCTTTAAAATTGGGGAGAAAGAAATAAATGTCAAAATGACGAATAAATTATTTATTTTCTAACTTTAAATTTCCATCACCATGTTTTCTTCTAAATACATGTGTAGAGACCTCTAGTTCCGAAATCATAATTTTTCTTCATTTCTTAACTTTTATGAAATTTCCATAATTAATTATTTCCATAATTAAAACCATAAAGGTGTTATGTAAAATCAAGTGAATATTTAAGAATATTTATAAAAATATTCACTTCAGTCTCTTTTTCATTTTCATCTCGTTTCACGTGGAATATTACCTACCGGGTGAATTTTCGGTGATTTCCTTTTCACCATTCACGAAAACATGAATATTTTAAAATTAAATATCAGTATATTCATGTTTTATGAAATTTACTTAATTTCTTGATTTTCGTACTCGAAAATTGATTCACGTGAAATCAAATCGTTTATTTTGGTTTTCGGTGATTTTCGGTAAATTTTAGTAATTTTTCGATAATCTTTCGGCAGTATAACGGTTGTCGATTTGGCTAGCCTCCTGCACGAAAAATACAATTTATATTTTTCAACTGGTATTTCACTACAATTTGAATCCGATAAATCACCACAATTTGAATCCGATCATTATAAATTGCATTTATAAATTAAATGCATAATTTAAAACATGTGGCCGAATATCCTTACAGGCGGCACATGTCTCCCTCACCTGTTTTCGGGTTGGCGACTACCTCTCGAAGGTCGCGCCCGTGTTCACCTCGCCCGATTCCATTGGCTCGGTTATTGAGGAAATTTTCTAGAAATTAAATTCTAAATTTTAGAATTTTTCCATAATTATTTAAATAAATAAATTATTTAAATAATTTAACATTTTCTGGGATTTCTTACCGATTCCCGTAATTCTCGAGTTTCCGAGTTTTTCGGGATTTCCCGAAATTCTCGAAATTTTTGAAGTCCGAAAATTTCCTTTTTCTCTCTCCTTTTTCTTCCTTTTTCTCTTTTCTTTTTCTTTTTCCTTTTTCTTTTCTTTTTCTTTTTCTTTTTTCCTTTTCTTTCTTCCCAGCCGAACCGGTCACCCCCCTCACCGCCGGTTCTTCTCCGACAGCTGGTTCTCCGGCGGTTCAGTGGCTCAGCAGCTGGCCGGCACCACGTCGAAGCTGGATCTGACCTCGGTTCATCCCGAATCGACGACACGGCGGCGGATCTACTCGGTTTTGGTTCGGTTCCTTCTCCTCTTCCGTCGGCCTTCCTCCGCCTTTCCCCGCCTCAACGGTGGCTTCCCACGTCTTCCACTTCCTTCGGCGAAGCTTCGGTGGCAGTGGCGGTAACCAATTCCACCCGTACCGCAAGATCCTCTTCCTTTTTCCTTCCTTGCCTCAGCTGATTTTTCCTTCGATTTTCCTTCCTTTTTTCGTCGTCTTCCGTCGCCGATCACCTCGTCTTCCACCCCTTATCTCACCGGCCGACGACGACCCTTCCTCCTCTCCTTTTCTTCTCCGGTGACAGTGGCCGGTGCCACTCGGGGAGACAGAATCGGGTTTCTCCGGATTTGTTTCCTTCTGTTTTCTTTTTTTTGTTTTTATTTTTATTATATTTTTGTTATATATTATATTTATAATTTACTTTATAAATATAATATTAATATTATATTATATAGTACATATAATATTTTATAGATATATATTTTATATATTAACACATATATATATATTTAATATATATATATCTACATACTTTTAACTTAAATTACATTTATATATTTTGATATAAATGAAATAATACTATATATATATTGTATTTACAATATATATATATATTTTCTTCCTCATTTTCTTATTTAATTTGAATTTCTAGTTATCCAAATTAAATTTCCTCCATTCTTCAGTTTTTCATAATTCAACATTTAAATTTCCTTTCTTCATTATTTTCCATAATTTCTCATCTTATACTTATTTCCGATTTAATTTTCCTTCACACCATTTTCTTAATCCGTTCCTTTCTCAATTCTCAGGATTTTCACCAATATCCCGTTCTCATAATTTTATTTATTTATTTATTTCCAATATTTATTTGCTCCAATATTTATTTCCAATATTTATAATTTCTAATAAACGAAAAATTTACGGTTATCACATTTATGTAGTTATATCGAAAATTAATGATAATAAACTAATATTTTGGCAGTTTATAATTTGGCGAAATAAAGGACACAGTGGTGCGAATTAGAGCCTTGCTCTACAGCATACTGAGGTAAGGGATGCATGTGCAGCACTGTAAGGATATTCAGTATGCATGATTTTAATTATGAAATATTTTATGAAAATATTTGATGAAAATATTGCGATGAATGATTGGTTTGAAATTTGTGGTGATGTACTGGCTGAAATTATAAACTGTATTTTTCGTGTAGGAGACTAGTCAATGGCAGCCGTTATGTTGCTGAAAATTTTTAGAAAATTTCATAAAATCATATTAAATTATTTTATTTCCGAAAATCGATATTCAATCACGAAAAACGAGAACTTTATTATTTTTCATCAAACATGAATATAATGAATTTGATTTTTAAAATATTCATTTTTTCGAGATTGGTGATAATGAAATCACCGAAAATTCTCTTCGATAATGGTGATAATGAAATCACCGAAAATTCTCTTCGATAATGGTGATAATGAAATCACCGAAAATTCTCCATATATGTAAATTACACGTAATACGAGATGAAAAATGAAAAGAAATAAAGTGAATATTTTTATATATATTTTATAAATATTCACTAAATGGTTTTCAAACCTTTATGGTTTTAAATTATGAAATTATATATTTTTATAAATTCCATAAATGTTTATTGATGATAAAAAATACTGTTTTGAGACTAGATGGCAACCTTATCATGCTTATATGTGATATGTGACATGTGATATGTTATATGTGATATGTGATATGTAGTCCCGGCCGACACCTGATCAGTGATCCGTCGAGGACAATTATAGACTATGGCCATAGATCTGATATGATGATTTTATACCCTTCGGGGTCTATAACATGATATGAGTAACGACCCAGTGGACGGGCTGGGCGTGCCTCCGTCTCCATATATGAAAATGTTTTATATGATATGTGATATGTGAAATGTAAATGTTTTACATGATTTTACAAAATGCTTATTTCAGTACTGTTTTTAGTACTACGAGATGATTTTCATATGATATGTAATATGAACATGTAATATGTTTTCAAAAAGGAAAAAGGGTTTATAAGTCTAATATTCTTACTATGATTTTAAATTGAATATTAGACTATATGTGAGATGAATATGTGATATGTTTTCCAAAAAGGAAAGAAGAGGAAAATAAATCTAATATTCTTATTTTAATTTTAAATTGAATATTAGATTTAAATGGTAGATATTTTATATGAAAAGGATTTAATACCTTATCTTGCTATTTAAAGTACTGTACCAATTATGCTTCGTACAGTAAAACATGAAAAGATTTCAAATGAAAATGACATGAAATGAAAGGAAAAAGGATTTAAATTTCAAAAGAAATTATTACTCTTTACAGTTGCTTCTAGGTTTCGGGAAAAGATAGGTATTTCAAAATACCTACCTTACTCCATCCGGATCCCTAGCCGACTGTAGTATCCTTCCTACATGCGAGCCTAGAGCCCATAGGAAAAATGAAAAAGTTTTTCAGCATATAGATAGCTGAATATCAAGTGAGGCATATAATTCTCTTACTGAGCCATGGTTTGCTCACCCTTTAATATTAACATTTCAGATTTTCGAGGACTAAGAGATCTGACATACTGTGAGACCCGATTTTATAGTACTGTACACTATATTTTATAAATCCTTGATAGTGGAAATAAATTAATAAGTGAAATTAAATAAATATTTAATTTAGATTTCCACTTTGGATTTGGATTTATTAGAATTATGAATTATAATATGGTGTATATGAGGTAAAATAAATATTAAAGGATGAATTGAAGGTGTTGAATAAATAAAGAAAATAAATTTGAAAATTATACATGGAAGTGATAATTCCATATTATATTTTGCAAATATATGATTTATAAGAGAGGGAAATCTTTATTTTGGACATATGTTAAAGTGTCATTGGTTGGAATATATTAAAGAGGTGGAAAAATAAGTTAAAATCGTGCAGTAAAATGGGAATGCACGCCAATTTTCTGCTGTTATAGGCTGCATGCCATGATTCATCTAAAGGAAAATTAAAGTGCAATTTTGTGGTGTAAAAATGCAACATAAAGGAAGAGAAATTAAAAGTTTAATAGGGGATTTAATTCCTATTGGGTGAAGCCTATTGGGATTAATTAAAATGTGCAGTAAATTGATTCCCACGTCACTTCCTTTTACTAGTATACTGCTGCCGGCTGGATCCATCTCAAGGGAACCTAACTTTAATTTTTATGGTACAAAAATTGACAGCAAATAATATTTAAATAGAGGAAATTTTGTATTTGGAAATATAATCAATTTCTATTGGTTGGAATTCACAAAAAAGAAGCAAAACAAATCACAATGTGCAGAAAATTATGATCTTCACGCCATTTTTGTTGGCTGCTGTTGTGCCGTATGGTTTGATTTTTTTATAGCATAAAATACAATGAAAGTAATACTTAAAGGAGAAGAAGTTAAAAGTTTAGCATGCGAGTAATTTTATTGGTTAAAGCCTGCCAAAAAAAAAATGAAGAAGAAACTAAGTCAAGGAAACGTGCAGCCACTTCATCACCGCCACTTCCTTGCTGCAGTTTTCTTTGACTCATTTCAATGTTCAATAAAGAAAAGAAAATGATGAAAGGAAAGAGAAGAGAAAAGACAAAGGAAAAATATGAGTCAAAAACCGTGTAGCAAGTGGACTACACGCCATTTTAATTGCTGCTCCACTACTGCTCGGTTGGATTCATTATAAAGAGAGGAAAAAAGTCAAAATTTGAACAGAAACTTAGCTCCACCGCCTCCCCTCTTTGCTGCTACTTCCTGCATGTGTAAAATTAATTAAAGAAAAGAAATGATGAAGAAAGGATGTTAGTTAGCTATGTGGCAATTAACTATTGGATGAATAATTATAAAAGAAGATAACAACGGGCTGAAAATACTGGTTTAAATCAGAAATTCTGGTTTGTTTACACGAGCAAAATCGAATTGCTCTGCTACAGCTCATTTCTTCTTCCATTTTCTCACGTTCTCGTCATCTCCACTACGCCACAACCTCATCTTCAAGCTTTATTCTGTTGAATTATCTTTATATATTGTGGACTAATTAAGTATAATCTATATCATATAATATTAATTATAGTATATTTATAAGGAGTGTGACCTATACTATTAATATTTATATTATTTACATGTGTTAATTCATAATGGGATGGATTATAATACATGATATTGTCAATATAGGAGGTCCCTGCCCTTGGCATATACATATATTGTTAATAGTGTGGCCCATTAACACTGTAGCATCTTTGCCTCAATTGTGAACAAGGGCAGTAGCTTCCTTGCTCTCCCGTTCCTCACTTCCACTCACCAAAATTTTCTTGCTTTTGGCTAGATTTGGATAATGGCAGACCAAGATGATATGGTATCCGGTGGACAACTATCACAGCATCCATTGCAGCCACAAATGGTGGCTGGTAGCAGTTCAACCGGTGCTGGAACGTATGGGTTTGGCTCACAAAATCTAAGTCAGTGATTTCTTCCTTATTTATGGTGCTAGTGGCTTGATTGGTGGATGATTTTGTTCCAACAATTGGCATCAGAGCTCCTCCATCTCAAAGCCACTAGCCATTTTGAAGGAAAAATGAAGTATGTTGATTTATTTTATTTTTTGGGTTTTTCGGTTTTACATAAAACCCATGAGATTTGATAGGTTTTGAGCCAAAATAATACCAAATATCAGTAGAAGATGATGTTTTATGGATAATGACATAAAAATGAAGCAAAATGAGGGTCTGTAGTGAGAGGAATCGTCGGATCGGGTCGAAAACCCGACTGGTCTGGCTTCTGCGAGAAAAAATAGCGAAAGGTTGAAGAAGCTCGGGTGCGTGCAGTGCACGCGCCCGACGTGAGAAGTGAAGTGGTGCGGGCGCGTGGACTTCACGCGCCCGACCAGAAAAAAAAACGTTATTTTTTTTCTGCTGGGCCCGTTTTTTCTGGGCCACTTGTCTTATTGTTTTTTTTGGCTTTTCGTTTTTTCACTTCAAATGGGCTAACCAATTTTTTTTTTAAGTGGGCCAAGATTCTATTTAGTTTTGGGCTTCCTTATTTAAATTCATTTGGGCTCACATATTTATTTTATCATGGGCCAATTAATTAAATTTAATTATGGGCTTGGTAATTAATTTGGGCCACCATATTTGTTTAATTATAAGCCCTTAATTTATTAATTGAGAATTAAATTTTAATTATGAACAAAATAAGTGAATTATTTTGGTTAATTAAATTAATTTTAATTAATTAATTTTGGCAATTAATTGCATGTTTAATTTAATTCACTTATATTTTGAATGTGCTATAATTTATTATTATTTACCTTATTGTTTAATAATCCTTTGTTTATATTAAATCACTAATTAGAGTGATTAGTTTCTATCTGTCATAGAACTAGTTATGATAATTTTCTGGTGATTTTTCTGTGATAAATAATTGGATTATTATAAGGTAAATTAAAATGATAGTTGCAAAATAAATATACCAAGATTTCTGGAATTAATAATTCTCTCCCTGTCAGATTGCTTGTTAATTTTGGAGATGCTTGGGATGGAAAGGATCTTGATAGGATGTAATGTGGCTTTGCTATCCTGTCGATGGCAAGTCATTTTTGATTTTATATTCTATCAATTTTGTTTATCCTTTTGTGATATGCCATCTGACATCCTTGATAGCTTGAATATATTTTGTTGCATATTTCTGTATTATATGCTAATTCTGTTTATGTTATTCGAGCAGCCTCCTACAATCCTGGGATGTCATTGCAACTATCCTCAATCAAGACCCTTACAGGGTCAAATTTCGATGAATGGTTTGAGTCACTCTCGATGTTCCTAGGTGTGATGAACCTAGATTTGGCACTTAGAGTTGATCCACTATCTATACCCACTCCGACCAGCTCTGTTGAGGAAAGAAACTACTATAACTTTTGGGAACACTCTAACCGGAATTGTCTGATGATCATGATGTATACGATTGATATGCAGATTAGGTAGAGTATTCCTGAAGTTGACCATGCAAAAGTCTTCATGCAAGCCATTAAGAAACAATTTGCAAAGTTTGATAAAGCTGAAAAATCAAACTACATGAGATTGTTCACCACGACGAAATATGATGGTGTTAGTGGTGTTAGGGAGCATATCCTAAAGATGATAAACTACTACAACAAATTGAAGGAGAAGAAAGTTGAAATTGGAGATGAATTCTTAGTATGGCAGATACTTCCTTCTCAGTTTGACAATATGAAATCCAGCTATAATACTCAGAGGGAAGTTTGGGACCTAAACACCATGACTGCCATTGTGATTCAAGAGGAGGAGATAATCAAAGTTGGAAAATCTTCTCATTCAGCTCTTATGGCAACACAAGCCAGTGTCACTGGTAAGAAGAAAGCAGGTAAAACAGGTCCCAGCAAGAAATTCAAGTCCTTCTTTAAAAGGAAGGGAGCCACCTCTTCTTCTTCAAAGTCAGCCTCCACTAACTCTTCTGGGTCTAAATCTCAGAATTCCGATGGGTTCAAAGGAAAATGCAATTTTTGTCATAAATATGGGCATAAGATGGCTGACTGTAGTAAGTTTGCGGAGTGGAAGGTGAAGAAAGGTACCTTGTTTGCATTTGTCAATTTTGAATCGAATTTGGCAGATGTGCCTTATAACTCATGGTGGTTGGACACTGGTGCAAGTATTAACATAACTAATTGTTTACAGGCATTGACAAACCACCGGAGTCCAAATGAAGGAGAGATTGTGGTGAATATGGGGAATGGAGTTAGAGTCCAGGCTGAACAGATCAGAGTAGCTAGACTATTGATGTCTTCTGGCCAAATTTTGGAATTACCAGACACAGTGTATATTCCTAGTATTAGGAGAAACTTAATCTCTGTATCTATTTTGGATAGGGCCGGATTTTCTTTCCAATTTGGTGATGGAAAGGTCTACTTATTTTGTCATAACAAGTATATTGGGTCTGGAACTCTATTTGACGGTTTATATAAATTAGATCTCCATTCTGATGATGTCCAATCTTTGATTTCTTCCTCTTTTTCTTCTAATATGCATGATGTGAATGCTATGGTTGTTGGTTCAAATGAGGATAGGGTGAATAAAAACTCTTCTATGTTGTGGCATAGGCGTTTGGGACATATCTCAAAGCAGAGAATGCAGAGACTTAGTAACGATGGTATTCTACAAGATCTTGATTTCTCTGATTTTGGTACTTGTGTTGACTGTCTCAAGGGGAAACTTCCTGATAAAACTAGGAAAGAAAAGAAACGTAAAAGTGAGGATGTTTTGGAACTGATTCATACAGATATTTGTGGACCATTGACACCTACTGCATTAGATGGATACAGGTACTTCATCACCTTCATTGATGACTATTCTCGTTTTGGTCATATTGAACTTATTCGTGAGAAGTCTGATTCCCTTGAAGCTTTTAAAGTTTTCAAGTCCGCTGCGGAGCTTCAAAAGGGTAGGCTGATTAAGGCTGTAAAATCAGACAGAGGTGGTGAGTACTATGGTCGATATGATGAGACTGGGCAGAATCTTGGGCCTTTTGCTAGGTTCTTACAGGAATGTGGAATTGATGCTCAGTATACGATGCTGGGATACCTCAACAGAATGGTGTTGCAGAGAGAAGAAATCGCACACTTCTGGACATGGTGCGCTGCATGTTGAGTCACTCCACTCTACCGGATTTCTTGTGGGGTGAAGCATTAAAAACTGCAGCATACATTCTGAATCAAGTTCCAAGTAAGTCAGTTCCTAAGACTCCTTACGAGATGTGGTCAGGCAAGAAGCCAAGCCTTCGTCATTTCCACGTTTGGGGTTGTAAAGCAGAAATAAGACCATACAACCCACAGTTGAAGAAGCTTGACAAGAAGACTGTTAGTGGAAATTTCGTTGGCTACTGTGTCGGCTCAAGAGGTTCTACATTTTATTGTCCTTCTCACACTACTAGAATCATAGAGTCTGACCATGCTTTCTATTTTGAATATGATTTTGATAGTGGGAGTTCTCAACCCCGGGAAGTTACTCTTAGAGAGAAACCTGTTGTCATGCCTGTTCCTTACGTGCCCTATCCAATGGTTGGAATACCACAAGCAAATGAGCCAACAGTTGATCCTGAATTGTCCATTTCTGAACCTGCTCCAGAAAATGAAGAGATAGTTCCTGAAAGTATTATTGGTGATGTCCCATTAAGGAGATCACAGAGGACTAGAAAACCTGCAATTTCTGATGATTATGTTGTTTATTTGCAAGAACATGAGTGTGATGTTCACTTGTCTTCTGATCCTACTACTTGTCAGGAAGCAATTAATGATTTGAACTCTTCAAGTTGGATGCTTGCTATGCAGGAGGAGATGGCATCTATGTATCATAATGGGACATGGGATCTAGTTGAATTGCCATATGGTTGTAAATCCATTGGCTGCAAATAGGTCTACAAGACAAAGTTAGATTCCAATGGCCAAGTAGAAAGGTTTAAAGCTCGATTAGTGGCCAAGGATTTTAGACAAAGAGAAGGTATTGATTATACAGAAACCTTTTCTCCAGTTTCTACTAAGGATTCCTTCAGGATCATCATGGCATTAGTAGCTTATTTTGACTTAGAGCTACATCAAATGGATGTCAAGACTGCTTTTCTTAATGGTGATTTGTATGAAGATGTCTATATGGAGCAACCTGAAGGTTTTGTTGTTCCAGGGATGGAAAATATGGTCTGCAAGCTTAGGAAATCCATCTATGGACTTAAGCAAGCTTCCAGACAGTGGTATTTGAAGTTTGATGGGATTGTGACATCACTTGGTTTCAAAGAGAATGTTGTTGATCAATGTATATACATTATGGTCAGTGGGAGTAGCTTTGTGATTTTAGTGCTCTATGTTGATGATATCTTATTAGCAGCAAATGACACTGACCTATTGATTGAGACAAAATACATGTTGTCATGTCACTTTGATATGAAGGATCTAGGTGAGGCACATTTTGTTTTGGGAATTGAGATCTTACGTGACAGAACAAGAGGCATACTTGGATTGTCTCAAAAGGCCTACATTGAACGTATCTTGAGTAGGTTCAATATGAGTACATGTACTCCAGCTAAGGCGCCTATAGTGAAAGGTGACGTTCTTTCAAAATCCCAAAGTCCTCAGAATGATGATGATAGAGCTTATATGCAAAATGTACCGTATGCCTCGATAGTGGGTAGTTTAATGTACGCTCAAGTTTGTACACGTCCTGATATAGCCTTTGTTGTTAGTGTACTTGGAAGATTCATGAGCGATCCTGGGATGGAACATTGGAAGGCAGCAAAGAAGGTGTTGAGATATCTTCAAGGCACCAAAGATCATGTTTTGACATATCAGCGATCTGATGATTTGAACATAGTCGGATATTCTGATGCTGACTTTGCAGGCTGCCCGGATGACAGAAAGTCAACTTCTGGTTATATTTTCATGATGGCTGGAGGAGTTGTTTCTTGGAAAAGTGCGAAACAAACACTTACAGCGTCCTCAATAATGGAGGCAGAATATGTGGCATGCTATGAGGCTACATGCCAAGTTATTTGGTTGCAGAATTTCATCTTGGGGCTGGATCCTGTTGTTTCCATTCCGAGGCCACTAAAGATGTTTTGTGATAATTCTGCAGCAGTTGCTTTCTCTCATAACACTAGGAGTTCGTCACGCTCCAAACATATAGATATCAAATATTTGTTTGTTAGAGAGAAAGTCATGGAGTCCATTATTGATATAGAGCACATTCCTACATGGCTCATGCTAGCTGATCCACTAACTAAAGGTTTGGCTGCTAAGGTGTTTAGACAACATGTCACCAATATGGGCTTGATGGAGTCTTTTGTTGTATCGAGTTAGTGGGAGCCTTGTATAGATAATCAGTTGCAACTGCTTTGTGATTGGACCCTTTTATGCCATATTTAGTCATATACATATGTATGTTCAGTTTGTGCACATTTTTGTTATTTATGGCATTTGGTGAATGAGATATTCTGTGTTGTAATCTCATATTTTTTATTGAAGTGATGCATCATTTTAGTTTTAGATGCATGGACCTTATGGAGATAGATAGTTGATTCTGTTTTGCATATCATTTCCATTTCACACTACTATACTACTATTTTGGATTGAAGTCTTTGTGAGTTTACACATTTGTACCCTGTCGGTATGATGTATCTTGAAACTTATAAAGGCTTAATTTTGTTGAAGTATTTGTGAGAATGCATATTTATATCGTATCGGTATAATATGTTTTAGGAAAGATCATGAATACATGTTGATATTGTATAATATTCTGTTGATTAACTTAATTGTCCAAGTGGGAGAATGTTGAATTATCTCTACATATTGTGGACTAATTAAGTATAATCTATATCATACAACATTAATTGTAGTATATTTATAAGGAGTGTGACCTATACTATTATTATTTATATTATTTACATGTGTTAATTCATAATGGGATGGATTATAACACATGATATTGTCAATATAGGAGGTCCCTGCCCTTGGCACATACATATATTGTTAATAGTGTGGCCCATTAACACTATAGCATCTTTGCCTCAATTGTGAACAAGGGTAGTAGCTTCCTTGCTCTCCCGTTCCTCACTTCCACTCACCAAAATTTTCTTGCTTTTGGCTAGATTTGGATAATGGCAGACCAAGATGATATGGGATCCGGTGGACAACCATCACAGCATCCATTGCAGCCACAAATGGTGGCTGGTAGCAGTTCAACCGGTGTTGGAACGTATGAGTTTGGCTCACAAAATCCAGGTCAGTGATTTCTTCCTTATTTATGGTGCTAGTGGCTTGATTGGTGGATGATTTTGTTCCAAAATATTCTACTAAGCTTTCTTCCTTAACCTTGCTTTTCGTCATGAAAGCTAGAAGTATAGAGGGGAAGGCTGAACGTAAAGAACAGAATCAGTTGGGAAGCTTGTTTCGGTTCAAAAATGATGAAGGTAAGATGATTTTTTTATGTGTTACTTGATAATAGTGATGGCCTTAGTGTGCTCATGGCTGAGATGAGGTGTTTAGGAATTAAATTAAAAAAAAAAGAGATAAAGAAGAAACAGAGAGTTCGGTTGAAGAGGAAAAAAAAAAGGAATTTGTGATTTTAATGTATAATTATGTAGGGAAGTAATAAAAGTGAAATATTAGATGATGAAGTTAAATTGATTTTGGTGATAGTTACTAAAACAACAAGGCTGATGTGAATCTGAGAAATTATTGGCAGAAATAGAGTTAACCGATGGTGGTGATGTTTTAATGATTTGAAGGTGGTTGATGATAATTTCATGAGAGTAGAAAAAGGTCATAGAGTTAGGATTAAATGAAGTATGAATAACTACAAGAAAGAATAACGAGAAGCTCACGGTATGGAGAGGAAAACCTGAAGAAGAAAAAAATATAAAGCTGTACTAGGCGAGAAACAGAAAGAAAGGAAAGAAAAATTATTAATATGATAAATCATTTAATTAAGACACCTAGTTATAATGACAAGGTATTGTTCATGGGAAATTCTCATGTCAATTTATGATTAATGACTAAAGAAAAATAGTTAAGGATGAGTAGAAAATATTTCTCAAATTCATCGAGAAGAGAAATAAAGGAAATAATAGACATGCATAAATGGGATTAAGGCAAAAATAAATGAATCACCATGAGAAGGGATTCATGAAAGCATTTGGCCATGAGCATTTTGGACTGTTATCATGTTGCAATTTCATGGTTTGAACATAGAAATGACCGTAGAAATTTAGAAAATAATTACTGACAATTATTTATAAAATTATTTTGCAGCATGAATAATCGGAATTCAAGTGGTGACATCGAGAAGTTCGACACCACGAGACAGGTAAGGGGGGAGTGTGTGAATTGTAGTGATATAATGAATTGCATGTTTTCTTGAGTTAAATGTTATAAGCATATTGAATGCAAGAATTGGTTTGAAAACATGCAAAATCTGTGGTTGAAAAATTGGTTTATATACTATGAGTTGTGTGCAGAAGGTTTGGAATCCGCAGTCGTTATGCTATCGGAAAATTTTCAAAAGTATTCTAAAATATTTTAAAATATTTTAGATGCATGAAATGATTTCAATGGGAAATTTTGAATATAGTTTCCACCAACTTTCCATAAATTGGAAATTATAAGAAAGTTATAAAATTAAATATTCATGTTTTATATTTTCATTAAAGTGAGAAATTAATTATGTTTTATATGATATTAAATATTCAAAATGAATATTTATTTGTGTTCTCACTTAATGCATGAATATTTACCCATTGATTTATGGTATGTGGAAATGAAAAATAAATGCCTTTTTGGAAATAATTATTTAAATAAATGATTTAATTCATTTGATTTCCTTAAAGATATTTTTATGAGAAAATGAATGATTTTATACCTTTATGGAATTAAGTGATGATTTTATTTATTTTATGAATTTCATAAAGGTGATGTTATATGAAAATGTGAGAGCCTTATGGATAAACATAAAATATTTCAAATTATTTTGAATAAGATCCATAAAAGCTGTGGTACGGTTTTTATACTGTTTTGAGACTTAGGCCCCGAGATTCATGCTTACTACTGTTACTATTACTGTTACTATCACGTGGCTGATTGACCCGCCATTCATCAGCGTCCCGGATGTCACCTGGCAAGTGTACACCGAGGACCCCTTATAGATCATGGCCATAGATCTCATTGTATACTGTTATTGTATCCCTTCGGAGATGATTACTGTGTCCCTTAGTGGACGATGATAACATGATTTAATTGTAGGGTGATGCCTAGTCTCAACTTACTGATTACTGTTTACTGAAGGGATTTATTGAATCTTGTTTTACTATATTGCACTATGAATTACTGTTTACTGAACTGCACCGTACCGAAATACTGTTTTACTGATTTCTGTTTACTGAACTGAAAGCTACTGATTACTGTTTACTATTTATTGAACTAGTAGCTACTGATTATTGTTTACTGAACTAGTAGCTACTGATTTCGGTTTACTGAACTGAAATCTACTGATTACTGTTTACTGAATTGAATTATACGAAATATTGTTTACTGAACTGAAAGGAAATTTACTGTTATCTAGAAAGAATATTTTGAAAATTATTTCTAAAATAGAAATAATTACTGAATGGTTATCCAGTGATTTGGATATTTATAAACTACTGTACTGAAAAGACTGTTTACCATAACTACTGTTTTACCACTGTGTTGTCACGTGTTTTGAACTGTTATTGAAGGGTGGAAATTAAAGGATTTATTCCATTTAGATTTATGGAAAAATATATATTTTCCAGCATATAGATTTCATTATATCAAGCAGCATACGACTCCTTTACTAAGCATGTGGTTCGCTCACCCCTTACTTTCAAACTTCTCAGATTAATCACGAGGATTATTTGATGGCTTCCTCAGTTAAATATAATTGCGAATAGCCTACTAGGACAAAGAGCATGGAAATTTAAAGGTACAGTCACTTCTCTTATATATTCAGACACTTGTATACAATACTACATTATTGTAAAATAGAAACAGGGGATGTAAAGTGTATGGAATATTGAAAAAATTTTATATTTTGAATTTATTGAATAAATGTTCACCATTTATTACTGTTAATGATCAAGTGTTAAAGGCATTATAGACAGCCCAACCAGTAAGAATATGTAAAATATGAGTAAATACAGTGTAATACTGTACACTCAGACTGTTACACATACGAGCATCTCGGCTGCGCATTTGGGGACGATGTGACAGCTCACTGAAATATGAGATACAATCATTTATTTTCTGTATTTAGACTTATCTACAATACTACTTCCTTATGAATTAAGATAGGGGATGTAATTCATATTATAATTTTATATGAAATTGTTTATATGTAAAAGAAAAGTAAAGTATCGCAGACAGCCCAACCAAATAAGATGTATAGAAAAAGGTGAAAAATAGGGTCACGGGTTGTGACATATCGGCTGCCGATTGGCTAGCCTCCTGCACGAAAAATATAGTTTTATAATTTTCAACTGGTAATTCACCACAATTTCCAAACCGATAAATCACCACAGTTTTCAACCAATCATTGTCAATTGCATTTATAAAATTTAAATGCACAATTTAAAACATGTGGCCGAATATCCTTACAGGCGGCACATGTCTCCCTTACCTGTCTTGGGTCGGCGACTGCCTCTCAAAGGTCGCGCCCATGTTCACCTCGCCCGATTCCATCGTCTCGGTCATCGAGGAAATTTTTTGGAAATTAAATTCTAAAATTTAGAATTTTTCCATAATTTATTAAAATAAATCACTCGAAATTAATTTTGAAATTCTTATCGAATTTTCGTAATTTTCGAGTTTTCGAATATCTCAGGATTTTTCGAATTCCCAAAAATTTCTTTTCTCTCTCTTTTCTTCTTTTCCTTTTTTCTTTCTCATCCTTTTTCTTTTCTTTTTCTTTTTCTTTTTCCTTTCCCAGCCGAACCAGTCACCTCCCCTTACCGTCGGTTCTTCTTCGACGGCTGATTCTCCAGTAGTTCAGTGGCCCCTCAGCTGGCCGGTGCCACGGTGAGCCTGGATCTGGCCTCCGTTCATCTCGAATTGGCGGCACGGCTGCGGATTGACTCGATTTAGGTTCGGTCTCTTCTCCCTCTTCGCCATTCCTCCTCCGCCGTTCTCCGCCTCACCGGTGGCCTCCTACCCTTTCCTCTTCCTCCGCCGGTGCTTCGATCAAAGTGGCGGTGGCCGAATCGACCGGCACTGCCACTTTCTCTTTTCTTTTTCCTTTCTCGGCTCCGCCGGGTTTCGCCTTTGTTTCCGATTCTGTTTCCTTCCTTATCCGTCGCCGGTCGTCTCCTCCTCTCCTTGGCTCGCCGGCCGATGATGGCCTTTCCTCTTCTCTTTTCCTTCTCGCCGGCCGACAGGGTCGGCTGTTCACAAGGAAGATCGGGTTTCCTGATTCTTCCTTTCTTCTCTCTTTTATTTGTGTTCTTTCTTTCATTTTATTATCTTCATTATACATATAATATATTATATACTATATATCATATATTTTACATATAATATATATCAAGATATATTTATATTGTGTATTAAAAATATATATATATATATCTAGTATATATATATATATATTTATACACTTTAAAATTAAATAACATTTATATATATTTATATAAATGAAATACTACAATATATATATACAAACTTTAATGTAAAATACTATTTAAATTTCTTATATATGTATTTATTTATATATACATAAAATATACATATGTACTATTGAAATTTATGAAATAGTATATATTCATATATATACCAATGTATAATAATATATACTATAAATCATTTAAGTACATACGTATTTGTATTAAAAATATATTTATATAATATATAATTATATAAATATATTTCATATTCATTTCTTCCTCATTTTCTTATTTAATTTGGATTTCCATATATCCAAATTAAATTTCCTCTCTTCATTTCTTATTTCCAATTTATTTTTCCTTCACTCGAATTTTCCAAAATCCGTCAGTTCCTCGATTCACAGAATATTCATTATATTCCTATCTCATAATTATATTTATTTATTTCATTAAATTTTCAATATTAATAATTTTCAATAAATGAAAAATTTACGGTTATTACATATATATTAATCATTTATAGTTAAATGCACTAAACTGGCATCTTCGATTTCATTACTAAAAATAATAACTTTAGAATATATCTCAATACTTAGTTTATTTAAATTTCTTCATTTATTTTACAAATTCGATACAGAAATTCATAGTCTTTACAAAAAATATTTTTTAAATAAATTAAATTTAAAATGATCTATTTTATAATATAAATAGATATCAATTAATACTTTGTTTAGTTTTTCAAAGAGTAATATTAAAATTATATATTTTTTTGGATTAAATAGTATTTAAAATTACTTTAAGATAATTTTATTAAAAATTTTGAGAAATTTTAAAAATGTGGAAAAGTGGAGAAGTTAATAAAATTGTTTGTTTTGACTTATACATAAGTTAATGGAGCTTTTTTCCAAACTATAGTGCTTTAAAAATTTATTTCTCAATTTATTGTACCTGTAAACTTATTTCCCAACATATAGTATTTTTTGACATGTCATTACCATGTCATAATTTTAATACGTATAATTATTTATTAATTTACTCACATTGACAATAGCAAGTTAATTTAGCAACCGCAAGAGCGAAAATCCTTCCGATACTAGAGCTATCTCTTCTTCCAGAAAACATTCCCAAGACTAATTCATTTATATTTACAAGCCACTTGTCTATGAATTTGTCTGCAATCCTTTGCTAGACGTTCATTTATCAAGTAAAGACTTTTACTTCTTCTCAATGATTAACATTTAGCAAGACTTGTCTGAGAACCCCATTTCCCTATTACCCAATATAATTTAAAGAGTGTAGAAATCCAAAAGCAAGAGTTGATTGCTAAGATTTCAAAATAAAAGGTTTGTTTAGTGAAGATTGGGGAAATACCTAATGTGGGCCCCACAAGGACTTTTTTTATCCATATCAAAATGAGATCCTAGAGTCGTGATATTTGAAGTAAAATATTCAAATATCAACAATTTGCATCTCAAAATTCCCTCGTTTGTGCATATTTTGAAAAGCGTGCATAATTTCAAAAATGACAATTACGTCTATAGGATTGGAAAACTTTCGTAAATAACGACCAATCTAAATTAATTTATGACCAACTGATAGTATCTTTGTGTGAAGAAGTCTCATGCTATTTCAACCCGTAGATTGAGTCACACGAAAAAAAAGAGCAATTAGGGATATTTTGATAATTTCACCCAAATGACCTATCAAACCCAATAAAAGTCAATGTTTTGACTAAATTATGTCAAATAGATATATTTGGCATTGAATGAAAATAGTTTGAAGTTAAACCCAATATTTAATTGAATATTGAAGTAGTTGGAATGTAACGAGAATTTTAAAATTATTGAAGGTAAAATGATAATTTGGCTTGAAAAATATTTTAAAAGCCATTAAAAATCTCATCTTCTTGCCAGCCATACTTGAGGAGAGAGAAAGCCATGGTGATTTTCATGATTTTAGAGAGAGAAAGTTAGCAAAACCCTAGTATACAAGCCCTAAACTGAAAAACACCCTAAAAGAAAGTTGTTCTACTGGATGAGCTCTATCACATACCTTAGAATCAGCCATTTGAAAGGCCATTTGGAAGGTGAAAAAGTCCATGAAGTTTCACCCAAGCTTAAGCTAAGAGAGAGAAATTTCAATTTTCAACTCTGTCGATTTTCAGACGACTGTTATTCGATGTTTAAGCCTGTTTGCGATGTTAAATTAAAACAAAAATACTTGAATCATGCTTAATGAAATTTAGCGAAGGTGAAATGGTGGGGTTACCATGTGAGACCTAGTATTTTATATATTCTGTATATATAGTATATCATATTGTACACAATTGATAATTAAAATAAATTGATTGTGGAATTAAATAAATAGTGAAGATGAGATTCCACTTCACATTTGGAAACTTTGGAATTTAAATTTTATATGGTGCATGTGAAGTAGAATGAAGATCTAAAATTATAAGAATGGAAATTTAATTGTAGGAATTATTAGTTTAGTAGTAACCAAAAGAAATGAAGAAAAGAAGAATTAAAGAGTATGAGAAAAGGGATGATAGAATATGTGCCAAAAAAGAACAAAGAAGAGCTAAGAAAATTCAGCCATTCACGCAAACAACAAAATTCTGCACTTGGTTGTATTCAACTGGAAATAACAACAAAGGAAATTATATTGGCTGCCATGTACCGATTTCCAGCTAGACATCTATGGTGAATCCAGCCATGATTCTAAGCTATAAGATTTCATTATAAGAAATATAAAATGAATAGAAGATAGAGATATATGAGAATAATTTTTATTGGATGAAACTACAAAAAGGACAATGGATTTCGGTCAAAAGAACGAGACAGCAAGTTATTGCATGTCTGCCGTGAATCCAACAGAAAATTCAAAGCAAATGAGCTAAATTCAAGACTAATAATGCTTAATGGATAAAGAGTTAATGAAAATATCATGTGCATAATTGTTATTGGCTGAAGTTGTAAAAAAAGAAGGGAAGAATACATGGATAAAACGGACAGTAGCAACTGCACTCCACCGTTCCTTTCCTGCAGTTTTCTTCAGAAAATTAAATGCAATTTGAACATAAAATGATGGAGAAAAAAAAAGATAAGAAGTTACGTGATTTATTATTATTGGTTGGGGTTAACGAAACAAGGAACTCAGCAAATCCTCATCTCTTTATCACCGTTTTCTGCTTCACTACGAGAACTAGAATTGTGTTGCTTTGTGCTCTGTTTTGGCTTCCATCTTTCTAAAAGAAACTCAACAAATTTCTATTTTTTGGAAATTTAAACACTTAACCTTCTTTCCCAACTTTACCTACACCTTAGAATAAATCAAGAACCAAGTCAATAGAGGCTGACGTGAGAAGGAACAAAACAGAACAAAATTCTGTTTTGGAGATCACCAATCGGTCAAGGTAAGATTTCACAATTTTATGATTTCTTTGATAATAAATGATGAATTTACATGTTTATTAGCATGAGAATTATGACTTTAGAGTTTGTTGTTAATTAAATCTTGATATAGATTTAAACAAAAATAAGAGGTCCATGTTAGAAATTATATGATGGTGAAGAGAAATGAAGTATGAAATGTAAATAATAAGGAAGAAGAAATTTAGAAGTTAAATAGTTGAAAGGAGACTTTTGACTAAAGAGGAGACCTTCGGTTGAGAATAGAAACAGAGAAGTATTTAAAGCTTCATACGAGAAAAATGGAACAAGAGGAGTTCACATAGAGAAGAAATTAATGGAATAAAAAAGGTAGAAAGAAAAGTTGGAAAAGTCAATAAGAAAATGGACAAAGGTAGGTTCGGCCAGGACTTGGAAAATTAAAGTAATTATGTTGAAGAATTTGGTAATTGGTAGAGAATAACTGTAGAAATTAAAAGAGAATTTTCGGTAAAATTAAAACCGAATCGAAAAAGGAAGTGAAATGAAGAAATTGAGTTTTTATACCGGTACAATTTATACTGGTTGTAATTATTTTATGACTTTAGAGGTTGCATTATATGAATATTAGTGGTTTAAAAATAAGAAGAAAATTATTAATAATTTTCGATAAAATTATTTTGCAGCCCAAGTAGACGGATTTCGGTTAGCATTATCAGGACGGTCGTCGGCATAAGATTGGTAAGGGAGACGTGTGTGAGTTGTAGGGATATAATGATATGCATGTTTTAACAAGTTAAATCTTGTGAAATTAATGGAAGTATGAATTATTTTAAAACATGCATAAATTGGAAATAAGTCGACTGGTTTATAATTGTATTTATATGCATGAGGTTAAGAATCCACAGCTATTATGCTGTCGAAAACTTTCTAATAATTATTCTAAAATATTATAAATATTTTAGAAATATGTAAATGATTTAAATGAGAATTTTAAAGATAAATTCCATAACTTTTCCATAAGATGGGATTTATGAGAAAATATGCATATTTAAATATTCATGTTTTATATATTTAATTAAGTGAGAATTTAAATTATGTTATATTATATTAAATATTCAGAATTGAATATTTATGTGTTTTCTCACTTTAACATGAATATTTACTGATTGAATTACAATGTACAAAAATGAAAATAATACCTTTATGGAATTTTATTTATTTAAATGATATAATTCATACATGTGTTTCCTTAAAAGTATTTTGAGATATAAATTTTATTTTGAGACTTTAGGCCTCGAGATTCATGCTTTACTGTTATACTATACTGTTCATGTGGCTGATAGACCCGCCAAGTCATCAGTAGTCCCGGTGTCGCCTGGTAAGTGTACACCGAGAGCGCCTATAGACTGTGGCCATAGATCTAAACTGTTTACTGTTACTGTGTTCCTTTGGGAATGATTATAGCATGACATGATTTAGGGTGATGCCTAGTCTCAACCCACTGTTACTAAATATTGTTTACTGAATACTATTTATCGTACACTGTTTACTGAATACTGTTTACCGTACACTATTTACTGAATACTGTTTACCATACACTGTTTACTGAATACTGTTTAATGAAATTACTGATTTGAAACTGTATTGATGTGAAAGGAAATGAATGATTATTTCTAATTTTAATTTATGGAAGAAGGAATATCATATTTTTTTATAAGTATGAATTTCGAATTACTCCCTATAGTCGCTCTAGGTTTTCGAGGCACGACAGGTATTTCAAAATACCTCTCATACTCTATCTGGATTTCCTGGCCGACTATAGTATCCTTCCTATTTGTACTTAGTACTCCTATAGGAAATATATCGTTTTACAGCATATATATTCATTATATCGAGCAGCATACAACTCCTTTACTGAGCATGTGGTTCGCTCACCCCTTCAATTTCACTCCACAGGTATTGATTTGGATTAAGAGACTTACCATTCGAAGTATTGGCTGCTAGTTCGGTTACCCGAGATAGCAGACTCTAAACATCGGAGGTATATTATTTTCTTTTATATATTCAGAAATTTTGTACAGTACTACTTAAATTCGGAATGTAATACTGGGAATATACCTTTGATATAAAATAATGAAATATTCATGTTTCGGAATATTGTACTGTAAATGAAGTACTGTTTAATACGATAGATATTATTTTACTGTAAGCATCACAGACAGCCCAGCCGGTAAAAAGAATATGAATTATGAATAAATATAGTGTAAAATGTACACTCAGATCGATACAATTTAATGGTATCAGAACGGGGTTGGTCTGATATCTAGTGGTGTTTAAAAATAAAGTATGAATAGTAAACATTCCCAATAGTACTGTATAATCTGAATGTATAATAGAAATACTAACGGGAAGTGAAATACATGATTTGTGGTGCAGATATGAGTGGAAGAAGGGTGACCCGCTCAATTAGAGGTAGAGGTAAAGGTAGGGCGGCACAGACTCCGGAGCCGCAGATACCAGAGCCAGCACCGGAGCCCGCCCCAGGACCTGCTTATCCTTAGCAGCCCGAGAGTTCAGGGGATCAGATGAATAGGATGGAAAGGATGTTGACAGACTTTATGGCTATGTATCAGGCTAATAGAGCTGCAGATAAGGCGGAAAGAGAGAGAGAGCAGCAGCTCTTGTAGCCCTTGTAGTAGCACCAGCTCCACCACAGTCGGCACCGATTATACCTGAGCCTCGGCCTATTCCACCACTGGCACCTCAGCCATTAGCTCAGCTGCCTCGAGATGTAGAGTCATATTATGATGTTACTCTAGTACGTTCATTCCGGAAGTTAGATCTGTCGAAGTTTAAGGGTGCTAGAGATTCGTTGGCGGCAGAGCAGTGGGTTATTGTTATAGAGAAGTTATTTCGGATTTTGAGGTGTACGGAGACTGAGAGGACAAGTCTAGCAGTGTTCCAGTTGACAGATGATGCGGAGCACTGGTGGAAGGCCACACAGACTGTATTATTCTCCCAGCATCCAGAGATTACTTGGGATATTTTTGTCGATGCTTTCAGGCATAGATATATTCTCGATACTGCTCAGCAGAAGTTGCAGTAGGAGTTTATGGATTTGATTCAGGGTAGTATGGCTATAGATGAGTATAAGGCTAAGTTTACTACTCTGAGTCGATTTGATTCACAAACTAGCGTTAATGAGAGGCATAAGATAGAAAGGTTTAAGGCTGGTTTGAGACCTTCCATCAGAGTGGAGCTAGCCCCGTTCGACATTTTGACATATGATGAGGTGGTACGACAGGCTCAGCTATGTGAGAGGGATTTCGAGCAGTATCATACAGAGGCTGGGAGTAAGGGTAAGAGTAAAGGTAAGAGTAAGTTTAGGAGGTTCTTGGAGGATAAACAGAGTAAGGAGCAACCTAAGAGGACTAGACCTACGGGCATACAGATTACAGAGGGCCGATTTACTAGATCAACAGCTTCTACTCCTGCTACTGGCCCCACTTATATTCAAAGGATCCTTGCAACCAGATGTAAACACTGTGGTAGGTCGCATGGTTCACGCCCCTGTTACTTATTGTTTATGGCATGTTTCAGATGTGGACAGACGGGGCATATGGTTAGAGATTGCCCGATGCTTAAGGAGTCTGCTACTTCCACAGTTCTTCCTACAGTACCTCAGATTCAGGCACCGGTAGCTCCGAGTGGATCAGAGAAGGCAACACCCTCACAGCCTAGGCGGGCGACAGTCGCAGAGAAGGGGAAGCAGGCTGTGACACAGGGACGGGTGTACGCATTGGATCAGGAGACTGCCGACGCTTCAGCGGATGTGATTAAAGGTAAAATTTATCTTTTTGAGATTCCGGTAATTGCCTTATTTGATTCGGGTTCTACACATTCGTTCTTATCACCTGCATGTGCTAACAGGATCCCAGTAGAACCAGAGTTATTAAAGTGTACTTTGCAAGTAAACACTCCGTTTAAAGAATCACAGTTGACCGATACTGTATATAGGAATCGTAAAATAACGGTAGGAGAGAAGGTTATGATAGCCGACCTAATTGTATTGAATATGTACGATTTTGATGTCATTTTGGGTATGGACTGGTTAGCTGTAAATCATGTCAGTTTAGATTGTAGAACTAAGTTCATTACCTTCTCTCAGCCCGAAAAGTACATCGTAAAATTATTTGTAAATTAATAAAAGTTTATGAATATTTGTTTATGAAATATGATGTATACTGAATTGTGGTTGTGTATAGATGTTTATGAAGGTTATATTGCTACTGTGGAAGACGTAGAGAAAGAACGTCTAGAGATTCAGGAGATTCCTGTGGTCAGGGACTTTCTGGACATATTTCCAGAGGATTTACCAGGGTTACTGTCATAGCCCGTGACCCTATTTTTCACCTTATTCTATACATCTTATTTGGTTGGGCTGTCTACGATACTTTACTTTTCTTTTACATATAAACAATTTCGTATTAAATTATAATATAAATTACATCCCCTATTTTACTTCATAAGAAAGTAGTACTGTCGAAAAGTCTAAATACAGAAAATAAATGATCATACCTTATTAAATAAATCAAGCTGTTGCATCGTCCCCAAATGCGCAGCCGAAATGCTTTAGGTGTCAGACTCTCAGTCTTCGAAAACCTGAAATGTTAAAATTAAGGGGTGAGCAAACCATGACTTAGTAAGGGAATTATATGCCTCACTTGATATTCAGCTATCTATATGCTGAAAAACTTTTTCATTTTTTTCCTATTAGGCTCTAGGTTATAAAACCATTTAGTGAATATTTAAGAAATATTTATAAAAATATTCACTTTATTTCTTTTCATTTTCCATCTCGTATTAAGTGTAATTTACATATTAAGAGAATTTTCGGTGATTTCATTATCACCATTCTCGAAAACATGAATATTTTAAAATCACTTTCATTTTATTCATGTTTTTATGAAAATATTCATTTTCTTGATTTTCGTGGTTGAAAATCATTTCTCGTGAAATAAAATCATTTATTATGATTTTATGAAATTTTCTAGAAATTTTCGATAATTTTCAATAATTTTTCGGCAGTATAACGACTGTCGATTGGCTAGCCTCATGCACAAAAAATACATTTTATAATTCTAGCCAGCACATCATCACAATTTTCCAACCAAAGAATCTTCAGAATATTTTCATAAAATATTTCATAATTAAAAACATATAGACTGAATATCCTTACAGTGCTGCACATGCATCCCTTACCTTATCCGGGTCGCAACTTCCTCGTTATCGGTCACGCCCGTACTCCATCTCTTCCGATTCCATCATCTCACCTAGAAATTCCAAGGAGTACCAATTGACTTTCTTAGAGTTTCATCCTCGGCATAATCCATATTCATCTTTGATAACTAATTATATTATTTCCTTATTCAATCTTTATTCCATTTACTCTTACTTGCATTTTTTCTAATTTAATTTAATTTATTTTTTTTATTTATCTAATATCTATCATACTAAACATATAAAACAGAAATATATTATACAAAATCATACAAATTAAACTAAACAAATTATTTATCCAACATACATTAATCAAATATTATTAAATCATGCAAAGTAAATCGATTCATATTATACAAGTCATGCAAATAAATCTACAATTTACTAACTCATATTTTTGAGTTAAGTCAAGCCATGTTATCTTAATCTTATTATGTTAATTAAAAGTATATTAAACAAAATATATACTACAAATTAAGTCCAATTATACAAATTACATTTTAAAATCATGCCAATTTAAGTTTTAATTTATTTAATAACACAAATTAAAAATACTTTTTTGCTTACCTTTAATTTCCTGCGTCTCTCCCTTCTTTTCTAGTTATTTCTTTCTTTCTTTCTTTTAGTTCCTTGTACCAGTTACCAATAGCAGTAGCAGATGGTCTGATGAAAATGGTGATGGTGTAACCACGGGTATGGCTGCAACGACTCAAGGAGAAACGGGAACGATGGTGGATGCCGGTTCTAACTCAAGGCTCGGCAGCAGCGTTTGGAGCAAGTGATGATGGATGTCCGTTCTGCCTCAAGCCTCGATTACAGCGTCTGCCTTTGGAGTAGCGGTGAAGATGCAGTGATAGCTCGACTCTATGTTTGGTCTTCCGTAAGGTGCAACGATGGTGATAACGACGATGGTGGCAGGAGTTGAACTTGGCAAGTCAGCAGCGATTCAATAGCGCATGTGTTGAATTGTCCAGTGAAACAGGAATCAAGAAGCAATGACAAAGCAGGCCAGCATGCACAACAGAGCAAGAATAGCAGCCTCGTTAAGATGGTAGCAGGGATATGCAGCGGTGGTGGAACGTGCGGCAGTAGCAAGCAGTGACGTGCGGTGCAGGGACAGTTCAACAAGGCGGGCCGGCGATGAAGATAGGGATGTGATGATCAACTGGTGCAATAGAGGAACGACGAAGATGCAAAGAGATGGTGCAAGACAGAGGTAGTGGCTTCAGTGCAGTGTTTTTTGGTTTGGGTTAGTGCGGTGGGGATGTCGGGCAGCAAGAGTCGTGGAGAAAACAGACGAGGAAGATAATGGCTTGACCAGCAGTTCAGTGGTACGATGAAGAGAGAAAACAGTGGGTGTGATGAAGGAGATGATGCTCGGTTCAGTGATAGTGATGGAAGCAAGGTAGACGTTTCTGTCAATGCTGAGTGCTTGATTGTGTATTTTATTTTTTTTTAAAAACCCTGAGCTTTAATCCTTTTTATAGCCACAAATTAGTTAGAGTCCTAATACAACTATACTTATTCTAATAATTATCTCCTCTTTTTTTTAATATTTTATCTACTTAATTTCTATATTAATCTTAATCCAACTCTATTAATCTAAATAATTATCCTAAAAATTTAATTATCCTAATTATCCTGTACTAAAATTAATTTTATTTTCTTTTCTTATCTCTCCTTTTTTTTAATTATTCATAAATCCTATTTTAATTGTAATTTCCTAATTAATGTTAATTCTAAATTTAAAAATTCTAATTTAATTTTAGCCTAATTCTAAATTGTTAAATTATTTAAAATACAAATGTCACCCAACTCAATTAATTATTTTTACAAATTAAGACCTCGGACAAAATAGGGTGTCTACAAGCCTCATGCACAAAAAATACATTTTATAATTCTAGCCAGCACATCATCACAATTTTCCAACCAAAGAATCTTCAGAATATTTTCATAAAATATTTCATAATTAAAAACATATAGACTGAATATCCTTACAGTGCTGCACATGCATCCCTTACCTTATCCGGGTCGCAACTTCCTCGTTATCGGTCACGCCCGTACTCCATCTCTTCCGATTCCATCATCTCGTTCGCTGAGAATGATTTCTGAAAACCAAATTCTAACATTTAGAATTTTTCTCAATTTATTTAAATAAATAAATTGATAATTTTCTTAAACCATTTTCGAAAATTTCTTACCGAATTTCCATAAATTTCCGAACTTCCGAAATTTTCGAATTCCCAAAAATTTCCTTTTCTTTTTTTTTTCTTTTTCTTTTCTTTTTTTCTTCTTTTTCTTTTCTTTTTTCTTTTCTTTTTTTCCTTTTCTTTTCCTTTTTCCTGGTTCAGACCGGTTCAGACCAGTCCAACCTCCCCTTACCGCCGGTTCTCCTCCGGTGGTCGGTTCTCCGGCGGTTCAACGTCTCCACAGCTGGCGGAGGTGGAGACAAAGCTGGATCCAACCTCTGTTCTTCCCTCTCGCCGGCGACGGTGCCGGATCTGAAACGATGGATTTCAGCCCTTTTCTCCTCTGTTTCTTCCCTCCTCCACCGTTCTCCTTCACCGGTGGCCATCCCTTCACCTTAGTTGACCTTCGGCGGTAGTGCAGGTGGCGGTGGCGGTGCCCAAATCGGTCAGTACCGTCGATCTCCCTTTCTCTTTTTCCTCTCGGGTTCCTCTCTTTTCGTTTCTGT
The DNA here is from genome assembly GCA_032173925.1 of Heritiera fomes. Taxonomy (NCBI): domain Eukaryota; kingdom Viridiplantae; phylum Streptophyta; class Magnoliopsida; order Malvales; family Malvaceae; genus Heritiera; species Heritiera fomes. The sequence goes on along the minus strand of JAPDPM010000002.1, from coordinate 31,329,037 downwards.
TTCCGCTTCCGATTTTGCTTCCTTCTTTTCCTTTCCCGTCGTTGGTCGTCCCTCTCTCTTCCTCTCTCGCCGACGACGGTCCACCCTCTCCTTCTTCTTCCGCTGGCTGGGTCGGCTCCTCCCTCTGTTTTTCTGAAACAGAAAATAACAGGGGTCGGGTTATATCTCGACCCCGTTTCTGTCTTCTTTCTTTTTTTTATTATATATATAATTATATATATAATTATATAATTAATAATATATATTTTATTTTAACAATATATATATATATATTCACACTTAAAATTAAAATTAATATATATTCCATATATATTTATTTATATACATAATTGTATATAAAAATATACATATGTGTTTATTTAATATAAAATAGTATATATATATATATCATTTTATAATATATACTATATTTCATATATACATATGTATTTATATAAAAGCATATCAAAATATATTTATATAATCTAATTATATAAATATATAATATACGCATTTTATTTCATTTAATTTGGATTTCTTAATATCCAATTATTTTCTTCTTTTTCATTTCTTATTTAATTTGGATTTCCATTTATCCAAATTAAATTCCTCAAATTTATCACTTCATCTATTTTCGGGAATTTCCACGATATTCCCTTTTTCGTAAATAAATTTATTTATTTACTTTAATTTATCTCTTGCATTAAGTTAAATTTTTGAATAATTATTATCAAAATTCAAAAATTCGTGGTTATCACAGTTACCACCGGATAGGGAGACAAAGTTTACGATTGATTTGGTACCTGGTACGGAACCGATTTCTAGACCCCCATATCGGATGGCATTGACTGAGTTAGAGGAGCTTAAAAAGTAGCTCAAGGAGTTACTAGGTAAGGGATTCATACGTCCTAGTGTGTCACCGTGGGGAACTCTAGTATTGTTTGTCCGGAAGAAGGATGGTAGTCTTCGGTTGTGTATAGATTATCGGATGCTGAATCGGGCTACCATTAAGAATAAGTATCCCTTGCCCAGGATTGATGATTTATTTGATCAGCTTAGGGGTGCACAGGTGTTTTCTAAGATGCATCTTCGATCGGGCTAGCACCAGTTGAAGATTAAGGAGTCGGATGTGCACAAGACAACATTTCGGACTCGTTACGATCACTATGAGTTCTTGGTGATGCCTTTTGGGTTGACTAATGCCCTTGCAGCCTTTATGAGTTTGATGAATGAGATATTCCATCCGTTTTTGGATAGGTTTGTGATAGTGTTTATTGATGACATTCTGATTTATTCTAAGACTCCGGAGGAGCACGAGCAGATTTGTAGATGGTTTTACAGACCCTCAAGGACCGGAGATTATATGCTAAGCTCAGTAAGTGCGAGTTCTGGCTTGACCATATTATATTTCTCGGACACGTATTGTCGAAGGACGGGGTGTTAGTTGATCCGTCCAAGATTGAGGCTATTGTTCAATGGGAGAGGCCTAGCACGGTTACCGAGATACGGAGTTTCTTAGGTCTTGCCGGATATTATTGCAGGTTTGTGGAGGAATTTTCTAGACTTGCTGCTCCGTTGACACAACTCACACGTAAGGATGTAAAGTTCGAGTGGAAGGATAGGTGTGAGCGTAATTTTCTCGAACTTAAGAGGGGATTGACTACGGCCCCCGTATTAGCACTTCCTAACGGATCGGGTGGATTTATGGTATATACAGATGCTTCCGCTCAGGGATTAGGATGTGTGCTCATGCAGCATGGTTGGGTTATAGCCTATGGTTCTCAACAGTTGAAGGATCATGAGAGGTATTACCCGACACATGATTTAGAGTTAGCCGCAATAGTGTTTGCATTGAAGATTTGGCGGCATTATTTGTACGGGGAGAAATTTCAGGTGTATACAGACCATAAGAGCCTAAAGTATTTATTCTCACAGCGAGAGTTGAATGTGAGGCAGCGATGATGGATGGAGCTGCTAAAGGACTATGATTGTGAGATTTTATATCACCCGGGTAAGGTGAATGTAGTAGCTGACGCACTGAGCCGTAAACAGGCTGGCATGATTTCTTACATGATGATCAGGGAGCATGATTTGATAGAGCAGTTTTCTAGCCTCAGCTTGATAGTTATTTCCTCTAACCAGTGTGGATTTACGGCTAGTTTTCGTATAGAGCCGGATTTGATAGATCGGATCAGGGAAGCTCAGAGGAGTGATGATTATTGCATCGGGGTTGCCAGTCAGATTCAAATCGGAGTTGAGTCAGATTTTGAGATTGGCACCGATGGGATACTGAGGTTTAGAGGTCGAATATGTGTTCCCTGTGATCAGCAGATTAGAGATCTGATTTTATCATAGGCTCATACCTCTAGATATACGTTACATCCGGGTAGTACTAAGATGTACCAGAATCTCCGGAGAGTATATTGGTGGCCTAAGATGAAGAAAGATATCGCTGATTTTGTTGCTAGATGTCTGACATGCCAGCAGATTAAGATTGAGCATCAGAAGCCGGCAGGTATGCTTCGACCATTATCGATTCCTACTTGGAAATGGGAGCATGTTGCCATGGATTTTATTATGGGATTACGACGGACCCGGAAGGGATATGATGCTATTTGGGTGATAGTTGACAGATTGACGAAGTCTGCTCATTTCTTGGCCATGAGATCCACTGATTCAGTGAGTGCCTTAGCCGATTTGTATGTCAGGGAGATTGTGAGGTTACATGGTGTTCTAGTGAGCATCACATCTGATAGAGACTCCAGCTTCACGTCTCATTTCTGGGAGAGATTTTAGGAAGCTATGGGATCCCAGCTGAATTTTAGCACCGCTTTCCACCCTTAGTCTAATGGACAGTCCGAGCATACAATACAGACGCTCGAGGATATGTTGAGAGCATGTGTACTGGATTTTAGAGGCTCTTAGGATGATCATTTACCTTTGGCAGAGTTTGCGTATAATAATAGCTACCATGCGAGTATCGGTATGGCACCTTATGAGGCTTTGTATGGCAGACGATGTAGATCCCCGATAGCATGGGAAGAAGTAGGGGACCGTAAGTTATTAGCTCCCGATTTGGTCGAGCAGGCTTCTCGTGATGTACAGGTGATTTGTGAGAGGTTAAGAATGGCTCAGAGTCGGCAGAAGAGTTATGCAGATACTAGACGCCGACCACTAGAGTTCTCAATGGGTGATTATGTCTTTTTGAAGGTCTCACCCTCCAAAGGTATAATGAGATTCGGGAAGAGAGGAAAGTTGAGTCCTCGATATATTGGGCCTTTTGAGATCTTAGATCGAGTGGGAGATGTGGCATATCGGTTAGCACTACCACCGGAGTTGTCAGGAGTGCATAAGGAAGTATCATCCAGATCCTTCTCACATAATTCGACATGAGCCACTGAAGATTATAGAGGATATGAGTTACGTTGAGAGACCTATACGGATGTTGGACAGGAAAGATAAAGTATTGCGATCTAAGACCATTCCTTTAGTTAAGGTGCTCTGGCAATATCACACTGAAGAGGAGGCTACTTGGGAGTTGGAAAGCCTTATGTGTGAGAGGTATCCAGAGCTCTTTCAATGACAGGTCCAGGTTAAATTTGGAGGACCAAATTTCTTAAGGAGGGGAGAAATGTGAGACTTGGTATTTTATATATTTTGTATATATAGTATATCATATTGTACACAATTGATAATTAAATAAATTGATTGTGGAATTAAATAAATAGTGAAGATGAGATTCCACTTCACATTTGGAAAATTGGAATTTAATTTTTATATGGTGCATGTGAAGTAGAATGAAGATCTAAAATTATAAGAACGAAAATTTAATTGTACGAATTATTGGTTTAGTAGTAACCAAAAGAAATGAAGAAAAGAAGAATTAAAGAGTATGAGAAAAAGGATGTTAGAATATGTGCCAAAGAAGAACAAAGAAGAGCTAAGAAAATTCAGCCATTGACGCATACAACAAAATTCTACACTTGGTTGTATTCGACTGGAAATAACAACAAAGGAAATTATATTGGCTTCCATGTAACGATTTCCAGCTGGACATCTATTGTGAATCTAGCTATGATTCTAAGCTACAAGATTTCATTATAAGAAATATAAAATGAATAGAAGATAGAGATATATGAGAATAATTTTTATTGGATGAAACTACAAAAAGGACAATGGATTTCGGTCAAAAGAACGGGACAGCAAGTTATTGCATGTCTGCAATGAATCCAATCGAAAATTCAAAGCAAATGAGCTAAATACAAGACTAATAATGCTTAATGGATAAAGAGTTAACGAAAATACCATGTGCATAATTGTTATTGGCTGAAGTTGCAAAAAAAGAAGGGAAGAATACATGGACAAAACGAACAGCAGCAGCTGCACTCCACCATTCCTTTCCTGTAGTTTTCTTCAGAAAATTAAATGCAATTCGGACATAAAATGATGGAGAAAAAAAAAGATAAGAAGTCACGTGATTTATTATTATTGGTTGGGGTTAACGAAACAAGGAACTCAGCAAATCCTCATCTCTTTATCACTGTTTTTTGCTTCACTACGAGAACTAGAATTGTGTTGCTTTGTGTTCTGTTTTGGCTTCCATCTTTCTAAAAGAAACTCAACAAAATTCTATCTTTTGGAAATTTAAACACTTAACCTTCTTTCCCAACTTTACCTACACCATAGAATAAATCAAGAACCAAGTCAATAGAGGCTGACATGAGAAGGAACAAAACAGAACAAAATTCTGTTTTGGAGATCACCAATCGGCGAAGGTAAGATTTCACAATTTTATGATTTCTTTGATAATAAATGATGAATTTACATGTTTATTAGCATGAGAATTATGACTTTAGAGTTTGTTGTTAATTAAATCTTGATATAGACTTAAACAAAAATAAGAGGTCCATGTTAGAAATTATATGATGGTGAAGAGAAACGAAGCATGAGATGTAAATAATAAGGAAGAAGAAATTTAGAAGTTAAATAGTTGAAAGGAGACTTTTGACTAAAGAGGAGACCTTCGATTGAGAATAGAAACAAAGAAGCATTTAAAGCTTCATACAAGAAAAATGGAACAAGAGGAGTTCACGTAGAGAAGAAATTAATGGAATCAAGAAGGTAGAAAGAAAAGTTGGAAAAGTCGATAAGAAAATGGACAAAGGTAGGTTCGGCCAGGACTTGGAAAATTAAAGTAATTATATTGAAGAATTTGGAAATTGGTAGAGAATAACTGTAGAAATTAAAAAAGAATTTTCGGTGAAATTAAAACCGAACCAAAAAAGGAAATGAAATGAAGAAATTGAGTTTTTATACCAGTATAATTTATACTGGTTGTAATTATTTTATGACTTTAGAGGCTGCATTATATGAATATTAGTGGTTTAAAAATAAGAAAAAAATTATTAATAATTTTCGATAAAATTATTTTGCAACTCGAGTAGACGGATTTCGGTTAGCATTATCAAGACGATCGTCGGCATAAGACTGGTAAGGGGGAAGTGTGTGAGTTGTAGGGATATAATGATATGCATGTTTTAAAAAGTTAAATCTTGTGAAATTAATGGAAGTATGAATTATTTTAAAACATGAATAAATTGGAGATAAGTCGACTGGTTTATAATTGTATTTATATGCATGAGGTTAAGAATCCGCAGCTATTATGCTGTCGGAAACTTTCTAATAATTATTCTAAAATATTATAAATATTTTAGAAATATGTAAATAATTTAAATGAGAATTTTAAAGATAAATTCCATAACTTTTCCATAAGATGGGATTTATGAGAAATTATGCATATTTAAATATTCATGTTTTATATATTTAATTAAGTGAGAATTTAAATTATGTTATATTATATTAAATATTTAGAATTGAATATTTATGTGTTTTCTCACTTTAACATGAATATTTACTGATTGAATTACAATGTACAAAAATGAAAATAATACCTTTATGGAATTTTATTTATTTAAATGATATAATTCATACATGTGTTTCCTTAAAGGTATTTTGAGATATAAATTTTATTTTGAGACTTTAGGCCTTGAGATTCATCCTTTATTGTTTTACTGTATTGTTCACGTGGCTGATAGACCCGCGAAGTCATCAGCAGTCCCGATGTCGCCTGACAAGTGTACACTGAGGGCGTCCATGGACTGTGGCCATAGATCTAAATTGTTTACCGTTACTGTGTTCCTTTGGGAATGATTATAGCATAACATGATTTAGAGTGATGCCTAGTCTCAACCCATTGTTACTGAATATTGTTTACTGAATACTGTTTACCATACACTGTTTATTGAATACTGTTTACCGTACACTGTTTACTGAATACTGTTTACTGAAATTACTGATTTGAAACTGTATTGATGTGAAAGGAAATAAATGATTATTTCTAATTTTAATTTATGGAAGAAGGAATATCATATTATTTTATAAGTATGAATTTCGAATTACTCCCTATAGTCGCTCGGGGTTTCTGGGACACGACAGATATTTCAAAATACCTCTCATACTCTATCTAGATTTCCTGGCTGACTATAATATCCTTCCTATTTGTACTTAGTACTCCTATAGTAAATATATCGTTTTACAACATATAGATTCATTTTATCGAGCAGCATACAACTCTTTTACTGAGCACGTGGTTTGCTCACCCCTTCAATTTCACTCCACAGGTATTGATTTGGATTAAGAGACGTACCATCCGAAGTATCGGCTGCTAGTTCGGTTACCCGAGATAGCAAACTCTAGACATCGGAGGTATATTGTTTTTTTTATATATTCAAAAATTTTGTACAGTACTACTTAAATTCAGAATGTAATACTGGGAATGTAACTCTGATATAAAATAATGAAATATTCATGTTTCAGAATATTGTACTATAAATGAAGTACTGTTTAATACGATAGATATTATTTTACTGTAAGCATCGTAGACAACCCAACCAGTAGAAAGAGTATGAATTATGAATAAATATAGTGTAAAATGTACACTCAGATCGTTACATACCATGCTCAATTTGATAAATTAATAATCCTAGAATATTGTATAAATTGATATAAGACTGCTGGTGAAGTCAAAACTGAAAAAGGAAGTGTTTTGACTATACCTGCAGTTTTGGAATCTGGTAGGTAGTAAATCGGATTTGTTGTTGTATTAGGAAAAATTGAATACCTTAGAGTCTATAACATTGTTTGTCAAAGGAATATTGAAATTGGACTATGTTTCAATATTGTTTTTACAGCTCTAAAGTAAGTGGCGTTAAGGAAGCAATTAACGAATATATGCTTGCTTATCTACATTGCTTACTAGACTTGATTTGGCATACTGCACAATGATTGGAATGGGTAAGGAATATATATATAGAAGACATGGAGATACGATGGCTACATTAGAAATGACTAAATGAAACTTAGCATAATTGAATAGTGAAACTGTATTAAGAATAATTAACTGATCTGAGTGACTCAAACTTACTAAGTGGACTGTGTGGATTGAAAGTAATTATTGAACTAAGTGATTGATATTATGATTGAATTAGGATTGAAAAACTAGATTGTGGCTTTTGAACTGTGTTTTAAGTGCTGGAGGGTTAGGATAGATAGTACCATTATGCTACGAAAATTTCATAAAACGATCTTAAAACCTTAAACTGTTAATATAAAACTATTAAAGTAGGAAAAGTAGAAAGAAAAGAGTGGTTACTTGAGTAAACCTTATGGCTTATAGGTGTGCATGAATTTGTAACACTATTTTGGAAAGGACTTTTAATGATTTTAATCCTTTTCATAAAACAGAAAAGTTTTAGAATCATTCTTACATATAAATAAAATACTTTGAACATTGTTTATTGTGTTTAGAACATTTTATACTGTATAATATTTTTATTGGATTTACTACTTTAAATGCAACTGTTGCTAATTTTATAAACTTATGAACTGACTAAAGATATGTTTTGATTGAACATTTATGAAACATATTATCAGAAGTTTTTGAACGTCTAACTAACATGAGTGTTTTGAATGTTCTAGATTGATTGACTCTGTTTTATTGAAAGTTTTGATTGGCTGACTGAAGTTAATGTTTTGAGTGTCTAACTAGAGTAAATCCTTTGAATGTTTTAAATCGACTAACACCGTTTTACTGAAAGTGTCCATTTTTTCGAGTAAAGTTGATGATTTGAATGTTTTGAATTTAACTAAACGTACTAAACGAAATATATTGTTTTTCAAATAATATGATTTTAAAATGAAATTTGGTTCCCAAAAGGTATACTTTTATCGTATTATTATATTATACGTAAAAAGCATAAAGAATTATTTTACTATTTTTGTCGAAATTAAGTAAATGTTTTGAGACTGTTGACTTCCAGTGTCATGCCATACTGTCTATGTCGTACTGTATTGTTTGCTGCTGGACCTTTAGCAAGTCTACAACCACATTTGTATCACCTGTTCAGTGGTACTGTAAGGTGTACTGTTAGCTGTTGACCATAAACAAGTCTTCACCGGTCCTCAAGATTGACTCTAGCTTTATGACACTAGATAGACATCACTATGACTATAAACATATGTCTTACTGTTACTGCTTTCTCCCTTCTTGGGATACTAAAACCGCATGATTCTATTGGGATATTACTAAGTCTCCATTAAATTGTGACAGTGCTGTTTACTGCATTTATTGTACTATTTACTGAACTGTCACAATATTCTATACTGAATTATTTACTGAGCGATATAAAATTGTTTATCGAACTATTTACTGAACTGATTTATAAACCATTACAATATTGTTTATTGATCATTTACTGAACTGTTTTCTAAACTGTTTACTAAACTGTATACTAAGTGTTTACTAACTGTTTACTGATCATTTACTGAACTGTTTTCTAAACTATTTACTGAATTGTGTACTGAGTATTTACTGACTGTTTATTGAGCTATTTTTTAAACTATTTACTGAACTATATACTGAGTGTTTACTGACTATTTACTGATCGGTTACTGAACAGTTTACTGACAATTTACTAAACTGAACACTAAACTGTTTATTGAATCATTACCGATTGTTAACTGAATCATCTATTGATCATTCGAACTATTTATTAAACCGTTGATTGGTTTTCTACTGAACTATTTTACTGAACTACTTACTAAATCGTTTACTAAGTGCTTACTAAATTGGTTTAGTGAACTGCTTGCTGAAACGTTTACTGACTGTCTGAATTATTTATTGAATCGTTTACTAACTGTTCATCAATCTGTTTATTGTTCACTGATTGTTTTTTTGAAATATTTACTGGGTGATTTACTGAACTGATTTCTGTACTGTTTAATGAATTGTTTATAGACTGATCTACTGAACTAATTACCGTATTGTTTACTGAACCGTTTACTGAATTGTTTACTGAACTAACCACTGTACTGTTTACTAACCATTTTACTAAGTGATTTACTGAACGTTTTACCAAAGTATATACTAAGTGATTTATTGAACGTTTTACCAAACTAATTACTAAAACTGTATACTGAACTTTTTACCAAGAACTCACTGAATGTATTCATGTAAGTATTATTGATTTGGCCAATTTTAAATTATAATTGATTTGATAATGAGTGAAAGGTTTTTAATACTGATTTAATATGCTTGAATTCCTCTTCTATAAAGTTTTCATAAATTCCCTATAGTCGGATTTAGGGACTGAGACAAGTGAAGTGCTCTAAAGAATCCTTTTGTACTTAGTCTAGTACTCCTAAACGATTATAGTATCCTTTTCGATAAAATGCCCAAACATTGTTTTGATACTGGCTGTAAGTTCATGAACATGGTTTCGATACATGCAAATAGGTATGCATAGTTTTTGTAACGACCCGTTACCATATTTTTCACCTTATTTTATACAATTTATCCGGTTGGGCTGTTTGTGATACTTCACTTTATTTCTTATGTTAAACAATTTCATAAAATATTGTTTATATTACATACATCCCCTATCTTACTTAATAAGCAAGTAGTACTGCATACATGTCTAAATATAGAAAATAAATGATCGTACCTCATATAAATCAGTCGGTCTGTCACATTGTCCTTTGTGTACAGTCGTGATCCACAATCAATTGATCTCACAATCTTTAAAACCTGAAATGTTTAAAATTAAGGGGTGAGCAAACCACGGCTCAGTAAGAGAGTTATATGTCACACTTGATATTCAGCTATCTATATGCTGAAAATAAAATTTTTTTTCATTCTCTTTAAAATATTCCTAGCTGGCTCTAGGCTCACATGTAGGAAGGATACTACAGTCGGCTAGGGATCTAGATAGAATAAGGTAGGTATTTTAGAATACCATACTTGTTCCGGAACCTAGAAGCAACTGTAGAGAATACCAATTTCATTGTTTTCAAAATGATATAATTTTCGTTTTTCCACAGAGTAAACCACTTATATCTTTTCACTTCAATATACTTTAAAACACGTGGTAGTTCAGTAATAAAAATGGTGGTTTACTTCACTTCTCTTCAATACAATAAAAACAGTACAGTACAGTGATTTGTAAATATCCAACCATTGGATAATTACTTCTTTGATTATTTCTATCTTAGAAATAATTCTTATGTTATTCTTTTAAAATAAATATTTATTTCTCTTTTCAAATCAGTAACCGTATCGTACAGTTCAGTAAAACAGTATATTTAGTAAAACAGTAATTTGATACGGTTCAATCAGTAACAGTAAACAGTAGCTACCAGTTTAGAAAATAGTATAAGGTTGCTTTCAGTTCAGTAAACAGTAAATGGTAGCTTTCAGTTCAGTAAAACAATAATCAGTGGCTACTATTTCAGTGTATAGTACAGTTCTGTAAACAGTAGTTTGGTACGGTATTTCATCAGTAAACAGTGGTTGAATACAGTAAACAGTACATTAAACAGGATTATGTAAATCCTTTTAGTAAACAGTGAACAGTAAGTGAGACTAGGCATCACCCTACAATTAAATCATGCTATCTCGTCCACTAGGGACACAGTAACAGTAATGAGATCTATGGCCATGATCTATAATATGTCCTCGGTGTACGCTTGCTAGGCGACAATCCGGGACGCTGATGACTAGCTGGTCAATCAGCCACGTGACAGTAACAGTTTATGTGATGCATGAAACTCGAGGCCTAAGTCTCAAAACACTAGAAAAACCATACCTTAGCCTTTATGGATTTCAAACACAGTAAATCAAATATCCATAAGGCTCACATGTAAGTATAATCACCTTTATGAAATTTATAAAATAAATAAAATTTTTCAAATTATTTCATAAAGGTATAAATCATATTTTTCATACGATGAAGACAATTTGCAAAATCATCACTGAAAGTATAGAAAGGGCAAAACTGTCTTTTTCCACAGTAAAACACATATGCACGCTCTTCCGTGCATTTAATCGAAAACATGGTTTTATAATTATCGAAATTTCAAACAAATCATTTTTATAATTTATAAAAATAAATTATTTATTTTCTAACTTTAAATTCCCATCACCATGTTTTCTTCCAAAAGCACGTGTAGAGACCTCTAGTCTCGAACTCATAGTTTTTCTTTATTTCTTAACCTTTATGGAATTTTCATAATTAATTATTTCTAAAATTAAAACCATAAAGGTTTTATGTAAAATCAAGTGAATATTTAAGAATATTTATAAAAATATTCACTTCAGTCTCTTTTTCTTTTTCATTTTTATCTCGTTTCACGTGAAATATCACCTACTGGGTGAATTTTCGGTGATTTCCTTTTCACCATTCTTGAAAACATGAATATTTTAAAGTTAAATATCACTATATTTATGTTTGATGAAATTTACTTAATTTCTCGATTTTCATACCCAAAAATCGATTCACGTGAAATCAAATCTTTTATTTTAGTTTTCGGTGATTTTCGATAAATTTCAGTAATTTTTCGATAATTTTTCGACAGTATAACGACTGCCGATTTGGCTAGCCTACTGCACGGAAAATACAGTTTATACTTTTCAACTGGTATTTCACCACAATTTGAAACCGATAAATCACCATAAATTTCAAAACTAATCATTATAAATTGCATTTATAAATTAAATGCATAATTTGAAACATGTGACCGAATATCCTTACAGGCGGCACATGTCTTCCTTACCTGTTTCGGGTCGGCGATTGCGTTTTGAAGGTCGCGCCCGTATTCGCCTCGCTCGATTCAATCGGCTCGGTCATCGAGGATATTTTCTGGAAATTAAATTCTAAAATTTAGAATTTTTCCATAATTATTTAAATAAATAAATTATTTAAATAATTTAATACTTTTCGAGATTTCATACCGATTCCTGTAATTCTCGAGATTTCCCGTAATTTTTGAATTCTCGAGAATTCTGCAAATTCTCGGAATTCCTTTTCTCTTTCTCTTTCTCTTTCTTCTTTTTTTTTTCATTTTTCTCTTTTCTTTTCTTTTCTTTTTCTTTTTCTTTTTCCTTTTTCTTTTCTTTTTCTTTTTCTTTTCTTTCTTTTCCCGCCGGACCGGTTTGCCTCCTTCCTCACCGGTTCTTCTCCGGTGGCCGGTTCTCCAGCGGTTCGGCAGCTCCACAGCTGGTCGGCACCACGGCGAAGTCGGATTTGGTCTCCGTTCGTCACGAATCGATGGCACGGCGGCGGATCTACTCGGTTTTGGTTCGGTTTCTTCTCCTCCTCCGTCGGCCTTCCTCCGCCGTTCTCCGCCTCGCCTGTGGCCTCCCACGTCTTCCTCTTCCTCCGATGAAGCTTCGGTGGCAGTGGCGGCGACCGATTTGGCCGGCACCACCAGATCTAGTTATCTTCTCTTCCCGGCCTTCGCCGGTCTTTTCCTTCGATTTTCCTTCCGTTTCTTTCCTTTCTCCGTCGCCGGTCGCCTTCTCATCTCTGGTTGGTGCCGTCTCTTCCTTTTTCCCTCGCCGACGGTGGCAGCTCCGCCACCGTCGGTGTCGCCTGGGAGGATCGGGATTCTTCCCCGGTCTTCCTTCTCTTTTTCTATTTTGTTTCTATTTTTTTTGTATATAATTATACTATAACATATATTTTATAGATATAATATATACTATATGTCATACATATTTATTATTTCATATATAATATAATTCAATATATATTATATATAATGTATATATTGTATATTACAAAATATATACCTAGTATATATATGTATATTAATACATTTCCAATTTAAATAACTTTCATATATATTTTCAAACTTTAATGTAAATTAATATTTACATTTCTCTCACATATGTATATATTTATATATACATAAAATATCATACTTGAATACATATGTATTATTTAAATTTATAAAATAGTATATATATATACTTATATATACCCATGTATATTTAATATATACTATATACTATACGGTATTTAAATACATATGTATTTACATGAAAATACATTTATATAAGGATAATTATTACATACACTGACAGTGGAGTTTTTTTACTCCACAAGCAGCGTTAAGATCATGACATGTGTCTTATAAAAATATTAAAATAAATAAAACAGGACATGTGTTACGATCTTAATGCTGCTTGTGGAGTAAAAAAACTCCACTGTCAGTGTATGTAATAATTGTCCTTTATATAATATATAATTATATAAATATATTTCACATTTCCTTTCTCATTTTCTTATTTAATTTGGATTTCCATTTATCCAAATTAAATTTCCTCCTTTCATTATATTCCATAATTCTTATCTTATTTTTCTGATTTAATTTTCCTTCACTCGGATTTGCACCATCCGTTCCTTTCTCAATTCTCGAGATTTTTACCAATATCCCGTTCTCAAAATTTTATTTATTTATTTATTTCCATTATTTATTTTCTCCAATATTTATTTCCAATAAATGGAAAATTTACAGTTATCACATTCTACCCACCTTAAGAAATTCGGTCCTCCGAATTTAACTTAAGTCCAAAGGTGGTACATTTCGTATACTTACGACTTTTGTCCTTTAGATCAACTTTTACATATTACTGCCAGCATATTTTCAACATCAAGAGTACTTTAGACCATTACATGCTGTCTTTCATTATATATATCTATACTCCCGTAAGTTCATTTCTCAAATCGGGAGTTATTCATTTCCACTCTTTTCACATAAGAGTCCATGTACAGTATTTTTCATATCACAGCTGATCTATGATGTTCATCATCCATTTTTCTCACTTGGTGCCAAGTCGATATAGTTTAAAAATTATCAATTACACATGTCAATAAGTTGTATGTAATTGTCTCAGTAGCTTTCACATCTCACGCACACGCTCTCTCAATATCATAGAGCGTTTAAATCTCACGCTCATATATATATCAGTATGGAGCGGTGCTATCAATACACTTGGGATCTCAAAGCCTTTTGCTATCTCTCATTAGCATATGGCATCTCAAAGACTCCCATCACATGTAAGGCTCACTGGAATTGTACATACACATTCACACCGTTTAACACTTATACTTTGACTAAGGCATAGAGAATCTAGAATTTTGATAATGAAAAGTGATTCTATTTAGATCATCAGTCTTTAATCACTTCCATATCATCATATCTCTTTTGGACTCTTTATTATTCATAGTATTCATATTCACACATTTATTCTACCAAGGTTGCATCTCATTGGAGACTTTACTATTGATCATCTCTTACAGTCATAAATTATGAAACAATCATGTTCTCTTCATGTAGTATGGTCTTTACATTTCTTTTCATAATTTAGATTCCACAATTGAATCCTCAATTTATATATTTAATCACTACATCATCTATATACTTCCACCGTTTCTATCATGTTACGATGGTTATATGTATACTCATTTTTCATTTATATACTGGGAGTAAACCTATCAATTATCTTACTCCTTGGAGTATCATTACTTTCACTTATCAAATTTGGTTTGATTTTACATCTTGCCACAGTTATGTGATAACCAACACTAATCACTTTCAGTCTTACCTTCGGTAACTGTTTCATATTGATGTTCCCTTCTCATCATGCAACTTATTTCCTTATTCCACTTTCATTTTTGTTTTCATATTCCCACTTTTATCTCTTCATATTTTTACTCTCATCCTTTTAGTCGGTTTTCTCGATTGGTATGGTACTATACTGCTAAGATCTTTTAAAATCTTGCATACCATCTTTTTTCTACACTTATCCATTTACAAACTTTAACTTCTCTCTTTGATTACATCACATTAGTAAAGCAGCTAGTCTCATCACTCTTTTATAGACTGGCAGTAGTATCTAGCTAGACTCATTAATCTCGTATCTTAATCATTATCTCTATATCATAGACAGGTTCACTGTCATCTTATCATCTCGAGATCATCTATCTCAGAAAGAGACACTGTCTAGCCAAGCCTTTTATTTGCCAATCTTAATATAAGTCTGCAGTCTTTGAGACTTTCTAGGGTCATATCATCATGCTGCTCATGTTCCATTTGTATCGTTAACTATTTCGATATCTCGCCACTTTATCCTTATATGAATGCCTCATTCATTGTGTTTATATAAATATATATCACAAGGTATTTCATTAACCTTGAAAACCTTAATAGGCATTCGTACAATTCATGTCGAGTTCAATTCATCATCTTATGAACATCAATATGCAATCTTTTATCTAAGGACGCTTTATACTGAGGCTAGTCTTATTAACTCCTCATATATTTGTGATTAGATCAATAAAGCGTCTATTTTCATGTAGATGAATACTTGTTCTTCATGGGAACTTTATTAAATAGTAAACATTTACTATATTATGTCAATTCATCTACTTATTAAAGTCGTTTGTGCTGCTCTCTTTTACACTTATACAGCCAACTTCATTATTCTTTCATTTTCTAGAGTAGATTTCTTAAGCTTTCGGATTTTCTTAAGTTCTCCGATATAAGCTTAGAATCAGATTTCATATTCAAAATCGAGTCAATGTTATCTCGATTCCTCCAATTTATATAACTCTGGAAGTTCTATCGAAAATCAAATCTGATACTTTCTTTAATTACATATTTCTTATTAATTCGGACATTTCATCCTCATGTCCTATCATTTACACTGTGTATTCTCAAGGCAGAGACATTTACTATTCGATTCATTTCGACTCATACTCTACCTTGATTTCATTGTTTACTCATACTTTACAGCCTTACGAATCTTATTTCAGTAAGCTGTAGTAAGTACAATAGTTATCAACACATGTTACAGCTAACCAATTTATTACCACTGTAATTTACTTTGGAATCAAGTTCATTTAATACATTCAGGTTTAACCCCCTTGAGCATATTATCCACGAGGTTTGAACCCTGGCACTCTTACGTACCTCGTTCCTTATACTCGTGTTATCATTAAGCTCCCTGTAAGAGTCCCGCTCGTTCGAATCGACCGTCGGCGAGCATCCCCTAGGGGATCTTTTCGCCCCAGGTTTACCCTTACTAGTGAGTCGACGATAACATTGTTCGCCCGCATCTCACAACACATGATCCACTACGGGTCGCCCATCATTGGGTCGCCCATCACAGTTCTGTCTCAAGGGTTCTAAAGAACTTATGTTAGCTGTCATCTTCTTTTTATCACTTTACTGTTATTATATATATTCACTAATTCACAGTACTCCACACAGTACCTCATTCTGTAGCACATATTTCAAGATATTTCGGTTCTATATAAATTTATCTGTTTGATACCTCAAAGTAGTAAAATATATAGAACCGTAATTAACCACACCAATATGTATTATCTGTACTATTCACCTCATCAATCAATTCCTATAATCATTTCACTTTTCATAGTATTCAACAATCCTGTTCAATACACTCTTAATTCAGGCCCTTACAATCAATATTCGGGCCAATCATCCGATGACATTCCACTACACTTTTATCGGACTGCATCATATAAGGCCTCGGCCCGTCCGCCGCCCGCCTGTACACATCTGTACTGTCCTCTTTGAGAATGCCTAGCCTTTTCACTGGATCACCCCTTAAGGATCTATCGTGAGGCCCAGCCCGTTCACTAGGTCACTTACCATTCGCATCCATAATCTGAGTGTCAGTGGAATCAGTAATAGGGATCGTTATATTCATATGACATCCTCTATGCCATTAATAACTCCATTTCTCTCAATGGATTCCAAATCAAAGTGATTTATCACTATTCAGATCATCGCCCAACATAGGGGTATTTTCGTCATTTTGACATTTATTTCTTTCTCCTCAGTATACATTTAAACCAAGGCCTTATTCTCACTGTGCTGATAGTATCCTTTCTGATACTTATATCAGCAATTTAGGTCTTATTCGATTTCGACAGAGAAATCCACTAAGATCCACAATTGGATTATTTTACTTGTAATTCAGCTTTATATCATTAATTTCTCTGTCAAATCAATCAAATCCAACTTCTGTTAGTCTATTCTGACTCCCAATAAAATTTTAGAGTCAGGGGTATTTTGGTCATTTTTGGTCAAAAATTTTCTCTCTCTTTAAATTACCCTCAATCGGTGATCTTAAAGTCTATTTAATGATGATATGTCATTCCCCTCCTTCATACCATCATTTTCAGATCTCAGTTCGATCCGGATCGTAACGTACTGGTAGGGCCCTCACCGAGTCCTTTTGGTTCCTTACCGAACAGGCCTTCATTTAGATGATAAGAATCACCAATTTTCTGGTAATTTCTGAGCCTATTATTTCTTTAACATTCTCAATTTATATTTTCTCACTCCCTTAAATTTATTTTTCTAAATTTACAATCATTTATTTTCTTTATGTATTTAGACGACACAGTACTACCGAGGATGTTTAACACTTTTCCTTCCAAAAGTATTCACAGACATCAGGCCAACCATGCTCTGATACCATTAAATCTGTAACGACCCGTTACCATATTTTCACCTTATTTTACACAATTTATCCGGTTGGGCTGTTTGTGATACTTCACTTTATTTCTTATGTTAAATAATTTCATAAAATATTGTTTATATTACATACATCCCCTATCTTACTTAATAAGCAAGTAGTACTGCATACATGTCTAAATACAGAAAATAAATGATCGTACCTCATATAAATCAGTCGGTCTGTCACATTGTCCTTTGTGTACAGTCGTGATCCACAATCAATTGATCTCACAATCTTTAAAACCTGAAATGTTTCAAATTAAGGGGTGAGCAAACCACGGCTCAGTAAGAGAGTTATATGTTACACTTGATATTCAGCTATCTATATGCTGAAAATAAATTTTTTTTTTCATTCTCTTTAAAATCTTCCTAGCTGGCTCTAGGCTCACATGTAGGAAGGATACTACAGTCGGCTAGGGATCCAGATAGAATAAGGTAGGTATTTTAGAATACCATACTTGTTCCGGAACCTAGAATCAACTGTAGAGAATACCAATTCCGTTGTTTTCAAAACGATATAATTTTTGTTTTTCCACAAAGTAAACCACTTATTTCTTTTCACTTCAATATACTTTAAAACACGTGGTAGTTCAGTAATAAAAATGGTGGTTTACTTCACTTCTCTTCAATACAATAAAAACAGTACAGTACAGTGATTTGTAAATATCCAACCATTGGATAATTACTTCTTTGATTATTTCTATCTTAGAAATAATTCTTATGTTATTCTTTTAAAATAAATATTTATTTCTCTTTTCAAATCAGTAACTGTATCGTACAGTTCAGTAAAACAGTATATTTAGTAAAACAGTAATTCGATACGGTTCAATCAGTAACAGTAAACAGTAGCTACCAGTTCAGAAAACAGTATAAGGTACCTTTCAGTTCAGTAAACAGTAAATGGTAGCTTTCAGTTCAGTAAAACAATAATTAGTGGCTACCATTTCAGTGTATAGTATAGTTCTGTAAACAGTAGTTTGGTACGATATTTCATCAGTAAACAGTAAACAGTAAACAATGGTTGAATACAGTAAACAGTACAGTAAACAGGATTCTGTAAATCCTTTCAGTAAACAGTGAACAGTAAGTGAGATTAGGCATCACCCTACAATTAAATCATGCTATCTCGTCCACTAGGGACATAGTAACAGTAATGAGATCTATGGCCATGATCTATACAATGTCCTCGGTGTACGCTTGCTAGGCGACAATCCGGGACGCTGATGACTAGCTGATCAATCAGCCATGTGACAGTAACAGTATATGTGATGCATGAAACTCGGGGCCTAAGTCTCAATACAGTATAAAAACTGTACCTTAGCCTTTATGGATTTCAAACACAGTAAATCAAATATCCATAAGGCTCACATGTAAGTATAATCACCTTTATGAAATTTATAAAATAAATAACATTTTTCAAATTATTTCATAAAGGTATAAATCATATTTTTCATACGATGAAGACAGTTTGCAAAATCATCACTGAAAGTATAGAAATGGCAAACTGTCTTTTTCCACAGTAAAACACATATGCACGCTTTTCCGTGCATTCAATCGAAAACATGGTTTTATAATTATCGGAATTTCAAACAAATCATTTTTATAATTTATGAAAATAAATTATTTATTTTCTAACTTTAAATTCCCATCACCATGTTTTCTTCCAAAAGCACGTGTAGAGACCTCTAGTCTCGAAATCATAGTTTTTCTTCATTTTCTTAACCTTTATGGAATTTTTGTAATTAATTATTTCTAAAATTAAAACCATAAAGGTTTTATGTAAAATCAAGTGAATATTTAAGAATATTTATAAAAATATTCACTTCAGTCTCTTTTTCATTTTCATCTCGTTTCACGTGAAATATCACCTACTGGGTGAATTTTCGGTGATTTCCTTTTCACCATTCTCGAAAACATGAATATTTTAAAGTTAAATATCACTATATTCATGTTTTATGAAATTTACTTAATTTCTCGATTTTCGTACCCGAAAATCGATTCACGTGAAATCAAATCTTTTATTTTGTTTTCGGTGATTTTTGGTAAATTTCAGTAATTTTTCGATAATTTTTCGGCAGTATAACGGCTAGCCATACAGTTTATAATTTTCAACTGGTATTTCACCACAATTTGAAACCGATAAATCACCATAAATTTCAAAACTAATCATTATAAATTGCATTTATAAATTAAATGCATAATTTAAAACATGTGACCGAATATCCTTACAGGCGGCACATGTCTCCCTTACCTGTTTCGGGTCGGTGACTGCCTCTTGAAGGTGGCGCCCGTATTCGCCTCGCCCGATTCCATCGGCTCGGTCATCGAGGATATTTTCTGGAAATTAAATTCTAAAATTTAGAATTTTTCCATAATTATTTAAATAAATAAATTATTTAAATAATTTAATACTTTCCGGGATTTCTTATCGATTCCCGTAATTCTCGGGATTTCTCGTAATTTTCGAATTCTCGAGAATTCTCCAAATTCCCGGAATTCCTTTTCTCTTTCTCTTTCTTCTTTTTTTTCTTTTTTCTCTTTTCTTTTCTTTTATTTTTCTTTTTCTTTTTCCTTTTTCTTTCCTTTTTCTTTTTCCTTTTCTTTCTTTTCCTGCCGGACCGATCTGCCTCCTTCCTCGCCGGTTCTTCTCCAATGGCCGGTTCTCCGGCGGTTCGACAGCTCCACAGCTAGCCGGCACCACGGCGAATCTGGATCTGGTCTCCATTCGTCACGAATCGACGGCACGCTGGCGGATCTACTTGGTTTTGGTTCGGTTTCTTCTCCTCCTCCGTCGGCCTTCCTCCACCTCGCCTGTGGCCTCCCACGACTTCCTCTTCCTCCGATGAAGCTTCGGTGGCAGTGGCGGCGACCGATTTGGCCAACACCGCCAGATCTAGTTATCTTTTCTTCCCGGCCTCCGTCGGTCTTTTCTTTCGATTTTCCTTCCATTTCTTTCGTTTCTCCGTCGCCGGTCGCCTTCTCCTGTCTGGCCGGCGCCGTCTCTTCCTTTTTCCCTCGCCGACAGTGGCAGCTCCGCCACCGTTGGTCTCGCCTGGGAGGATCGGGATTCTTCCCCGATCTTCCTTCTCTTTTTCTATTTTGTTTCTATTTTTTTTGTATATAATTATACTATAACATATATTTTATACATATAATATATACTATATATCATACATATTTATTATTTCATATATAATATAATTCAATATATATTATATATAATGTATATATTGTATATTACAAAATATATACCTAGTATATATATGTGTATATTAATTACATTTCCAATTTAAATAACTTTCATATATATTTTCAAACTTTAATGTAAATTAATATTTACATTTTTCTCACATATGTATATATTTATATATACATAAAATGTCATACTTGAATACATATGTATTATTTAAATTTATAAAATAGTATATATATACTTATATATACCCATGTATATTTAATATGTACTATATACCATATAGTATTTAAATACATATGTTTTTGCATGAAAATACATTTATATAATATATAATTATATAAATATATTTCACATTTCCTTTCTCATTTTCTTATTTAATTTGGATTCTCATTTATCCAAATTAAATTTCCTCCTTTCATTATTTTCCATAATTCTCATCTTATTTTTTCGATTTAATTTTCCTTCACTCGGATTTGCACCATCCGTTCCTTTCTTAATTCTCGGGATTTTCACCAATATCCCGTTCTCAAAATTTTATTTATTTATTTATTTCCAATATTTATTTTCTCCAATATTTATTTCCAATAAATGGAAAATTTACAGTTATCACAGTTTTAGCTCTTTTATATGTATTTTTTTATTAGGCGTAAGCTTACCGTCTTCTACCTTACAAATGTATTTGTAGTAATAGATGATTATTAAGGAAAGGTTCTAATCGAATTCCTACAAGGTTATGATATGGTACTGTTAGCTTTAAATTGATATATACATTTTGAAATGACAAACACTTAAGCAAAATTAAATGAATAATCAATATTGTAAATTTGCTTTATTAATTATGATTTTCACTAACGATATTAAGTGCTTTTATCAAGTACAAGATCATATTTTGAATAGTCTTGTTATACATAGAAACTATTATTAAAGTGATATTTTATTAAATATAAAAACTTTTCAAAATCACTTAATCAATATTTGAACTAAACTTTCATGATATCTAGCCAAGAAACATTCAAATGAAGTTAAAAAACAACTTAAGTATGACTTATGGTCAAAGCTTAAGGTCAAAGCTTTTGTTTTACAACTCAAAATGCCCAAAAAATCAAGTTCAAAGAGATAGGATCGATCCCCCATCTTAAAAGATCGATCCCTAAATGGCAGAACGTCCTTCAAGGCACATCAAGACCGTAGGATCGATCCCTTCCACGTTGGAAGCCTCTAACGACTAGTTTTTTATGAGAGCCAATGGAAAAATTTGTTTTAGGCTCCATCAAGCTTCAATAATCAACCAAGGGGGTATAAATAGAAGTTTATAAGTCCGAGACATTGAAGAGACTTCATTCTTCATCTTCTCCAAGCTTCGAAAATATTCCAAGTGCTAGAAATTCAAAATCTTCTATCATTCTCTCTCTCTTGTATAGCATAGCACAAATCATTGTATAGATTTCTCTAAAGCTCAAATTTCTGTAATCATCCACCTACTTAGAGGTTATCCTTGATTACAAAACTTGTAAACCCAATTCACAAGTTGTAAATGGGAGTGAACACTTGAGAGCTTCATTATAAGTGAGGTTTGGGTAGAAAAGGTTTTCTCCTTGAGCCATAAAGGAAGAGGTTGTAAGGTTTCTTTCTTGAGCTCAAAAAAGGTGTAATGTGAGAGCCCAGATTTCTCTATTCTCATTATACCTATTAAAGGTGAAGAAGTGGTATAATAAGTAAAATTACGGAAACTAATTCCCCGATGTTATGGAATTATCGGGAAAAGATTGTCAAGTGGGCCCACAGGACAATCTGTAATCCAGATGATTTTCAAAGTGGGAAAATGTTAAATTTGGGGTTGAAATATCGAAGGGTCAAGAAGACCATTTTCTAGAATTCCTTAAGATAAGTATACATCAGTTTAAGTTCAACAAACTAAAAAATGACGATCGTGTCCATTTCCCAAGAACACTTTCTGAATGACGGTTAAACCAAATTGACTGTAAACCTACAGACTATTATAGGAGAAGCCTCGCGTAAAGAAGTTTAACATGGATCCCACCCATGAACTGAATTACGCGAAAATCCTAAAAACAACGCGAACGAAACAAAAATCATTCGTTTAAAGGTAGTTTAGTAATTTCATTACCCATACTTGGTCAAACCACCTTGAGAGTTAGCCTTCGACCTTATTTGACATAAAAATAGGAAAAATAATAAAATTAAAATATTAAATCAGAAAATAAAAATAGTAAAATAAAAGTGGGATAGAAATGGGATTAGTGAAGTTTGCAAGGGCATAATGGTCATTTCTCAAGGGCTAGTCAAATTCGGCCAATTCTTGACTAATTTGACTTAGAAAAATAAGCAAAATAAAAAAAATAAATTAAAAATTGACCTGGATAGTAGTACACTATGGAGTGGCAAAGTGAGCAAATAAGTGATTTTTTAAAGGGTATTTTGGATTTTTTAAGGCCATATAAGATTTAATAAAAAAAATAAAATTGCCCACCAATAAAATGGAGACAACACATGAATTTCTAGCATTTTCTTCCAGCCTTCTTCTCCGTTCTAGTCTGCCTCACGTTTTGCTGCTCGCTACACCGATTTCTTCATTTTCTTCTAAGCCCCTTCACGTTTGGCCTTGTAGAACACCATTCTTCTTACACTAAATCACTTAGGTCCCTTCATAAGAATTGTTCCCCATCTCAAGAGCTTCCTAACCACCCCAATAGTTTAGCCAAAAAACCATCAAAAGTTGACTGTTCTGAGGGTTGGCAAAATTGGTACTGCATAAGTGAGCAAGATAAATGGTTTCATGTGATGTTTCCTAGTGATTATATGTGTATTTGATCAGTAGATGATGTGTATGATCAGGGGTTGAAATAAAAACATGTGTAATTTAGGTTTGAGTGTTTGGCCATAGATGAAATAGGGGAATGATGATGTTGATTTTGATGAGTGAATGGCGTAAGAGATGATATGTACTGTTGTGATAGTTGGATTCATAAAACAAGTTGAAAAATCAACTTAGTTTTGAAGAGGCCATTCGGCCATAAGGAGCAGAAAATGATGGTGGCATGATTTGGTTGTGCTGGCAATGAAATTCATACAAGGAATATTTAGAAATTTAAACTTGAAAAATAACTATGTATAGAATCCCATAAGGTAATCGGCCAAGGCTCCTTACTGATGACATTGATGCAATTTTAAAATGTTAAGAAGACAAATTTAATGTAAAGACTGAGTAGAAAATGAAGTTACTATAAGAATCTTCAAGGGTTAAGAATTTAAGGATGAAATGTAAATGTTAATTGAATTATTTGGGAAAAAATTCCATTTAGTGTAATAGAATTAAGGTAATTGGTAAGAAATGATAGTAAGTGATGAATTAGAATTAGCTATGGTGATATTTTTGTAAGTTCATGAATGTGATTGAGTAAGAAGAAAATAATTTAATTATAATTCTGTTTGGTATTTAATAGGAAATTAAATAAATAAATAAATTGTTGAAATTAACAAAAGGGAAGATAAGAATGTAACAGTCCAGATATATAGTATATTACACAATTTACACATAAATAACGGTTGGGCTGTCTGTGATGCCTTTAGCACTTAAACAGTAATAGTGATAAGCAGTAAACTTTAAATTAATTTACAATATCGGAATATGACATTTAACAATATTCTTTAATACTTTACATCCCCTATTCCTACTTTACAAATTAAGTAATACTGTACAATAAATCTGAATATATAAAAGAAAGTACAAATACTTCTAAGATTGACACTATGCAGTCTCGGGTAACCAAAATCGCAGCCGATAACCTCGTAATGGTATATCTCTTAACCAAATATAGTATCCTGTGGAGTGGAAAATAAAGGAGTGAGCGAAACATGCTTAGTAAAAGAATCGTATGCAAGACTGATATAACGAAAACTACATGCTTGAAAATATTTATTTTCCTAATAGTTCACTAGGCACAGTAATCGAAAGGATACTATAGTCGGCCAGGCAATCCGAATAGAGCATGGAAGGTATTTTGAAATACCTGTCTTGTCTCGGAAACCTAGAGCAACTATAGGGAGTAATTGATAAATTATTGATATAAAATAATTTAATTAATTTATCATTCAATAAATGGTAATAAATCCATTTAAGAAGAACACTCTAGTAAACACTTTAAACACGTGACAGTAATAGTAATAGAGATAATACAGTAAACAGTTTACTTAAACAATAGTAACAGTATAGAAATTAGTTTAGTAACGATACGATAAAACAATTCAATAAACAGTGTAAAACAGTTCAGTATAGTAAACATTTAAATTTCATATCACAGTTCAGTTCAGTAAACATTTTAAATTCAGTAATAATTCCACAGATGTTTTCAATTCAGTAAACAATAATATTTCAGTACAGTTCAGTAAACAGTTGACAGTAAATCATAGTTCAGTAAACAGTTAACAGTAGGTTGAGACTAGGCAACACCCTAAATAAATCATGCTATAATTATCCCTGAAGGGAAATAGTAACAGTATATAGTAAGATCTATAGCCATAGTCTATAAAGTGTCCTCAGTGAACATAGATCAGGTGACACTGGAAGGATGAAGATACGATCAATATCAACAGCACAGTTTAATATAGTAAACAGTGAGCATGATCAATGGGGCCTAACAGTCTCAAATCATTTTATTTACAGTGGAAAATACCATTAAGGAAATTAAATAAATATCATTAAAATTAATAAATTCCAAAAAAGTATTAAATTCACATTTAACCGTACAGTGAAAACAGTCAATAAAATATTCATGCTTCAGTGAGAAAATTTATAAACATTCTAATTTACTGTAAAATATTATAAAGAATGTATCGATAATCTTACTTTAATAAAATTTAATTTCATGAATATTTAAATAATATTTTTCGGTAAAATACTAATTTATGAAAAATATTGGAAATAAATTCCAAAATACACAATTTCACTCAATTTATGCACTGAAAATATTACATGGTATTTTAGAAAATTTTTGAGGAATTTTCAGCAGCATAACGGCTGTGATTTCCCTAGCTTCCTACACTTAAAACATAGTTTACATGACAGCCATAATACCACAATTTGCATGATTCCAAGGCAATTCAACACCAAAATAATTTCATAAAATTAAATCCATATAAATCATGCATTCATTATATCCTTACGGCTTCCACACTAATCTCTTACCTGTCTCGTGTTATCAAACATTTCGATGGCACACACGTAATTCAATTATCCTGGCCGCAAAACAATTTGACCAATAATTTTCATTAATTATCCTCTAATTTTTAAACCATTATTCATCTCTAAATACAGCCACATTGTATATTGCTTTTGCCTAACTAGTGTAATTTACACTGGTAGTAAAACATAACTTTCCCGTTTTAACTCCGATTTCATATCAGATTTCACCATTCTTCTTCTCTTAATTTCGACATTATTTTGGCACATCAAATTCATAAAATGCAGGACAATATCACCTCCAAGAAGCCATGGTCGAAACCCCCTTTATGCCAAACTTAGTGATTTTCAACAATCTAACCTTACCGAGCTTTAAATCCATGTTCATTTTCTTATTTTACACCATTTTCATGCAAAGAACAACTTGGATTCCTCATATTCCTAGCTTGTATGAAACCTTCATTCATGTTGAATTTTTATTTAGCCAACATTAATCAAATCCAATGCTAGAAGCATGTTCTACACACTTGAATTAGTCTAAATACACCTTCAAAAATCAATGAAACATTAAGGAATGTAAAATCTTACCTTTTGTGAGATCTCATTTTCTTATACTATAGTTGTACATGTATATGAACAAATTATCAATAAAGAAATTATTGATAATATTTTGAGGAATTAAATATATAAGAATAGTGTCTTTTACATAGAGAATTTTAATTCTAGATAAAATAAATATAAGTATGGAAATTATTACATAAAGGATGGAATAAATAATTAAATGGATATTGCAAATTTTAATTTGGACAAAATGGAAGAGTGTTGGCGGCATGAAGAAATGAAAGAATAAGAAGAAAGAAAAGGAAGTTTCGGTTGATCTAAATGGCTAATAGAAGTAAAGGTTAATTTTCTTAACTTCATACATGGGAACACTAGACTTTTGACAACCTAAGATATAATAGAAAAGGAAGCATGACTTCGGTTTGGACAAGTGAATAATAGGAAAACAAGAGAATAAAATATGAAGTAACCAATAAAGGAAGACACAAGAAAGTCTTCCTCACGTTTTTGTCCTAGGTTGGCAGAAGCTATAACAATGACTTTGGTTCATTTCCTTGCTTTACCGAAGACCAAACCATAACATTGACTTGTGTTGATTTTTTTTGCTGCACCAAAGAGTAAGCAATAACAAGATAAGAAAAGAACTAAAGCAAGGAAAAGATGGGAAAGTCAGAAAACGTGGGCTGCATGAAAGAAAAGAGAGTGTAGCCGGTTGGAGAAGAAGAAGCATTAAACAAAAGAAAAGATATAAACATTAAAGAAGGGTTTTAATGAAGTTGGCAAAAAGTCCAACAAATATATATTTTGTGCTATAAAATCCTCTTTCCATCGTGACCTTCATCTCCAGCCATTCTCATCACCGAAAATTGCTCTGTTTTATTTCAACTGTGTAGCCTACTATCCATAGCAAAACCATGCATAACCTTTAGTGAATAAACCAAGCTTTTGGAAGGAAAACAGACCTTGGATATTAAGCTTACAAAACCTCAAAGAAGCTAGCACAAAAACCCTCAAAACAGGAGGCAATTCACGTGGACAGATTTGTTCTTTTATACAGGTAATGTCCAACTCAGTTTTTAAGATTTTTATCCATTGATTTTGCATGTAATGATCAAGAATATGTTAGTCACAGCCTTGTTTGAAGTAAATACATGTAGAATGAAAACCCTAGTTCAATAAGGAGAATTTAGAATGAAAATAGGATGATGCTAATGGTGATTTACGTGAAGATGGAATGCAAAATAGGCATGAACCGAAAACAAGCTGGAAAATTAAGAACCGAACCAGTCAAGGAAAATATGAAAAGGAAATAAAAACCTATAAGTTATGTACTAGGGTTGAATAAGTTAAGAAAGAGTGAGTTGATAGGAAATGAATACCACGTGAACCTTGAAGAAAAAGAGGAGAAGTTGTCGGCTTGAATAGAAATGAAGCAGAAAATAATTAAAGCTTGGTTGAAGAAGTTGTGAATTACGTGAGTTGAAGAAGAAGAAGAATAAAAATAAACCAATAAAATGATGTTCCTTAAAGTCAAAGAAAATGGCTGGAAGAAAGAAAGTAAATGGCTGGTTGTATATCCGAAAGTGCAAAGGGATTATGTGACAGATTCATGCAGCCAAAAATGAGGAAAAATTGGGTAGCTTGGCTGACTTTTTGGCTGACTTCTAGGTGTGTGAATGCTAGAATATTAACAACCTAAGACATACTAGACATGACCATTATATAGATACCTAAGAAAGCCAACGAAAAATACAAACAGAAACAGAAAATGGAAGAAGACTCACGTTGGTCAGTAAACAATAGGAAAGAAAGAAGGCCATGCATGCAGCCAACGTGAATTGGATAAAAAAAAATGAAATAGAAAGTTAGCTTTAGGTTGACTAAATGATGTGATGAATTACTTATGAAGTTAAATTAAACATACATCATAAAGGAATAAAATTTCCTAACCTACATGTAGCCAACGTGAAGTGAATAAAAGGGAAAGAAAGTTCATGGTTTGGGGTCAACAAATGGTAGAAAAATGAAAAGCAAAAGGGAGAAATTGGATGGAAATGGTGGCTAGAAATATACATGGATAAAGCACATAAATAGCATGAAAGAAAATATAAGACATAAGTTAAATAAGCTTAGTCATCTAAGAAGGACATGCGGCCTTGCAATCTTTGAGGAAATGTTGACTTAGTAAAAAGGCTAATGATGCCAAAACAAGAAAAGAAAAGCAAATAAAATATTTACCTATGAGAAAATCATAGGAAATGTTAATATTATGAATAATGATGAGATAAATAGTAGCTAGATAAGCAAAAAGGGAATTTTTATAAGTTATACTGAAAATTAATTACAGTAAAACTGTTATCTTGCAGTTTATAATTCGAAGAGATAGGAAGCACATGGGTGCAACATAAGGCATTGATCTACAGTGTATTGAGGTAAGGGATGTAATTTAAAGTTGTGATGGTATCCCTTACTTTCATCGTTGATTTTAAAGAAATGTTTGAAGCATGAATTTTATTCCGAAATGAATTTCCAAAATCTTTTGATAATTAGCTAAACGCACCTTATAAATTCTATGTATATTTTCCATAATGTTTTAAGTATGACATGAGATAAATATGTTTTTTTCCGAAAAAGGTATCGGAGTGGCAAACCCCAGGCTAACTTAGACCCTGGCACGTCCGGTCCTTAGTATTTTATATCAGTTGTATGATTTAAGTATATGTTTTCCGAAAAAGGTATCGGAGTGGCATACCCCAGGCTAACTTAGACCCTGGCACGCCCGGTCCTTACTATTTTATATCAATTGTATGAAAGTAAGTTTTGAGACTAAGGCCTTCCTATAGTTTATGTTACTGCCTGTCATGCTTGCCACATTGTGGCATAAGTTTAGCCACGTCGTGCATGTCCTCGCCCACATTGTGTATGTTTACATCCTTTGTGGGTATGTTGGTCCTTCGTGGTGTATGTATATGTTTGCTGTACGACTCTGATCAGGTCTACAGCCCATACCATGGCCATAGGTATTCCGTTCCCTCTTCGGAGGAAGAAGTAAGTGTCATGACCGCATACTGGTTATATGATTCTGCCTAGTCTCCATGAACTGTATGATATGTTTTATTAATTTTGAATTTAAATTTTAAAGTAAGATGTATGTTTGATTAAGTATGAATTTTGATATATATGTATTAAAGAATTCATACAATGTTTGAAAGTATGAAATGCATTATTATGGCATTTGTTTTCTGCATATATATAGATGCTATAACTATTTTAAATGCATTTCTTACGGGGCTTTCCAAAAAGCTCACCCCCCTACTCTACCAGATTATTTGCAGTGATCATCTCTTTGCTTGTTGCGCACATGACGTAGGCTGAGGGATACGTCTCTCCTCCGGCTATTTTTGTACTTACGTAAGGTATACTCATATTTTGATACCAGACATCCTGTGTAGCACAGATACTTGTATAATACTTTTGGGATGTAATCGATATCGTATGAATGTAAGCGTTACCTGGAGAAATAAGTCAATATAATGTGAATGAAATATTTTATAAAAATATTGTGATGTTTCTGTGGTTGGAAAAGTATGATGAGATACTGGCAGGAATGCAACCCAAGTAAGAACAAAAAAAAAATTTAGCCCAAAACTTCCACGTTTCCGGGGTGTGACAGTCTTTCTTGGTATCAGAGCAAGGGTTGCCTAGTACTGTCAGTGTCGATAGTTAGGATGAGATTACATCCCAAGTATCTGTGCTTGTTTGGTTATAAAATTGAGTATATCTGTTAAAGTTTGATTAAAACATAGGGTTTATGCGCAGGTATTTGATCACGCATTATGAGTGGGAGACGAGGTCGCTCCCGGAGGCAGGCTCAGCCACCTCTACCACATACTCCCCAACCAGAGAGCCCAAAAGCTAGAATGAGCAGGCTCGAACACAGTATGAAAGAGGGGTTTGATAGCATCGCTGCTATGTTTACTCAACATTTCGGAGCGAACACTTCAGATATAGGTGCTACAGTGCCTACACCTACTTCACCACCTCCTCCTCCACAGGTTCCTCTGGCACCCTCCGCTCCTCAACCTTCAGTCCCACCGCCTAGAGATGATAGAGATACAGGTAGATTACGGGACTTTCTTAAGATAAATCCCCCAGAATTTAAGGGGATTAAAGATCCAGTTAAGGCCGAGGAATGGCTATTAGAATTGGAACTAACTTTTGATTACTTGGGGTGCACAGATACTGAGAAAGTCAGTATGGGTTCTTATATGTTGAAAGGTCAGGCAGGACACTGGTGGAGAGCCACTAAGAGGCAGTTGACTACCCAACACATAGTGATCAGTAGGGATACTTTTCTGTCAGTCTTTAGGACCCAATATGTTCCCCGTACTGCCCAGAAGAAAATGCAGACAGATTTTCTGAATTTAATACAAGGCAGTATGTCGGTTGATGAGTATGAGAACCAATTTACGATGTTGATGAGATATGACCCTGAGACAGTCAGAGATCAGGAGCGTCGTACCGAGAGATTTTTGTCTGGACTGAGACCAGCCATCCGAGACAGATTATTGGGGTTTCGTATTACTGAGTTTGAGGATGCTCTCGGACGGGCTCAGGATATTGAGAGGGGTCTTGATGTTACGCAATCACAGTATGGGTTCAGAAGTAAGAGTAAGGGTAAAGATAAGAAGATAGATAGTTTTCGAACAGAACAAAAGTGGAGTTCATTTAAGAGACCAAGGACAGATGAGTCTCGAGTAAGGACGGGCAAGCTTAAGACTCCTATTTATACAGTAGAGATCATTAGAGACTCCTAGAAGGTTTTTAAACGGTGCAAGGATTGTGGCAAGCCACATGGTGGGCCATGCCATTGGGTCACAGGAAATTGTTTTAAGTGTGGGGAAAAAGGTCATATGATCAGGGATTGCCCACAAATGCAAGATAAGACCCCACAGTCTCAGGAGCCATTACGACAGCAGCCAGAGACACGAGCTCCACAGAGACAGGCCCCACAGAAACGAGCTACAGGAATTGAGAAGGGTAAGAAGCCTGTTACTCAGGGGCGTGTATTTGCTTTAGACAGGGAGACTGCCGATAATTCCTCCGCGACTATTAGAGGTAATCTTCTTGTCTGTAAGCATGAGGCACATGTTTTATTTGACCCAAGATCCACGCACTCATTTATATCACCACGGTTTGCACATAATCTTCATTTAGAAACTGAGCCTTTAAGTCATATATTACATATTTGCACACCCATGAATGATTCTCAAATGACAGATTTGGTGTGTAGAAATTGTGAAATTAAGGTTGGAGATAGAATAATGTTAGCACATCTAGTTTTGTTAAACATGCATAATTTTGTTGTAATTTTAGGCATGGATTGGTTAGAAATCAATCGTGCAAGTCTAGATTGCTACACTAAGACTATAACTTTCTCTTTACTTGACAAATTTGATGTATGTTTTGCCACTAAGAAATAAAGTATATGATGTTATGTTCGATGAAGTTTATAATGATTATGTGTTTGAAATTTCAACTAAATTTATTCGTGTGAAGGTTATATTGCCTTTATCTCCGATGCAAGTCGGGAATCTCCACATATATCAGATATACCAATGGTATGTGACTTTTTAGATGTGTTTCCGGATGAGTTACCAGGATTACCACTAGAGAGAGAGCTGGAGTTCACTATTGATTTAGTGCCGGATACCCAGCCTATCTCTAAATCTCCTTATCGGATGGCACTAGTGGAATTAGAAGAATTAAAGAAACAGTTGCAAGAATTGCTGGATAAGGGTTTTATTAGACCAAGCGTATCTCCATGGGGTGCTCCGGTATTGTTTGTGAGAAAGAAAGATGGTAGTCTCCGGTTATGCATCGACTATAGGTTACTAAACAAGGCTACAATTAAGAATAAGTACCCCCTGCCAAGAATAGATGATTTGTTTGATCAACTGAAAGGGGCTTCTGTGTTTTCTAAGATTGATCTAAGATCAGGCTATCATCAGTTGAGAATTAGGAAGGAAGATGTACCGAAGACGGCTTTTAGAACCCGATATGGCCATTTCGAGTTTCTGGTGATGCCTTTCGGTTTGACTAATGCCCCTGCCGCATTTATGAATTTGATGAATGATGTGTTTCGGGAGTATCTGGATAAATTTGTGATTGTTTTTATAGATGATATTCTAGTATATTCTAAGTCTCGGGAGGAGCACGAGCAGCATCTGAGGATTGTGCTCCAGACTCTCCGAGATAAGCAGCTTTATGGAAAGCTTAGTAAGTGTGAATTTTGGTTGGATCGGATAGCTTTTCTTGGCCATATAGTATCTAAGGACGGGGTGTCAGTTGATCCATCCAAGGTTGAAGCAGTACTCCAATGGGAGAGACCGAAGATAGTGACTGAGATTCGAAGTTTCTTGGGATTGGCAGGGTACTATCGGAGGTTTGTGGAAAGTTTTTCACGAATTGCAGCTCCATTGACTAAGCTTACACGCAAAAGAGTTCCATTTGAATGGTCAAGTCAGTGTGAGCAGTGTTTTCAGGAGCTTAAACAAAGATTAACTACAGCACCAATCCTGACCATTCCGAGTGGATCTGGAGGCTTCGTTATATACAGTGATGCTTCCAGTCAGGGTTTAGGTTGTGTGCTAATGCAACATGGTAGAGTAGTCGCGTATGGTTCACGTCAGCTTAGGGACCATGAGCGCAACTACCCTACGCATGATTTAGAGTTGGCCGCAGTCGTTTTTGCTTTAAAGATATGGCGGCATTATCTGTATGGTGAGAAGTTTCAGATCTTCACTGACCATAAGAGTTTGAAGTATCTATTCGATCAGAAGGAACTTAATATGAGGCAGAGACGTTGGATAGAGCTTCTTAAGGATTATGACTGTGAGATTCTGTACCATCCGGGCAAGGCGAATGTAGTTGCAGATGCTCTAAGCAGAAAAAGTATGGTTTCATGTTATGATGGTTAGAGAATGGGAATTGCTGGAGCAGTTCGCCGAGCTCAATGTCAGTGTTGAAACAGTAGATGTCGGATTTATGGCTAGCCTTCAAATTGAGCCAAGTATCTTAGACCAGATATGGTCAGGGCAAAGAAATGATTAGAGGCTATTGGACATGGTTAGCCAAGCAGAGCAAGACTTGCAGTCAGATTTTACGGTCAGTGATGATGGGTTATTGAGATTTAAGGGCCGTATATGTGTTCCGAACGATGATACCTTAAGACAAAGGATTTTGAAAGAGTCCCATTGTTCTCGTTACACTATGCACCCAGGCAGTACTAAGATGTACCATGATTTGCGTAAGGTGTATTGGTGGATTGGTATGAAACGAGACGTAGCAGAGATTGTGGCCAAATGTCTGACTTGTCAGTAGATAAAGGCTGAGCACCAGAAGCCAGCAGGACTACTTAAGTCTTTGCCGATGCCTACCTGGAAATGGGAACACATTACGATGGATTTTATTATGGGCTTACCGAGAACCCGGAGAGGTCATGATGCGATCTGGGTTATTGTGGATAGATTGACTAAGAGTGCCCATTTTCTTGCCATTAAGAGCACAGACTCACTAAGTACATTGGCAGACTTGTATGTTAGCGAGATTGCTCGATTACATGGGGCTCCCGTGAGCATCACTTCTGATAGAGATTCCAGGTTTACCTCTCGATTTTGGACTCATTTTCAGGAAGCCATGGGATCTCAATTACATTTGAGCACCGCCTACCATCCTCAGATAGACGGTCAGTCCGAGCGGACTATTCAGACCTTAGAGGACATGTTGAGGGCGTGTGCACTAGATTTTAAGGGTTCATGGGATGACCACTTGCCTCTCGCAGAGTTTGCCTATAATAATAGTTATCATGCCAGCATCGGAATGGCACCATACGAAGCTCTATATGGCAGGAAATGTAGATCCCCAGTAGCTTGGGAAGAAGTGGGTGACCGTAAGATTTTAGCTCCCGATCTTGTGGAAGAGGCAGCTAAGGGTGTTCGGACTATTTGTGATAGACTCAAGGTTGCCCAAAGTAGATAGAAAAGTTATGCTGATGTACGTAGACGACCACTTGAATTTCAGGTTGGGGACTCTGTATTTGTAAAAGTATCTCCGAGCAAGGGTGTCATGCGCTTCGGAAAGAAAGGAAAATTAAGTCCTCGTTTCATTGGTCCATTTGAGATATTGGAAAGAATTGGGGATGTTGCTTACCGGTTAGCTTTACCACCACAGCTTTCTGGTATACATAACGTCTTCCATGTCTCTATGTTGAGGAAGTATCATCCGGATCCCTCCCATGTTATTGAATACCAACCATTGGATATTCAGGGAGATATGAGCTATGTTGAGCAGCCAATCCGGATCCTTGACAGAAAGGAAAGGGTACTTCGATCTAAAACTATTCCACTGGTCAAGATTCTCTGGCAACACCACACAACAGAGGAAGCTACGTGGGAGCTAGAGAGCCTCATGAAAGAAAAGTACCCGCATTTGTTTAATGAACCAGCTTGAATTTGGAGGACCAAATTCTTATAAGGTAAGGAGAATGTGAGATCTCATTTTCTTATACTATAGTTGTACATGTATATGAACAAATTATCAATAAAGAAATTATTGATAATATTTTGAGGAATTAAATATATAAGAATAGTGTCTTTTACATAGAGAATTTTAATTCTAGATAAAATAAATATAAGTATGGAAATTATTACATAAAGGATGGAATAAATAATTAAATGGATATTGCAAATTTTAATTTGGACAAAATGGAAGAGTGTTGGCGGCATGAAGAAATGAAAGAATAAGAAGAAAGAAAAGGAAGTTTCGGTTGATCTAAATGGCTAATAGAAGTAAAGGTTAATTTTCTTGACTTCATACATGGGAACACTAGACTTTTGACAACCTAAGATATAATAGAAAAGGAAGCATGACTTCGGTTTGGACAAGTGAATAATAGGAAAACAAGAGAATAAAATATGAAGTAACCAATAAAGGAAGACACAAGAAAGTCTTCCTCACGTTTTTGTCCTAGGTTGGCAGAAGCTATAACAATGACTTTGGTTCATTTCCTTGCTTTACCGAAGACCAAACCATAACATTGACTTGTGTTGATTTTTTTGGTGCACCAAAGAGTAAGCAATAACAAGATAAGAAAAGAACTAAAGCAAGGAAAAGATGGGAAAGTCAGAAAACGTGGGCTGCATGAAAGAAAAGAGAGTGTAGCCGGTTGGAGAAGAAGAAGCATTAAACAAAAGAAAAGATATAAACATTAAAGAAAGGTTTTAATGAAGTTGGCAAAAAGTCCAACAAATATATATTTTGTGCTATAAAATCCTCTTTCCATCGTGACCTTCATCTCCAGCCATTCTCATCACCGAAAATTGCTCTGTTTTATTTCAACTGTGTAGCCTACTATCCATAGCAAAACCATGCATAACCTTTAGTGAATAAACCAAGCTTTTGGAAGGAAAACAGACCTTGGATATTAAGCTTACAAAACCTCAAAGAAGCTAGCACAAAAACCCTCAAAACAGGAGGCAATTCACGTGGACAGATTTGTTCTTTTATACAGGTAATGTCCAACTCAGTTTTTAAGATTTTTATCCTTTGATTTTGCATGTAATGATCAAGAATATGTTAGTCACAGCCTTGTTTGAAGTAAATACATGTAGAATGAAAACCCTAGTTCAATAAGGAGAATTTAGAATGAAAATAGGATGATGCTAATGGTGATTTACGTGAAGATGGAATGCAAAATAGGCATGAACCGAAAACAAGCTGGAAAAT
Source organism: Heritiera fomes (assembly GCA_032173925.1). Classification (NCBI taxonomy): domain Eukaryota; kingdom Viridiplantae; phylum Streptophyta; class Magnoliopsida; order Malvales; family Malvaceae; genus Heritiera; species Heritiera fomes. Next base: position 31,292,366 of record JAPDPM010000002.1, on the reverse strand, counting down.
TAAGAACCGAACCAGTCAAGGAAAATATGAAAAGGAAATAAAAACCTATAAGTTATGTACTAGGGTTGAATAAGTTAAGAAAGAGTGAGTTGATAGGAAATGAATACCACGTGAACCTTGAAGAAAAAGAGGAGAAGTTGTCGGCTTGAATAGAAATGAAGCAGAAAATAATTAAAGCTTGGTTGAAGAAGTTGTGAATTACGTGAGTTGAAGAAGAAGAAGAAGAAAAATAAACCAATAAAATGATGTTCCTTAAAGTCAACGAAAATGGCTGGAAGAAAGAAAGTAAATGGCTGGTTGTATATCCGAAAGTGCAAAGGGATTATGTGACAGATTCATGCAGCCGAAAATGAGGAAAAATTGGGTAGCTTGGCTGACTTTTTGGCTGACTTCTAGGTGTGTGAATGCTAGAATATTAACAACCTAAGACATACTAGACATGACCATTATATAGATACCTAAGAAAGCCAACGAAAAATACAAACAGAAACAGAAAATGGAAGAAGACTCACGTTGGTCAGTAAACAATAGGAAAGAAAGAAGGCCATGCATGCAGCCAACGTGAATTGGATAAAAAAAAATGAAATAGAAAGTTAGCTTTAGGTTGACTAAATGATGTGATGAATTACTTATGAAGTTAAATTAAACATACATCATAAAGGAATAAAATTTCCTAACCTACATGTAGCCAACGTGAAGTGAATAAAAGGGAAAGAAAGTTCATGGTTTGGGGTCAACAAATGGTAGAAAAATGAAAAGCAAAAGGGAGAAATTGGATGGAAATGGTGGCTAGAAATATACATGGATAAAGCACATAAATAGCATGAAAGAAAATATAAGACATAAGTTAAATAAGCTTAGTCATCTAAGAAGGACATGCGGCCTTGCAATCTTTGAGGAAATGTTGACTTAGTAAAAAGGCTAATGATGCCAAAACAAGAAAAGAAAAGAAAATAAAATATTTACCTATGAGAAAATCATAGGAAATGTTAATATTATGAATAATGATGAGATAAATAGTAGCTAGATAAGCAAAAAGGGAATTTTTATAAGTTATACTGAAAATTAATTACAGTAAAACTGTTATCTTGCAGTTTATAATTCGAAGAAATAGGAAGCACATGGGTGCAACATAAGGCATTGATCTATAGTGTATTGAGGTAAGGGATGTAATTTAAAGTTGTGATGGTATCCCTTACTTTCATCGTTGATTTTAAAGAAATGTTTGAAGCATGAATTTTATTCCGAAATGAATTTCCAAAATCTTTTGATAATTAGCTAAACGCACCTTATAAATTCTATGTATATTTTCCATAATGTTTTAAGTATGACATGGGATAAATATGTTTTTTTCCGAAAAAAGTATCAGAGTGGCAAACCCCAGGCTAACTTAGACCCTGGCACGTCCGGTCCTTACTATTTTATATCAGTTGTATGATTTAAGTATATGTTTTCCGAAAAAGGTATCGGAGTGGCACACCCTAGGCTAACTTAGACCATGGCACGCCCGGTCCTTACTATTTTATATCAATTGTATGAAAGTAAGTTTTGAGACTAAGGCCTTCCTATAGTTTATGTTACTGCCTGTCATGCTTGCCACATTGTGGCATAAGTTTAGCCACGTCGTGCATGTCCTCGCCCACATTGTGTAAGTTTACATTTTTTGTGGGTATGTTGGTCCTTCGTGGTGTATGTATATGTTTGCTGTACGACTCTGATCAGGTCTACAGCCCATATCATGGCCATAGGTATTCCGTTCCCTCTTCGGAGGAAGAAGTAAGTGTCATGACCGCATACTGGCTATACGATTCTGCCTAGTCTCCATGAACTGTATGATATGTTTTATTAATTTTGAATTTAAATTTTAAAGTAAGATGTATGTTTGATTAAGTATGAATTTTGATATATATATGTATTAAGGAATTCATACAATGTTTGAAAGTATGAAATGCATTATTATGGCATTTGTTTTCTGCATATATATAGATGCTATAACTATTTTAAATGCATTTCTTACGGGGCTTTCCAAAAAGCTCACCCCCCTACTCTACCAGATTATTTGCAGTGATCATCTCTTTGCTTGTTGCGCACATGACGTAGGCTGAGGGATATGTCTCTCCTCCGGCTATTTTTGTACTTACGTAAGGTATACTCATATTTTGATACCAGACATCCTGTGTAGCACAGGTACTTGTATAATACTTTTGGGATGTAATCGATATCGTATGAATGTAAGCGTTACCTGGAGAAATAAGTCAATATAATGTGAATGAAATATTTTATAAAAATATTGTGATGTTTCTGTGGTTGGAAAAGTATGATGAGATACTGGCAGGAATGCAACCCAAGTAAGAACAAAAAAAAAATTTAGCCCAAAACTTCCACGTTTCCGGGGTGTGACACCTTTGGCCGAATGCTTCCCCTTCACTTTTCTCCTTGTTTTCTTCCTTATTTGATGATCTATAGGTATGGGTGAGAAGAGGAGAGTGAGTAGGACAATTTTCTAGTTATAAACTTGTTGAGAAAATCAAGTTTTGGTTATGTTTTATTGAATTTTCTTTCTTTTTCTTTTCTTTCTTCTCTTTTCTTTCTTGATTGTCATGGGAGCTATGGAAGAAGAAAATGAATATGACCGGCACATGTTGGCTGAATTATGAAGATGTTTCTAGAAGGGGGCAAAATGACCAAAATGCCCCTAGTTATGTAAATTTTGGACAATTTTGCTCTTAAGCTTCCATAATCATAAAAACTATGTAATCATGCTCCAAAATTTTGAATTCTATCACCAAATAATCCTATTAAATGTATTTTAATGATTAGAAGTGGTTTCGTTGACGTGCAGTACACCAATTGAACAAAATTATGAAATTACCCCTAGCGAACCGCCAGAGAAATTTTTCGATTAAACCTCCGATTTGATAATTCCAGTGACACCATCTTATTCTCATTTTCATGTAGAATATCATGGCTTTTTTTACTTCGTCCTAATTCATTTTAGTTTGGGTGCAATTTACGAAAATGCCCTCGGGACGTAACTGTCATTTTTTAATTTGTTTTCACATTTCACAAATAATACAAAATAATATAATAAATGATTTTAAACCTCAAAATAATCATTTTATATTGGATTTATATATAATGCACCGATAGTGTTTATACACTGTCAATGCACCAGAGGTTGACACCTCATCAATAGGCCTTTATATGCAAATATAAATAATTTTTTTTAATTTGGCCATAAGGACTTATTGATGAGGTGTCAACCTCTGATGCATTGACAATGTATAGAAACTATATACTATCATTGCATCATATACAAACTCTTTTATATTTATGACACCCACTATACACTATATTATTAGTCTCGAACCCAGCAAAACCATAAAAATTAAAGTGGAGTCCACATTACACTTTCACTTATAATCACAAAATACATTATATTTCCCTTAATAAATAATTAAATTTCACATATACAGTACAGTAGAAACAGGTCTCACAAAGAATTTGTAGGAAATTTATTATAGCTAAATTATAGAATTTTAAATATAACTAGAAAAAAATAACAACTAAAATTCAAGAATGGTATTTGTAGACACCCCATTTTGTCCGGGGTCTTTTAATGTTATTGGGCCTATTGGGTTTGATAATTAGAAGATGAATCTAATTTTTGTATTACTATCTTATTTATTAAAAAAATGAAAAGAAAATAGAAAAATAAAAAAAATAAAATAAAAAAAATAAAGTGATCAATGAAGGGAAACTTGAAAAAAAAATCAAAATCTTAAAACAAAGGCAAAGTCAAAAATTTGAAAATTTTAGAAAAAAAAAATCAAAATCAATGAGTGAATCAAGTGGGAATCAATGAAGATACAAGTCAAACTCAAATTTATGCATGGATGGAAAGAAATAAAATTGGTTTAATACCCGTGTGATAACCGCAAATTTTCCATTTATTGGAAATTATAAATATTGAAAATAAATATTGGAGAAATTAAATAAAAGAAAATAAATAAAAATTGTGAGAATGGGATATTGGTGAAAATCCCGAGAATTAAGGAAGTGAAAGAATTGAGAAATTGGTGTAAAGGAAAAAGAATTAAATTGGATAAATTAAAATCCAAATTAAATAAAGAAAATGAGAAATGAAAATAAAGTATGTTTATATAATTACAAATTTTATAAATGTATTTTATACAAATATGTATGTATTTAAAATATTATACAGTATATTTTAATACACATTGGTATACATATATATACTATTTTATGAATTTAAATAATACACATGTATATAAACATAATATTTTATGTGTATATATAATTATATAAATACATATAGAAGAAAGAAAAATGTGGTTTTATATTAAAGTTTACATGTATAAATATTGTGTTATAACATCTATATAATTTGTATATGTAAATGTTATTTATTTTAAAGTATATAAGTATACATATATATACTAGATATATATTTTGTATTATACAATATATATAATTTATATTGTATTACATTATATATGAGATAATATATGTATGATATATAATATATATTATAAGTATAAAATATAAATTATAGTGTATAATATATAGTATATTATATACTAAAAAGGGAAAGAAAATAAACTAAAAATAGAAATGAAACAAAAAAAAAGAAGAGAAGACCAGAATCGGGATTCCCGATTCTGTCTCCGGACGAAGCTGCCCTCGTCAGCGGTCACCGGAGAAGGAAAGGAGAAGAAGGAAGAGAAGCGTCGTCGCCCGCAAAGGAAGAGGAAGCCGACGCCAACGCCGGCGAAGCAAAACGGAGAAAGAATCGAAGTGAAACGGAGCAAACGTCGGAAGGAAAAAAAGGAAAATGGTCGACGGCGGTGCCGGCCAAATCGGTGGTTGCCACTGCAACCGAAGCTTCAACGGAGGAAGAGGAAGACGTGGGAAGCCACCGGAGGCGCAATGAACGACGGAGGAGGGCCGGCGAAGAGAAAGGAGAAACCAAACCTATTCCGCCTCGATCCGCCGCCGTGCCGCCGATCCAGGCCAAGCTGAGGCCAACGGTAAGTTCGTCTCGATGCCGGCTAGCTGAAGGACGCCCGAACCACCGGAGAATCGGTCGCCAGTGAGGAATGGTTTGAACCAGTTTGACCGGGAAAGGAAGAGGAAAAAAAGAAAAGAAAAAGAAAAGAAAAAGGAAAAAGGAAAAGAAAAAGAAAAGAAAGAGAAAGAAAAGAAAAAGAAAGAAAGAAAAGAAAGAAAGAAAAATAAAAGAGGAAAAAGGAAGAAAAAGAGGAAAAAAGAGAATTTCGGGAATTCGGAGATTCCCGAAAATTCGACAACCCGAAAATTTACGAAAATTCGGTAAGAAATTTCCCGGAAATTTAATTTCAGAAAAATTAAATAAATTATGAAAAAATTCTAAAAAAATTAGAATTTTTATTTCCAGAAATTTATTTTCAGCAATCGGGATAAGGAATCGAGAGAAATGGAGTGCGGGCGCGATCGATAAGAGGAAGTCGCCGACCCAGAAAAGGTAAGGGATGCATGTGCAGCACTGTAAGGATATTCAGTCTGCATATTTTAATTTGAAATATTTTATGCAAATATTTTATGAAAATTATTATGATGCATGATTGGCTGGAAATTTTGGGTTGAAGTACTGGCTGAAAATTTAAAACTGTATTTTCTGTGCAGGAGGTTAGTAAATCGGCAGCCGTTATGCTCCCGAATATTTTAGAAAAACTTTATAAAATCATATTAAATGATTTTATTTCCGAAAATCGATATTAAATCACGAAACATGAGGAAATTACTAAATTTCATAAAACATGAATATAATGAGATGGAATTTTAAAATATTCATGTATTCAAGAATGGTGATAATGAAACCACCGAAAATTCTCGGAATAGATAAATTACACGTAATACGAGGTGAAAGATGAAGTGAAATACAATGAATAGTTTTATGAATATTTTTATAAATATTCACTAAAGGATTTTAACACTTATAGTTTTAAATTATGGAATTATATATTTATATAAATTCCATAAAGGTTTATTTTATGATGAAACTACGGTTTTGAGACTGGTTGGCATTTCTATCATGCTGATGCATAATATGTGATATGTTTAGTCTCGGTTGACACCTGATCCGTGATCTACCGAGGACAATATAGATTATGGTCATAGATTTGACCGGTTTATTTCTTTACCCTCCGGGGTTTATAGTATGATAAGATTGATGTCTATCTTAGACTCCATAAATGATAGGTGATATGTTAAAAAGGAAAGTGTTTTACATGATATGGAATATGTCAAACGGAAAATGTCATATATGATTGCGTGACATGTGAAAAGAACATGTTTTATATGATATGAGAAGAAAATCAATTGATTTATAGCTTTTTTACAAAATGCTCATTTCGGTACTGATTATAGTACTGTGAGATGATTTTCATTAGACATGTGATACGAACATGTAATATGTTTTCAAAAAGGAAGAAATGATAAATCTAATATTCTTACTATGGTCTTAAATGAAATATTAAATTATAAGTACTACATGAGTTCTAATAAGATAGTGGAAGGTATATATGGCATAAAGGCCAACCCGAGTAAAGACTCAATCTTTGTACCGTGTGAGCCACCTCTAGAAGACTCAAGGGACCTAAGTGCTACATAGATTCTTAGTGAACTATGGGGAGCCACCTCTAGAATCTTTTGAGCACTAAGTGCTACACAAGTTCCGATGTGTTAGTAAGAAGTTTCTGTACTGTGTGAGCCACCTCTAGAAGACTCAAGGGACCTAAGTGCTACATAGATTCTTAGTGAACTATGGTGAGCCACCTCTAGAATCCTTTGAGCACTAAGTGCTACACGAGTTTCGATGTGTTAGTAAGAAGTTTCTATACCGTGTGAGCCACCTCTAGAATCCTTTGAGCACTAAGTGCTACACGAGTTCTGATGTGTTAGTAAAAAGTTTCTGTACCGTGTGAGCCACCTCTAGAAGACTCAAAGGACCTAAGTGCTACATAGATTCTTTGTGAACTATGGGAAGCCACCTTTAGAATCCTTTGAGAACTAAGTGCTACACGAGTTTTGATGTGTCAGTAAGAAGTCTGTGTCCTAATGGCCAAACCGAGTGAAGACTCGATTTCTGTACCATGGGAGCCACCTCTAAATCCAAAGGGACCTACGTGCTACACGGATACCAGTTGGACTGTGCGATCCACCTCTAGAATCCCGAAGGACCTACGTGATACACGAGTTCCTTGATATGACACTTAACTCCATTGCTAGTTAGGATGGATGTCGTAGCTGAATCAGTGAATTGGGGCTTACGCCTAAAGTGATTAAGTAATCGGTTATATTGAAACTGTTTTCAATGAGTTAAGCTATACGTTTAAAGTTTATGGATTTTCGTTTTGTGAATGGATTGATTTATTAACTTACATAGTAACCGCTTTATCAAAGTATATAGTGACCAATCTATCGAAGTGCTTACTGCTTCGCTAATTTGATAAATGGAATAGATTTTAATAGCTTATTTTGCTATTTAAAGTAGTGTACTAATTAAAAGAGTACAGTAAAACATGAAATGAGTTTTAAAGAAATAAGATGATGATTTAACTAATATTCTTTTTAAGGAATATACGAATATTAATTATTTTATTTAAATGCTTTATTTCATAAAAGCATTATTTTGAAAAGAATATGAAAAGGTTATGGAATGAAAAAGAAAAGGATTTATTAATTCAAAACGAAATGAAAATTTCTCTCTACAGTTGCTTCTAGGTTCCGTAACAAGTATGGTATTCTAAAATACCTACCTTACTCCATTCGGATCCCTAGCCGACTGTAGTATCCTTCCTACATGCGAGCCTAGAGCCTATCGAAAAATGAAAAAGATTTTCAGCATATAGGGAGCTGAGTATCAAGTGAGGCATATAATTCCCTTACTGAGCCGTGGTTTTGCTTACCCCTTAATTTTAAACATTTCAGGTTTTGATGATTGTGAGTTCAGTTGATTGTGGATCACGACTGTACACAAAGGACAATGTGACAAACCGACTGTATTATTTGAGGTACGATCATTTATTTTCTGTATTTAGACATGTCAACAGTACTACTTATCTGATTAATTATGATAGGGGATGTGTATAATATAAACAATATTATGTAAAATTGTTTAACAGTTAGTACAAGTGAAGTATCATAGACAGCTCAACCGGTTAAGTTATGTACAATAAGGTGAAAAATGTGATCACAGGTCATGACAGATTTAATGGTATCAGAGCAATGGTTGGCCTGATGTCTGTTTGGAAGGAAAAGAGTTAAAAATTCCCTGTAGTACTGTGTAGTCTGAATACATAGAGAAAATAAATGATTGCAAATTGAATTAAGTGTTTAGAAGGGAGTGAGCAATTTTGGAATAAGGAATGCTAAAAAGGGAAAACGGCTCGGGAATGTTACCTGAAATAGTGATCTTATGATCTAAGTGAAGGTCGGTTCGGTAAGGAACAGAAATGGACTCGGTGAGGGCCCCACTAGTACTTTTCTGTCCGACCCGAACTGAGACCTGAAAGTGATGGTATAAAGGAGAGGAATGAAATATCATCATTAAATAGACTTTACGATCACCGATTGAGTGTAATTTGAAGAGAGAGAAAATTTTTGGCCAAAAATGACCAAAATACCCTTGCCCCTAAAATTTTACCAGGAGTTAAAATAGACCAACGAAAGTTTGAATAGATTGATCTGACAGAGAAATTGATGATATAAGGCTTAATTACAAGCAAAATAATCCAATTGTGGATTTTAGTGAATTTCTCTATCGAAATCGAATGAGATCTAAATTGCTATTATAAGTATCAGAAAGGATACTATCAACATATAGATGATCAGTTCATTGATTTAAATGTATATTGAGGAGAAAGAAATAAATATTGAAATGACGAAAATGCCCCTATGTTGGGTGATGTTCGAAACAGTGATAAAACCGAGCTGAATTGGAATCCATTGATAGAAATAGAATTATTAATGGCATAGAGGATGTCATATGAATATAACAATCCCTATTACTAATTCCACTAACACTTAGATTATGGACGCGAAAGAAATCCGTGAGGGGCTAAGTGCCACGTCTGTGTGACGGAGGCCACCTCTAGAACCTAGAGCGGACAGTACAGATGTGTACAGGCGGACGGGGGACGGGCCGGGGCCTTATGTGATGCGATCCAAAGAGTGTAATGGAGTGTCATCAGATGTTTGGCCTGGTTATTGACTGTAAGGGTCGAAAAATTAAGAGTGTATTGAACGGGATCGTTGAATACTATGAAAAGTAAAATGATTACAGGAATTGACTGATAAGGTGAATAGTACAGATAATGAAATACATACTGGTGTGGTTACTTATGGTTCTATACGTTTTTACTACTTTGAGGTATTAAACAGATAATCTTATATAGAACCAACATATCTTGGAATATGTGCTACAGAATGAGGTACTGTATGGAGTACTGTAAATTAAAGAATAATTATAAGAACAGTGAAGTGATAAAAAGAAGATCATAGCTAACCTAAGTTCTTCAGGACCCTCGAGACAGAACTGTGATGGGCTACCCAATGATGGGCGACCCGTAGTGGATCATGTGTTGTGAGATACAAGCGAACAATATTATCGCCGACTCACTAGTAAGGGTAAACCTGGAGCGAAAGGATTGCTTAGGGGATGCTCGCCGACGGTCGATTCAAACGGGCGGGACTCTTACAAGAAGCTTAGTGATAACACGAGTGTAAGGAATTAGGTACATAAGGGTGCTAAGGTTCGAACCTCGTGGATAATATACTCAAGGGAAATTAAGCCTGAATTTAGTAAATGGAAATGGTTTTAAAGTGATTACCTGAATTGAAACGGGTAGCTGTAAAGTGTGTTGAGAACCATTGTACTTGATATAGCTTACCAGAATGAGATTCGTAACGCTGTAAAGTATGACTAGATAATGAAATCAAGGTAGAGTATGTATCAAAATGATTTGAATATTGAATGTCTCTGCCTTGAGAATACACTGTGAAATGATGGGACACAAAGATGAAGGTCCAAAATGATAAGAGAAGTGCGGTTAAAGAAACTATCGGATGAGAATACCGATAAATTCCAAAGTAACATAGATTGAGAAATCAGGTTAATGTTGACTCGATTGTGGATGATGAAATTCACATGTATCGATGTAAAGGATGGTAATACAAATGAAATGATTTGAGGATGAATTAAATGATGTATTAAAATTTTTATTATACACTAAAGTTCTTATGAAGAACAAATAAATATCTATATGGAAGTGATGCCTTAAATATGATTTAATCGAAGATGTATAAGGAGCTTATAAGAGCAATCTTTGTAAAAGGTGTCATCAGATGAAAAGTTGAAGAACGATGGTCACAAGATGATAAGAAATGTATCAGATTTGATTTCCGATAGAACTTCCAGAGTTATATAAATTAGAGGAATCGAGATAACATTGACTCGATTTTGAATATGAAGTTAAATTCTAAGCTTATATCGGAGGATATAGAAAGAATCTGAAAAGCTTAAGAAAATAACTCTGAAAACCAAGTGAATAATGAAATTCATGTGTAAAGGTGTGATTGATGAAAATATAGATAACATAAATTTGATGACAATGAAGTTATCTGTATAAGTGTAAATGAGAGAAATACAAATGACCTCGATATGTAGAGGAATGAAAGTGATATAGTAAATGTTTACTATCTAATAAAATTCTTATGAAGAACAAACATTCATCTACATGGAAATAGACGCTTTATTGATATGATTAGAGTTATGTAAGGAGTTAATAAGACTAGCCTCAGTATAAAGCGTCCTTAGATAAAAGATTGTCCATAAGATGATGATTAGAACTCGGAGTGAATTTTACGAGTTCCTATTGAGGTTACAAGGTTAATGATTTGCCTTATGAAGTATATAAGCCTAAAGAATGAGGCATTCATACATGAGTAAATTGATGAAATACTGATAGAGTCTAAAGTATAAATGGAAAATGAGCAGCATTGTGATATGATCCTTAAATTCTTGAAGACTGAGGAAATTGTGCTAAGATTGGTAACTAAGAGATTTGGCTAGATAGTATCTCCTCCTGAGATATATGATCTCGAGACGATAGGATGACAGTGAACCTGTCCATGATATAGAGATAATGATTGAGATACGAAAATAATGAGTCTAGCTAGATACTATTGCCAGCCTATAAAAGAGTGATGAGACTAGCTGCTTTATAGAGGAGATCTAATTAAAGAAATTAAAGTCGGTAAATGGATAAGTGTAAAGAAAAAGATGGTATGCAAGATTTTAAAAGATCTTAGCAGTATAGTACCATACCAATTAAAAATATATATTTATATATATATACATATGTATATATATATGAAGAGATAAAAAGTTGAAATATGAAAACGAAAATGAAAGAGGAATAAGGAAATAAATTGCATGAGGAGAAGGGAACATCAATATGAAATAGTTTCCGAAGGTAAGACTGAGGGTGATTTGTGTTGGTTATCACATAACTGTGGCAAGATGTAAAAATCAAGCCAATTTTGATAAGCACAATTAATGATACTCAAGGGAGTAAGATAAATGATATGTTTACTGCCAGTATATAAATAGGAAATGTTTGCACATATAACCACCTCGTCATGATAGAAATGGTGGAACTATATAGATAATGTGATGACTAAATGGATGATTGGAGGATTCAATTGGAGAATCTAAATTATGAATAAGAGATGTAATGACCATACTACATGAAAAGAGACATGGAGAGAAAATGAGTGTCTCATGATTTATTACTATAAGAGATGATTAATAGTAAAATTGCAATGAGATGTAGCTTTGGTGGAATAAGTGTGAAAATGAATATTGTGGACAATAAAAAGTCCAAAAGAGAAATGATGATATGGAAGTGATTAAAGACTGATGATCTAAATAGAATCACTTTCCATTATCAGACATCTAGATTCTCTAGTGCCTTAGTCGAAGTATAAGTGTTAAACGGTGTGAATGTGTATGTACAGTTCTAGTGAGCCTTACATGTGATGGGAGTCTTTGAGTTGCCATATGCTAATGAGAGATAGCAAAAGGCCTTGAGATCCCAAGTGTATTGATAGCACCGCTCCATAATGATATATATATATATATATATATATGAGCGTAAGATGTAAACGCTTCATGATATTGAGAGAGCATGTGCATGAGATGTAAAAGCTACTGGGACAATTACATATAATTGATCGACACGAGTACATGATAGTACCAAATTATGTCGACTTGGCACTAAGTGAGAAGAATGGATGATGAACAGCATAGATCAGCTGTAATATGAAAAATATTGTGTATGGACTCTTATATGAAAAGAGTAAAAGTGAATAACTCTCGATTTGGGAAATGAACTTATAGGAGCATAGACATTTATGATGAAAGAAAGCATGTAGTGGTCTAAAGTACTATTGATGTTGAAAGTGTACTGGCAGTATTACTTGGAGGATGACCTAGAGGTCAAAAGTCGTAAGTATACGGCATATACCACCATTGGACTTAAGTTAAATTCGGAGGACCGAATTTCTTAAGGTGGGGAGGATGTGATAACCGTAAATTTTCCATTTATTAGAAATTATAAATATTGAAAATAAATATTGGAGAAATTAAATAAAAGGAAATAAATAAAGATTGCGAGAACGGGATATTAGTGAAAATCCCGAGAATTAAGGAAGTGAAAGAATTGGAAAATTGGTGTAAAGGAAAAAGAATTAAATTGGATAAATTAAAATCCAAATTAAATAAGGAAAATGAGAAATGAAAATAAAGTATGTTTATATAATTACAAATTTTATAAATGTATTTTATACAAATACGTATGTATTTAAAATATTATACAGTATATTTTAATATACATTGATATATATATATATGGAAATATATACTATTTAATGAATTTAAATAATACACATGTATATAAACATAATATTTTATGTGTATATATAATTATATAAATACATATAGAAGAAAGGTAAATGTGGTTTTATATTAAAGTTTACATGTATAAATATTGTGTTATAACATCTATATAATTTGTACATGTAAATGTTATTAATTTTAAAGTATATAAATATACATATATATACTAGATATATATTTTGTATTATACAATATATATAATTTATATTGTATTACATTATATATGAGATAATATATGTATGATATATAATATTTATTATAAGTATAAAATATAAATTATAGTGTATAATATATAGTATATTATATACTAAAAAGGGAAAGAAAATAAACGAAAAATAGAAATGAAACAAAAAAAAAGAAGAGAAGACCAGAATCGTGATTCCCGATTCTATCTCCGGACAAAGCCGCCCCCGTCAACGGTCGCCGGAGAAGGAAAGGAGAAGAGGGAAGAGAAGCGTCGTCACCGGCAAAGGAAGAGGAAGCCGACCCCAACGCCGGCGAAGCGAAACGGAGAAAGAATCGAAGTGAAACGGAAGCAAAAGCCAGAAGGAAAAAAAGGAAAATGGCCGACGGCGTTGCCGGCCAAATCGGTGGTTGCCACTGCAACCGAAGCTTCACCGGAGGAAGAGGAAGACGTGGGAAGCCACCAGAGGCACAATGAACGGCGGAGGAGGGCCGGCGAAGAGGAAGGAGAAACCGAACCTATTCCACCTCGATCCGTCGCCGTGCCGCCGATCCAGGCCAAGCTGAGGCCACCGCAAAGTTTGTCTCGACGCTGGCCAGCTGAAGGATGCCCGAACCGTCGGAGAACTGGTCGCCAGCGAGGAATGGTCTGAACCGGTGTGACTGGGAAAGGAAGAGGAAAAAAAGAAAAGAAAAAGAAAAGAAAAAGGAAAAAGAAAAAGAAAAAGAAAGAGAAAAGAAAGAGAAAGAAAAGAAAAAGAAAGAAAGAAAAAGAAAAGAGGAAAAAGGAAGAAAAAGAGGAAAAAGGAGAATTTCGGGAATTCAGAGATTCTTGGAAATTCGACAACCTAGAAATTTACGAAAATTCGGTAAGAAATTTCCCGGAAATTTAATTTCAAAAAAATTAAATAAATTATGAAAAAATTCTAAAAAAATTAGAATTTTTATTTCCAGAAATTTTTTTTCAGCAATCGGGATAAGGAATCGGGAGAAATGGAGTGCGGGCGCGATCGATAAGAGGAAGTCACCGACCCGGAAAAGGTAAGGGATGCATGTGCAGCACTGTAAGGATATTCAGTCTGCATATTTTAATTTGAAATATTTTATGCAAATATTTTATGAAAATTATTATGATGCATGATTGGCTGGAAATTTTGGGTTGAAGTACTGGCTGGAAATTTAAAACTGTATTTTCTGTGCAGGAGGTTAGTAAATCGGCAGCCGTTATGCTGCCGAAAATTTTAGAAAAACTTTATAAAATCATATTAAATGATTTTATTTCCGAAAATCGATATTAAATCACGAAACATGAGGAAATTACTAAATTTCAGAAAACATGAATATAATGAGATGGAATTTTAGAATATTCATGTATTCGAGAATGGTGATAATGAAACCATCGAAAATTCTCGGAATAGATAAATTACACATAATACGAGGTGAAAGATGAAGTGAAATACAATGAATATTTTTATGAATATTTTTATAAATATTCACTAAAGGATTTTAACCCTTATAGTTTTAAATTATGGAATTATATATTTATATAAATTCCATAAAGGTTTATTTTATGATGAAACTACGGTTTTGAGACTGGTTGGCATTCCTATCATGTTGATGCATGATATGTGATATGTTTAGTCCCGGTTGACACCTGATCCGTGATCCACCGAGGACAATATAGATTATGGTCATAGATTTGACCGGTTTATTTCTTTACCCTCCGGGGTTTATAGTATGATAAGATTGATGTCTATCTTAGACTCCATAAATGATAGCTGATATGTTAAAAAGGAAAGTGTTTTACATGATATAAAATATGTCAAACGGAAAATGTGATATATGATTGCGTGACATGTGAAAAGAACATGTTTTATATGATATGAGAAGAAAATCAATTGATTTATAGCATTTTTACAAAATGCTCATTTCAGTACTGATTATAGTACTGTGAGATGATTTTCATAAGACATGTGATACGAACATGTAATATGTTTTCAAAAAAAAAAGAAATGATAAATCTAATATTCTTACTATGGTCTTAAATGGAATATTAGATTATAAGTACTACATGAGTTCTGATAAGATAGTGGAAGCTATATATGGCATAAAGGCCAACCCGAGTAAAGACTCAATCTTTGTACCGTGTGAGCCACCTCTAGAAGACTCAAGGGACCTAAGTGCTACATAGATTCTTAGTGAACTATGGGGAGCCACCTTCAGAATCTTTTGAGCACTAAGTGCTACACGAGTTCCGATGTGTTAGTAAGAAGTTTCTGTATCGTGTGAGCCACCTCTAGAAGATTCAAGGGACCTAAGTGCTACATAGATTCTTAGTGAACTATGGGGAGCCACCTCTAGAATCTTTTGAGCACTAAGTGCTACACGAGTTTCGATGTGTTAGTATGAAATTTTTGTACCGTGTGAGCCACCTCTAGAAGACTCAAGGGACCTAAGTGCTACATAGATTCTTAGTGAACTATGGGGAGCCACCTCTAGAATCCTTTGAGCACTAAGTGCTACACGAGTTCCGATGTGTTAGTAAGAAGTTTTTGTACCGTGTGAGCCACCTCTAGAAGACTCAAGGGACCTAAGTGCTACATAGATTCTTTGTGAACTATGGGAAGCCACCTCTAGAATCCTTTGAGAACTAAGTGCTACACGAGTTTTGATGTGTTAGTAAGAAGTCTGTGTCCTAAAGGCCAAACTGAGTGAAGACTCGATTTCTGTACCGTGGGAGCCACCTCTAGAATCCCAAGGGACCTACATGCTACACGGATACCAGTTGAACCGTGGAAGCCACCTCTAGAATCCTGAAGGACCTACGTGCTACACGAGTTCCTCGATATGACACTTACCTCCATTGCTAGTTAGGATGGATGTCGTAACTGAATCAGTGAATTGGGGCTTACGCCTAAAGCGATTAAGTATCAGTTATATTGGAACTGTTTTCAATGAGTTAAGCTATACGTTTAAAGTTTATGGATTTTCGTTTTGTGAATGGATTGATTTATTAACTTACATAATAACCGCTTTATCAAAGTATATAGTGACCAATCTATCGAAGTGCTTATTGCTTTGCTAATTTGATAAATGGAATAGATTTTAATAGCTTATTTTGCTATTTAAAGTAGTGTACTAATTAAGAGAGTACAGTAAAACATGAAATGAGTTTTAAAGAAATAAGATGATGATTTAACTAATATTCTTTTCAAGGAATATACGAATATTAATTATTTTATTTAAATGCTTTATTTCATAAAAGCATTATTTTGAAAAGAATATGAAAAGGTTATGGAATGAAAAAGAAAAGGATTTATTAATTCAAAACGAAATGAAAATTTCTCTCTACAGTTGCTTCTAGGTTCCGTAACAAGTATGGTATTCTAAAATACCTACCTTACTCCATTCGGATCCCTAGCCGATTGTAGTATCCTTCCTACATGCGAGCCTAGGGCCCATAGGAAAAATGAAAAAGATTTTCAACATATAGGAAGCTGAGTATCAAGTGAGGCATATAATTCCCTTACTGAGCCGTGGTTTTGCTCACCCCTTAATTTTAAACATTTCAGGTTTTGATGATTATGAGTTCAGTTGATTGTGGATCATGACTGTACACAAAGGACAATGTGACAGACTGACTGGATTATTTGAGGTACGATCATTTATTTTCTATATTTAGACATGTCAACAGTACTACTTATCTGATTAATTACGATAGGGGATGTGTATAAAATAAACAATATTATGTAAAATTGTTTAACAGTTAGTACAAGTGAAGTATCATAGACAACCCAACTGATTAAGTTGTGTACAATAAGGTGAAAAATGTGATCACGGGTCATGACAACCCGTATCAAAAAAGGAAAAATATTAAATAAAAGGGCACAACACACGGGAGAGAAAGAAAACCCTAGAAAACCTTAGAGGAAAAGATATAAAGCAGACAAAGTGAAAAGAGAAGGGGGCGGGGAGTCTTATACGATTTTCATAAGAAAAAAATGGAGAAAAAGAGACCAAAAAGATAAAAAAAAAAAAGAGAGCCACCACCCCGAATGGCTCCAACACTCGTCATCATCATCTTTCTCGCTAGTCTTGAGATCCCATCACTGCCACCTTGCTTTCGCCCATCATTGTTATCCCATTTTCATCCATCGTCCCTGCCATTCTTGCCGCCTCTGCATATTGCTTTACACTGCACTTGCGCACGTTGCTGGACTTTGTCTTCAGCGTTCCCAATCCGCCACTACTCAGCCACCACGCCTTTGCTGCTCTACTCGTGCTCAGATTTGCTGTAATACCTTCTTTGTTCTACTCTGAGTCCAGCTGGTGCACTCTCTTGGTCTTGCTTGACTGCTGCATTGCCACACAACCAGCCTTCCTCCATCGCTGACATCACATATTGCTACACCACGGTCCGGACATCTCTTGCTTTTGCTGCTTGTGCCTCCATCGCTACCCCTTTTACTGCACCATTTTTCTCGCGCCATCTCCCTTGCTCATCCAGCACCGTCGCCTTTTGTATCCATCAATGCCGCACGTTGTTGCTCCATATTTCCTTCCCCTCTGCTGCGATCGCCTGTGCCAATCCTCTGTCTTCTGCTGTTTCTTATTGCACCATTCCAGCCCAACAAAAGAGAAAAGAACGTGGACTAAAAGAAAGAACAAATCAAGGTAAGAAAACAAATTGCAATAGAAAGGTAAGAAATATTCTGACAACAATAAATGTTTTTTTCTTGTTCACATGCATGGTGATTATTTAACTATTTTTGTTTCCTTTATATTAACGTGTATTAGGCTCTCTTTTTTATTTTTCTTTTTCTAATCATGATGGTGTTTATTATTTTGTTAAAGGTGATTTTATTTATTTTTAATATTTAAGCATGGATTAAATACATTATTAAGGTGTCTATGAAATTTTTAGTATTTTTTTAATTAATTCATTATTTCGTTAACTTAATAGTTTTACTTAATTTATTTTGTTTTATTAATTTATGTATTATTTATTTTAAGTTTAGAATTAGATTTGTTAACTAATAGAAATTAAAAAAAACAAATTAGCCTAAAAATAGATCTTTGTACATGAAACTTACATAAAAATTAATTAAAAACTAAATGAAAATAAATAATTGAAAGGAAATGAATATGAATTATACCGATGATGACATTTTAAGAAAGTCAATTGAGACATCTTAAAAATGTTTAGGTGAGAAAATTCTTTCTTAAGTTGAGCCAAATTGATGGAATACTTTTTGAAAGAATTTTCAATAAATTATAATCCATGTTTGTTCTTAGAAAATCAAATATGAATAAAATATAAATGAATATAGATTAAGAAATACAGGAACATAAATTAGATGAGAAATTGAATAAATAAAATGAAATAGCTTAGATTGAAAATAATTAGTAATTAATAAGATTAGATAATAATGAAATAAATGTGAATTGTACCGAGGATGAAATTCCAAGAAAGTCAATCGGGACTCCTTGGATATTTCTAGGTGAGATGATTTTTTCTTAAGTTAAGCCAAATTGATGGAATACTTTTGAAAGAGTTTTCAATAAAATATAATTCATGTCTATTAAATAAATATAAATAAATGAAATAAATAAAATAAAGATAAATTAAATCAAGATTAAAATTAAAGAAATTTAAATAAAATTAGATAAGTAAATAAATAAATGAATTAAATAAAAATTATAAGAAATAAAATTAGTTAGATAAAGGAGTAAATGCTGATTATGCCAATGATGAAATTTCAAGAAAGTCAATTGAGATTCCTTGAAATTTTCTAGGTGGAAAGATTTCTTTTAAGCTGAGCCAAATCGATGGGAAGCTTTTAAGAAAATCTTCAATAAATCATGATTCATGTTTATTTTGCAAATATATAAATAAATTAAATATATGGATAAATATAATATGAAATAAGATTAAAAAATATAGAGATTAATATGGAGTCAAAATTAGAGTTAAAGTTAGAAAGAATAAGATTTTCATAAAATATTTAATTTATCCGACGATGGAGTTCAAGAAAGTCAATTGAGACTCCTTGAATATCTTGAGGTGAGGGGAATTTCTAGGGTTGGAGCCAAATTGATGGAAAAATCTTAAAAATTTTCCCAATACGTAAGTATATCGAAATAAATATGAACTCAAAACAAGTTGTAAAGATAACCTAAAACTAGTTGGTACCATTTTAGGATGGGCGTTGTGGGGGTGCTAATCCTTCCTTACACGTAATCGTACTCCCGAACCCTAGTATTTTTGAACGTAGACCAAGCCTTATTCTTAGTTTGAATATGTGACCAATCACACCTAAGTTAGAATGGTTGGTGGCGACTCCTTTGATTTTTGTGTCTAGCTATTAGGTTTTCTCAAAAACTTAATACGTTAGGGTAGTAATTATGCCATAAGAATTACATGATGTTGGTGGGAGAGAATTATTCTAATCACACCTAAGTTAGAATGGTTGGTGGCGACTCCTTTGATTTTTGTGTCTAGCTATTAGGTTTTCTCAAAAACTTAATACGTTATGACAGTAATTATGCCATAAGAATTACATGATGTTGGTGGGAGAGAATTAAAAGGAGGAAATAAAATAAATTGATTTTGAAAATTAATAAAATGGAAGTAAATTTGATATAAGCAAACAGTGGAATTGATATTAAAATGAATAAAGGTTATTTGTAAAATATGAATTAGGAAATAATAAATATAATGCAAGAAAGGGATATTTGAGTATGCTAAATAATTAAAAACAATAGAATTTAAATACAATTAAAATAAAGAGAGAGTAAGTTAAATTAATTATAGTTAAATCTTGATATTGAATGAAAAAAATAAAATAAATCTATCATGAAAAATGATAAATAGAAAAATAAGGAATTCATAGAATAATTATTAGAATTGAAATAAGAATTATTGGTAAAAAAAATTAGAAGTGGGAATGTCACAGTCTGAGTATATAGTATTATACATTTTTTCACACTTTTTCCCCACGTGAACTGGTTGGGCTGTCTGTGATGCCTTTATTTTCACTTTTAAATCAACCGTGAACAATAATTACTGTAAATTTACTTTAATTTAGATAAGCAAAATATTTACAAAACAATATTTATATTCATCATATACATCCCCTGTTTAACATAATACTATAGTACTGTAAAAGAAAGTCTAAACATATAAAAGAAAATAATATACCTCTAGGATCTACAATAGCTGCCTCGGGGTGCTCAATACGCAGCCGATAATTCTCGAATAATATATGTGATAACCGTAAATTTTTCATTTATTGGAAATTAGGAATATTGAAAATTAGTGAAATAAATAAATTATGAGATCAGAATGTTAGAAATAGAATTCAATTCATGAATACAATAAATCATAATAAAAACAAAACTAAGAAGAAATGAATAGATAATATAATGAAAAGAAATTATTGTTGGATGTATGGAAGGAAACCAACAAGAAAGCAGCAAAAGTGGACTGTTACGCCACCTTGCTGCTGTTATATATCCATTTATAACTTTTTAAAAATAGTTAAATTACAAGTTTAAGATAGAAAATAATATTATAGAATAAAGTATTTAAAGATAGGATATATCAAAAGAAGGAGGCTGGAATTACGCAAGGAAAGGAAGAGAAAAGAACCAGCCAAAAGCTGATCGGTCAACACGCCAACTAGTCTTGATAAGTTTTCCATCTTGCTTTTGTAAAGGCTGCCAAAACCATTAACTCTTGGTAAAAGAATTATAAAAAGAAACGTGAAAAAAAATAATATTATAGTGGCTGGAAATTTCTGCTGAAGAGAAAACAAAAACAAAAGAAAGAAAGGTGGTATAAGACGTGTAAAAGGAGGCTATCCCACGTCACATTGAGCTGCAGTTTTCTTCATGCATTAATTGAAGTTTAATGCATGCAATGATGAAAAAAGAGATAATATGCTATGTGTATCATTCATATTGGTTATTTGGATAGAAAGATTTAAGAAGTAAGAAAGTCTCGGCAAAATCTTCTTCACCACCGAAAATTATCATCTACAACAGCCATCCTCTGTTTCATTTTCTATTATGTTTCTTTGTTCGGTTCAACTAAGAAAAAAATTCAGAAAATTATTCCATTATATGAGGTTCATCCTTCCTTGCTTACTTGATCTTTAAATAGATTGAATAATCAACCAAGAAAGCAAGCTAGAGGATTTACGAGGACAAGGGGCAAAACGGAAAATAAAATTCTGTTTTGGATACTTCATTTGATCAAGGTAATCTCAATAACCTTCATGGCTTCTTGATATTACATGACATATTCTTATGTTTTTAAGTGTGAAAAGCATGATTTAAGTATTAATTTTAGTTAAATTTAATTAGATCAAGAAATTATATAACTTAAACCTTAATATAGATTTAGCAAAGATACAAGAATCATGTATGATAGTGAAGAGAAAAGAAGCATGAAATACGAAAAAAAAAAAAGGAAAAAGAAGCCTAGATTCTAAATGGTTGAAAAGAGGCTTTAGCTAAAGAGGAAACCTTCGGTTGAGAGTAGCAATAGAGAAGCATTTAAAGCTTCATGCAAGGAGATGGAAAAAGGAAGAGCTCACGTAGAGAAGTAATTAATGGAAACAAGAAGATAGGAAGAAAATTTGAAAAGTCAACATGTAAACTATATACAGTAAAATCCTTAATTTCCTATTGATATACTAGGCACAATAAAAAAGGAAGGATACTATAGTCGGCCAGGTAATGCAGATAGAGCATAGAAAGTATTTTGAAATACATGTCTTGTCCTGAAAACCCAAAGCCACTATAGGGAATAGAAATCTAATTTAATGTAAAATTCATTTAAATATTCACTGCATATAAATATTTCACATGCTTGAGTAAAATAATTTATTTAATCATATAAATCAACACTTGGAAGCAATTTGATTTCCACCATTGAAATCATCAGCTTTACACGTGTAACAGTAAAATAAACTGTACACCACAGTAAACAGTACATTTCAATAAATATCACTAAAAATTAGTAATGACACTTGAAGTAATAGTGGAGACCAGGCAACACCCTGATAATATCAGGCTATAATCCTCGTAGAGAGCAGTAATAATAAATACGTGAGATCTATGGCCATAGTTTATAAATGTCTTCGATCGTACACTGAGCAGGTGTGAGAACTGATTTAATGGTACTGTACATGTGTATTGTATGGAAATTTTAATTTATTTTGGAATATAATTGTAAAATTTAAGTAAATAATCATGTGGGCCCCACTTGGAATTTCGAGCCCAAATGTACATATGATTGAGAAAACAATGTACGAATGACGTAATAATGATATTATGAAAATTTGGAGGTGAAAATACTTTATTTGCATTATTCTTGAAGATATGGTAAATAAATTTGGAAATGACGGTAAACTCTCGAGGGTATTTTCAAAAATTATACCCAAACTAAAATGAATTAGGATGAAGTAAAAATATTATAGCATTCTATATGAAAAGTACTCCAACGTGGTGTCAATAGATATTTCGAAAACGGTCATTAAAACAGAAAAATTTCGCTTACAGGTTGTAGGGGTAAAGTCGTAATTTCTCACTATCCATGCACCGCACGTCAACGAAACCACTTGAAATCATCAAAATATGTTTAATATGATTATTTGGTGATGGAATCTGAAATTTTGGAGTATGATTACATAGTTTTTATGATTACGGAAGTTTAAGGGCAGTTTGTCCAAAATTTTTATAACTAAGGGCAAAATAATCATTTAACATGAGATTGGCCCAATTGATCAAAGATTGATCAAACATTGACCTAAATAAATTGAATTTAATTTAATTGAAATTTAAAATCTGAAAATTTTAAATAAAGAGATATTTTATGTGGCATAAAAGTAAATATAAAGAAATTAAAGGGGAATTTTAATTCATTATCCATGTGCCTAATTTTTATTGGATGAATATAAATAAAAAGAAGACTAAATCAGCTTAAAACACAGTCAAACTCATCTTCTTCCATCGACTTCACCTGCTGCTTTATTTTTCTGCACGTTTTCCCTTTTGTTTTTCCATGGTTTTGTCACGATTTGCCTAAGAAACCTTGATTTCTCTACATCAATCTATCTAACTCACTTCACCAACTTTGTTTCCTAGCACCATGGCTGTCTAAAGCTGAAATTGGTTGAACCGAAATCAGTGTGGGAGGACTGATACGCCACTGCCCTGTTCGGTTACATGGGTAAGGTAACGAGAATTGGTTTTTATTCAATTTTATCTAGCAATTAAAATTGAGTGAAGTAGTAAAATGTGTTTATAGCTATTGATTGAATAAAAATTGATTATAGACAGCTATGAAGTGTTCGACTATGGTGCTAAAGTAGAGGAAATTATTGTGATTTTAATGTATTTTGGTGGAATTTAAAGATAGATGATGAATAGAACTTGGTTGTAACTTGAGTTAGGTGATAGTTTAGGAAACTATGAAAGTGGCATGAGGATCGTTGCTGCCGTCCATGGCATGGGCTGCACGATGGTGCTGCCATTTTTGGATGAATTAAACATGCTTGATGATAATCCTAGATGAGTAAAACTAACACATAAAAATTGGAATTAATTGAAGATGGAAGAGCAATAAAGGGGCTGTCGATCATGGCTGGTTGGGAGGAGAAATTGGAGGTTATCAAACCTGAAGGAAAACAGAACAAGAAAGGAAAGAAAGGAAAATAGAAAAGCTAAAAAGAGAAAAAAAAAGAAAAAAAAAGAAAAGAAAAGAAAATAAAAAGAAAACATGAAAGGCAAGTTTACATATGCATTCGGTCAAGAAGAAGAATAGAAATGTTAAAAGTAATTTAATGAATGAGTATTATTGGAATAGATATGAAGACCATATAAAGAGTAGATGGTTGAGGCTTGAAAATGAGATTATAATATGAATTTTCATAATTAGAGAACCAAGAGATAAAATATGTGGGCTAAATAGATTGTTAGTGAGATTTAAATTGAGGAAAGAAAATGATCTAAGTTGTAATTGTGTTATGCTAAATAATAGAAAATAAAATAAAATTTGGTCATTAAAGGAGCTGATAAGTCTCTAAAATATACATTTTTTTACAATATTTTATTACATCAATTTTGCTTGAATTTTGGACTTTTAATGTAATTTTTTCTCAATTTAATTAAATTTTCTTCATGTGTAAGAAATTCAAGAATAATGAGGAAGTCAAGAAAATGACAAGAAAATTAAGAAAAAACAGTTGGATTTGGTGTTTAACACCTAAAAATCATAGACTTAGCCTTCTCTAAACTCTAAACTTTATTCCTATTACCTTCAAAAAAAAATCAAAATTTTATTTAAACCTTTAACCCTTTCCTATTATAAACACTTAAAACCTATCTCTTGTAAATACCTTAAGCTCGTATTAAACCCCAAAAATTCAAAAAGAAAAAACCCAAACTAACTATTTTTCTTACATGATATCTTCGTCAAAAAAGAATTTTCAAGAAACTAGATTTGAAGAGTCCAAAGTGAAGGAAAGGAGGCAGCCCAAGACTTGAAGGGAACCCTACCTATAACAACAAAAGATGAAGCTGCCGTAGGTTTAGAGAGGCATGGAGATGAGGCTGGTGACCAGAGGCGGATCCTAATAGAAACTAGAGGGGGCCTTGGCCCCCCCAAAATTTTTGGGATCCCTTAGTTAGAGGTAGATGGCAAGGCTCCCCAACACTTTTATATATTAAAAAAACTTAAATTGGCCCCTCCAAATTAAAAAAAATATTTATTTATTTTATCCATCAATCATTATTAATAAATACTTAAAATTAATTGATTTATTACTATTATTAAATCAATCATTTGAATTTAAAAAAAAACAATTTAACTTTATGAATTTTAGTTTTCTTACCACAATAAAAAATAAAGCAAAGAAACCTACAATATTTTTCTTACCCACCGGTTATAACTTCTTTTATATTTTAATTTTGCAATTTATTTTATACTTTTGCCTGCCACTCTAGTTGTCTTAGGACTTGCCAGCCATCCCCTTAAAGCAAGAATAAAAAAATTATAAATCTTTGTTTGTTATTTTATTTTTTTTAGTATATGTTTACATAATCTTGTCATTATATCTTAGGTAATGTTAAAATTTTGGAATAATTATATTTTAATTTCTAGCATACAGTGGGTGAGATAACCATTTTTGACGAAGTTAAGAGCATTGAGAATTGAAAATTAGATGTGTTTTAAATCTGTTAAGTAAAAAGTAAAAACATGATAAATCTTAAAAAATAAAAACAAACATTTAAAAAAAAGGTAAAATATCCTTCAGGTCAATATATATTATTTGATTCTTATTACTAGTTGAAAACCATCTATGTCGTTATATTCTGCATAAATATCCTCCAACACTGAAATGTTGACATTTATATTGCATAACGTTATAATTATTATACTTTTCTTTATAAATTAATAAAATTTATAGCTTTATGAACTTATTATTTCTTATTGATATATTACTTGCAAATATGTTTTAGGTTAAAAAACATAGTAATAAAACTCAAATGAAAAAAAAAATAATTTTAAAATTTTAATTGGCCCCCTCAAGATTCACCGTCAAGATCCGCCACTGCTGGTGACAGCAGAATTCTTCTTCAACCATTACAACAAATTTATTTACTGCTTTCTCTAGTTTAGGATTAGTTGTTTTAGGTTTTAATTTTCAGCAGTAGAATAGGCTTAAAAAGGGGGAGGATGGTGGTTGGCGACAGTAGCTGAAGTTCTTCACCGTTTACTGCATTTCCTTCACTGTTCTGCACTTTTCTTTAACATACTCCTCGATGTTTAGATGTAGTTTGTAATCAGAATTTCAGTTTTTAAACTTTTGAAATTTAAGTTTTGTATCCTGATTTTATTTTTTATTCTTTTTCGTTTTCCTTTAAGAATTAGTTTAATCTAAAACCATTTCCTTTATTGTCTTAATTTAAGTTATTGCGATTTTTTTTTTTATATTTGTTGTTTCAAAGTTTCTAAAATTTTCTTTTTCTTTGCAAACTTCTGTTTAGTGTCTTTTTGTTCTTCGTGTTTCTGCCAAGCACGTTTGTGTCTTGTAACTCGTTTGCTTCTTGTTTCGATTCTGTTCTGAAGTATTATAATTACTCTGTTCTGCCCTGTCTCCTACATTTTATGCTTGCTTATTGAAGTTGTTGGGCTGCTGAACAACAACTATTTAAAAAAAAAAAGAGAAGAGAAAGGTACGATGAGCTGTTAACAAGAAGCTTGTGAGTGGTTTTTACTGCAAAGTTGGAGTTAGCAGTGTCATTGCTTGTTGCTGTACGAGAAGAAGAGCAGGAGTTGGCGTGTGTGTAGAGGATGGTGCTGCGTTTGCTGTTGTAGTGTGATGGAGGCGTGAGCTGCTAAAGCAGTGACGCGGTGCCGGTTGCTGAACAGAACAAGTGGCGTGAGCTCCAGCTATGTGGCGTCCCTGGTTTGCAGTTGCTCGTCTGAAGTTGCTGCGTGGAGGTAAAGGCTGAAAGCTACTGGTTTGCTGGGTTCCGAGAGGCACGAGATATGTTTGGTGCTGAAAGCCTTGCTGCATAGCTACGTGTGGCATGGAGAGGCAAGGCTGGGAAGGTTCACGTGCACTGCGTGCAGCAAGCAGGAGGTGGCATCTTGGTGGTTTTGGGCTGTGCCGCTGCTGATGGCTTACGGTTTTTAGGCTTTCCTTGGTTTGGGTTATCAGTTTTATTAATTAGTATTTTAAATATATTAATTTAATAGTTGTTATTATATTAGTTTCTTTTGTTAGGTTTTTAATTTCTTAATTTCTTATTTATTAGTTTATTAATGGTTTACTTTACTTTAATTAATATTAGTTAGATATTTAGTTATAAAATTTTTAATTTTGCATTTTAGGTAAGTTAAGATTAAATTCATCAGTTTCAATTGTTATTTTATGAGTTAATTAAATTCTTTTTTTTTAGGTTTAGTACTTTATTTTTTTTATTTAATTAAGATTTTATTTTATTTATTTTATTTTATTTTTTTATTTTTATCTTTACTTTCATGCATATTTAGTTATGTTTCATTTAAGGTATTTTAATAGTTAGTTAAGTTAAAAATTACATATTGCTTGAATAAACCAGGGTGACTAATTTTAATACTTAGCTAAAGCAAAATCTAACTAATCCTCGTGAGAACGATATTCTACTCACTCTTTATTACTTGTCGCGACCCGCGCACTTGCGATATAGGTTTTAAATCGCAACAAGTTCTCACAATATTTTTTTACATCAATTTTGCTTGAATTTTGGAATTTAATGTAATTTCTTCCCAATTTAATTAAATTTTCTTGATGTGTACGAAATTCAGGAATAATAAGGAAGTCAAGAAAATGACTAGAAAATCAAGAAAATACGGTTGGATTTGGTGTTTAACACCTAAAAATCATAGATTTAGCCTTCTCCAAACTCTAAACCTTATTCCTATTAGGAGCATTCGGCCAAGCATGATTTCTCATGGAATTATTGTGTTTCATGTATAAAACGGATGCCAATTGGATGATTAAACATAGTAGAATAAGGATATACCATTATATTGTTGAAAATTATTAAAGTATGGAAGATGGCAAATTCAGTCAACATAAGGGGTACATTATGCATGGCTGATTTTAATGATTTGAAGGCATACTTAGACTATGGAAATTATAAGGAGTCTGCCGGTATGCTCAGATTTAAAATCCAACGCAAAACGAAAAAGTTACGTTATACTACCAGTAGAAATGATACTGCAAAAATATTTGCAGTGTACAATGTGGCTGCATATAGACATGATTAATAGCTTAAAAATAAGTATTTATTAAGTTAATAATTTTGGTGAAATTATTTGCAGCTCGGGAGTAAAGGATATCGACTGGTGCATTCAAAGAGCTCGGTTACGTTATATAGGTAAGGGATATGTGTGTGAATTTGTTGGGATATCCGATTGCATGCTTTTCATGCTATGAATTTTATAAGATTTATTGGATATTGAATTGCCTCGAAATGCAACGAAATTGTGGTTTTCTGGTTGTTGAGACTGTGTTTGCAAGTGCAGGGATGCTAGGACTTCGGTAGTCGTTATACAACCGAAATTTACTAAAAGTATTTCTAAAAATATTATAAAATATTTCAGTGCAATATTGGTATTTTTCCTAGTCTCAAAAGTGATAAATTAATTATTTTTCATAAATGGTGAATTTTTCGAAAAGTAATTATTAAATAAATATGATACCAATTTCAGTAAAGGTTAAGATACCGAAATTTCATTTCACGTGTTTTATAGGGAAATGTGTTATTGGTGAAGTGAAATGGTGAATAGTGAATATTTGATAAATGATTTTTAGTATAATACTGTGAGACCCGATTTTATTACACTGTACACTATACTTTGTAAATTATTGATAGTGAAATTAAATAAAGATTGAATGAATTTCCACTCTCATTTTGTAATTATTGGATTAATAAATTATAGTACGGTGTATAAGCGTTGAAACAAATATTAAAGGATAAATTGAAAGTATAGAATGAAGGAAAAAAAAATCAGAAAATTAGAATGGGAAATACAATTTCAATGGCATAAAATGCACATAAATGATAATTAAAGGAAAGGAAATTTTATAAGTGAAACACATGGAAAATTGCTATTGGATGAAGCATACAAAAGAGGGAAAATGAGTCACAAAACCGTGCAGCAGAATTGTGGCCTTCACGCCACTTTCTTGGGTTGCTAGGTGGTGATCGGCTGGAACCCTCTAAATAAAAGAAAGGATAAAACGTAAAAGAAGAGAAAGACCAAAGAGATTAAATTAAGAGACACATGGCTGATTTTGTACTTCAAATTTATATTGTTGGCTCTATAGGCTATACCGAGAGAGGGGTGAATCGGTTTTTAACTACCCTTAAGCTCGTTTTGTGATTCTTCTAAATTCTCTAGCCTATTTGATTATTTTCTAAGTTCTCTAAGCTAGGCAAGCATGCAATCCAAGTTCAATGCAATAAACATAATATAATCGCAAGTAAATAAAGAGTAGGTAGAGAGAGATTTACACAATCGATTTATAAAGGTTCGGCTACCTTGCCTACGTCCTCTACCTTGAGACGCTCCCAAGGATTTTCCCAAATTCACTATCCTTGAATTTGTTACACTCCCTCTTTTTCTAGGCTAAAGAGAAACCTCTGTCTTTTTCTAAGCTCAAGAGAAACCTCCCTCTTTTTCTTAGGCTAAAGAGTAACCTCCCTCTTTTTCTTAGGCTAAAGAGAAACCTCCCCTTTTACAAGGAATGAGTGTGTTTACAAATTGTGTAATTAAAGAAGGGCCTCTAGATAGGCAAGTGATTACAATGTTTAAGCACAAAGAAAAATCCTATAGAAGATTTGTGCTATTCTATACAAAGAATATGAGAATGATGGAAGATGAAGACTTTGCAGCTCTTGATTTGTTGTTGAGGCTTGAAGAAAATGAAGAAGATGATGAATAGAATTTCTGAGCAGTTCCTCTTGCTTTCTTTAGCTTCTAAGCCTCTATTTATAGTCCCTTGGATGTATTCTAGCCGTTGGGTGGAGCCAAAACTTGAATATGACCGTTGTCTCACAAAAACTAGCTGTTACAGGCTATTTTCGGGCAAAGGGATCGATCCCTTCCCATAGGAGATCGATCCCTTCATTCCAGATTCGATTATTCTGGGCTGAGGGACCTTTTCTTGCGTTGGGGTGCTTACTGCCAAAAGGGGATCGATCCCTTCCCTTAGGGGATCGATCCAATGCCTCCAGAAAGCCTATTTCCTGCACTTTTGGGTTAGAAATAATGTGACCTTTGATCCTAATCCAACCCAAAACATTTTGGCTCTTTTGTGGGAGTTTTTCTTGACTTTCTCAAATGAAAACATAGTCCAAAAATTCATCAAGTGATTTTCTAAAATATTCAAAACATTTATAAAGTATTAAGACCAATAAGGATGTATCATTAAATGATGGTCTTAATGTTTGATATGTTCACTTGAAAATGGATTGAGAAAATCATGTGTGATAAGGCAAATTTACAATATGAATTAAAACATTAAAGCTTACTTAAGTTTTTGTCATTTCAAAATATATATGGCAATTTAAAGCTAACAATCTCCCCTTTTTTGATATGACAAAACTTAATGTAAATTTTCTTTGAAAATTCTTTGATAAAATACTCCCCTTCAAATAAAGTAGGATTTTACAAAGCTCCCTCTTAATATAAGCATGGGTTTTGAAAATGAATTTTCAAACTATTTCTCCCCCATTATCTCTCCCCCTTAATATCTCTTCCTTTTAATATCTATCTCTCCCCTTTTTGTCATAGCAAAAAGAAGGAAAAATAATAAAAAATATACTCCCCCTAAAATCATGGCTATGTGAGAAGAGATAAAAGAATATGCTCCATCCAAGAAGAAACATGTTAGTACATGGGACTCATAGCACAAATAA
The DNA here is from genome assembly GCA_032173925.1 of Heritiera fomes. Taxonomy (NCBI): domain Eukaryota; kingdom Viridiplantae; phylum Streptophyta; class Magnoliopsida; order Malvales; family Malvaceae; genus Heritiera; species Heritiera fomes. Next base: position 31,261,678 of record JAPDPM010000002.1, on the reverse strand, counting down.
ATAAGTCAATTGTTCATAAAGAGTAGGAAATATTCATGCAAAGAACATGACTTATGATCTTATACCAATTGTTTATAAATAATTTTGCAAGAAGTTCACAATTGGTAATTAATGAAGCAAGTTGTGTATAAATATCTACTAGGGTCTACGACTTGCTCATTTCAATCCTATTAAGCACCTAAGTATAGCAATTGTTCTTTCTAAAGTCCAGCTAAGGTGCATTGTAATACATCATGATTATGAGCTGTCGTAACGACTTTAGGCCCTAGACCTAACCGCTAGACATGAATTCAATGGAGTCACCACCAATCATTTTTTAGCCTAGGTGTGATTGGTCACCTATTCTCATTTAAGGATAAGGATTGATCTTCATTTCAGTTTTAGGGTTCGGGGGTCGGTTACATGTGAGGAAGGTGTCAGCACCCTCACGATGCCCATCCTAGAATGGTACCTAATTAATCTTGTGCTATTTTAAGATGGTTTTGTTTGAATAATCTTAATTTGTCATATTTTCTATTATATTCCAAATAATTAAGTATTGGTAAATTTTCTAAGAAATTCTCCATCATTCTGGCGGAACTTCTTAAAAATTTATCCTCACCTCAGGAGTATTCAAGTAGTACCATTTGACTTGCTTGAAGAGGCTCCGTCGTCGGATGGTGTCTTTTGTAATTTATTTATTTTTTAACCTAATCTTTATTTAATTTATCTTTCTCTATTTTTCTTTATCTAATTTTATTTATTCATTTTATTGTTTTATTTATTTATAAATTTAGATTATTAATATCGAAAATTCTCTTAGTCTTCCATCATTCTGGTGAGACTTCGAGAAAAATTCTTACCTAAAGAATTCCAAATGCCAACCATTTGTGACTCTTTGGACTCTTATCATTGGAATAATCTTTTATTAATTATTTATACATTATTAATCCTATATCCATCTATTATTATTTATTTTTATTTTTATTTTTATAAACGTTTTATAATTTACCTATTATTATTACTATTTTAAAATATTGAGAACATTTCTTAAATCTTCCAACATACCGGCAAAATTTAAGAAAAATTCTCTCACCTAGAAATTTCCAAATGTCAACCATTTGTGACTCTTTGGAATTTCATCATAGGAGTTATTTTTATGTATTCCTCATTCCCTTTTATTATTATTATCATTATTATTATTTCGAAAAAATAAATATCTATTATTGAAAATTTTACCTAAATCTTCCATCACTCTGGCAAGATTTAAGAAAATTTTCTCACCTAGAGATTTCCAAATGTCAACCATTTGTGACTCTTTAGAATCTCATCATCGGAAATTTAAATTTATTAATTTGCATTTATTTATTTGTATGTTTTTATCTTTTATGATTTTTTTTTATCGTTCGTTTATTTATTTCTAAATAACTTATTATTTATTTATTTGTTTGTGTAAAAAAAATAAAAACAATCATTTGACAACCCAAGAAAAAAAATAATAATACACATACGTATACATATCTGCTTGTACATCCCCTAATAGATAAGCATACAATAATGAAATCCCTTATTATTATCATATATTTTTTTGAAATAAATAAACCAAAGAAAACAAAGTTGAAAAGGATAAAATAAAGAATATATGCATACCTTAAAAAACCAAAACCTTGTCTTCTTCAAACAAACTCTACGTCCCTTCACAACAGTGTGGCAGGTTCGGTTTGATGATGCACAATGCAGGGATGATGGTTTGCAGCAGTGGACAGGAACGCAGTAGCAGCAGCAGCGTGAGGCAGCAGCCTGAGCTTGGTAGATGGAGCTACAAACAGGGTCAGACGGCAGCAGGAGGCTTCGGTTCTACAGCAGCAATAATGGAAGTTGTGTTGGGCGATGCACGAATGGGGTATAGGCAAACGTGGATTTCCAAACTATTCTACTTTACTGTTTACGTGCGCGGGGAAAGAACAACCCTTGTGATCTTCCCTTTCACGTCTCGGCAACCACCAGTCTCAGGAAACAGAGGTCAACAGCGTCGCACACACCGGCCGCCAGGAGGTTTCACGGTACAGGGGACTCAGAGAGGTTGGCAACATCAGCAATAGCAGACGATCTTTGCAGCAGTGGCGATGGCTTTAGATACATGATAACCACGGCAAGCGAGAGTAGTGGCGATATGCAAAGATGCAGTGAAGGTGATAGTTGTGGGTTGAGCAGTGATGGTAAGCAGCAGGAGGTCTGTGCAGCGGGGAGCTAAGTTGAAGATGATGGTACAATGGAGGAAGACTAGCAGCAGCAAGGAGCCCCCGACGATCTGCCACAGCCGGGTCTTTTCTTTTGGTTATTCCCCTAGGTTTTTTTCTTTTCTGCCTAGGTTTTTTCTTTCTGTTCCCCCTGTATTCTTTTTAGCCTCTCCATTTAAAACCACAAATCCTTCCTTTATTTTAAGAAAGAAAATTTTTGATTTTAATGTATTGATCCCAAAATCATGGGATTTTTATTTTATCATTTATTTCTTGTTTGACCCTTTTAACTTATTTCCTTTTTATTATTTTTTTATTTTGGGCAATGAATTTTCAAATTTAATTTCACCCAATTTATTTCCTTCATTATTATTATTCTTTTTTTTTTATTTTTTTATTTTATTATTTTTTTTAATTTTTAATTTTTTTTAATTAAAGTTCTTCGGACAAAATTCGGTGTCTACAGCTGCCCCTCTTTGCACATTACTGAGAATCAGGAATAGGGCAAAGACTTTAGACAACAATTTTGTCTGAAATCATTTTTTCATTTTTTTAATTATTTTTCTTTTTTTTTGGGAAAATTCAATTTTGATTCTCAAAAATAATACATTGACTCCATACCAAGGCTCGATCCAGTGAAAAAGTGAATTCGACTTTAAAACATAATACCTTGACTCCCTACCAAGGCTTGATCCACTGTGAAAAAGTGAATTCGATTTTGAGACACATGATACCTTGACTCCCTACCAAGGCTCGATCCACTGTGAAAAAGTGAATTCGATTTTGAGACACATGATACCTTGACTCCATACCAAGGCTCAATCCACTTTGAAAAAGTGAATTCGATTTTGAAACACATGATACCTTGACTCCCTACCAAGGCTCGATCCACTCTGAAAAAGTGAATTCGATTTTGAAACACATAATACCTTGACTCCCTACCAAGGCTCGATCCACTTCCAAAAAAATGAATTCGATTTTGAAACATATGATACCTTGACTCCCTACCAAGGCTCGATCCATTGTGAAAAAGTGAATTCGATTTTGAGACACATGATACCTTGACTCCCTACCAAGGCTCGATCTACTCTGAAAAAGTGAATTCGATTTTCAAACATGATACCTTGACTCCCTACCAAGGCTCGATCCACTTCGAAAAAGTGCATTCGACTTTAAAACATAATACCTTGACTCCCTACCAAGGCTCGATCCACTTCAAAAAAGTGAATTCGATTTTGAAACACATGATACCTTGACTCCCTACCAAGGCTCGATCCACTGTGAAAAAATGAATTCGATTTTGAGACACATGATACCTTGACTCCATACCAAGGCTTGATCCACTGTGAAAAAGTGAATTCGATTTTGAGACACATGATACCTTGACTCCCTACCAAGGCTCGATCCACTTTGAAAAAGTGAATTCGATTTTGAAACACATGATACCTTGACTCCATACCAAGGCTCGATCCACTTTGAAAAAGTGAATTCGATTTTGAAACACATGATACCTTGACTCCCTACCAAGGCTCGATCCACTCTGAAAAAGTGAATTCGATTTTGAAACACATGATACCTTGACTCCCTACCAAGGCTCGATCCACTTCCAAAAAAATGAATTCGATTTTGAAACATATGATACCTTGACTCCCTACCAAGGCTCGATCCACTGTGAAAAAGTGAATTCGATTTTGAGACACATGATACCTTGACTCCCTAACAAGGCTCAATACACTGTGAAAAAGTGAATTCGACTTTGAAACACATGATACCTTGACTCCCTACCAAGGCTCGATCCACTGTGTAAAAGTGAATTCGATTTTGAGACACATGATACCTTGACTCCCTACCAAGGCTCGATCCACTTCGAAAAAGTGCATTCGACTTTAAAACATAATACCTTGACTCCCTACCAAGGCTCGATCCACTTCAAAAAAGTGAATTCGATTTTGAAACACATGATACCTTGACTCCCTACCAAGGCTCGATCCACTTTGAAAAAGTGAATTTGATTTTAACACAAAATACCTTGACTCCCTATCAAGGCTCAATTCACTGTGAAAAAGTGAATTCAATAAAAGAAGATTTTTTTTACAGAAATTCACATATTTGGAGAAAGAAAAGATTCCATGATCCTCAAAATTTTTGAGATTCGCATCTAAAAAAAACTTGAAGATTCACGTTCTAGGAGTTTCACATCTTGATTTGAAAATTCACATTCCAAGAGTTTTTCATCTTGACTTGGAGATTCACATCCTAAGAGTTTCCCATCTTGACTCGGAGATTCATATCTCAAGAGTTTCACAACTTGACTCGAATGTTTGCACTAAGAGATTCACATCTTAAGAGTTTCTCATCTTGACTTGGACATTCTAAGAGTTTCTCATCTTGACTTGGAGATTCGCATCCCAAGAGTTTCACATCTTGACTTAGAGTTTCTCATCCTAAGTGTTCATTGGTTTTGTAAGTCGAATCTAGAAGACCTAAGTCTTATCATGCATCGATTTTATGATAAAGCCAACTAAATCTCATTTACTCATAAAGCTAAGTTCACTGGGCTTGAAACCACCCAACGATGCCAGCGACGCAAGCGACATTAGACTTAAAGTCTTGTCATGATTGCACCATTTTTCTTTAAAGAAAGATTTTCTTGCTCTTTAAGAAACAGCTAACCCATTGCATTCCTTATTCATTCATTTTCTTTTTTTCCTTTTATTTTTTCAATGATGCAAATGCAAAATGCATGCCCCTTAAAAAAAGTCTATCACAATGATGATAATGCAAATGTTTTCTTGAAATATGCCCCAATGTAATAGTTAAAAACCATGATGCATATGTCTTTTAGAATGATGTGAATGACAGAAGTCTCCTTTTTCTCAAAATTTCTCTCCTTTTTTTTTGGTGCTGAAAATCCATGGCTTTCTTCATTAGGATCATTTCTTCTTCTCGCAAAGATTCTTTTCTTTCTTTCCCATCTCGTTCATAGAAGCACATATGTCAGCTACATTCAACATTCTTGCTCTCTTTTTGTTTTTGGCCCTTTGTCATCTTTAGAATCTTTTCCAAAGTAATGCCAAAGATTTTTATGTATAGTTGTCATTTATTTATTATCATTCCAATTCCATGAGAAATGCAATTCAGTCACCAATTTCCTCGATCCATTTTGGGAAAGTAAAGACACTAGAAGGTTTGGCGAGAATAAAAGAAATGTAGGAACAAACTTGTCAAAGTATAGCAAGAAATCAGACAATTTGGGGTGAATAACAATGATAGGTTCTCAATTAAGAAATTGAATATGACAATGATAGATTCTCAATGAAAAACCAGACAATTTTGACAAACTAGTCAGGATTCTTTGAAAAATCTATTCAATTGACATTCTCGATCAAATTGAGTTGCCCCCTACACCATGAGATCCTCAAATGATGCTGGTTCTCCTTATGTCAAAACATCTTCCCAAATCTTCAACTAGATTATCATTCTTTTAACTCAAACCGCCCTTTCGGGTTTTCAATTTAAGCTTCCCCCTTTTATCCTTCTTTTCTTTTTTCCTTTCTTCTTTTTTTTTCTTTTTTTGTTTTTTCTTTCTTCTTTTTTTTTTCATTTTCTCATTCATTCTTTTTTTTTCAACTTCACTAATATTCCCAACAAACAAATCACAATCTTGTTGTTTCTTGATGGCATCATAAGTATGTCCAAGTTCAATGCATGATTCTCCAATTTCAAGTATTCACATTTGATCAAAATGGACTTTTAAGGCACGTAATGTAGGCTCTGGTGATGGGTTATAAAAAAAATGGATATAATCAGGCTCAAAATTTGTTTCTTTAAGGGTCAAAAACCAAAGGATCATTTATCATCATGCAAAGCATGCTTGCTGCTTTGCCTTAATTGATTTTTATTTTCATCATTTTCTCTTCTTCTTCCATTTTTCTTTTTCCTTTTTTTTTTTACAACTTTTCATTTTCACCCCTCTTTTTTTTTTTACAAGAGGACTCAAACACCAAAAGGTATTTTCTCTTGAGATTTTTCATAACTCATAACCTGAATTTCTTCATTTGTCGACTGGTTTTTTTTTTTTGCAAAATTTGTCCCTCAATGTGAAGGGTGATCCTTGGTGGGTTTGTTTTGAAAAATCATAATAGGCTCAATGGGGGTGGCAAATGGATAATTTTACTCATGCACGAAGGATAGATCAAAGACGGCCATTTCTCATCTCAAATGTAAATACTCTTATTGAAGAACATTTATTGAACAAGAACAACAAAATGGATACAAGAGCTTCACTTCTTTCTCATTTCATGCGATTTTAACTTCTCTTGATAGGAGCTATCTCTTTATTGCTTCAACAATTTTAGCAATTTAAGGGACAAGAATGATCACTGACTTTGCCAATAGAAATAGAATTTTTCAAAATAAAATCCCAGACTATCGTCATAATTGACTGCTTATTCATTTTTTGGGAAGTTAAGTGTGGCTGAAACACAAAGAGATGAAAGCAAAGATTTGTATGGAAGAGGATATGTAGTGCAAATGCATCTGTCATTTTATTCAAATGATAATAGATAACTAACTCATGCATAAAAATTTCCCCAAAGCTTATAGGCGTAAGCATTTAAGGAATTTCATTACTTTAGAATAACTCAAAAGTGACAAACTTTGGCTTTTCCTCATAGAACACTTGTCCTCCATAATCTACGCCTTTTTGCAGCGAAAGGTTCCCACCAACATTTTACTTTTCCTTCTTATCAAAATTTAGCAAGCCAACATTGATCAAACTCTGCACCTTGTATTTAAAAGCAGGGCAAGTCTCTATGGAGTGGCCTACATTCCCATAATGATAGTCACATCGAGCAGTGGCATCATACCATTTAGGATATGGAGGTTTTAATGGTTCTAGATAAACAGGTGCAACAAGATTATCTCTCACCAATTGTGGAAATAACTCTGTATAGGTCATAGGAATTGGGTCCACAGAGATTCTCCCTTGATTGTTCCTCACCCTTTTTGACTACCCACCGGTTTGTTTGATTGAGTAGGGACTTGAAAATTTGATTGCCAACTCGGGTGATAAACAAAAGGATTATGGGTAGTGTTGCCTATAGTTGGATAATAAGGATATGGGGGATGTGCAGTATAGGGTTGAAAAGGAACGAAACTCCTTGGTGGTTGATTTTCAATGGTAACAACTTGTTTTTCTCCCTTTTTTCTCTTATTTGCCCCAACTCTATTTGAAGCAGAAGTATCATCAATTTTACCACTCTTAATGGCATTCTCTATCATTTCTCCAGAAATTACCAGGTCAGCAAATTTTTTTGTAGCACTCCCCACAAACCTATCATAATATGATGATGGCAAAGTATTAACAAACAATACCATGGTTTCCTTTTCAGTAAGGGGAGGCTGCACTTGAGAGGCGAGGCCCCTCCACCTATTGGCATACTCCTTGAAACTTTCAGAAGGCTTCATTTCCATATTTTGCAAAGACAATCTATCTGGTGCCATGTCAGTCATGTGCTTATACTGGGACAAGAAGGCTTTTGCTAGGTCATTCCATTTGCGAACGTGACTCCGATCAAGCTGATTGTACCACTTGGCTACTATTCCAGTTAAACTATCTTGGAAGCAATGGATGAGCAACTTATCATTATTTGTATACCTAGACATTTTTCGACAAAACATAGTGATGTGAGCTACTGGGCACGTGGTCCCATCGTATCTCTCAAATTCAGGTACTTTAAATTTCGGTGGAATTACTAGATCTGGGACCAAACTAAGCTCATTAGCATCTATATTTCCAAAGAAATCCATTCCTTCGATTGCCCTTAACCTTTCATCCAACAGTTCATATTTTTTTTGTGACTCGCCACTTTCTTTCCTCAACTTTTCTTGCTCCATGGGATCATGTAAATTTGGAACAAAAATAGGATCAACAGGGCTAGATCTCGAGTGCTGTCCTCGGTCTGGTTGTTGATTCACAAAAACTTGGGCTTGGGGATGAGCCCTTTGGGTAGTTTGGGCCTGAAGAGGTGTAAACCCAGGCGAGTATGGTGGGTCCTTTCTAGAAAGTTGAGGTTCTTCCCTTGGGTCTTCAGCAACTCCTTTCCCTTTCATCAAATTCGTCATCATCTCCATCATTCTCGCCATTTGTTCCCGAGATTCCTCTTGGGACTTGACAAGTTCCTGTTGAGCTTTTTCCATTCCTTCAATTCTAGCTTGTTGTTCCCCTTCCATGATCTTTGTTTTGAGACGAGTATTATATGAGTGAGCTATCCTTATGCCTTTATTATCAGAATTCCCCAACATTAGGATGAGATCTTTTAAATGAATGGATGGATGCATATGCAAGAAGTACACTATCCTATGCTGATGAAATGTATGCAATGTATAAAAAAATCATATGATTGAAATGCATATGCATCCTATAGTGATGATATGTATGAAATGCAACACATATAGGTATAAAAAATCTTTTTTTTTTGTGACAAGCCATGCAATGCAACAAGTAAGATGATTTTTTTTATTTTGAAAAGCTTATGTAAATGAGGTAGGAAAGAAATGAGTAAAGAAAACAAAGAATGCTGGGAAATATCTATACTAATTTTCTAGACAAAACACAGAATGAAAAATGATCGAATCTCAATTTTTACATTTTATTTTTGCCCCTAAAAATATTGCACGAAGATATTCCCCCATGTGTCCTAATTTGAAGGTAACTTCTATAAAATATAGGTATGGATCTACCTAAGGTTGGCTCCTTATGGTTCATTATATGCATGGCTAGGATTTAGAGGGATCTAAAGGTTCTCAAATTGCTCTTTACTGTCATCCACACAGGACTAGTAAGGCACCCCAATCCTAGCCCATCACAGGCTCCAACCGGAAAGGGTTCAATTTGAGTGAGAGTATTTCGCTAGCCATTGCGGAGGTTACCACCTCACGAGAGCGTAGGTACTATACTCCCTCCTAAAAGGGATAAGCTCGGGTATAGAGCTTATGTCATGATATGCACGTGATGGTGTGTGTAATAATTTTTTTTTAAAATGCCATTCAACAAACATAATAATATCAATCAAATCAAAGTTATTCAAACAAAACCTAGCATAGCATCAAGATTAATTATTGGCTTGACCCTCTAAGTCCCCAGCGGAGTCGCCAAGCTGTCGTAACGACTTTTGGCCCTAGACCTAACCGCTAGACATGAATTCAATGGAGTCGCCACCAATCATTTTTTAGCCTAGGTGTGATTGGTCACCTATTCTCATTTAAGGATAAGGATTGATCTTCATTTCAGTTTTAGGGTTCGGGGGTCGGTTACATGTGAGGAAGGTGTCAGCACCCTCACGATGCCCATCCTAGAATGGTACCTAATTAATCTTGTGCTATTTTAAGATGGTTTTGTTTGAATAATCTTAATTTGTCATATTTTCTATTATATTCCAAATAATTAAGTATTGGTAAATTTTCTAAGAAATTCTCCATCATTCTGGCGGAACTTCTTAAAAATTTATCCTCACCTCAGAAGTATTCAAGTAGTACCATTTGACTTGCTTGAAGAGGCTCCGTCGTCGGATGGTGTCTTTTGTAATTTATTTATTTTTTAACCTAATCTTTATTTAATTTATCTTTCTCTATTTTTCTTTATCTAATTTTATTTATTCATTTTATTGTTTTATTTATTTATAAATTTAGATTATTAATATCAAAAATTCTCTTAGTCTTCCATCATTCTGGTGAGACTTCGAGAAAAATTCTTACCTAAAGAATTCCAAATGCCAACCATTTGTGACTCTTTGGACTCTTATCATTGGAATAATCTTTTATTAATTATTTATACATTATTAATCCTATATCCATCTATTATTATTTATTTTTATTTTTATTTTTATAAACGTTTTATAATTTACCTTTTATTATTACTATTTTAAAATATTGAGAACATTTCTTAAATCTTCCAACATACCGGCAAAATTTAAGAAAAATTCTCTCACCTAGAAATTTCCAAATGTCAACCATTTGTGACTCTTTGGAATTTCATCATAGGAGTTATTTTTATGTATTCCTCATTCTCTTTTATTATTATTATCATTATTATTATTTCGAAAAAATAAATATCTATTATTGAAAATTTTACCTAAATCTTCCATCACTCTGGCAAGATTTAAGAAAATTTTCTCACCTAGAGATTTCCAAATGTCAACCATTTGTGACTCTTTAGAATCTCATCATCGGAAATTTAAATTTATTAATTTGCATTTATTTATTTGTATGTTTTTATCTTTTATGATTTTTTTTATCGTTCGTTTATTTATTTCTAAATAACTTATTATTTATTTATTTGTTTGTGTAAAAAAAAATAAAAAAATCATTTGACAACCCAAGAAAAAAAATAATAATACACATACGTATACATATATGCTTGTACATCCCCTAATAGATAAGCATACAAGAATGAAATCCCTTATTATTATCATATATTTTTTTGAAATAAATAAACCAAAGAAAACAAAGTTGAAAAGGATAAAATAAAGAATATATGCATACCTTAAAAAACCAAAACCTTGTCTTCTTCAAACAAACTCTACGTCCCTTCACAACAGTGTGGCAGGTTCGGTTTGATGATGCACAATGCAGGGATGATGGTTTGCAGCAGTGGACAGGAACGCAGTAGCAGCAGCAGCGTGAGGCAGCAGCCTGAGCTTGGTAGATGGAGCTACAAACAGGGTCAGACGGCAGCAGGAGGCTTCGGTTCTACAGCAGCAATAATGGAAGTTGTGTTGGGCGATGCACGAATGGGGTATAGGCAAACGTGGATTTCCAAACTATTCTACTTTACTGTTTACGTGCGCGGGGAAAGAACAACCCTTGTGATCTTCCATTTCACGTCTCGGCAATCACCAGGCTCAGCAAACAGAGGTCAACAGCGTCGCACACACCGGCTGCCAAGAGGTTTCACGGTACAGGGGACTCAGAGAGGTTGGCAACATCAGCAATAGCAGACGATCTTTGCAGCAGTGGCGATGGCTTTAGATACATGATAACCACGGCAAGCGAGAGTAGTGGCGATATGCAAAGATGCAGTGAAGGTGATAGTTGTGGGTTGAGCAGTGATGGTAAGCAGCAGGAGGTCTGTGCAGTGGGGAGCTAAGTTGAAGATGATGGTACGATGGAGGAAGACCAGCAGCAGCAAGGAGCCCCCGACGATCTGCCACAGCCGGGTCTTTTCTTTTGGTTAAGGTTTTTTTCTTTTCTGCCTAGGTTTTTTCTTTCTGTTCCCCCTGTATTCTTTTTAGCCTCTCCATTTAAAACCACAAATCCTTCCTTTATTTTAAGAAAGAAAATTTTTGATTTTAATGTATTGATCCCAAAATCATGGGATCTTTATTTTATCATTTATTTCTTGTTTGACCCTTTTAACTTATTTCCTTTTTATTATTTTTTTATTTTGGGCAATGAATTTTCAAATTTAATTTCACCCAATTTATTTCCTTCATTATTATTATTCTTTTTTTTTATTTTTTATTTTTTTTAATTTTTAATTTTTTTTAATTAAAGTTCTTCGGACAAAATTCGGTGTCTACATGAGCTAAAATTATATAACATATCATATGCATGTGCTCATAAATCTTTCTCAAGAAATATTGTGTCTAGAATTAAATCATACATCAATTAATCACAAATTCTAGCACAAAAGTGTTTCATGCAAAAGTGTCTTATATGAATTCTTCTCTATTTGTCATTTCAATCTAAGGAGCATGAGAAGAATTGTCAATTTAAAGCTCATACCAATTGGCAATTTAGTTTCAGCTTACCAATTATTGAAAATATGGTTACCAATGATACTAATTGTTATTTCAATCTTAATACCAATTGTTACTAATGGTTGACTTAGTCATTTTGCATGAATCCAATATTTATGTGTAATGTGTTCATGTCAAGAAAATAATCATTCTAAAAATGCAAGAACACAATCACAGACCATCAAATATGCATATGGATTAATTAAACATTAGCATACTATCATAAAGTATTAATCCATATTCATATTCACAAAGTTATACCATATGGAAGATTCAAACAATAAAGGTATTCAAGCAAATACATTTTCTTCCATGGTTTCAAGTACAAAAATCCTATGCTCATTTTCCAATTCAAGTCCTTAATCAATTATGAGTAATGAAAGATTCATTAAAGCCCAAGTTCTTTAATAATTTGGCCATAAGAAAAATTTAAGTACATGGATGATAAAGTTTCATGCATTTGAACATTTAGGATCCATTTACCATCACAAATTATATGCCAATCACCATTACCAATTATTGAATTTACATTTGAAATCAATCCACTAGATGTATAATTATCATGAAACCTAGTGTGGAATGATAAGTCAAGCTAAGAGACATAATCCTATAAGCATGCTTGACTAAGATGAACAAAAGGAATGATCAATATTCATGATGCACAAGTTCATCAAATTCTCAAATATATACACAAATTCTTCAAATATTTCTCAAAATTATGTTTAAGCATTCATTGAAAGTATATTTCAAGATTATTTCAAGATTTATGTAATTCAGGACCATCTTTAATGAGAAAATTGGTTTTGCACTTGTGTGCTCAAGAAAAATGATATTGATTGTTGAAAGTGATACCGTTTGTTGGAAATGATACAAATTGATGGAGTTGAGGCATGATATCAATGAAAAATGAATTTTCATAGTTTAAAGATCATCAAAAAGAAGTTAAAACAATGAATTTTAAGTTGAGAAGAAAGAAGATATCAAGAAAGTGAAAAATCCTTCTCAAATTTGGTTGAAAAAGTGCAGAAAAGCCATTTTGGCTTGGGGGGATCGATCCCTAGAGGAGGGGGATCGATCCCTTAACTCCAGAATGCAGATTTCCTGCATTCTGCTCAAGGGGGATCGATCCTGGTTGTTGAGGGATCGATCCCTCATCCTATTTCTGCAGTTTTTGATAGAAAATCCAACCTTTGAGGTACCAAAACTTCGTTTTTGAGTATTTTAAGTCCAAGTAAGGGTTTAAATATTTGTAAAACATGATTTTGGACTTGTATGAATGAAAATCATGAATGAAAAACCATTTTACAAAATATTTTGCAATTTTGGAAGAATTTACACAATAAAATGCATTTTTGGCCTCAAAGGATGTCATTTTGAGAGTTAAGCATATTTTGACAAAACTAAAGCATTTGAAACCACAAATATGTCAAAACAAACTTGTTCACATAGGTTTTAAGCACATATATCATCAAATCATACATCTTGTGAACAACATGCCATGATTTCCAACATACAAGTTCTTCATTATTGCTCATGACATGGTATTTTGCATATATGACATATTTGGTATTTTGAGACAAGTAAATACATTATCAACACATAGGAAACTTGCTCAAAATGCAAAAATCCACTAATCATTTCAAAATCACAAATCATGCTTTTCATTCAATGCATCAAGTACTATAATCAAACAATAAAAAATCTTTGTCATGCCTTTTTGTTCAATCATTCAACTCACAATGCATCAAGAATCATCAACCAAGTGACTCAATAAAACATATAAATAATCTTAGCAAAAATGAGTTTTGAAGAGATAAGATTTAAGCTTACAAAACTCCTTTACTAGAGAATGCTTTGCATTGAATAGTTGAATCCACCTTGTGCCATTTTTTGAAGAATTGTTGTGACCTTGTCAAGTATGGATTCTTAAGCTCTTCCTCTTTCTCATTGGCATAAGAAATCTCCATGAGGGGTGTGTAGAGCATTTGAACTCCATTGTTTCTTTGTATTCTCATGCTCTAACACTCTTACATCAAACAATTTCAAACATGCTTTGGTACCCAAATTTTCTTGGGTCCGTGAGAGTTAGTGCAAATAATTTTTGATCCTTTTGGGATCCATTTCAAGCACAAATTATCATTATTTATTGCATGCTTCGGCACCCACATTTTTCTAACAACTCTTCCTCTAAATGTGGTTTTTCTATATGTGCATGCTTGTGAAGAGTGTCCTATTTTATTGCATAGTGAGCATGTAAGAGATAAATCATGCATAGTATTTTTGCTCACAAGAAAATTCTTTAGATGAGTTTCTTTTTGTATTGCATTATAACCTAACCCATCTTTATCAAAGAAAGCTCTTTGGGTCTCAAGCATGTGATCTAGCTTTTGTTGACCCATATAAAACCTAGTAAATGAGTTATGCAAATTTGTATTCTTTTTATTTAACTCATTTATTTCTAAGTTGGCCTCTTCTAGTTTCTTCTCTAATTCTAGCTTAACATTGGTCAAGGTTTCCTTTTCTATTTTCAAATTAGCAATGATTTTCTTATATTTAGAATTCATGCATTTAAATTCATTTGCTAATTCATTAAAAGCATTTTGTAACTCATCAAATGTAAAATCATTATTTTCACTAGAACTAGAGCTAGTCTCATCGTCACTAATAGCCATAAAGCATGAGTAGGCTACCTCATTATCTATGTTTTCCTCATCAGAGCTATCACTATCGGTCCATGCAGCCACAAATGCTTTCTTCCTAGGTTTCCTATCCTTTTCTTTCCTAAGTAAGGGGCAATCTAACTTAGTATGACCCGGTTCATTACACTCATAACACACTAAAGGGTCCTTTTCTCTTCTACTTGACTCCCCTCTTTGATGTCTCCTATTATTTTCTTTTTCTTTCATTCTCATGAACCTATTAAATCTTTTGGCAAATATTGTCATTTCCTTCTCTTCCTCATTTCCACTCTCATCACTATCATCTTCAAGGACCTCATGAGTGGAAGACTTAAGTGCTACCCCTACTTTCTTTGAAGGCACTTCATTTCTTTTCATTTTCATTTCATATTTAAGTAGGGAGCCCATAAGCTCAATTAGAAACAAGGTATTTGGATCCTTAGACTCTTCTATTGCAGTTACCTTTGCCTCCCATGACTTAGGCAAGCTATTCAAAATTTTCTTTACCATTTCAACATTGGAATAAGCCTTGCCTAGAGCCTTAAGTTCATTAATTATATCATTAAACCTAGTGAACATTTCGCTAATGGACTCATTTTCCTTCATCCTAAATAGCTCATAATCATGTGTGAGCATTCCTACTTTGGTCTCTCTAACTTGATTTGTCCCTTCATGTGTGATGGCTAGTTTATCCCATATTTGTTTAGCATTCTCACATAAGGATACTCTATTATACTCATTGGGAACTAAAGCACAAAAGAGGGTGTGCATAACCTTGGCATTCAATTGTGCCAATCTCATGTCATTGGTGTCCCACTCATCTTCGCTCTTAGGGATATCTTTTCCATCTACTTTCTTTATTGGGATTCTAGGGCCATTAACAATTACTCTCCACACTTCATAGTCATTGGATTGCACAAATAACATCATTCTAATTTTTCAATAAGAGTAATTCTCACCATTGAAGAGTGGAGGTCTAACTAATGATTGTCCCTCTTCTCCTAAGGATGTGCCTACATTCAAGTGAGCCATTTAAGATCGTTTTGCTCGATAGAGGTTAGTCTAAATCAATCTTGAGCCCAAGCTTTGATACCAATTGTTGGCTCTATAGGCTATACCGAGAGGGGGGTGAATCGGTTTTTAACTATCCTTAAGCTCGTTTTGCGATTCTTCTAAATTCTCTAGCCTATTTGATTATTTTCTAAGTTCTCTAAGCTAGGCAAGCATGCAATCCAAGTTCAATGCAATAAACATAATATAATCGTAAGTAAATAAAGAGTAGGGAGAGAGAGATTTACACAATCGATTTACAGAGGTTCGGCTATCTTGCCTACGTCCTCTACCTTGAGACGCTCCCAAGGATTTTCCTAAATTCACTATCCTTGAATTTGACTCCCTCTTTTTCTAGGCTAAAGAGAAACCTCTCTCTTTTTCTAGGCTCAAGAGAAACCTCCCTTTTTTTCTTATGCTAAAGAGTAACCTCCCTCTTTTTCTTAGGCTAAAGAGAAACCTCCCCTTTTACAAGGAATGAGTGTGTTTACAAATTGTGTAATTAAAGAAGGGCCTCTAGATAGGCAAGTGATTACAATGTTTAAGCACAAAAAAAGCCTATACAAGATTTGTGCTATTCTATACAAAGAATATGAGAATAATGGAAGATGAAGACTTTGTAGCTCTTGATTTGTTGTTGAGGCTTGAAGAAAATGAAGAAGATGATGAATAGAATTTCTGAGCAGTTCCTCTTGCTTTCTTTAGCTTCTAAGCCTCTATTTATAGTCCCTTGGATGTATTCTAGTCGTTGGGTGGAGCCAAAACTTGAATATGACCGTTGTCTCACAAAAACTAGCCGTTACAGGCTATTTTCGGGTAAAGGGATCGATCCCTTCCCATAGGGGATCGATCCCTTCATTCCAGATTCGATTATTCTGGGCTGAGGGACCTTTTCTTGCGTTGGGGTGCTTACTGCCAAAAGGGGATCGATCCCTTCCCTTAGGGGATCGATCCCATGCCTCAAGAAAGCCTATTTCTTGCACTTTTGGGTTAGAAATGATGTGACCTTTGATCCTAATCCAACCCAAAACATTTTGGCTCTTTTGTGGGAGTTTTTCTTGACTTTCTCAAATGAAAACATAGTCCAAAAATTCATCAAGTGATTTTCTAAAATATTCAAAACATTTATAAAGTATTAAGACCAATAAGGATGTATCATTAAATGATGGTCTTAATGTTTGATATGTTCACTTGAAAATGGATTGAGAAAATCATGTGTGATAAGGCAAATTTACAATATGAATTAAAACATTAAAGCTTACTTAAGTTTTTGTCATTTCAAAATATAGATGGCAATTTAAAGCTAACATATATTAAACTGAGTTAAAAATCGGTATAAGCTCAGCTAAGGAAGTCGGTTAACAACAGTGGTTTATTTCCTTCTTCAGCCAACATTTCTCTATTCTTCTCTTCGCCATTTCACTGCATGCTTCTCCATTTTTCTTTAGTAAAGTCACCCCTTTTCATCATTAAAATACTAACTTTCCTCTACCAAGTTTGTTCTTTACCTTAAGAACAATTTAATTTCAGAAATTAAGGGCTGAAATGAGG
Organism: Heritiera fomes; assembly: GCA_032173925.1. NCBI lineage: Eukaryota > Viridiplantae > Streptophyta > Magnoliopsida > Malvales > Malvaceae > Heritiera > Heritiera fomes. The sequence goes on along the minus strand of JAPDPM010000002.1, from coordinate 31,244,380 downwards.
AGTAACGAGACTGATTTGGCAACTGCATAGTTCGGCTTTGGAGGAAGGTAAGAGATGATAACGCTTCTCATGAGTTTAGCTATAGTTTTAGTAACGTTTGATGCATAAATAACATGGTCATAGCTTTAAAAATGAAATAAAAGCATATATGGGTTTTCTGCAGATTCGATTATGGCAGAAAAATATGGGGAAATTATTGTAATTTTTACGGTTGTTGAGTAGAAATCAATAGTATAGATGAAGGGAGGCTTACTTAAACCATGGCTAAAGTGATAAGTTCCAAACAGCAAGAAGTGGCGTGACTATGGGTGTTTCGGTTTAACAGGGGTTGTCGATGGTGATGATGTTTAATGGATTAAAGTGTTTACAAATAATCCTAGACATGTGGAAAAGGATTCATGGAAATCAAACAACTTAAATGAAGAAAGAAAATTATATGAAAATCATGTTAGGAAGCTTACGGGTAGACGTGGAATGTGAAGCAAAGAAAATGTGAAAACAGAAAAGGAAACGTGAATGAGGAAATATGAGGCTACAGCACACGTGAAATAGAAGAGAATAGAAAGAAAAGAAAACAATATATACATATTGTTAATGAAATTTTAATAGATGGTAAAAGAAAGAAATGCCACAATGATGAATATGGTTAAAACCAAGAAGATTGGAAATAAAAAAATGTGCCATTAAAAATGGGTTTCTGTCAATTATGGAACCTTAGGAATACATGCATTTTGATGCATGAAATTGATGCGAAATAATAATCTAAGATGAAAGAAGGATAATTGAAAAGTTAGATTGAAAAAATAGAAGTAGAATCATGGAAATGGCCATAAAAAGGGGTTCGGCCATGACATTTTGGATGAGAAAAATGTACTGAATTTTGGGCTTAATTGTAGAAAATAACTATAGAAATTTAAAGAGATGTATTGGTGAAATTAGAACCGAAAAAGGAACTAAAATGAGAAAGTTGAGTTTTAGCACTAGTATAATTTATACTGGTTATGCATATATTATGATATCAGTGGCTGCATTTTATGAATGTTAGTTCCCAGAAAATTAAAAGGGAGAATATTAATAATTGTGATAAAATTATTTTGTAGCTTGAGTTGACGGATTTCGGTTAGCATAACCAGGACGATGGGCTTCATAAGAATGGTAAGGGGGGAGTGTGTGAGTTGTAGTGATATAATGAATTGCATGTTTTCTTAAGCTAAATTCTATGAGAATATTGGAAGCATGATTTGGTTTGAAAACATGCAAAATTGTGGTTGATAAGCTGGTTTATATACTGCGAATAGTGTGCAGGAGGTTAAGAATCCGCAGCCGTTATGCCGTCGGAAAATTTCCAAAAGTATTCTAAAATATTATAAAATATTTTAGATGCATGAAATGATTTAAATGGGAAATTTTTAATATAATTTCCACAAATTTTCCATGAATTGGAAATTATAAGAAAGTTATAAAATTAAATATTCATGTTTTATATTTAAATTAAATTGAGAAATTTATTATGTTATTAAATATTCAAAATGAATATTTATTGTGTTCTCACTTAATACATGAATATTTACCGATATAATATTCGTAACCGTAAAATTGTCTCAAAGGAAGGTATTAAATTGTTTTAATAAGGTATTACTCTCAAAGGAAGGATATTATAGTCAATGGTAACACTAGTGTAAGAGACAGGTACCTATGGGTCCTGGTATCGAACATGAGTGAAAACGCGCCCGAGGGGATTATTCTTGAGTTCTTCAAGACCCTTGGGATAAAGCCGTGAGGTGGGCGACCGCCGAAGCGGACAATACGTAAGTGAAATGGGTGATCGTCTAGCTCACTTGTAAGGGTAAACCTGGGGCGAGGGGTCACCTAGGGGATGCTCGCCGATAGCCTGGTGAGACGGGCGAGGCTCTTACAATTGTAATAATTAATAGGAAATAAAATAAATTGATTTTGAAAATTAATAAAATGGAAGTAAATTTGATATAAGCAAATGGTGGAATTTATATTAAAATGAATAAAGGTTATTTGTAAAATATGAATTAGGAAATAATAAATATAATGCAAGAAAGGGATATTTGAGTATGCTAAATAATTAAAGACAATATAATTTAAATACAATTAAATAAAGAGAGTGTAAGTTAAATTAATTATAGTGAAATCTTGATATTTAATAAAAAAATAAAATAAATCTATCATGAAAAACGATAAATAGGAAAATAAGAAATTCATAGAATAATTATTAGAATTGAAATATGAATTATTGGTAAAAAAATTTTTTAGAAGTGGGAAGGATTTCAATTTAAGTATAATCACATGAAAGTATGTAATAGGAAATTAAATTAACAAAATTATTGGAATTAACAAAATGGAAAGTAGGAATTTATAGAGTATTTATTTATATATATATATATATATATTGGATTTTAAATGTAATTGGAAATTACTGATGGCATGGGATTCTTTAATTTAAATTATGTTTGATAATTGATAGGAAATAAAAGAAATTAATTATTGAAATTATAAGATAGAAAGAAGATATTTATAGAATATTTATTAGAATCATAATATAGAATTTCGAATATAATTTAGAGTTATTTTGTAGTGCTAGAAAATGGAAAGGTAAAGAGGCGTATATGGGACTACCGGATTTTATACAGCACGGAAGTGAAGGTAAGAAACATATATAAAAATTGAATAAGAAACATTTTAATTGCATCGTAAATTTCCAAAATTAAATCTTAACTGCTCCGCACTCAATTCTTCTAAACAAGAAAATAGAAATTTATTTACCTTCATACAAGTTTAAATATGATTTTAATTACTTGAAAAGATTTACATGAATTGCATTACATGGCATGATTTAAATAAATTGAATTACAAAAAATGATTTACTGGAATTGGATTACAAGAAATGTTTTACATGAACTGAATTACAAGAAATGGTTTACATGAATTGAATCACATGAAATGAATTACATGAATCACATTACATGAAAGGATTTACACGAGTTACATTACATGAAAGGATTTACATAAAATTGATTTACAAGAAATGAGTTATATGATTTGCTTTACATGATTTGGAATTACATGAAATGTTTTACATGAATTGAGTTGCATGAAACGAATTATATGAAATGATTTATGAGTATATGAAGTGATTTTATGAAATTGATGTTTCTTTGATGATTATGTATACGAGATTTACATGATTAGGTTTGGAGACGTCCCGGACCTTCCTCCTTACATGATATGACTATGGGAGTTTGGTCAAACCCCACAGGTTTACACAGTGAGCACTTGACTAGTGTGAACTGTGAGTGATTGGCAGTGGCCATTGTTATGAGGTCCCTACAGGGATACGAGGTCCTTTCGAGGATATGAGATTGTGAATGAATCTTTGGGAGATTATGTGATAACTGTGATTTCCAACCCCGATTAGTAAACAGATACAATTTATATGAGTACAAGTTAATATGTGGTATTCAAAAGTTATGGGAATTATTTAATTAAGTAATGATTTAATTTTAAGAATCTAAATTAAAAAGAAATTTTAGGATTGAAAGTAAGGGAATAAATATATGTATTTAAATAAAAGGATATATATGTATTAAAGGGATAAAGGAAATATATGTATGTATATATATATATATTAAAGAGGTAAAAGAAATATATACATATATTTTCAAGAGATAAAAAGAAAAAATATATATATGTATGCATAATGAATACACATATATGTATAGATATAATAAAATATATAAATAAATGAAGATAAAAAAATGAAATATATATATATATAAGTATTAAAAAAATTTTATGAAAAAATAATTATTTTAATGTTTTTGTGAGTGGTCGTGTAATGATCTGTGACCACATTTTTCACGTTATTCTACATAACTTATCCGGTTGGGCTATCTGTGATACTTCACTTTTTCATTAAATGTTAAACAATTTTATACAGCATTATTAACATTATATACATCTCCTATCTTACTTAACAAGAAAGTAGTACTGTAAATAAGTCTAAATACGAAAAATAAATGATCGTACCTCATGTAGTAAATCAAGCTATCGCATCGTCCCCAAATGCACAGCTGAAATCCTTAGATATCAGACCCTCAATCTTCGAAAATCTGAAATGTTAAAATTAAGGGGTGAGCAAATCACGGCTCAGTAAGAGAGTTATATGTCACACTTGATATTCAGCTATCTATATGCTGTAAATAATTTTTCACTTTCTTTAAATCTTCCTAGAGGCTCTAGGCTCACATGTACGAAGGATACTACAGTCGACTAGGGATCCGGATCGAGTAAGGCAGGTATTTTAAAATGCCTGACTTGTTCCGAAACCTAGAAGTAACTGTGAGAGTACTATATCAATTGTTCTCAAAACGATATAATATTCATTTCCATAAAGTAAACCATTTATTTCTCTTCACTTCAATATATTTTAAAACACGTGACAGTTCAGTAGTAAAATAATGGTTTACTTCTGTTCTCGTCAGTACATTTAAAACACGTGACAGTACAGTGGTTTATAAATATCCAAAATCGTTGGATCAGTAAACAGTAGTTTTCGGTACTATTTATTAATTCAGTACCTTACAATTCAGTAAAATCGTATCTTATAGCTCAGTAAAACAGTAATATTCAGTAAAATAGTATTTCGATACGGTTTAGTCAGAAAACAGTAAACAATAGCTACCAATTTAGTAAACAGTATACGATAGATTTCAGTTCAGTAAACAGTAAATGGTAGCTTTCTTTTCAGTAAAACAGTAATCAGTGGCTACCATTTCAGTAACCAATACAGTTCAGTAATAAACAGTGTTTTGTTATGGCTTTGTTCAATAAACAGTAAATAGTACAGTATAGTAAATAGGATTCCGTAAATCCTTTCAGTAAACAGTAAACAGTAAACAGTGAGCAGTAAGCAGTAAGTGAGACTAGGCAACACCCTACAAGTAAATCATGCTATCATCGTCCACTAAGGGACACAGTAACAGTAATGAGATCTATGGCCATGATCTATGATATGTCCTCGGTATACACTTGCTAGGTGACAATCCGGGACGCTGATGACTAGTTGGTCAATCAGCCACGTGACACTAACAGTATGTGTGATGCATGAAGCTCGGGGCCTAAGTCTCAAAACAGTGTAACCGTACCATAGCCTTTATGGATTTTAAACACAGTAAATTAAAATATTTCACAAGTATCCATAAGGTTCACATGTAATAAATCATCACCTTTATGAAATAATTAAATTAAATAACATTTCTCAAAATATTGCATAAAGGTATAAATCATATTTTCCATACGGTGAAAACAGTTTATAAATCATCATTGTAAAATATAAAAGGTTATAACTGTGTTTTTCACCGTAAAATATATACGCACGCTTTCCATGCTTTCTATCGAAAACATGATTTTCAAAATCATCGTAATTCAATTCAAATATTTTCACAATTTATGGAAAAATAAAAATATTTATTTTCCAATTTCAATAATTCTGTCTCCATGTTTTCTTCTAAAAACACGTGTAGAGACCTCTACTCGAAATCATAGTTTTCCATCATTTTTTAACCTTAATGGAATTTATATAATTAATTATTTCCATAATTAATACCATAAAGGTTTTATATGAAATTAAGTGAATATTAAGAAATATTTATAAAATATTCACTTCGGTCCTTTTTAATTTTCACCTCGTTTCACGTGAAATATCACCTACCGGGTGAATTTTCGGTGATTTCATTTTCACCATTCTCAAAAACATGAATATTTTAAATTTAAACTTTCATATATTCATGTTTTATAAAAAATACTTGATTTCTCGATTTTCGTGACTGAAAATCGTTTCTCGTGAAATCAAATCATTTATTATGATTTTCGATGATTTTCGGCAATTTTCAGTAATTTTTTTGATAATTTTTCGGCAGTATAACGGCTGCCGATTGGCTAGCCTCTTACACAAAAAAATACAGTTTAAAATCTCAATCGGTAAATCACCACAATTCTTGACTAATCATTATCAATAGCATTTATAAAAATTAAATGCACAATTTAAAACATGTGGCCGAATATCCTTACAGGCGGCACATGTCTCTCTTACCTGTCTCGAGTTGGCTACTGCCTCTTAAAGGTCGCGCCCGTTTTCACCTCGCTCAATTCCATCGTCTCGGTCATCGAGGAAATTTTCTGGAAATTAAATTCTAAAATTTAGAATTTTTTCCATAATTTATTAAAATAAATCACTGGAAATTAATTTCCGGAATTCTTACCGAATTTTCGTAATTTTCGAGTTTTCGAATTTCCTGGGATTTCCTGAATTCCCGAAAATTCCCTTTTCTCTCTCTTTTCTTCTTTTCCTCTTTTCTTTCTCTTTCTTTTTCTTTTCTTTTCTTTTTCCTTTCCTTTTCTTTTCTTTTTCTTTTTCTTTTTCTTTTTCTTTTCTTTCTTCCCAGCCGGACCGGTCACCTCCCTTCACCGCCGGTTCTTCTCCGGTGGTCGGTTCTCTGGCAGTTCGATGGCCCCTCAGTTGGCCGGCACCACGGCGAAGCCGAATCTGGCCTCCGTTCATCCCGAATCGACAGCACAGCGGTGGATCGACTCGGTTTTGGTTCGGTTCCTTCCGCCTCTTCGTTCTCGCTCCTCCGCCATTCACCACCTCTCTGGTGGCCTCCTACCTCTTCCTCTTCCTCCGGCGACGCTTTGGTGGCAGTGGTGATGGTCGATTTTGCTGGCACTGCCAGATCCCATTTTCCTTTTTCTTCCTGGCTTCCGTCGATTTTTGCCTCTGTTTCTTTCCGTTTTCTCCTTTCTTCGTCGGTCACCGACTTCTCCTCTATCCACAGGCGCCGTCCTCTTCTCCTCTTTCCCTCACTCGGCCGGCCGACGATGGCCGGCTTTCACTCGGGAGGCAGAATCTAGAGTCTTCTCGATTCTGTTCTTTTGTTTTTCTTCTTTTTTTTTATATCAATTATACATATACTATATTATATACTATATATTATATATCATACATATAATATATACAATATATTATACATATACTATTATTATTTTATATATAGTATTGTACTATATATATTATATAAATATACATATATATTAGGTATTAACAAAATATATATATCTAATATATATGTACTTATATACTTTAAATTAAATAACATTTATATATCTTTATATAAATATAGGAAATACAATATATAAATATACAACCTTTAATGTAAAATAATATTTACATTTCTCATATATGTGTAAATATATATATATATATATATATATAATGTTATACTTGAATACATATGTATTTATATAAAAATGCATTTATATAATTTGTAATTATATAAATATATTTCTCTTTCATTTCTCATTTTCTTATTTAATTTGGATTTCTATTTATCCAAATTAAATTTCCTCTTTTCATTATTTTTCATAATTTCTCATCTTATACTTATTTCTAATTTATATATTTTCTTCAATATTAATTTTCAATATTACTAATTTCCAAAAATGTGAAAATTTACGATTATCACACTCTCCCCACCTTAAGAAATTCAATCCTCCGAATTTAACTTAAATCAAAAGGTGGTACATGTCGTATGCTTACGACTTTTGTCCTTTAAATTAACTTTTACATAATACTGCCAGTATATTTTCAACATCAAGAGTACTTTGGACCACTACATGCTGTCTTTCATCATATATTTATACCCCCGTAAGTTCTTTCATCAAATCGGGAGTTATTCATTTATACTCTTTTCACATAAAACTCCATGCACACTATTTTTCACATCATAGCTGATCTATGCTGTTCATCATCCATGTTTCTCACTTAATACCAAGTCGGTATAATTTGGTACTATCATGTACACATGTCAATTAGTTGTATGTAATTGTCCCAGCAGCTTTCACACCTCGTGCACACGCTCTTTCAATATCATAGAACGTTTACATATTACGCTCGTATATTTACATCAGTATGGAGCGGTGCTATCAGTACACTTGGGATCTTAAAGCCTTTTGCTATTCTTTATTAGCATATGGCAACTCAGAGACTCATATCACATGTAATGCTCACTGGAACTGTACATATACATTTACACCGTTTCACACTCATATTTCGACTATGGCACTAGAGAATCTAGAATTCTGATAATGGAAAAGTGATCCTATTTAGATCTTCAACTTTAATCACTTCCATATCATTATATCTCTTTTGGACTCTATTGTCCACAATATTCATGTTCATATTTATTCTATTAAGGCTGTATCTCATTGCAGAATTTACTATTTATCATCTCTTACAGTCATAGATCATGAGACAATCATGTTCTCTTCATGTAGTATGGTCCTTACATCTCTTTTCATAATTTAGATTCTACAATTGAATCCCCCAATCATCCATTTAGTCATCACATTATCTATATAGTTCCACCATTTCTATCATGTCAGGGTGGTTATATGTACAAACATTTCCCATTTATATACTGGCAGTAAACATATCAATTATCTTACTCCTTATCATTAATTTCGCTTATCAAATTTGGCTTGATTTTACATCTTGCCACTGTCATGTGATACCCAACACGAGTCACTTTTCAGTGTTAATTTCGGGAACTATTTCATGTTCCCTACTCATCATGCAACTTATCTCCTTATTTCATTTTCATATTTTCACTCTCATCATCTTAGTCGGTTTTCTCAAGTGGTATGGTATTCTACTGTTAAAATCTTTTAACATTTTACATAACATCTTCTCTTCCCACTTATTCGTTTACCGACTTTAGTTTCTTTAGTTATATCTCATTAGTAGAGTAGCTAGTCCCATAACTCTTTTATATATTGGCAGTAGTATCTAGCTAGACTTATTAATTCCGTATCTCAATCCTTATCTCTCTATCATAGACAGATTCACTGTCATTTTGTCATTTCGAGATCATATATCTCAGAAAGAGATATTGTCTAGCCAAGTCTCTTATTTGCCAAACTAAACACAAGTCCACAATCTTTGAGACTTTGAAGAGTTATACCACAATGCTGCTCATGTTCCATTCGTATCTTTAACTATTTCGATATCTCATCACTTTATTCTTATTTGGATGCCTCATTCTTTAGGCTTATAGACCTCCATAAGGTAATTCATTAACTTTGCAAAACCTCAATAAGCACTCGTACAGTCCATGTCGAGTTCAAATCATTATTTCATGGACCTCAATTTCCAATCTTTTATCTAATGACGCTTTATACTGAGGCTAGTCTTATTAACTCCTCATGTATCTTTGGTCAAATCAATAAAGCGTCCATTTTCATGTAGATGAATACTTGTTCTTCACAAGAACTTTATTAAATAGTAAGAATTTACTATATCACTTTAATTCATCTATGTATCAAGGTCATCTATGCTTCTCTCATTTATACTTATAGAAATAACTTCATTATCATCAATTTATGTTACCTGTGTGATAACCGCAAATTTTCTATTTTTGAAAATTAATATTTAAGAAAATAGATAAGAGGAAATAAATAAATTAAAGTAAATAAATAAAATTTATCTACGGGATGGGAATATCGTTGAAATTCCCGAATTGATGAAGTGAAGAAGTGGAGAAAATTAATTTGGACAAAATTGAGGAAATTTAATTTGGATCAATGGAAAGCCAAATTAAATAAGAAAAGGAGAAAAGAATATAAAATATATTTATATAATTATATATTATATAAATTTATTTTTATACAAATACATATGTATTGAAATACTATATAGTATATATTAATATACATTAGTATATATATGTATATATACTATTTAGTACATTTAAATAATACATATGTATATAAATATGATATGTTATGTATATATATAAATATATACATATATAAGAAAAGTAAATATTATTTACTATCAAAACTTGTATATATACGTATATATATTATAATACAATATATATAAATACATATATATATGAAATATATATTAATTCAAATAAAAATTTATATATATGTATTTTGTGTATAAAATATATATGTTAAAGTATTATGTTTATATATGGTATATATAAATATAATATAGGATAATTAAAATAAAAAAAATGGAAGAAACAGAATCGGGAACTCCTGATTCTGCCTTCCGCGTCGAAGCCGAGAGGAAGAAGAAAAGGAGGCAAAGCCACCGGCGACGTGAGGGAAGGTGGCCGGCGATGGAAAGAAGAGAAGAAATGGAAAGAAAACGAAACAGAAACCGGCGAAAAAAGCGAAGAGGAAAAAGGAAGGAAACAGCGGTGCCGGCCAGTCCAGGCACTGCCACCCTAACGTCGACCTCGGCGGAGGCGAGAGGAAGGTGGAGAAGCCACCGGTGGTGAAGGAAAACGGCGGAGGAAGGACGAACGGAGGAGGAGAAGATGCCGACCTAAACCGAGTAGATCCGCCGCCGTGCCGCCGATCCAGGTTGAACGGAGACCACCAGCAGGTTCGCCGTGCCGTCGGCCAGCTGTGGAGCCACCAAACAGTCGGAAAACCGACCGCCGGCGAGGAACTGACGATGAGGGGATCTGACTGGTCTGAACCGGTTCGGCCAAGAAAAGGAAAAGAGGAAAAAGAGAAAAGAAAAAGGAAAAAGAAAAAGAAAAGAAAGAAAAGAAGAGAAAAAGAAAGAAAAGAAAAGAAAAGAAAAGAAAGAAAGAAAAGAAAAGAGAAAAAAGAGAAACTTTCGGCATTCAAGAATTTCGGAAATTACAGGAGATCCCGAGAATTCGGAAACCCAGGAATTACGGGAATCGGTAAGAAATCCCGAGAAGTGTTAAATTATTTAAATAATTTATTTATTTAAATAATTATGGAAAAATTCTAAATTTTAGAATTTAATTTCCAGAAAATTCCCTCGATAACCGAGCCGATGGAATCGGGTGAAGTGAACATGGGCGTGACCTTCGAGAGGCAGTCACCGACCCGAAACAGGTAAGGGATGCATGTGCAGCACTGTAAGGATATTCAGTCTGCATGTTTTAATTTTGAAATATTTTATGGAAATAATTTATGAAAATTATTATGAAAATTGATTGGTTGGAAAACTGTGGTGAAGTGCCGGTTGAAATTATAAATTGTATTTTCTGTGCAGGAGGCTAGCCAATCGGCAGCCATTATACTGCCAAAAAATTATAGAAAGTTATCGAAAATTTCTAGAAAATTTATAAAATCATAATAAATGATTTTATTTCACAAGAAACGATTTCCAACCACGAAAATAGAGAAAATGATTATTTTTCATAAAACATGAATATAACGAAATTCATTTTAAAATATTCATGTTTTCGAAATTGGTGATAATGAGATCACCGAAAATCCTCTCGATATATGAATTATATGTGATATGAAATGGAAAATGAAAAAGGGATAAAGAGAATATTTTATGAAAGTTTTCTAAATATCTCTCGATATATGAATTATACGTAATATGAAATGAAAGATGAAAAAGGGATAAAGTGAATATTTTATAAATATTTTCTTAAATATTCACTTGATTTATTATATAACTTTTATGCTTTTAATTATGAAATTATTATTTTTATAAATTCCATAAAGGTTTTTAGATGATGAAAAATATGGTTTTGAGACTAGTTGGCATCCTATCATGCTGATATGTTATATGTGACATGTAATATGTAATATGTGATATGTGATATGTAGTCCTAGTCGACACCTGATCAGTGATCTGCCAAGGAAAATTATAGACTATGGCCATAGATCTGACATGATGATTTTATACCCTTCGGGGTCTATAGCATGATATGAGTAACAACCCAGTGGACAGGCTGGGCATGTATGCCTCAGTCTCCATATATGATATGTTTTAAATGAAAATGTTTTACATGATATGTGATATGTGAAATGTAAATGTTTTACATGATATGTGATATGTAAAATGAAATGATTTATAGCATTTTTATAAAATGCTTATTTCAGTACTGATTTTAGTACTACGAGATGATTTTCAAATGATATGTAATATGAACAAGTGATATGGTTCAGAAGGAAAAAAGGAGAAAATTAAATCTAATATTCTTATTTTAATTTTTAAATTGAATATTAGATTTAAATGATTTAAATGTTATAAAAAAAAGGGTTTAATAGCTTATTTTGCTATTTTAAAGTACTGTACTGATTATGATTGTACAGTAAAATATGAAAAGAGTTTAAATGAGAATGATGATGATTTAACTAATATTCTTTTCAAAGAATATATGAATATTAATTACTTTATTTAAATGATTTATTTTATAAAAGCATTATTTTGAAAAGAATATGGAAATGATATGAAATGAAAAGGTAAAAGAATATAAATTTCAAACGAAAAGAAATTTATTACTCTCTACAGTTGCTTCTAGGTTCCGGGATAAGATAGGTATTTCAAAATACCTCCCTTACTCCATCAGGATCCCTAGCCGACTGTAGTATCTTTCCTACATGCGAGCCTAGAGCCCATAGGAAAAATGAAAAAGATTTTCAGCATATAGGAAGCTGAATATCAAGTATGCATATAATTCTCTTACTGAGCCATGGTTTGCTCACCCCTTAATATTAACATTTCAGGTTTTTCGAGGACTAAGAGATTTGACATACGAGCATCTCGGCTGCGCATTTGGGGACGATGCGACAGCTTGATTTATTACATAAGGTACGATCATTTATTTTCTGTATTTAGACTTATCTATAGTACTACTTCCTTATGAATTAAGATAGGGGATGTAATTCATATTATAATTTAATATGAAATTGTGTATATGTAAAAGAAAAGTAATGCATCGCAGACAGCCCAACCATATAAGATGTATAGAATAAGATGAAAAATAGGGTCACGGGTTGTGACAAATTTAATGGTATCAGAGTAGGGTTGGCCTGATGTCTGTCGATACTTTAGAAAGAAAATGTGTTGAAAAGGTTAACATCCCCTGTAGTACTGTGTAGTCTAAATACATAAAGAAAATAAATGATTGCAAATTGAATTAAGTGTTTAGAAGGGGGTGAGAATTATGAACTAATGATGTCAGAAAGGGAAAACGGCTCAGGAATGTTACCTGAACTGGTGATCTTATGATCTAAATGAAAGTCGGTTCGGTAAGGAACAGAAATGGACTCGGTGAGGGCCCCATCAGTACTTTTCTGTTCGGATCGAACTGAGACCTGAAAGTGATGATATAAAGGAGGGGAAAGAAATATCATCGTTAAATAGACCTTAAGATCACCGATTGAAGGTATTTGGAGGAGAGAGAAAAAAATGACCAAAATACCCCTACCCTCAAAATTTTACCGGGAGTCAAAATAGATCACCAGAAGTTGGAATTGACCGATTTGACAGAGAAATTGATGATGTAAAGCTGCATTTCAGGCAAAATAATCTAATTATGGATTCTATTGGATTTCTCTGTCGAAATCGAAAAAGATTTTAAACTGCTGATATTGGTATGAGAAAGGGGTACTATCAGCAAATAGATAATAAGATCACTGATTTAAATGTATATTGAGGAGAAAGAAATAAATGTGGAAATGACGAAAATGCAACTATGTGGGATTATGGTTTGAATAGTGATAAAATCAAGTCGATTTTGAATATATTGATAGTAATGGAGTTATTAATGGTATAAGGACACAATATGGGTATAACGATCCCGATTATAAATTTCATTGTACTTAGGTTACCAACATGACCCGAATGGTTATAGGGAAGTCGTAGGATGAGCGACTTAGTTATTGATTTTTTAAGGGTCTAAATTAAAAGTGTATTGATGGAATATTATTACGGGATCATGGGATATAATGAAAAGTAATATGATTACAAATGATGAATAAGAAAGAGATTAGTACAGAGGATGTAATCCATAGTAGTACGATTAATTTCGATTCTATACTGTTATTCTAGTTTCTGAAGTATTTAATAGATAATTATAAAACCGAAATATTTTGAAATATGTTTTACGGGATAATGTACTCTATGGAGTATATGAATTGGAGAATATGCATAAGAACAGTAAGTGATGATAAGAGATGAGGAAGACAGCAGCTAACCTGAATTATTAAAGGAAAATGATTGTAAAAATAAATTACAGAAATAATAAATCGGTTAGCTGTGAAAGGAGTTAATTAAATAATTGCACTTAATACAGCATTGTAAATTAAGAGGATTGATATGCTGTGGAGTACGAGAAATAAGCAAATCAAGGCGGAGCAAATGTTAAAATGATTTAAATATTAAATATCTTTGCTTGAGTGAAATGATAGGACACAAAGATGAATGTGCAAAATGATGAGAGATGAATGATTAAAGAAAGCATCGGAGGAGAGTCCTGATGAATTTTCAGAGTTATATAGATTGGAGAAATCAAACTAACGTTGACTCGATTTTAAATATGAAATTTATTCTTAAGCTTATATTGGAGAATATAGAAGAATCCGAAAAGCTTAAGAAATAACTCTGGAAAATTTGTGGATAATGAAATTCACTTGTATAAAAGAAATTGATGGAAATACAAATGATGTGATTGAGGATGAATTAAATGATGTAAAGGATGGAAATATGGAAGAGGTAAATTGAGGATGAAATATAAATGGGGAATTAGATTCCTATTTTATGATAAAGTTTTTATGAAGAACAAATAATCGGCTATATGAAGTGATGCCTTATTTGATTTAATCAGAGATGTACAAGGACCTTATAAGATCAATCTCTGTACAAGGCATCACTAGATGGAAAGTTGAAAATTGATGGTCGTAAGATGATAATGATTAGAACTCGAGATAATATTTATGAGTTCTATAGAGGTTTACAAGGTAAATAAAATACCTTATTGAGGTACATAAGACTAATGAATAAGACAATTATATAAGGATAAAGTGATGGTATACCATACAGCCTAAGGCACAAATGGAAAATGAGCAGCATAGTGGTATAACCCCACAGACTCTCAAAGACAATGGACTATATGTAAGAAGGGCAAATAGAAGATTTAGCTAGACAATATCTCTTTCTAAGATATATGATCTCGAATGACAGAGCGATGTGGATCTGTCAATGATGAAGAGATAATGATTGAGATACATAATAAACTGGGTCTAGCTAAATACTATTGCCAGTCTATGGAAGAGTTATTGGGTTAGCTGCTCTACTGACGTGATTAATAAGTAAAAGGTTAAAGCCAGGGGATGAAAAAATGTAAAGACGGTATATAAACGATTAAAAGAGGTAATAGTAGAATATGTTATCACTAAAGAAAAGTGAATGAAATGATGATGAAGGAAAAGATGAATATGTCATAAGAGGAAAGTATATGATGAAGAGGGAACACGAATATGAGGTAGTTCCCGAATTTAAAACTAAAAGTGATTTTGTGGTTATCACATGATTATGGCTAGATGTAAGATCGAGCCAAAACTAAATAGAGGAAAAGTAATCATACTCAAAGGAGTAAAGAAATGATTTGCATTTTACTGCCAGTAATGTAAATGGAAAATGATATATATATACTACCACCTCAAAATAATGAAAATAGTGGATTTGTATGGATAATAAGGTGATTAAATTGATAATTATAGATTTAATGATGAAGTTAAATAATGAGAAGATCAAATTATAATTTGATTATGTCGTTATGGAATCTAAATTATCAAAAGAGTATAATTTCAAGTATATTCTAAGATTAAAGTGATAATGAATATACCATAAGAATAAAAGAGGTAATAAGAATATTACATGGAAAGACGATATGGAGAGAAAATGATTATCTCTTGATGAAATTATGGTAAAAGATGGTGAATGGTAAAGTCTGCAAATGAACTGCAGCAATTGGATGAAATATATATGAAATGAAAATTGTGGATAAGGAAGAATCTAAAAGAGATATGATAATGTGAAAATGATTATAGACTGATAGTATAATGAAATCACTTTTTCATTATCAAACTCTTAGATTCTTTAGTGCCATAGTCGAAATATAATTATAAAAGATGATGAGAAGGTAAGTGAAATTCCAGTGAGCAATATATGTGATTGGAATCTCTGAGTAGCTATATGTTATGGGAAATAGCAAAAGGCCCTGAGATTCCAAATTTATAGACAGCATCGCTCCGTACATGATGTAAATATCTGAGCGTAGAATGGAAACGCTCGATAATATGTTGAGAGAGCGGATGCATGAGATGTGAAAGCTAATGTACAATTACATACTACTAAATACAGTGTGTAAATGATAATTATCGAAATGTATCGACTTGGCACCAAATAAGAAAGATGGATGATGAAACAATATGAATAATATGTGATATGAAAAGGAGTGCAAATGGATAACTCCCAATCGATAAGAAAGTTAAGGGAGTATAAATATATGATGAAAGATGATATGTAATGATATGTAAGGTGATTATGATGTTAAAGGTATACTGGCAGTATAATTTAAAGGATGATCTAAAGGTCAAGAATGATAAATATACAAGACGATAAGTATTCAAGATGCTACCACCTTATGAATTAAGTTAAATTCGGAGGACCGAATTTCTTAAGGTGGGGAGAATGTGATAACCACAAATTTTCTATTTTTAGAAATTAATATTTAAGAAAATAGATAAGAGGAAATAAATAAATTAAAGTAAATAAATAAAATTTATCTACGGGATTGGAATATCGTTGAAATTTCCGAATTGATGAAGTGAAGAAGTGGAGAAAATTAATTTGGATAAAATTGAGGAAATTTAATTTGGATCAATGGAAATCCAAATTAAATAAGAAAAGGAGAAAAGAATATAAAATATATTTATATAATTATATATTATATAAATGTATTTTTATACAAATACATATGTATTGAAATACTATATAGTATATATTAATATACATTAGTATATATATGTATATATACTATTTAGTATATTTAAATAATACATATGTATATAAATATGATATTTTATGTATATATATAAATATATACATATATAAGAAATGTAAATATTATTTACTATCAAAACTTGTATATATACGTATATATATTGTAATACAATATATATATAAATACATATATGTATGAAATATATATGTATTTATATATATATTAATTCAAATAAAAATTTATATATATATATATATGTATTTTGTGTATAAAATATATATATGTTAAAGAATTATGTTTATATATGGTATATATAAATATAATATAGGATAATTAAAATAAAAAAAAAGGACGAAACAGAATCGGGAACTCCCGATTTTGCCTTCCGCGTCGAAGCCGGCCACCGTCGGCCGGCCAAGAGAGGAAGAAGAAAAGGAGGCGAAGCCACCGGTGACGTGAGGGAAGGTGGCCGGCGACGGAAAGAAGAGAAGAAACGGAAAGAAAACGAAACAGAAACCGGCGAAAAAAGCGAAGAGGAAAGAGGAAGGAAACGGCGGTGCCGGCCAGTCCAGGCACTGCCACCCTAACGTCGACCCTGGCGGAGGCGAGAGGAAGGTGGAGAAGCCACCGGCGGTGAAGGAAAACGGTGGAGGAAGGACGAACAGAGGAGGAGAAGATGCTGACCTAAACCAAGTAGATCCGCCGCCGTGCCGTCGATCCAGGTTGAACGGAGACCACTAGCAGGTTCACCGTGTCGTCGACCAGCTGTGGAGCCACCAAACTACCGGAGAACCGGTCACCGGCAAGGAACCGGCGATGAGGGGATCTGACCAGTCTGAACTGGTCCGGCCAGGAAAAGGAAAAGAGGAAAAAGAGAAAAGAAAAAGGAAAAAGAAAAAGAAAAGAAAGAAAAGAAGAGAAAAAGAAAGAAAAGAAAAGAAAAGAAAGAAAGAAAAGAAAAGAGAAAAAAGAGAAATTTTCGGCATTCGAGAATTTCGGAAATTACGGGAGATCCCGAGAATTCGAAAACCCGAGAATTAAGGGAATCGGTAAGAAATCCCGAGAAGTGTTAAATTATTTAAATAATTTATTTAAATAATTATGGAAAAATTCTAAATTTTAGAATTTAATTTCCAAAAAATTCCCTCGATAACCGAGCCGATGGAATCGGGCGAGGTGAACACGGGCGCAACCTTCGAGAGGTAGTCGCCGACCCGAAACAGGTAAGGGATGCATGTGCAGCACTGTAAGGATATTCAGTATGCATGTTTTAATTTCGAAATATTTTATGGAAATAATTTATGAAAATTATTATGAAAATTGATTGGTTGGAAAATTGTGGTGAAGTGCATGTTGAAATTATAAACTGTATTTTCCGTGTAGAAGGCTAGTCAATCGGCAGCCGTTATACTGCCGAAAAATTATCAAAAGTTATCGAAAATTTCTAAAAAATTTATAAAATCATAATAAATGATTTTATATCACAAGAAATGATTTCCAACCACGAAAATAGAGAAAATGATTATTTTTCATAAAACATGAATATAACGAAATTCATTTTAAAATATTCATGTTTTCGAAATTGGTGATAATGAGATCACCGAAAATCCTCTCGATATATGAATTATTGTGATATGAAATGGAAAATGAAAAAGGGATAAAGAGAATATTTTATGAAAGTTTTCTAAATATTCTCTCGATATATGAATTATACGTAATATGAAATGAAAGATGAAAAAGGGATAAAGTGAATATTTTATAAATATTTTCTTAAATATTCGCTTGATTTATTATATATTCTTTATGCTTTTAATTATGAAATTATTATTTTTATAAATTCCATAAAGGTTTTTAGATGATGAAAAATACGGTTTTGAGACTAGTTGGCATCCTATCATGCTGATATGTGATATGTAACATGTAATATGTAATATGTGATATGTGATATGTGATATGTAGTCCCGGCCGCTACCTGATCAGTGATCCGCAGAGGACAATTATAGACTATGGCCATAGATCTGACATGATGATTTTATACCCTTCGGGGTCTATAGCATGATATGAGTAACGACCCAGTGGACGGGCTGGGCGTGTGTGGCTCAGTCTCCATATATGATATGTTTTAAATGAAAATGTTTTACATGATATGTGATATGTGAAATGTAAATGTTTTACATGATATATGTGATATGTAAAATGAAATGATTTATAGCATTTTTATAAAATGCTTATTTCAATACTGATTTTAGTACTACGAGATGATTTTCAAATGATATGTAATATGAACATGTGATATGGTTCAGAAGGAAAAAAGGAGGAAATTAAATCTAATATTCTTATTTTAATTTTTAAATTGAATATTAGATTTAAATGATTTATATGTTATAAAAAAGGGTTTAATAGCTTATTTTGCTATTTTAAAGTACTGTACTGATTATGATTGTACAGTAAAATATGGAAAGAGTTTAAATGGGAATGATGATGATTTAACTAATATTCTTTTCAAAGAATATATGAATATTAGTTACTTTATTTAAATGCTTTATTTTATAAAAACATTATTTTGAAAAGAATATGGAAATGATATGAAATGAAAAGGTAAAAGGATATAAATTTCAAACGAAAAGAAATTTATTACTCTCTACAGTTGCTTCTAGGTTCCGGGATAAGATAGGCATTTCAAAATACCTCCCTTACTCCATCTGGATCCCTAGTCGACTGTAGTATCTTTCCTACATGTGAGCCTAGAGCCCATAGGAAAAATGATTCAGCATATAGGAAGCTGAATATCAAGTATGCATATAATTCTCTTATTAAGCCGTGGTTTGCTTACCCCTTAATATTAACATTTCATGTTTTTCGAGGACTAAGAGATTTGACATACGAGCATCTTGGCTGCGTATTTGGGGACGATGCGACAGCTTGATTTATTACATAAGGTACGATCATTTATTTTCTGTATTTAGACTTATCTACAGTACTGCTTCCTTATGAATTAAGATAAGGGATGTAATTCATATTATAATTTAATATGAAATTGTGTTTATGTAAAAGAAAAGTAAAGTATCGCAGACAGCCTAACCATATAAGATGTATAGAATAAGATGAAAAATAGGGTCACGGGCTGTGACAATATGTATTTCCAGAAATCACATCTTTACAAGTGAATTTCATTATTCACACATTTTCCAGAGTTATTTTCTTAAGCTTTTCGGATTCTTTCTATATTCTCCGATATAAGCTTAGAATTAAATTTCATATCCAAAATTGAGTCAATGTTAGCTCGATTTTTCCAATCTATATAATTCTGAAAATCTTATCGGGAATTACATTTGATACTTTCTTTAATCACACATCTCTTTTATCATTTCGGACATTTCATTCTCATGTCCTGTCATATTCACTCTATATCCTCAAGGCAGAGACATTTACTATTCAAATCATTTTAATTTATACTCTACCTTGATGTCATTGTTTACTCATACTTTACAGCATTACGAATCTCATTCTAGTAAGCTGTATCGAGTACCACAGTTGTCAATACATTTTACAGCTAACCAATTCAATTCAGTTATTCACTTTAAGATCAAGTTCATTTAATAAAATCAGGTTTAATTCCCTTGAGTATGTTATCCACGAGGTTTGAACCCTAATACCCTTACGTACCTAGTTCCTTACACTCGTATTACCATTGAATTAATTGTAAGAGTCCCGCCCGTTTCGTATCGGCCGTCGGCAAGCATCCCTTAGGCGATCCTTTCGCCCCAGGTTAACCCTTACAAGTGAGTCGACGATCACATAGTTCACCTGCACCTCACAACACATGATCCACTACGGGTCGCCCATCACAGTTCTATCTCAAGGGTCTTGAAGAACTTAGGTTAGCTGTCATCTTCTTCTGTTTATCACTTTACTATTCTTGTGCATATTTTCCAATTTACAGTACTCCATACAGTACATCAATTTGAAAGGCGTATCTCCAATTGCTCCGACTCTATAAATAAAAATTCGTTTAGTACCTCTAAAACAGTATAAATGTATAGAACCATAATTAACAGTACTGTTATTGATTTCATTATCCGTACTATTCACCTTCTCAGTCAATTTTTGTATTCATTTAACTTTTCGCAACATCTAACGATCCTTTAATAAACATTCAATTTAATACTCTCTTAATTCAGGCCCTTACAGTCAATAACTAGGCTAATTATCTTGTGACATTCCACTACACTCTTTGGATCGCATCATATAAGGCCCCGGCTTGTCCGCCGTTCGCCTGTACACATCTGTACTGTCCTCTTTGAGAATGCCCAGCCCGTTCACTGGGTCACCTCTCAAGGTTCTGTCATGAGGCCTAACCCGTTCACTAGGTCACTCACAGTTCGCGTCCGTAATCTAAGTGTCAATGGAATCAGTAATAGGGATCGTTATATTCATATGACATTCTCTATGCCATTAATAACTCTATTACTCATAATGGATTCAAGATCGACTTGGTTTATCACTATTCAGAACTTCGCCCAACATAAGGGCATTTTCGTCATTTCGACATTTATTTCTTTCTCCTCAGTATACATTTAAACCAAGGATCTCATTATCTATGTACTAATATTATCCTTTCTTATACTTATATCAGCAATTTAGTTCAATTTCGATAGAAAAGTTCACTAAAATCCATAATTGGATTATCTTGCTTGTAATACAGCTTTATATCATCAATTTCTCTGTCGAGTCAATCAATTCCAACTTTTGTTAGTCTATTCTGACTCCCGGTAAAATTTTGGAGGCAGGGGTATTTTGATCATTTTTGGCCAAAAATTTTCTCTCTCTTCAAAATACCTTCAATCAGTGATCTTAAAGTCTATCTAATGATGATATTTCATTCTCCTCCTTTATATCATCACTTTCAGGTCTTAGTTCGATCCGGACAGAAAGTACTAGTGGGGCCCTCATCGAGTCCTTTCGGTTCCTTACCGAACAGGCCTTTATTTAGATTATAAGAATCACCAATTTTTCGGTAATTTTTGAGCTTATTTTTCTCTTTAACATTCTAAATTTTCAATTCTCACTCCCTTTAAATAAATTTACTCAATTGACAATCATTTATTTTCTCTATGTATTTAGACTACACGTACTACCGGGGATGTTTAACATTTTTGACATGTTTTCTTTTCAAAAAGTATCAACAGACATCAGGCCAACCATGCTCTGATACTATTAAATCTGTGATCATATTTTTCACGTTATTCTACACAACTTATCTGGTTGGGCTGTCTGTGATACTTCACTTTTTCATTAAATGTTAACCAATTTACTTAGACTTGATGTACAGTACGATATAGTACTTTGTATTAGTACCGGAGATGTGGACATAATAGTATTGTTGAAAATTTGAATTAATGTATAGTTTGTAAAGAAAGTTTCCTAAGTGATATGTCTATAAAAATCAAATGAATGAACTGATATGGAAATGAAACGGAAATGATAAAGGAAGATTACTGGAACATAGTAAAGTAAGAAAAAGAAAGAGAATGATGACATGACAAAGAGCCTAACCAAATGAATCGAAAAAGAAAAAGTTTGCCTTAATTTTAGGAAATCGGGACGTCATAGATGTATAGACAAATATAGCTGTATACATATGTATAATGATTTTGATGGACTTTGAGTCGATGATTAGAAATGTGGAAATTGAATTCATTGTGATTCTGTGAATGAGGTTTGGCTATGACATGCACATTGTATGGTATTGTGATCTCAGTTAGTGACGTATGCCTTTAGTAATATGTGAATGTTATTGAAATTATTGTGAATTATTGCTTAAGTATATTTAAATATTCATGAGATACTAAGAACAACCATAATGATGGTGGGGGGTTTTAGCATTGATATTGTGGTGTGAAAATGATAGACATGATATCATGATATTTTGAATTGATGTGAATGGACTTAGTACCTCAAAAATGTGGTCAATATAATATCAATTGATGATATAAGGTTTCATGAAGTAGGTTGCATCTGCATAATGCTTGCCCATATCATGTTGTTTTGACTCATGTCTTCCCTCATGGTTTTAAGGCAGGCATAACATGTGATTTGACCTTTAAAATACACATATAGTCTTAAAAGAAAAAGTATTGTTTTTCAATGAGATGTATCAAAATCTTTAAGAAAGTGTGAATATTTGAAATGTCTAGGTAGCCACCTATTGTGTAAGTTGTCTTAAAGGATTTAAAAAGGAATTTTAAAAAAGAGATTTTGATTTTGAGACAATAAGCTCCCTATTACTCATGCTTGTGTGGCATATGCTTTTGTAGCATAGAGTATATATATTTCAAGTAGGTTCTACCTGTGTGGCATGGAACCTCATTTATATATACGTGATATGTACATAATTGCCTGATGAGAACATTCCAAGCTATTCTAACAATAGTGGCGAACACTTTCCTCAGTTCCCAGTTGATCAGTGAGATTAGGACGATCTATGATCATACCCTTAGAGGGAAACTTTCCCATTGATAGCTACAATGGGCTAGAGATGATATGATACCAAAATATAGATCCATGCCTGGTCTCTCAGTAAATGTTAAATGTTGTCTAAAGAATGGTTTATTATATATGAAATTCTAGATATGATATGTTTTTAAAGTATATGTGATATGACTATGACGAATGTGATTTAAACATGGTTTTATACCATACATGATATGATTTGAGACTGTACATATTTTGAAATGTGTTTTAAATGCAGTGATACAAGAACACTTAGTGTCGTTAGGACATGATCGAAAAAAATACTCAAAGGTTATCGATTTCCAAATTATCTAGGATATATACTTGCATGATTCATGCATTTGCATTAAAGACGATATAATCCTAACTCTATTCTTATATTGGTAACTTACTAAGCCCTGCTCATTAAACGAGATTAATTTTTCTTATAGATTGATTCAAGTTAAGAGACATGTTGGGACAGTTTTGATGATTTGATAGTATCTCGACTCTTGAAGTCCTTATTGTTGAATATTTTGGTATAGTAATATTTCTTCCCTATATGCTTTTTTTTTCGGCAATGTTTGTATAGTATTATAGGATGGGATCTAAACTAAAACAATGAATGATTGATATAATATTTTGATATTATATGATATGTATGTGGTGAATAGTTATGGATACTAGGACTGTTGAGATGATACTTAATTGATAAATATAATATGAATTCTGTGAAATATTGTTGTGTTGCGCTGCAATAATTTGCAGGTGGTTAATTAGGGAGAATCTCAAAATATAAGGGGGATGTTTTCAATCTATTTCTAAGAAACGATAAGTTATGGGCATAAAAATGACTCTTGCATATCTTAAAAACTAATTTAAATCATATTTGAATTAAAGAATAAATGGAAATAGTTTAATGACTACGCTGGCATCGAATACAAATCGAAAAAAATGAAAAGGAAAAATTTAGCCCATAAATTTGTAAAGAAAGAAAAGTGTGAGTATCAAGTACAAGTCATGGGATTTAGATCGTAACATATTTAATGGTATCAGAGAAGTATTTGTCTAGTATGTGTCAGCGTAGATAAGTTACAATGGTTTACATCCTATAGCATTGTAACATCCGATTTTTGTTAAAATACCAATTAACTTTTCCTTTTCTACTATTGGTTAGGCTGTTTGCCGATGTCGTTTTTCTTTCTTTCTTTCTTTCATATACGATAACTGTCCCTAAAAATTTCATTTAATCTAGATATAAAATAAGAACGATAACTTAAATTATAAATATATTAACTACAGAATATTCTGTATTTAATCCTGTACATATCCATGTTTCCCAGCAGTACGAGTCTACTAGTTTACATCCCCAAAACTAATTACAAAATATGAGAATTGTACAAAATATGTCTGAAATATATATTAAACTACAATATACCTTCTGTGGACAGCACTCGGGTCCCGAAGGGATACTGTATGTCCCCAAAAGCTATGCTCCTCTACGGTGAGCAGAAACTACTATAGATAGTCTGGGTGGAAAAATAAGGGAGTGAGTTTACGCTCAATAAGGAAAAACATATAAAAGAGTGGTACCATGTCACTATATGCAGTAAAATCATGAATTTAAATTTTATAAATAAAATAATGCATGCGGTTTCATGAAAACATATATCGAAAACTCATTTAAAACATATACGATTCATATACTTTTTCACTTTTCAAATCATTTAAATCAATCTGTTGTCTATCAGTAAATCGATCATTTCGTATACTGTATCATTTGAAATCAATTTATCATCTGTCTGCAAAATCAATCATATCAATAGTATTGAAATCACTATAGAAGTTAACATCCAAGAAACTCATGCACAAACTATATCCCTACAGGGACCTGTATAGGATTAGGCATACCCACATAAGGCCAGGCATCCAGCCCTAAGCCGTTCTTACCTGTAACAATGGCCATTGTTGAAGATCTATTGTGTACACTCGTCAGTGACAACTGTGATCGGAAAAGGGGAAGGTACTGGAGACTTAGCTATGGTCTCCTAGCCCTAATCATCAATATTTATGCATGAATCCACAAGGAGCTAACACTCTTATAAAAACATTTTCATATATCTTAAAATCACAGTAAATCATTTTTCATGTGAACTATTTCAATCTGTTCATAATTATGTAAACAAGTCAATACTTTATTTACTTTAAATAAATCTCATAAAACATATTATTACTATTTCAAATATTTCATTATTTGAATTATATAAAATGATTATTTATTTCCTGTCATGCTTCGAAAAATGAGATATTTTCAATAACAAAATAACAGGAGAACGGATTTTGGGATTAACTTTTTCCTTTTACTTTAACTATGGTTTGTGTAGCGAGTAGTCTTACTCTTTCAATTTTGGTTTACTATTCACCCGATCACGATTCAAGGTTGATTTCCTTAGGTCCTAGTTCATTTCATAACTTAAAATCACATAAGACTAAATTTTGACAGCATTTCCGCTTAACTACGAAAAACCCCCTGCAACATAATCCAAACAACAAAGCAAAATACTATTCATTTCCCGATATCTTTGGCCCAAAATGGCCTATCGCACTCTCATATAGTCCAATGGAATATTCAGAAAAGTTTCATAATTTTTTGATAATCTGAAGGTCATTAAAAAAATTTCTTAACCAAAATTATCATATACTTGATACTATTCACATCAACATTCAACAAACACTCATTAAATCTTGTTTTTATCTGATGTTTTGAAAGTAATCACATATTCATACTTATCAAATCTCACACTACATTACTTTACAAAATCATCAAATTCCAAGTACATATGAATAGTCAACTTATATACCGAGCTATGAACTGAGGTTTGACGTCTAGCTTGAAACGTCAAAACGAGGTACGCTTTTATCAAATGTTGCTATCTTAGCTTAACCTGTGGAGGAGAATGTAACAGTCCAGTAATACAATAATACACGTGTTTTTACACAATTTTGACTATTGGACTGTCTGCAATACTTTCCTTTCCTGTTACATTTAAACAATTTCATATGAAATTATAATATCATTTACATCCCCCATATTAATTCACAAGAAAGTAGTACTGTAGATAAGTCTAAATATAGAAAAAAATGATTGTACCTTATATTTTAGTCGAGCTGTCACATTGTCCTCTAAATGTACAGCCAAAATGGTCGGATGACGGATCTCACAATCATCGAAAATCTAAAATGTTAAAAAGAGGGAGTGAGCAATCCATGGCTCAGTAAAGGAGTTATATGCAACTCTTGATATTCAGCTATCTATATGCTAAAAAACTTTTTCATTTTTCCTAGAAGTACTCTAGGCTCATATGTAGGAAGGATACTACAGTCGGCTAGGGATCCGGATGGAGTAAGGCAAGTATTTTGAAATACCTATCTTGTCCCGGAACCTAGAAGCAACTGTAGAGAGTAATAAATTTCGTTTGAAATTTAAAAATCCTTTCCCTTTCATTTCATCTCATTTCCCTTTAATGCTTTTTGGTATTTAAAGCATTTAAATAAATTAACTAATATTTATCTATTCTTTTAGAAAAATATTAGTTTAAACCATCATTATTCTCACTTAAATTCCTTTCACATGTTACTGTACAATTCATAATTAGTACAGTACTTTAAATAGCAAAATCAACTATTTAATCATTTTCATTATAAGATATATATCGTTTAAATCTAATATTCAATTAAAATGTAAAATAAGAATATTAGATTTAAAATCTCCTCTTTCCTTTTTGGAAACATATTACATATTCATCTCAGATATAGTCTAATATTCAATTTAAAATCTTAAGAAGAATATTAGACTTATAAACTCTTTTCCCCCTTTTGATTCAGTAAACAGTATTCTGTACAGTTTCATTTCAGTAAATAGAAATCAGTAGATTCCAGTTCAGTAAACGGTAGCTTTCAATTCAGTAAACGGTACTTAGTAATTTACCAGTTCAGTAAACAGTAAACCGTAGCTTTCAGTTCGATGGACAGAAATTAGTAGCTACCAGTTCAGTAAACAGTTGTAACAGTCTAAGTGTACGTTATTACACAATATTTACTCATATTTTACACATTTTTACCGGTTGGGCTGTCTGTGATGCCTTTAACATGTGATCATTAACAGTAATAAATGGTAAACATTTATTCAGTAAATTCGGAATATAAAAATTTACTATATTCCATATATATATATATATATATATATATATTACATCCTCTGTTTCTATTTTACAAAAATGTAGTACTGTATACAAGTGTCTAAATCTATAAGAGAAGTGATTGTACCTTTAAATTTTCATTGTTCTCTTCCCATGGGGCTACTCGCGGCTATATTTACCCAAGGAAGCCATCAACTAATCCTCGTAATTAATCTGAAAAGTTTGAAAGCAAGGGGTGAGCGAACCACATGCTTAGTAAAGGAGTCGTATGCTGCTTGATATAATGAAAACTATATGCAGGAAAATATTTGTTTTACTAATGATGTACTAAGCTTAATAAAGGAAGGATACTATAGTTGGTGGGAAATCCAGATGGAGCATGGAAGGTATTTTGAAATACCTGTCATGTCCCGGAAACCGGGAGCAACTATAAAGAGTAATAATTAAATTGTTTTATTTCAAAACAATTCCCTTCTCTTTTCTCGTAATTATAAATATGGTATAAACCATTTTATTATATCACTTCAGTACACCAATTTCAAAACACGTGACAGTACAGTGATAAAGCAGTAATTACAGTAAACAGTCTTTCCAGTATAGTAGCTTATAAATATCCAAATCATTGGATAACAGTTCAGTAATTATTTTTATTTTAGAAATAATTTTCAAAGTATTCTTTCTCGATCACAATAATTTCCCTTCAGTTCAGTAAACAGTATTCCATGCAGTTCAGTTTATCAACCAGTAAACAGTAGTTTTCAGTACAATACAGTTCAGTAAACAATTGTTAGCTTTAAATTGACAAGTATTTTGAAATGACAAAACTCAAGTAAACTTAAAAATGATTTTACTACAAAAGTAAATTTGCTTTGAATGAACTCAATAATAGAAATATTTTAAACAAAGTTTTTGGATTGCGATCTCAATTGAAAAAGTCAGTAAATATTCTTAAGAAAGTGTTAGAAGGTTTTGAACTGACTTAGAATCACAAAAGCCATCAATGTGTATCAATTTGCAAGAAAATAGGTGCAGGAAGGCATTTTGGAGAAAAGGGATCGATCTTTAAATGGCAGATTACTTGGAAGAGGCCCAGAAAAGGCTAGGAATGCATTCTAGAGAAAAGGGATCGATCCCCCCAGAAAAGGGATCGATCCCTTCGCTCTAAATCTGACTCCAACGGCTAGTTTTTGAGGGTTTCAACGGGAAGATTTGCATTAAATGCTTCACCAACCGTCTCAACCGTTTGGTGGACTATAAATAGAGGCATTTATGAAGTTTGGAGGTAGAACAAGCACTCAAAAATCTTCAAGCTTCAAGAAAGAAAATCAAATCTGAAAATCTTCATTATGTAACTCCATTTGTGAGATTCTTTGTTGTTCTTCACCCATTCACTGAAAATTCTGATATTCAAAGGGGTGAGCTATCCTTGTAAGGTCTGATATTGTAAAGTGTGGGTAGTAATACAAGGGTAGAGGCTTAGAAGGAGATTTCTAAAGTATCAAGAAAAATTGTAAGAGGTCTTGCCACACCTTCAAGTGGTTTGTAAGGATTCACAAGGAAGAGCTGAATCAAAACCTTGACAAAGGGTTCAAGGAGAGAGGACATAGGTAAGAGATTGGCCGAACCTTAATAAACTTGTGTTTGCTTCTCTTTCCCTTGCTCTTTTTACTGCACTTATTTTTTTCATTGTTGTTTATTTAGTTTCAATTGTACATTAAGAGTTAAGAAAATTAGAAATAACTAGAAAAACCGATTCACCCCCCTCTCGGTAGAGCCAACAATTGGTATCAGAGCTTGGGCTCGAGATTAAGTTAGATTAACATCTATCGAGTAAAACGATCACTAATGGCTCAAACTAGTTTGTCTACACCTTTGGTAGGAGAGGGACACTCTATGGTTAGACCTCCACTCTTTAATAGTGAAAACTATGCTTATTAGAAGACTAGAACGATGCTATTTATTTAAGCCAATGATTATGAAGTATGGAGAATTATTGTTAAAGGTCTCCTTATCCCTATTAAGAAAGTATATGGGTCGGATATGCCTAAAAAAGAAGATGAGTGGGATACTAATGACATTAGAATGGCACAACTTAATGCGAAAGCAATGCACACACTATTTTGTGCATTAGGACCAAATGAATATAATCGAGTTTCACAATGTGAGAATGCTAAACAAGTTTGGGATAAAC
The DNA here is from genome assembly GCA_032173925.1 of Heritiera fomes. NCBI lineage: Eukaryota > Viridiplantae > Streptophyta > Magnoliopsida > Malvales > Malvaceae > Heritiera > Heritiera fomes. The sequence goes on along the minus strand of JAPDPM010000002.1, from coordinate 31,214,612 downwards.
TAGCTATCACACATGAGGGAACCACACAAGTCAAAGAAACAAAAGTAGGCATGCTCACTCAAGACTATGAACTATTTAGAATGAAGAATGATGAGTCAATTAGTGACATGTTTACTAGGTTTACGAACATAATAAATGGTTTTAAAGCTTTAGGGAAGACATACTCTAATGTAGAGATGGTGAAAAAGGTTCTCAATAGCTTAACTAAATCATGGGAAGCTAAAGTCACTGCTATTGAGGAATCCAAGGACCCTCATACACTCTCATTAGATGAACTTAAGGGATCCTTACTCACTTATGAGATGAAAATTAAGAGAAATCCAGATTCCCCAAAGAAAGTTGGAGTAGCACTAAAATCCACCACAATTGAGGAATCAAAAGATGATCATGATGTAAGTGGTGATGAAGAGGATTAGAAATGGCCATGTTCGCTAAGAGATTCAATAAATTCATGAGGATGAGAGCTAGTGGAAACTCTTGGAAACCCCCTAGGATAGAGTTAAATAGAGGTGAAACTAGTAGGAAAGAAAAGGACCAAATTATTTGTTATGAATGCAAAAAACCTAATCATATTAAATTTGATTGTCCTTTGTATAGAAAGCAAAATGAGAAGAAACAAAAGAAGAAGGCAATGGTGGCTACTTGGAGTGATAGTGACTGCTCCGATTAAGAGAATGTGGAAGATGAAGTAGCCAACCTTTGTTTCATGTCTTTTAAAGATGAGAAGGTAACTTCTAACTTGTTAGATACTAATGAATACACTTTTGATGAATTGCAAGATGCATTTGATGAGTTAGCCAATGAATTTGAATGCATGAATTGGAAATATAAGAAAATGATCTCTAAGTTGAAAAAGGAATATGAAATGCTTGTGAATGTTAAATTAGAATGTGAGAAGAAATTAGAAAATGCTAATCTAGAAATCGAAGAATTAAATAAGAAGAACACTAATTTGCAAAACTCCTTTTCTAGATTTTACATGGGTCAACAAAAACTTGATCAAATGCTAGAGACTCAAAGAGCATTCTTTGATAGAGAAGGGTTAGGCTATAATGCATCTAACAAAGAGACTCATCTTAAAAACTTCCTAGTTAAAGATAGAAAATTTGTTTTGTGCACATTGTGTAATAAACTAGGACACTCTTCACAAGCATGCACCTCTAGGAAGACCATGATTAGAGGAAAAATGGCTGTCAAAATTTGGGTACCTAAACATGTTTTAAATTCAAGTGATGAGTCATTAAAGATGAAATGGATCCCTAAAGGATCTAAAATTATAAGTACTAACTCTCAAGGACCCAAGAAAATTTAGGTACCTAAGATGAAAGCTTGATGTGTTTGTAGGAGGAAGAGTATTGCTACAAGGTTAAGTCCAAGGAACATTGGTACCTTGATAGTGGATGCTCAAGACGCATGACGGGTGATAAGAGCCAATTCAAGCTCCTAAAGCATAAAAGTGGTGGAGAAGTCACATTTGGAGACAACTCCAAAGGACAAATTGAAGGAATTGGCTCAATTGGTAACTCTTCTTCAACTATTGAGAATGTGTTGTATGTTAGAGGCTTAAAGCATAATTTGCTTAGTATTAGTCAATTGTGTGATAAGGGATTTAAAGTTGTGTTTGATGATTTGTGTTGCAATGTTGTTAATGCCAAAACTAATCAAATTGTCTTTATTGGACATAGACAAGAAAATATTTATATTATGGATTTAAATGAACTTAATAGCAAAAATGTATGCTTTATGGCCACTAGAGAAGATGAACCTTGGTTATGGCATAGAAGACTAGGCCATGCTAGCATGCATGTTTTGTCTAAGTTAGCCAAAAGAGATCTAGTAGTAGGATTACCTAAGCTTCAATTTGAAAATGATAAAGTTTGTGAGGCATGTGTAAGAGGAAAACACAAAAGAATTTCATTTAAACCTAAGAAGTGTGTCACTACCTCTAGATCACTTCAACTTCTTCACTTAGATCTCTTTGGACCAACTAGGACAACTAGTTTAGGAGGTAAACACTATGGATTTGTGATAGTTGATGATTACACTAGGTTTACTTGGGTGTTCTTTTTTAGTGTTAAAAATGAGGCTTAAGATAAATTCATTGTTTTCTCAAAACTTGTTCAAAATGAAAAAAGTTACTTTATTTCGAGTATTAGGAGTGACCATGGAAAAGAATTTGAAAATCTTGGTTTTGATACATTTTGCAATGAAAATGGCATTAGCCATAATTTTTCAGCTCTTAGAACTCCCCAACAAAATGGGGTAGTTGAAAGGAGAAATAGAACCTTAGAAGAAATGGCTAGAACCATGCTTTGTGAAAATAACTTACCTAAATATTTTTAGGCTGAAGCAGTAAATACTTCTTGCTATGTCATAAATAGAGCTATGGTAAGGCCTATTTTAAAGAAAACTCCCTATGAGCTTTATAAAGGAAAAAGGCCTAACATAAGTTATTTTCACCCATTTGGATGTAAATGTTTTGTTTTGAACAATGGTAAAGATAACCTAGGAAAATTTGATGCTAAAAGTGATGAAGGAATTTTTCTTGGCTATTCTTTAAATTCTAAGGCTTATAGAGTTTTCAATAAAAGAACACTTGTAGTAGAAGAATCAATACCTGTAATCTTTGATGAATCAAATATCACTAGTGGAACCAATCTTGATGATGAAGTAGAGGTCTTTGATGAACCTATAGTTGATCCATCTCAAGATAAGGATGTTAGGGAACAATTAGAAGATCTTAATATTAACAAAAATGAAGAGTCCATGGAACAAGAAATAATTGAGAAAGAATCTAGGTGTCCTAAAGAACTTGGATATGTGAAAGATAATGATATTGTTGGAGATCCAACCATTGGAGTTACGACTAGGTCAACCTATAGAAACATATGTCAACATGTAGCCTTTGTGTCACAATTTGAGCCAAAGAAAGTGGATGAAGCCTTGAAAGATGAAAATTGGATTATGGTCATCCAAGAGGAATTAAATCAATTTGAGAGAAGCAAAGTGTGGACATTAGTGGAAAGACCTAAAGATTATCCCATCATTGGAACCAAATGGATATTCAAGAATAAGATGGATGAAAATAGCATTATTATTAAAAAAAAGGCTAGGTTAGTGGCTCAAGGATATAGACAAGAAGAAGGGATAGACTATGATGAAACCTATGCTCCAGTAGCTAGATTAGAAGCCATTAGGATGCTACTTGCTTTTGCATGCTGTAAGGATTTTAAGTTATATCAAATGGATGTAAAGAGTGCCTTTTTAAATGGTTTCATAAATGAAGAGGTTTATGTTGAACAACCTCCCGGTTTTGAAAATTCAAAATTTCCTAACCATGTCTTCAAACTTTCAAAAGCCTTATATGGATTAAAACAAGCTCCTAGAGATTGGTATGAAAGACTTTCAAAGTTTTTAATCGAAAAAGGTTTTACAAGAGGAAAGGTAGACACAACTTTGTTTATTCAATCTAAGGGTCATGACTTATTAATAGTTCAAATTTATGTGGATGATATCATTTTTGGATCTACAAATGAGTCATTGTGTAAAGATTTCTCAAAATTAATGCAAGCTGAATTTGAAATGAGTATGATGGGAGAGTTAACCTTCTTTCTAGGACTTCAAGTTAAACAATGCAAAGAAGGTATTTTCATAAATCAAGCTAAGTACACTAAAGATTTACTCAAAAGATTTGGAATGGATGAGTCTAAACCTTGCTCTACACCAATGAGCACAAATATCAAGCTTGATGAGATATTGGCAGGAATGCAACTCAAGTAAGGAATTAAGATAAAAAAAAAAAATTTAGCCCAAAACTTCCACGTTTCCGGGGTGTGACACTCCCCCTTACCAGTGTTACGTAACCGAGCTTCTCGATTGCGCCTACCGAAATCTGAAATTCTCGACTGCACAAAATAATTTCACCAACTCATTAGCTTAATTTTCCTTTTATTTTAAGCAATGAGATATATTAAAATATAAATATAAGTAAGTCTCGTAGTTAAAATGGCTATTTTTCATGCCATTTTCTCTTTCTTATTCCTCTATGGCTGAATGACCTTTATTTACTTAAAGATCATTGTTTCATTTTTAGTTAATGCACAATATAAATGTGCTACCTTCTTCCTTGACATTTTTCATCATTTAAGAAATAAAATTTAATATTTTATTTCCTTTATTTCTTTCACAATTGGCAGCATAATACTCATCTTGTGTATAAATTTTTTCTAGTCAAGGTTATGGTTTTATTCTTTTTCTTATCTCAAGCCTTCATATTTGACTTTTTTTACCTTGACTAATTAACACAATTCTAGCTATTTATTTCTCCCTCTTACACGCCACACTCAACCATTTTCATCTTTCTCTCTAAGTTTCACGCCACTTAGCCACTATTGTTGACTATATATTCCTAAAGTCATTTTCTCACAACTTAGTCTTCCTTCTTTTCTTTCTCTTCTTTTTCTTAGCTTATTTCCCATTTGTCTTATTCTTCAACCAATACAAAAATCCCATGTTAACTTTAATTGTTTTTTTTGCCATTAATCATCTTTCACATTGCATTAAAATGGGTTCAGCCATGCATCACACGACAGCAATTTGCGTGAATTGCTGCACGTTTCTTGTTTATTTTGCCTCTTTTAAGGCCTAATTCATCCAATTACCTTCAGCCAACTTCATCTATTATTATTTCCAAATTTTATAGTACAAAACCCAAATAAAATTTGGCATTTAACCATGTATCATCAAGCAGCTACGTGAGTGGCGTGTCAGCCATGTTCTTTTGCTGCTACAAAATTTTAAACTTGTTTTCTCCACCTACCTTAATATCTCCTTTAATTAAAATAATTCACATGTACAATAAAATTTTCTTTTCTCTTATAACCATATTTATTGCTATTTTTATACCATAAAATATCACTTTCATTCAAAATTTTTCTAATTTCTTTTTCTTCTCTTATTTTATGCTCTTTAATTCATTATTTCATATTTGTTTCAACTTTATACACTATACTATAATTTATGAATCCAATAATTCCAATTTGAAAGTGGAAATTCCTTAGATCTTTATTTAAATTCCACTAAATAATTAAATTCCACTATCACTAATTTTCCAAGTATAGTGTACAGTGTAATAAAATCGGGTCTCACATTTTCTCCCCTCCTTAAGAAATTTGGTCCTCCAAATTTCATCTGGACCTATCATTGAAAAATTTATGGATGCATCTCACATAATCTAAGATCTCGAAAGGTCCAATGTATTGAGGATTCAGCTTTCCTTCCTTACCGAATCTCATTATGTCTTTAGGGGGTGAGACTTTTAAAATATATTATCACCCGTACATCTTGGGAACTTGCTCAACCAAGTCGGCAGCTAATAACTTAATGTTTCCCATTTCTTCCCATGCTATCATGAATTTACATTGTCTGCTATTAAATCTCGTAAGGTGCCATGCCGATACTTGCCTGTTAGCTATTATTATAAGCAAACTCTGTCAGGTAGATGATTGTTCCAAGAGTCTCTAAAATCAAGTGCACACACTCACAACATATCCTCGAGCGTCTGTACTGTACGTTCGGACTATCCGTCAGTCTGCGGATAAAACACGGTGCAGAAATACTGTTGGGATCCCATGGTCTCCTGAAATCTCTCTCAACAATAAGATGCGAAGCCGGATTCCCTGTAAGATGTGATGCTCACTAGAACACCAGATAATCTCATTATCTCCCTGACATATAATTCGGCTAAGGCACTAATTGGATCAATTGATTTCATAACCAAGAAATTGGGCAGACTTAGTTAATTTATCCATAATTATCCAGATAGCATCAGTTTCCTTTAAGGGTTCTCCGAATTTCATTTAATTTAGGAAGTACCACCAATATCGGTATTTTTCTTCCTTATATAATTTCTAACTTTCAGTTAATCCTGTCTTTAAGATGAAACTGCCAATATACTTTTACAATTTGAATTTTCTTTTAAATCCCACATTTTCTCTTTCACAATCAATTTACACTCCCTGTAATATTTATCATCTTTGGGAGTTAACAATTTTCACTTTCTCTTCATACAGTAGGTAATTCACACTATTTATCACTTATTATTTCATTTGGTGCCAAGTCGATAATAATTTGGTGATTATCATTTAAACAATTTTAATTAATCGTATGTAATTGTCCCAGTAGCTTTTACATCCATTGCACATGCTCTCAACATATCATTGAGCATCTATACAAAGCACTCGTATATTTACATCTATAAGGAGCGGTGCTACCAGTAAATTTGGAATCCTGAAGCCTTTTGCTATACTTTTAAAAGCATGTGGCAAATTAGGGATCCCTATTACATGTACTCGCTCACTGGAACTTCACATACATTCTCACGGTTTCACAGATATATATCGACTAGGCACTCAAGAGATCGGGAAACTTGATGATGTAGAAGTGAATCAATTTGATCAATCAGTCTATAATCACTTCCATAACATCATGGTTCTTTCAGATTTTTTACTATCCCACCATAACCATTTTACAGTTTATCTAAGACTTCCCTTCACTTGTAGACTTTAATTCTAGCCGTGACACTATGATAGTTAGAGGAATCACATTCAATCTTGATTTGGGAACCACCTCATAACTCATGTTCCCTTATTATCCTATGATTTATCTTCTTAATGCATTTTAATCTTTTCACACTTATCACTTCCATTGCTTTTCCAAATCGTATACTACTCTTCCCTTAAAATCTTTTAACATTTTGAATACTACACTCATACATATTCATCCATTCCCATTTGATTTTCTCATATGTATATACCATATCAGTGAAGCAACTGGTTCCACAAACTCCTCTATTTAAATAAATCAATATTCACTTTATCACTCGAGACCACACGTCTATAATAGTGTTATGATTCAGTTAAAACTCATATTTATTGAGCTTAACAATGAAATTCTCAGTTTCCAGAAGTATGTGGAATTGTTCAAGGATGCTGCTTATATTATTCAAACAATTATACATATTCACATCTCGTGATTTCGTGCCATTATAGTTTATCTGTATGTGATCAAAATATTTCATTCATTAAACTCACATACCTTATAAAATATTTTATTAACCTCATAGGCACCATCGAGAACTCATTAAAATTATACTGAATTCTCAACATTATCTTACAAACATCAATCTCTAGGATTTTCTCTGTTGACACCCTGTTCAGAGATTGATCTTAGAAATTCCTTATACTCTCTCCAACGAAGTCATCAGTGTTTCCTCTGAGCACATTTATACAATAAATTCTTTATCCACAAGTTTCCGGAGTAATTTCTTAAGCTCTGCGAACTCCTTTATATTTCCAATGAGAGCTTAGAAATGAAATTCATACTGTAAATCATGTCAATGATCTCTCAAATCTATTCTACTCCAGAAATTTATTTGAAATTACCTTCAGTAACCTTTAAATCATAACCTTATATCATATTGGATGTTTCATTATTTACATCCTGCAAATCCACTATATATCCTCACATACATATAACTTTCAAATCATGTAACATATATGTCAATCGATTCACTTATATATGTTTTCACTTCATGATATACCATTCTGTAAAGCATATTTCAAAGTATTCTGGTTCTATATTATCTGATTTATACTCATATGAAATAGAAGGATTATTTAGAACCAGAATTTATAACACTAATATTGAATCATCAATGCATAATTCACCTTTTAAATCACACTCCGTAAGTGTATCTCTTCTTACAATATTAATTAATCCCTAATCAATATACCCCATCTTTTCACTTTTAATTCAAGCCCTAAAAATCCTTAACAGGGTCCACTATCTCGCGACCTCCCACAATATACACTCCGGGTCGTATTACTTACCAAGGTATAGGTGAGGCTCACAATAGGGATCATTAAACATGTAATATGTCCTTTACACCATCAATTTCCCCATCACAATCAATCAGTTTCAATTCAATTTAGTCATCTATGATTCAGGGGATTATTTCAATATATGGGCATATACGTCATTTCTTAGTTTATTTCTCTCCCTTCAAGAAATCTTTGCACAGGTGATCTTAAGATCTATACATTGATGATATCTCATTCCACTCCAATATCATCATTTCAGGGTCTTAGTTCGACTCGGACAGAGAAGTCCTGGTAGGGCCTTCACCGAGTTCCTCTCCGTACCATACCGAACAGACCTCCAGTAAGACCATAAGATCATCTATTTCATGTCAAATCCTCGGATTACAATCCCTTTCCATAATCCTTGATTCATAAAATTTCATCCCATTTTAAACACTTGACATAATTTACTGTCACTTAGTTTCTTTATCCATTCAGACTATACAGTACTATAGGAGATGTTAACCATTTTCAACAGTTTCAATTTTAAAAGCATCAACAGACATCAGGCCAACCTTACTCTAATACCATTAAAACTGTTACAATCTGAGTGTACGTTATTACACAATATTTACTCATATTTTACACATTTTTACCGGTTGGGTCGTTTGTGATGCCTTTAACACTTGGTCATTAACAATAATAAATGGTAAACATTTATTCAGTAAATTCGAAATATAAAAAATTACTATATTCTATATATATATTACATCCGCTGTTTCTATTTTACAAAAATGTAGTACTGTATACAAGTGTCTGAGAATTATTGAAATTGGAAAATAAATATTTTATTTTTCCATAAATTACAAAAATATTTGAATTGAATTCCGATGATTTTATAAACTGTTTTCACCGTATGCAAAATGTGAATTATGCCTTTACGAATTGATTTTAAAGATGTGATTTATTTTATAAATTTCATAAAGGCGATGATTTATACATGTGAGCCTTATGGATAATTGTGAAATGTTACACTATTGTGTTTTAAATCCATAAAGGCTATGGTACGGTTTTTATATTGTTTTGAGACTTAGGCCTCGAGTTTCATGCATCACATTTATACTATTACTATCATGTGGTTGATTGACCCGCCAATCATCAGCATCCCGGATGTCACCTGGCAAGTGTACACCGAAGACACCATATAGATCATGGCCATAGATCACATTACATACTGTTACTGTGTCCCTTTGGGGATGATTACTGGTCCATTATTGGACGATGATAGCATAATTTAATTGTAGGGTGATGCCTAGTCTCACATAACTGATTACTGTTTACTGAAAGGATTTGCGAAATCTTGTTTACTGTACTGTACTGTTTACTGTACTGAACTACTGTACTATTTACTGTTTACTGTTGACTGAGCAAAACCGTACCAAAACACTGTTTTACTGAAATGGTAGCCATTGATTATTGTTTTACTGAACAGAAAGCTACCATTTACTATTTACTGAACTAAAAGCTACCGTATAATGTTTTCTGAACTGGTAGCTACTGTTTACTGTTTATTGATTGAACCGTATGGAAATACTGTTTTACAAAATATTACTGTTTACTGAACTGTAAGATACGGTTACTGAATTAAAGAGAAATAAATGTTTATTCTAAAAGAATAACATGAGAATTATTTCTAAGATAGAATTAATCGAAAAAGTGTTTATCCAATGATTGGATATTTACAAACCACTGTACTGTCACGTGTTTTTACTGTACTGAAGAGAAAAGAAGTAAACCACTGTTTTATTACCGAATAGTCACATGTTTTAAATTATACTGAAGTTAAGAGAAGTAAGTGGTTTACTCTATGGAAAACGAAAGTTTAATCGTTTTGAGAACAATGAATGTAGTATTCTCTACAATTGCTTCTAGGTTTCGGAACAAGTCAGGTATTCTAAAATACCTGTCTTACTCTATCTAGATCCCTAGCCGACTGTAGTATCCTTCCTACATGTGAGCCTAGAGCCAGCTAGGAAGATTTAAAAGAAAATGAAAAAGTTTTTCAGCATATAGATAGCTAAATATCAAGTATGACATATAACTCTCTTACTGAGCTGTGGTTTGCTCACTCCCCAATTTTAACATTTCAGATTTTGATGATTGTGAGATCCGAGGATTGTGGGATCACGGCTGTACACAAAGGACAATGTGACAGACCGACTGAGATATATGAGGTACGATCATTTATTTTTTATATTTTGACATGTCTACAGTACTACTTGTCTATTAACTAAGTTAGGGGATGTGTATAATATAAATATTGGTATATTAAATTGTTTAACATTAAATACAAGTGAAGTATCACATACAGCACAACCGGATAAGTTGTATAGAAATACGTGAAAAAAGTGGTCACAGACCGTTAGAGATTTAATGGTATCAGTGCAGGGTTGACCTGATGTCTGTAGATACTTTTGGAAAGAAATGTGTTGAAAAATGTTAAACATCCCCGGTAGTACTGTGTAGTCTGAATACATAGAGAAAATAAATGATTATCAATTGAGTAAAATGATTTGAAGGAAGTGAGAAATTGTAAATTGAGAATGTTAAAGAGAAAAATAGGCTTAGAAATTACTAGAATATTGGTGATCTTATAATCTAAATGAAGGCTTGTTCGGTAAGGAATCGAAAGGACTCGGTGAGGGCCCCATCAGTACTTTTTGTTCAGGTCGAACTGAGACCTGAAAATAATGATATAAAGGAGGGGAATGAAATATCATCATTAAATAAATCTTAAGATCACAGATTGAAAGTATTTTGAAGAGAGAGAAAATTTTGGCCAAAAATAACTAAAATACCCCTACCTCCAAAAAATTTACTGAGAGTCATAATAGACCAACAGAAGTTGGAATTGACTGATTTGACAGGGAAATTGATGATGTAAAGCTGAATTACAAGTAGAATAATCTAATTATGGATTCTAGTGGACTTCTCTGTCAAAATCGAACAAGATCTTAAACTGCTGATATTAGTATGAGAAAGGATACTATTAGCATATAGATAATAAGATCCTTGGTTTAAATGTATAGTAAGGAGAAAGAAATAAATGTCGAAATGACGAAAATGCCCCTATGTTGGACTATGTCCTGAATAGTGATAAAACCTAGTTGATCTTGAATGCATTGATGGTAATGGAGTTATTAATGGCATAGAGGATGTAATATGATTATAGCGATCCCTATTACTCATTCCACTGACACTTAGATTACGGACGCGAATTGTGAGTGACTTAGTGAATGGGCTGGGCCTCACGACAAAACCTTGAGGGGTGACTAAGTGAAAGGGTTGGGCATTCTTAAAGAGGATAGTACAGATGTGTACAAGTAGACAGCAGACGGGCCGAGGCCTTATATGATGCGATCCAATAAGAGTGTAGTGGAATGTCACTAGATAATTGGCCCGGTTATTGACTGTAAGGGCCTGAATTACGAGTGTATCAACTTGGATGTTTATTACGGGATTGTTAGATAATATGAAAAGAGAAATGACTACAGAAAATGACTGAGAAGGTGAATAGTACAAATAATGAAATCCATAACAGTACAATTAATTATGGTTTTATATATTTATACTATTTCTGAGATGTTAAACGGATAAGTAATTATAGAACCGGAGCATTTTGAGATATGCTTTGCAAATTGAGGTACTGTATGGAGTACTGTAAATTGGTAAATATACATAAGAATAGTAAAGTGATAAAAAGAAGAAGATAACAGCTAACCTGAGTTCTTCAAGACCTTGAGACAAAACCGGGATGGGCAACCCAATGATGGGCGACCTGCATGGACAATATGATGTGAGGTGTGGGCGAACTATGTGGTCACCGACTCACTTGTAAGGGTAAACCTAGGGCGAAAGGACCGCCTAGGGGATGCTCGCCGACGGCCGATACGAACAGGCAGGACTCTTACAATTATTTCTGTAAGGAACTAGGTACGTAAGGGTGCCAGGGTTCGAACCTCGTGGATAACATGCTCAAGGGAATTAAACCTGAATTTATTAAATGAAATTGATTTTAAGGTAAATTACAGTGATAATAAATCAGGTAGCTGTAACATGTGTTGATAACTGTTGTACTCGATACAGCTTACTAGAATGAGATTCGTAATGCTATAAAGTATGAGTAAACAATGAAATCAAGGTAGAGTACGTATCAAAATGACTCGAATAGTAAATGTCTCTGCCTTGAGAATACACAGTGAAAATGACAGGACATGAGGATGAAATGTCCAAGATGATAAGAGATGTGTAATTAAAGAAAGTATCGGAAGTGATTCCCGATAAACTTTTCAGAGTTGTACAGATAAAGTATCGGAAGTGATTCCCGATAAACTTTTCAGAGTTGTACAGATTGGAGAAATCGAGCTAACATTAACTCAGTTGATGATATGAAATTTAAATCCAAGCTTATATCGAAAAACATAAAAAGAATCCGAAAGCTTTACAACGACTTTGGAAAATGTGTGAATAATGCAACTCACTTGTCAAAAAGTGATTGATGGAAATATAGATAATGTAATTTGAGGTAAATGAGAGAAGCACAGATGATATTGAAACGTAGATGAATTGAAATGAAATAATAAATGTTTACTATCTAATAAAGTTCTTATGAAGAACAAGTATTCATCTACATGAAAAATGAACGCTTTATTGATCTAATCAGAAATATATGAGGAGTTTATAAGACAAATCTCTATATAAGCGTCATTGGATAAAAGCCGGAGACTGATGCTAATAAGATGATGATTAGGACTCGGAGTGAATCTTACGAGTTCCTATTGAGGTTACAAGGTTAATGAATTGCCTTGTAAGGTATATAAGCCTAAGGAATGAGGCATTAATATAAAAAAATAATAAAGTGACGAGGTATTGAAATAGTTAAAGATACACATGAAACAAGAGCAGCATTATGGTATATAATCCTTTAAAGTCTCAAAGACTGTGATCTATATCTTAAGATTGGCAAATAAGAGACTTGGCTAGACAGTATCTCTTTTTGAGATATATGATCTCGAAATGACAGAATGACAGTGAATCTGTCTATGATAGAGAGATAATGATTGAGATACGAGATTAATGAGTCTAGCTAGATACTACTGCTAGCCTATAGAAGAGTGATGGGACTAGCTGCTCTACTAATGGAATATAATGACAGAAGTTGAAGTCGGTAAATGAATAAGTGTGAAGAAAAGATGGTATGCAAATATTAAATGATTTTAATAGTAGAATACCATACCACTTGAGAAAACTGACTGAAATGATGAGAGTGAAAATATGAAAATGTAATAAGAAGATAAGTTGCATGATGAAAAGGGAACACCAATATGAAATAGTTCCCGAAATTACGACTAAAAGTGATTTCGTGTTAGGTATCACATGACGGTGGCCAGATGTAAAATCAAGCCAAAGTTGATAAGTGAAATTAATGGTACTCAAAGGAGTAAGATAAAGGACATGTGTTATTATACTGCCAGTTATGCAAATGAAACAAAAATGATATATACACATATCCACACCTTGAAATGGTGGAACTGTATAGATAATGTGGTGATTAAATGGATAATTAGAGGATTCAATTGTAGAATCTAAATTATGAAAAGAAATGTAATGACCATACTACATGAAGAGAACATGATTGTCTCATGATTGGTGATTAACAGTAAAGTCTGTAATGAGATGCAGCCTTGATGGAATAAATGTGAAAATGAATATTGTGGACAATAAAGAGTCCAAAAGAAAAATGATGATATGGAAGTGATTAATGATTGAGTGTCTAATGGAATCACTTTTCCATTATCAGAATCCTAGATTCTCTAGTGCTATAGTCGGAATATGAGTATGAAATGGTGAGAATGTATATGTACAGTTCCAGTGAGCATTACATGTGATGGGAGTCTCTGAGTTGCCATATGCTTACGGGAAAATAGCAAAAGGCTTTGAGATCCCAAATGTACTGATAACACCGCTCCGTACTGATATAAATATATGAGCGTGATATGTAAACGCCCTAAGATATTGAGAGAGCGTGTGCACGAGATGTGAAAGCTACTGGACAATTACATACTACTAATTAAACAGTGTAATTGATAGTTTTCAAATTATATCGGCTTGGCACTAATTGAGAAAAATGGATGATGAATAGTATAAATAAGCTATTATGTGAAAAAGAGTGAAAATAAATAACTCCTGATTTGATAAATGAACTTAGGGTGTATAAATATATGATGAAAGACAGCATGTAGTGGTCTAAAGTACTCTTGATGTTGAAGGTATACTGGCAGTATTACTTAAAAGATGACCTAGAGGTCAGAAGTCGTAAGTACACGATATGTACCACCTTTTGACTTAAGTTAAATTCGGAGGACCGAATTTCTTAAGGTGGGGAGAATGTGATAACCATAAAATTTCACTGGTTAATATTGGAAATCAATATTAAAGAAAATAAAAATATCGTTGGAGATTGGAATATGGTGGAATATTCCGAGAATTGAGGAAGTGACAAATTGGGAAGTTCGAGTGAAGAAAAATGTAAGTGGAAACAAGAATGAAATTGAAATTATGGAAAATAATGAATGGAGGAAATTTAATTTGAATAAATTGAAATCCAAATTAAATAAGAAATGAAAATGGAGAAATATAATTTGGATATTGAGAAATCCAAATTATAAAAAATACAAATGTGAGTAATTATATATTTATATAATTTTATTATATAAATATATTTTTAAATATATTATATATGGGTATATACTATTTTATATCATAAAATAAACACATATGTATTTATGTATACAAAAAAATATATATGAAATATATATTATTTTAAAGTTAAACTGTAGAGATATATATATCTAATATAATAATTATAGATATAATTATATAAATATAATTATATGTATATTGTATAAAACAAAAACTGTAGAACAAAAACGGGATCGGGACCCCGTTTCTGTCGAGAAGCAGGGAAGCTAGCCGACCACCATCAGCCGGCCAAGTGAGGGAGAGAGGAGAGGAAGACGGCGCTGGCAGAGAAAGGAGAAGCCGGTGACCAGAGGAAAAGGAAAGAAACAGAAACGGAGAAGGAAGGAAACCGACAGAAGCCGAGAAGAGAAAAAGGAAAATAGGAACTGGCGATGCCGGCCAAATTGGCCACCGCCACTGCAGTCGAACCACTGGCAGAGAAAAAGGAAATGGTAGGAGGCCACCAGTGAGACAAAGAACGGTGGAGGAGGAAGGGCGAAGAGGGAGAAGAAACTGCACCTAAACCGAGTAGATCTGTCGCCGTGCCACCGATCTGGGTTGAACGGAGGCCAGATCTAGCTTCGCCGTCGCCTCGACCAACTGTGGAGCCACCGAACCACAGGAGAATTGGCCGCCGGAGAAGTACTGACGATAAGGGGAGGCCGACCGGTCTGAACCGATCTGGCCAGGAAAGGAAAAAGGAAAAAAAAGGAAAAGAAAAGAAAAGAAAGAAAGATAAAGAAAAGAAAAAGAGAAAAAGAAAGAAGGAAGAAAAAGAAGAAAGAGGAAGGAAAAAGGAATTCTGGGAATTCGAAAACTCGAAAATTACGAGAATCGATAAGAAATCCCAGAAAGTGTTGATAAAAATTATTTAAATAATTTAATTATTTAAATAAATTAAGAAAAATTCTAAAATTTAGAATTTAGTTTCCAGAATCGTTCTCGGCGAATGAGACGATAGAACCGGAAGAGGTGAACACGGGCACGACCTTTGAGAGGCAGTCGTCTACCTGAGACAGGTAAGGGAGAATATGCCGCCTGCAACGATATTCGGCCACATGTTTTAAATTGCATTTAATTTTATAAATGCTATTGAAATTTTGGTGATTATCGATTTGAAATTATGATGATTTATCGGTTTGAAATTGTGGTGAATTACCGGTTGAGAAAATATAAACTGTACTTTCCATGCAGGAGGCTAGCCAATTGGTAGATGTTATACTGCCGAAAAATTATCAAAAAATTACTGAAATTACCAAAAATCACCAAAAATCATAATAAATGATTTGATTTCACGAGAAACGATTTTCAATCACGAAAATCGAGAAATCAAGTATTTTTCATAAAACATGAATATAGGAAAATTTAAATATGAAATATTCATGTTTTTGAGAATGGGGAAAATTAAATCACCGAAAATTCACCTGGTAGGTGATATTTCACGTGAAACGAGATGAAAATTGAAAAGGATCGAAGTGAATATTTTATAAATATTCCTTAAATATTCACTTGATTTTATAAATAACCTTTATGGTTTTAATTATGAAAATAATTAATTATATAAATTCTATAAAGGTTAAGAAATGATGAAAAGCCATGATTTCGAGACTAGAGGTCTCTACACGTGTTTTTAGAAGAAAACATGGTGACGGAATTATTGAAATTGGAAAATAAATATTTTATTTTTCCATAAATTACAAAAATATTTGAATTGAATTCCGATGATTTTATAAACTATTTTCACCGTATGCAAAATGTGAATTATGCCTTTATGAATTAATTTTAGAGATGTGATTTATTTTATAAATTTCATAAAGGCGATGATTTATACATGTGAGCCTTATGGATAATTGTGAAATGTTACACTATTGTGTTTTAAATCCATAAAGGCTATGGTACGGTTTTTATACTGTTTTGAGACTTAGGCCCCGAGTTTCATGCATCACATTTATACTGTTACTGTAACGTGGTTGATTGACCCGCCAGTCATCAGCGTCTCGGATGTCACTAGGCAAGTGTACACCGAGGACACCATATAGATCATGGCTGTAGATCACATTACATACTGTTACTGTGTCCCTTCGAGGATGATTACTGGTCCATTATTGGACGATGATAGCATGATTTAATTGTAGGGTGATACCTAGTCTCACATAACTGATTATTGTTTACTGAAAGGATTTGCGAAATCCTGTTTACTGTACTGTACTGTACTGTTTATTGTATTGAACTATTGTACTGTTTACTGTTGACTGAGCAAAACCGTACCAAAACACTGTTTTACTGAACAGTTGACTGTTTACTGAAATGGTAGCCATTGATTACTGTTTTACTGAACTGAAAGCTACCATTTACTGTTTATTGAACTGGAAGCTACCGTATAATGTTTTCTGAATTGGTAGCTACTGTTTACTGTTTACTGATTGAACTGTATCGAAATACTATTTTACTGAATAACTGTTTACAGAACTGTAAGATACGATTACTAAATTAAAGAGAAATAAATGTTTATTCTAAAAGAATAACATGAGAATTATTTCTAAGATAGAATTAATCGAAGAAGTGTTTATCCAATGATTGGATATTTACAAACCACTGTACTGTCACGTGTTTTTACTGTACTGAAGAGAAGAGAAGTAATCCACTGTTTTATTACCGAACAATCACCCATTTTAAATTATACTGAAGTTAAGAGAAGTAAGTGGTTTACTCTATGGAAAACGAAAGTTTAATCATTTTGAGAACAATGAATGTAGTATTCTCTACAGTTGCTTTTAGGTTCTGGAACAAGTCAGGTATTCTAAAATACCTGCCTTTCTCTATTTGGATCCCTAGCCGACTGTAGTATCCTTCCTACATGTGAGCCTAGAGCCAGCTAGGAAGATTTAAAAGAAAATGAAAAAGTTTTTTAGCATATAGATAGCTGAATATCAAGTGTGACATATAACTCTCTTACTAAACCATGGTTTGCTCACTCCCCAATTTTAACATTTTAGATTTTGATAATTGTGAGATCCGAGAATTGTGGGATCATGGCTGTACACAAAGGACAATGTGGCAGACTGACTGAGATATATGAGGTACGATTATTTATTTTCTATATTTGGACATGTCTACAGTACTACTTGTCTATTAACTAAGTTAGGGGATGTGTATAATATAAACATTGCTATATAAAATTGTTTAACATTAAATACAAGTGAAGTATCATAGACAGCCCAACCGAATAAGTTGTATAGAAATACGTGAAAAATGTGGTCACAGACCGTTGCATAACTTTATTTTTTTTTGCCATTAATCATCTTTAACATTGCATTAAAATGGGTTCAGCCATGCATCACACGGCAGCAATTGGCGTGAATGGCTGTACATTTCTTGTTTATTTTGCCTCTTTTGAGGGCTAATTCATCCAATTACCTTCAGCCAACTTCATCTATTATTATTTCCAAATTTTATAGTACAAAACCCAAATAAAATTTGGCATTTAACCGTGTATCATCAAGCAGCTACGTTAGTGGCGCGTCAGCCATGTTCTTTTGCTGCTACAAAATTTTAGACTTGTTTTCTCCACCTACCTTAATATCTCCTTTAATTAAAATAATTCACATGTACAATAAAATTTTTCTTTCTCTTATAACCATATTTATTGCTATTTTTATACCATAAAATATCACTTTCATTCAAAAAATTTTTTAATTTCTTTTTCTTCTCTTATTCTATGCTCTTTAATTCATCATTTCATATTTGTTTCAACTTTATACACTATACTATAATTTATGAATCCAATAATTCCAATTTGAAAGTGGAAATTCCTTAGATCTTTATTTAAATTCCACTAAATAATTAAATTCCACTATCACTAATTTACCAAGTATAGTGTACAGTGTAATAAAATTGGATCTCACAACAATAAGTTTCAGTACAGTAAACAATAAGTTTCAGTGCAGTGCAGTTCAGCAAAACAGTATTTCTCAATACAGTATAGTTCAGTAAGATAGTGTTTTTTGGTACAGTTTAGCTTAGTAAACATATTCAGCATAGTTCAGTTCAGTAAACAGTAATACACTATGCAGTACAGTAAACCAGTTTTCAATAAATTCATTCAATAGCCAAAATCAGTAAGTGGAGACTACATGTAATTTCATAGTTTCTTTCCAAAACATAAATTTTAAAGTTATTGAAAATCAATTCCAGTATTTTAATGATTTATGGAAAAATAAAATATTTTATTTTCCAAATTCATTAACTTTGTCACCGTACACGTGTAGAGACCTTCTAGTCTCGAAATAATATTTTTTCATCGTCGATTTATGTTTTATGGAAGTTATAAAATAAATACTTCCGTAATTGAACCACAAAGGTTATATGAGAAGTCAAGTGAATATTTAAGAAAATATTTATAAAATATTCACTTCTTGTCTTTTTCGTATTCCATTTCCTATCACGTTCAGATCACATATCGGGAGAATTTTCGGTGATCTCATTATCACCAATCTAGAAAACATGAATATTTTAAAATTAAAATTCAATATATTCATGTTTTATGAAAATTATCGTTTTCTCGGTTTTCATGGTTGGAAATCGTTTCTCGTGAAATAAAATCATTTTTAATGATTTTATATAAATTTTCTAAAATTTTTCGACAACATAACGGCTGCCGATTGACTAGCCTCCCTACACAAAAATACAGTTTAATATCCACAACTAGTCAATTATCACAATTTTCCAAT
This sequence comes from Heritiera fomes, assembly GCA_032173925.1. Lineage (NCBI taxonomy): Eukaryota > Viridiplantae > Streptophyta > Magnoliopsida > Malvales > Malvaceae > Heritiera > Heritiera fomes. The sequence continues at coordinate 31,195,222 of JAPDPM010000002.1, read as the reverse complement.
TGATGAATCACCACAATATTTTCATAAAATATTTCATAATTAAAAGCATGCAGACTGGATATCCTTACAGGCTGCACATGCCTCCCTTACTTGTTTCTGGTCGGCGACTTCCTCACTACTGTCGCGCCCGTATTCCATCTCTCTCGATTCCAACATCTCGATTCCTGAGTATGATTTCTAGAAATCAAATTCTACATTTTAGAATTTTCCATAATTTATTTATCAAAATAATAATAATAAATTTTAGAAAATTTATTCTAAATTTCCTACCTCATTTTCCTTTTTTTCTTTCTTTTTTTTTCTTCTTTTTTGTCCTCTTCTTTTCTTTTTTCTCTTTTTCTTTTTCTTTTTCTTTTTCTTTTTCTTTTTCTTTTCTTTTTCTTTTTCCTTTTCCTGGTCTGAACCAGTCTAGACCGGTTCAAGCCGGTTCACCATAGCTTGGCCGATTCAGCCACCGGCAGCCACCATTTTCGGGGGTTCAGCCACTCCATAGCTAGCCGAGGTAGCCACGATGCCGGATTTGGCCTTCTTTTCTCCCCAACGAAGGTGACGGCGTCGGATCTGGAGCGGTGGGTTTCAGCTCCTTCCTCCTCTCTTTTCTCCTCCTTTTCCTCTTCTCTTCTACCGCCGGCGGCTCCTATTCTCTCCTCTGACCTCCGTCGAAGTCAAGGATGGCACGGCGGTGTCCGGATCAGCCGACACCGCTGTTTCCCTTTTCTTTTCTTCTCGGCTTCCCCTGATTTTTCCTTCTTTTTTTTCCTTTTCCTTCGTCCGTCGCCGGTCGATGTCTTCTCTTCTTCCCTCGCAGGCGATGGCCTCTCCTCCCTCTCTTTCTTTCTCGCTCGGCCAGCCGACAGTGGGTCGACTACTTCCTTCGCTTCTCGATAGAAACGGGGTCCTTATTCCCGTTTTTGTTAAGCTTCCTCTTTTTTTTGTTTTTTCTTTTTGTTATATTATATTTATATATAATTATCTTTTATATATATAAAAATATATATAATTTACTATATTAATATATATAGATATATATATATATATTTTGAATTTGTATTAATAATTTATATATATATATATCTCTACACTTTAAATTTAAAATAATATATATTTCATATATATATTTATTTGTATACATAAATACATATGTATTTATTTTATGATATATACAAATAGTATATATCATTATATAATAATCATATATATACTATATTTCATATATATATACATATGTAATTATATAAAACATATATAATATATTTAAATAAATATTTATATAATAAAATTATATAAATATATAAATAGCCACATTTTTATTTCTTATAATTTGGATCTCTGAATATCCAAATTATATTTCTCCATTTTCATTTCTTATTTAATTTAGATTTCAATTTATCTAAATTAAATTCCTCAGTGCGTATTTCTCAGATTCGTCACTTCATTAATTTCTGAAATTCCAACAATATTCCCACTCTCGTAATTACTTTATTTATTTACTTTAACTTATCTATCTGCATTTAAAAATTGAATTTCCAGTATTAATAATTTCCAAAATGGAAAAATTTACGGTTATCACAGAGAATGAAGAGGTGAGCTTTGAAGAAAGCTCAGTAAGCCACTACACAAGTGTAGAGATAGTAACAAACAGGATATAGCACCACAAATGCATGCAACACGTGTTTCGTATAAAATCACATATCAATAACTCATTTAAACTTCATATCTCATGTAACTCAATATCACAATGCCTTTATGGTAAACCGATGTCATGCACATAAAACGATACAAAGTCGATTTTGTCAAACCATGTAGTTATCATAAAAACAATGCTTCCTAAAGTTCAATCACATATCATGTAATCTCATATGCCATGTTCATAAAACATTTCTCGTTAGGCAAACCCAATAATTCAACTAATAAAGTCTTAGCCTACTGTAGCTATCAGCAAGCAGTCCTCGTTACCCTAGAACTAGGTTGTTACCTATGGCCATAGATCTTCGTTATCTCCAATCCTAGTGACCAGCTAGAATTGGAACCTATCAACGACAATGTCGGACAAGCCTCGTATTGCCTATATAAGAGTACCAACTACTCGGGCATGTTCCATAGTGCTCTATTAGTCTCATAGTACAATGGGATGCTGTAAAAGTTTGTAAACTAGAAATCATCTCATGTTTTGAAGTCTCATGTCAATAAGATGTACAAGCAATGCATGCTTAATCCAAAAACTCATATGAATATGTTATAAAGTCATATCATTCACATACTTCAAAAAATGTTGTAAATGAGATGTAAAAACTTTCATACGTTTTGTATAAACTTCGTTTAAGCTTAATTCTCATAAAACCAATTATGCATAAAGATGCAGTGGCATGATGCAGACATAGAGATTTACATCCTACTTTTAGCAATTTTTCAAAATTTCTGCAATAAGATGGGGTTAGGATATGTCATTACCCAACTTGCAAGGAAAAACAATTTATATCCCAAATAGCAACATATATCAAAATTCACATCCAAATCAATTCATTTACTTCATAAACCTTTCATTTATTCTATAAATCATTACTTGTAGCTTCTGTAGGGCATTTACCCCGTAAACTACTACTCGTAGCTTGCATAGTAAACTTACCGAAAGTAAAGATTAAGCTTGTTCGTTCAAGCTTGGCAATCTGCATACTGTACACCACCAAACTGCGTCGTTAACACTACAAGCATACATGGACAATTTCATTTGCCACCTTACACTTATACATAGCCATTTAATACTAACTACTTGTTACTCTTTCTTAGCTGCACTTTAGCTGTGTTGTGACAAAAGTCACTATACGATCTTTTTGATTGTTCCAACTGCACCATTCATATTAGTACTCATCTACTTCTCGTTTACCAGTGTCATTTCACCTTAAAGGTAAATTTACTACATTGCCCTTCCTTAGGCCTAATGTTTATCTTTCTATATACAAGTCTAAATTTCACTTTAAAGCTTCCATTACATTTAACTTATGTTCATTAACATGAATTACACTATCAATAACAAAAGCACCCTTGTCTCCCTACACTTTCCTTATGAAAACCCATCTGGCCATAACTCAAAACACTTCTTTAGGGTCAGTTTTACACCATTATAACACTAGTAATAGGCTTAGAAAAATCAGAAATGCAACCTATATCTAGTTTAGAAAGAACAGAAAATTCCAGCACTACTTACCCTGTATAGCAAAAATTTCCAGAACACATTTCCCCTATCAAACTTGGTCCATTGGAGCTGATTTTTGGATATGTGGTAGAGAAGACCTAGGAATTCAATTGGTCCTTCTTGGCCATTTCAATAAAAATGTAAATTTCCTGGTCGTTTTGGCCCCATAAAGTGATTGCTTCAATCTTGTCAAGACAGGGCAGCTTGACAGATATAGCTTCCAACAAATTTTCACGAGCCAAATGAATTCCATTTGAGTTGAAACTCAGATATGTTATAGAGGAGTGAATTTGGAACAACTTTCGTGAAGGGAGGAAAGGCTAAAACTGACTGGAAGTAGGACAAAAAATGACAACAAAATCTGATTGCTGCTTGGGTAATTCACAGCTTTCTCTTTTCTTCCAAGCTCTCACATTTCTTCTTTTATTTTTTTTGGCTTTTGCTGGGTTAAAATGTGGATGTCGGTTGCTTAATGAGGGAAAGGAAATAAAAGAAATAATAAAATAAGACTTGAAGCTTATTTCATAACCTTTGCAACCTAAAATATCTTACTTTCTTTGACTTTGTTCTTTATTTTATTTTTTCCTCTTTTCTTGGTCTATAAAATGATTGGCCGGCCAATTGAGAGATGGAATAAATAATATATTAAAAGATTCATAATGCTTATCACTTAAGCTCTTGTAATATATATCACTTACTTTTTGTCACAACTCGAAGGCCGCGACGTTCACTTGATACTCATACTTTTTCTTCTTACAAATTTATGGACTAAAATTTTCCTTTTCATTTTACGGTTTGTATTCGGTGTCATTGTAGTTACTATACTATCTAGGTGAACTATAGTCATTTCACTTAAATATTAAACTAGCGAGGAAACGGTTCTAAGTTACATCCCGACTTATTTAACAAAATATGTACTGTGCATCAATTAAAGTCTTACATATAAACAAGCGTTTTATAAAGAGCGTATACCTCAAAAGGCTATTACCAAGCCTAGATACTATATCCGAGGCCCACTTAAAAGCCCTCATGGTAGAGTTTAACTCAATAATCTAAAAAGAGATGAAATTAAGTACGGTGAGCAAAACCACGGCTAGTAAGATACTAATATAAATGCAGGAGTAGAATTATACTGTCTTAACTGCCATGCATAAAATCTGCAAGTTTGCAATTACAATTCACCATCTCAATCGACAACATCCCATACTTATAACAAGATCATGTCTTAAGGAATGTAAGTGATCGAGGGTTTTGGAGTACTGACGTAAGGAAATTTGAAGTACCTCATTATCTCCATTCTCGACATCTATCCATTGTCCAAACCTCTAAACAAATCTATTAAATCACTTACAACCTTCTTGTTCTTATACTACAATGTATCGTACAACAATACATCCCGTATAACTTGAATATCATATACTATTAATTCATGCTCACATCAATCTCATAGTATATTATGTTCAATTGAGATATCATATCAAGTCACTTTACATTCAATAATTATACTCCTGTATTACATCAACTCATATCACTTTTCATGTGAGAAATCATGCTCACGATAGTGTAAGGTCATAATTCTCTTCATATCAGTCTTATGTTCATGTACCGTATAATATCATGACATCATATAGTTAGAATGTTGTTATGTCATGACTCAGCATGCAAAACTTATTCAAGCTTCACTATGTACTTTTAAGACATGGTTCATGTACTTTTAGAGCATGTACTTTAGAGCATGTTCCAACACGTACTTTTAGAGCATGTTCCAACACGTCGATTCTCAATTCATTTCATATTTACTTTTAAGACATGGTTGAAAACATGCACAATTCTCTTTTCATATCATGTCAAATCAAAACATGCACATTTCTTTTTTTATATCATATCAAATCAAAACATGCACATTTCTTTTTTTATATCATATCAAATCAAAACATGCACGTTTCTCTTTTCATATCATGTGTAATCAAGTACAATATCAAAACATATTTCATATACTGTGAAATCATATCAGTTTAGAGTTCATATCAATTTAAAAGCTTACTCTAAACTGCATATCATATCGGTTTGAGGTTAGGCTAGATCCCTAATACTCTATCAATAAAGACTTAGATCACTGTAGCTAGAGTGAAATCATATCATCGTACCCTGGAAACCAACTAGGGCGCTATCTATGGCCATAGACCTAACCTCTCTCAGCCCCACGGATCAGGTATGACTGAGCCCTATCTACGACTATTGTCGGACAAGCATCTCTGCCTAATGAGTAATCTCCAATTAGGCGGTTTCCACTATGCTTTATTGAGTTTAACTCTCTTAGGGTGCCTACAGTCTTATAAAACATTTAAATCTTTAGTTTTTCTTATCAAAAATCATGTAAAGTATATGTTACAATTCCTTAAGAGGATTCATATATAAAAATATATATACCATATACTTTCTTTTCAAAACTAATCAATAATTTATAGTATTCATATAAACATTATTATAATATCTCAAGTTGTAAAAGGCATGCTTAAATGCGATGCAAATTCAATCATGAGTTCAAAACAATGAACTATCATTTTCGTAAAATATATCATTTAATTATAGTGTTAATTATAATCCAAATTCCTCATTTCCATCCTTTTGATTTCAATCGAATCATACCTAATAGGTAAATTCGATATTCACGTGGTTCCTCGATATTCAACATCATTTCGTATTGATTACAAAAATCACTTGTACATTTCATCATTCAATACTAGGACCACCACTGTCAGTATGAGTCATCTTAGTATCTCTGAATATTTAAATATCACATTTCTATATAGCCATCAAGATACTGGAATTATGCAATTACCGATATCATTACTCAGAACCTATTCCAGAGTCAACATCAAGGATATAAAATCACAAGATCAATAGTCATCTATCCAATCCATCTATGGTTTAACATATTGGCACTCGTTCATTATTCCGACTTGATGCCTAATTTCATCCACTATCACCAAATCAAATCACGGTTTTCAGATCAATTTTCATATGACCTGTATAATATAATACCATGTTAGAATTATCTATAAAGGTATTATCAAATCAATCTTAGGTTAGCAGTTTACCCACTTAAGAGATTTGGCCAATTTCTACTATCAAATAGTGTTCCAAGACATTTTATATCAGAATATCGAACTTATACAATTGTCGATCTTATTATTCAAGACTTATTCTAAAGTTATAAACGAAATCATATAATCACATGTTTGACACTCACTTATTTGAACATATCAATGATTTGATCATTTCGTAATTCGACCTCAATTTCAATAAGATTATGTATGCACAAGTCATACATTTGTTATAACTCGATATCACAACTATCCATCGTATACCACAACATTGATACTAAGACCCCTACCACAAGTGTAGGTCCGCTTATTATCTCACATATATTCGAAAATACGATATAATATAATAAAATCATCTCAACATTGACCTCTTGCAATGTCCGTGTTATCACATTCGAAACTACTCCAACATCAAGAAATCGAAATCAATTAATTCTAAAATCATCGCTACGTCGATAATTCCACAATTCAATCGTTCAACCATCTAAATTACAACCTCGATATTCTCTTCCAAGTTATATCATATAATCATCGTTACTTTTATCAATGATTCGACTAATCGATATTCCACCTCAATCTCGACTTGATAACCAATTCGTGATATTAAGATAAATCCATTTATCGATTTTATAAGACTTACACCAAGTAACTCATCATGTTATCATACTCAACCATTTACTTTCTCAACTATTCCAAAAAAATCAAATTTTTCGATAATACGATAAAGTCCTTTCAAAGCTTATCTTTCGATAATTCTTTCCAAGACTCCATTTACACGAGAAAGCCTTAACCATTTTCATCAAACATTATCATATAAATTTCGGCAGCATAACGACTTAATTTTTATTAAAACCTCCTGCAAAGAAATACAATTTATAAACCATAAGGCAGTTGGTTTTCATAATTTATTTATTTCTTACTAAGACCCCCACCACCAGTTGTGGGTCCTCTTAGTATTTTAACAGCATTTCATCAATAATTCATCCCAAAGATCACAATTCCAAAACATTCAATATAACACTACTACTACTTTATAAAAGTATCTTACCTAGTGTCAGAGTTGACGATGTCACAGCCCGTGACCACATTTTTTTCACGTTTTTCTATACATTTTATACGGTTGGGCTATCTGTGATACTTTACTTTTCATTTTCATTTAAACTATTTTATATTAAAATTATAATGTCGTTTACATCCCCTATTTTAATTCATAATAAAGTAGTACTGTAGACAAGTCTAAATACAGAAAATAAATGATTGTACCTTATATTTCAGTCAAGCTGTCACATTGTCCTCAAATGCACAACCTAAAATCCTCAGATGTCAGATCTCACAGTCACTGAAAATCTGAAATGTTTAAAAGTAGGGGAGTGAGCAAACCACGGCTCAGTAAGAGAATTGTATGCAAATTTTGATATCACGAAGACTATTTGCAGTAAAACCTTTTAGTTTACTATCGGTATGCTGGGCACACTATAAGGAAATGATACTATAGTTGGTCGAAAAATCCAGATAGAGTAAGAAATGTATTATGAAATACCTGTCATGTTCCGAAAACCCAGAGCGACTATAAGGAGTAGAAATTTTTTTTTAATATAAAACTTAATTCAATTTACTGCATATAAATATATCATCCACTTGAGTAAAATACTATCAAACCACTAATTTAATACTTGAAAATCTCAAGGTTTCCACCACTGAAATCATCACTTATACACATGTAACAGTAAAATAACTGTTTAATTATAATAACAGTTTAGAAATGAAACATTTCAAACAATGATCATAGTTTTCTGAAAATATCACTAAAATCAATAATAACACGTGAAATCGTAATGGAAACTAGGCAACACCCAAATGATATCATGCTATAAGTCCTGTAGGGAATAATAAGATACACATGAGATCCCTGTAGGAACAATATAATAAACACATGAGATCTATGGCCATAGTCTATAGGTGTCCTAAGTTGTACATTGATCAGGTGTCAACCAGGACACTGAAGACAAGATCAGTGTCAACAGCCTCACACATGAGTAACACATGAAACAAGTGACACGTGAGCATAATACGGGTATCAGTCTCAAAACAGCATATAAGAAATCTCATTACCTTTATGAAATTTAGTAAGATCAATTATGTTTTCCAGAAAATCCATAAAGGTATAAATCATAATATTTCGTACGGTGAAAAACAATTTATAAGATAATCACACAGTAGTAATAAAATTTCATAACTGTTCTTTTTCACCGTAGAATACGTACACACATGTTTCCATACTTTCTTTCCAAAACTTGAAATTCAAAGTTATTGAAAATCAATTCCAATATTTTCATACTTGATGAAAAAATAAAAATATTTATTTTTCAAAATTAACAATAATTCAACCAACACATTTTTCACTATAAAACACGTGCAGAGACATTTTAGTCTCAAAACAATAATTATACAGTGATATAGTCTTTATGGAAATCATTACACGTGATAAAATTTATTTAATCCATAAAGGAAAAATCATAATAAATTAGTGAATATTATACTAAAAATTATTTATAAAATATTCACTATTCACCATTTCACTTCACCAATCAGACATTTCCCTATAAAACACGTGGAATGAATTTTCGGTAGTTTAATCTTTACCAAAATCGGTATCATGAATATTTAATAAATACTTTTCGGTAAATTCACTGTTTATGAAAATTAATTAATTTATCACTTTTGAGGCTAGGAAAAATACCAATAATGCACTAAAATATTTAATAATATTTTTTTTTGGTCTAGACCATCCGGTATCCCTATACCTTTGGTATAAGACTAATCCGGATTCGAGCCGGGCAGGACCCAAAGGGCGGCAAAGCTCTCCCTCAAGAGTTTTAACACAGCTGCATACCCAGGGACTCGAACTGGAGACCTCTGGTTAAGCTAGAACAGCCCCCTGCCAGCTGATCTACGTGCTCTTGGGTAAATATTTAATAATATTTTTTTTATGCTGCCGAAATTTACTAAAGATATTTCCAAAAATATTATTATAAATATTTAATAATATTTTTGGAAATATCTTTAGTAAATTTCGGCAGCATAACGATTACCAGAGTCCTAGCCTCCCTGCATTTTCAAACACAGTCTCAACAGCCAGAAACCACAATTTCGTAGCATTTCAAGGCAATTTAATATCCAATAAATCTTATAAAATTCATAGCATGAAAACTATGCATTCAGATATCCCTACAAATTCACACACGCATCCCTTACCTGTTCCGGGTCGACGATTTCCTCGCTATTAGTCGCGCCCATACTCCATCTTTTCCAATTCCATCATCTCATTCGCCAAGAATAATTTCTGGAATTAAAATTCTAAAATTTAGAATTTTTTCATAATTTATTTAATTAAATAATCGAAAATAATTTCCGTAATTCTTACCGAATTTTAGAGATTTTCGTAATTTTCGAATTCCCGAGAATTTTCGAATTCCCAAAAATTCCTTTTCTCTCTCTTTTTTCCCTTTTCTTTTCTTTCTCTCTTTTCTTTCTTCCTTTTTCTTTTTCTTTTCTTTTTCTTTTTTCCTTTTTCCTTTTCTTTTCTGGCCTGATTGGTTCAAACCGGTCAGCCTTTCCTCATCGCCGGTTCTTCTCCAGCGGCCAGCTCTCTCGCGATTCAGTGGCTCCACAACTAGCCGACTTTACGACGAACTTGCTGGTGGCCTCCGTTCAGCCCAGATCGACGGCACGGCGGCGGATCTGGCCGGACTAGGTTCGGCCTTTTCTCCCTCTTCTTCCTTCCTCCTCTACCGTTTTCCCTCTCACCGGTGGCCTCCTACCCTTTCTTCTTCCTCCGCCGGTGGTATGGTGGTAGTGGCGGTGGCAGAATCGGCCAGCACCGCCACTTTCCCATTTTCTTTTTCTTTCTTCTCGGCTTTCGTCGATTTCCTTCCTTTCTCTTTCCATTTTCCTTCCATCGCCGGTCGATTTCCCTTCTCTTCTTCCCTCGACGGCGATGGCCTCCCTCATCTCTCTTTCTTTCTCGCCGGCGACGGTGGCGGTCTCACTTGGAAAGGAAATCGAGCTCCTCCTGATTTTCCTTTATATTTTTCTTTTTATTTTCATTTTTATTTAATTTATTTACATATAAATATATATATACACTATATATTATATATATAATATATTGTACATATAATATTATTATTTTATAGGTATAATATTGTACTATATATATATATATATATAATATATATTATGTATTAACAAAAATATATATCTAATATATTTATATGTATATTTATATACTTTAAAATATACAACATTCATATATATATATATATTCATATAAATGTAGTATGTATTGTTTTTACAGTATATACATATGCAAATTCTAATGTAAAATAATATTTACATTTTTTATTTATGTATATATTTATATATACATAAGATGTTATATTTGTATACATATGTACAATTTAAATTTATAAAATAGTATATATACATATATATACCAATGTATAGTAATATATACTATCTAGCATTTAAATACATATGTATTTGTATAAAAATACATTTATATAATATATTATTATATAAATATATTTCATATTCATTTCTCATTTTCTTATTTAATTTGCATTTCAATTTATCCAAATTAAATTCACTATCTTCTTTAATTTCCATAATTTCCACCTTATTCTTATGTCCAATAAAATTTTCCTTCACTTGAATTTCCTAATTCGTCACTTCCTCAATTCACGAAATTTTCACAAATATTCTGTTCTCATAATTAGATTTATTTATTTTCGCTTATCTATTTTCTTTAATATTAATTTCCAATATTAATAATTTCCAAAAATTGAAAAATTTTGTGGTTATCACATTCTCCGCACCTTAAGAAATTCAGTCCTCCGAATTTAACTTAAATTAAAAGGTGATACCGTTCTGAATGTTTATCATTCTTGTCCTTTCAATCATCTTTTAAATAATACTGCCAGCATACCTTCACATCGGAATCACTTCTTATATCATTACATATCATTTTTCACCACACATTTATACTTTTTAAAATTTCTTATCAGTTTGGGAGTTATCAATTTTTTGTCCTCTTTGTACCATAGATAACTCACACTATTTTTCATCCATTTCTCTCATTTGGTGCCAAGTCGATATAGTTTGGTAACTATCGTTTACCGATTTAATCAGTAGTATGTAATTGTCCCAGTAGCTTTCAAATCTCATGCACACGCTCTCTCAATATCATGGAGTGTTTACATATTACGCTCATATATTTACATCAGTACGGAGTGATGCTATTAGTAAATTTGGAAATCTCAAAGCCTCTTGCTATCTCTCATAAGCATATGGCAACTCAGAGATTCTGAGCACATATATGCTCACTGGAACTTGACATACTTCTCATCATTTCATAAACATATTTTGACTATGGCACTAAAGAATCTAAGAATCTGATAATGAAGAAGTGATTTTATTAGACAATTAGTCCTTAATCACTTCCATATTATCATATCTCCTTTAGACGCTTTATTATCCACAATACTCATTTTCAGATCTATTTCATCAAGGCTGCATCTCACTGCAGACTTTACTGTTAATTATTTCTCACAGTAAATGAAGCACTTGGCAATCATTTTCTCTCAATATCACTTTTCATGTAATCTCATTATTACATCTTTTATGCTTTTGGTATACTCAATATCACTTAAGTTTTAGAATATACCTGAGCATGAAATCTTTTCGTAATTTAGATTCCAAAGGTGACTAATAAAATCACCAATTTCGTCACCACATTATCCATATAATTCGACCATTTTCGAGGTATAGATATATGTATTTATCATTTGTCCATTTACATTACTGGCAGTAAAATATAGATCATTTATTTACTCGTTCGAGTATAATTAAATTTCATTTATCGAAATTGGCTCGATATTATATCTAGCCATGATCATGTGATAATCAAATAAAATCACTTTTAGTCTTAGATGTGGGAACTGCCACATATTTGTGTTCCTTAATCGTCATGTACTTATTTTCTTATTACATTTTCATCTTTTCACTTTCATCATTTCAGTCGACTTTTTCCTCAGTGGTATAACACTTCACTGTTAATATCTTTTAACATTATAAATACCATTCTTTACACTTATTCATTCACCAACCTTAACTTCTTTACTTATTAGTCACATCTGTAGAGCAGCTAACCCAATAACTCTTTCATAGACTAGCAATAGTATCTAGCTAGACCCAGTACATTTCGTATCTCAATCACTATCTTTCCATTATAGATAGATTCACCGTCATTCTATCATTTGAGATCAGATATCTCAGAAGAGATACTGTCTAGCCAAATCTCCTATTTGCCAATTTTAACTTATAGATCACAGTCTTTGAGAGTCTACGAGGTTATACCACTATGCTGCTCATTTTCCATTTGTGCCTTAGACTGTATCGGTATATCATTACTTTATCCTTATATGGATGCTTTATTCATTAGGCTTATATACCTCAAAAGGTATTTCATTAACCTTGTAAATTTCAATAGAAACTCATAAAAATTTTATCGAGTTCTAATCATTATCATCTTATAACCACCAGTTTTCAACTTTTCATCTGATGACGCCTTGTACAGAGATTGGTCTTATGAACTCCTCATATATCTCTGATTAAACTTAATAAGGCATCAATTCCATACAGATGAATATTCGTTTTTAATAAGAACTTTTATTGCATAATAGGAATTTAATACACCATTTTAATTCATCCTCAAATCAAATCATCTGTATTTCATCAATTACCTTTATACCAGTGAATTTCATTATCCACAATTTTTTAGAGTTGTTTTCTTAAGCTTTCAGACTCTTTCTATGTTTTCCAACATAAGCTTAAAATAGATTCTGTATGTATAATCGAGTTAATATTAACCCAATCTCTCCCATCTATATTACTCTGAAAATGTATCTAGAATAACATCCGATACTTTTTAAATTCATATCTCTTACCCTATTTGGACATTCATGTCTATGTCTTATTATTCTGCTATATTTCCTCAAGGCAAAAATACTTAATATTCAATTCATTCCAACACGTACTCCACTTAGTTCACTTATTTACTCATATTTCACAGCATTATTAATCTTAATTAGTATGCTGTATCAAATGTAATAATTTAATTAACACATTTCACAGCTAACCGATTTATTACTGTAATTCACTTTGAAATCATTTTCATTTAATAACCTCAGGTTAGCTATCATCTTCCTCGTCTCTTATCGTCACGTTATTGTTCTTATACATGTTTTCGAATTTTATAACATTCCATACAGTACACTATTTTGTAAAACATATTTCAAAATATTTCAGTTCTATAAATATCTGTTTGATACTTCAGAATTAGTATGAATGTATAGAACCAGAATTAACCGTACTGCTATGGATTTCATCATCTATACTGATATCTTTCTCAGTCATCTCCTGTAATCATTTCACTTTTCATCATATCCAACATCCCGTAATTGACATCCCATCAATACACTTTTAACTCCGACCCTTAAGAATCAATAATAGAGTCGCTCATCCTGCGACTTTCCTATAACCATTCGGGTCACATCAACAATCTAAGTGTAGGTGGGATTAATAATCAGAACTGTTATATTCATATTACATCCTCTATACCATTAATAACTCCATTATTATCAATAGATTCAAGATCAACTTGGTTTTATCATTGTTCAGAACATAACCCAACATAGGGGCATTTTCATCATTTCAACATTATTTCTTTCTCCTCAGTATACATTTAAACCAAAGATCTTTTATCTATGTGCTCATAGTATCCTTTCTCATACTAATATCAGTAGTTTAAGATCTGGTTCGATTTCGAAAGAGAAGTCCATTGGGATATATAATTGGATCATTTTGCTTGTAATGCAGCCTTACACCATCATTTCCTTTGTCAAATCAGTCAATTCCAACTTCTGTTGGTCTATTACGACTCTAGGTAAATTTTTTGAGGTAGGGGTATTTTGGTCATTTTTGGCCAAAAATTTGCTCTCTCTTTGAAATACCTTTAATCGGTGATCTTAAGGTCCATTTAATGATGATATTCCATTCCCCTCCTTTATATCATCACTTTCAGGTCTCAGTTCGATCCGGACAGAAAAGTACTGGTGGGGCCCTCACCGAGTCCGTTTCTATTCCTTACCGAACCGACCTTCATTTAGATTATAAGATCACAATTTTCTGGTAAATTCTGAGCCCACTATTTATCTTTACCATCATTAATTCATAAATTCACACAAAAAATTTCTCTCTCTTTGAAATACCTTTAATCAGTGATGTTAAGGTCCATTTAATGATGATATTCCATTTCCCTCCTTTATATCATCACTTTCAGGTGCAGTTCGATCCGGATAGAAAAGTACTGGTGGGGCCCTCACCGAGTCCGTTTCTATTCATTACCGAACCGACCTTCATTTAGATTATAAGATCACAATTTTCTGGTAAATTCTGAGCCCACTATTTCTCTTTACCATCATTAATTCATAAATTCTCACTCCATTCAATTTATTTTATTCAATTTACAATCATTTATCTTCTCAATGTATTCAGACTACACAGTACTACAGGGGATGTTAACATTTCCGACACGTTTTCTCTCCAAAAGTATCAACAGACATCAGGCCAATCATGCTCTGATACCATTAAATCTATCACAGCCCGTGACCACATTTTTTCACGTTTTTCTATACATTTTATACGGTTGGGCTGTCTGTGATACTTTACTTTTCATTTTCATTTAGACTATTTTATATTAAAATTATAATGCCGTTTACATCCCCTATTTTAATTCACAATAAAGTAGTACTGTAGACAAATCTAAATACAGAAAATAAATGATTATACCTCATATTTCAGTCAAGCTGACACATTGTCCTCAAATGCGCAGCCCAAAATCCTCAGATGTCAGATCCCATGTCAGACCTCACAGTCACTGAAAATCTGAAATGTTTAAAAGTAGGGGAGTGAGCAAACCACAACTCAGTAAGAGATTTGTATGCAAATTTTGATATCACGAAGAATATATGCAGTAAAACATTTTAATTTACTATCGGTATGCTGGGCACACTATAAGGAAATGATACTATAGTTGGCCGAGAAATCCAGATAGAGTAAGAAAGGTATTTTGAAATACCTATCGTGTTCCGGAAACCCAGAGCGACTATAGGGAGTAGAAATTTAACTTTTTTTTAATATAAAACTTAATTCAATTTTACTGCATATAAATATATCATCCACTTGAGTAAAAAACTTTATCAAACCACTAATTTAATACTTGAAAATCTCAAGGTTTCCACCACTGAAATCATCACTTATACACGTGTAACACTAAAATAACTGTTCAATTATAATAACAGTTTAGAAATGAAACATTTCAAAAAATCATAATAGTTTTCTGAAAATATCACTAAAATTAATAATAACATGTGAAATCATAATGGAGACCAGGCAACACCCAAATGATATCATGCTATAAGTCCCGTAGGGAATAATAAGATACACATGAGATCCCTGTAGGGACAATATAATAAACACATGAGATCTATGGCCATAGTCTATAGGTGTCCTAGGTCGTACACTGATCAGGTGTCAACCAGGACGCAGAAGACAGGATCAGTGTCAACAACCTCACACATGAGTAACACATGAAACACGTAACACGTGAGCATAATACGGGGCTTATCAGTCTCAAAACAGTATATAAGAAATCTCATTACCTTTATGGAATTTAGTAAGATCAATTATGTTTTCCAGAAAATCCATAAAGGTATAAATCATAATTTTTCGTACGGTGAAAAAGAGTTTATAAGATAATCACACAATAGTAATAAAATTTCATAACTGTTGTTTTTCACTGTAGAATACATACACACATGTTTCCATACTTTCTTTCCAAAACTTGAAATTCAAAGTTATTGAAAATCAATTCCAATATTTTCATACTTGATGAAAAAATAAAAATATTTATTTTTCAAAATTAACAATAATTCAACCAACACATTTTTCACTATAAAACACGTGCAGAGACATTTTAGTCTCAAAACAATAATTATACAGTGATACAGTCTTTATGGAAATCATTACACGTGATAAAATTTATTTAATCCATAAAGGAAAAATCATAATAAATTAGTGAATATTATACTGAAAATTATTTATAAAATATTCACTATTCACCATTTCACTTCACCAATCACACATTTCCCTATAAAACACGTGGAATGAATTTTCAGTAGTTTAATCTTTACCGAAATCGGTATCATGAATATTTAATAAATATTTTTCGGTAAATTCACCATTTATGAAAATTAATTAATTTATCACTTTCGAGGCTAGGAAAAATACCAATAATGCACTAAAATATTTAATAATATTTTTGAAAATATCTTTAGTAAATTTTGACAGCATAACAACTGCCAAAGTCCTAGCCTCCCTACATTTTCAAACATAATCTCAACAGCCAGAAACAACAATTTCGTAGCATTTCAAGGCAATTTAATATCCAATAAATCTTATAAAATTCATAGCATGAAAACCATACATTTGGATATCCCTACAAATTCACACACGCATCCCTTACCTGTTCCGGGTCGGCGACTTTCTCGCTATCGGTCGCGCCGATACTCCATCTCTTCTAATTCCATTATCTCGTTCGCCAAGAATAATTTCTGGAATTAAAATTCTAAAATTTAGAATTTTTCCATAATTTATTTAATTAAATAATCGAAAATAATTTTCGTAATTCTTACCGAATTTTTGGGATTTCTGTAATTTTCGAATTCCCGAGAATTTTCGAATTCCCGAAAATTTCTTTTCTCTCTTTTTTCCCTTTTCTTTTCTTTCTCTCTTTTCTTTCTTCCTTTTTCTTTTTCTTTTCTTTTCTTTTTCTTTTTCTTTTTTTCTTTTTCCTTTTCTTTTCTGGCCTGATCGGTTCAGACCGATCAACCTTCCCTCATCGCCGGCTCTTCTTTGACGGCCAGCTCTCCAGCGGTTCGGTGGCTCCACAGCTGGCTGACTTCACGACGAACTTGCTGGTGGTCTCTGTTCAGCCCAGATCGACAGCACGGCGGCGAATTTGGTCGGACTACGTTCGGCCTCTTCTCCCTCTTCTTCCTTCCTCCTCCGCCAGTTTCCCTCTCACCGGTGGCCTCCTACCCTTTCCTCTTCCTTCGTCGATGGTGTGGTGGCAGTGGCGGTGGCCGAATTGGCCGACACCGCCACTTTCCCATTTTCTTTTTCTTTCTTCTCGACTTCTGCCGATTTCCTTCCTTTCTCTTTCCGTTTTCCTTCCGTCGCCGGTCGATTTCCCTTCTCTTCTTCCCTTGCCGGCGACGGCCTCCCTCATCTATCTTTCTTTCTCGCTGGCGACGGTGGCCGATCTCACCTAGGAAGTAAATCGGGCTCCTCTCGATTTTCCTTTATATTTTCTTTTTCTTTTTATTTAATTTATTTACATATAAATATATATACACTATATATTATACATATAATATTATTATTTTATATGTATAATATTGTACTATATATATAATATATAAAGATATATATATTGTGTATTAACAATAATATATATCTAATATATTTATACTTATATTTATATACTTTAAAATATACAGCATTCATATATATATTCATATAAATGTAGTATATATTGTATTTACAATAAATACATATGCAAACTCTAATGTAAAATAATATTTACATTTCTTATTTTTGTATATATTTATATATACATAAGATGTTATACTTGTATACATATGTACAATTTAAATTTATAAAATAGTATATATACATATATATACCAATTTATAGTAATATATACTATCTAGCATTTAAATACATATGTATTTGTATAAAAATACATTTATATAATATATTATTATATAAATATATTTCATATTCATTTCTCATTTTCTTATTTAATTTGCATTTCAATTTATCCAAATTAAATTCACTCTCTTCTTTAATTTCCATAATTTCCACCTTATTCTTATGTCCAATTAAATTTTCCTTCACTCAAATTTCCTAATTTGTCACTTCCTCAATTCACGAAATTTTCACAAATATTCCATTCTCATAATTATATTTATTTATTTCCACTTATCTATTTTCTTTAATATTAATTTCTAATATTAATAATTTTCAAAAATTGGAAAATTTTGTGATTATCACATACGATGTAATCTCTTCCAATTCGTTCATCCTCCAATCATTCTTGTATAATTTCTACAAGTCTAATTTCTACATTTAAAGTCATATAAAATTATTAAACAAAATAATAACAATAATAAATTCTATTAATTTTTCCTACCCATTTTTCTTTCTTCCTTCCTTCTTCTTCTTCTTTTTCCTTTTTTTTTCTTTTTCTTTTCTTTCTTCTTTTTTTTCTTTTCTGGTCTGAACCGATTCAAACTTGTTCGGTCGGGTCAAACCGATTCAGCCTTTGCTGGTTGGTTCAGCAACCGGCGGCCACCTATTCCGGCTGTTCAGCCACTTCGAAGCTTGCTGGGATGGCGGCGTGGTTGGATCTGGCCTCCTTTTCCCGATTGGCGGTGGCGGCGGCGATGGATCTGGAGGTGACAGTCGAACCTCTTTTCCTCATCTTTTCTCTCCATTTTCGTTTTCCTCCTTCACCGCTGGTGGTCTTTTTTCCTTCCCCTTACCTCCACTGATGTCGACATTGGGGTGGCGGTGCCTGGATCGACCGACACCGCCGTTTTCCTTTTTCTTCTCTTTCTCTATTTTTCGTTTTCTGTTTCCGTTCATTTTTCTCCTCTTTCTTTCTTTTTCTTTTCTGTCTCCGGCTAGCCCTCTCCCTCGTCTCGCCGGCGATAGCTTTTTCTCTCCCTCATTTTCTTGCCAACGGTGGTAACTGCTGCTACCGTCGGCTTCCTTTCATTTCTCCTCTGTTTGTAACAGAGGAGAAATAAAAGCAAGGAATCAAGTTATCCCGATTCCCGCCTTTTCTTTCCTTTGTTTTTTTTATATATAATTATATTTATAAATATAATTATTAATTAATAATAATATATATACACATTTTTATTTGTTAAATTTTGGATTTCTTAATATCCAAAATAAATATACTCACTTTCATTTCTTTAATATTTGGATCTCTTAATATCCGAAAATTATTCAAAATAATTTCCTCAACTTCATCACTTCATCAGTTTCGGGAATTCCAACAATTTTCCCATCTCGCAAATGAACATATTTATTTACTTTCACTTATTTATTTGCATAAAAATTAAATTCCCGAGTAATTTAATACCAAAGATAGAAAAATTTCTGGTTATCACACTTTTTTCAAAATTTCCATAATTCATTCCTTCTCCAAACAAAACCTTAAGTGATTTAACATACTCCTCATGACTTAAAAATATATTAAATTAATTTAATAATGATTTATAAAATTGTGATTCTTACATTTCATGCCTTAATATTTATTGTAAAATAATTAATTAAAATCGCTCATATACAAATCATATTACTCAAAATATTTTTGAATTTAGAAAGTAAATTTTCTATTATTTATTTAAGAAATTGAGCATGTGAATATTCAGGATGGGTTTTCTAAAATTTCCGATAATACTTAAATTGATTTCTATCCTAACCCCATTCATAAATTTCGGTTTATGATTTTAAATCACCTAATTTTCTCACATGCATGTACAGTATTTCCTACACTACTTCCATATACTATTCCTTATCTTAATCCACAATGTAGGATAATAAATCCAAGAGCACCACCAAGCCACTTATTCTTCCAAATTTCTAGTTGCAAAATAATATTAAACAATCAACATTTATTGATCATATCCATAAAATTTCCTTTACTTTTCCTAACTTCTATTTTGAACTATTTTCACCTAAGAAAATAATATGGAAATCTCATAAATTCAATTTGGTCAATTGTGGCCAAATCATTATACTCATTCTCTTCTCCTTTTTATTTCATAAATAATCTCTATTTATTTCCTATTTTAATCCTACACTCTTATTATCTTAAAATTGGTCATTTCCATTTACCCTTTTATTTTTGGGCTGAAACCCCTTTCTTACTCCCACACTTATTATTTCCTAATTTTAGCTTCAATAAATTTTTATTCATTCTTAATATTTAATCTTTCATTCCCAAGTATTAACATTATGTTTTCCTCATCCTTTTCCTTCTTGGCCAAATAGTAATTCATGGTATTAAATCTATTGTTTCTTTAATTTATTATTATCACTATAGCCATTACATTTCAAGTTACCATCTGTCATATCTCAAGTACACAGTATTTTACACTTTTTGCACATTTTCATCACACGTGAATAGGTTGGGCTATGTGTGATGTCTAAATTTCCACATTCAAATCACGATAAACACAATATCCGTAATTTAAATTATTTTACGAGAATAAAGTATTTACATAATTGTGTTTAATATTAACACTTACATCCCGTAATTTAATACGACACTATAGTACTGTAAATAAAAGTCTGAACATATAAAATAAAATAAATATACCTTTAGGATTTATATTTGTTGCCTCGGGCTGCTCAATGTGCAGCCTTTAATCCTCAGATAATATACTCAAAGGATCACTGAAAATAATCTAGAGAGATAAAATATTGGAATAAGCAAACCATGGCTTAGTAAGAAATTTGTATGCAAATTTTGATACCTCGAAGACTATATGCAGTGAAAACTTTAATTTCTTATTTACTTGCTGGGCACACTATAAAGGAGAGGATACTATAGTCGGCTAGGAAATCCAGATGGAGCATGGAAGGTATTTTGAAATACTTATCTTATCCCAGAAACCCAGAGCAACTATAGGGAGTAGGAATTTATTTTAATATAAAACTCACTAAAATATTTAATGCATATAAAATATCACATGTTTAAATAAAATAATTTATTAAATCATGTGAAAAACACTTGAAATTGTTTGATTTTCCACCATTCAAATCAACCACTTTAAACACGTGTAGCAGTAAAATACACCGTTCATATATTTCACCAATCAATGATAAAGCACCATAATAAATAGTATGTTTTGATAATTATCACCAAAACAGTAATAGTACATGGAATAATAGTGGAGACCAGGCAACACCCTGATGATATCATGCTATAAGTCCTATAGGGAATAATATGATACACATGAGATCCCTGTAGAAACAATATAATAAACACATGAGATCTATGACCATAGTCTATAGGTATCCTCGGTCGTACATTGAGTGGGTGACAACCGGGACGCTGAGGACGGCTCAGTGTCAACAGCATAACACGTGAGAGGGTACACATGAACACGTGAGCATGATATGGGGCTTAACAGCCTCAAAACAGTATTTACATGGTGGTAAAACCTTTATGAAATTTTACAACACATGATAAAAATTTATTTATTTCATAAAGGAAATCATAAAAAAAATAGTGAATATTATACTAAATTTAATTATAAAATATTCACTATTCATCATTTCACTTTATCAAGATATCATCACCATCAACAGCCCAACTATGACCGGTCGACAACCAACACCGTGCCAACCTTGCTGTTTTGGCAATTTATCATTACAGCCAAGTTCATCTAAGTTTCATTTATCATGATCTTCTAATTTCTATTTAACAAGCATTAAAATACACCTTAATTTCCCTTTTTCTTCCTCAGCTGAGGTCCCTTGTTTTTGTCTTATGTTTTGTTTAATTCCATTTAAAATTCTAAACACATCATTCCAGCCATGAACAACTTAAGGTCATCACAAAAATCAAACAACACATCACCAAACCCCCTTACCTTTGCTAAGCCTAACCAAAACAGCTCTAAATCAGTGCTGTTTTCGTTTCCGTCAGCCCCTCATTTCCTAGTTTTAGGTGGCCTTAAGATGAAGAAGAGGTTTGGTGAAAAAGGGTTAGATGATTAGATAAAAAGAAGATGAGATTTTTTCCAAGTAACCATGAAAGAAACGAGAAGAAAATTGAACAGAACTTGCAGCCAAAGCAGAAAATCGGTGTGCTGCAGAGTAAGTCGGCAAAGATGGAGTTAAATTGCTAAGTTTTTGTTCTACTTAGTCTTCTTTTTATCATATTATCCAATAAGGGTTTGCCACATAGCTCACTAACTCATTTCCTTCTTCATTTCTTTTCTTTTTAAGTGGTTCCACACGTGCAACAAAACGGCAGCAAGGGAGAGGCGGTGAAGAACTGAATTTTCTATTCAGTTTTTGGCTTATTTCCTCTTCTTTATTTATATTCCAACCAATAGAAATTTACCATATGTCTAAATAATAAATATTCTCCCTTTAAAGATCATTTATTTTCATATTATGCCATTAAAATATCTTTTCCATTTCCAAATTTCAGATTTAATTTTTTTATTGAATTTAATTTAATTTATTTAAGTCAATTCTGGTCAACATTGACTAGCCCCATGTTAAATGACCATTTTGCCCTAAGTTATAAAGATCTTTGATAAAATTGCCCTTAAGCTTCTGTAAATTTCTGAACTATGCAATCGAACTCCAAAAATTTACCATTTCATCACCAAAAATTCTTATTGGGTGTATTTTGATGAATCATGGTGATTTCATCGACACGTGGTACACCAATTTCGTGAAATTACAATTTTACCCCAGTGGACCGCCAACAAAAATTTTCAATTAAACCACCGATTTGATAAGTCTCATGACATTATCTTATTCTACTTTTCATATAGAGTATCGTGATATTTTATTTCGTCCTAAATCATTTTCATTTGGGTACAATTTTCGAAAATACTTTCGAAACGTATCCTTCATTTTCCAATTTGTTTCTCATACTTTTCAAAATAATATAGCTTAGTTATTTTAGCTTCTAGTTCACCATAATATCTTTATTTGTAACATCTCGAATCTACAGTAATTCACCCATTTTACTCTTATGAGAAAAACACAAGTTAAATCGGCTCGCCCCTTATCAGCTAGCCCATTACGGCTCGCCCATCGCAGTGGATTGAACTCGCATGTTTTCATTCGCCCATGTGGCGAACTAACATCACCCACTATGGCTCTCATACCGAGTTGAACTGGGGGGTCGCCCACAAAATATTTCTCTTTAAAAAAAACAAGGCATCGCCCACTGTTGGTTCGCCCATAATTATATCAAAGGGGTTGCCTATCTTTGGCTCGCCCAGATTTTATTTAAAACAGGGGTCGCCTTTCTTTGGCTTGCCTAGAAAACAACATAGGGGTCGGCTTTATAGCTCGCCCAAATCATGGTTTGTGAAAACAGTTTATCAAACTAATGCATGTCTCAAACCAAATCATTTTCTCAATATTTTTATAACATTTTACTCCACAAGACATGTATTTCACTCCACATACTACACCCTTACCTGTCTTACGAAACCTAGCTTCCCGATCGCCTTTACCGAATTTTGTCAACTCGGGCTGCAAAATAATTTTACCAAAAATTATTAATATTCTTATTCTTATTTTTAAGTCACTAATATTCGTAAAATGTAGCCATTAACTTTATGTCATAAGTACAATCAGTATAATTTTTACTGGTGTTAAAACTCAATTTGTTCATTCTAGCTTCTTTCTTGGTTTTTATTTCACCAACCGATCTCTTTTAATTTCTAGAATTATTCTCTACTAAAACTCTCAATTTTCAGCCTATCATTGAGCCTCCAATGGTCATGGCCGAACACCATATTGGCCACTTTTATTGATTTTCAACCTTTCTTTAATTTTTTTGTTTCCAATTGATAAATGCTTATCCATGTGAACCTTCCTTGTCCTCTTCTTACATGAACACAAAGTTTCCTATTCTTTCATGCCCAAACCGAAACCTCTTTCAACAGCCAAAATTTGATTCTTCAACATTTCATGTTTCCAAGCTATCTCTTCATTTTATTCATATTCTATTAATCATTTCTCATCATCTTTACACAATTTCTAGCCATGATTTCTTACTTGTGCACATCTGTCTTAAAATCTCATTTTGTTCTAATTCCATGATCTAATGAAGCTTAACTAAAAACAAGATTATAACCATGATTCTCATGTTAAGAAACATATAATTTCAGCATTTAATATCAAGAAAACCATAAAATCAAATTATTTTACCTTGACCGAAATTCCACTCCCAAAACAGAACACTTTTTGTTTCAAGTCAGCCTCTTCTCTTGGTTTCTTTGATGGTTTAAATGATGAAGGAAAGATTGATAAGGAAGGCTTAAGTGGTTAGCTAGCTAAAGGGTGTAATTTTGCTAATTAAGCATGAAAGAAACAGAAGGAACGAGTATTTATCTTGTTATCAATTCCACTTAGCTTCTCATCGTTTTCCTCATCATTTTCCTTGTCTGATATCTCATTAAATGATGAAGAAAATGGCAGCTAACAAGAATACGGTGAGGAGAAATTTTTTTCTACCTCTATTAATATATGCTAGCCAATCAAAATTTAGTTACATGTACAATTAATCCATTTCTTCATGCTTTCCTTGTCTTATTGTGCATTTAAGACATGAAGAAAACTGCAGCAAAAGAAATCGGCTGGAGTTATTTTTTTCTTACACGTTATTGACTTGTTTGGCCTACCTTTGATGTCTACTTCAACCAATAAAATCTTCCACCTCTGCTTACTTATTGTTTACTTGTATTATTTGTTCTTTTCACACTATAAAACCAGAATTTTAATTGCCTTTAAATGGCTGAAACCGACAACAGCAAAAAAGTGGCGTGAATGTCCACTTTGGTTGCACGGTTTGCTTATTTTCTCTTCTCATTTTGTACGTTTTAGCCATTAAATTTGTTCCCATGTCAACTTTGTTGACTCATCTTCCTTAAGTATCTCCTATATTGTCTTTATACTATAAAATTTGGTTTATTAATTTTTTTCTTCAGTTGAGCAACAACAGCCACAGCAGCAAAGGAGTGGCATGTTGTCCCCTTCTTGCTACACCATCTCTATCCATTTAACACTAAGAAAATTCATGTTTTTATCAGCCTTTAAAAAGACTAAAGAGGGATGTGTAGCAGCAGCAAAAGTGGCGTGGAAGTCCACTTTTGCTGCACCTTTGTTGACTTCCATTTTCTTCCATGGCATATTTCATCCAATATGCTTTTAAATCATTATTTTATGTGTAATCTTGTCTTTTAGAGTATTAATTCATGAAGAATTTAACTGCACCCATAAGATAAATCGGGAAGAGCATTAAAAACCAAAGAAAATTGCAACAAGAGGAATGGTTGTGAAGCTTTCTTGCTTCAGTCCGTTTTTGACTAAATTTTCCTCTTCTATTTATAACTTCTAGCCAATAATATTTATCTTTATATTACACCTAGATTCCTCTTCCATTTTATCTCATTTATACTTCGTTTCATTCTCCTTTTCAATCATGCAGCTCGTGGCAGCTAGAGTGGCATGCAGTCCACCATTTTCGGCTGTTGTTTCTTGATTTCACTTTGCCTCTCTTAAGGCATACTTCCTTTAAGGTATATTTCAACCAATAAAAATAACACATGTACACAAAAAAATTTTCTTTTCATTTCATATACACCATATTATAAATTATAGTTCCAATAAATTCTTAAATGGAAAGTGGAATTTCATATTCCATATTTATTTAATCTCACTAAAAGAATTTATTTCTATTATAAATCATATACAAATATGGTGTACAGTGTAATAAAATCGGGTCTCACATTATTCAACCTCCAAAAATTTTATTTCTCAACCATATCATTGTCTGGGCACTAAAATCTAGGTAGGACCCACATAGTTTTTTATTTAACATTTGTAAAAATATACAAAAATAATTTATTTATTAATTAAAAATTACATGTCTGTGCATATACAGTGTAGTAGAATTGGATCTCACACCATCCCATACTAGCTTTATACTAAAATTACAAATTTTTCGTTAGCAACAACCCTTGGCCGAATGCTTCTTGAGGTTCTATGCTTATAAATTTCCAAAATTAATCTTCTTGAATATTCCTATTTATCTCTTGTAATAATTTCACTGCCATCAATTACCAAAATCATTCCATCATCTTCATCACTTCATTCATGGCTGAATGGCCTCTATGTGAATCAATTTATTGGTTCATTTTAGTCTATGAACCTAAGTACATGTGCTGCCTTTTCTACTTATATTTTTCCACCATTTAAAGCATAAAACGGTAGCACTCTTCCTCCATTTTTCTCCATAGTCGACTATACCCCATGGTTTCATTTTTATTTTCTATTTCAGCCTTTATTTTCTGTCTTATTCAGCCTCCATTGTTGACCTTCCTTGGCCGTCTGCACTATACCATTCTATTTCATGTTTATGTCAATTTATTCTTTTGACTACATTTAATTATGGTCAGATTTTCTTCTCCATTTCCATATCATTCACGCCATCAGCACCTAAATTTCAACCCTGTCACTTACACCCCTTACAATAGAAATTCCAGCCCTTTAGTCACGCCATTCATGCCATTCACACACCATGCTTATGTTTTAATCAATTAAAGATCATGATTATATTTGTTTCATAGTCAGCCCCTATTTTCCTGCCATTGACGCCACCTACAGCAGAAAATTCAGCCCCTTTGATCACGCCATCTTCATCATTTTTTTTTCTTTATTTTCTTTACTACCGGTAGCACTAGACCGCTCAATTTCATGTTTTTTGTTTTAAATCATGATCATATCTATTATCTACCCATTCAATTCAACCACAAATAAGAGGCAAAAGTGCTGAAATTAAAACTAAAATTCTTACCTGCACAGTTGATTCTATCCAGCAGTAGGGGAGATTAATTTTGGCTGATTTAAGCTGAGTTTTTGGGATGGTTAGGGAGCTATGGAGTTGAGGATTAATTTCTATGAAGAAACTTAGGTGAAATGGTGATGAGAAGTGTTTTTCTTGGCTGGATGTGAGAGACGGTAAAAGAAATAGTGAAAAACGTTAGCTGCAGCAGAAAAAATGGTGAAGCAGTGGAGAAGGCTGAAACAAATAGAAGAGCTGGTGTGTTGTAACTATCCATAGTACAGTGAATTAACATATTTTATACAAAATGTACGATTGGACTGTCTGCGATGCCTTTAACACTTTATCATTAACAGTAATAAATGGTAAACATTTATTCAATAAATTCAGAATATGAAATTTTTTTTACAATATTCCATATACTTTATATTCCCTGTTTCTATTTTACAATAATGTAGTACTATATACGAGTGTCTGAATATATAAGAGAAGTGACTGTATCTTAAATTTCAATGCTCTTTGTCCCAGTGAGCTACTCACGGCTATGTTTATTCAAGGAAGCCATCAAATAATTCTTGTGATAAATCTAGAAATTTTGAAATTAAGGGGTGAGCGAACCACATGCTTAGTAAAAAAATCGTATGTTGCTTGATATAATGAAAACTATATGATGTAAAACATTTATTTCCTAACGGTGTACTAAGCACAGTAAAGGAAGGATACTATAGTCGGTCGGAAAATCCAGATGGAGCATGGAATGTATTTTGGAATACCTGTCTTGTCCCAAAAACCCATAGCGACTATAGGAAGTAATTTATAAATTGTTCTTGATAAAACAATTTAATTACCCATTTTTTTCATAATTATAAACGGGATAAACCATTTATTTTCCTTCCTTTCAGTATAGTTCAAAACACGTGCATACAGTAGTAAAACAGTAGTTACAGTAAACAGTCTTTTCAGTAAAGTGGCTTATAAATATCCAAATCATTGGATAACAGTTCAGTAATTATTTCTGTTTTAGAAATAATTTTCAAGGTATTCTTTCTCGATAACAGTAAGTTTACTTCCAGTTTAGTAAACAGTATTCCGTACAATTCAGGTCAGTAACCAAAAATCAGTAGGGTTCAGTTCAGAAAACCGTAATCAGTAGCTACTAGTTCGGTAACCAGTAATCAGTATCTTCCAGTTCGGTAAACGGTAATCATTAGCTTTCAGTTCAGTAAAAGTAATCAGTAGCTACCAGTTCAGTAAACAGTAATCAGTAGCTACCAGTTCAGTAAACAGTAATCAGTAAGTTGAGACTAGGCATCACCCTACATGGTATCATGCTATAATTGTCCACTAGGGATACAGTAATCGTTCCTAAAGGAACACAGTAACAGTATATAGTTAGATCTATGGCCATAATCTATAGGTGGTCCTCAGTGTACACTTGCCAGGTGCCTCTAGGACCGCTGATGACTGGCGGGTCAATCAGCCACATGACAGTAACAGTATAATAGTAAAGCATGAATCTCGGGGCCTAAAGTCTCAAAATCAATTTATTTCTCAAAAATACCTTTAAGGAACATTTTGTAAATTTCATTATTTATTTAAAGAATTAATTTCCAAAAAAGTATTTTATTTTCCATTTTCATGTACAGTAAATCCATCAGTAAATATTCATGTATCAAGTGAGAAAATAAATAAATATTCATTTGAATATTTAATATCATATAAAATAAATCAAATTCTCACTTTAATAAAAATATATAACATGAATATTTAAATTGTTCATAACTTTCTCATAATTTCCAACTTATGAAAAATTGGTGGAAATTATATTTAAAATTTTCCATTTAAATCATTTCATGCTTCTAAAATATTTTATAATATTTTAGAATGTTTTAGGAAGTTTTTCGACAGCATAACGGCTACAGATTTCTAACCTCCTAACACAATTCGTAGTATATAAACCAGCTTATCAACCACAATTTTGCATGTTTTCAAACCAAATCATGCATCCAATTTCTCATAAAATTTAGCTCAAACAAACATGCAATTCATTATATCACTACAACTCACACACTCTCCCCTTACCTGTCTTACGAAACCGAGCTTCCTAGTTGTGCCTACTGAATTTCGTAATTCCCGACTGCAAAATAATTTTATCCAAATTTATCAACATTTTTCCTCTTAATTTTAAGCCACTAGCTTTTATAAAATGCAGCCACTAATGACACAGTACATGCACAACCAGTATTAACTATACTAGTGCTGAAATTCAACTTCCTCATTTTTGTTTCTATTTCGATTTTATTTTCACCAATCCTTCTCTTTTAATTTCTATAATTATTTTCTATCAAAATCCCTAATTTTCAGCATTAATTCATGCAAAAATCAAGTCATGGCCGAACCCTTCTTTGACCATTTCATTGACTTTTCCATCTTTCTTCAATTTTCTTGTTTCCATTTGGTTCTTTATAGTTCACGTGTACATTCCTTAACTTCTACTTGCATGAAACCCTAATTTCCTTTATCCTTTCATGCCAACCGAACCTTCTATAATTTGCCAATTTTTGGATTCTTCATCCTTTCAAGTTTTCAAGCTTCCTCTTCATTTTATTTATATTCTAAAATTCATTTCTTATCATTCTCATACAATTTCCAGCCTAATTCCCTTCTTGTTCTTCATTTACATCAAACTTATTCCACTTTCATAATCCAACAAGATTTAACTAAAATAATAACCATGTCGATTATGTCATAAAACATGGAAATTTACCATTAAATATCAAGAAAAGCATGGGATCATGGAAGCTCACCTTGACCGAATGGTACTTCTCAAAACAGAGCAAGTTTTCTGTTTCAATTTCAGCCCTCTTCTCTTGTCTCTTTGATAGTTTAAATGATGAAAGGAAGGTGGATGATAATGGTTAAAGGGTTAGCTATTAAAGTATGATTTTTGGTGATATTTTTTCTTGGAAATCGATAGCCAAAACAGCACACAAAATCTTTCAAAGCTGGCTCTCGTAGACAACAGAAACTTGGTAATGAAGATGGAAAATTGGCTGCAATTCTTCTTCAATTAGTCTCCATTATATTCAAAGTACCCAATAGAAAATGGCCCCCTAGTTCTTATCTTATTTTCCTCATCCTTTTAGGTCTAAATTGCATTAAATTGCTGAAGAATTTGACAGCATAAAGGAACGGTTGGAATGGTTCCTTGCTGTCCCGTTTTCTGACCAAGTTTTCTTCTTCCTTTTGGTAAGCTTTAACCAATAAAATTTTCTTATCTATTAAACCTTTAATACTCCATCTTTTAAGCAATATTTCCCTTATATTTTCTACTATAAAATTTATAATCAAAATTCAATAAAAGTCTCCAGCTGGTCACACATAATGGCAGAATTAAGGAAGCTTACCGTCCACACTTGGCTGCACTTTCTTGACTTTTCTTGGCCTCTTTTGCTAGCTATTTCATCCAATAAAATTTAACTCCATGTTACATTGTTAACTCCCTTTCCTTCTATATTATGTCTATTGCCTTTTTATCATCCTTTAGCAAATTTCCAGCCATGCAATTCACGGCAGCAAGGGTGACGTGCAGTACATATTTTCTGCACACTTTGTTGACTCCTTTGCTTACTTTTAGTATATCTTTCAGCTAATAAATCACCCAATAAAATTCCACCATATCTCTACTTAATAAAGTCCTCTTTATCTATCATCATCTATAACATTTTACACCATAAAATTTTGCATTTCAATGGCCTTTAAATGGATGGAACTGTGTGGCATAACAGCAGCAGAAAATGGCGTGGAGTCCAATTTTGGCTGCACGATTTTTTTTGGCTCCTTTCACCCTTTTCTTGTGTGTTCCAACCAATAGGAATTTACCATATCTTCCCATATAAATTCTCCTCCATTTAAATACCATTTAATTATATTTTTATGCCACCACTTCATCATGAAATATTTATTTCACCTCTTATACACCATATTATAAATTATAAATCCTATAATTCCAAATTTCTAAGTGGAAATTCAATTTAAATATTTATTTAATTTCACTAATTAACTTATTTCCACTGTTAAGGAATTACGAAAATATGGTGTACAGTACTATAAAATCGAGTCTCACATTTTCTCCCCACCTTAGAAAATTTGGTCCTCCAAATTTCACATGGACCTATCACCGAAAATTTTTGGATACTTTTCACATAATCTAAGATCTCAAAAGGTCCGGTGTATCGAGGACTCAGCTTTCCTTTCTTACCGAATCTCATTATGTCTTTAGGGGGTGAGACCTTCAAAATATATTATCACCCGTACATCTCGGGAATCTACTTAACCCTATAGGGAGCTAAGAACTTAATGTCTCCCACTTTTTCCCATGCTATCGTGGATCGATATCAGCTGCCATATATAGTTTCGTAAAATGCCATGCCGATAGTCACATGTTAGCTATTATTATAAGCAAACTCTGTCAGGGTAAATGATCGTCCCAAGAGCCTCTAAAATCAAGTGCACACACTTACAACACATCCTCGAGCGTCTATATCGTACGCTCGGACTATCAATCAGTCCGCGGATAATACGCGGTGCTAAAACTCAGTTGGATTCCATAGCTTCCTGAAGTCTCTCTCAACAATAAGATGCAAAGCGGGACTCCTTATCAGATGTAATGCTCGCTGGAACACCATGTACTCTTACTATCTTCCTGACATATAATTCGGCTAAGGCAATAATTGGATCAGTAGATTTCATAACCAAGAAATTGGGCAGACTTAGTTAATTTATCCACAATTATCCAAATAGCATTATACCCTTTGCGAATCCTCCGAATTTCACTTAATTTAGGAAGTACCACCAATATAGGTTTTTTCTTCCTTATATACTTTCTAACTTTAAGTTGATCCTGTCTTTAAGATGAGACTACCAGTATATATATATATATATATTTTCAATTCGAATTTCCTTTAAATCCCACATTTCCTCTTTCACAATCAATTTATACTCCTTATAATTATTTATCATCTTTGGGAGTTAACAATTTTCACTTTCTCTTCATACAGTAGATAATTTAACACTATTTATCACATATTATCTTATTTAGTGCCAAGTCGATAATAATTTAGTGACTATCATGTAAACAATTTTAATCAATCGTATGTAATTGTCCCAGTAGCTTTTACATCCAGTGCACCCGCTCTCAATATATCATTGAGCGTTTACATATTACGCTCGAATATTTAATCAGTACTAAACGATGCTATCAGTAATTTGGAATCCAAAAGCCTTTTGCTATGTTCTATAAGCATATGGCAAATCAGGGATCCACATCACATGTAATGCTCACTGGAAATACATTCTCACCGTTTCACAAATATGTTTCGACTATGGCATTAGAGAGATTCAGAAGCCTGTTAATGGAAAGTGATTCAATTTGATCAATTAGTCTATCATCACTTCCATAACATTATAGTTCCTTTGGATTCTTTATTATCCCACAATAATCATTTCACAGTTTAGCTAAGGATGCACTTTATTCGCAAACTTTAATATCAATCATCACTTATAGTGAATAAGACATTAAATAATAATTTTCTCCGATATCTCCTTTCATATAATATTACCATTACATCCCTTATTCTCATGGTACATATAATATCACTTAGTTAGATGTAAAAGTCTTAGTGTACATTATTACACAATATTTACTCATATTTTACACATTTTTACCGATTGGGCTGTCTGTGATGCCTTTAACACATGATTAGTAACAGTAATAAATGGCAAACATTTATTTATTTAGTAAATTCAGAATATGAAAAATTTTTTTCCTTATATATTACATCCTCTATCTCTATTTTAAAATAATGTAGTACCGTATACAAGTGTCTGAATATATATAAGAGAAGTTACTGTACCTTTAAATTTTAATGCTCTTTGTCCTAGTGGACTACTCATAGCTATATTTAACTGAGGAAGTCATCAAACAATCCTCGTGATTAATCTGAAAGATTTGAAAGTAAGGGGTGAGCGAACCACATGCTCAGTAAAGGAGTCATATGCTGCTTGATATAATGAAAACTATATGTAGGAAAATATTTGTTTTACTAACGGTGTACTAAACTCAATAAAGGAAGGATACTATAGTTGGCCGAGAAATCCAGTTGAAGCATGGAAGGTATTTTGAAATACCTGTCTTGTTCCGGAAACCCAGAGCGACTATAGAGAGTAATAATTAAATTGTTTTATTTCAAAACAATTTACTTCTCGTTCTCATAATTATAAAAATGGTATAAACCATTTTATTATATCACTTCAGTACACCAATTTCAAAACATGTGACAGTACAGTGATAAAACAGTAGTTATAGTAAACAATATTTTCAGTACAGTAGCTTATAAATATCCAAATCACTGGATAACAGTTCAATAATTATTTCTATTTTAGAAATAATTTTCAAAGTATTCTTTCTCAATAACAGAAATTTCCTTTCAGTTCAGTAAACAATATTCTGTACAGTTCAGTAGACAGTAAACAGTAATTTTCAGTTCGGTGAACAGTAATCAGTAGCTACCAGTTCAATAAACAATAATCAGTAGCTACCAGTTTAGTAAAACAGCATATCTCAGTATAGTATAGCTCAGTAAAACGGTGTTTTGGTAGGTTTAGCTTAGTAAACAGTATTCAGTACAGTTCAGTGCAGTAAACAGTGTAGTACAGTAAACAAGATTCAGTAAATCCTTTCAGTAAACAGAAATCAGTAAGTTGAGACTAGGCATCACCCTACTATTAAATCATGTTATCATCGTCCACTAAAGGACACAGTAATCATCCTCGAAGGGACACAGAAATAGTAGTGAGATCTATGGCCATGATCTATAGGGTATCCTCGGTGACATCCGGGACATGTGGCTGATTGACCCGAGTTTCATGCATCATACGGACACGTGGCTGATTGACCCGCTACTCGGGGCCTAAGTCTCAAAATAGTATAAAACCGTACCATAGCCTTTATGGACCTTATTCAAAGAAATTTAAAATATTTCACGTTTATCCATAAGGCTTACAATTTTATATATCATCACCTTTATGATAATTTTAAATTAAATAAAATCAGTATGTAGTTCCATAAAGGTATAAAAATTTCATCTCTTTCCCATAAAAATTCCTTTAAGAAGTTTAATTAAATTACATAATTTATTTCAAGTATTACTTCCAAAAAAGTATTTATTCTCATTTTCACATACCGTAAATCAGTCGATAAATATTCATGTATCAAGTGAGAAAGTAAATAAATATTCAATTTGAATATTTAATATCATATAAAATAATCCAATTTCTCACTTTAATAAAATATAAAACATGAATATAATTTTTCATACTTTCTCATAAATTCTAACTTATGGAAAATTGATGGAAATTGTATTCAAAATTTCCCATTTAAATCATCTCATGCTTCTAAAATATTTTATAATATTTTGGAATATTTTTGGAAATTTTCTGACAGCATAACAGCTGCGGGTTCCTATCCTCCTGCATACAAACCAGCTTTTCAACCATAGATTTTGCATGTTTTAAGCCAACTCATGCTTTCAATATTTCTATAAAATTTGACTTAATAAAACATGCATTTCATTATATCACTACAACTAACACACTCTCCCCTTACCAGTCTTAGGAAGCCAATCTTCCCAGTTACTTTTACCGAACGCTGTCAACTTTGGCTGCAAAATAATTTTATAAAAAATTATTAATATTTTTCTTCTTATTTTTTGGCTGCTAATAATCATAAAATGCAGCCACTAATGTCATAATATATTTACAACCATTATAATTTATACTGGTGCTAAACCTCAACTTTTTTATTTTAGCTCTTTTTTGGGTATTGATTTCATCAATAATATTCTTTAAATTTCTATAATCAAACCATAAATTGCAACATCAATTCATGGCTAATTCTTCCTTGGCCGAAATCCTCAAATGGCCATTCCATGACTTTTGCTTCTATTTTTCCTAATTGCTAAGGTTAGTCACGTGAGCCTTTTTTCCCTTATTTTTCACGCATGAAAATCACTTTCTTTCTATTCTACATGCCAACCATAGCTTCCCTTATACCTAGCAAAAAATTGATTTCTTCATTCTCTAATGTTTCCTAGCCATTTCTTCATCTTATTCATCAATTCCTATCATCATCTTGGAATTCTTAGCATGATTTCTTGCATATTCATATCTAAATCAAGATCTTAACTTATTCCATTCTTAAAATCTAAAAAGATCTAACCATAAACAAGACCATATTCATGATTCTCATACTAAGCAACATATAAATCTACCATTCAATGCAAGGAAACCATGGAAATAAATATGCTCACCTTGAACTGAATGGCACTTCTCCAAATAGAATATTTTCTGCCTTTCACGTCAACCTTTGCTTGGTTTCCAATTGGTTTTCAAGGTATATATAAGGTCTATGGTGGAGGTTAAGTAGTTAACTAACAAAGGAAGGATATTTTCTGAGATTTTTCATGAAATAAATGGATGAAACCGAACACACTTATCAGCAAAACAGAGTGCATCGTAGCAGCAGGGGATTTCGGTGATGAAGTGAGTTTTTCTGAAGTTCTTGCTTCAATATTCTCCATTCATTTAGAATATCCAATGGGAGTTTGCCACCTTTGTAACTTATCCCATTTACTCATCAGCTTTTGTCTATTTTGCAATTAAAACGGGATGACAGCAGCAGCACAAAAGGAACGGTTGTAATTTTTTCTTAGCTGTTTCGGTTTGACTCCTTTTCCTCTCCTTTTATAGGCTCTAGCATACAATTTCAGCACATGTAATTTTGAAAATTCTTTTTCCTTTAAAATATCATTTATATTATATTTTATTGTATAAGATCACGGCTGATATTCCTTAAACTTTTTCTCTAAAATCTTATCAGCAATGTTAGCAACAAGAATAACGTGATGCTGTCCAGTTTTGACTCCATTTTACCACCTTTTTGCAGTCTCCAACCAATAGAATTTATTCACATGTTAAATTTAACTTCTCTTCCCCTCTTTATGTAGTATTTATATTGTATTTTATTCCATAAATTGTGGTTGATTTCTAGCCATGAAGTTCACGGTAGTAATGGTAACGTGTAGTCCATTTTTCTGCCCAACTTTGTTGACTTTTCCATGCTTACTTGTGTGCATATTTTCAGCCAATAATTCGTCCACATAAGCACCAATAAGTCATCTTCATTTTCAGCCAAATTCTGTCGTGTATCCAAATCTGAAACAGAAGTGGCGTGCTGCCCACTTCTTGCATGGTTTGGTTTGTATTTTCTCATCTTCTTTTAATGTATTCAATCCAATGAAAATAATTCATATACATACCAATAAATTTTCTTTCTTTTATAATTCCATTTATTGGTATTTTATGTCGTAAAAATAATTCTTCTACTCAAATTTTTCAGATTTCTTTTCTTCCTTCAATCCATACTTTTAATTCATTATTCAATATTTGTTTCAACTCTTATACACCATACTATAATTCATAAATCCAATAATTAAAATTTACGGGTGGAATTTCATTCAATCTTTATTTAATTCCACTAAGTAATTTTATTTTTGCTATAAAACATTTACAGCATGGTGTACAGTGTTATAAAATCGAGTCTCACATTTGAGATGTACCTGAAGATGTAATCTTTTCACAATCAAATTCTGTAATTGAATTTATCAAAGTACCAATTCTGTTTCCACATTAGTTATGCCATTTCACAATTCCAATATATATATACATCCATTTACATGAATGGCAGTAATGCATTTATTTATTCCTTTGAATATAACAAATTTTATCTGTTAAGTTTGGCTCAATCTTATATTTAGTCATAACCACATGATAGTCAGAGGAAATCACATGCAATCTTAAATTTGGAAACTACCCCATAATTCGTGTTCCCTTATCATTATATAACTTGTCTTTTAATGCATTTTCATCCATTTCCATTTGATTTTCTCATATATATGTATCATAGTAGTGAAGCAGCCAATTCCACAACTTCTCAACCAATTATTTATTTTATTTGGTTTCCAAAAGTTGTGAAATAATTCAAGGATGTTGCTTATGTTCTTCAAACAAATATACATATTCATATCTCGTGGTTTCATGCCATTATAATTCATCCGTATGTGATTTCATTAATTCCACATACGTCACATAATATTTCATAAATCTCTTAATTACCACAAAGGACCTGTAGGAGTTATACTGAGTTCTGAACATCATCTTGTAAACACCTGTTTATAAGCTTTTTATTTAATAACATCTTGTTCAGAGATTGGTCTTAAAACTCCATATATATATGTATATATCATTGGATGGATAAGATAAAACATTAATCCTGAACAAATGAAGGTTCATTTCCAGTAATAACACTATTGAACATTCAGGATTTATTTACAATCATAACTATTCTTATTATTTCGAATCAGATCATCTGTGTTTTCGCCAATTACTCTAATACAAGTGGGTTCTTTATTTATTAATCTCTGGAGTAATTTCTTAAGCTCTTCAGACTCTTTTATGTTCTCTGATAAGAGCTTATAAATAGATTCCATGTTGTGAATCGAGTCAATAATCTCTCGAACCCACATTACTCCAAAAATTTATTTAGAAATTTATCTAGTAACTTCTAAATCAGAACCTAATATCATATTGGATGTTTCATTATTTACATCTTGCAAATCCACTATATATATTCCCAAAACACATGTGAATAACTTTCAAATCATTTCACATATATCAATCTATTCACTTATATATGTTTTCACTTCATACTATACCATTCTGTAAAGCATATTCCAAAATATTCTGGTTCTATAACTATCTGATTTATACTCATATGAAACAGAAGGACTATTTAGAACTAGAATTAATAACACTAATATTGAATCATCAATGCATAATTCACCTTTTTTATCACACTCCATAAGTGTATCTCTTTTTACAATATTAATTAATCCCTAATCAATATACCTCGTCTTTTCCCTTTTAATTTAGGCCTTAAAAATCCATAACAGGGCCGACTATCTCGCAACCTCCTACAGTATACACTCCGGGTCGCATTACTTATCAAAGTATAGATGGGGCTAATAGTAAGGACCATTATATCTGTGATACATTCTTTACACTATCAATTACTCTATCACCATCAATCAATCCTGAATCAATTTAGTCAACTATCATTCAAAGGCATTACTTTAATATAAGGGCATATTCGGCATTTCCCCATTTATTTCGCTCTCTTTAAGATACCTTTAAGCAGGCGATCTTAAGATTTATAACTGATGATATTTTATTCCACTCCAATATCATCATTTCAAGGTCTTAGTTCGATTCGGACAGAGAAGTCTTGGTGAGGCCTTCACCGAGTTGCTCTCCATACCTTATCGAACAGGCCTCCAGTAAGACCATATCTCACGACCTGAAGGTCGCGACGTTCACTTGATACTCATACTTTTTCCTTCTTACAAATTTATGGACTAAATTTTTCCTTTTTATTCTAAGGTTTGTATTCGGTGTCAGTGTAGTAACTACACTAATTTCACTAATCCTTTCTTTATACTCTAGCTTTGATAACTTAAACATACAGTCAACCATCATAATCACATCTCAAATAGCATTCGATGATTATATGAACCTATATAATAATTTACCACGATCCTAAGTTACATGTCGACTCATTGAACCAAATACGTACAGTGCATCAATTTAAAGTCTTACATGTAAACAAGCGATTCATAAAAAGCATTGTGATAACCGTAAATTTTCCAATTTTTTGAAATTAATATTAAAGAAAATAGATTAGTGGAAATAAATAAATAAAATTGTGAGAACGGGATATTGGTGAAAATCTCAAGAATTGAGAAAGGAACAAATGGTGGAAATTCGAGTGAAGGAAATTTAAATCGAAAAAATAAGGTTGGAATTATGGAAAATATAGACGAAAGGAAATTTAATTTGGATAAACGGAAATCCAAATTAAATAAAAAAATAAAAAATGAATATGATATATATTTGTATAATTATATATTATATAAATATATTTTTATACAAATACATATGTACTTAAATGATATATAGTATATATTATTATACATTAGTATATATATGAATATATACTATTTCATAAATTTAAATAGTACATATGTATATTTTATGTATATATATATACATATATAAGAAATTTAAATATTAATTTACATTAAAGTTTAAGAAAATATATATAAAGGTTATTTAATTAAAAATATATAAATATACATATATATACTACTAGATATATATTTTGTAATATACCATATATATATATTTTATATATAATATATATTGTACTATATTATATATGAAATAATATATGTATAATATATAGTATATATTATATGTATAAAATATATTATATAGTATATAGTATATAGTATATTATATACTAAATATGGAAATAAAACAAAAAACAAAAGAGGAAAGAAAACAGAAAACAGAAGGAAAGGAAAGATCGAGAGGAACCCAATCCTCCCAGGTGAGGCCAACGGCGGCGAAGCTGCCACCGCCGGTGAGGGAGAAAGGAGAAGGGTGAGACGCCATCGGCCAGAGAAAGGAAAGAAGCTGCCGGTGGCGAAAGAAAGGAAAGAAATAATGGAAGCCGACGGAAGCCGAGGAAAGAAAAAATAGGAAAAAGGGATCTGATGGTGCCGGCCAAATTGGCCACCGCCACTACCACCGAAGCACCGCGGGAGGAAGAGGAAGAGGTAGGAGGCTACCAATGAGGCGGACAACGGCGGAGGAGGAACGGCGAAGAGGTGGAAGAGACCGGACCTAAACCGAGTTGATCCGCCACCGTGCCGTCGATCCAGACTGAACGGAGGCTAGATCCAGCTTTGCCGTGGTGCCGGCCAGCTGTGGAGCAGCCGGAGAATCGGCCACCGGAGAAGAACTAGCGGTGAGGGGAGGTGACCGGTTCGGCTGAGAAAGAAAAGAAAAGGAAAAAGGAAAAAAAAGAAAAAAGAAAAGAAAAAGGAAAAAGAAAAAGAAAAGAAAGGAAAAGAGAAAAAGAAAGAAGAAAGAAAAAGAAGAAAGAGAAAGAGAAAGAGAAAAAAGAATTCCAGGAATTTGAAAAATTCTCGAGAATTCGAAAATTATGGGAAATCCCGGGAATTATGGGAATCGGTAAGAAACCCCTGAAAGTGTTAAATTATTTAAATAATTTATTTATTTAAATAAATTGAGAAAAATTCTAAAATTTAGAATTTGGTTTCCAGAATCGTTCTCGGTGAATGAGACAATGGAACCGAGCGAGGTGAACAAGGGCGCGACCTTCGAGAGGCAGTCGTCGACCCGAAACAGGTAAGGGAGACATGTGCCGCCTATAAGGATATTCGACCACATGTTTTAAATTATGCATTTAAAATTTATAAATGCAATTGACAATGATTGGTGGAAATTTATGGTGATTTATCGATTTGAAATTGTGGGAAAATACCGATTGAAAAGATTAAACTGTATTTTCTGTGCAGGAGGCTAGCTAATCGGCAGCCGATATACTACCGAAAAATTATCGAAAAAATTACTAAAATTTACCGAAAATCACCGAAAACCATAATAAATGATTTGATTTCACAAGAAATGATTTTTAGGTACGAAAATCGAGAAATCAAGTATTTTTCATAAAACATGAATATATGGAGATTTGATTTAAAAATATTTATGTTTTCGAGAATGGTGAAAATGAAATCACCGAAAATTCACCCGGTAGGTGATATTTCACGTGAAACGAGATGAAAATGAAAAAGAGACTGAAGTGAATATTTTTATAAATATTCTTAAATATTCACTTAATTTAATATAAAACCTTTATGGTTTTAATTATGAAACAATTAATTATGAAAATTCCATAAAGGTTAAGAAATGATGAAAAAACTATGATTTCGAGACTAAAGGTCTCTACACATGTTTTTAGATGGAAACATGGTTACGAGATTTATAACTTCGAAAAATAAATATTATTTTTCCATAAATTACGAAAGCATGTGAATTTAATTCCGATAATTTTGAAAACCATGTTTTCGAGTGAAAGCACAGAAAAACGTGCATATGTGTTTTACGATGGAAAAAGGACATTTTACCCTTTTGTATATTACAATGATGATTTGCAAATTGTTTTCATCGCATGGAAAAGACGATTTATACCTTTATGAAATATTTTGAAAAGTGATATTTACTTTATAAATTTCATAAAAGTGATGATATTTACATGTGAGCCTTATGGATATTTGTGAAATAATTTGATTTACGTTATTTAAAATCCATGAAGGCTAAGGTACGGTTTTTATACTGCTTTGAGACTTAGGCCCCGAGCTTCATGCATCATACCATACTATTACTGCCACGTGGCTGATTGACCAGCTAGTCATCAGTATCTTGGATTGTCACCTAGAAGTGTACACCGAGGACATATTATAGATCATGGCTATAG
Organism: Heritiera fomes; assembly: GCA_032173925.1. Taxonomy (NCBI): domain Eukaryota; kingdom Viridiplantae; phylum Streptophyta; class Magnoliopsida; order Malvales; family Malvaceae; genus Heritiera; species Heritiera fomes. The sequence goes on along the minus strand of JAPDPM010000002.1, from coordinate 31,153,601 downwards.
ATCTCATTACTGTTACTATGTCCCTAGTGGACGAGATAGCATGATTTGATTGTAGGCTGATGCCTAGTCTCACTTATTGTTTACTGTTTACTGAAAGGATTTACGGAATCCTATTTACTGTACTATACTGTTTACTGTATTGAATTACTACACTGTTTATTGTTTACTGATGAAAAATCGTACCAAAACATTATGTTACTAAACTGTACTGTTTACTGAAATGGTAGCCATTAATTACTGTTTTATTGAACTGAAAGCTACCATTTACAGTTTACTGAATTGAAAACTACCTTATACTGTTTTTTGAACTGGTAGCTATTGTTTACTGTCTACTGATTGAATCGTATGAAATTACTATTTTACTGAATATACTGTTTTATTGAACTGTACGACACGGTTATTGATTTCAAAAAAGAAATAAATGTTTATTCCAAAAGAATAACATAAGAATTATTTCTAAGATAAAAATAATCGCAAAAGTGTTTATCCAACGATTGGATATTTGCGAACCACTATACTATCACGTGTTTTTACTGTACTGAAGAGAAGAGAAGTAAACCACTGTTTTACTACTGAACTATCACGTGTTTTAACGTATACTGAATGTGAAAAGAAATAAGTGGTTTACTCTGTGGAAAAACGAAAATTATATCGTTTTGAGAACAATGAATATAGTACTCTCTACAGTTGCTTCTAGGTTCCGAAACAAGTCAGGTATTTTAAAATACCTGCCTTACCCTATCTGGATCCCTAGCTGACTGTAGTATCCTTCCTACATGTGAGCCTAGAGCCAGCTGGAAGATTTAAAAGAAAGTAAAAAAGTTTTTCAACATATAGTTAACCGAATATCAAGTGTGACATATAACTCTCTTACTAAGCCGTGGTTTGCTCACTCTCGAATTTTAACATTTCAGGTTTTGATGATGGTGAGATCCAATATTTGTGGATTACGAATGCACATAAAGGACAATGTGACAGACCGACTAAAATTTATGAGGTACAATCATTTATTTTTTGTATTTAGACATGTATATAGTACTACATTTTTATAAGTAAGAGAGGGGATGTGTATAATGTTAACGTTGTTGTACCAAAATTGTTCGTAGACAGCCCAACCGGATAAGTTGTGTCGAATAACGTGAAAAATGTGCTAACAAACTGTTACAGATTTAATGGTATCAGAACACGGTTGGCCTGATGTCTGTGGATACTTTTGGAAAGAAAATGTGTCAAAAAAGGTTAACATCCCCTGTAGTATTGTGTAGTCTAAATACATAAAGGAAATAAATGATTGTAAATTTAGTTAAGTGTTTAGAAGGGGTGAGAATTGTGAACTAAGGATGTCAAAGAGGGAAAACAGCTCTAGAGATTATCTAAAATGGTGATCTCTGTTAGCTTTAAATTACCATACATATTTTGAAATGACAAAAACTTAAGTAAGCTTTAATGTTTTAATTCATATTGTAAATTTGCCTTATCACACATGATTTTCTCAATCCATTTTCAAGTAAACATATCAAACATTAAGACCATCATTTAATGATACATCCTTATTGATCTTAATACTTTATAAAATGGTTTTGAATATTAAGTAATTTTCTCAAGAATTATTGAATATAAGTTTAGAAAATTACTTATAAGTTTTTGGACAATGTTTTCATCAGAGAAAGTCAAGAAAAACTCCCACAAAAGTGCCAATATTTTGGGTTGAATTAGGATCAAAGGCCATATCATTTCTAACCCAAAATAGTGCAGGAAAAGCTTTCTGGAGGCATAGGATCGATCCACTAAGGGAAGGGATCGATCCCTTTATGGCAGAATGTCTTCCCAAGGTCCCTCAAGCCAAGAATTAAGATTCTGGACAAAAGGGATCGATCCCTTTGGGCATGGGATCGATCCTTCGGGACGAAAAAGTGCTGTAACGGCCAGTTTTTGTGAGACAACGGTTATATTCAAGTTTTGGCTCCACCCAACGACTAGAATACATCCAAGGGACTATAAATAGAGGCTTAGAAGCTAAAGAAAGTAAGAGGAACTACTCAGCAACTCCAAAACACATATTCCTCAAATCCTCAAGCCTCAACAATAAATCAAGAGTTACAAAGTCTTCATTTTCTATCATTCACATATCTCTTGTATTGCTTAGCACAAATCTTGTATAGGCTTTCACTTGTGCCCAATTTCTGTAATCATTTGCCTACTTAGAGGCCTTCTTTGATTGCACCACTTGTAAATAAATTCATACCTTGTAAAAGGGGAGGTTTCTCTTTAGCCTTAGAAAAAGAGGGAGGTTATTCTTTAGCCTAAGAAAAAGGGGGAGGTTTCTCTTAAGCCTAGAAAAAGAGAGAGGTTTCTCTTGAGCCTAGAAAAAGAGGGAGTGTAACAAATTCAAGGATAGTGAATTTGGGAAAATCCTTGGGAGCGTCTCAAGGTAGAGGACGTAGGCAAGGTTGCCGAACCTCTATAAATCGCTTGCGTACATTTCTCTATCCTTACTCTCTTTACTTATTTGCAATTATATTTGTGTTTATTGTTTTGAATTTATATTGCATAATTGAGTAGCCTAGAGAACTTAGAAAATATCAATATAGGCTAGATAATTTAGTAGAATCGAAAAACGAGCTTAAGGTTAGTTCAAAACCGATTTACCCCCCTCTCGGTATAGCCTATAAGAGCCAACAATTGGTATCAGAGCTTGGGCTTGAGATTGATTTAGACTAACCTCTATCAAGCAAAACGATCTAAAATGGCTCACTTGAATGTAGGCACACCCCTAGGAGAAGAGGGACAATCATTAGTTATACCTCCACTCTTCAATGGTGAGAATTATTCATATTGGAAAACTAGAATGATGTTATTTGTACAATCAAATGATTATGAAGTGTGGAGAATTATAGTGAATGGTCCTAGAATTCCCATGAAGAAAGTAGATGGAAAAGATGTCCCTAAGAGTAAGGATGAGTGGGACACAAATGACATGAGAGTGGTACAATTGAATGCCAAGGCTATGCACACTCTCTTTTATGCATTAGGTCCCAATGAATATAATAGAGTCTCCCTATGTGAGAATGCCAAGCAAATATGGGACAAATTAGCCATCACACATGAAAGGACCAATCAAGTGAAAGAGACCAAAGTAGGAATGCTCACACATGATTATGAGCTATTTAGGATGAAAGAAAATGAGTCCATTAGCGAAATCTTTACTAGGTTTAATGATATAATTAATGGACTTAAGGCTCTAGGCAAGGCTTATTCCAATGTTGAAATGGTAAAGAAAATTTTGAATAGCTTGCCTAAGTCTTGGGAGGCAAAGGTAACCGCTTTAGAAGTGTGATAACCGTAAATTTTCCAATTATTGGAAATTATAAATATTGAAAATAAATAAAATTATGAGAACGGGATATTGGTGAAAATCCCGAGAATCAAGAAAGGAATGGATGGTGGAAATTCCGAGGATTGAGGAAGTGATGAAATTGGAAATTTAAGTGAAGGAAATTTAAATCGGAAAAATAAGATGAGATATTATGGAAAATAATGAAAGAAGGAAATTTAATTTGGATAAATGGAAATCCAAATTAAATAAGGAAAATGAGAAATGAAAATAAAATATGTTTGTATAATTACTAATTATATAAATGTATTTTGATATAAATACATATGTATTCAAGTATGACATTTTATGTATATGTAAGTATATACATATTTGAGAAAATGTAAATATTAAATTACATTAAAGTTTGAATATGTATATATTGTAAATACAATATATATATACGGAATTATTACATTTATATAAATATTTATATAAATGTTATTTAATTTTAAAATATATAAATATACATATATATATACTAGACATATATTTTGTAATATACAATATATATTTTATATATAACATATATTGTATTATATGATATATGAAATAATATATGTATAATATATAGTATATATTATATGTATAAAATATAAATTATAGTATATAATATGGGATATTATATACTAAAAATAGAAAAGAAACAAAACAGAAAAGGAAAGGGCAGGATCGGGGAAGGAATCCCGACCCCTTCCCAGCCAAAAGCCGCCGGCGGCGGAGAGGCCACCGCCGGCGAGGGAAAAGGGAAGAGACGGCACCGGCTAGAGAGGAGAAGACGACTGGCGACGGAAACGGAAGGGACCAGAAGCGGAAACAGGGGCGGAAGCCGACGAAACCGGAAGAGGAAAGGAAAACCAGATCTGGCGGTGCCGGCCAAATCGGTCGTCGCCACTACCACCGAAGCATCGCCGGAGGGAGAGGAAGACGATGGAGGCCACGGTTCAGGCAGAGAACGGCGGAGGAAGGCCGACGGAGGAGGAGTAGTGACCGAACCAAAACCGAGTAGATCCGCCGCCGTGCCATCGATTCGTGACGAACGGAGGCCAGATCCGGCTTCACTGTGGTGCCGGCCAGCTGCTGAGCCCCTGAGCCGCCGGAGAACCGGCCGCCGGCGAGGAACCGGCAAGGAAGGAGGCAAACCGGTCCGGCGAGAAAAGAAAGAAAAGGAAAAAGAAAAAGAAAAAGGAAAGAAAAAGGAAAAAGAAAAAGAAAAGAAAAGAAAAGAGAAAAAGAAAGAAGGAAGAAAAAGAAGGAAGAAAAAGGGAAAAGGAATTCCGGGAGATCCCGAGAATTACGGGAATCGGTAAGAAATCCCGAAAAGTATTAAATTATTTAAATAATTTATTTATTTAAATAATTATGGAAAAATTCTAAATTTTAGAATTTAATTTCCAGAAAATATCCTCGACAACCGAGCCGATGGAATCGGGCGAGGTGAACACGGGCGCGACCTTTGAGAGGTAGTCGCCGACCCGAAACAGGTAAGGGAGACATGTGCCGCCTGTAAGGATATTCGGCCACATGTTTTAAATTATGCATTTAAATTATAAATGCAATTTATATTGATTAGTTTTGAAATTTGTGGTGATTTATCGGTTTCAAATTGTGGTGAAATACTGGTTGAAAAATATAAAATGTATTTTCGTGCAGGAGGCTAGCCAAATCGGCAGTCGTTATAATGCCGAAAAATTATCAAATAATTACTGAAATTTACCGAAAATCACCGAAAATCATAATAAATGATTTGATTTCACGTGAAATGATTTTCAAGTACGAAAATCGAGAAATTAAGTAAATTTCATAAAACATGAATATAACGATATTTGATTTTTAAAATATTCATGTTTTCGAGAATGGTAAAAAGGAAATCACCGAAAATTTACCCTGTAGGTGATATTTCACGTGAAACGAGATGGAAATGAAAAAGAGACTGAAGTGAATATTTTTATAAATATTCTTAAATATTCACTTGATTTCATATAAAACCTTTATGGTTTTAATTATGGAAATAATTAATTATGGAAATTCCATAAAGGTTAAGAAATGAAGAAAAACTATGATTTCGAGACTAGAGGTCTCTACACGTGTTTTTAAAAGAAAACATGGTGATGGGAATTTAAAGTTAGAAAATAAATAATTTATTTTCATAAATTATAAAAATGATTTGTTTGAAATTCCGATAATTATAAAACCATGTTTTCGATTGAATGCACGGAAAAGTGTGCATATGTGTTTTACGGTGGAAAAAGGACAGTTTTGCCCTTCTATATTTTCAGTAATGATTTATAAACTGTTTTCACTGTATGGAAAATATGATTTATACCTTTATGAAGTATTTTGAGAAATGTTATTTTAATTTAATTATTTCATAAAGGTGATGATTTATTACATGTGAGCCTTATGGATATTTGTGAAATGTTTTAATTTACTGTATTTAAAATCCATAAAGGCTATGGTACGGTTACACTATTTTGAGACTTAGGCCCCGAGCTTCATGCATCACATATACTGTTACTGTCACGTGGCTGATTGACCAGCTAGTCATCAGCGTCCCGGATTGTCGCCTAGCAAGCGTACACCGAGGACATTATAGATCATGGCCATAGATCTCATTACTGTTACTGTGTCCCTTAGTGGACGATGATAGCATGATTTACTTGTAGGGTGTTGCCTAGTCTCACTTACTGCTTACTGTTTACTGTTTACTGATTTCTGAAAGGATTTACGATATCCTATTTACTGTACTATACTGTTTACTGTTTATTGATGAAAGACCGTACCAAAACATTGTGTTACTGAACTGTACTATTTATTGAAATGGTAGCCATTGATTACTATTTTACTGAACTGAAAGCTACCATTTACTGTTTACTGAACTGAAAGCTACCTTATACTGATTTCTGAATTGGTAGCTACTATTTACTGTCTACTGATTGAACCGTATCGAGTTACTGTTTTACTGAATATACTGTTTTACTGAGCTGTACGATACGGTTACTGATTTGAAATGAGAAATAAATGTTCATTCTAAAAGAATAATATAAGAATTATTTCTAAGATAGAAATAATCGAAGAAGTAATTATCCAATGATTGGATATTTACAAATCACTGTATTATACTGTTTTTACTGTACCAAAGAGAAGAGAAGTAAACCACTATTTTTACTACTGAACTGTTATGTGTTTTAAAGTATATTGAAGTGAAAAGAAATAAGTGGTTTACTTTGTGGAAAAGCGAAAATTATATCGTTTTGAAAACAACGGAATTGATATTCTCTACAGTTGCTTCTAGGTTCCGGAACAAGTATGGTATTCTAAAATACCTATCTTATTCTATCTGGATCCCTAGCCGACTGTAGTATCCTTCCTACATGTGAGCCTAGAGCCAGTTAGGAAGATTTTAAAGAAAATGAAAAAATTTATTTTCAGCATATAGATAGTTGAATATCAAGTGTGACATATAACTCTCTTACTGAGCCGTGGTTTGCTCACCCCTTAATTTTAACATTTCAGGTTTTGATGGTGGTGAGATCCAATATTTGTGGATTACGGCTGCACATAATGGACAATGTGACAGACCGACTGATTTATATGAGGTACGATCATTTATTTTCTGTATTTAGACATGTATGCAGTACTACTTGCTTATTAAGTAAGATAGGGGATGTATATAATATAAATAATATTTTATGAAATTGTTTAACATAAGAAATAAAGTGAAGTATCACAGACAGCCCAACCGGATAAATTGTGTAAAATAAGAAGAAAAATGTGGTAACGGGTCGTTACAGATTTAATGGTATCAGAGCATGGTTGGCTTGATGTCTGTGAATACTTTTGGAAGAAAAAATGTTAAACATCCCCGGTAGTACTGTATCGTCTGAATACATAGAGAAAATAAATGATTGTAAATTGAGTAAAATGAATTAAAGGGAGTGAGAAAGTATAAATTGAGAATGTTAAAGAAATAATAGGCTCAGAAATTACCAGAAGATTGGTGATTCTTTTAATCTAAATGAAGGCCTGTTCGGTAAGGAATCGAAAGGACTCGGTGAAGGGCCCCACCAGTACTTTTCGGTCCGGATCGAACTGAGACCTGAAAGTGATGATATAAAGGAGGAGAATGCAATATCATCATTAAATAGACTTTAAGATCACTGATTGAGGGTAATTTGAAGAGAGAGAAAATTTTTGGCAAAAAATGACCAAAATACCCCTGACTCTAAAATTTTACCGGGAGTCAGAATAGACCAATAGAGGTTGGAATTGATTGATTTGACAGAGAAATTAATGATATAAAGCTGAATTACAAGTAAAATAATCCAATTGTGGATCTTAGTAGATTTCTCTGTCGAAATCGAGTGAGATCTAAATTGCTGATATAAGTTTCAGAAAGGATACTATCAGCACATAAATGATCAGATCATTGATTTAAATGTATACTGAGGAGAAAGAAATAAATGTCAAAATGACGAAAATGCCCCTATGTTGGGCGATGTTTCAAATAGTGATAAAATCAAGTTAATCTTGAATCCATTGATAGTAATGGAGTTATAAATGGCATAGAGGATGTCATATGACTATAGCGATCCCTATTACTGATTCCACTGACACTTAGATTATGGACGCGAGTGGTGAGTGACCTAGTGAACGGGCTGGGCCTCACGATTGATCCTTGAGGGGGCTAGTGTGCTCGCCAAAAGAGGACGGTATAGATATGTATAGGCGAACGGCGGACGGGCCGGGGCCTTACATGATGCGATCCATAGAAGTGTAGTGGAATGTTGCAAAATGATTGGCCCGGTTATTGATTGTAAGGGCCTGGATTAAGAGTGTATTGAACGGGATCGTTGAATGCTATGAAAAGTGAAATGATTACAGGAATTGACTGATGAAGTGAATAACTGTAATAAATTGGTTAGCTGTAACATGTGTTGATAACTGTTATGCTTAATACAGCTTACTATAATGAGGTATGTAAGGCTGTAAAGTATGAGTGAACAATGAAATCAAGGTAGAGTGTGTGTCAAAATGATTTGAATAGTAAATGTCTCTGCCTTGAGAATACACAGTGAAAAATGACAGGGCATAAGGATGAGATGTCCGAAATGATAAGAAATATGTGATTAAAGAAGTATCGGATTTGATCTCTGATAGAACTTCCAGAGTTATATAAATTGGAGGAATCGAGATAACATTGACTCGATTTTGAATATGAAACCTGATTCTAAGCTTATATCGGAGAACTTAAGAAAATCTGGAAGCTTAAGGAATCTACTCTGGAAAATGAAATTAAGGAAGTTGGCTGCATAAGTGTAAAAGAGAGCAGCACAAATGATTTTAATAAGTAGATGAATCGATATGATATAGTAAATGGTTACTATGTAATAAAGTTCTTATAAAGAACAAGTATTCATCTACATGATGAAATGGACGCTTTATGGATTTGATTTAATAAACATGAGGAGTTAATAAGACTAGCCTCAGTATAAAGTGTCCTTAGATAAAAGATTGGAGACTGATGTCCATAAGATGATTAGAACTCGGAGTGAATTTTACGAGTTCCTATTGAGATTACGAGGTTAACGATTTGCCTTGTGAGGTATATAAGCCTAAGGAAAGAGGCATCCATACATGAGTAAATTGATGAAATACTGATAGAGTTTAAAGTACAAATGGAAAATGAGCAGCATTGTAGTATGACTCTTAAACTCTTAAAGACTGTGGAATTATGTAAAGATTGGCAATTAAGAGGTTTGGCTAGACAGTGTCTCTTTCTGAGATATATAATCTCGAAATGACAAAATGACAGTGAATCTGTCTATGATAGAGAGGTAATAATTGATATACGAAAGTAATGAGTCTAGCTAGATACTACTGCCAGTTTATAAAAGAGTGATGAGACTAGCTGCTCTACTAATGTGATGTAATTAAAGAAAGAAGTTAAAGTCGGTAAATGAATAAGTGTAGAGAAAAGATGGTATGCAAGATTTTAAAAGATCTTAGCAGTATAGTACCATACCAATCGAGAAAGCCGACTAAAAGAATGAAAGTGGAATAAGGAAATAAATTGCATGATGAGAAGGGAACATCAATATGAAACAGTTCCCGAAGGTAAGACTGAAAGTGATTTGTATTGGTTATCACATAACTGTGGCAAGATGAAAAATCAAACCAAATGTGACAAGTGAAATTAATGATACTCCAAGGAGTAAGATAAATGACAAGTATTATTTACTGCCAGTATATAAATGAAAAAATGATCATACATATAACCATCGTAACATGATAGAAACGGTGGAAGTATATAGATGATGTGGTGATTAAATACATAAATTGAGGATTCAATTGTGGAATCTAAATTATGAAAAGAAATTTAAAGACCATACTACATGAAGAGAATATGATTGTCTCATGATCTATGACTGTAAGAGATGATCAATAGTAAAGTCTGCAATGAGATGCAGCCTTAGTAGAATAAATGTGTGAATATGAATACTGTGAATAATAAAGAGTCCAAAAGAGATATGATGATATGGAAGTGATTAAAGACTGATGATCTAAATAGAATCACTTTCCATTATCAGTATTCTAGATTCTCTAGTGCCTCAGTCGAAGTATAAATGTTAAAGGATGTGAATGTGTATGTACAGTTCCAGTGAGCCTTACATGCGATGGGAGTCTCTGAGATGCCATATGCTAATGAGAGAATAGCAAAAGGCTTTGAGATTCCAAGTGTACTGATAGCACCGCTCCATACTGATATATATATGAGCGTGAGATGTAAACGCTCCATGATACTGAGAGTGTGTGTGCATGAGATGTGAAAGCTACTGGGACACTTACATATAACTGACTGACATGTGTAATTGATAGTTTTAAACTATATCGACTTGGCACTAAGTGAGAAAAATGGATGATGAACAGCATAGATCAGCTGTGACATGAAAAATACTGTGCATGGGCTCTTATGTGAAAAGAGTGGAAATGAATAACTCCCGATTTGAGAAATAAACTTATGGGAGTATAGACATATATGATAAAAGACAACATGTAGTGGTCTAAAGTATTTTTGATGTTGAAAGTATGCTGGCAGTAATTATGTAAAAGTTGACCTAGAGGTCAGAAGTCGTAAGTATACGGCATATACCACCTTTGGACTTAAGTTAAATTCGGAGGACCGAATTTCTTAAGGTGGGTAGAATGTGATAACCGTAAATTTTCCAATTATTGGAAATTATAAATATTGAAAATAAATAAAATTATGAGAACGGGATATTGGTGAAAATCCCGAGAATCAAGAAAGGAATGGATGGTGGAAATTCCGAGGATTGAGGAAGTGATGAAATTGGAAATTTAAGTGAAGGAAATTTAAATCGGAAAAATAAGATGAGATATTATGGAAAATAATGAAAGAAGGAAATTTAATTTGGATAAATGGAAATCCAAATTAAATAAGGAAAATGAGAAATGAAAATAAAATATGTTTGTATAATTACTAATTATATAAATGTATTTTGATATAAATACATATGTATTCAAGTATGACATTTTATGTATATGTAAGTATATACATATTTGAGAAAATGTAAATATTAAATTACATTAAAGTTTGAATATGTATATATTGTAAATACAATATATATATACGGAATTATTACATTTATATAAATATTTATATAAATGTTATTTAATTTTAAAATATATAAATATACATATATATATACTAGACATATATTTTGTAATATACAATATATATTTTATATATAACATATATTGTATTATATGATATATGAAATAATATATGTATAATATATAGTATATATTATATGTATAAAATATAAATTATAGTATATAATATGGGATATTATATACTAAAAATAGAAAAGAAACAAAACAGAAAAGGAAAGGGCAGGATCGGGGAAGGAATCCCGACCCCTTCCCAGCCAAAAGCCGAGGGCGGCGGAGAGGCCACCGCCGGCGAGGGAAAAGGGAAGAGACGGCGCCGGCTAGAGAGGAGAAGACGACCGGCGACGGAAACGGAAGGGACCAGAAGCGGAAACAGGGGCGGAAGCCGACGAAACCGGAAGAGGAAAGGAAAACCAGATCTGGCGGTGCCGGCCAAATCGGTCGTCGCCACTACCACCGAAGCATCGCCGGAGGGAGAGGAAGACGATGGAGGCCACGGTTCAGGCAGAGAACGGCGGAGGAAGGCCGACGGAGGAGGAGTAGTGACCGAACCAAAACCGAGTAGATCCGCCGCCGTGCCATCGATTCGTGACGAACGGAGGCCAGATCCGGCTTCACTGTGGTGCCGGCCAGCTGCTGAGCCCCTGAGCCGCCGGAGAACCGGCCGCCGGCGAGGAACCGGCAAGGAAGGAGGCAAACCGGTCCGGCGAGAAAAGAAAGAAAAGGAAAAAGAAAAAGAAAAAGGAAAGAAAAAGGAAAAAGAAAAAGAAAAGAAAAGAAAAGAGAAAAAGAAAGAAGGAAGAAAAAGAAGGAAGAAAAAGGGAAAAGGAATTCCGGGAGATCCCGAGAATTACGGGAATCGGTAAGAAATCCCGAAAAGTATTAAATTATTTAAATAATTTATTTATTTAAATAATTATGGAAAAATTCTAAATTTTAGAATTTAATTTCCAGAAAATATCCTCGACAACCGAGCCGATGGAATCGGGCGAGGTGAACACGGGCGCGACCTTTGAGAGGTAGTCGCCGACCCGAAACAGGTAAGGGAGACATGTGCCGCCTGTAAGGATATTCGGCCACATGTTTTAAATTATGCATTTAAATTATAAATGCAATTTATATTGATTAGTTTTGAAATTTGTGGTGATTTATCGGTTTCAAATTGTGGTGAAATACTGGTTGAAAAATATAAAATGTATTTTCGTGCAGGAGGCTAGCCAAATCGGCAGTCGTTATACTGCCGAAAAATTATCAAATAATTACTGAAATTTACCGAAAATCACCGAAAATCATAATAAATGATTTGATTTCACGTGAAATGATTTTCAAGTACGAAAATCGAGAAATTAAGTAAATTTCATAAAACATGAATATAACGATATTTGATTTTTAAAATATTCATGTTTTCGAGAATGGTAAAAAGGAAATCACCGAAAATTTACCCTGTAGGTGATATTTCACGTGAAACGAGATGGAAATGAAAAAGAGACTGAAGTGAATATTTTTATAAATATTCTTAAATATTCACTTGATTTCATATAAAACCTTTATGGTTTTAATTATGGAAATAATTAATTATGGAAATTCCATAAAGGTTAAGAAATGAAGAAAAACTATGATTTCGAGACTAGAGGTCTCTACACGTGTTTTTAAAAGAAAACATGGTGATGGGAATTTAAAGTTAGAAAATAAATAATTTATTTTCATAAATTATAAAAATGATTTGTTTGAAATTCCGATAATTATAAAACCATGTTTTCGATTGAATGCACGGAAAAGTGTGCATATGTGTTTTACGGTGGAAAAAGGACAGTTTTGCCCTTCTATATTTTCAGTAATGATTTATAAACTGTTTTCACCGTATGGAAAATATGATTTATACCTTTATGAAGTATTTTGAGAAATGTTATTTTAATTTAATTATTTCATAAAGGTGATGATTTATTACATGTGAGCCTTATGGATATTTGTGAAATGTTTTAATTTACTGTATTTAAAATCCATAAAGGCTATGGTACGGTTACACTATTTTGAGACTTAGGCCCCGAGCTTCATGCATCACATATACTGTTACTGTCACGTGGCTGATTGACCAGCTAGTCATCAGCGTCCCGGATTGTCGCCTAGCAAGCGTACACCGAGGACATTATAGATCATGGCCATAGATCTCATTACTGTTACTGTGTCCCTTAGTGGACGATGATAGCATGATTTACTTGTAGGGTGTTGCCTAGTCTCACTTACTGCTTACTGTTTACTGTTTACTGATTTCTGAAAGGATTTACGATATCCTATTTACTGTACTATACTGTTTACTGTTTATTGATGAAAGACCGTACCAAAACATTGTGTTACTGAACTGTACTATTTATTGAAATGGTAGCCATTGATTACTATTTTACTGAACTGAAAGCTACCATTTACTGTTTACTGAACTGAAAGCTACCTTATACTGATTTCTGAATTGGTAGCTACTATTTACTGTCTACTGATTGAACCGTATCGAGTTACTGTTTTACTGAATATACTGTTTTACTGAGCTGTACGATACGGTTACTGATTTGAAATGAGAAATAAATGTTCATTCTAAAAGAATAATATAAGAATTATTTCTAAGATAGAAATAATCGAAGAAGTAATTATCCAATGATTGGATATTTACAAATCACTGTATTATACTGTTTTTACTGTACCAAAGAGAAGAGAAGTAAACCACTATTTTTACTACTGAACTGTTATGTGTTTTAAAGTATATTGAAGTGAAAAGAAATAAGTGGTTTACTTTGTGGAAAAGCGAAAATTATATCGTTTTGAAAACAACGGAATTGATATTCTCTACAGTTGCTTCTAGGTTCCGGAACAAGTATGGTATTCTAAAATACCTATCTTATTCTATCTGGATCCCTAGCCGACTGTAGTATCCTTCCTACATGTGAGCCTAGAGCCAGTTAGGAAGATTTTAAAGAAAATGAAAAAATTTATTTTCAGCATATAGATAGTTGAATATCAAGTGTGACATATAACTCTCTTACTGAGCCGTGGTTTGCTCACCCCTTAATTTTAACATTTCAGGTTTTGATGGTGGTGAGATCCAATATTTGTGGATTACGGCTGCACATAATGGACAATGTGACAGACCGACTGATTTATATGAGGTACGATCATTTATTTTCTGTATTTAGACATGTATGCAGTACTACTTGCTTATTAAGTAAGATAGGGGATGTATATAATATAAATAATATTTTATGAAATTGTTTAACATAAGAAATAAAGTGAAGTATCACAGACAGCCCAACCGGATAAATTGTGTAAAATAAGAAGAAAAATGTGGTAACGGGTCGTTACAAGAAGAGTCTAAAGATCCAAATACCTTGTCTCTAGATGAACTTATGGGCTCCCTACTTACATATGAGATGAAATTGAAAAGAAATTAAGAGCCTTTAAAGAAAGTAGGAGTAGCATTTAAGTCTTCCACTCATGAGGTCATTGAAGATGATAGTGATGAGATTGGAAATGAGGAAGAAAAAGAAATGGCAATGTTTGCCAAAAGATTCAATAAGTTCATAAGAATGAATGAGAGAGAGCAAAATAGGAGACATCATAGGGGAGAGTCAAGTAGAAGAGAAAAAGACCCCTTAGTGTGTTCTGAGTGTAATGAACAGGGTCATACTAAGTTAGATTGCCCCTTACTTAGGAAGGAAAAAGATAGGAAACCTAAGAAGAAAGCATTTGTGGTTGCATGGAGCGATAGTGATAGCTCCGATGAGGAAAACATAGATAATGAGGTAGCCTACTCATGTTTTATGGCTATTAGTGACGATGAGGCTAGCTCTAGTTCTAGTGAAGATAATGATTTTACATTTGATGAGTTACAAAATGCTTTTAATGAATTAGCAAATGAATTTCAATGCATGAATTCTAAATATAAGAAAATCATTGCTAACTTGAAAATAGAAAAGGAAACCTTGACCAATATTAAGCTAGAATTAGAGAAGAAACTAGAAGAGGCCAATTTAGAAATAAATGAGTTAAATAAAAAGAATACAAATTTGCATAACTCATTCTCTAGGTTCTATATGGGTCAACAAAAATTAGATCACATGCTTGAGACCTAAAGAGCTTTCTTTGACAAAGATGGGTTAGGATATAATGCAATACAAAAAGAAACTCATCTAAAGAATTTCCTAGTGAGCAAAAATACTATACATGATTTATCTCTTACATGTACACTATGCAAAAGAATAGTACACTCTTCACAAGCATGCACTTATAGAAAAACTACATTTAGAGGAAGAGTTGTTAGAAAAATGTGGGTGCCAAAGCATGCAATAAATAATGATGATTTGTGCTTGAAACGGATCCCAAAAGGATCAAAAATTATTTGCACTAACTCTCATGGACCCAAGAAAATTTGGGTACCAAAGCATGTTTGAAATTGTTTGATGTAGGAGTGTTAGAGCATGAGAATACAAAGAAACAATGGAGTTCAAATGCTCTACACCCCCCCCCCCCCCCATGGAGATTGCTTATGCCAATGAGAAAGAGGAAGAGCTTAAGAATCCATACTTGACAAGGTCACAACAATTCTTCAAAGAATGGCACAAGGTGGATTCAACTATTCAATGCGAAGCATTCTATAGCAAAGGAGTTTTGTAAGCTTAAATCTTATCTCTTCAAAACTCATTTTTGCTAAAATTATTTATATGTTTTATTTAGGCACTTGGTTGATGATTCTTGATGCATTGTGAGTGAATGATTGAACAAAAAGGCATGAAAAAGATTTTTGATTGTTTGATTATAGTACTTGATGCATTGAATGAAAAGCATGATTTGTGATTTTGAAATGATTATTGGATTTCTACATTTTGAGCAAGTTTCCTATATGTTGATAATGTATTTACTTGTCTCAAAATACCAAATATGTCATATATGCAAAATGCCATGTCATGAGCAATAATGAAGAACTAGTATGTTGGAAATCATGACATGTTGTTCACAAGATGTATGATTTGAAGATATATGTGCTTAAAACCTATGTGAACAAATTTGTTTTGACATATTTGTGGTTTCCAATGTTTTAGTTTTGTCAAAATATGCTTAACTCTCAAAATGACATCCTTTGAGGCCAAAAATGCATTTTATTGTGTAAATTCTTCCAAAATTGCAAAATCTTTTGTAAAATGGTTTTTCATTCATGTTTTCCATTCATACAAGTCCAAAATCATGTTTTACAAATGTTTAAACCCTTACTTGGACTTAAAATACTCAAAAACGAAGTTTTGGTAACTCAAAGGTTGGATTTTCTGTCAAAACTGCAGAAACAAGATGAGGGATCGATCCCTCAACAAGCAGGATCGATCCCGCTTGAGCAGAATGCAGGAAATCTACATTCTGGAGTTAAGGGATCGATCCCCCTCCTCTAGGGATCGATCCCCCCAGGCCAAAATGGCTTTTCTGCATGTTTTCAATCGAAATTGAGAAGAACTTTTCATTGTTTTGATACTTTTTCTCTTCTCAACTTAAAATTCATTGTTTTAACTTCTTTTTGATGATCTTTAAACTATGAAAATTCATTTTTCATTGATATCATGTCTCAACTCCATCAATTTGTATCATTTCCAACAAATGGTATTACTTTCAACAATCAATATCATTTTTATTGAACTCACAAGTGCAAAATCATTCTTCTTGTTGAAAACATTCATGAATTGCATAAATCTTGAAATATATTTTCAATGAATGCTTAAACATAATTTTTGAGATTTATTTCAATGATTGGTGTATATATTTGAGAATTTGATGAACTTGTGCATCACGAATATTGATCATTCCTTTTGTTCATCTTAGTCAAGCATGCTTATAGGATTATGTCTCTTAGCTTGACTTATCAATTCCACACTAGGTTTCATGATAATTATACATCTAGTGGATTGATTTCAAATGTAAACTCAACAATTGATAATGGTCATTGGCCTATAATTTGTGATGGAAAATGGATCCTAAATGTTCAAATGCATCATCCATGTACTTAAATTTTTCTTATGGCCAAATTATTAAAGAACTTGAGCGTTAATGACAACACCAACAATTGATGCACATGCAGTGAATCTTGAGTGTCTTGATGTTGAACATGCATGTTTACTTAAGTTGTATCAATAATCATGCCTATGAGATGAGAATAGTTGCTTTCATGATATTATGTGCTTAATCTCACTCATAAATCATGAACTTTAATATTTTGAGCATGATATTGATTTACTTAGGCAAAACCATTTTAGTTAAAATAGCATATACCCCTTAGAACCTTAAATGATAAAACAACTAGGGATATGGCTATTAAATGATTAAAATGGTAATATTGAAATCTTTCCTTGCTCATAATTGGTTAAGGAATTGAATTGGAAAATGAGCATAGGATTTTTGTGCTTAAAACCATGGAAGAAAATATGTTTGCTTGAATACCTTATTGTTGAATCTTCCATATGTTATAACTTTGTGAATATGAATGTGGATTAATACTTTATGATAGTATGCTTACTTTAATTAATCCATATGCATATTTGATGATGTGTGATTGTGTTCTTGCATATTTAGAATGATTATTTTCTTGACATGAACACACTACACATAGATATTGGATTCATGCAAAATGCTTAAATCAACCATTAGTAACAATTGGTATTTAGATTGAAATAACAATTAGTATCATTGGCAACCATATTTTCAATAATTGGTAAGCCAAATCTAAATTGCCAATTGGTATGAGCTTTAAATTGACAATTCTTCTCATGCTTCTTAGATTGAAATGACAAACAGAGAAGAATTCATATAATACACTTTTGCATGAAACACTTTTGTGCTAGAATTTGTAATTAACTGATGTATGATTTAATTCTAGACACAATATTTCTTGAGAATGATTTATGAGCACATGCATATGATATGTTATATAATTTCAGCTCATAATCATGATGTATTACAATGCACTTTAGTTGGACTTTAGAAAGAACAATTGATATACTTAGGTGCTTAATAGGATTGAAATGAGCAAGTCATAGACCTTAGTAGATATTTATACACAACTTGCTTCATTAATTACCAATTGTGAACTTCTTGCAAAATTATTTATAAACAGTTGGTATAGGATCATAAGTCATGTTCTTTGCATGAATATTCCATACTCTTTATGAACAATTGACTTATTTATTTGTGCTATGAGTCCCATGTACTAGCATGTTTCTTGTTGGATGGAGCATATTCTTTTATCTCTTCTCACATAGCCATGATTTTAGGGGGAGCATATTTTTTATTATTTTTCCTTCTTTTTACTATGACAAAAAGGGGGAGAGATAGATATTAAAAGGGAGAGATATTAAGGGGGAGAGATAATGGAGGAGAAATAGTTTGAAAATTCATTTTCAAAATCCATGCTTATATTAAGGGGGAGCTTTATAAAATCCTGCTTTATTTGAGGGGGAGTATTTTATCAAAGAATTTTCAAAGCAAATTTACATTAAGTTTTGTCATATCAAAAAGGGGGAGATTGTTAGCTTTAAATTGCCATATATATTTTGAAATGACAAAAACTTAAGTAAGCTTTAATGTTTTAATTCATATTGTAAATTTGCCTTATCACACATGATTTTCTCAATCCATTTTCAAGTGAACATATCAAACATTAAGACCATCATTTAATGATACATCCTTATTAGTCTTAATACTTTATAAAATGGTTTTGAATATTAAGTAATTTTCTCAAGAATGATTGAATATAAGTTTAGAAAATTACGTATAAGTTTTTGGACAATGTTTTCATCAAAGAAAGTCAAGAAAAACTCCCACAAAAGTGCCAATATTTTAGGTTGAATTAGGATCAAAGGCCATATCATTTCTAACCCAAAATAGTGCAGGAAAAGCTTTCTGGAGGCATGGGATCGATCCCCTAAGGGAAGGGATCGATCCCTTTTATGGCAGAATGTCTTCCCAAGGTCCCTCAAGCCAAGAATCAAGATTTTGGACAAAAGGGATCGATCCCTTTGGGCATGGGATCGATCCTTCGGGACGAAAAAGTGCTATAACGGCTAGTTTTTGTGAGACAACGGTCATATTCAAGTTTTGGCTCCACCCAACGGCTAGAATACATCTAAGGGACTATAAATAGAGGCTTAGAAGCTAAAGAAAGTAAGAGGAACTACTCAGCAACTCCAAAACACATATTCCTTAAATCCTCAAGCCTCAACAACAAATCAAGAGCTACAAAGTCTTCATTTTCTATCATTCACATATCTCTTGTATTGCTTAGCACAAATCTTGTATAGGCTTTCACTTGTGCCTAATTTCTGTAATCATTTGCCTACTTAGAGGCCTTCTTTGATTGCACCACTTGTAAACAAATTCATACCTTATAAAAGGGGAGGTTTCTCTTTAGCCTTAGAAAAAGAGGGAGGTTATTCTTTAGCCTAAGAAAAATAGGGAGGCTTCTCTTGAGCCTAGAAAAAGAGAGAGGTTTCTCTTTAGCCTAGAAAAAGAGGGAGTGTAACAAATTCAAGGATAGTGAATTTGGGAAAATCCTTGGGAGCGTCTCAAGGTAGAGAACGTAGGCTAGGTTGCCGAACCTCTATAAATCGCTTGCGTACATTTCTCTATCCTTACTCTCTTTACTTATTTGCAATTATATTTGTGTTTATTGTTTTAAATTTATATTGCATAATTGAGTAGCCTAGAGAACTTAGAAAATATCAATATAGGCTAGATAATTTAGTAGAATCGAAAAATGAGCTTAAGGTTAGTTCAAAACCGATTCACCCCCCCTCTCGGTATAGCCTATAAGAGCCAACAATCTCATAGTCTAAAAGAAGGTCGGTTTGGTAAGGAATAGAAACGGACTCAGTGAGTGCCCCATCAATACTTTTTTATCCGGATCGAACTGAGACCTGAAAGTGATGATATAAAGGAGGAGAATGAAGTATCATCATTAAGTAGACCTTAAGATCATTGATTGAAGGTAATTTGAAGAGAGAGAAAATTTTTGGCCAAAAATGACCAAAATACCCCTGCCTCCAAAATTTTACCGGAAGTCAGAATAGACCAATAGAAATTGGAATTGATTGACTTGACAGAGAAATTGATGATGTAAAGCTGTATTACAAGCAAGATAATCCAATTATAGATTTTAGTGAACTTCTTTGTCGAAATCGAATAAGATCTAAATTGCTGATATAAGTATCAGAAAGGATAATATCAGTACATAGATAATGAGATCCTTGGTTTAAATGTATACTGAGGAGAAAGAAAGAAATGACAAAAATGCCCCTATGTTGGGCGAAGTTCTGAATAGTGATAAAACCAAGTCGATCTTGAATCCATTGAGAGTAATGGAGTTATTAATGGCATAGAGAATGTCATATGAATATAATGATCCCTATTACTGATTCCACTGACACTTAGATTACGGGATCGTGGATATTATGAAAGTGAAATGAATACAGAAATTGATTGAGAAAGTAGATAGTACAGATAATAAAATCCATAACAGTACGATTGATTGAGGTTCTATACACTTATACTATTTTTGAGGTATTAAATGAATATTTAATTATAGAACCGGAGCATTTGAGATATGCCTTGCAAATTGATGTACTGTATTGAATACTGTGAATTGAATAGTAGGCATAAGAACAGTAAAGTGATAAACAGAAGAAGATGACAGCTAACTAAAGTTCTTCAGGACCCTTGGGATAGAACAGTAATGGGCGACCCAATGATGGGCAACTCGTAATGGATCATGTGTTGTGTGATGCGGGCGAACTATGTTATCATCGACTCACTAGTAAGGGTAAACCTGGGGCGAAAGAATTTCCTAGGGGATGCTCGCCGACGGTCGATACGAAACGGGCGGAGCTCTTACAATTATCTCAATGGTAATACGAGTGTAAGGAACTAGGTACGTAAGGGTGCCAGGGTTCGAACCTCGTGGATAACATGCTCAAGGGAATTAAACCTGAATTCATTAAATGAAATTGATGTTAAAGTAAATTACAGCAAAAAAATAAATCGGTTAACTGTAAAATGTGTTGATAACTGTTGTACTTAATACAGCATACTAGATTGAGATTAGTAATGCTGTGAAATATGAGTAAACAATGAAATCAACGTAGAGTATGAGTTAAAATGATTTGAATATCCAATGTCTCTACCTTGAGAATACACAGTGAAAATGATAGGACGCGAGGATGAAATGTCCGAAATGATAAGAAATATGTGATTAAAGAAAGTATCGGAGATGATTCCCGATAATTTCTTCTAGAGTTATATAGATTGGAGAAAATCGAGCTAACCTTGACTCGATTGGTTATAATCGTATATCGAAAACATGGAAAGAATCCAAAAAGCTTAAGAATTAACTGTGAAAACTGTGTGAATAATGAAATTCACGTGTAAAGGTGTAATTGATGAAAATACAGATAACATAAATTGATTATAATGAAGTTGTCTGTATAAGGGTAAATGTGAGAAACACATATGATATCGAGACGTAGATGAATTAAAAAGGATGTATTAGTTTCCTATCATTAATAAAGTTCTTGTGAAGAACAAGTATTCATCTACATGAAAATAGACGCTTTATTGATTTGATCAGAGATACATGAGGAGTTAATAAGACTAGCCTCAGTACAAAGCGTCATCAGATAAAAGATTGGAGATTGATGTACATGAGATAACGATTTGTACTCGATAAAATTTTTACGAGTTCTTATTGAGGTTACAAGGTTAATGAATTGCCTTGTGAGGTATATAAACCTAAGGAATGAGGCATCCATACATTTGTAAATGGATGAAATACTGATAGAGTCTAAAGTATAAATGGAACATGAGCAGCATAGCAGTATGACCCTTAAACTCTTAAAGATTGTGGAATTGTGTTAAGATTGGTGAATAAGAGATTTGGCTAGACAGTATCTCTTTATGAGATGTATAATCTCGGATTGACAGAATGACAGTGAATCTGTCAATGATAGTGAGATAATGATCGAGATATAGAAATAATGAGTCTAGCTAGATACTAATGCCAATATATAAAAGAGTTATGGGATTAGTTACTCTACTAATGAGACATAATTAAAGAAGTTCAAGTTGGTAAATGAATAAGTGGAAAGAAAAGATAGTATGAAAAAGGTTAAAAGATTTTAACAGTAAAGTACCATACCACTTGAGGAAACCGACTAAATTGACGAAAATGAAATAAGAAGATAAGTAACATGATAAGTAGGGAACATAGAGTAATTCCCGAAATTAAGACTAAAGGTGAATCTAGGTTGGTTATCACATGACAGTGGCGAGAGGTAAACTCAATAGATGAAATTTAATGGTACTCAAAAAAGTAAGATGAATGACAGGTGTTATTATACTGCAAGTTATACAAATGGAACAAAAAAAATGATTTCCACACTTTGAAACGGTAGAATTGCATAAATAATGTGGTGATTAAAGAGATAATTTGAGGATTTAATCATCGAATGACCATACTACACGAAAAGAAATATAAAGAGAAATGATTGTCTCATGATTTATTTATATAAGAAATGATCACCAGTAAAGTCTGCAATGAGATGTAGCCTTGATGAAATAAATGAAAATTAATATTCTGGACAATAAAGAGGTCAAAAGAAATATTATGATGTGGAAGTAATGAAGACTGATGATCTAAATGGGATCACTTTTCCATTTTTAGAATCCTAGATTTTCTAGTGCCATAGTCGAAGTATAAGAGTGCGAAACGATGAAAATGTATATGTACAGTTTCAGTGAGCATTACTTGTGATGGGAGTCTCTGAGTTGCCATATGCTAATGAGAGATAGCAAAAGGCTTTGAGATCCCAAGTGTACTGATAGCACCACTCCATACTAATGTATATATATGAGCGTGAGATGTAAACGCTCCATGGTATTGAGAGAGCATGTGCATGAGATGTGAAAGCTACTGGGACAATTACATATAACTGATTGATATGTGTAATCAATAGTTTTTAAACTATAACGACTTGGCACCAAATGAGAAAATGGATTATGAACAGCATAGATCAGCTGTGATATGAAAAATAGTGTGAATGAATTTTCATGTGAAAAGAGGAATGAAATGGATAACTCTCAATTGGTAAGGAATAAACTTACGGGAGTATAGAAATATATGATGAAAGACAGCATGTAGTGGTCTAAAATACTCTTGATGTTGAAAGTGTACTGGCAGTATTACTTGGAGGATGACCTAGAGGTCAGAAGTCGTAAGTATACGGCATACACCACCTTTGGACTTAAGTTAAATTCGGAGGACCGAATTTCTTAAGGTGGGAAGAATGTGATAACCTTAAATTTTCCAATTTTGGAAATTAATATTAAAGAAAATAGATTAGTGGAAATAAATAAATAAAATTGTGAGAACGGGATATTGGTAAAAATCCCGAGACTTGAGAAAGGAACGAATGGTGGAAATCCGAGTGAAGGAAATTTAAGTCGGAAAAATAAGGTTGGAATTATGGAAAATATAGAAGAAAGGAAATTTAATTTGGATAAATGGAAATCCAAATTAAATAAGAAAATAAAAAATGAATATGATATATATTTATATAAAAATATATTATATAAATATATTTTTATACAAATACACATGTACTTAAATGATATATAGTATATATTATTATACATTAATATATATATATATAGAATATATACTATTTCATAAATTTAAATAGTACATATGTATATTATATGTGTATATATATATATATATATACATATATAAGAAATGTAAATATTAATTTACATTAAAGTTTAAGAAAATATATATAAAGGTTATTTAATTAAAAATATATAAATATACATATATATACTACTAGATATTTATTTTGTAATATACCATATATATATATATATATATATATATTATATAATATATATTTTACTATATTATATATGAAATAAAATATGTATAATATATAGTATATATTATATGTATAAAATATATTATATAATATATAGTATATAGTATATTATATGCTAAATATGGAAATAAGACAAAAAACAAAAGAGGAAAGAAAACAGAAAATAGAAAGAAAGGAAAGATCGGGAGGAACCCTATCCTTCCAGGTGAGGACGACCGGGGCGGAGCTGCCACTGTCGGCAAGGGAGAAAGGAGAAGGGTGAGACGCCACTGGCCAGAGAAAGGAAAGAAGCTGCCGGCGGCGGAAGAAAGGAAAGAAACAGAGGAAGCCGGTGGAAGTCGAGGAAAGAAAAAAGAGGAAAAAGGGATCTGACGATGCCGGCCAAATTAGCAACAGCCACTGCCACCGAAGCATCGCGAGAGGAAGAGGAAGAGGTAGGAGGCCACCGATGAGGCGGAGAACGGCAGAGGAGGAACGATGAAGAGGTGGAAGAGACCGGACCTAAATTGAGTCGATCCGCCGCCGTGCCGCTGATTCAAACCGAACTGAGGCCAGATCCAGCTTCGCCGTGGTGCCGGACAGCTGTGGAGCCGTCGAACCACCGGAGAACCGACCACCAGAGAAGAACCGGCAGTGTGGGGAGGTGAAAGGTTCGGCTGGGAAAGAAAAGAAAAGGAAAAAGGAAAAAAAAAGAAAAAAGAAAAGAAAAAGGAAAAAGAAAAAGAAAAAGAAAAGAGAAAAATAAAGAAGAAAGAAAAAGAAGAAAGAGAAAGGGAAAAAAGAATTACGAAAAATCCAGAGAATTACGGGAATTGGTAAGAAACCCCGGAAAGTGTTAAATTATTTAAATAATTTATTTATTTAAATAAATTGAGAAAAATTCTAAAATTTAGAATTTGGTTTCCAGAATCGTTCTCGGTGAACATGGGCACAACCTTCGAGAGGCAATCGTCGACCCGAGACATGTAAGGGAGACATGTGCCGCCTGTAAGGATATTCGGTCACATGTTTTAAATTATGCATTTAAATTTTATAAATGCAATTGGTTATGATTGGTGGAAATTTGTGGTGATTTATCGGTTTGAAATTGTGGGAAAATACCGGTTGAAAAGATTAAACTATATTTTCTGTGCAGGAGGCTAGCCAATCGGCAGCCAATATACTGCCGAAAAATTATCGAAAAAATTACTAAAATTTACCGAAAATCACCGAAAACTATAATAAATGATTTGATTTCACAAGAAACGATTTTCAGGTACGAAAATCGAGAAATCAAGTATTTTTAATAAAACATAAATATATGGAGATTTGATTTAAAAATATTCATGTTTTCGAGAATGGTGAAAATGAAATCACTGAAAATTCACCCGATAGGTGATATTTCACGTGAAACGAGATGAAAATAAAAAAGAGACTGAAGTGAATATTTTTATAAATATTCTTAAATATTCACTTAATTTAAGATAAAACTTTTATGGTTTTAATTATGAAACAATTAATTATGAAAATTTCATAAAGGTTAAGAAATGATGAAAAACTATGATTTTGAAACTAGAGGTCTCTACACGTGTTTTTAGAAGGAAACATGGTTACGGGATTTATAATATTATTTTTCCATAAATTATGAAAGCATGTGAATTTAATTCCGATAATTTTGAAAACCATGTTTTCGAGTGAAAGCACGGAAAAGCGTGCATATGTGTTTTACGGTGGAAAAAGGACATTTTACCCTTTTATATATTACAATGATGATTTGCAAACTGTTTTCACCGAATGGAAAATACGATTTATACCTTTATGAAATATTTTGAAAAGTGATATTTACTTTATAAATTTCATAAAGGTGATGATATTTAGATGTGAGCCTTATGGATATTTGTGAAATAATTTGATTTACGGTATTTAAAATCCATAAAGGCTAAGGTACAGTTTTTATATTGTTTTGAAACTTAGGCCCCAAGCTTCATGCATCATACCATACTATTACTGTCACGTGGCTGATTGACCAGCTAGTTATCAGCATCCCGGATTGTCACCTAGCAAGTGTACACCGAGGACATATTATAGATCATTGCCATAGATCTCATTACTGTTACTGTGTCCCTAGTGGACTAGATAGCATGATTTGATTGTAGGCTGATGCCTAGTCTCACTTACCGTTTACTGTTTACTGAAAGGATTTACGGAATCCTATTTACTGTACTATACTGTTTACTGTACTGAATTACTGTACTGTTTACTGTTTAGTGATGAAAAATCGTACTGAATTACTGTACTGTTTACTGTGTTACTGAACTGTACTGTTTACTAAAATGGTAGCCATTAATTACTATTTTACTAAACTGAAAGCTACCATTTACTGTTTACTAAATTGAAAGCTACCTTATATTGTTTTCTAAACTGGCAGCTACTGTTTATTGTCTACTGATTGAACCGTATCAAATTACTGTTTTACTGAATATACTGTTTTACTGAACTGTACGATACGGTTACTGATTTGAAAAGAGAAATAAATGTTTATTCCAAAAGAATAACATAAGAATTATTTCTAAGGTAGAAATAATCGTAAAAGTGTTTATCCAACGATTGGATATTTGCGAACCACTATACTGTCATGTGTTTTTACTGTACTGAAGAGAAGAGAGGTAAACCACTGTTTTACTACTGAACTGTCACGTGTTTTAAAGTATACTGAATGTGAAAAGAAATAAGTGGTTTACTCCGTGGGAAAACGAAAATTATATTGTTTTGAGAACAATGAATATAGTACTCTCTACAGTTGCTTCTAGGTTTCGGAACAAGTTAGGTATTTTAAAATACCTGTCTTACTCTATCCGAATCCCTAGTCAACTGTAGTATCCTTCTTACATGTGAGCCTAGAGCCAGCTAGGAAGATTTAAAAGAAAGTCAAAAAGTTTTTTAGCATATAGTTAACTGAATATCAAGTGTGACATATAACTCTCTTACTGAGCTGTGGTTTGCTCACTCCCCAATTTTAACATTTCAGGTTTAGATGATGGTGAGATCCAATATTTGTGGGTTACGGATGCACATAATGGACAATGTGACAGACCGACTGAGATTTATGAGGAACGATCATTTATTTTCTGTATTTAGACATGTATACAGTACTACATTTTTATAAGTAAGAGAGGGGATGTGTATAATGTTAACATTGTTGTACAAAAATTGTTTAAGATTAAGTGTAAAGTGAAGTATCACAGACAGCCCAATCGAATAAGTTATGTAGAATAACGTAAAAAATGTGGTAACAGACTGTTACAAGCGTATACCTCAAATGTGACAAAGTAGGTTCGGAGGACAAGGACAAGTACCAAGCTTAAATACCATCTCCAAAAGCCTACTCATAAGCTCTCATGGTGGAGTTTAACTCTAATAGTCTGAAAAGATGTGAAATTAAGAGAGTGAGCAAATCCACAGCTCAGTAAGATACTAATATAATAACTGAATTAGGATTATACTGTCCCTAATGCAATGCATGAATTCCTCCAAGTGTATCTCCCAGTATCATTTAGAAGTCAATATTCTTTGAATACTTATTTGATCATGCCCTAATGATACTAAGTATTCTTGTATTGCTGCAATTCATACATCAATACGTGTACTGTCATCACATGATTCAATATGTAACATATAAAGTTTGTTTTCTGTATAAAACATTCATTTCAAATCATGTTTCATGTAGTGCATAATCATGTACGAAAGTCATGTAGTTCAGAATCATTTGACATATGCTTTAAAACACATTTCAAAACATATACAATCTGAATTCATATCATGTGTGCATCATTTCATCTCAATCATGTCAAATAAACATGGTTTAAAACATATAAAGTCTCAAATCATATAATGCGTAATATAAACCATGTTTAAATCATTTAGTTTCAATCATTTTACGTATACTGTAAAAACATTTCATCTCTAGAGTTTCATATATAATAAACCATACTCTAGACATCATTTAACATTTACTGAGAGACTAGGCAAGAATCCCTATTTTGTTATCATATCATCTTTAACCCATTGTAGCTATCAATAGGATAGTTGCCCTCGAAGGGTTCTTTATCTATGATCATAGATCGTCTCAATCTTATTGATCAGCTGGAAATTGAGGAATGTGTCCATGACTATTGTCGGACAGCCTGGAATGATCTCATCAGGCAACATTTACATATACATATCATATATGTATAAACGGGGTTCCATGCTACACAGGCAGAACCACACAATATATACATACTCTGTGCCACAAAGGCATATGCCACACAGGCATTCTATAGGGTACCTGTCGTCTCTAAATCGAAATCTTTGTTTCAAATTTCTTTTCAAATCCTTCAAGACAGTCCACATAATAAAACATTCAAAACTGAATCATTTCTCAAATCAATGTATAATTAAATCTTATGCTCAATCTATTCATAAGTGATGTAAAACGAGTGGTAAACATCAAGGTCTGTGGCTGTCTATTCATTTCAAACATTTACTTTCGCTTAAAGGATTTGATACATTTCACTTTTAGAACAATACTTTCTCTTTTAAAACGATACATGTTTTTTGAAAGTCATATGCTATGCATGAATGAACCCGAGTACAACAAGATATAGTTCAACTTATGTTCAATATAATGTTGTACATGTTTAGGTAATTAGGTTGGTTATATCTACAGTAACCACAATTCCTCATTCACGCATAACCTTCATACTATTATAACTTGTTAATCATTATGCATTTACATAAAGTCTTATACCACAAGGCTATCATGCCCTCACAAGTCATTAAGAGTCTACAATGCGTTTGTGTACGTATTTCTTTATGTGCATTTCAATAACATCCACAGTTACCAGATCATAGATCTCTCATCTTGCATACAATATTGTATATATCCACCTTTTCAGATCAAAGTATCACCACACAAAGTATCGATTTACTTTACTTTTCTATCATGAATTCCTTGTTCATTAAAAACAGAACGCATATTTACACACGTTCACATGTACATTCTATATAATTTCGATAATATGTACATGTCTATATAATTCCAACAATATCTCACAGTCCATAAATCATAATGATTATCTGTATAAGTTCACAAGCAATATAATTATAATTTCTATAATGCTCTAAAATATTAATATCGCATATTTGTCACCAATATCACATTACCACCTCAATACCCAGTATTTATGTTTCGATATCATGCACAGTCACGTATTACCATAACATGATTTTCTTCAGTCTCAATCACCATGTCATATATAATTAGTAATTTACTTAATAAAGTACATTTCATATTCCATATCACTAATTATACAACCTTTATTATCTATTTCATTTCCACAAGATATCGTAAGTCACATTTCATAATCGTCTTATTAGACCGAAATTGAAATTATGGCTCCAAGAATAATATCCATTTTCATCGAGAGATAATCATCCAATTTCACGTGTACATAATCCCAACATTATGCTATTACTGTTGTCTCATAATCGCTTTATTTGTCTCTATAGCATAGGTTCAAATTCAACCATGTACTTTAGAATCTTTCTTAATAAATCATTTTAATCCTTCTTTCTAAACCTCCATTTACGAGGAGATCAGTAACTTCTACATAGAACAAATTATCTAAAATTCGGCAGCATAACGCCTAAGAAGTCGGAACCTCCTGCAAGTGAAATTCAAAATTTTCGACCAATCCAAACCATTTAAAAAACTCAACTTTTTCAAGGTAATTCATTTTGGTATAACAATAGCTCAAGTGCTTTTAACTCAACACTTTCTCCTACAATCTATCTTGAATCGTATCCACGTAGTGTCATGGTTACACCAACACAATTATCATGTAACGATCCTCTTCAACTTAAAAGCGTAACACAATGTATCAAAGTCAAATGCATCCATAAACTATTATGTTCCCTTTGGATAATAAAGTCACGTAATTATCCCATATGTTCACACAATGTTATATTTATCTATATTCACTTATCATAACACCGTCACAATCCTTAATCTACTTCAATATAACTTTAAACAATATTTCTTAAAACACTAACGATCTTTACACCTCGTGGGACATTATTTCCTATTTATTTCAATATGCAATAAATATTAAAAATACTAAATTTCAAGTCAATATCCAAAGCTCAAAAATCAGTCGTATATTATTAATTTAACGATACTCCAATATCACGCAATCATAATCACATAAACATCATCTTTTTCATCTATAAAATATAATACTAACGCAATCTTATAAAAGTATCTTACCAATTCGCCTCAAGCTTAACGTTTTCCCGATTTTCGAGCCTAGCCGAAATCCACCACTTGCCTCATTACCATGTTGCTACAATTTTAACAATTCACACATATATTCACTTAGAAAATAATCCAACAATTTCTATAAATTTAAATGGAATATAACAAAATCTTTTAAATTTCCTTACCCATTTCTTCTTCTTCTCCTTTTTCTTCCTTTTTCCTTTTTCTTTTTCTTTTCTTCTTTTCTTTTTCTTTTTCTTTTCTTTTCCTTTTTCTTTTTCCCTTTTTCTTTTCTTCTTTTCTTTTTCTTTTTCTTTTCTTTTTCCCTTTTTTTTTCTTTTTCCTTTTTCATTTCTTTTCTTTTTCTCTTTTCTAGTCTGAACCAGTTTGGACCGGTTCAGACCGGTTCGGCCGGTTTGATCGGTTCAGCCGGCTCAGCCACCGTCAACCACCATTTCCAGTGGTTCAGCCACTCCACAGCTAGCCGAGGTTGCCACGAAGCCGGATCTGGCCTCCTTTTCCATAGGTCAGCGGTGGTGGCTGCAGATCTAGAAGCGGTGGGTTTCAATCCTTTCTTTTCTCTTTTCTCCCTCTTTTCTCTTCCTCTTTCACCGTCGGTGGTCTCTTTTCCTTCCCTTTACCTTCTCCGGTGTCGGGTTGAAGTGGCGGTGCTCGGATCGGCTGGCACCGCCGTTTTCCTCTTTTCCTTTTTCTTTCTTTTTCCTCTCGATTTTCCCCCGATTTCTTCTCTCCTTTCCCTTTTCTTTCCCGTCACCGACAACTTCCTTTTCTTCCTTTCCTCATCGACGACGACTTCCCCTATCTCTCTCAACCGACGGCGTTGGCATTCCCCCTTAGAGTCTCTCCTCTGTTTGTAACAGAGTAGGAAAAATAGGGGGAAATCGAGTATCCCGATTCCCGCTCCTTTTCCTTCTTTTTTTTCTTTTTTATTATATTTATAAATATAATTATTAATTAGTAATAATATATATACACATTTTTATTCCTTAAATTTTGGATTTCTTAATATCCAAAATAAATATAGTCACTTTCATTTCTTTAATATTTGGATCTCTTAATATCCAAAAAATTATTCGAAATAATTTCCTCAACTTCATCACTTCATCCGTTTTGGGAATTCCAATAATATTCCCATCTCGTAAATAAATTTATTTATTTACTTTCGCTTATTTATTTGCATTAAAATTAAATTCCCAAGTAATTTAATACCAAAAATAGAAAAATTCTCGATTATCACATTCTCCCCACCTGAAGAAAATTTGGTCCTCCGAATTTCACTTAGGTAAAAAGGTGGTACCGTTTTGTATGCTTATCCTTTCTGACTTCCAGATAATCTTTTAAATAATACTGCAAGTATACTTTTAAAATCAGGATCACTATTAAACCATTACTTATCATTTTTCACAATACATTTATGCTCGCAAAGAATTACTTTATCAAATCAAGAGTTCTCACTTTCCATTCCTTTTGCACCATATATGATTCACACTATTTATCATCCGTTTTTCTCATTTGGTGCCAAGTCGATATAGCTTGGTAGCTATAATTTAAATGATTTAATCATTAGTATGTACTTGTCCCAGTAGCCTTTAAATTCAGTGCACTCGCTCTCCATATATTTTCAAGCGTTCACATATTACGTTAGAATGTTTATATCAGTATGGAGCGGTGCTATCAATAAATTTGAAATCTCAATGCCTTTTGCTATTTCCCATAAGCATATGACAACTCAAAGATTCCCATCACATGTATGCTTACTGGAACTTCACATATATTCTCATCATTCCATAATCATGTTCCGACTATGGCACTAAAGAAATTTAGAAGCCTGATAATGGAAAGTGATTCCATTCAGACAATCAGTCCTTAATCACTTCCATATCATCATATCTCTTATAGACTTGTAATACCCCGTTACCACATTTTTCACCTTATTTTACACAATTTATCCGGTTGGGCTGTCTGTGATACTTTACTTTACACTTGATGTTAAACAATTTAATAAAATATTGTTAACATTATACACATCCCCTATCTTAATTACAAATATGTAGTACTGTAGACATGTCTAAATACAGAAAATAAATAATCGTACCTGATATATCTTAGTCGGTCTGTCACATTGTCCATTATGTGCAGCCGTAATCCACAAATACTGGATCTCACCATCATCAAAACCTGAAATGTTAAAATTGGGGAGTGAGCAAACCACGGCTCAGTAAGAGAGTTATATGTCACACTTGATATTCAGCTATCTATATGCTGAAAATAATTTTTTTTCATTTTCTTTAAAATCTTCCTAGCTGGCTCTAGGCACACATGTAGGAAGGATACTACAATCGGCTAGGGATCCAGATAGAGTAAGGCAGGTATTTTGAAATACCTGACTTGTTTCGGAACCTAGAAGCAACTGTAGAGAGTACTATTTTCGTTGTTTTCAAAACGATATAATTCTCGTTTTTCCACGGAGTAAACCACTATTTCTTTTCACATCCAGTATACTTTAAAACACATGGTAGTTCAGTAATGAAAATAGTGGTTTACTTCTCTTCTCTTCAGTACAGTAAAACACGTGACAGTACAGTGGTTCGCAAATATCCAATCATTGGATAAGTACTTTTACGATTATTTTTAATATTAAATAATTCTTATGTTCTTCTTTTAGAATAAACATTTATTTCTCTTTTCAAATCAGTAACCGTATCGTACAGTTCAGTAAAACAGTATATTCAGTATTCAGTAAAACAGTATCTCGATACGGTTCAATCAGTAACAGCAAGCAGTAGCTACCCATTCAGTAAATAGTATACGGTAGCTTTCAGTTTAGTAAATAGTAAATGATAGCCTTTTCTTCAGTAACACAGTAATCAGTGGCTATCATTTCAGTAAACAGTGCAGTTCAATAAACAGTGTTTTGGTACAGTTTTTTTCCATCAGTAACAGTAAACAGTACAGTACAATAAATAGGATTCTGTAAATCCTTTCAGTAAACAGTAACAGTATGTGAGACTAGGCATCACCCTACAATTAAATCATGCTATCATTGTCCAATAATGGACCAGTAATCATCATCCCCGAAGGGACACAGTAACAGTATAACAGTGAAATCTATGGCCATTATCTATATGGTGTCCTCGGTGTACACTTGCCAGGTGACATCTGGGACGCTGATGACTGGCAGGTCTTTCAGCCACGTGACAGTAACAGTATAAGTGTGATGCATGAAACTCGGGGCCTAAGTCTCAAAACAGTATAAACCGTACCATAGCCTTTATGGATTTTAAATACAATAAATTGAAATATTTCACAAATATCCATAAGGCTCACATGTAATAAAATCATCACCTTTATGAAATTTATAATTTAAATAATATTTCTCAAAATATTTCATAAAGGTATAAATCGTGTTTTTCTCACGGTGAAACAGTTTGCAAAATCATCAATGTAACATATAAAAGGGCAAAACTATCTTTTCTCCACCGTAAAACACGTATGCATGCTTTTCCGTGCTTTCACTTGAAAACATGGTTTTTCAATCATTTATGAAAAATAAAATATTTATTTTTCCAAATTCATAAATCCTGTAACCATGTTTCTTTCTAAATCCTCTAGTCTCGAAATCATAGTTTTTCATCATTTCTTAACCTTTATGGAATTTATATAATTATTTATCTTACAATTAAAACCATAAAAGTTTCATATAAATCAAGTGAATATTTAAGAATATTTATAAAAATATTCACTTCGGTCTCTTTTTCATTTTCATCTCGTTTCACGTGAAATATCACCTACTGGTGAATTTTCGGTGATTTCCTTTTCACCATACTCGAAAACATGAATATTTTAAAATCCAATATCATTATATTCATGTTTTATGAAATTTACTTGATTTCACAATTTTCGTACCTGAAAATCGTTTCACGTGAAATCAAATCATTTCTTATGATTTTTGGTGATTTTTGATAAATTCCAGTAATTATTCGATAATTTTTCGGCAATATAACGGCCGCCGATTTGGCTAGCCTCCTGCACGAAAAATACAGTTTATATTTTTCAGCCGGTATTTCACCACAATTTATAACCGATAAATCACCACAACTTTAAAAACTAATCAGTATAAATTGCATTTATAAATTAAATGCATAATTTAAAACATGTGACCGAATATCCTTACAGGCGGCACATGTCTCCCTTACCTGTTTCGGGTCGGTGACTGCCTCTTGAAGGTCGTGCCCGTGTTCGCCTCGCCCGATTCTATTGGCTCGGTCATCGAGGATATTTTCTGGAAATTAAATTCTAAAATTTTGAATTTTTCCATAATTATTTAAATAAATAAATTATTTAAATAATTTAATACTTTTCGGGATTTCTTATCGATTCCCATAATTCTCAGGAATTCCCGTAATTTTCGAATTCTCGCGAATTTTCCAAATTCCCGGAATTCCTTTTTCCTCTTTTTCTTTTTTCTTTTTCTTTTCCTTTTCTCCTTTCTCTGGCCGGACCCGTCAAACCGGTCAGACTGGTTCACCGCCGGTTCTCCTCCGATGGCCGGTGCTCCGGCGGTTCGGTGGCTCTTCAGCTGGCCAACGGCACAACGAAGCTACCGATGGCCTCCGTTCGGTCTGGTTCGGTGTCACGGCGGTGGATCTACTCGGTTTGCCTCGATTTCTTCTCCTCCTCTGTCGGCCTTCCTCTGCCGTCGTTGGTCTCACCGGTGGCTCTCTTCTCCTTCCCCTCACCACCGCCGAGGTCGAGGTTGCTGTGGCGGTGCCAAGACCGGTCGGCACTGCTGTTTTCCCTTTTCCTTTCCTTCGATTTCCTCCGTCGGTTTTCTCTCGATTTTTCCTTTTTTTTCGTTTCGGGCTACCGCCGGTCACCTCCCTCTTCTTTCTCCTTCACCGGCGTCACCCTCTCTTTCCTTCTCTCTCTCTCTTTTCTCCGGCAACAGTGGCCGGTGCCACTCGGAAAGACAGAATCGGGAGTCTTCCCGATTCTGTTTCTTTTTCTGTTTCTTTCTATTTTTGTTTGTTTTCTATTTCCCTTTTTAGTATATTTATATAATATACTATATATTATATATTATACTTTATACTTTATACATATAATATATATACTATATATTACACATATATTATTTCATATATAGTATAGTACAATATATATTATATATATAATATATATTGTATATTACAAAATATATATCTAGTATATATATATATATATGTATATTTACATACTTAAAATTAAATAACATTTATATAAATATTTATATAAATGTCATAATTCCATATATATTGTATTTACAATATATATACCTTTAAATTTTAATGTAATTTAATATTTACATTTTCTCAAATATGTATATACTTATATATATACATACAATATTGTAAATAATACATATGTATTATTTAAATTTATCAAATAGTATATATATACTTATATATACCAATGTATATTTAATATATAATGTATACCATATGGTATTTAAATACATATGTATTTATATCAAAATACATTTATATAATTTGTAATTATATAAACATATTTTATTTTCATTTCTCATTTTCTTATTTAATTTGGATTTCCATTCATCCAAATTAAATCTCCCTACTTTCCTTATTTAATTTCTTTTACTCGAATTTCTCAATTCCGTCACTTCCTTCATTCTGGGAATTTCCACAATATTCTGATTCTCACAATTTTATTTATTTATTTCCACTGTTCATTTTCTCCAACATTTATTTTCACTATTTATAATTTCCAATAAATGAAAAATTTACGGTTATCACATTCTCCCCACCTTAAGAAATTCGGTCCTCCTAATTTAACTTAAGTCCAAAGGTGGTACATGTCGTATACTTACGACTTTTGGCCTCTAGTTCATACTTCAAGTAATACTGCCAGTACACTTTCAACATCAAGAGTACTTTAGACTACTACATGCTGTCTTTCATCACATATATCTATATTCTCGTAAGTTCATTTATCAAATTGGGAGTCATTCATTTCATTCCTCTTTTCATATAAGAGTCCATACACAATATTTTTCATATTACAACTGATCTATGTTGTTCATCATCTATTTTTCTCACTTAGTGCCAAGTTGACATAATTTGGTACTATCATGTACTCAGGTCAATCAGTTATATGTAAGTGTCCCAGTAACTTTCACGTCTCATGCACACGCTCTCTCAATATCATGGAGCGTTTACATCTCACGCTCATATATATATATATATATATATCAGTATGGAGCGGTGCTATCAATACACTTGGGATCTCAAAGCCTTTTGCTATCTCTCATTAAGCGTATGGCATCCCAGAGACTCCCATCACATGTAAGGCTCACTGGAACTGTACATACACATTCACACTGTTTAACACTTATACTTCGACTAAGGCACTAGAGAATCTAGAGGTCTGATAAGGGAAAGTGATTCTATTCGGATCATCAGTCTTTAATCACTTCCATATTATCATTTCTCTTTTGGACTCTTTATTGCTCACAATATTCATTTTCACTTTTATTTTATTAAGGCTGCATCTCACTTGCAGACTTTATTATTGATCATCTCTTACAATCATAAATCATGATACAATCATGTTCTCTTCATGTAGTATGGTCTTTACATCTCTTTTCATAATTAGATTCCACAATTGAATCCTCAATTTATATATTTAATCTCCACATTATTTATACAATTCTACCATTTCTATCATTTCAAGGTGGTTATATGTATAATCATTTTTCATTTATATACTGGTTGTAAACATATCAATTATCTTACTCCTTGGAGTATCATTACTTTCACTTGTCAAGTTTGAATTGATTTTTCATCTAGCCATGGTTATGTGGTAACCAAAATCACTTTCAGTCTTAATTTTGAGAATTACTCTATGTTCCCTACTCATCATGTTACTTTCTTATTTCATTTTCGTTTTCATATTTTCATCAATTTATTCGGTTTTCTCAAGTGGTATGGTACTTCACGGTTAAAATCATTGAACATCTTGCGTACCATCTTTTCTTCTCACTTATCCATTTATCAACTTTAATTTCTCTAATTATGTCTCATTAGTAGGGCAGCTAATCCCATCACCATCCTATAGATTGGCAGTAGTATCTAGCTAGACTCAGTAATTCCGTATCTCAATCATTATCTCACTATCATAGACAGATTCACTGTCATTATGTCATTTCGAGATTATATATCCTAGAAAGAGATACTGTCTAGCCAAGTCTCTTATTCGCCAATCTTAACATAAGTCCACAGTCTCCGAGAGTTTAAAGGATTATATATCATAATGCTGCTCCTGTTCCATTTGTACTTTAGGCTCTATCAGCATTTCATCAATTTACTCATGTATGGATGCCTCATTCTTTAGGCTTATATACCTCACAAGGCAAATCATTAACCTTGTAACCTCAATAGGAACTCGTAAAATTCACTCCGAGTTCTAATCATCATCTTATGGACATCAATCTCCCATCTTTTATCTAAGGACGCTTTATACCGAGGCTAGTCTTATAAACTCCTCATGCATATCGAATCATATCCATAAAGCGTCTATTTCATCATGTAGATGAATATTTGTTCTTCACAAGAACTTTATTACATAGTAACCATTTACTATATCACTTTATTTCATCTACATCTCAATATCATCAGTGCTTCTCTCACTTACACTTATACAAATAACTTTCTTATCCTCAATTTACGTTATCTGTATTTCCCTCAATCACACCTTATACACATGCATTTCATTATTCTCACATTTTTTCAGAGTGGATTTCTTAAGCTTTTGGATTTTCTTAAGTTCTCCGATATAAGCTTAGAATCAGATTTCATATTCAAAATCAAGTCAATGTTATCTCGATTCCTCCAATTTATATAACTCTAGAAGTTCTATCGAAAATCAAATCCGATACTTTCTTTAATCACACATTTCTTATTAATTCGGACATTTCATCCTCATGTCCTATCATTTACACTGTGTATTCTCAAGGCAGAGACATTTACTATTCGATTCATTTCGACTCATACTCTACCTTGATTTCATTGTTTACTCATACTTTACAGCCTTACAAATCTCATTCCAGTAAGTTGTAGTAAGTACAACAGTTATCAACACATGTTACAGCTAACCAATTTATTACAGTTATTCACTTTAAAATCATTTTCATTTAATGAATTCAGGCTTAATTCCCTTGAGTATATTATCCACGAGGTTCGAACCTTGGCACCCTTATGTACCTAGTTCCTTACACTCGTGTTACCATTGTGATAATTGTAAGAGCCCCGCCCGTTCGTATCGGCCGTCGGCGAGCATCCCCTAGGCGATCCTAGCGCCCTAGGTTTACCCTTACAAGTGAGTCGGCGACCACATAGTTCGCCCACACCTCACAACACATGATCCACTACGGGTCGCCCATCATTGGGTCGCCCATCACAGTTCTGTTTCAAGGGTCCTGAAGATCTCTAGGTTACCTGTCATCTTCTTTTTATCACTTTACTGTTCTTATATATTCACCAATTCACAGTACTCCATACAGTACATCAATTTACAAATCATAACTCAAAAAGCTCATGTTCTATATAGAAATCTTTGTTTGATACCTCAAAAACAATATAAATGTATAGAACCGTAATTAACTGTACTATTATGGATTTCATTATCTGTACTATTCATCTTCTCAGTCATTTTTAGTAATTATTTCACTTTCCATAGTATTCAACGATCCCGTACAATACACTCTTAATTCCGGCTCTTACAGTCAGTAACCGGGCCAATCATCTTATAACATTCCACTACACTCTTTGGATCGCATCATATAAGGCTTCGGCCCGTCCGCCGTCCACCGCCCGCCGTCCGCCTATGCACATCTGTACTATCCTCTTTAAGAATGCTCAGCCTTTTCACTGGGTCACCTCTCAAGGATCTATTGTGAGGCCCAGCTCGTTCACTAGGTCACTCGCAATTCGCATCCATAATCGAAGTGTAAGTGGAATCAGTAATAGGGATCGTTATATTCATATGACATCCTCTACGACATTAATAACTCCATTTCTCTCAATAGATTCCAATTCAGCTCGGTTTTACCTCTGTTCCGAACTTCGCCCAACATAAGGGCATTTTCATCATTTCGATATTTATTTCTTTCTCCTCAGTATACATTGGAATCAATTATCTCATTATCCATGTGCTGATATTATCCTTTCTCATACTTATTTCCGCAATTTCGATCTCATTCGATTTCGACAGAGAAGTTCACTAAAATCCATAATTGGATTATTTTACATAAAACGCAGCTTTACATCATTAATTTCTCTATCAAATTACTCAATTCCAACCTCTGTTGGTCTACTCTTACTCTCTGTAAAATTTTGGAGTCAGGGGTATTTTGGTCATTTTTGGCCAAAAATTTTCTCTCTCTTCCAATTACCCTCAATCGGTGATCTTAAAGTCTATTTAATGATGATATTTCATTTCCTTTCTTCATACCATCATTTTCATATCTCAGCTCGATCTGGACCGTAAGGTACTGGTGGGGCCTTCACCGAGTCTTTTCGATTCCTTACCGAACAAACCTTCATTTAGATTATAAGAATCACCAATTTTTTGGTAATTTCTGAGCCTATTTTCCTCTTTCACATTCTCAATTTATACTTTCTCACTCCCTTTAAGTCATTTTACTCAATTTACAATCATTTATTTTCTTTGTGTATTCAGACGACACAGTACTACTGTGGATGTTTAACATTTTTCCTTCCAAAAGTATTCATAGACATCAGGCCAACCATGCTCTGATACCATTAAATCTGTAATGCCCTGTTACCACATTTTTCACCTTATTTTACACAATTTATCCGGTTGGGCTGTCTGTGATACTTTACTTTACACTTGATGTTAAAAAATTTAATAAAATATTGTTAACATTATACACATCCTCTATCTTAATTACAAATATGTAGTACTGTAGACATGTCTAAATACAAAAAATAAATGATCGTACCTGATATATCTTAGTCGGTCTGTCACATTGTCCATTATGTGCAGCCGTAATCCACAAATACTGGATCTCACCATCATCAAAACCTGAAATGTTAAAATTGGGGAGTGAGCAAACCACGGCTCAGTAAGAGAGTTATATGTCACACTTGATATTCAGCTATCTATATGCTGAAAATAATTTTTTTTCATTTTCTTTAAAATCTTCCTAGCTGGCTCTAGGCACACATGTAAGAAGGATACTACAGTCAGCTAGGAATCCAGATAGAGTAAGGCAGGTATTTTGAAATACCTGACTTGTTTCGGAACCTAGAAGCAACTTAGAGAGTACTATTTCTGTTGTTTTCAAAACGATATAATTTTCGTTTTTCCACGGAGTAAACCACTATTTCTTTTCACATCCAATATACTTTAAAACACGTGGTAGTTTAGTAATGAAAATAGTGGTTTACTTCTCTTCTCTTCAGCACAGTAAAACACGTGACAGTGGTTCGCAAATATCTAATCATTGGATAAGTACTTTTGCGATTATTTTTATCTTAGAAATAATTCTTATGTTCTTCTTTTAGAATAAACATTTATTTCTCTTTTCAAATCAGTAACCGTATCGTACAGTTCAGTAAAACAGTATATTCAGGATTCAGTAAAACAGCATCTCGATACGGTTCAATCAGTAACAGTAAGCAGTAGCTACCCATTCAGTAAATAGTATACGGTAGCTTTCAGTTCAGTAAACAGTAAATGGTAGCCTTTTCTTCAGTAAAATAGTAATCAGTGGCTATCATTTCAGTAAACAGTGCAATTCAGTAAACAGTGTTTTGGTATAGTTTTTTTCCATCAGTAACAGTAAACAGTAGTTTAGAACAGTAAGCAGTACAGTACAGTACAATAAATAGGATTCTGTAAATCCTTTCAGTAAACAGTAACAGTATGTGAGACTAGGCATCACCCTACAATTAAATCATGCTATCGTTGTCCAATAATGGACCAGTAATCATCACCCCCGAATGGACACAGTAATAGTATAACAGTGAGATCTATGGCCAAGATCTATATGGTTTCCTCGGTGTACACTTGCCAGG
The DNA here is from genome assembly GCA_032173925.1 of Heritiera fomes. Taxonomy (NCBI): domain Eukaryota; kingdom Viridiplantae; phylum Streptophyta; class Magnoliopsida; order Malvales; family Malvaceae; genus Heritiera; species Heritiera fomes. The sequence continues at coordinate 31,112,201 of JAPDPM010000002.1, read as the reverse complement.
TGACATCCGGGACGCTAATGACTGGCAGGTCTATCAGCCACGTGACAGTAACAGTATAAGTGTGATGCATGAAACTCGGGGCCTAAGTCTCAAAACAGTATAAACCGTACCATAGCTTTTATGGATTTTAAAAACAATAAATTGAAATATTTCACAAATATCCATAAGGCTCACATGTAATAAAATCATCACCTTTATGAAATTTATAATTTAAATAATATTTCTCAAAATATTTCATAAAGGTATAAATCGTGTTTTTCTCATGGTGAAACAGTTTGCAAAATCATCAATGTAACATATAAAAGGGCAAAACTGTCCTTTCTCCACCGTAAAATACGTATGCATGCTTTTCCATGCTTTCACTTGAAAACATGGTTTTTTAATCATTTATGAAAAATAAATTATTTATTTTTCCAAATTCGTAAATCCCGTTACCATGTTTCTTTCTAAAAACACGTGTAGAGACTTCTAGTCTCGAAATCATAGTTTTTCATCATTTCTTAACTTTATGGAATTTACATAATTATTTATCTTACAATTAAAACCATAAAGGTTTCATATTAAATCAAGTGAATATTTAAGAATATTTCTAAAAATATTCACTTCGATATCTTTTTCATTTTCATCTCATTTCATGTGAAATATCACCTACTGGTGAATTTTCGGTGATTTCCTTTTCATCATACTCGAAAACATGAATATTTTAAAATCCAATATCATTATATTCATGTTTTATGAAATTTACTTGATTTCTCAATTTTCGTACCTGAAAATCGTTTCACGTGTAATCAAATCATTTATTATGATTTTTGGTGATTTTCAGTAAATTCCAGTAATTATTCGATAATTTTTTGGCAGTATAACGGCTGCCGATTTGGCTAGCCTCCTACACGAAAAATATAGTTTATATTTTTCAATCGGTATTTCACCACAATTTACAACCGATAAATCACCACAACTTTAAAAACTAATCATTATAAATTGCATTTATAAATTAAATGCATAATTTAAAACATGTGACCGAATATCCTTACAGGCGGCACATGTCTCCCTTACCTGTTTCGGGTCGGCAACTATCTCTTGAAGGTCGCGCCCGTGTTCGTCTCGCTCGATTCCATTGGCTCGGTCATCGAGGATATTTTTTGGAAATTAAATTCTATAGAATTTTTCCATAATTATTTAAATAAATAAATTATATAAATAATTTAATACTTTTCGGGATTTCTTACCGATTCCCGTAATTCTCCGGATTTCCCGTAATTTTTGAATTTTTGAGAATTTTCCAAATTCCCAGAATTCCTTTTTCCTCTTTTTCTTTTTTCTTTTTTTCTTTTTCTTTCCCTTTTCTCCTTTCTCTGGCCGGACCGGTCAAACCGGTCAAACTGGTTCACCGTCGGTTCTCCTCCGATGGCCGGTTCTCCGACGGTTCGGCTGCTCTTCAGCTGGCTGACGGCACGACGAAGCTATCAGTGGCCTCCGTTCGGTCTGGTTCGGTGTCACGGCGGCGGATCTACTCGGTTTGCCTCGGTTTCTTCTCCTCCTCCGTCGGCCTTCCTCCGCAGTCATTGGCCTCACCGGTGGCTCTCTTCTCCTTCCCCTCACCTTTGCCGAGGTCGAGGTGGTTGTGGTGGTGCCAAGACAGACTGGCACTGCCGTTTTCCCTTTTCCTTTCCTTCGGTTTCCTCCGCCGGTTTTCTCTCGATGTTTCCTCTTTTTCCGTTTCGGGCTACTGCCGGTCACCTCCCTCTTCTTTCTCCTTCACCGGCGTCGCCCTCCCTTTCCTTCTCTCTCTCTCTTTTCTCCGGCAACAGTGGCCGGTGCCACTCGGGAAGACAAAATCGGGAGTCTTCCCGATCCTGTTTCTTTTTCTGTTTCTTTCTATTTTTGTTTGTTTTCTATTTCCCTTTTTAGTATATTTATATAATATACTATATATTATATATTATACTTTATACTTTATACATATAATATATATACTATATATTACACATATATTATTTCATATATAGTATAGTACAATATATATAATATATATAATATATATTGTATATTACAAAATATATATTTAGTATATATATATATATATATATATATATATATATATGTATATTTACATACTTAAAATTAAATAACATTTATATAAATGTCATAATTCCATATATATTGTATTTACAATATATATACCTTTAAACTTTAATGTAATTTAATATTTACATTTTCTCAAATATGTATATACTTATATATATACATACAATGTTGTAAATAATACATATGTACTATTTAAATTTATCAAATAGTATATATATACTTATATATACCAATGTATATTTAATATATACTGTATACCATACGGTATTTAAATACATATGTATTTATATCAAAATACATTTATATAATTTGTAATTATATAAACATATTTTATTTTCATTTCTCATTTTCTTATTTAATTTGGATTTCTATTCATCCAAATTAAATCTCCCTACTTTCCTTATTTAATTTCTTTTACTCGAATTTCTCAATTCCGTCACTTCCTCCATTCTCGGAATTTCCACAATATTCTGATTCTCACAATTTTATTTATTTATTTCCACTGTTCATTTTCTCCAACATTTATTTTCACTATTTATAATTTCCAATAAATGAAAAATTTACGGTTATCACAAGACTCCTCATTGTTATCCCCAATACTCATTTTCACATTTATTTCATCAAGGATACACCTCATTGCAGACTTTATTGTTAATCATCTCTTGCTATAAATGCAGCATTTATCTATCATTTTATCTCTATATCTCTTTTCATGTAGTATTCTTATTACTTCTCCTACTCATTTGGAATACTCGATATCACTTAGGTTTTAGAATATACCTGAACATGAAATCTTTTCTTAATTTAGATTCCATAGGTGACTAATAAAATCATCAATTTTGTCACCATGTTATCCATACAATTTCACCATTCCAAGGTGTGTGTGTATATATATATATATATATATATATATATATATCATTTTTTCCATTTACATAGCTGGTAGTAAATCATATAATTCATCTATTTACTCCTTTGAGTATCATTATATTTCATCTGTTGAGTTTGACTCGATCTTACATCTAACCATAATCATGTGATAACCAAAGTGAAATCATTTTCAGTCTTAAATTCGGGAACTGCTTCATATTCGTGTTCCCTTATAATTCGAAATCATAATTTCAATTCCCAATAGTACTCATAATTAAGGTGGGATTGTACTTTCAATCAAGTCATATACTTTGGTTCCATTAGTTTCATTAGCATAATGCCACAAGTTTGGGTGACCTTATAAGACAAAACCCTTAGATTAAGCTGATTATATAGCTCAAGTTCCAAGTCATGATGTGACCTATCCTAGGTCAACTATGTTGGTCATTCCATTGGCGATTCTTTTACCTCTTTCAATCCTTCTTGCTTTATATATCGATCATATCCTGTGCGATCATTCAATTATCTTCAAAATATAAAATACCTCAATCAATCATTCTTGATCATTCAATATCTTATTCCTTTAAAGTGATACACAATTCTTCTATACAGTATCAATACTATTCATTAACTATTCCCAGCACGTTTCAATAGGTTATCGATTGGCATCCTTTATGTCAAGGCCCAACCCGTTTCAGTAGGTCGTCGACTAGCATCCCCTAGGCGCTTCGACCCCGGGTTTACCTTGACTCAACCATATTGTCCTTATTTTTGAATTAAATCAAATAAAAACCCATACCAATAGCAGGAAAAATCTTGGTACAGATCGATAACCAACAAGCTTACATGCAGACATTACACAGTACATGGGATGTAACACTATCACGGTCTCAACTACATCGATACGTACTAGACAAACCGTGCTCCGATACCATTAAATCTGTCATGACTCGAAGGCCACGACGTTCACTTGATACACATACTTTTTGTGGGACCCGATTTTATTACACTGTACACTATACTTTGTGAATTATTGATAGTGAAATTTAATTATTTATTGAAAATTAAATAAAGACTGAATGAATTTCCACTCTCAACTTGGAATTTTTGGATTCATAAATTGTAGTATAGTGTATAAAGTTAAAAAAATATGAAAAGATGAATTAAAGAGCATAGAATATGAGAAGAAAATGAAATCAGAAAATTGTTGAATGAAAGTGATATTTTATGGTATAAAGATGCCAACAAATATGGTTATAAGAGAAGATGACTTTATTGGTGGATGTGTGGATAATTCAATTACTGAGATATGTAAAATGAAAGCAAAAGAAGAACAAAGAAAAGTCAAGAAACATGGACTACACGCCAAACAAAATTTCTTCTGCTGCATGTAGTGTTCGGTTGAAGAAAAGTCATAGCAAAGAAAGAGCAAAAAAATTCATGGATAAAACAATATTCAATAAAGACAAGATTACACATAAAATAATGATTAAAAGTCTATTGGATGAAATATGCCATGGAAGAAAATGGAAGTCAAAATAGTGCAGCAAAGGTTGAATTTCCACGCCACCTTGCTGTTATATTACGTCCCCCTTCATCCTCTTAAAGGCTGTTCCAGTATAAGTTTTATTGTAGAAAATATAAAGGAAAGAGTATTTAAAAGATAGAGCATTTATGATGTACTAAGTAAAGAAATATTATTGGCTGAGGCAAAACAAAAGAAGGAGAAAAAGCTTGGTCATAAAACAGGACAGCAACAAGCAAGCTCTCCTAATCGTTCCTTTTAGCTGCTAAAGTCTTCAGTTTTAAATGTAAATAAGACAGGTAATCATAAGAGAAAGGAGATAAGCAATTGAGTGGAAAAAAGTTATTGGATACCTCGCGTAAAATAAGAACTAATTGAAAAGAATAAACTGTAGCAAATTATGCCATCTTCATCACCGAACTTGTTATCTACGAGAACCAGAAGTGTTTCGGTTTGTACTCTGTTTGGCTATCGTATATCCAAGAAAAAAAATCCAACAAATTATACTTTTGATATTCAAATACTTAAACCTTATTGCTAGATTTTTAACCTACTTGAGAAACCATCAAAGACCAAGAAAACACCCAGAGAGGCTGATGTGAAGAAGGAACCAAAACAGAAAATTACTCTGTTTTGGAGTATTAGCCGATCAAGGTTAGATTTTTATAGTTTTCTTTTTTAATAAATGAGGAATTCTTGTGTGTTTTCATATGAGAAGTATGATTATAGCCTTATCCTTAGTTAAATCTTGTTAAATTATAACATACGAATAAATAGAGTTTTTCATATGTATGAGAACAGACAAGGGAAATAAGCTAAAAATTTTATAAAGAGCATAAGAAAAAGATGATAGAGTATAAATGAAAAGAAAAGAAAGAGTAGAAACTTGGAACGATAAAGAAGCAAAATATGGCTAGTGAAGGGAGGTTCGGTTGGACATGGAAAAAATAGGAAAATTATAGCTTCATGCAAGAATAGGAGAATTATGGCTTACGTGGACAAGGAGGAATAGGTTGGAAACAAGAAAATTAAGAAAAGGTTGAAAGTCAATAAAAAATGGCCATTAGAGGATTCGGCCATAGCATTGTGGAAGCACAAAATGTGCTAAAAAATTTAATATTTGATGGAAAAATAAATATAAAAATTAAGAGAGAAGAATTGGTGAAATTAAAACAGAAAAAAGAAGCTTGAATGAGCAAGTTGAGTTTTAGCACTAGTATAATTTATATTGGTTGTACTCATAACATGAAGTTAGTGGCTGCATTTTATGAATATTAGTGGCTTAAAAATAAGAAGAAGAATATTAATGATTTTTGGTAAAATTATTTTGCAGTCGAGTCGACGAAATTCGGTAAAAGTAATCGGGAAGCTCGACTTCGTAAGACAGGTAAGGGGGAGTGTGTGAGTTGTAGTAACATAATGAAATGCATGTTTTATCAAGTTAAATTTTATGGAAATATTGGAAGCATGATTTAGTATAAAACATGCAAAAATGCTGTGGTTGAAAAGCTGGTTTATAAACTGTGCTTGTGTGCAGGAGGTTTGGAATCCGCAGCTGTTATGCTATCGAAAAATTCTCAAAAATATTCTAAAATATTCTAAAATATTTTAGAAGCATGAGATGATTTAAATGGGAAATTTTGAATACAATTTCCATCAATTTTCCATAAGTTGGAATTTATGAGAAAGTATGAAAAATTATATATTCATGTTTTATATTTTATTAAAGTGAGAAATTGGATTATTTTGATATTAAATATTCAAATTTAATATTTATTTACCTTCTCACTTAATACATGAATATTTACCGACTGCTTTACGATATGAAAAAATGAGAATAAATACCTTTTTGGAAGTAATACTTGAAATAAATTATGTAATTTAATTAACCTTCTTAAAGGTATTTTTATGGGAAAGAGATGAATTTTTATACCTTTATGGAACTACATATTGATTTTGTTTAATTTAAAATTTCCATAAAGGTGATGATATATAAAATTGTAAGCCTTATGAACAAACGTGAAATATTTCAAATTATTTTGAATAAGGTCCATAAAGGCTATGGTACGATTTTTATACTGTTTTGAGATTTATGCCTCGAGTTTCATGCATCATATTGTTACTGTTACTGTCACGTGGTTGATTAACCGCCAGTCATCAGCATCTCGGATGTCACCTGGCAAGTGTACACCGAGGACACCCTATAGATCATGGCCATAGATCTCACTATATACTGTGTCCCTTCGGGGATGATTACTATGTCTCTTAGTGGACGATGATAGCATGATTTAATTGTAAGGTGATGCGAAGTCTCAACTTACTGATTACTGTTACTGGAGAGATTTACTGTATCCTGTTTACTGTATTGCACTGTGAATTACTGTTTACTGAACTGAACCATACCAAAACACTGTTTTACTGAATTGTACTGTACTGAAAGATACTGTTTACTGAACTGGTAGCTACTGATTACTGTTTATTGAACTAAAAGCTACTGATTTCTGATTTTCGAACTGGTAGCTACTAATTACTATTTACTGAATGGAAAGCTGCTAATTACTGTTCACTGAAATGAAACCTACTGATTTCTGTTTACTGAACTGAACACTACAAAATACTGTTTACTGAACTGAAAGGAAATTACTGTTATTGAGAAAGAATACTTTGAAAATTATTTCTTAAATAGAAATAATTACTGAACTGTTATCCAGTGATTTGGATATTTATAAACTACTGTACTAAAAAGACTGTTTACTGTAACTACTGTTTTATCATTGTACTGTCATGTGTTTTGAAATTGGTGTACTGAAGTGGTATAATAAAATGGTTTATACCATTTTCATAATTATGAGAAAAGAGAAGGAAATTGTTTTGAAATAAAACAGTTTATTTAAATTGTTTTGAAATAAAACAATTTATTTATTACTCTATAGTTGCTCTGGGTTTCCAGGACAAGACAGGTATTTCAAAATACCTTCCATGCTCCATCTGGATTTCTCGGCCAACTATAGTATCCTTCCTTTATTGTGCTTAGTACACCGTTAGGAAATAAATGTTTTACGGCATATAGTTTTTATTATATCAAGCAACATACGACTCCTTTACTGAGCATGTGGTTTGCTCACCCCTTACTTTCAAACTTTCCAGATTAATCACAAGGATTATTTGATGGCTTTCTCAGTTAAATATGGCTGCGAGTAGCCTACGAGGACAAAGAGCATTGAAATTTAAAGGTACAGTCACCTCTCTTATATATTCAGACACTTGTATACAGTACTACATTATTGTAAAATAGAAACAGGGATGTAAAGTGTAAGGAATATTATAAATTTTCATATTCCGAATTTATAAATAAATAAATGTTTGCTATTTATTACTGTTACTGATCACGTGTTAAAGGCATCACAGACAGCCCAACCGATCAAAATGTGTAAAATACTAGTAAATATTGTGTAAAAATGTACACTCAGACTGTTACACTCTTTCCTTCTTACAAATTTATGGACTAAATTTTTCCTTTTCATTCTAAGGTTTATATTCGGTGTCAGTGTAGTTACTACACTAATTTCACTGATCCTTTCTTTATACTCTGGCTTTGATAACTTAAACATACAGTCAACCATCATCATCACATCTCAAATAGCATTCGATGATTATATGAACCTATATAATAATTTACCACGATCCTAAGTTACTTCTTGACTCATTGAACCAAATACGTACTGTGCATCAATTTAAAGTCTTAAATGTAAACAAGCGATTTATAAAAAGCGTATACCTCAAATGCGACAAAGTAAGTTCAGAGGACAAGGACCAGTACTAAGCTTAGATGCCATCTCTAAATGTCACGACCTGAGGGCTAATGACGTCCACTAAACACTTACTTTATCCCTTACGTAAATTTACGAACCAAAATTTTCTTTCTCTATTTACGGTTTGTATTCGGTGTTAGTGCAGTATCTAAATCGAATCTTATCCTATTAATATTATTTCTCGAGTTATGTCATCCTTCTCAAAGTGATTTTTATGAATTTAACCTTATTTACTATTTCAAAAGAAACGGGTCGAAAACCTCCCCTTTGTATTTTATCAATTTCCTCAGTAAAATCACCTGCATTAAAACACATTTTAAACTACACAACACAGCCAGCTGTTGTTTTCCCACAGTTCACACAATCAAGCATCTCAAGCTTCTCAAGGGTTTAACCATTAATAAGTCCACATCTAGCAATTTATACATCATTCAAAATATACATTAGAACTCAGATCGAACTCGATAATCACCTAGACTCACATAATAATCTAGTGCGATCCAAAGCTACATCCCATATACTTTCCTAGTACTGTGAAATTAAAGTACATATGACTATCAAAATGATATACAAGTAGTATACCTTAAAAATGCAAAAGCTAGGCCCGGAGAACGCAAACGAGTATCACTACTAGGTACAATCCCCGGAAGCCTATACGAAGCCTGAGCCGGCTATCAACTCGTATGATCTGCAGATGTTAAATTTAAGGGGTGAGCAAATCCACGGCTTAGTAAGTAGTTTAAATAAGTACATACTAGGCTCATATCGTAAAACAAGATCATACATGCATGAGTTCTATAAATGGCATGTATGCATTATATCAAGGTTTGCTACCAATTCGTATGTACACAGATTTCATAAACTTATTCATGCTTTCATTCCATTCTTAAACTCACAAAGTATCATTCTTTTTATCAGTATGTTTAAGTGTGAAAGAAGACAAACATTCAAATAGCACATGTTTTTATGGCATATATAAGTATAATTCAATGATTATACACATTCTCTGTCAAATGTATAAGATTTATTCATCTAGTGATATTCATCACATTCACAAATCACAATCATTTATTTATTGTCACAATAACCTATGATTCCTCATATTTCATCAAAACACGTGTAGCACTTAGCTCTCAAAGAATTCTAGAGGTGGCTCCCATAGTATCCAAAAAACCTATGTAGCACACAGGTCCCTTAAGTTCTTTAGAGGTGGCTCACACGGTACAAAGATCGAGTCTTTACTCGAGTTATGTCACACCCCGGAAACGTGGAAGTTTTGGGCTAAAATTTTTTTTTTGTTCTCACTTGGGTTGCATTCCTGCCAGTATCTCATCATACTTTTCCAACCACAGAAACATCACAATATTTTTATAAAATATTTCATTCACATTATATTGACTTATTTCTCCAGGTAACGCTTACATTCATACGATATCGATTACATCCCAAAAGTATTATACAAGTATCTGTGCCACACAGGATGTCTGGTATCAAAATATGAGTATACCTTACGTAAGTACAAAAATAGCCGGAGGAGAGACGTATCCCTCAGCCTACGTCATGTGCGCAACAAGCAAAGAGATGATCACTGCAGATAATCTGGTAGAGTAGGGGGTGAGCTTTTTGGAAAGCCCCGTAAGAAATGCATTTAAAATAGTTATAGCATCTATATATATGCAGAAAACAAATGCCATAATAATGCATTTCATACTTTCAAACATTGTATGAATTCTTTAATACATATATATCAAAATTCATACTTAATCAAACATACATCTTACTTTAAAATTTAAATTCAAAATTAATAAAACATATCATACAGTTCATGGAGACTAGGCAGAATCATATAGCCAGTATGCGGTCATGACACTTACTTCTTCCTCCGAAGAGGGAACGGAATACCTATGGCCATGGTATACATAAACTATAGAAAGGCCTTAGTCTCAAATCTTAATTATTTTTGTAACTTCTTAAATGATACATTTGGTACAAAATCATAAGGACCGGGCGTGCCAGGATCTAAGTTAGCCTGGGGTTTGCCACTCCGATACCTTTTCGGAAAACATATTTATTTCATGTCATACTTAAAACATTATGGAAAAATATACATAAAAGTTATAAAGTTCATTTAACAAATTAAAAGATCATGAAAATTAACTTCGGAATAAAATTCATGCTTCAGGCATTTCTTTAAAATTTGCGATGAAAGTAAGGGACACCATCACAACTTTAAATTACATCCCTTACCTCAATACACTGTAGATCAATGCCTTATGTTGCACCCATGTGCTTCCTATCTCTCCGAATTATAAACTGTAAGATAACAGTTTTACTGTAATTAATTTTCAGTATAACTTATAAAAATTCCCTTTTTGCTTATCTAGCTACTATTTATCTCATCATTATTCATAATATTAACATTTCCTATGATTTTCTCATAAGTAAATATTTTATTTGCTTTTCTTTTCTTGTTTTGGCATCATTAGCCTTTTTACTAAGTCAACATTTCCTCAAAGATTGCAAGGCCGCATGTCCTTCTTAGATGACTAAGCTTATTTAACTTATGTCTTATATTTTCTTTCATGCTATTTATGTGCTTTATCCATGTATATTTCTAGCCATCATTTCCATCCAATTTCTCCCTTTTGCTTTTCATTTTCCTACCATTTGTTGACCCCAAACCATGAACTTTCTTTCCCTTTTATTCACTTCACGTTGGCTGCATGTAGGTTAGAAAATTTTATTTCTTTATGATGCATTTTTAGTTTAACTTCATAAATACTTCATCATGTCATTTAGTCAACCTAAGGTTAACTTTCTATTTCATTTTTTTTTCTGTTACATGCTGTCCAACCCGACAGCATACTTCATTCTTTTCTGTTTTCCTGATCTGCAGTTCACGTTGGCCTCCTCTTTGTCTCTATATCATGGCTATACTTAGTACATCCTAGGTTGCCAAGATCTTCTACCATTCACACCCAAAGTCAGCTATGGCTAGCTTTTTCTTCTCTCTTTTATTTTGCATAACCGATTGCCTTTATTACTCTTTATCTTCTCTCCCACGTACTGCACTTCTTCCTCATTCATTCTAACCTTTTCTTGATCATTATTGCACTACCCTACATAATATAATTTTAGGCTACTTAAAAGTCAATAAAAGTCAGCTCAATCACCCTTATTTTTCATCTTTTTCGGCTGCACCAACAGCCATATCTTTCACCTCCATTCTCAGTTGTACAAGTATAAATTTTATGTTCTTTCTTCCAGCCCTTTTTGTTGACTAAGATCACCACTTTTCTTTTCTTTTATTCTCCCCCTTAGCTCACGTAACTTCATTCAAAATTAAACTCCCTCAAAACTTCTTCAACCAGCATTTATTTCTTGCTTCATTGCTGTCAAACCGACAGCTTCTTCCCTTTTTCTTCATCATTCACGTGGCCCTCATTTCATAACAACTCATCCTTTCTTAACCTATTCAACCCTAGTATATAACTTATAGCTTTACTTCCTTATTATTTTTCTTGTTCCACGTGATTCTTACTTAAACTAAGGAGCATGTTTGTTTTATTTCTTTTATATTTCATTTCTGTTTTCGGTTCATGACCTTCTTGCTTTCCATCTTCACGTAAATCATCATCAATATCATCTTATTTTCATTCTAAACCCTCCTAACTGAACTAGAGTTTTCATTCCATATATGTTTACTTCAAGCAAAGGCTAGAATCAATATATCCTTGATCATTACATCTATAATCAAAGAACAAGAAACTTAAAAAAAAACAACTGTGTTGGACATTACCTGTACAAAGAAGCAGATTGTCCACTTAAGTTAGCTTCTGTTTGGAGTTTTTTGGTTAACTTCTTAGTGGTTCTTTGAATCTCATAAATCCAGGTTTATTTTGCCTCAAGAACTTAGGTTAATTGTTGAAGAAAAGAAGGCTATGTTAGGGAGAGGGAAAGCTGTCCGGCATGCTTAAACAGAAGAGAATATTTTCGGTGATGATGTTGGCTGGAGATGAAGGTCACGATGGAAGAATATAAAGCACAAGAAAATTTATTATTTGGACTTTTTGCCAGCTTCATTAAAATCCTTCTTAAATTCCTATTTCTTCTCTTTTGTTTATTACTTATCTTCCAGCCGAAACTAACACCCATTTTTCTTCATGCAGCCCACGTTTGTTGACTTCTTAGTTAAGCTCTTGTAATCTCATAATTTTCTATCCTTTTCCTTGTTTTTGTTCCCTTCCTATCTTATTATTGTGTTTGTCTTCAGTGTAGTAAGAATAGACAAAATCTATGTTATATATTTTTTTTGTCAACTTAGGAAACACGTGAGGGAGATTTTCTCTTATCTTCCTTTGTTGTTTATTTCATCTTTCTTTTTCTCTCTTGTTTTTCTACTACTCACTTATCCAACCGAACTTCACCTATATGGCCAATAAATTCTTCTTTTCTTTCTCCATGTCGTCCCAATACTTGACTTTCCAAGTCAAAATTTGCTAAGCTATTTAATCTTCTTTTATTCCATTCTTTATGTAATAATTTCCATGCTTATATATATTTTATCTAGGATTAAAGTTTTCTATGTGAGAAACACTATTCTTATATATTTAATTCCTCAAAATATTATCAATAATTTCTTTATTGATAATTTGTTCATATACATGTACAACTATAGTATAAGAAAATGAGATCTCACATTCTCCTCACCTTATAAGAATTTGGTCCTCCAAATTCAAGCTGGTTCATTAAACAAATGCGGGTACTTTTCTTTCATGAGGCTCTCTAGCTCCCACGTAGCTTCCTCTGTTGTGTGGTGCTGCCAGAGAATCTTGACCAGTGGAATAGTTTTAGATCGAAGTACCCTTTCCTTTCTGTCAAGGATCCGGATTGGCTGCTCAACATAGCTCATATCTCCCTGAATATCCAATGGTTGGTATTCAATAACATGGGAGGGATCCGGATTATACTTCCTCAACATAGAGACATGGAAGACATTATGTATACCAGAAAGCTGTGGTGGTAAAGCTAACCGGTAAGCAACATCCCCCACTCTCTCCAATATCTCAAATGGACCAATGAAACGAGGACTTAATTTTCCTTTCTTTCCGAAGCGCATGACACCCTTGCTCAGAGATACTTTTACAAATACAGAGTCCCCAACTTGAAATTCAAGTGGCCATCTACGTACATCAGCATAATTTTTCTGTCTACTTTGGGCAACCTTGAGTCTATCACAAATAGTCCGAACACCCTTAGCTGCCTCTTCAATAAGATCAGGGGCTAAAATCTTACGATCACCCACTTCTTCCCAAGCCACTGAGGATCTACATTTCCTGCCATATAGAGCTTCGTATGGTGCCATTCCGATGCTGGCATGTTAACTATTATTATAGGCAAACTCTGCGAGAGGCAAGTGGTCATCCCATGAACCCTTAAAATCTAGTGCACACGCCCTCAACATATCCTCTAAGGTCTGAATAGTCCGCTCGGACTGACCGTCTGTCTGAGGATGGTAGGCGGTGCTCAAATGTAATTGAGATCCCATGGCTTCCTGAAAATGAGTCCAAAATCGAGAGGTAAACCTGGAATCTCTATCAGAAGTGATGCTCACGGGAGCCCCATGTAATCGAGCAATCTCGCTAACATACAAGTCTGCCAATGTACTTAGTGAGTCTGTGCTCTTAATGGCAAGAAAATGGGCACTCTTAGTCAATTTATCCACAATAACCCAGATCGCATCATGACCTCTCCGGGTTCTCGGTAAGCCCATAATAAAATCCATCGTAATGTGTTCCCATTTCCAGGTAAGCACCGACAAAGACTTAAGTAGTCCTGCTGGCTTCTGGTGCTTAGCCTTTATCTGCTGACAAGTCAGACATTTGGACACAATCTCTGCTACGTCTCGTTTCATACCAATCCACCAATACAACTTACGCAAATCATGGTACATCTTAGTACTGCCTGGGTGCATAGTGTAACGAGAACAATGGGACTCTTTCAAAATCCTTTGTCTTAAGGTATCATCGTTCGGAACACATATACGGCCCTTAAATCTCAATAACCCATCATCACTGACCGTAAAATCTGACTGCAAGTCTTGCTCTGCTTGGCTAACCATGTCCAATAGCCTCCGATCATTTCTTTGCCCTGAGAGTCTGGAGCACAATCCTCAGATGCTGCTCGTGCTCCTCCCGGGACTTAGAATATACTAGAATATCATTTACAAAAACAATCACAAATTTATCCAGATACTCCCGAAACACATCATTCATCAAATTCATAAATGCGGCAGGGGCATTAGTCAAACCGAAAGGCATCACCAGAAACTCAAAATGGCCATATCGGGTTCTAAAGGCCGTCTTCGGTACATCTTCCTTCCTAATTCTCAACTGATGATAGCCGGATCTCAGATCAATCTTAGAAAACACCGAAGCCCCTTTCAGTTGATCGAACAAATCATCTATTCTTGGCAGGGGGTACTTATTCTTAATTGTAGCCTTGTTTAGTAACTTATAGTCGATGCATAACCGGAGACTACCATCTTTCTTTCTCACAAACAATATCGGAGCACCCCATGGAGATACGCTTGGTCTAATAAAACCCTATGTTTTATCAAAACTTTAGCAGATATACTCAATTTTATAACCAAACAAGCACAGATACTTGGGATGTAATCTCATCCTAACTATCGACACTGACAGTACTAGACAACCCTTACTCTGATACCAAAAAAGACTGTCACACCCCGAAAACGTGGAAGTTTTGGGCTAAAATTTTTTTTTTTGTTCTTACTTGGGTTGCATTCCTGCCAGTATCTCATCATACTTTTCCAACCACAGAAACATCACAATATTTTTATAAAATATTTCATTCACATTATATTGACTTATTTCTCCAGGTAACGCTTACATTCATACGATATCGATTACATCCCAAAAGTATTATACAAGTATCTGTGCTACACAGGATGTCTGGTATCAAAATATGAGTATACCTTACGTAAGTACAAAAATAGCCGGAGGAGAGACGTATCCCTCAGCCTACGTCATATGCGCAACAAGCAAAGAGATGATCACTGCAAATAATCTGGTAGAGTAGGGGGTGAGCTTTTTGGAAAGCCCCGTAAGAAATGCATTTAAAATAGTTATAGCATCTATATATATGCAGAAAACAAATGCCATAATAATGCATTTCATACTTTCAAACATTGTATGAATTCTTTAATACATATATATCAAAATTCATACTTAATCAAACATACATCTTACTTTAAAATTTAAATTCAAAATTAATAAAACATATCATACAGTTCATGGAGACTAGGCAGAATCATATAGCCAGTATGCGGTCATGACACTTACTTCTTCCTCCGAAGAGGGAACGGAATACCTATGGCCATGGTATACATAAACTATAGAAAGGCCTTAGTCTCAAATCTTAATTATTTTTGTAACTTCTTAAATGATACATTTGGTACAAAATCATAAGGACCGGGCGTGCCAGGATCTAAGTTAGCCTGGGGTTTGCCACTCCGATACCTTTTCGGAAAACATATTTATTTCATGTCATACTTAAAACATTATGGAAAAATATACATAGAAGTTATAAACTTCATTTAACAAATTAAAAGATCATGAAAATTAACTTCGGAATAAAATTCATGCTTCAGGCATTTCTTTAAAATTTGCGATGAAAGTAAGGGACACCATCACAACTTTAAATTACATCCCTTACCTCAATACACTGTAGATCAATGCCTTATGTTGCACCCATGTGCTTCATATCTCTCCGAATTATAAACTGTAAGATAACAGTTTTACTGTAATTAATTTTCAGTATAACTTATAAAAATTCCCTTTTTGCTTATCTAGCTACTATTTATCTCATCATTATTCATAATATTAACATTTCCTATGATTTTCTCATAAGTAAATATTTTATTTGCTTTTCTTTTCTTGTTTTGGCATCATTAGCCTTTTTACTAAGTCAATATTTCCTCAAAGATTGCAAGGCCGCATGTCCTTCTTAGATGACTAAGCTTATTTAACTTATGTCTTATATTTTCTTTCATGCTATTTATGTGCTTTATCCATGTATATTTCTAGCCACCATTTCCATCCAATTTCTCCCTTTTGCTTTTCATTTTCCTACCATTTGTTGACCCCAAACCATGAACTTTCTTTCCCTTTTATTCACTTCACGTTGGCTGCATGTAGGTTAGAAAATTTTATTTCTTTATGATGCATTTTTAGTTTAACTTCATAAATACTTCATCATGTCATTTAGTCAACCTAAGGTTAACTTTCTATTTCATTTTTTTTTCTGTTACATGCTGTCCAACCCGACAGCATACTTCATTCTTTTCTGTTTTCCTGATCTGCAGTTCACGTTGGCCTCCTCTTTGTCTCTATATCATGGCTATACTTAGTACATCCTAGGTTGCCAAGATCTTCTACCATTCACACCCAAAGTCAGCTATGGCTAGCTTTTTCTTCTCTCTTTTATTTTGCATAACCGATTGCCTTTATTACTCTTTATCTTCTCTCCCACGTACTGCACTTCTTCCTCATTCATTCTAACCTTTTCTTGATCATTATTGCACTACCCTACATAATATAATTTTAGGCTACTTAAAAGTCAATAAAAGTCAGCTCAATCACCCTTATTTTTCATCTTTTTCGGCTGCACCAACAGCCATATCTTTCACCTCCATTCTCAGTTGTACAAGTATAAATTTTATGTTCTTTCTTCCAGCCCTTTTTGTTGACTAAGATCACCACTTTTCTTTTCTTTTATTCTCCCCCTTAGCTCACGTAACTTCATTCAAAATTAAACTCCCTCAAAACTTCTTCAACCAGCATTTATTTCTTGCTTCATTGCTATCAAACCGACAGCTTCTTCCCTTTTTCTTCATCATTCACGTGGCCCTCATTTCATAACAACTCATCCTTTCTTAACCTATTCAACCCTAGTATATAACTTATAGCTTTACTTCCTTATTATTTTTCTTGTTCCACGTGATTCTTACTTAAACTAAGGAGCATGTTTGTTTTATTTCTTTTATATTTCATTTCTGTTTTCGGTTCATGACCTTCTTGCTTTCCATCTTCACGTAAATCATCATCAATATCATCTTATTTTCATTCTAAACCCTTCTAACTGAACTAGAGTTTTCATTCCATATATGTTTACTTCAAGCAAAGGCTAGAATCAATATATCCTTGATCATTACATCTATAATCAAAGAACAAGAAACTTAAAAAAAAACAACTGTGTTGGACATTACCTGTACAAAGAAGCAGATTGTCCACTTAAGTTAGCTTCTGTTTGGAGTTTTTTGGTTAACTTCTTAGTGGTTCTTTGAATCTCATAAATCCAGGTTTATTTTGCCTCAAGAACTTAGGTTAATTGTTGAAGAAAAGAAGGCTATGTTAGGGAGAGGGAAAGCTGTCCGGCATGCTTAAACAGAAGAGAATATTTTCGGTGATGATGTTGGCTGGAGATGAAGGTCACGATGGAAGAATATAAAGCACAAGAAAATTTATTATTTGGACTTTTTGCCAGCTTCATTAAAATCCTTCTTAAATTCCTATTTCTTCTCTTTTGTTTATTACTTATCTTCCAGCTGAAACTAACACCCATTTTTCTTCATGCAGCCCACGTTTGTTGACTTCTTAGTTAAGCTCTTGTAATCTCATAATTTTCTATCCTTTTCCTTGTTTTTGTTCCCTTCCTATCGTATTATTGTGTTTGTCTTCAGTGTAGTAAGAATAGACAAAATCTATGTTATATATTTTTTTTGTCAACTTAGGAAACACGTGAGGGAGATTTTCTCTTATCTTCCTTTGTTGTTTATTTCATCTTTCTTTTTCTCTCTTGTTTTTCTACTACTCACTTATCCAACCGAACTTCACCTATATGGCCAATAAATTCTTCTTTTCTTTCTCCATGTCGTCCCAATACTTGACTTTCCAAGTCAAAATTTGCTAAGCTATTTAATCTTCTTTTATTCCATTCTTTATGTAATAATTTCCATGCTTATATATATTTTATCTAGGATTAAAGTTTTCTATGTGAGAAACACTATTCTTATATATTTAATTCCTCAAAATATTATCAATAATTTCTTTATTGATAATTTGTTCATATACATGTACAACTATAGTATAAGAAAATGAGATCTCACATTCTCCTCACCTTATAAGAATTTGGTCCTCCAAATTCAAGCTGGTTCATTAAACAAATGCGGGTACTTTTCTTTCATGAGGCTCTCTAGCTCCCACGTAGCTTCCTCTGTTGTGTGGTGCTGCCAGAGAATCTTGACCAGTGGAATAGTTTTAGATCGAAGTACCCTTTCCTTTCTGTCAAGGATCCGGATTGGCTGCTCAACATAGCTCATATCTCCCTGAATATCCAATGGTTGGTATTCAATAACATGGGAGGGATCCGGATTATACTTCCTCAACATAGAGACATGGAAGACGTTATGTATACCAGAAAGCTGTGGTGGTAAAGCTAACCGGTAAGCAACATCCCCGACTCTCTATAATATCTCAAATGGACCAATGAAACGAGGACTTAATTTTCCTTTCTTTCCGAAGCGCATGACACCCTTGCTCGGAGATACTTTTACAAATACAGAGTCCCCAACTTGAAATTCAAGTGGCCATCTACGTACATCAGCATAACTTTTCTGTCTACTTTGGGCAACCTTGAGTCTATCACAAATAGTCCGAACACCCTTAGCTGCCTCTTCAACAAGATCAAGGGCTAAAATCTTACGATCACCCACTTCTTCCCAAGCCACTGAGGATCTACATTTCCTGCCATATAGAGCTTCGTATGGTGCCATTCCGATGCTGGCATGATAACTATTATTATAGGCAAACTCTGCGAGAGGCAAGTGGTCATCCCATGAACCCTTAAAATCTAGTGCACACGCCCTCAACATATCCTCTAAGGTCTGAATAGTCCGCTCGGACTGACCGTCTGTCTGAGGATGGTAGGCGGTGCTCAAATGTAATTGAGATCCCATGGCTTCCTGAAAATGAGTCCAAAATCGAGAGGTAAACCTGGAATCTCTATCAGAAGTGATGCTCACGGGAGCCCCATGTAATCGAGCAATCTCGCTAACATATAAGTCTGCCAATGTACTTAGTGAGTCTGTGCTCTTAATGGCAAGAAAATGGGCACTCTTAGTCAATTTATCCACAATAACCCAGATCGCATCATGACCTCTCCGGGTTCTCGGTAAGCCCATAATAAAATCCATCGTAATGTGTTCCCATTTCCAGGTAGGCACCGACAAAGATTTAAGTAGTCCTGCTGGCTTCTGGTGCTTAGCCTTTATCTGCTGACAAGTCAGACATTTGGACACAATCTCTGCTACGTCTCGTTTCATACCAATCCACCAATACACCTTACGCAAATCATGGTACATCTTAGTACTGCCTGGGTGCATAGTGTAACGAGAACAATGGGACTCTTTCAAAATCCTTTGTCTTAAGGTATCATGGTTCGGAACACATATACGGCCCTTAAATCTCAATAACCCATCATCATTGACCGTAAAATCTGACTGCAAGTCTTGCTCTGCTTGGCTAACCATCTCCAATAGCCTCCGATCATTTCTTTGCCCTGACCGTATCTGGTCTAAGATACTTGGCTCAATTTGAAGGCTAGCCATAAACCCGACATCTACTGTTTCAACACTAACATTGAGCTCAGCGAACTGCTCCAGCAATTCCCATTCTCTAACCATCATAACAGAAACCATACTTTTTCTGCTTAGAGCATCTGCAACTACATTCGCCTTGCCCGGATGGTACAGAATCTCGCAGTCATAATCCTTAAGAAGCTTTATCCAACGTCTCTGCCTCATATTAAGTTCCTTCTGATCGAATAGATACTTCAAACTCTTATGGTCAATGAAGATCTGAAACTTCTCACCATACAGATAATGCCGCCATATCTTTAAAGCAAAAACAACTGCGGCTAACTCTAAATCTTGCGTAGGGTAGTTGCGCTCATGGTCTCTAAGCTGGCGTGAACCATACGCGACTACTCTACCATGTTGCATTAGCACACAACCTAAACCCTGACTAGAAGCATCATTGTATACAACGAAGCCTCCAGATCCACTCGGAATGGTTAGGATTGGTGCTGTAGTTAATCTTTGCTTAAGCTCCTGAAAATACTGCTCACACTGACTTGACCATTCAAACGGAACTCCTTTGCGTGTAAGCTTAGTCAACGGAGCTGCAATCCGAGAAAAACTTTCCACAAACCTCCGATAGTACCCTGCCAATCCCAAGAAACTCCTAATCTCAGTCACTGTCTTCGGTCTCTCCTATTGGAGTACTGCATCAACCTTGGACGGATCAACTGACACTCCGTCCTTAGATACTATGTGGCCAAGAAAAGCTATCCGATCCAACCAAAATTCACACTTACTAAGCTTTCCATAAAGCTGCGTATCTCTGAGAGTCTGGAGCACAATCCTCAGATGCTGCTCGTGCTCCTCCCGGGACTTAGAATATACTAGAATATCATCTATAAAAACAATCACAAATTTATCCAGATACTCCCGAAACACATCATTCATCAAATTCATAAATGCGGCAGGGGCATTAGTCAAACCGAAAGGCATCACCAGAAACTCAAAATGGCCATATCGGGTTCTAAAGGCCGTCTTCGGTACATCTTCCTTCCTAATTCTCAATTGATGTTAGCCTGATCTCAGATCAATCTTAGAAAACACCGAAGCCCCTTTCAGTTGATCGAACAAATCATCTATTCATGGCAGGGGGTACTTATTCTTAATTGTAGCCTTGTTTAGTAACCTATAGTCGATGCATAACCAGAGACTACCATCTTTCTTTCTCACAAACAATATCGGAGCACCCCATGGAGATACGCTTGGTCTAATAAAACCCTATGTTTTATCAAAACTTTAGCAGATATACTCAATTTTATAACCAAACAAGCACAGATACTTGGGATGTAATCTCATCCTAACTATCGACACTGACAGTACTAGACAACCCTTGCTCTGATACCAAGAAAGACTGTCACACCCCGGAAACGTGGAAGTTTTGGGCTAAAATTTTTTTTTTGTTCTTACTTGGGTTGCATTCCTGCCAGTATCTCATCATACTTTTCCAACCACAGAAACATCACAATATTTTTATAAAATATTTCATTCACATTATATTGACTTATTTCTCCAGGTAACGCTTACATTCATACGATATCGATTACATCCCAAAAGTATTATACAAGTATCTGTGCTACACAGGATGTCTGGTATCAAAATATGAGTATACCTTACGTAAGTACAAAAATAGCCGGAGGAGAGACGTATCCCTCAGCCTACGTCATGTGCGCAACAAGCAAAGAGATGATCACTGCAAATAATCTAGTAGAGTAGGGGGGTGAGCTTTTTTGAAAGCCCCGTAAGAAATGCATTTAAAATAGTTATAGCATCTATATATATGCAGAAAACAAATGCCATAATAATGCATTTCATACTTTCAAACATTGTATGAATTCTTTAATACATATATATCAAAATTCATACTTAATCAAACATACATCTTACTTTAAAATTTAAATTCAAAATTAATAAAACATATCATACAGTTCATGTAGACTAGGCAGAATCATATAGCCAGTATGCGGTCATGACACTTACTTCTTCCTCCGAAGAGGGAACGGAATACCTATGGCCATGGTATACATAAACTATAGAAAGGCCTTAGTCTCAAATCTTAATTATTTTTGTAACTTCTTAAATGATACATTTGGTACAAAATCATAAGGACCGGGCGTGCCAGGATCTAAGTTAGCCTGGGGTTTGCCACTCCGATACCTTTTCGGAAAACATATTTATTTCATGTCATACTTAAAACATTATGGAAAAATATACATAGAAGTTATAAAGTTCATTGAACAAATTAAAAGATCATGAAAATTAACTTCGGAATAAAATTCATGCTTCAGGCATTTCTTTAAAATTTGCGATGAAAGTAAGGGACACCATCACAACTTTAAATTACATCCCTTACCTCAATACACTGTAGATCAATGCCTTATGTTGCACCCATGTGCTTCCTATCTCTCCGAATTATAAACTGCAAGATAACAGTTTTACTGTAATTAATTTTCAGTATAACTTATAAAAATTTCCTTTTTGCTTATCTAGCTACTATTTATCTCATCATTATTCATAATATTAACATTTCCTATGATTTTCTCATAAGTAAATATTTTATTTGCTTTTCTTTTCTTGTTTTGGCATCATTAGCCTTTTTACTAAGTCAACATTTCCTCAAAGATTGCAAGGCCGCATGTCCTTCTTAGATGACTAAGCTTATTTAACTTATGTCTTATATTTTCTTTCATGCTATTTATGTGCTTTATCCATGTATATTTCTAGCCACCATTTCCATCCAATTTCTCCCTTTTGCTTTTCATTTTCCTACCATTTGTTGACCCCAAACCATGAACTTTCTTTCCCTTTTATTCACTTCACGTTGGCTGCATGTAGGTTAGAAAATTTTATTTCTTTATGATGCATTTTTAGTTTAACTTCATAAATACTTCATCATGTCATTTAGTCAACCTAAGGTTAACTTTCTATTTCATTTTTTTTTCTGTTACATGCTGTCCAACCCGACAGCATACTTCATTCTTTTCTGTTTTCCTGATCTGCAGTTCACGTTGGCCTCCTCTTTGTCTCTATATCATGGCTATACTTAGTACATCCTAGGTTGCCAAGATCTTCTACCATTCACACCCAAAGTCAGCTATGGCTAGCTTTTTCTTCTCTCTTTTATTTTGCATAACCGATTGCCTTTATTACTCTTTATCTTCTCTCCCACGTACTGCACTTCTTCCTCATTCATTCTAACTTTTTCTTGATCATTATTGCACTACCCTACATAATATAATTTTAGGCTACTTAAAAGTCAATAAAAGTCAGCTCAATCACCCTTATTTTTCATCTTTTTCGGCTGCACCAACAGCCATATCTTTCACCTCCATTCTCGGTTGTACAAGTATAAATTTTATGTTCTTTCTTCCAGCCCTTTTTGTTGACTAAGATCACCTCTTTTCTTTTCTTTTATTCTCCCCCTTAGCTCACGTAACTTCATTCAAAATTAAACTCCCTCAAAACTTCTTCAACCAGCATTTATTTCTTGCTTCATTGCTGTCAGACCGACAGCTTCTTCCCTTTTTCTTCATCATTCACGTGGCCCTCATTTCATAACAACTCATCCTTTCTTAACCTATTCAACCCTAGTATATAACTTATAGCTTTACTTCCTTATTATTTTTCTTGTTCCACGTGATTCTTACTTAAACTAAGGAGCATGTTTGTTTTATTTCTTTTATATTTCATTTCTGTTTTCGGTTCATGACCTTCTTGCTTTCCATCTTCACGTAAATCATCATCAATATCATCTTATTTTCATTCTAAACCCTCCTAACTGAACTAGAGTTTTCATTCCATATATGTTTACTTCAAGCAAAGGCTAGAATCAATATATCCTTGATCATTACATCTATAATCAAAGAACAAGAAACTTAAAAAAAAACAACTGTGTTGGACATTACCTGTACAAAGAAGCAGATTGTCCACTTAAGTTAGCTTCTGTTTGGAGTTTTTTGGTTAACTTCTTAGTGGTTCTTTGAATCTCATAAATCCAGGTTTATTTTGCCTCAAGAACTTAGGTTAATTGTTGAAGAAAAGAAGGCTATGTTAGGGAGAGGGAAAGCTGTCCGGCATGCTTAAACAGAAGAGAATATTTTCGGTGATGATGTTGGCTGGAGATGAAGGTCACGATGGAAGAATATAAAGCACAAGAAAATTTATTATTTGGACTTTTTGCCAGCTTCATTAAAATCCTTCTTAAATTCCTATTTCTTCTCTTTTGTTTATTACTTATCTTCCAGCCGAAACTAACACCCATTTTTCTTCATGCAGCCCACGTTTGTTGACTTCTTAGTTAAGCTCTTGTAATCTCATAATTTTCTATCCTTTTCCTTGTTTTTGTTCCCTTCCTATCTTATTATTGTGTTTGTCTTCAGTGTAGTAAGAATAGACAAAATCTATGTTATATATTTTTTTTGTCAACTTAGGAAACACGTGAGGGAGATTTTCTCTTATCTTCCTTTGTTGTTTATTTCATCTTTCTTTTTCTCTCTTGTTTTTCTACTACTCACTTATCCAACCGAACTTCACCTATATGGCCAATAAATTCTTCTTTTCTTTCTCCATGTCGTCCCAATACTTGACTTTCCAAGTCAAAATTTGCTAAGCTATTTAATCTTCTTTTATTCCATTCTTTATGTAATAATTTCCATGCTTATATATATTTTATCTAGGATTAAAGTTTTCTATGTGAGAAACACTATTCTTATATATTTAATTCCTCAAAATATTATCAATAATTTCTTTATTGATAATTTGTTCATATACATGTACAACTATAGTATAAGAAAATGAGATCTCACAAGTTAGCCTTTATGACGCATACTTTCTACTATCTCATCGGAACTCGTGTAGCACTTAGCTCTCAAAGGATTCTAGAGGTGGCTCCCATAGTTTTCGAAGAACCTATGTAGCACATAAGTTCCTTGAGTTCTTTAAAGGTGGCTCACACGGTACAAAGATCGAGTCTTTACTTGGGTTGGCCTTTATGACACATACTTTCTACTATCTTATCGGAACTCGTGTAGTACTTAGCTCTCAAAGGATTCTAGAGGTGGCTCCCATAGTTTCCGAAGAACCTATGTAGCACGTAGGTCCCTTGAGTTATCTAAAGGTGGCTCACACGGTACAAAGGTTGAGTTCTACTCAAGTTACCTTTTTCCTAGCTTTCGACCAACACGACTAGGTACTAATTTAGGTCCAAGAACTCAATATTGGGAGCTATACATACCGCACACAAATCACATATGCATTCTCAAAGTATCACAATATGCTAACATGCTGCCTCAGTGCGATTTAATTAATTCATATGCATTCCTAAAAATACAAGCACCAAAAAGTATACAATTTAAATATTCAATAACCACGAACAAACTATAACACATAACATGCGAATCACAAGTAAGATTCCTTTCTAAACAACTACTATTCACGATCACATTATGTCCAATTTGTATTTTACCGTACTTACTCTTATAGTCTTACCCATAGTATTCCACCAACTTGTAGTAAATTTAGATAAGTATTTTAATAAGGATTTATTCATCTCTTACGAGATGATACTAGAAAAGCTTATTTATCCCACTTACCTTATACCATTAGCGAATATCTTCTTTGATCCTCCCTTCTTGCTACACCTTCACAATAAAAATGCGACTTAATAACGCCTAGCCCATGCCTATATACTAAAAAAAATCAAATTTCTAATTTAATACGTATATACATTTATGTTGATATTCATATATATATATATATATATAAATATATATGTATTCACTTAACATTAATTAAATTTCGAAATCTTAAGTCGGATTTATCTCCTCTTATTACCTCTATGTATAAATATATATATATATGTTATATTTCCACACACATAATATCTCTTTTCTTTCTAATCCTTTTACTTTCTTTGTATTTCTTTTCTTTCTTTTCTTTGTCTCTTAACTACTTTTCAAGTAAGTAGTATATATATATAGATATATATATATATATATATGTATGTATTTAACACTAGCATAATAAAATTTCTGAAAATCTAGTATATATCTTCATATATACACTACACATACATATATTTATCTATTTCTTCATTTTTGAGTAAGTGATATATATACATATATATACAAGTAATACACATACATATATACGTATTTGATACTAGTATATTATAAGTCTTGGATCTTATTCTTTCATTTCCAAATATACAATATATATATATATATATATCAATATATATATATATATATTTAAACCCATGTATTTTCTCTTCCTTTTTATTTTCTTTTTTCCTTTTCTTGTTTCCTAGCTTGTCTCCAAGAATTAATACATATATGCACACTCACACATATATATGTATATATTTACATATTTAACATTAATATAATGTAAATTTTTAATTCAACTTTCTCACTTTCCTACATCATATATACATATATGTTTATATATATATATATGTATTACATATATATTTTAATTCTTTTCCTTTTTCTTTTATTCCTTTTTCTTCTTTTTATTTTTCTGTTATCTTTTTTTTTCTTCTCATTTACTTACTTTGCTTTTGCCTTCAGTTCAGCCACCAGACAGCTCCTCGTACGCCGGCTGCTACCACCACCAACGCCTCCTCCGTTCAGCTCTAGTGCGTCCACTGTTTAGGGCTGGAAACACCCAAGCCAGCCACTATAAAACCCTTCTCTGTTTAGCCTCTCAAACCCTAACCTAGCTGCAAAAATTCGCAGCCCATTCCCTCTCTATTTTCAGCTCGTGGCACCACCATCTTATTTGGTTTTCTGTTGCCTGAGGTGGCTTCAGCCTTCAATAGATTTTCAAATGGCATGGTGTTTGTATGGTAAGGAAGGAAGGAATAGCCGGAAATAGGGTGAAGGAATGGTAGAGGAAGGGAGTAACGGGGGAGATTTAGGTCAGTGGAGGAGCATTTTCAAATAAAATATGGAAATGACAGGGAGAGCGTGATGGGTGCCAGACGATGGGATGGTTTGATGGGAGAATTCCCATCAACTCTTATGAAATAAAATAAAAAATCTATTTTATTATTTACTTATTTTTTATTTTTAATATTATTTTATGATTTATTTATTCATTCATGTCTTTTCTTTGTTTTATATCATGTATATGTGTATAACATATTTTATTTTATTTTATTTTATTTATTTATTTATTTTTTATATCTTATGCACATATTCTATACATATATATATATATATATATATCTCATATATATTTATATATTTTTTTGTTCTCATACATATGTTTTGTACCTATATTCATATATTCTCGAATATGTATACGTATATGTATATATATTTTAATTTCATGCAATGTACTTTGCAATGATACATGTACATATACATAGTTATCTTGTGTATATATCTATTTTACTTCCTTTGATCATATATATATGCGTGTATATACGTATATATATACATATATGTTTTTTATTTTATTATTCGCATTTAATCTATGTACGTGCACATGCACGCATGCATGCATGCACATTGCATACATGTACGTTGTATGTGTTTAGCTTTGTTCATGGCGTATGCCACCGATCCTTTATATATAGATAGCATTACTTTCGTGTCTATTTAATGTACCGTAATCTTACACTTGAAATTTCATGAGTACATTATTTCTTTATGTTCATTAAATCACACAAGTAATACACATTTAACTAGAAAATTATGGTTCTCACATCCTCCCCACCATAAAAGGATTTGGTCCTCCAAATTGCTACAAGTCATCCTAGAATAAGTGGGGGTATTTCTCTTTCATTAGACTCTCCAACTCCCATGTGGCTTCCTCTGAAGAGTGCTGCTGCCAAAGTACTTTAACTAAAAGGATTGTCTTAGACCTCAATATCTTATCTTTCCTGTCTAAGATTCGAATAGATCTCTCGACATAGCTTAAGTCCTCCCTGATCTCCAATGGTTCATACTCAATGACATGAGATGGGTCCGGATGATATTTCCGTAGCATCGACACATGAAAGACATTATGCGCACCCGATAGCTCTGGTGGTAATACTAATCGGTATGCCACGTCACCAATCCTCTCTAATATCTCAAATGGACCAATGTATCGAGGGCTTAACTTTCCTTTCTTGCCAAATCTCATTATGCCTTTAGACGGCAAGATCTTCAAAAACACTTTATCACCAACTTGAAACTCTAAAGGTCTCCTTCGACAGTCGGCGTAGCTTTTCTATCTACTTTGGGCTGTCCTCAGTCTATCACATATCACTCTCACATCTTCAAAAGCTTTCTCTACAATCTCCGGAGTGAATAACTTTCTTTCGCCTACCTCTTCCTAACTAATAAGGGATCTACACCTACGCCCATACAACGCCTCGTAAGGTGCCATCCCAATACTAGAGTGAAAGCTGTTGTTATATGCAAACTCCGTTAGTGCCAGATGATCATCCCATAAGCCTTGAAAATCCATAACACATGCCCTCAACGTGTCCTCAAGTGTCTGAATAGTCCTCTCTGATTGTCCATCGGTTTGAGGATGAAAGGCTGTGCTAAAACTTAGTTTAGTTCCCAAAGCATCCTGAAAGTGTTCCCAGAAACGGGAAGTAGACCGAGAATCTCTGTCCGAAACTATGCTCACTGGCACTCCATGTAACCTCACAATCTCCTTAACATACATATTTGCTAAGGCACTAAGCGAATCGGTAGCCTTCATAGCTAGGAAATGAGCGGACTTTGTCAATCTGTCAACTATCACCCAGATTGCATCATGATTCCTACGAGTCCTCGAGAGCCCCATAATGAAGTCCATCGTCACATGCTCCCACTTCCATGTAGGTATGGGCAAAGGCTTTAGTAAGCCCGTTGGCCGTTGGTGTTCAATCTTAACCTTTTTGCACACTAGGCACTTGGACACAAAGGTCGCTATCTCTTTCTTCATACTCGCCCACCAATACACCTTGCGTAAATTCTGATACATCTTCGTATTGCCTGGACGCATAGTGTATTTGGAGCTATGTGCCTCTTCCAAAATTTGTCTCTTCAACATCTCATCATTCGGGACACAAATCCTGCCCCTATATCTTAACAACCCATCATCTGAAATCCCATACTCTAAGTCTTGGTCCGGTTGTATTCTACCAACAATCTCCACAAGTCTAGGATCCTCTTTCTGGGCTTGCCTAATCTGATCCATAATGCTAGGCTCTATCCTTAAGCCAGCCATTAGACACCCAAGATCGGGTTTTAGGTTGATATTCAACTCCGAAAATTTTTCCATCAAATCCCATTCTCGGACCATCATGTAGCTAACAAAACCCACACTCTTCCTACTTAATGCATCAGCTACCCAGTTTGCTTTACCCGGATGGTAGAGAATCTCACAGTCATAATCCTTCAACAACTCCATCCATCGTCTCTATCTCATATTTAGCTCTTTCTGTGAGAATAAGTTGTAAGATTCAATTTTACTGTACTGTACATGTACGAACATGTAAATTTTAACTAATGAAATAAATTATTTTAACATTTTTACAAATATTAAATAAAAAAAAAGCCATGTGGACCCCATTAGATTTCGATGTTCAGACGATAATATGAGTGAGAAGATATACTTTTGGAGATTGAATTAAGGATTGGAAATTGTGAGCATAAAAATAACATGAGGCTAGAATGACTCATCGGTAGTGTTTCGATTATAAAATTTTATCGGAGTATCCAAATGATAAACCTTAAAATTCTTTGGAAAGTTAACTTAATTATCTTTCCAAACATATAAGCCTCATATTCTAGTTCCTCATGGATCAATACCAGAAATTTTGTAAAGTTATTCTATAAGCAGTAAATTCTACCAACCGACTCAACTGACCTATCAGTAAAGATTCATCCATAGCGGTTGGTACGAAACTCCGATTAAGGTGATTCAAAATCCATTAGAAAGCTAACTTAAATATCTTTTATCCATATAAGGCTCATATTTTAATTCATTATAGATTAACCACGAGAAATTTCTACATTCACATCACATGTATGGAGTTCAGCATTGAGCAATCAGTAAAGAGTCGGACATAAGTTTTGATAGGGAACTCCGATTGAGGTGATTCAAATTGTATTAAAAAGTTAACTCGAAGACCTTTCCAACCATATATGGCTCATATTTTTATACATTTTGGATTGATTTCGGTGAATTTTTAAAGTTGGTTATAAGTGCAGTAAAGCAATTAGAAAAATAAGATCAATGTTTTAAAGATATATATAACATAGTATATGTCAAAGATATGTTTATACACATAAAATTGTAAATACATATTTATAAATATATGTTAATAGAAAATATATATACTTATAATATATTTATATAAAAAAAATAGAAGAGAAAATGAAGAGAAAAATTTCGGCAAGCTTCACGTTGAAGCTTGCTGCACATTTTTGAGGAAAGCGTGGCAGAAAAATAAAAGAAAAGGGGAGAAAGGAGAAGGGATTTAATAAGTGGACCACATGGCAACTTTTTATTGGCTGGAATATAAATAAAGCACAGATATTTCTGCCATTTGTAGCCCAGCCACAACCAACTTTCTTTCTTTGAATTTCTTTGCTGTGTCATTCCTCTGCAGCTTCCATTTCCTTTTCATTTTCAAGTTTTCCTCTCATATTTCTCAACCGAAATCATCAATTTCTATTACTAAAACACTCAGCTCCCTTCATCAATCCTAATTCCTATAAAAAAAGCTGTTTAAAGCCAAGATATGGTGAGTAGAAAATCAACGTGACAGGGGCTGGAAGTTTAGTACAGTTCAGTTTGGTTGGGAAGGTGAGGATTGATGTTGTTTCAATTGTTTTTTAGTTATGATTTATGATTTATTCATGCTTGAGAAGCTTGTGTATAATGTTGAATTGAAGTAAAATTTAATGTAGAAGAGCAGGGAGGTTCAGTTATGACAAACAGTAAAAGAAAATTTCTGAAGATTGATGTAATTTGAATGTATTTTAGGTTGGGTTTAGTAGTAGATGATGGGAGAATTTAATTGTAAATACTTTATAGTGATGATTTTACAAAATATGGGCTGAACCACAGTGAAAGAATCTCAAAACGTGGAAAATGGCATGAAACATGGGTAAATGACGTGAACAGGGGAGGCTATTCGGTCTTGAGGATTTGGCTGGATGTTGATGATAATAATTGATGAATTTAAGATGTTTGATAAAAGTCCTAAGTGAATAGATGATAAGTGTATAAAGAAAGGAAACTATGAAGAAGAACTCATGTAAACAGTCGGCCATGGAAGGAAGAAAAATAAGAAGCTGAATATACATGTATGTTCAGCCAAGAAAATGATAGAAATATTAAAATAAATTTAAATGGATGAGTATTTATGAAATTAATATGAAGACAAAATTATGAGTAGGTGGATGTTGGATGAATGCATAGAATGCATGGCATGAAATGAATAAAGAGTGTTTATAATATTGAATTTTGAAAAGAAAGAGATTGAGAAAAATGGTAAAATTGGCCAGGTCAATATACATGGGATCTTTATAGTAAATTAATATGCTAAATGGTTAAAGAAAATTAAAGAAAGGAAAATAGAATTATTTATGAAAGTTGAATTGAAAAAAAATAAGTTTTGGGGCATGAAGACGTACTTGATCAGGTAGACTTTACAACTTGATCATATTAAATTTTGATATAAATTAGAGAAAAAATGAGGTAATCGATAGTAATAAAGTTATTGGTGAAGCAAATTGTAAAGAGGATAAATTATGATTATGAGAAAGAATATAATTTTAAGTATGACAATGAGATTCAATGTGAATTTTATGGTATGAGAATGAAATAAATAAATAAATAAATATATATAGATATATTTTATGGTAATAGAACTATTGGTGGAATTGTCTACAGCTCATGAATATCAAATTTCGTGTGATGACATCGGGA
Organism: Heritiera fomes; assembly: GCA_032173925.1. Lineage (NCBI taxonomy): Eukaryota > Viridiplantae > Streptophyta > Magnoliopsida > Malvales > Malvaceae > Heritiera > Heritiera fomes. The sequence continues at coordinate 31,080,265 of JAPDPM010000002.1, read as the reverse complement.
AAGTCGACACCACGAGACAGGTAAGGGATGCATGTGCAGTACTGTAAGGATATTCAGTCTGCATGTTTTAATTTCAAAATATTTTATGGAAATATTTTATGAAATTATTATGATGAATGATTTGATGAAAATTTGGAATGAAGTACTGGCTGAAAATTATAAACTGTACTTTCCGTGCAGGAGGCTAGCCAATCGGCAGCCGTCATACTGCCGAAAAATATTAGAAAATTACCGAAAATCAGAATAAATGATTTTATGTCATGAGAAATGATTTTCAACCACGAAAATCGAGAAAATGAATATTTTCATAAAAACATGAATAAAATGAAAGTGATTTTAAAATATTAATGTTTTCGAGAATGGTGATAACGAAATCACCGAAAATTCTCTTCGATAATGGTGATAATGAAATCACCGAAAATTCTCTTGATATGTAAATTACACGTAATACGAGATGAAAAATGAAAAGAAATAAAGTAAATATTTTTATATATATTTCTTAAATCTTCACTAAATGGTTTTATGACATTTATGGTTTTAAATTATGAAATTATATATTTTTATAAATTCCATAAAGGTTTATTGATGATGAAAAATACTGTTTTGAGACTAGTAGGCAACCTTATCATGCAGATATGTGATATGTGATAAGTGACATGTGACATGTGACATGTGATATGTGATATGTAGTCCCGACCGACACCTGATCAGTGATCCGCCGAGGACAATTATAGACTATGGCCATAGATCTGACATGATTATTTATACCCTTCGGGATCTATAGCATGATATGAGTAACGACTCAATGGACGGGCTGGGCGTGCGTGCCTAAGTCTCCATATATGATATGTTTTAAATGAAAAGGTTTTACATGATATGTGATATGCGAAATGTAAATGTTTTACTTGATATGTGATACGTGAAATGAAATGATTTATAGCATTTTTATAAAATGCTTATTTCAGTACTGTTTTTAGTACTACGAGATGATTTTCATATGATATATAATATGAATATGTAATATGTTTTCAAAAGGAAAAAGGAGGAAAATAAATCTAATATTCTTATTTTAATTTTAAATTAAATATTAGATTTAAATGATTTATATGTTATACGAAAAAGGTTTAATAGCTTATTTTGCTATTTAAAGTACTGTACTAATATGATTGTACAGTAAAACATGAAATGAGTTTTACAGGAAAATGATGATGATTTAACTAATATTCTTTTCAAAGAAAATATGAATATTAGTTATTTTATTTAAATGCTTTATTTCTTAAAAGCATTATTTTGAAAAGAATCTGAAAACGATATGAAATAAAAAGGAAAAAGGATTTAAATTTCAAACGAAAAGAAATTTACTCTCTACAGTTGCTTCTAGGTTCCGGGACAAGATAGGTATTTCAAAATACCTACCTTACTCCATCCGGATCCCTAGCCGACTGTAGTATCCTTCCTACATGTGTGCCTAGAGCCCATAGGAAAAATGAAAAAGTTTTTCAGCATATAGGATAGCTGAATATCAAGTATGCATATAATTCCCTTACTGAGCCGTGGTTTGCTCACCCCTTAATTTTAACATTTCAGGTTTTCGAAGATTGAGATTCTAACACTTAAAGGATTTCGGCTGCGCATTAGCGGACGATGCGACAGCTCGACTTATGACATGAGGTATGATCATTTATTTTCTGTATTTAGACATATTCATAGTACTACTTTCTTATGAAGTAAGATAGGGGATGTATTTCATATTGTAATTTAATATGAAATTGTTAATATGTAAAAGAAAAGTAAAGTATCGCAGACAGCCCAACCATATAAGATGTATAGAATAAGGTGAAAAATAGGGTCACATGCTGTGATAGATTTAATGGTATCAGAGCACGGTTGGCCGGATGTCTGTCGATACTTTGGAAAGAAAATATGTTGAAAAGGCTAACATTCCCTGTAGTGCTGTGTAGTCTGAATACATAAAGAAAATAAATGATTGCAATTGAAATTAAGTGTTTAGAAGTGAGTGAGCAATTATGGAATAAGGAATGCTAAAAAGGGAAAACAGCTCAGGAATGTTACCTGAAATGGTGATCTTATAGTCTAAAAGAAGGTCGTTTCGGTAAGGAACAGAAATGAACTTGGTGAGGGCCCCACCAGTAATTTTACTGTCCGGATCAAACTGAGACCTGAAAGTGATGATATAAAGGAGGGGAATGAAATATCATCATTAAATAGATTTTAAGATCTCCGATTGAAGGTATTTTGAGGAGAGAGAAAATTTTTGGCCAAAAATGACCAAAAGACCCCTACCTCCAAAATTTTACCTGGAGTCATAATAGACTAACAGAAGTTAGAATTGACTGATTTGACAGAGTAATTGATGGTGTAAGGATGCATTTAATGCAAATGATCTGTATATCAGTCCTATCAAGATTTCTCTATCTAAATCAGGCAAGATCTTATAAAATGCTGATATTAGTGTGAGAAGAGATACTATCAGCATATAGATGTTAGGATCATTGGTTTAAATTATATTGAAGAGAGAGAAATAAATTTAAAAAATGACGAATATGTCTTTACCTTGAAACAACCCCTGAATAATAGTAATCGAATTTGGATATTAAACTAAGTGAAAGTGATAGAGAAGAGGATTGTGTAAAGAATTTTTCTTGTAATAGTGTGATGGAGAAATTCTTGTATAACAATCCCTATTTTCGACCCCACCTATGTTCAGATGATAAGTGCGACCTAATTAGGTGTACCTAATGGGAGGTCGTAAGATTGTTGGCCTTGCTATGCATTTCTTAAGGCCTAATTTAAATGTGAATGAATGGGGTATTTGGTTAGGGAGTGTTTGATGATATGAAAAGTGATATATCTATTGAATATGATTGAGAATGTGATTGGGGTATTCGATGATTCAATATCAGCATTGTTGATTCCAAATTGAGAATGTGATTGGGGTATTCGATGATTCAATATCAGCATTGTTGATTCTAATTCTACACATTTCTTTTGTCTTCAAAGTGTGTACTAAACAGATGCTTGTAGAACCAGAGAATTTTGGGACATACCTCACAGGACGATATACTGAGGGTGTATAGAAACCGTCAAGCGATTGTAAAAGAGAAAGAAAATGACAGCTAACCTAAGTTTATCGAACATATATGATTTCGGTGTAATTCCAGAAATGGATAGGTTAGCTACAAATTATGTTAAACTAAATTGTTATACTAAGTTTATTACCTTCTCTTACTTTGAATGTAATATTGTGGAACTATTAGATAAATGAATGAATCAGAGAAGGAGGTGTGTTAAAATTGTTTAAGAGTTACGTGCGTGTGTTGTAAGAAATATTAATTATGTGAAAGACATAGAAATGAAACGTTCAAAGTGGTGTGAGACATGTGATTGAAAATTTCTAGATACATTTCTAGATGAATACCACCATTGATTCGGAATATCGAGTTTAACATTTACTCGATAATTGGTATAAAGACTACTTCTAAGCTGTAATCATTACCAGATGCTATAAGCAAGATTGAAAAGCTTAAGAAGTCACTTCAAAAATTTATTGAATAAAGAAATTATTTCTCCTAATATATATCTATGGGAGAAACCAGGGTTAAATTGTCTGGGAGAGTAATAATGATACATGAATCAAATGAATGAGGTATTTAAATTATACCTGGGCTAATTGTGATGGTGCTTAACGATGAAATGCCAAGATATGTTAAGGCACATGAAGAATATGACTAGTGTTATATATATAATTTTATAGACTTTCAGAGGTTGGAAGCTTAATAACTAAGATGCATTGATTATGAATTTCAACTAAACGTATTCTTCTGAGACATGATCTTTGTTGACGAAGCAATTATGGATTTGCTTAAATTTAAGATCTAATGTTAATGAGAGAGATTACATCTCTAGATGAAAGGAGGTATAACGGGATTGATACTGAATATTTTATAGACAGTAAATGGAAGTTAAATAGCAAAATATGCAAATCTATTACAGTCCTTATCAAACTAATGTGAAAAAGGGAGCCGACTGGGAGGGACTTTGTTTTGAGGTTACTGAAGAAATGGAAGAACTATAATGTTATAGAAATGATTAAAATAATAAAATATCTCAGTAACCAGATTTATGACTCTTCTTAGTGCCTTAGCCGATAAATAGTAAGATGGTATGTTGAGTTACAGGGAGCATTGTTTATGATATGGATTCCCATGTCGCATTCTAAAATTGGAAAGAATTTAATAGACTATGGGAGTTCTAATATAGTTCCAGCACTGCTTCTTACCTATAATTGATAGAGAAAGTGAGTGTACTACTTAGACGCTCGAGAATACATGGAAGCGAGTGCTATGGATTCAAAAAAAAAAACTCATGGGACTACTATAAATTTGTTTCAAACTAATATCGACATGGTACTACATAGATATAAAATAATATACAATGTAGATATCTAATGATATAGACGGGAATGGAGAATTTGAAGTAGTTAGCTCCCGAATTATAAATTGAACTCCTTATTACATACAGATTTAGTATATGGAAACAAGACCTTAACATATATGAAACGGCAGTAAAATTATATAATTGATTAATGACGACCTTGAGAATTCCTTATTAGGAATGTTGCATTTCAAGTGCATGGTAGAAGAAATACTTAAGAAAGAAATGACATGAGAAATAGAGAATTTAAAGTACATAAGTCATGTCAATGATCAGTTTAAGCAAAATTCGGAGGATCGAATTTCTTAAGGTGGAGAGAAAATGTAAGATTCAATTTTACTGTACTGTACATGTAAGGACATGTAAATTTTAACTAATGAATAAATTATTTTAACATTTTTACAAATATTAAATAAAAAAAAGCCATGTGGACCCCATTAGATTTCGGTATTCAGACGATAATATGAGTGAGAAGATATATTTTTGGAGATTGAATTAAGGATTGGAAATTGTGAGCATAAAAATAACATGAGGCTAGAATGACTCATCGGTAGTGTTTCGATTATAAAATTTTATCGGAGTATCCAAATGATAAACCTTAAAATTCTTTGGAAAGTTAACTTAATTATCTTTCCAAACATATAAGCCTCATATTCTAGTTCCTCATGGATCAATACCAGAAATTTTGTAAAGTTATTCTATAAGCAGTATATTCTACCAACCGACTCAACTGACCTATCGGTAAAGATTCATCCATAGCGGTCGGTAGGAAACTCCGATTAAAGTGATTCAAAATCCATTAGAAAGCTAACTTAAATATCTTTTATCCATATAAGGCTCATATTTTAATTCAATATAGATTAACCACGAGAAATTTCTACATTCACATCACATGTATGGAGTTCAGCATTGAGCAATCAGTAAAGAGTCGGACATAAGTTTTGATAGGGAACTCCGATTGAGGTGATTCAAATTGTATTAAAAAGTTAACTCGAAGACCTTTCCAACCATATATGGCTCATATTTTTATACATTTTGGATTAATTTCGGTGAATTTTTAAAGTTGGTTATAAGTGCAGTAAAGCAATTAGAAAAATAAGATCAATGTTTTAAAGATATATATAACATAGTATATGTCAAAGATATGTTTATACACATAAAATTGTAAATACATATTTATAAATATATGTTAATAGAAAATATATATACTTATAATATATTTATATAAAAAAAATACAAGAGAAAATGAAGAGAAAATTTTCGGCAAGCTTCAACTGCACATTTTTGAGGAAAGCGTGGCAGAAAAATAAAAGAAAAGGGGAGAAAGGAGAAGGGATTTAATAAGTGGATCACATGGTAACTTTTTATTGGTTGGAATATAAATAAAGAACAGATATTTCTGTCATTTGTAGCCCAGCCACAACCGACTTTCTTTCTTTGAATTTCTTTGCTGTGTCATTCCTCTGCAGCTTCCATTTCCTTTTCATTTTCAAGTTTTCCTCTCATATTTCTCAACCGAAATCATCAATTTCTATTACTAAAACACTCAGCTCCCTTCATCAATCCTAATTCCTATAAAAAAAGCTGATTAAAGCCAAGATATGGTGAGTAGAAAATCAACGTGACAGGGGCTGGAAGTTTAGTACAGTTCAGTTTGGTTGGGAAGGTGAGGATTGATGTTGTTTCAATTGTTTTTTAGTTATGATTTATGATTTATTCATGCTTGAGAAGCTTGTGTATAATGTTGAATTGAAGTAAAATTTAATGTAGAAGAGCAGGGAGGTTCAGTTATGACAAACAGTAAAAGAAAATTTCTGAAGATTGATGTAATTTGAATGTATTTTAGGTTGGGTTTAGTAGTAGATGATGGGAGAATTTAATTGTAAATACTTTATAGTGATGATTTTACAAAATATGGGCTGAACCACAATGAAAGAATCTCAAAACGTGGAAAATGGCATGAAACATGGGTAAATGACGTGAACAGGGGAGGCTATTCGGTCTTGAGGATTTGGCTGGATGTTGATGATAATAATTGATGAATTTAAGATGTTTGATAAAAGTCCTAAGTGAATAGATGATAAGTGTATAAAGAAAGGAAACTATGAAGAAGAACTCATGTAAACAGTCGGCCATGGAAGGAAGAAAAATAAGAAGCTGAATATACATGTATGTTCAGCCAAGAAAATGATAGAAATATTAAAATAAATTTAAATGGATGAGTATTTATGAAATTAATATGAAGACAAAATTATGAGTAGGTGGATGTTGGATGAATGCATAAAATGCATGGCATGAAATGAATAAAGAGTGTTTATAATATTGAATTTTGAAAAGAAAGAGATTGAGAAAAATGGTAAAATTGGCCAGGTCAATATACATGGGATCTTTATAGTAAATTAATATGCTAAATGGTTAAAGAAAATTAAAGAAAGGAAAATAGAATTATTTATGAAAGTTGAATTGAAAAAGAATAAGTTTTGGGGCATGAAGACGTACTTGATCAGGTAGACTTTACAACTTGATCATATTAAATTTTGATATAAATTAGAGAAGAAATGAGGTAATCGATAGTAATAAAGTTATTGGTGAAGCAAATTGTAAAAAGGATAAATTATGATTATGAGAAGGAATATAATTTTAAGTATGACAATGAGATTCAATGTGAATTTTATGGTATGAGAATGAAATAAATAAATATATATATATATATATATTTTATGGTAATAGAACTATTGGTGGAATTGTCTACAACTCATGAATATCAAATTTCGTGTGATGACATCAGGAAAGTCGACACCACGAGACAGGTAAGGGATGCATGTGCAACACTGTAAGGATATTCAGTCTGCATGTTTTAATTTCAAAATATTTTATGAAAATATTTTATGAAATTATTATGATGAATGATTTGATGAAAATTTGGAATGAAGTATTGGCTGAAAATTATAAACTGTATTTTCCGTACAGGAGGCTAGCCAATCGGCAGCCGTTATACTGCCGAAAAATATTAGAAAATTACCGAAAATCAGAATAAATGATTTTATGTCATGAGAAATAATTTTCAATCACGAAAATCGAGAAAATGAATATTTTCATAAAAACATGAATAAAATGAAAGTGATTTTAAAATATTAATGTTTTCGAGAATGGTGATAACGAAATCACCGAAAATTCTCTTCGATAATGGTGATAATGAAATCACCGAAAATTCTCTGGATATGTAAATTACACGTAATACGAGATGAAAATGAAAAGAAATAAAGTGAATATTTTTATATATATTTCTTAAATCTTCACTAAATGGTTTTATGACCTTTATGGTTTTAAATTATGAAATTATATATTTTTATAAATTCCATAAAGGTTTATTGATGATGAAAAATACTGTTTTGAGACTAGTAGGCAACCTTATCATGCTGATATGTGATATGTGATATGTGATATGTGATATGTGATATGTGATATGTAGTCCCGGTCGACACTTGATCAATGATCCGCCGAGGATAATTATAGACTATGGCCATAGATCTGACATGATTATTTATACCCTTCGGGGTCTATAGCATGATATGAGTAACGACCCAGTGGACGGGCTGGGCGTGCGTGCCTAAGTCTCCATATATGATATGTTTTAAATGAAAATGTTTTACATAATATGTGATATGCGAAATGTAAATGTTTTACTTGATATGTGATACGTGAAATGAAATGATTTATAGCATTTTTATAAAATGCTTATTTTAGTACTGTTTTTAGTACTACGAGATGATTTTCATTTGATATGTAATATGAATATGTAATATGTTTTGAAAAGGAAAAACGAGGAAAATAAATCTAATATTCTTATTTTAATTTTAAATTGAATATTAGATTTAAATGATTTATATGTTATACGAAAAAGGTTTAATAGCTTATTTTGCTATTTAAAGTATTGTACTAATATGATTGTACAGTAAAACATGAAATGAGTTTTACAGGAAAATGATGATGATTTAACTAATATTCTTTTCAAAGAAAATATGAATATTAGTTATTTTATTTAAATGCTTTATTTCTTAAAAGCATTATTTTGAAAAGAATCTGAAAACAATATGAAATAAAAAGGAAAAAGGATTTAAATTTCAAATGAAAAGAAATTTACTCTCTACAGTTGCTTCTAGGTTCCGGGACAAGATAGGTATTTCAAAATACCTACCTTACTCCATCCGGATCCCTAACCGACTGTAGTATCCTTCCTACATGTGTGCCTAGAGCCCATAGGAAAAATGAAAAAGTTTTTCAGCATATAGGATAGCTGAATATCAAGTATGCATATAATTCCCTTACTGAGCCGTGGTTTGCTCACCCCTTAATTTTAACATTTCAAGTTTTCGAAGATTGAGATTCTAACACTTAAAGGATTTCGGCTGCGCATTAGCGGACGATGCGACAGCTCGACTTATGACATGAGGTATGATCATTTATTTTCTGTATTTAGACATATTCACAGTACTACTTTCTTATGAAGTAAGATAAGGGATGTATTTCATATTGTAATTTAATATGAAATTGTTAATATGTAAAAGAAAAGTAAAGTATCGCAGACAGCCCAACCATATAAGATGTATAGAATAAGGTGAAAAATAGGGTCACGGGCTGTGATATAAGTACTTTAAACTCTTGTGATCGGTGTAAATCTGGAACCGTTCACCATACAAATAACGACTCTATATCTTTAGCGCAAATACCACCGCTGCCAACTCCAGATCATGGGTAGGGTAGTTTCTCTCATGGTCCTTCAACTGTCTCAAACCATATGCCACTACTCTACCATTCTGCATCGACACACACCTTAGACCCTGTAGAGAAGCATCACTATACACTGCAAATCCTCCGGATCCACTTAGAATCGTCAACACAGGAGCCATAGTCAACCTTTGCTTAAGTTCTAGAAAGTTGCACTCACACGCATCATTCCACCCAAACTTGACATCCTTGCGTGTGAGTCTGGTTGGCGGAGCAGCAAGCTTGGAGAATCCCTCTACAAATCTCCTATAATAACCCGCAAGCCCTAAAAAGCTGCGAATTTCAGTCACTGTCTTAGGCCTCTCCAAATTCATCACGGCCTCTATCTTAACTGGATCAGCTGCTACACCATCCTTTGATACCATATGCCCCAGAAAACTGATTTGTTCCAACTAAAACTCACACTTGTTGAACTTTGCGTATAGCTCTCTCTCTCGAAGAGTCTGGAGTATTATGTGGAGGTGGTGCTCATGTTCTTCCCGGGATCGGGAATACACCAATATGTCATCTATGAACATGATGACGAACTTATCCAAGTGAGGCTTGAACACTTCATTCATTAATCCCATGAATGCTGCAGGGGCATTCGTTAAGCCAAATGGCATAACTAGGAACTCGTAGTGGCCATATCGAGTCTTGAAGGCTGTCTTTGGTACATCTTCCCCTCTAATCCTCAATTGGTGGTACCCCGACCTCAAATCAATCTTCGAAAATATTTGGCCACCCTTCAATTGATCCAACAAATCATCAATCCTAGGCAGTGGATACTTTTTTTTCACTGTTGCTTGATTCAATTGCCTATAATCTATACATAGCCTTAAACTGCCATCTTTCTTCTTCACAAACAACACCGGAGCTCCCCATGGTGACACACTCGGCCTTATAAACCCCTTGTCCAACAACTCTTGTAATTGCTTTTTCAACTCCTCCAGTTCTACTAAGGCCATCCGATACGGGGGCTTAGATATAGGTTGAGTGCCTGGGAGTAGCTCTATAGCGAACTCGGTCTCTCTTTCCAGAGGTAGCCCCTGTAGCTCATCTGGAAACACATCGGAGAAGTCCTTGACAATTGGGATGTCAGACAATTCCAAATGGCTTTTTTCGGCATCCTCGACAAACGGGAGATAGCCTTTATAAACAAATCAATCTCATATTAGTGAGACACCAATAAGATCATAAACATTCTATTCATTATTTCCAAGACGTAATACAAGCTTTTCAGGTAAGGAGAAAGTAACAACCTTCCTATAGTAGTCTACACTAGCATGATGGTTGGTTAGCCAATCCATGCCTAGTATTACATTGAAGTCGTACATGTCTAATAATACTAAATCTGCTGCTAAATACTAATCTCCCACCTTTACTTTACACTTACAATACACTTGTTCAGTCATTTGAGATTCCTTGAAAGGAGTAATAACATGTAATAGATGACCTAAGGGCTCAGACTCTATATGCAACTTGCTAGCAAACATAGGTGAAATAAAGGATTGCGTTGAGCCTGGATCAATAACTACAAATGCTTCTAAATCACAGATAATAAGCTTACCCTTAATGACCGTACCTGAAGCATCAGCCGTCTCCTGGTCGAGAGCAAATACTCTTCCATGCTCCACAGGTTTTTTGCCCTTATCTTGAATCTTCTTCTGTTGTACCACCAGTTGCCTATCATCTTGTTTCTCAGTGGCCTTAAGCTGAGGGCAATCTTTAACCACGTGGCCTATCTTACCACACTTAGAGCAAGCTCATGTAGTTCTATGGCAAGGCCGGTTTCTATGGAATTTGCCGCAAGTGGTACACAGCTGAAAAGCATCAAAGGGTGCTGCGCTATGGCTCGAGTAGTAGGAGCCGCTGTAGCAATAGGCCTAATAGCCTGTGGTCGAGGCGCAACAAACTTCTGCCTCTTACTAGGGCCCTGATATCTACCTTGCTCTGGCCTCTTTCTATCAAACCTCTTATCAGTGGGCTGTCTAGGTTTGGGTTGCTTCCTAGCATCATATTTGGCCTGTGAAGTTTCAAGCTCTTGCCCAACTGTCAATGCTTTCCTCACAACTGCAGCATACTCCGTAAGCTCAAAGGGGCTAACTCTACCCCTAATGTTCGGCCTCAAACCCGAACTAAATTTCTCTGCCTTCTTCTCATCATTATTGGCATAATCTGTGTCATACTTGACTAAGGCAGTGAACCGGGTCTCATACTCGTCAACCTTCATAGACCCCTGTTTTAATTCAAGAAACTCTGTCTTCCTCTTTCGTCTTGCCACTGCTGACACATAGTAACCCATGAAGATCTCAACAAACTTCTCCCATGTAATAATGGGATCTTTGGCCAATACCAAGGGCTCATTAGTCTTCCACCACTTCTGAGCCTCCCCTCTCATCATGTACACGGCTAATGATACTTTCTCAGTGGAGTTACAGCCCATGTATTTAAAGAGGAATTTCATCTTCTCTATCCACTCTTCTGCCTTAGATGGATCTTTCTCCCCCTTGAACTGTGGAGGATTCATCTTCTGAAATTGCTTTAAGAGAGACATATTCCGATCTACTGAACTCCAAACCTGAGTAGTAGTTGGCTGAGGCACGGTTACTTGAGATATAACCGGAGGAGGAGTAATCTGTGGCTCTATGGGAATCGGTGGAGGTGGCACCTGTGGTGGTGGTGCAGGTGGAGGCACTAAGGGTGCAGATGGAGGCACTAAAGGTGCTGGAGGTGCATGTGGAGGTGGCGGAGCCTGAGGTACACTAGTTTGGTTTGCCACAAGTTGTTGTAGCAAAGCTGTCATAACCTCATAATTCTGCTCCATTCTAGCCATCCTTGCCTCCATGCTATCCGGGGGTGCAGGAGTCGAATGTGGAGGCGATGGAGGTACAGAGGGTGAAGGAGTCGAGGGTGGTATTGCCGACCCCCGAGATGGCCTCTCGAGTCCACCTCTACGTCTCGTTCTCCCTATTCTAATCAAATTTCAATTGCCTATACCAAGAGCAGATCAATCTCAGTATAAGTCAAAATTGGAAAACTTTCAACATAAATTTCACAGTACATGGGATGTAACACTACAGATGGTCTAAACTACACTAACACGTACTAGACAAACCAGGCTCTGATACCATTAAATCTATCACGACCCGAGGGCCAATGACGTCCACTTAACACTTACTTTACCCCTTACGTAAATTTACGAACCAAATTTTTCTTTCTCTATTTACAGTTTGTATTCGGTGTTAGTGCAGTATCTAAATCGAATCTTGTCCTATTAATATTATTTCTCAAGTTATGTCATCCTTCTCAAAGTGATTTTTATGAATTTAGCCTTATTTACTATTTCAAAAGAAACGGGTCAAAAACCGCCCCATTGTATTTTATCAATTTCCCCAGTAAAATCACCTACATTAAAACACATTTTAAACTACGCAACACACCCAGCTGTTATTTTCCCACAGTTCACACAATCAAGCATCTCAAGCTTCTCAAGGGTTTAACCATTAATAAGTCCACATCTAGCAATTTATACATTCAAAATATACATCAGAACTCAGATCGAACTCGATAATCACCTAGACTCACATAATAATCTAGTGCGATCCAAAGCTACATCCCATATACTTTCCTAATATTGAGAAATTAAATTACATATGACTATCAAAATGATATACAAGTAGTATACCTCAAAAATGCAAAAGCTAGGCCCGTAGAACGCAAACGAGTACCACTACTAGGTACAATCCCCGGGAGCCTATACGAAGCCTGAGCTGGCTATCAACTCGTATGATCTGCAGATGTTAAATTTAAGGGGTGAGCAAATCCACATCTCAGTAAGTAGTTTAAATAATTACATACTAGGCTCATATCGTAAAACACGATCATACATACATGAGTTCTATAAAATGGCATGTATGCATTATATCAAGGTTTGCTACCAATTCGTATGTACACAGATTTCATAAACTTATTCATGCTTTCATTCCATTCTTAAACTCACAAAGTATCATTCTTTTTATCAGTATGGTTAAGTGTGAAAGAAGACAAACATTCAAATAGCACATGTTTTTATGGCATATATAAGTATAATTAAATGATTATACACATTCTCTGTCTTATGTATAAGATTTATTCATCTACTGATATTCATCACATTCACAAATCACAATCATTTATTTATTGGCACAATAACCTATGATTCCTCTTATTTCATCAAAACACGTGTAGCACTTAGCTCTCAAAGGATTCTAGAGGTGGCTCTCCTAGTTTCCGAAGAACCTATGTAGCATGTAGGTCCCTTAAGTTCTCTAGAGGTGGCTCACACGGTACAAAGATCGAGTCTTTACTTGGGTTAGCTTTTATGACACATACTTTCTACTATCTCATCGGAACTCGTGTAGCATTTAACTCTCAAAGGATTCTAGAGGCGGCTCCTATAGTTTCTGAAGAACCTATGTAGCACGTAGGTCCCTTGAGTTCTCCAAAGGTGGCTCTCACGGTATAAAGATCAAGTCTTTACTCAGGTTGGCCTTTCTGACACATACTTTCTACTATCTTATCGGAACTCGTGTAGCACTTAGCTCTCAAAGGATTCTAGAGGTGGCTCCCATAGTTTTCGAAGAACCTATGTAGCACGTAGGTCCCTTGAGTTCTCTAGAAGTGGCTCACATGGTACAAAGGTTGAGTTCTACTCGGGTTACCTTTTTCCTAGCTTTCGACAAACACGACTAGGTACTAATTTAGGTCCAAGAACTCAATATTGGGAGCTATACATACCGCACACAAATCACATATGCATTCTCAAAGTATCACAACATGCTAACATGCTGCCTCAGTGCGATTTAATTAATTCATATGCATTCTTAAAAATGCAAGCACCAAAAAGTATACAATTTAAATATTCAATAACCACGAACAAACTATAACACATAACATACGAATCACAAGCAAGATTCCTTTCTAAACAACTACTATTCACGATCACATTATGTCCAATTTGTATTTTACCTACTTACTCTTATAATCTTACCTATAGTATTCCACCAACTTGTAGTAAATTTAGATAAGTATTTTAATAAGGATTTATTCATCTCTTACGAGATGATACTAGCAAGGCTTATTTATCCCACTTACATTATACCCTTAGCGAATAACTTTCTCGGTCCTCCTTTCTTGCTACACCTTCACAATAAAAATGCGACTTAATAACGCCTAGCCCATGCCTATATACTAAAAAAAATCAAATTTCTAATTTAATACGTATATACATTTATATTGATATTCATATATATATATATATGTATTCACTTAACATTAATTGAATTTCGAAATCTTAAGTCGGATTTATCTCCTCTTATTACCTCTATGTATAAAAATATATATATGTTATATTTCCACACATATAATATCTCTTTTCTTTCTAATCCTTTTTACTTTCTTTGTATTTCTTTTCTTTGTCTCTTAACTACTTTTCAAGGAAGTAGTATATATATATATATGTGTGTGTGTGTGTGTGTGTGTGTGTGTGTGTGTATTTAACACTAGCATAATAAAATTTCTGAAAATCTAGTATATATCTTCATATATACACTACACATACATATATTTATCTATTTCTTCATTTTTGAGTAAGTGATATATATACATATATATACAAGTAATACACATACATATATACGTATTTGATACTAGTAAATTATAAGTCTTGGATCTTATTCTTTCATTTCCAAATATACAAATATATATATATATATATATATATATCAATATATATTTAAACCCATGTACTTTCTCTTCCTTTTTATTTTCTTTTTTCCTTTTCTTGTTTCCTACCTTGTCTCCAAGAATTAATACATATATGCACACTCACACATATAAATGTATATATTTACATATTTAACATTAATATAATGTAAATTTTTAATTCAACTTTCTCACTTTCCTACATCTTCATATATACATATATGTTTATATATATATATATATATATATATATGTATGTATTACATATATATATTTTAATTCTTTTCCTTTTTCTTTTATTCCTTTTTCTTCTTTTTATTTTTTTGTTATTTCTTTTCTTTTTATTTTTCTGTTATCTTTTTTTTCTTCTCATTTACTTACTTTGCTTTTGCCTTTAGTTCAGCCACCGAACAGCTCCTCGTACGCCGGCTGCTACCACCACTAACGCCTCCTCCGTTCAGCTCTGGTGCGTCCCTTGTTTAGGGCTGGAAACACCCAAGCCAGCCACTATAAAACCCTTCTCTGTTTAGCCTCTCAAACCCTAACCTAGCTACCAAAATTCGCAGCCCATTCCCTCTCTATTTTCAGCTCGTGGCACCACCAGCTGCTTTGGTTTTCTGTTGCCCGAGGTGGCTTCAGCCTTCAGCAGATTTTCAAATGGCGTGGTGTTTGTATGGTAAGGAAGGAAGGAATAGCCGGAAATAGGGTGAAGGAACGGTAGAGGAAGGGAGTAACGGGGGAGATTTGGGTTAGTGGAGGAGTATTTTCAAATAAAATATGGAAATGATAGGGAGAGGGTGATGGGTGCCAGACGATGGGATGGGTTGGTGGGAGAATTCCCATCAACTCTTATGAAATAAAATAAAAAATCTATTTTATTAGTTACTTACTTTTTATTTTAATATTACTTTTTGATTTATTTATGATTTATCTTGTATATGTGTATAACATATTTTATTTTATTTATTTATTTTTTATATCTTATGCACATATTCTATACATATATATATATATCTCATATATATATATATATATATTATTTTTTTTTTGTTCTCATACATATGTTTTGTACCTATATTCGTATATTCTCGAATATGTATACGTATATGTATATATATATTTTAATTTCATGCAATGTACTTTGCAATGATACATGTACATATACATAGTTATCTTATGTATATATCTATTTTACTTCCTTTGATCATATATATATGCATGTATATACGTATATATATACATATATATTTTTTATTATTCGCATTTAATCTATGTACGTGCACATGCACGGATGCATGCATGCATGCACATTGCATACATGTACATTGTATGTGTTTAGCTTGGTTCATGGCGTATGCCACCGATCCTTTATATATAGATAGCACTCCTTTCGTGTCTATTTAACGTACTGTAATCTTATACTTGAAATTTCATGAGTACATTATTTCTTTATGTTCATTAAATCACACAAGTAATACACATTTAGCTAGCCCTAATGCAATGCATGAATTCCTCCAAGTGTATCTCCCAGTATCATTTAGAAGTCAATATTCTTTGAATACTTATTTGATCATGCCCTAATGATACTAAGTATTCTTGTATCACTGCAATTCATACATCAATACGTGTACTGTCATCACATGATTCAATATGTAACGTATAAAATTTGTTTTTTATATAAAACATTCATTTCAAATCATGTTTCATGTAGTACATAATCATGTACGAAAGTCATGTAGTTCAGAATCATTTGACATATGCTTTAAAACACATTTCAAAACATATACAATCTGAATTCATATCATATGTGCATCATTTCATCTCAATCATGTCAAATAAACATGGTTTAAAACATATAAAGTCTCAAATCATATAATGCGTAATATAAATCATGTTTAAATAATTTCAAGTATACTATAAAAACATTTCATGTCTAGAGTTTCATATAGAATAAACCATACTCTAGAGATCATTTAACATTTAGTGTGAGACTAGGCATGAATCCCTATTTTGTTATCATATCATCTCTAACTCATTGTAGCTATCAATGGGATAGTTGCCCTCGAAGGGTTCTCTATCTATGATCATAGATCATCCCAGTCCCACTGATCAGTTGGAAACTGAGGAATGTCTCCACGACTATTGTCGGACAGCCTGGAAAGATCTCATCGGCCAACTTTACATGTACATATCATATATGTATAAACGATGTTCCATGCCACACAGGCAGAACCACACAATATATACATACTCTGTGCCATAAAGGCATATGCCACACGACATTCTATAAGGTACCTATCGTCTCTAAATTGAAATTTTTGTTTCAAATTTCTTTTCAAATCCTTCAAGACAGTCCACATAATAAAACATTTAAAACTAAATCATTTCTCAAATCAATGCATAATTAAATCTTATGCTCAATCTATTCATGTCATCAGTGATGTAAAACGAGCGTTAAACATCAAGGTCTGTGGCTGTCTATTCATTTCAAACATTTACTTTCGCTTAAAGGATTTGATGCATTTCACTTTTAAAACAATACTTTCTCTTTTGAAACGATACATGTTTTTCCAAAGTCATATGCTATGCATGAATGAACCTGAGTACAACAAGATATAGTTTAACTTATATTCAATATAATGTTGTACATGTTTAGGTAATTAGGTTGGTTATATCTACAGTAACCACAATTCCTCATTCACGCATAACCTTCATACTATTATAACTTGTTAATCATTATGTATTTACATATAGTCTATCACTCCTCAAAAGTATTTATACATTGGCTTATACCATAAGGCTATCATGCCCTCACAAGTCATTGAGAGTCCACAATGCATTTGCGTACATATTTCTTTATGTGCATTTCAATAACATCCACACGTTACTAGATCATAGATCTCTCATCTTGCATACAATATTGTATATATCCACCTTTTCATATCAAAGTATCACTACACAAAGTATCGATTTACTTTACTTTTCTATCATGAATTCCTTGTTCATTAAAAACAGAACGCATATTTACACACGTTCACATGTACATTCTATATAATTTCGATAATATGTACATGTCTATATAATTCCAACAATATTTCACAATCCATAAATCATAATGATTATCCGTATAAGTTCACAAGCAATATAATTATAATTTCTATAATGCTCCAGAATATTAATATTGTGTGATAATCGCGAATTTTAATATTTTGATATTAAATATTTGTAATTAAATTTCTAAAGCAAATATAGAAGTTAAATAAATAAATAAAAATTTATTTAAGAGATAGGAATACCGTTGAAATTCCCGAAATTGATGAAGTGAAGAAGTTGAGAAAATTAATTTGGATAAATTTGAGGAATTTAATTTGGATAAATGAAAATCCAAATTAAATAAGAAATGAAAAGGAGAAATATAATTTAGATATAAAGAAATCCAAATTATAAGAAATACAAATGTGAGTAATTATATATTTATATAATTTTATTATATAAATATATTTTTAAATATATATGTTTTATATAATTACATATGTATATATATAAAATATGGTATATATTATAAAAGGATATAAACTATTTTATATTAAATAAATACATATGTGGATTTTTATACAATTATGTATATATATACATATATATATATGAAATATATATGTAGTATTTAAATTAAGGTGATATATATATATATATCTATGTATATTTAATGTGGTAAATATATAATTATGTCAATATAATTATATATATTATATTTATATTATAAAAAAAAAAGAAGAGAAGAAACAGAAACAGAAACGGGATCGGGACCCTGTTTCTGTTCTCTGTTATGAAACAGAAAGGTCAGCCGACCACCTCGGTGGCGAGAGAGAAGACCAGCAAGAGGGGAAGCTGTCGCCGGCAAGGAAAGGAAGAGAAGGAAGCTGCAGGCGGCGGGAAAGGAGAAGGAAAGAAGGAAAATTGAAGGAAATTCGACGAAAGCTGAGAAGAAAAAGAAAAGAGGAACTGGCGGCGCTGGCCAAATTGGCCATCGCCACTACGACCAAAGCATCGTCGGGGGAAAAGGAAGAGGAAGGAGGCCACCGAAGGCGCGGCGAATGGCGGAGGAGGGTCGATGAAGAGGCGGAAGAAACCGA
This sequence comes from Heritiera fomes, assembly GCA_032173925.1. Taxonomy (NCBI): domain Eukaryota; kingdom Viridiplantae; phylum Streptophyta; class Magnoliopsida; order Malvales; family Malvaceae; genus Heritiera; species Heritiera fomes. The sequence continues at coordinate 31,061,165 of JAPDPM010000002.1, read as the reverse complement.
AGGTAAATCGACTCAATCCGCCACCGTGCCCCCCGATCCAGACCAAACGGAGGCCACCAGCAAGTTCACCATGGTGTCGGCCAGCTGTGGAGCCGCCGAACCGTCCGAGAACCGGCCACCGACGAGGAACCGGCGAGTAAGGAGGTAGACCGGTCTGACCGGGAAAAGAAGAGGAAAAAAGAAAAAGAAAAAGAAAAGAAAAAGAAAGAAAGAAAGAAAAAAGGAAAAGAAGAAAAGAGAGAAGAAAAGGAATTTTTGAGAAAATTTTTGGGAATACGAAAATCCGAAAAATCCCGGATATTCAGTAAGGAATTCGAAAATTAATTCCGAGTAATTAATTTAAATAAATTATGAAAAAACTCTAATTTTTAGAATTTGAATTCCATAAAATTATTCTCGGCGAATGAGAGGTTGGAATCGGAAGAGATGGAGTACGGGCGCGACCGATAATGCGAAAGTCGCCGACCCGGAAAAGGTAAGGGATGCATGTGCAGCACTGTAAGGATATTCAGTTTGCATGTTTTAATTTCGAAATATTTTATGGAAACATTTTATGAAAATTATTATGATGAATGATTGGTTGGAAACTTGGATTGAAATACTGGCTGAAATTATAAACTGTATTTTTCATGCAAGAGGCTAACCAATCGGCAACCGTTATACTGCCGAAAAATTATCGAAAATTATCGAAAATTTCTAGAAAATTTCATAAAATCATAATAAATGATTTTATTTCACGAGAAATGATTTTCAACCACGAAAATCGAGAAAATGAATATTTTCCATAAAAACATGAATAAAATGAAAGTGATTTTAAAATATTCATGTTTTCGAGAATGGTGATAATGAAATCACCGAAAATTCTCTTGATACATAAATTACATGTAATACGAGATGAAAAATGAAAAGGAATAAAGTGAATATTTATATATATTTCTTAAATATTCACTAAATGATTTTATAACCTTTATGGTTTTAAATTATGAAATTATATATTTTTATAAATTCCATAAAGGTTATTTTATGATGTAAAAACATGGTTTTGAGACTAGTTGGCCCCTCTATCATGTCGACATGTGATACGTGATATGTGATATGTAATATGTAACATGTGATATGTAATATGTAGTCCCGACCGACACCTGATCAGTGATCCGCTGAGGACAATTATAGACTATGGTCATAGATCTGACATGATTATTTTATACCTTTGGGTATTATTACATGATAGGACGCGGTGGTTGCCACTGTCTCCATATATGATTTATGATATGTGAAATGAAAATGTTTTTACGATATGTGATATGTAAAATGAATATGTTTTATATGATATGAGAAGAAATGAAATGCTCATTTCAGTACTGTTTTTAAGTACTACGAAATGGTTTTTATATGATATGTGACACGAATATGTAATATGTTTTCAAAAGGAAAGAGGAGGAAAATAAATCTAATATTCTTATTTTCATTTTAAATGGAATATTAGATTTAAACGATTTATATGTTATACGAAAAAGATTTAAATAGCTTATTTTGCTATTTAAAGTACTGTACTAATTACGATTTTACAGTAAAACATGAAATGATGATGATTTAACTAATATTCTTTTCAAAGAATATAAGAATATTAGTTATTTTATTTAAATGCTTTATTTCATAAAAGCATTATTTTAAAAAGTATATGAAAATGATATGGAATAAAAAGGAAAAAAGATATTTTATTTCAAATGAAATAAAATTACTCCCTACAGTTGCTTCTAGGTTCCAGGACAAGATAGGTATTTCAAAATACCTACCTTACTCCATCCGGATCCCTAGCCGACTATAGTATCCTTCTTACATGCGAGCCTAGAGCCCAATAGGAAAAATGAAAAAAAAAATTTCAGCATATAGATAGCTGAGTATCAAGTAAGGCATATAATTCCCTTACTGAGCCGTGGTTTGCTCACCCCTTAATTTTAACATTTCAGGTTTTCGAAGACTAAGAGTCTAACACCTAAAGGATTTCGGCTGCGCATTTGGGAACAATGCGACAACTTGATTTAATACTCAAGGTATGATCATTTATTTTCTATATTTAGACTTACTTACAGTACTACTTCTTTATGACGTAAGATAGGGGATGTAATTCATATTATAATTTAATATGAAATTGTTTATATGTAAATGAAAAGTAAAGTATTGCAGACAGCCCAATCAAATAAGATGTATAAAATAAGGTGAAAAATAAGGTCACGGGCTGTGATATATCGCATATCTGTCACCAATATCACATTACCACCTCAATACCCGGTATCTATGTTTCGATATCATGCACAATCACATATTACCATAACACGATTTTCTTCAATCTCAATCACCATGTCATATATAATTAGTAATTTACTTAATAAAGTACATTTCATATTCCATATCACTAATTATACAACCTTTATTATCTATTTCATTTCCATAAGATATCGTAAGTTACATTTCATAATTGTCTTATTAGACCGAAATTGAAATTATGGCTTCGAGAATAATATCCATTTTCATCGGGAGATAATCATCCAATTTCACGTGTACATAATCCCAACAGTATGCTATTACTGCTGTCTCATAATTGCCTTATTTGTCTCTATAGCATAGGTTCAAATTCAACCATGTACTTTAGAATCTTTCTCAATAAATCATTTTAATCGTGTGATAACCGTAAATTTTTCCATTTATTGGAAATTAGAAATATTGAAAATAAATATTAGAGAAATTAAATAAGAGGAAATAAATAAAAATTTGCGAGAAACGGGATATTGGTGAAAATCCTGAGAAATGAGGAAGTGATGAATAAGGAAATTCGTGTGAAGAAAAATAAAATAAAATAAAATAAAATAAAATCGGAGTTATGGAAAATAAGGAAAGAAGGAATTTAAATTGGATTAATGGAAAAATTTATAAAATAAAAATGCGTATATTATATATTTATATAATTAAATTATATAAATATATTTACACATGTTTTTATATAAATACATATGTATGTATATGAATATTAGTATATATTATAAAATAAAATATATACTATTTTGTCTTAAATAAATACATGTGTATATTAGAAAATGTATTTATATAATTATAAATATATATGTACAGATATATATATATATGAAATATATATTATTATTTTAAATAAAAGTATATGAATATATAAGAAAAGTAAATGTGGTTTTATATTAAAGTTTATATGTATAAATATTTTATTATAGCATTTATATAATTTGTATATATAAATGTTATTTAAGTATATAAATATACATATATATATATACTAGACATGTATTTTGTAATGTACAAGATATATTTTATATATAATAAATATTGTATAATATTATGTATGAAATAATGTATGAATAACATATAATATATATTATATGTATAAAATACATTGTATAGTATATAGTATATGATATGCTAAATATAAAAAGAGAATAAACCAAAAGAGGAAAGTAAACAGAAAACAAAAGGAAGGATCGGGGGAAGGAATCCCGACCCTCCCAGCCGCAACCATCGGTGGCGGAGATGCCACCGCCAGCGAGATAAAAAGGTGCAGACGACGTCACCGGCAAAGGAAGAGAGGGAGGAAGCTGTCGGCGGCGGAAGAAAAGAAGGAAACAGAGGCAGAAAATGAAGGAAAATCGGGAAGGAAAAGGAAAATGCCGACGGCGGTGCCGGCCAAATCGGTGGCCGCCACTGCCACCGAAGCACCGCCGGAGGGAGAGGAACACGATGGGGGTCACCTGACGCGCAATGGACGGCGAAGGAAGGCCGACGAAGAGGAAGAAGAAACCGAGGCAAAACCGCCTCGATCCGGCGCCGTGCCACCGATCCAGGGCAAATGGAGGGCACCGGCAAGTTCGTCGTACAGTCGGCCAGCTGAGGGATGCCCGAACCGTCGGAGAATCGGCCGCCGGCGAGGAAAGGCACTGGACCGGTCTGAACTGGTCTGACCGGGAAAGGAAGGAAAAAAAAAGAAAAAGAAAAGAAAAAGGAAAAAGAAAAAGAAAAAGAAAATAAAGAGAAAGAAAAGAAAAAAAAGAAAGAAAGGAAAGAAAAAGAAAAGAGGAAAAAAGGAGAATTTTGGGAATTTGAAAAATTCCCGGAAATTCGACAACCCGGGATTTTACAAAATTCGGTAAGAAATTTTCCTGAGATTTAATTTTCAGAAAAATTAAATAAATTATGAAAAATTCTAAAAAATTAGAATTTTAATTCCAGAAATTATTTTCAGCAATCGAGATAAGGAATCAGGAGAAATGGAGTGCGGGCGCGATCGATAAGCGGAAGTCGCCGACCCGAAAAAAGGTAAGGGATGCATGTGCAGCACTGTTATTAACTACCAGAAAATAAATAAATAAAGTTATTTGCAAAGATTGAAATATGTTGAATTTCAGAAAGTGATGAAGTGATGAAATTGAGGAATTTAATTTGGAAATTAAGAGAACCAAATTATAAGAAATAAAATGGGTATATTTATATATTTATATATATAAATATATTTTTAAATAAATACATATGTATATTATTATACATTTATGTATAAAAATATATATTATTCTAAATTAAAGTGTATAGATATGTATATAAAATTATATACAAAATATATATATATCTATATACATTAATAGAGTATATTTATATTTATATTTATATATAAATATATAAATATAATTATATTTTGTATTTATATATGTGTTGAATATATAGGCTATACCGAGTGGGGGGTGAATCGGTTTTTCACTAACCTTAAGTTCATTTTTCGATTTCTCTATATTCTCTAGCCTATATTGATATTTTCTATGTTCTCTAAGCTACTCAATTATGCAACATAAATTCAAAACAATAAACGCAAATATAATTGCAAATAAGTAAAGAGAGTAAGGATAGAGAAATGTACACAAGTGATTTATAGAGGTTCGGCAACCTTGCCTACGTCCTCTACCTTGAGATGCTCCCAATGTCATAACCCGTGACCACATTTCTTACCTTATTGTACACAACTTAACCGGTTGGGCTGTCTTTGATGCTTCACTTGTGAAGCCCCGGATTTACCGAGCCACTAGCCCCGGATTAGCCGAGCCGCTAGCCCCGGATTTACCGAGCCGCCTCACTCATCCGAACTGTCCGCTTTGGGTTCTAGAGGTGGCCCCCGTCACGCAGACGTGGCACTTAGCCCCTCACGGATTTATCGGGAATAAATTCCCAATTCGCGTCCGCCATGACTTGAACCCCTTACCACTTGTAAGTGTCAAGTCATGACTAACCATTGGACCTAGGTCCAATGGTTAGTCATGACTTGACACTTACAAGTGGTAAGGGGTTCAAGTCATGGCGGACGCGAATTGGGAATTTATTCCCGAAAAATCCGTGAGGGGCTAAGTGCCACGTCTGCGTGACGGGGGCCACCTCTAGAACCCAAAGCGGACAGTTCGGATGAGTGAGGCGGCTCGGTAAATCCGGGGCTAGCGGCTCGGCTAATCCGGGGCTAGTGGCTCGGTAAATCAGGGGCTTCACAATAAAACGCGCGTTTTATTGTGACGCCCCGGGGTGCACCCGCTGGTCCACCGACCCGAGCCACCGCCCCAGGCGGGTCACTCATCCGTATTGTCCGCTCTGGGGTGCACCACACAGGCCACCGCCCCTCACGGATTTATCGGGAATAAATTCCCAATTCGCGTCCCCCAGGAGGTTCGAACTTAGGACCCTTAAGTACCTAGTTCTTACACTCCTGGTACCATTGAGACAAGTATCGAAACAAAGAAGAGCAACTTCTCCAGCAAAAATATCGACAACCCTAGCAAGAAGAACCCACTTCCTCCTCCCTCATTCTGGCCAAAGATTGAAGTTCTCCTCCAAACACTCTTCCATTTCACCCAAGGACAGAAACTGATCTAGGGATTTCGTGGTTAAGGAGGCAAACAACGAAATTGATGGAGGAAGTTTCATGCTAGAAGCTGACCAAAGAAATCGTGAGCCATGGATGCAATGGGAGTTTTGGTTCAATAAGATTAGGGCAAAAGAAGTGAAGGAGAAGAAGTGAGAAGAGTTGCCATTGTTGATTGAAGAAGTGAGGGGTTGAAAACCTAAATTACAGCAGAATTAATTGGGATTTCAGGGCAAGATATCAGAGGTAAGGAACTAGGGTGAGTCAATATGTGTTTTGTTGGAATTAATCTATGGAAATAGAATGCAATATGTTTACTGGTTTAGCATTGATGTCTCTAGGTGTGACAGCAAACAAGCTGTGAGGAATGGACTGAGATGGTGTCAACAGTTTCTGTTTGTGCATCAAATTAAGGGGGTAAGTTTCTAACCCTGTAATGGTTAATTATTATGCATGAATATGATATTGTGATGAGCTAAATGTAAATGGCTATTGTTAGATAAAGATAAACAAAAAAAATTCTGACTTGATGTGAATCTGGAAATTTGCTGTTCTGTCTGAGTGGAGATGAAAATGAGCAGTTTAATAGTTCTACATGCAGGAAAATTCTGGAAAATTATGAATTATGTCCCTTTAAGTTACAAGAAAGTTGGTTTTGGAATTTCTTGAATTGGATTTCTGTAGCTTGAGTTATGCCCAAATGAGTGCAGGGTGTTCTGTCCAGAAACGTGAATCACAGTCCTGACTTTGGAAAATCATAGCAAATGGCCTAAATTGAATTAGGGTACAAGTCTTACATGTATAAAAAGGGTATTTAAGTTAGGAGCATGATGGTTCTGGGTTTGCATCATTTTGATACTCCTATGACCAGATATGTGATGATTTGTGCAGATTGGTCAGTGTGATACTGTGTCAGGAATTTACTGAACATACTGAAACTTTGGGAAAATTCTGGTGTTGATATAGGAAGAATTAAATTATGAACTTTACATTTCTAAATAGGGAAATGAATTAAATTTCATCTAGTTTTGGAAATTTTAGATTTGGAATGATGTAGCTTAAGCCATGTATACATGACTGCAGGATGCTCACTGCCAGTTATAGACAGTTTACTGGAAACTTCAAAAATTCTTGGAAAATGACTCAGATGGAATATGACTGCAAACCTTACATGTTCAGAAAGATAAATGAGTCATGATTGACATGGTATTGGGTTTATACAGATCTCATATCCCTATATTTGGCAATATACATTTTACTGAACACAGGTCAGGAAATTATCCTGCCTACTGTGACAGATTTGGACCAAAGTCTAAAAATTGATGGGAAATGGCACAAAATGAATTAGGAAATGAGCCTTATATGTCTAAATAGGGATTTGAGCTAGAAGTAATATAAAAAAAAAATTATAGTTTGACAGTTAGGCTCTTGAATTTACACTTAAAGCTAGCACGATACCATAAGGTCCAAAACCTTAAAGAGCAAAAATGGACCAAGTGGGTTATAAGTAGTTCAAGTAAACAAAAAGACATTAATTAGTGCTAGTAATATTTGAATAATTCTGGAAACCTTGCCAAGTACTGTTTCTTATTGAGTTATACAATGCTTAATGTTAGCTTATGATTGGAAGTATTGAGATTGATGGAGGTATCGAGATTGATTTCTATCTACTATGTATTATGTAGAGGGTTGTCCTATGGACCAAGTTTGACCCGAAATCAATCAACACTGCAAGACTAGTAGGCGAGGGAGAATCGATTCAGAAGCTAAAGAAGTACTGTAAGTAACCCTAAGTGACTACTTGCATCCAATTTGCTTAATGCTATAAACTCTTGGAAATTGGCAATTGAAACCAAATGAATGCTGCATATGAGATGTCTTCCCTTGACTGTTGATTTTGCTTTACTAAAAATGGTTTGTAAACAAGTGATGGGCTCACAAGAAATGTATTGTTTGCGCGTATTATATACACAAGAAATATTTTAAATGTTTTAAAGGTTCAAATTAAATTCTGACTTAATATGATTTTATACTTTGTGTTGTAACCTTGTTAATGTTTTTTTAAATGCCTTGTGAGTCTTGTTTGTTGAATTACTTCCTTATAAACTACAATGATCGCTATGAAGTCAGGGAAGAATGAGATTTGTTTTAAGACTACCGGATATTTGTTTTAGACCCGAGGTATTAAGACCTCAGGGCATTGTACCTTGAGAACTTTGTAGACACATTTGATTGACTTAGAGCACTGTTTCTCGAGCATTAGCCTCGGAGACGTTTGGCTTGTCCCGTATATTACGTTTGGACAGGTCCCGGTTTCATATGCGCAATGAGCCGGGGTTTGATTGGTCTATGCATAGGCAGCGCCCTTTATGGGAGTTTGCTACGGTTAGCTACCGTGGGTTTGTTCGCTCTAAGTAGCATCGACTGATACTCTGTGAACTCTCTTGGTACTATGATTTGTTTTATTGACTTCACTGCATACTTTAAGTATGGGTTGATATTAAGACTTCTAGTCTAATGATGGAACTCCATATTTGATTATGATTTGCTATTAAGTTCCATACTGTGTTTTAAGTTTGATGCAGCATAATTGATTTGATTTATTTGAAAGTGATTTGAATTAGCTTTCATAAATGAGGGATGCTTGGTATAATTTAGTTGCTTATTGTTGTTACTTACTGAGTTTATGACTCACTCCCCTCTTCTTTCCCCTCCCTTTCAGAGTGATCGATACAGCGACTGTTCTTTTTGGCTTGGGAAGCTTCTTGAGAGTGGACTTCCCTGCACAGTTTAAGGTATATGGCTCCCAGCGGTTTGTATAGATAGAGATGGATGATGGCACAGTGTATTGGAATTCTTTTGATTGTATATATATATATATATACTTATGTAATGAGTCTGGGATGTAAGCTAGATTATGTATTATTGGAATATGACGATCAATATACTTTTTGAATTGTCATTATGTATGTTGGTAGATGTGCCTAGATATATCAAGGGAGTTATATGAAATTGAGATTGGCCTACATATTCACCTACAAATGAATAGTGATATAAAAAAAAATTTTAATTCCGCAATTTAGGCTTCCGCAAGATATTAAGAAAGATCGGGCGTGACACGGTGGAAGTATATAGATGATATGGTGATTAAATATATAAATTGAGGATTCAGTTGTGGAATCTAAATTATGAAAAGAGATGTAAAGACCATACTACATGAAGAGAACATAATTTTCTCATGAGCTATAATTGTAAGAGATTATCAATAGTAAAGTCTGCAAGTGAGATGCAGCCTTGATAAAATGAATGTTGTGGACAATAAAGAGTCCAAAAGAGATATAATGATATGGAAGTGATTAAGGACTAATGATCTAAATAGAATCAATTTTCATTATTGGAATCCTCTATTCTCTAGTGCCTTAGTTGCAGTATGAGTGAGAAACAGTGGAGATGTATATGTACAGTTCCAGTGAGCATTACATGTGATGGGAGTCTCTGAGTTGCCATATGCTTAATGAGAAATAGCAAAAGGCTTTGAGATCCCAAGTGTATTGATAGCATCGCTCCATACTGATGTAAATATCTTAGCGTAATATTGAAACTCTTGAAGATACATTGAGAGAGCAGATGCATGAGATGTATAAGCTACTGGGACAATTACATATAACTGACTGACATGTGTAATTGATAGTTTTAAACTATATCGACTTGGCACTAAGTGAGAAAAATGGATGATGAACAACATAGAGTAGCTGTGACATGAAAAATACTGTGCATGGACTCTTATGTGAAAAGAGGAATGAAATGAATGACTCCCAATTTGATGAATGAACTTACGGGAGTATAGATATATATGATGAAAGACAGCATGTAGTGGTCTAAAGTACTCTTGATGTTGAAAGTGTACTGGCAGTATTACTTGGAGGATGACTTAGAGATCAAAAGTCGTAAGTATACGACATGTACCACCTTTGGACTTAAGTTAAATTCGGAGGACCGAATTTCTTAAGGTGGGGAGGATGTGATAACCATAAATTTTTTTTGTTTATTGGAAATTATAAATATTGGAAATAAATATTGGAGCAAATAAATATTGGAAATAAATAAATAAAATTATGAGAATGGGATACTAGTGAAAATCCCGAGAATTAAGAAAGAAACGGATGGTGGAAATTCGAGTGAAAAAAAGTTAAATTGGAAATTCGGAAAATAAGGAAATGAGAAAATTAATTTGGATAAATGGAAATCCAAATTAAATAAGAAAATGAGAAAAAGAAAAAGAAATATATTTATATAATTTTATATTATATAAATGTATTTTGATGTAAATACATATGTATTTAAATATCGTATGGTATATAGTATATATTAAATATACATTGGTATATATAAGTATATATACTATTTGATAAATTTAAATAAAACATATGTATTCAATTATGAAATTTTATGTATATATAAGTATATACATATTTGAGAAAATGCAAATATTAAATTATATTAAAGTTGGAAAATATATATATTGTAAATACAATATATATGGAATTTTCTACATTTATATATAAAGAAATATAAAAATGTTAAGCAATTTAAATTAAACAAATATATATACTAAATATGTATTTTTATAATACATAATATATACATATCTTTATATACATATATAATATATAGTTATATAGTAATATAATATATATAATAGTAATATTATATGTATTATGTATATATATAATATATGTATATATATGGATATATAATTAAATTAAATGAATAAAAAAAAGAGAAACAAAAACAGAGGAAAGATCGGGGAAGGATCCCGACCTTCCCAGGCGAGACCGACGGTAGCAGCTGAGGTAGAAGGAAAGAGGAAGGGACGTCGTCACCGGCCAGAGAGGAGGAGACGACCGGTAACAGAAAAGAAAGGAAACCGAATCGGAAACAGAGGAAAACCCGACGGAAGCCGAGAGGGAGAAAAGAAGAGAAAGTGGCGGTGCCGGCGAAATTAGCCACCGCCATTGCCACCAAAGCACCATCGGAGGAAGAGGAAGACGTGGGATGCCATCGGAGAGGCGGGGAACGGCGGAGGAAGGCCGACGGAGGAGGAGAAGAAACCGAGGGAAAACCGATTCGATCTGCCACCGTGCCGTTGATTCAGGTCGAGCTAAGGCCACCGGCGAGTTTGCCTCGACGCCGACCAGCTGAGGGACCATCGAGCCGCCGAAGAACCGACCGTCGGAGGAGAACCGGCGACGAGAGGAGGGGATCGGTCTGGAATCGGTCCGAGCCAGGAAAGAAAAGAAAAGAAAAGAAAAAGGAAAAAACAAAGAAAAGAAACGAAAAAGGAAAAAGAAAGAAAAAGAAGAAAGAGAAAGAGAAAAAGAGGAATTCCGGGAATTTGAAAAATTTTCGAGAATTCGAAAATTACGAGAAATCCCGAGAATTACGGAAACCGGTAAGAAATCCCGAAAAGTGTTAAATTATTTAAATAATTTATTTATTTAAATAATTATGGAAAAATTCTAAATTTTAGAATTTAATTTCCAGAAAATTTTCTCGATGACCGAGCCGATGGAATCGGGCGAGGTGAACACGGGCGCGACCTTCGAGAGGCAGTCGCCGACCCGAAACAGGTAAGGAAGACATGTGCCGCTTGTAAGGATATTCGGCCACATGTTTTAAATTATGCATTTAATTTATAAATGCAATTTATAATGATTAGTTTTGAAAATTGTTGTGATTTATCAGTTTCAAATTGGGGTGAAATACCAGTTGAGAAATATAAACTGTATTTTTCGTGCAGGAGGCTAGCCAAATCGGCAGCCGTTATACTGTCGAAAAATTATCGAAAAATTACTGAAATTTACTGAAAATCACCGGAAACCATAATAAATGATTTGATTTCACGTGAAACGATTTTCAGGTGCGAAAATTGAGAAATCAAGTAAATTTCATAAAACATGAATATAGTGATATTTAATTTTAAAATATTCATGTTTTTGAGTATGGTGAAAAGGAAATCACCGAAAATTCACCGGTAGGTGATATTTCATGTGAAACGAGATGAAAATGAAAAAGAGACCGAAGTGAATATTTTTATAAATATTCTTAAATATTCACTTAATTTAATATAAAACCTTTATGGTTTTAATTGTGAGATAAATAATTATATAAATTTCATAAAGGTTAAGAAATAATGGAAAACTATGATTTCGAGACTAGAGGTCTCTACACGTGTTTTTAGAAAGAAACATGGTTACGGGATTTATGAATTTGGAAAAATAAATATTTTATTTTTCATAAATTATTGAAAAACCATGTTTTCAAGTGAAAGCACGAAAAAGCGTGCATAAGCGTTTTACGGTGGAGAAAGGACAGTTTTGCCCTTTTATATGTTACATTGATGATTTTGCAAACTGTTTCACCGTGAGGAAAACACGATTTATACCTTTATGAAATATTTTGAGAAGTATTATTTAAATTATAAATTTCATAAAGGTGATGATTTTATTACATGTGAGCCTTATGGATATTTGTGAAATATTTTGATTTACTGTATTTAAAATCCATAAAGGCTACGGTACGGTTTATATTGTTTTGAGACTTAGGCCCCGAGTTTCATGCATCACACTTATACTGTTACTAGACCTGTTCATGGGTCGGGCCGGGTCGGCCGGGGTTCGGGCCGGGCCCATGATAGGTATTGATGAAATTTTCGCACGCCCAAGCCCGGCCTGGCCCGACATTCGGGCCTGATTTTTCTGTCCAAGCCCGTTTTCATTTTTATACTACAAGCCCGAGCCCGATCCGAAAATAATTTTTTTATATTTTAATTTTATATTTATTTGTTTTTTATTATTATATACCCTTTAAATTTTAATTTAATTTATCAAAATTTATATATCAATTTTCATATTAAATATTTATAATCTTATTTATTATTCAATAGTATTTTATATACATATATTTATATTATATTTAGTAAATATATATAAAAATTTAATTAATACTAAAAAAGATATATAAAAAATAAAAAAAATTCATAATTCGGGCCGGGTCGGGCCGGGCCCGGGCTTTGAAAGGCAAGCCGGAGGCCCGGCCCGTATTTTAAACGGGCCTAAAAATTTTGTCCAAGCCCCTTTTTTTATCAAATATTTTTGTCTAAACCCGACCAAATTTAAAACGGGCTCTCGGGCTTGGGCGGGTAGCCCGGCCCTTGAGCAGGTCTAACTGTTTCTGTCACGTGGCTGATAGACCTGCCAGTCATCAGCGTCCCGGATGTCACCTGGCAAGTGTACAGTGAGGACACCATATAAATCATGGCCATAGATCTCACTGTTATACTATTACTGTGTCCCTTCGGGGATAATGATTACTGGTCCATTAATGGACAATGATAGCATGATTTAATTGTAGGGTGATGCCTAGTCTCACATACTGTTACTGTTTACTGAAAGGATTTACAGAATCCTATTTATTGTACTATACTGTACTGTTTACTGTTCTGAACTACTGTTTACTGATTACTGTTACTGATGAAAAAATTGTACCAAAACACTGTTTACTGAACTGTACTGTTTACTGAAATGGTAGCCACTGATTACTGTTTTACTGAAGAAAAAGCTACCATTTACTGTTTACTGAGCTGAAAGCTACCGTATACTTTTTACTGAATGGGTAGGTACTGCTTACTGTTACTGATTGAACCGTATCGAGATACTGTTTTACTGAATACTGAATATACTGTTTTACTAAACTGTACGATACGGTTACTGATTTGAAAAGAGAAATAAATGTTTATTCTAAAAGAATAACATAAGAATTATTTCTAAGATAAAAATAATTGCAAAAGTATTTATCCAATGATTGGATATTTGCGAATCACTGTACTGTCACGTGTTTTACTGTACTAAAGAGAAGAGAAGAGAAGTAAACCACTATCTTTATTACTGAACTGCCACGTGTTTTAAAGTATACTGAATGTGAAAAGAAATAGTGGTTTACTTCGTGGAAAAACGAAAAATTATATCGTTTTGAAAACAACGGAAATAGTACTCTCTACAGTTGCTTCTAGGTTCCGGAACAAGTCAGGTATTTCAAAATACCTGCCTTACTCTATCCGGATCCCTAGCCGACTGTAGTATCCTTCCTACATGTGTGCCTAAAGCCAGCTAGGAAGATTTTAAAGAAAATGAAAAAAAATTATTTTCAGCATATAGATAGCTGAATATCAAGTGTGACATATAACTCTCTTACTGAGCCGTGGTTTGCTCACTTCCCAATTTTAACATTTCAGGTTTTGATGATGGTGAGATCCAATATTTGTGGATTACGGCTGCATATAATGGACAATGTGACTGACCGACTAAGATATATCAGGTACGATCATTTATTTTCTGTATTTAGACATGTCTACAGTACTACATATTTGTAATTAAGATAGGGGATGTTTATAATGTTAACAATATTTTATTAAATTGTTTAACATCAAGCGTAAAGTGAAGTATCACAGATAGCCCAACCGGATAAATTGTGTAATATAAGGTGAAAAATGTGGTAACGGGGCGTTACAGTTACGTCTCATGTACTGTGAAATATATGTTTGGAAAATTTTCAATTATTGACTTATACTGAGATTAGTCTACTCTTGGTATAGTTTGTTTTAATTCAAATTAGAATGAGGAGGATTAGACGTAAAGGCGGGCCCGAAAGGCCACCTCGGAGGCCGATGATGCAACCATCAACTCCATCACCCTCATATGCTGGACATGTAATAGGCTATATATAAAGTTAGAAACTTTAAGTCATCTATTGCATACTAGCACTCCATTCAAGGAAGTCTTAGATGAAAGAGAGTGCTTATCATTAGTGTAAAGTGAAGGTCAGAAATAAAACCTAATAATGGATCTGATATTGTTGCACTTTTACGACATTGGTTTCATTTTGGGTATAGACTGAATAGTCACCCATAGTACTGTCAATGCCTGAATGTTAAATGCTCAATAGGTGCATAAAACAGTTTAGTTGTGGATGGTTTGAAGCCTCAAGTGAGACAATGGCCTATAAGGTAGTGTGATGTACGACAAGAATTGAAAAGGCACAATAGCCAATAGGTAATATTTGGTTGTGGAGATTGATATGGTATGCCTGTCGAGGCTTAAGAATTTCGTCTAATGGAATTAATTGTGAAGTAATCTAGCATAGTTGGCCCAAGATAGGTCATGCAATGATCTGAGATGGTCGATTGGAATACGATTTGCTTTGAAAGAGATAGAATTATTGCATCTGATATGATTGATGCAGAAATAGGTATTGATTGAAAGATGCAAGAGGAATTCGTTGATATGGAATTGCAGAAACGTATGATGGGTACTATAAGGCTTTTGATAGAACAATAATAAAAATAAGGATTTGATGTTAAGAGATAAGAGACTATGAAAATTGTGGAATGAGCTTGGATACATGAGAATTGTGTTGAGATATAAATTTGAGTTATGATAGCGCATCCTAAGAATAGTATATATATGTGATCAAACATTGAAATAAGGGACATGTATGAGAGTTACATAGAATGATTTACATGAAATGTTTTAAATTGCATAAAATATAGATTTATTCGAAGTGCATATGATATTCTAATTGTTTTAATTTGCATAAAGTCTTAATATGTTTTTAAATAGCATAAATGATATTTTAACTATTTTTACATAAACGATTTATTATTTATTTATGTACCAACGAGTTATTGGTATATTTAAAGTTTTCAATGAGTTTTTAATTAGCTTTATTGCTTCTAAATTTAATAATCATTCTTTTATATGATTTATGAAAATGTTTTGAGATAGTTGCTCCTTAGTGATCATGCATACCGAGTGTATATGACTGCGAGATCCTGATCAAGTTCGCGGATTTATGACTGTGGGAATATGGTCAAACCCACATGTTTTCACAGTGAGCACCTGACCCGTGCAAACTGTGACTGTCGACGATAGCCACTCGTTACTGATTTTCCCTCAGGGAATACTGTATCATGCATGATTCTATTAGATGTGACTGTCTCCACTGAGCTGAATGTGAAATGATTTGGATATTAAAATGATTTAAATACTGATTTGTTGATTTGACAAAAAAAATTTTGTCTAACTTCCTTATGGATTTAAGAGATGTTCAAGATCTCGTATATGTTGAGAAGTGTATGGCCTTCAAAAAACAATGTGATTTAGAAAATATGTGAATTGGAGAGTACATGAATTTCAAATTATTTGACTATTGAAATTTGCCTCTTTGGATTACATGGACCTTGAAAGTCTAATGAAGTGAACCTTATGATTTTGAACTATGTGGATTCAAGACCCACAAGACTCTTCATATTCTTACTAGTAAAGTTGAAACAAATACGACATGTTATAGAAAAGAGATCTTTGAATGGAAAACTGGAGATCATTATAGCATGTCGTGTAAGATAATAAATTGATGTAGAAGTTAAGATTATGTGAAATAAGAAACTAGAGATCATCATGTCCTGGAATTGGTCTTAACTCAGTTTGATAGTTTCTAAATTATAGTAGGATAAAAGGTCACAATGTGTGATCTAATGAGATATGTCCAATTCGGTGGACCTATTGAGTATTAAGCATTGAAATTGATATGAGAACAATACGAACTTAGATAAGTGATAATATGGAAAACTATTCTTCAAATTACAGGACTTTAATATGATATGAGATAGAGAGAATGATAGAGAAAAGCTCCCTCATATGTTAGGAGGACATTGATCAATGCTGGAATAACTTAAAAAGTAGCTACGAGAGTTGCTAGAGAAGGGTTTTACATGCCCAAGGGTATCACCATAAAGGCTCCGGTATTGGTAGTGAAAAAGACAGACGATAGTTTGAGGTTGTATATGGATTATAAACAGTAAATAAGGTGATAGTTAAGAATAAATATCATCTCCTATGATTGACGATTTACCAATAAAAAAAATGCCCAAGTAATTTTTAAAATTGATTTGAGCTCATGGTACCTTTAGTGGAGAATCGAAAGGAAAGAGGTCTCGAGGCAGCATTTAGGAGAAGGTACAACCAAGTCAAAACTTCGAGTAAAAGATTAATGATGATGAATTTTTGGGGTATAACGACAAGATAAGTGCTTTAGAACTAGTGGAGAAAGCTTATGAGAATGTGAAGTTAATATGTGATAAATTGAGGACAACCCAAAGTAGACAAAAAAGCTATGCCGATTGTCGGAGGAGGCCTTTAGAGTTTCAAGTTGATGATAAAGTGTGTTTGAAGATCTCTTCGTCTAAAGGCATAATGAGATTCGGCAAGAAAGGGAAGTTAAACTCTCGATACATTGGTCCGTTTGAGATACTAGAGAGGATTGGTGACGTAGCATACCGACTAGCATTACCACTAGAGCTATCGGGTGTGCATAACGTCTTTCATGTGTCGATGCTAAGGAAATACCATCTGGACCCATCCCATGTTATCGAGTGTGAGCCTTTGGAGATCAGGGAGGACTTAAGCTATATCGAGAGACCTATTCGGATCTTAGACAGGAAAGATAAGGTATTGAGGTCTAAGACAATCCCTTTAGTCAAAGTACTTTGGCAGCACCACTCTTCAGAGGAAGCCACATGGGAGTTGGAAAGCTTAATGAGAGAGAAGTAGCCTCACCTATTTCAGCTAGACACGGAAAAATTTGGGGGACCAAATTTCCTAAGGTGGGGAGGATGTAAAAACTACAAACTTTGTACCATATTAGTGAATAAATTAAGAGACATAGAATAAGCTTGAAAACTATGATATACTTTGTAATTTCCATTATTCCACGTAATGAGAAAGAAGTTACAAGTTTAATCAATTTAGTAACAAATGGTCCTTAAGATGAATTAGAAATCTTATAACTAAGTTCAAGAATCATATAAGAACAAATAGATGCATATATTCCATAATATATATGTATATTTGTTTTAATAAAATGAAGGACACAAGTATACTAAAGGAAATGTAGTATACATAAATATTAAAATATTTAAAATAAAATAAGGAATTCATACATATATACTTATTGAGTGTTAAATATGTATATATATCGATATATGTAAATTTTAAGATAAATGAGGTATATATTTATACATACCTCCACTAAAAATATATTAGACATAAAATATATTTTTATATATATGTAGATAAGTAAAAATATATATTATATATGCAATACTTGAAATAGATATACATATACTTATTATATATACAGAAATACAACAAAACAAATAAATATATATACGAATACATATATATTAGTTACATATATATATATATACTAGTTATGTAACTATAATTATATATTATAAAATATAGATAATTGTGTTAGGAATAGAAAATTTAAAATAAAAAAAACACATTTAAAATATAAAATAAAATAGATTAAATAATAGGCTTAGTGGAGTTTGATGGGACTTTTTCCCATCAAACCCCACTAAGCACAGCCCTATCGTTCATCAGGATCATCACCATCGGAAGGCTTATCAAGGAAAGCTACAGACTTAAGAAAAATAGAAGTAGTCTCTACCAAAGTCAGACCAAAAAGCTAAGGAAATTGAAAATGAAATGGGAAAGTAAGTGAGGCACGAGAAAGAGAGAGAGAGCTGAAAGTTAAGCTACAACGTGAAGGAGTGGAGAAGGAGATCTCGGCAAGGAAGAGGAAAGGAAGAAGAAAAGCGTGAAAGGGCTGTTCGCTGATCTCTCTTGAGATATTATCGAGGTTTAAGCTGCCAAGAAGAGGAAGGAAATGTAAGCTTCAGGCAAGAAAGAAACAGACGCCGACTGAAGTAACGACAGCCATGAAAGGAAAATCAAGGAGATGCTGGGAAAGGTAATTCGTTTTTATTTTCTTTTGCAAAACTAGATCAGTGGCGTGACTGCTATGGAATTCCTTGGTAATTAAGGACATTTAACTGGTGCTAAAATGAGGGAGTAAATGGTCTGATCAGGACGCATAAAATAAGGAAGACATTTTTGGATGTTGACAAAGCACCGATCAAGTGATTTATTGGCTAAAGGAAGGAAGACAAAATATGTGAAAGAGAGGCTTTTAACATGGGGTTGAAAGGAGCTGGTGCGAAGCTCTAAAATGGAGTCATGAACGGGACAGCAAATGAGGCAGAATGTGTTGGATTATGCCCTTAGAACCATTCATTAGATGATTGACTTTGGCATTTTTTTATGTATCATGACATTTTATTTATCATAGTTCATTATTATATTTGTCTTATAACTGCGTAATATAATCTTATATAATAATGTCCTTAGAATAGTAATAACACACTATTCTTAAAGTATCCCTAGTCAAGTATTATTGTGAACAAGGATAACAATGATACGATAAGACTAGTATGTGGTTGATTGATGACCATTGTCATAGATATAGGATATCAAGTCATCACATAGGCACATGTTAGAGAACTATGTACTGGATCGACCCTCCATGAGAACGCTACATGGATTGTTATATGAATGTCATAAGCGATTCTCATAGTGATGATGGTGTATGTGATCCTTTGACTTGAGATCATCAGAGATCCCAACATAGAGAATTGCATACTTTAATGCTGCTAGATGTCATTCGTAACAGGATGGACTATAAAGGTAGTAATTGGGTATGCCTTGATCTATGTAGAGGGATGTTGAGTGATCAAGATTGGATTTATCCTCTTATATAACAAGAGTGATGTCTTGGGCCCTTTGATAGAGTGAGACTAAGAAATGCATGGCCGTGCTCGAATAAGTCAATATGAGATATTGATTTTATTTGTTTAATTAGTCTACTCAGGAATCAAGAAACGCTGATTAGACTATACAAGTGTGACACATTCCATGACTTGTGTCTAATCAAGACATCATAGGATAAAGGGATTAAACTACACGGTAACATCTATCACGAGTAAGGTTATGTCGAGTCATTGACATTCTCGTTACATGGGTAGCAATGATGTGTTGCTAGATACCGCTCATTGCCTGTGACAATTTTGTCATTGCCATTGTTTTGAGAACCTATTGGGTCGCACACTTAGAACGGATCAATGAGGAGCTTAATTAATCCTATTCTGAATTGGATTAAGGATATAACTAATCCTATTCTGAATTGGATTAGGGATATAACTAATCCTATTCTAAGTAGGATTAGAGTTCTGTTTGGCAGTAAATTTTAGGGTAAAATTTACTGCCTATAAAAGGGATGTTTTTCTAAAACATAGCCGTACTTTAAAAAAAAAAACAGAAAACAAAAACATTCCTTTTAATCGAGGCTAGCAATTCGGTTATAAGGAATTTAAAAGCTCTTTAAGGCTTCTGATCGTGAGACGTTCAAGAGTCGTGAGATCCGTTCGTGTGGATACCGTAGAGGCAGGAACGACAAGTTGCTGCTTGTGACTCGACCAACGACAGAAAATTCAGAGAAAACGTCAGGTAAAATCTCGAAACCCTAATCAGGCAACTCTCCGAATCGATCTTGGTGGAGGCCGAATGATTTAAATTCCGCTGCGTGTTGTTTCGGTTTCCTTCAGAATGTAGTGCTAAATTAAGGTTGAAAATTTTGGTGTTTAAGCTGTGATTGACGGGCTGCTGGAAGCAAAGATTCTAGCTGACAATGTGAGGCTTTTCGGTTGGCAATTTAGGAGACTGAAAGTGTGAATTCTGTACTGAGTTAGAACTCTTGATGAGGTTGAAACAAAGTTGGAACAAGATGCTGAAAACAGTAGCCTTTGAAACTAAGAATGGTGGCTGCTTAAAAGTGTCTTTAAGTTAGCCGAATAGTGACAAAATAGATTATTAAAAGGCTGAGTTTAAGGCTATTTCAAAGGCTGGAATAGAGGCTTTGTAAATGTAGTAAACAGGATCAAAATGTTGGCTTTTGGTAGACTGTTTTAGGGTTCAGTTATGGGTTAAAGCAGTGGAAGAGGGCTGACGTTAAAAGTTATTTTTGGGGGTTACCTTGCAACGTTGGAGTGGCTATTTTAAAGGCTATTCACGATGGTTTTAAAGGCTGATGTTAGGTGGTTAAATATTGGTGTAAGGGGCATGATTTAGGGGCTGTTTACCACGTGATTCACGGGCTGAATATGCTTAGTTTAAATGCTGTATTATGGTTGTTTGAAGATGAGAATTAAAGCACAAAAAATGGAAGCAACAGTGGACACGGAAGCTAAGCTTTGGTGCTCAAAACAGAACATCTAAAGGCTATTAAAGAGGAAGAACCGAGAAGGTCAATGAGCTTGGAGTGGCATTTCTCTAAGGCTGAAACAATGCTTTTTTTTTAATGTAAATATCATGTGAATAAATACAAGACCTTGGAGCATTGAGGTAGAAGCTTGGAAATTTTAAAGAGGTAATACTTCTTTGCTTTGAGTCTTAATTTTATACACATGTATGTATAGATTTATATAAATATACATACATATCACTAGTATGATAATGATAAGTTAATTATTGGCATGGGTTTTAATTGAACACTTTAAGGAGAAGAAGCAATATGAAATTCGATGGAAGAAGTTTTATTATTATTTTTTTAAAGGTTCGAAACCATACATCGGTTTAGGATGGATACAAGTATATAAATATATACACACACATGCAAATTAATATCATTAGTATGATAAATAGAATATGAATGAATAAATTCTCAATGTACAAGTGGCTGCGATTTATTTTGCTCTAAGATATATTATTGAGACTGATAAAGATATGAATAAATATATAAATATATATATATGTATGTATATACATATATCATGATGATCAATATGTTATGTGTTATTAAAAATGATATAAATGTATAAATATATATTTATTTATACGTAATAAATATTGATAAGGAGAAGAAAAGAGATGAGCATGGGTAAATATATATATATATATATACCTATAATATATGTATATAATGGAATATACACGGGTATAAACACATAGGTATTTGAACATATATAAATATATGTGTACGTAAGGACCTAGACCATGAGTATATTGCGACTAACGATTAGGGGGTAGTTTCGGATTAATAGTTAATTGAAATTAATAGCGTTTTAAGATCCTTGTTTTAAGTATGTGATTAAACATAATGATAAAAACTTATCGAAATGTTAATGGATTATGTATAGTGAATCGGAACGGTTGAGGACTTAATTTGGAATTCCAAAAGGTCAGGAAGAAACGATTAAACTTCGAGGTAAGTGGGTTAAATAAGCCTTGCTAGTATCATCTCGTAAGAGATGAATAAATACTTATTAAAACACTTATCTAAATTTACCTTAAGTTTGTGGAATACTATGGGTAAGACTATAAGAGTAAGTACGGTAAAAAATACATATTGGACATAATGTGATCGTGAATAGTAGTTGTTTAGAAAGGAATCTTGCTTGTGATTTGCATGTTATGTGTTATAGTTTGTTCGTGGTTGTTGAATGTTTTAAATTGTATACTTTTTGGAGCTTGCATTTTTAGGAATGCATATGAATTAATTAAATCGCACCGAAGGAGCATGTTAGCATATTGTGATACTTTGAGAATGCATATGTGATTTGTGTGCGATATGTATAGCTCCCAATATTGAGTTCTTGGACCTAAATTAGTACCTAGTCTTGTTTGTCGAAAGCTAGGAAAAAGGTAACCCGAGTAGAACTCAACCCTTGTACCGTGTGAGCCACCTCTAGAGAACTCAAGGGACCTACGTGCTACATAGGTTCTTCGGAAACTATGGGAGCCACCTCTAGAATCCTTTGAGAGCTAAGTACTACACGAGTTCCAATGTGATAGTAGAAAGTATGTGTCATAAAGGCCAACCCGAGTAAAGACTCGACCTTTGTACCATGTGAGCCACCTCTAGAGAACTCAAGGGACTTACGTGCTACATAGATTCACCTCTAGAATCCTTTGAGAGCTAAGTGCTACACGAGTTCCGATGAGATAGTAGAAAGTATATGTCATAAAGGCCAAACTGAGTAAAGACTCGATCTTTGTATCGTGTGAGCCACCTCTAGAGAACTCAAGGGACCTACGTGCTACATAGATTCTTCGGATGCTATGGGAGCCACCTCTAGAATCCTTTGAGAGCTAAGTGCTACACGAGTTCTGATGAGATAGTAGAAAGTATATGTCATAAAGGTCAACCCGAGTAAAGACTTGATCTTTGTACCGTGTGAGCCACCTCTAGAGAACTCAAGGGACCTACGTGCTACATAGGTTCTTCGGAAAGTATGGGAGCCACCTCTAGAATCCTTTGAGAGTTAAGTGCTACACGTGTTTTGATGAAATATGAGGAATCGTAGGTTATTGTGAGAATAAATAAATGATTGTGATTCATGAATGTGATGAATGTCAGTAGATGGAATAGATCTTATACATAAGACAGAGAATGTGTATAATCATTGAATTATACTTATATATGCCATAAAAACATGTGCTATTTGAATGTTTGTCTTCTTTCACACTTAACCATACTGATAAAAAGAATGATACTTTGTGAGTTTAAGAATTGAATGAAAGCATGAATAAGCTTATGAAATCTATGTACATACGAATTGGTAGCAAACCTTGATATAATGCATACATGCCATTTTATAAAACTAATGCATGTATGATCGTGTTTTACGATATGAGCCTAGTATGTACTTATTTAAACTACTTACTGAGCCGTGGATTTGCTCACCCCTTAAATTTAAACATCTACAGATCTTACGAGTAGATAGCCGGCTCAAGCTTCGTATAGGCTCCCGAGAATTGTACCTAGTAGTGGTACTCGTCTGCATTCTCCGGGCCTAGCTTTTATATTTTTGAGGTATACTACTTGTATATCAGTTGATAGTTATATGTACTTTAATTTCACAGTACTAAGAAAGAATATGGGATGTAGCTTTGGATCGCACTAGATTATTATGTGAGTCTAGGTGATTATCAAGTTCGATCCGGGTTGTGATGTATATTTTGAATGATGTATAATTTGTTAGATGTGGACTTATTAATGATTAAACCCTTAAGAAGCATGAGATGTTTAATTGTGTGAACTGTGGGGAAATAACAACTGGCTGTATTGTGAAGTTTAAAAATGTATCTTTATACAGGTGATTTTACTGGGGAAATCGATAAAATACAAGGGTGAGGTTTTCGACCCACTTCTTTTGGGAATAGTAAAATAAGACTAAAATCATAAAAATCACCTTGAGAAATGTGACATAGCTCAAGAAATAATATTAGTAAGATAGGATTTGATTTAGATACTACACTAACACTGAATACAAACCGTAAGTAGAAAAAGAAAAATTTGGTTCGTAATTTTCATAAGCAATAAAGTAAGTGTTAAGTGGACATCATTGGCCTTCGGGTCGTGACAAAGGCAAAGGTAACCATAATAGAAGAGTCTAAGGATCCTAACATCTTATCCCTAGATGAACTCATGGGCTCCTTACTCACATTTGAGATGAAACTAGAAAAGAATGAGAAGTCAATTAAGAAAGTAAGGGTAGCCTTTAAGTCTTCCACTCATAAGGAAATTAGAGATAATAGTGATGAGGGTGGAAATGAGGAAGAAAAAGAGATGACAATCATTGCAAAAAATTTAATAAGTTCATAAGGATGAAACTAGAGAAGATGATGGAAAGCCTTAAAGAAGAGAAGTGATGGAGGTCGATCAAGTAAGAGGGACATAGACCCCATAGTAAGCTATAAGTGTAATGAACCAAGTCATACTAAGTTAGAATGCCCCTTACTTAGGAAGAAAAAGGATATGAAACCTAAGAAGAAGGCATTTATGGCTACATGGGGTGATAATGATAGCTCTAACGAGGAAAACATAAATGATGAGATAGCCTACTCATGCTTTATGGCATTTGGTGATAATGAGGCTAGTTCTAGCTTTAATGAAGGCAATGATTATATTTTTGATGAATTACAAAATGCCTTCAATGAATTAGCAAATGAATTTGAATGCATGAATTCAAAATATAAGAAAATCAGTGCTAAATTGAAAAAAGAAGCTAAAATGTTGACAAATGCCAAGTTAGAATTTCAAAAGAAATTAGAACAAGCAAACTTAGAGATAAATGAATTGAATGAAAAGAATACTATGAGAATCCTATTTTTTTTCTAATATATTTCATAGGTTAAAGAGTGTAGAAATTGAAAAGCAAGAGTTAATCGTTGAGACTTCTAAATAGTGGTTCTGCTTGATAAGGATTGGGGAAGAACACAATGCAAGCCCCACAAGACTTCTACTGTCCAGATTGAGATAAGACTCTAGAGTAATGATATTTGGAGTGAAATATTGAGATAATAAGAATCTGCATCTCAAAATTCTTTCGTTTCAGCATGTTTTGAGAAGCATGCAACAAATACAAAATTGACAATTGTGTCCATAGGTCGAAAAAATATTTGCGAATAACGGTCAACTTGGTTTGACTTTTGACCAACATACAGTTATAGTAAATCCTCATGTGGAGATGTCTTAATCAGTTCTAACTTGTGGACTGAATCAAATGAAGATGCTAAAAACTATGCAAATGAGCATTTAGGGCTATTTTAGTAATTTCACCAAAACGACCAATCAACCTCAATCAAAAGTCAATTTCTACATTAAATATAAGTAATATCTATGGAAATAAAATAAATTAGAAGTTAGATAAATGCATTAAACATTAAAATATTGTTAGTATATGTTTGGAATTTATAAAATTCTTAAAGGGTAAAATGGTAATTTCACCAAGATTACTTTAAGTATAAATATCACTCATTTCTTGAAATTTCCATCATCTTCTTCACTTATATGGCCGGCCACCTTAAGAACTTCATGGTTAAAGCTTAAAAAGTTTAGGTTTAAGAGAGAGAAACTTGTAAAACCTTAGTGTGCACTCATCGGATCGAAAAACTCACTAAATGAGAGTTGTTCCTCTCATCAAACTCTACAACATACCTCTAAACCAACCATTGGAATGGCCATTTGAAGGGTGAAAAGCTCTCCTAAAGGTTCAGCCATTAAGGAGGTAAGAAAGAGAAAATTCTGCCTTTGCTTAATCTAATATATGTGATAGTTTTAGATGCAATAAGCTTGTGTATGGTGTTAGTTTGCAACAAAATCATGTGTAGGGAGTCTTTAGAGTTTTGGCCAACATGAATCCATAGTGTTATTATGCTTGATTTCATGCAAAAATGATGTAGAATTAGTGTAGAGAATGTGTAATATATGAATATGATCTTATAATGTTGAAATGAGAAGTTTGGCAAGTGATGGTACGTTCGGCCAAGAGAGAAAGTGTGGATTATCATGCACAATTTGATAGATCAATGGTTATAGAATATTATATAAATGAAAATAAGGTTGTTGGTGAAGTTAGAATTGAAAAAGAAAGTGTTTTGCTTGTAGTTGCAATTATAGGCACCGGTAGGAAGCAATCCGGTTTTGCTATTGTATTAGAAAATAAGATAGATCTTAAAGAGTTATATAATTTTATAACTAAAGTATTGAATTTTGACTATGTTTGAATACTATTCTGCAGCACCGAAGTAAGTGAGAGGTGTTGGAAGAGTAATCGAATATATGCTCGCTTGTGCTTTCGCTACTGTTTTGACCATACTAAACTGCATTTTGATTTGGATTGGTAAGGGACATATATAGAAGATGTGAGATCCGATTCTACTGTACTGTACATGTACGGACATGTAAATTTTAATTAATAAATAAATTATTTTTGTACATTTTTACAAAAATTAAATAAAAAGCTATGTGGGCACCACTTAGATTTTAGTGCCCAGACGATGATATGAATGAAAAAATATATTTTTGGGAGGTTGAATAATGATATTATGGTGATTTGGAAGTCAAAATATGCAAGTTTCATTTGAAAAGTATGAGAAACAAATTGGAAAATTACAAATACGTCCCGAAGGCATTTTTGTAAATTGTGCCCAAAATAAAATGATTTGGAATGAAGTAATAATATCATGATACTCTATATGAAAAGGAGAATAAAATAGTGTCATAAGACTTATCAAATCGGTAGTTTAATCGAAAAATTTCACTAGCGGTTTGCTAGGGGTAAAATCATAATTTCATGCAATCAATGAACCGCGCGTCGAAGAAACCACCATGATTCATCAAAATATGCCTAATAAGAATTTTTGGTGATGAAATGTAAATTTTTAGAGTTCAATTACATAGTTAGAAAATTTACAGAAGCTTAAGGACACTTTTGTCTAAAATCTTTATAACCAAAGGTAAAATGATTATTTAACATAGGAGAATGGTCAATATTTGACTACTATTGATGTAGATAAATTAAATTTAATTAAGAAAATAAATAAATAAAATTTAAATTCTGAAATTGAAACTTTATTAAACATTATTATGGCAAAAATGTAAAGGTTGAAAAATATTAAGGAGGAATTTTTAGCCTTTGACACTTGGCAAATTTTCATTGGATGAGACACAAATAAAGGGAGTTAAACTTAAGCTTATTTCTTCCCATCTCTGTCAACTTTCTCTGTTTGTTCATCGACTTAACTTTGCTGCACCATTTCTCTACATTTCTTCATGTTTTCTTCTCGTTTCTTCCATGTTTACCAACCAAGTTCATCATGTTTTATTACTAACCACCTAGCCTCATTTACTAAACCCATCTTCCATCCTAAAAACGTGAAAGACTCAAGCTAGAAAGATTGGATAGCAGAAAATCATGACTAGTTTGGAAAGGGTGGGCTGTTCGGCTAACATGGTAAGTGAGGTGTAATTGAGTTTTATGCTATTTTAGTTGATGACGTTAAGTGCTTAGAGTATAAACAATATAAGTTGAACTTAAATTTAGAACAAAATGAAGAAAATAATAGGGGAGGTGTTCGGCTGTGTGTGTGAATTTGTGGAAATTTATAATGCCTTTAATATATTTTGGATAGGAAATTAGTTGTAGAAGATGAATTGAGTTGGATTGGAATTTGGATTGAATTATAAAATGTGAAATCATGGAATTTGCTTGATGATTGTTCAAAACAGAGCAGTGGCGTGAAAGGAGGCTGCTGTCCACGAGTTGGGCTGTGTAAAAGTGATGAAATTGTTATGAATTAAAGATGTTTGTTGAAATTTCTAAGTGAAGTAAAATATGTTTCTAAATTGATTAGGAAAGGAATAAATGGAAAACCAAAAGGATGAGTCAAGAGGGAGTTCGGTCATGGCCATTTGGAAAGTTGTCAACAGTAGGGGAGTGCATACGGTCGGTTCAGTTTTTTCGGTTCGATTTTTGAGAAAAACCAAAAAAATCAAAGTACTATTAAAGAAAACTGAACGACCGAATTTATCTATCAAACCGAATCGACTGAACCAATTAAATTTCGGTCGGTTTGGTTGGTAAAATAAAGGTTGGTCAGTTTCTTAATCTATTCTTGTGCACTTTTTTACTTTTTAATTTTTCAATCAACTAACAAATAATAACCACAAAACTTTACACCAAAAAACATAATAATAGTAGTGAATTATTTAACAAATAAAACTTAACAACATTTTTTTATGCTAAGCAAAGATATTATTCAATAGATTAAGTCTGGGTACAAAACTGAAAAAACACCAAAGAAGGGGAATAGTAGAATAAAGGAAGCTGCACAATGAGCAAACGAGACCTCCAAAATAGGAAAGAACAAAATCAAAAGCCAAACAGAATATCTTAAAAAATAAGGAACCTGGAGGCACAATGCGATGAGGAGATTGGAGAGACAAAATGGGCACGATGAGGAGAGACAGAAAGGGGAGAAGGAGATGCGATGGATTAGAGAAAGAATAGGAGAAGGAGGCCCGATGAAGGAGAGACAGAAAAAGGAGAAGGAGACGCGATAGAGGAGAGAAAGAATAGGAGAAGCCAAAAAGGAGGCGGCGATGAAGGAGAGATAGAATGAGAGTAGTTGCAGACTAGGGAACAACGTCGGCGGGCAGCAGCGACAGTGTTTGGAGGGTGAGATTCGATTGATTTATTGATTTAGGGTTGGGAATGGGAAATTGGGAAAGGTATATCGTGAGAGGCTAGACTAGAAGAGGGTTGGGATTTGGGAATATGTGGTGTGATAACCATAAATTTTTCAATTTTTTGGAAATTAATATTAAAGAAAATAGATTAGTGAAAATAAATAAATAAAATTGTGAGAACGGGATATTGGTGAAAATCCCGAGAATTGAGAAAGGAACAGATGGTGGAAATCCGAGTGAAGGAAATTTAAATCTAAAAAATAAGGTTGGAATTATGGAAAATACAGAAGAAAGGAAATTTAATTTGGATAAATGGAAATCCAAATTAAATAAGAAAATAAGAAATGAATATGATATATATTTAAATAATTATATATTATATAAATATATTTTTATACAAATACATATGTACTTAAATGATATATAGTATATATTATTATACATTAGTATATGTATGAATATATACTATTTCATAAATTTAAATAGTACAAATGTATATTTTATGTATATATATACATATATAAGAAATGTAAATATTAATTTACATTAAAGTTTAAGAAAATATATATAAAGGTTATTTGATTAAAAATATATAAATATACATATATATACTACAAGATATATATTTTGTAATATACAATATATATATTTTATATATAATATATATTGTAATATATTATATATGAAATAATATATGTATAATATATAGTATATATTATATGAATAAAATATATTATATAGTATATAGTATATAGTATATTATATACTAAATATGGAAATAAGACAAAAAAACAAAAGAGGAAAGAAAACAGAAAACAGAAGGAAAGGAAAGATCCGGAGGAACCCGATCCTCCCAAAGGGGCCGACGGTGGCAAAGCTGCCACCGCCGACGAGGGAGAAAAGGAAAGGGTGAAATGGAGCCGGCAAAGAGAGAGGAGAAGCCGGTGACCCACAGAAGGAAAACAGAAACGGAGAAGGAAAATTCGGCGGAAGCCGAGAAAAGAGGAAAAATAGCAAAGTGGCAGTACTGGCGGAATTGGCCATCGCCACTGCCACTGAAGCTTCGCCGAAGGAAGAAGAAGAGGTAGGAGGCCATCGGTGAGGCGAAGAACGACGGAGGAAGGACTGCGAAGAGGCAGAAAGAGGCCGACCTAAACTGAGTCGATCCGTCGTCGTGCCGCCGATCCAGACCGAACGGAGGCCAGATCCGGCTCCGCTGTGGTGCCGGCCAGCTGTGGAGCTGCTGAACCGTCGGAGAACCGACTGCCGGAGAAAAACCGACGGTGAGGGGAGATGACCGGTTCAGCTAGGAAAAGAAAAAGGAAAAAGAGAAAGAAAAGAAAAGAAAAGAGAAAAAGAAAGAAGGAAGAAAAAGCAGAAAGAGAAAGAGAAAAGGAATTCCGAGAATTCGAAAATTACGGGAAATCCCGGGAAACTCAGAAAATCCGAGAAATTTAGTAAGAAATTCGAGAATTATTTTCGAGTAATTAATTTGAATAAATTATGGAAAAAAAATTCTAATTTTTAGAATTTAAATTCCAGAAAATTCCCTTGATGATCGAGCTGATGAAATCGAGCAAGGTGAACACGAGCGCGACGAACGAGGCGGTTGTCGACCCGAGACAGTTAAGGGAGACATGTGCCGCCTGTAAGGATATTCGGCCACATGTTTTAAATTATGCATTTAAATTTTATAAATGCAATTTACAATAATTGGTTGAAAACTGTGGTGATTTATCTGTTTGCAAATTATGGTGATTTACCGGTTCAAAATTATAAAACTATATTTTTCGTGCAGGAGGCTAGCCAAATCGATAGCCGTTATACTGCCGAAAAATTATCGAAAAATTACTGAAATTTACCGAAAATCATAATAAATGATTTGATTTCATGAGAGTCGATTTTCAGTCACGAAAATCGAGAAATCAATTATTTTTCATAAAACATGAATATATGGAAGTTTGAATTTAAAATATTCATGTTTTCGAGAATGGTGAAAATGGAATCACCAAAAATTCACCTTGTAGGTAATAATTCACGTGAAACGAGATAGAAAATGAAAAGGATCAAGGTGAATATTTTATAAATATTTCTTAAATATTCACTTGATTTTATATAAAACCTTTATGGTTTTAATTATGAAAATAATTAATTACATAAATTCCATAAAGGTTATGAATGATGGAAAAAAAACTATAATTTCGAGACTAAAGGTCTCTACACGTGTTTTTGGAAGAAAACATGGTTACGGGATTTATAATTTGGAAAAATAAAGATTTTATTTTTCCATAAATTATGAGATTATGTGAATTAAATTCCGATAATTTTCAAAACCATGTTTTGGATGCAAAGCACGAAAGAGCGTGCGTACATGTTTTACTATGGAAAAAGACAGTCACGAGATGTGTTTTCAGTGTGACTATTTTATAACTTTTTTCACCGTATGGAAAATATGATTTATACCTTTACGAAATATTTTGAAAATGTTTAATTTATTTTATAAATTTCATAAAGGTGATGATTTATACATGTGAGCCTTATGGATAATTGTGAAATGTTTTACACTATTGTGTTTAAAATCCATAAAGGCTATTCTACGATTTTATGCTGTTTTGAGACTTAGGCCCCAAGCTTCATGCATCACATATCCTGTTACTGTCACGTGAGTGATTGACCAGCTAGTCATCAGCGTCTCAGATTGTCACCTAGCAAGTGTACACCGAGTACATATTATAGATCATGGCCATAGATCTCATTACTGTTACTGTGTCCCTAGTGGACGAGATAACATGATTTGATTGTAGGGTGATGCCTAGTCTCACTTACTGTTTACTGAAAGGATTTACAGAATCCTATTTACTGTACTGTTTACTGATGAAAAATCGTACCAAAACACTGTTTACGGAACTGTACCGTATACTGAATGGTAGCCACTGATTACTGTTTTACTGGACTGAAAGCTACCATTTACTGTTTACTGAATTGCAAGCTACCGCATACTGTTTTTTGAATTGGTAGCTAATGTTTACTGTTACTGACTGAACCGTATCCAGATACTGTTTTACTGAATACTGAATATACTATTTTACTGAACAGTACGATACGGTTACTGATTTAAAAAGAGAAATAAATGTTTATTCTAAAAGAATAACATAAGAATTATTTCTAAGATAGAAATAATCGAAGAAGTAATTATCCAATGATTGGATATTTACAAATCATTGTACTGTCACGTGTTTTTTTATACTGAAGAGAAGAGAAGTAAACCACTATTTTTACTACTGAATTGTCACGTGTTTTAAAGTATACTGAAGTGAAAAGAAATAAGTGGTTTACTCCGTGGAAAAATGAAAATTATATCGTTTTGGGAACAATGAATATAGTACTCTCTATAGTTGCTTTTAGGTTTTGGAACAAGTCAGGTATTTTAAAATACCTGCCTTACTCTATCTGAATCCCTAGCCGACTGTAGTATCCTTCCTACATGTGAGCCTAAAGCCTCTAGGAAGATTTAAAGAAAGTGAAAAAATTATTTTCAACATATAAATAGCTGAATATCAACTGTGACATATAACTCTCTTATTGAGCCGTGGTTTGCTCACTCCCCAATTTTAACATTTCAGGTTTTGATGATTGTGAGATCCGATATTTGTGGATCACGGCTGCACATGACGGACAATGTGACAAACCGACTGATGTATGAGGTACGATCATTTATTTTTTGTATTTAGACATGTATACAGTACTACTTGTTTATTTAGTAAGATAGGGCATGTATGTAATATAAACAATATTTTATGAAATTGTTTAACATAAGAAATCAAGTGAAGTATCACAGACAGCCCAACCGGATAAATTATGCAAATTAAGATGAAAAGTGTGGTAACAGATTGTTACAGATTTAATGGTATCAGAGCATGGTTGGCCTGATTTCTGTGGATACTTTTGGAAGGAAAAGTGTTAAACATCCCCAGTAGTACTATGTAGTCTGAATACATAAAGAAAATAAATGATTATCAATTTAGTTAATTGATTTAAAGGGAGTGAGAATTGAAAATTTAGAATGTTAAAGAGAAAAATAGGCTCAGAAATTACAGAAAAATTGGTGATTCTTATAATCTAAATGAAGGCCTGTTCGGTAAGGAACCGAAAGGACTCGGTGAGGGCTCCACTAGTACTTTCCAGTCTGGATCGAACTAAGATCTGAGAATGATGATATAAACGGAGGGGAATGAAATTCATCATTAAACAAACTTTAAGATCACCGATTGAGGGTAATTTGAAGAGAGAGAAAATTTTAACCAAAAATGACCAAAATACCCCTACCTTCAAAATTTTACAGGGAGTTAAAATAAACCAACAGTGGTTGGAATTGACTGATTTGACAGAGAAATTGATGATGTAAAGCTGAATTATAAGTAGAATAATCCAATTATGGATTTTAGTGGACTTCTCTATTGAAACCGAACAAAATCTAAAATTGCGGATATAAGTATGAGAAAGGATAATATCAGCACATGGATAATGAGATCATTGATTCCAATGTATACTTAGGAGAAAGAAATAAATGTCAAAATGACGAAAATGCCCCTATGTTGGGTGAAGTCTGAATTGTGATGAAAACAAGACGATCTTGAATCCATTGATAGTAATGGAGTTATTAATGGCATAGAGGATGTCATATGAATATAACGATCCTAAGTACTGATTTCCACTTACACTTAGATTATGGACGCGAATGGTGAGTGACCTAGTGAACGGGCTAGGCGTCACGATAAAACCTTAAGAGGTGACCCATTGAACGCGCAGGGCATTCTCAAAAGGGACAGTACACATGTGTAAAGGTGGTTGACGGATGGGCCGAGGCCTTATATGATGCGATCCGATAAGAGTGTAGTGGAATGTTGCAAGATGATTGGCCCGGTTATTGATTGTAAGGGCCTGAATTACGAGTGTATCAACTCGGATAATTATTACAAGATCGTGGATATTATGAAAGTGAAATGAATAGAGAAATTGATTGAGAAAGTAGATAGTACAAAAATTGATGAAATCCATAGCAGTACGGTTGATTGAGGTTCTATACATTTATACTGTTTTGAGGTATTAAATGAATATTTAATTATAGAATCGGAGCATTTGAGATATGCCTTCCAAATTGATGTACTGTATGGAATACTATGAATTGAATAGTAGGCATAAGAATAGTAAAGTGATAAACAGAAGAAGATGACAGCTAACCTAAGTTCTTCAAGACCCTTGAGACAGAACTGTGATGGGCGACCCATAGTGGATCATGTGTTCTAAGATGCGGGCGAACTATGTGATCGCCGACTCACTTGTAAGGGTAAACCTAGGGCGAAAGAATTGCCTAGGGGATGCTCGCCGACAGCCGATACGAACGGGCGGGACTCTTACAATTATTTTAATGGTAACACGAGTGAAAGGAACTAGGTATGTAAGGGTGCCAAGGTTCGAACCTCGTATATAACATGCTCAAGGGAATTAAACCTGAGTTCATTAAATGGAAATGATTTTAAAGTGAATAACTGTAATGAATTGGCTAGCTGTAGAATGTGTTGATAATTTTTATACTCGATACAGCATTTCTAATTACTTTGAATAATATGCTGTAAAGTACGAGTAGATAATGAAATCAAGGTAGAGTATCAGTCGAAATGAATTGAATAGTAAATACCTCTGCCTTGAGAATACACAGTGAGAATGACAGGACATGAAGATGAAATGTCCGTAATGACAAAGAGATGTGTGATTAAAGTAAATATCGAATGTGATTCCCGATAAATTTTCAGAGTTATATAGATTGGAGAAATCGAGCTAACAATGACTCGATTGGTTATAAGAAATCTACTTATAAGATTATATCGGAAATATAGAAAGAATCTGAAAAGATTAAGAAAATAACTCTGAAAAATGTGTGAATAATGAAATTTACTTGTAAAGAAGTGATTGATGGAAATACAGATAACATAAATTGATGATAATGAAGTTGTCTGTATAAGGGTAAATGTGAGAAACACATATGATATTGAGACGTAGATGAATTAAAAAGGATGTATTAATTTCCTATCATTAATAAAGTTCTTGTGAAGAACAAGTATTCATCTATATGAAAATAGACGCTTTATTGATCTAATCAGAGATACATGAGGAGTTATAAGACCAGCCTTGGTATAAAGCGTCCTTAGATAAAAGATTGGAGATTGATGTCCATAAGATGATGATTAGAACTCGGAGTGAATTTTACAAGTTCCTATTGAGGTTACAAGGTTAATGAGTTGCCTTGTGAAGTATATAAACCTAAGGAATGAGGCATCCATACATAAGTAAATGGATGAAATATTGATAGAGTCTAAAGTATAAATGGAACATGAGCAGCATTGTGGTATGCTCCCAAACTCTAAAAGACTATAAATTTATGCTAAGATTGGCAAATAAGAGGCTTGGCTAGATAGTGTCTCTTTCTGAGATAAATAATCTCGAAATGACAGAATGACAGTGAATCTGTCTATAATAAAGATAATGATCGAGATACGAAAATAATGAGTCTAGCTAGATACTAATGCCAATATATAAAAGAATTATGGGACTAGCTGCTCTACTAACAAGACATAATTAAAGAAACTCAAGTCGGTAAACGGATAAGTGTAAAGAAAAGATGGCATAAAAGATGTTAAAAGATCTTAGCAGTATAGTACCATACCAATTGAGAAAACCGACTAAAAGGATGAGAGTAAAAATATGAAAAGATGAAAGTGGAAATATGAGAACGAAAATGAAAGTGGAATAAGGAAATAAGTTGCATGATGAGAAGAGAACACCAATATGAAACAGTTCCTGAAGGTAAGATTGAAAGTGATTTCATAATGGTTATCACATGACTGTGACCAGATGTAAAATCAAGCCAAAACTTGACAAGTGGAATTAATGGTACTCAAGGGAGTAAAATGAATGACATGTGTTATTTTACTGCCAGTATATAAATGGAACAAAAATGATATATACACATATCCACAACGTGAGAGTAGTGGAATTGTGTAGATAAAGTGGTGATAAAAGTGATTATTAGTAAAGTCTGTAAGTGAGAGGCAGCCTTGGTAAAATGAATGTGAACATGAATATTGTGGACAATAAAGAGTCCAAAGGAGATACGATGATATGAAAGTGATTAAAGACTGATGATCTAAATAGAATCACTTTCCATTATCAGAATCCTAGATTCTCTAGTGCCATAGTCAAAATATAAGTGTGAAACGGTGTGAATGTGTATGTACAGTTCCAGTGAGCATTATTACATGTGATGGGAGTCTCTAAGTTGACATATGCTTAATGAGAAATAGCAAAAGGCTTTGGGATCCCAAGTGTATTGACAGCATTGCTCCGTACTGATGTAAATATCTTAGCGTAATGTTGAAACACTTGAAAATACATTAAAAGAGCATATGCATGTGACATGAAAGCTACTGGGACAATTACATACAACTGCTTAACTTGAGTACATGATAGTACCAAACTATATTGACTTGGCACTAAGTGAGAAGAATGGATGATGAACAGCATAGATCAGCTATGATATGAAAAATACTGTGTATGGACTCTTATGTGAAAAGAGTGGAAATGAATAACTCCCGATTTGAGAAATAAACTTACGAGATTATAGAAATATATGATGAAAGACAGCATGTAGTGGTCTAAAATACTGTTGATGTTGAAAGTGTACTGGCAATATTACTTGGAGGATGACCTAGAGGTCAGAAGTCGTAAGTATACGGCATACACCACCTTTGGACTTAACTTAAATTTGGAGGACCGAATTTCTTAAGGTGGGGAGAATGTGATAACCGTAAATTTTCCAATTTTTGGAAATTAATATTAAAGAAAATAGATTAGTGGAAATAAATAAATAAAATTGTGAGAACATGATATTGGTGAAAATCCCGAGAATTGAGAAAGGAACAGATGGTGGAAATCCAAGTGAAGGAAATTTAAATCGGAAAAAATAAGGTTGGAATTATGGAAAATATAGAAGAAAGGAAATTTAATTTGGATAAATGGAAATCCAAATTAAATAAAAAAATAAGAAATGAATATGATATATATTTTTATAATTATATATTATATAAATATATTTTTATACAAATACATATGTACTTAAATGATATATAGTATTTATTATTATACATTCGTATATATATGAATATATACTATTTCATAAATTTAAATAGTACATATGTATATTTTATGTATATATATATATACATATATAAAAAATGTAAATATTAATTTACATTAAAGTTTAAGAAAATATATATAAAGGTTATTTAATTAAAAATATATAAATATACATATATATACTACTAGATATATATTTTGTAATATACAATATATATATTTTATATATAATATAGTAATATATATTGTACTATATTATATATGAAATAATATATGTATAATATATAGTATATATTATATGTATAAAATATATTATATAGTATATAGTATATTATATATTAAATATGGAAATAGGACAAAAAAACAAAAGAGGAAAGAAAATAGAAAATAGAAGGAAAGGAAAGATCGGGAGGAACCCGATCCTCCCAGAGGGGCCGACGGCGGCGAAGCTGCCACCGCTAGCGAGGGAGAAAAGGAAAGGGTGAAACGGCACCAGCAGAGAGAGAGGAGAAGCCGGTGACCGACGGAAGGAAAACAGAAACCAAGAAGGAAAATCCGATGGAAGCCGAGAAAAGAGGAAAAAT
The DNA here is from genome assembly GCA_032173925.1 of Heritiera fomes. NCBI lineage: Eukaryota > Viridiplantae > Streptophyta > Magnoliopsida > Malvales > Malvaceae > Heritiera > Heritiera fomes. Next base: position 31,023,482 of record JAPDPM010000002.1, on the reverse strand, counting down.
AGGAAAGTGGTGGTACCGGCAGAATTGGCCATTGCCACTGCCATCGAAGCTTCGTCGGAGGAAGAGGAAGAGGTAGGAGGCCATCGGTGAGGCGGAGAACGGCGGAGGAGGGACGACGAAGAGGCAGAAAGAGGCTTACCTAAACCGAGTCGATCCGTCGCCGTGCCGTCGATCCAGACCGAACGGAAGCTATATCCTGCTCCGCCGTGGTACCAGCCAGCTGTGGAGCTGCTGAATCGTCGGAGAACTGGCAGTGAGGGGAGGTGACCGGTTCGGCTGGGAAAAGAAAAAGGAAAATGAAAAAGAAAAGAAAAGAAAAGAGAAAAAGAAAGAAGAAAGAAAAAGAGAAAAGGAATTCCAGGAATTCGAAAAATTCTCGAAATTCGAAAATTACAGGAAATCCCAGGAAACTTAGAAAATTCGAGAAATTCGATAAGAAATTCGGGAATTATTTTCGAGTAATTAATTTGAATAAATTATGGAAAAAAATTTCTAATTTTTTGGAATTTAAATTCCAGAAAATTCCCTCGATGACCGAGCCGATGAAATCGAGCGAGGTGAACATGAGCGCGACGAACGAGGCGATCGTCGACCCGAAACAGGTAAGGGAGACATGTGCCGCCTGTAAGGATATTCGGCCACATGTTTTAAATTATGCATTTAAATTTTATAAATGCAATTTACAATGATTGGTCGAAAACTGGGGTGATTTATCTGTTTGCAAATTGTGGTGATTTACTGGTTGAAAATTATAAAACTGTATTTTCCATGTATGAGGCTAGCTAAATCGGTAGCCGTTATACTGCCGAAAAATTATCGAAAAATTACTGAAATTTACCGAAAATCACCGAAAATCATAATAAATGATTTGATTTCACAAGAGTCGATTTTCAGTCACGAAAGTCGAGAAATCAATTATTTTTCATAAAACATGAATATATGAAAGTTTGAATTTAAAATATTCATATTTTCGAGAATGGTGAAAATGGAATCATCGAAAATTCACCTTGTAGGTGATAATTCACGTGAAACAAGATAGAAAATGAAAAAGACCGAAGTGAATATTTTATAAATATTTCTTAAATTTTCACTTGATTTTATATAAAACCTTTATGGTTTTAATTATGAAAACAATTAATTACATAAATTCCATAAAGGTTAAGAATGATGGAAAAAAAAACTATGATTTCGAGACTAGAGGTCTCTACACGTGTTTTTAGAAGAAAACATGGTTACGAGATTTATAATTTGGAAAAATAAATATTTTATTTTTTCATAAATTATGAGATTATGTGAATTAGATTCCGATAATTTTCAAAACCATGTTTTGGATACAAAGCACGGAAAAACGTGCGTACCTGTTTTACGGTGAAAAAAGACACAGTCACGAGATGTGTTTTCAGTGTGACTATTTTATAACTGTTTTCACCATATGGAAAACATGATTTATACCTTTATGAAGTATTTTGAAAATGTTTAATTTATTTTATAAATTTTATAAAGGTGATGATTTATACATGTGAGCCTTATGGATAATTGTGAAATGTTTTACACTACTGTGTTTAAAATCCATAAAGGCTATGGTATGATTTTATACTATTTTGAGACTTAGGCCCCGAGCTTCATGCATCACATATACTGTTACTGTCACGTGGCTGATTGACCAGCTAGTCATCAGCGTCCCGGATTGTCACCTAGCAAGTGTACATCGAGGACATATTATAAATCATGGCCATAGATCTCATTATTGTTACTGTGTCCCTAATGGACGAGATAGCATGATTTGATTGTAGGGTGATGCCTAGTCTCACTTACTGTTTACTTTTTACTGAACGGATTTACGGAATCCTATTTACTATACTGTTTACTAATGAAAAATCGTACCAAAACACTGTTTATGGAACTGTACTGTATACTGAATGGTAGCCACTGATTATTGTTTTACTGGATTGAAAGCTACCATTTACTGTTTACTGAATTGAAAGCTACCATATACTGTTTTCTGAATTGGTAGCTAATGTTTACTGTTACTGACTGAACAGTATCGAGATACTATTTTACTGAATACTGAATATACTGTTTTACTGAACTGTACAATACAGTTACTGATTTAAAAAGAGAAATAAATGTTTATTCTAAAGAATAACATAAGAATTATTTCTAAGATAGAAATAATCGAAGAAGTAATTATCCAATGATTGGATATTTACAAATCACTATACTGTCACGTGTTTCTACTGTACTGAAGAGAAGAGAAGTAAACCACTGTTTTTACTACTGAACTGTCACGTGTTTTAAAGTATACTGAAGTGAAAAGAAATAAGTGGTTTACTCCGTGGAAAAACAAAAATTATGTCATTTTGAGAACAATGAATATAGTACTCTCTGCAGTTGCTTCTAGGTTCCGGAACAAGTCAAGTATTTTAAAAGACCTGCCTTACTCTATCTGGATCCCTAGCCGACTGTAGTATCCTTCCTACATGTGAGCCTAGAGCCTCTAGGAAGATTTAAAGAAAGTGAAAAAATTATTTTCAACATATAGATAGCTGAATATCAACTGTGACATATAACTCTCTTACTGAGCCGTGGTTTGCTCACTCCACAATTTTAACATTTCCGGTTTTGATGATTGTGAGATTCGATATTTGTGGATCACGGCTGCACATGACAGACAATGTGACAGACCGACTGATTTATGAGGTACGATCATTTATTTTTTGTATTTCGACATGTATGCAGTACTACTTGTTTATTAAGTAAGATATGGGATGTATGTAATATAAACAATATTTTATGAAATTGTTTAACATAAGAAATCAAGTGAAGTATCACAGACAGCCCAACCGGATAAATTGTGTAAATTAAGGTGAAAAGTGTGGTAACAGGTCGTTACATGTGGGAATATTATAAACGATACTAAAAAATACATAACTATTTTTTTCAGTGTATAATCAGTTTATTCGGTTACTTCGGTCTCCAAAATTTTAATCGAGAACCGACCGACGAAACCAAACAACCCAACGCTGTAATCGTCCTCACCGAGGAACCGATGGAGCCGAATTGAAATCACCGTTTTTCTTCTATTTAGGTTGGTTTAATTGGTTAAAACCGATTTATGCTCACCCCTAGTCAACAGTTCACAAAAGGTGACCCAGAAAAAGAAAAGAAGACAACAAAAGAAAAAGAAAAAGAAAGGAAAATAGAAAAGAAAAGAAAAGAAAAATAATAAAGAAAAGTTATGTGACCAAATGGCCATTAGAGTAAGAAAAGAAATAAATATCAGTGAACATTGAGGTAAATTTTATAAATAGCTATCAATTGAAAAATAAATATAATAATGACTAAAATCAATTATGGAATGGAAATTGAGAAATAATATGTAAGAAGTTTAGTTAAAACATGAATTATGGTGGATCATGTTAAATTCTCAAAATTAATCGTTAAAACAAAGTAACAAAGTGGTGGCAAGAGTAAGTAGAAGATTAGATTTATGAAAAGAGAAATTATGAAATGAATCGAATTTGGGACCAATTGAAGTACTTGGTTAATCAAATTTTCTGTGTAATGTTGAATATTAAGAAGTAAGAGATAATAAGGTAAAATTCATGGATGACCATTCAGCCAAGGCTATTTGGAGGTGATATCAAGTTATATTTTATGATTTTAATGTTTCAAAATAATATAGAAATTAAGAGAAGATCAATAGTGCATTCGGATATGAAATTGGAGTTAAATCAGTGAGTTGTGTTTTACTACCAATGTAAATTTCACTGATTAGACATAAGTAGTGTACATTGTGGCTGCATTTAGTGATGAACGATGGTTCAAAAATTAGAGAATAATTAATGGAAATTATTGGTGAAATTATTTTGCAACCTGAATAATCGGATTTCGTGTGATGACACCGGGAAATTCGACACCATGAGATAGGTAAGAGATGCGTATGTGAATTTGTAGGGATATCCAATTGCATGCTCTGCTTGCTGTGAATTTTATAAGATTTATTGGATATTGATTTGCTTCCAAATGCTATGAAATTGTGGTTTTCGAGCTGTTGAGACTATCGTTAGAAGTGTAGGGAGGCTAGGACTTTGACAGCTGTTATGCTACCATAATTTATTGAAAATATTTCTAAAAATATTTGAAAATATTTTAGCGCATTATTGGTACTTATCCTAGCCTCAAAATGATAAATTAATTTTTTTATAAATGGTGAATTTACCGAAAATTACTTATTAAATATTCATGATACCCATTTCGGTAAAGGTTAAACTACCAAAAATTCATGCCCCGTGTTTTATAGTGAAACGTGTGATTGGTGAAGTGAAATAGTAAATAGTGAATATTTTATAAACAATTTTTTAGTATAATATTCACTCTATTACTATAATTTTTCTTTATGAATTAAATAAACTTTATCACGTGTAATGATTTCCATAGAGGCTTTATCACCGTGTAAATATGGTTTTGAGGCTAAAATGTCTCTGCATGTGTTTTATGGTGAAAAATGTGTTGGTGCAATTACTATTTATTTTGGAAAATAAATATTTTTATTTTTCATAAAGTATGAAAATATTGGAATTGATTTCCAATAACTTTAAATTTCAAATTTTGAAAAAAAAGCACGCAAATACGTTTGGATGTGTTTTATGGTGAAAAGGAACAGTTACGAAATTTTACTATTACTGTGTGATTATTTTATAAACTGTTTTCACCGTACGAAATACTGTGATTTATACCTTTATGGATTTTCTGAGAGTATCATTGATTTTACTTAATTCCATAAAGGTGATGAGATTTCTTATATACTATTTTGAGACTGTTAGGCCTCATATCATGGTCTTGTGTTCATGTGTACCCTTTCATATGTTAAGCTGTTGACATTGAGCCATCTTCAGCATCCCGGTTGTCACCCGCTCGGTGTACGACCGAGGATACCTATAGACTATGGTCATAGATCTCATGTGTTTATTATATTATCCCTACAGGGATCTCAAGTGTACCCTATTATTCCCTACGGGACTTATAGCATGATATCATCTGAGTGTTGCTTGGTCTCCACTATTATTCCACGTGTTATTACTAATTTTGGTGATAATTATCGAAATATACTGTTTGTTGCAATGCTTTATCATTGGTTGGTGAAACATGTGAACAATGTATTTTATTGCTGCACGTGTTTAAAGTGATTGATTTCAATGGTAGAAATTAAAACAATTTCAAGTGTTGTTCACATGATTTAATAAATTTTTTTATTTAAACATGTGATATTTTATATGCAGTAAATATTTTAGTGAGTTTTATATTAAAATAAATTCTACTCCTTATAGTCGCTCTAGGTTTCTAGAACAAGACAAGTATTTCAAAATACCTTCCATACCTTGTCTGGATTTCTTGACCGACTATAGTATCCTTTTCTTTTAGTGTGCTCAGTATACCAATAGTAAACTAAAAGGTTTTACTACATATAGTCTTTGAGATATCAAAATTTGCATACAACTATCTTACTGAGCCGTGGTTTGCTCACTCCCTTACTTTTATCATCACAGATTTGATGTAGAGAATAGCTGAAGTACAAACCATGGATTAGCTGCGCTTTGAGTAGCTCGAAGTGTCATATAACGGATTCCCAAGGTATCATGTTTACATTTGTATATTCAGACCTGTTTATATAGTACTACTAGTTTTAAATGTATTTCAGGGGGATGTAAACTAACTTTTATAGTCGAAGAATGTCAAATTATAATAAATATATATTGTCTAATGCTTTTACTGTGGTAAATAAATAGTTTGTAAAGACATCACAGATAGCCCAACCGAATCACGTGTGTAAAATGTGTGAAAAAGTGTAAAATACTGTGTACTAGGATTGTGACAGAAGACGTAGGTGGATATCATGATTTCATATTTGAATGGTTTTGGTCTTATGAAAAAGTAAATGAAATTGATTGTTTATGGTTTTGATGAAAGCTTTATGTTTCCACTTGATTGAGGTTTTAAAGACAGATTTAAATTGTCTATGGTATTGATTGGATTGAAGTTTTAAGATTGAAACACTGCGACTACATTAAAATCAACTGGTTGTGGTTATTTAAATTGTGTTTGAATTGCAGGAGAGTTTTTAACTATAATATTGTTATGCTGTCAAAATTTGTAAACCGCTAGTTTTGAATGTACTTGATCGAAAAAATTAGTTTGCTATAGTATTTAAGTATAAAACCATAGTTATAAATTGCATTGCATGAATTTGCTAATGTTTAAAGGGATTTGATGAATTTTCAAGATACACATCAATTTGTAACTCCATTTTGGAAAGGATAAATAACAATTTTAATATTTTTCATGAAACTGGTAAGTTTTAGACTTATTATTATATGTAAATAAAATATTTTGAGCACTGTTTATAGCACTGAGAATATTTTATACTGTAGGTGCTTTTATTGAATGTTATTGCTTTGAACGCAATGATTTTAAAGATTTATGGACTGTCTAAAAATATGTTTTAATTGAATTGATTACTATAAAATGTTTTCAACTGTTTATAAGCTATTTTGAGACTATTTGCTCCCCACATTACCTTTGCGGTAATCATGCCGTTTGGCTTTGGTTTTAGCTTTGATTCTGAATGCTGTTTGACCTTGACCCTGTCATTAGCATCTGCACTTGTCACTTGTTCAGTGTACACTATGGGTCCTTCTATGACTATGGCCATATGTCTTATGATTTATTCCCTAAGTTGGAATTTTGCATGATTTTACTCGGGATGGGATGTTGCTTGGTCTCCATTCTGAAATACTATACAGATTATGACATTAAAGTTGATATAGGTTTTGGATATTGAATATGAATTATGGAAATGTATTTGAAAATGTACTGATATTGAATTTGATACTAGTTTGATATTGAATTTGAATTATTGGAAACGTATTTTAAATGTACCAATATTGAATTTGAAATTGTATCGATTGAATTGCTAATGATTTTGAAGTGTAGAATCATTAACTTTGAAAATGAAATGTCACCAAACTGCATACATTGACTTTGACATAAGTTTGGGATTTTGAGAATGTTTTGACATCGATATTGAACACATATGAATTGCTTCTTTGTGAACTTTTTATATGACCCTATAGTAGAACCTAAGGACTGGGATATGTGAGGTGCTTTAAAGCATTCTTCCGTACTCTGCCCAGTATCCCTAATAGATAATTGAAATCATTCCCTCCGATGTCGCCAATTATTGTCACATATTCGAGTTTTCATTAAATGAAATATTATCTTTGATTTTGTAATTGTCATATAAAGAAACATATGTAGGATGCATGCATATAGTTTGCATGATATCTTCTCTTTTATATATGTTTCTTACTAGGCGTAAAGCTCACCCTTTTTTTTACTATCATAGATTATCTAAAGTAATTTACTACCAAATTAGGAGGACTTTTGGAGTATTCCCTCGAGATTGCTAGTTATACCTCGGAGGTATACTTATGTACAATTACTTTATGTATTTAGATAATATATGTACAGTACTATATCGTACTTTTACTTAGTACTCAAGATGTAAAATTATAAAGCATTGAATGTTAATTACAGTTGTGTTTGAATGGTATAAATTATACATAAATAGTTTATGTTTGATGAAATTGAGATCGAAAATAAGATGAATAAAATGGGACCTATATGATGTTGAATAATCGAGTAAGCTAAGTAAGTTTAAGCTTAAATTGGCAATTGTGACACTACACACAACTTTACTCATTGAAATGAAAGGAAAAAGTTAGTATGCATTTTAATGAATTTAGGCATGACAAATACAAATTTGCATAACTCATTTTCTAAGTTCTAAATGAGTCAACAAAAATTAGATCACATGTTTGAGACCTAAAAAGCCTTTTTTGACAAAGATGGGTTAAGTTATAATGCAAAACAAAAAGAAACTCATCTTAAAAATTTTCTAGTGAGCAAAAATTCTATGCATGATTCATCTCTCACATGCTCACTATGCAATAGAATACAACACTCATCACAAGCATGAACATAAAGAAAAACCACATTAGAGGAAGAGTAGTTAGAAAAATGTGGACTCCAAAGCATGCTATAAATGATAATGAATTGAATGTGAAATGGATCCCTAAAAGATCAAAAATTATTTGCACTAACCTTCATGAACCCAAGAAAGCTTGGGTACTAAAGCATACTTGAAGTTGTTTTGTGTTAGAAGTGTTAAAGCATGGAGTTACAAAAAAACATTGAAGTTTGAATGCTCTACACACCTCTATGGAGTTTACTTGTCCCAATGAGGAAGATAAAAAGCTTGAGGATCTATCTTTGGTAAGGTCACTACAATTATTCAAAGGATGGCTCAAGGTAGACTTAATGAATCATGGCAAAGCACTCTCAAGCAAAGGAGTCTTGTAAGCTTAATTTCTATTTCCTTAAAACTTTTATTTGCTTAAATTATTTGTGCCTTGATGAGATATTTTGTTGATGACCATTGATGCATTTTTGAAAAGCATGTAAAATGATTTTAAAATGATTTTGCTTTTTATTGGATTGTTATGATTTGAGCAAGTATGAGATGTGTTGATAATATATTTACTTGCTCAAAAACTGTCAAATATGTCATACATGAAAAATGCCATTTCATGAACTTTAATGAGAAATATGCATATTAGAAATTATAGCATGATGTTCACAAATATTGTGATTTGATGATATATGTGCTTAAAATCTATGTGAATATGTTTGTTATGGCATATTTGTGGCTTTAAACATATTGGTTTTGCCAAAATATGCATAACTCTTAAAATGACTTTTCACGCAACCAAAAATGTATTTATTGGTAAAAATCATTCCAAATTGCAAAATCTGTTGTCAAACAGTTTTTCATCAATGATTTTCATTCATTTAAGTCCAAAATCACGTTATACAAGTGTTCAAACTTTTGTTTGGACTTAAACACTTGAAAATGGAGTTTTGGCACCTCTTAAGTTGATTTTTAGGCCAAAATCTGCAGTATTTGAACAAAGGATAGATCATACATACTTTAGGATCGATCCCTTCATCTAAAATACAACAATTCTAAATTCTGAGTTTGAGGGATCGATCCCCCACATGTGGGGATCGATCCCTCCTTTAGGCAATATGTTTATTTCTGGCGTTTAAAGCTAAATTTGAAAAGGATTTTTCATTTTCTTGATATTTTCTTTCTTTTGAATTTAAAATCCATTATTGTAACTTATTCTTGATGATGTTTTAACATGTAAAATCATCTTATATTGGTATCATGTTTCATTGTCAACATTGAGTATCATTTTTGATTGAACTTAAAGTGCAAAATCACTTTTCTTATTGATAGCTCTCATGAAATGCATGAATCTTGAAATATCTTTCCAATGAGTGCTTAAACATAATTTTGAGATTGTATCAATGATTTGTGTATATATTTGAGAATTTGATGAACTTGTGCTTGATAGATATGTTCAATCCTTTGGTTCATCCTAAGGCAAGCATGCTTATAAGATTATATCTCTTTGCTTGACTCATGTATTCCACATTAGTCTTCATGTTATGTATGTTGTGACATCCCAATTTCTAAAATTGGAACTAACTTTTTCTTTTTTGATACAATTAGTTGGGCTGTCTGTTATGTCCTTTTTTCAATTTCATTACTACTTAATTAAGCTCTCATTTTTCATGTCTACTCAGTTCCATAACAATCGATAAAAATTTAATGTCATTATCTGTGTTCGATCATTTAATTCAAGTATAAGCCATGAAACAACCTCCAAACTGTATCTATATAAATAGAAAATACTTCTTTTGCCATGTACAGATAACTACCTTTAACTTATAGACCATAATTGACATCCATTATAGTTTAGTTTAGTTAACTATTATACGTATAAAAATGGTACTATGCATATAGTTTGAACATATAAAAGTAAAAACAACATACCTCTACAGCAACCAAACAACTGCCTAAGAAATACTGTCAAAATCCAATGGTCTCTCTCCTAATAGATAAGGCAGTAATCATTGTAAATAATTTAGAAAAGAGAAACAAGGGGGTGAGATTACGCTCAGTAAGAAATACATATAAAAGAATTGATATTAAGCACAACTATATGTGTGTATCTAAAACATGCTCTTACACTAACAGTCACTATCGATGACAGTGTTTGGGGAGCTTTATTGCAAAGGATACTATAATCGATTAGGGTTCTAGGCTGAGTACAAAAGGATGCTTTGAAACACCCCACTTGTCCCAGTCCCTAGGTTTGATTATAGGGAGTTTACAAGAATTTCTCGAAGAAGGAATTCATGCATATAAAATCAGTGTCAAATCGATTCAATACCTCGATAACATTACCATACAGTAAAACAATCATATCAGAACATAAACTAGTTCAGTAAAACAGTCGATAAGTAGTTCAGTAAAACAGTTCAATAGATAGTTCAATAATACAATTTAGTATGACTGTTTAGTAAAACATTCAGTAAACAGTTCTATAGATAGTTTAGTAAACCATTCAATAAACATTATAGTGGAGATAAGGCAACACCTAATAGAATCATGCGGTTTCAGTATCCTAAGGGAGTAATAGTAAGACATATGACTATAGTTAATAAAGTCCATAGAATGCACTGATCAGGTGACAATTGTGGGTGTTGGTGACATAATCAAGGTCAAACAGCAAACAGTAAAGTTCAAATAGTACGGCACAACTACCCAAAGGTAGCATATGGGGAGCCAACAGTTTCAAAACAATCCATGAAACAGTCGAAAACATTTTATAGAAGTCAATTCAGTCAAACATATCTTCAAATAGTCCATAAGTAACTAAAACAAGTGACAGTTTCATTTAAAACATTAAAGTTAAGTAAAGACACTTACAGTATAAAAATTGTCTCAGTACAATAAATAGTGTTCATAATATTTTATCTATGTATAAAAATAATTCTAAAACTTATCAATTTCATGGGAAGCATTAAAATCATTAAAAATCCTTTCCAAAACAGAGTTACAAATACGTGCACACTTATATACCAAAAAGATCGAACCTAACTACTCATTCGTTTCATTCGTCCTAACCTACACTGACAATTTCTTATTAGCAAATTACAATTTCTCAATCGTTTTATGAAATTTTGACAGCATAATGATACTATCCATCCTAACCCTCCTACACTTTTAACACAGTTCAATAGCCACAATCTAGTCCATCAATACCAATTCAGTCACAATAACAAATCACACAGTTCAGTCAATCAATTTCAATTCAGTCTTATTTTTTACTTAGGAAATTCAATCAGTCATTCCCAATGTAGTCACAGTATCCCTACGCCTTCTATATACATCCCTTACCCTAATAATGGCACAATTCAATTCAATAGCACCAGAACTAATAAGCAAGCATATATTTGCCTATCCTTCCTTACACTCCTCACTTCCAGGCTACAAAACAGTATTCAAACATAGTCAAACTTCAATATTGTAGTTATAATAATTATATTACACTTTTAGATCTATCATATTTTCTAATACAATGACAAAACTGATCTATTTCATACCGGTACCTATAACTGCAACTACAGTAAAAATGCTTCCTTTTTCAATTCTCACTTCATTGACAGACTTATATTCATCAATACAACATTCTATAACCAAATTGGTATAAAGCCATGCATGGTGACACTAAGTTCCATGCTTGGCCAAAAATACATGCACACACCACACTTAACATTTAAACATTCTAAGGCCAAAATCATGCATATCATTTTCTCCACATCATTCCTACACCATTTTTGCATGAAACAACAAGACATACTAACATAAACCCTCTTGGTCGAAACCCTAAAAGCATCATACAATCTGTTTTGATCAATTCTAATACCATACATATGTTTAAACAGCAAGGAACAATCACAAATAACCATTAAAACTTAAAACTGAAAACTCTTTCTCGCACCTCTTCAAATGGCCGAAACTTCAAGGCTTCCAAACACCTCTCAAATGGCCACTACAAGGCTTGATATGGAGATATGTTGTAGAGGGGATTGAGATGCGCAAGTTTGCTCAAGGAGGAAATCGGTTTTTCTTGCACCTCTTCAAATGGCCGAAACTTCAAGGCTTCCAAACACCTCTCAAATGGCCACTACAAGGCTTGATATGGAGATATGTTGTAGAAGGGATTGAGATGCGCAAGTTTGCTTAAGGAGGAAATCGGTTTTGATGGTGTTTTCCTAGGGCTTCTCTTGGTTTCTCTCTTCAACAATTAGTCACAAAATTGAGAGAAAATGGTGAGATGGTGGCCAGCCAAGGTGATGAAGATGACCAAAATATCTTTAATTATTTATTTATTTAGTTAAATATCATTTAAGGCCAAATGACTAAGCTGTCTTTTTATAATTTCAATAATGCCTAACATATCTTAAGCTATTTAATAATTATTTAAACATTTAATTTAATTCCATAAATATTTTATTTTAACATATATTTCATATATACATTATGAGAAAGTCAAAATTTTGACTTTTGACATGGTTTGGTTGGCCTCACTTGTAAAATTACCAATGTAGCCCTAAACGTAGGTTTTTTTGGCTCATTCGCATTGTTTTTGGCATTTTCGTGTGATTCAATCTACTGGTTGGAATTGAGTGAGACATCTTCACATGAGGGTTCAACTATAAATGTTTGTTGGTCAAAAGTCAAACCAAGTTGACCATTATTTAGAAATATTTTTTCGGTCTACGGACACAACCATCATTTTTGAATTTATTGCACACCTTCAAAGACATGCACAAACTGATAAATTTTGAGATGCAGATTCTTACCATCTCAGTGTTTCACTCTAAATATTGATACTATTAAGTTTCATCTCAATCTAGACAGTAAAAGTCTTAGTGGAGCCCACATTCTAAATCTCCTTTTATACCTACAAAGCATAAGGCATATGGTGGTTATGAGAATTCTCATCTTTCTTACTTCAATAATAGTTTAATAGGATGGGAAGAAAGAGTGAATCCCACATATGCATTTATTGGAATATGAGTAATTAAGATCAAAATATATGCTTTAATGATAAGATGATCAAACTTGACCTTAATGTTTGAATTTGAATATGACTTAGGTAAATATAATATTAAAGATACTTAAAACATTACTTTGTGTAACGGTCTGAGTGTACAATTTTACACCATATTTACTTATATTTCACACACTTTTACCAATTGGGCTGTCCGTGATGCTTACAGTATAATAATTACCGTACTAAATAGTACTTTCGTTTACAGTGTAATTTCCCGAAACATGAATATTTCATTATTTCGTATCAAAGTTACATTCCTTGTATTATATTCCTAATTAAAGTAGTACTGTACAAATTTTCTGAATATATAAAAGAAAATAATATACCTCCGATGTCTAAAGTCTGCTATCTCGGGTAACCGAACTAGCAGCCGATAACTTCGGATAGTACGTCTCTTAATCCGAATCAATACCTATGGAGTGGAAAATGAAGGGGTGAGCGAACCACATGCTCAGTAAATGAGTTGCATGCTACTCGATATAATGAATCTATATGCTATAAAACGATAAATTTTAGAGTACTCATTATAAAAGGAAGGATACTATAGTCGGTCGGGAAATCCAGATGGAGTATGAAGGGTATTTTGAAATACCTGTCTTGTCCCGAAAACCCAAAGCGACTATAGGGAGTAATTCGTAATTTCTCCTTATAAAATAAATTAATACTCGATTTCCATCAAAATAAATGGAAGAAACCATTTATTTTCTTTCATATCAGTACAATTTAAAAACGCGTACCAGTATAATGGTAAATCAGTAGAATGCAGTAAACAATATTTCATAAACAATATTCAGTAAACAGTATTCAGTAACAGTTGGTTGAGACTAGGCATCACTCTAAATCATGTCATGCTATAAACGTTCCCGAAGGAACACAGTAACAGTAAACAGTTTAGATCTGTGGCCACAGTCTATGGGCGCCCTTGGTGTACACTTGTCAGGTGACACCGGGACTACTGATGACTTGGCGGGTCTATCAGCCACGTGAACAGTATAGTATAACAGTAAAGCATGAGTCTCGGGGCCTAAAGTTTCAAAATCGATATAATTCTCAAAAATACCTTTAAAGAAATATATATATATATATATATATATATATATATATGAATTAAATCATTTAAATAGATACAAAAATTCCAAAAAGGTATTTATTCTCATTTTCATATACTGTAAATCAGTCAATAAATATTCATGCTTAGGTGAGAAAACAAATAAACATTCAATTTTGAATCTTTAACATTATGTAAAACATAATTAATTTCTCAAATAAATAAGATTATAAAGCATGAATATTTAATTTTATACTTTCTCAAAATTTCCAATTTTTGGAAAATTAATGGAAATTACATTTAAGATTTCTCAATTAAATCATTTCATGAATCTAAAATATTTTATACTATTTTAGAATATTTTAGGAAAATTTCCGACAGCATAACAGCTGTGGATTCATAACCTCCTGCATACAAATTTCAGTTTATAATCCAGCTTTCCAAACACAGAATTTGCAGGGTTTATAAGAATTCATGCTTCTAATAATTCCACAAAATTTAGCTGAATAAAACATGCATTTCACTATATCCTTACAACTCACACACTCCCCCCTTACCAATCTTATGACGTCGAGCTTCCCGGCTACTTTTAACGAATTTCGTCGATTCGGGCTGCAAAATAATTTTACCAAAAATTATTAGTATTCTTCTTCTTATTTTTGAGCCACTAAAATTTATAAAATGCAGCCACTAACTTCATGTTATGAGCATAACCAGTATAAATTAATACTGGTGTTAAACTCAATTTGTTCATTCTAGCTTCTTTTTGGTTTTAATTTTACCATTTCTTCTCCTTTAATTTCTATGACTATTGTTGACCAAAATCCTTAATTTCAATGTCATGGCCGAACTCTTGATGGCCACTTTCATTGACTTTCCAACACTTTTCTTCTATTTTTTTTTTGTTTTCCATTTCATTATTTCCTTATCTACGTGAACCCCTTTTACCCTCTCCTTGCATGAAGCCTTAAATGCTTCTAATCTTTCATGCTAACCGTAACCTCTTTTTCTAGTCCAATTTTGCTTTTCAACTGTTTTCACTATTCCAAACTTCATCTTCCACGTTCAACCGAGACTTCATTCTTCCATTGTCAAAATTGGTTCTTTCACCATCCAAGTTTCCTAAGCTTTCCTTTCATTTTATCTAATTTTCTTTGACCATTTCACATCATCACGCTACATTTTCAGCTCAATTACCTTGTTTATTCTCATACATAAGAAGATCTCAATTTATTATCCTATCATGATCTAGCAAGATTTAATTAAAGATAAAGCTAAAATCATGTTTCTCATAATAAACACATAAGAATTCCTCATTTATTATCAAAGAACTATAAAAATCTTACCTTGATCGGCTAGCACTCCAAAACACAGAAACTTTTTGTTTTGTTTCCTTCTTCACGTCAGCCTCTCTTGGTTGTTTTCTTGATCTTTCATGATTCCTTAAGTAAGCTAAAAGTTGAAATGAAGGTGGAATAATCAAATATCCAGAGAGTAGAGTTTGCTAAATTTTTTTCTTGGCTGCTACAAGTGTGAAACCGAACACAAGCATCGAAGTTGAAACAACTTCTCATGAATCGGTAAAGGAGGTCGGTTGAACAATAAATTGGCTGAAGTAATAATCCAATTTGTTTTCTTTGTTCATGCTATCCAATCTCACTTCACCACCTAGTATCTTATCTATTTTCCCTTATGATTCCATATCTTGTTTGCATTAAAAACTGAAGACTTTGACAGCCAAAAAGGAACCGCTAGGAGAGTTGCTTGTGGCTGTTCCGTTTTTGACCAAGCTCTTCTTCTCTTTGAGTAAGCTTTAACCAACGAAATTTTTCTTATCTGGTAAGCATTTAATACTCCAGCTTTTAAGTCCTATTTCCCTCATATTTCTACTTTTAAATTCATATTTTCAGCAGCCTTTAAAAAGGCTGGAAAGAAACGTACCACAACAGCAAAATGGCGTGGACTTCTGCTTGACCGATCGGTTTGGTCTTATTTTCCTCTTCTTTTCCTTGCTTTATTTCAATCTACTTATTTTAATATATAATACCATTGAATGCTTTATCTTCAAATACCATTTTCCATCTATTTTACACTATAAAATTTATATTTTATCAGCCTTTAAATTGCTAAACAGAAAATGGTACAGGAGCAGCAACAAAGTGGCGTTCGAGTCCACTTTGCTGCATGATTTTTTTTTCTTTCTTTGCTTACTTTAACCAATCATATTGGCTCACATGTTAACATTAGTTACCTCTTTCTCTTATTATCAATTTAGCATTTTATTTTATAAACATGCGGTTACAATTTCAGCCAAATTTTTCCAGCTGAGTACGCACATGGCAAAAGAGGAAGTCCTCAATTTCGGCTGCACCTTTTCTTAACTTTCTTCACACTTCTCTTTTCAAAGCTTCATCCAATGAGCTCTTAGTCTTTATTTTATGTGTAAATTTGGATTTATTATACATTCTTTTATCCATGAAACAAATATCTTTCCTTTGAATTGTTTCCAGCCGAACACACTAAGTGTAACAAAATTGTGTTGGCGTGTTTCCTTCTTCCTTGGCTTTTCTTCATTTCCTTTGGTTGTTATTAAGCCAATAATTCCAATAATAAAATTCCACCATATGTCTACTTAATAACTCCCCTTCATCTAATATTATTTATCACATATATTTTTATTTTTCTAATTCTTTCTCTTCTCATTTTCTATGCTCTTTAATTCATCTTTTCATATTTGTTTCAACTTTATACACTATACTGAAATTCATGAATCCAAAAATTGCAAGTTGAGAGTGGAAATTCATTCAGTCTTCATTTAATTTCCACTAAATAATTTAATTTCACTATCAATAATTCACAAAGTATAGTGTACAGTGTAATAAAAACGGGTCTCACATTTCTCCACTCCTTAAGGAATTTGGTCCTCCAAATTTCACTCGGACTTGTCACTAAAAGAGCTCTGGATACTTCCCACGCATAAGGCTCTCCAACTCCCACGTAGCCTCTTCCTCAGTGTGATACTGCCAGAGCACCTTAACCAAAAGAATCATCTTAGATCTCAATACTTTATCTTTCCTATCCAAGATTCGAACTAGCCTCTCAACATAACTCATATCCTCTCTGATCTCCAATCGCTCGTGTCGAATTACGTGAGAAGGATCTAGATGATACTTCCTCAACATCGAGACATGGAACACATTATGCACTCATGATAACTCCGGTGGTAGTGCTAACCGATATGCCACATCTCCCACTCGATCTAAGATCTCAAAAGGTCCGATATATCGAGGACTCGAGGAATCAACTTTCCTCTCTTCCCGAATCTCATTATACCTTTGGAAGGTGAGACCTTCAAGAACACATAATCACCAGCTACGAACTCTAGTGGTCGGCGTCTAGTATCTGCATAACTCTTCTGCCGACTCTGAGCCATTCTTAGCCTCTCGCAAATCACCTGTACATCATGAGAAGCTTACTCGACCAAATCGGTAGCTAATAGCTTACGGTCTCCTACTTCTTCCCATGCTATCGGGGATCTATATCGTCTGCCATACAAAGCCTCATAAGGTGCCATATCGATACTCGCATGGTAGCTATTATTATACGCAAACTCTGCCAAGGGTAAATGATCATCCCAGGAGCCTCTAAAATCCAATGCACATGTTCTCAACATATCCTCGAGCGTTTGTATCATACACTCGGACTGTCCATCAGTCTGGGGATGAAAAGCAGTGCTAAAATTCAGCCGGGATCCCATAACTTCTTGAAATCTCTCCTAGAAGTGAGACGTGAAGCAAGAGTCCCTATCAGATGTAATACTCACTGGAACACCATGTAACCTCACTATCTCCCTAACATACAAATCAGCTAAGGTACTATCTGAATCAGTAGATCTCATGGCCAAGAAATGAGCAGACTTAGTCAACCTATTCACTATCACCCAAATAGCATCATATCCCTTCCGGGTTCGTGGTAATCCCATAATAAAATCCATGGTAACAAGCTCCCATTTCCAAGTAGGAATCGATAATGGTCGAAGCATACCTGCAGGCTTCTGATGCTCAATCTTAATCTGTTGGCATGTCAGACATCTAACAACAAAACCAGCAATGTCCTTCTTCATCTTAGGCCACCAATATACTCTCCAGAGATTTTGGTACATCTTAGTACTACCTAGATGTAACGTATACCTGGAGGTATGGGCCTTTGATAAAATCAGATCTCTAATCTGCTGATCACTGTGAACACATATCCGGCCTCTAAACCTCAGTATCCCATCGGTGCCAATCTCAAAATCTGACTCAAATCCCATCTGAATTTGGCTGGCAACCTCGATGCAATAATCATCACTCCTTTGAGCTTCCCTGATCCGATCTATCAAATCCAGCTTTATACGAAACTAGCCATAAATCCATACTGGTCAGAGGAAATAACCGTCAAGCTGATGCTAGAAAACTGCTCTATCAAATCATGTTTCCTGATCATCATGTAAGAAACCATGCCAACATGCTTACGGCTCAGTGCATTAACCACTACATTAGCCTTACCCGGGTGATATAAAATCTCGCAATCGTAGTTTTTTAGTAGCTCCATCCATCGTCGCTGCCTCATGTTCAACTCTCGCTACGAGAATAGATACTTCAGACTCTTATGGTCTATATACACCTGAAACTTCTCCCCGTACAAATAATGCCGCCAAATCTTCAATGCAAACACTATTGCGGCTAGCTCTAAATCATGTGTTGGGTAATTCCTCTCATGATCCTTCAACTGCTGAGAACCATAAGCTATAACCCGACCATGCTGCATGAGCACACATCCTAATCCTTGAGCGGACGCATCAGTGTACACCATAAATCCACCCGATCCTCTAAGAAGGGCTAATACGGGGGCAGTAGTCAATCTCTTCTTAAGCTCAAGCAAACTACGCTCACACGCATCATTCCACTCGAACTTCACATCCTTACGTGTGAGTCGTGTCAATGGAGCAGCAAGTCTAAAAAATCCCTCCACAAACCTGCGATAATATCAGGCAAGACCTAAGAAACTTCGTATCTCAGTAACCGTGCTAGGCCTCTCCCACTGCACAATGGCCTCAATCTTGGACGAACCAACTGACACCCCGTCCTTCGACACTACGTGTCCCAGAAATATAATATGGTCAAGCCAGAACTCGCATTTACAAAACTTGGCATACAACTTCCGTGTTGGATTATGCCCTTAGAACCATTCATTAGATGATTGACTTTGGCATTTTTATGTATCATGACATTTTTATTTATAGTTCATTATTATATTTGTCTTATAACTGCGTAATATAATCTTATATGATAATGTCCTTAGAATAGTAATAACACACTATTCTTAAAATATCCCTAGTGAACAAGGATAACAATGATATGATAAGACTAGTATGTGGTTGACTGATGACCATTGTCATGGATATAGGATATCAAGTCATCACATAGGTACATGTTAGAGAACTATGTACTGGATCGACCCTCCATGAGAACGCTACATGGATTGTTACATGAGTGTCATAAGCGATTCTCATAGTGATGATGGTGTATGTGATCCTTTGACTTGAGATCATCAGAGATCCCAACATAGAGAATTGCATACTTTAATGCTGCTAGATGTCATTCGTAACAGGATGGACTATAAAGGTAGTAATTGGGTATGCCTTGATCTATGTAGAGGGATGTTGAGTGATCAAGATAGGATTTATCCCTCTTATATAACAAGAGTGATGTCTTGGGCCCTTTGATAGAGTGAGACTAAAAATGCATGGCCGTGCTCGAATAAGTAAATATGAGATATTGATTTTATTTGTTTAATTAGTCTACTCAGGAATCAAGAAACGCTGATTAGACTATACAAGTGTGACACATTCCATGACTTGTGTCTAATCAAGACATCAAAGGGTAAAGGGATTAGACTACACGGTAACATCTATCACGAGTAAGGTTATGTCGAGTCATTGACATTCTCGTTACATGGGTAGCAATGATGTGTTGCTAGATACCGCTCATTGCCTATGACAATTTTGTCATTGCCATTGTTTTGAGAACCTATTGGGTCGCACACTTAGAACGGATCAATGAGGAGCTTAATTAATCCTATTCTGAATTGGATTAAGGATATATCTAATCCTATTCTGAATTGGATTAAGGATATAGTTAATCCTATTCTAAGTAGGATTAAAGTTCTGTTTGGCAGTAAAGTTTAGGGTAAAATTTACTGCTTATAAAAGGATGTTTTTCTAAAACAGAGTCGCACAATTAAAAACAGAAACGCTATTCTTTTAATCGAAGCTAGCAAATCGATTATAAGAATCAAAAACGCTCTTTAAGGCTTCTGATCGTGAGACGTTCAAGAGTCGTGAGATCCGTTCGTGTGGATACCATAGAGGCAGGAACGAAAAGTTGTTGCTTGTGACTCGACCAACGACAGAAATCAAAGAAAACGTTAGGTAAAATCTCGAAACCCTAATCAGGCAACTCTCCAAATCGATCCTGGTGGAGGTCGAATGATTTAAATTTCGCTGCATGTTTGTTTCGGTTTCCTTCACTGGTATCAGAGCTAGATTCGGAGTCCCTGATTTGTTTTGATAAAAGCATGATCTCTGGTTACTTTCTGTTTATGATTACATGCAATCGTTTTAATGAGATTAATACGGATTAGAATGTATATGATATATTCAGAGGCTAGAAATCGAATTGTTGAAATTATATATATGATATATATCAATTTCGATTCAACTTATATGTGAGATATAATCTATGATGCGAATTATTAATGGCGGTTTCTGTTCTGCATAAACGTTATGGAAGAAACAGAACAATGTCGAAAGTGTTCTAATGCGACTAAAATTATAGTCAGTATGAGATACTGGCTGGAACATCCTGATAAGATTAGGACACTTCCGGATAAGGGGCATTGGC
This sequence comes from Heritiera fomes, assembly GCA_032173925.1. Lineage (NCBI taxonomy): Eukaryota > Viridiplantae > Streptophyta > Magnoliopsida > Malvales > Malvaceae > Heritiera > Heritiera fomes. Next base: position 31,002,396 of record JAPDPM010000002.1, on the reverse strand, counting down.
CGCCCCTGGGAACCCCACAGTCAGTGTTATAATTCTTTTCAAATATGCCTCATTGATAAAACTAAAAGTTGAAATTGCATTACACTTGCTTGTATAACACAGTGGTTGTTGTTTGAGCATGGTGCATAGCTATAGCCCTAGCCCAATATGATTTTATTTTGGTGGTTGTAAATTTTAATAAATACGACCTACGTGTCATGCCTTGTTCTTGAAATTCTAGTTGTACATTCTTTTCTCATCTTACTCCCCTCGAATGTAACTCGAGGTTTCTCTTAAACTATGTAATTGTAACGTAGTATAGGGTTAGAATTTAGCTAAGTATGAATTGATGGTGATCAACACTAATGGAGCTGACAACCATACAAAGGAAGACCAAAGAGGCACTTGGAGAAGATGCTATTACTCTTAGGTTAACCCTTAGGGTTTCTCATTGGCTTGGGAAATCCATTTAGTTTGGGCTATAACTATGTCACGTTTATTTTATTGCTTAATTGCATGAGATGCATGGTTTATTTTGTACGTTTATGATATGAAAATCATATGATAATTTAAAAAAAAAGTAAAATTGGTGAGATCTTATTCAATAAACTAAGAAAATCCCTTAAATTAAATTAAGTCAATAATAGATGCTTACCAATGAATAGCACTCGTCAAGGCTAGAATCGATTTTGTTATGTTTGCCAAAGCAAAATATCATATCTATCTTAGTAAGACGCGATGGGATAATAGTGATATCCAAAGGCTATAAATTGGGTTGACTTAACAAGATTTCCTCAATAGGATTGGGAATTTAGAGGCATAAAGTTGGGCTTCCATTCATGAGATGAATTAGAACAAGTGTTGTTCACCCAACTATCCAAGAGTTACATGAGATGTAATTGGTAAGTGTTGCCTACCTAAATAGCCAAATCTTAGGCGATTAGCCAAAGCTAACTCTAGATAAGGTGAAATATGGATCTTGGCCCACTAGAGAAATTATGTGATAATTTTTCCGAATTAATAGTGAGGGTTGTTGATTCGATAAAAAATAGTGGGAGCATCATTTAATAAATAAATATTTAATTAAATGAATGCATTCATGATACTTATATTTTGCATATTTTTGTTGTAGATTATCATGGCATCAAACACAAATAACACACTTTCACTGCGATCTGTCCTTGAGAAGGACAAGTTGAATGGGACAAACTTCTTGGATTGGTACAGGAACCTGAGGATAGTCCTCAAGCAAGAAAAGAAGTTGTATGTCCTTGAGATTCCCTTACCTGAGGAACCACCCTCTAATGCTCCAAGGGCAGAAAGAGATGCTTATAAGAAGCATCAAGATGATGCATTGGATGTTAGTTGGCTTATGCTTGCCTCTATGAATCCTGAGCTTCAAAAGCAACATGAGGAAATGAATGCGTTCGATATGATCGAGCATCTCAAGCAACTCTATCAAGAGGAAGCTAGGCAAGAAAGGTACAATGTCTCTAAGGCATTGTTTCAGTGTAGGATGGCAGAGGGGACTCCTGTTGGTACTCATGTGCTCAAGATGATCGGGTACATTGAAAACCTTGAAAGATTGGGATTTCCTTTAGGCCAAGAGTTGGCCACTGATGTGATTATGCAATCGTTGCCAGACAGCTACAGTCAGTTTGTTGTTAATTACAACATGAATGAAATTGACAAGACTCTGCCGCAGTTACTTAGCATGTTGAAAACAACTGAATCCAACATGAAAAAAGCCAAGCCCAAAGATGTCTTAATAGTTAAGAAAGCTAAGGGCAGGGCTAATGCAAAGGGCAAGAAAAAGGGTAATAAAGCCAACGGCAAGTTCAAGCCCAATGATACTACACTGAAGCCTAAAGGTGGGGTTGCCAAAGAAGGGAAATGCTTCCATTGCAGTGAGACCGGACATTGGAAGAGGAACTGCAACAAATACCTGGAAGAGCTAAAGAAGAAGAGAGGAAGTGAGACTACCACTTCAGGTATTTATGTTATAGAAGTTAATCTATCTACTTCTTCATCATGGGTATTAGATACTAGATGTGGTTCTCACATTTGTGTAAATGTGCAGGAACTCAAAAGGAGTAGATCGTTGACTAAGGGCGAGGTCGACCTACGAGTGGGAAATGGAGCAAGGGTTGCTGCATTAGCTGTAGGAACTTATATTTTGACATTGCCCACAGGGCTTGTTTTAGAATTAGATGATTGTTATTATGTGCCTTCCATCACTAAAAACATTATTTCTATTTCTTGTTTGGACAAGAAGAGTTTTTCATTTATAATAAAGGACAACTGTTGCTCCATTTATTTAAATGATATCTTTTATGGTAGTGCACAACTAATTAATGATCTTTACATTCTAAATCTTGATATGCCTATTTATAACATAAATGCTAAAAGGATTAAATCTAATGATCAAAATCCAACATATCTCTGGCATTGTCGCTTGGGACACATAAATGAGAATCGCATTTCCAAACTCCATAAAGATGGAATTTTGGACTCATTTGATTTTGAATCGTATGAGACATGTGAATCTTGTTTGATGGGTAAGATGACTAAAGCCCCTTTCAAAGGACATAGTGAAAGGGCAAGTGATTTATTGGGCTTAGTACATACAGATGTATGTGGACCTTTAAACACACAGGCCAGAGGTGGGTTTATGTACTTTATTACATTTACTGATGATTTCAGTAGATATGGCTATGTGTATCTTATGAGACACAAGTCAAAATCTTTTGAAAAGTTCAAAGAATTCAAGAATGAAGTACAAAACCAACTTGGCAAGAGCATTAAGGCACTTCGATCAGATCGAGGTGGTGAATACTTAAGCCAAGAATTTTATGACTATCTTAAAGATTGTGGGATTGTCTCACAACTCACTCCTCCAGGTACACCACAATGGAATGGTGTATCTGAAAGGAGAAACTGAACTTTATTAGATATGGTTCGATCAATGATGAGTCATACAGATCTTCCAGAATCCTTTTGGGGACATGCATTAGAAACAGCTGCTTTTACACTGAACCGTGTTCCATCTAAATCGGTTCCAAAGACACCATATGAGATATGGACTGGTAAACGTCCCAGTATGTCTTTTATGAAGATTTGGGGTTGTGAGGCTTATGTAAGACGTTAAATCTCTAACAAACTTGCACCTAAATCTGATAAGTGCTATTTTGTGGGATATCTTAAACTAACTAAAGGATATTATTTTTACAATCCCACTGAGCGCAAAGTGTTTGTAGCTCGAACATGTGTCTTTCTAGAAAGAGAATTCATTTCTAGAAGAACTAGTGGGAGAAAAGTACAACTTAAAGAAATTCAAGAGCTACAAGATAGCGCACCCGATGTTGAGATGGAGCCTGAGCAAGCACCGCAAGTTGTTGTGGAACCAGAACCACAAGCTGTTGTGGAGCAACCGCTTGCTCAAGAGACACAAGCCTTGCGTAGATCAATTAGAACACATCGTGAGCCACAGAGATATGGATTTCTAATGACTCAGAACGGTGATGTATTGCTCATGGACCAAGATGAGCCTACTACCTACCAAGAGGCTATTACAGGGCTAGACTCTGAGAAATGGCTTGAAGCCATGAGATCTGAGATGGAATCCATGTATGCCAACCAAGTTTGGACCTTGGTTGACTTACCCGAAAGGGTAAAACCTATAGGGTGTAAATGGGTTTTTAAGAAGAAAACCGACATGGAAGGAAATGTTCATACCTATAAAGGGCGATTGGTTGCAAAAGGTTTTAAACAAATTCATGGTATTGACTATGATGAAACTTTTTCACCAGTCGCGATGATCAAATCCATTAGGATCTTGCTTGCGATAGCTGCATACCATGATTATGAAATCTGGCAAATGGATGTCAAGACTGCTTTTCTTAATGGAAAGCTACTCGAGGATGTGTGCATGACACAACCTGAGGGTTTTGTTGATCCAAAAAATGCTGGAAAGGTTTGTAAGCTGCAACATTCTATTTATGGACTAAAGCAAGCTTCTCGAAGTTGGAATCTTCGTTTTGATGATGCAATCAAAGAGTTTGGTTTCATCAAGAACGAATATGAACCTTGTGTCTACAAGAAGGTCAGTGGGAGCACTATTGTCTTCCTGGTGTTGTATGTAGATGACATACTACTCATTGGGAATGACATCCCTACCCTTCAGTCTGTAAAGACTTGGTTAGGGAATTGCTTTTCAATGAAGGACTTGGGCGAAGCTACCTATGTACTGGGTATAAGGATCTATAAAGATAGATCAAGGAAATTAATTGGCCTAAGTCAAAGTGCATACATAGATAAAGTGCTAAAGAGGTTTAGCATGCAGGATTCCAAGAAAGGATTCTTGCTTATGACACATGGCATTACTCTCTCAAAAGAACAGTGTCCTACAACACAAGAAGAGAGAGAACGTATGAGTAAAGTTCCATATGCATCTGCTATTGGATCCATTATGTATGTCATGTTATGCACACGTCCCGATGTCTCGTATGCCTTGAGCATGACGAGTAGATATTAAGTTGATCCTGGTGAACGTCACTGGATCACCGTCACTGGATCACTGTCAAGAATATTCTTAAGTACTTAAGAAAGACTAAGGATACATTCTTGATATATGGAGGTGAGGAAGAGCTCATTGTAATAGGTTACACTGATGCTAGCTTCCAAACTGATAAAGATGACTATAGATCGCAGTCTCGTTATGTGTTTTGCCTTAATGGTGGTGCTGTGAGCTAGAAGAGTTCAAAGCAGGCGACAGTGGCCGATTCTACAACAGAAGCTGAGTATATAGCTGCCTCTGAAGCTGCTAAGGAGGTTGTTTAGATCAGAAAGTTCATTACTGAGCTTGAAGTTGTTCCTAGCATTATAGATCCAATTGAGCTCTATTATGACAACAATGGAGCCATCGCACAAGCTAAGGAACCTAGATCTCACCAACGATCCAAACATATACTACGGCGCTTCCATCTCATTCGAGATATCATCGAGAGAGAAGATGTGAGGATATGCAAAGTACCAACTGACGATAACATCGCCGACCCACTGACGAAGCCTTTGACGCAGCAGAGACATGATCGCCACACTAGGTCACTAGGTATTAGATACATGAGTGAATGGTCTTAGTGCAAGTGGGAGATTGTTGGATTATGCCCTTAGAACCATTCATTAGATGATTGACTTTGGCATTTTTATGTATCATGACATTTTTTATTTATAGTTCATTATTATATTTGTCTTATAACTGCGTAATATAATCTTATATGATAATGTCCTTAGAATAATAATAACACACTATTCTTAAAATATCCCTAGTCAAGTATTATTGTGAACAAGGATAACAATGATACGATAAGACTAGTATGTGGTTGACTGATGACCATTGTCATGGATATAGGATATCAAGTCATCACATAGGTACATGTTAGAGAACTATGTACTGGATCGACCCTCCATGAGAACGCTACATGGATTGTTACATGAGTGTCATAAGCGATTCTCATAGTGATGATGGTGTATGTGATCCTTTGACTTGAGATCATCAGAGATCCCAACATAGAGAATTGCATACTTTAATGCTGCTAGATGTCATTCGTAACAGGATGGACTATAAAGGTAGTAATTGGGTATGCCTTGATCTATGTAGAGGGATGTTGAGTGATCAAGATAGGATTTATCCCTCTTATATAACAGGAGTGATGTCTTGGGCCCTTTGATAGAGTGAGACTAAAAATGCATGGCCGTGCTCGAATAAGTCAATATGAGATATTGATTTTATTTGTTTAATTAGTCTACTCAGGAATCAAGAAACGCTGATTAGACTATACAAGTGTGACACATTCCATGACTTGTGTCTAATCAAGACATCAAAGGGTAAAGGGATTAGACTACACGGTAACATCTATCACGAGTAAGGTTATGTCGAGTCATTGACATTCTCGTTACATGGGTAGCAATGATGTGTTGCTAGATACCGCTCATTGCCTATGACAATTTTGTCATTGCCATTGTTTTGAGAACCTATTGGGTCGCACACTTAGAACGGATCAATGAGGAGCTTAATTAATCCTATTCTGAATTGGATTAAGGATATATCTAATCCTATTCTGAATTGGATTAAGGATATAGTTAATCCTATTCTAAGTAGGATTAGAGTTCTGTTTGGCAGTAAATTTTAGGGTAAAATTTACTGCTTATAAAAGGATGTTTTTCTAAAACAGAGTCGCACAATTAAAAACAGAAACGGTATTCTTTTAATCGATGCTAGCAAATCGATTATAAGAATCAAAAACGCTCTTTAAGGCTTCTGATCGTGAGACGTTCAAGAGTCGTGAGATCCGTTCGTGTGGATACCATAGAGGCAGGAACGAAAAGTTGTTGCTTGTGACTCGACCAACGACAGAAATCAGAGAAAACGTTAGGTAAAATCTCGAAACCCTAATCAGGCAACTCTCCGAATCGATCCTGGTGGAGGCCGAATGATTTAAATTTCACTGCATGTTTGTTTCGGTTTCCTTCATTCTGGTCCCTGAGGGTATGTAAAACCATCTGTAAATGTTGCTCATGCTCTTCTGGAGTCTTAGAATAAATCAAGATATCATCAAGAAACACCATCACGAACCTATCCAAAAACGGATGGAATACCTCATTCATCAAACTCATAAAAGCTGCAGGGGCATTAGTCAACCCAAAAGGCATTACCAAGAACTCATAGTGACCATAGCGAGTCGAAATGCTATCTTGTGCACATCCGACCCCTTAATCTTCAGCTGGTGGTAGCCTGATCGAAGATCTATCTTAGAAAACACCTAATAAATCATCAATCCTGGGCAAGGGATACTTATTCTTAATGGTAGCCCGATTCAGCATCCGATAATCTATACACAATCGAAGACAACCATCCTTGTTCTGGACAAACAATACTGGAGCTCCCCACAGTGACACACTGGGACGTATAGAACCCTTATCCAGTAACTCTTGAAGCTACTTTTTAAGCTCCTCTAACTCATTCAGTGCCATTCGATATGGGGGTCTAGAAATCGGTTCCGTACTGGGTACCAAATCAATCGTAAACTCCGTCTCCCTATCCGGTGGTAACCCTGGTAAGTCCTCTGGAAATATGTCCAGAAAGTCCCTGACCATAGGAATCTCCTGAATCTCTGGACGTTCTCTCTCTACATCCTTCACACTAGCAATGTAACCTTCATCAGCATTCATACACAACCACAATTCAGTACACATATCATGTCATGAAAAAACATTCACATACTTTTATTAATTTACAAATAATTTTACAATGTACTTTTCGGGCTGAGAGAAGGTAATGAACTTAGTAGTATAATCTAAACTGACGTGATTCGCACCTAACCAGTCCATACCTAAAATGACATCAAAATCATACATATTCAATATAATTAGGTCAGCTGTCATAACCTTCTCTCCTACCGTTATTTTACAATTTCTATATATAGTATCGGTCAATTGGGATTCTTTAAATGGAGTATTTACTTGCAAAGTACACTCTAACAACTCCGGTTCTACTGGGACCCTGTTAGCACATGCAAGCGATAAGAACGAATGTGTAGAACCCGGATCAAATAAGGCAATTACTGGAATGTCAAAAAGATAAATTGTACCTTTAATCACATCCGCTGAAGCATCGGCAGTCTCCTGATCCAATGCATACACCCGTCCCTGTGTCACAGCCTGCTTTCCCTTCTCTGCGGCTGTTGCCCGTCTAGGCTGTGAAGGTGTCGCCTTCTTCGATCCACTCGGAGTTGCCGGTGCTTGTATCTGAGGTACTGTAGGAGGAACAGTGGAAGCAGTAGACTCCTTAAGCATCGAGTAATCTCTAACCATATGCCCCATCTGTCCACACTGAAAACATGCCTTAGACAGTAAGTAACAGGGGCGTGAACCATGCGACCTACCATAGTGTCTACATCTGATCCCAGGACTCCTCTGAGTAGAAGTGGGGCCAGTAGCAAGAGTAGAAGTTGCTGATCTAGTAAATCGGCCCTCTATAATCCGTATGCCCGTAGGTCTAGTCCTCTTAGGCTGCTCCCTACCATGTCTGTCCTCCGAAAACCTCCTAAACTTACCCTTACCTTTACTCTTACCCTTACCCCCAGCCTCTGTATGATACTGCTCAAAATCCCTATCACATAGTTGAGCCCGTCGTACCACCTCATCATAAGTCAGAATATCAAACGGGGCTAGCTTCGATCTGATGGAGGGTCTCAAACCAGCCTTAAATCTCTCTATCTTATGCCTCTTATTAACATTGGTCTGTGGATCAAATCGGCTCAAAGTAGTGAACTTAGACTCGTACTCATCTACTGCCATACTACCCTAGACTAAATCCATGAACTCCTGCTGTAATTTCTACTGAGCAGTATCAAGAATATATCTGCGCCTAAAAGCATCCACAAAAATATCCCAAGTGATCTCCTAATGCTGGGAGAATAATACTGTCCAGGTGGCCTTCCACCAGTACTTCGCATCATCTGTCAACTAGAACACTGCTATACCTGTCCTCCCAGTCTCCGTACACCTCAAAATCCTAAATAGCTTCTCTATAGCAATAACCCACTGCTCTATCGCCAACGGATCCTTAGCACCATTAAACTTTGATGGATCTGTTGGCTCTTATAGACAATACCGAGAGGGGGTGAATCGGTTCTTAGCTAGCCTTAAGCCCGTTTTTCGATTCTTCTAAATTCTCTAGCCTATATGAATATTTTCTAAGTTCTCTAAGCTAGGCAAGCATGCAATTCAAATTCAATACAATAAGCACAAATATAATTGCAAGTAATTAAAGAGAGTAGGGAAAGAGAAATGTACGCAAGTGATTTATAGAGGTTCGGCAACCTTGCCTACGTCCTCTACCTTGAGACGCTCCCAAGGATTTTCCCCAAATTCACTAACTTGAATTTGTGATACACTCCCTCTTTTCAAGGCTTAAGAGAAACCTCTCTCTTTTTCTAGGCTCAAGAGAAACCTCTTCTCCCTCTTTTTCTAGGCTAAAGAGAAACCTCCCTCTTTTTCTTAGGCTAAAGAGAAACCTCCCCTTTTACAAGGAATGTTTGTGTTTACAAGAGATGTAATCAAAGAAAGGTCTCTAGGTAGGCAAGTGATTACAGAAATTAGGCACAATGAAAAGCCTACACAATATTTGTGCTAAACAATACAAGAAATAAGTGAATGATAGAAGATGAAGACTTTGGAGCTCTTGATTTGTTGTTTGAGGCTTGAGGATTTGAGGAATATGTGTTATGGAGTTGCTGAGTAGTTCCTCTTGCTTTCTTTAGCTTCTAAGCCTCTATTTATAGTCCCTTGGATGTATTCTAGCTGTTGGGTAGAGCCAAATCTCGGATATTACTGTTGTCTCACAAAAACTAGCCGTTATAGGCTATTTTCGGGCAAAGGGATCGATCCCTTCCCATAGGGGATCGATCCCTTCATTCCAGATTCAATTATTCTGGACTGAGGGACTTTTTCTTGCGTTGGGATGCTTACTGCCAAAAGGGGATCGATCCCTTCCCTTAGGGGATCGATCCCATGCTTCCAGAATGTGTTTTTCCTGCATTTTTGGGTTAGAAATGATATGGCTTTTGATTTTAATTCAACCCAAAATGTTTATAAGCTTTAAGGGAGTTTTTCTTGACTTTCTCAAATGAAAATATTGTCCAAAAACTTATAAGTAATTTTCTAAACTTATATTCAATAATTCTTGAGAAAATTACTTAATATTCAAAACCATTTTATAAAGTATTAAGACCAATAAGAATGTATCATTAAATCATGGTCTCAATGTTAGATATGATCACTTGAAAATGGATTGAGAAAATCATGTGTGATAAGGCAAATTTACAATATGAATTAAAACATTAAAGCTTACTTAAGTTTTTGTCATTTCAAAATATATATGTCAATTTAAAGCTAACAATCTCCCCCTTTTTGATATGACAAAACTTAATGTAAATTTGCTTTGAAAATTCTTTGACAAAATACTCCCCCTCAAATAAAGCAGGATTTTATAAAGCTCCCCCTTAATATAAGCATGGGTTTTGAAAATGAATTTTCAAACTATTTCTCCCCCATTATCTCTCCCCCTTAATATCTCTCCTTTTTAATATCTATCTCTCCTCCTTTTTGTCATAGCAAAAAGAAGGAAAACTAATAAACAATATACTCCCCCTAAAATCATGGCTATGTGAGAAGAGATAAAAGAATATGCTCCATCCAACAAGAAACATGTTAGTACATGGGACTCATAGCACAAATTAATAAGTCAATTGTTCATAAAGAGTATGAAATATTCATGCAAAGAACATGACTTATGATCCTATACCAATTGTTGATAAATAATTTTGCAAGAAGTTCACAATTGGTAAGAAATTAAGCAAGCACTTAAGTATATCAATTGTTTTTCTTAAGTCCAACTAAGGTGCATGGCAATACATCATGATTATAAGCTAGACTTAGATGACATATCATATGCATGAGCTCATAAATCATTTTCAAACAAGAGTGTGCATAGAATTAAGACATATAGCAATTAATTACAAATTCTAGCACACAAGAGTTTCATGCAAAAATATCCTAAATGGATTCTTCTCTATTTGTCATTTCAAACTAAAGAGCACAAGAAGAATTGTCAATTTAAAGCTCATACCAATTGGTAATTTAGTTTTGGCTTACCAATTATTGAAAATATGGTTACCAATGATACTAATTGTTATTTCAATCTAAATACCCATTGTTACTAATGGTTGACTTAGTCATTTTGCATGAATCCAATATTTGTGTATAGTGTGATCATATCAAGAAAATAATCATTCTAAATATGCAAGAACACAATCACACATCATCAAATATGCATATGGATTAATTAAACATTAGCACACTATCATAAAGTATTAATCCATATTCATATTCACAACATTATACCACATGGAAGATACAAAAAGTCAAGGTATTCAAGCAAACACATTTTCTTCCATGAAACTAAAGAATCCTATGCTCAATTTTCCATTCAAGATCTTAACCAATTATGAGCAAGGAAAAATTCAAAATTACCATTTTAATCAATTAAGAGCCATGTCCCTAGTTGTTATCATCATTTAAAGTTCTAGAGGGTATATGCTATTTTAACTAAAATGGCTTCACTTAAGTAAACATGCATGTTCAACATCAAAACAATCAATATTCAATGCATGTATATCAATTATTGGTGTTGTCATTAAAGCTCAAGTTCTTTAATAGTTTGGCCATAAGAAAAATTTAAGTACATGGATGATAATTTAAGTAACTCAACATTTAGGATTCATTTATCATCACTAATTATAAGCCAAGGAAAATTATGACCTTATACCAATTGTTGAATTTACATTTGAAGTCAATCCTTAAGGTCAAGTTTTAATTATTCCTCCACTAGATGTATAATTATCATGTAACCTAGAGTGGAGTAGTTGAGTCAAGCTAATACACATAATCCTATAAGCATGCTTGACTAAGATGAACAAAAGGAATGAAGAATATTCATTATGCACAAGTTCATCAAATTCTCAAATATATCCATAAATCATTGAAATAAATCTCAAAATTATGTTTAAGCATTCATTGAAAGTATGTTTCAAGATTATTTCAAGATTTATGCAATTCATGACCATTTTCAATGAGAAAACTGATTTTGCACTTGTGAGCTCAAGAAAAATGATATAGATTGTTGAAAGTGATACCATTTGTTGGAAATGATATTAATTGATGAAGTTGAGGCATGATATCAATGAAAAATAAGTTTTCATATTTTAAAGTTCATCAAAAAGAAGTTAAAACAATGAATTTTAAGTTGAGAAGAGAGAAAGTATCAAAACAATGAAAAGTTCTTCTCAATTTCGGTTGAAAAAGTGCAGAAAACCCATTTTGGCCTGAGGGGATCGATCCCTATAGGAAAGGGATCGATCCCTTAGTTCCAAAATGCAGTTTTTTTGCATTCTACTCAAGGGGGATCGATCCTACTTGCTGAGGGATCGATCCCTCATCCTGTTTCTGTAGTTTTTGACAGAAAATCCAACCTTTGAGGTACCAAAACTTCGTTTTTAAGTATTTTAAGTCCAAGTAAGGGTTTAAACATTTGTAAAACATGATTTTGGACTTGTATGAATGGAAAACATGAATTAAAAACCATTTTACAAAAGATTTTTCAATTTTGGAAGAATTTACACAATAAAATGCATTTTTGGCCTCAAAGGATGTCATTTTGAGAGTTAAGCATATTTTGACAAAACTCAAGCATTGGAAACCACAAATATGTCAAAACAAACTTGTTCACATAGGTTTTAAGCACATATATCATCAAATCATCATACTTGTGAACATTATGCCATGATTTCCAACATACAAGTTCTTCATTAATGCACATGACATGATATTTTGCATATGACATATTTGACAACTTTTGAGCAACTAAATATATTATCTAATCATATCAAACTTGCTCAAACTACAGAAATCTAATAAACATTTTAAAATCATAAATCATGCCTTTCATTCAATCATCAAGATTTGTCCATCAAACACTCAACAATCATGCTTTTTGCTCAATCACAACTCACAATGCATCAAGAATCATCAACCAACTTTCTCATCAAAGCACAAATAATCAAATAATAGTTTTAAGGAGTAAAGAATTAAGCTTACAATACTCCTTTGCTAGAGAATGCTTTGCCTTGAATAGTTGAATCCACCTTGAGCCAATTTTCTTTTTTGAAGAATTGTTGTGACCTTGCCAAGGATGGGTTCTTAAGCTCTTCCTCTTTCTCATTGGCACAAGCAATCTCCATGAGGTGTGTAGACCATTCAATCCCCATTGTTTCTTTGTAACTCCATGCTCTAACACTCCTACAACAAACAAGTTTAAGCATGTTTTGATACCTAAATTTTCTTGGGTCCATGAGAGTTAGTGCAAATAATTGTTAATCCTTTTGGGATCCATTTCAAGCACAAATCATCATTATTTATTGCATTCTTTGGCACCCATAGTTTCCTAACAACTCTTCCTCTAAATGTAGTTTTTCTATATGTGCATGCTTGTGAAGAGTGTCCTATTTTATTGCAAAGTGACCATGTGAGAGATGTATCATGCATATAATTTTTGCTCACTAGGAAGTTCTTTAGATGAGTCTCTTTTTGTATTGTATTATATCCTAACCCATCTTTGTCAAAGAAAGTCCTTTGGGTCTCTAACATATGATCTAGCTTTTATTGACCCATGTAGAATCTAGAAAATGAATTATGCAAATTTAAGTTCTTTTTATTTACTTCATCAATTTCTAGATTTGCTTCTTCTAATTTCTTTTCAAAATCAAGCTTGGCATTCAATAACTCATCATTTTCCATTTCTAGTTTTGTAATCATTTTCTTGTATTTTGAATTCATGCATTCAAATTCACTAGCTAGCTCATCAAAAGCATTTTGTAAATCATCATAAGAATGGTCATTACATTCACTAGAGCTAGTTTTCTCCTTTTCATCCTTAATAGTCAAAGAGCTAGGATTTGCCAATTTATCTTTAATGTCTTCTAATTTCTTTTCTAGCTCTAATTTTCACCTTGTTGAGTAATCATTCCTTGAGCCTAGATCTTTTATTTTCTCCTCCAACTCAACATTAGTATTCATCAAAATTTCATTTTCTTTTCTAAATTTATTTAACTTTTTGTTATATTTTGCATGCATTGATTTATATTAATCACTTAGCTCATTAAATGCATCTTGAAGCTCATCAAATGAATATTCTTCTAAAGTTTGTGAGCTAGTCTCAAAATCATCACCTAGAGCCATTTATGATCGTTTTGCTCGATAGAGGTTAGTCTAAGTCGATCTCGAGCCCAAGCTCTGATACCAATTGTTGGCTCTTATAGATAATACCGAGAGGGGGGTGAATCGGTTCTTAGCTAGCCTTAAGCCCGTTTTTCGATTCTTCTAAATTCTCTAGCCTATATGAATATTTTCTAAGTTCTCTAAGCTAGGCAAGCATGCAATTCAAATTCAATACAATAAGCACAAATATAATTGCAAGTAATTAAAGAGAGTAGGGAAAGAGAAATGTACGCAAGTGATTTATAGAGGTTCGGCAACCTTGCCTACATCTTCTACCTTGAGACGCTCCCAAGGATTTTCCCCAAATTCACTAACTTGAATTTGTGATACACTCCCTCTTTTCAAGGCTTAAAAGAAACCTCTCTCTTTTTCTAAGCTCAAGAGAAACCTCCTCTCCATCTTTTTCTAGGCTAAAAAGAAACCTTCCTCTTTTTCTTAGGCTAAAGAGAAACCTCCCATTTTACAAGGAATGTTTGTGTTTACAATAGATGTAATCAAAGAAAGGCCTCTAGGTAGGCAAGTGATTACAGAAATTAGGCACAATGAAAAGCTTACACAATATTTGTGCTAAACAATACAAGAAATAAGTGAATGATAGAAGATGAAGACTTTGGAGCTCTTGATTTGTTGTTTGAGGCTTGAGGATTTGAGGAATATGTGTTATGGAGTTGCTGAGTAGTTCCTCTTGCTTTCTTTAGCTTCTAAGCCTCTATTTATAGTCCCTTGGATGTATTCTTGCCGTTGGGTGGAGCCAAATCTCGGATATTACTGTTGTCTCACAAAAACTAGCCGTTATAGGCTATTTTCGGGCAAAGGGATCGATCCCTTCCCATAGGGGATCGATCCCTTCATTCCAGATTCAATTATTCTGGGCTGAGGGACCTTTTCTTGCATTGTGATGCTTACTGCCAAAAGGGGATCGATCCCTTCCCTTAGGGGATCGATCCCATGCTTCCAGAATGTGTTTTTCCTACATTTTTGGGTTAGAAATGATATGGCTTTTGATTTTAATTCAACCCAAAATGTTTATAAGCTTTAAGGGAGTTTTTCTTGACTTTCTCAAATGAAAATATTGTCCAAAAACTTATAAGTAATTTTCTAAACTTATATTCAATAATTCTTGAGAAAATTACTTAATATTCAAAACCATTTTATAAAGTATTAAGACCAATAAGAATGTATTATTAAATCATGGTCTCAATGTTAGATATGATCACTTGAAAATGGATTGAGAAAATCATGTGTGATAAGGCAAATTTACAATATGAATTAAAACATTAAAGCTTACTTAAGTTTTTGTCATTTCAAAATATATATGTCAATTTAAAGCTAACAGGATCTAACTCCCTGAATGGTCGTACCAGGGTGACATCATAATATGACTCTACATCTCGAGACGGATAAGCTAATGGTTGAGGCTGAGGTGCCGATGGTGGAATAGGCCAAGGCTCGGGTATAACCAGTGCCAGCTGTGGTGGGGCTGGTGCTACTACAGGGGCTACAGGAGCTGCTGCTCTCTCTCTCCGCCCTATCTGTAGCTCTGTCAGCCTGATACATAGCCATAAAATCTTTCAACATCCTCTCCATCATGTTCATCCAATCACCTGAACTCTCGGGCTGCTGAGGATAAGTCCTATGGAGGGCTTCAGTGCTGGCTTGGGTATCTGCGACTCCGAAGTCTGTGCTGCCCTACCTCTACCTCTACCTGAGCGGGTCACCCTTCTTCCCCTCATGTCTGCACCATAAAATCATTTATTCCACTTTCCGTTAGTATTTCTATTATACATTCAGATTATACAGTATTACAGGGAATATTTACTATTCATGTTTTATTTTAAACACCACTAGATATCAGACCAATCCTGCTCTGATACCATTAAATCTGTAACGATCTGAGTGTACAATTTTACACCATATTTACTTATATTTCACACTTTTACTGGTTGGGCTGTCCGTGATACTTACAGTAAAATAATAATTACCGTACTAAATAGTACTTCAGTTTACAGTGTAATTTCCCGAAACATGAATATTTCATTATTTCGTATCAGAGTTACATTCCTTGTATTATATTCCTAATTAAAGTAGTACTGTACAAATTTTTTAAATATATGAAAGAAAATAATATACATCCGATGTCTAAAGTCTGCTATCTCGAGTAACCGAACTAGCAGTCGATAACTCCAGATAATATGTCTCTTAATCAGAATCAATACCTGTGGAGTGGAAAATGAAGGGGTGAGCGAATCACATGCTCGGTAAAGGAGTTTTATGTTACTCGATATAATGAATCTATATGCTATAAAACGATGAATTTTCTATCGGGGTACTAATTATAAAAGGAAGGATACTATAGTCGGCCGGGAAATCCAGATGGAGTATGAAAGGTATTTTGAAATACCTGTCTTGTCCCGGAAACCCAGAGCGACTATAAGGAGTAATTCGTAATTCGTAATTTTTCCTTATAAAATAATTTAATACTCGATTTCCATAAAAATAAATGGAAGAAACCATTTATTTTCTTTCACATCAGTACAATTTAAAAACACATGCCAGTACAGTGGTAAATCAGTAGAATGCAGTAAACAATATTTCATAAACAGTATTCAGTAAACAGCATTCAGTAACAGTTGGTTGAGACTAGGCATCACCCTAAATCATGTCATGCTATAATCGTTCCCGAAGGAACACAATAACAGTAAACAGTTTAGATCTGTGGCCACAGTCTATGGGAGCCCTCGGTGTATAGTTACCAGGTGACACCAGGACTGCGGATGACTTGACGGGTCTATCAACCACGTGAACAGTACAATATAACAGTAAAGCATGAGTCTCGAGGCCTAAAGTCTCAAAATCGATATAATTCTCAAAAATACCTTTAAGGAAATATATATATATATATATATATGAATTAAATCATTTAAATAGATACAAAAATTCCAAAATGGTATTTATTCTCATTTTCATATACTGTAAACCAGTCAGTAAATATTCATGCTCAGGTGAGAAAACAAATAAACATTCAATTTTGAATTTTTAACATTATGTAAAACATAATTAATTTCTCAAATAAATAAGATTATAAAGCATGAATATTTCATTTTATACTTTCTCAAAATTTCCAATTTATGGAAAATTAACGGAAAGTACATTTAAAATTTCTCAATTAAATCATTTCATGCATCTAAAATATTTTATACTATTTTAGAATATTTTAGGAAAATTTCCGACAGTATAACAGCTGTGGATTCCTAACCTCCTGCATACAAATTTCAGTTTATAATCCAGCTTTCCAAACACAGAATTTGCATGTTTTATACGAATCCATGCTTCTAATAATTCCATAAAATTTAGCTGAATAAA
The DNA here is from genome assembly GCA_032173925.1 of Heritiera fomes. Classification (NCBI taxonomy): domain Eukaryota; kingdom Viridiplantae; phylum Streptophyta; class Magnoliopsida; order Malvales; family Malvaceae; genus Heritiera; species Heritiera fomes. The sequence continues at coordinate 30,985,158 of JAPDPM010000002.1, read as the reverse complement.
ACATGCATTTCACTATATCCTTACAACTCACACACTCCACCTTATCAGTCTTATGACGTCGAGCTTCCCGGCTACTTTTATTGAATTTCGTCGACTCAGGCTGCAAAATAATTTTACCAAAAATTATTAGTATTCTTCTTCTTATTTTTGAGCCACTAATATTTATAAAATGCAGCCACTAACTTCATGTTATGAGCACAACCAGTATAAATTATACTGGTGTTAAACTCAATTTGTTCATTCTAGCTTCTTTTTTGTTTTAATTTTACCATTTCTTCTCCTTTAATTTCTATGACTATTGTTGACCAAAATCCTTAATTTCAATGTCATGGCCGAACTCTTGATGGCCACTTTCATTGACTTTCCAACACTTTTCTTCTATTTTTTTGTTTTCCATTTCATTATTTCCTTGTCTACGTGAACCCCTGTTACCCTCTCCTTGCATGAAGCCTTAAATGCTTCTAATCTTTCATGCTAACCATAACCTAATTTTCTAGTCCAATTCTGCTTTTCAACTCTTTTCACTATTCCAAACTTCTTCTTCCATGTTCAACCGAGACTTCATTCTTCCATTGTCAAAATTGATTCTTTCACCATCCAAGTTTCCTAAGCTTTCCTTTCATTTTATCTAATTTTCTTTAACCATTTCACATCATCACGCTACATTTTCAGCCCAATTACCTTGTTTATTCTCATACATAAGAAGATCTAAATTTATTCTACTACCATGATCTAGCAAGATTTAATTAAAGATAAAGCTAAAATCATGTTTCTCATATAAAACACATAAGAATTCCTCATTTGTTATCAAAGAACTATAAAAATCTTACCTTGATCGGCTAGCACTCCAAAACAAAGAAATTTTGTGTTTTGTTTCCTTCTTCACATCAGCCTCTCTTGGTTGTTTTCTTGATCTTTGATGATTCCTTAAGTAAGCTAAAAGTTGAAATGAAGGTGGAATAATCAAATATCCAGAGAGTAGAGTTTGCTAAATTTTTTTCTTGGCTGCTACAAGTGTGAAACCGAACACAACCATCAAAGTTGAAACAACTTCTCATGAATCGGTAAAGCAGGTCGGCTGAACAATAAATTGACTGAAGTAATAATCCAATTTGTTTTCTTTGTTCCTGCTATCCAATCTCACTTCGCCACCTAGTATCTTATCTATTTTCCCTTATGATTCCATATCTTGTTTGCATTAAAAAATGAAGACTTTGACAGCCAAAAAGGAACGGCTAGGAGAGTTGCTTGTGGCTGTTTCGTTTTTGACCAAGCTCTTCTTCTCTTTGAGTAAGCTTTAGCCAACGAAATTTTTCTTGTCTGGTAAGCATTTAATACTCCAGCTTTTAAGTCCTATTTCCCTCGTATTTCTACTTTTAAATTCATATTTTTAGCGGCCTTTAAAAAGGTTGGATAGAAACGTACCACAACAGCAAAATGGCGTCGACTTCTCCTTGACTGATTGGTTAGGTCTTATTTTCCTCTTCTTTTCCTTGCTTTATTTCAGTCTACTTATTTTAATATATAATACCATTGAATGCTCTATCTTTAAATACCATTTTTCACCTATTTTGCATTATAAAATTCATATTTTATTAGCCTTTAAATATCTGAACAGAAAATGGTACGAGAGCAGCAGCAAAGTGGCGTTGGAGTCCACTTTACTGCATGATTTTGTTTTCTTTCTTTGCTTACTTTAGCCAATCATATTGGCTCACATGTTAACATTAACTACCTCTTCTTCTTATTATCAATTTAGCATTTTATTTTATAAACATATGGTTACAATTTCAGCCAAATTTTTCCAGCTGAGTACGCACATGATAGAAGAGGAAGTCCTTAATTTCGGTTGCACATTTTCTTAACTTTCTTCACACTTCTCTTTTCAAAGCTTCATCCAATGAGCTCTTAGCCTTTATTTTATGTGTTAATTTGGATTTATTATACATTCTTTTATCCATGAAACAAATTTCTTTCCTTTGAATTGTTTCCAACCGAATACACTAAGTGTAACAAAATTGTGTTGGCGTGTTTCCTTCTTCCTTGGCTTTTCTTCTTTTCCTTTGGTTGCTATTAAGCTGATAATTCCAATAATAAAATTCCACCATATGTCTACTTAATAACTCCCCTTCATCTAATATTATTTATTACATATATTTTTATTTTTCTAATTCTTTCTCTTCTCTTTAATTCGTCTTTTCATACTTGTTTCAACTTTATACACTATGCTAAAATTCATGAATCCAAAAATTGCAAGTTGAGAGTGGAAATTCATTTAGTCTTCATTTAATTTCCACTAAATAATTAAATTTCACTATCAATAATTCACAAAGTATAGTGTACAGTGGAATAAAATCAGGTCTCACACTTAGTGTCATAATTGTTTTTGGCCTACAATTTGTGATGATAAATGGATCTTGAATGCTCAAATGTATCAAAATTTGTCACCCATAAACTTAAATGTCTCTTATGGTCAAATAGTTAAAGAACTTAAGCCTTAATGACAATATCAATATTCAAGGAAAAATGCAAACATGAACAAATGCACCTTGATTGATATCCATACATAGATTCTTGATTATTTTGATGTTGAGCTTGCATGATTGCTTAAGTTGAATCAATGATCATGCCTATGAGTTGAGAGTATTTGTTTTCATGAAATTTTGCTTGGCCTCACTCATAGATTGAGAACTTTAATGATAAAATATACTCTAGTTTGATGATATTGATTCACCAAGGTAAAACCTGCAATGTCTGGAATTAGAAAATTCCGAACTAAATTTTTTCTTTTCATTTCTATCTTTCATATTCAAGTATTCAGTATCAGTCAGTTTGCATTCGGTGTCGATGAGTTCCTTTTACCATTCCCATTACAATTAACCTTTATACCCGTAAATTAATTAAAACATAAATAATAATTAGGAAATCAAAATAAAATCTCTTAAATAATATTTATAAATCTATTTACAACAATTCAAAGTAATTTGCATCTCATTATTTCAAGTACTTTTATAAGTTTCACAATTACAGTAATTACATCCCATCACAAATACATTTGTTGTGCATTTGTAAGTCTGAATATAAATATAAAACTTTGCATGTACCTGGTCACTAGGTACTTTAACTTCTAGTAATTTTCTTCAATTATTCTATCACAGCAGATGACATGTTCACTTATGAGCTATTCAGAATGGTGAGTAAGGGGCTGTGAGCTTTAGGGAAAGTCTAGTAAGAGACATTTATAAAAGTGCGTACTATATGCAGTTAATTAAAAATGTTTATTTTAATAAATATAAAATGCATATAAATGTAAACATTAAAAATGCATAAAACCTTTAATTTCTAATAGCTCACTACGGGACGTTATAGGAAGGATACTATAGTCGGCCAGGAAATCGGATGGAGTATGGGAGGTACTTTGAAGTACTTGTCATTTTGCGATCCCTAGATGTGACTATAGGGAATAAACAGTTGTCGATAAGGTAATCATGTAGTATAAAACATTAATAATTTTACGTAGTTTTCAATCAATAACAGTATATAAAACAATTTTATTTTAAACAATTCAATGATGCAATTTCAGTATACAGTATGGTAATAATTTCAAAATCATGAGATAACGCAATAATTTCAGTAATTTCGTTTAGTGTAGTAAAGCGATTCATTTAAAATCGTTAAAAATAGAATAAATGCACTTGTATTGGGAAAACATATATTGTAAAACTCGTATTACTTCTTTCGTCACTTTTTAATCAAATCATATACTATTTTCATAAATCCAATCATTCAATAAATCAATCATATGTAAAATATCACATATTGGTAGAAAACAATCTCTTAGAGATTCATGCACGCACTATATCCCATAAGGGGCCTGTATAGGAAGGCCAGGGATCCAGAACTCCTTAGCCAATCCTACGAAACACTATAACAAATGGCCATCGTCGATCACTCATAGTTCGCACTAGTCAGGTGCTCACTGTGTAAACCTGTGGGTTTGACCATAATTCCCATAGTCATATCATGTAAAAGGAAAGGTTTGGGACGTCTCTCAGCTTAATCATCATTGTCTTGTATGCACGATCATCAGGGAGACAGCAATTTCATAAAATCACTTCATATAAATCAATTCAAGTAAAACGTTTCATGAAATTCAATTCCTATAAATCATTTCATATGATTCAAATCATGTAAATCATTTCATGTATTTCAATTCACATAAATCTTTTCTTGTAATTCATTTCTTGTGAATCATTTCTTATAAATCAATTCATATAAATCATTTCATATAATGCAATTCATGTAATTCATTTTATATAATGCAATTTATATAAATTAGTGCATGTAATGCAATTCATGTAAATCATTTCATTTAGTGTAATAATAATAATAATAATAATAATAATAATAATAATAATAATAATATATTTCCTGCAATTAAAATCAAATTTAGACTTGTATGCGAGTAAAATAAAATTCTATTTTCTTGTTAGGAAGAATTGAGTGTGAATCAATTTTGATTTAATTTTGAAATTTATGATGAAATTAAAACATTTCCTATGCAACTCTTATATACGTTCCTTACCTCTATTTTTACGTAAGGTAAGAATCCGATCGTACCACGTACGTTTTCTTATCTCACGAACTTAACACTGCACATTAATTTCAAATTATATTTATAATCCCATATTTTAATTCCAATATATATATATATATATATTCTAGTAATTCTAGTTATCTGTTTATCACTTCCCATGCTAAATGAAATTTAGTTTATTTTATTTTATATTAATTATCAAAATTGTAATTATAGGTAACTATAGTCAAATTTCATTCTTTTCTTTAATTTCCATGTCATCAATAATTTTAATTTTTATTAAAATCCAATATATAACCTAAATGAATATTACTTAATTCCCATTTTTCTAATTTAATAAATATTCTATTAATAAATGACCATAATTTAATTTGTATTCCTTTCTAATTTAATTCCATACCATTATTTTTATAAATAATGTCTACAATTAAATTATATTCTTTTCTTCTATTTCATTCCACCCATATTATGTAATTCTTGTTATAGCCAATTTAACATTCTTAAACTTCACTTATTATTTTCTAAATTATACTTAAGATTTTTGTATTTTAGCTATAATGAATCTTCTACAATTTCTTATGTTACTTTAATCAATTTCAACAATTAGTTTATTAGATTTCTTTCATAAGCTACAATATATTTACTCTTAAATTATAAATCTTCCCTAAGTCTATTTTCACTAATACTCTTAATAACCTTTATAAATATTCTTTCAATCTTTGATTATGAACATTCATCTTCTAATAATTACCCTACATTATGCTTTGCCCAAATTCTTCAATTAACTAAATCTCATTCTTTTTCTAAATTTAAATTTTATAAATTTTCTTTATTAATTTACTATTTCTATTCTACACTATTAATTCATTAAAATTTACCTCAATATTTTTCTATTTTTCCATGGCCAAATTCTTCATGTAATTTTTTTATTCTCATTTTTCTTTATTTATTTTCTTCCCAATTAACTTAGAAAATATTTTCCACTTAATTAATTTATTCATCCTACATGTGTTATTCTTTAACTATAATCATATAAAATTTACATGAAAAACTTATACATTAGGCCTTGGTCACATTTCATATTTATCTATATTTTATCATTTTCCCAATTTTAACTTTACAATAAATCTTAATTTATCATTATATAATTTTATATATACCATTTATCAATTTACATTAACATTTCTTTTCTTTTCTTTTCTGTTTTCCTTTCTTTTCTGTTTTCTTTTATGGCCGGCAGTAGCTTCACATTTTTTCCTCTAATGGCCGGCAGCTTCAAGTGCTAATCTCATGATTTTTCCTTCTTCAAGTAATCCAAAATTTTGGAACCTCTTTTACCCATTTAGGATTATTATCAAATACCCTTAAGGTAGCAAATTTCACCACCATCGTGCAGCCAATATCCTTGGCTGGCTAGTTCTTCATCACGCCAACAACCAATACTTGAAATCTACCATCATACCAATCTTCATGTTTTGAAAACAAATCATCATCATGACCAAGTTAAATTCACTTTTTACTCCTAATTCCTACCCAACATGCATTAAAATTACAAAAATTACTTCACCTTTCTCTTTTAACAAAATCTGGTTTCATCTTCTACACTACAGCCAAACACCTCATGGTTCTCTACAATCCATTTTGATTCAATCTAAGGCTGTAAATAAATTTTACTCATTTCATACTATCACACATACTAATTGTTGTCGCTCAAAACAACAATAAATGTTTGCTGACATCGGATCCTCGATCTTCGCGTTAGTCTGTCTCTAAGAAATCTGCGAAAAATAGAAAACCATCAGGGGGCGTAGGGGTTTTCCCCTACGCGCGCACTCCGATGCTTAAGTCAGACAGGGTTTTGACAGGGTTTCAGTAGGCAAATAGAGCTTAGGGTTTAAGAATGATACCTGTGACCTATTTATAGGAGTTGTTTTGTGCGTAATTACCTTTAAGACCTACAACTTAAATGATAACCCAATGGATCATTTATGAGCCTTCTGAGGCCTCTTTTGAAACTATCATTAGGCCCAGTGATCTTCATCTTGACTTATAGAAAAGCCCAATAATCTTTGGTTTGACCCTCATCAATTGCTCCCCACTCTTTCGTAGGGTTTACCATGTGAAAGAGTATATAAAGAATGGGCTTTTCAAATTCTTTTGCTACCCTCTTTCTGGGATTATTACAAGTCTTTTCATCTTCACTTGAGGGCTCAACTAGTGGACTTCATCATTATTTGTAACAGGAACGACGTTGTGTCATTATTTCTTTTGTCAAGTGCCTTTTCAGAACACTACTGGGATACGTTTTTTCTCCTTTGAGCTAAATGCTTCTTAAGCGGAATATGCCACCCTTCTTTTCGAATTTAAGGTCTTAGCTGTCCGAAACCAAGAACTATAAGGAGAAATTACAAGATTGCAGAGCCACCAAAGCCTTTTATTGGCCCAGAGGAAGAAAACCAAATCTGAGTTATAGCTATAAGGGCGTATCGTCAAGAAGTGCCATAAGAGGATGCATATGTTCTTATCTGGTTTCATCATATGTGGTTTGTACTTGACATGCTCTTGATTGGTTGAAACTTGATCCAGATGCTGAGGATTTGGAACCTTTTCTGAGGATAGGCACTTATAAAGATCTATCTAATCTTACCAGCCCTTATGAGCCTTTTCTTTGACTCGAGATGGTCGAGGTTCTCACAGGCTTGGATGAAGATTATTTAGATAATCCATAGACTAATTTTCCTAAGGATCAAGCTCTTGATATTATAGCACCTCAGGACGCATATGCCTGGGTGCCTGTTAATTTCAATACTCCTTTTGATGCAAAAGTTAATCTAGAGTGCTCCCCAGTTTTTTTTGTGAAAGAGCTTAGTCTTTTACAAACTGATCAACACATTTTTAAACTCATCTACAGAGGCAACTACACATTTACCTTGTATTAATCTTACGTAATAATCAAACTTTCTTGCGCACTTTTCGCTTTAAGTGCATATGTAGCCTGCATCGCGCATTTTTCACTTCAGGCTTTTGGTTTGCCCGTCTCGCACCCTTTTGTTCTTAAGGACTTTTCATTTGCCCGTCTCGCGCATTTTTCGCTTAGGGACTTTATAAAGAATTGCCCGTCTCGCCCATTTTTCGCTTAGGGACTTTTAGATTTGCCCGTCTTGCGCACTTTTCGCTTAGGGACTTTTGTTTGCCCGTCTCGCACCTCTTGTGCTTAGGGACTTTTGATTTGCCTGTCTCGCGCATTTTTCGCTTAGGGACTTTATAAAGAATTGCCCGTCTCGCGCATTTTTCGCTTAGGGACTTTTAGATTTGCCCATCTCGCGCACTTTTCGCTTAGGGACTTTTGTTTGCCTGTCTTGCACCTCTTATGCTTAAGGACTTTTGATTCTAGTGCATTTTCGCTTAGGGACTTTAGATTTGCCCATCTCGCACTCCTTTGTGCTTAGGAACTTTATAGAGAATTGCCCATCTCGCGTATTTTTTGCTTAGGGTCTTATTTGTGCCCGTCTCGCGCTTTTTTCGCTTAAGGACTTATTTGTGCCCGTCTCGCGTCTTCTTCACGCTTAAGGTCTTATTTGTGCCCATCTCGCGCATTTTTTGCTTAGGGACTTATTTGTGCCCGTCTCGTGTCTTCTTCTATTCCTACAACATGTCTATCAAACATGGAGGATTATCATAGTACAGATAAAAATAATTGGCCTTTCATTTCATAATGTAGTATTTCCAATCAAATGGAACAAGTAAGAACATAATTGCAGCAAATGTTAAAATAATAACAACAAGTTTTTACCGCTAGTACAGTTTCAAGTCTTTGTCTTTGTAGAGTCTATAAAGTGTAATTGCTTAGACATTCGGCTGTTATTCATGGATTGGCGTTAAGTTGCATCTTGGTTCTTTGCTCATAAGAACCAACAATCTACCTTCGCGAGCTTACCACAAGTTGTTTCTGATCCGACTATGTCGAACTAAGCTCTTCCTGGCTTGCTGCCTTACAAGACAGTGGCTAGTGCCTCCTTTGGACACCTGCCTAATACGATCACAACTGTTAGAATAAACAAGAAAATCGCAAGCATAATATATGAGGGTACCTCAAATCTGCTACCACCCATACGTCCTTGCTTGGTCAATGAACACTATAACAATGTGCAAGGGACTTCGCTGACCTTGCATCCAAGCAATTGGCTGCGCTCATATGTTCCCACGTGCTTTTTCTAACTCATTAGTAACTAGTTCTCATTTCTTGTTATCAATATCAATACTAATGAGGCATCCTCCTGGGACCAAGGATGAGTCCAACTCACAAGGTCTGGAGTATTATTTAGAGGATGGAGCCATAGATGACTTGGATAATCTCGAAGGTCTATGGCTTCCTCAACAGTCGCGCAATCAGCCTGGGGTTACTGAGGTTCGTGACCAGCCTAGGCTTATCGAAGTGCGTAATGAGCTTGAACATGTCGAGACAGGTGATCAGCCCGAGCCTATAGAGTCACTGCAAAGGTTAGACGGTGACGAGCTCCAATTTTTCAATCTACTGCCATTGATCCCTAGCCAAACTCCGTAACTGTGGCCGGGCCCTCGAGTGATGCTCCGACTTCTGAAATTGCTCCTCCGGCTCCCCAAGATCCTAGTGCTAATGCAGCATCTTCTCATCCAACAGGTTTGGTTCTCACAGCTTTGATCTCAACGCCCTAAACCGGCACATCCTTGTCTTGTTTAAAGGACTCACGAAGCCGACACACCCTTTATATAGACAAACCCTCTTTCACAAGTGTGGTTGTCAATAGGTCAAGTGTGTGGCTCTTAAGCCACTTCTAGATGGTTACTAGAGCAGTTCTTGAAAGCTTATGTGTCAGACGATCGACAGATGGGCTGAAGGAAGCTTTTGGACATTCTGCCGGATTAGTGCGCGCACCAGATCTAGAAGATTCTAGATCATTCCGCTCAGATCCCACACTTGGGCTTGCATTTGGATCGTCAAATTTAAATGTGTTTTCGCCAAAGTTTTTTCTAAAGGGAGAACCAGTAGTTTGGATTCCGTGCTCGCCAGCATTGATAGCCATTGCCGAAAGGCATGACTCGGGTGTTCTTTGCTCACTTGCATTGTGCTAACAGGAGAATCTTGCCTATGGGTGCTGTGTTCACCTAGTTTTCTTCGCTGTCATTTTATCAAAGTGGGGAGCTTGTCGCGTGCGAAAGCCCTATCTCATCCAAGGCTTGTTGTGAGTGGGAGCTACCTATCGCCCAAGGCCTGTCGCGTGCGGGAACCATTGTCTCGCTCAAGGCCTGTCACTCTTCTTGGCTTTGAAGTTCAATTTGACAACGAAAAAGATAAGGTTGCCCATGTTCGAGTCGTGTCGCATGCCTATAGTTGTGCAAACTGCTCTGTCGCGTGGCCCTGAGCTAGCTCGGGACAGAGTGCCTATTGCATGCTTGTAGTCATGCAAATTTGCAGTGTAGCAAGCACCTTTCGAGCGACAGATTGTTCTGTAGCATAACGTCTTGCATGCAACTGACTATTCAAAAGAGTGGCATCTTTGTGAGATCTTCAATAGTGGTCCCTCTTTCTCGCCATTTTGGTTGTCGCACGCGTGAGCCACCTCTCGCAGAAAGAGTGTCCCACGTGGAACCTTGTCGCCAAAATTTGTCATGTGTGTGCCTGTGCTCGCCGAATTGAGGACATGGTTGTCGCCCATTCCTTGTACTCTGCCGCTAGAGATCTTTCAGGCAACAGGCTGGGCTCTGCCCATTCTGTGTACTCAATCACCAGGGAACTTTTGGGCGATAGGCAGGGCTATAGCCCACTTCTTCTATTCTGCCGCCAGAGATCACTACCTACCGCCAAATATGTGACTAGTCGTTGCCTCAGCTTTTTCTTTCTCTTCTTTTGTCTTTTCATTTTTTTGCTGCACAGTACCTTTTACTTTTACAGTATTTAGCGTACCTTTACACCATATAGCTCCCCAAGTTCTTCTTTGAAACAATGTTGTCATTCTTGTTCAAAGATGGACTTTTTCTCGAGCGTTATGCTTGATGATGTATAGAGTTGCCTACTCCTTTTACGCTTTGGCCACCCTAAATGGCTTGCCCATAGAGTTCTCTCTCCTAGGCGAGTTCCTATATCGGTTGACAAGGGTTTGCTTGCTTGGGTCTTAGGATAGCTGTATTCTTACTCATCATTCACAATCGTACTCGCTTGGTGGCCACTAACTCGTCTGACCTTTTGTGCCCTGCCTGGTTTTTGCCGCTTGTCTATGTTCTTACGCATTTGGGCGAACATGAGCAGGCATTTGGAGTTCTAGCGTGTTCCCTGAGGTCTTTGGTTGGGGCTTGCCCAATAGAGCTCCCCTGGATTTACGTTCACTCGTTTCGAGCCCTTCGTTCAGTTTTTTTCCTTTCCTGGGTGAGCTCATCTAGCATTGTGCACACACCTCTGCCAGACCCTTCGGCCTATTCCTTGCTTGTCCATCTAGATCGTTTCTTGTGCCTTGACACGTGCTTTACCAAGCGAGCCTTGTTGCGGAGGCTGGGTTGTGGCGTTAGTCATGCAATCGCCACACGCCACTCAATCGTCGAAAGTGTCTGCTGCAGTGGTCTTGTGTTCGTCACATGACACTGCATTCATCAGCATTGCTTCACACCTTGTGTGTGGAAGGCTGGGCTCACGAGGGTCATTCGCTCACCTAGAATGCTTGCGGTGTGACTTTTTCTCGCCCATATGGCTGTTGCATAGGACGAACTGCTTTATCGTAATATGACCTGTCGAATGTACTCACCATTACTTTTTACTTACTGGGCCAGCATGCAACTTGGGATCAATGCTTGTGTATTTGCGCTACCACCTTGCGTACGACGAATTGACCTGTCGTTGCAAGAGCCCTTCTGTTGCGGTGGTGCCTACGTACATTAGCTGTTTTTTCGATCTTTTATTCTACAAGTCGTGCTCGTCATCATCTCTTTACTACCCAAGACTGCTGCATATGTGCGGTGTTCATCCTTATGGCCTACTCTTTCGCCAAAACTCGTGTCGCGTTAACTGTGCTTACCTGTTTTGGCTGTCGATAGGTGAGCCATAATCTCTAATTGAAGGCCTGCGATGCAATATGCTTGCCATATTCACGCCTGCGTGTGCTCTTCGTGCAATACCTTACCTCCCTTGCATGCGTGATTGGTTATCTCTCGCCAAAGGGTCCTGCCGCATGGTCCTGCTCGCCCACATTCCGCTCCTGGCACGAGCAAACGTAACAATCCTTTGCTCGCCATCACCAAACAAGCATTTCTAGTTAGGTTTTGTTTGCACGCATCAGTTGTTCTACCGGGGCACCTGCTGCGCGTATTTAAAATTTCACCCACACCAAAGTGGAGTTGGATAAGAACATCATAACAAAAGCTTTTCTAGTAATTCTTGGTTCGAGCTTTGCCTATAGAGTTTTATGCCCCGTTACGCAAGTTGGTTAGGAGTGCGGGCCCATCGGCCCAAGGTGATAAAAAATACAACCTCATCGACCCAAGATGGCGAGGATTATGGGCCTCGTCGGCTCGAGATGGCCAAAAGTGTGAGCCACGTCATTTAAGGTAGCTAAAAGTGCAAACCCTGTTAGCATGAGGTGGTCAAAAACATGGCTCCGTGTCAGCCCATGGTAGTCGGGAGTGTGGAGCCCATCTACCCATGGTATTCGAATGCATGAGCCTTATCGACCCGAAGTAGTCCGGAGAGCGGTTCGAAGTGTAAGAGCCATAATGTTGTAACGTTCTGTAGGAATACTTCTAATATAATTGAAGCCAATTAGCATCACAATAAATCTGTGTTGCTTGATGGTCGATTGCTTGTCAGCTGTGTTGGACAGCCCATGTTCGACTCATATGCCACACAAATATTTTTGCATTATTTGCGCTTAATCACAAAATTATCTGCGCACGAAAGGAATCGAACACGCAACCTTCTGAGCTGGAGTCAAACGCATTACCACTGCACCACGGATCCACTTTGATAGCATGTTGGTCGACTATATTTTAGTAATTGCTCTGCCGCACATGCAAGAATACATGATGTGTCGACAGGCTATCCACCCCTCTCGCCCAATGCTGTCTCATGCGAACTTGCAAAGGAGTCTTGACGCCAGGATAGCCTGTCGGAAGGTGATAAGTAATCTGCTTAAGGTTGTAGAAAAGGATGGTTTGGATGTAGTGTACTTGTTGCATAGAGCATGCATCGAGCTAGCTGGAAATCAGTCCAATCCATCTCTTCTTTATTTGGTCGAATGAAGTTGGCTTGGTGAGGGTGATACAGTAGATGTGTTGGGCAAGGGTACAAGCTGGTGCGATGAAGCTTCAGCAGTGAGAAGACTAGGGTGGCTACGACGATGAGCAGAGAAGTGGTAGCGATGAAGAATGCGCAACCCCAGTTTGTTTCTTCTCTTTTCTTTATGCTTCAACGTTTCTTCCCTTATCTTCTTTTCCTGGTATCACGTAGCCTTCTTTCCTTTAGCAATTGCAACCTACGATTTACCAAGAATGAACAAGAAACAGCAGGCACGAGCAGCAAGGACAATAACGAGCGACAGTGTTGAAGCAGCTTGTCTTGTCTTCTTTGTATTTCTTTAAAGCTTTCTCTGACTTTAGTTTTGAAACTTTCTTTCTCAACTCTCTGTTCTTGTTTTTTCTTCTTTCTAACCTTCACGAGTGCTTTAAAACTTTCTTCCTTTCTCCACGAAGCCAGTAGCAACAGTGGTAGGAAATCTGTTGCAGCTCCTCTCCAAGTTGTCAGTAGGTTTTGGTCTTGGCTTCAAACAGCAGTAAGTTTCGGCTTTTCAAGCTTTCTCCTCCTCGACTATCTTTTTTTTTTATTCTAGGCCTTGGGCGTGCCAATATCAAATCGGTTTGATATTTAAGCTATTGTTTTTTATATTTAAGCTCTTGTTTTTGTTGATATTGATTGCACCACATTTATTTTCTATATAGCACGTACGATCATAAAAAGCCAAGAAAAGTATGTCTAAACATGCTAGATTTGACCCTTTTAATTAATGCCATTAATTAATGCCAACCTATAACCAAATTAATGAAAAGGCTAGCATATTAATGACATCCTTTTGTAGCACGTAGCATTAAAATTATGAATTTTCATGGGATTTGGATTTTCGTCTTTGTGGTCGGAACAGTTTTGCAAGTTCTTACCGTCTCCAGCAGCTCCTCCGTTCCTGGTATTAGCAATAACGACCCCCACTCCTTCTCTTGTTAGTTCTTTCTATGACGAATGATTAATTAATGCCAACCTTTTGTAGCACGTAGCATTAACATTATGAAGTTTCCTGGGATTTGGATTTTCTTCTTGCCTTGAGTTCTATTGTGGTGTAAGTAAGATGTAATAGATTCTCAATTCTTTGTTTGCTCACAGGAGAGATTGCCCCGTAACCTGCTATTCTAACTGGCAACGGAACTGCTGATATCCTACCTTGCCCATTTGATCAAGACTTTTCTTCCTGCCTTGGGAAAGAAAGAGTTTAGGCTTGTTGACTCGGCTTGGAAAGAAGTCAAAATATTGATAACATAAAGAAGCCGATAGCCAAGAAAGAAAGTTGCAATAGTGCTTTATATAACTGCTTTTAGGTCTTTCATCCCCTAGTCTGTGAGGCTTTTTCGATTTGGTTTTTCGTAGATCGCAGGATTCATTATTTAATTTATTGATGTCTTCCTAGTGGCGCTTGGATCCGACTGCGCTTTCTATACACGTCCGAACTCTAGATTCTCTTACTAAATGAATATGCACTCCCTTTTCTTTGCAAGCACGCATGCACTACTTTGTATAGGTATCTGCGAATGAGTTCTTCTAATGCTTCTTCATTCACAGTGGAAAGATAACACTCGAGCTGTTTATCTATTCCTCAATTTCTTGAAGGGACAGTGTCTAGATCTAGCCTCTAGGTGACTTGTTCACTCGTGCATGCCTTTTTGACGAGAAATGATAATCCCATGCAATTGCATATGATTTGAGAATAGTGGGACCCTTCTTTAATTGATGCGCCATTTTAAGTCGTGGTAAGGCAATTACATGTAAGTTGTGGCAACTGTTACCAAGCATGTCGGGCGCGAGCGAGAGCCTCTCTCTCGCCTAAGCATGTCGCTAGCGAGAGACACTCTATCGCCCAATGCTGTCGCCCATTCCTCTCTCGCCAAAACTTATCAGGTGCGAGAGGCAATCTCTCTCCATGCCTATCTCGCCAAGCTTTTGTGCGACAGGCTAGCTTCCACTTTTGTCTTGCCAGGCTTTTGTGCGATAGGCTGCTTCCACTTTTGTTTTCGCCAGGGTTTTTGTGCGACAAGCTAGAGTCCACTTTTGTCTCACCAGGCTTTTGTGCGACAGGCTATGTGAGGCTGTGCGACAGACTTGTGGCGACAGACTATTGCGATAGGCTAGCCACTCTCTCGCCCAATGCTATCTCGTGCAGAAGCCACTCTCTCGTCTAATTGCTTTTTCGCGTGAGCCTCCTTCTAGCTTGTGACAGAGTGTCTGTCGCATGTATGTGAGTGAGCGAATCGCTCCATCGCATGAAAACTTCTGTGCGATAGTAGTCTGTCGCGTATATATTTATTTTATTTTATTATTTTTTTAATAGGTCTTTCGCAGCTAATAGATCTCCTGCAGGTGTTAGGTCTCCACGCTCTATCGCAGACTTCTATACATGACTTTTTGTTTGCTTCTCACAGACGTCGCCAATTGTTGTTACTCAAAACAATAATAAATGTTTGCTGACGTCGTATCCTCGATCTTCGCGTTAGTCTGTCTCTAAGAAATCTGTGAAAAATAGAAAACCATCAGGGGGCGCAGGGGTTTTCCCCTACGCGCGCACTCCGATGCTTAAGTCAGACAGGGTTTTGACAGGGTTTCAGTAGGCAAATAGAGCTTAGGGTTTAAGAATGATACCTGTGACCTATTTATAGGAGTTGTTTTGCACGTAATTACCTTTAAAACCTACAACTTAAATGATAACCCAATGGATCATTTATGGGTCTTCTGAGGCCTCTTTTGAAACTATCATTACGCCCAATGATCTTCATCTTGACTTATAGAAAAGCCCAATAATCTTTGGTTTGACCCTCATCACTAATTAAAATTAAATGAAAGTATTTCTTTTCTCACCTCTCCCATGAAACCGAATAGGACAGCAGCCCAAAATCACCTCTGGTTCCTTTAATTCAACTCCTAAAATTCTTGATTGGAGGTGTTCTTGAGGCGTGCGGTAAGAACTCTTAGAGGAAAAGAGCAGAATCATGCATTCAAAATAGCAGGGGAGTCAGTTTCCAGCAGCAGTTAGCAGAGTGAAAGTCAGTGATGGGGCTGAGTTTTAGCCTTATTTTATCTTCTTTTAGTTATAATCCAGCCAATTACGTCTTGCCACATGGTCACATAAGAAAATTTCCCTTAAAATTATCTTAAAATTCCCCTTAATAGTATTTTATTATTTGCAAATCGGATTTTAAATTTTTTTTATTTCATTTTAATTATTTTGAGTCAATTTAAGCCAAAGGCTGACCAATTTGATCAACTACTTATGAAAAGACTAAAATACCTCTTCACAATTCCATTATTTTCATTTATATCCTATCCTTTAATTTAATAATTTAAATTCAAATTTAATATTTTACTTTCATTATTTTATATATATTTGAGTCAAACATGGTCAATTATTGGCTTCCCAAATGGTTTGACCAGGTGTGGGTAGTGAAATTGTCAAACTACCCCTATACATATACTTTTAGTTTCGTTCACTTTATTTTTGACAGTTTCACGTAATTCAATTTACGGACTAGATCCACGTGAAACTTCTTTACACGAGGATTATCATATGACGGTCTGTAAGTTCAAAGTCAATTTGGTTTGACCGTTATTCAGGAAAATTCTTCTAAGGTATGGACACGATAGTCATTTTTGAATTTGTTCCTCGCTTTTCAAAATACATTCAATCGAGGTGATTTTGAGATGCAAATTCTTGCTATATTTATATTTCCCCTCAAATAGCATTATTCTAGGGTCTCACTTCGATCTAGACAGAGAAAGTCCTAGTGGAGCCCTCATTGAGTACCTCTCTGAACCTTATCGAACCGACCCTTTTATTTAAATATTTTTTTAAAAATCAATATTTTCTTTTAAGTTTCTACACTATGTAGCTTATATTGAATATGAGAAAATTGGGGTTCTCACAAAACCATTTTAGTTAAATAGCATATACCCTCTATAACCTTAAATGATAAAACAATTAGGGATTTGGCTATAAAATGATTAAGACGATAATTTTAAAACCCTTCCTTGGTCATAATTGGTAAAGATCCTTAAATGGAAAAAGAGCATGGGGTTCTTTGTGTTTATGATTATGGAAGAATATTAATGAGGTTTGAATTCTTGAATCTTCCATGTGATTAAATTTATTCTTATAAGTATGGATTAATACTTGGCGATAGTATACTTATGTTTATATTGACATTGATTTATTTATTTATTTATTTGTGAAATAACTTCTAATGTACCAATCTTTTATTTGTTGGTAGGAGCAATTTTTTATGTCCTCAAAAATTTTAAGCTATATTTTTAAGGGGGAGCAATTTTTGTTTATCATTCTTTTTGCTATGACAAAAAGGGAGAGAGATAATGTGGTTTGTAAATTGGTTTTCGAAAATCATGCTCATATTAAAGGTGAATTTTATTTTTAAGTTATGCTTATATTAAGGTGGAGCTTTTTCAAAGTATTTTCAAAACAAATTTACTTTAAGTTTTGTCATATCTAAAAGGGAGAGATTGTTAGCTTTAAATTGATATATATATTGAAATGACAAACACTTAAGCAAGATTAAATGAATAATTAATATTGTAAATTTGCTTTATCAATTATGATTTTCTCAAATCATATTAAGTGCTTTTATCAACTACAAGACCATGATTTAAATTGATAATATTTTTATTGGGTCTTAATGTTTTTAGAAAATAATCTTGAATGTTGTATTAAGTAATTTTCTCAAAGAATTTATTGAATATATTTTTAGAAAATCACTTGATAAATATTTGGGCTATGTTTTCAAGGAATATTCAAATTAGATAGAAAAATGAATTTGGTATAATTTTAAAATCAATTTATATTTATTTTTCAATGAAAATAGCCCAGGAAGTGAAAATTCAAGTCAAGGGATGATCTCTCCCGTAAAGGGATAGATCCCCTCTTGGCAACAAGCTTAAGGGATCGATCCCCCACATTAAGGGAATGATTCCTTGTTCCCAGGAAGTCTCCAACAGCAAGTTTTTTGTGAGGATCAATGGACAAATCAATTTTAGGCTCCACCAAGAGTCAACAATCATCCAATGGAGTATAAATAGAAGCTTAGAAGTTCAAGAGACTTCATTCTTCATTTTCTCCAAGCTTCAAAAACATTCTAAGTGCTAGAAATTCAAAATCTTCTATCATTCTCATCTTTCTTGTATAGCACAAAACTTGTAAAGTTTTCCATAGAGCTTTAACTTGTAATCAACCACCTTCTTAGAGGTTATTCTTGGTTACATCTCTTGTAAACTCATTCACTAATTGTAAAGGGGAGTGAACCCTTGAGTGTTTAATTGTAAGTAAGGTGTTGGCTAGAAAGGTTTTCTCTTTGAGCTATAAAAGGAAAAGGTTGTAAGGTTTGCTACTTGGTCTCGTAAAAAAAAAGTGGTTAGGTTTCCTCTTTGAGCCTGAAAAAAGAAGTGTTAAAGGTTACTCTTGAGCCTACGAAAAAGAGTTTAACAAATTCAGGATAGTGAATTTGGAAAAAATCTTTGGGAGCGTCTCCAGGTAGAAGACGTAGGCCAGGTTGTCGAACATTTATAAATCACTTGCGTACAATTTTCTAACCCTTCACTCTTTACTTATTTGCAATTTAATTGTGTATATTGTATTTTGGTTGAATTTTATGCTAAGATAGCCTATAGAACTTAGAAAACTATAATATAGGTAGAGAATTTAGAAAAATCGAAAATCGAACCTAAGGTTAGAGAAAAATAGATTCACCACCCTCTCGGTTAAGTAATCGAGCAAACACTTCCAATCCAAAATCTTAATTGGCTTCTCAACATAAGTTATATGCTCACGGATGTCCAGTGACCTGTACTCAACTAGATGGGAGTGGTCATGGTGATATTTTCGCAATATCAAAACATGAAAAACGTTGTGCACATTGGCTAGCTAAGGAGGTAAAGCCAACTTCTATGCAGCATCACCTATCTCTCGAGTACCTCAAATGGTCCAACAAACTTCGGGCTAAACTTGCCCTTTAGGCCAAATCTCATTATGCTTTTAGATGGGGAGACCTTCAAAAACATAGAATCAGCAACTTCAAACTCAAGATGTCTCCTCTATTATTGGCATAAGACTTTTGTCAACTCTGAGCAATCTTTAGTCATTCACATATAGTTCTAACATTCTCGGAAGCTTTCTCAACTAATTCGAGAGCAAAAACCTTTCTGTCACCAACCTCTTTCCAACCAATTGGAGATTTGCATCTCCGTCCATACAATGCTTCATATGGTGCATGCAGATACTAGCATTGTAACTGTTGTTATAGGCAAACTCAGCTAATGGTAGACGGTCATCTCAAAAGCTTTAAAGTCAAGCACAAAAGCTCTCAACATGTCCTCAAGAGTCTGAATTGTTCTCTTAGACTAATCGTCGATTAGTCCCTTATATTGAGTCAGTAACCTCAATTCTAACCCATATAAGAATTTTGAAATAGTTTTTAGAAAATTTTCTCTAATTTAGTCTAATATATATCATGGTAGGATATTTGATGACATGATAAAAAGTGATCATCCAAACATCAGCTATGCTCAATTAGAGAAAGCATCTCATGATCATTTTCCAAAATGGTTTAAACGATTTGTAAGTATTGTAAGAATAAAGCAATCATTACCATATAAATCAGATATTCATGGTAATGATTGCTTTCAAGGTTTCAACTATGTAAACGTGCTAACCAAACTAATCCACATACGTATTATAAAGATATCTCATGGTCATAGGCGTATGATAATGACTTATTATTGTTATTTTGTAAATGGTTTTAAGTTTTATACATTAGATTATGGTAGATCTCGGAAAACAATGAACAATGGTTAATATGTGAAAGAAAGCTATTACAATGATTTTAAACATGACTTCTATGGCATATTGATAAATATAATCAACTTAGAATATTTTGGAATTGGAATTAACGTCGTGCTATTCAAGTGTCAGTAGTTTGATACAATAAAAGGTCTTGGCATTGATCCCAATCATGGCCTTGTTGATATTAAGTAGAAGTCTACATTTGCTACCAATGAACCTCTTATATTAGCTGCACAAAATTGGCAAGTGTACTTTAGTCCTTATCCATCTAGAAAAAGAGATTATTTTGATTGGTAGGCCTTGTTCAAAATAAAGGCAATGACTAGATTTGAACTTCACACCTGTGATGGTCGACAGATAATTGATTTGAACGATTGGGTTTACCCAAATATAGATGTTTTGAACCCTATAATAGTTGCATATTCAGAGGAACTAGACAACCTTGCTTTTCTTGTTGATGGTGATTATAAAGTCAATAATGTTAAGTTAGTGTAACTGACTTAACAGCTGTAACTATATTTGCAACCAACTACACTTACTTAATACTTGACTTTGACTTCCCAGCTAATCATTCTCGCTCTATTAACCTAGCTTCTTTTTCCCACTAAACTTCATACCTTGCACTTCCTCTCGAATGAGCAATGGTCTGCTCAGCCAGCTCCTCTACTGTCTTATTGCCTTGAGTGTCCTCTTCCACATTCATATCAATACTCCCCCCATCGACCACAACCTTGCCCTTAAGGTTGAATGCAAGATAGCTCTCCTTCATGCAAGCTGCATCCTCCTACGTTGCCTTCGATTGATCCAATCCTTTCCATTGAATTAAAACTTGGCAATTGTCTGTACCTTCGCGTGATACTACCTTGGTCTGTAGAGCTTGACTGGGCTGACATTGCATGGAAGCTAATGCGTGGGATCTCTTCCAACATCGTTTGCTGTTTTGTAGGTTGATTCTTGGTTTGCACATCTTCCATATCACTAATTTCAGATCTCCCATCATCAGGTGCAATCAAAATATGTACAGAAGCTCTACAATTGTGCCCAATTGTGTATTTGTCATTGCAATAGAAGCAAAGCCCCTTTCTCTCTTCTTTCTTTGATCTGGCTTTGTGTAAGTTGTTGGATATATGGTTTAGTGTTGTTTGTAGTTTGCGGTGTTTTGGCTGATGGGTCAGGAAAGGTTTTGGGTGAGGTTGTTTTGTATGGTTGGTATAATGATTGGTTTAATGGTGGTGTAGGCAGTAAGGGTGGTAATGTAGAATGCAACTTGGCTGGAAAACATTTGAGTGCCAATTTGCTTTCTTGAATCTTGGCAAGGGCGATTGCTTTGGTTAAGGATTGAGGTTGAAAGGCCATAACATCATGTTGAATTTCAGATTTAAGGCCAGAAATGAAACAACTCAGGAGAAATGACTCGAAAATGCCGTTTACCTTGTTGGACAATGTCTCAAATTCTTCCTGATACTCAGTTACTGAACCTTTTTGCACAAGTTTGGTTAATTGTCCTTGAAAGTCTTCTAATTCAGAAGGGCCAAATCGGGTTTGAAGTGCCTCCAAGAAAGTGCCCCAACTTGGAATTTGGGTGTTCTTGAACAGCCATTGATACCATGCTAGAGCTTTGCCATCGAAAGAAAAAGGTGCTACTTGCAACCGCTGATCTGGGGGTGTTCCATGGAAATCGAAGAATTGTTGAATCTTGAAGATCCAACCCACGGGGTCTCCACCATCAAACCTTGGCACATCAATTCGTAATGGTTTAAGGTTCACTGGGGCAATACCTGGTACATTGGAAGGAGCTCGAGCATTTGGGTGAGAATTGACATAAGAAGAGGTGGTATGCGAATGCCTACTTTGCTCTGCATTTGCACATAATGCAGAAATCTTGAATGCTAAGTCATTCAACTGTGTGGAAATATTTGCAACGTTCATTCCTAAATACTCCATATCTGTACGCACTTGAGAAATTTCTGAATGCACGTCAGAAAGCCCAGATTGTAACTGTGTGATTAGTTGTTCTTGTTTGTCAACTCGTTCATCTAGAGATTTGCTTCTTGTGGACGCCATGGTGAAGGCAATGAAAGCACCAAATGATAGATCAACAGAAGATCTATTTGAAAAGTTCAAGAATTACAAAGAAGGAGATGAGAAAGAAGAAGAATCTTGGAGAGAAAAAAAACAAGTCAGGAATTGAATATTCATTTTCTTCTTTGTTTTACATCATGTACATGGGTATTTATTGCTTACATTCACAAGTCAGTTAGTGTAACTGACTTAACAGCTGTAACTATATTTGCAACCAACTACACTTACTTAATACTTGACTTTGACTTCCCAGCTAAGCATTCTCCCTCTGCTGACCTGGCTTCTTTTTCCCACTAAACTTCATACCTTGCACTTCCTCTCGAATGAGCAATGGTCTGCTCAGCCAGCTCCTCTACTGTCTTATTGCCTTGAGTGTCCTCTTCCAGATTCATATCACAATGCATCATTTCTAGTCTGATAATATTTTTAATTGCAAGGGGTATAACTTTACCAAGTGGTTGCAGTCCAATTATGGGATGAGTAAGTTGAGAATGAACGGGAGATGCAACTGTGGGTGGAGAAGTCTAGAAAAGGAAAACAAAATAGTTTCTGGTTCATGACCATAGGATGGTAAGTCAAAATAATAAACTTATACAATTTTTTATATTCCTTTTATGGTTTTAACTATATTTTTATTTAATGTAGACGCAAAGTATGGGTCGAGCACCAACATACAAGGAATTTTTTTTATCAAACTCATAGGCGTTTTAGGTGGGGATGGTGATTATGTGGACAACAAGTCCAAATCTATTAGCGTACATAATGCATTCTAATTGCTTCTTATACAGTTTATCACTTTTTAAAGTTTATAATTTAATATTCTTTTTGTGATTACATTGTAGGAAAAGTATGTTGTGTTGTTGACTGAGAAATATGGTGAAGATACGAGTGCCCATCCCCAATTTGATCCAACCGCATGGTGTGAAGTCATTGGAGGTACGGATACGACACATACACATACTTACGGATTTGGGACTAGGCTACAACGCCTTGATTTGCAATAGGGTGCACCATTTAGATACAATTCTATCCTCAGTCAATCTTCTTGCACATCCTATTCTGTTTACGATCCTTTTTCCTTATCCTAGTCCCTCGATAAGTGGTTCTCATGAATCTAATTCAGAAGTGCAACATTTGAGAGGACATTAAAGACATGATGCTCGGGATAACTGAATTGAAAACTACATTAACTAATTTTATGACTCAAATGATGAGCTACACGTCGACTAATGCTACTAATAGAGGGGAGCTCAAAGCTGGAATGTCTGGATCGAGATGCCATATTGATAAGTGAGATCTCTTTTTTTTTTTTTAATTTTGTCTTGTATGAATTATGGATGTTCATGATGATGATGTTATGACAATAACGATGATGGTGGTATCTTTTGTTTTGATTGATATATGGATGTTAAATGGATAATTGTTGATGTTAATTTCTAGTTGGATGTGATATCGTTGTTTTTTTTTTTTTTTTGCATATTTTACTCGTATATGTGATTATTTTAGGTACCCAAAATCAAGTCGGAAATATGTTTTCAGAGTAAAATAAAAATAAATATAAAATTAAAAAAAATTCACTTTTAGCATCAAAATTCTGAAGCTGAAATCAATTAGAACGAAATTTAAAAAAAAAATTCACTTTTAGTATTAGAATTCCAAAGAGAAAAGCCTTGCAACGGAATATTTCAAAAAATATAAAAAAAAATCCACTTTTAGCATTGGAATTCAAAAGCCAAATGTCTTTAGTGATGAAATTTTTTTAATAAAAAAATAAAAAATTCATTTTTAGCATCGGAATTCTGAAACTAAAAATCTTTAGTAACAAAATGTTTTTTTAATAAAAAAATTCGCTTTGTGTTGAAATTTCAAAGTTCAAAGCCTTTAGTGACAATAAAATTTTAAGACATTTTTTTTCATTTTCTTAATTTTTTATATAAAAAAAAGAAAATAAAATCATGTAGCATCGAAATTCTATCATTAATACTTTCAACTACATAACAGAATTAACAACGAAATTCATTGTTTTGCGATAAAAACTTTTAGTGACTTCAAATTTCCGATGGATATGGCAACGAAAATTCAGTGGCTAAATCCATTGTTAATTCTGTCGTTATCAACTTAATTTCTTGCAATGCAACTCTTAATGTATTTTCAATGTGTATTAAAATTTGTTTATTTAGACTTAATAGCCAAATATAGTTTCAACATTTGCATAGAATGAAATTAAACCCTGAACGTTTTATATTATGAAAATCAATCCATAAACTTTTATTTTACTGTAAATAAATCTTCAACCATTCAAAATAATATAATTAAATCTAAATCAATTAAATAACACTAACTTCTATTAACATTACACACGTAACATGCCATGCGGCAACTAACTTATCCACGTCAATTGCCACGTAAGATGTTTTAACAGCAATTAGTATCATTTAACAAATCTAAACTTAATTGCAAGATTTTAAAAAATTGAAGTTTATTTCAATAAAATAAAAATTTATAAACTAATTTTCACTTAATAAAACATTAAAGATTTAATTCTATTTTATGCAAAAATTTAAAAGAATATTTGTCCATTAAGCCGCTTATTTACTTTTCATACAACCTCTTATATGTTCCATCTCCACACATGCATTTAATTATTTCAATATATTTTACGAGAATTCTTTTGTTCATTAAATATCACCATAACACTTTTCTAGGTACTTCATCGTATGTTTTCTTTAAATTATCACTTTAATAAGAAATGGCCTAACCAATCACAACCCTGTTGACCTCTCGACATCCATCGAAACACACCTTGTGGATGATGGAACAATCAAACATCACACAATCTAATACCTGACATACAAATTGGAAAAGAAAAAAGCACCAAATCTATTACTCCAACTACAAATACAATTGTAACCAATAATTCAACCACTAACATAGCAAAGCTTTTTCAAAACTTGAGCAACAAAGTCTTACAGTACATTCACATTGTCCGTATGAAGTTTGATTTTCATATCATCACGTTACCAAAGCTCCTTTAAAAACCTCCATAAAACCATTAACTTCACGTTCTTAACAGCTTCTCATAGTTGCGTTTTCATCTCCCCTTTCTCGTCCTGACCAATTGTTGTGGATGTGCCTTGTGCTGCAGCCATCGCCATGACCTCCCCAGGGGGTGGGTGATCAAATTTGCAGGTTGCACCATACTTGCATGTTCCAGTCTTCATGTAGTATGGACAATGAATAGATCCCTGGCACAGTATCCGCACAATTATCTTAGTAGCAAGAATGGAAAAAAAAAAAAACCATCTAGAACTACAACTTTTATGCTTAAAGAAGGCATCCTAGACAAATGCTGATCCAACACACACAAACAAACAAACAAACAAACAAAATAACAGAAAAGGCACAAAATCATATTCAAAAACTAAAGGCATCGGGACAAAAAGAAGAAAATAAAAACCTCTCTTCTAGGTAATCCTGCAAGAGTGAACTTAACAGCCTGCTGAGAAGTTTCATTGGTTGATGCTGATCGATCAATGGGGTGATGGAACTTACATCTATCCCCAAACTTACATTCCCCAGTCTTCATGTAATACTGCAATGTAATAATAAAACGGGAAAAAAAATCATCAATTCCTAAGTTGCAGGTGTAATTACAACGTAAGCCAAAAGTTTGTTCAAGGATGCTTTATAGCATGAAAGAAATATGCAGCTCTACTCAAAATCACCTGTATGAAAACTATCATGATGGTAATAAAAATATTGATAACAATGAATGCCAAAATATTAACTAAATAAAAACATATATTACAGCTAGAAAATGGCAAGGATTGGTGCATACATCACATTCACTCTGTCCAGGTCTCTGAGGATACACAGTAGGAGCCACTCCCAGCTTCAATAGGTAAACAAACAACGTGCATCAGCATTTAAGCAAACAATAACAATTCAAAAACATCAAGAAGAAAACCTCCCCAGCACAAAAGTTTTTGAGTTTTATTGGACAGAAGACATTTTGAAAAACCTGGGAGGAAAGATTGAAGTAACAGATTACACCAAATTTGGCATAAGGGTATCGAGATCAAGAAGCAGCCCAAGGCAATCTGTTCTTTGAGGAACTTGAAACCACAGAAGAATGAATGGAACTTGAGAGACAAACTGTAACGCTATAAACTTGAGCATAAGAAATGCAGCATACAAGTGAATGACTTAACAACTAACAAGTAATAGACCTTGTATGAGATAATGAGACTTAGTCCCAATTGGTATTTTGGTGAGATTGCAACAATCAGATGGAATGGCAGTAAGATTGAATTAGCAGTGGCCCCATTACTTGCAAAAAAACAGCAATGTAAGGAGAAGATAAATTGACCCTCAAGAACATATTACCAAAAATATTTAATAATAAATGATTTACTAGTTTATTTTTCTTTTGTAATTTGACATCTTTGAAAAAATTAATTCAATTAAAATTAATGTCTTTGTTATTTAACAATAATTAACCTGAGCATATTACCCAATGGTAAATGCAAGTATCCTCTGCTCAAAGAGCTAGCTACAAATCACCTCTCCCACAAATAATAATAATAACTGTACTCTATTTCATATTGAATGCCTATACTTAATTTGGTACGAAGATTAAAAAAAAAACCTTACTTTTTTCTTAGCCATCCATCCAACCCTCCCATTAACTAAATGGGAATTGAGTGGACACACTAATATAAAAACAACCCAAAAAATGGGTTGTCCAAGGGCATTGGGTACAAATTCTTCAAACCGAATTAGCAATTAATTTTATAACAGAAATAAAAGATTTGCATCAAATTTTTTATTTTTCTGTTTCCTAGTGCCTTTTCCCTTTTTCTCTTTCTCTTCTTTTCTTCTTCCCTACCGGTTATACAACCCAGCACCACGGGGCAGGACCAAAACAACTAGAACTAGAATATCAACACAAGGTCCAAAACTAGTTCTGAGAGGTGCGACCAGATCCTAATTAGACTAATGCCAATCTAGCTAGTCATGCCTGAATCCAGTACTGGTGAGTCAAATTAGGCAATCAAGCTAGTCATGGCTGAATCTAGTACTGGTGAATCAATTCGCAATCGAGGAAGGCCAAAAACTAGACTCAACAAGCTAGACGCAGCCTGTACATTTGGAAGGAGGGAAAAGGGGAAGCAAAAAGAAAGTAGAAAAAAAAAAGGAAAATGCAAAAAGGTAATTCTTTTTCTTGTTTTGAAAATGAAAACAAGTTTTCGAGAAAAAAGTGAACAAATTTGATAACTACCGATTTTGAATAGTATGATATAATTTTATAAAAAAAATGAAGTTTGATGGGCATGTTGGGCCTGTCCACACAAATGGGCAATGAGGGGTTGGACATACACATACAATTAAATGGTTCATAAATGAGTATTTGCAACCCTATCCATTTAAAACTCGCCCATATGCACTCAAGCCACCATTTGCTACCCTCGAATATATATATAGAGATAGAAAGAGAGAGAGAGAGAGAGAGACTTATAGAGATGGAACAGTGGAAGGGAGAGAGGTGTAGGCCTATCCAATGAAATTCACCTCATGAAAAAAAAAAGTTACATGCAGAAACCCAAAAAAAAAAAATTCCCATTACCGTTGGCAATGTTGGTTGAGCAAGTAGTGTTGTCTGACATAATCTGGGGTCAATAGTTTGATATATAGAGGCACCTGGTGTAACAACTCCGATGTTTAAATTACTTGCAGATCCTACAAGGGAATGGCCCATGACTGCAGCAGGAGGATTGAATGCTGCACAAAAGCTCAAAAATTAAGTGCAACGCACAAGTATGGA
The DNA here is from genome assembly GCA_032173925.1 of Heritiera fomes. Classification (NCBI taxonomy): domain Eukaryota; kingdom Viridiplantae; phylum Streptophyta; class Magnoliopsida; order Malvales; family Malvaceae; genus Heritiera; species Heritiera fomes. The sequence goes on along the minus strand of JAPDPM010000002.1, from coordinate 30,957,530 downwards.
ATAAAACATTTGGAATTAGGTACAGTTTATCATTTCTTTTATATCACAAACACTGAATTTAACTTACCATTCCTGTCAGGATGATTGTAACGGCAACTAGAACCATACTTGCAACTAAAATTGAAAAGGTAAGTTAGAAACTTTTGGAAGTTTGGATAATACTCCATAATTCTTCAATAATAAAACAATTTGCTGAAAGACTAATATTTATACCTGCCGGTTTTCAGGTAAAATGGACAATCTACTTCATCCTGTCAAAAGTAAACAAACATTATCTATTAAGCCAGACACACAATATTATCAAACTTATAATTGAAAATAAAAGAAAATTTTAGAACAAATATTCTAGAAACAACAACCCTCAGAATATTCTAGAGATCTATATTAACTCATATATTAAGTCTCAAATACTCATTCCAATATCTAAAATGTTAATAATCAAAATCTAATATCTTTAGCTCAAATCCCAATATACAAACAGCAAGACAAGCTATTCTTGTATAAAGCTGTGTTATCAACATTGGACCAGACAAGCCATATTATCCGTGAACTGTCAAGTTTATCAGTTTGACAATATACATAGAACCAAATAAAGAAGTAAAAACTGACGAAATCATAACCCATTGAACCAGAATTAAGCTATCAAATTGATTTTTACATTTTGAGCTTCAACAAATTAAGGTATTTCTAGCCCAAATCTTTATTTTCAGTAATCATAATTCATAAATAAGAGCTCAATCTTGCACCAGCCAGAAACTTCTGTTTACCTAGCTGGTTAATGGAAAAAGAAAATAATGATGCAACTTTGAAGCTAGATCTGTGGTGGTCCAATCATTCAAAAGAACAGTGCCACCTTCAAACTGTTTGTCTGCCTCCGGTCTAGCAAAGGTATCCTTCCCACTTCTGAAACAAACTTAGGGAATGGTCAGGTCCTTAGACAAGCTGTTTAAGGTCGTTGCCTTAGAGAAGCCCAAGTTCATCCAGAGTCATAAGTTGAAGCACTTGGTTTTGATGAGTAGTTATGGACGGTCCCCTTAATTCTACACAACTGTCATTTTATAGAATCATTTGGGACTGGTAGACATTACAACACTGGAAAAGAATTTCAGCAGGATAGAATGCATGATAGGGGTGATAGGAATTTCCTTACGCATCAAAGGGGCCATGGGCATTTTCGTAGGCAGCATGAGGATTATCACGAGTACTTTGATGCCCGTCAGTTAGTTGACTTGCGATCTTTTTATGGAATGATGAAGTCTATAGAATTCTTAGAAGAGTAGAGAACTATTTTGAGTGTTGCAACTTGTGTGAAACAAAAAGAAATTGTAGTTTTCTAAAATAAAATTGTTATTATTAAGTGCAGCCAAGAAATTCAGAATAGTGTCCAACAGGCCCTAAACTTAGGTGAGCCTCCTATAACTCAGTGAGTTGTCATGAGACAAAATTTGAAAAACAAGTATTTACCTCCCTATCATAGAAGTCAATTATATTAACAACTTTTAGATCTTAAAACAAGACACTACTGTGTCTAATTACAAGGTCAATTTTGATGGACCTATGCTTGGGGTGAAAATGACCTTTTCATATAAGTTTGGAGATTTATTCATGGCTTTAAAGAGGAGATTAGAAGGGCTGTAGAGTTGTCTACTCCAAGTTCTATAGATGAAGCTTACAAAAGTGCCTTACTTGAGAGAGTTTACTAGGACTGTTTCCCAACAAATGACTTCTTTTTAGTATAATGGTCATGATCAATCTAAGGCTTTTTGTGGCTCTTCAATTAGTGTCTTGAATGTCATGCTAAAGGTCACACAGCTTCACAATGTCCAGAACAAGCCTTGTAGACCAAGACTCCAAGGAAACTTTTTAGATAGAGAATTTCAAATAGCACATCCCATTGAATACCCTAAGTATGAGCTCAACCTTGGAAAGGATGGTAGTGCACACCAAATTACCATGATGATAGGTGATTTGGAAGTCAAAGATAGCTTAGAGGTCGTAAGGGGAATGAGATCATTGATATTGTTAGCGTGCCTACTTAGTGTACAAGTGAGTTCCCATTCAAGAGTTTTGAGATTGCAAATGACGTTGGTAATTTTGATTTGAAATTAGTTGTTGTTAGGATTGATCTGTGTTTGATCATAAATTTCATGACAAAAATTCAATCTTGCCTCATAGAAAAGCAGTCCCACATGTATATTGATTTTAATCGAGATTTTTTTTCCGACATTTTTTGTCTCAATGTTGGGATTACACAAAAAATTATGGCAAATTATCATTATCATCATTAGAGCCTTTATGCTAATAAATTAGGGTAGACTACAAGAACCAATATCTGAAATCACGTTAAATCGTCCATATAAATTCTCCTCCTCCACACATTCCTATCCAAGGCAATGTATTCATCCAACTCTAATACATCCATCTTTCCGAATTGCTTCCTTTCAAGTATTTTTCAATCTTCCTCTAACCTTGACCCTTCTTTCATCATTCATAGCATTCACTTTCTTAACTGGAGTATCTACAAATCTACGTCGTACGTATCCAAACCAATGTAGATAACTTTTGCATATTTTGTCTTTAATAGGTACCACTCCAACCATCTTATGAATGTCTTTATTTCTCATTCCATCGTTTCTTATATATCCACACATCGACCGCAATATTCGCATTTCTGCTATACTCATCTTTTGTGTATGCAGAATTCTAACAAATTATATGGATTTAATTTTACTATGGACATGCATGGCAAGACTAAGACATTTGGTGTCACTGACAATATAATGGTTTGCATTACTCCTGAAAATTTACTTGCCTATCATTAAATTCAGTGCCTAATCCATTTCCCCCATATTTTTTCCACCCACAACTTGGACTTAGTGCATATGTATTTGCTTTCCTTAACCACTTGAATGTTACGTTTTTCATGTGGAAAGTACAGTACCTCATTGGGATTCTTTTGAGCCAATTGTTTTGCCTACCAGTATTCCTAGACGCATTTTACTGGTGGCAGGGATTCCTGGTGATAAACTTCTTGCTTCTTGTATCGACAACTCTCAATATTATATTGTTCATTGGAAATGCCGTTTATTTTATCTCTTTATGGACTTTCTAAAGCAGTACAGTATTTGCATTCTGGCTCTCTAGAATCAAGTTCTTTCAACCTGGGAAGATATGATTAGTTATATTTGAGCCTTTTATTTTATTAGGGTTTTTTAATTAGGTTTGTATTTGATATTTTCCCTTTTAATAGCTTAGAGATGAATTTAAGGGACAAGACCATTGGCAGGAAAATGATTGGAGGATTGATGGAGGTTTCTACACTACAAGTCTAGGTTTTTATCTCTAATTCTTTGTTTTATTTTGCTGCATTTTTAACTTGTTTTTGTTTTTCTTTGAGTGTTTTTTGTGTTATTTGTTGAATCTCATCTTCTTTTGGTGAGATTCATATCATGGACAAGTAGAAGTTGGGTGCAAGAGCCGTACAAAGAAGCTGGGAGAAGCAGAGTTTGGTGGTGGATGTGAAGCCAAGAAAGCTGGCATAACCGTTGGAGCTGAGATGGCATCTTAGCAACCAATCATTCGTTATTTTTGAATAGAAATATGTAACTAGCATCTGTCAGATGACCTTTTCTTCTAGTAATTAGCAAATTCTGTTAAACTCAGCACGCATTGTTCTTATACATTGACAGCAATGTAATGAGCCAAATTATGAAATAAAAAAGTGACTTTTCTCCTCTCTCCTCTCAGTTCTCTTTCTTCCTCTATTTCTATCTTTTCTCTGTTAAATTCCGTTTAGCAGATTATTCTATATTATGTAACAAGGGTTTTGGGCTTTACTTATAAACACCTATGCTATTTAGTTTCGATTAAGTTTTAGATTATGAACGTTTGAATTATTGTGATTTTCTTCCCATATTTGTTCTTTTCTGGTTTTCTCCCTAGTTCTTTTGTTTCTCACCCAACTTCCTCTATTCCTCCCTAGTTGTTTCAGTCTTTCTTATTTTACCTCTAGATTTCAATATTTTATCTCTTCTCCCTACTTATTCTACATCAGTGACCATCCAACTATTAATTAAAATCCAAAAACAAATGCATGCACACACCTACACACATTACCAGTCTTATTGGAAGTCCTTTGGAATTAAGAAATGGTGCAGGCTTAAGATCTACAGTTGCTTCCCCAATCCTGGTGATTTCAATCTGCTCACATTTGGCATTGTCTTGTCCGGATGATGGTATTTGGATATCTTTTGGGTGGTGGAATTTGCACGTTGCACCAAATTTACATTTTCCAGTTTTTACATAGAACTGAAAAAGTTACAAGACGAAGAATTATAAATTTAAAATCTCAAATTGGAATAAGCGATACAAGAAGAAACAAAAGGAAGGAAATAAATATCTTACAGCACATGGAGGCTCAGAGGGCCTTTCTGGTAAGACAGATACTTGTGTATTCTCAGAACCCTAAGAAAAGAAACATGACATTGTCATTAGAGTAAAAAATGAAAACAACAACTGCAAAGTAGGAAATATCGGATGACTAGAACATACAAAAGTAGCCAATTTATCTTTTGGATGATTGAACTTGCAGTTTGAACCAAACTTGCATCTTTGAGTTTTCAGAAAATACTGCAAAATAAAATATGCAATAGAATAGAATATTTTACTAACTCAAATTCAACTTAATAAAAAAAATTAAAAGTATAAAAAATCATATAAATCACTGCTCACAGGACAATCTGGCTCTCCTGCTCTCTCAGGGAGGAGTTCACCCGTAGCAAGAAGTGGAACCTAATGAAATAGAAGCAAATAAAAATGTATCATAATAACGTAAACTGATTTTCCTTTTTGGCAATACCAAGATAGAATTTCTAACATAGAGAAGCCAACATGGGTGCTAAGCTCATTGATATGTTCACATGACAGAGAAACAACTTAATAAAAGGTAGAGCAACAAATAACCATGTCTCTTTAATTGGAATAACCATGTAACACTTGTCAGAAAAGGTAGGCAAGTTTAACAAAAGTAACAGTTCGACCAACCCTATCTTTAAATATACACAGTAAACAAATGATGAAGTAACAGAAGTGTAGATATTAAGAAATTTAGAAATACTATAATAGCCCATCAAACTTAGCCAAACAGCTGAGAAAAGAATATCATTAATCCTTGGGTGTGTCAGCCTCTCCCTCCAATACATTGAACCCATCTAGCAAGACAGACTGACAGCAATGGACACATTCCTATACATGCACAAACACACACTTACCAGTAGGAGATACGAGAGTTACCCCCTTTTTACCACAATTCTTTTTCCTGGGCAAAGGTCAGACAAAGTCTCAGCTTCCTTAAAAAGACTACCAAAAATTCTTGAGACAGTGCCTTAAGGAGAAGCCCATTTTCTACAAACCATCATTCTAGGTTGATCTTAGTAGCAATTACCCCAAAAGAATGACTCCTGTGCTCATGTCCTAGATGCCAAACATCTAGCAAGACAGACTGACAGCAATGGACACATTCCTATACATGCACAAACGTGCACCAATCGGTAGGAGATACAAGGGTTGCCCCTTTTTATCACAATTCTTTTTACTGGGCCAAGGTCAAACAACATCACAGCTTCCTTAAAAAGACTGCCAGAAATTCTTGAGATAGTGCCTTAAGGAGAAGCCCATTTTTTGCAAACCATCGTTCTAGGTTGTCCTTAGTAGCAGTTACCCCAAAAGACTGACTCCTGTGCTCATGTCGTAGACGAAATGCCAAAAAATAACTTGTTTTTTCCCATCTTCACTCTTGCAAAGTTGAAGAGAAAGAACAGTACTCATGCGTATTTGTGTCTAACTATATTTTGGTACCAAAATTGGGTGAATTCCATTAGTCATATATGTTGATGCAATAGGAGGATGAAAATTTAGATATAATTTCAATTTTGTAAACTTTCAGTAAATAATGGAATTCCTAATTTCATTTCTATTGAAAATCATTATAATAGATGAAGTTCCCAAACAACTACTTTAAAAATACATTATAATTATCCAGTTTACATCTTACAAAACAAGACCGTTACATAAGAAAAGCACACATCTTGCTATAGAGGCAAATCTATTAGACCCCTGTGTTATTTTTTATTTTTGCATAATCTAATCGGCAACCCAAACCAGAATACTCTGATAACACTAAGGACCATGCCCACAAATGATGACATCAAATAAACACAAGAGTCATTAAGTGCATATTCCCACAAAACCTTTTCATTCAATAATCCAAACACCAGTTAACCAAATTAAGCTTCAGTTCACTTGTCCATATCAAAAAGAAGACACCTTCACACCATGAAAATATTCAACTCAATGGGTAAAGGAGGTGGAGTAAGTCAGATGCTTTCTTCTTAAAAGCATTACCAAAATGCTGGGAATTCCAATAAAGGACCAAGAAATCAGGTTAGTATGATAAAGACACTCTACATAAATAACATAAAAATATTCAATCATAACAATAACAAGAATGTAAAATTCAGAAGAGAGGATGAATTTTTAAATGGCTAATATTGGAACCACTTTAGAAAAATGGATCACTTCTTTAGTACTTGGTTACTAGATATCATTGAGTACAGTGATTGAAGTTTATAAAACATGCAAGCATAATGCTACAGTGGTGCAAAATCTTTTAAACATACGTAAAACAAAATGCATACCCACACAACCCTCGGAAATATGTTTATCCATGCATAATAGGAGCAATCATATACATTGTTGGTAATAAATGGCAGGTATACAATAGCACTTTTCTTTTTAATATTAAAAATCTATAATATAAAAAAGTCAAATTAATTTCATTCACATAGTAATGTTTATATTGTACCCAAAAAAAAGTAATTTCTATAGGCATATTCTAATATGATTCATTATCATCGGTGTAAAAGATGGCAATAAACGGTCACCTCTTTCCAATATGGGATTCCACCCTCAGGAACCCAAATAGGATGGTCAAACTTGCAGCTATCTCCAAACTTACAGGTTCTTGTGAGCATATAATGAGCACAATCCTTCTCTCCTGGCCTCTGTGGATAAATAGGTAAATTGCTTGCACTCTCCAATCTAGGTCGCTTGACTAAAGAGCTAGTAGAATACCAAGCTTCAATCTGCCCAATTGCGTTATGGGCATCCAAAACATTCTGATGGTAGAGCACTATAGTACATAGTAGTTATTATATACAATAAAACAGGAAATATATACGTTACTATTATAAGTTTGACATAAAAAGTACTTTTATAAAAAGCAAGATATAATAGTTTGGAAATTATATACCAAATAACAGTGAGAAAGTAATTATGAATACTTTAAACTTTAGATTAAAAACTATTACTAAATACTAGAAATGTAGTTAGACGACATAAAAAGTTACTTAGAATTATTAGGAGATACTCAACATCTTCAACAGTGAAATTAGAATCATTCAGATCAACGTAACTTACAATACATTTTAGAAATCAAAAATATAAAATCGGGTCAGTATTTTGGACAAGCTGATGCAAGCCAATGGGCTAGGGGTTCCCAGATAGTATTAGACCACACACTATGTTACAATGAAAACTACAAATGTTAGTACAAGAAAAGGCTCAATAATGTCATCAGTGCACCCATGTTTGAAGAACCACACAAACATGTGACATTATGGTTAAGTTGTTTGGACTGATTAAAATGGCATAATTTATTAGAGAGAAGCAGAGCTTATCTAAAGTTTGAAAGTAAAGTTTAATGCCCAAGGTCACCCTTAGCATCAATATTTTGAATAAATTACAGCACGTAAGAAGGCAGTTTCATTACAAGTAAGACAGTCAACCACAATAAATAGGAGAGAATTGAAACTGAGAATCAGATATATTTATGCAATTTGAAACTAAAAGAAGCAGTCGTTAGCAGTTTGTTTACCTTGAGAGGGGCGTTTGATGGGTGGGGCGGCAGCAGCGGAGGAAGAGACATCGACGGTGGGAAGCCAGGGCTGCAGGTGGTGAAGCAAGTGGGAATGAGGCGTGGTGTCGGAGTCCAGATAACGCTGGAGAGTGGAGGCGGAGAGGGAGAGAGAGGCAGAAGTTGGCGGGCTTGAGTACCCATACAATTGGTTGGCCATTTGGAGAGAGCTACTAACCCTAATTCACAAAATCTAACTTTGCTCACTGCTCGCAGCTCAGTACTCAATTAGATACTAATTCTCAAAAAGTGTTTCTTTCTTCATATTTTTGTCTCTAGGTTTTTTCTTTGTTCACTCTGGCAGGCACAGCAGAAACAGGAGGAATGCCGCAGGGTAGTTGGAGGGACGAGCTCAATAAGCTCTTTTATTTGAGCAATTTTATGTAGAACCCAGAATTTAATCTTTATACCCTTTTCGTTTTTCTAAAGGGAATTTCTTTTCACCAAAAAAAAAAAGGGAATTTCTTTTTTTTTTGTTCATTAAAAAAAAGGGAATTTCTAAGTGTACCCTTCGTATTACTATTTAAATTTCATCATTAAGGTTGTGTTTGGATAAGAAATTTTAATAAAGGAATTCATTTCAATCAAGATATTTAAAAGTTTAAAATAAAATTTCTTGTTTAGCAAAAAATTTTGAAGAATTTAAAAATTTAAGAGGGATTTCAAAAATGAATTTAAAATGCTCAAATTTCCTTTTGAAAAGCCACCTCAAGAGGTAATTTTTCAAAATTCTTTCCACTCTTTCCTATTTTATTAGACATGACCTACTATTAAATATAAAGTTAAAAACCAAAAAACATATTATTTTATTTAAATTTAATATATACTTTTATTTTTTATATTATTAATAATATTTATACATTTTTACAAATCTAAAAATACCCATATTGTATATTTTATTTGATATTTTTTTTCTAATATATAATATTATTATTTTTTTTATAATTATTTTTTATTTAATCAAATTCTCGTATTCAAAAATTCTTTCTAAAAATTTTTTATTCAAACAAGTCAATTATAAATGCTAGTATTTTAAAATGATGAATTTTGAAATATATTCATTTAAAATGCCTCAAAATTTTAAAATTCTTCATCCAAACGCAGTCTAAAAGTACCACATTCACTTAATAAATATACCCAATTCTCTCAAACAAAAAATTCTTTACTCCGTAATATTTTAATGAAATTATTACTAATTTAACATTTTAAATACATCTTAGTTTACAATCTCTTTTCTCGCTGTTCTTTTTTGTCAAAATTTCTCTATGTTCTTCATTTACATTCCAAAAATCCCAATTCTTAATCTCCATGATTAGCAAAAATCCACAAAATCATTCACTTTCTCATTTTCGACGTGTTTTGTTAACTATTTTGTCTTTTTGAAATAAAAATAACTTGTGAAAAAGTGATGAGGAATCAAAACGTGATCTCGAGCAAATAAGTTTGTGCAAGAACAGTGACCTTGTGTGAATTTACTTGCGCAAAAATGATGGTCTCGTGCAAGTGAGTCAACGCAAGTGTAATGGTTTGGCATAAGACCATCCCAAGGCACAAATGAGAAAGACTTAAAAAAGTTTGGCAAAATAGCCAAATAAGCCCTCGACCTTGGGTCCAAAATGGAATTAAGTCCTCGACCTTTTATTTCATGAAAATCAGTCCATAAACTTTTATTTCAGTGGAAATAAACCCTCAACCTTTCTAAAATTATGCAATTAAGTTCAAATCTGTTAAATGACACTAACTGCCGTTAGTATTGCACATGTGGCATGCCACGTGGCAGCCAAGTAAGCTATCCACGTCAGCTTTCACTAACGGCAGTTAGTGTCATTTAACAGATTTGGACTTAATTGCATAATTTAAAAAGGTTGAGGGTTTATTTCCACTAAAATAAAAGTTTATGGACTGATTGCCACGAAATAAAACGTTGAGGGCTTAATTCCATTTTGGGCTTAAAGTCAAGGGCTTATTTGGCTATTATTCCAAAAAGTTTCATAAGTGCTGTTGAAATTGAAAGAGAGTCAATTAATAGGGATAATTTTGATGAGGCATCATCAACACGCTTTTCCACTGCAAAGGAAAAGATGAAAACTTATAAAGAAATGATAATTTTTTTCTTTCATTTTATTTAATAAATCAAAAAATTTTGATAAAAAATTTAACCATAGATAAATCCAACCCCAAAATGTATTACCCTTTTCAACAATAAAAAACAACAATTTTGTTGTCGCATTCACAAGCAAATGAAAACTTTTTCCTAGTCAAAATATAAATCACAGAAAAAAATGGAAGAAGAAATAAGGTTCAGAGAAGAAAATTGTTGGAGAGATGAGAGGACCAAGAAAGATTTTCTTTGGTTAATAATTTAGGAATTTTATTAAGGTTAAAATGGCATTTTTGTTTGAGGATATTTTTGTCCTAAAATTAAAGGGATGTATAGAACATTTTTTGAAGTGCATTTAGAAGCACTCTTTTTTAATTTGAAAAAGAGGGGTAGATTCAGAATTTTTGAAGATAGTTACAATACGAAAACTTAAATACTAAAAAATCTAACTATATATGATGAAGATCAAGATTAAGATATAGAATTTCAAGATAACACAAGATTATTGGGGCCGAGATCACCTTTGGGGCCAATTTGGCATACTTGGAGTGAGATGGAATTGTATCTTGGGCTAGTTGCACACTCTGTGTAGGCCACATGCCTATATTTATATTATGAGTGTTGAACATTATATTAAACCTCACATATTTATTTTTAGATTTTTATGTTTATGATAATTTCTTTAGGATTATTATTTTATTAAAATTTTATTCATGGGTAGAGGTGGCAAAAATTGACCCAACACAAAAAACCAACGTAATTAACCTGAAACCAAACCCGACCGATCCAATTTGACTAAAAAAGTTAACAACTTAAATCCATCCTAATCCTAATCTGAATTTATCCGAAATCAAATTTATCTAAATTCACATCAATCCAAACTCGACCTAATCCGAACCCAAATTGATCCGAACTCAAATTCATCCAAATTTAGATTAACCCAAACCCAATTTTACCAGAACTCGAATTGATCCGACTCCAAATTGACCCGAACCCAAATTGATCCGAATCCAAATTAACTCAAACTTGAAAAGATTCAAACTTAAATTTAATATTATCAATAAATATTTAAATGTTAAAATTAATTATCAAAGTGTTTTAATATAGTAAAAATATAATTTTTTCAATAATATGAGTGTTATTATATTATATTCACTTTTGTATTATATTCATTTGAACAAATGTATAATTATTTAATGGCTAATCTATAATAGAGTACAAAATCTATATTACTTACACTTAATGTCTCTAATTATTCTATAAAAAATCAAGAGAAATTAAAGAGGGTATAGTATTGTATTATGATATTTAGTAGGGATTATTAAATCACTTTGATTCATAAAAGTTATTAATTATTATAGATAATAAAAATAAAATGAAAAAAATGTTATTAATTTATGAATACTGGTAAATATATTATAAAGAAAACTATCATACATATTATTAAATATTTTGATTATTTCAATCCCAATTTTATTATAGGTCATGTAAGAAGAAAATTTTATTTTCATCATGTAAGAAGAAAATTTTATTTTCATAAGTTTTGTAATTCTTAGAAATATGATTTCAGTTGATTTTTATATCAGACAAATCACATCAAGATGACCAATGCTTAACCTGAAAAACCTGTCCGCTCAACCTGAATCCAAATCCAACCAACCCAAATTAACTAAAAAAGTCAATGACCCAAACTCAACCTAATCCGAACCCAAATTATTCCGAACCCAAATTGATCCAAATTCAAATTAATCCAAACCCGACCTTATCCGAACCCGTAATGATCCAAACCCGAAATAGACCGATTTTTTCTTGACCCAAACCCGACCTTATCCAAACCCAAAATGATCCAAACCCAAAATTATCCAATTTTTCCTTAACCCAAAATAATCCAATCCGAAATAACATAACCCAAACTCGATCTGACCCACCCATTTACCACCTTTATTTACGAGGATTTTAAGATATTTTTATTCCTAGGGGTTATAGATTATTCTTATTTTTGTGATTTCTTTAGATTTATTATTTTATTAAGTTTTGGTGTTTCTTTTATTTAGCTATAAATAGGCATGTAACCCTTTGGGAGAACACAGCATATCGATTTCAGATTTTATTGAGAGACTTTTCTTTTTTGTTCTTTTGAGAACTTTTCAAAACTTATCAAGAATTCATTCTTTTGGCGTTCAACAATCTTGACTCATCACTCACCTTCTCAAGTCTTTCTTAAGTATGGCAGTAAAATAATACTTTTAGTTTTCTATTTCAAGCAAACTCTAGATTAAAGTTTCTTCTTCTTCTTTGTTATTATGAAATATGTTTTAAACTTTCTTTGGTTGAATTCCTATGATATAATCCTAGGTCTCATGGTCATCTTTGAGGTTCGTATCATCTTGTTATCAAAGTAAAGTTTTTAAATCAGGTTTGTGAAATCTTCGTTAACGATTTCTTGCAGTCTTCTCTCTTATTGCAATTCCTTGAAACATCTTCTACATTACTTGTCTTTTTGTCACCCTAGTGTCATTTAGTTCTTCTTTGCTTATTATTTCCACGATTTTTCCTATCGACCTAAAATAAAAAAAATCAAACCCTAATTTTCAAATCTCTTCGAACCATTCTAATTGTAGTCTTGGGGTATCTACTAGTTTTGATTAATTAGTGTTACTTCTTGAAAAAGTTCAAAAAAAGAAAATTAAAAAAAGGAAAAAAGAAAAAAAATTGATTGATTGTTCAAAGGAAAATATTGAATTCATACAAAAAGTGGAAATAAAGTTTTACTTCTATTTAAATCTTTCCAAAAAAGAAGATAGAAATTTTTAAACTTAAGTCCTACAAGAATTTGAATCTAATTAAATCTTTTCTTTATGTCCTTCGTTCTTGATTTGGTTATTCTTCCTAACACCAATCTAGTTGCATGTGTTTCTCGATTATTCATTCTTTATTGTTTTCTTGATCATTCTTTGAGTTTCTTTTGTGTCTTTTCATTCTGATTTATTGAGATTAGCTTGTTACAAGGTTTTTTTTTATTGACATTGATTAGTTCAATAATGAACTACGAGAGAAAAAATTGTGTGAGGGAAAAAGGCAAAAGCAGTGAGTAACATTGGTAGAGAAAAGAAAATTGGTAAACATGAGTGTAAGTTTCATATAGTGAGGAGTGGAGTGAAACATGTGAGGGAGTATTGTGACGTTCTTTCTAATATTCTTTCCAAAATTCAATCATGTCAATAATCAAAGATAAACAAGTAACCAAGGAAGAAAGTATAAGTATATCGTTCATGTTCAAAGCCATGCTACCGAAATTTGAGATGACGAACATTATGATTAAAGAGATTATTGATAAAATGGAGAAGCAAGAGGTTGCTATAGCTACTTTACGTCAAAAGTAGCAACATGAGACTTTTAATATGCATGGTAATGTTTCGAGTGACAAGTTGGAGAGCAACCATAGGGAGGAAACAGATGATGATAATGAAGCTTAGAATCTTGTAACAAGCAGAATGGTAAGGGTAGAGGAGATAGGAATGGTAAAGATAGGAACTTTAGGAGGAGAAAGGATAGGTTGGACGAAGATCTAGGTAGTTTTAAGATGAAGATTCCTTCATTACAAGGTAAGAATGATCCTAATGCGTACATAGAATGGGAGAAAAAGGTAGAGTTAGTATTTGATTGCCATGACTATTCTGAGATGAAAATGGTGAAGTTAGCAACCATGAAATTTACTGACTATGCCAAGATTTGGTGGGATCAACTTGTGCTAAGTAGACATAGGAATCAAGAATGTCCTATTGACACTTAGGATGAGATGAAAGTCGTGATGAGCAAAAGATTCATCCCAAGTCATTATTACCGAGATCTATACCAACAATTGCAAATCCTTACTTAAGGGGTCAAGAACGTGGATGATTATTACGACGAGATGGAGATTATCCTGATTTGAGCTAATGTAGAGAAGGATAAAGAGGCAACCATGGCATGATTCTTGCAAGGGTTGAACCAAGAGACAGCTAATATGGTAGAGATGTAGCACTATATGGAGTTGGAGGATAGGGTTCACATGGCCATAAAGGTGGAAAGGCAACTCAAGAAGAAAGGTACCCCTATAAAGTATGGGCAGAATTGAGGTTCCTCATCCTCAAGGAAATCAAATTGGAGTAAAAGAGATGATGAGGCTTTTCTTACGCCTATGGTTGATGTACCTGAGGCAAAGGATATGGGTAGCAACCATGATATGGGTATAACCAAGGCTACCTAAGGGAGGAATAGAGATATTAAGTGCTTTAAATGTTTGGGGAGAGGACATATTACATCTCAATGCTCGAATAAATGCATAATGCTTTTGAGAGAGAATGGTGAATATGAGATCGATTGTGAGTCTAATGAGGATTCTATGCTGCCATTAGAGGATGACGAAGATAATATGGAATTACCTATGGATGGAAAGTTATTTGTAGCACGCCAAGCTTTAAGTGTACAAGTGAAAGATGGGGATCAATTGAGATTAAAAAAGTGTGAGGAAAAAAGAGTGAGTGAGACCAAGGCTAAGCAAAAAAAGAAAATAACAAAGATTAAGTTGAAAAAAAAAAGATACAACCGAAAGTGTTTAAAGGAAAGAGAGAAAATCTATGAGTGTTTATGCAAAAAAAAAAAGGGATTTCAACGCTACGTTTCTAGCAAAACAGCCTACATTTATGCTTTTGTATAAAAATTCTTAATTAATAGTACGAGCTTAACCCTTTTCTACCTAGTATTGTTAAATCTCTTTTACAGATTTTATGAAAGTTATTTTTGAACTTGGTGATTGGGTTTGGAATCATATACGTGAGGAAAGGTTCCCTGCACAAAGGCATTCTAAGTTGCATCCATGAAAAGATGGACTATTCCAAGTGGTTGCAATGATCAATAATAAGGCATACAAGTTGGATTTTTCTTCTTTTCATTTAGATGCTTATTGGAGGACAAATCCTTCTAAGGAGAAGGAGAATGATGAGCATCAAGACTAAGATCAAGATCAAGAAGTTCAAGATAGCATGAGATTATTGGGTCGAGATCACCTTTTGGGCCAATTAGCATACTTAAAGTGGGTTGGAATTGTATCTTAGGTAGATGCACATCTTGTGCAAGTCGTATGCTTATACTTATATTATGTGGGTTGAATATTGTATTAAACCCCACATCTTTATTATTAAAATTTTAGGCTTATGATGATTCCTTTAAGCTTATTATTTTATTAGGATTTTATTCTTGGTGGTTTTAAGATATATTTATTCCTGGGGATTATAGCTTATTCTTATTTTTGGGATTCCTTTAGGTTTATTATTTTATTAAGTTTTGGGTTTCTTTTATTTAGCTATAAATAGGCTCATAACCCCTGGGGAGAACACAACATATAGATTTTAGATTTTATTGAGAGACTTTTCTCTTAGTCAATCTTGTGGCCATGTTTACTTCGTTGACTTTTTCACAACTTGAACATGTGATCCTTTTCTGTCTTTTCCATCATTCTTGCTTTTCCTCTTTTTAGCTTCTTTCTCCTTTTACCTTGTAAGGTAAGTTTAAGGAACACCATTTTCCCTCCAAGCTTTGAATTTCAATTCTACTTACCTCTTTGCGCCTAAAACTATCTTCTTGATTAGTCTTTGAGCAAAAATTTCAATTCTACTATCCTTTGGCCAAACCCCTCCATGGCCTTCTTCAAAATTTTCTTCTTATTTCCTCTAGCTTAGTTGCTTTTGCTCCATTGTTGGTCAAGGTTTGACATTACATCAAGACAAGCATTTTGCCACGTTTTCTTGTGGTAACTTCTTTCGCTTTCTCAAATCTTCAAATATTTTATGCCATGCCATTGTGATTTTGCTTGATATTTTTGTTGATTCTTGAGTATGTCTTTGCATTTTCTTTGTCACATTGTATGTTCATGTTGTATCCTTGCTTATCTTTGCATATTATAATCGGCCATGGAGTGTGCTTGCATGTTGTTGTCAAATTTCAATCATTCTTGCTTATCTTTTCCGATTTTATACATTTACTTCTCGTGGCCATGCCTAAAACATACTTATTGTTGTCGAATTTTGATCACACATGGTCAAATCTTGTCTTTGCTTTGTTTCTTGTTGTCGATTCTGAAGCATGCCTTTGTCACTTCTTTCTTTGATATTTCAATCCCTCGTACTTGTCGAATTAAACTTCATTGCATGCCTTGTAGCTTAGTTGATTTTCATATCTAAAACTTCATGTTGCATACTTTATGACATAGATGAAGTAGGTTGTTTGACCTTTAGTGTATATCCATAATACTCGACCAAACATTAAGTGTAGATTCAACTTTCCTTGCTGCCATTCTTTACATTAATATAATCTTTGTGATGTTGTTGCATGCTTATTGTACGCTCATTGCTGCTCGCTTTTTTTTTGCTTCATTATCTTAGCCTCACAGAATGTCATCCAAAAGTAGTAGTAGTGCAAGTAGTAGTAGTATGAAGACCGACAATTTTCGATTTTCGAACTTGTAAAGAAATATATAAATGAAGTAAATTAAGTGTTGAGATGTAATTTTAAAATTCTAATAATTATGAAGAGATGAAATCAAGATTCTAAGTTTAGCGAGCATGATGAGAAATACTAGAGAATTAATTAAGATTAATGTATATATGTATAAGATATATATATACATGTTAATTAAATAAAGAAAATATATATAATTGTACATTAATCCAATAAAAAATTAATGTAAAAAGAATACAAATAAGTATAAAAGGAAATATAATGAAAATACAGTAACAAAATAAAAGATATATTTGTGGAAAAAAAATTAATGTGATATACATATACACGTACATTTATGTATTGATAAAGTCAAATAAAAAAATATATATTGAGCATATAGTAATATACATATATGTAGATTAATATATATGAGAATAGAAATATAGACATACATATATATTTAAGATATAAGAAAATAGTAGTAAAAAAGTATTTAATAAAGTATTTAAAAAACAAGTAATTTTTTATTGGCTTCTTAAGGAAGCCAATTGGCTGGCAACTACTCCCACTAATGTGGGAGCTGGTTTCATGCAAAAAAAAGAAGGAATGATAAAAAAATAAGATGAACGAGTATAAAAGAAAAAGAAGAATGAGTAGAGAAAGAGGGATACAAGAGGAAATGAATGAGTATAAAAAAAGAAGAAGAGAGATTGCAACGGCATCATGAGAGAGAGAGAGGGGTGCTAAAGGTAGTGGCTATGGCTGGAGATTTGGTTGAAAGGAGGGCTCTCTCTCAGGATAAATAGAGGAATAAGGAAAGAAAAATAGAAGCAGCCAACATGAGCTGCATTTAGGCAGTCGTTATAAACCTAGGAAATTGAATGAGAGGCATTCGAGCAAGCAGTAAGAGGGATTGAACAGTGGCTATGTAGAGCTATAATGGTGGCTATTGTGAGGCGTGAAATAAAGCTATAAAGGGTTGAGACGAAAGGCGATTTTGGGAACTGTTTAGGCTATGTTTTAATATGGTTGTGAAAGCTTGATTTTGTGGCTGTACAAAGGTTGAAAGTGGGCTATTCAAGGTTATTTTGATGGCTGAATTGCAACTAGGTGGGGCATGGTACAAGGGTGGGTATTGGCTGGTTTTTTTAAAGCTTGAATAGTGAAACTTTAGGCTGTGTTAAAGGTTGTTTTGAGCTGGTACAGTGGTCTAAACCAAAGCTAATTTTGGAGAGTGAATGGAGGAGAAATCATGGAATGAGGTGGTTCAAATGATGCTCTCGATGGCAATTAGGGGCTAGCTTCAAGGTTGGAACAAGGGTACTCTAGAGTCTAAAATCAGCTTTGAGTAGTAGTATTTAAAGGCAGTAAAGAAATAAGAAACGAGGCGTTAAAGGTTGGTGTTTGAAAGCTGATTTGGGATAATGAAGGGCAGTAGTTTGTAGCTCTTTTTCAACCGAAAACATGGCACTTTTTGGTCCAAGACAGAGGCATAAGGTGTTAGTTTTGGGGTTGTTAACAGGGACTTTTGGCAAGACTACTAAGCATTGAGGTAAGTGATTAAACATATTGAGGACATGTTATTGAGGAGTTAATGAATTTATTTATGGTAAATTGGGGCGATGTAGAAGTTGAGCTTTGATTTTGAGGCTCGAGGAAAAAGTTGCCAAGCATCGAGGTAAGTTGATTAAGTAAAGCTTGCTAGAATCATCTCGTAAAAGATGATTAAGTTTCTTTTTATATAAAGGATTAATTTATTTCTGGGTTAAGCTATGCAAATGCTATTGATTGGGCAATTGAGTCAAGTAAAGGTAAGATTGAAGATTAAATTGATTTATGATTTTTTGGATTATCCTTGGGCTGGATTGAAATCTAGTTCTCTACCTTGTGCATTGTGGCCAGCCAAGCTTGTATGTTAGGTGAGGTGAATTGTGCATGTATCAAGAGAATTATAAGAACCTTGTGGTTGTGTATGTGAAAGCTAAGTGTACATGTGCATGACTTACATTAATTAAACTAGGTAACCATGCAAAGTGTGTAGCAGCATATCATTGATGCATACACGATTCATGCATAGCATATTTTGATGAAAGCTATTTTTATGCGTAAGTTTTATAATGACTTACACTATGTTTTAGCTTGAAAGATTCTGGTTTTGAGTTGACCTTTGAAATAATTGAAAATCATGCGTACTTGAAAACTCAAAACTATTTTAATTAGTGTTTTTACATTTGTGGGAGCCACCTTTAGAGTCTTAAGGAAGTTACATGTTGCAGAGTTCCTCTGAAACCGTAGAAGTTACCTCTAAGATCCCAAAGGAGCTAAGTGTTGTACGAGAGATTTGTTTTCAAACGTTTTTTAGTGCGAGCATACACTTCAGGTCACTTCGAGCTTCAGGTCACTTCGAGCTTATCGAGCTTCGCATTAGATTCTATTATTCATCAATTGAGCTTTGTGCTACAAACCAGTGCAGTGTAGTATACCTATTGAGCCTAATATTTTAGGTAAATTATACTTGTCTGGAAAACTATAGACAAGTTCCAGCTCTCAACTAGGTAGCGAGATTGGAATAAATCTATGGCCATAGTGTTTTGTCACTGTGACACTTCTTTATCGATGAATGTTTAATCGATTGGGGTTATGCCTAATCTCTCTAATAATCATTTTCAGTAAATTGGGGCTTACACCTAAAGTGATAAATGATTGGTTTTGAAATTATTTTCAATGGATTAGGGTTTACGCCTTAAGTGATAAGTGATCAGTTTTGAAATCATTTTCAGTGAATTGGGACTTAAGCCTAAAGTGATAAGTGATTGGTTTTAAAATCATTTTCATCGATTTGAGGCTTTTGCCTAAAAATGATAATTGATCAGCTTTGAAACCCGTTCTCAGTCCTTTGAGGCATTTCTCATAACTAAATTGATTTTCGATTTTTGTAAGTTCATTTATTTTAAAATGAAGTGCATAAGGATCGTGTTTTAAAGCAAATGCATAGTCGTTGTGTTTTGAACCAAGTGCATAGTGTTCGTGATTTGAACCAATGTGCTTCATACTACATGCATTGTGATTGTGCTTTGAACTAAGTGCATTGTGATTGTGTTTCGAACTAAGTGCATAGTGATTGTGTTTTAAATGAGGTGCATAGTGATTTAGCTTGAATTAAACTGCATAATGTAGCTATTCTAAATGAGGTGTATACTGAATCTGTTTGGAATGAAATGCATAGTGAATCTGTTTGAAATATAATGCACAGTAATTCGTTTGAACTAAGCATATTGACCAATGTAGTATTATGCCAAGTGATTGTGTGTTTTAGGCATTGTCTTGAGGTCGAGGAAATAAGATGCGTAAGGTATCCTTTCAACTAGTACCCCATACAGCTTCAACCTTTAAAGTGTGAGTCTGTATTGGTGCTTTTGATATCAAGATATAATATCACACATTTAAGTCATCTTATTTATTGCTCATGCATACACATGGATGTAGATCGACATGAGCCTAGCATACATTTACGTAAATTACTTACTGAATTGTGGATTACTCACCCTTTTTTTTCCACTCTATGCAGACTATTTGAGCTAGGTTCTCGTTGCCAGAGTGTCTGTGTGGGCTCTCGGGGATCATACCTTGTCTTGGGGATCATATCATGTCTTGGAACATACCACTGTCCTTCGAGCCTTACTTTTGTTGCTTTTGAGGTATACATTAATTGTTTAATCTTTTGTTTACATGTATAGACAATATGTAATGCATAGCACATGTTCATTTGCAATACATTAGGATGTAACTTAGGACAATCATAGATTATTGTATGCGTCAGTATGATTATTGAGTGTGATCTTGGATTTGATATGAATATAATGATTAGTTGTGGATAGTATGATTATTGATATGATGACGAATTGATAATTTGCATTGTGATGTGAATGTGTGGAATTGATTGTGTTTGGGTTATATATGTAAATTACTTGCATTTGATTAATTAGGGAAAGTAACAAAATATAAAAGGGTTGTGAGATCCGATTCTACTATACTATACATGTACGGACATGTAAATTTTAATTAATAAATAAATTATTCTTGTACATTTTTACAAATATTAAATAAAAGGCTATGTGGGGCCCACTTAGATTTCAGTGCCCAGACGATGATATGAGTGAGAAAATATATTTTTGGGAGGTTGAATAATGATACTATGGTGATTTGGTAGTCAAAGTACCCAAGTTTCATTATTTTGAAAAGTATGAGAAACAAATTGGAAAATAACGGATACATCCTGAGGGTATTTTCGTAAATTATGCCCAAACTAAAATGAGTTGGAATGAAGTAATAATATCATGATACTCTATATGAAAAGGAGAATAAAATAGTGTCATAAGACTTATCAAATTGGTGGTTTAATCAAAAAAATTTCACTAGCAGTTCGCTAGGGTTAAAATCATAATTTCACACAATCGGTGAACCGCGCATTGATGAAACCACCATGATTCATCAAAATATGCCCAATAAGAATTTTTGGAGTTCAATTCCATGGTTAGAAAAATTTACAGAAGCTTAAGGACATTTTTCCAAAATCTTTATAATCGAGGGCAAAATGGTCATTTAACATGGAGGAGGGCTGATCAAATTAGTCAGTAATGACAAGAAATTGACTTCACTAAACTAAATTTAATAAAGATAAAATTTATAATATGAAATGAAATTAATAAAAATTTAAGAGTATGATAAAAAGCAAATTTTAGAAATAAAAAGGAAATTTTAAAGGAGAAATACATTAGTGGACCATGTGACAATTTGTTATTGGCTAAAACATGAATAAAGGGGATTCTATTCGACAATGATGAAGGTAAGACAACTAGTGTGTGTTGCTTGAGTTTTGTGACAGCTTTAATTCGTTCATGGCTGAAATGATGTGTTTAAAACTTCAAATGGAATTAAAGGAGAAGAAAGAAGAAAACAGGGGGCTTCGGTTGAGAAAGAAGAATTGGAAATTGATGTGTATTTTAAATGTTTGTTGATGGAAAATAAAAGATTACGATGAGCAGAAATTAGAGGAAGTAGGATTGTTGAGATAAATTGTAAGCTGAAATTTTGCTGAAACAGTAAGGAACATGAAGGTGATGTTTGGCCATGGATTTGGCTGCACGATGGTGATAAAATTTCTGCCATAAGGGTGTTTAATAATAATCCTAAGTGAAGTGAAATATGTTTCTAAATTGATTTGGAAAGAAATAAATGGAAGCTGTCAATAGTTCACAAAACGTGAACCAAAAAAAGAAAAGAAGACAGCAAAAGAAAAAGAAAAAGAAAAGAAAATAGAAAAGAAGAGAAAAGAAAAATAATAAAGAAAAGTCATGTGACCAAATGGTCATGAGAGTAAGAAAAGAAATAAATATCAATAAATATTAAGGTAAATTTTATAAATAGCTATCAACTGAAAAATAAATATAATAATGACTAAAGTCAATTGTGGAATGGAAATTGAGAAATACTAGGTAAGAAGCTTGGTTAAAACATGAATTATGGTGGATCATGTTAAATTCTCAAAATTAATAATTAAGACAAAGTAACAAAGTAGTGACAAGAGTACGTAGAAGATTTGATTTATGAAAAGAGAACTCTGAAATGAATCAAATTGGGACCAATCGAAACACTTGGTTAACCAAATTTTCTATGTGTAATATTGAATTTTAAGAAGTAAGAGATAATAAGATAAAATTCATGGATGACCATTTGGCCAAGGCTATTTGGAGGTGATATCAAGTTATATTTTATAATTTTAATGTGTCAAAATAATATAGAAATTAAGAGAAGATCAATAGTGCATTCGGATATGAAATTGGAGTTAAATCGATGAATTGTGTTTTACTACCGATGTAAATTTAAATGATTAGATATAAGTAGTATACAATATGGCTGCATTTAGTGATGAATGATGGTTCAAAAATTAGAGAATAATTAATAGAAATTATTGGTGAAATTATTTTGCAGCCTGAATAATCAGATTTCGTGATGACACCGGGAAATTCAACACCATGAAACAAGTAAGAGACGTGTATGTAAATTTGTAGGGATATCCGAATGCATGATTTACATGCTATAAAATTCCTAAAATTATGGAATATTGATTTCTCTCAAATAAAATGAAAACTATGGTTTTCTAGTTGGTGAATCTGTGTTTGCAAGTGCAAGGAGGCTAGGACTCGAGCAGCCGTTATGCTGCAGAAATCTATTAAAACTATTTCTAAAAATGTTAGAAAATATTTTGGTGCATTATTGATATTTTCCTAGCCTTGAAATTATTAAATTAATTTCTTTTCATAAAAGGTGAACATACCTAAAAATATTTATCAAATATTCATAATACTGATTTCGGTGAAAGTTTTACTACCGAAAATTTATACCACGTGTTTTATAGTGAATTATGTGATTGATGAAGTGAAATGGTGAATTGTGAATATTTTATAATTATTTTCAGTATAATATTCACTATTTTATTTATGATTATCCTTTATGGAACAAATAAATTTTGATCACGTGTATTGATTTCCATAAAGGTTTTACCACTGTGTAAATATTGTTTTGAGACTGTTAGGCCCTATATCATGCTCACGTGTTCATGTGTACCCTCTCATGTGTTAAGCTGTTGACATTGAACCGTCTTCAGCGTCCCGATTGTCACCCGCTCAGTGTACGACCGAGGACACCTATAGACTATGGTCATAGATCTCATATGTTTATTATATTGTCTCTACAGGGATCTCATGTGTACCCTATTATTCTTTACGAGACTTATAGCATGATATCATCAGGGTGTTGCCTGGTCTCCACTATTATTCCACATGTTATTACTGGTTTTGGTGATAATTATCGAAATGTATTGTTTATTGTGGTGCTTTATGACTGATTTGTGAAATATGTGAACAATGTATTTTCTGCTGCATGTGTTTTAAAGTGATTGATTTCAATGGTAGAAATCAAACAATTTCAAGTGTTGTTCACATGATTTAATAAATTATTTTATTTAAACATGTGATATTTTATATGCAGTAAATTTTTTAGTGACTTTTGTATTAAAATAAATTCCTACTCCTTATAGTTGCTATGGGTTTCTAAAACAAGACATGTATTTCAAAATACCTTCCATACTCTATCTGGATTTTTCAACTGACTATAGTATCCTTTCCTTTTAGTGTGCCCAGCATACCAATAGCAAACTAAAAGGTTTTATTGCATATAGACTTCGAGATATCGAAATTTGAATATAACTCTCTTATTGAGTCGTGGTTTGCTCACTCCTTTACTTTTATCATCATAGATTTGATGTAAAGAATAGCTGAAGTACCAACCATGGATTAGCTACGCTTGAGTAGCTCAAAGTGTCATATAACGGATTCCCGAGGTATCATGTTTACATTCGTACGTTCAAACCTGTTTATACAGTACTACTGGCAGTGAATGTATTTCAGGGGGATGTAGACCGACTTTTACAGTCTGTGAATATTAAATTACAATAAATAAATATTGTCCAATTTGTTTACTATTGTAAATGAACAGTATTTAAGAGACATCATAGACAGCCCCAACCGTGTGTAAAAATGTGTGAAAAAGTGTAAAATACTGTGTACTTGGGATGTGACAGTGTTTTGCCCAAATGGTAACATGTAAGTAGAACCAGGATACTTTAGGAGGTCTTGGGTTTAAACGTAAAATGACGCGTCCCAGTAGGGAATAAAGCCGTGAGGGTGGTGATCGCCCAAAGCGGACAATACGTTGGTGAGTGTTGGGCGACCGCCCCTCTCACGTTGTAAGGAGGCACGACCCTACTGTGTGGACTGGGTTGGGTCCTTACAATAAAAACGCGCTTTTTTATTGTAAGAGTCGACCCAATCCACACAGCAGGGTCGCGCCTCCTTACAACATGAGATGGCGATCGCCCATTCTCACCAACGTATTGTCCGCTTCGGCGATTGCCCATCTCACGGCTTTATTCCCCACTGTGATGCGTCATTCCACGTTCGAACCCAGGACCTCCTTAAGTATCTGGGTTCTACAAACATGTTATCATTTGGACTGGTAACGTATATGTAGAACCCAAATACTTAAGGAGGTCCTGGGTTCAAACGTGGAATGAAGTGTCACAGTGGGGAATAAAGTCGTGAGATGGGCGATCGCCGAAGCGGACAATACGTTGGTGAGAATGGGCGATCGCCATCTCACGTTGTAAGGAGGCGCGACCCTACTGTGTGGACTGGGTCGGCTCTTACAGGGGTAGTTTTCGATCCATTGCTTTTGCTAAGATGAATATTTAAGTGAATGACTATAATCCACTCTTGAAAGTTTAGTAAATGCATTTACGAATTAAAGTTGGAGTTATTAAGGTTAGTGTATATCGAAAAAAGTAAGTGAAAATCATTTAGTGACTACATTGACACTAAATACAAATCTTAATGTGAAAAGAAAACTTTAATTAGTAAATTTGTTAAATGGAATAAGTGTAAGTGTTAAGTGCACGTCATGACCTTCGGGTTGTGATAGATTTAATGGTATTAGAGCTCGATTTGTCTAGTACATGTCATTGTAGTTTAGAACGTGATAGTGTTATGTGAGACCCGATTCTACTACACTATACACGTAATATGTCATTAATTATTAAATAAAAATTGATATGTTAAGTGATTATAAGTGAAAGTGTGATGTGGGCCCCACTTATCTTAATGTGTTCTGATGGGCTCGAGACTGAAAATGTTGTGTACAATGGGTAATAAAATATAATATGATGATTTTGAGGTTTAAAATCATTGAATTACATTATTATGAATTTTTCTGAAATTTTTCGTGAAGGTGGAAAACAAATTGGAAAATGACGGATACGTCTTGAGGGCATTTTCGTAAATTACTCCCAAACTAAAATGAGTTGGGTCAAAGTAAAAAAAATACCATGATATTCTTCATAAAAAGGAGAATAACATAGTGTCAAGAGATTGATTGAAAACAATGTTGAAATGAGAGAAATTCGTCGATGGGTCGTAGGGGTAAAATTGTAATTTCTCACTATCCGTGCACCGTGCGTCGACGAAACCACTTTCAATCATCAAAATATATTAAATGTGATTGATTGGTATTGGAATCAAAATTTTTGAAGTCCAATTACACGGTTTTTACGACTACAGAAGGTTAAAAGAAAAAATTGTCCGAAATTTATGAACCATTGGCAAAATGGTAGATTGCCGTCCTTCTAGAAGGAATTTTTAAGAGTCAACAAGGGATGGCCAGCCACAAGAAGTCAAAATGCAACAACAATGCTTAAAGTCATAATCCAACAACTTATGCTTAAAGTCATAATCCAATAACTTATGCTTAAAGTCAAAATACAACAACTCATGCTAACTTTCATTTCTAGATAGGTTATATATACACTCTCCCCTTCTCCATAGCCACTATTTGTTGTCTTCTTCAATTGGTTTCACGACACCCACAAGGAAAAAGAAAGAAAAACAAGAAAAACATAAGGAAATCTCCATTTTTTCACAACAATCCTTTAGGTGCTATTTGGTTTCAGTAATTTTTTTTTTACCTGGGGGAATTTTTTTTTCCGTCAAATGATTCCCGCATTTGGTTGGGAGAATTGGATTCTGGGGGGTAATTTTTTTTACCAACAGTGCCCAAACAGTGCCAAATAGTGCCAAAATTGGGAAAAAAATTACCTTCTCTCCCTGAGGTATTTTTTTTCGGGGGGAATTTAACTTTTTTGCCAATTTTACCCTCCAATAATTATATTTTGTTTCCATTTTACCCTTAAACCTATCTAATATTACAACCATGTTTTTTTTTATTTTGATGAAGAGAAAAATAAATTTAAAATCAAATAGACCAATAATAAGATGGACTCTATGATTTTTGATTAATCAAAATCAATTTAATATAGTAATAGTTTTATATCAAAATAATTTACATAACAAAAACCTTATAAAAAGGGGCAAAATAAATAAATAAATAAATAAATAAATAAGCATATTAAATAAATAAATAAGTAATTAATTTAAATATAATTTATTTAAAGTGTTATTCACTTTACATCAACTAATAATATGGAGGGTATTATAGTAAAATAAATAATTTTACCCTCTTACTTTCCTTTAACCAAACACAGAAATCTTATATTCCCACCAATACAACCAAACATAGGAATCTAATATTCCCAGTAATCCGTCAAGTAAAATAATATTCCGGTAATTTAATATTCCCGGTAATCTTAAATTCCCTGAACCAAACGACCCCTTATAGATAATTACTCCCTATCACTTCCTCTCTTCATTGGTGTCCACATCTCATCACAAGAGGAAGAAAACAAGGAGAAAGAGGGCAAGGGAGTGTTCGGCCAAGGTAAAAATATGCCAAAAATTTCATCTTTTATTTTGATTCAAAGTTACATTTTTGATAATTCAAAGGTGTAGATTACATCTATGGCATTGGATTTGCATAATCTTGGCTTAATAAAATTTTTTCATTTTTGTAGGTTTCGGTTGGCATGGGAACTTAGTGAAACCATGCATTTTCTTATATAAAAATGGTAAGAAATGATTGAATGAGATGGAATAAGAAGGTTAGAAACATTAAATTGCAAAAAGGAATTAAAATCAAGAAAATGGGTTCATGAAGGCATTTGGCCATGGAGTTTTTGGGGCTGTCATCATGATGCAATTTATGGTTTGAACATGGATAGTGACTATAGAAATTAAGAGAAGAAGACTAGTGAAATTGGATTCGAAAACGGAGCTAAAACGGGAAAGTTAAGGTTTACTACCAATATAATATATACTAGTTAGTCATAGGTAGTATAATTAATGGCTGCATTTTATGAAAGTTAATAGCCAAAAATTAAAAGGGAAATTAATGATTATTTTTGGAAAAACTATTTTGCAGCCGAGAATTACGGTTTACGGTTGGTGCTACTGAACGAATCGATATCGCTAGGCAAGTAAGGGAGAAATGTGTGAGTTGTAAGGATATAGTGAATTGCATGATTTGTTAAGTATGATTTTATAAAATTATTGGAATGATGAAATGCTTTGAAAATCATACAAATTGTGGTATAAAACTGGTTTTATATATTGTATCTTAAGTGCAGGAGGTTAGGGAAACGCAGCTGTTATGCTGCCGAAAAATTATCGAAATTTATTCTAAAATATCACGAAATATTTTATATGCATAATTTAAGTAAATTATGAATTTGGAATTTATTTCCATCAACTTTCCATAATTTGGAATTTTAATGAAAAAATGTTAAATTAAATATTCATGATATGAATATTTATTAAAGCGAGAATAAAAAAATATATTCTTTGAAATGTCTTATATTTAAAAAGAATATTTATTAGATTTCTCACTAAAAACATGAATGTTTATTGACAGTTTTCACTGTATTATTATAAGTGAATTTATTACCTTTTTGGAATATTTATTTAATTAAATAATTATTTTTATTTAAATTTCTTAAAGGTATTTCATATGGAACTAAATGATTTGGAGACTTTAGGCCCCAATTTCATGCTCACTGTTACTGTACTATCACGTGGTTGATTGACCTGCCAAGTCATCAGCAGTCCCGGGGTTGCCTGGCAAGTGTACTCTAAGGACACTTATAGACTATGGCTATAGATCTTACTGTTTACTGTTACTGTTCCCTATGGGATTATAGCATGATACACCGAGGGTGATGCCTAGTCTCCAACTACTGAATACTGTTTACTGAACTGTGATTTACTAAACACTGTTTACTAAATTGTGATTTACTGAACACTGTTTATTGAACTATGCTGAAACCTACTATTTACTGAATTGTGATTTACTGAATACTGTTTATTGAACTATATTGAAATCTACGGATTTTTGAATTGAAAGCATTTATAATATTCTTTTAAATTTGAAATAATTACTAAACTGTTATTGAAAAGTTAAACTTAAATGTTTACTGCACTGAACTATTTATTCACTGTTTACTGAAACATTTTATTGTACGGTTACTGAACCGACTGATATACTGATTTTCACTGTTTAAATTCAACTGATTTACTGTACGGTTTTACTACTATTACTGTCACGTGGTTCTGAAAGTATTACTGATGGGATTAAATTAAATGGTTTATTTACCATTTATTGTACATGGAAAAATCATTAATAAATTGTTTATATCAACAATTTATGAAATATTCCCTATAATTGCTCTGGGTTTTCGGGACAAGATAGGTATTTCAAAATACCTTCCATGCTCCATCTGAATTTCTTGGCCAACTATAATATCCACCTATTTAATGTGCCTAGTGATCCGTTAGGAAAATAAATATTTTCCAGCATATAGTTTTCGCTATATCAGTCTTGCATACGACTCCTTTACTGAGCACATTTTGCTCACCCCTTTATTCTCCAACTCCACAAGATACTAAAAAAAATTAAAAAGGGGTATACATTAGAGGATATCGATTGAATCTGGATTACACGAGACTACTTGTGTCGAACGGGAGGTAATTGTACTTTCTTTTATACATTCGGTTGAATTATACAGTACTACTTAATTTGTAATATAAGAATAGGGGATGTAAGTTGTAAGAAAATGATGTTAAATTTCATACTCCAAACTTATAAAATTATTTGAAGTTACTGTTTATTACTGTTACTGTACAATTGTAGAAGCATCGCAGGCAGCCTAACAGAAATACATGTGTGAAAATATGTTAATTACTGTATTTGGGCTGTTACATGTCTGCATGTAAACTTGTTTGTTATCAATTGATACTAAGGGTTCGTTTGGTTCGTGTATTTCATTTTTTTCGAAAATATTTTCCACATTTTTCAGTGTTTGGTACATGTAAAACATTTTCGGTCAATGGAAAATGAAATTTAGTCAATGGAAAATTTTTAAAGATTTTAGGAAATTGTCTTCCCATTTTCAAAAAGGGAAGACAATTTCCAAACCTATGTCACTTTTAAGAAAAAAGCTCCTACTAAAACTCAACCTAATCTAATTAGATTAAAACAACAAACAACAGAAAATATTTTTCAGCATATCAACTAAACAACAGAAAATATTAGTTTTTCCAGAAAATCAAATTTTCAGAAATCATTTTACAAAAATCATTTTCTAAAAGTTATTTTGCACGAACCAAACAGAGCCTAAGATTAGTCTGCTTCTAATATAAGTTCCTACTTTGATTTAATTTGAAAATGATGGGGGACTGGTTGTAGTGGTAAGCCTGGGATGATCAGCCTGGAGAACCAATTTTCATTTCTGACCCCATCATTCTCATCACTTCGATCGCTACCACATCTGACCCCTTCCCATCCAAATAGTAAGAAGGCAAGGATGGCTAGGATGGAACCAAATCATGAGTAATAACAGCCATATTGTTGCAGTTAATGGCTAGATAAGCTAGTGTACTAGGCTCAATTTAATTAATTATTTCACTTATAGTTGCTAGTAGGTTACATATAGACTCAAAACCTCTTTATTATCTACTGCATACAAACATTCCCTTCAAGAAGTCTTAAATGAATGAGTGTGTGTATTGTTAATGTAAATGAAGGTAGGGGATAGGGACTTAGTAGTAGATCTAACATTGTTTTACATGTGCGACCTTAAGGTTGTTTTGGGTTGTCACAATCTGAATAACACACTTATCATATAATTTATACTGGGTTGGGCTGTCTGTTAAGTACGCACTCATAATTTATTTACACCAAAACCCTAGAATTCAAAAATTGTTCATATATGCATATACAAACATTACAATTGGTTTACAAAATATGTTTACAACCCTTTTATGTTATTTACATATCGTAGTACTGTAATTACAAAGTCTGAACATATAAAAAGTAAAATGTATACCTCTATGGTGATCGCTAAACCGCTTGAGGGATGTGGCAAAAGTGACCTCCGAAGCACCCAAAAGCTCTACTATAGATAATCTGAAGGAGGAAAGAGAGAGGGTGAGCTCGGGGAAAGCCCAGTAAGAAATACATATAGGTACTGATACTATGCATGACAACAAGCATAATAAAAACATATTTAAAATAACATGTAATGCTAAAACCAGAGTTCAAGCATGATAAAAGGATCGATACTATAATTGGTTAGGTAACCAGGTTGAGTATGGAAGGATGATTTGGAGCACCTCACGTGTCCCTATCCTTAAAACTGACTGTAGGGAATAAATTTGTTACTAGTAAAATAAGCAGTTCAAAGGTATAGTTTTTGATCTAACATTTCATATACCACTCAGAAAAATTATAATTCACTTAGAAAACTATACAGAATTTAAAATAGAAAAAAAATCAGATTTAAACAATCCATGGTGCCGTCATTTTTCCAATTTCTTCTTGATTACATCCTCGTATATTAACATGAGTACGATACAATACATTTGAGTGCAAAATAGCAACTGTACAATCTATACCTTCAAGGGAGGCACTAAAGCCTCTAAGAAAATCGAAATCAAAAACCCCTCAACCAGTTAACTCTACTGCAAATAATTTGAAAAGAAAAAAAGGCGATGAGCTTATAAAGCCCAATAAGAAATACATATAAAGATACAGATACTGTAAACTAGATGCAAGCATTTGAAAACGATTAATGAGTATAAAAAACGTAAGGGCTATTTCTAAAATAAAGGATCGAAGAATTTTCTCTACAACTCGTTACAGGTTTAAGGCTGAGTCAGGAAGGATGTTTTAAAACACCTCACTTGTCCACTTTTCCTAACACCTAAGCCATGGAGAAGTCTGAGAAATTCATCAAAGAAGGAATTCATGTATTTTCGAAATTAGAGGTAAATCAAATCGATATAACAGAAATTTAGTTGGCCAAGTCATGCTATACAGTTGACGTAAATCAATTAAATTTAGATTTTATATTGTAATTCAAATCCATTTATATAAATCTACATCAAAACATTTAGATTTCAAAGTTCGGATATTAGAAGTTCAGAAATCATACGAAATTTAGAAAACCATTTCAAATTTCAGAGTTCATATATCAGAAGTTTAGAAATTATATAGAATTCAGAAAATAACTAAAAGTGGAGACATGGCAATAATTTGGTATATATCAAGCAGCAAAGATATCCCATAAGGACAATAATAGATAGCCATATTTTAATAGTATCAGAGCAAGATTGGCCTGATGTCTGTCGATGCTTTTAGAACAAAAAGTGTTGAAAAAGGTTAACATCCCCTATAGTACTGTATAGTCTCAATGTATAAAGAAAATAAGTGACTGTAAATTGAGTTAAATGTTTTAAATGGTGTGAAAATTTATGAATTAAGGATGTTAAAGAAGGATAATAATCCTAGAATTTTACCTGAAATAGGTGATCTTATAATCTTAAATGAAAGTCTATTCGGTAAGGAACAGAAAAGAACTCGGTGAGGGCCCCACCGGGACTTTTCTATCCAGATCGAATTAAGACCTTACTATTATGATATAGGAGTGGAATGAGATATTATCAGTGCATAGATCTTAAGATCGCCTGTTTAAAAGTATCATGAAAAGAGAGAAACAAACGGGAAATGACAAATATGCCCTTATATCGAAATAGTTCCTTTGAATTATAGATAACTAAATTGATTTGGAATTGATTAATAGTGATAAAGTAATTGATGGTGTAAAGAATTGTTTACATGTATAATGGTTCCTACTATTAACCCCACCTATGCTCTGATGAGTAATGCAACAGCAATGTATATTATGGGAGGTCGCGAACTAGTCGGCCCTGTTATGGATTCTTTAGGGCCTGAATTAAACATGAAAATATAGGGTATATTGAATTGGGGATTTTTGGATATTATGAAAAGTGATATGCTTACTGAGTGTGACTAAAAAGGTGAATGGTGCATTAATGATTCAATATCAATGTTATTAAGTTTGGTTCTATATAATTCTTCTGTTTCTAATAAGTATAAATCAAATAATTATAGAACCAGAATATTTTGAAATATGCTTTACAGAATGGTATAGTATGAAGTGAAAATATATATAAATGAATAGATTGACATATAGGTGAAATAATTTGAAAGTTATACGCATGTGTTTTGGGGATATATAGTGGATTAGCAGGATGTAAATGACGAAACATCCAAGATGGTATGAGGTTATTATTTAAAAGTTACTAAAGGTAACATCAAATAAATTTCTAGAGTAGAATAGATTTAAGAGATCATTGCCATGATTCACAGTATGAATACCATTTCTAAGCTCTTACCGGAAATATAAAGGAATTCTAATAGCTTAAGAAATTACTCCGGAAACTTGTGGATAAAGAATTTATTGTATAAGTGTGTTCAGAGGAAACACTGAGGACCTCGTTGAAGAGAGTATAAGGAATTTCTAAGATCAATCTCTGAACAGGGTGTCAACAAAGAAAATCCTGGAGATTGATGTTTATATGATAATGTTGAGAACTCAGTATAATTTTAATGAGTTCTTGATGGTGCCTATGAGGTTAATAAAATATTTTGTGAGGTATGTGATTTTAATGGATGAATATATGGGAGTATAGTATTCGAAAATGTTAAAAGGTTTTAACAGAAGAGTACTATACCACTTGGAAAATCAATTAGAGTGATAAGTATGAAAAGATGAAAATGCATTAAGAAGATAAATCATATGAAGATAAGGGAACACGAGTTATGAGGTAGTTCCCAAATCAAGATTGAATGCGATTCCTCTGACTATCATAGTGTCATGGCTAAATTTAAAAATCGAGCCAGATTGACAGATGAAATTTAGTTATACTCAGAGGAGCAAATAAATGATTTACTGTTAGTCATGTAAATGGATAAATACACATAAATTTGAATTGTGAAATTGTATAAGTCATGTGGAGACGGAATTGGTATTTGGATAATTTTAATTACAAAATTTGATTGTGAAAAGATTACATCCTCAGGTATATCCTAAAATTGGGTAATATTACATGTACCAAGAGAATGAGGGATGTAATGATAACTCAATATGAAAAGAGACTTTAAAGAAAATTATTACCTAATGTCTCATTCACCGTAATTGATGACTAATATTAAAGTCTGCAAATGAAGTGTAGCCTTAGCTAAAGTAATGTGAAAATGAATATTGTGGGATAATAAAGAATCCAAAAGAACTATGATGTTTTGGAAGTGACTATAGACTGATTGCTCAAATTGAATCACTTTCCATTAATAGGCTTCTGAATTCCGCTAGTGCCATAGTCGAAATATATCTATGAAATGGTGAGAATGTATGTGAAGTTCCAGTGAGCGTTACATGTGATGTGGATCCCTGATTTGCCATATGCTTATAGAAAATAGCAAGAGGCTTTGGGATTCCAAATTTACTGAGAACACCGCTTAGTACTGATTAAATATTCGAGCGTAATAACGCTCAATGATATATTGAGAGTAGGTGCACTGGATGAAAAAGCTACTGGGACAATTACATACGATTGATTAAAATTGTTTAAATGATTGTCGCCAAATTATTATCGACTTGGCACCAAATGAGATAATATGTAATAAATAGTGTGAATTATCTACTGTATGAAGAGAAAGTGAAAATTGTTAACTCCCAAAGATGATAAACAACTCAAGGAGTATAACTTGATTGTGAAAGAGGAAATGTGTGATTTAAAGGAAAGTCGGATTATAAAAGTATACTGGCAGTCTTATCCTAAAGACAAGATTTACTGAAAGTTAGAAATTATTTATAAGGAAGAATAGCACCTATATTGGTTGTACTTCCTAAATTAAGTGAAATTTGGAGGACCAAATTTCTTAAGGTGAGGAGAAAATGTAAAACCTAATTCTACTACACTGTATAAGATATTTGTAATTATTTGATTATTAAAATAAAGTTGTTTTGGTGAAATTAAGTGAATTGGGTATGTGGGCCCCACCTTGAATTTTATTGTTTTATTGAGGATATAAATGAAATACGATGTTCAGAAGGTGAAATAAATATTAAATAAACATTTGGAGGCATAAAAATAATTTTGGATTATTTGGGATTATTTTAAGAATTTTGGAAAACAAATTGGAAAATGATGGTTATGTCCCAAACGCATTTTCGTAAATTTTGCCCATAATAAAATGAGTTGGGACAAAGTAAAAATATCATAATAAACTACATAAAAAGGGGAATGTCATGATGTCAAAAGATTTGATGAAAAAGTTGGTTTGATCGAAAAATTTCATTGGCGGTTCGTGAAGGTTAAAATCGTAATATCTCATTATCGATGCATCGCACGATAACGAAATCACCTCCATTCATCAAGTTACATTAAATGTGATTTATTGGTGCTAGAATCATAAATTTTGGAGTTCATTTGCATGGTTTTGACGAAATTGAAAGCTAAATGGCAAAATCGTTAATATTTTAAGTAACCAGGGGCAAAATGGTCATTTAACATGAAGAGAGACTGGTCAAATTAGTCAATAATGACCAGAAATTGACTAAAATAAATTAAATTGAATTTAAATAAATTTATAAGCTGGAAAAATATTAATAATAATAGTAATAGTGTGATAAAGGAATAAATGGTGGAAAATGGAAAGGAATTTTATGGTGGTGACAAGTGGCCACTTTCCATTGGTTGGAAGAAGACAAATTTTAGCAGAATTTTGAAGCTACAGCCGACACTCCTTCAGCTCTTCTTCAACCTCTCCCACGACACCCATGACCAAAAGAAAATAAAAACTTTAAAGCTTCAAAAACATCAAAAATAAAAAGAAGACAACCATTTCTAGCAAAATTGTTTCTTGTCATATCCTCTTTCCATAGACACCAAAATCTCATCAAAAGAGGAAGAAAACAAGGAGATAGGAGCTCATGAAGGTTTCGGCCAAGGTAAGATTTATGGCAAATCTTGAAGTTTTGATTCATTTCAAGGTTTATTCCTAGTGTATTCAAGGTGTAGAAAAAGATTATGGCATTGGATTTACCTAAAAATGGATAAATAAAAATTTCATATTTATGGGTTTCATCCAGCCATGGTTCATGATGAATCCATGCATTTTGATGCATAAAATGGTAGGAAATGAAAGCTTAAGATGGATAAATAAATATAGAAACATTAGATTTAGAAAAAGATTTAAAATCAAGAAATTTCCATGACAAGGGCCATTTGGCCTTGGTGTGAAGTAGATGACAATGATGAATCCTTATTGTATGGAAGGTGTTTGATGAATATACTAAGTGAATAGAAAATATTCATAAGGTTAGAGTTGAGAAAAGAAGAGAAACAAATGTTAAGGGTAGATTTCAACTCTATTGGAATTCTGTCCTGTCAGAGCCCCAATTTAACAAATTTAGTTTGGGGGTTTTAGAATGAAATAAATTCTGAAAAATTATGGAAGATAGCTTACGAATTATAAAAAATTCAATTTTAGAATTATCTAATTTGGAGTTGTATAGCCTAAGATATAGGCAGCTGAACACAGGGCACTCAGTGCAGTAGGTGAGATGCCCTATGTCAAATTTGAAAAATTGTAGAAAATAGCACAGATTAAATTTGACTGCAAACGTTATGTTTCTAGAAATATAATGAGTTAATAATAATATGGTTTTGAGTTTGCACAATTTGGACAAACCTATCTTGAGATATGGGCCAATTTGTACATAGAGGTCAGTAGACAATCTGATAGAATGCATCTGGAAACAAGGTAACTTTGAGTAATTATTAAAAGTAATTTTGAAATGATAAAATTGTGAAACTTGCTATTCGGAATATTGAATTGGATTAATATTCATATGGTTTTGGGATTCATAATTTTGGATATCCCTATAATTAGTATATTAATTTTAATGCACAAAGGTCAGAAAACCATCCTGCCATATGGGTCAGAATTGGGTTGAATTTTAGAAAATTGTGAGGCACAATATGGAATGAACTAGAAAATGGGCTTTATACATCTGGATAGAAAATTAAGTCAAATTATATATAAAATTGACGGTGCATTAATCGGAATTCAATATTTTCTGTTCTGAATAGAAAGGCATTGATAAGTCGAAAATTCTTATAAAGAATAATTCTACCTTAATGAGTAGGATTTCTAAGAATGCTTAGTGTATTTGTATGTTTCGGAATTGAGCTTGTATGACTCATCTTTTGCAGCTTCACAGCTAAATCCACGAAATGAGAAAGGAGACGAGTAAGGACCTAATCATTGGTTCAAGGTCACAAAGTGTGCGGTTTGAATGAAATGACACCATACAGGTAAGGGAGAAGTGTGTGAGTTGTAGACATATAATGAATGCATGTTTTATTGAGATAAATCTTATGAAAATGTTGGAAGCATGATTTGGTTTGAAACATGCATGAATTGTGGTTGAAAAGCTAGTTTATATGCTGTAAGTTCTGTGCAGGAGGTTAGGAATCCACAGCCGTTATGCTGCCGAAAATTTACCAAAAATATTCTAAAATATTATAAATATTTTAGATGATTAATTTGGGTCAAATGACATAATTGGAGACTATTTACACAAATTCCCCATAAAAATGGAATTTATGAGAAAATTTCTAAATTTAAATATTCATGTTTTAATATTTTGAATTGGTGAGAAATTATTTATGATTTATGAAATGTTAAATACTCAAAATGAATATTTATTTATTTATTTTCTCATTATATACATGGATATTTATCGACTGGTTTACTGTGTTTGAAAAGAGAAATAAATACCTTTTTGAAAATAATCATGGAAATAAATGATTTGATTTACAAAATTCCTTGAAGGTATTTTATGAGAAAATAAATTGATTTTTTTTGAGACTTTAAACCCCGAGATTCATGCTCATTGTTATATTGTTACTGTTCACGTGTGCTAATAGACCCGCCAAGTCATCAGCGGTCCCGGTGCCATCTGGCAAGTGTATTTGAGGATAACCTTAGACTATGGCCATAGATCTATAGACTGTTTATTGTACTGTGTCCCTAGTGGACGATTATAGCATGATACCATGTATGGTGATGCCTAGTCTCAACTTACTGTTTATTGATACTGCACTGTGAATCACTGATTTATGCTTTACTGAAACTGTGAACTACTGTTTATTACTATTGAACTGTGATTCACTGTTTAGTGCTTTATCGAACTAAGAACTACAAGTTCTATTTTATTGAATTACGGTTTACGATTTTTGAACTTAGAACTACTGTTAACCATTTTACTGAACAGTTACTGTTTACTGAAGAGAAATTGCTGATTTCTGTTTACTGTATTGTATTGTGGTTTATTGATTTCTGAACTAGAAAAAAACTGTTTACTGTTTATTGAAAAGAAATGAATACTACTGTTTACTGGAGAAAAGAATGATGGAAATTATTTCTAAATTTAGAAATAATAATTATACGGTTTAAATCCATTATTTGGATATTTGGAAACTACCGTACCAAATATGACTACTACGGTTTCTACGGTTTTACATCTACTGTTACTGTACTATAGGATTTAAGTGTTTTATAAATTTAAAATGTTCTAAAATGAACATTTTATTATTCCTAAAGTAAAAAAGGTTTACTAAAAACCTTTCATCATTTACTGAAATAAATTTTATTGAAAACTATCCTTCTGCACTGAACAACATTGTGAAATACTGTTTACTGAACTGAACCGTACTGAATATTATTTACTAAACTGAGATGAAAATTAGTGTTTTACTGGGAAAGAATATTATGAAAATTATTTCTAAAATAGAAATAATTACTGAACTGTTTATCCAACGATTTGGATTCTCATAAGTTACTAAATTAAAAAGATATTTATTGTTTCTACAGTTTTAAAGTGACTGTTCACTGAACTGTTGTTTCACTGTACTATCACGTGTTTTGAAAAGGATTACTGAAAAGAAATGTTATGTGGTTTATACCATTTATTACTTACGAGAAATGGAAGTTAATTTGTTTTAAAAGAAAGCAAATTATTTAATTACTCTCTATAGTCGCTTTGGGTTTTCAGGACAAGACAGGTATTTCAAAATACCTTTTATGCTCCATCTGGATTTCCCAGCCGACTATAGTATCCTTCCTTAGAGTGCTTAGTACACTGTTAGGAAAATAAATGTTTTTGCTACATATAGATTTCATTATATCAAGCAGCATACGACTCCTTTACTGAGCACGTGGTTCGCTCACTCCTTTATTTCCCAACATTTCAGATTAATTTCAAGGATGATTTGAGAGCTTACTCAGATAATAGAGCTATGAATTGTACACTGGGGCAAAGTGCATCAATTTTAAAGGTACAATCACATTTCTTTTATATTCAGACATCCGTATACAGTACTACTTTATTGTAAATTAGAAACAGGGGTGTAAAGTGTAAGGAATATTGTAAAAATTTTATATTCTGAATCAATTAAATGAGTAAATGTTTATCATTTATTACTGTATTGTGCAAGTGTTAAAAGCATCACAGACAGCCCAACCGAAGAAAATTGTGTAAAATTGAGTAAATATTGGGTGCTCAGACTGTTACACATATGGCCATAGTCGAAGTGGTCTATAGTGAACATTGATCAAGTGTCATCTGCGACCGCTGCGGATTGGATCAAATCACAAAGCAATAAAACACGTATAATACATATCATATACAGATACTTAGGCCCCGAAAGTCACACTACAGCCAGATATTGTTAGATCCAAAATTATACAGTAGTCTAGATACTACAAGATTTCGGTTAGCCGGTGTTTCAAAACATAGTTTCATAGTTCAGAGTTCAAATCAGCAAATCAAATGATATAGATATTCATTGAAGTTCACAAAGCCGATTTTTGGATCAAATCAGAATTATATCCAAACATTCAAAATTTAGTAGTTTCCAAAATATATATAAAGAAAATAGATTTCAACGCCATAATTTGTAATAAATTCTTAAAATTAAAATTAAAATTAAAATAGAAAAGTCATAAATCTTTAAAATCGTGAAATTAAATAAGCTTCCAACAAAACCAAATTCCTTAGAAAATCCATGTTCATGAGGAGTTTCATAAATACCTAACATGTAAAACATGTCAGTAATTTAAAACGTGAAAAAAAAAGATTAAAAACCAAGTCAAAAACCACGTTACAAAATCGTACATCTTTTATATGGACTATCCAAAACCATAACCAAATAAAAAAAATCATGTAAACTTCAATGCAATGAAATCATGGAACATTTTCCAAGAACCAAAACTTATGACAATTTCCAATTCATGTATGTTTCAGAATCAAAGTCTAATTCATGCTAAATTAACTTTTTATGAAAATTCAGCAGCATAATGGTATAAATTTTCTAAAACCTCCTGCAAAGCAAACCAGTTTATAAACCCAAGGCAGTTGATTTTAAAATCATTCAGTATCTCTTATGTTCCTTATATATATATATCCCTTACCTCACCAAATCATACGGCACTTTCCAAAATCAATCTAGTAGTGCAGAATGCTTAAGTGAGCATATATTTGCTTAAGTCTTTTCTACTGCCCTTTCACTTTCAAGCTACATAAAATCATTCATACAAGTTCAATTTCAAAATTGTATGTACAAAACATTCTTATAATTCATACTCATTGGTAGTTCGATTATCTTATCTAACAATGTACACCAAAGTTTCACCATTTCATTATATGAGTAGCTCACTATTTGCAAGAACTTTTTGACCTATCAGTACTGTTCTATTCATAACTAAAAATATCGGATTCCAATTAATGCACCATTAGTTTTGTATGTAACCTAACTTAATTCCCTATTTAGAGGTGTAAGGCTCACATTCTAATTCATCCCATGCTGTTCCCAGCAATTTTCCAAAGTTCAGTCTATTTTTGGCCCGTTAGGCAGGGTGATTTCCTGATCCTTGTGCATTAAAAATTACATTGCTAATTATAGGGATATCCAAAAATTATGAATCTAAGACCATGTGAGTCCTAATTCAATTCCATATTCAGAAAGGAAATTCACAATTTTTATCATTTTTGAATAATTTTTAGTAATTCCACAAAATTACTCTATTTTCAAGTGCATTCGGGCAGAACTATCTACTGACCTCTATGCACAAAGTGGTTCATATTTAAATGCAGAGTTGTCCAAATTATGCAAACTCAAAACCATATTAATTCTAACTTATTTACCTTTTCGAATATAAGGCTTGCAACAAATTCAATCTAGGTTATTTTCTACAATTTTCCAAATTTAGAATTGGAATTCACATTTTTTGGGCAGATTGCCTTGCATTCATTTGTACATATCTTAAGCTACAGAACTTCAAATCCAAAAATTCTAAAACTGACTTCATCCTAACTTAAAAGGCTATCTACCTTAAGTTTTCTAGAATTTATCATAATGTAGAACCTCCAAACTAAAAATTTAAATTCAAGACTTAGACTAGGACATTTCAACATAATTTTAACATTAGAACATCTACACACACTTCATTTTGTTTCTTGCAATTCTAACATTACATTCATGCTTTTTCACATTCTCTACTTCATTATTCCTCAAGACTTTAATCGCAATAGGCATAATACCATTAAAACCCTATTTGGCCAAATCCCTAATGTACCCATAAACATGATTTTGTTTTAATCTAGGTCTATAGGCATGCTTAACTATCTTAAAGCAACAACATATATTCAAGGAATCTGAAACAACAATTTCTTTCTTCATCTTACCCAAGTAGCCAAACCTTAAGAAGAGCTTTTCCCCCAACAAATAGCCTGTCCTACTCTTGATTCCAAGATATGTGATAGAGGACTTCAAGATGAACAACTTTACCTAAGAGTGATTTTGGTTTAGAAGTAAGTTTCCTAATGTTTCTCTTTGGTAATTCTTTCTTTCCTTAAACTTTGAAGAAACGGAAAGGGAGGAGAATAAAATGGGAGAGTGTATGGCCGGCTAGTGGTTGAACAAGATGGAAATATCTAGTATGTTATATAGTTTAAATACTATTGTAAGTGGGGCAACTATGCTTGCATAGTTACTTCCACTTACCTTAATATTATTTAATCCTCAAAATTTCCACTCTGTCTCTTCTCAAACTGTGAGGATAGTAGGAAAGATGAGAGTGTGGCTGGCAATTGTGAGGAAAATGAGTGAAGAATGTCTCATATTTTAGTTATTAAGGACATAAGGTACTGGGGTATCTATACTTGCATAGTTACTTCCACCTACACCAAACTTACATTTGTTTATTGATTAAAGTTTTCCTTCCTTCTTCTCAAAACATGGAAATGGTAAAAAGATGAGAGTGTGGCCAATTGGTGAGCAAAATAAGTGGGAAAATATCTAAATATTTTAATATCAAAGCATTATGTAATGGGGTAACCATACATGTATGGTTACCTCCACTACTTAATAAATTATATGTTTATTTTCAAAATTTTATAAATTTTAATTACTTAAATATTTTATTTATTATTTATATCATATAATATTTATTTAGGAGTCAAAGTTTGACCTCAATAAACAAATGGGTGCCCATGTGTGTAAATTTACCAAAAAGCCCTCCTTAATTCCATTAATGCATATATGTCCTAACCTTTACAATTTTATTTAAACTATTTAATTAAATTACCAAATATTTTTATTATATTACAAAATATATCTATTTAACATAATGTGGCTCAAATCTTGACTTTTAACGGGGTTTGACAGTCAAAATATAAAATTACTAAAATACCCCTAATAATGTTTTTAGGCATTTTCGTGTGATTTAATCTATAATTTGAAACGAAGTGAGACATCTTCACACGAGGGTTTAATTATCCTATTTTGTGGGTCTAAATTCAAGTCATATTGAACTATACTCAAAATTTATATTTTTCCGACCTAGGGGTAAAATCGTCATTTTGCACAACTTTTGGAATGTTTCCCAAGACATCCACAAATGAAAGGATTCAAGACAAGAATATTTACCATTATCATATTTCACCCCATAAATCATAATTATGAGATCCGATATCCCTTCATACCTTAAAATTCTCAACGAGATCCACGATCTACTTTCATCCTATATAGCAAAACATAAAAATTCACCCACTTATCATTAAATCTCATAATTCAAATTTTGAATTTAAATATACAAATGAAAGAAATTAGGAATTTCAGACATAGTCCTTATTTATTTCAATGGTTCATTAATATTAATCTATTCCCGAAAAGCTCTATCATAACTCTAATTTATATTCCATCACAATTCCAAAATTTATCTTTTATCATAGTATCATTCCACAATTTTCATAACCTCTTATCCTTACATTAACATCAATTTTATGATCGTTCTGTCAAAATTCTCTTAGTACTCAACGCATATTCCAACAACTCCATATCCATGTTCTAACACTAATAATCAATATTCTATGAATACTTTAATGATATTCCAATATCAAATAATCACATAAACACAATTTCCCATTTACACAATATAATATTAACGTAACCTTATAAAAGTGTCTTATCGAGCATCAAAGCTTAGCGCTTTGACGAGCTCCAAGCTTTGCTGAACGCCAAAATATGGCTCTCACATTTTTGTTACACATCAAGCATTATACAAAATACTCAAAATTAATTAAATAAATTCTACAAAAAAATTTCATAAAAATATAACTAAGCTTACTAATTTATCTTACCTATTTTACACTAAAAAACTAAATAACCCAGCCTTAATTCCCTCTGTTACAACAGCCAAAAGCCCTTAAATCAACTTTCTTTCAAGCTCTGTCTTGGCTCCTCCAAGAGCCTTTGATCAACCCTCAAACAATCGTTAACAACCTTTGTTCAGACCTTTGAATTCTAACCTCAATCAGCCCCTTATAATGCCACATTCAACCTTCAAATCCCATGTACCCAACTCAGAAATACCGACCACTAATAAGCTTCACTCTTTCTCATTCGATCACCCTCTCACTTTCTTATTTTTTCTTTCTTTTCTCTATTTCACTTCCTTTCTCACAGCACTGCTTAGATTTTTTCATTCCCTTTCTTTTCAAAATTCCTTGTTTCATTTCTTTTGGCTTTTATAAAGCCATTGAGATGAGGGTGATGGTCTCTAGTTTCGCATACCATCACGTGTGTTTGGTGGGATTTCACCTACCAAACTCCACTAACATTTTTATGTAATATTTATATTAAAAATATTTATATTAAACTTATTTTTTTCTTTAAAATGATATATTTATATACATATTTAATGTATAAATATATATACTCATCTTCTTAATATAATTCCTAAATGTTTAATATAATTGTAGTCCTAAAATTTACCATCACTTAATTTTTTATTTCAAATCTTTAGCCCAAACTTAATTGTACTAGCTTCACATAGACATTTTAAATACCTTAATTTACTTGATTTATCTAT
Source organism: Heritiera fomes (assembly GCA_032173925.1). NCBI lineage: Eukaryota > Viridiplantae > Streptophyta > Magnoliopsida > Malvales > Malvaceae > Heritiera > Heritiera fomes. The sequence continues at coordinate 30,913,614 of JAPDPM010000002.1, read as the reverse complement.
TAATTCACTAATGTATGCCCATGATAAATCACAAATTTATTCTCCAAAACTTTTACTCACTTTTCCAATTGCTTTTCTGCACTTATAATTGAATTTTAAAAATTCACCGAGAACAATCCACAATTTCTTAAGAAGTGTAGAGATTCTTAGAGTGTTTTACAAAACTTTGTTTGGACATGGAAAGTCGCATTGAGAATTGATGATTGTGATGGTGTTGGGATATGTATAAATATATATAACTACATTTGAGTATATATAATTATTGTGTGACTTTATGTGGTGCATGTGACTTTGATATATTGTGTCATGCTTTAGAGTTGAATGAGACAACTATAAGACAATGGTATTGGCATAACATTGGGATCATGTGCACGTTATTCGGGATAATTACTTTATAATGATAATTGATATCATTCTTGGAGTTATAATTTTCATTTTATTGATGAGACAATTATAAAATATAATTTACAGTGTGAAACTTGAAATTTCCATATTATTATTTAATTGAAAACTAGAATGAATTTAAGTGTATGGATTTGTATTTATGTAGGGCTCAAAAGAACCAATCAGCTCGGATGAAGGGCACGAAGCTTGGGGCACGAAACCTGAGGTAAGATTTTGAATTAAAGTGTTTTTTCAAGGATTTATATTAAAATAAGTATGATTTGATGTTTGGAAGAATGAATTGAGTGGTTTGAAGTGAAAAAGTTCATAAAATTCTAAGTTAGAACTAAATTGAGAAAATTAACCAAGTAACTTAATAAATTTCGAAATAAATTTCGTAAATTCGTAAAAAGAAAAAGAATAAAAATTATTCTGACCCCATAGTAAATCAATATAGGGTATAATTAAGTTAGAAAATTAAATTTGAGTGGGAAATTTGAGGTAAAGACATTTAAATAAAATTTAGAAGAAAACTGAAAACTTTAACGGTTTAGCATCGGAAATGATTAAATCGCGTAAAACGAGCCTAACCGATGGGCTAGAAATTAATTTTTATGAATTTATTGGTGCAAGCTAGCTGGCAGCTAGATTTTCTGCTCACTGCTAGGCTTTGGTTTTGGGTCAAATTGAATGGGCTATGAGTTGATTTTGGGCCTGAAATCTTAACTCAAAAACAGTAGACCCAATTCAATCATCTGAAAGGTATTATAGCTCCTGTAACTCGAAGGAACCAGAAAGAACTCCCCCTCCCAACCTGCCGTACGAGTCCTCCTCTGCTTCTTATTGTGGGATTTTTTTGGCCATATTCCAAGCTGATTTAGAGTTCGACCAAGAAGGACCAATTGTTATTCCATATGTCCCTTACACATGAAAAAATATTCAGCCAAAACAAAGGTCATTTGGTTAGTGAAAAGTTACTGAAAAGAAATCTAGACAGAAGTTCCTTATTTTGCAAGGTGAGAGAAAGTGATTTCTTTACTTCTTTGATGGATTTTTAAGCTTGTTTATGGTGTTTCTAAGTTGTATACATGTTGACTTACAGTTGAGGGTGACTTTTAGTGGATGAATCTTTGGTCAAAGTTGGTCAACATTAAAGTAAAATTTTTGGATGAAGATGAAGTTGAGATATGTTGATGTATGTTAAATTTGCATGATTTTGGCTAAAGTAGAATTCTGAAATGGATTTTCTAAGGTTAGGTTATGTTTTGGACAGCCTTGGTTCTATATAAAAATGGTGAAGTTTGCTTGGTTTAATGGTTGAATGGTGTTAGTTTAATACCGAAAAGTTCGGTTTAAGTTTTGGTTTAATTGAAAACGATGAAATGGTGAAATTGGGCAATTTAACAAACCTCGAAGTATTATGTAAAGTATTAAAAGAATATGTAAAATATTGTTTTGGTAAGTTTAAGTCTAAGGAATATAAATATATCGAAATGGCACGTTTATCTGTAAAATAGCAAGTAGGAAAGTTAGTTAATAAGTTCAATTCTAATGATGTTTATGGTTAATGTATTCTAAGATGAGTATGTATCGATGGTTTCGAAATTGTTTTAGGCAGCGAGTGGTGTAGGCACGTAAACCAAGGCGCACCCAAGACTTGAGGACGGTTGTTGCCCCGAGATCTGATAGGTAAGGGATATAATTTAAAGTTGTGATGGTGTCCTTTACTTTCATATTAATTTATAAAGGAATGTTTGAAGCATGAATTACGTTCCGAAGTTAATTTCCAAAGTTTTCAAAAACTAGCTGGACGTACCAATCAATTTTCGAAATAAAAGTTTATTGCCTTAAAACTGAAATTCATGTTTTATGTTAACTAAGTATGCTTAAGAAAACAAACCTTAAGATTTCTATGCATGATTTTTCAATAATGTTTTAAGTTTGAAAGTAAATAAGTAAGTTTTAAGACTAAGGCATTCCAGTAGTTTTTGTCATTGCTTATCATGCTCGTCACATTATGCATGTTCCCATCCCTTGTGGCGTATGTTTAACCCACGTCGTACATGATCTCACCCACATTGTGTATGCTTTAGTCCTTTGTTGGTATGTTGGTCCTTCGTGGTGCATGTTTGCTGTACGACCCTAATCAGGTCTACTGCCTCCTACCATGGCTATAGGTACTCAATTCCCTCTTCGAAAAATTATTAGTCATGATCCGCGTACTGACTATGTGGTTCCGCCTAGTTTCCACGAACACTATGATAAGCTTTATGAATTATGATGTTAAGTTTCAAAAGTGTGATGCATGCTCGAAACATGTATGAATTTAAAATATGTATCAAAGATTTCGTATGATGATTTAAAGTATGAAATGCATTCTTATGGCATCTCTTTTTTTTTTTTGCATATATCAATACTGTGACTGCTATCAACGCATTTCTTATTGGGCTTTACAGAAGCTCACCCCTTCTTCCATCTTTCCAGATTATTTGCAGTAATCATCTCCTTGCCTGCTGCGTACATGACGTAGGCTGAGGGACGTGTCTCTCTTCAGTCTAATTTTTGTACACATATAAGTTATATTCTTATTTTGATACTAGACATCCTATGCAGCACAGATATTTGTAAATAAACGATACTTTTGGGATGTAAGTGATATTGTATGTATGTAAATGTTATTTCGAGGAATAAGTCAATATGATGTAATGTATATTAATGGAAAGTCGGGATATTATGAATGTTGTATAAGTTTTGTGGAATCTTATGGTTACGGTTAAAAAAAGCATAAATAAAATCAACTGCTGTAGGATTATAAATATGTACTTTAAAATGAACTATATTGAAAATTGTGGCTGGATTTGAGAAATATAAACTATATTTTCATGTAGGGGATTAGGATAGTTATAGCTGTTTTGCTTTCGAAATTTCTATAAAAAAAGTAAGTAGCCTACATTAGCAAGAATTCAACCTAAGTAAGAAATTAAGTTACAAAATGAAAAAAATTAACCAAAGACTTTCACATTTTTAGGGAGTGGCAGTTTTTTTTGGTATCAGAGCATGAGTTGTCTAGTACTTTCAGTGTCAGTAGTCAAAATAAGATTACATCCCAAGTATATGTTCTTTTCTGGTTGTAAATTGAGTACATCTGTTAAAGTTCTACATTAAAACCTATGGTGTTCGTGCAGGTATTTGATCATGCACCATTAAAAGGAGACGAGGTCGCTCTCGAAGGCAGGCTCAGCCACCTCCACCACCTACTTCCTAGCCAGAAAGCTCAAATACCAGAATAAATAGGCTCAAACAAAGTATGAAAGAGGGGTTTGATAACATCACTGCTATGCTTGCTTAACATTTCGGGGCAAACACCTCAAGTACAAGTGCCACAGTGCCCCACACCTACTTCACTACCTCTTCCTCCATATGCTCCTCTAGCACCCCCAAGCGCTCAGCCTCCAGTCCCACAGTTCAGAGATGACAGAGATGTGGGTAGATTACGAGATTTTCTTAAGATGAATCCCCCAAAGTTTAAGGGAATTAAGGATCCGTTAAGGTCAAGGAGTGGCTATTAGAGTTAGAGACAGCTTTTCATTACTTGGGGTGCATAGATGCCAAGAGAGTCAGTATGGGTAATTATATGTTAAATGGTCAGGTGGGGCATTGATGGAGAGCTACTGAGAGACAGTTGACTACCTAACATCCAGTGATTAGTTGAAATTCCTTTATGTCAGTCTTTAGGACCTAGTATGTTCCTCGCACTGCTTACAAAAAGATGTAGATAGATTTTCTAAATTTAGTATAAGGCAATATGGCGGTTGATGACTATGAGAACAAGTTTACGACCCTGATTAGATATGACCCCGAGACAGTCAAAGATTAGGAGCGATGTACTGAGAGGTTTTTGTCAGAACTGAGACTAGCCATCCGAGATAGATTATTGGAGTTTCATATTACTGAGTTTGAGGATGCTCTAGGACGGGCTCAAGATATGGAAAGGGGTCTATTTGTTATATAGGCACAGTATGGGTCCAGAGTAAGAGTAAGGGTAAAGGCAAGAGGACAGAGAGTTCCCAATTAGAGCAAAAGCAAAACCCACCTAAGAGACGGAGGACTGATGAGTCTCGAGCGAGAGCTGATAAGCCCAAGACTCCTATTGATCAGTAGAGACCACCAAAAGATCCCAAAGGGTTGTAAGACGATGCAGAGATTGTGGTAGGACACATTGTGGGCTATGCTACTGGGTTACTCACAGTTGTTTTAAGTGTGGGGAAAAGGATCATTTGATCGAGGATTGCCCACAGATGCAGGATAAGATCCCATAACCTTGGAAGCCACCATGACAGTAGCCAAAGACACGAGCTTCATAGAGACAGGCCCCATAGAGACGGGCTACTACTGTTGAGAAAGGTAAGAAGCTTGTCACTAAGGGGCGTGTATTTACGTTAGATAGGGAGATTATCGACACCTCCTCCGAGACTATTAGAGGTAATCTTCTTGTCTACAATCGTGAGGCGCATGTTTTATTTGACCTAGGGTCCACGCACTTATTCATATCACTACTTTTTGCACATAATATGCATTTAGAACTTAAGCCTCTAAGTCACCTATTGCATATTAGCACACCCATGTATGAATCTCAAATGACAGATATGGTGTGTAAGAACTATGAAATTAAGGTACGAGACAGGGTAATGTTAGCAGATTTAGTTTTGTTAAACATGTGGAGCTTAGATATAATCTTAGGCATGGATTAGCTAGCCACCAATCGTGTAAGTCTAGACTGCTACACTAAGACTAGAACCTTCTTCTTAATTGACAAATTTGATGTATGTTTTACCATTAAAAAATAAAATACGATGTTATGTTTTGTGAAGTTGTATGACGTTTATATATTTGAAGTTACTAATGAATTTATTTGTGGGAAGGTTATATTGCCTTTGTTTCCAATATGAGGTGAGAACGTCCTTGTATATTAGATATACGAGTGGTTTGTGAGTTTCCCAATATGTTTCTGGATAAGTTACCGTGGTTACCACCAAAAAGAGCTAGAGTTCGCTATTGATTTAGTGTCGGATAGCCAACCTATCTCTAGACCTCCCTACCAGATGGCATTAGTTGAATTGGAAGAATTAGAAAAACAATTGCAAGAGTTGCTTGATAAGGGTTTTATTAGACTGAGTGTGTCTCCGTTGGGTGCTCGGTATTGTTTATGAGAAAGAAAGATGGTAGTCTCTAATTATGTATCAATTATAGGTTATTGAATAACGCTATAATAAAAATTAAGTATCCCTTGCCAATAATAGATGATCTGTTTGATTAGTTGAAAGGGGTTTCAGTGTTTTCTAAGATTGATTTGAGATAAGCTTATCATCAATTGAGGATTAAGAAGGAGGATGTACTGAAGATGACCTTTAGAACCTGATATGGCCATTTCGAGGTTCTAGCCATGCCTTTCGATTTCACCAATGCCCCTGCCGCTTTCATGAATTTGATGAATGATGTGTTTTGAGAGTATCTGGACATATTTGTGATTGTCTTTATAGATGATATTTTGAATTATTTTAAGTCCTAAGAGAAGCATGAGCAACATTTGAGGATTATGTTCTAGACTCTCTGAGATAAGCAGCTTTATGGGAAGCTTAGTAAGTGTGAATTTTGGTTAGATCGGATAGTGAAGTGTGAATTTTGGTTAGATCAGATAGTTTTCCTTGGTCATATAGTATCTAAGGACGAAGTGTCAATTAATCCGTCCAAGGTTGAGGCAGTACTCCAATGGGAGAGATCAAGGACAGTGACTAAGATTCGTAGTTTCCTTGGATTGGTAGGCTACTACCGAAGGTTTGTTGAGGGTTTTTCTCTGACTGCAGCTTCATTGACTAGGCTTACATGCAAGGGGGTTCCATTTGAATGGTTAAATCAGTGTAAGCAAAGTTTTAAGAAGCTTAAGCGGAGATTGACTACAGCACCTGTCCTGACCATTCCGAGTGGATCTGGAAGCTTCGCTGTATATAGTGATGCTTCCTATCAGGGTCTGGGTTGTGTGTTGATACAGCATGGTAGAGTAGTCACATATGTTTCGCGCTAACTTAAAGACCATGAGTGTAACTACCTTATGCATGATTTGGAGTTAGCAGAAGTGGTTTTTGCTCTGAAGATATGGCAGCACTATCTGTATGGTGAGAAGTTCCAGATCTTCACTAACCATAAGAGTCTAAAGTATATATTTGATCAAAAGGAGATTAATAAGAGGCAGAGATGTTGGATAAAGCTCCTTAAGGATTATGACTATGAGATTTTGTACCACCCGTGTAAGGCGAACGTAGTTGTAGATGCTTTCAGCAGGAAGAGTATGGTCTTTGTTATGATGGTCAGGGAATGGGACTTGCTTGAGCACTTTGCTGAGCTTAGTATCAGTGTTGAGACAGTAGATGTCAGGTTTATGGCTAGCTTTTAGATTAAGCCAAGTATCCTAGATCAGATCAGGTTAGGGTAGAGAAATGATCAGAGATTATTGGACATGGTTGCCAAGTTGAGCAGAGCTTGCAATCAAATTTTATGGTTAGTGATGATGGGTTATTGAGGTTCAAGGGTTACATATGTTTTCTGAGTGATGATACCTTGAGACAGAGGATTTTGAGAGAGTCCCATTATTTTTGCTACACCATGCACCCAAGTAACACTAAGATGCACCATGACCTACGTAATGTGTAATGGTGGGTTGGTATGAAACGAGACGTGGTAGAGTTTGTGGCTAGATATTTGATTTGTTAGTAGATTAAGGTTGAGGACCACAAGCCAGCAGGGCCAGTTAAGTCTTTACCTGTGGTTACATGGAAATGGGAGCATATTACGATGGATTTTATTATGGGCTTACTGAGGACTCGAGGAGGTCATGACGTAATCTGGGTTATTGTTGATAGATTGACTAAGAGTGCTCACTTCCTTGCCAATAAGAGCATAGATTTACTAAATGCATTAGTAGACTTGTATGTTATAGAAATTGCTCGGTTACATGAGGCTTCTGTAAGCATCACTTCTGATAAAGATTCCAGGTTCACCTCTCGATTTTGGACTCATTTTCAGAAAGCCATGGGATCTCAATTACATTTGAGCACCGCCTACCATCCTTAGAAAGACGATCAGTTTGAGCGGACTATTTAGACCTTAAAAGACATATTGAGGGCGTGTGCACTAGACTTTAAGGGTTTATGGGATGACCACTTGCCCCGCACAGAGTTTGTCTATAATAACGTTATCATGCTAGTATCGGGATGGCACCATATGAGGCTCTATATGGCAGGAGATGTAGGTCTCCAGTGGTTTGGGAAGAAATAGGTGATTGTAAGATTTTGGCTCCTGAACTTATTGAAGAAGCAGCTAAGGGTGTTTGGATTATTTGTGATAGACTCAGGGCACCCCAGAGTAGATAAAAGAGTTACGCTGATGTGCATGGACAACCACTTGAGTTTCAGGTTGGGAACTCTGTGTCTATGAAAGTATCTTCGAGTAAAGGTATCATGTGCTTTGGAAAGAAAGGAAAGTTGAGTCCTCATTTCATTGGTCTATTTGAGATATTGGAGGGAGTTGGGGATGTTGCCTATTAATTAGCTTTTCCGCCACATCTTTCTAGGATAAATAACATCTTTCACGTCTCCATGTTAAGAAAGTATCATCCGGATCCCTCCCATGTTATCGAGTATGAACCATTGGATATTTAGGGAAACATGAGCTATATTGAGCAGCTAGTCCAGATCCTTGATAGAAAGGAAAGGGTACTTCGATCTAGGACTATTCCACTAGTTAAGGTTCTATGACAGCACCACTTGACAAAGGAAGCTAGGTAGGAGCTAAAAAGCCACATGAGAGAGAAGTATACACAATTGTTTGATGGACCAACCTGAATTTGGAGGATCGAATTCCTAAAGATGGGGAGAATGTGAAACCCAAAATTTCCATATTATTATTCAATTGAAAACTAGAAGGAATTTCAGTGTAGGATTTGATGTTTATGTAGGGCCCAGAAGAACCGAGAAGCTCGGATTAGGGGCACGAAAACCAAGGTAAGATTTTGAATTAAAGTGTTTTTTTTAGGATTTATATTAAAATAAGTATGATTTGATGTTTGGAAGAATGAATTGAAAGGTTTGAAGTGAAAAAGTTCATGAAATTCTAAGTTAGCACTAAACCGAAAAAATTACCAAGTAATTGAATAAATTTAGAAATAAATCCAACAAAATTTGCAAAAAGAAAAAGAAAAAGAAAAAAAATTATTTTGACCCCATAGTAAGTCAATATTAGGTATAATTAACTTAGAGAATTAAATTTGAGTAGTAAATTTGAGGTTAAGACATTTAAATAAATTTTAGAAGAAAACCAAAAACTTTAACAGTTTAGCGTCGAGAACAACTAAATCGCATAAAACAAGCCCAACCGAAAATTTTTCCCAAACAAGAGAGTGCCAAATTTCATGGAAATATGCTAGACACATAGTAGAACACTTGAGAAGTGGCTAAATCACTAAAATGGGCTGAAAAATAATTTTTATGAATTTATTAATGCAAGCCAGCTAGCAGCTAGATTTTCTACTCATTGCTAGGCTTTGGTTTTGGGTCAAATTGAATAGGCTAGGTGTGGAGTTTGGGCCTGAAATTTTAGTCAAAGAAACTAGACCCAATTCAGTCTCTTGAAAGGTATTACAACCCTCATAGCTCGAAGGAACTAGAAAGAACACTGCCTCCTAACCTGCCGTACGCGTCCTCCTCTGCTTTACATTATGGGATTTTTTCGGCCACATTTCATGCTGATTTAGAGTTCGACCAAGAAGGACCGATTGTTCTCCCATAAGTCCAATGCACGTAAAAACAAATTCAGCCAAAACAAAGGTCATTTGGTTAGTGAAAAGTTAGTGAGAAGAACTCTAAACAGAACTGCCCTGTTTTGCAAGATGAGATAAAGTGATTTCCTTACTTCTTTGATGGATTTTTAAGCTTGTTTATGGTGTTTCTAAGTTGTATACATGTTGGTTTATAGCTGAAGGTGATTGTTAGTGGCTGAATCTTTGGTCAAAGTTGGTCAACATTAAGGTAAAATTTTTGGAAGAAGATGAAGTAGAGATATGTTGATGAATGTTGAATTTGCATGATTTTGGCTAAAGTAGAATTTTGAAATGGATTTTCTAGGGTTAAATTATGCTTTGGACAGCCTTGGTTCTATATGAAAATGTTGAAGTTTGCTTGGTTTGATAGTTGTGTGGTGTTAGTTTAATACCGAAAAGTTTGGTTTAAGCTTTGGTTTAACTGAAAACGATGAAATGGTGAAATTGGGCAATTTAACAATCCTTGAAGTATTATGTAAAGTATTAAAAGAATATGTAAAATATTGTTTTGGTATGTTTAAGTCTAAGGAATATAAATATATCAAAATGGCACATTTATTGGTAAAATCGAGCAAGTAGGAAAGTTAAAGAATAAGACCAATTCTAATGATGTTTATGGTTACTTAAGATATGTTAAGATATGTTAAAGTATGTTAAGATAAGTATGAGTATGTATTGATGGTTTTATAATTGTTTTGGGCAGCGAGTGGTGTAGGCATGCAAATCGAGATGCACCTGAGACTTGAGGACAGTTGTTGCCCCGAGATCTAATAGGTAATGGATGTAATTTAAAGTTGTGATGGTGTTTCTTACTTTCATATTAATTTATAAAGGAATGTTTGAAGCATGAAATATGTTCCGAAGTTAATTTCCAAAGTTTTCGAAAACTAGCTGGATATACTAATCGATTTTCTAGAGACAAGTTTATCACCTTATGTGATAACCGTAAATTTTCCAATTATTGGAAATTATAAATATTGAAAATAAATAAAATTATGAGAACGGGATATTGGTGAAAATCCCGAGAATCAAGAAAGGAATGGATGGTGGAAATTCCGAGGATTGAGGAAGTGATGAAATTGGAAATTTAAGTGAAGGAAATTTAAATCGGAAAAATAAGATGAGATATTATGGAAAATAATGAAAGAAGGAAATTTAATTTGGATAAATGGAAATCCAAATTAAATAAGGAAAATGAGAAATGAAAATAAAATATGTTTATATAATTACTAATTATATAAATGTATTTTGATATAAATACATATGTATTCAAGTATGACATTTTATGTATATGTAAGTATATACATATTTGAGAAAATGTAAATATTAAATTACATTAAAGTTTGAATATGTATATATTGTAAATACAATATATATATACGGAATTATTACATTTATATAAATATTTATATAAATGTTATTTAATTTTAAAATATATAAATATACATATATATATACTAGACATATATTTTGTAATATACAATATATATTTTATATATAACATATATTGTATTATATGATATATGAAATAATATATGTATAATATATAGTATATATTATATGTATAAAATATAAATTATAGTATATAATATGGGATATTATATACTAAAAATAGAAAAGAAACAAAACAGAAAAGGAAAGGGCAGGATCGGGGAAAGAATCCCGACCCCCTCCCAGCCAGACCCGTCGGTGGCGGAGCTGCCACCGCCGGCGAGGGAAAAGGGAAGAGACGGCGCCGGCTAGAGAGGAGAAGACGACCGGCGACGGAAACGGAAGGGACCAGAAGCGGAAACATGGGCGGAAGCCGACGAAACCGGAAGAGGAAAGGAAAACCAGATCTGGCGGTGCCGGCCAAATCGGTCGTCGCCACTACCACCGAAGCATCGCCGGAGGGAGAGGAAGACGATGGAGGCCACGGTTCAGGCAGAGAACGGCGGAGGAAGGCCGACGGAGGAGGAGTAGTGACCGAACCAAAACCGAGTAGATCCGCCGCCGTGCCATCGATTCGTGACGAACGGAGGCCAGATCCGGCTTCACCGTGGTGCCGGCCAGCTGCTGAGCCCCTGAGCCGCCGGAGAACCGGCCGCCGGCGAGGAACCGGCAAGGAAGGAGGCAAACCGGTCCGGCGAGAAAAGAAAGAAAAGGAAAAAGAAAAAGAAAAAGGAAAGAAAAAGGAAAAAGAAAAAGAAAAGAAAAGAAAAGAGAAAAAGAAAGAAGGAAGAAAAAGAAGGAAGAAAAAGGGAAAAGGAATTCCGGGAGATCCCGAGAATTACGGGAATCGGTAAGAAATCCCGAAAAGTATTAAATTATTTAAATAATTTATTTATTTAAATAATTATAGAAAAATTCTAAATTTTAGAATTTAATTTCCAGAAAATATCCTCGACAACCGAGCCGATGGAATCGGGCGAGGTGAACACGGGCGCGACCTTCGAGAGGTAGTCGCCGACCCGAAACAGGTAAGGGAGACATGTGCCGCCTGTAAGGATATTCGGCCACATGTTTTAAATTATGCATTTAATTTATAAATGCAATTTATAATGATTAATTTTGGAAATTGTGGTGATTTATTGGTTTCAAATTGTGGTGAAATACTGGTTGAAAAATATAAAATGTATTTTCGTGCAGGAGGCTAGCCAAATCGCCAGTCGTTATACTGCCGAAAAATTATCAAATAATTACTGAAATTTACCGAAAATCACCGAAAATCATAATAAATGATTTGATTTCACGTGAAATGATTTTCAAGTACGAAAATCGAGAAATTAAGTAAATTTCATAAAACATGAATATAACGATATTTGATTTTTTTAAAATATTCATGTTTTCGAGAAGGGTGAAAAGAAAATCACCGAAAATTTACCCTGTAGGTGATATTTCACGTGAAACGAGATGGAAATGAAAAAGAGACTGAAGTGAATATTTTTATAAATATTCTTAAATATTCACTTGATTTCATATAAAACCTTTATGGTTTTAATTATGGAAATAATTAATTATGAAAATTCCATAAAGGTTAAGAAATGAAGAAAAACTATGATTTCGAGACTAGAGGTCTCTACACGTGTTTTTAAAAGAAAACATGGTGATGGGAATTTAAAGTTAGAAAATAAATAATTTATTTTCATAAATTATAAAAATGATTTGTTTGAAATTCCGATAATTATAAAACCATGTTTTCGATTGAATGCACGGAAAAGTGTGCATATGTGTTTTACGGTGGAAAAAGGACAGTTTTGCCCTTCTATATTTTCAGTAATGATTTATAAACTGTTTTCACCGTATGGAAAATATGATTTATACCTTTATGAAGTATTTTGAGAAATGTTATTTTAATTTAATTATTTCATAAAGGTGATGATTTATTACATGTGAGCCTTATGGATATTTGTGAAATGTTTTAATTTACTGTATTTAAAATCCATAAAGGCTATGGTACGGTTACACTATTTTGAGACTTAGGCCCCGAGCTTCATGCATCGCATATACTGTTACTGTCACGTGGCTGATTGACCAGCTAGTCATCAGCGTCCCGGATTGTCGCCTAGCAAGCGTACACCGAGGACATTATAGATCATGGCCATAGATCTCATTACTGTTACTGTGTCCCTTAGTGGACGATGATAGCATGATTTACTTGTAGGGTGTTGCCTAGTCTCACTTACTGCTTACTGTTTACTGTTTACTGATTTCTGAAAGGATTTACGATATCCTATTTACTGTACTATACTGTTTACTGTTTATTGATGAAAGACCGTACCAAAACATTGTGTTACTGAACTGTACTATTTATTGAAATGGTAGCCATTGATTACTATTTTACTGAACTGAAAGCTACCATTTACTGTTTACCGAACTAAAAGCTACCTTATACTATTTACTGAATTGGTAGTTACTGTTACTGTTACTGATTTAACCGTATCGAATTACTGTTCTACTGAATATGCTGTTTTACTAAACTGTACGATACGGTTACTGATTTGAAAAGAGAAATAAATGTTTATTCTAAAAGAATAACATAAGAATTATTTCTAAGATAGAAATAATCGAAGAAGTAATTATCCAATGATTGGATATTTACAAATCACTGTATTATATTGTTTTTACTGTACCGAAGAGAAGAGAAGTAAACCACTATTTTTACTACTGAACTGTTATGTGTTTTAAAGTATATTGAAGTGAAAAGAAATAAGTGGTTTACTTTGTGGAAAAGCGAAAATTATATCGTTTTGAAAACAACGGAATCGATATTCTCTACAGTTGCTTCTAGGTTCCGGAACAAGTATGGTATTCTAAAATACCTATCTTATTCTATCTGGATCCCTAGCCGACTGTAGTATCCTTCCTACATGTGAGCCTAGAGCCAGCTAGGAAGATTTTAAAGAAAATGAAAAAAATTATTTTCAGCATATAGATAGCTGAATATCAAGTGTGACATATAACTCTCTTACTGAGCCGTGGTTTGCTCACCCCTTAATTTTAACATTTCAGGTTTTGATGGTGGTGAGATCCAATATTTGTGGATTACGGCTGCACATAATGGACAATGTGACAGACCGACTGATTTATATGAGGTACGATCATTTATTTTCTGTATTTAGACATGTATGCAGTACTACTTGCTTATTAAGTAAGATAGGGGATGTATGTAATATAAACAATATTTTATGAAATTGTTTAACATGAGTAGTAAAAGTGAAGTATCACAGACAGCCCAACCGGATAAATTGTGTAAAATAAGAAGAAAAATGTGGTAACGGGTCGTTACAGATTTAATGGTATCAGAGCATGGTTGGCTTGATGTCTGTGAATACTTTTGGATGGAAAAGTATTAAACATCCCCGGTAGTACTGTATCGTCTGAATACATAGAGAAAATAAATGATTGTAATTTGAGTAAAATAATTTAAAGGGAGTGAGAAAGTATAAATTGAGAATGATAAAGAGATAATAGGCTCAGAAATTACCAGCAAATTGGTGATTCTTATAATCTAAATGAAGGCCTATTCGGTAAGGAATCGAAAGGACTCGGTGAAGGGCCCCACCAGTACTTTTCGGTCCGGATCGAACTGAGACCTGAAAGTGATGATATAAAGGAGGAGAATGCAATATCATCATTAAATAGACTTTAAGATCACTGATTGAGGGTAATTTGAAGAGAGAGAAAATTTTTGGCCAAAAATGACCAAAATACCCCTGATTCTAAAATATTATCGGGAGTCAGAATAGACCAACAGAGGTTGGAATTGATTGAATTGACAGAGAAATTAATGATATAAAGCTGAATTACAAGTAAAATAATCCAATTATGGATTTTAGTGGACTTCTCTGTCGAAATCGAAGGAAATCTAAATTGCTGATATAAGTTTCAGAAAAGATACTATCAGCACATAGATGATCAGATCATTGATTTAAATGTATACTGAGGAGAAAGAAATAAATGTCAAAATGACGAAAATGCCCCTATGTTGGGCGATGTTTCAAATAGTGATAAAATCAAGTTAATCTTGAATCCATTGATAGTAATGGAGTTATAAATGGCATAGAGGATGTCATATGACTATAGCGATCCCTATTACTGATTCCACTGACACTTAGATTATGGACGCGAGTGGTGAGTGACCTAGTGAACGGGCTGGGCCTCACGATTGATCCTTGAGGGGGCTAGTGTGCTCGCCAAAAGAGGACGGTATAGATATGTATAGGCGAACGGCGGACGGGCCGAGGCCTTATATGATGCGGTCCGATAAAAGTGTAGTGGAATGTCATCAAATGATTGGCCCGAATATTGATTGTAAGGGCCTGAATTAAGAGTGTATTGAACGGGATCGTTGAATATTATGAAAAGTGAAATAATTACATAATATGACTGAGAAAGTGATTAGAAAACAAAATTGATGAAATCCATAGCAGTACGGTTGATTGAGGTTCTATACATTTATACTGTTTATGAGGTATTAAATAAATATTTAATTATAGAACCGGGCCAATTGAGATATGCATTGCAACTTGATGTACTGTATGGAGTACTGTAAATGAGTGAATAATGAAATCAAGGTAGAGTGTGTGTCAAAATGATTTGAATAGTAAATGTCTCTGCCTTGAGAATACACAGTGAAAATGATAGGGCATAAGGATGAGATGTCCGAAATGATAAGAGATGTGTAATTAAAGAAAGAAGTTAAAGTCGGTAAATGAATAGTGTAGAGAAAAGATGGTATGCAAGATTTTAAAAGATCTTAGCAGTATAGTACCATACCAATCGAGAAAGCCGACTAAAAGAATGCAAGTGGAATAAGGAAATAAATTGCATGATGAGAAGGGAACATCAATATGAAACAGTTCCCGAAGGTAAGACTGAAAGTGATTTGTATTGGTTATCACATAACTGTGGCAAGATGAAAAATCAAACCAAATGTGACAAGTGAAATTAATGATACTCCAAGGAGTAAGATAAATGACAAGTATTATTTACTGCCAGTATATAAATGAAAAAATGATCATACATATAACCATCGTAACATGATAGAAACGGTGGAAGTATATAGATGATGTGGTGATTAAATACATAAATTGAGGATTCAATTGTGGAATCTAAATTATGAAAAGAAATTTAAAGACCATACTACATGAAGAGAATATGATTGTCTCATGATCTATGACTGTAAGAGATGATCAATAGTAAAGTCTGCAATGAGATGCAGCCTTAGTAGAATAATTGTGTGAATATGAATACTGTGAATAATAAAGAGTCCAAAAGAGATATGATGATATGGAAGTGATTAAAGACTGATGATCTAAATAGAATCACTTTCCATTATCAGTATTCTAGATTCTCTAGTGCCTCAGTCGAAGTATAAATGTTAAAGGATGTGAATGTGTATGTACAGTTCCAGTGAGCCTTACATGTGATGGGAATCTCTGAGTTGCCATAGGCTAATGAGAAATAGCAAAAGGCTTTGAGATTCCAAGTGTACTGATAGCACCGCTCCATACTGATATATATATGAGCGTGAGATGTAAACGCTCCATGATACTGAGAGTGTGTGTGCATGAGATGTGAAAGCTACTGGGACACTTACATATAACTGACTGACATGTGTAATTGATAGTTTTAAACTATATCGACTTGGCACTAAGTGAGAAAAATGGATGATGAACAGCATAGATCAGCTGTGACATGAAAAAATACTGTGCATGGACTCTTATGTGAAAAGAGTGGAAATGAATAACTCTCGATTTGAGAAATAAACTCACGGGAGTATAAATATATGATGAAAGACAACATGTAGTGGTCTAAAGTATTTTTGATGTTGAAAGTATGCTGGCAGTAATTATGTAAAAGTTGACCTAGAGGTCAGAAGTCGTAAGTATACGGCATATACCACCTTTGGACTTAAGTTAAATTCGGAGGACCGAATTTCTTAAGGTGGGTAGAATGTGATAACCGTAAATTTTCCAATTATTGGAAATTATAAATATTGAAAATAAATAAAATTATGAGAACGGGATATTGGTGAAAATCCCGAGAATCAAGAAAGGAATGGATGGTGGAAATTCCGAGGATTGAGGAAGTGATGAAATTGGAAATTTAAGTGAAGGAAATTTAAATCGGAAAAATAAGATGAGATATTATGGAAAATAATGAAAGAAGGAAATTTAATTTGGATAAATGGAAATCCAAATTAAATAAGGAAAATGAGAAATGAAAATAAAATATGTTTATATAATTACTAATTATATAAATGTATTTTGATATAAATACATATGTATTCAAGTATGACATTTTATGTATATGTAAGTATATACATATTTGAGAAAATGTAAATATTAAATTACATTAAAGTTTGAATATGTATATATTGTAAATACAATATATATATACGGAATTATTACATTTATATAAATATTTATATAAATGTTATTTAATTTTAAAATATATAAATATACATATATATATACTAGACATATATTTTGTAATATACAATATATATTTTATATATAACATATATTGTATTATATGATATATGAAATAATATATGTATAATATATAGTATATATTATATGTATAAAATATAAATTATAGTATATAATATGGGATATTATATACTAAAAATAGAAAAGAAACAAAACAGAAAAGGAAAGGGCAGGATCGGGGAAAGAATCCCGACCCCCTCCCAGCCAGACCCGTCGGTGGCGGAGCTGCCACCGCCGGCGAGGGAAAAGGGAAGAGACGGCGCCGGCTAGAGAGGAGAAGACGACCGGCGACGGAAACGGAAGGGACCAGAAGCGGAAACAGGGGCGGAAGCCGACCAAACCGGAAGAGGAAAGGAAAACCAGATCTGGCGGTGCCGGCCAAATCGGTCGTCGCCACTACCACCGAAGCATCGCCGGAGGGAGAGGAAGACGATGGAGGCCACGGTTCAGGCAGAGAACGGCGGAGGAAGGCCGACGGAGGAGGAGTAGTGACCGAACCAAAACCGAGTAGATCCACCGCCGTGCCATCGATTCGTGACGAACGGAGGCCAGATCCGGCTTCACCGTGGTGCCGGCCAGCTGCTGAGCCCCTGAGCCGCCGGAGAACCGGCCGCCGGCGAGGAACCGGCAAGGAAGGAGGCAAACCGGTCCGGCGAGAAAAGAAAGAAAAGGAAAAAGAAAAAGAAAAAGGAAAGAAAAAGGAAAAAGAAAAAGAAAAGAAAAGAAAAGAGAAAAAGAAAGAAGGAAGAAAAAGAAGGAAGAAAAAGGGAAAAGGAATTCCGGGAGATCCCGAGAATTACGGGAATCGGTAAGAA
The DNA here is from genome assembly GCA_032173925.1 of Heritiera fomes. Lineage (NCBI taxonomy): Eukaryota > Viridiplantae > Streptophyta > Magnoliopsida > Malvales > Malvaceae > Heritiera > Heritiera fomes. Next base: position 30,895,567 of record JAPDPM010000002.1, on the reverse strand, counting down.
ATCCCGAAAAGTATTAAATTATTTAAATAATTTATTTATTTAAATAATTATAGAAAAATTCTAAATTTTAGAATTTAATTTCCAGAAAATATCCTCGACAACCGAGCCGATGGAATCGGGCGAGGTGAACACGGGCGCGACCTTCGAGAGGTAGTCGCCGACCCGAAACAGGTAAGGGAGACATGTGCCGCCTGTAAGGATATTCGGCCACATGTTTTAAATTATGCATTTAATTTATAAATGCAATTTATAATGATTAATTTTGGAAATTGTGGTGATTTATTGGTTTCAAATTGTGGTGAAATACTGGTTGAAAAATATAAAATGTATTTTCGTGCAGGAGGCTAGCCAAATCGCCAGTCGTTATACTGCCGAAAAATTATCAAATAATTACTGAAATTTACCGAAAATCACCGAAAATCATAATAAATGATTTGATTTCACGTGAAATGATTTTCAAGTACGAAAATCGAGAAATTAAGTAAATTTCATAAAACATGAATATAACGATATTTGATTTTTTTAAAATATTCATGTTTTCGAGAAGGGTGAAAAGAAAATCACCGAAAATTTACCCTGTAGGTGATATTTCACGTGAAACGAGATGGAAATGAAAAAGAGACTGAAGTGAATATTTTTATAAATATTCTTAAATATTCACTTGATTTCATATAAAACCTTTATGGTTTTAATTATGGAAATAATTAATTATGAAAATTCCATAAAGGTTAAGAAATGAAGAAAAACTATGATTTCGAGACTAGAGGTCTCTACACGTGTTTTTAAAAGAAAACATGGTGATGGGAATTTAAAGTTAGAAAATAAATAATTTATTTTCATAAATTATAAAAATGATTTGTTTGAAATTCCGATAACTATAAAACCATGTTTTCGATTGAATGCACGGAAAAGTGTGCATATGTGTTTTACGGTGGAAAAAGGACAGTTTTGCCCTTCTATATTTTCAGTAATGATTTATAAACTGTTTTCACCGTATGGAAAATATGATTTATACCTTTATGAAGTATTTTGAGAAATGTTATTTTAATTTAATTATTTCATAAAGGTGATGATTTATTACATGTGAGCCTTATGGATATTTGTGAAATGTTTTAATTTACTGTATTTAAAATCCATAAAGGCTATGGTACGGTTACACTATTTTGAGACTTAGGCCCCGAGCTTCATGCATCGCATATACTGTTACTGTCACGTGGCTGATTGACCAGCTAGTCATCAGCGTCCCGGATTGTCGCCTAGCAAGCGTACACCGAGGACATTATAGATCATGGCCATAGATCTCATTACTGTTACTGTGTCCCTTAGTGGACGATGATAGCATGATTTACTTGTAGGGTGTTGCCTAGTCTCACTTACTGCTTACTGTTTACTGTTTACTGATTTCTGAAAGGATTTACGATATCCTATTTACTGTACTATACTGTTTACTGTTTATTGATGAAAGACCGTACCAAAACATTGTGTTACTGAACTGTACTATTTATTGAAATGGTAGCCATTGATTACTATTTTACTGAACTGAAAGCTACCATTTACTGTTTACCGAACTAAAAGCTACCTTATACTATTTACTGAATTGGTAGTTACTGTTACTGTTACTGATTTAACCGTATCGAATTACTGTTCTACTGAATATGCTGTTTTACTAAACTGTACGATACGGTTACTGATTTGAAAAGAGAAATAAATGTTTATTCTAAAAGAATAACATAAGAATTATTTCTAAGATAGAAATAATCGAAGAAGTAATTATCCAATGATTGGATATTTACAAATCACTGTATTATATTGTTTTTACTGTACCGAAGAGAAGAGAAGTAAACCATTATTTTTACTACTGAACTGTTATGTGTTTTAAAGTATATTGAAGTGAAAAGAAATAAGTGGTTTACTTTGTGGAAAAGCGAAAATTATATCGTTTTGAAAACAACGGAATCGATATTCTCTACAGTTGCTTCTAGGTTCCGGAACAAGTATGGTATTCTAAAATACCTATCTTATTCTATCTGGATCCCTAGCCGACTGTAGTATCCTTCCTACATGTGAGCCTAGAGCCAGCTAGGAAGATTTTAAAGAAAATGAAAAAAATTATTTTCAGCATATAGATAGCTGAATATCAAGTGTGACATATAACTCTCTTACTGAGCCGTGGTTTGCTCACCCCTTAATTTTAACATTTCAGGTTTTGATGGTGGTGAGATCCAATATTTGTGGATTACGGCTGCACATAATGGACAATGTGACAGACCGACTGATTTATATGAGGTACGATCATTTATTTTCTGTATTTAGACATGTATGCAGTACTACTTGCTTATTAAGTAAGATAGGGGATGTATGTAATATAAACAATATTTTATGAAATTGTTTAACATGAGTAGTAAAAGTGAAGTATCACAGACAGCCCAACCGGATAAATTGTGTAAAATAAGAAGAAAAATGTGGTAACGGGTCGTTACACCTTAAAACTAAAGTTCATTTTTTACGTTAACTAAGTATGCCTCAAAAAATGAATCTTATGATTTTTATGCATGATTTTTCAATAATGTTTTAAGTATAAAAGTAAATAAGTTTTGAGACTAAGGCCCTCTTATAATTTATGTCATTGCCTGTCATGCTCGCCACATTATGCATGTTCCCGTCCCTTGTGTCGTATGTTTAGCCCATGTCGTGCATGTTCTTGCCCACATTGTGCATGCTTTTGTACCTTGTGGGTATGTTGGTCCTTCGTGGTGCATGTTCGCTATACGACCTTGATTAGGTCTACGACCCCCTACCACGGCCATAAGTACTCAGTTCCCTCTTCGGAGGATGATTAGTCATGACACGCATACTAGTTATATGGTTTTGCCTAGTCTCCATGAACTCTATAATAAGCTTTATGAATTATGATGTTAAGCTTCAAAAGTGTGATATATGTTCAAAACATGTATGAATTTAAAATATGTATTAAAGATTTTGTATGATGATTTAAACTATGAAATGCATTTTTATGGCATCTCATTTTTCTGCATATGTTGATATTGCGACTGCTCTAAATGCATTTATTACTGAGCTATACAGAAGCTCACCCCTTCCTTTATCTTTCCAAATTATTTGTTGTGATCATCCCCTTACCTGTTGTGTACACGACGTAGGCTAAGGGACATGTCTCTTCTCGGTTGCTTTTTGTACGCACATAAGGTATACTCTTATTTTGATACCAAACATCCTGTACAACATAGATATTTGTATATAAACGATACTTTTGGGATGTAATCGATATTGTATGTATGTAAACGTTATTTCAAGGAATAAATCAATATGATGTAATGTATATTAATGGAAAGTTGGGATATTATAAATGTTGTATAAGTTTTGTGGAATCTTATGGTTAGGTTAAGAAAGTATAAATAAAATCAATTGCTGTGGTATTATAAATATGTACTTTGAAATGAACTGTATTGTGAATTGTGGCTAGATTTGAGAAATATAAATTGTATTTTCATGGAGTAGTTAGGATAGTTACAACTGTTATGTTGTCAAAATTTTTATAAAAAAAGTAATCTACACTGGTAGGAATGCAAACTAAGTAAGAAAGTAAGTTACAAAATGAAAAAGTTAGCCCAAGACTTCCATGTTTTCGAGGTGTGACATATGATACCTTGTGGAAATGAAAGGGATAATAAAGGTTGTATAGTTAGTGCTAAGGAATCTGAAATGTATCTTTTTATTTCCATGCGGCATTATTGTCGTGGGAAATAATGTATGTTGTGACTGAAATGTGGTTATTGGATACGAAGGTATTGTAAGCTCAGGATGAGACATTTTAATATCTGTTAAGAAATGAATTAAATAAATTAGTAATTATGTGTGATATGGTGATTGAGACCGTAGTACATAATTTTATGGTGATGTGTGATAGTGTGGATGATATTAATATATAGATATGATGTATTGATGTGACATTGTGATCTTGATAAGAGATATGCAATATTAGTGTTTGGTGATATTATCAGAATTATATATATACACATGGATATATATGGATATTCATTGTGATTTTATGGACTGTGAGATAGATGTTGAGAATTGGAAAGTGAATTGATATTTGAACTATGTGGATGATATTTGAATATGAAAATGTGTAGTTACATGATATTGTGACCTCGATAAGAAGAGTGTGATCTTAATAACCTATAGATGTTAATGGAATATATCTGAATGCATATTTATGCAAATATATCTTGTGATCTTATTGATGTCATTGGAAGCTTGATGGATTTGTCTAATTGCGTAACGATTGACTAATGATACCTGTGCCATGATTGTGTGTAAATGAGAAATTGAGGCTACTATAGATATACCTTAGTCTAGTTGCCTAAGCATGCACAATATCGGATCGAAGAAAGGTTGAACTATATCTTGGGGTACTTAGGTTCATACATGCATAGCATATAATTCCAGACCTTTGGGACTGAGTATCGTTTTAAAAGAAAAAGTATTGTTTTAAAAAGAAATACATCGAAATCTTCCTCATGAAAATAAATGATTGAAATATCTAGATAGCCATAAGGCCTTAAAGTTTAACGCATGCATTTATATCATGCATAACATGTATAGATTGAGCATACGATTTAATTACTCATTGATTTGAGAAAAGATGCAATTTTGAGTGTTATTGTGTGGACTGTCTTAAGAGATTTAATAAGTTTGAAATAGAGATTTTGATTTAGAGTTGACAAGTACCATGTTACTCATGCCTATTGTCATGTTCCATTATTAACATTCAGTACTAATATTTACATTAGACTCATGTTCAGTTGGGCTATCTGTAGTGTCTCCACTCAATTCTTTATCTGACATTTACTTACATTCTATATCTAGTTACAATTTCGTATTTTAAAATATAATCCAAAGTGTTAATTTCCAAAACAAACATCAGCAACCCAAAATTTCATTTACATATACTTCTATTACTTGAAATTTACGATCATACATTCAGTGCACTACGATATAATTTACATCCCCTGTACAACATACATACATAAAATACTGTACATATATTGTCTAAACATATAAAAATAAAATAGTATAACTCTACGATCTCTGAAAAACTGCCTTAGGGATATTGACGAAACTCAAACCTCCGTAGCAAAATGAGAAGCTACTGCACAAAATCTAACAGGAAAGTAAGAGGGTAACCTTACGCCTAGAAAGAAATATGTATAACAGAGTTTATACTATGCATAACTACATGTAGGCATCAAAAAACATGCTCTTATATTTCCAAATTACTATCCTTGCAGTCTTTAGGCACTTTATCAGAAGGATACTATAATGGGTTAGGTAACCAGGTTGAGTATAGAAGGGTGTTTTAAAGCACCTCACTTGTTTCAGTCTCTAGCGCCGATTATAGGAAATTTGATATAATTTATTCAACAAGAAATTCAAAAATACAGGTTTTCCAATAATAATTTTGTGACAATTTGGTAAACAATTAGCAAATGGTTCAATAAGTAGAGAAATGCTCAGTTCAATGAAACAGTTTAGAGAATCACTTGGTAGGCAATACAATAAATAGTTTTTGATAAACAGTATGGTAAAACAGTTTACCAAAACGTATTCATTAAACAATTCTATAAACAATAAAATAGTACAGTAATATGGTTCGATAAACAGTACGGTGAAGACGAGGCATCACCCAATAGAATTATGCAAATTTTAGTGTCCCAAAAAGGGAATAACAGTAGGACATATGGCCATAGTCACAGTGGTGTCCACAATATGCAATGATCACGTGATATCGGGATAGCTGATGACGTGATAAGATCAATCAACAAATAAGACAATATAATCAGTCAGTATAGCATGATATACTTGAAGGTTACTATAAGGCCAACAGTCTCAAAACAGTTCATAACCCAGTGAAACCATACTTTAGAAATCAATTCAGTAGAAATCAATCTTCAGTTAGTCCATAGTTCGGTAAATTCAATAACAATGACAATTTAAGTATAAAAATTCGAAAAATATTCTCAGTTTAGAATCCAGTGTTCAAAATATTTTATTTACATATAAGAAGAAATACTAATAATCGTGTATATATTAAAAAAAATCATTAAAATTAATCTCGAAAATTGAGTTACAAATTCGATACTCCTATCGACCTATATGGAATCTTTGAAATTCTTTCACTCTTAACTTCCTTTCAAATCCATATATAATCTCTCCTTGAGATTTTAGAGTTTAGGGTTCAATCTTCAAAATTTCGACAGCATAACGGTACAATCAATCCTAACCCTCTTTGTAAAAACTACAAACTTTGTACCATATTAGTGAATAAATAAGAGACATAGAATAAGTTGAGTACTATGATGCACCTTGTAATTTCATTATTTCAAGTAACAAGAATGAAGTTACAAGTATAGTAAATTTAGCAATAAAGGATTAATACCTTGAGATAAATTAGAAAATATAATAATGAGTTCAAGAGACGTATGAGAGCAAAGAGATACATGTATTCCACAGTATATAAGTATATTTGTTTTAATAAAACAAGGACACAAGTATACTAAAGGAAATGTAGTATACTTGGATAATTAAATAGTTAAAATAAAATAAAAAGAAATACATATATATATACATATATACATATTGAATATTAAATGTGTATATATATAGATATATTTATATAAATTTTAAAATGAAGGAGGAATATATATATATATATATATATATATATATATATATATATATACACACACACACTTACCTATATAAAAAAATGCATTGGACATGAACATGTGAAAATATGCATATGTATATATATAGGTGTATGTAAATAGTATATATTAATGTTTAAAATATAGGTACAAATACATACTTCATATAAGTAATATAACAAGATAAATAAATATATATATATAAAAATATATATACATTAGATATATATGTATAAATATATATTATTAAGTAAAGATAAATAAAAAAAATAATATGGATGTTGATATTTGAAATAAGAATAAAAAATATAAATAAAAATAAAGATCTAATATTGATAAAAATATATAGTAAATTAATAGATAAATTGTTAGTGGAGTTTGATGGGACTTTCTCCCATCAAACCCCAATAACCTCACCCATCATCATCAACCAAAAACTTCTCAAAAGAAGCTTTGAAAAGAAAAGAAAAGAAAGTGTAAGCTGAGAAGGGAGGCTAGGACGTGAACTAGAAAAGAAGGAAGGGAAAAGCTGTAGCTGAGAAGAAAAGAAAAGGAAGAAAAGAAAGAGCAACTGAAGGAAAAAGGAAAGAGAAGAAAGGAAAAGAAGAAAGGAAAGGCTGGAAGCGAAGGAGAGAAGGAAGAGCTGCTGGATTGGGTAAATGAAATATTTTTATAACTTTACAATGTTTATTTATTAAGTATGAAAATGAAATTATGATAAATTGAATCAAATGGGCACTCTATGGATCAAGGATTGATTAAATTCCAACTTGATGTTCAAATTTGGAAATATATATTTTGTTTTGGGTTGCAATTAAAACATTCAATTTAATTGTTATACAAGGAGAAAATTTCTGGAAAAATTATTGTGGATAGCCTTTTAAGTTAGGAGAAAGGCAGTTTTGAAATTTCTTGATTTGGATTTCTATAACTTGAGATACGCATAAATGAGTACAGGGTACTCTGTCAGAAAAATGTGAATTCCAGTCTTAACTTTGAAAAATTATAGAAAATAGCCTAAATTGAGTTAGGTTTCAAGCCTTACATTTCTAGAAAGGTAGTGGAGTTAGAATTATTATGGTTTTAAGTTTGAACCAATTGGATATGCTGATAATTAAATATGAAGTATTTTGTGCAAGTAGGTCAGTGTAACACTGTGCCTGAATACTGCTGAAAGATAGTGCAACTTTGGAAAATTGCTAATGTTGATCTAGGAAGAATTAAATCATAAACCTTACATTTCTAGATAGGAAAATGGGTTAGCTTTCATCTAGTTTTGGAATTTGTGGATTTGCAATTATGTAGCTTAGGCTATGTACATATGAATGCAGGATACTTACTGCAAGGTACAAACAGCCTAGTGTCAACTTCAAAAATTTCTAGAAAATAATTCAGATGGAGTTTATTGCAAATTTTACATTTTCAGAAAGGTAAATGAGTCAAGATTGATATGGTTTTGGATTTGTACAAACTGCATATCCCTATAATTAGTAATATAAATTTTAATGAACAGAGGTCATGAAACTATCCTACCTAATGTGCCAGATTTGGACCAAAGTTTGGAAAATTATTGGAGATGACACAAGATGAATTAAGAAGTAAGCCTTATACTTCCAAATAGGGAACTGAGTTAGAAGTAATGGAAAAATTTATGGCTTGACAATTAAATTCTGAAATTTTTACAAAATGCTAACAAAGATGCTTTAAAGGGTTTTCAAGGTAAAGTAAGGCTTTGTAATGTTTTGTTTAAAGTCTAAGTACGTACACACACACACACACACACACACACATACGTCTAAATGCATATACTCATGCATAATGTATATTTGTACGAAGAAAGAAAAAATGGGATGAGCATAGATAAACAAGTATATATCTATAATATATATATTGGAATATACATATAGATATAAACACAAAGATGCTTAAAACATATATATATATATGTATATAAGGACTTGTACCATGGGTACGTCGTAATTGATGATAAGAAGGTAGCTTTAGATTAATAGTTACTCGAAATTAATAGCGTTTAAGGTCTTTCTTTTAAGTACGTGATTAAGTACGATGATGTAAACTTATCAAAATATTAATGGATTATGTGTAGTGAAGCGGAACGGTGTAGAGGTTTAAGTACAGACTCGGGAGCGCGAGGAGGATAATTACTAAGCCTTGAGGTAAGTGGGTTAAATAAGTCTTACTAGTATCATCTCGTAAGAGATGAATGAACCTTTATTCGATAATTACCTAAATTCACTTTAATCTTGATAAAATATCACGGAAAAAGGTTAGGAAGGTAAGTCTCGGTAAGATATGAATTTGACCCGATGTGAACGTGAATAGTATTTGATTGGAAAGAAATCTTGTTTGTGACTTGTGTGTTATGTGTTATGGTTTATTTGTGTTTACTGAGCATATAAAGTCGTATAAATTTGGTGCCTGCATTATGAAATGTGCATGTGAATTAATTAAGTCGCACCAAGTGAGCATGTTAATATATTGTGATAATTTGAAAACGTATATGTGAATTATGTGCAATAGACATAGCTCCCGATGTGGAATTCATAGACCTCGATTAGTACCTAGTCGTATTTGTCGAAAACTAGGAAAATGGCAATGGAACAATACTCAATCTTCGTACCGTGTGAGCCACTACGTGCTATGCAGCTCTCTTTGTGAACTGTGGGAGCCACCTCTAGAGTCCTTTGAGAGCTAAGTGCTACATGTGTGTCGGTGAATCATTAGAGAAGTATAAGCCATAGAGGTCATCCGAGTAAAACTCGATCTTTTGTACCGTGTCAGCCACCTCTAGAGAACTCAAAGGAACTACGTGCTACGCAGCTTTCTTCGTGAACTGTGGGAGCCACCTCTAGAGTCCTTTGAGAGCTAAGTGCGACACGTGTATCGGTGAATCATTAGAAAAGTATGAGCCATAGAGCTCATCTGAGTAAAACTCGATCTTTTGTACCGTGTGAGCCACCTCTATAGAACTCAAAGGAACTACGTGCTACGCAGCTTTCTTCGTGAACTGTGGGAGCCACCTCTAGAGTCCTTTGAGAGCTAAGTGCTACACGTGTTCCGATGAATCATTAGAAAGCATGCGCCATAGAGGCCAATCCGAGTGAAACTCATTTCCTTTGTACCGTGTGAGCCACCTCTAGAGAACTCAAAGGAACTACGTGCTACGCAGCTTTCTTCGTGAACTGTGGGAGCCAGCTCTAGAGTCTTTTGAGAGCTAAGTGTTACATGTGTTCCGATGAATCAATAGAAAGCATGCGCCATAGAGGCCAATCCGAGTGAAACTCATTTCCTTTATACTGTGTGAGCCACCTCTAGAGAACTCAAAAGAACTACGTGCTACGCAGCTTTCTTTGTGAACTGTGAGAGCCACCTCTGGAGTCCTTTGAGAGCTAAGAGCTACACGTGTACTAATGAATTATGAGAAATCCTATGCCAATAAGATAGTGGATAAACGATTGTGAACTGTGAATGTGACAACTATCATCAGATAGGATAAATACTATGCATATGATTGAGAATTGAAATAATTATTGAACTTTACTTACATTGTGCTATAGAACCATATGATATTTGAATTGGTTGTGTTTTTCATACTTAACTATATCGAAAAAAAAGTGTCAAAAAGAATGATATTGTGTGAATATATAGTGTGAATTAAAGAAATGAAGGAAAGCATGAATGACCTTATGAAATCTGTTGTACACACAAATTAGTAGCTAATCTTGACATAATGCATACATGCTATTTTATAGAGTTCATGCATGTATGATCGTGTTTTATGATTTGAGCCTAGTATGTACTTATTTAAGCTACTTACTGAGCCGTGGATTTTCTCACCCCTTAAATTTAACATCTACAGATCATACGGGTGGATATCCAGCTCAAGCATTATATAGACTCTCCCGGGAACTGTACCTAGTAGTGGTACTCGTCTACGCTCTCCGAGCCTAGCTTTCGTGTTTTTGAGGTATACTACTTGTATATCATTTTGATAATTATAAGAACTTTAATTTCACAGTACTAGGAAAGAATATGGGATGTAGCTTTGGATCGCACTAGATTATTATGTGAGTCTAGGTGATTATCGAGTTCGATCCGAGTTAAGATGTACATTTTGAATGATGTATAAATTGCTAGATGTGGACTTATAAATGGTTAAACCCTTGAGAAGCATGAGGTGCATGATTGTGTGAACTGTGGGAAACAACAGCTGGCTGTATTGTGTAGTTTAAAAAAGTGTTTTAATGTAGGTGATTTTACTAGGGAAATTGATAAAATACAAAGGGGAGGTTTTCAACCTGTTTCTTTTGAAATAGTAAAAATAAGGCTAAAATCATAAAAATCTCCTTGAGGAGGATGACATAGCTCGAGAAATAATATTAATAGGATAAGATTTGATTTAGATACTGCACTAACATCGAATACAAACCGTAAATAGAGAAAGAAAAATTTGGTTCGTAAATTTTCGTAAAGGATAAAGTAAGTGTTAAGTGGACGTCATTAGCTTTCGGGTCGTGACACTCTTGCACTAAAAACACAGTTCAATAACCACAACACAATTTCCCAATTTCACTTATTTCATAGTATTCAATCACAAATCTTAATTCAATCAATATCAATGCAATATAGTATCCCTACGCCTCTTACATATATTCCTTACCACTCGATATTGCCGATTCACGCAATTAATACTATTACTCACATCTCACTTTAGAGCTGCAAAACACCACACAAACATAGTCAATTTACTACACTTCAATTATAAAGACTTTGAAATCTATTGCTTATTGTAGCCCTAAATTTGATTTACTTTATACTGATGATAACATTACAACTATCGTCAAAACACCTCCTTTTTCGATTTTCCTTCACCAATAGTCTTGTATTAATTCATACGGTATTCTAGGACCCACTTTACATAAACTAGACATGGTTTCCCTATCCCCTTCACTTGGTCAAAATCACTATGCTTGCCTACACACTTTATTTCAACAATTCAAGGCCACAAACATGTTTTACACACTCTGTATACTAATTCTACATCATTTTTTACATTGATCAGTATCACATTCATGCATGGATGCTCTTGACTGAAACCCTAAGGTAGTGTTTCTCATGGTTTTAATTCAATTCAAGCTCAAATACATGCTTAAACACCTTAAACACATAGCTTAAAACTATTAAAATACATGAATTGAACTTTCTCTCACCTTTTTCACCTTGGCCGAAATTGAAGGAAATAATTCACTAAGAAAATGGCTACTTCAAGAATTGATTTCGGTAGTATGTTGTAGGGCTAATGGAGTTGAGCAAGTTTGGTTAAGACAGTTTTCGGTTTTGGACTGTTTTTGTTAGGGTTTCAATGACTTTCTCTCTCTTACCAAGCTTTAATCAATGGTGGAAGAAGAAAAAGAAGAAGGTGACTAGCCAACATGAGGAAATGACTAGAAATTTCCATTTAAAATAATATCTTTAGGGCAAATTACGAGAATGCCTTTATACCATGTTAAAAATTCCAAACACGTACCTTTCTTTCTAATTTCGATTTAAGTATTTAGTTTAACTTTCAAATATTTCATTCACTCAAAATATACGTGTATTTAACATTTCCTAGTCATTGATTAAGCTTTTGTCGGGGGTTTGACTGTAAAAAGGGTAAAATTACCAAAATACCCTTAAAGATTCAATCGTGTAAATGTTGACTCTTGCGTGTGATTTAGTCTACCAATTAACATGGCATAGGACTTCTTCACACGAGGATTTACATATGACTGTCATTGGGTCATAAATCAAACTATATTGACTGTTATTCACAATTATTTTCCCGTAAAAAGGATTTAACCATCAACTTTTAAATTGTTGCATGCTTTTCAAAACATGTTCAAATAGAGGAATTTTGTGATGTAAATTCTTACCATATCATTATTTTATCCACATATTAGTACTATAGGGTTTCATCTCCATTGAAGCACTAGATGTCTTGTGGGGCCTATAGTCTAAATCTCTGTTATACCTATGAAACATAAGGTATATAAATAGTTATTAGACATATTATATTCCTAGCTTCAATAACAGTGTATAACAGTAATAGGAAGTGTAAATCTCACATCCTCCTTACCTTGAAAATTTGGTCCTTTAAAATTGACTAGGCCTATCAGTTGAATAACTCTGGGTACTTTTTCTTCATTAGGCTCTATAATTCCTAGGTAGCTTCCTTTGCTGAGTGGTATTGCTAGAAAACTTTAACCTAAGGGATCGTCTTAGACTTCAGTACTTTCTCCTTTAGATCCAAGATCCAAGCTATTTTTCCATGTAACTTATATCCTCTGTGATCTCCAGAGGTTCATACTAAATTACATGAGACGGATTTGGATGATATTTCCTCAAAATCGATACGTGGAAGACATTATGTAACCTAGATAACTCTGGTGGTAGAGCCAACCGGTATGCCATATCCCCCACTCGGTCTAAGATCTCAAAAGGCCTAATATAGTGACGACTTAACTTCCCTTTCTTCCCAAATCTCATGATGTCTTTGGACGGTGAAACTGTCAGAAATATTTTATCCCCATAAGAACTCTAATTGTCAGTATCTAATATCTGTATAATTTTTCTACTGACTATGAGTAGTCTTTAGTCGATCACATATAATTTGAACATCCTCTGAAGCTTGCTCAATAAGATCAAGAGCTAAGATCTTTCGATCGCACACTTCTTTCTAGCTAATAGGGGAATGATATCTTCTGCCATATAAAGCTTCATAAGGTGCCATGCTGATACTAAAATGATAACTGTTATTATAAGCAAACTTTGCCAGTGGTAAGTGATCCTACCAAGAGCCCTTAAACTCCAGTGCACAAGCTCTCATCATATCCTTGAGTGTCTGAATCATGCGCTCAGACTGACCATTAGTTTGCGAATGAAAGGCTGTGCTAAAATTCAGTCGAGATCCCATGGCATCCTAAAAATGCTCTTAGAAATGAGAGGTGAACCAAGAATCTCTATCGGAAGTATGCTCACTGGAACTCTATGTAGTCAACAATCTCCCTAACAGAAAGATCGACTAAGGCAGTTAAAGAATCAGTAGACTTAATGGCGAGGAAGTGGGTTGACTTCATCAATCTATCAATAGGAGCCCAGATCACATTATAGTTCTTCCTGGTTGTTGGCAAACCGATGATGAAATCCATGGTGATATGCTCCCATTTCCACATCAATATCGCTAAAGGTTGTAGCAATCTTACTGGTTTCTGATGCTCTACCTTTTCCTATTGGCAAGTGAGACACCTTGCAACAAACTCAGTGATGTCTCACTTCATCTTAGGCCATCAGGATACTTTATGAAGATTATGATATATCTTATTACTGCTTGAACGTAAAGTGTACCTCGAAGTATGAACCTTTGTCAAAATCAATTCCTTTAACTGTCTATTCTCGAGAATACAAATTCGACCCCTGAATCTCAAAATACCGTCCGTGCCAATCCCATAATCAGGTTGAGTGCCCAACTGCACCAGATTGAAAATCTCAATATAATAAGAATCTTCCTTCTAAAATTTTTTATCTGATCCATCAAATCTGGCTGAATCTGAAGACTAGTTGTTATACCATATCTCTCAAAAGGAGTAACATTCAGACTGAGGCTCGCAAACTATTCCAACAGACTGTATTCCTGAACCATTATGTAAGAAACCATACCCATGTGTTTCCTAATCAAGGCATCTGCCACTACATTTGCTTTCCCCAGGTGTTATAGTGTCTTGTAGTCATAATCCTTCAACAGTTTTATCCATTTATGCTGCCTCATATTCAATTCATGCTACCAGAACAGATACTCGAGACTTTTGTGGTCAGTATGTACTTGGAACTTCTCACCATATAGATAATGCCACCATATCTTCAAAGCAAACATCACGGTAGCTAGTTCTAGATCATGGGTAAGATAATTTCTTTCACAGTCCATTAGTTAACGAGAAACATAAGCAACCACTTTCCCATTCTGCATCAACACACAACCTAAACCGAGTAAGGAGGCATCACTATACACTAAAAAACACCCTAAACCATTTAGAATAGTGAGGATCGGTACTATAGTCAGTCTTTACTTCAATTCCTAAAAACTATGCTCACAGGCATCAGTCCACTCAAACATAGCATCCTTGCATGTGAGGTTTATCAAAGCGTAACCAATCCAGAGAAACCCTCAACAAATTGATGTTAATACTCGGCTAGATCCAAAAAGCTCCGAATCTCTGTTGCTGACTTTGGTTTTTCCCACTATACAATTACCTGTATCTTAAATGGATCAGTTGACCCTTATCTTTAGACACCACATGTCTCAAAATTGTAATATGATCTAGCCAAAATTCACACTTACTCAATTTAGCATAAAACTTCTGATCCTTAAGGGTCTATAGAACAATATAGAGATGCTGCTCGTGCTCTTCCTAAGACTTAGGATATAACATAATGTCATCAATGAACACGATGACAAACTTATCTAGAAAAGGTTTGAGCACCTCATTCATTAGATTCATGAAAGCTGTAGAAGCATTAGTCAATCCAAATGGCATGACTAGAAACTCTAGTGGCCATGCTAAGTTCTGAATGCAATTTTTGGAATATCTTCTTCTCTGATCTTCAACTGATGATATCTCGATCTAAATCAATCTTAGAAAATACCTGTGCACTCTTAAGCTAATGAAACAAATCATCTATGTTGGGTAGACGATTTTATTCTTGATAGTAGCCTTATTAAGCAACTGATAGTCGATACAAAGTCATAGGCTACCATCCTTTTTTTGAACAAAAAGAACTGGTGCACCCAAATGAGAGACATTGAGACGAATGAAGCCCTTATCTAATAACTCCTAGAGCTGCTTCTTAAGCTCATCAAGTTCTACTAGTGTCATTAGATAAGGAGGCTTCGAAATAGGTTTGGTACTGAGCACTAAATCAACGTTGAATTCTATCTTTCGATCAGGAGGAAGTCTAAGTAATTTATCTAGAAACTGTAAAAACTATAAACTTTGTACCACATTAGTGACTAAATACAAGACATAGAATAAGTTTGGTACTGTGATGCACCTTGTAGTTAGCATTATTTCAAGTAATAAGAATGAAGTTGCAAGTTTAGCAAATTTAGTAATAGATGATTGAAACTTTAAGGTAGTTTAAAATCTCTTATAATGAGTTCAAGAGATATATATGTATAAGAACCAATAGATACATGTATTCCACAATATAGAAGTGTATTTGTTTTAAGCAAAAATAAAGACAGAAGTATACTAAAAGGAATATAGTATACTTTAATAATTAAAATAATCAAAAAATAAAATAAACAAGGAATACATATAAATATATATACTTTAATATATATGTATACATGTTGAGTGTTAAATATGCATATATATAGAGAGATATATGTAAGTTTAAACAAAGGAGGAATATATATAACTATATATATATATGTATATGAATATATATACACATACTTACACTAAGAATATATTAGACATGAAATCATATATATATATATATATGTGGATATGTGAATATATATATATACATTAACTATAATTAAGATTTTTAAATATGAATACCTATACTTAGTTTATGTAAAGAATATAAAAATAAATAAATAAATAAATAAGTAAATGCATATTTCATGTAATCAACAAGACAAATATATATATATATATATATTTATATTAGTTACATATATGAATATTAACTATGCAACCATGATTATAAAAATTCATATATTATAAACAATTAAAAATAATAAAAATAACAAGAATAGAAAATATGAAATAAAATAGAATTTAAAAAAAAGAAATAATACAAAATAATAGTTAGTGGAGTTTGATGGGACTCTATCCCATCAAACTCCACTAGCTATCTACGGGTAAGACAAAGGAAAACTAAAGCTTCTTTAAGAAGCTTGGAAAAAAAAACAAAAGAGAAAGAAAAGAAAGTGGAACCCGACAGGAGCAAGGGATGGGAAATAGAGTAGTTTCGGTGAAGAGGAAAAAAATAAGAGAAGGAAAGAAAGAGCAGCCGAGAAAGAAGGGAAAACGTGAACCAGAAAAGAAGGAAGGGAAAAGCTGTAGCAGAGAAGAAAGGAAAGGAAAGGCTGGGACCGAAGGAGAGAAGAAAGAGCTGCTGGAAATTTTGGGGTAAATGAAATATTCTTCTAACTTTACAATGTTTATTTATTAAGTATGAAAATGAAATTATGATAAATTGAATCAAATGGGCATTCTATGGATGAAGGATTGATTAAATTCCAACTTGATGTTCAAATCTGGAAATCTGTGTTCTGTTCTAGGTTGTAATGAAAAACGACCAGTTTAATTGTTCTACATGGAGAAAAATTCTGGAAAAATTATGATCAATATCCCTTTAAGTTACAAGAAAGTTTTGGAATTTCTTGATTTGGATTTCTATAACTTGAGATATGTACAAATGAGTGCAGGATACTCTGTCCAGAAACGTGAATCATGGTTCTGATAAAAACAAATTGTAGAAAATAGCCTACAATGAATTAGGTTGCAAGCCTTACATTTCTAGAAAGGTAATTAAGTTAGGATTGTGATGGTTTTGGGTTTGCACCAATTGGATATGTGTATGATTAAATATGAAGTATTTTGTGCAAATAGGTCAGTGTAACCCTGTGCCTGAAAACTGCTGGATCATGGTGCGACTTTGGAAAATTGCTGATGCTGATCTAAGAAGAATTAAATCCTGAACCTTACATTTCTAGATAGGGAAATGAGGTAGCTTTCATCTAGTTTTATAATTTGTGGATTTGGAATTATGTAGCTTAAGCTATGTACATATGAATGCAGGATACTCACTGCAAGGTACAAACAACTTAGTGTCAACTTCAAAAATTTCTAGAAAATAATTCAGATAGAGTTTGATTTCAAACTTTACATTTTCAGAAAGGTAAATGAGTCGGGATTGATATGGTTTTGGCTTTGTACAAATTGCATATCGCTACAATTAGTAATCTAAATTTTAATGAACAGAGGTCAGGAAATTATCTTACCTGATGTGCCAGATTTGGACCAAAGTTTGTAAAATTATTGGAAATGGCACAAGATGAATTAAGAAGTAAATCTTATACTTCCGAATAGGGAACTGAGTTAGAAGTAATTTAAAAATTTACGACTTGACGATTAAATTCTGAAATTTTTACAAAAAGGCTAACAAAGATGCTTAAAACATATATATATTTGTATATAAGGACTTGTATCCATGAATACGTCATAATTGACAATAAGGAAGTAACTTTAAATTAATAGTTACTCGAAATTTATAATGTTTAAGGTCCTTATTTTAAATACGTGATTAAGCACGATGATGTAAACTTATCGAAATGTTAATGGATTATGTGTAGCAAAGCGGAACGGTGTAGAAGTTTGAGTACATACTTAGAAGCGCGAGGAGGATAATTACTAAGCCTCGAGGTAAGTGGGTTAAATAAATCTTACTAGTATCGTCTCGTAAGAGATGAAGGAATCCTTATTAAATAATTAATTAAATTATATAGGATATTGGTTGAGCATTACGGGTAAGATAACTAGAATAATTATATAAGAGTTTTAAATTGAACATAATGTGCCTGTGAAATGCCCTTATTCAAAAAGTGATCTTTGTCGTGCATTGTGTAATGTGTTATGTGTTATGGCACTCTTATGATTACTGAACATGTTAACATATTGTTATGCTTTGGGTATGGATACGTGAGTTGAGTACCAAATATACATATCGCCACTATGTTGAGTCCATAGACCTCAATTAGCACCTAGCCTTATGTGCCAAGAGCAAAGCCTCGAATTCCGAACCGTGGGAGCCACCTCTAGAATCCTTCGGGAACTAAGTGCTACACGAGCTTCGATGTGCTAAAGGCCCAACCGAGCAAAGACTCGAATTCCGAACCGTGGGAGCCACCTCTAGAATCCTTCGAGAACTAAGTGCTACACGAGCTTCGATGTGTTAAAGGCCAACCGAGCAAAGACTCGAATTCCGAACCATGGGAGCCACCTCTAGAATTCTTCGGGAACTAAGTGCTACACGAGCTTCGATGTGCTAAAGGCCCAACCGAGCAAAGACTCGAATTCTGAACCGTGAGAGCCACCTCTAGAATCCTTCGGGAACTAAGTGCTACACGAGCTTCGATGTGTTAAAGGCCAACCGAGCAAAGACTCGAATTCCGAACCGTGGGAGCCACCTCTAGAATCCTTCGGGAACTAAGTGCTACACGAGCTTCGATGTGTTAAAGGCCTAGCCAAGCAAAGGCTCGAATTCCGAACCGTGGGAGCCACCTCTAGAATCCTTCGGGAACTAAGTGCTACACGAGTTTCGACGAAATATGAGAAATCGTAGGATATTGTGACTATAAGTAAGTGATTGTGATTCGTGAATGCGACGAATGTCGAAGGATGAAATAGATCTTAGGCATATGACACATGATGTATGTGATTATTGGATGATGTCTATATATGCCATTTGAACATGTGCTGCTTGAATGTTCGTTTCTTTCGATTATTGGAATTATGTTATATATGCCACTTGAATATGTACTACTTGAATGTTCGCTCTTCCACACTTAATTATACTGATAAAGAGAATGATATCTTGTGAAATCAAGGATGAAATGTAAGCATGAACAAGTTTATTACATTTGTGCACTTACGGAATGATAATAAACCTTAGTATAATCCATACATGCTAATTTACAATAACTCAAGCATGTATGATCGTGTTTTACGATATGAGCCTAGTATGTTTTATTTAACCTACTTACTGAGCCGTGGATTGCTCACCCCTTAATTTAACAATTGCAGATCATACGAGTTGATAGCCGGCTCAGGCTTCGCGTAGGCTCCCGGGAAACCGTACCTAGTAGTGGTACTCCTTTGCATTCTCCGGAGCTAGCATTTTGTATTTTGAGGTATACTGCTAGTATATCATTTTGATAATCATGTGTACGTTAAATTTCACAGTACTAGGAAAGTATATGGGATGTAACCTTGGATCGTACTAGATGATTATGTGAGTCTAGGTGGTTATCGAGTCTGATCCGGGTCAAAATGTATGTTTAAACTATATATGGATGAAGTGATACAAGTGAACTTAGTAATGATTCAACTCTTGAAATCCTTGATATACGTGATTGCATGAAACTGTGGAGAACCACCAGCTGCCATATTATGTGATTTAAAATGTGTTTTGTGCAGGAAATTATACCTGGGGAAATTCATAAAATACAAAGGGGAGGTTTTCGACCTGTTTCTTTTGGGAATAGTAAAATAAGACGAAAATCATAAGGAAAACCTCTTTGAGAAACGTGACATAGATCGAGAAATAATATAAATAATATAGGATTGGATTTAGATACTACACTGACACCGAATACAAACCGTAAGTAGAGAAAGAAAAATTTGGTTCGAAATTTTCATAAGAAATTAAGTAAGTATTAAGTGGATGTCATTGACCTTCGGGTCGTGACAGAAACACATCTGGAAGATCCATGACCATAAGAATCTTGTGTAATTCTAGACGTTTCTTTTCAACATCCTTCACATATGTAATAAAAACTCAATAACAAACATATTTCTTGAGATTTCAATTTTAGACAACTTTTAGCAAAATATTTCACTTCATCACTAAACAGAAAGTTTTACAATATAGTTTTTGAGATAAGAGAAAGTTACATACTTAGTGCAACAATCTAAACTAACAGTTCGTAGCTAACCAATCCATTCCTAAGATCAAATCAAAATCATACATATTCAACAAAATTAGATTAGCTACTATTTCTTTCTCCCCTATCCTTAGTTTACAGTTACAATACATAATATCGGTTGTTTGGATTCTTTAAAAAGGGTATTGATTTGCAATAAATACCCTAAAGGTTTAGGTTCTACAGATACTTAACGACACATGCAAGAGATACAAAAGAATGCATAGAACCGAGATCAAATAATGCAAGTGCAGTTATATCACAAATAGAGATCTTACCCCTAATATCCTCGAACGATGTGTCAGTAGACTCCTTATCGATGGCGTACACCTTGCCTTGAGTCACAACCTTCTTCCTTTTCTCTGTTACTATAACTCTCTTTGACTATGATAGTGCAACCTTCTCTGGCTCTTTAATAGGTGCTGGTGCTGCTACTGACGCCTTAATGTTTGGGTAATTCTTAACCATATGCCCAATCTGTCTATATCGATAGCAAGCTCCTGTGACCTAATAGCAACGCTTGGTACCATGTGACCTTCCAGAATGCTTACATCTTGTCGTGGTACCCTTCGTGTAGTGATGGAGCTATAAGTGGTAGTGGACCTAACTGGCTTATTTGTAGAAATCATAACGCAGGTAACTTTGGCCTTCTTAATTAGTCTCATTTCAAATTTGTCATCAAAACCCCGTTTCACTTTTTCCTTACCCTTGGCTTTAGCTCGAAATCTAAACTTTGCCTAATGAAACTCATAATCTTGCTCGCACAATTGAGCTTGGCAGATAACTTCATTATAAATGGATATGTCAAATAGAGCTAACTTCACTCTAATAGAAGGCTTCAGTCTGACCATAAATCTCTCGTTCTTATGTTCTTCACTCTTAATAGTCCTTGGGTTAAATCAACTTAGAGCAGTAAACTTAGACTCATACTGATCTATTGTCATATTCCCCTAGGTAAATTCAGAAGTTTAGGCCGTAATCTCTTCTGAGTGGTGCGGGGAATGTACCACTTTTTAAAAGCATCTAGAAATATGCCTAAAGTCATTACAGGATGTCTAGCACTCAAGACTATCTTGGTGGCCTTCCACTAATGCTCTACCTCATCAACAAGTAGAAAGGTGGCTAGACCCACTTTCTTGATCTCGGTGCACCACATATAAATAAATAACTTCTCCTATGCATTAATGCAATTTTCTGCTGCCATTGGATCCTTATCACCCTTAAATTTCGATGGATCCAACTTTTTGAACTGCCTTAGGAGATTTATGTCACAATCGATCATTAGATCCGTAGGCCTCTGAGGCTGTAATGACGGCGATACGGGTTGTAGTTGGGGCATGGGGGGACATTAGCTAGAAGAGGAGGAGGAGGTTGCGCCACTTCTGGTGCTCTAGCATTATTGTTATTAAAATTGGCGATAAACTCCACAAACATATGTTCTAGCCTGAAAAATATAAGTATTAGGACTCTCAGGCTGAGAAGGTAGGGTAGGCTCTGGAAAGGGTTCAAGTGATGGCTTTGGAGATGGTTTCACCAATTTTCGTCCCCTTTCTCGTCCAGTACCCCTTTACCAATCACTCATTCTATTAAAACAGACATACAAAACACTTTCAATCACTTCAAACATTTATATATTTAGACAAGTATAGTACTACAAAGAATGTAAGCCAATCCAACAACTTAAGGACATGATCAATATTAGACCAACCTCATTCTAATACGAATCTTTCTATCACATTTTGTTATTGACATTCAGCACTAACATTTACATTAAACTCATGTTCGGTTGGGTTGTTTGTAGTGTCTCCACTCAGTTCTTTATCTGATATTTATTTACATTCTATAACCAGTTACAATTCCTTATTTCAAAATGCAATCCAAAGCGTTAATTTCCAAAGCAAACATAAGCAACCCAAAATTTCATTTACATGTACTTTTATTACTTGAAATTTATGATCATATAATCAATGTATTACAATATAGTTTACATCCCCTGTACAACATACATACATAGTAGTACTGTAAATATATTGTCTGAACATATAAAAATAAAATAGTATACCTCTAGGTCCTTGGAAAACCACCTGAGGGATACCAAAGAAACTCAAACCTTTGTAATAGAATGGGAAGCTATTGTAGATAATTTGGAAGGAAAGTAAAGGGGTAAGCTTACGTCCAATAAGAAATATATATATATATATATAAAAGAGCTGATACTATACATTACTACATACAGGTAACATAAAACATGCTCCTATATTTCCGAATTACTATCCTTACAGTATTTAGGCACTCTATTAGAAGGATACTATAATCGGTTAGGTAACCAGGCTGAGTAAAGAATGATACTTTAAAGCACCTCGCTTGTTCGGGTCCTAGCTTCGACTGTAGGAAATTGATATAATTTATTTGATAAGAAATTCAAAAATACAATTTTTCCAATAATAATATCATGACAATTTGGTAAGCACATAGCAAATTGTTCAATAAGCAGAGAAATGCTCAGTTCAATAAAACAGTTCAACAAATCACTTGGTAGGCAGTACAATAAACAGTTTTTGATAAACAGTACAGTAAAACAATTTACCAAAACATATTCATTTAACAATTCTATAAATAATAAAACAGTATAGTAATACGGTTCGATAAATAATTCGATGGAGACAATGCATCACCCAATAGAATCATGTAAATTTCAATGTCCCAAAAAATGAATAACAGTAAGACAGATGGCCATAGTCACACTGGTGTCCGTATTATGCATTGATCAGAGATAGCTGATGACGTGATTAAGATAAATTAGAAAACAGTATTGTACAATCAGTCAGTATAGCATGATATACCCAAAGATTATTGTAGGGCCAATAGTCTCAAAACAGTTCATAAACCAATGAAAACAATCTTTAGAAATCAATTCAATGGAAATCAATCTTCAGTCAGTCCATAGTTAGGTAAATTCAATAACAGTGACAGTTTAAGTGTAAAAATTCAACAAATATTCTCAGTTTAGAAACTAGTGTTTGAAAAATTTATTTACATATAAGAAGAATGCTAATACTCGTGTGTATCTTAAAACTGGAAAAATTATTAAAATTGATCCCGAAAACTGAGTTGCAAATTTGGTACTCCTATCGACTTAGATGGAACCTTTGAAATTCTTTCACTCTTAACTTCCTTTCAAATCCATATATAATCTATCCTTAAGATTCTAGAGTTAAGGGTTCAATCTACGAAATTTCAGCAGCATAACGGTACAATCAATCCTAACCCTCATACACTAAAAACACAATTCAATAACCACAACACAGTTTTCCAAGTTCACTCATTTCATAGTATTCAATAACATATTATCTCAATTCCATCAATATCAATATATCATAGTATCCTTACGCCTCTTACATATATCCCTTACAACTCGGATATCGTCAATTTGCGTAATTTGTACTAATACTCACACCTCACTTCAGAGCTGCAAAACACCACACAAACACAGTCAATTCACTACACTTTAGTTATAAATAGTATTTAACTCTTTGAAATCTAGTACATTGCTTATTATAGTCCTAAATTCGGTCTCGTTCATACCGATGCTCACATTGCAACTATCGTCAAAACACCTCCTTTTTTGGTTCTAACTTCACCAACATTCTTATATTAATTCATGCAGTATTCTAGGACCCATTTTATGTTAAATTGGACATGGTTTCCCTATCCACTTCACTTGACAGAAATCATTATGCTTGCCTACACACTTCATTTCAACAATTCAAGGCCACAAACATGTTCTACGTACTCCGTACACTGATTCTACATCATTTTTGCATTGAGCAGTATCACATCCATGCATGGGTGCTCTTGGTGAAAACCCTAAGGTAGTGTTTCTCATGGTTTTAATTCAATCCAAGCTCAAATACATGCTTAAGCACCTTAAACACATGGCTTAGAACCATTAAAACACATGAATTGAACTTTCTCTCACCTTTTTCACCTTGGTTGAAATTGAAGGGAGCTGATTCACCATGAAAATGGTCACTTCAAGACTTGAATTTGGTAGCATGTTGTAGGGCTAAGGAAGCTGCACAAGTTTAGTTAAGACAGTTTTTGCTTTCGGAGTATTTTTGCTAGGGTTTTAGTGAATTGTTGCACATTTTTCGAAATATATTCAAAAAGAGGAATTTTGAGATATAAATTATTACCATCTCATTATTTTGCTCCAAATATCGGTACTATAGTGTGAGACCTGATTCTACTGTACTTTACATGTAATATGAAATTAATTATTAAGAGGAAATTAATGTGTTAAGTGATTATAAGTGAAAGTGTGATGCGGGCCCCACTTATTTTTAATGTGTTTAGATGGGCTCGAGATTGATAATAAAGTGTATAGTGGTGTAATAAATATAATATGATGAATTTTAGGTTTAAAATCATTGAATTATATTATTATAAATTATTTTGAATTATTTTGTGAAGGTGGGAAACAAATTGGAAAATGACGGTTACGTCCTGAAGGCATTTTATAAATTACACCTAAACTAAAATGACTTGGGATGAAGTAAAAATACCATGATAGTCAACATAAAAAGGAGAATAAGATAGTGTCAAGAGATTTATCGAAACAGTGGTGAAGTGATAGAAATTCATTGACAGGTTGCGGGGGTAAAATCATAATTTCTCACTATCCGTACACCGTGCATCGACGAAACCACTTCCAATCATCAAGATACATTAAATATGATTATTTGGCAATGGAATCTGAAATTTTGGAGTCCAATTACACCATTTTTACGATTATTGAAGTTAAGGGCAAAATTATCTGAAATTTACATAACCAAGGGTAAAATGGTAATTTTGCTCCCTTCTAGAAACATCATCACACTTCAGCCATAAGTGCCAGCCACTATTCACTTTTTCCTTCATTTGGCTTGCACGACAAAGAAGAGAAAGAAAAGAAAAAGAAAGAAAAGTCAACGAAAACCTACAAAACTTGATTTTCTCACCAAACCTATTACTAGAAAAATATTCTACACAATTTCCTATCTCCATTGACACCAATATCTCATTAAATAAAGAAGAAAACAAGGAGAAAAAAGAGCTAAGAGATTGTGGCCAAAGGTAAGAAATTACAAATTTTAAAGTTTCAATTTATTTCAAAGTTGTATTTTGACTAAATCAAAGGTGTAGAT
This sequence comes from Heritiera fomes, assembly GCA_032173925.1. Lineage (NCBI taxonomy): Eukaryota > Viridiplantae > Streptophyta > Magnoliopsida > Malvales > Malvaceae > Heritiera > Heritiera fomes. Next base: position 30,869,882 of record JAPDPM010000002.1, on the reverse strand, counting down.
TATGAATATACCATTGGATTTGATTTTTGTTGACTAAATAAAAATCCACCATGAAAGGGGATTTCGGTGTGCTTGAGAACTCATGGAATCCACGTAAATCCTTGCATAAAAATGGTAGAAAATGAGACAATGAACATGGATTTAGTGTTTGGTAGCATTAGATTTAAGAAAATCATTAAGTTGGATACATGGGAGCATTCGACCAAGAGGTTTTGGACAGCCTAAGATGCTACATTTCATGGTTTTGATATGTCAAATTACTGTAGAAATTAAGAGAAGAAGACTGGTGAAATCGAATCTGAAATCGGAGCTAAAACGGAGAAGTTATGTTTTACTACTGATGTAATTTATACTAGTTAGGCATAGACAGTATCCTATATGGCTGCATTTAGTGAAAATTAATAGCTTAAAAATAAGAGGAAAATTAATGAAAATTTTTGGTGAAATTGTTTTGCAGCCGGGAGCATTGGATTTCGTGCAGTGCTACCGAAAGGGTTGGTAATATGAGATAGGTAAGGGATGAATGTGTAAGCCGTAGAGATATAGCGAATGCATAATTTTGACGAGTATAATTTTATGAGGTTATTGGGTGCTGAATTGCCTTTAAAATCATGCAAATCTGTGGTATACGACTGGCAAAAATACTGTGTTTAAGTACAGGGGTTTAGAGTAATCGTAGCTATTATGCTGCCGAAAATTCCTCCAAAATTTTTAAAATATCATGAAATATTTTATGAGCATAAAATGAGTGAAATTGTGTATTTTTGAGCTTATTTTCAATATTTTCCATAAATTGAAATTTTATCGAAAAATATTATTTAAATATTCATGTAATTAAATTTTATCAAAGTGAGATGTAAAATACGTTCTTTGAAATATTTCACAATTATTTAGAATGTTTATAAATTTTCTCACCGAGACATGAATATTTTATTAACTGTTTTTACTGTATTGTTAAATGTGAATTTGAATACCTTTTGGAATTTTATTACATTTTAAATGATATTTGTTTAAATTCCTTAAAGGTATTTTCATTGTAAATGAAATGTTTTAAAACTGTTAGGCCCCATATCATGCTCACGTGTATTACTGTACTGTACTGTTACTTGATTGATGCACCCGTCAAGTCATCAGCAGTCCTAGGGACACTAGCAAGTGTACTCTGAGGACACCTATAAACTATGGCCATAAATCTTACTGTTTACTATTACTGTTCCTTACGGGGATTATAGCATGCTTTATCGAGGGTGATGCCTAGTCTCTACCTACTGTTTACTGTTACCGAACTGTGAATTACTGTTAACTATTTTACTGAACTGTAAATTACTGTTTACTGTTTTTACTGAACTGTGAAATACTGTTTACAGAACTATACTGAATTGTTACTGTTTACCGAATTGAAAGTGTTTTATGGAAATTATTACTGGTTTTGGAAAGTTTATTGCACCGTTACTGTATTATGAAATTTAGGTGCTTATTGTACTGAACCATTTTTGCATCGTTTATTGAACTGTTACAGTACCAATACTAAACTGTTTTACTGTTACTGCAAAGAGTGCTGTACTGAACTGTTACTGAAGTGTTTTACCAGACTGTTAATGTTCAAAATGAACATTTTACTGTCTCTAAACCTATATGGTTTACTGAAACCACTATCGTCTACTGAACTTTGATTTATTGTCAAATGTTTACGGAATGGTGATATACTGTCAACTGGTTACTAAACCATACTGAGATATACTGTTTACTGAAGTGAAAATAATTATGACATTATTACTGGTTTTTGAAAGAATTATTGAACTATTACTATGATGTGAAATTGAACTGTTTACTGCACTGAACTATTTCTTCACTGTTTACTGAAGTGCTTTATCGTACTGTTACTGAATCTATTTATATATTGTTACCATTATTCAAACTCAACTGTTTACTATATTGTTTTACTACTGTCACTGTCACGTGTTTTAAAGTGTTACTGAAGTGATAAAATTAAATGGTTTATTTACCATTTATTTTTTGAGAATTTCATTAAATTGTTTTATAACAATAATTTATTGATTACTCTCTATAGTCGCTTCTGGGTTTCTGGGACAAGACAGGTATTTCAAAATACTTTCCATGCTCTATCCGGTTGCCTAGCCGACTATAGTATCCTTCCGTTTTTACTGTGCCTAGTGAACTATTAGGAAAATAATGTTTTCTAGCATATAGATTTTGTTATATCAGTCTTACATACGATTCCTTTTCTGAGCACGTTTCGCTCACCCTTTTATTTTCCACTTCACAAGATATTATAAATGATTAAAAAAGGGTATACATTAGAGGGTATCGACTGAATCTGGTTTACCAAGACTGCTTTGTGTCAACCCAGGAGGTATTCGTATTTTCGTTTATGCATTCAGGTATATTGTACAGTACTACTTAAATTGTAAAACAAGAACAGGGGATGTAAAGTGTAAGGAATATTGTAAATTACATAATCTGAATTTATTAATTTAAATAAATGTTTAATATTTATCACTGTTACTGTTCAAGTGTTAAAGGCATCATAGACAGCCCAACCGTAATTTATGTGTAAAATGTGTTATTTACTATACATTTGGACTGTTACATGTAGGGTTTCATTTCCATTGGAGCACAAGATGTCCTAGTGGAGCCCACAGTTCAAATCTCCGTTATACCTACGAAATATAAGGTATATAAACAATTACGAGACATCTTAGACATCTTATATTCCTAGCTTCGTTAACAGTATGTAACAATTATAGGAAGTGTGAATCTCACACCTGTGTAGCATATGACTTTGCGACATAAAGTATACATATATCGAGTGGTTCTGCTTGTGTGGCATGGAACCCCATTTACATATATGTGATATGTACATGTAGATGTTGCTTGATGAGATCATTCCAGGTTGTTCCAACAATACTCATGGATGCATTCTTCAGTTCCTAACTGATTAGAGGGATTGGGATGATCTATGATCATAGATAGACATCTTAAGGCAAAACTCTCCCGTTGGTAGCTACAATGGGTAGAGATGATATGTTACCTGAATAGGGATCTATGGCTAGTCTCTTATCAAATGTAAAATGTTGTCTAAAGTGTGGTTATACTATACATGGAACTCTAAACATGATTTTATACCACAGATGATATGATCTGAGACTATGCTTGCTTTGAACATGCTTTTAAACTTTATGTGAAATGATTTTGAGACTGTATATGTTTCATACATGATTATATACTACTTGTGACATGATTTGAAATGGCAAATGTTTTATACAGCAAAGCTTTCATATGTTTATATATTGAACCCTCACACGATTTGACTGTTGAGATAGAAATGACTAGGAGTTGGATAGGAGTAAAGGAATGGGAATAATCTTGAAAGCATACTCCTAATCAATACCCATAAAAACCCTAGCTCACTTAGAGTCCTGAAGGCATGATCAAATTAGCACTCAAAGGACATTGATTTCTATATTATACTAGAATATACACTTGCAGGTTTCATGTATTGCATCAGAGATGATATATCCTAACTCTATTCTTATACTCGTAATTTACTAAGTTCTCACTCATTAAATAAAATTAATTTCTTTTTACAGATTGATCATAAGTTAGAAAGACATGTAGGGATGATTCTGGTGATTGAATAGTGTCTCAACTCCCAAAGTCCTCGATCTTGAATATTTTGGTATTGTAATATTTTTTTTGTATATGCTTTTATTTTCAGGCAAATTTTTTACAATACTATAAGATGGGAGGTAAACTAGGATAATGAATGGTTGATATAATATTTGATGTTACATGATACGTATGTGATGAGTTATTGTGAATATTAGGACTATTGAGATGATACCTATTTGATAAGTATAATGTGATGTCACGACCCAAAGACCGCGACTTTCACTTGATTCTTATACTTTTCTTAGTCTACAAATTTATGGACTAAATTTTTCTTTTTCATTTTAAGGTTTGTATTCGGTGTTAGTGTAGTTACTATACTATCTAGGTGACCTATAGTCATTTCATTTAAATATTAAACTAATAAGGAAACGGTTCTTAGTTACATCCCGACTTGTTAAACAGAATATGTACTGTGCATCAATTAAAGTCTTACATGTAAACAAGTATTTTATAAGGAACATATACCTCATAAGACTAGTACCAAGTTCATACATCGTCTCCGATGCCCACTTAGCAGCTCACACGGTAGATGTTAACTTTAATAGTCTGAAAGAGATGAAATTTAATGGGGTGAGCAAAACCATGACTCAGTAAGATACTAATATAAATGCAAGAGTAGGATTATACTGTCTTAACCGCAAATGCTTAAACCTTGCAAGGATGCAATTACAGTTAATCCTTTCTCATCGATAACATCTCATTATCACTTCTCATATTCACTTTTTATTTCATAATCATACTTTTGTATTCTATCATCTCATATCAATTCTCATATTTACTTTTCATTTCATAATCATACTTCTGTATTCTATCATCTCTTATCAATTCTCATATTGTGGATCATGATCACGATAGTACGAAGTCATAATTCTCTTCGTGTATTTCTATATTCATATTTCATATCATATCATGACATCATATAGATGAAATATCGCTACCACCGAGTCATGATACTCCTCATATATTCTTCATGTTTAATTGAGATATCCTATCGAATTCACTTTACATTTAACGTTCATATTCCCGTATTACATCAATTCATATCAGTTATCGTCTGGGAATTTATGATCACGATAGAGTAAGATCAGAATTCTCTTCATATCAATCTTATGTTCATATATCATATCATATCATGTCATCGTATAGATGAAACATCATTAACGTCGAGTCATGACATTCCTCATGAAATGCTCATGTACTAAGCATATTATCATGTCAGGGTTTAATATGCAATGTATGAAATTTTACTGTATAAACCGCTATCATTTCAAATCATATCATATATACTTTAGAACATGCTCAACATATGAATTTTCAATTCATTTCAAATTTACCTTTAAGGCATGATAGAAACATGTTCAATTTCAATTCATGTATTCGTTTTTAGAGCATGTCTAAAACATGTGCGGTTGTAAAACATTTTTCATATCCTATAAGTCATATCAGGTCTAGAGTTCATATCAAATCAATCTATACTCTAGACCGCATATCATTTCAGGTTCGACACAAAATCGTATATAAATCATATAAGTGTCGAAATCATTTATCATGTGCTTTTAAAACATATACTGTAAGTCATATCAGGTCTAGAGTTCATATCAAATTAAAGTATACTCTAGACCGCATATCATGCCATGTTCGACACAAAATTGTATATAAATCATATAAGTGTCGAAATCATATCTAATGGACTTTTAAAACATGTTTAAAACATGTACTGTTTCAAAATATATTTCATTTCAAACATGTCTCATGTATTGTATAAATCATGTCAAGTCTAGAGTTCATATCAATAAAATCATACTCTAGACTTCATATCATATCGGTTAGAGACTAGGCTAGATCCCTATCATCTCTATCAATAAAGACTTAAATCACTGTAGCTAGCAGTGAAAATCATGTCATCGTCCCTTGGAAACCAACTAGGGCGTTATCTATGGCCATAGACCTCATCTCTCTCAGCCCCACTGATCAGGTTTGACTGAGACCTGTCCACGACTATTGTCGGACAAGCATCTCTGCCTAATGAGCAAAGCTCCAATTAGGCGGTTTCCACTATGCTTTATTGAATTTATTTCTTTTAGGGTGCCTACAGTCTCATAAAGCATTTAAATCTTTAGCTTTTCTTTTTAAAATCATGTAAAGCATATGGTGAAGTTCTTTAAGAGGTTTCGTACATAAAAATACGTATATACAATATACTTTCTTTTTAAAGCTAATCTATACTTTATAGCATTTATATAAATGCTATTATAACATCTGAAACTGTAGCAAATTATGCTTAAAAGCGATGCTATAAAATCATTTCCTTATGTAATTTTGGTAATAGTTTTAAATGTCAATATAAGTAATACCTTCATCTAATACAGTGAAGCAATTCATTTAACTTTATCATCATCAATCATTCGATTTCAAATGATCTTTCTAACACATCAATAAATCAGTGTTCAAATCAATTCAATATTCATTTCATTCAGTCTTCAAATTGTTCAGTACTCCAATTATTCAATAATCAGATCATTTGGTATTCAAGCCATTCAGTATTCGATATCCTTTTTCGATAGTTATATACTATAACAATCATTTATACCTTTCACTATTAATACTAGGACCACATCACTTACATGAATCCTCTTAGTATTCATAAATATTTAAATATCATGTCGCTATATAGCCATCAAAATACTGGAATCATGCCAACACCAATATCGTCGTTCGATATCTATTCCAGAGTTGACATCAAAAATAATTAAGATTGCGAGATCAATAACCATCTATCAATTTTATTTATGGTTTATCATGCTAGCACTCCATCGAACTTTCGATTTGATGTTCGATTTCATTCACTATCCTTCGTACGCCACAATATTGATACTATGATTCTTACCACTCAAACTCAATTTTAGTTCAATAGGCCACTTTTCAAATAGTCAAATATCCAATGTATAGTTCTAATAATCTCACTTTTATCTCATGCTATACCTTCAGCTAACGCATTCAAGACATGAGTTCTATTAATGATGAGGCATACAATAATTATGCCATAGTAACACTCTCGTGACTTTTCATTCGAATCACAAGTATAATACTAAGCACTATTCTGAACTCTATCACTCAGTTGTCTCAAATCTTAACCAAGCATAATTCATATTAAATCATTATATACACCACTCGGGCCTCTATGCCTTCGTCGGGCAGTAGAATCACAAAATTTTCACATATATATAAAATAAACAACCACAAGGATTTGTTACTTTTGAATTTCACTTCTTTAACTTCTTTTTCGTGATTCATCCTTTTACAATTTATCAATTAAATGCCTCTATTCTCGACAATTTTCACGAAACATTAAAGTCACTTATTTATTTCTCCAAGTTTAAGTGATTGTGACTACTAATATACCACGGCTCTCATTCACCTTTTTTGCACCATTTCAAAAATCAATTCTCCTAGATTTCATTTATTTGAGAAACTTAATCTTATTCCTCAAACATTTTCATGGGAATTTCGGCAGCATAACGACTTATTTTTTACTAAACCTCCTACAAGGAAAACACAATTTATAATCGCAGCCATTGATTCTTCCAATTCCTATGTCTCTACTAAGACCCCCACCATCAGTTGTGGGTCCTTTCAGCATTTTTAACATCAATTCAATCAATGCATCATATTAAAAAATCATTATTCCATTAAAAATCATTTCCATCAATGCATCTTATAAAAATCATAATCCCACATACAATATAGTGCTACTAATGCTTTATAAAAGTATCTTACCTATTCGTCAAAGCTTAACGCACTTTTCGATTTTCGAGCCTTGTCGAATTCCACCATTCTTCTCATTTCCGTTTTGCTACAATTTCAATATCAATGCACTACATCAATATAACCATAATTATTCAATAAATACCATCAATTTATTTTTTTTTGGATTTTCTTAATATCCAATTATTTTCTCCTATTTCATTCTTATTTAATTTGGATATCAATTTGTCCAAATTAAATTTTCCGGATACCTTATATTTATTTAGAAAATTCTTGGTCTTCACATGTGAACTATGGGAAAGATTGTTGTGTTGCATTGTGATAACTGAATATGATTTGCAGGTGGTTAATTGAGGAAAATCTCAAAAAATAAGGAGGATATATTCAATATGTTTTTAAGCAAAAATAAGTTATGGGCTAAAAATGACCTTTGCATGCCTTAGAGAGTAATTTAAATAACTTTTAAATAAAGAAGGAATGAAAGTTGTTTAGTGACTACACTAGCACCAAATACAAACTACAAATAAAAAAAAATTTAGTTTGTAAATTTGTGATTAAAAAGAAGTGTGAGTGTTACGTACACATCACAAACTTCGAGTCGTGAATTATTTTGAGTTTGTCATTTTTTTTATACTTTAATTTAAATTTTCTTGTAATCTTTTTGTAAAAATTTATTCAAACTTATTGTGTTATACTTATTAAATATTATATGTTTTAATATTTTTTATATTTTATTATAATTATTTTTAAAAAAAATTAATAATATTTAGGCAAGCTTGGACTTATACATTATATGTAAAAAGGAGCTTGGACAAAAAATTAGATTAAAAAAACAGTTAGGCCAAGCTCGGGCTAATGTTCAATTCCTTAATATATTGCTTAAGCCTGGCCCGAATCTGGCCCAACCCATGAATAGATCTAGTTAAAATCAATTAGACTTGTATTTCAAATTAAGCTCACAATATAACCTTTAAAGGCAGTCTCATGATTTATGAAAAATTTAAATATCAAAAGCTAGTTTACTTTATAAAAACGTATTTAACCAATAACATTTAAGTTTTTGTTATTTCAAAACATTTACCAATTTTATAGCTAAAATGAATATTTAGGTTGTAGTAATTTATTATTGCAAATAACTTCAAATTAAAAAGCAAATTATTTTGTGTTAATAATTGCATATGCTTTTACCCAATTATTCATTTTATATTATCATCATAACACAAAAGACATGTACTAATCATCGTCATCATCATCATATTTAATTTCCAATATAAGGATAAAATTATAAATGAAAATTTTATTTATTTTAAATTACAAAATATACAAGCGGAAAAAAATGGAGAGCTTTAACAAAAACATTCCTAAGTATACAATTGTTCTTGGTTTTACCTAAAAATGAATGACAACAGTCACCATTGGTAACAAGTATATACCATATGGTAGTAAGTATTAAATTTCACATGTAGTGGTGAGAGTAATGATATTCGTTGAGTGGTATTGCTAAAAGTACTCAAATTCTATGTAGTCCGTAGGAGTGGTAACATTGTTTTGATCCCCTCCAACTCCTGGATGAGTAGGATTTTTATTCTTATCCTCCTTGGCAGCAAAATAAGAAAACTCCAGAGGCTCAGGTATGTAGGGAGGCATGGCGCTTCTGACCAAAGCCCAGTTCACTCCCTCAAAAAATGGGTGTTGTTTAATTTCCGTTGCTCCCCGCTTGCATGCAATTCGTTTGTGTGGTTCTTTTACCAGAAGTCCTCGTATAAGATCACGAGCCACAACGCTTACTTGTGGGCTTTCTGGGAATCTCAGCGGCTGCCCTACCACATTGAAAAGTGTGGCTCGATTTCCTTGACCCTTAAATGGAGTGGTTCCATGCAAGAGCTCATACAGGAAGATACCGAACGTCCACCAGTCCACTGCACTACCATGACCCTCTCCCCGGATGATTTCTGGGGCTAAATATTCATGTGTCCCAACAAATGACATTGACCGAACATTGGTAGGTTCTGCCATTAACTCTGGCATGGCGCCTCCGACAAAAAGGCCGAAATCAGATTTAGATTTGCGAGTCTTTTTGCCAGGCAGAATTCGGGGGAAAAATGTTGATGGCTGCATACAACCATGCACAGCTGCATTCTCGGTAACCAAAATGCCACCAGTTCCACCATTATTGATTGTTTGATGTGTAGATGACGACTTGACCAGCGTTGGACTGACAGAGCAACGGAGTGATAAGTCGAAATCTGAGAGCATGATATGGCCTTCATCTCTTACCAACACATTTTCTGGCTTTAAGTCCCTGTATACTATACCTAGCATGTGCAGATACTCTAGTGCCAGCAACACCTCTGATGCAAAGAACCTGCTAAAATCAAATTAATCATCAATATCTACAGCTTCTAATCTGATCTTGGCTGCCTGCCCCGACTAAGGCTTCGTTTGGAAGCCACCAGACCTCCGGTGCGGTGGCTTCCAACAAATAAGATAAAAAATAATAGTAAAAGACAAAACAAAAAATTGAATAAAATTATTTTTATATCCTTTAATTGTATTTTTTTATTATTTTACTAAAAACCTTATATTCATGGTGATTATTTCACATTTTTTAATTTCATCGAAATCAATTTCACCGCTAATCCAAACTAGCTTTAAAATGCGACATATCCTATGCATATCGAAAATAAACAAATGATGCGTGTATGATTGGAGGAAAAAACAGAAGAGAAAGAGACAAAACCAAGGAATGGATGACATAAAAGGGCTACTAACCGTGCAGCTTCCTCTGTAAAATGCTTGTTGGGTTGCTTTTGACGGAGAGAATGAAGATTGCCCCCGCTACAGAACTCCATGACCAGACAATAGAACTTGTCTGTCTCAAAAAATGAGTACAAAGTTGGCAAGAAAGGATGGTCAAGAAGACCAAGAATCTCTCGTTCCGTTTGTGCTCGCAATAGCTTGTTTCTACTAGCCAGCGATGCCTTGTCCATCACCTTCATAGCAAAATAGGTATTGGTTCCTCTAAGTTCAACAAGGTAAACACTTCCAATGTCTCCATATCCAAGGCGCTTAAGAAGGCGAAAATTGCTGAGACCAATCTGGCCTTTGGCACTGACCGAATTAATGGCATCCCACCGTCCATTGCCACCAGTGTGAGGCCTAAGGGGGGCAGTAGAGCTCTCTAAGCTATCACTGCGGCTGTTGTTTCCACTCCCTTGGACATGGGCAAGATTGTTATACACTACACTGGTATTTCTTGAATCATTTGTTTTCACGTTTACCGGCATTCCTGTTGTCCAAGTATTTTGATTATCAGCGTTGGGTGGCATCTTTGGCTTATTAACAGGATCCATCATATGGAGATCATACTGCTGGTTAGATGGCAGATTTTCATTTATTTTGGGCATTGAGCTTGTATTTCCAGGTCCAGGAGGTGAGCTGGCACTGCTGTTAGCCATCCAATCCACCTTTCTTTGGTCAGGAGGGGGCGGACTGCAGGCTAAGCTGGTTTTTGTCTTGGAATGTGACTCTGTTGTTTTGTTTTCGGATGGTGCTGCCCGGAAGGAGGTATCGCTCAACTGTATCATCAGAGATTAAAATATTAAGAACAACAGTCATCGGAATTGAATTAAATATCGATAAACAAATAAGATAGAAATGGAATTATACTTGCCTCATTGTTAGAGGAGTAGAGCATTTTATTAGTTGTTGATGACATCAATGGGAAACGCAATGATATAGAACCCTCTACAAAATTCCTAAGCAACAAAAAAAAACCACATGAATCTATAGGAATTGGTTTACTTGGTATTTTGGAAACAATGGAGTTTCAAAACCAAATTTGCAATGTAAAGCCAAATCATGCTTGCATTTACATGGTTTGGTTAAGCACGTTTTATCAGTTTATGACCGGCACGTCTTGTAAGATCAAGTTAATATATATATCTGCTTGAAACTGATTTCATCTTAATTTATTCCTTGTATTCTGTTCATGTACATGGTGACATGCATGACAAAAAATTGTATTATGACAATGCAGGCTGAAAATAAAACTGAAGAAGCGAAATAAGAAAAACAGGGTGCAAGACCAACCAAGAACTTATTAATTAATGGAAGTTAGAGTCCTTTCTTTCTGTGTTTCTATGAAAATAGAATGTTTTCATGAATTAATGGGATTGGAGAAAAAGGAAAAGCGAAATATTGGTCTCAGAAATACAACTAGAGGGAAACAAAGAATGAAAGAAAGGGAATGAGAATGAGTTGGAGTTTGCTTAGAATTCCGAGCAGCACCACCACCCATGATTAGATATGACAGGAAAGTGGAGTTCCATTGGTTATGATTGAGAATTGGGAGAGATTTGAGGAATGAAAGAGAATAAACATAGAAAAGTTTGAAGTTAATATAAAAAAAAAATCAGATACAAATTAAACACCGAATGTAGCCGTACGTGGGAAGAAAGACACCGTCAATGGCTAATAAGGTATAAGCTATAAGCTAATTGGAGTATTAGAGGACGAATGGTTCGCCGTTTAATCCTCGTTTTATGAAATAGTGGTATAATTAAAGGGTAACAGCACTCTATTCATTCCCCACCTTAAGTTTTTTGTGTTTCTTCTTAAATTTTTAGAAAAAAAAAACTATTTCCGTTCTCCATGTTCTCATCACAGCTACGTATGCGTAGAGGTGGTAAAAATTGGCTCGAGCCCGAAAACCCGCCCAAATCAGCCCGAGACCGAATCGGGATCAGCCCGAATTGACCAAAAAAATCAAAGGCCCTAACCGAAAAAGCCCGTAACCAAAAAAGCCCGTAACCAAAAAAGCTCGAAACCGAAAAAGCTCGAAACCGAAAAAACTCGAACCCGACATAACTCGAGCTCGATACGATCCGAAACCGAGACCGACCCGAACCGAAAACCGAAAAAACCGAATTTATAACCCGAGAAAACCCGAATTATAATTATATAATTATTATTTAAAAATAAATAAATAATTGATAAACTTTTTTAATTAAAAAGTTTAAAATTTTGAAAACAATTATTATTTATTATACAATTTTATCAATTATATATTACCAGCATAATAAATATTGAATCTTTTTAATTAAATTAAATTAATTTAAAACACCATAATTTATGATATAATATATGATATCAAATAATCTTTAATATTATCCTTATTGCATTTATAATAATAAATATATTATTAATTTGACATTTGATTTTATTATAAAAATCATTTTAACATTTTATTATTTTTATTTATAATAAAATTTTAATTTTAATACAATAATAAATCAAATATATAAAAATTATATAATTTCAATATTTGTTTGAAACTTTGAATTTGATATCTTGTGCAACACATTAAAAATATTTTTAATAAAATTAAATTTAAACTATATTTTCTTAACATTTCAAGTATAGAAAGATATTAAATTTAGATTAAAAAAACCTAATCTTAAAAATAAAATTCAAATTTTTAAGATTAGAAAAAGATAAGTTATTAAATTAAACAATACAAGTACAATTTTTTTATACTTGGGTATCATTAAAAGAGAAAATTATAGTGGTAATTTTATTTTTAGCCTTAAAACAAAAGACATTAAAAAATCAAGCTAGTGATAATTAATTATTTATTATATTATAATAATCTTATACATGAATAAACTAATTTGGTATCTTGTAATAATGATTTGTATATTATATTATAATAATCTTTTAAGAATAAATTATGTAATCTCCTAGTGTGTAAGTATTATTTTGATAGAATTAAGTATTTATTAAAAATAATTTCTTTATTATCTATTAAATGTAAAATTAAAGTGTGGATAAAAATAATAATTCTAATAGTAAATTAAAGTGTAATTTAATAATATATTAGAATTGTATTACTATGTAAGTGGTAATTTTAATAAAATTTATTTTTTATACTTTGTTAATATTATTATTAATTATATTTTAATAACTAGCATTATATTAATTAATTTAGTAATATCTATTATTTAACATTTTAATTAGATATTGAATCAATTGGTGTATATCTAATATTATTATGTTAATGTGAATATGAAAAAAATTAGTACTCAATTTGGAATAGTTTTTTTGATGGCAAATAAAATACATAATATAGTTAATAAATAACATCTTATCATAATGATTTGTATGTTATTATAACTTTAAAAATAATATTTTATCATGTGATATATAACCAACTATACAAACTCTTAATTATATAAAATAGATTATTAATATATTTATCTTATCATAATGATTTGTATGTTACATTATAATAATCTCTTACCATGTAATATAGAACAAATTAAACAATCTCTCATAGCATATTATAGTTTTAATTTCAGACATTTTTCATTCCAATTTCTTATCATGCTTTTAGAATATACTTTTGTTTTTAATTTCAAACATTTAATCTCTTAGGATGTTTTCATGTAATTTAGTTTAACTTGATCAATTAATAATCATAATATTATATGATTAAATAGATATTGACCTTCTCAACTACTTTTTTAGTCAAAAAAGTGTTTTTTTTTAATTTATTATAATGAGTTACAAATAAAATAATAAACATAATATACTATATATATATATTAAGATTTACATTATAATAAAATGTCATATATGTTAAATTTATTGAACTAAAAGTATCTAAATTCCATTGACCCAATATTGACCCAAAAAAAACACAATGACTCAATAAGTTATTGTTAAGAGTATAAAGCTATTTATATAAATGTTTAATAGTTTAGTGTGATTTATTTATAATTTGTTAGTTATTTATTTGTATAGCTAATACTTTTGGATTTTCACTTTCTTTTAGTTTTACTATATATATTTGGCTCATTTAAAAAATAAATTTTTATATAATTATTAATATATAATTATATATTTTATAACAAATGTAAATATCATAGGAAATTAAAAAAAAATAAATAATAATTATCAAGTAATAAAAACATTAAAATGTAAAAATTTATATTTATATAAATTTAGTCAAAACAACAATATTTTATTTATGAGAGTTTCTTGTGAAAGGAGATCTGTTTGATTTTCATTTTTCAATTCCCTCCAAACAAGCTTTTGCCACATTACCAAAAAATTTCAAATTCTTTGGGAATATGCCTTTTCCCTCCTTTGAGAATCACATGAAAAAACTTCAAAAGCAAACTTTAAAATATATTTATCTCAATATACTGTCATGCAATGTAGATATGATAATTAAAAAGAAATTGTGTTTGGTATATCAATATAAATTTTAATACAATAATTTTTATATTTTATATGATACAAATATATTTGATGCAATACGAATACAATATATATATACAAATTATTAAATCTAATATAATGTAATGTCTATCATAATCGTTTTAATTATAATCAAAATTCAAAGATTTATTTTTTTATTACAAGGGAAATATTAAATAACTGATGATGGGGGTGTTGGATTCAAACCCAAGACTTACAATATGCCACAACTCATCTTTAACCACTAGGCCAAGAGGTTGTTGGCAATTCAAAGATGATTTTTAGTAGTCGGAGTTTGTGGACAAAAAAATTAATTAGTACAGAAATCCAGATGCTTCCAAGGCAAAAGTTTACAATAGCAGAAATGCTTTCATTTCTTGCAAATGCAATGCAAGATTTAAAACTTTTTCAATGTCTTTTACATCTTCGAGTATTTTACTTGTTATTCTTTTTACGATAATTAATCAATTATAATTAAAAATTATGTATTGGTCCATCATTTACAAGTGCAAACTTTATGTATTATTTTGATAGATCTCACGTGTGATAACCGCAAATTTTCCATGTATTGGAAATAAATAAATAAATAAAATTGTGAAAATGGGATATTGGTGAAAATCCCGAGTATTGAGAAAGGAACGGATGGTGGAAATCAGAGTGAAGAAAAATAAAATTTGGAATTATGAAAAATAATGGAAAGAGGAGATTTAATTTGGATAAATGGAAATCCAAATTAAATAAGAAAATAAGAAATAAAAGAGAAATATATTTATATAATAATAAATTATATAAATGTATTTTTATATAAATACATATGTATTAAAATACTATATAGTATATATTAATGTACTGAGGTATATATAGATATATATATATATACACTATGGTATAAATTTAAATACTACATATGTATTCAAGTATAGCATTTTATGTATATATATAAATATATACATATATGAGAAAAATGTAAATATGATTTTACATTAAAGTTTGTAAATATATATAGTGTAAATACAGTATGTATTGTATTAATATAACATTTATATACAAATTTATAAATGTTATGTAATTCAAATTAAACAAATATATATATATATATATATATATATATATATATATACATATATACATACACTAAATATGTATCTTGATAATACATAAAATATATATATCTTTATATATATATATATAAAATATATTTATATAGTACTATAATATATATGATAATAATATTATATGTATTATATGTATATAATATAAATATAATATAGGTATATATATGTATATAATTAAATAAAATAATTAAAATAAAAATGAAAAAAAAAAAAGAGAAGAGAAGAATCGGGAAAATCCCGATTCTTCCCGATGAAAGACGGCCACCGTCGGCCGGCCAAGAGAGGAAGAGAGGGGAAGAGGACGGCGCCGGTGGAGAGAGGAGAAGCCGGTGACCGACGGAAGCAAGGAGGAACGGGAGGAAAACGGGAAGATACAGAGGCGGAATCGGAGGGAAAACCGAAGGAAAAGAGAAGAAGGAAACGGCGGTGCCGGTCGATCTTGGCACCGCCACCGCCACCCGAACCTCGACGGAGGTGAGGGGAAGGAGAAAAGAGCCACCGGTGAGGCCACCAACGGCGGAGGAAGGCCGACGGAGGAGGAGAGAAACCGAGCCAAAAACCGACTCGATCCGCCGTCGTGCCATCGATTTGGGATGAACGGAGGCCAAATCCAGACTCTTCGTGGTGCCGGCCAGCTGCGGAGCCACCGAACCGCCGGAGAGCCGGTCGCCGGAGAAGAACCGGTGGTGAACCAGTCTAACCGATCTGACGGGTCCGGCCAGGAAAGGGAAAAGGGAAAGGAAAAAGAAAGAAAAAAAAGGAAAAAGAAAGAAAAAAAAGGAAAAAGAAAAAGAAAAGAAAAGAAAAGAGAAAAAGAAAGAAGAAAGAAAAAGAAGAAAAAGGAAAAGAAAAGGAATTTCGGGAATTTGGAAAATTCCCGAGAATTCGATAATTACGAAAAATCTCGAGAATTTACGGGAATCGGTAAGAAATCCCGGAAAGTATTAAATTATTTAAATAATTTATTTATTTAAATAATTATGAAAAAATTCTAAATTTTAGAATTTTATTTCCAGAAATTCCTCGATAACCGAGCCGATGGAATCGGGCGAGGTGAACACGGACACGACCTTTGAGAGGTAGTCGCCGACCCGAAACAGGTAATGGAAACATGTGCAGCCTGTAAGGATATTGGCACACATGTTTTAAATTATGCATTTAAATTTTATAAATGCAATTGATAGTGATTGATTGAGAATTGTGGTGATTTATCGGTTTGGAATTGTGGTGATTTACCGGTTGAGATTTAAATTGTATTTTCCGTGCAGGAGGCTAGCCAATCGGCTGCCATTATACTGCCGAAAATTATTGAAAAAAAAATTATCGAAAATCATAATAAATGATTTTTCATCATGAGAGACGATTTTCAACACGAAAATCGAGAAATCGATTAGTTTTCAGAAAACATGAATATACTTATAATTAATTTTAAAATATTCACGTTTTGAAAATGGTGAAAAAGGAAATCACCTAAATTTATTCCTATATGTGATATTTCACGTGAAACGAGGTGTAAAATAAAAAAGGACCAAATTGTATATTTTACTAATCTTTCTTCAAATATTCACTTGATTTTATAAATAACCTTTATGGGTTCGAGGGTGAGAACAAGTGTTTATAGAAAATTTCATAAAGGTAATTAAAGGTGAAAAACAGTGTTTTGAGACTAAAAGGTCTCCGCATGTGTTTACATAGAAAATACGGGACGGGAGTGGTGATTTGGAAAATAAATATTTTGATTTTTCATAAATCATAAAAATAATTGATTTGAATCCCGATAACTTTGAAAATCATGTTTTCATAGAAAGCACGGAAAAGCGTGTGTATATGTTTTACGGTGAAAAAGAGACAGTTATGACCTTTTTATGTTTTACAGTGATTATTTTATAAATTGTTTTCATCGTATGGAAAATATGATTTATGATGTTCTATAATGTTTAGAATATTTTCGGGAATGATAACCCCAGTATGAATATTTTATAAATGTTATTCATAAGATGAAAATATTTTCCTTATGAATATTTGTGGATTGATTAAACTTATATTTAGTGAAAGTGATTTCATAAATGGGGTCTATATCACGTGTTTACTATTTTGAGACTGTTAGGCCCCATATCATGCTCACGTGTCACCTGTTAGTGCTGATAGATACTGATCCTATTATCAGCGTCCCAGTGGACACCTGATCAGTGCACACTGAGGACCCTATAGACTATGGCCATAGATCTCATGTGTTTCCCTTATTTGGGATAATTTTATATCATGATATATTTAGGGTGTTGCCTAGTCTCCATGATATTGTACTGATGATTGTACTTTTCACTGAACTTTTGATGGTACTAAATTATTTACAGCTACTGAGCTTTTGACATATTACGTGTTAAATAAAAATATTACACGGTGTTTTACAAGTATTGAAAAGAGTATTTGTGAAAGGAACATGAATTCCTTATTTATTTACTTAAGTGTTTTATCACGTGAATATTTAATGTTTTATTGGGATTTGAATATCAAAAGAAAACGATTACTCTCTACAGTTGCTTCTAGGTTCCGGGACAAGCCAGGTATTCTAAAATACCTGCCTTACTCCATCCGGATCCCTAGCCGACTGTAGTATCCTTCCTACATATGAGCCTAGAGCCTCTAGGAAGATCTAAAGAAAGTGAAAAACTATTTTCAGCATATAGGTAGCTGAATATCAAGTGTTGCATATAACTCTCTTACTAAGCCGTGATTTGCTCACCCCTTAATATTAACATTTTAGATTTTCGAGGACTAAGAGATCTGACATTTGAGGATTTCAAGCTGCGCATTTGGAGACACTGCGACAGCTTAATTTATAATATGAGATATGATCATTTATTTTCTGTATTTAGACTTACTTTAAGTACTACTTTCTTGAGAATTAAGATAGGGGATGTAATTGACATTATTAATTTTATATTTAATAATTAAATGAATATGAAAAGTAAAGTATCACAGACAACCCAACCGTATAAGTTGTATAGAAAAACGTGAAAAATGTGGTCACAGGATGTGACATCACGTGACTTTAAATTTTGATTAATTAATTATAATGTAATAATTATAGATGATATGTTCTCTTTTATTATTGTAGATAACTATATTCTTCATTGGTCCACTCCCAATGTTTTCAAAATCATCCCAACCAAATTTCTTAATATATATTATACAATTCCTATTTATTAAATTTTAACTTTAATTTAGCATTTCTATTATATTTTTATTTAACTATATAAAATTAAATTAATTATTACATTCAAAATTATAAAATATTTATAATTTATAAAATTTTAAAATAATTTGACTAAGCCCGCTAAGCTCGCCCGATTAAAACCGGACCGAACCCGAAACCGGACCGAAACTGAGAAAACCCCCAACTGAAAAAACCTGAAACCGAGAAAACCTGCAATCGAAAAAACCCGAGACCGAAAAAACCCGCAATCGAGAAAACCCGAGACCGAAAAAACTCGCAACCGAAAAAACCTGTAACCGAAAAAGCCCGTAACCTAAAAAATCCAGACTGAAACCCGCCCGAACCCGCCTGTTTGCCACCTCTACGTATGCGTCTCCAGAGCGATGCCAGAAACTACTTGCATCTATTGAAAGTGACAAATAAACCAACCGGAAAACCACGCAAATCAACTGGCAAATCAAGCTCAACTTAATATAGATTGTGTTAAGAAGTTAAAGTAGTCGTTTATGAAGAGACATGAACATGGAGTGGCTCGAATTTGCACAGAATTGAAAATGAGATCAATCCTATAGATATTAAGTAGAAAAAAAGACCAGTAAATATATTTTTATATCTAATTAGTTAATGGGATAAAGTATTTTTCTTTAGTGAAAATTTAATTTTTTTTTAAAACATATGTATAATGATAAATTTTTCTCTTAAACTATGGAGACTCGATTATTTTGGCTCTACTCTTTTATTTGAGATTATTGGGCCCTAAATTTACTATTTGTGATCGATTAATTTGAATTTAATGAAAACTGATTATTTATGCGCACGCGATTAACCATTTTATTTTGTTCAAAATCAATAATTGAAATTTTATGTTGACATGGCATGCCAGATCACGTGTACAATTTTAGCATGTCACAATGATATAACTTAAAAATACAAAGTCATTTTGATGATGTAACATTTTTTAAACAATAAAAATGTTTCAGTTGCAACAAAAAAAAAAACCAATTTTTAGCTCCATTCTAAACATAAGCTTGTTATTTCTGTTATAAAATAAAAAGAAAACAAATCCCTAAATCCCAAATCTTAATTGTGGACTAAGAGAGAAAAAATGATTTAAAGAAATTAGCAAGATCAAAGAAAGCTTCTCGGCAAATTGTTAGGCTTCTACCATTTTTTAACTCATCAAAAACGGTTTGACCTGATTGGAACTTTTATAAAGCATGCTTTTTAAATAGAACTGTTCTAAAAATGCTGTTAAAAAAAAGTTAAATTAGCAGTTAACAAACCTAATACAAAAATATTGTAAAATGTTCCAAGCTATCTAATAGAATTTTGAGTTTGTATATGATGCACTGACAGTGTATAATTTCTATATACTGTCAATACATCAGAAGTTGACACCTCATCAATAGGCACTTATGAGCAAATTAAAAAAATTTATTTATATTTGCATATAAGAACCTATTAATGAGGTGTCAACTTCTGGTGCATTGACGGTGTATAGAAACTATACATTGTCAATGCATCATATATAAATCCTAAAATTTTTATATATGTAGAATAAATAAAAACATAAAATAATAAACATTATAAAATTAAATCATAAGCTTTTAAGTGAAACAATTAAATTAAAAAATATTTTTGGTAATTAAAAACATAAATAATAAGTTTTTACATCCTTAAAGGTTTCGTAACTACTAGTGTAGATTACCGTTTGAGGCTTAACAACTACTACCAAAAATAATAGCATTACCAACGAAAATTTTCACCCGTAATGCCTTATATTTGTCTTTAAAGTCATTAGTTATGGAATTACAGATTGAAAATTTGTTGGTAAAACTGTCAAAATTCCCTTTGTCGATGAATTTGTTTCGTTGATAATACATATTTTTGTCGGTAAATTTTTATAGAAAAAAGTAATTTTGTTGATAATTATCAATGAAAATATACATCAGTAATCCATCGGTAATTTTCTAAAAAATTTATTATTTTTTATATTATTAAATTAGTATATTAGATAATAGTGTTAAATGTAAACTCAAAATTATTAAATTAAAACTAAATTAATAATTTAAAATTATTATTAATTAATATGATTTAACTTAATACCGAAAACATCCTACAAAGTTTACACAAGAAAATAAAGTAAGATATCTAGTGATAGATAACAAGTAATGAAAGCAGTCCTTGAAGAAGAGCGAAAACTAGCCCTTATGAATAAATGACCAGAAAAAATCTTGCAACTGCATCCTTTAGACTCCATGCTTCATGGACTATCAGCTCAAGCCCCAGGCTTAATTTCCTCTAGATCGTAAACTGCATGAGGTTAAACAAGAAGAGTCTGATCACTCTAAAGTATCAATCAGATTGATTAACTGATGCTACAGGATAGTAATGAGTTGCGAACACCCAAATTGTCCATATTGAATTTATAAATAAATGTATAAATTGAATAAATTAAGTGTTGAGTTGCATTTCTGGAATCTTTATTATTGCAAAGTAGTGAAATTGAGACATCAAGTTGGTGTATTCGATTAGTATAATAGGTATATGATTAAGATTTATATATATATATATATATATGTAAATTAAATAAAGAAAACATATATAATTGTACATTAATTAAATAAGGAAAATACATAGACATTTACATATAATTAAATAAGAATATAATTTTTATATATATATATATATATATATATATACACGCGCACACACATACATACACACACTTGATAAGCCTAAGGTGTATGTATATATAAGTGTGATAATTTTTATATATATATATATACACGCGCACACACATACATACACACACTTGATAAGCCTAAGGTGTATGTATATATAAGTGTGAATAGATAAATAAGGAAAATTATGTGTAGTATGAAAATATAAAGAAAAAATATATTAATTTAATAAGGGATATAATTACATTAAGAGAAAATATGATAAACATGTGTACACACACACATATATATATATATATATATATATAGATACATATATATATAATGTATAGATTAATAGATATAGGAATATAATATATATATATATATATATATATGTATACACATATATTTAATATAAAGAAAATAAATTAAATATATATTATTAATAAAAAAATAAGAAGTGTTGGTGAAGGGTGAAGTGCAAGAGAGAAAGAGGGAAATTCAAGGTTGAACTGAAATGGAAAGAAAGAGTGGAGTGGTAGGTTTTTCTCGGTTGTAGTTGGTAAGGAAAATGAGAGTGACGAGAAAGAGTGAAGAACCAAGAAGAAAAGAGAAAACTTTCCATGTTGATACCAGGCGATCATTGATCTGCGCACTCGTTAATGGAGGTGCTCATTCGGCTAAAACATGGGATTTGTGTTGGTCCAGAACTGCCATGGAGGGCTGAAGGCGAAGACGCAGATCGGTTTGGGAAAAGGAGCTGAGAAACCAAGAGATTAAGGCAGGTGAGAGGCAAAAGAAGGGTGACCGAGAGAGGAAGAAGAGGCAGTAGCCTTTGCTACATGAAGAAGTTGAAAATGAAGAAGAAAAGAATTGTAACTGGGGAGGCATGCTGAAGGACTGATGGCTGGTCCCTTGGTGTCAGTGAAGGTTGGATGAAATGCAACTGCTAAGAGTTGATGAAGGTGATTAAATAGATCTCTCGGCAAGGCTGTTGAGATAAGGGTTTTTAATTGCTGCGTAAGGCCATTTCAACGTTGCTTAGGCCACTGTAGGACGATGTTTGAAGGCTAGAACCAGCCTTGAATCTTGACATTGTAGGGGCTTGAAGCAATGTTGGTTTTAAGTGGACTAATTTTGGTTGTTGTGGGCTAGAAATGGCGTGAATAGGAGACAATAGGGGCTGTTTCTGGAGCTTGAGACAAATAGCACTTCAAGGCCTATAAAAAGGATTTAGTTAGGTGCAAAAGCAGTGGATTTTAATTGGTTAAAAAAATTTGATTAACTGGAATTGGTGAAGGAACAGGGCTCGGCAAGCAGCTGTTGGGGCAGCCCTTAAAAACCTTACCTTGAAGGCTTTAAACAGTGAGTTATCAGATTGGCATTGGAGCTGATTTTCTTTTTAGTCACAAAGCAAGTTATTTTGAAGGAAGAAATTAGCCTTGAGCAGCAATGATTAGAGGATGAAGAAACAGTAAGAATAGGGTTGAGTGTAAGCTAGTTTTGAAGGTGCCTTGCTTGGCTTGTGAGGGATATTGTGAATTGAAAATGGACTAGTCTTGGCTATACGAGGCTATTAAGGATGGTGTCACGACTTGAAGGTCATGACGTGCACTTAACGCTTACACTTATTTCACTTTACCAAATTTACGAGCTAAATTTTTCCTTTTTTATTATGGTTTGTATTTGATGTTAGTGCACTAATATTTTCTTATTACTCCAACCTTAATAACTTGAATTTTAATCTATGGGTGAGTTTATTTAACTCTCAAGAGAAGTGATCATCATTTTTGACTCACAATATTTTTCGTTTAGAAAAATAAATTGAAAATATCCCCCTTAAAATAAGAAATTTCCCCATAATTTAAAATCTTGGAACCTGATTAGTTTAGAAATGTGAATAGATGTTATTGGATGTGAGATGATATGATAATGATTATTGTAGTTGGGATATAGTAAATACTTATCTCTTGCAGGAGATTATCTGGGGAAATCTCTCAATATCAAGGAGGATATTTTCGATTTGTTTTTAGGTAGGTTGTGTGATGGAGTAAAAATAATTATTTCATGTTTGAGAAAGTTTTATAATTGATCTTTGTAATAAAGAATAAGTTGGATTAAAATTAGAAAGGATAAGTGGTAATCGTTTAGTGACTACACGGACACTGAATACAAACCTTTAAGTGAAAAGAAAAATTTAGTTCGTAAATTTGTTAAGTGTAATAAGCATAAGTGTTAAGTGTATTTCACGGCCTTCAGGTTGTGACATGAGTCACTAGAAATTCTTATGACATTAGGAATGATGTTCATCTTAATAAAGTTTGTAACACCAAATCCAAGTTACAAATTTTGTAGGTAAGTTAATATCATGTACTTCTATTTATCTATCTAACAATCCTTGGGATATATTTATAAAAAATCAAGATATTACTTCTTGTAATGCAAAAGAGATAATAACTTCAAAAATTACACTAGAAGAACAATAAACCAACACTCAACACTTGTAACTAGATTTCTAGCCTATGTTTAGGGAGTAGTAATTTGTTGCTACATTACCATTTTGCTCAGATTTTACTTTATAAATTTTTAAAGGGAGCATAAATATTGATAATCACTAAAAATCCTGAGAGCAAAATATTAGTAAACTGAACTAATTCCAAATTATAATGAAATTATCATACATGAAGTGGTTCATCTTCATCCTCCCACAATGCCCTGATATTCTTATCATCAACATCTTTTATCATCCCATTTTTTTTTAGGTTGCTCCTTTGAAAGGAGAGTGGAATCTCATCCTTTGCAACAATAGCAGATGATGTCGTGAGAAAGAAAAACACAAGCAGTAGATAAAAACTAAAAAAAGACATGATGTGGTATGTTCTTCAATTAAGATCATAAATTAGTAGGTAACCTTTACTTCATCATTGTCTCTAACCTTGTGTTAGTAGTACTGATAGCATTGAAGGGGGAGAGGGGTTTACCCTCAACCCATGCTACGAATAATGCTAACATAATCATATTATATAAGGCATACTATGCAATAAAAATTACAACATAAAAATATTAAAGGATCCATATGATCAATCTTGATAACCAAATATAATTGATTTGTCATTATAATTAGCAAACATGGAGTTAAAATTTTTATATCTTAATTCTTAAATCTTGTAATCTAAGAATTTTGCTCCAAGTTGATTCTACAAATGTTCTTGGTTGTAGCCAAACCAAATTCATTCAAGTGCATGGCCTTTAATGGTGATCCATACGAGCAACGCATGAACCTTCGATAAGGTTGAATCGGGTTTTGGATGTAACTATGCTAGTAGCTTGAGTTTCTTGAAGCTCACCACAGGGAATATCAAGAACAATCTTGATCTTCCACCGAAGGTTAGGGTTTCTTATAGTGTAAAAAAAATCTTGCAAGGATATTTGTATGTAATCACTTTAATACTACCAATGCTTGCAAGGTATCAAAAATACCAAAGGACATTCTTCTTATTCTGTTGTAAGCAAATCACATGGATTTACAGTGAGTAGTTGCTACAAGTTTTAGGAAAATTTTCTCCTAAGAGCCACACACTACAAGGTATTCTTCACACTTATGTAGTAAATTCTCATGGTTTCTATTCTCTTTGTGCCACCAACTCTCAAGGAGGCTACTAATGTCACCACCTGGAAGCCGTAACGTACACTTGCGAACTTACATTTTTACTATCTTACAGAATTACGATCCAATTTTTTTTCATTTCACTTTAAGGCTTGTATTTGGTATCAGTGTAACCACTAAACGATACTCACTAATCTTTCATTATGCTCCAACATTAATAAATTAAACTTTAATCCATGACTGAATTTATTTAACTCTGTAAGGCAAATAATTATTTTTAACCTATAATATTTTACTATCTAAAAAAATAAATTGAAAATATCTCTCCTTAATTTTTAGATTTTTCCTAGATGAACTACTTGCAAATTAAACTCATTTATCACAGCACAACACAACAATCTTTCTCACGATCCACATCATTCTTATCAAATAGACATCATATGAGCAGTCCTAAGATCTGCAACTACTTTTCAATTTCATATTGCATCTAATAAATCCAACAAAGATATATAATTACATAACAGAAGATGCCAAAATAAGACAATAATATTTCATTTGGTTAGTCTACATCCCATCCTATGGTACTGAATCAAAAACAGCCTGAAATAACAATAAAATACAAAAGGAATGTTCTTATACCAAAAGTTACAAAAAGAGTCATCTTGAGAGTTGGCACAATATTTCAGGTTCAATGGATTTCGGATAGATTCGAAATACTTCTCCAACTCAGTATTCAATCTGTAGATGGATTAAATAAAGTTTAATGAGTGAGGGCTCAGTAAGATACTCATATAAGTACAGAAGTAGAATTATACTATCTTAAATGCAAATGCATGAGTTTTGCATAAATTAGATTTCAATCTTCATTTCGTACACATCATATCATATCATATCATATCACATTGTATACTCTTTTAAACTTTTACAGATCATGTCCAAGAAGACTCTAGGTGTGCAAGGGTTTTGGGTACGGATAGAAGGGTAGTTTGAGATTCCTCATTTTCTTCGACCCGAGCACTCAATCAACAACACGTTCAATCTATACTATCGATTCACTTAACCCAATTTCAATCACATATAGCTTAATATCAATCCACGTTACCGATCATGTACTTTGTCAATCAAATACAATATAACACCAATCCACATTATTGATCACTTAGCCTGATATCAATCAAATATAGCACACATCTAATGATTTCAAAGCTCTTATGCAAGCTTAATCATGCAACTTATAGTATCAAATTTTGTGCAAGAATGTATGATTTCAAATCATATCATGCATAGACAAAATCATGTCTAATAACATGCATTGTCTATGATTTCAAATCATATCATGCATAGACAAAATCATGTCTAATAACATGCATTGTCTAAAAATCATATCATAGGTGCAGTTTTAAAGTATGTACAATCTCAAATACGTCACATATGCAATAAAATCTGTTCAAAGTTCAAATTTCTAATTGCAATCCAAATGCATATGCTCTTTCGAAAATCAAAGTTTGATAGTTCAAATCTCAAAGTTCAAAGTTTCTAAAACGATGCTCTGAAACATTATCTAGAGTTTCAAACCAAATATTCTAATAGTCTAAAACAATGTTCAAGGCGAGTATTAAACATATGCACTTCTCAACCCAAAGTTTCAAAAATCCAATTTTTGAAATTCTAATTCAATGCTTTGAACAATGCTTAAAGTTCTAAAACAAAGCTTTCAAAGTTTTAAAACAACACTCGGGCTATTCTCACGAGTCTTGAGAAAATGATTTAACATAGCTCAAAGCACAAATGTTTTAAACGAGATATGGCCTAAACAATTCAAATAAGGACTTATAAATCCTATTGTAGCTATCAGTGGGCCAAATGTCCCAAACAGGCATTATTTATGGTCGTAAACCCCGATTATTGTCAGAAAAGCCTAAAATACCTGATGATCGTTGATTTAATTGGTCGAGTTTTGAAATGGTGCTTTATTGACATTGTCAAGATATGGCATAATCTCAAAACTAAAGTTCTATAAGTTCTAAAAGTTCTGAAAATTCTGATATTCAAATAGTTCAAATACATTGAAATTCATTAATTCTAATATCATGAAGCTATGTCATGTTTTTCATTCGAAATCATACTTTGTGCACATGCGAGTATGCCATATGCCATTTCAAAAATTCTAATAGTTCAAATAACTTAATGTTCTAATGTAATGCAGTTTAAAAGCCAATGCCTTGAGTCATGAATTCAAAAAATAAAATGATATGAAATCAATATTATGTCTAATACATCACTCTCATGACCATCCCAAGTCTCTATCTAGTCCATTTGTTCAATTCCAATTAGTTACGCACACTACATGTCACGACCCCAAAAGGCATGACATGCACTTAACACTTACATTTATTCTACTTAACAAATTTACAAATTAAGTTTTTCCTTTTCGATTATGATTTGTATTCAGTGTCAGTGTAGTTATTAAGCGATACATACTAGTCCTTTCATTATAATCCGACCTTAATAACTTAAACTTTACTTTATGGTTGAATTTATCTAACTCTTTAAGGCATGTAATAATCATTTTTAAGTCACAATATTTTCTACTTAGAAAATAGATTGAAAATATCCTCCCTTAAAATAAGAGATTTTCCAAATCAAACCACCTGCAAAATAACATCGTTTCATATATCCCAATCACAACCTTCATTTTTACAATTCACATTAAACACATCATATCAACAATCTTGATATCCAAAACTATTTATTACAGATACATCATGTTAGACAACTTTACTGTCTACCACAAAACATCAATTTCACATCGTAAGACACCTAATCGAGACAATATTAGTTCATTCGTTCAGTTTACATCTCATCTTATAGTACTATAACAAAAGTACGCTGAAATCATCGTTATATATATAAAGAATATTACCATACCAAAATAAACAAAAAGAATCTTATTAAGAGTTAGGATGAAATTTCAGGCCTCGATTATTTTGGGTAAATCTGAAATACTCACCCAACTCAGCGCTTAATCTATAGAAAGATTTAAATATAATTTAGTGAGCGAGAGCTCAATAAGATGCTCATATAAGTGTAGAAGTAGAATTATACTATCCTAAGTGCAATGCATGAGCTTGCAAATATAAGTTTTTGGCACCTATTTATTCTTGGACCTTCCATCATAGTGGTTTAAACATATTCCAATTCTGATACTGTTATATCTCAGTAAGTTATGCATTAATGCATAATGTAAAGTCATGTCATGGTTTAGTATGAAAACATAGGTGATTCAACTGTACAAGCATTTACAATATCAAACCATATCATGTATGGCATACCAACACTTACAAAGCTTAAGTTGTCTCAGAATCATGTTATACTTAATTTAAAAATGTGTTTAGAGCTTGTATAGTTCCCAAGGCATGTCACGTCTACTATAGAATAATGTTTAGGTACAATTCTCAAATAGCATTTGTGTCTATACGAAAGAAACTATATGATGTTCACATGCATTATAAAACCAAGTGAAGTTCTCACGTACTATGAAATTGTGTCACATCTAGACAATACTTAGCATTTGGTAAGAGACTAGGCATAGATTCCCACAATCATCATTATATTAGATATATTTCGTTGGTCAATGTAATATGTCTCCTGTAGGGCTCCATAATATACTAGGTCTCCTGCAGGATTCAATACATATCAATACAATGTATACTCTGTTTGCTAACAAACTAGGTTTCCTACAGGGCTCGATAACAAACTAGGTCTTTTATAGGACTCAAAACATATCAATTCATGGTAAACTCCATTTTTTAACGAACTAGCTCTCCTGCTGGGCACAATAACAAACTAAGTCTCGTCAGGGCTCAATACATATCAATTCAAGGTATACTCTGTTTGTTAAAAGACTAGGTCTCTTTCAGGGCTCATTAACAAACTAGGTTCTTGTAGGGCTAAAAAACATATCAATACAACATATCCTGTCATTTGTTAACGGACTAAGTCTCTCGAATGGCTCAATAACAAACTAGGTTTTCTGCAGGGCTCAATAATAAACTAGGTCTCTTACGAGGCTCAAATATATGCTAGGTCACTCATAGAACCTACCTATGGCTATAAACATCTTCCCCGATTCTCACCGAGTAGATGAAATCGGATCATGATCATGACTAATGTCAAGTAAGCTTCAATAATCATATTTATGTGTATCTGTGTGTGTGTATATATATATATACACACACACACATCCATGTATAGGTACTCTACACTTGATGGGCAAGGTATAGAGGTGGTAAATGGGTAGGTCGAATCGGGTTTGGGTTGAGTTATTAAGGATTGAATCATTTTGGGTTAAGGAAAAATCGGATCATTTCGGGTTTGGATAATTTCTGGTCCGGATAAACTCGGGTTTGGGTCAAGGAAAATCGGTCAATTTCGGGTTAAGATCATTTCAAGTTCGGATAAGGTCGGATTTGGATCAATTTGAATTTGGATTAATTCGTGTTCGAATTAGATCAGGTTTGGGTCGTTGACTTTTTTAGTCAATTCAAGTTGGTCGGATTTGGATTCGAGTCGATTGGACGGGTTTATTGGGTTAAGCCTTGGTCATTTTGATGTGATTTATCTAGTATGAAAATCAATTGAAACCATATTTCTAAGAATTACAAAACTCATGAAAATAAATTTTTCTTCTTACATGACCTATAGTACAATTGGGATTGAAATAATCAAAATATTTAATAATCTGTATGATAGTTTTCTTTATAATATATTTATCAATATTCATAAATTAATTATAGTTTTTCATTATATTTTTATTATCTATAATAATTAATAACTTTATGAATCAAAGTGATGTAATAATTCCTACTAAATATAATAAAACAATACTATATATCTCTTTAATTTATCTTGATTTTTTATAAAATAATTAGAGACACTAAGTGTAAGTGATATAGTTTCTGTACTCTATTATAGATTAGCCATTAAATTATTATACATTAAGTTCAAATGAATATAATATAAAAGTGAATATTTAAGTTTAACTAGATTAAAAAATATATAACACTCTTATTATTGAAAAAAAATTATATTTTTACTATATTAAAATACTATGATAATTAATTTTAACATTTAAATATTTATTGATCATATTAACTTAAGTTTGAATCTTTTCAGGTTTGGGTTAATTTGGATTCGGATTAATTTGGATTCAGGTTAATTTGGGTTCGGATCAATTCGAGTTCGGATCAGGTCAGGTTTGGGTTAATCTAAATTCGGATGAATTTGGGTTTGGTTCAATTCGGATTCAGATCAGGTCGAGTTGGGATCAATGTGAATTTAGATAAATTTTGTTTTGGATTAATTTAGATTTGGATCGAGTTAGATTTGGGTTGTTGACTTTTTTAGTCAAATTAGATCGGTTGGGTTTGGATTCGGGTTAATTAGGCGAATTTCTTGGGTCGGGTCAACTTTTGCTACCTTTAGCAAGGTACATAAGGTGGGGGATTTATTGTCTCTAAAAGCATTTACTTGTCTATTCAAACACAGATATATTAGAAACATGAAGATCTTTTTTTTTTATTTAAACCATTTATGCACATGCAGTATACCACAAGCTCATTTCTTTCCAAAGCAATTCAAATGGTTTAAAGCTCTATCATATACATTTAAACCAAAGCTTACTTTCAATCAATCAAATATCACATTATGCATGTTTAAAGCTAAGTCATAAGTTTCACAAACACATAGATAATATGACCACGAACTATGCCAATATGCCACTCACTATATTATCCTAATCACACCAAATGAGGCATCTAGCATTATGCTAAGTTCTATTATTATTTATATATTTCAAACAATTCATATGCGTAAGTATTGATATCGAAAAATTAGAAGCACTACAATGGGCTACCATGCTCTCATTAGCCAATAATAACACACAGCCTTTAGATATACATATATACTTATACATGAGCATATCATCCATCAAATTCTACATGATATAGTAATTCAATTTTCTAAATCTCATCACCATAACCTATTATCAAATAAACAATTACCTTGTTCTCGATCATCATATCACATATACCCCTAAAATAACACTTACGGTAATTCTCTATTTCCACAAAAATATCTCATCATGCTAATTAAATTACCAACAATCTTACAATATTAAGTTCACCTCATGGCATAGTCATACGTAATTCCTTCATAGATGTCCTTAATTCATGCACACTCATATTTTCGTATCTATTTAACATGTTCTCACTACGTCCATGAAGATCAAGTAAGATTGTCACGCTCTAATTCGTAAAATCAAAATTAATTTTTCTCATTTTCACTCAGTTGGTTGGGCTATACTCAGTGTCATCACTCCGATATTACGCTAAACTTACTTAGCTAAATCATTATCTAACTATTCAAATTGGTCCCAGTACAATCATTTATAGTATGTATTTGCTTTTATTTACATTTCTATCTTAATAACATAATATCAAGTTAAAGTACTTCTTAGCTATACTCGAATAGACTGCCTCAACTATACCAATATCCAATATCAAAGACCATAATTGACACTTAGATTCCATAAGTTTACTGTTTACATCCCTTTACCCACTAAAATACTATACAATAAATGTTTGAATACAATAAAGTAACTGTGCAATTATACCTGCAAGGTATAATATCAAAGCCTCATAAGAATTCGATCAGAATCATTTCTTAACAATGACAGTTACCACTACAAATAGTCTATAAGGTGGGGGGTGAGCTTACGCCCAGTAAGAAATATATATAAAAGAACTGATACTATGCACAACTACATACATGTCTCTAGAACATACTCATGCACTTACAGTTATTATCAAATACAGTGTTTGGGCACTCTATTGGAAAGGATATTGTAATCAGTTAGGGGTGCCAGGCTGAGTACAGAATTATGCTTTAGAGCACCTCACTTGTCCCGATCCCTAAATCCGACTATGGGAAATCTATAAAAGATTTTACAAAGGAGGTCATGCATATGAAACTAATGTCAAAACCTTTTTTAATTCTCAGTGACAATAATGTACAGTAATAATCGTTATCAAACCTTTTATAATTTGAAATCGATCAGATCAATAGTATAAACTTCTATATATTTAGCAAGCTTTCAGTAGCAAGTTTAGTATATCATTTCAGTTAATAGTTTAGTAAAATGTTCACTAAATCATTCAATAAACCGATTAGAAAATGATTTAATAAACAATTCAGCGGTAAATTCAATAAACAGTTCAAGGATTCAATAACACACACATATATATATATATTTATATATATACTAGGCACTTGAATATTAATATTAGTACTATTACTATTGTTAGCTTTAAATTGACATATATATTTTGAAATGACAAAAACTTAAGTAAGCTTTAATGTTTTAATTAATATTGTAAATTTGCCTTATCACACATGATTTTCTCAATACATTTCAAGTGTTCATATCAAACATTAAGACCATGATTTAATGATGCATACTCTTATTGGTCTTAACACTTTATAAATGTTTTGAATATTTTAGAAAATCACTTGATGATTTCTTGGACCATATTTTCATTTGAGAAAGTCAAGAAAAACTCCCTTAAAGCTTATAAATGTTTTGGGCTGAATTAGGATCAAAGGTCATATCATTTCTAACCCAAAAGTGCAGGAAAAATGCCCTTTGGAAGAAAAGGATCGATCCTCACTGTAGCAGGATCGATCCCTTTTTGGTAGAAAGTCTTCCCAAGGTCCCTGAAGCCTAGAATCAAGATTCTGGACAAAAGGGATCGATCCCCTATGGAAAGGGATCGATCCCTTTGCTCGAAAATAGCCTATAACAGCTAGTTTTTGTGAGATAACGGTAATATCCGAGATTTGGCTCCACCCAACGGCTAGAATACATCTAAGGGACTATAAATAGAGGCTTAGAAGCTAAAGAAAGCAAGAGGAACTACTCAATCAACTCCAATACTCATTTTCCTCAAATCCTCCAGCCTCAACAACAAATCAAGAGCTCCAAAGTCTTCATCATCTATCATTCACTTATCTCTTGTATTGCTTAGCACAAAATCTTGTATAGGTTTTCATTGTGCTTAATTTCTGTAATCACTTGCCTACTTAGAGGCCTTCTTTGATTGCACCATTTGTAAACATATTCATTCCTTGTAAAAAGGGGAGGTTTCTCTTTAGCCTTAGAAAAAGAGGGAGGTTTCTCTTGAGCCTAGAAAAAGAGGGAGAAGAGGTTTCTCTTGAGCCTAGAAAAAGAGGGAGGTTTCTCTTGAGCCTTGAAAAGAGGGATTGTAAAGACAAATTCAAAGATAGTGAATTTGGGGAAAATCCTTAGGAGCGTCTCAAGGTAGAAGACGTAGGCAAGGTAGCTGAACCTCTATAAATCGATTGTGTAAATCTCTCTCTCCCTACTCTTTATTTACTTGCAATTGTATTGTGCTTATTGTATTGAATTTGAATTGCATGCTTGCCTAGCTTAGAGAACTTAGAAAATATCAAATAGGCTAGAGAATTTAGAAGAATCGTAAAACAGGCTTAAGGTTAGCTAAAAACCGATTCACCCCCCTCTCGGTATTGCCTATAAGAGCCAACAATTGGTATCAGAGCTTGGGCTCGAGATTGATTTAGACTAACCTCTATCGAGCAAAACGATCATAAATGGCTCACTTGAATATAGGCACACCCCTAGGAGAAGAGGGACAATCATTAGTTAGACCTCCACTCTTCAATGGTGAAAATTATTCATATTGAAAAACTAGAATGATGTTATTTGTACAATCAAATGATTATGAAGTGTGGAGAATTATAGTGAATGATCCTAGAATTCCCATGAAGAAAGTAGATGGAAAAGATGTCCCTAAGGATGAGGATGAGTGGGACACAAACGACATGAGATTGGCACAAATGAATGCCAAGGCTATGCACACCCTCTTTTGTGCTTTAGGTCCCAATGAGTATAATAGAGTATCATTATGTGAGAATGCCAAGCAAATATGGGACAAATTAGCCATTACACATGAAGGGACCAATCAAGTGAAAGAGACCAAAGTAGGAATGCTCACACATGATTATGAGCTATTTAGGATGAAAGAAAAAGAGTCCATTAGCGAAATGTTCACTAGGTTTAATGATATAATTAATGGACTTAAGGCATTAGGCAAGAACTATTCCAATGTAGAAATGGTCAAGAAAATCTTGAATAGCTTGCCAAAATCTTGGGAGGCAAAGGTGACTGCTATAGAAGAATCTAAGGACCCTAACACCTTGTCTCTAGATGAACTTATGGGCTCCCTACTTACTTATGAAATGAAAATGAAAGGAAATGAAGTGCCTTCAAAGAAAGTAGGGGTAGCACTTAAGTCTTCCACTCATGAGGTCCTTGAAGAAGATAGTGATAAGAGTGGAAATGAGGAAGAAAAGGAAATGGCAATGTTTGCCAAAAGATTTAATAGATTTATGAGGATGAAAGAAAAAAAAATAATAGGAGACATCAAAGAGGGGAGTCAAGTAGAAGAGAAAAGGACCCCTTAGTATGTTATGAGTGTAATGAACAGGGTCATACTAAGTTAGATTGCCCCTTACTTAGGAGAGAAAAGGATAGAAAGCCTAAGAAGAAAGCATTTGTGGCTGCATGGAGCGATAGTGATAGCTCTGATGAGGAAAACGTTGATGAAGAGGTAGCTTACTCATGCTTAATGGCTATTAGTGATGATGAGGCTAGTTGTAGTTCTAGTGAAGATAATGATTATACATTTGATGAACTACAAAATGCTTTTAATGAATTAGCTAATGATTTTCAATGCATGAACTCCAAATATAAGAAAATCATTGCTAAATTAAAAATAGAAAATGAAATGCTACTAAATGCCAAACTTGAATTTGAGAAGAAGTTAGAAGAAGCAAATCTAGAAATAAATGAGTTGAATAAAAAGAACTTAAATTTGCATAACTCATTTTCTAGGTTTTATATGGGTCAACAAAAGCTAGATCACATGTTAGAGACCCAAAGAGCTTTCTTTGACAAAGATGTCTTAGGACATAATGCAATACAAAAAGAGACTCATCTAAAGAACTTCCTAGTGAGCAAAAATTATATGCATGATACATCTCTCACATGCTCACTATGCAATAGAATAGGACACTCTTCACAAGCATGCACATATAGAAAAACTACATTTAGAGGAAGAGTTGTTAAGAAAAAATGGGTGCCAAAGCATGCAATAAATAATGATGATTTGTGCTTGAAATGGATCCCAAAAGGATCAACAATTATTTGCACTAACTCTTATGGACCCAAGAAAATTTGGGTACCAAAGCATGCTTGAATTTGTTTGTTATAGGAGTGTTGGAGCATGGGAATATAATGGAACAATGGAGTTTAAATGCTCAACACATCCTCATGGAGTTTGCTTGTGCCAATAAGAAAAAGGAAAAACTTGAGGATCCATCTTTGACAAATCACAACAATTCTTCAAAGGATGGCTCAAGGTGGATCCAACACATCAAGGCAAAGCATTCTCTAGCAAATGAGTTTTGTAAGTTTAATTCTTTACTCCTTAAAACTTTATTTGATTATTTGTGCTTTGATGAGAAATGTGGTTGATAATCTTTGTGAGTTTAATGATTGATCAAAAGGCATGAAAAATGATTTTTGAGTGGTTGATGGATAGTTCTTGATGCATTGGATGATTGGATGAAAAGCATGATTTGTGAATTTGAAATGATTATTGAATTTCTATAGTTTGAGCAAGTTTGATATGTTTAGATAATATATTTAGTTGCTCAAAAGTTGTCAAATATGTCATATATGCAAAATGCCATGTCATGAGCAATAATAAAGAACTTGTATGTTGACAATCATGGCATGTTGCTCACAAGATGTATGTTTTAATGATATATATGCTTAAAATCTATGTGAACAAGTTTGTTTTGACATATTTATGTAATTCAATGCATTGGTTTGGTCAAAATATGCTTAAATCTCAAAATGACCTCCTTTGAGGCCAAAAATGCATTTTATTTGAAAATTCTTCCAAAATTGCAAAATCTTTTATAAAATGGTTTTTGATTCATGTTTTTCATTCATACAAGTCCAAAATCATGTTTTACAAATGTTTAAACCTTTAATTGGACTTAAATTACTCAAAAATGAAGTTTTGGTACCTCACAAGTCCAATTTTCTGTCAAAAGAACTGCAGAATCTGCAGGACATATGAGGGATCGATCCCCACTGTAGCAGGATCGATTCCCCCAGGCCAGAAAAGGCTCTCCTGCATGTGTTCAACAGAAATTGAGAAGAACTTTTTATTGTTTTGATACTTTTTCTCTTCTCAACTTAAAATTCATTGTTTTTAACTTTTTTTGATGAACTTTAAAATATGAAAAATCATTTTTCATTTATATCATGCCTTAACTTCATCAATTAATATCATTTCCAACAAATGGTATCACTTTCAACAATCAATATCATTTTTTCTGAGCTCACAAGTACAAAATCAGTTTTCTTATTAAAGATGGTCCTGAATTACATAAATCTTGAAATAATCTTGAAATATATTTTCAATGAATGCTTAAACATAATTTTTAAGATTTATTTCAATGATTTATGGATATATTTGAGAATTTGATGAACTTGTGCAGGATGAATATTTTTCATTCTTTTTGTTGTTCACCTTAGTCAAGCATGCTTATAGGATTATGTGTATTAGCTTGATTCAACTACTCCACTCTAGGTTACATGATAATTATACATCTAGTGGAAGAATAATTAAAACTTGACCTTAAGGATTGACTTCAAATGTAAATTCAACAATTGGTAATGGTCATTGGCCTATAATTTGTGATGGTAAATGGATCCTAAATGTTGAATTGCATGAAAATTTATCATCCATGAAATTTATTCTTTATGGCCAAACTATTAAAGAACTTGGGCTTTAATGACAACACCAACATTCAAAGACAAATGCAAACTTAAACAAATGTACCTTGATTGGTATCCATGCATTTATTCTTGATGTTGAACTTGCTTAAGTTGAATCAATGATCATATCTATGAGATGAAAAGACTAGTTTTTCATGAAATTGTACTTGACTTCACTCATAGATAGGAAATCTTAATCATAAAATACATTTTAGCTTGATAATGTTGATTCCCTTAGGTAAAGCCATTTTAGTTAAAATAGATATTCCCTCTAGAATGTTAAATGATGATAACAACTAGGGATATGGCTATTAATTGATTAAAATGGTAATTTTGAATCTTTCTTTGCTCATAATTGGTTAAGATCTTGAATGGAAAATTGAGCATAAGATTCGTTAGTTTCATGGAAGAAAATGTGTTTGCTTGAATACCTTGACTTTTTGTATCTTCCATGTGGTATAATGTTGTGAATATGAATATGGATTAATACTCTATGATAGTGTGCTAATGATTAATTGATCCATATGCATATTTGATGATGTGTGATTGTGTTCTTGCATATTTAGAATGATTATTTTCTTGACATGAACATACTACACATAGATATTGGATTCATGCAAAATGCCTAAGTCAACCATTAGTAACAATTGGTATTTAGATTGAAATAACAATTAGTATCATTGGCAACCATATTTTCAATAATTGGTAAGTCAAAACTAAATTACCAATTGGTATGAGCTTTAAATTGACAATTCTTCTTGTGCTCTTTAGTTTGAAATGACAAATAGAGAAGAATCCATTTAGGATATTTTTGCATGAAACTCTTGTGTGCTAGAATTTGTAATTAATTGCTATATGTCTTAATTCTATGCACACTCTTGTTTGAAAATGATTTATGAGCTCATGCATATGACATGTCATCTAAGTCTAGCTCATAATCATAATGTATTATCATGCACCTTAGTTGGACCTTAGAGAACAATTGATATACTTAGGTGCTTGCTTAACTTCTTACCAATTGGAACCTTCTTGCAAAATTACTTATCAACAATTGGTATCAAAATTATTGGTATAGGATCATAAGTCATATTCATTGCATGAATATTTCATACTCTTTATGAACAATTGACTTATTTATTTGTGCTATGAGTCCCATGTACTAACATGTTTCTTGTTGGATGGAGCATATTTTTTTTTATCTCTTCTCACATAGCCATGATTTTAGAGGGGACATATTTTTTATTATTTTTCCTTCTTTTTGCTATGACAAAAAGGGGGAGAGATAGATATTAAAAGGGAGAGATATTAAGGGGGAGAGATAATGGGGGAGAAATAGCTTTAAAATTCATTTTCAAAACCCATGCTTATATTAAGAGGGAGCTTTATAAAATCCTGCTTTATTTGAGGGGGAGTATTTTATCAAAAAATTTTCAAAGCAAATTTACATTAAGTTTTGTCATATCAAAAAGGGGGAGATTGTTAGCTTTAAATTGACATATATATTTTACAATGACAAAAACTTAAGTAAGCTTTAATGTTTTAATTAATATTGTAAATTTGCCTTATCACACATGATTTTCTCAATAAATTTCAAGTGTTCATATCAAACATTAAGATCATGATTTAATGATGCATACTCTTATTGGTCTTAACACTTTATAAATGTTTTGAATATTTTAGAAAATCACTTGATGATTTCTTGGACAATATTTTCATTTGAGAAAGTCAAGAAAAACTCCCTTAAAGCTTATAAATGTTTTGGGTTGAATTAGGATCAAAGGTCATATCATTTCTAACCCAAAAGTGCAGGAAAAATGCCCTCTGGAAGAAAAGGATCGATCCCCACTGTAGCAGGATCGATCCCTTTTTGGCAGAAAGTCTTCCCAAGGTCCCTGAAGCCCAGAATCAAGATTCTGGACAAAAGGGATCGATCCCTTATGGAAAGGGATCGATCCCTTTGCTCGAAAATAGCCTATAACGGCTAGTTTTTGTGAGATAACGGTAATATCCGAGATTTGGCTCCACCCAACGGCTAGAATACATCTAAGGGACTATAAATAGAGGCTTAGAAGCTAAAGAAAGCAAGAGGAACTACTCAATCAACTCCAATACTCATTTTCCTCAAATCCTCCAGCCTCAACAACAAATCAAGAGCTCCAAAGTCTTCATCATCTATCATTCACTTATCTCTTGTATTGCTTAGCACAAAATCTTGTATAGGTTTTCATTGTGCTTAATTTCTGTAATCATTTGCCTACTTAGAGGCCTTCTTTGATTGCATCATTTGTAAACACATTCATTCCTTGTAAAAAGGGGAGGTTTCTCTTTAGCCTTAGAAAAAGAGGGAGGTTTCTCTTGAGCCTAGAAAAAGAGGGAGAAGAGGTTTCTCTTGAGCCTAGAAAAAGAGAGAGGTTTCTCTTGAGCCTTGAAAAGAGGGATTGTAAAGACAAATTCAAAGATAGTGAATTTGGGGAAAATCCTTGGGAGCGTCTCAAGGTAGAGGACGTAGGCAAGGTAGCCGAACCTCTATAAATCGATTGTGTAAATCTCTCTCTCTTTACTCTTTATTTACTTGCAATTGTATTGTGCTTATTGTATTGAATTTGAATTGCATGTTTGCCTAGCTTAGAGAACTTAGAAAATATCAAATAGGCTAGAGAATTTAGAAGAATCGTAAAACGGGCTTAAGGTTAGCTAAAAACCGATTCACCCCCCCTCTCGGTATTGCCTATAAGAGCCAACAACTATATATATTGTATTTGGTGTAATGAAATTACATCTCTCACTAAATTATTATACATTTTATTATGTCCTTATTTATCTAGTTATCTATATATATATTTATATATATAGACACATTTTAAGTTTGGCAAGGTATATACGTATACTTGTTCTCTTATTTAATTTATGTATGAGTGACTATATATTTTCCTTATTCAATTTGCAAATATATATTTATATATATTATATATCTACCCAACTAATTTATATATCCCATACTTATCACCAATTGCATTGACTCCATTTTTTATTTCACTAGTTAAATGATGAAATTTCAATTACATTTCAATGTTTAATTTACTTTGTTTGTACAATTATTTATAACTCTGGTATAGTAAATTTACAGTCTTCACATCCTTTCCACCTTAGGAAATTTAGTCTTTCAAATTTTTCATGTCCGATTGGAAGAGGCGAGGGTACTTTTCCTTCATTAAGCTTTCAAGTTCCCAGGTGCCTTCTTCATGTTAGTGACACTGCCAGAGAACCTTTACTAGGGAAATGGACTTCGATCTTAAAACTTTCTCCTTCTTATCAATAATTCGATTCGGTTTCTCTACATGGCTCAAGTCCTCTCTGAGCACAAGTGGTTCATATTTTATCATATGAGAGGGATCTGTATGATATTTTCTCAACATGGAGATATGAAAGACATTATGCACATTCGATAGCTGTGGTGGTAGTGCTAGCCGACATGCAACGTCTCCAACCCTTTTAAGCATTTCAAATGGGTCAATGGATTGTGGACTCGAACTTGATATTCTTGCGTGTGAGGCATGCTAGAGGGGTAACAATCTTTAAAAATCCCTCAACGAACCTTTTGTAATACCCCACTAAACTAAGGAAGCTTTGAATTTCTGTGATAATCTTTGGCCTTTCCTAATTTACCAGATCTCAACCTTAGATGGATTTACAGATACTCCATCATTTGTCACAATATGTCCCAAGAAAGCAACTTGCTCTAACAAGAAATCACACTTATTAAATTTAGTATAGAGCTGTCAATCTTTAAGGGTTCGTAGAAAGTGTACAAATGACGCTTATGTTCTTCAAGAAAGCGAGAGTACACTAAGATATCATCGATAATTACAATCACGAACTTATCCACATATGACTTGAACACTTCATTCATCAAGTTCATGAAAGCCCCAAATGCACTTGTCAAGCTAAATGACATCACTAGGAATTCATAGTGGCCATACCGAGTCCTGAATACTGTTTTGGGTACAACCCCATCCTTAATCTTGAACTGATGATACCCAGTGTAAAGTCCTAATTTCCTTAAAATACCAGTTAACTTTTTCCTTTTCTTTATAATGGTTAGGCTATTTGTCAGTCTTTCTCTCATTTCATGTAAAATAGTATAATAATCTTATTACTTCAAATTTAAACTTAAAATTTTTTGTAATAAAATTTTCATATTTATTAGTACAAATATTCTTATATTTTCAACATCTCACATATCCAAATTCCCAGGTTCTAGTCACTAACACAATACTAATCCTATTAATTTACATCCCCAAAGTCATTTACAAATATTAAGTACTGTACAAAAAGTCTGAAATATATAATAAAATACAATATACCTTTAGTGGACTGTACGCGCCCCTGAAGGAATATTATATCTTCCAAGATTTGTGTTCCTCTACAATGAGTGGATTTCACTCAAATAGTTTGGGTAGAAAAATAAGAGAGTGAGTTTATGCTCAGCAAGGAAACCTATACAAAAGGCTGAACTATGCTATTATATGCAATGAAAATTGTTTAACCAAATTCTTTAAAAACTAGTGATGAAATATCTATCAATAAACACATCTATAATGCGATCGTAAGTGGAAACAATTCTTTTAAAAATCATCAATGATCATTATTTAAAACATATTAACCATAAAATAGTAAAGTGTTACTGTACAATAAAATCATTCATTTTAAAATCCACATTTACTGTCATTCACTGTAAACATTTCTTTCTTTTCAAATTCAGTCAAATCGATAATTAAATCAGTAGAGACATTTCACTTCCAATATAATCGAGCACAGAACAGTATACCCGGAGGGATGAATAGTATACCTGTAGGGATGAGATAGTATCCCCATAGGGACAAAACAGTAACAAATGGCCATTGTCGAACAGTCACAGTTTGCACTAGTCAGGTGCGCACTGTGGAACCCGTGGACTTGACTAGGGTCTCATGATCATATCATGTACATATAATAGTATGCATGATTATTAGGGAGCAACAGTCCCAAAACTATTTCCATAAAACATACAGTCATAATAAGAAATCATTTCATAACATTATCCTCAGTCAATCCATAATAGTAAAAT
Organism: Heritiera fomes; assembly: GCA_032173925.1. Classification (NCBI taxonomy): domain Eukaryota; kingdom Viridiplantae; phylum Streptophyta; class Magnoliopsida; order Malvales; family Malvaceae; genus Heritiera; species Heritiera fomes. Next base: position 30,827,499 of record JAPDPM010000002.1, on the reverse strand, counting down.
CATTAAAATAGTATATTCAACAGTAATAAAAATACTTTAAATTCTCAATACTAAACTTTTAAATATCCAATAATAGTTTAACACAGAACCATAATTTATTTCATGTAAAAGTGATTAAAATAATTCTCATGCAATTAAACCATATTAAGATTTCATATAGAATTAATATAAATTTTCTAATTTTCTTTTAAAGGAATTTAGGATGATTAAATAGTTGGACAATTAAAATTAATCTTCTAAAATTCATATAGTTTTCCAATTTAAAACCTTGCAAGCATAGCTTTCCTATGCGACTTCTGTATAAGATGCCTTATCTCCATTCCATATAATTTAAAATTCCAATGGCACCTCGGCGTCTCTTTATTTCTCGGATTTAACACTGTACAATAATTCCATATTATAGTCAAAATTCCATATTATAACTACGATAAATATTTTATTAATTCTTATTTTCCTTTTATCCATTTCTATAATTAATTTATTTTATTTCTTAGCAAATTCTATCACACAACTACATTTAAATTATAATCTTTTCCAAAATTTAATTTCACTAATAATTCCAAATTATATTTAAAATTACATATATTAACTACAATGAATATTTTACTAATTTCTATTTTCTAGTTATTAATTCCAATGATTACTTTATTTTATTTTCTATTAAATACCAAAATATAACTTCAATTAAATTGTATTCATTTTTTTTTCAATTCAAATCTCACCAATAATCATATAAATTTTAATTTATTTATTTATTTTTCTTTAACCATTAAATCATAAAATTTAACATAATAATCCCATTTTTAAGCTTAGACAAAATTTTCAATTACTTAAAATTTATTCTTTTCTCATATTTTATTTTGTAAATATTCTTTATTCATTATTAGCATTAATCCCACCATTTACTTATATGACAAGTACTTCCAATTTTTATTAATTTCAACAATTAATTTAACTTAATTTATTTCTTACCAATTACCAAAATATAGTTACAATTAAATCACATTCTTTTTTAAATCCAATTTCACCAATAATTTTATTAACCCTAAATTCATTATTCCTCTACTTTACTAATTTCAACAATTTAATTTATTTATTTTCTATCATATGTTACAATATAATTACTCTTAAATTACAAATCTTTCCTAAGTCTAATTTCACTAATAATCTTATTAATCTTTATAAATATTCTTTTAATCATCAACTATGAAGATTCACCTAGTAATTAACTTACATTATGCCTTGGCCAAATTCATTCTTACCCAAATCTTATTCTTTTTCCAATTTTTATTTTACCATTAATCTTAATTTATCATTATATAAATTTTACAATTACCATTTATTAAAAGTTACATCTACCTTTCTGCTTTCTCCTTCATGGCCGAGAGTTTCCATTAATTCTATCTTCATGAGTTTTTCATTCTTTACTCAATCTAATTTATGGATATCTTCCATTTCACTTAGGATTTTCATCAAACATTTTTCATTCATCAAAACTCATCATCATCATCTTGATTTAGCCATGGCCAAATGGTACCTTTCACCATTCCAAATTTCATGTTTTGCAAAATCATCACCATAACCAAGTTTAACTCATCCTCTCCTATTAATTCCAATCGGATATATGTAGAAATCACTATAATTCCCTCATTTTTCTTCCATAGCTAAAACTAACAGAAAACCCTATACATAATTTTGTTGCATTTTGAGGCTATAAGCATGCTTTACTAACCTAATACAATTACACAAGACAAATAGAATTGATTGGATTTATTTCTTCACTCACCTTCCTTCCAAGCCGTACTGTTTAGCACCCCAAACCAGTACTGTTTTTTGCTATTTAGCCCCTCCAAATCTAAGTTTAAAGAATTCTTAGGGTGAGGGATAGGTTTTATGAAGATGGCTTAATGTTTTATTGATGGAAATTAATGAATTGTTGGGTAAAGATGAAGAAAACATAAGAAAAAAATAGAGAGAAAATGTGCAGTAGGGAAGTCGGTGCTGAAGGGGATGGTTGTTTTTGGTGTTATTTTATATTATTTATTATATAACAATCTGTCATGGGTTAAAAAGACTGTTTTGCCCCTTTTAAATCAAGTATTTACACTTATGCCTTTGGAAATATTTTATTATTTTATAATTCCGGATTTTTAATTTTAATTTTATTAAATTTAATTTATTTTGATCAATTTTGGTCAAACCTTAACTAATTGACCAGCCCCATGCTAAATGACCATAATACCCTTATACAATTTCATTATTTCTATTTATTTCCTAACATTATTTTAATATTTTTAAATTTAGAATTTATATTTTATTTTCATTATTTTCCATATATTTAGATCAAATATAGTCAAAGGTTGACTCCCAAGGTGGTTTGACTGAGTAGGGGTAGTAAAATTACCAAATTATCCCTAAACGATTGCTTTTTGCTTCATTCATGTTGTTTTTAGCACTTTCACGTAATTCAATTCACGGGTTGGATCTACGTGAAACTTCTTTACGCAAGGACTTTCCTATGTTAGTCTATGGGTTCAAAGTCAATTTGGTTTAACTGTTATTCAGAAAAATTCTTTCGGGTTATGGACACGATCATCATTTTTGAATTTGTTGTATGTAAACCTAGGTATGCCCATCTTAAAGAATTTGGAAAAATAATCTTCTTAACCATCAGATATTTTGGGCCCAATTTTCACATTTTACCACTTTGGATGCCATCTGAGTTATGGATTACCCTATGGGGCACACTTGAAAATTTTCTTGGTAACTACACCACATGTGAAAATAAATTTGTGAGAACCGTGTATTTAGGTACTGTTTCACATGTAAGGACACTCACACTATCCATTTTCTGTGAATTTCGTAGATACGAGCCAATACAGTGTGGTGGGCCCCACAGGTTATACAGTATCGGATGGACTTGAGACCGGACAGATAATACACAAAGAGTCTAATAAATATACGATATGAATTTTAAGTCTAAATTTCCTCATTTAGATTATTTTTGAAGAGTATGGAAACAAATTAGGAAATGACGTTTAAGTCCATAATTCGGTGGCATTTTCGTAAATTGAGGTCAAAATAAATGGCAATTTAATGTAGTGATTAAAGAATGATATTCTACATGAAAATAAGTCCTGGGTTATGTAAATAGATATACTGAATCGGTAGTCAAATTAGAATTCTACGTGATTTACCTGATAAGGGTATTTTTGTAATTTCACCTTATCAGAGAGGTTAAACCCGAGCCAAACCCCAACCATTTATCAAAATACACTTAATATGAATTTTTGGTGATGGAAAATAAATTTTTGGAGTTCAACTGCCTAGTTATAAAAATTTCGGAAGAAAAGATCGAAAAAAAAAAACTATCATTAATGGCATTTTTGTAATTCTTAGCATTTTTTTAAAAATAACTACAAACTATTTTATTAATTGTTTTGCTGCTGCCGGCCACTGTTGCAGCTTCTTCTTCTCTTCAATCCCGTAACCTCCATGGAAGAACAATAGAAAGAAAGTGAAAGCTTCCAAAACTCACCAAAAAACACCAAATTTCTACTAAGCTATTTCTACCAAAATTACTCTACTCATCTTCCTCTCTCAAACCATACCAATAGCCCCTTGATTAAGTGGCCAAATCAAGAGAAAAGTGAAGAGGAAATTTCAGCCAAGGTACCCATTTATTGTGTATTTATATTCTTTGATTTCTAATGGTTGATTTTAAGAGAATTAAGCTTCCTAAGCTTGTTCATGGCATTAGATTCATTGGAAATTAGCTAAATCAATTTCAAGCAATTCAAGAGGGTTTCGGCCATGCTTAGAATATTAGGAAATTATAGTGTTTAATGCATAAAAATAATTCTAGATTGATGAATAAGCAATATCAAGACAAGTATAAGTGGAAATTTGTTGAAATTCAACAAATTCAATAAGAGGTCAATTTCGGCCAAGCAAGAGGAGAAGGTTATGATGCTTAAATGGATGATGTTAGGATGTTATGAGACTGTAGAAATTATAAAAAGACTGATGGTGAAGTCGGATTTTGATTTGGAGCTAAATTGGCGAAGTTAGGTTTTAGCACCGGTGCGAATTATACCGGTTTAATATTTTCTACTGAAAATATAGTAGAATTTAATTCAAGAAAAATTATTAGAATTTTAATTATGGTGAATAATGGTCTTGGGTGAATTTTATTGCAGCCCGGGAGTGGTAAATTGTACGTGGTGCTATCGGGCGACTAGATTTCATCAGACAGGTAAGGGATGCGTGTTTGAGCCGTAAGGATACTGTAAATGCATGGTTTGGTTCACACTATTTTTATAAAATAATTTGGATATAATTTGTCTTGACATTGGTGAAAATTTGGTGGAATTGTGGCTGTTGTTGAAATATTAAATTGTAATTTTCGTGTAGGGAGGCTAGGTTAGAAATAACCGTTATTCTGCCGAAAATTATAGAAATAATTAAGAAACATTTCTAGTATTTTTCTAAAGTCAAATTTTGAGAAATTTCCATGAAATTCATTTAATTGCATAATTTTATAGTTTACAGAAAAACTATATTTAAATATTCCTGATAAGGAATTTTATTTATGTAAGAGTACCAGCATGTGCCTTTTATTGTTTTATAAGTATCTAGAACATTTTCTAGAATGATTGTTACAGTACGAATATTTTATGAATTTTTATTCATAAAATGAATATATTTTCAATTTAAATATTTATATATTAATTGAAATTATATTCAGTGGAATTGATTTCATAAATGGTGTTTATATCACGTGTTTACTGTTTTGAGACTGTTAGCCCCCGTATTATGCTCACGTGTCACGTGTTATTGTTGATAGATACTGATCCTATTGTCAGCGTCTCCAGTGGGCACCTGATCAGTGCACACTGTGGACCTCATAGACTATGGCCATGGATCTCATGTGTTTCCCCTATTTGGGATGATATTATAGCATGATATATTTAGGGTGTTGCCTGGTCTCATGATACTGTACTGATAATTGTACCTTTCACTAAACTTTTAGCTGGCACTAAATTAATTGCAGCCATTGAGTTTTTAATATACTACGTGTTGAACTGAATATTATACGGTGTTTTACAAGTGTGAAAATGAATATCTTTTTAAAAGGAATATTAATTCCTCATTTATTTACTTAAGTGTTTTATCATGTGAATATCAATTATTTTTAGCATATAGATTTTATAGTATCAGTTTCACATACAATTCTCTTACTGGGCGCATTAGCTCACCCCTTTCTTTTCTCACTTCACAGACTATCTTCAGTGATTCTGTTCCACAGATTTGGCTGCGTCGTAGTTGACCCCGAGGCAGCACTTAGTGGATCCTGGAGGTAGCATTTCTTTTATATGTTTTCAGACATAGTTGTACAATACTACTTTTGTATAATTCCTGTACCAAGGATGTAGAAAATGTGTATATATTGTATATATACTGCAGTAAATATTCTCATCGACTACTGATTTAATTTAAGTATATTAGTAGTTACTGTTTTCATAAGTGAGGGACAAAGGCATCGCAGATAGCCCAACCGGCACGTGTGGTGTTATAATATGGTAAAAACTGTACATATTTGGGATATGACAGTTAAATTGGTATCAGAGCAGGTTGGTCTGATGTCTGTCGGTGTCTTTGGGTTTAAATAAAAGTACATCCCCTGTAGTACTGTATAGTCTGAACACATTTAAGTGATTCAAGTGATTGAACACTGTTTTGAAATGTCTGTGTTGTGCAGAAATGAGTGGACGCAGGGGTAGACGAGGTAGAGGACGCAGTAGGGCGGCACCTATTTCGGAGCCTACACCGGAGCCAGCCCAAGGACCCACACTCCCTCCGCAGCCTGAGAGTCCGAATACCAGAATGAATAGGATGGAACAAATGTTGGCAGATTTTGTAGCCACGTATAACGCTGATAGAGCTGCTGACAGAGTTGAGAGAGATAAAGATAGAGATAGAGATAGAGTAGCAGCAGCAGCTCCCGCAGTAGCACCACCCCCACCACAGCCAGTAGAACCACCTCCCGAGCCACAGCCTGTCCCTCAGCCAGTACCGCAGGCACCTGCCGTAGTAGCACCACAGCCACCAGCACGGCTGCGTAGTGTTGAGTCTTACTGTGATGTCACTTTGATACAGTCGTTTAAGAAGTTGGATCCTCCAAAGTTTAAGGGGGATAAGGATCCATTGGTGGCAGAGCAGTGGGTTGAGGCTGCAGACAAATTATTTAGGTATATGCGGTGCACAGAGACAGAGAGTGTTGGACTAGCAGTGTTCCAGTTGACTGATGATGCAGAGCACTGGTGGAAGTCCACACAGATAGTTTTGTTTGCCCAGCATCAGGTGGTGACCTGGGATATATTTATGGAGGCTTTTCACCGACAGTACATTCCCGATACAGCACAGAAGAAACTTCAGTAGGAGTTTTTGGAGTTAGTACAAGGGAGTATGTCGGTGGATCAGTATGAGTCGCGATTCTCCACCTTGAGCAGATTTGACCCGTAGGTTCAGATGATTGGTCAGTATAAGATAGATAGATTTATGGCGGGTTTGAGACCCTCTACTAGGACCCGGTTAGTCCCGTTAGACATCCGTACTTATGATGAGGCCGTGAGACGAGCACAGTTATGCGAGCGGGATTATGAGCAGTTTCATACAGAGTCTGGGTCTAAGGGTAAGGGTAAAGGCAGAAAGCAGTCGAAGAGTAGCATCAGTGATCGATCTAGTAGATGGTAGCCTAAGAGGGCCAGGACATCAGGCATACAGATTTCAGAGGGAAGACCAGTTAGATCTGCTACAGTTGCCCCTACTACTACTAGCCCTAGTGTATTTCAGAGAGGTACTGCGGCTAGGTGTACATTGTGTGGGAGGTCGCATGGTACTAGACCATGCCATATGATATCTAAGGCGTGCTTTAAATGTGGACAGACGGGGTATTTGGTCAGAGAATGCCTGATGTTGAGAGAGGCAGCTGCATCTACAGCTTCAGCTCCTACTCCTCCTCCAGTAGCCCTGATACAGGCTGAGAAAGATAAGGCGACCCCTTCACAGCCTAGACGCGCGACAGCAGCAGAGAAGGGTAAGAAGGCTGTGACACATGGACGGATGTTCGCATTAGATCAGGAGGCTACTGATACTTCTGCATATGTAATTAATGGTAAGATTTATATTTTTGATATTTTAGTATTAGCACTGTTTGATCCTGGTTCTAGCATTCGTTTGTATCACCTGTATGTGCTAATAAGATACCAGTAGAACCTAAACCTTTAGGGTACACTTTGCAGATTAGTACGCCATTTAAGGAGTCCCAGATGACGGACGTGGTGTATAGAGATTGTAAGGTTACTATAGGAGAGAAGGAGATGACAGCTAACCTTATTTTGTTAAACATGTTTGACTTTGATGTAATCCTAGGGAAGGATTGGTTAACTACGAATTTTGTTAGTTTAGACTGTAATACCAAGTTTATTACCTTCTCTCGTCTTGAGCGATATACTGTAAAGTTATTTAATAAATAAATAAAGTGAAGTATTTTACTAAAATTGTTTAAATGCTACTTTGGTATGATTGAAGGTTTTATTGCGTATGTGGAGGACGTGGACAGGAACGTCCAAATCTGTCGGATATTCATGTGGTTAGGGATTTCCCAGATGTATTCCCGGATGAATTACCAGGGTTATCACCGAATAGGGAGACGAAGTTTGTGATTGATCTAGTACCCGGTACGGAGCCTATATCTAAGCCCCCATATCGGATGACATTAGTGGAGTTGGAGGAGCTTAAGAAGCAGCTTCAAAAGTTGTTAGATAAGGGTTTCATTCGCCCTAGTGTTTCTCCGTGGGGTGCTCCAGTACTATTCGTCCGAAAGAAGGATGGTAGCTTTAGATTGTGTATTGATTACAGGTTGCTTAATCGGGATACCATCAAGAATAAGTATCCCTTACCCAGGATTGATGATTTATTTGATCAGCTTAGGGGTGCAGTGCTATTTTCTAAGATTGATCTCCGATCAAGGTATCATCAGTTGAGGATACGGGAGTCTGATATCCCTAAGACTGCATTTAGGACTCGGTATGGCCATTACGAGTTCCTAGTGATGCCTTTTGGATTGACTAATGCCCCTGCAGCTTTTATGAGTCTGATGAACGAGGTGTTCAAGTCATACCTGGATCATTTTGTGATTGTTTTCATAGATGATATATTGATTTACTCCAGATCATCAGAGGAGCACGAGCAGCATCTCCAGATAGTCTTACAGACCCTCAGAGACCGAATGCTTTATGCCAAACTCAGTAAGTGTGATTTCTGGCTAGATCGCATTGTATTTCTGGGGCACGTGGTGTCTAGAGATGAAATATCTATGGATCCGTCTAAGATGGAGGCGATTATTCAGTGGGAGAGGCCTCGTACAGTTATAGAGATACGGAGTTTTTTGGGTCTAGCCAGATATTACCGTCGGTTTGTGGAGGGGTTTTCGAGACTAGCTGCTCCACTGACACGCCTCTCGCGAAAGGATGTTAGATTTGAGTGGACAAATGCGTGTGAGCGCAGTTTTCAGGAGTTGAAGCGACGGTTGACTAGTGCTCCTATTCTCGCCCTTCCTAGCGGATCTGGTGGTTTCTCAGTGTACAGTGATGCATCCGCTTTAGGACTGGGGTGTGTTTTGATGCAAAATGGTCGGGTAATTGCTTATGGTTCCAGACAGTTGAAAGAGCATGAGAAGAACTATCCGACCCATGATTTAGAGTTAGCCGCAGTAGTATTTGCATTGAAGATTTGGCGGCATTACTTATATGGAGAGCGATTCCAGGTATATACAGACCATAAGAGTCTGAAGTATTTATTCTCGCAGAGAGAGTTGAATATGAGACAGCGCAGATGGATGGAGCTGTTAAAAGATTATGATTGCGAGATCCTCTACCACCCGGGGAAAGCTAATGTGGTGGTAGATGCTTTGAGTAGGAAGCAGATGGGTATGGTTGCTTATACGATGGTTCGGGAGTATGAGTTGATTGAGCAGTTCTTGGGCCTCAGTTTGAAAGAGATTTCTTTTGAGAGATATGGATTTACGGCTAGCTTCGGGATAGAGCCGGATCTGATGGACAGGATCAGGGATGCTCAGAGGAGTGATTCTGATTATATAGAGGTTGCCAATCAGGTACAGATGGGAGTTCAGTCTAATTATGGGATTGGCAGCGATGGGATACTGAGGTTCAGAAATAGGATATGTATTCCCGATGACCAGCAGCTAAAGCATCTGATTTTGGCAGAGGCTCACACCTCTAGGTACACTCTACATCCAGGTAGTACTAAGATGTACCATGATTTACAGAGAGTGTATTGGTGGCCTAGGATGAAGCGAGACATCACGGAGTTTGTTGCTAGATGTCTCACATGTCAGCAGGTAAAAGTTGAGCACCAGAAGCCTGCTGGATTGCTACAGCCTCTACAGATTCCGACATGGAAGTGGGAGCACATTACTATTGACTTCGTGATGGGCTTACCAAGAACCCGGAGGAATCGCGATAGTATATGGGTTATAGTTGATCGATTGACGAAGTCCGCTCATTTTCTTGCCATGAAGTCTACTGATTCCCTTAGTGCCTTAGCCGATTTGTATATTCGGGAGATAGTGAGATTGCATGGTGTTCCAGTGAGTATCACTTCTAATAGGGATTCTCGGTTTACATCTCATTTCTGGGAGAGATTTTAAGAGGCGATGGGATCCCGATTGAGTTTTAGCACTGCTTTCCATCCGCAGACTGATGGACAGTACGAGCGCACTATCCAGACGCTCGAGGATATGTTGAGAGCGTGTGCATTAGATTTTAGAGGCTCCTGGGATGACCATTTGTCACAGGCGGAGTTCGCATATAATAATAGTTATCAGTCCAGTATCAGCATGGCACCCTATGAGGCTTTGTATGGCAGGAAATGTAGATCACCTGTTGCATTGGAAGAAGTAGGTGATCGTCAGATATTAGCTCCTGATTTAGTAGAGCAAGCTTCCCGGAGTGTACAATTGATTTCAGATAGATTGAGGACAACTCAGAATCAGCAGAAAAGTTATGCAGATACTAGACGCCGACCATTGGAGTTCTCAGTGGGGGATTCTGTCTTTCTTAAGGTCTCACCGTCGAAGGGTATTATGAGATTCGGTAAGAAGGGCAAGTTAAGTCCTCGTTATATCGGGCCCTTTGAGATCTTAGACCGTGTAGGAGATGTTGCTTATAGGTTGGCATTACCTCTGGAGTTATCAGGGGTTCATAATGTCTTCCACGTATCGATGTTGAGGAGATATCATCCAGATCCCTCTCACGTAATTCGACATGAGCCACTGGAGATTAGAGAGGATATGAGCTACGTGGAGAAACCGATACGAATCTTGGATCGGAAGGATAGAGTGCTACGGTCTAAGACGATTCCACTGGTGAAAGTACTCTGGCAGTATCACTCAGAGGAGAAGGCTACATGGGAATTAGAGAGTCTCATGCGAGAAAAGTATCCAGAGCTCTTCCAGTGATAGGTTCGATTTAATTCGAAGGATCGAATTTCTTAAGGTGGGGAGAATGTGAGAACCGTGTATTTAGGTACTGTTTCACATGTAAGGACACTCACACTATCCATTTTCTGTGAATTTCGCAGATACGAGCCAATACAGTGTGGTGGGCCCCACAGGTTATACAGTATCGGATGGACTTGAGACCGGACAGATAATACATAGAGAGTCTAATAAATATACGGTATGAATTTTAAGTCTAAATTTCCTCATTTAGATTATTTTTGAAGAGTATGGAAACAAATTAGGAAATGACGTTTTAGTCCATAACCCGGTGGCATTTTCGTAAATTGAGGTCAAAATAAATGGCAATTTAATGTAGTGATTAAAGAATGATATTCTACATGAAAATAAGTCCTGGGTTATGTAAATAGATATACTGAATCGGTAGTCAAATTAGAATTCTACGCGATTTACCCGATAAGGGTATTTTCGTAATTTCACCTTATCAGAGAGGTTAAACCCGAGGCAAACCCCAACCATTTATCAAAATACACTTAATATGAATTTTTGGTGATGGAAACTAAATTTTTGGAGTTTAACTGCCTAGTTATAAAAATTTCGGAAGAAAAGATCGAAAAAAAAAATTATCATTAATGGCATTTTTGTAATTCTTAGCATTTTTTAAAAATAACTACAAACTATTTTATTAATTGTTTTGCTGCTGCCGGCCACTGTTGCAGCTTCTTCTTCTCTTCAATCTCGCAACCTCCGTGGAAGAACAATAGAAAGAAAGTGAAAGCTTCCAAAACTCACCAAAAAACACCAAATTTCTACTAAGCTATTTCTACCAAAATTACTCTACTCATCTTCCTCTCTCAAACCATACCAATAGCCCCTTGATTAAGTGGCTAAATCAAGAGAAAAGTGAAGAGGAAATTTCGGCTAAGGTACCCATTTATTGTGTATTTATATTCTTTGATTTCTAATGGTTGATTTTAAGAGAATTAAGCTTCCTAAGCTTGTCCATGGCATTAGATTCATTGCAAATTAGCTAAATCAATTTCAAGCAATTCAAGAGGGTTTCGACCATGCTTAGAATATTAGGAAATTATAGTGTTTAATGCATAAAAATAATTCTAGATTGATGAATAAGCAATATCAATACAAGTATAAGTGGAAATTTGTTGAAATTCAACAAATTCAATAAGAGGTCAATTTCGGCCAAGCAAGAGGAGAAGGTTATGATGCTTAAATGGATGATGTTAGGGTGTTATGAGACTGTAGAAATTATAAAAAGACTGATGGTGAAGTCGGATTTCGATTTGGAGCTAAATTGGCGAAGTTAGGTTTTAGCACCGGTGTGAATTATACTGGTTTAATATTTTCTACTGAAAATATAGTAGAATTTAATTCAAGAAAAATTATTAGAATTTTAATTATGGTGAATAATGGTCTTGGGTGAATTTTATTGCAGCCCGGGAGTGGTAAATTGTACGTGGTGCTATCGGGCGACTAGATTTCATCAGACAGGTAAGGGATGCGTGTGTGGGCCGTAAGGATACTGTAAATGCATGGTTTCGTGCACACTATTTTTATAAAATAATTTGGATATAAATTTTCTTGAGATTGGTGAAAATTTGGTGGAATTGTGGCTGTTGTTGAAATATTAAATTGTAATTTTCGTGCAGGGAGGCTAGGTTAGAAATAACCGTTACTCTGCCGAAAATTATAGAAATAATTAAGAAACATTTCTAGTATTTTTCTAAAGTGAAATTTTGAGAAATTTCCATGAAATTCATTAAATTGCATAATTTTATAGTTTACAGAAAAACTATATTTAAATATTCTTGATAAGGAATTTTATTTACGTAAGAGTACCAGCATGTGCCTTTTATTGTTTTATAAGTATCTAGAACATTTTCTAGAATGATTGTTATAGTACGAATATTTTATGAATTTTTATTCATAAAATGAATATATTTTCAATTTAAATATTTATATATTAATTGAAATTATATTCAGTGGAATTGATTTCATAAATGGTGTTTATATCACGTGTTTACTGTTTTGAGACTGTTAGGCCCCATATCATGCTCACATGTCATGTGTTATTGCTGATAGACACTGGTCCTATTGTCAGCGTCTCCTGTGGGCACCTGATCAGTGCACACTGTGGACCTCATAGATTATGGTCATAGATCTCATGTGTTTCCCCTATTGGGATGATATTATAGCATGATATATTTAGGGTGTTGCCTGGTCTCCATGATACTGTACTGATAATTGTACCTTTCACTAAACTTTTAGCTGGTACTAAATTAATTGCGGCCACTGAGTTTTTAATATAGTACGTGTTGAACTGAATATTATACGGTGTTTTACAAGTGTGAAAATGAATATCTTTTTAAAAGGAATATTAATTCCTCATTTATTTACTTAGGTGTTTTATCATGTGAATATCAATTATTTTTAGCATATAGATTTTATAGTATCAGTTTCACATACAACTCTCTGACTGAGCGCGTTAGCTCACCCCTTATTTTTCTCACTCCACAGACTATCTTCAGTGATTCTGTTCCACAGATTTGGCTGCGTCGTAGTTGACCCCGAGGCAGCACTTAGTGGAGCCTGGAGGTAGCATTTCTTTTATATGTTTTCAGACATAGTTGTACAGTACTACTTTTGTATAATTCCTGTACCGGGGATGTAGAACACGTGTATATACTGTATATATATATTGCAGTAAATATTTTCATCGACTACTGATTTAATTTAAGTATATTAGTAGTTACTGTTTTCATAAGTAAGGGACAAAGGCATCGCAGACAGCCCAACTGGCACGTGTGGTGTTATAATATGGTAAAAACTGTACATATTTGGGATGTGACAGTTAAATTGGTATCAGAGCAGGTTGGTCTGATGTCTGTTGGTGTCTTTGGGTTTAAATAAAAGTACATTCCCTGTAGTACTGTATAGTCTGAACACATTTAAGTGATTCAAGTGATTGAATACTATTTTGAAATGTCTGTGTTGTGCAGAAATGAGTGGACGCAAGGGTAGACGAGGTAGAGGATGCAGTAGGGCGGCACCTATTTTGGAGCTTACATCGGAGCCAGCCCAGGACCCGTACTCCCTCCACAGCCTGAGAGTCCGTATACCAGAATGAATAGGATGGAACGGATGTTGGCAGACTTTGTAGGCACGTATAATGCTTATAGAGCTGCTGACAGAGCTGAGAGAGATAGAGATAGAGATAGAGATAGAGCAGCAGCAACTCCCGCAGTAGCACCACCCCCACCCCCACCACAGCCAGTAGTACCACCTCCCAAGCCACAGCCAGTACCGCAGGCACCTGCCGTAGTAGCAACACAGCCACCAGCACGGCCGCGTAGTGTTGAGTCTTACTGTGATGTCACTTTGATACGGTTGTTTAAGAAGTTGGATCCTCCGAAGTTTAAGGGGGATAAGGATCCATTGGTGGCAGAGCAGTGGGTTGAGGCTACAGACAAATTATTTAGGTATATGCGGTGCACAGAGACAGAGAGTGTTGAACTAGCAGTGTTCCAATTGACTGATGATGCGGAGCACTGGTGAAAGTCCACACAGACAGTTTTGTTTGCCCAGCATCAGGTGATGACCTGGGATATATTTATGGAGGCTTTTCACCGACAGTACATTCCCGATACAACACAGAAGAAACTTCAACAGGAGTTTTTGGAGTTAGTACAAGGGAGTATGTCGGCGGATCAGTATGAATTGCGATTCACCAACTTGAGCAGATTTGACCCACAGGTTCAAATGAGTTGTCAGTATAAGATAGATAGATTTATGGCGGGTTTGAGACCCTCTACTAGGACCCGGTTAGACATCCGTACTTATGATGAGGTCATGAGACGAGCACAGTTATGCGAGCGGTATTATGAGCAGTTTCATATAGAGTCTGGGTCTAAGGGTAAAGGTAAAGGCAGAGAGCAGTCGAAGAGGAGCATTAGTGATCGATCTAGTAGATGGTAGCCTAAGAGGGCCAAGACATCAGGTATACAAATTTCAGAGGGGAGACCAGTTAGATTGGCTACAGTTGCCCCTACTACTACTAGCCCTAGTGTATTTCAGAGAGGTACTGCGGCCAGGTGTACATTGTGTGGGAGGTCGCACGGTACTAGACCATGCCATATGATATCTAGGGCGTGCTTTAGATGTGGACAGACGGGGCATTTGGTCAGAGATTGCCCAATGTTGAGAGAGGCAGCTGCATCTACAGCTTCAGCTCCTACTCCTCCTCCAGCAGCCCCGATACAGGCTGAGACAGATAAGGCGACCCCTTCACAGCCTAGACGCACGACAGCAGCAGAAAAGGGTAAGAAAGCTGTGACACATGGACGGATGTTCGCATTAGATCAGGAGGCTACTGATACTTCTGCAGATGTATTTAATGGTAAGATTTATATTTTTGTTATTTCAGTATTAGCACTGTTTGATCCCGGTTCAACGCATTCGTTTGTATCACCTGTATGTGCTAATAAGATACCAGTAGAACCTAAACCTTTAGGGTACACTTTGCAGATTAGTACGCCATTTAAGGAGTCCCAGATGACGGACGTGGTGTATAGAGATTGTAAGGTTACTGTAGGAGAGAAGGAGATGACAGCTAACCTTATTTTGTTAAACATGTTTGACTTTGATGTAATCCTAGGGATGAATTGGTTAACTACGAATTTTGTTAGTTTAGACCGTAATACCAAGTTTATTACCTTCTCTCGTCCTGAATGATATACTGTAAAGTTATTTAATAAATAAATAAAGTGAAGTATTTTACTAAAATTGTTTAAATGCTACTTTGGTATGATTGAATGTTTTATTACATATGTGGAGGACGTGGAACAGGAACGTCCAAATCTTTCGGATATTCATGTGGTTAGGGATTTCCCAAATGTATTCCCGGATGAATTACGAGGGTTACCACCGGATAGGGAGACGGAGTTTGTGATTGATCTAGTACCCGGTACGGAGCCTATATCTAAGCCCCCATATCGGATGGCATTAGTGGAGTTGGTGGAGCTTAAGAAGCAGCTCCAGTAGTTGTTAGATAAGGGTTTCATTCGCCCTAGTGTTTCTCCATGGGGTGCTCCAATACTATTCGTCCGGAAGAAGGATGGTAGCTTTAGATTGTGTATTGATTACAGGTTGCTTAATCGGGCTACCATCAAGAATAAGTATCCCTTACCCAGGATTGACGATTTCTTTAATCAGCTTAGGAGTGCAGTGGTATTTTCTAAGATTGATCTCCGATCAGGGTATCATCAGTTGAGGATACGGGAGTCTGATATCCCTAAGACTTCATTTAGGACTTGGTATGGATTGACTAATGCCCCTGCAGCTTTTATGAGTCTGATGAACGAGGTGTTCAAGTCATACCTGGATCAGTTTGTGATTGTTTTCATAGTTGATATATTGATTTACTCCAGATCATCAGAGGAGCACGAGCACCATCTCTAGATAGTCTTACAGACCCTCAGAGATCGAAGGCTTTATGCCAAACTCAGTAAGTGTGATTCCTGGCTAGATCGCATCGTATTTCTGGGGCACGTGGTGTCTAGAGACGGGGTATCTGTGGATCCGTCTAAGATCGAGGCGATTATTCAGTGGGAGAGGCCTTGTACAGTTACAGAGATACGGAGTTTTTTGGGTCTAGACGAATATTACCATTGGTTTGTGGAGGGGTTTTCGAGACTAGCTGCTCCACTGACACGCCTCACACGAAAGGATGTTAGATTTGAGTGGACAGATGCGTGTCAGTGCAGTTTTCAAGAGTTGTAGCGATGGTTGACTAGTGCTCCTATTCTCGCCCTCCCTAGAGGATCTGGTGGTTTCTTTGTGTACAGTGATGCATCCGCTTTAGGACTGGGGTGTGTTTTGATGCAAAATGGTCGGGTAATTGTTTATGGTTCCAGACAGTTGAAAGAGCATGAGAAGAATTATCTAACCCATGATTTAAAGTTAGCCGCAGTAGTATTTGCATTGAAGATTTGGTGGCATTACTTATATGGAGAGCGATTCCAGGTATATACAGACCATAAGAGTCTGAAGTATTTATTCTCGCAGAGAGAATTGAATATGAGACAGCGCAGATGGATGGAGCTGTTAAAAGATTATGACTGCGAGATCCTCTACCACCCGAGGAAAGCTAATGTGGTGGCAGATGCTTTGAGTAGGAAGCAGATGGGTATGGTTGCTTATATGATGGTTCGGGAGTATGAGTTGATTGAGCAGTTCTTGGGCCTCAGTTTGAATGAGATTTCTTTTGAGAGATATGGATTTACGGCTAGCTTCAGGATAGAGCCGGATCTGATGGACAGGATCTGATGGACAAGATCAAGGATGCTCAGAGGAGTGATTCTGATTGTATAGAGGTTGCCAGTCAGGTACAAATGGGAGTTCAGTCTAATTATGGGATTGGCAGCGATGGGATACTGAGGTTCAGAAATAGGATATGTATTCCCGATGACCAGCAGCTAAATCATTTGATTTTGGTAGAGGCTCACACCTCTAGGTACACTCTGCATCTAGGCAGTACTAAGATGTACCATGATTTACGGAGAGTGTATTGGTGGCCTAGGATGAAGCGAGACATCGCGGAGTTTGTTGCTAGATGTCTCACATGTCCGCAGGTAAAAGTTGAGCACTAGAAGCCTACTGAATTACTACAGCCTCTACAGATTTCGACATGGAAGTGGGAGCACATTACTATAGACTTCGTGATGGGCTTCCCAAGAACCTGGAGGAATCACGATAGTATATGGGTGATAGTTGATCGATTGACGAAGTCCGCTCATTTTCTTGCCATGAAGTCTACTGATTCCCTCTGTGCCTAAGCCGATTTTTATATTCGGAAGATAGTGAGATTGCATGGTGTTCCAGTGAGTATCACTTCTAATAGGGATTCTCGGTTTACATCTCATTTCTAGGAGAGATTGTAGGAGGCGATGGGATCTCGATTGAGTTTTAGCACTGCTTTCCATCCGCAGACTGAAGGACAATCCGAGCGCACTATCCAGATGCTCGAGGATATGTTGTTGAGAGCGTGTGCACTAGATTTTAAAGGCTCCTGGGACGACCATTTGTCACTGGCGGAGTTCGCTTATAATAATAGTTATCAGTCCAGTATTGGCAAGGCATCCTATGAGGCTTTGTATGGCAGGAAATTTAGATCACTTGTTGCATGGGAAGAAGTAGGTGATCGTCAGATATTAGCTCCTGATTTAGTAGAGCAAGCTTCCCGGAGTGTACAATTGATTTCAGATAGATTGAGGACAGCTCAGAATCGACAGAAAAGTTATACAGATACTAGACGCCGACCATTGGAGTTCTCAGTGGGGGATTCTATCTTTCTTAAGGTCTCACCGTCGAAGGGTATTATGAGATTCGGTAAGAAGGGCAAGTTGAGTCCTCGTTATATCGGGCCCTTTGAGATCTTAGACCGTGTAGGAGATGTTGCTTATAGGTTGGCATTACCTCCGGAGTTATCAGGGGTTCATAATGTCTTCCACGTATCGATGTTGAGGAGATATCATCCATATCCCTTTCACGCAGTTCGGCATGAGCCACTGAAGATTAGAGAGGATATGAGCTACGTGGAGAAACCGATACGAATTTTGGATCGGAAGGATAGAGTACTACGGTCTAAGACAATTCCACTGGTGAAAGTACTCTAGCAGTATCACTCAGAGGAGAAGGCTACATGGGAATTAGAGAGTCTCACGCGAGAAAAGTATCCAGAGCTCTTCTAGTGATAGGTTCGATTTAATTCGGAGGACCGAATTTCTTAAGGTGGGGAGATTGTGAGAACCGTGTATTTAGGTATTGTTTCACATGTAAGGACACTCACACTATCCATTTTCTGTGAATTTCGCAGATACGAGCCAATACAGTGTGGTGGGCCCCACAGGTTATACAGTATCGGATGGACTTGAGACCGGACAGATAATACACAGAGAGTCTAATAAATATACGGTATGAATTTTAACTCTAAATTTCCTCATTTAGATTATTTTTGAAGAGTATGGAAACAAATTAGGAAATGACGTTTAAGTCCATAACCCGGTGGCATTTTCGTAAATTGAGGTCAAAATAAATGGCAATTTAATGTAGTGATTAAAGAATGATATTCTACATGAAAATAAGTCCTGGGTTATGTAAATAGATATACTGAATCGGTAGTCAAATTAGAATTCTACGTGATTTACCTAATAAGGGTATTTTCGTAATTTCACCTTATCGGAGAGGTTAAACCCGAGGCAAACCCCAACCATTTATCAAAATACACTTAATATGAATTTTTGGTGATGGAAAATAAATTTTTGGAGTTCAACTGCCTAGTTATAAAAATTTCGGAAGAAAAGATCGAAAAAAAAAACTATCATTAATGGCGTTTTTGTAATTCTTAGCATTTTTTTAAAATAACTACAAACTATTTTATTAATTGTTTTGTTGCTGCTGGCCACTGTTGCAGCTTCTTCTTCTCTTCAATCTCGTAACCTCCATGGAAGAACAATAGAAAGAAAGTGAAAGCTTCCAAAACTCACCAAAAAACACCAAATTTCTACTAAGCTATTTCTACCAAAAATTACTCTACTCATCTTCCTCTCTCAAACCATACCAATAGCCCCTTGATTAAGTGGCTAAATCAAGAGAAAAGTGAAGAGGAAATTTCGGCCAAGGTACCCATTTATTGTGTATTTATATTCTTTGATTTCTAATGGTTGATTTTAAGAGAATTAAGCTTCCTAAGCTTGTTCATGGCATTATATTCATTGGAAATTAGCTAAATCAATTTCAAGCAATTCAAGAGGGTTTCAACCATGCTTAGAATATTAGGAAATTATAGTGTTTAATGCATAAAAATAATTCTAGATTGATGAATAAGCAATATCAAGACAAGTATAAGTGGAAATTTGTTGAAATTCAACAAATTCAATAAGAGGTCAATTTCGGCCAAGCAAGAGGAGAAGGTTATGATGCTTAAATGGATGATGTTAGGATGTTATGAGACTGTAGAAATTATAAAAAGACTGATGGTGAAGTCGGATTTCGATTTGGAGCTAAATTGGCAAAGTTAGGTTTTAGCACCGGTGCGAATTATACCGGTTTAATATTTTCTACTGAAAATATAGTAGAATTTAATTCAAGAAAAATTATTAGAATTTTAATTATGGTGAATAATGGTCTTGGGTGAATTTTATTGCAGCCCGGGAGTGGTAAATTGTACGTGGTGCTATCGGGCGACTAGATTTCAACATACAGGTAAGGGATGCGTGTGTGAGCCGTAAGGATACTGTAAATGCATAGTTTCGTTCACACTATTTTTATAAAATAATTTGGATATAAATTGTCTTGAGATTGGTGAAAATTTGGTGGAATTGTGGCTGTTGTTGAAATATTAAATTGTAATTTTCGTGCAGAGAGGCTAGGTTAGAAATAACCATTACTCTGCCGAAAATTATAGAAATAATTAAGAAACATTTCTAGTATTTTTCTAAAGTGAAATTTTGAGAAATTTCCATGAAATTCATTAAATTGCATAATTTTATAGTTTACAGAAAAACTATATTTAAATATTCCTGATAAGGAATTTTATTTATGTAAGAGTACCAGCATGTGCCTTTTATTGTTTTATAAGTATCTAGAACATTTTTTAGAATGATTGTTACAGTACGAATATTTTATGAATTTTTATTCATAAAATGAATATATTTTCAATTTAAATATTTATATATTAATTGAAATTATATTCAGTGGAATTGATTTCATAAATGGTGTTTATATCACGTGTTTACTGTTTTGAGACTATTAGGCTTCGTATCATGCTCACGTGTAACGTGTTATTGCTGATAGATACTGATCCTATTGTCAGCGTCTCCAGTGGGCACCTGATCAGTGCACACTGTGGACCTCATAGACTATGGCCATAGATCTCATGTGTTTCCCCTATTTGGGATGATATTATAGCATGATATATTTAGGGTGTTGCCTGATCTCCATGATACTGTACTGATAATTGTACCTTTCACTAAACTTTTAGCTAGTACTAAATTAATTGCAGCCACTGAGTTTTTAATATACTACGTGTTGAACTGAATATTATACAGTGTTTTACAAGTGTGAAAATGAATATCTTTTTAAAAGGAATATTAATTCCTCATTTATTTACTTAAGTGTTTTATCATGTGAATATCAATAATTTTTAGCATATAGATTTTATAGTATCAGTTTCACATACAATTCTCTTACTGAGCGCATTAGCTCACCCCTTATTTTTCTCACTCCACAGACTATCTTCAGTGATTCTGTTCCACAGATTTGGCTGCGTCGTAGTTGACCCCGAGGCAGCACTTAGTGGATCCTGGAGGTAGCATTTCTTTTATATGTTTTCAGACATAGTTGTACAGTACTACTTTTATATAATTCCTGTACCGGGGATGTAGAACACGTGTATATACTGTATATATATATATTGCAGTAAATATTTTCATCGACTACTGATTTAATTTAAGTATATTAGTAGTTACTGTATTCATAAGTGAGGGACAAAGGCATCGCATACAGCCCAACCGGCACGTCTGGTGTTATAATATGGTAAAAACTGTACATATTTGGGATGTGACAAAATTGCAGTAACTTTACTAAATTTTCTAATTCACCCCCTTCAATTGTCACGACCCGAAGGCCGATGACATCCACTTAACACTTACCTTATTTCATTTAGAAAATTACAAACTAAATTTTTCTTTTTTCTATTTACGGTTTGTATTCGGTGTTAGTGTAGTAACCAAACCAAATTTTGCCTTAATAATATTATTTCTCTAATTATATCATGAATATCAAGGTGACTATAATTAATTTAGCCCCATTTTCACTTATCTCAAAAGAAACGAGTCGAAAATCTCACCTTTGTATTTTATCAATTTTCGCACTAAAGTACCTGCATT
This sequence comes from Heritiera fomes, assembly GCA_032173925.1. Classification (NCBI taxonomy): domain Eukaryota; kingdom Viridiplantae; phylum Streptophyta; class Magnoliopsida; order Malvales; family Malvaceae; genus Heritiera; species Heritiera fomes. Next base: position 30,805,992 of record JAPDPM010000002.1, on the reverse strand, counting down.
TCAAATACATTTTTATTTCTCACAATACAGCCAGCTTTATTTTCCACAATCATTACCATCATGCAACACATGTTTCTCAAGAATCTAACATAGTAATAATTTCACATTTTGCAGTTTATTCATACTTCAAGATATATATTTTATCCCGAATCGTATTCGATAATCACATAGACCAAAATAATAATCTAGTGCGATCTAAAGTTACATCCCATTTACTTCCTAGTACTGTGAAAATAAAGTTTGCATAATTATCAAAATGATATACCATTGTATACCTCAAAAACACAAAGCATAGCTCGGAGAACGTAGACGAGTACCACAGCTAGGTACAGTTCCCGAGAGAGCCTATACAAAGCCTGAGCTGGATATCAACCCGTATAATCTGTAGATGTTAAATTTAAGGGGTGAGTAAATGCACGGCTCAGTAAGTAGCTTAAATAAGTACATACTAGGCTCATATCGTAAAACACGATCATACATGCATGAACTTTATATAATAGCATGTATGCATTCAATCAAGATTAGGTACCAACTTGTATGTACACCAGATTTCATAAGCTCGTTCTTGCTTTTCTTTACTTCTTTAACTCACAAAATATCATTCTTTTTATCTCTTTTATCGATATGGTTAGGCAGGAAAGACATAACCATTTCACATAACACATGATTCTATAGAACATGCAAGTAAAGTTCGATAATTGTTTCAATTCTCTATCATATATATAGTATCTATCCTATTTAATGATAGTTGTCACATTCACAGTTCACAATCGTTTATCCATTAACTCAATGGCATATGATTTCCATAATTCATCAATACACGTGTAGCACTTTGCTCTCAAAGGACTCTAGAGGTGGCTTCCCCAGTTCACGAAGAAAGCTGCGTAGCACGTAATTCCTTTGAGTTCTCTAGAGATGGCTCACACGGTACAAAAGATCGAGTTTTACTCAAGTTCGCCTCTATGGCTTATGTTTTCAAATGGTTCATCGATACACGTGTAGCACTTAGCTCTCAAAGGACTCTAGAGGTAGCTCCCACAGTTCACGAAGAAAGCTACGTAGCACGTAGTTCCTTTGAGTTCTCTAGATGTGGCTCACACGGTACAAAGATTTAGTTTTACTCGGATTAGCCTCTATAGCACATTCTTTCTAATGGTTCATCGGAAGTCATGTAGCACTTATCTCTTAAAGGACTCTAGAGGTGGCTCCCACAGTTCACGAAGAAAGCTGCGTAGCACGTAGTTCCTTTGAGTTCTCTAGAGGTGGCTCACACGGTACAAAAGATTTAGTTTTACTCGGATTAGCCTCTATAGCACATTCTTTCTAATGGTTCATCGGAACTCGTGTAGCACTTAGCTCTCAAAGGACTCTAGAGGTGGCTCCCATAGTTCACGAAGAAAGTTACGTAGCACGTAGTTCCTTTGAGTTCTCTAGAGGTGGCTCACACGGTACAAAAGATTTAGTTTTACTCGGATTAGCCTCTATAGCACATTCTTTCTAATGGTTCATCGGAACTCATGTAGCACTTAGCTCTCAAAGGACTCTAGAGGTGGCTCCCACAGTTCCGAAGAATCTGCATAGCACGTAGTTCCCTTGAGTTCTCTAGAGGTGGCTCACACGGTACAAAAGATCGAGTCTTTACTCGGGTTGCCTTTTTCCTAGTTTTCGACAAACACAGCTAGGTACTAATCGAGGTCCATGAATTCAACATTGTAAGTAGCATATATACTGCACACTATTTCACATATTCATTCTCAAGGTATCATAATACATCAGCATGCTCAATAAACATAAATAAACTATAACACATAGCACGCAAGTCACAACTAAGATTTCTCTGCAAACAAGAATTATTCACAATCACATCATGTCCTATTTATATCTTACCATACTTACTCTATTAGTCTTATCCGTAATGTCCCACCAAGTTTGATATGAATTTAAATAAGTATTTATTAAGATTTCTTTCATCTCTTACGAAATGACAAGGCTTACTTAATCTACTTACCTCGAGGCTTAGTAATTATCCTCCTTACGCTTCCGAGTCTGTACTCAAACCTCTGCACTGTTCTGTTTCGCTACACATAACCCATTAACATTTTGATAAGTTTACATCATCGTGCTTAATTACGTACTTAAAATAAGGACCTTAGAGAAACACTATTAATTTCTAGTAGCTATTAATCTTAAGCTACCACCTTATCGTTAATTACGATGTACCCATGGTACGAGTCCTTATATACATATATATATATATGTTTTAAGCATCTTTGTGTTTATATCTATATGTATATTCCAATATATATATATATATATATATTATAGATATATATTTGTTTATCTATGCTCATCCCATTTTTTCTTTCTTCGTACAAATATACATTATGCATGAGCATATGTATTTATACATATATATATATATATATCATTTCAATAATATGTCAACATGTTGATTTATCATGATATATATATACACATCCATACCTCTATTATCATTCTCATCCTCTAGTATACCCATGTATCAACTGTCAACAATACTTCTCATATTAACGTATATTTAGACTCATATTTATACGTGTATATATATATATACATTACTATATTCATCCTTTATTATATCTACATGACGTGTAATTATATTATATATATATATACACCCATGCACATCTCCCAATATCATCATATCCATAATATGCATTTAGACATATATATATATATATGTACTTAGACTTTAAACAAAACATTACAAAGCCTTACTTTATCTTGAAAACCCTTTAAAGCATCCTTGTTAGCTTTCTGTAAAAATTTCAAAATCTAATCATCAAGCCGTAAATTTTACATTACTTCTAACTCAGTTCCCTATTTGGAAGTATAAGGCTTACTTCTTAATTCATCTTGTGCCATTTCCAATAATTTTCCAAACTTTGGTCCAAATCTGGCACATTAGGTAGGATAATTTCCTGACCTCTGTTCATTAAAATTTATATTACTAATAATAGGGATATGTAATTTGTACAAACCCAAAACCATATCAATCCTGACTCATTTACCTTTTTGAAAATGTAGAGTTTGAAATCAAACTTCATCTGAATTATTTTCTAAGAATTTTTGAAGTTGACACTAGGCTGTTTGTACCTTGCAGTGAGTATCCTGCATTCATATGTACATAGCTTAAGCTACATAATTCCAAATCCAAAGTTGCACTATCTTCCAGCAGTATTCAGGCACAGTATTACACTGACCTACTTGCACAAAATACTCCATATTTAATTATCAGCATATCCACTTGGTGCAAACTTAAAACCATAATAATCCTAACTCCACTACCTTTCTGGAAATGTAAGGCTTGAAACCTAACTCAATTTAGGCTATTTTCTACAATTTTTCAAAGTTAAGACTAGAATTCACGTTTTTCTGACAGAGTATCCTGTACTCATTTGTACATATCTCAAGTTATAAAAATCCAAATCAAGAAATTCCAAAACTAACTTTCTCCTAACTTAAAAGGCTATCCACCATAATTTTTCCAGAATTGTTATCCTTGTATAACAATTAAACTGAATGTTTTAATTGCAACCCAAAACAAAACATAGATTCCAGATTTGAACATCAAGTTGGAATTAAATCAATCCTCCATCCATAGAGTGCCCATTTGGTTCAATTTATCATAATTTCATTTTCATACTTAATAAATAAATATTGTAAGGTTAGAAGAATATATCATTTACCCAAATTTTCTAGCAGCTCTTCCTTATTTCTCTGAAGTAGTAGCTCTCATTCCGAAACTTGTCTTTGATTTCCTTCAAAACAGAACCTACCTCTTCTGCTCTCTTTGGTTAATGCCTCTCCTTTCTTCCCTTTCGGCCTCACTTTTCTTTTCTCTCTTTCTTTCTCGGCTGCACTTCTCTTTTCTTACTTTCCTTCTCCTTGCCGAAACCTCCTTCTCCTCTGTTTACATTCTCTTTTCTTTCTTTCCTTCTCCTTGTCGAGACCTCTTTCTCCTCTGTTTACATTCTCTTTTCTTTTATTTTTCAAAGCTTCTTTTAGAAGCTTAAGTGGTGTTGTTGCCGAGAATGTGAGTGGAGTTTGATGGGAGAAAGTCTCATCAAACTCCACTAAATCTTCTTTTAATTTATTAAATCTTGTTTTTATTTTAGGTTTTCTATTCCCATTTTAAATATTTATACTTCATACAATTTATAATTGTCTTTAAATAAAATATATATATTTTTATATATATACACTAACATATATTCATATATAATTTATTTATTTTATTATGTTCTCTACATATAATATATATATATATATATATATATATATATATATATATACCTATACTTCAATTCTTAATTATAAAATATATACATACATATATCCATATATATAATATATATTTTTATGTCTAATATATTTTTAGTATAGGTATGTATATATATATTTATAAATATTCCGCTTTTCTTTTGAAATTCACTTATATCTATATATATATATATATATATATATATATATATATATATATATATATATACACATATTTAACACTCAATATGTATATATATATATATACATCTATTCCTTATTTATTTTTATTTTCACTATTTTATTATTCAAGTATTCTACACTTCCTTTGGTATACTTGTGCCTTCGTTTTATTAAAACAAATATACTTATATATTTGGTGGAATATATATATATCTATTTGTTTTTATATGATTCTTGAACTTAGTTATAGGATTTTCTAAATTATCTCAAGGATTATTTATTGTTAAATTCACTAGACTTGCAAATTTCATTCTCATTACTTGAAATAATGCTAATTACAAAGTGCATCATAGTACCTAGCTTATTCTATGTCTCTTATTTATTCACTAATATGGTACAAAATTTGTAGTTTTTACATCAATAAGTATGCAAGGAATAGAGAAATTTGGGATCTCACATCCTCCCCCCTTTAAAAATTTGGTCCTCCAAATTAAAATCGAACTACCGCTTTAATAGTTTCAACTTAACAGTATCAATTACTAATTTTCTCTCTTCTACTAGTATCCTTCAATTTCCGTATGCTATATCATTATTCACATGTATCATAGCAGCAAAATTTCTTAGCAATTCTGAAAAACACACACAAATGCAAATTCAATACATCCTATATGCAGTTCAGATAAATGGAATAAAATCGCTTAGGCACGATCTATCAGGAAGGATACCATAGTGGATTAGATAACCAAGTAGAGTAAGGGAGGTACTTTAAAGTACCTTTCGTGTTCTGGCATCTAAGTCCACTATAGAGAATTTATTTGCATTAAATTTAATCCTAATTCAAACAATATAATAATTGATATATTTAGAAGTGATAAATCGTACCTTTAATCAAATTTGAGGGAGGGGTATCATCGAACTCCTTGTCTATTGCAAAGACCCGACCTTACGTCACAAGTTTCTTTCCTTTCTCCGCTTCTGTCACCCTGCGCCGTGGTTGGGTGATTGGTTAGGTGGTCTTTTCTGTCCCTTCAGACACCTTCGATCTAGGCATCGGGAAATCTTTAATTCGACGTCCCATTTGACCACATCTCAAGCATGCTCCAGTTAAAAGACGATAGGGCTGTGTACCGTGAAATCTCCCACAATACTCACACTACCTTTATATACCTCTCTGTGGGCCAGTGGTACTACCATTGATGATCGGGTTTTATTGTCTACTATCTTTATACTTGTACTTCTCAAAATCTCTTCACTCTTCTTTGCTTTTTTGGAGGACTTATTCCCCGAATCTTCATCTTCTACAGTTCGTTTCATCTTATCCTTTCCTTTACCCTTGGACTGAAAGTCAGTAGACAGAATTCGTAGTCCTGCTCACATAATTGAGCCTTACGGACCGCCTCATCATAAGTAATAATGTCCAACAGATAAAGCTTAGACTTTATAGATCGCTTCAGTCCCTCCATGAATCGGTATATTTTATGTTCCTGGCTCTGGAGGACCTCTGTATCAAATCTACTCAGAGTAATAAATTTCAACTCGTACTAATCAACTGTCATATCACCCTGAGTCAAGTTTAGAAATTCTATGTTTAGTTTCTTCTGAGCAGTGCATGGGATATATTGCTTGTTAAATGCCTCCAAGAATCTGTCCCATGTAACCTCAGAATATCGAGCCTCCAGCATAGTCTGAGTGGACTATCACCAGTGCTCTGCATTGTCCACTAATAAGTATGTAGCTAGGCCCATTTTCTCCCTCTTTAAGCAGGTCATATACTTAAATAATTTGGTGACCGCCTTAACCCAACTCTCTACTGCCAACAGATCTCTCTCTCCCTTAAACTTTGGCGGATCCAACTTCTTAACTTCTTTTATCAAGCTAACACTGCAATAAGCATTAGGATCCTACCTTTCTAGAGTTGGTACTAGAGGTGGGAGCTCTGGCTGGACAGGTGCGGTTTGTATAGGAGGAGCAATAGGTGCCGAGGGGTAGTATCTCATGGTGGTGTAGGCACTATAGGTGGAGTAGATGGTGCATTAGCAGCCACATTAGAAAAACTCATCATAAATTGTGTGAATAATGCGGCCATATTTTCTAGGCTTCACTCAATCCTTGCCAGTTGGGCATTCGAATTACTCGATGGAGATAGAGGAGGGGAATGTTTGGAGGATGGTTTGGCTCGTCCCCTACCTCTCCCTCTAATAGTACCCCTTCTACGACTGCTCATTCTGTTAACATTACAATAAAATTACGCGGTTTAGTATAACTTTGATTAGTTATACCATAAATATGTATATTCAGACAAGTACAGTACTCAAGGATGCAAACCATTGCTAACCTAATGACATCGACAAACAACAGACTAACCTCGCTCTACTACCACTTCTGTAACATTGAAATTTCCTTAAAATACCAGTTAACTTTTTCCTTTTCCTTATAATGGTTAGGCTGCTTGTCAGTACCATTTTCTTTTTCTCATATCATGTAAAATAGTACAGTAATCTTATTACTTCAAATTTAAACTTAAAATTATTTGTAATAAAATTTTCATATTTATTAGTACAAATATTCTTATATATCCAAATTCCCAGGTTCTAGTCACTAACATAGTACTAATCCTATTAATTTACATCCCTAAAGTCATGTACAAATATTGAGTACTGTACAAAATATCTGAAATATATAATAAAATACAATATACCTTCAGTGGACTCTACACGTGCCCCGAAGGAATACTATATCTTCCAAAAATCTGTGCTCCTCTACAATAAGTAGATCACTGCAAATAGTCTGGGTGAAAAATAAGGGAGTGAGTTTACGCTCAGTAAGGAAACATATACAAAAGGCTAAACAATGCTAATATATGCAATGAAAATCATTTAACCAAATTCTTTAAAAACTAGTGATGAAATATCTATCTATAAACACATCTACAATGCAATCGTACAGTGGAAACAATTCTTTTAAAAATTATCAATGATTATCATTTAAAACATATTAATTATAAAACAGTAAAGTGTTGTTGTACAATAAAATCATTCATTTTAAAATCCACATTTACTGTCATTCACTGTAAATATTTCTTTCTTTTCAAATTCAGTCAAATTGATAATTAAATCAGTAGAGACAGTTCACTTCCAGTATAATCATGCACAGAACAGTATCCTTGTAGGGACGAACAGTAACCTCGTAGGGACGAGACAATATCCTCGTAGGGAAGAAACAGAAACGAATGGCCATCATCAAACAGTCACAGTTTGCACTAGTCAGGTGCTCACAGTGGAACCCGTGGACTTACTAGGGTCTGACGATCATATCATATACATATAACACTATGCATGATTATTAGGAAGCAACAGTTATAATAAGAAATCATTTTATAACATTATCCTAAGTCAATCCATAATAGTAAAATCATTAAAACATTATATTCAACAGTAATAAAAATCCTTTAAATTCTCAATACTAAACTTTTAAATATCCAATAATAGTTTAACACATAGAACAATAATTTATTTCATGTAAAAGTAATTAAAACAATTCTCATGCAATTAAACCATATTAAGATTTCATATAGAATTAATAGAAAATTTCTAATTTTCTTTTAAAGGAATTTAGGATGATTAAATAGTTGGAACATTAAAATTAATCTTCTAAAATTCATATAGTTTTTCAATTTATAACCCTGCAAGCATATCAAAATTATAATAAATGATATTATTTAAAATATATAATATATTCAATAAATTATTATAAAATTTTAAATTAAATAATATTATAATATTATAGTTCAATGTAATTTATATTTATTGCCTTTTATTTTTTCAACTTTTTTATATTAAAATAAATATATTAATTTTAAAATATTAATTAATTAATATTTTATATTGAAATTTAATATTATTATATTTAAAAATTAATTAATTTTATTTATATTATTATTATAAAAATGTTAATATTATATTAATATATAAATTCTGTTCACTTAATTATGAACAGTAACAGAAATGAAAACATGTTTTCAAAAACAAAAACGATACCAAACAACCTCTAAGCATTCAAACCCGTTGACAAGTCAAGGCAAACATCCAAATGTATTGACTATTCAAAGCAACATTTAAAATAAGGGAAATGTTACTATAATTATTTTTTGACAATTACTTTTAATATTTTTAATTTTATTGATTCATATTATTTTTTTAATTTTATGTGAAAATAAATTATTTATGTAAAAATTAAAAATTAAAAAATATAAATATTAAAAAATATTTTTTAAGTAATTTATAGTTATAAATAAAATTTTTTACGTAAATATAAAATGATTATTATTCTATCCATTGTCAGTGGAGTTTTTTAACCCTACAAGCGGGATTAGGATGATGACATGTGCTTTTTACAAATATTAAGAAAATAAAAAATAAATAAAATGGGATATATGTCATCATCTTAACTCTATTTGTGAAATTAAAAAACTTCACTGGCAATATAGAAGATAATTTTTCAATATAAAAAGTCACGTGAAATGTTGGAAGTGAAAATAAATAATGATTATACCTGACATTTTCCGAGTGGACAAAAGCAAATAATATCAAGCAAACCTTTAGCCTTTTTGGATAAAAAAAAAACCTTTCAGCCTTTAAAAATTGAAAATTGCCTTTCTCTTTGGTTCTTTCTCACCCGAGTGCTGCCCGGTTTCCCTGAATCCCGTGATTCCCGCTGCAGGCTGTCCACGAGCCGTCAGGCCACCGTTCACCACCTCAGCCGACCACCAACTCTAAGCCCTTCCTGTCTCTCCTGTATTTCCTTCCTTTTCTATCTTCCAAAAAATAATCTAAAATTTCAACATACTCAAAAGAAAAGCTCCATTTTCACTCATTCTTTTTTGCTAAAGATATTTTTATTCTTGTCATAATGTGCCAGGTCCTAAAACCTAACCCGCTAGACTTAAATTCTTAGAGTCGCCACCAACCATTCAAACTTAAGGTGTGATTGGTCACCTATTTTTGTCTAAAGATAAGGCTTGGTCTACGTTCAAAGATTCTTAGACTCGGGAGTACGGTTACGTGTGGGGAATGATTAGCACCTACACAACGCCTATCCTAAAATGGTACCACTTAGTCTTAGGTTATCTTCTAAATTTGCTTAGGTTAATCTTTAATTTGGATATGCTTAAGATTGGAAAATATTTCTAAGTATCCTACATTAAGCTGGTGGGATAACTTAAAAAAATCCTTCTCACCTCAAGAGTATTCAAGTAGTACTATGTGACTTGCTTGAAGAGGCTCCGTCGTCGGATGAATTTTAGCATTTTATGGAAATTTCCTAACTTTGACTCCTCTACCCAAATTATCTTATTTTATTTTTATCATTTATTATTTTCTATTATGTTCCTGACTAATATTTTTTTATTATTTATTGTTATATTTATCTTATGAATATAAATTATCTTTATTTTTTAGAAAATTAATATTGTTGGCTTTATAGGCTATACCGAGAGGGGGGGTGAATCGGTTTTTTACTAACCTTAGGTTCGTTTTTCGGTTTCTCTAAATTCTCTGGCCTATATTGATATTTTCTAAGTTCTCTTAGCTAGGCAATTATACAATATAAATTCAATGCAATAAACACAAATATAATTGCAAGAAAGTAAAGAGAGAAAGGATAGAGAAATGTACACAAGTGATTTATAGAGGTTCGGCAACCTTGCCTACGTCCTCTACCTTGAGACACTCCCAAGGATTTTCCCCAAATTCACTAACTTGAATTTGTGATTACAATCCCTCTTTTCAAGGCTCAAGAGTAACCTCTCTCTTTTTCTAGGCTCAAGAGAAACCTCCTTCTTTTTCTTAGGCTAAAGAGTAACCTCTCTCTTTTTCTAAGGCTAAAGAGAAACCTCCCCTTTTTACAAGGAATGAATGTGTTTACAAATGGTGCAATCAAAGAAGGTCTCTAAGTAGGCAAGTGATTACAGAAATTAAGCACAATGAAAACCTATATAATATTTTGTGCTAAGCAATACAAGGAATATGAGAGTGATAGAAGATATTGAATTCTAGCTCTTGAATTGTTGTTGAGGCTTGAGGATTTGAGGAAAATGAGTATTGGAGTTGATTGAGTAGTTCCTCTTCCTTTCTTTAGCTTCTAAGCCTCTATTTATAGTCCCTTGGATGTATTCTAGCCGTTGGGTGGAGCCAAGATTGAATATGACCGTTGTATCTCACAAAACTAGCCGTTATAGGCTATTTTCGGGCAAAGGGATCGATCCTGCTACAGTGGGGATCGATCCCTTTTGTCCAGAATCTTGATTCTGGGCTTCAGGGACCTTAGGAAGACTTTCTGCCAAAAAGGGATCGATCCTGCTACAGTGGGGATCGATCCTTTTCTTCCAGAGGGCATTTTTCCTGCACTTTTGGGTTAGAAATGATATGACCTTTGATCCTAATTCAACCCAAAACATTTATAAGCTTTAAGGGAGTTTTTCTTGACTTTCTCAAATGAAAATATTGTCCAAAAACTTATAAGTAATTTTCTAAACTTATGTTCAATAATTCTTGAGAAAATTACTTAATATTCAAAACCATTTTATAAAGTATTAAGACTAATAAGAATATATCATTAAATGATGGTCTTAATGTTTGATATAAACACTTGAAAATGGATTGAGAAGATCATTTGTGATAAGGTAAATTTACAATATGAATTACAACATTAAAGCTTACTTAAGTTTTTGTCATTTCAAAATATGTATGGCAATTTAAAGCTAACAAATATAAATCATTTTATCAAAAATTCCCTTAAAATCGTCCATTAAGCTAGTAGAATTTAAAAGAAATTCTCTTACCTAAAGATTCCAAAGTATTACTTAAGCATAACGCTCTTCGGAATCTTATCATCGGAAAGATCTATACTCACTTCTATGAATTATTATTATTTAACTCTTATTATTATTATTATATTATTATTTTTATTTATCGTAATCTTTTATTATTATTTATTATATTTTTAGAATGTACATGAATTATTTTTTTTATTGACAATTTCCTTTAGCTCCTTCCATTTAGCTGGTCAGACCATAGAGGAAATCATCTCACCTAGAGATCCCAAAGTATTACTTAAGCGTAACCCGCCTTGGGATCTCATCATCGGAATAAATCATGTCCACCTTTAATATTTTTCATTTACTTAATCTTATTATTATTTTATTATTTTAAATTTAATTTTGTATTTTTATTTAAATTTATTTATTTTTATTTTTATAACCTAAATAATTGCTTTCCTATAATTTCCTAAAAAGTCCTATTAAATTTCTAAAGTCTTATTCCACGTACAAAATTCATCTCCTAGTTACTTATACAAACCAAATTAAAGTTAAACATCTCAATAAAGCGCAAAAAAAAATAAAAAAATAAAAAACTTGATAAACAGGTAATAACTCAAACTAATAATCATGCAAATCAAACATACCATACAAATTAACGTTAATTTAAGTTCATTCTTTAACCAAATTATTGAATCAAATTATTAACACATAAATTATTAAATTAATTTAATTACCAATTATTAAGTTAATTATCAAATTATTAAACCAAATTGTTACGTTGTTAAACTATTTTCATGCAACCGGTTATAAACATTAAATCATTATTATGCACTTAAACCAACACTTCTTTCAATCATTTTATGGTCTTATCAAATTAAATATTGGTGGATTAACTTGGTCAAGATATTAGCTAACCACTAACGTGTAAACAAAGAGTACCTGAAATTGGCTGACTTCTTACTTTTTTCTCTTTATTTTGTTTTGTAGCAATAGCCGACTTATGAAGGATCAAAGGCAGAGGCAGTGGAGATGCGAATGCAAAGGCTGAGCAAGGCGTGATAAAAAAGTGATGAAGAAACCGGTGCAGCAGCAAGCAGCAGTGACGGAGCGGCAACTGGATACAGATGTGGGAGGCTGCTTGATTCTGATGCAACAGGCTTGAACAAATTATTGAAGGCTGGATTGTGTTTTCTGTTTGAACAAATTATTGAAGTGCAAAAGTGGCCAGTTGTGATTTTTCAAAGAAAGCGTTTTTTTGTGATCCGTCCCCCCAAATCATGAGCTTTAATCTCTTTTTATAGTCATAAACTTGTTAGAGTCTTAATACAATTATACTTATTCTAATAATTATCTCATATTTTTATCTTTTATTTATTTAATTCTTATGTTAATCCTAATCTAACTCTACCAAATTTAATATTAATCTATATAATTATCCTAAAAAATTTAATTATCCTAAAATTAATTTTATTTTTATTTCTTTTTATCTTTTCTCTCTCTTTTCTTCTTCTTTTTTTTTATTCCTAAATCCTATTTTAATTTTAATTTCCTAATTAATGTTAATTCTAAATCTAAAAATTCTAATTTAATTCTAGCCTAATTCTAAATTGTTAAATTAAAATACAAATGTCACCCGACCCAATTAATTATTTATACAAATTAAGACCCTGGACAAAATAGGGTGTCTACAGCTGCTCCTCTTTGTGCATTTGCTGTGAAACAGTAATTGCACAAAGACATAGACACCTATTTTGTATGACTTCTCTTTTTTTAATTAATTTTTTATTTTTTCAAAAAGCCCCCTCTAAACAGAAAGGCACTCAAACTTTAAAATCTTGTCTAAAAAGCTCCCTCTAAACAGGCAGGCAGTCAAACTTTAAAAATCTTGTCCAAAAGGCTCCCCCTAAAAAGGCAGGCAGTCAAACTTTAAATCTTGTCCAAAAGCTCCCCCTAAACAGGCAGGCAGTCAAACTTTAAACTCTTGTCTATAATGCTCCTCCTAAACAGGTAGGCAGTTAAACTTTAAAATCTTGTCTATAATGCTCCTCCTAAACAGGCAGGCAGTCAAACTTTAAAATCTTGTCTAAAAGCTCCTCCTAAACAGGCAAGTAGTCAAACTTTAAAATCTTGTCTTAAAAAGCTTTGGAGGAATCATGCCTGAAGGTCTTATAGATTGTACTCACGAAATCTTGTCTGTAATTTTTCTCATGCAATGCATCGTGTGTGCAACTGTGCATGCATTCTATCCTATTTATGCAGTTTATTCTATCTATGCAATGCCATTCATGCAACATCACTCACACAATCTATTCTGTTCATGCAATGTTTTCTTTGAAAAGCATTTCAACTTTAGCTGTGGCAATAAGGTTTTTCTTCATCAATCTATCTTCATGCTTTCTCCATCCTTCATTTGTCATCCTATCCTTATATTTTTTATATCTTTTCTCATTTTCCTTCTTCCATTTTTCTTTCCCAATGAAGCTCTTGTCTTTGTGCCCTCTTTATCTTATTTGATCCCTTGTTTCTTCTCTTTACTATTCTCTCTATCTGGTCATTCATTTGCTCATTAAAATCTTTACTGAGACTTCATCATTCATTCTTTCTTATTCATTGGTTTTTCTTGATTTCCAATTTTTCATTCATTCACAAGTTTCCTTTTCTTTCATTTTCCTAAATAATATAGGAGTCTTTCACATATTTTGCCAAGCAAACATTCATTATCATTCCAATTTCAAAATCAATGCAATACAATTTCTCTATCCCTCAAGGTAAAGATATAACAAAGAAATGATAGGTGAAAAGAAAGAGTGGTATTATTCAAAATTTGGACAGATTTAACAAGAAATTACTAGGTTTAAAAGGGAAGTAGGCTTGAATGAAAAGCAAGAATTTTCAGGATTAAGTTTCGGGTAATAGTATCCAAATAACAACAGTTTAAGCAATTCCGATCAATGAATACAAAATCCCCTTCAAATGTCCATTACTCTGTTCACGTTGAGTTCATCAAGATATCTTTTTGCTCCAGTATCGTTGACATCCAGCTTTTTTTGGTATCTAAGTTGCCTTTTCAGGTTTTCAACTTAGGTGTACTCTATTGATCTAAACCGCCCTTTTTGGGTTTTCGATCTGAATCCTCCTTTCATTTTTTCTTTTCTTTTTTTCTTTTTTCTTCTTTTTTTTTCTTCTTTTTCATTTTCTTTTCTTTCTTTTTTTATTCATTTCTCTTCATTTTCAACTTCATTATCCTTGATGAAACTTCTCTTATTTGTTCTCCATTCTAATTCATGCCCCAACATCAGATATTTCTTCACCCAATTTAATGCTCACATGGATCCAAGAGAGTCTTTGGAATCCCACTTCTTCCATCTAAACAAAATCTTTTTGCTTTTCTTGATCTGCTTGTCCTAATTCCATCCAAAAGATCATCATCTCATAGTGTAAGTATGCCTTTATTCAACACATGATTCTTCAATAGGAGTACTCGTATTTGATCAAAATGGACTTTTAAGACACGTAATGTAGGCTCAGGCAAAGGTTCATGAAAGAAAGTATAATATAGGCCCAAAATAAGTGTTTCAAGGTTCATCAAACCAAGAATCATTTTTCATGAATCATTCAGGCATTTTGACTTTTGCCCCCATTCTAATTTGCTTTCTCTCTCTTTTTTATTCAAATGTGACTAGGGTTTTCACTTTCTTGATTCAAACCCTCTTTCCTTTTTCATTCTCTTTTTCTTTTTTGTTCTTTTTTTCACTAAAGGGTTTTTTCTTTGCCCCATTAATCTTTCATCTTCTATTCTCTTTGCCCCCCAATGTGGAGGGTGATTCTTGGTGGGTTATATCAAAAAGAATATAATAGGATCAAAAGGGGTAATCAATGGATAATTTTACTCATGCTTGAAAGGTAATGAAAGAAGGTCATTTCTCATCTCAACACAAGTACTCTCATTAAAGGTTATCTTTTGAACAAAGGCAAACTCATTAGAATTTCATGTAGAGATTCACCTTTAATTGTAACATTCTATATATGAAGATTTTAGACAAATATCTTCTATTCTCTTCTTGCTTGAAACTGAAAATCCATCCAACTAAACAAAGTGGTTCTTTCAAAATTTAATTTTACACCCATTGCCATTATCATTATCATGTTCATTATTTGGATACTTTCAAGTTTGGTAACAATGTAAAGAATATGGGTATTGGTGTTTCACATAAAAGAACAAGATTGGAATGAGGAATTGAGAAAAATGAATTGTACTGAACTTTTATTGAAATGAAAACGAATGAAAGCTGGCCCAATACATAAAAGAATTCTTAATGCCTTTTGGGCTTAGGCACTTCTATATTACCTAAGAAATGTCCTAAGATGGATGAAATTAGACACAAAGAAATAACCATTACTTCAAATTCAGTGAATCAATCCATATCATCCACTTTCTTCCATAACATCAACCACTACCCTTTGTGTGATCTGGTAGAGGATTATCATTCACATTTGGATCATTCTTTTCCCCAAAACTCAAAATTCCAGCGTTGACAAGTTCTTGGACTTTCCTCTTCAAGCCCATACAATTCTCAATAGAATGACCAACATTGTCATTATGATAAGCACACTTTGCATTAGGATCATACCACTTTGGGTAGGGAGGCTTCAAGGGCTCCACATAAACAAGGGCAATAAGGTGACCCCTTACCAAATGTGGGAACAACTCTGTGTATGTCATTGGTATAGGGTCTATTGTGACATTTCAGCTAGCTCGAGTATTCTTTTGGTCATTAGGTGAAAAAGTAGGGGCTTGTGAATGGGAAATGAGTTGGTAAGCATTTTGATGATGAGTTTGTGGGTGGGGTTGAGAATAAACATAATTCACTGAAGGTGAATAAGAGTTATAAGGGTGATGTGAATTGTTTGAGACAGCTTGTGCATCTCCTTCCTTCTTTGAGAATCCACCCTTCCTACTATCATTCATTGGTGCTTCGATCTTACCACTCTTGAGGGCATTTTCAATAGCTTCGCCAGTCAGCATCATGTCTGCAAAATTCTTGGTCACACTGCTAAGCATACGTTCATAATAAGGTGCCTTGAGAGTATTCAAAAAGAACATGGTGATTTCCTTCTTTGTCAAGGGAGGTTGAACTTGTGATGCCACGTCTCTCCACCGTTGGACATATTCTTTGAAGCTCTCGTCCTTCTTCTTTTCCATACCTTGGAGAGATAAGCGGTCAGGAGCTACATCAGACACATGTTTGTATTGAGCTATAAAAGCTCTTGCCAACTCAGACCAAGAGAAAACTTTGCTCCTTTCCAATTGGTTATACCACTTGGCAGCTGACCTAATCAAGCTATCTTGAAAAACATGAATTAATAGCTTGTCATCACATGCATATGCCGCCATCTTCCTACAGTACATGGTGAGGTGATCTTTTGGGCACGATGTTCCGTTGAACTTTTCAAATTCAGGCATCTTGAATTTTGGTGGAAGCACAACACCAGATACCAAACTCAACCTTTCGGCATCAACGGATCCAAAATAGTCAACTCCTTCCACAGCACTTAGTCTTTCCTCTATCAAGCTCAGTTGAGCTTTAGTACCATTATATTCTTCTTTATGCTTCAACTTTTCTAACTCTGTGGGATCATCTAAATTTGGTACTTCAATTGGATTTTGAGTTTGTATATGTAGAGGTGTTAGAGCTTTGATAGTAATCCCTTCAGGGACGAAGACGGGATTGTCTCGCATGTTTTGTTGGGTCTCTTGGACAGACTCGTCTTGATTACCCATCTTCTCCTTTCCTTTAATCATGGCTTTTAGCAACTGAGTAATTTCGCTTAATTGCCCCCTTATCTCTGCATTTTCCCTTTCCAACTTCTCTATCCTACTATTTTGATCATCTTCCATCATGCGTGCTTGATACCTTATATGATATTTATGGAGAGCGGACTGTCTGGTAGATTCAATCTTGACACCTTGAATGCCACAATTAAGTCGAAATTATTTTTCATGTGATGATATGTTTATGCACATACAAATGAATGAACTACATGGGATGCACTAAAGTCTTGCAATCTCTCCTAACAATTAAAAGAATGTTCCATGATAAGACCAATGTAAAGAACATGTTATGCAATGCAAAATCAAATGTAAAGATGAATGACTTAATGATATAAACAAACTTTTTTTTTGAAACCTGGAAAGGAAAATAAAAAACTATATTTTTTTTGAATTTTTTTTTAAAAAAACAATGTACAAAAGAGGAAGTAAAACTTATTCCTTTATGTGTCCTATCTCGGGTCTGAGTCTATATTTCAATCTAGTATGGTTCCACCCTAAGGCTGAGTCTTATGTTTTATTACATTCTAGGCTTGGGTAGTTTAAAGTTCTAAAGGTCCCCAAATTGCTCCTTACTGTCGTCCACACAAGACTAGTAAGGCATCCAATCCTCACCCATGACAGGCTACAAACGAAAAGGTTCAATTTGAGCGAGAGTATTACATAGCCATTGCGGAGGTATTTACCTCACGAGGGCGTAGGTACTTTACTCTCTCCTAAGAAGGACGGAGCCCGAGTCGAGGGCTTATGCATGCAAGTGATGTGTGTGTTGAAGGAACAATGTTTCATTAAAATTTTCCAAATTATGATTTCCCAAGCAAATTCCAAGATAACCTAAAACCAAGTATTGGCCTAACTCTCTATAGTCCCCAGCGGAGTCGCCAAACTGTCATAATGTGCCAGGTCCTAAAACCTAACCCGCTAGACTTAAATTCTTAGAGTCGCCACCAACCATTCAAACTTAAGGTGTGATTGGTCACCTATTCTTGTCTAAAGATAAGGCTTGGTCTACGTTCAAAGATTCTTAGACTCGGGAGTACGGTTACGTGTGAGGAAGGATTAGCACCCCCACAACGCCTATCCTAAAATGGTACCACTTAGTCTTAGGTTATCTTCTAAATTTTCTTAGGTTAATCTTTCATTTCAATATGCTTAATATTGAAAAATATTTCTAAGTATCCTCCATTAAGCTGGTGAGATAACTTAAAAAAATCCTTCTCACCTCAAGAGTATTCAAGTAGTACTATGTGACTTGCTTGAAGAGGCTCCGTCGTCGGATGAATTTTAGCATTTTATGAAAATTTCCTAACTTTGACTCCTCTACCCAAATTATCTTGTTTTATTTTTATCATTTATTATTTTCTATTATGTTCTTGACTAATATTTTTTTATTATTTATTGTTATATTTATCTTATGAATATAAATTATCTTTATTTTTTAGAAAATTAATATAAATCATTTTATCAAAAATTCCCTTAAAATCCTTCATTAAGCTTGTAGAATTTAAAAGAAATTCTCTTACCTAAAGATTCCAAAGTATTACTTAAGCATAACCCTCTTTGGAATCTTATCATCGGAAAGATCTATACTCACTTCCATGAATTATTATTATTTAACTCTTATTATTATTATATTTTTATTTTTATTTATTGTAATCTTTTATTATTATTTATTATATTTTTAGAATGCACATGAATTATTTTTTTTATTGACAATTTCCTTTAACTCCTTCCATTAAGCTGGTCAGACCATGAAGGAAATCATCTCACCTAGAGATCCCAAAGTATTACTTAAGCGTAACCCGCCTTGGGATCTCATCGGAATAAATCATGTCCACCTCTAATATTTTTCATTTACTTAATCTTATTATTATTTTATTATTTTAAATTTAATTTTGTATTTTTATTTAAATTTATTTATTTTTATTTTTATAACCTAAATAATTGCTTTCCTATAATTTCCTAAAAAGTCCTATTAAATTTCTAAAGTCTTATTCCACGTACAAAATTCATCTCCTAGCTACTCATACAAACCAAATTAAAGTTAAACATCTCAATAACACGCAAAAAAAAATAAAAAATAAAAAAACTTGATAAACAGGTAATAACTCAAACTAATAATCATGCAAATCAAACATACCATACAAATTAATGTTAATTTAAGTTCATTCTTTAACCAAATTATTGAATCAAATTATTAACACATAAATTATTAAATTAATTTAATTACCAATTATTAAGTTAATTATCAAATTATTAAACCAAATTGTTACGTTGTTAAACTATTTTCATGCAACCGGTTATAAACATTAAATCATTATTATGCACTTAAACCAACACTTCTTTCAATCATTTTATGGTCCTATCAAATTAAATATTGGTCGATTAACTTGGTCAAGATATTAGTTAACCAATAACGTGTAAAAAAAGAGTACCTGAAATTGGCTGACTTCTTACTTTTTTCTCTTTATTTTGTTTTGTAGCAATAGCCGACTTATGAAGGATCAAAGGCAGAGGCGGTGGAGATGCGAATGCAAAGGCTGAGCAAGGCATGATAAAAAGTGATGAAGAAACCGGTGCAGCAGCAAGCAGCATTGACGGAGCGGCAACTGGATACAGATGTGGGAGGTTGCTTGATTCTGACGCAGCAGGCTTGAACAAATTATTGAAGGTTGGGTTGTGTTTTCTGTTTGAACAAATTATTGAAGTGCAAAGGTGGCCAATTGTGATTTTTCAAAGAAAGCGTTTTTTTTGTGATCCGTCCCCTCAAATCATGAGCTTTATCTTTTTTTATAGTCATAAATTTTTTAGAGTCTTAATATAATTATACTTATTCTAATAATTATCTCATATTTTTATCTTTTATCTATTTAATTCTTATGTTAATCCTAATCTAACTCTACCAAATTTAATATTAATCCATATAATTATCCTAATAAATCTAATTATCCTAAAATTAATTTTATTTTTATTTCTTTTTATCTTTTCTCTCTCTTTTCTTCTTCCTTTTTTTATTCCTAAATTCTATTTTAATTTTCATTTCTTAATTAATGTTAATTTTAAATTTAAAAATTCTAATTTAATTCTAATTTATTTTTAAATTGTTAAATTAAAATACAAATATCATCCAACTCAATTAATTATTTATACAAATTAAAATCTCGAACAAAATAGGGTGTCTACAATTCTATTTATTGTGTTTGCATTGGTTCCTCTCTAAAGAGGATGATGCTATATTTTCTTCTTTTTGGTATGGGTGGCGTTCGGTTTCTTTGTTGGTTGGAGGTGACTGTTGGAGGTTGGCAATGGTGGTTCAGGTGTGGGTTGCATCGAGAGAAGTGATTGCTGGTATGCCGAAGGGGTTGTATCGTGATGAGAGCAATGGAGGGGGTAGTGATCGATTGGCAGCTGATTTTCAGCAGCCAACGGGGCTGGTGGGGGTTAGGGACAGGTTCTAGGGTGGCTGGCTGCCGTCCTCCTCCGCACGGCATCAGCCTAAAAAAAAAAGATTTTTATATATTAATTAGTTCTTTGTTAAAAGTTTTTTTTTATTTAATACAAACTCAAAATTAAAAATTAAAAGAGATAGGCTTTAAATGGGCTTTCGTTTTAATAGACCAACCTCAATTAATTTAGGTTTATTAAATGACGGGCTTCAAGCCCAAATGATTTAAGTTACTTTTAACAAATCAAAGATAGGGTATCATTATTTAGAACAAATTCAAAATTGACCTTGATTGACAAATTCGATTTTTACACTACTTGAATTAATACAAACTTTAAATTATACTCAAATCTTAATTTACTATTGAATTAATTCGAGCGAACAATTAAATTGAATTGATTAACAATCAAGCAAGCAAGTTCTACACTCATATTGCTAAGATTGAAATAAGACCAACCAAATACAATTATTGATCTAGGCAAAATTAGGTGTATATATTAAATATTACAATGTTATTTTTTCAGTATTTTAATATACAAAAATCTTATTTCCAACAATCACATTCTATTACAATAAAGATATTTCAAGGCACCAAATGTGATAAGTTTCACGATTTTTTTTTCTTACCTATTTTCAAGTGAAAGGGTATTAAAAAAAATGAAAAATTCGAAACTTTTTTCCTTTAATTTTAACACTACATATTCGAAAACTTTTTGTTGACAACATTTACAAATAATTATATTGTAATAATCAAACAACTTGCACCTTTAATGTCATGTGTGGCTGGGAAATGGCTATTCCATTTCCCTTTATTTCATAATGTAAGTTGTTCAAAAGTTTGGTTTACAAAAATGGTTATTTTACGGAATAATTGCTACCAGAAGAGTTTAAAATCTGCGTCTAAAAAGCGTAACTTAAGATAAATGACTAAATTTTTATAAGTTTTTTATCATGTAGTATAGACTACGATTCTTGAATGCAGTCTGATATTTAAATATAGACCACGCTTTTAGAGAGAAACATAATCTAATTTGTATAATAAACCACATGTACAATTTATTAATAATTTTGATTTATTTGAAATTTAAGTGATATTTTATATCAATAGATAGCATTTCGCTATTAACCATAAATTAATTTTGAGTAAAAAATTACGCCTATTAGATAAATTGTGGTCTCTTTAAATGGTGTAACCGTAGTATTTTATGGTAAAATTAAAGTAAGGTTGAAATAGTAACCAATTACTTAATTGTTTAATGTCATTACACAAATCATAACAAAGTAACTATTATAAAATATTCTTGTATGACATTTTCATAACAACAATTGTCTTCAAGACTTCTACACAGTATATATGATGAAATTTAATACTTTCTTGAAGGCATTCAAAATTTTTCTACTCAAAAACTTCCGTAAATAATTAAAGTCAATTTCTTTTAACATTTTAGCTTGCATCACCTTTAATGGTATTTGTCGAAGTCGAGGATGGATTTCGGGGTGGATTGTGGCAGAGTTTCTTTTAGAGTTGGTTGCTTGGCCTTTGTTCGGAGATCCGGGCCCTATTTATAGGCCGAGGAAGCCCTAAGATGACGTGGGCGTAAGGAAGGATGACCTGGACAGGCTGATTCGGACTCGTCAGATTGCAACCGGATAGGATTGGTTCTGCCCTGCCAGCTCGTGGTATAGGTTGGCGAAACAGCCGAGGTCAAGTTTCCCGCCTACAGCTTCCCCGAGGTGCGTTGAGTACTGAGGTGGTGATGAGGCAGGCCTGGTCGGCGCATCAGAAGCCGACTCAAGCACTAGATAGCGTATTAGGGTCAGCGTGTCAGGCGCTGACCCTGGGACCTTCGTCCGAGGTTAACATTGAGTCGTGATAACCAAGGTCGCGTCATTCTCTGACAGGTCTTCTCTTTGTCTGGCCGAGGTGAAAGACTGAATTGCCCTCGTTGACCAATTACCCATTATCATTCAGTCCCCCCAAAAGTCAGTCTTGAGGCTCGGCGTACTGAGGTGGGCGTTGTGAGGTCGGTCTCGGCGTACTGAGGTGGGCGTTGTGAGGTCGGTCTTAAATTTCAAGGTTTTCGAAATGAATCAGGTCGGCGTGTGTCAAATAGTGGGGCAGGTGATCGAGTTTCATTTGTCTCGGGATTCGTCCCACATTTATCGTTGCGTGTTTTGGTTTGAAGAAGGTCAGCTCGAAAAGATCGTTGTCATTAATACCTGACACACGTATTTTTAGCAATCTTATTTCGGCCGTTGGATTGCATGGGTACGCGCAGTCCGTGATGGATCGGAGGGCCCTATTTTGAGCATAGGTCGGCGGTAGGTCTACTGCTGTTCCCTAGGCGACTCATGGTCTTCCTGAACTCCTCTTTAAAAAGCAGGTTTCGGCTTCCTCCTCATTCATTTGTGCGCCTCCAGTGGTTCGTTTCCTTGGTTCCTGCTTCGCTTCTCCGCTCTTTCCAGTGTGTCCCAACCAACCTGAGCTTGTTAGGTAAGTCTTTCCTTCCTTTCTTCCAATGTCTTCTTCCGTGGAAATAATTAGTCCCCCAAGTCAGGATAGTTCCGAATTCATGCGGGAACTTGGGGATAGGCTCGGTTCAGCCAGTGAGGCTGGCAGGGCAGAGGCTGCAGAGGCTGCTGAGGATTTGGCGTCTGTGGCCTCCGCGTCTTCAATCTCACTCGAGCTTCCGATGGGGCTTTCTACTAAGGGGTTACGGTGGTTCGAGCCAATGTCACCCGAGGAGAAACGAGCATTAGATGAGAGTCTTCGTGCCTCGGGTGTACACATAGAGGAACGGGTTCCCGTTCTGACTAGGGGTCCTTCTACCCACAAGGATTCTCTAGACGTTATGAGGGCGTTAAAGGGGGGAGCTTTGCCCGAGGTCTGTCCTAATTTGTTTACTATGGTAGCATTTGCTGAGCTAAAAAAGGATCGGCACATTTCTCATGAGTTTTCTATCGATCCTCCTCGGCGTACTGACAGAGTGACCGAGGATTGAGGTGGTAACCGATTGTGGATTTATAGGGAGGCCGTCCTTTCTGGCCTTAGGTTTCCCCTTCATCCTTTTGTCATCGAACTTCTAAATTTTTACGATCTTGCTCCTTCCCAGTTGTTACCTAATAGCTGGCGTCACGTGACCGGTTTCATTGTCCTTTGTGAGGGGATGCAATTTCCTTTATCCGTGAGGTTGTTCAAGTCTTTTTCTTCGATAAAGGTTAGCCCTGTAGATAAGAGCTGGTATTACGTGACAGCTCGTCCTCGTAAGAAGCTTTTTACTAATACTCCTTCTTCTAATAAAATTTGGAAAGTACATTTCTTTAGTCTAATAAGCCCTCGAGAGTGGGAGGTAAGTAATAACCGAGGTCCGATGAGAGAGGGGGCTGTCGAGGTTGAGGAGATTCATGGTGAGGAGCTTAGAGCTTACAATGAAATTAATAAATTGAGAGACTATGGTAGGTTTCTTCTAGACGCTAAGCTCTTGACTTCGCCCGACGTGTTGGATCTCCTCGGGTCACCTGGAGGTCCGGGTAACTCATGCTAATTCTCCTTTCATATTTCGATTTTTCCAGAGTGCGTTCTTGACCAGAAAGCTATTTTTTTTGTTTTTCTCTATCACAGGTATGGCAGGTCGGTTCAACGTGTTTGATTATATTCAGCCCGCTCCTCGGGCTCCACAGGCTGCGGGAGCAGTTCAGTCCACTGTTGCACCTCCAAAGCAAGGTCGAGGTGGTGGCTCGAAGGGCAAGAGGAAGGCTACGGCAGCCGAGGTGAGGGAGCCTTCCCCGAAACGGAGCCGTGAAGTCCTAGAGGTTCCTTCAGCGCAAGAGGGGGAGACTGCTGCGCCCAAGACCGTGCACCTCGGCATTGATTTGGCTCCGAAAGACAGTGCATTCGAGAGTGCCTCAGTGGCTCGAAAGGTGGCTCGATCGATACTTCCCCCAGCAGGTGCTTTCACTTTGTTTCTATGTGAATTTTTACTTGTGTTTCTAGGAGTTAATTATTTGTTTGTTTACTCATTTCCCAAACAAAGACAAGATGAATTCTCCCTGCTCGGTCAATGCCAGCGTGAGTTTACACCACGCGTGGCTTGCCTTGGCTCATGCTACCAGGGTTGAGGAGCAGGCCAAGAAGCTTCATAAGGATTACAGCTCCTATCGAGAGAAGTCTCATTCTCTAACGAAGAAATTGGAGGAGACAGAGGCTAAGGTTCGTGAATCCGAGCTTCTTGTGGCAGGGATGAAGACCGAGGTGGAGGACCTCAAGGCCGAGCTAGCTCGAGTGAGGGAAAGGGAGGAGGAAATCAAAAGGACGACAGCCCAGGATGCCTTGGCTAATTTCGAGAATACTCCTCAGTTCCAGGCTGCGGCAAAGAGGGCCAATGCTGAGGGTGTGAGGGGTGCCTTCGCGTTGGCTGTTCAAGAGGTTGCCCACGTTTATCCCGATCTGGATTTATCCATGGTGTCCATTGATGACCTTAAGACCGTTACTTATGAGGCCGAGGTGGCTGAGGCCGAGGTGGCTGAAGACGAAGGTGGGGATGCCGAAGCTACGGTGGCCACCATGGCTGATGATGAGGGGGAGCCCGATGTGCAGGATGACGCTGCAAGAGATTGATTTTTCGTTTAATATGTTAAGACTTTTTCTTGTAATGAACATCTGTTTGCTTTGGGATGGTTTTATTTTGCCTTAGAATGTATTTGTAATGAACATCAGTTTGCTTCGAAAATTTTAATGAACATCTGTTTGCTTTTAGCAATAATTGAATTTAAAGCAAAAGCGGAGCTCAAGGGCTCAGACTTGTATTGTGATCAAATGTGCCGAGCTAATAAGGTCGGATTTAGTTTTGAATTAACAAAAGTTGCATCCTGCTCAAATGTGCCAAGCTATTTGGGTCGGACTTATACAAGATCAAAGGAACAATATAAGAGGAAAGTAATACTGCATCGGATGTACCGAACTGATACGGGGCAAAATGATGGTCAAAAGTGGGCACACTGTTTAGATGTGCCGAGCTAAAAAAAGGGGGAGGCCGAGGTTATTTCACTGGTAATATTTTTTCAAGTTTTCCGCATTCCAGGTTCTCGGCACTTCCTTCCCGTCCAAATCTTGCAATTTGAATGCTCCCCTTCCTATAACTTCCTTGACCAAGTACGGTCCTTCCCAGTTGGGGGCCAGCTTTCCTCCTACTCTGTCTCTCCCCGAGGCTTCGGTCTTTCGAAGGATGAGGTCACCCCTTTTAATAGTCTTAGGTCAGACCTTTCTGTTGTGATAGCTGGCTACTTTCTGCTGATACGCAGCCATAGTGATTAAAGCTCGGTCCCTCTGTTCCTCGGTTAGATCTAGGTTGTTCCTCAAAGCTTCCTCATTCCCTGCCTCGATGTCCAGTTCTACCCTTAGACTTGGCAAACCGATTCCCACAAGAACTACGGCTTCAGTCCCAAAAGCCAAGTTGAATGGGGTTTCTCCTGTGGGGACCTTCGTGGTTGTCCGAAGTGCCCATAGAACTCCAGGCAGCTCGTCTGGCCAGCTTCCCTTTGCTTCATCTAGTTTTTTCTTCAAGGCTTCTAGAATAACTCGATTGGTAGACTCGGCTTGTCCGTTGGCTTGAGGATGGGCTACCGAGGTGAACCGCAGGTCGATGCCTAAGTCCTTGCACCATCCTTTAATCTTGGATTGTCAAATTGCTTCCCATTGTCTGTGATGATAGCCCTTGGAAGTTCGAATCTGCAGACTAAGTTCTTCCAGCAAAAGTTCTTCACCTGCTTTTCAGTTGTTGTTGCTAATGCTTCAGCCTCTACCCATTTAGTGAAGTAGTCCACAGCTACCAGAACGAATTTCCTCTGCCCCGAGGCTACTGGAAATGGCCCGAGCACGTCCATTCCCCACAGCATGAAGGGCCATGGGCTAGTAATTGAAGTAAGGTCAGTAGAAGGCAGGTGCTGTATTGGGGCGAACCTCTGACATTTGTCACATTTTTTCACCAATTCTGTAGCGTCCTTATGGATCGTGGGCCAGTAGTACCCTTGCCTGAGGACTTTATGTGCAATGGCTCGGGGTCCGAGGTGGTTTCCACATATTCCCTCATGGATTTCCCTCAGGGCGTAATTTGCCTCGGCTGGGTCCAGGCATTTTAAGTACGGCATACTAAAAGATCTTCTGTACAGCTTTCCTTCCAGGAGGGTGTATCTCGGGGCCTTGCGCCGCATTACTCTGGCGTGCTTCCTATCTTCTGGCAGTTCCCCCATGGTAAGGTATTTGACAAGAGGGGTCATCCATGTTTCTGTTTCTTCCAGAATTTGTCCGACCTGTTCTTCATCGTTGATACTTTTCTGAGCTACAACCTCTATAGTGACATGTTTCGCCAGATCGATTTTCCCTCTAGTAGCTAACTTGGATAGGGAGTCAGCCAAGGCATTTTCCAACCTCGGGATTCTTTTAATCTCACAGATTTTGAAGCTCCCCAAAAGGCTCCGAACCTTTTCCAAATATCTGGCCATGACCTTATCCTTTGCTTCGAATTCCCCGCTGACCTGGTTAACCACTAGCTGGGAGTCACTGTGCATGAGCAGCTCATCCACCTTTAGTTCCTTGGCCAGTTTGAGACTGGTGAGTAGGGCCTCATATTCAGCTTCGTTGTTTGACGCTTTGAAGTTGAATCTTAAAGCGTATTGAATCCTTATTCCTTCGGGGCTGAGCAGGATGAGCTCGGCTCCACTTCCTTTGTTATTTGCCGACCCGTCAACATAAAGTTTCCATGTTCCTCGTTTATGTGTATCTTCCTTTTCACCTTCTTCTTGCTTTTCGGTGGTGATGCACTCCACCACGAAGTCCGCCAATACCTGGGATTTGATGGCCGATCTAGGCTTGAATTGCAGGTCAAACTCGCTGATTTCCACAGTCCATTTGATTAGTCTTCCCGAAAGCTCGGGCTTTTGCAGGAGCTACCGTAGTGGCTGGTCGGTCAGCACTATAATCGAGTGAGCCTGAAAGTAAGGCCTTAGCTTTCTTGTCGAGATTACCAGAGCATAGGCTAATTTCTCGATTTTCTGGTAATTTAACTCGGCCCCTTGCAGCACTTTGCTTGTAAAATACACCGATCTTTGCACCCCGGATTCTTCCCTAACCAGGACTGAGCTCACGGCCTGCTCCGTGGCCGCTAGGTAGAGGTATAGAGTTTCTCCATTCCTCGGTCGTGACAGAACTGGTGGGGAGGAGAGGAAATCCTTCAGTTCCTCGAAGGCTTTCTGGCATTGCTCGGTCCATTGAAATTTCCCTGCATCCTTCAGGGTTTTAAAGAACAGGAGGCATCTGTCCGCTGATCTGGACATGAATCTGTTCAGTGCGGCTATTCTCCCGTCAACCTTTGCACTTCCTTTATGGAGGTCGGCGCCTTCATTTCCATTATGGCCTGTACTTTTTCGGGGTTTGTCTCAATTCTTCTCTGATTTACCATGAATCCCAGGAATTTTCCCGAGGTGACACCAAAAGCGCATTTCGCTGGATTGAGTCTCATATTGTGCTTTCTCAGGGTCTGGAATGCTTCCTCAAGATCTCGTAGGTGTACTTCTATGGTGGGGCTTTTGACGATCATATCGTCGACATATACTTCCATGCTTCGCCCGATCTATTTCTTGAAAATCTTGTTCACCAATCTCTGGTAGGTCGCGCCTGCATTTTTCAAGCCAAAAGGCATGACTCGATAGCAGTACAGTCCTCTTTCTGTCACGAAGGACGTTTTTTCCTCGTCCTCTTCCAACATTCTGATATGGTTATACCCAGAGTAGGCATCCATGAAGCTGAGTAATCCTTGCTCCGTGCTATTGTCTACAAGTCTGTCTATGCTGGGCAGGGGGGAAGCTATCCTTTGGGCATGCTTTGTTCAGGTCGGTAAAGTCTACGCACATCCTCCATTTGCCATTATGCTTCCTTACCATCACAATGTTTGCGAGCCATTCCGGATAATACGCTTCCCTAATGAACCCTGCTTCCAAGAGCTTGGATACTTCTTCGTTTATGGCTTCCTGTGTTTCCGCGGCGAAGCACCTTTTCTTCTGTCTGACCGGTTTTGCTTCCGGGTCCACGTTAAGGCGGTGAACCATGTCCTCAGGACATATACCGGGCATGTCCCCTGCTTTCCATGCAAAAAGGTCGGCGTTTCTTCTGATTAGCTGAATAAGTTCTTCCCTCTCTTCGAGCTTGGAGCTTATCGACATGGATTTGTCTGGACTTTCGTCATCGAAAGGAATGTTGATCAACTCATCAGCTGGTTCAGGTCGGCTTAAATCTAGCTCAGGCCTCTGATCTGGGATTTCAATTGCCAGGGTTTCGTCGCCCTGCTTTTTCACCTTCTGGGCTGTCAAGTAGCATTTCTGAGCTAACGTTTGTTCTCCTCGGACTTCACCTATCCCGTTTGGTGTCGGGAATTTTAACTTTAGGTGTGGCACTGATGCGACTACCCCGAGCTTCATTTGACTAGGTCTTCCCAAGATCGCATTGTAAGCCGACGGGATTTTTACCACCATGAATTCCACCATGGCCGTTGTTGTCCTTGGTTCCGTGCCTAGAGTCAGTGGGAGGGTTATCGTTCCCAGTACGGGGACTTTCTCGTTTCCAAACCCGACGAGAGGTGCCGGATAGGGTCTTAGTCTGTCTTCAGCGATTCCCATGTTTTTCATTGCCTCTTAGTACAAGACATCGCTGACACTCCCGTTGTCGATGTAGATCCTTCTTACCACATGGTTGTAAATAACGGCGCTGACGACAATAGCATCGTCGTGAGGGAACTCGATACCGTCGAGGTCGGTTGTGGAAAAAGAGATGAGCTCGTCCCTCCAAGACTTCGGTCTCTTGGCTAGAGATCCGACTATTGGGTTTATAGCTCGGTCTGCTTTTTTTCTGGCTGAGCTTGCTGTTCCACCGGTGATGACGTTGATTATTCCTGCTGTAGGTCGGTTGGCTCGTTCTTCGCTGGCCTTTCTTTCTGATTGGTCACGCCTCGCATCTCTTCTGTTGAAGTTGTTCGGGACTCTGCCCGCTCTTTGTCTAGGTCGGCCGTCATAGACCACGACAGTTCCCTTGAGGGTACCTTCTTTGGCTGATGTCTCGTGTCGTGTCGCCGAACACGAATCTTTTCAGCCGACCTCTTCTCACCAGGTTTTCTATTTCATTCATGAGGTCGGTGCATTCCTCGGTAGAGTGGCCGTGGTCTCGGTGGAATGCACACCTCTTGTTTTTGGGCCTTTGGGGGTTTGGCTTCATTGGCCTTGGCCATGTTAGCTCGGGGTCCGATTCTATCTGCATCAATATTCTTTCCCTCGTTGTGTTCAAGGGAGTGTAAGTGTCATATCCCTTCTTTTACGGGCTTCTTCTGATCGGATATCCTCCAGGCCGGTTTGGCCTTTTTCCCCCTTGGTCTCTCTCGACCTCTCTCCCCCTTTTCTTGTAGCTTCTGAATTCTCTTTTGTTTTCTTCGTTGTTTAGCCGAGTGGTCATCGTTTCTTCGGGTTGATGTATTTTTCAGCCCGTTGTAAGAGCTCGGGCAAGGTCTTTGGGGGATCTAATGAGAGGGAGAACTTGAAGTGGAATTCCTCGTCCGTGAGACCATTCATTAGGTCGGCCACCACCACGGACTGTTCTAAGTCCTTCACTTGCAAAGCTTCGACATTGAACCTCGTGACATATTCTCTTAGGGACTCTTCAGGCTTTTGCTTGACCGCCATTAAGCTGAGAGTTGTCTTCTTAGCTCGGCGGCTACTAACGAAGTGAGTTAGGAAGGAGTGCCCCAGCTCTTTGAACGAGCGTATCGATCGTGGAGTTAGCCCTGGGTACCAGGAACGAGCTGCACCCTTTAAGGTCGCCAAGAATGCCTTGCACATTAAAGAGTCATCTGCATCCTGTATTGACATATTAGCACGAAAAAGTTCTAAATGGTCAAAAGGGTCCGATGTATCATCATACGCCTCGATCACAGGCATCCTAAATCCCGGTGGCGATTGAGCTCGCTCGATTTCTTCTGAGAATGGTGAGTTTTCAAGCAATCGAAGCTCGTCTATATGGACTTGTGCCTTGTCTTGAATCTGTCGTTCTACGGCTTCCATCCTGGCTTCCAGTTGGTCGCGAGTTTTATCCTCCGCTGTGGGTGCCGTTGAGATGGTTCTATGCGGGTTTTTCGTAGAATGGCTTTGCGGGGTTTTGTGTTTGCTTTTCTCCGCGACTTCTGGTACGGAGGAAGAGCTGCCGCTGGCATCTCCTCCCTGTGGTTGAGATGGTGGAGAGGGTAACGGTTGCTCGGAGTCGTTTCTGGGCGGTGGTCGTTGGGTTGGGGGAGAAGGTGTGAGAAGGTGTGCTTGGACCAGCTCAGTTAGGTTCCTTAACTGTTGGGTGAGTTGCTCGAATTGCTCTGCCGTTGGTGGTGGCCGTCTCCCTTGCTGGTCATCTTGAATGGCGTCTGGGCTTGCAAGAGCAGCCGGTTCCTCTTCCTCTGCCGTTCTTCTTCTGGGTGCCATCTTGGACATCAACGATGGGGTTGGTAAAGGTCCCCCTACCTGGCGCGCCAAATGTCGAAGTCGAGGATGGATTTCAGGGTGGATTGTGGCAGAGTTTCTTTTAGAGTTGGTTGCTTGGCCTTTGTTCGGAGATCCGGGCCCTATTTATAGGCCGAGGAAGCCCTAAGATGATGTGGGCGTAAGGAAGGATGACCTGGACAGGCTGATTTGGACTCGTCAGATTACAACCGGATAGGATTGGTTTTGCCCTGCCAGCTCGTGGTATAGGTTGGCGAAACAGCCGAGGTCAAGTTTCCCGCCTACAGCTTCCCCGAGGTGCGTTGAGTACCGAGGTGGTGACGAGGCAGGCCTGGTCGGCGCATCAAAAGCCAACTCAAGCACTAGATAGCGTATTAGGGTCAGCGTGTCAGGCGCTGACCCTGGGACCTTCGTCCGAGGTTAACATTGAGTCGTGATAACCAAGGTCACGTCATTCTCTGACAGGTCTTCTCTTTGTCTGGTCGAGGTGAAAGACTGAATTGCCCTCGTTGACCAATTACCCATTATCAGTATTCATCATATTATGACATTGTTTATATGCCTCTAATTTACTTTATGAATGCAACATTGTTTTTTAATGGTTTTTTGTCTGGTATGATCGTAAAAATTAGGAACTAGCTATTTAAAGTGATGCAAATTATGTAACCAAAAAAAAAAAGTGATGCAAATTAGGATGTTAATAGATTTTGGCCTTCATTATTTGCGGGAGTTTTTTTACAAAAGAAATTTTGCATGACTTCAATAATGTGTTGAAGTTCATTATAATTTAATGATGAATTTATGATAAAATTCAATACTTTCTTGAAAGCATTTAAAATTTCTTTTGCACAAAAACTACTACAAATAATGAAGTTCAAGATTTTTTAACATCTTAGCTTGCATCGCCTTAAATCTAAGTTCTTAAATTTTACAAACTGACCTAACAAAAAATCTTTAAACAACATACTACATTAGCTAATTGGATGCACATAGATAATGTTAATATAAAATATGATGAATACATCGCTAGTATAAAGCATGCATTACGGTTGAGACCTTGTTCTATTAATATGACAACTTACCTCTCCTGAGTACAATGATAGAGCACCTATTACGAATAAGCTTTTTCAGCCATCCGCCTTAATCAAGACGAAGTCTAACTCTTTTGTATAAAAACTTGATATATTCAAAGAACTAGTTTTTACTCGTACGATGCACGAATTACTTTTAATTATTCATTTTTTTATAAATATATAAAACAATGTTATTTAATTTATTTGTTTAAAGCATATAGAAAATATATCTAATTAATATAATAAAGATATCCAATTATAAAAGAATTAAATGTTAATCAAAAAATTGTAAAATTCAAAACATAAGACAAACAACTATTAAGAAGAATAAAAAAGAAAAACATATCATAGATGATATTATTGAGCACATCAACAAAATGTTAAAATAGAACTTAAAAGTATATTTTAACAATTTCAAATGTTAGAGTAATATTTTGAGGTATATTTTTATTATTGACCTAAATAATCATTATTATAAATATGCATTCTTATATATATATATATATATATATATATATATATATATATATATATATATATATATATGATTACTACATAAAAGTATTTATATTTATATATGAGAGCATAGTAACTTGTGTAATGCACGAATTAGTTTTATCTATTTAAATATGCATGTAACATATATATTTACAAATTTATATGTTTTATGCATAAATTTTATTTATTTTGAAAATTAATAATTTTAAATATTTAAATAATGAACATGATATTGATGGTTTTAGTTTTATACTTTTCAATTTAGATAATAAAATATTTTTTAAATAAATTAAAATTAAAATTATTTAGTTTATAATGTAAATAGATATAAATTAATATTTTATTTAAATTTTCAAATAGATAATATTAAAATTATGTTTCTTTTTAAATGTTTTTGAATTAGATAGCATTTAAAATTAGTTTAATTTATTCTTTTTTAAAAAAGATTCAAATTTTAGAGAAATTTTAGGAAAGCGAAAAAGTTAGAGAAGTTAATACTTATTATTTCTTTTAACTTAGTTGGACACGAAATTAATGATACTTACATGTTATTCAAATAGACTATCCATGTAAGCATCTGTGTAGGTATCTTACTAAATTTGTTATGTATCTTATAATTTAATATGTATATTAGATTAGATTCGATTTATTTATTTAGAAAAATAATAAATTTAAATATTTAAATAGTATACATGATATTATAGCTTATTTTTATACTTTTCAATTTAGACAATAAAATGTTTTTAAAATAAATTAAAATTATTTATTTTATAATATTAATAGATATTAATTAATATTTAATTTAGTTTTCCAAATAGATAATATTAAACTTATATTTTTAAAAAATATTTTTGGATTAGATAGTATTTAAAATTAATTTAAGATATTTGTTTAAAAAGATTGAAAAATTTTGGAGATTGGAGAAATTTTAGGAAAATGGAAAAGTATAGAAGTTAATACCTTTTTGACTTAGGTTGATATAAAATTAATGATGCTTATATGTTATTCAAAGAAGCTGTTCATGTAAGAGCCTATGTAGGCATCTTACCATAGTTACTATGTAGTTTGTAATATAATATATATATATATATATATATATTATATATTAGATTACATTAATTAAAGACATACTATAGTAAATTTTGTTCAGTTAAAAAAATAATTTGCATGAACAACCCAAATCGAGGAAATAATGAGAGAAAGAACTCTAACATCAGAAAAATTGAGATGAAATAGTCATTGCCAATATTGTTTCTCGAAATCCTTTAGCAATAGTTTAAACATTCATTTGTTGGTAAGAAAGCTAATGTGCAATAATTAAGAAAACAACGAACTAAACAAAATAAAAGAACAACAAAACCCTAAAACTAAAAATTAGCGAAGATTAAACCTTAAAAATCGAAAAAAAGAGAGTTTTTTTAGATTGCGAACCTCCTATGTGTAAGAACTAGATAAAGTAAATGAAAAATGTCATTCAAATCTATAAAAACAAATAACAAACAAAAAGATTTATAAAGAATCAAAATAATAAAGTAAAAAATAACAGAAAATATTAGCCATTGGAAAAGGGCTACACTGTGATTTATAAATGAATTGTTAATCATCATTACTATAGCTATTTTGTGGTGTTCCATCTATTACGGGAGTCAATCTAGAAATGAAATTGGTTTTATATTGATTTTTTGTTCAAAATAAGATTACGCTAAAAATGGTTTGTAAGGTAAACAATGCTTGAGGTAAGATATCATTTAATGAAAATGGTTTTATGTTTAAAACGCGGTTACTTTAAAAATAGGTTTTTCTTGGCAAAGCATGACAAAGAGAAGGAAAACGACATCTCCAAAATGAGGTAAAGATTTAAAGAGTGGAGAATGAACCTTAAATCTACTTACAAACTAAATAAAAATAAAAAAGACCATGATTGTCATTTTAAATTGTAATATTTAATAGTAATTTAATTTGAAAATACGTAAAACGATTACATTTAATAAAAAATCATAGTCTATTTTGAAATTTGACTACGCTTTGGATAAAAACTCATAGCCTTTGATTATTGTAGGTGCATCTTGGAAGACAAAATATCAAACACAAAAGATTACATTTAAAACCCTAAAACATAGTTAAATTTATTCAAACAACCATATGTCTACCATAAATGACATTGCATCAGCCTTACTTGAAGTTGAAATTATTTCTAATGTTTTTAAATTTTGAAAAAAAAAAGAAACATTTTGCTATAAAAAGATTACATTTAAAAAAAACTAAATCGTAGTCTATTAATAAATAAAACTATAGTTAAATTACACAAAGAAGGGTTCTATTTATACTCTATTAGATGTTAGACACATTTTAAATTAATGAATTTTTTTATCACAAAAATACCTTTAATTAAAAATACAAGTTTACCATTACCCATAAAAAATTTTGATACTCTCGAAAATTAATTTTAGGGACTGATAATTTAATCCTCAAAAGTATACTTTCGAGAAGTATATTAGCCCCTCGGCAACATGGTGCCAAGCGGCCTAATAAGTTCTACGGTAGCATGTTGCTGTGGGGCATTGCCCTATAGTGCCCCATATATGGGGCACAACTCCATGGCAACATGTTGCCTTGGGCCTTAATTTGCCCCATTTGGGGCATTATATTTTGTGCCTCACGGCAATATCTTACTGTGGGGTCAATAGGCTTTCCGGTATGAAATCGTCTAAAGTCACAAATGGCTTTCAAGAATTTCATACTGAGAGACACGATTTCAGGAAAAAAAATTTATAAACTAACGAATTGTAATCTCAAAAATTTTACAAAAACCCTTCATGCAATCATTTTTAATGCAATCAACTGAAAGAAAAACAAATTTAATTGAAGATTAATAATAGATTTACTTTAGATTATTACAAAATTTAGAAGATTTTCAAGATTTTGTAAAAATTTGTTTGAGTTTTTTGAGAGAGAGTGAATGAGAGAGATGAAGTGAAGAGGGGTTTAAGAGTATTTTAGGTATAAAATTTAGTAATTTAAGATGTGAATAATAAAAATAAAAAGAGAGATTTGGAGAATAGGGTTTTTAAGTAAATAAAGTGTTTCTAGTTCTAAATAGGATATGAATAGAATTTCTCTTACACAAATAGCAAATTGTCTATTATAAATAACATTGCATCAACCTTATCTAAAACTAAAATCATCTTCAATACACTTGAATCTTGGAAGAAAACTAATTGAGCTACAAAAGACTACATTTGAAAATCTAAATTGTAGTCTATTAATAAATATAAACTCTAAGTAAATTTATTCAAACAGTAAAAATGTATGTTCATAAATGACATTGCAATAGTCTTACCTGAAATTGAAATAATTTTTTAATGTACTCGAATTTTAGAAGACAAACATTCAAGTTAGAATCACAAAAAGCAACATCTTGAAATAAAAAATCCTGTATTCTATTTATATATTTTTAATATAAAATTATTATAGTGTGTTGAAAATAAAAATCTGATTACAAAAATTTAAAATTCAAAAGATTTCTGTACAAATAAAGTAGTTCTGCTCTAACGGCAGATTATATTCATCACAAGTGACATATTAGCACTAAATGTCACTTCCGATTTCCGAATTGAGCTCAAACGCAAGATTGTTCAATGAGAATAGCCATCAAGAATCACACACGTGGCTATGAAAACCATATCTCTATTGATCACTCAAGACATGGCTCTTGTTTAGGCCACCAACTGCCGATTGTACATATGGCCGCCTGCTTTTGATCCACTGATAAATCTTAAGGCCCTTTTGTCATTTCCTTAAGTTACCCACTCCATTCTATTTCCTTCTTGCGTTAAAACAAATTTCATTTTCTCTTCCTTCCCTTTTTGTCCGAAACATCAACAGCCTCTCAAACTCTTTGTTCAACTGATAAAGCAGTTAACGACAATAGTAGAAAAGCTCCTGTGTGGGATTTTTTCATCCACCCAAAATTTTAAACACCTCTAAACCTTTGACTACATCTTTCTTGTAAGGAAAAAGGAAGCATTTGTAATTTGAAGACCCCGTTTTGAGCTCTTTTCAAGTTTTTTTTTTTTTTTACAGTTTTTAGTGAAAATCATGTTTTTGATTCAACTTGGTTTCTTCATTTCAGTAATTGTTTTATGGGAATTTGACTAAAGATTGAACTTTTATTTCTGGGTTTCTGTTATAAGGAGTGAAACGTTGGCGGTTTTGCTGTTTCCTGGGTGTTGGTGTTAAGAATGATGTCAATGACATGCCATAATCTTGATTTTGGAACAAGATTGCTTGATTTGGTTGGTGTTGGCTCTTCTTCTAATTCTTCAATTGAAAGGCACTCAGTGAATAATTGTGGAAAAGCATTTGCTAATGTTATTAGTAAAGGCTATGGAGCTAGAAGAATGGTTTATTGCAAGCAAAACATTACCAGAAGTCGTGTGTTCTCCACAAAAACTTCTGAGGCTCTGCTTGATGGTAATATTAATTAATTGGTCTTATACTTTTGTTGGTACTGTTGGAATTCATATACTTGGAGTCATTATTTTGGTTTACTTCTAGTTTTCCTTTTCTTTTCTTTGTTACTCCTGATAAAAATTCTTGAGACTTTGCGTCTTGGTGCCATGTATGATAAGCAAGCAATAGTTTCAACTTTTATCTTATGCTTTGTTCGTTAGAACTTATAGTTTATTGCTTCCTCTTGTTGGTAATGGTTGTGTTTGCGTAGTACTCTTTATTATCGATTTCAGTTCAGTGATTCGGAATTATAGTTTTTGTCCACTTTTGACATCAATTTAGGTGTTGGTCAACGTACTCCACCCATGTTGGATATGAAGGAAGATCTTAGAAGTCCCATTTCCCTGGCAAACTTGTTTGAAGCAGTTGCTGATGACCTCCGGACTCTAAATCAAAATCTCCACTCAGTAAGTGCTTAAAATAGCTGTTTGCTTGGAGTAGCGAAAATCATTGCTGACTTTAATTATTGCCCTTTATGGTATTCTTATGATATATCATTGGAATAATTTTGTTCAAGTTCTGTACGTGTTCATAAGGTTTTACACATTTCTGTTCATGAATTGATGCCACATGAATTAAACTTATAATCTGTTGTCACTTAATTCTTGTAAGTCAAACCGTATGTAGCTTCAACCTAATAAGTCCAAACACTAAATGCCGGTTAATTCATGATTCTCTTTTTTAAAGTGCAAAGATTTACTGGTATTTAATAAATACTATTTCTAAATGGAAAAACTTTGATTTGTAGGTTTGCTTCAGTGATTATGTATGTAAAGACTTCTTTGTTACTTGTTACCTACTTTTCCTGCAACTATTCCTTGTATTTTATTCTCATTTATTGCCAAGCATCACCAAGTTCTTTTAATTATTGTCTGTTGCACATGGAAGGATCAAATAATTTAATCTGCTTTTGATTTCAGTTTTTTCAAGATCTTAATGTTAGTTATGTATCTGATGATGATGTTCTGTTAGATTGTTGGTGCAGAGAACCCTGTTCTTATGTCTGCAGCTGAGCAGATATTTGGCGCCGGTGGTAAGAGAATGAGACCAGCCCTGGTTTTCCTAGTTTCAAGAGCTACAGCAGAGTTAGTTGGGTTGAAGTAACATTCAGAACTCTTTCTACGATATTCAACACATTTTAATTACAGTATTAGACTTCCATTTTGTATTGCTTCTTTCCAGGGACCTTACTACAAAGCATCAGCGCTTGGCTGAGATCATTGAAATGATTCATACTGCAAGCTTGATACATGATGATGTATTAGATGAAAGTGACATGCGAAGAGGTTGGCCTCTACATTTAATGTCATTTTCATGCGTCAATAGTTGTTCTTCTATTCAAAAGTCTTCCATGTTAAGTAGCAGCTATCTCAAATCCGAAGAGATATTAGTTCTATTCAAGTTAATTAGAAATATATAGTCTGTAATTATTGGTCTTTATTGCACATGATTAATACTATAAAATACATTCTTTGCATAGGCTGGAGCAATCACCACAATGGTTTCTTTTTTCAGATCATCTTGGCGTTCAAAGTTACTTTATGCTAACTCTATCTCATAGTTGAAGATTATGAGTTCTGACTTGTTACCTATGTTATTGAATCCTGTGGGATCATCTCTTTTATCAATTAGTGTGCAGCTTGTAGCAGAAAAAAGAGGAGAAAAATTTAAGAATGGAAAGTTCCTGAGTATGAAAAAGCTTATATACTTTTTCTGTATTTTACAAGTATGAGATTTCTTAAATAATTCTTCGCTTTTTAAGGAGTCATGCAAGAACTAAAAGTTGTGTTTAGAGGCAATTTTAAGCCCTCTCACATATTTTGAACTTAATTTAATAAACTCTTGCAGTCTTCCGTGTCTTTTCCATTCTATTTTGTCTCCCTGTTTCTGACATGGATTAGGAGATTTGTTCTTTCTTGCGGTTGTCTCTCTTGAACTTATTTCTCATCTCCTTTCGTTGAATGCCCTGTCTTTTCTAGTTTTTGTCATGTGAATGGAACAACTGAAATATGTTGGAAAATCCTTGCATTGATATTTCCTTACATTTTATAAATGAGGTTACATTTCAGTGTCCAGTACCCTTGGTTAAGGGCAGAGAAAAAATTTCTATTCCGGGACACAACAGTTACGGATGTACCGATTTATGGAATGACTATGTAGCTATGGGGAATCTAGGTACACCATAGTCCATGGATAGGTAGTGAAAAATAGTGGCTGTGGTTGTAGCTATGATTGAGGGGCAAAACTCTGGCGATTGTTCTTGTCAGTGCATGTTCAGGAGAGGAACTAGTGCATTTACCATTTTGGAGAATAATTGGGACTGAGTGGGTTTTAACTTTTAATATTTATTAATGATAAAGGTCTTTTACTTGCAGAAAGAACTTGGATTTCTTCAGTATCCTTTCTTAGTCTTTCATCAATTTGAAACTGCTGCTAACTTAACTGCAGGGAAAGAAACTGTTCACCAACTGTATGGCACGAGAGTAGCAGTACTGGCTGGGGACTTCATGTTTGCTCAGTCTTCATGGTACCTTGCAAATCTTGAAAACCTCGAAGTCATTAAACTCATCAGCCAGGTATATATTATCACCTATGTCAAACATTTACCGTCTCTTTTGGATGTACACATGGGCATGTGGTAATTGATTAAAAAATTCCACCTTTAGGGATTGAAATGTGCTCCAGCTATTGAGACCATTTTCGAACTATTATTATTTTTGTTAAATTAGTCTAAACTGTAATCATTATTAATGATATTGCAGGTTATTAAGGATTTTGCAAGTGGTGAGATTAAGCAGGCATCTAGTTTGTTCGACTGTGACCTTGAACTCGAGGAATATTTGCTGAAGAGTTACTACAAAACAGCTTCTTTGATTGCAGCTAGTACCAAGGGAGCTGCTATTTTCAGTGGGGCCGATCGCAGTGTTACTGAGCAAATGTATGAATTCGGCAAGAATCTTGGTCTATCATTCCAAGTTGTTGATGACATATTGGATTTTACACAATCAGCAGAACAGCTGGGGAAGCCATCCGGTAGTGATCTAGCAAAAGGCAACCTAACAGCACCAGTAATTTTTGCCCTTGAAAAAGAGCCAAAACTTAGAGAAATCATTGAATCCGAGTTCTGTGAGACCAGTTCCCTGGATGAAGCGATTGAATTGGTTAAGAAATGTGGAGGAATTGAAAGAGCGCAAGAATTAGCAGAAGAGAAAGCTGATCTTGCAATTAAGAATCTACAATGTCTTCCTCAGAGTGCATTCCGGTTAGCTCTTGAAAATATAGTGGTGTTTAACCTTGAAAGGATTGATTAGTTAGATGTTTCACAGTACAAGCAATTCCTTGATGGAGGAGTGCCATTATTCAAAAACACGGCCTAGAGATAAAAAGAAAAGGCTTGAAGTTGAAGCCTCTAGCGGTATAGAAAGCTTTCTTAGTTGGTTAGTGCTGCTGAATCCAAGTTCATTGTGACTGCTTGTATATCCATACCAGGTATGTTGAGCCTTGATTTGAGCTCCTAATATCAATTTATTCAATTATGGATTGGTGTGGAGAAAAAAATAATAATACTCCATTAAATTGTTGCACAATAAAGCTTTAAGGTCAATGGAGCTAATAATTTTTCATTTCAAGATTGTGTTCTGATCATTAATTTACTTGGTTTGAAAATGCCTGGGATCATGTTAAGTATGCTAGATAATGCATTTACTTGGTTTTGGTTAAAATGCTGCCATGGGGATTTCTCAATTGTGATATTTAAGAGACTTGCAGGACAGAAACAGTTTAGGTGGGTCGGAGATCGTGACAATATATTACTTGTAAGAGAATAGAGAGAAAATGGTTGAGAATATTATACAATTAATTTGTGATCTGTACGATGTACGGATTAGTATTTATATGAATGTGTGTAAATACATTCATTAACATTGTTTAAGTTGTATGTCTAAAGTATATATAAAATACATATAATATAATAAAAGATATTGAATAATTATAAATTTTAAATTTTTATGCTGAGCTTTTAGGAGTTTTCTCCCAAACCAATATAGTTTAAAATCTTATTTTCTAAACTGGACTGTTTTTAAACTTTATTCCAAAAATGAGGTACTCTTGTAAAAACTAAATTTCATGTCAACTTTTCATTTTTTAAAAACTATAAATTAGCATATTAAAACATTGCTCTTCTCTTTTCTCATTCCTATAATTATATATAAATTTCTCGAACTTTTTTTTTTCGAAATCGTTCTTGTATTGATTTAATTATCATCACTTATTGTTAAAGATAATAATTCTTGCAATTTTATCTCAACAATTTATTAAAAAACATTTAATACTTGTTCTTTTATTTATTTTAAATATTTTATTTATAAACTTAAAATTCATTAAATATAGTAACAGACTTGTTAAAAAAAATTACGCTAAATACCATAATTCAAATGAAATCACATCTTTTTGCGCCTATTCACCACTCATTGAAAAAATATTGTTCAATTTTCGTTCTAAATCTCGACTTAATTCATTTTAATTTTTTTTTTATTTTGGTTCTAGACCTAGATACCCTTTCCTCTTTGTATCCTTAGTTTACAGTTTTATAATTTTTCCACAGGTGGAAGATCAAAATTTTGTAATATACATTTTGTAATTGAGATGGTACTTTCCTCCAAATTTGATGATCCAAAAATAATTGTTTGGTAAATCAATCATTTGAAAATAATGAAGAGTAGTTTTGCTTCAAATTCAAACAAAAAAGAAACAAATTAAAGAAGAAGACAGATGAAAACTAAAAAAAAAACTCTAACTTGTGCTGGACATAGATTTTAACATTTTTCCTATATTCTGCTCAAAAATTGAGTTCGTGGCTATTGTTTTTTGTCGTTAGAACACTTGAGTCTTCATAAATATTTAGGATTTAGAAAGAGAAATGATCAGATTATTTAGATTTTAATGTTTATCAAAAAGGAAAAGCTATTGTTAAGAATTTTTTGTTTTTTCAAAAATCTAATATGTTATTTTTCTTTTATTAAAAAATGACATGACATCTAGTTGGACAAAAATACCTTGATTATAGAAATAAGTTTAAAAATACCTTATTTTG
This sequence comes from Heritiera fomes, assembly GCA_032173925.1. Taxonomy (NCBI): domain Eukaryota; kingdom Viridiplantae; phylum Streptophyta; class Magnoliopsida; order Malvales; family Malvaceae; genus Heritiera; species Heritiera fomes. The sequence goes on along the minus strand of JAPDPM010000002.1, from coordinate 30,763,713 downwards.
GTAATAAAGATTTTAAACTATCCCTGTTAAGAAAAAAAACTCGAGTTTTTAGTATGCTTGTAATAATCTTAAATTTTTAAAGAAATGATAAGTTGCTTGTTGATTTTGAGTTTAAATTTTTAGAAATCTTAAATTTTTAGACACATGAACGTCAAAGTCTCGCAGCGGATTAAAACAAAAAACTAAAAATACCGAAACCTGTAAAGGATCTCTCTGATCAAGATTTAAAAGATTGTATAATTTCATGCAAGAATTTCAACACGTACTCAACCTACATTATGCTTTAATATCGTAATCAAAGCAAGATTTTCTTGTTGAGATTCCAATAAGTTTTCTCCATGAGAAGCTTTCAAAATCATTCTTGTCATCGTAAAGATCTTAACCGACTCAAGAAGAGCAACCATAGGTGTTGTGCCTCTAAAAGTGATCCACACAACAATACTAGCAAGCTTGTACTAGCAAGCATTGTTTTATAAACAATCTTAGCTAAATTTTACATTCCAAAACACCAAAGAACACTTGATGTCATAAAAGATGGTGGCAAGAAAGAAGTTGAGGCCGATGTGCAAAATCGAGTAGAAGAGGAATGATGCTTAGGGAAACAATGAGGCTCCTTTACGCCTCTAGGGCGACTAGGATGCATCTTCTATGAGGCTAGGGTGGGAAGGTATTCATTTTATGGCATAGGGATTGAAACCCTGTAGTCTTTATGTTCCTTGAGTCAATTCTGGTAGCCCTAATGCTTTCTTAGACAAAACTCCGTAGCGTTAATGCTCCTTGGGGTTTTTTTGTTTCTTTTTCTCTTGTAACAACTTTTGTTATCTATGTAAATCCTCTTCCTTACTTTATCTTTTTATACTAGGATAAGTCATTCCTTCTTTTGCGATTAATAACACAACTTTTGCATTTTTTTCACTACGAGCTAGGAAAGGTAATATATATCCCCTAAGTCACTTAGGGTGATGAATCCTATTTTGACTACTCATCATTTTCATGTGTTTCATGACACATTCAAAATCACCCTTTTTAAGCATTTGGCTTCCAAACTCGTAGAGGTAAAATTAAAGTGTGAGAATTCTTACATAAGATGACTTAACATCTCAAATCTAATGATTAGTTAGACTATTGATACATGAAAGCATATTCCATAAATACTTGAGTGACATTACCAAATGGAGCTTTCATAGCAAGTCATGCTAGGTGAATTTATTCTCCAATAAGCACCTATGTGCTATCCTCAAATATTCTTATATTTGCAACCTATGAGATTAATTACTTACTTTCAAAGTAAGAAGGCTTAGCACATGCCAGTCTTTAAGTTTTGTTAATACTCTTTCTTGACAATATAGTGACCATGAACTAGTTTAGGAAAAAAGGTTATGTGCATAGGGATCTCATTATTATAACCTTTTATTCTCTTGTATGGCTCTAATGTTCCAGGGACTTTGTCTACATAAGTATAATAATAAAAAAAATTAACACAACTTAATGATAAAGAAATACTTTGTATGATTTATCCTAAAGAATAATAAAATGTTAGACATGAAATAACTAAATAGAAACCTAATTAGGATTGGCTTCCAAGGCCTACACAAACAATCTTTGACTAGCACTAAATCCAATCACTTATATATCTAATATCATAGTCCTCCATGCAGCAATCATATTTCTACAAGGGCAAAACTTTAGAGATAGGATCTATAAGATTCTCATCAGTGGGTACCCTTTCGATACGAATGTCACCTCTAGCAATGACCTCTCTAATCAGGTAATATCAACATAATACATGCTTAGATGGTTGATAAGGCCTTGGTTCCTTAGCTTGTGCTATGGCTTAATTGTTATCACAATTCAACATTTTTGAAGTAACAATGTTAAGAACCACACCAAGTTCAGTGATGAACTTCTTGATCCAAATTGCCTCCTTCGTTGCCTTAAAAATGAAGTTGTACTCAGGTTTAGTTGTAGAATCCGCAATTGTATCTTGTTTGAACTTTTCCAACTTACAACATCACTATTTAAAGCAAATACAAATTCTTGTTGTAATTTGATAACATCTTCGTTACTTTGGAAGCAAGTATCAATGTAACCCTTTACACTTAGTTTGCCCCCTATATAGCCCAAAAGACATCCTTAGTTCTTTTTAAATACAAAAGAATGTTTTTCACAGCACTTTAGTGACCCTCACTAAGATTGTTTTGATATCAGTTTGTGATACTCAAAGCGTACGACACATTTGATCTCATATATAACATGGCTTACATGATGGATCCAATAACCAACACGTATGGTATCTTATCCATTCCCATCCTCTCTTATTATGTTTTAGGACACTTAGCCTTACAAGGATGAACACCACATACAATAAGCAAGTTTTTTCTTTTGAAGATTTTCATACTAAATCTCTTTAGCACCTTGTCTATGTACGTAGATTGTGAGAGTTCAAGCAACATTTTTTATCTATCTCTATTAATTTTAATTCCCATTATGTATGCTACTTTACCAAATCTTTTATTGAGAATTGTTTGGATAGCAAAACTTTAGTAGATTGAAGCATGGGTATATCTTTACCTATTAGTTATATGTCATCTACATATAGCACTAGGAAAACAATTCCTAAACCATTTACCTTCTTGAAAAAACAATAATCATCAGGGTTCTTGATGAAACCAAATTCCCTTATTGTTTCATCAAATTTAATATTCCAACTCTATGAGGTTTGCTTAAGTCCATAAATTGATTCTTGTTTCTTGCTGATGTGGGTCAGGTTAAAGATTACTGGGCTTTTCTATAAGTCAAGCTGAAAACAATTAGGCCGAATGATAATTTAAGCCCCCAGAGGAAAGAGGACTCAGAAGGCCCATAAATGATCCACTGGGTTATTACTTAAACTGTGGGTCTTAAAGGTAATTACGCGCAAAATCACTCATATAAATAGGTCACAAGTATCATTCTTAAACCCTAAGCTCTATTTGCCTACAGAAACTCTGTCAAAACCCTGTCTGACTTAAGCCTCGGAGTACGCACGTAGGGGAAAAACCCTTCTCCCCTTAATGGTTTTCTTTCCTGCAGAGTTCTTGGAGACTGGATAGGAGGCAGATCGAGATTTGTACCTCATAAAAAATCATTGTTGTTTTGGGCAACAACAATTGGCTCCGTCTGTGGGAATCAACAGAAAAGCCAAGTAAAAAAGATGGTGAAAAGACGATCTGCGGAAGACAGGCATTGGGCGAGAGATGCGACTGGCCTTGGACGAAAGAGTGGCTCTCTCTCGGGCGACAGGCCTTGGGCGAGAGACACGACAGGCCTTTTGACGAGAGAGTGGCTCTCTCGCGCGCGACAGGCCTTGATGATAGATAGGCTCCCACATGCGACAGGCCTTGGATGAAAGAGTGGCTTCCGCACGAGATAGCATTTTGGTAAGAGAATGGATCTCGTGCAAATAAGTATTGGGCGAGAGAGTGTCTTTCGTTTTTGAACCAGCTGATAAAGAAATTGTCAATCAAATTGTGGCAGCAATTTAATTTAAATGCATTAATTTAACATATCAGAGACAGAAGGGGAGTGTACCATCCTGTGGATCTTTCACATCAGTCTTTATAGCTTCACCTTTTTCCAAGTTCTCAGCCACTGCATCTCCTGGCGTCAGCTCTTTCGTTTATTTATTTATTTATTTATTTTTCTTTTTTCAAAAGCAAAAACTTTTATATAAAAAAAAAGGGGAAGGCCTTTGAGTCTGCAATTTGGTGCTGCGCAGCACATAAGGACTGAGAGAATAGTCTCTCTCTTTGGCTCTCTCACAACTTCACATTGACGTGAACTGGAAAGAATCTTGGATTTCCAAAAAGCTGAACAAGTCCTTTTGATTTCTCACCCAAATACACGTTCACAACCTGCTATTACATACCTTATCAATTATATATATATATATTTTATCCAAGCATGCAATTAATTTAATTTAATTTTATTATTATTTTTGTGCGGTGTTGGTTACCTGCAATTTATTCTATTATATTATACATATCAAAATACTATTTGTTCTCACTCATCTATCCCAATTGTTAACTTTAAAATTAATAATAGCAATGCCTTTACTTTTTTAAAACAACATTTAGACCAACTCCATCTTATCTCGCATTTTTTTTATATATTAATATTTTGTTGGGTTATGAAAACACATCTATTAAAAAGTTGTGGTCAAGAATGGGTCGGAATTTACTGTTCCACTAAAACTTTTATATGGGTTAGAGAAGTGATAGGATCAGCAGCTAAGGCCAAGGTTGCAGGGAATGCAATCCTTAGTGTCTCGAGGCCAAGTGAATCCATTTTGAAAACAAGCCTAAAGTAAATCTGTGAACCAAAAATTAGTCCAATAACAGTAATTAATCCATTAATGTCAGTTCTACAGTACTTGCAGCATTCGCTTGACGCAGAATGCGTAAGCAGCAAGTTGATACCGTACCTTGCATCTTTAAAGAGGACAAAAACTGGCACTCTCCACGAGCTCTCGTTGCCTTAGCTATATATTATTTAAAACTAGTGATAAACAAGGTGCAAACAGACGCTTACATAGAGTAAGACTAAAAGGTAATTGTGAGCACATTCGACATGTTATATTACAACAGCCATGCAGACAAGAAAAAGTCACATAGTGTCACACCTCGGAAACATGGAAGTTTTGGGCTAAATTTTTTTTATATATATACATTTAATCTTAATTTCTTACTTGGGTTGCATTCTTGCCAGTATCACATCACATAGAACATCATAGTATTTTCATAAAATATTTCATTCACATTATATGGACCTATTCCTTAGAATAACGTTTACATTCATACGATATCGACTACATCCCAAAAGTATTATATATTTACAAATATATGTGCCATACAGGATGTCTAGTATCAAAATATGAGTATACCTTACGTAAGTACAAAATGTAGCCGGAGGAGAGATGTATCCCTCAGTCTACATCATATGCGTAACAGGCAAAGAGATGATCACTGCAAATAATCTGGTAGAGTAGGGGGTTAGCTTTTTGGAAAGCCCCATAAGAAATGCATTTAAAATAATCATAGCATCTATATATGCAGAAATCAATTTCCATAATAAGGTGTTTCATACTTTAAAACATTGCATGAATTCTTCAATACATATATCAAAAATTCATACTTATTCAAACATGCATCATACTATAGAAATTTAATATCAACATTAATAAAACATGTCATACAGTTCTTGGAGACTAGGCAGAATCATATAGCCGGTATGTAGGTCATAACACTTACTTCTTCCACCGAAGAGGGAACGAAATACCTATGGCCATGGTAGGGCTGTAGACCTAATCAGAGTCGTACAGCGAACATACACCACGAAGGACCAACATACCCACAAAGGATGGAAACATACACAATGTGGGCGAGGACAAGCACGACGTGGCTAAACTTATGCCACAAGGGATGAAAACATACACAATGTGGCAAGCATGACAGGCAATAACATAAACTATAGGAAAACCTTAGTCTCAAATCTTACTTACTTTTGTAACTTCTTAAATCATACATTTGGTACAAAATAGTAAGGACCGGGCGTGCCAGGATCTAAGTTAGCCTGGGGTTTGCCACTCCGATACCTTTTTCGGAAAACATATTTCTTTAATGTCATACTTAAAACATTATGGAAAAATATGCATAAAAGTTATAAGGTTCATTTAACAAATTAACAAAGGATTATGAAAATTAACTTCGGAATAAAATTCATGCTTCAAACATTTCTTTAAAATTAGCAATGAAAGTAAGGGATACCATCACAACTTTAAATTACATCCCTTACCTCGGTACACTGTAGAGCAATGCCTTATGTTGCACCCATGTGCTTCCTATCTCTTCGAATTATAAACTGCAAGGTAACAGTTTACTGAAATTAATTTTCAGTATGACTTATAAAATTTTCCTTTGCTTATCTAGCTCCTATTTATCTCATGATTACTTATACTATTAATATTTCCTATGATTTTCTCATAGGTAAATATTTTATTTACTTTTCCTTTTTTTTATGTTATATTCTATATATTCTCTTGTATAATTTCCAGCCACCTTAATTGACTGTTTTTCTCCCATTTTCCATCTCATTCACATTATTCTCATTGTCTATTCTTTTGGCCGAATGGTCTTGATTATATGTAGGTGTCTTCTCCACTTAATATATATATATATATATATATCACTTATTTTCTATGTAGGTCAACTTAACCTCTATTGGTTCTTTTCTTTTCCTCTATTTTCTGCTACTTATATCCAAACCGAGAGCTCCCTTTTCTTTTCATTTTCCTGCCCACGTTGGCTTCATCTTGGTTAGGTAGTTTACTCCTTTAAAATATCTATATGTATTAACTTCATTGGTACTATACCTAGCCATTTAGTTAATCCAAAACTAACCCTCTCTTTCATTTTTATTTTCTTTCTTTCCTATTGTTTACTGACCAAACGTAAGCCTTCTTCCTTTTTCTGTTTTCTGCAATTCACGTTGGCTTCCTTTTGTCTCTATATCATGGTTATATCTATTATGTCTTAGGTTGTTAAAATCCTAGCATTCACACGTATAAAGTCAAGGGATATTAATCTTTATTTCTCTCATTTGTTCCTTATTCTAATTGTCTTTACCAGCCACAATTTCTTCTCTCCCACGTACAGAACTTCTTCTTCATCTATTCTACCTTTTACTTGATCATTATAGCACTACCCTATATGTTATAATTTTAGGCTATCAATTTTGTGTTATTTTTACACTTAAAAGTCAACAAAAGTCAGCTCAATCACCCTTATTTTCATCTTTTTCGGCTGCACCATCAGCCTTATCTTTCACTTCCATTCTCGGTTGTACAAGTATAAATTCTATGTTCTTTCTTCCAGCCCTTTTTGTTGACTAAGATCACCTCTTTTCTTTTCTTTTATTCTCCCCCTTAGCTTACGTAACTTCATTCAAAATTAAACTCCCTCAAAACTTCTTCAACCAGCATTTATTTCCTGCTTCATTGCTGTCCAAACAGACAGCTTCTTCCTTTTTATATTTTTCTTGACTGTTTCGGTTCATGTCTCACTGGTTTTCTCATCTTCACGTAAATCATCATCTACATCATCTTATTTTCATTCTAAACCCTCCTAACTGAGCTAGGGTTTTCATTCTATATATTTACTTCAAACAAGGTTGTAACCAACATATTCTTGATCATTACATGCAAAAATCAAAGGACAAGAATCTTAAAAACTGAGTTGGACATTACCTGTATAAAGGAACAGATCTGTCCACATGAATTACCTCCTGTTTTGAGGGTTTTTGTGCTAGCTTCTTTGAGGTTTTGTAAGCTTAATATCCAAGGTTTATTTTCCTTCCAAAAGTTTGGTTTATTTACTAAAGGTTATGCATGGTTTTGCTATGGATAGAAGGCTACACGGTTGTAAGAAAACAGAGCAACTTTCGGTGATGATAATGGCTAGAGATGAAGGTCACGATGGTAGAATATAAAGCACAAAAAAATATATTATTTGGACTTTTGCTACCTTCATTAAAAGCTCTCTTTATTTCCTATTTCTTTCCTTTTGTTTTTCCTTTCTTGTCTGTTTTATTGGTCTTCGGTGGAGCAAAGAAGATTAACAAGAAAATCAGTACTTCTGTCAACCTAAGAAAAATGTGGGGAGACTTTCCTTTTTTTTTTCTTCCTTTATTGTTTATTTGTCTATTTCTTTTCTTTTGTTTTTATATTGCTTATCTTCCAACCGAACTACACTTCTTTTCTGTTGAAATTTTTTCTTCATGCAGCCCACGTTTCTGACTTTCCATGCCAACGTTTTGCAGCTAATAATTTTCTATCGTTTCCTTGCTTTTTGTTTCTTGCTTTGTTATTTGTTTATCTTCGGTGCAGCAAAGAAAATGAACTAGATTAGTGTTAGTTTCTATCAACCCATAAAACACGTGAGGTAGACTTTATTTTGTGTGTTCTTTGTTTCTTCATGCCGCACCATTTTTCTGATTTATCCAAATCAGAATTTTCCAACATTCATTTAATTATTTATTCCATCTTGTATGTAGTATTTTCCATATCTATATTTTTCATCTAGGATTTAAAATTTTCTATGTAAAAGACACTATTCTTTTATATTTAATTCCTCAAAATATTATCAATAACTTCTTTAATGATAATTAATTCATATAAATGTACAACTATAGCATAAGATAACGAGTTCTCACACATAGCAAGCATTCTAGGCGAGCAAATGGCTCCCGTGAGCCTAGCCTCCAGCACCCAAGGCATGAAGTAATACTGACGAATGCAGTGTCATGTGGCGAGCACAAGACCACTTTCGACGATTGAGTGGCATATGGCAATTACATGACCAATGCTATAACCCAGCCTTCACAGCAAGGCTCGACCGGTAAAGCACGTACCAAGGCGCGAGGAACGATCTAGATTGGCAAGCAAGGAATTAGCCGAAGGGTCTGGCAGAGGTGGGCACACAATGCTGGATGAGCTTGCCCAGGAAAGGAAAAAGCTGGATGGAGAGCTCAAAACAAGCAAGCTAAGTCCAGGGGAGCTCTATTGGGCAAGCCCCAACTAAAGACCTCAGGAAACATGCCAGAACTTCAAAGGCCAGCTCGTGCTCGCTCGGGTGCGTAAAAACATAGACAAGTGGCTGAAACCGAGTAAGGCACAAAAGGTCATACGAGTAAGCGGCCGCCACGCGAGTATGGTTGTGGGTGGTGAACAAGAATACGACCATCCTAAGACCCAGGCGAGCAAGCCCTTGTCGACCAAGACCGGAACTCACCTAGGAAAGAGAACTCTATGGGCGAGCCATTCAGAGTGACCAAAGCGAGAAAGGATTAGGCAACTCTATACATCATCAGGTGCACGCCCATGTAATGAAGGACCAAGCGAGGATACACTCTCCCAAACAATGAGAACTCTGGTTTACAAGCGAGACTTTGGCGAGCCCATCAGCAAAAGCTCTCCATGAACACAGTAGAGCTCGATTGGTGATATGGCTGAATGCCCAGCAACGAAGAAATCAAGATGGCGAGCACATTTCAAATGCGACAAGCTCTCCACTTTGATAAAATGACAACAAAGAAAATTAGATAAACACAGCGCCCATAGGCAAGATTCCCCCGTTAGTACAATGCAGGCAAGCAAAGAACACCCGAGTCATGCCTTTCGACAATGGCTAGCAACGATGGTAAGCACAGAATCCAAACTACTAGTTCGCCCACTAAAAAAAACTTTGGCGGGCACATTTAAACTTGACGATCCAAGCGCACGCCCAAGTGAGGGATCTGAGTGGAATGATCTAGAATCTTCTAGACCTGGTGTGCGCACTAATCCAACAGAGTGTCCAAAAGCTTCCTTTGGCCCATCTGTCGATCGTCTGACACAAAAGCTTCCAAGAACTGCTCTAGCAACCATCTAGAAGTGGCTTAAGAGCCACACACTTGGCCTATTGCAACCACACATGTGAAAGAGGGTTTGTCTATATAAAAGGTGTGTCGGCTTCGTGAGTCCTTTAAGCAAGACAAGGATGTGCCAGCTTAGGGTGTCAAGATCAAGGCTGTGTCTCCCTTATAAGCCCCTATACATAACATTCTTGAGTATCAATACAAGTGAGTGCTTGGCATAGCGGAAATTACAAGCACCTTCAAACAGAGATGTACACTGGTGTGGGGGAATTGTCAGTGTTTTGTCAAAACATAGAAGATAAAAAAAAAGAGCACAAGGGCCGACTTCCTCTTCGTCGCCGACAATCTTTCACTGAGAGGTTTCCAAATTAATGACCCTTGTGATGCCATGAAAGTGCACGGGAGTGCATCACACAAAGACAGTAAAGGGGTGATGGTCCAAGTAGAACACCCCATTAGCGTTGACAGTAAAAAACGAAAGCTAATTACTGATGAGTTAGAAAAAGCACGCAGCCAATTGCTTGGATACAAGGTCAGCGAAGTCCCTTGCACATTGTTATAGTCTTCACCGACCAAGCAAGGACATATGGGTGGTAGCAGATTTGAGGCACCCTCATATATTATGCTTTTGATTTTCTTGTCTATTCTAACAATTGTGATCGTATTAGGCAGGTGTCCAAAGGAGGCACTAGCCACTGTCCTGTAAGGCAGCAAGCCAGGGAGAGCTTAATTCGACATAGTCGGATCAGAAACAACTTGTGGTAAGCTCGCGAAGGTAGTTTGCTGGTTCCTATGAGTAAAGAACCGAGGTGCGACTTAACGTACGATCCATGATTAACAGTAGAACGTCCAAGCATTTGCACTTTACAAACTTTACAAAGACAAAGATTTGGAACTGTACTAGTGATAAACACTTGTTATTATTATTTTAACATTTGCTGCAATTATATTGTTACTTGTTCCATTTGATTGAAAATAATAAACTATGAAATGGAAGGCCAGTTATTTTTATCTATACTATGACAATCCTCTATGTTTGATAGACATGTTGCAAGAATAGAAGAAGAAAAAACGGAAGCTGGGCACAAATAAATCCCTAAGCGAAAAATGCGCGAGACGGGCAAAAATATGTCCCTAAGCGAGAAAATGCACAAGACAAGCACAAATAAGTCCCTAAGCGAAAGATGCGCGAGGCGGGCAAACAAAAATTCCCTAAGCAAAAAATGCGCGAGACGGGCAATTCAAAAGTCCCTAAGCGAAAAATGCACGAGAGCAAACAAAAAGTCCCTAAGCGAAAAATTCGCAAATCAAAAGTCCCTAAGCACAAGAGGTACGAGACAGGCAAAACAAAAGTCCCTAAGCACAGGAGGTGTGAGACGGGCAAAACAAAAAGTCCCTAAGCGAAACATGCACGAGACAGGCAAAAATAAAGTCCCTAAGCACAAAAAGGTGCGAGACGGGCAAAAATAAGTCTCTAAATGTCACGACCCATGACCACATTTTTCATCTTCTTATACACATCTTAACCGGTTGGGCTGTCTATGATACTTCACTTGTATTGACTGTTAAACAATTTTACAATGTATTGTTTATATTATACACATCCCCTATCGTAATTTATCAGATAAGTAGTACTGTTGACATGTCTAAATACAGAGAATAAATGATCATACCTCAATAAACAGTCGGTCTGACACATTGTCCTTCGTGTACAGCCAGGATCCACAATCCACTGAACTCACATTCATCAAAACCTGAAATGTTGAAAATTAAGGGGTGAGCAAAACCACGGCTCAGTAAGAGAATTATATGCCTCACTTGATACTCAGCTCCCTATATGCTGAAAATCTTTTTCTTTTTTTTTCCTATGGGCTCTAGGCTCGCATGTAGGAAGGATACTACAGTCGGCTAGGGATCCGATTAGAGTAAGGTAGGTATTTTAGAATACCATACTTGTTCCGGAACCTAGAAGCAACTGTAGAGAGAGATTTTCATTTCATTCTGACTTAATAAATCCTTTTCCTTTTCACCCCAAAAATCTTTTCGTATTCTTTTCAAAATGATGCTTTTACGAAATACAAGGGTTTAATTACAATAACTAATATTCATATATTCTTTAAAAAGAATATTAATTAAATCATTATCATTTTTCTTTAAAACTTATTTCATATACATACAGACGTCTCAAACTTGTTTATGCTTTCATTCTATTCTTAAATTCCTAAGGCACCATTCTTTTTATCAGTATGATTAAGTGTGAAAGAACGAACTCATTGTAAGGACCGAGAGTGCCTGGATCTCTGTTAACCAGGGATTTACCACCCCAGTGCCTTACTCATCCGATATATCACACACATCATATGTCATATGCACCAGATCTATTTCATCCTTTGACATTTGTCGAATTCACGAATCACAATCACTTACTTATCGTCACAATATCCTACGATTTCTCATACTAACATCGGAACACGTGTAGCACTTAGTTCCCGAAGGACTCTAGAGGTGGCTCCCATGGTTCAATCATCGAGTCTCTGCTCGGTATGGCCTGTACTGAAACATCAAAACACGTGTAGCACTTAGTTCCCGAAGGACTTTAGAGGTGGCTCCCACGGTTCAATCATCGAGTCTCTGCTCGGTCTGGCCTTTACTAAAACATCAGAACACGTGTAGCACTTAGTTCCCGAAGGACTCTAGAGGTGGCTCCCACGGTTCAATCATCGAGTCTCTGCTCGGTATGGCCTGTACTGAAACATCAGAACACGTGTAGCAATTAGTTCCCGAAGGACTCTAGAGGTGGCTCCCATGGTTCAATCATCGAGTCTTTGCTCGGTATGGCCTGTACTGAAACATCAGAACACGTGTAGCACTTAGTTCCCGAAGGACTCTAGAGGTGGCTCCCACGGTTCAATCATCGAGTCTCTGCTCGGTATGGCCTGTACTGAAACATCATAACACGTGTAGCACTTAGTTCCCGAAAGACTCTAGAGGTGGCTCCCACGGTTCAATCATCGAGTCTCTGCTCGGATTGGCCTTTATGCCATATGTATTTTCCACTGTCTTATCAGATCTCATGTAGTACTTATGATCTAATATTTCATTTGAGACCATAGAAAGAATATTAGAATTATCATTTCTTCCTTTTGAAAACATATTACCTATCATTTATGGAGTCTAAGATAGAAATCAATCTTATCATACTGTATACCTCGGAGGGTAAGGAAGTACACCGGTCAAATCTATGACCATAACCTATATTGTCCTCGGTGGATCACTGATTAGATGTCCACCGGGACTAAACATATCACATATCATGCATCAGCATGATAAGAATACCAACCAGTCTCAAAACCGTAATTCTCATCATAAAATACACCTTTATGGAATTTATATAAATATATAATTCCATGATTTAAAACCATAAGGGTTAAAATCCTTTAGTGAATATTTATAAGAATATTCATAAGAATACTCACTATATTTCACTTCAACTTTCGTCTCGTAATTCGTGTAATTTATCTATTTTGAGAATGTTCGGTGGTTTCATTATCACCATTCTCGAATACATGAACATTTTAGAATTTCATCTCATCATATTCATGTTTTATGAAATTTTAGTAATTTCCTCATGTTTCATGATTTACTATCGAAATTCGGAAATAAAATCATTTAATATGATTTTATAAAGTTTTTCTAAAATTTTCGGCAGCATAACGGCTGCCGATTCACTAACCTCCTGCACGGAAAATACAGTTTAAAATCTTTCAGCCAGTACTTCTTCCCAAATTATTTTCAGCAAATCATGCATCATAATAATTTTCATAAAATAATTGCATAAAATATTTCAAATTAAATTATGCAGACTGAGCATCCTTACAGTGCTGCACATGCATCCCTTACCTTTTTTCGGGTCGGCGACTTCCGCTTATTGATCGTGCCCGCACTCCATATCTCCCGATTCCTTATCCCGATTGCTGAAAATAATTTCTGAAAATAAAAATCCTAATTTTTAGAATTTTTCATAATTTATTTAATTTTTTCTGAAATTAAATTCTCGGGAAATTTCTTACCGAATTTGTAAAATCCCGGGTTGTCGAATTTCCGGCAATTTTTCGAATTCCCGAAATTCTCCTTTTCCTCTTTTTCTTCCTTTTTCCTCTTTTTTCTTTTCTTTCTTTCTTTTCTTTTCTTTTTCTTTTTCTTTTTCCTTTTTCTTTTCTTTTTCTTTTCTTTTTTCTTCTTCCTTTCCCGGTCAGACCGGTTCAGACCGGTCCAGAGCCCTTCCTCGCCGGTTCCTCGCCTGCGGCCAGTTCTCCTGCGGTTCAGGTGTCCCTCAGCTGGCCGGCTGCACCACGAACTTGCCGGTGCCCTTCGTTTGCCCTGGATCGGTGGCACGGCGGCAGATCGAGGCGGTTTTGCCTCGGTTCTTCTTCCTCTTCGTCGGCGTTCCTTCGACGTCCATTGCGTCTCCGGTGGCCTCCATCGGCTTCGTCTTCCTCTGGTGAAGCTTCGGTGGCAGTGCCGGCCACCGATTTGGCCGGCATCGCCGTCGGCCATTTTCTTTTCTTCCCGGATTTCCTTCGTTTCTGTTTTCCCGATTTGCTTTCCGTTTTCTTCTTCCGTCGCCGGACACTTCTTCCTCGCATCGCCGGCGTCTCACCTTCCTTTTCCCCTCACCGACGGTGGCAACTCTGCCACCGGCGGCCTGACTGGGAGGGTCGGGGTTCCTCCCCGCCTTCTCTTTTCCTTTTCTGTTTTTTTGTTCTCTTTCTATATTTGGTATAAAATACACTATATATTATACACTATATTTTATATCTTATACATATAATATATATTATATGTTATACATACATTATTTCATACATAATATTATACAATATATATTATATACAAAATACATATTGTACATTACAAAATACATGTCTAGTATATATGTGTATATTTATATATATACTTAAAATTAAGTAACATTTATATATATAAATTATATAAATGCTATAATAAAATATTTATACATATAAACTTTAATATAAAACCATACTTACTTTTCTTCTATATGTATTTACATAATTATATATACACATAAAACATTATATTTATATACATATGTATTATTTGAATTTATGAAATAGTATACATATATTTCTATATATATAACAACGTATTTTAAAATATACTATATAATATTTTGAATACATATGTATTGGTATAAAAATACATTTATATAATAATATATAATTATATAAATATATTTCATTTATTTTCTTATTCTCTTATTAAATTTTAAATTCCTCACTTTCCTTAATTTCGAGAATTTCAACGATATTCTCATCTCGTAAATAAATTTTATTTATTTACTTTTATTTATTTATTTCCTCTTATCTATTTTCTTTAATATTTATTTTCAATATTTCTAATTTCCAATAAATGGAAATTTTACGGTTATCACACTAAATGAGGTACGTTACAATTTTATCAAATTACATTTAACGTATTACATTGGCATCTCGGATATAAACGATATTATATTCTAACAAGTCCTTAAGCGGATAGTACACAAGACAGGACCAATACTCCAGTAAAAGTTCTTCTTTGGATACATAAAGTCGCAAAGAAAAACTTGGGGAGCACACAGTATGCAGGCTGTGAGGTATGGTACGAGGTACGTCACAATTTTATCATTGGATATGTGCTTTAATTGATTGACAAAATGCATTTAACATTTTATATTGGCATTCCGGATATAAAAACGATGTTATAGTCTTATCAATTCTATAAAGTCCCTACGTGAAAAATGCGCAAGATGGGCAACACATAGGCTTGAAACGAAAAATGCGCGAGGTAAGCCATGAATCAAATAAAAGTCTCTAAGCAAAAAATGTACGAGATAAGGAATACATGGGCTTGAAGCGAAAAGTGCGTGAAGAAAGCTTGATTATTATGTAAGATTAGTGCAAGGTAAATGTGTAGTTGCCTCTGTAGATGTGTTTAAAAATGTGTTGATGAGTTTGTAAAAGACTAAGCTCTTTCACAAAAAACTTGGGAGCACTCTAGATTAACTTTTGCATCAAAAGGAATATCGAAGTTAACAGGCACCCAGGCATATGCATCATGAGGTGCTATAATATCAAGAGCTTGATCCTTAGGAAAATTAGTCTCTGGATTATCTAAATAATCTTCGTCCAAGCCTATGAGAATCCCGACCATCTCGGGTCGACAAAAAGGCTCTTAAGGGCTGGTAAGATCAGATAGATCTTTATAAATGTCTGTCCTCAAAAAAGGAATCCTCAGCATCTGGATCAAGCTTCAACCAATCAGGAGCATGCCAAGCACAAATCGCATCTGATGAAACCAATTAAGAACATATGCATCCTCTTGTGGCATTTCTTGACGATGCGCCCCCATGGCCTTAACCCAGATTTGGTTTTCTTCCTCTTGGCTAATAGAAGGCTTTGGTGGCTCTGCAATCTTGTAATTTCTCCTTATAGCTCTTGGTTTCGGTCATCTAAGACCTTGAATTTGAAAAGAAGGGTGGTTTATTCCACTTGAAAAGCATTTAGCTCAAAGGAGAAAAACGTATCTCAGTAGTGTTTTGAAAAAGGCACTTAACAAAAGAAATAACGACACGACATCGTTCCTGTTATAAATAACAATGAAGTTCACTAGTTGAGCCCTCAAGTGAAGATGAAAAAACTCTTGTGATAATCCCAGAAAGAGGGTAGCAAAAGAATTTGAAAAGCCTATTCTTTATATACTCTTTCATAGGGTAAACCCTGCGAAAGAGTGGGGAGCAATTGATGTGGGTTAGGTTAAAGATTACTGGGCTTTTCTATAAGTCAAGCTGAAGACAATTAGGCCGAATGATAATTTAAGCCCAAGAGGAAAGAGGACTCAGAAGGCCCATAATGATCCACTGGGTTATTATTTAAGCTATAGGTTTTAAAGGTAAATACACGTAAAATCACTCCTATAAATAGGTCACAAGTATCATTCTTAAACCCTAAGCTCTATTTGCCTACAGAAACTCTGTCAAAATCCTGTCTGACTTAAGCATCGGAGTGTGTGCGCAGGGAAAAACCCCTGCACCTCCTGATGGTTTTCTTGCTTGCAGAGTTCTTGGAGACTGGATAAGAGGCAGATCGAGATTCGTACCTCATAAAAAATCATTGTTGTTTTGGGCAACAACAGTTGCATATCTTCTTGGCAATCTTTAGGATGAAAACTCCTCATGTTATGTCATGTACACTTTCTCTTGAAAGTTCTAATTTAGGAATACGATTTCACGTCCATTTTCCAAATCTTCTTAGTCATGATATGAATATAGCAAGTAAAATCCAAACGTACTTGACTGCGATGACTAATGAGAAGGTTTCCTCATAATCGATCATATCTTCTCTTTGCCTATAGTTGTTGGCTACTAGTTTAGCCTTCTACATTTGCACATTACCATCCATGTATGTCTTTTTTTTAAAGATCTATTTACAACTTATGGGTTTTACCTGATCAAATGGGTCAACCAAAGTCCATATTTGGTTCGCATCTACCGCTTCCATCTCGAATCTCATGGCTTTAAGCCATTTTGTAGAGTTAATGTTAGAAATTGCTTCCTAGAAGTTAGTAGCTTCATTGTCTATAGGCAAAACATCTTTATCTAATAGAAATCCATATCGCTCTTGAATCTAACTAATCCTACTAGATTGTCTGAGTACTTGTGTCTATTGAGAATGGGCTTAAGCCTCTAAAGATTTAATTTGTAGACAAGTTATTTTGTTCGAGATGATTTGAATGTGATCAATTTAAGACATCTTCGATTATCAATCTAATTTGCTTCAAATTTGTTGTTAAGGCCAAATTTAAACCTAATTATTCTTTTAAAATTTATGAAAGATTAAAAACAAATAATTGGGCTTATGAGTATGTCTGATTTTAGCTAGATTAATTAGAGTATTTTTTTTAAATGCCCAATGTTTTGGATTTTGAAAAATTATGCATATTAGGCTTTATTTTGCACATGCAAAAGACCATTGTTTGGCCTTATTCTTTTTTTTTCATCTATTATTTCTTCATTTCCATAAAACAAATAGTAAAAAAAAAGAGAAAAAAAAACGAAAACGAAAAGGAAAACAAAAAATATGTTAGCTTTGAATTGTTTAAAATTTTGATATGATCTTCTAAACATAAGAGAATTGAATTTTACTTACTTGCATCAATTCTAGAAGAGTTACTAAATTTTTAATCATGTGTAATTTCCTTAATGAGAAAATAGGGATGCATTTGGTAGTTAAGGATTAATTGGAAAAGTTTTTAAGTATCACACTGAGTATTGATAGTCACTGAAAAGGCATCGATACTGTACCATTTCTCTAATAGAAAAAAAAAGAGGATAATGCATTGATATCCTTCCATTACTTTTGGACAAAAGCTTCACTCTGTATCAGTATCGATACAAGAAAATAAGGTATCTATACAAGTTCAAGTATGTTTTTGCAAGATATCTTCTCAAAGTATTAATACGACAATGTTGTGTTTTGGTACTCCTTAAGCCTAAAAGGAGGTAACGGTTAGTTTCTGTGAGTTCCAATGAGAAGATTTGCGTTTATTGCTCACTTACCATCTGATTCAAAGTAAAAAGTTATTTACTGAGGCATTGAAAGAGGAACGAATTGTAGAAGCCAACAAGAGAAATATTCATTGTTGCATTAAAAGCGACATTCATTGTAATTCCTTTTGATTTTACCTTGATTGTACTCACCCATACTTAAAATTCACTATCATAAGAAAAGCGAGTGAAGCTTTATTGTAATTAGGTCATTTGTGAGGTTGTCTCTTAAAATGTGAGGGAAGGTTATCCTTAAACCTAAGCAAAAATGAGATTGTAGAAGATTACTCTGGAGCCATTACGAAGAGCAATATGTAAAATCCAAAAATCAAGTAGTGAATTTGATGAAGGCTTTTGAGGTAAGCAATGAGCTCAAAGGATGAGGACGCAAGCAAAAGGCGCTAAACCTCTCTAAATCATGTGCTTAATCCTTCTTTACTCTCTTCATTGTTTTCTTTTATCTTATATCTCTTTTGTTCATATATTAGACAATAAGATGTTTGACATAAAAAATTAAACAATAGGATTGCTTTTATCGTTGCCCAAAACAACAATAAATACATACTAACGTCGATATTGTCTTCTTCTTCCACGTGTCTCCAGAAAAGTTCTGCAAAATAGAAAACCATCAGGGGGCGCAGGGGTTTTCTCCTGCGCACGCACTCCGATGCTTAAGTTAGACAGGGTTTTGGCAGGGTTTTAGTAGGCAAATAGAGCTTAGGGTTTAAAGATGATACCTGTGACCTATTTATAGGAGTTAGATTGCGCGTAATTACCTTTATGACCTACAACTTAAATGGTCATTTAATGGATGATTTTATGGGCCTTCTGAGTCCTCTTTCCTCTTGGGCTTAAATTATCATTTGGCCCAATGTTCTTCAGCTTGACTAATAGAATAGCCCAGTAATCTTTAACTTGATCCACATCAATTGCTCCCCATTCTTTCGCAAGGTTTAGCCCAGTAATCTTCATTTGAGGGCTCAACTAGTGGACTTCATCAATATTTGTAACAGAAATGACATTATGTCATCATTTCTTTTGTCACGTGCCTTTTTCAGGACACTATCGGAATACGTTTTCCTTTTTTGAGCTAAGTGCTTCTCAAGTGGAATATGTCACCCTTCTTTTCGAATTTAATGTCTTAGCTGACCGAAACCAAGAACTGTAAGGAGAAATTACAAGATTGCAGAGCCATCAAAGCCTTTTATTGGCCCAGAGGAAGAAAATCAAATTTGAGTTAAAGCCATGAGGGCGTATCGTCAAGAAGTGCCACAAGAGGATGCATATGTTCTTATCTGGTTTCATCAGATGTGATTTGTACTTGGCATGCTCCTGATTGGTTGAAGCTTGATCCAGATGCTAAGGATTTGGAACCTTTTCTAAGGATAGACACTTATAAAGATTTATTTGATCTTACCAGCTCTTAGAAGCCTTTTTGTCGACTCGAGATGGTTGAGGTTCTCACAAGCTTGGATAAAGATTTTTAGATAATCCAGAGACTAATTTTCCTAAGGATCAAGCTCTTGACATTATAGCACCTCGGGATGCATATGCATGGGTGCCTGTTAGTTTCGATACTCCTTTTAATGCAAAAGTTAATCTATAGTGCTCCCCAATTCTTCTTATGAAGCACTTACATCTGAAGAAGAATTCTTACTTGGGTATCCCATTTATCCGTACACTTTATTGCTTGAGGATTTCACAATTTGCCCATCTCGCGCATTTTTCGCTTAAGGACTTTTTGTTTGCCCGTGTCGCGCATTTTCGCTTAAGGACTTTTAGAATTGATAAGACTATAACATTATTTATATCCGAAATGCCAACATAAAATGTTAAATATAATTTGTCAACCAATTGCAGCACATATCCAATGATAAATTGTGACATACCTCGTAACATACCTCACAGCCTGCATACTGTGTGCTCCCCAAGTTTTTTTTTGCGACTTTTTGTGTCCAAAGAAGAACTTTTACTGGAGTATTGGTCCTGTCTTGCGTACTATCCACTTAAGGACTTGTTAGAATATAATATCATTTATATCCGAGATGCCAACATAATACGTTAAATGTAATCTGATAAAATTGTAACACACATCGTTTAGAGACTTATTTTTGCCCGTCTCGCGCATTTTTTTCTTTGGGACTTTTGTTTGCCCGTCTCGTGCACCTTTCACTTAGGGACTTTTTGTTTGCCCGTCTCGCGCACTTTTCGCTTAGGGACTTTTTGTTTGCCGTCTCGCGCACTTTTCGCTTAGGGACTTTTTGTTTGCCCGTCTCGCACACTTTTCGCTTAGAGACTTTTGTTTGCTCGTCTCGTGAACTTCTCGCTTAAGGACTTTTTGTTTGCCCGTCTCGCACACTTTTCGCTTAGAGACTTTTGATTTGCCCGTCTTGCGCACTTTTCGCTTAGGGACTTTTTGTTTGTCCGTCTCGCGTACTTTTCGCTTAGAGACTTTTGATTTGCCTGTCTCGCGCATTTTTCGCTTAGGGACTTTTGTTTGCCCGTCTCGCGTACTTTTCGCTTAGGGACTTTTTGTTTGCTCGTCTCACGCACTTTTCGCTTAGGTACTTTTGATTTGCCCGTCTCGCGCATTTTTCACTTTGGGACTTTTGTTTGTCCATCTCACATACTTTTTCTATTCCTGCAACATGTCTATCAAACATGGAAGATTATCATAGTACATATAAAAATAATTGGCCTTTCGTTTCATAATGTAGTATTTCCAATCAAATAGAACAAGTAAGAACATAATTGCAGCAAATGTTAAAATAATAACAAGTTTTTACTGCTAGTACAGTTCCAAGTCTCTGTCTTTTTAGAGTCTGTAAAGTGCAATTGCTTGGACATTCGGCTGTTAATCATGGATCGTGCGTTAAGTCGCACCTTGGTTCTTTGCTCATAAGAACCAGCAATCTACCTTCGCGAGCTTACCACAAGTTGTTTCTGATCCGACTATGTCGAACTAAGCTCTCCTTGGCTTGCTGCCTTACAGGACAGTGGCTAGTGCCTCCTTTGGACACCTGCCTAATACGATCACAACTGTTAGAATAGACAAGAAAATCGCAAGCATAATATATGAGGGTACCTCAAATCTGCTACCACCCATACGTCCTTGCTTGGTCGGTGAACACTGTAACAATGTGCAAGCGACTTTACTGACCTTGCATCCAAGCAATTGGCTGCGCTCATATGTCTCCCACGTGCTTTTTCTAACTCATCAGTAACCAATTCTCATTTCTTGTTATCAATATCAATACTAATGAGGCATACTCCTAGGACCAAGGAGGAGTTCGACTCACAAGGTCTGGACGATTATTTAGAGGATGGAGCCATGGATGACCTGGATAATCTCGAAGGTCTATGGCTTCCTCAACAGCCGCGCAATCAGCCTAGGGTTACTGAGGTTCGTGACCAGCCTAGGCCTATCAAAGTGGTAAAGAGCCTGAACATGTCGAGGTAGGCGATTAGCCCGAGCCTATCGAGTCACTGCAAAGGCAGCTGTGGTCAGGCCTTCGAGCGATGCTCCTACTTCTGAAATTGCTCCTCCGGCTCCCCAAGATCCTAGTGCTGATGCAGCATCTTCTCATCCGGCAGGTTTGGTTCTCACAGCTTTGATCTCGACACCTTAAGCTGGCACATCCTTGTCTTGTTTAAAGGACTCACGAAGCCGACACACCCTTTATATAGACAAACCCTCTTTCACATGTGTGGTTGTCAATAGGCCAAGTGTGTGGCTCTTAAGCCACTTCTAGATGGTTGCTAGAGCAGTTCTTGAAAGCTTATGTGTCGGACGATCGACAGATGGGTCGAAGGAAGCTTTTTGACATTCTGTCGGATTAGTGCACGCACTAGGTCTAGAAGATTCTAGATCATTCCACTCAGATCCCGTACTTGGGTATGCGCTTGGATCGTCAAATTTAAATGTGCTCGCCAAAGTTTTTTCTAATGGGCGAACCAGTAGTTTGGATTCCATGCTTGCCAGCGTTGATAGCTATTGCCGAAAGGCATGACTCGGGTGTTCTTTGCTCACTTGCATTGTGCTAACGGGGGAATCTTGCCTATGGGTGTTATGTTCACCTAGTTTTCTTTGTTGTCATTTTATCAAAGTGAGGAGCTTGTCGCGTGCAAAAGCCCCTATCTCATCCAAGGCTTGTCGCGCGTGGGAGATCCCTTGTCTCGCAAGGCATGTCGCACAAAGGAGCCCTTGTCTCGCTCACGGCCTGTTGCGTGCGGGAGCCCATGTCTCGCTTAAGGCTTGTCACGCGCGGGAGCTCCTCTCTCGCCAAAGGCCTGTCGCGTAGGGGAGCTCTTGTCTTGTACAAGGCCTGTCATGCTTGAAAGTTGGCTTCACGTGTTACAGGCTATACCGTCTCATGGGTGTGCTACTCTATAGCCTAGAACCTTGAATGTGGCAGGTTGGGCAGTTGCTAATCAATGCATTCTATCGCCAAACTTGTTTATCGTATGGCACATGCTCGCCGTGTCTTATCACCAATATTGCCATTTCGTCGACGATCTGACCTTCGACCGAGGCCCTTCGAAACCCTATCAATCTGTTGCCAAAATCTTTCTTCTTCGAAAATGAAGTGGCGATAGCCATCTTTTTCAACACCGTTCCTTTATCCATAAAATATTCGATAATCTAGGTATTCAAGTTTTGGTGCTTCAACTACATAATAGCAAAAACCAGTGAAATGTACTTCGCAGTATGTGTGCACTCTTAGAAGTTTCAATGAAGGTGAGAAAACAAACAAGTTCTGGCTATTATTATCTTTATGCAATAATTTTATATTTTGCATATGCAGGCTATGTAACAGTAGACCCGGTGGCTGATCGAGCATTGTTCTATTATTTTGTTGAGTCACCAGAAAATTCTTCCGCAAAACCTCTCGTTTTATGGTTAAATGGAGGTAGTTTAACTACTAACTCATCTGTAATTCTACATCAAAAGATAGCCGAATTATATGCCATAGCAATAGCTAGCATCCATCTCTCGTTTTCTGCATCACATTGTCTGCATACAAATGATAAGCTTGAGTATATGTAAGATCAGCCTCTAGGAAATTGATTTGTATAACGAAGCTTGAGGGCAGTTCTGCAAAACATCAATGTAGAACTCCCACGTTTAACCTATCCATAAGTCAGTTCTTGATTAACCATTAATATCCATTCTGAAACAATAATAGCACTAGAAAAGTGCGTTTTCCATCTGAAATCACCATCATGCTTCAACTAATGCCAACCAGAGAAGCAAATTAAGTGGATTAGACTTGACAAAATTGTTCGTTTCTACATGATCGTCACGCATGGTAGAAACAAGGGACTTGGAATCTTCAACTTTTCAGCGAGCAGGGACCGCCGGGTCGTTTCATAGGCTTGGTATCTGAGTTCAGCTTGGTAAGAATCCAAAATGGCGACGGCCCACTTGACCACTTGAATATAAGAAATCATATATTCATATTCCATACAACTCTTATTTTCAAACAACTAACAAGTGCTTTCCCACAAGCAAAACCCTACTCGTGAATGTCGTTTTCTTGTGCTTAATCATGAACCAAGCATCACCCAAACAAGATTTAGTGGAGGCCCTCCACTAATTGAACTAATTGAGCAGATGGGTTGCCTTTGCTTGCTAACTTCCTGCTACTTGACACTGACTTCTTTCGAAACTGTACAAACATTTTTCGTTTGTTCTTCCATTGTTGTTTTCCCAGTTTCATGAAGGCTTATTGCAACTATACCAGGATAGCTTTATTGAATAAGAACATCTCAAACAAAATATCATAACAATAGCATTTGCTCCATTGATTGAATATAGCGTCTAGAAAATAAGCATTTATCAAAAGAGTTAAGGGTTGATTGAGTATGATGTATAGGTCCAAGATGCTCGTCTTTGGGATATGGAGCCATGCAAGAACTTGGACCTTTCAGAGTAAATAGTGATGGAAAAACGCTTTACAGAAATGAATATGCTTTGAACAATGATACTGAACGGTGAACTCTATTTTCAGTTTGGCTACACCAATCTGATTCTCTTGATTTTAACTGACAAATCCTACGAAAACTTGCAGTGGCAAACGTGATCTTTCTGGAATCACCCACAAGAGTTGGTTTTTCTTATTCAAGTGGTTTATCTGATTACACCGAAGTAGGTGACAAGAGAACAGTACAGGACTCCTACATTTTTCTCCTCAACTTGCTTGAAAGATTCCCACAGTATAAAACAAGTGATTTTTTTTTTGTAATTAGTGAGAGCTATGTCGGCCATTATGTTCCTCAGCTTGCTTATTATATTCTCGCGAGAAACAAGAATACAAACCAAACCGTATCAATCTCACTCTCTCGCCATTTCTACCGCAGTCTCTGCCGCTTTCTGAAAATAGACTATACAATTAATTAGTTGCTTGCTTAAATCAACAAAACAAATCGTCAAATCCTATGAATCTTTCTTCATTTCTTTCCCTTTCGGCTGAATCTCCCAGAAATTCATGGTAATATAATATTCCACTTTCTCCGCTGTCAATTCTATCTTCCCAGGTATTAAGTGGGTTTGAGTTGTTTTAGATTTTTGTAAGCAGAATTTTATATTTACACAATTAAAAGAATGTTGAACCCCACTTCGAAAATCGAATTCAGATAGCTTTCTACTGTTTTGCGTAATAAATGCATATATTTTACTTTTTGTTCTTGGCTAAGATTTTAGCTACTATTGTGTTTTGCAATTTAATAGTTTAAAAAGTAATGAACTGTTTCTTTGACGTGGGCTTTACTTTTTGTACTCTGTCACCCGAGATATTTCGGGCGATAGGAATGCTGTCGCCAGTAGCTTGCTATCTCTCACAAAACCTGTCGCGGGCGAGATCCACCCCATCGCCCAAGTATGTCGGCACGAGAGCCACCATATCGCCCAATGTTGTCGCGTGGGCCTCTCGCTAGCTTGCGACAGAGTTCCTGTCGCGAGCCGTGGCCCGCGATTTTGCTCTGTCGCGTGTACCCTACGCATGAAAGACTATTTTGTCGCGTAAAACCTTGCGTGTGATAGTAGTCTGTCGCCTGAAACCTTTCGTGCGGCAAACTGTTTTGTCGCGTGAACTATGCACCCTGCCGCAGCCTACGTACCATGTCTTTCGCAAATCGTCTTTCACTATTTTTTATGGCTTTTTTGTTTGATTCCCACAGACGGTGCCAATTGTTGTTGCCTAAAACAACAATAAATACGTACTGACGTCGATATTGTCTTCTTCTTTCCCGTGTCTCCAGAAAAGTTCTGCAAAATAGAAAACCATCAAGGGGAGCAGGGGTTTTCCCCTGCGCGCGCACTCCGATGCTTAAGTCAGACAGGGTTTTGGCAGGGTTTCAGTAGGCAAATAGAGCTTAAGGTTTAAAGATGATACCTGTGACGTATTTATAGGAGTTAGATTGCGCGTAATTACCTTTATGACCTACAACTTAAATGGTCATTTAATGGATGATTTTATGGGCCTTCTGAGTCCTCTTTCCTCTTGGGCTTAAATTATCATTTGACTCAATGTTCTTCAGCTTGACTAATAGAAAAGTCCAGTAATCTTTAACTTGACTCACATCAGCTTTAAAAATCATCAAATTTAAAATCGATTCACTCCCTACTCCCCTCTCAATCGAAGTAAGTGAGTCAACAATTAATATCGGAGCATGAGACTCTTGAATAAAAGAAAATTTTATTTTGCTTTTTTTTTCATCTTATTTATTTTATTATATTTTAACTCATGTTATTTTTGTTATTTACATCGTTTTTGTATCGTCTTTAAATTTATCATATCCATTTATTATTAAACAATTCCCAAGGCAAAGCTGTGTCTTTCGATGATAGTATAGTTAAAATTAGGGATGGCAACGGGTAAGGTACCCGCTTATTTTGAAGTACCCTACCCCGAACCCGTTTATATACCACACTACCCGAACCCTATAATTACCCGAATATTTTTTTCCTTTCTACCCGAACCCTACCCTAATAATTTTGACACTACCCGTTTATTACCTGAACCCGTTTAATTACCCGTTTAAATAAGTCAAAATTTTGACTTTCAATCAATTTCAATAGATGTCAACTATTTAATCCAAACCCGAACCTGAAACCTGAACCCGGATCTGAGATTACAAAAACTTAGTTTCCTATTAAATAAAAAGAAAATCAAACAATAACTAAAACAAAAATATAAAGTCCATAATTTAACACATTTTTAAAAATACAACAAACAACTTTAAAAATACAACAAACAACAACTTCAAGTTCATAGAAATCTATTTATAAAACTAAAAACAAGCGTAATTTAATAAAAATCAATCCAACAACATTTAAAATTCCTTCAATCATTGACCAACAATTATTCTTCATCACCAATAAACATGAAATCCATAGCAGCACATGATCCTCCTACACAAATAAAATAGATAAAATATTATTATAACCCTTGAAATGAAATATAATAATATATTCTATTTTTAAATAAAAAAAATAAATGAAATAAAATTATAGTAAGTGAATTATTTACCTCCTAACTCATTCCTTAACCAATTTTGAGAGCACATCAATGCCTCTAAAGTATCTGGATGAAGTCGACTTCGATGATTACTCACTACTCTCCCACTAGTGCTAAAGGCAGATTCAGATGCAACTGTAGAAATAGGAATAGCAAGAAAGTCTCTAGCAATCAATTGCAAAGTGGGGTACTTTATCCCATTTGTCTTCCACCAATTAAGAATATAAAAAAATTTGTGTCCATGGCAAAACCGGCTCATCCAAATAGTGATCCAACTCTGACTTTACATTCACACTAGTAGAAGAATTATTAAGGAATGCAACCAACTTAGAAAAATCAGCTTGTTGAGAAGAAGGGATACTAGGTGCTTGAACTGGTGGTGTTAGCGATACAAGGCAAGAACCATGTGATTTTGGTTTAGAGGATCTATGTTGGTATTCATGAAGTAAATCATAACAAGTTCTCTTAACTTGTTCGATCTCAAAGATAGCATCATCACCATAAATTTCAGGAAAATAATACTCTACCACCTTCATTTTATACCTAGGATCCAATACAACTGCCACAGCTAGCACAATACGAATTACACTCCAATATTTGTCAAACTTGGCAAACATTTTCTTAGCCATTGCACTAACTACAACATCAGTAGCACACATCCATTTCATTATTGCACTTCGAAGTTGACAAACTTGAATAAAATAACAATTTGCAGTAGGATACTTCGTCCCAGAAAACAATTCTGTGGCATTATAAAAGATTTCCAACTTTTCAGCAATAGTTTCAGCCATCTCCCAATCTTTATCACTAGGTACTTTAGTATAAAGTTTATCCCTAAGTGTCAACCTAGGAAAAAGATCTTTGTATCCAATAGCAATTTGAAGCATCAAATAAGTTGAGTTCCACCTAGTTCTACAATCAAGCATCAACTTTTTAGAAAACGACACTTTTGCTTGACGTGCCACATCTTCAAATTTTTCTACTCTAGAAGGACAAGCTGACCAAAATGCCACACTATCACGAATTTTGTCAATTGCATGTTCTATTGTAGACAATCCATCCTTGACAATTAGATTCAAAATATGTGCACAACATCTCATGTGAAGGATTTTTCCATCAAGTAAAAGTTCAGAAAATAATTTATCCGCTATGATAGAAACCATACCATCATTCGAACTGCAATTATCCACAGTGATAGTAGAAATTTTGGTCTCTATATTCCATTGAGTCAATGATGCCATCAATTCATCCGCAAGAACCTCCTTCGTGTGAGGTGCTGGTACGTAAACAAACCTACACGTTTAAAATAACATTAGTGAATAGAAACATTAATGAATAGTGTACCAAATGTTTAAAGATTCAAAAGAATTGTTTACCTCAAGACACGACTTTGCAACACCCAAGACTCATCAATAAAATGAGCAGTGACAGACATGTAACCTTTCTTTTGGTTTGAAGTCCACATATCCGTCGTAATTGCTATTCTACTTTTAAGCTTCTCAAACACACCCATTAACTTTGTCTTCTCCAATTGATAAATCTTGAGAATGTCTTCCTTAATTGTATTGCGAGAAACCATCTTAAAAAGAGGTTGGAGGCTAGCAACAAATCTCCTAAAACCAACATGATCCATAATAGAAATAGGATACTCATGCAAGATTATGGCACGAGCCAACTCATTTCTTGAGACATCTTGATCAAATGTGAAATTTCCAAAACGAACCTTCCCATCACTTTTTTGATCCACACTAATCATCTTTTGCTTTTCAAAGCATTTTTCAATGGTTGAATTCTTTTTACTTGAACAAGAACCCATGTGGTTTTTCATAGCTTTTGTTCCATTCTTGCTATCAGCTTTAAGAACTCTTTTACAATAATTGCAAATTGCTACATCTTTTCCACTTATAGTTTCCTTTTCAAAGTGCTCCCAAACCTCCGAAGTTAACTTGCGAGGTCGTTTCTTATTTGAATCTGGTAATGGTGGTATTGACGAGGTAGATGATGTCGGAGCTAAACTAGGAGGACTAGAAGAGGGCATACTAGGAGTGTGCATGTCTGTGTTTCCTGAACTTGAACCCATAGCCGATGAACCGATTGCAACCTTATCATTCTCATCAACAAGCTCAACATTTCCAATAGACGACATTTTTAAAAGACCTATAAAAAATTCAGGGTTCAAAATTAAATACAATAATGGTTAAACTCACAAGCATTTCCAATGAAACATTAATTTAATACCCAAACAAAATACACATATATAAACTAATTAGCTCTTCTTTATTGGACACTAAGTTCATGAATATTATGCTTAACCATGTAAAGATTAGTTGTCTCAAGATACCATTCGTCTGACAAACAAAATGCTTTCTCAATGCATTATGGAAATTATAGGACTCTGCCAATCTAGCTTTTTTAATATAAATCTAAGCTTATTTACAAAAATTTTAACAAAACAACACTATCAATCATCAGACATAACGATCATGCTCTTGAATGTTGTTAAATCAGAAGGTTTAGCAAAGGAATGTCAGGAACAATTCAAGAAGCAAAGGAAATGAAAGTTCCGCAGAGCATCAAACTCAAGTTGTAGGAGCTCATGGATCATGTGGTGTTTCCTCACAGCATGTTAATTATCCATTAGAAAGCACAACTAAAACTAGTGATGCATCTACTGTTTCTCGTACTCAAAGCCAAAAGAGTTATGGTAGCTCGAGCAACTCAAAGACCTCTGACCAGGTTAGACGGGATTCCAATTCCAGTCTGAATGTGCATAATGATACAGGCCATAGAATTTCTAAAGCAGAGAATTTGGTAACTGATGTTCAAGGAAGATATTTTTTTGCAAGGACGTGTTCTAGTCCTGAGCTTACTGAAACATATGGGGAAGCTACTTCTCAAGGAAGGTGGAACAGAGCGCAAGAGAGTGGGAAAACCCAGATTGGTTCTGTGAGGTTGGATAATAATGGAAGAAGAATATGGAATCTGAAATGGTGGCAAGCCATAATATTAAATCTTCATGTGATGATCCTTCATCTATTATACAGGCTTCAACCTGTCTAAGCATTGATGCTGTTGCTGCTGATCCTAACAGCTTCTAAATAGTTACCAAGATGGTTTAGGCTTAAGAACTATGGGTCAGGGTTTTTCTTCAATTATGGGTGCACAAGGAATGTATCAACAAGAGCTAGATCTAGTGAATATGATATCTTCTACATCTCATGGCTTTAATGGTCAGGTCCCTGTTCCACTAAATTTAGCTGCAGGTCACTTACCTTTTCCTATCCAAACTCTATCAATGGGATACAATCAGAGAAATTTGGGTGGAATTATTCTTACAAATATTCAAATGTTTCCCCAAAGATTGATCTCTTCTCCTTTGACACATTATTTTTCTGGCGCTGGATTAGCCTCAAATGCAAAGGATCCAATTAAGCCCTGTAGTGAAAATTTTGGTTCTCCAGAAATGAACCCAGCGGGAACAGAACATGAGTTATGGCATGAACAAGATAGGCTCTAGTGGTGGTTTTGATCTTGACAATGGAAGTTGTGAAGTGCTTCACTCGGGTGATAAGCAACTTTCAACTTCAGCTGGCTATAATTTTGTTCATCTAGGGTAGGCAGCTCTGAAAATCAAATAGACTTATATGTTTATTTTTTTACTATTATAAAAATCAAAATCTTAGCTTATTTAACTTAGATCTAAGCTTATTTAACTAAGATCTAAACATATTTAATTTAGATCTAAGCTTATTTACAAAAATTTTAACAAAACAACAAAGAGTTGTTAGATTATACCTTGAGTGGAGGCAGGGGAAGAGGAACTGTGGTGTACAGCAAATGGCGGCGTCGGAACAGCAAAGATGGAGTTCACCATCGAAGCACGCCGTCGATGGAGGGAGAAGAAGAAGCTTGCCGGTGCTGAAGGGAGAAGATGAAGCTTGCTGCTGCCCTTGAAGAGAGAAAAGCTGCTGTCGTAGCTGGATAGAGCCGCTGCCACCGCTGGAGAGAGCTGTTGCCGCCACCGGAGAAAGCGCTGCTACAGTCGCCGCTACAGCCACCGCTGGATGGATGGTCAGATCAGAGGGCTTTTAGGGTTTTGTTACGTTTGTAGTCTGCTGCAGAGGAAGTGAAGACTGACTGGAAAAGAAGACTGAAAAATGAAACATAAGCAAAGACAAAAGAGAACTAACGACACTGCTGTGCTGCGCATCGTTTTGCTTTTTTTTTTTTTACTTTTAATCATTTTAAGAAAAATAAAATACTATATTATATATAATTTTTAAATGGTTGTTTTGGATGAAATGAGTAAAAGAGGATTGAGCTTTGGTAAAAAATTGACCGAATTTTATGAACAAAATAGTAAAAACAAAAGCTAAGGTTTTTTACAATTTTTTTTTTACATTTTATTTTGTTTTATCATAATCATTCTCATAGAATTAGGCATTTTCTTTAAATAAAAAGATGTATAAAATTTTTAAATTTCATCTAACTTAAAGAATTTTTACTTGTTACATTAAGAAATTTTAAATCATAAAGTAAGGTTGAATTGAGAGAAGAGATTTAAATTTTATATGCTTTTATTTCATTATTAGTTTGTTCGATACTTGGATTTAATTTAGAGTTCATTAGTGCTTAAATCATTTTTTTATCACTAAAAGGTTTTTATGTTTCATCATGAGTACATTTTTTCTAACAAATTTAATTATGTTAATTTATTGAATTACTGAAAAATTATCATCGACTGATTTTATTAAACTTAATCGTATTCAGTAAAACGTAGGCTAAATGTAATTAATGAATACTTTGTTAGATATAAAAATAAATTTTTTGCTTTAAAATCAAATATAGCAGCAGTATACAAATATCATCAAAAAAATATATGTAGTATATAAATAGATCTAGCAATCTTAAACAAATTTAATATACCTTATATTTACAAAAGATAATTAACAAATTTAATTTTATATGTTGCACTAATTTTTTTCTAAAATAATTTTAACTCTAAAGGATATTTAATAAATTTATAATAACAAAATGTATATCCATGATCCACATGCATATTGCATACTACTTAACTTTTTTTTAATATAAGATGTTTCCAATTCAATCTATTATCATAGATTAGAATATAATATTGTATATCTAATTTCAAACATTTGATTTCTTATGATATATTCATGTAATCTTGATTAATTTGATCAATGATCATAATATTAAAAGATTAAATTGATGTATACACACATATACTATAATATATGATATTACATATATAGTATATGTATAATATACATATACTATACTATATATCCACATATACTATAATACATATACTATAGTATCACAATTAATTCATTAAGCATAATTATAGTAATCTCTTATCATGTATATCTTATCATATATATTATAGTAATCTCTTATCATATGTATTATAATAATCTCTTATCATATATATTATAGTAATCTCTTAATATGTATATCTTATCATAATAATTTGTATATGTTAATGTTACAATGTAATATGTGCATTTTACTATCTTATCATAATGATTTGTATATTATATATTATAATAATATCTTATCACATTTATTTTATCATGATAATTTGTATATGTTAATATTACATTGTAATATATACATTTTGCTATCTTGGCATAATGATTTGTATATTATATATTATAGTAATTTGTTATCATGTACATCTTAACATAATAAGTTGTACATGTTAATGTTAATAGTATACAATTGTTTTTAATTTCAAATATTTTTCATTTTAATCTCTTATCATAAGTTTAGAATATATTATTATTTTTAATTTCAAAATATAATTTCATATAATATGTTTATATAATTGAGATTAGCTTGCTTAATGACTATATTTATAATCTATTCTAATTAAACAATATACAAATACAAATTTATATATGTTAAGATTTATCTATTATAATAAAGTTGTGTGTGTGTATATATTTATAAATTATACTAAAATTTCATATATGTTAAGAATTTTATCTTAACTTATTATATAAATTTTTCATAATTTAGTTTCAATATTTTATATATAGATTTTAAAAATTGTATTATCTTAAGCATAATTAAGCATAATCGTATTATTATTATTATTATTATTATTATTATTATTATTATTATTATTATTTGCTGCTAACAACATTCCATTAAATATATTTTTATAACAAGTTATATCAAATAAAAATATTGGTACAACTGTGTAAGACACATGCACATGTGTCTTTTTGGCCAAGGTTCAAGTCTCATGAATTACAATTTGACATTTATTTGTATACATATAAACGGATAGAGGGTTAGGGTACCCGTTATTACCCGTTTAAAAATTAAACGGGTTCGGGTACCCTAATTACTCGATATATCATAATCGGGTTCGGGTACCGGGTACCCAAGGAGTGGTACCCGAACCTGATACGGGTAGTTATATTATTACCCTAATCCGATAATTATCCGATTATAGAGTATCTTAACCCGATATAATCGGGTCGGGTATGGCCGGGTACCCGATCATTGCCAACCCTAGTTAAAATTGGACATGTGTAAATGTACAAACCGGTTGTGTAGAATTTTTTTATTAAGATTAAGAATATTAAATTAAAAACTAAAAAAAAAAATTTGGGTCAGATATGCAATTAAGTCATAAAATAGGGACGCATTTTGATTTACGAAGAAACTTAAACCCCACCCACACCGGCCAATGGATTCGGTTTTGCATTTCTCGGTTCCAAGACAAACATAAACCCCAAAATAGAGGAAATGATGAGACAATGGAGAAACATAATGAAAGAAGCCGTGGCCCGAGCCTCCATCGTCGTTAGATTCCTCTGCTTCCTCCATGTCACCGACTCCTACTTCCTCTCCTTTACCCATGTCTGTACCTTTATACAAACAGTCCGCCTTCTCTTTTTCCATTTGTTTAAGGAATTCAAATTTTTTTTTTGATGCAGGTTCTGGGTCCTAGCATGCTTCCAACATTAAACATAACTGGCGACGTCGTACTAGTCGAACACTTGTCTCACCGAATGGGTAAAGTGGGTTCGGGTGATTTGGTCCTGGTTCGATCGCCGCTCGACCCTAGAAAGACCTTGACTAAGCGCATTGTGGCCATGGAAGGTGATAAGGTTACCTTCTCGTTAGACCCCACTCGAAACTACAGCTCTCGTTCTCTCGTGGTATCATCTTCCTTGTCCTCTTCACTGAATCTGCCTTATTTTGAAAATTCAGTTTTTTTTTTAATATTGTAGTTTAATTAAAGCTGTTGCTTTTGTTTATTATTGAAAATTTAAAGTTTTTGCCTTAGGTATAGCTAAACAGAGAAGTTTAGGCTCCGGATTGTTGTTTTGGCTATTTGATTTTCATGGTTTCTCAATTAGTAGCAAAAACTACTGATATTTGTTCATAATTAAAAATAAAAATTCTATTTTTTAAGAGCAAAGTACATGTTTTTTATGTTATGTAACAATTATTTTAAAATTTGGATTTTTATGAAGCAAAAACAATTAGCATAAAGCAAGTAGTAAAAGTAACAACTGAAAGGAGCTTTGGATCGGTTGGAAAAAGTAAAAATTGGAACTTTGCAGAAACATATATTCAATTAGATTCTTGGATGATCATTTTTCTGTTATTTTACTTTGGGTATAAATGGATAGGTTCCAAAGGGACATGTTTGGATTCAAGGGGATAACGTGTATGCTTCTAGGGATTCACGGCATTTTGGGCCTGTACCCTATGGTCTTATTCAAGGGAAAGTGTTTCTCAGGGTAAGTTGTTCAATTCTAATTGCAATGGGATTTGTTTGCAAGATTGATTTGCATTTTCTTTACTGATTGGAATTGGTAATATTGGACACTTGGTAATAAACATAGTCATTTAGTTTATGATTTCTTTGGCATCTTATGCTTATCTTTTTGCCCTTTAATCCTATTTATTTCACTTTATGTCCTTGTATATCATAAAAACCATTTTTTCAGTGATTTTGGCAAAGAAATGTTTAATGCTTAAAATGCAGAGACCTTACCAACTGACTCAACTAAATTGTTTTCACCTGTCATATTTCCAAACTTAACCAGTTTAAATTATTTAGAAATTTTATGATTGAGAATTGATATTTTTGGTGGATTGTGATGTAATTTTTCTCTATGATTGTGTATAAATGAACAAAATTGGATTCATGTTAAGGCAGTATGAATAGTCTGCCTCAGTAGCGTTGGTTTTGAAAGATTGCCATTATGCTTTGTCCATGTTAAGAAGATTTGGGTACAACTCAACTTGTCTTCACAGAATCAAATGTTGAATTTACATAATTTTAGACCTTTGGCTTAATGAGCTTTGCCAAATTGCTGAAAGAATTGAAATTAAGGTGCAGATAGTTGATAAGTAAGGCTTCATTGATAATCTTGCTTGTGGAGAGATTTAGAAAATTATTATGCATTCAATACATTATGATGGACCAACTTGCACTGTTCATGAACTCGGACATGAATATTGCTACATTTGACATGTCTTTACTGAAAATTGATTGCTTGAATGGTGGCTAAGATGCCAAATTCACCAAGTCTTTCTGTTTATTTTTATATGTTTCCTATCATTGGTAAAATTTTGCAAATTACCTAAAGCTTATTTCTAACCTCTTGTTTGTTAGGTATGGCCACCTAACAGCTTTGGTTCATTGGGTTAATAAGGTATACATTCAAGGTATATAGTTTGCTGTCCATCTCTTTTCAGATATGGACTTGTGCAATGTTCTGACTGGCAAATGCATAAAGGAAAAACTTTCATTCCAATCTATTTAGGGGAACCGTCTTTTATGGGCATCTTTGAAATGATGTTGCTGATTGTTGTTACGATGATAATTCAGTTGCTGTGCAGTATGTGATCTATTGTTTTTGTTTTTTATTCTTTTTGAGACATGCACTTTGATTATGAAGTTTTCTTTTCCTTCTCTTTGTTTGACAGTGATATTGCTTCACATGTTGAACTGTCTCTTATCAGCTTGTGTTTGGTTTTGACTGGTAAATTGTTGGATTACATTGATCAGAAATTCTCTGAAAATAGCTTCTTCAATGGGGTAAAAGTACTAACTCTTTGATTATAGTAAACTCTCAAGGCAATAAAAAAAGGGGCTAATAAGGGTTAAGAACTGCAATGACAGGAAACTGATTAAGATGGCTGATGCTGTCTGTCGAGTTCAAGCCAATGCCTGACCTTTAAATTTCTCGTCTTTGTCTCTGCTCTGAGGTTTCAAATGGTTCCCACTCTCTTTTAGGAGACTGGAGTTCAGTCCTGTTTATCTGATTTCCCCATGGGAACATTTTTGTCTGCATTTCTGTGTTCTTATTAACACCTTTGGTTGATATATATTTCTATTGAATGAAGTGGTTACTTTCTTTGGGCATCCAAGGCCCCATTTGGTAAAACAGGACAGTGCAGAGGTTTTCTCATTGCATTTGCACCAAAGCTAATGCATTGCATATCCTATACATGCATATTTCCATTGGATGAAGATGGTTTCTTTCTGCATTTAACATCCAGTTTGGTAAAACAAGACAGTGCGCTGGGAGGCTTTTTGGATGCAGCAAGGCTAATGCTTTGTACAACCTATACATGCATATTTCCATTGAATCAAGATGACTTCTCCTTTGGGCATCTAAGGTCCCGTTTGGCAAAGCCGGACGGTGAGGTGAAAGGTTTTGTTGATGCACCAAATGAGGGTTATGTTTTCTCGGATCCTTATATCGGTCCTAGGCTTGATATCAAAATATAATGTATCAATTAAAATCGTGGTATTAGCATGTAACGAAAGAAAATTGCAATGCCAATTAACGCTATGATTGTGTTGTACATATCTTTTACCGATTCTCCCGATGCAAAAGTGATGGAAAAAAATGAGCAATCATTTAGGTGTCGTTTAGTATCGTTTTGGTTTTTTGTTTTCAATTTTTTAGAAACAGAAACAAAAAACATGTTTGACAATATGTTTCTATTTTCGAAAAATAAAAACGAAAACAATAATTTTTAAAATTGTTGGAAATAAAAATTTTTTGTTATTATTGTTTTTGAAAACATGTTTTCATTTTCATTACTGTTCATAAGTAAGCGAACAGAGTTTATATATTAATATAATATTAATATTTTTTATAATAAAAATATAAATAAAATTAATTAAATTTTTAAATAAAAAATATTAAATTTTAATATAAAATATTATTTGATATTTTAAAATTAATATATTTATTTTAATATAAAAAAGTTAAAAACGTAAAAAGCAATTAAATATAAATTATATTGAATTATAATATTATAATATTATTTAATTTAAATTTTTATAATAATTTATTGAATATATTAAATATTTTAAATAATATTATTTATTATAATTTTGATATGTTAATAATTAATATTATTAACTAATTTAATTAATTTTTATTTTACTAAACAATATTATTATTTAATATTATATTTTATCTTAAATTTAAAATATATCACGACTACTATTAAATAATTTAATATTATTAAATAAGTAAATACTTAACATTAAATAATATTATTTATATTAAATATAATATATTTCAATAACTATATAATTTATTATAAATTAATTAGTTAAATATTTTATTTAATAATATAATATTATTATTACAATTAAATAAAAAATTATTATTAAATATAATTTATGATTATTACAATTAAATTAAATAATATTATTTTATTTAATATTATATTTAATTATAATATTATTTAAATTATATTAAATTTTTATATGATTAAATGAAAATATTTAATATTAGTATTAAATAATATAAAATAATATTATTTAATATTTTCTGCATATTTTTATTTAATAAATATATTATTTTTTATTTAATTTTTAAAATTTTATTTTGTGAATTAAATTATTATATTTGAATTAGTTTAAATATTTATTTTCAAAATGTAACAATATTAAACAAACATGTTTTCTGTTTTTAGAAATTGAAAAAAAAAAAAAACAGAATTTTCAAAAACAGAAAACATGAAATGATACCAAATGATCCTTTAATTTGCGAGAAGTTTTATTTTGCAACTCAAGAATGGCTCTTTACAATCATTTTTTTTTAAATTTCAAGATAAAAATATTCATAATAAAATAATTTTATTTATTATGGATTAATTATTAAAAAAATCGCACAAAAGTAATTTTTTTTCAGTATAAAGGGAAATATCACATAATTGAAAATGAGATAAGATTGTTTAGATTTGAAAGTTTTATAATATGTTATAATTTTTTTAATCAATCGATTAATAGATTGTTGGCAAAAATTAAAATTTTGGAAAGAATAAAGAGTATTCTTTCGAACTCAAAGGGTTGGTTAATTATTGTAAAGTTCCATTGAGTTTTTAAGTGATGACAATTTATAGTAGGGGTTTTGTATTTGAATTTTTATCAGATCAAATTTTTTTAGACTAATGTCACTCACTTAGCATGAGTGAAGATTAAATGAAGATTATTCTCTTATTCAATGTAATATGAAAATAGCTCATGATTTAAAAAAAAGTATTCTATCGAAAATGAATCTTTTTGAAAATGAATTTTTGGATTAAAAATAGGTGGATGAGATGGTTATCTGTCACATTTTAGGTGTTCAAAATAGATTTTATTTGGATTATTTAAAAGCACTGGTTGCAATTAGAGCATGAGAACAGTAAACAAAACAATTTTTTGTTTTGGTGTAACCTTCTAGGTTTTTAGCTCAATCTTGTGAGATAATAATTACAGGTAAACAAGCAAAACATTTGATAAACTGTTCGTGAATCTGTTCAATTTTTTTCGTTTATTAATCTTAATGAACAAACACGAATAATATTTTAGTGTTCGTTTATTAAACGAACCGAATATGAATAGAAGTGTGGTTCGTTTGTTTTTGTTCGTAAGCAGACTTGTTTATGTTCGTAAGCAGACTTGTTTATGTTCGTTTATTGTTCGTTCATTTAAAGTGTCATTTGTTGTTCGTTTGTTGTTTATTTGTTTATAACTTGTTCATTTAAAGTGTTATTTTGTTGTTCATTTGTTATTTACTAAAATATTAAAATTACTTATATTATATAAGTTATAAAATATATTCTTTGGTGGCTCTCGAACCTTGCCCGAGGAAGATAAAGGTCATTTTTAAGATATTAACCTTGTTAGCTTTAACTTGACAAGTATTTTGAAAATGACAAAACTCAAGCAAGCTTAGAAATAATTTTTATACAAGTAAATTTGCTTTGAATGAACTCAATGATTGAAACTATTTTAACAAAGTTTTGGATTGCGATTTCAACTCAAAAAGTCAGTAATACTCTTAGAAAAGTGTTAGAAGATTTTGAACTAACTTAAAATCACAAAAGCCTTGAACTTTGCAGTCAACTAAGTGCAGGAAGGTGTACTGGACAAAAAGGGATCGATCCCTACTGTAGAGGGATCGATCCCAAGGTGGCAGAAGGCTCTTGAATCATCCGGGAGAAAGTTGCAAAGCATTCTGGACAAAAGGGATCGATCCCCACTGTAGCAGGATCGATCCCTTTGCCCGAGACCTGACAAAACGGCTAGTTTTTGAGGGTTTCAACGGGAGGATTTGCATTAAATGCTTCACCAACTGTTCTATCCGTTTGGTGGGTTATAAATAGAGGTATTTATGAAGTCTGGAGGCAGAACAAGCATTCCAAAGTATTCAAGCTTCAAGAGAGAAACTGAAATCTGAAAATCTTTGTTGTAACTCCATTTTGTGAGATTGTTTTCTGTGTTCTTCACTCATTCACTGAAAAATCAGATATTCAAAGGGGTGAGCTATCCTTGTAAGGTCTGATATTGTTGAGTGTGGGAATACTACAAGGGTAGAGGATTAGAAGGAGATTTCTAAAGTCTCAAGAGAAATTGTAAGAGGTCTTGCCACATCTTCAAGTGGTTTGTAAGCATTCTCAAGGAAGAGGTGAATCAAAACCTTGACAAGGAGTTCAAGGAGTTCAAGGAGAGAGGACGTAGGCAAGAGATTGGCCGAACCTCTATAAAACTTGTGTTTGCTTCTCTTTCCCTTACTCTTATTTACTGCATTTATTTCATTGTTGCTTATTTGACTTTGATTGTGCATTAAGAGTTAGGAAAATTAGAAATAACTAGAAAAACCGATTCACCCCCATCTCGGTAGAGCCAACAATTGGTATCAGAGCTTGGGCTCGAGATTGACTTAGATTAACATCTATCGAGTATAAACGATCACTAATGGCTCAAACTAGTTTGTCTACACCCTTGGTAGGAGAGGGACACTCTACGGTTAG
The DNA here is from genome assembly GCA_032173925.1 of Heritiera fomes. Classification (NCBI taxonomy): domain Eukaryota; kingdom Viridiplantae; phylum Streptophyta; class Magnoliopsida; order Malvales; family Malvaceae; genus Heritiera; species Heritiera fomes. The sequence goes on along the minus strand of JAPDPM010000002.1, from coordinate 30,723,825 downwards.
ACCTCTACTCTTTAATGGTGAAAACTATGCTTATTGGAAGACTAGAATGATGCTATTTATTCAAGCCAATGATTATGAAGTATGGAGAATTATTGTTAAAGGTCCCCTTATCCCTATTAAGAAAGTAGATGGGACGGATGTGCCTAAGAAAGAAGATGAATGGGATACTAATGATATTAGGATGGCACAACTTAATGCTAAAGCAATGCACACACTCTTTTGTGCATTAGGACCAAATGAGTATAATCGAGTGTCACAATGTGAGAATGCTAAACAAGTTTGGGATAAACTAGCTATCACACATGAGGGAACCACACAAGTCAAAGAAACCAAAGTAGGCATGCTCACACAAGACTATGAATTGTTTAGAATGAAGAATGATGAATCAATTAGTGACATGTGTACTAGGTTTACTGACATCATAAATGGTCTTAAAGCCTTAGGCAAGACATATTCTAATGTAGAAATGGTGAAAAAGATACTCAATAGCTTACCTAAATCATGGGAGGCTAAAGTCACTGCTATTGAGGAATCCAAGGATCCTCATACACTCTTATTAGATGAACTTATGGGATCTCTACTCACCTATGAGATGAAAATCAAGAGAAATCAAGATCCTCCTAAGAAAGTTGGAGTAGTTTTAAAATCCACCACTATTAAGGAATCAAAAGATCATGATGAGAGTGGTGATGATGAGGACTTAGAAATGGCCATGTTTGCTAAGAGGTTTAATAAATTTATGAGGATGAGAACTAGTGGTAACTCTAGGAGACCCCCTAGGAGAGACTTTAATAGAGGAGAAACTAGTAGGAAAGAAAAGGACCAAATTATTTGTTATGAATGCAAAAAACCTGGTCATATTAAATTTGATTGTCCTTTGTATAGAAAGCAAAATGAGAAGAAACAAAAGAAGAAGGCAATGGTGGCTACTTGGAGTGATAGTGATTGCTCCGATGAAGAGAATGTGGAAGATGAAGTAGCCAACCTTTGTTTCATGGCTTTTGAAGATGAGAAGGTAACTTCTAACTTGTTAGATACTAATGAATATACTTTTGATGAATTGCAAGATGCATTTGATGAGTTAGCCAATGAATTTGAATGCATGAATTTAAAATATAAGAAAATGATAATGAATTTGAATGCATGAATTTAAAATATAAAAAAATGATCTCTAAGTTGAAAAAGGAGAATGAAATGCTTGTGAATGTTAAATTAGAATGTGAAAAGAAATTAGAGAATGCAAATATAGAAATAGAAGAATTAAATAGAAAGAACATTAATTTGCAAAATTCCTTTTCTAGATTTTACATGGGTCAACAAAAACTTGATCAAATGCTAAAGACTCAAAGAGCATTCTTTGATAGAGAAGGGTTAGGTTATAATGCATCTAACAAAGAGACTCATCTTAAAAACTTCCTAGTTAAAGATAGAAAATTTGTTTTGTACACATTGTGTAATAAACTAGGACACTCTTCAGAAGCATATACCTCTAGGAAGACCATGATTAGAGGAAAAATGGCTGTCAAGATTTGGGTACCTAAACATGTTTTAAATTCAAGTGATGAGTCATTAAAGATGAAATGGATCCCTAAAGGATCTAAAATTATAAGTACTAACTCTCAAGGACCCAAGAAAATTTGGGTACCTAAGATGAAAGCTTGATGTGTTTGTAGGAGGAAAAGTATTGCTACAAGGCTAAGTCCAAGGAGCATTGGTACCTTGATAGTGGATGCTCAAGACACATGACGGGTGACAAGAGTCAATTCAAGTTCCTAAAGCATAAAAGTGGTGGAGAAGTCACATTTGGAGACAACTCCAAAGGACAAATTGAAGGAATTGGCTCCATTGGTAACTCTTCCTCAACTATTGAGAATGTGTTGTATGTTAGAGGCTTGAAACATAATTTGCTTAGTATTAGTCAATTGTGTGATAATGGATTTAAAGTTATGTTTGATGATTTGTGTTGCAATGTTGTTAATGCCAAAACTAATCAAATTGTTTTTATTGGACATAGACAAGGAAATATCTATATTGTGGATTTAAATGAACTTAATAGCAAAAATGTATGTTTTATGGCCACTAGAGAAGATGAACCTTGGTTATGGCATAGAAGACTAGGCCATGCTAGCATGCATGTTTTGTCTAAATTAGCCAAAAGAGACCTAGTTGTAGGATTACCTAAGCTTCAATTTGAAAATGATAAAGTTTGTGAAGCATGTGTAAGAGGAAAACACAAAAGAAATTCATTTAAATCTAAGAAGTGTGTCACTACCTCTAGATCACTTCAACTTCTTCACTTAGATCTCTTTGGACCAACTAGGACAACTAGCTTAGGAGGTAAACACTATGGATTTGTAATAGTTGATGATTACACTAGGTTCACTTGGGTGTTCTTTTTAAGTGTGAAGAATGAGGCCTTAGATAAATTCATTGTTTTCTCAAAACTTGTTCAAAATGAAAAAGGTTATTCCATTTCAAGTATTAGAAGTGATCATGGAAAAGAATTTGAAAATCTTGGTTTTGATATGTTTTGCAATGAAAATGACATTAGCCATAATTTTTCAGCTCCTAGAACTCCTCAACAAAATGGGATAGTTGAAAGGAGAAATAGAACCTTAGAAGAAATGGCTAGAACCATGCTTTGTGAAAACAACTTACCTAAATATTTTTGGGCTGAAGCAATAAATACTTCTTACTATGTCATAAATAGAGCTATGGTAAGGCCTATTTTAAAGAAAACTCCATATGAGCTTTATAAAGGAAAAAGGCCTAACATAAGTTATTTTCACCCATTTGGATGTAAATGTTTTGTTTTAAACAATGGTAAAGATAACCTAGGAAAATTTGATGCTAAAAGTGATGAAGGTATTTTTCTTGGTTATTCTTTAAATTCTAAGGCTTATAGAGTTTTCAATAAAAGAACACTTGTTGTAGAAGAATCAATACATGTAATCTTTGATGAATCAAATATTTCTAGTAGAACCAATCTTGATGATGAAGTAGAGATTTTTGATGAACCTATAGTTGACCCTTCTCAAGATAAGGATGTTAGGGAACAATTAGAAGATCTTACTATTAACAAAAATGAGGAATCCATGGAACAAGAAATTATTGAGAAGGAATCTAGGTGTCCTAGAGAACTTGGATATGTGAAAGATAATGACATTGTTGGAGATCCAACCATTGGAGTTAGGACTAGGTCAACCTATAGAAACATATGTCAACATGTAGCTTTTGTGTCACAATTTGAGCCAAAGAAAGTGGATGAGGCCTTGAATGATGAAAATTGGATTATGGTCATGCAAGAAGAATTAAATCAATTTGAGAGAAGCAAAGTGTGGACATTAGTAGAAAGACCTAAAGATTATCCCATCATTGGAACCAAATGGATATTCAAGAATAAGATGGATGAAAATAGCATTATTGTTAGAAACAAGGCTAGATTAGTGGCTCAAGGTTATAGACAAGAAGAAGGAATAGACTATGATGAAACCTATGCTCCGGTAGCTAGATTAGAAGCCATTAGGATGCTACTTGCTTTTGCATGCTATAAGGATTTTAAGTTGTATCAAATGGATGTGAAAAGTGCTTTCCTAAATGGTTATATAAATGAAGAGGTTTATGTTGAGCAACCTCCCGGTTTTGAAAATCCAAAATTTCCTAACCATGTTTTCAAACTTTCAAAAGCCTTATATGGATTAAAACAAGCTCCTAGAGCTTGGTATGAAAGACTTTCAAAGTTTTTAATCGAAAAAGGTTTTACAAGAGGAAAGGTAGACACAACCTTGTTTATTCAATCTAAGGGTCATGACTTATTAGTAGTTCAAATTTATGTAGATGATATCATCTTTGGTTCTACAAATGAGTCATTGTGCAAAAATTTTTCAAAGCTAATGCAAGGTGAATTTGAAATGAGTATGATGGGAGAATTAACCTTCTTTCTAGGACTTCAAGTTAAACAATGTAAAGAAGGTATTTTCATAAATCAAGCCAAGTACACTAAAGATTTGCTCAAAAGATTTGGAATGAATGAATCTAAACCTTTCTCTACACCTATGAGCACAAATATTAAGCTTGATAAGGATGAAGGAGGAAAATGTGTAGACACTAAACTATATAGGTCTATGATTGGCTCATTGCTTTATTTAACTGCTAGTAGACCCGATATAATGTTTAGTGTATGCTTGTGTGCTAGATTTCAGTCATCCCCTAGAGAATCACACCTACAAGCAGTAAAAAGAATCCTTAGATACCTCAAAGACACTTCCTCCTTAGGACTTTGGTATCCTAAAGATTCTACACTAGATCTCCATGCTTATTCCGATGAGGGTTTTGGTGGATGCAAAGTGGATAGGAAAAGCACATCGGGAACATGCCAATTCTTAAGAAGTAGGCTCATCTCATGGTTCTCTAAGAAACAAAATAGTGTAGCTCAATCCACAACCGAGGTTGAATATATAGCTTCCGGAAGTTGCTGTGCTCAAGTTTTGTGGATTAAGCAACAAATGAGAGACTATGGAATAGAAATGAACCAAGTTCCCATTAGGTGTGACAACACTAGTGCCATCAATCTTACAAAAAATCCCATCCAACACTCTAGAACCAAGCACATTGAGATTAGACATCATTTTATACGAGATCATGTGCAAAAAGGAGACATAATTCTAGAGTATGTGGACACCTTGCACCAATTAGCTGATATTTTCACAAAGCCCTTGGACAAGGAGAGATTTTGCACTCTTAGAGGTGAATTAGGCATTATGAATGCTCCTTGAAGTAATTTGATGTTGCATGAATGTCTTATGGTTGGTTTGTGATGATTGCAACACAGCAATTTGAAGAATATAATTACACTTGCAATTCATGACCTTAACTTACTGAGTTACTGTTCATGTTCATAGCTCCTTGAGATTGAAATGTTGAATTCTGAGTGTTTTGATCATGTTAACCTTCTTTCATTCACCACAACACATTTCTAATGTTAAGACACTATCACAGTCATGTCCACCTATTGGTTCTGCATACTTATGCAATTTTCTGCACTTTGCTGCAGCTTTCTGCACTTTTTCTGCAGTTTTCAATCTCATTTCCCGCATCTCAAGTGAAAACAATCAAATTTTGATTTTAAGATGGTAAAAATGCATCAGTTTCATTGTTTTTAAATCATTTTTATGCATCACGAATGCGGCAAGTGACTGAGGAGACAATTCTTCATCAATAGGATTGATTTCCCAGTCTGTTGGCCAAAATTCTGGGTGATGGGAGCAATCTGCCTAAAAGGGATCGATCCTTCTACAGTGGGGATCGATCCCCTCGTGACAGATTTGCCTTCCCGCGTCATTTTAAGCGTCGGCCCCTCCTTTCTTTCCAACTATTCACCTTCATCTTCACATCCCCACGCCATTCCCCATTTTCTCTCATCCAAAATTTCTAGATCTCACTCATTTCTTCACCAAATCGCTTCATTCTTTCACCAATCTTCCTCATTTCTTTCTCTTTTTCATTTCCCCTCCGTATTTCCTGACCAAATCTCCTATTTTCTTCTCTTCCTTCTTCTTCCACACCATGGTTACTATTCACCCAACATTTCAAATGTAAGTTTTTCTAACATTTTTCATTAAATTTTTCTTGCATTTCTAATCTTTTTTATCATGTCTTGCCTACCCATGTGCATATCTTGCATCAATTTCTTCTCCATCTAGGTTTTCAACTCCTTTGGCACTTGTATTTTTCTCAAGTTTATACTTAGACTATCTGTCATTTTGCATCCGAATTTCATTGTTATAATTGTTCAATGCATCTTGGGTTGTGGCTCTCTCCTGTTGGTTAGATCACATCTCTCCCACACACTCATCCATAGTTCCTCAAACTTGTGCACACCACCTGTTTGATACAAGTCCTCAACGAAATTTCCTATTCTGTTCTTCTCCATATGGCTCCTAAGATTAAGCACACTGCTCCAAAATGCAAAACCCGTGCTTCCTCTTCCTCATCATCCACACCAACCGCCTTTAACCGCTGCTTTCGCCATGCTAATGAGAAAACCAGATTTCTAACCGAATTTGCCAATATGCCCATTAAGCATTGGCGTCCTATTGATTTCGACTTCCTCGAGTCGGTTCATTTTCCTTACCTCGCCAAGTTCAATGAATGGGGTTGGACCCAATTCCTCAAAATCAATACTTCGGTCCCAGCGAACATCATTCGCGCCTTCTTTTCCAATGCCGATATCATCTATGCCCCAAATGATGAATGTAAGGTTGTCAGGATTCGGTCTTATGTCATGGGCAAAAATATTGAACTGACCAAGCAATCCCTCTCCTTTGCCTTCAGACTTCCTGACGACGGTGATATTTATGAAAATCTCGATGTACCCTTGGTCTTTCCTGTTACCGATAATCGTGCAAGTGACCTTCCTGTCTTCGCACGTCTCCTCCATATCATCATTTCATGGAATCTCCGCCCTCTTGGCACCCGATATTCTCACCTTCGCAAACTTGATCGTTTTTGGCTCCATCATATTCATGAACCTGATGGCGAACGCCCAGACCTCCTACACTTTATCCTTCATGACTGGGTGAAGATTGTTCGTGGCAAGGTCAACTCCATTGTCTTCCCTCAGCCTCTCGCCTTTTACTTACTTCATGAAGGCGTTGACTGCTCATGTGAGGTTGGTACGCTTCCGGCTGCCAACACCACCATCAATCTCACCACCCTCCATAACTTGGGATGGTATCTTCATCCAGTGGGTGACACCTTCGAATAGGTCAAGGGTCATGGTCAGCCTGCGTCTCCCGAACATGCTCCGGCACCAGACGGCGAAGAAGGAGCAGATGCAGCCGACGCACCTGCAGCAGCCACATCTTCTGCACCTTCCGGCTCCTTGTCAGCATCTCTTGACCAGATCATGCATATGCTTCAAAACTTTTAGCATGACGTGGGTGAGCGACTTGATCACATCGAGGCCACCCAAGTTGCCTTGTTCGATGAAATTCAGGATGTTCGCCTGCAACGCGAAGACTTCGTTGAGCAATATCACAAGACCTTTCCAAGGCGTTGATCCTCCTTGATGTGACATGTGTCCTGCTTTATAGTTGTTTTATGTTCATACCTATGTTCATGACTTTGCTAGTTATGCTTTCTAGTTGTTTTATGTTAATGACTATGTCTATGACTATGTTAATGACTTTGCTAGCTATGCCTTCTAGTTGTTTTATATGTTAATCACTATGTCATGTTCTGACATTAATTGTGCTTTAGTGACATTGAGTTGATCTTTATTTCTCTTTATTTTCTTCCCCATACTAGTGTTTCTTTGGTCTTTATTGCTTTAACTTGATTTCTATCCCTAACCACTTCTCTCCATGCTTTCTATTCTTTTGCTATGACAAAAAGGGGGAGAACTGATGTGGTAAATATTAATTGAGGGGGAGCAAATATTGAGGGGGAGTAATAGTTTTCAAAAATCAAGTAATCTCAATATATTAATTGAGGGGGAGCAAATATTGAGGGGGAGTAATATTTCTCAAAAATCAAGTAACCTCAATTTTCAAACACATAAGCAAATTTACCTTAAGTTTTGTCATATCAAAAAGGGAGAGATTGTTAGCTTTAACTTGACAAGTATTTTGAAAATGACAAAACTCAAGCAAGCTTAGAAATAATTTTTATACAAGTAAATTTGCTTTGAATGAACTCAATGATTGAAACTATTTTAACAAAGTTTTGGATTGCGATTGCAACTCAAAAAGTCAGTAATACTCTTAGAAAAGTGTTAGAAGATTTTGAACTAACTTAAAATCACAAAAGCCTTGAACTTTGCAGTCAACTAAGTGCAGGAAGGTGTACTGGACAAAAAGGGATCGATCCCTACTGTAGAGGGATCGATCCCAAGGTGGCAGAAGGCTCTTGAATCATTCGGGAGAAAGTTGCAAAGCATTCTGGACAAAAGGGATCGATCCCCACTGTAGCAGGATCGATCCCTTTGCCCGAGACCTGACAAAACGGCTAGTTTTTGAGGGTTTCAACGGGAGGATTTGCATTAAATGCTTCACCAACTGTTCTATCCGTTTGGTGGGTTATAAATAGAGGTATTTATGAAGTCTAGAGGCAGAACAAGCATTCCAAAGTATTCAAGCTTCAAGAGAGAAACTGAAATCTGAAAATCTTTGTTGTAACTCCATTTTGTGAGATTGTTTTCTGTGTTCTTCACCCATTCACTGAAAAATCAGATATTCAAAGGGGTGAGCTATCCTTGTAAAGTCTGATATTGTTGAGTGTGGGAATACTATAAGGGTAGAGGATTAGAAGGAGATTTCTAAAGTCTCAAGAGAAATTGTAAAAGGTCTTGCCACATCTTCAAGTGGTTTGTAAGCATTCTCAAGGAAGAGGTGAATCAAAACCTTGACAAGGAGTTCAAGGAGAGAGGACGTAGGCAAGAGATTGGCCGAACCTCTATAAAACTTGTGTTTGCTTCTCTTTCCCTTACTCTTATTTACTGCATTTATTTCATTGTTGCTTATTTGACTTTGATTGTGCATTAAGAGTTAGGAAAATTAGAAATAACTAGAAAAACCGATTCACCCCCCCTCTCGGTAGAGCCAACAAACCTAAAAATTTAGTATTTAATTTTTAAACATATTTATACAATACAGCTTTGTTGGCTTAATAAAATAATTATAATAATATATTTATTAAATAATAATATGTAGATAATATTAAATAATATTATTTTATATTGTTTAATACTAATATTAAATATTTTTATTTAATCATATAAAAATTTAATATAATTTAAATAATGTTATAATTAAATAAAATATTAAATAAAATAATATTATTGAATTTAATTGTAATAATCATAAATTATATTTAATAATAATTTTTATTTAATTGTAATAATAATAATATTACATTATTAAATAAAATATTTAACTAATTAATTTATAATAAATTATATAGTTATTAAAATATATTATATTTAATATAAATAATATTATTTAATGTTAAGTATTTACTTATTTAATAATATTAACTTATTTAATAGTAGTAGTGATATATTTTAAATTTAAGATAGAATATAATATTAAATAATAATATTGTTTAGTAAAATAAAAATTAATTATATTAGATAATAATATTAATTATTAACATATCAAAATTATAGTAAATGATATTATTTAAAATGTTTAATATATTCAATAAATTATTATAAAAATTTAAATTAAATAATATTATAATATTATAGTTCAATGTAATATTTATTTAATTGCTTTTTATGTTTTCAACTTTTCTATATTAAAATAAATATATTAATTTTAAAATATTAAATAATATTTTATATTAAAATTTAATATTATTTTATGTAAAAAATTAATTAATTTTATTTATATTTTTATTATAAAATATTAATATTATATTAATATATAAACTCTGTTCACTTACTTATGAACAGTAACAGAAATGAAAACATGTTTCCGAAAACAATGAAAACAAGAAATTCTTGTTTCCAACAATTTTGGAAATTCTTGTTTTCGTTTTTGTTTTTTGAAAACGGAAACATGTTACCAAACGTGTTTTCTGTTTCTGTTTCCAAAAAAACAGAAAACAAAAACAGAAAACAGGAAACAAAAACAAAAACAAACGACCCCTTAGTATTTAATTTTTAAATATATTTATACAATACAGCTTTGTTGGCTTAATAAAATAATTATAAAATTGAATTAGTTAATTATGTTTAAAATAATTATTTTTTTTGTAAATTTAAGCATCATATACTGAAATTAAATTAATAAGAGTTTCATAATAAGTTAAGATCTCATTTTTATCCGTTGACCATTATATATATATATATATATATATATATATATATTACACATATGAGTATACACATATATATATATATATATGATACTTTAATATATGAATGCCAATATATGTATATGTATATGATATAATTTGTACTTACAATTATAATTATCAATTTTAATAAAACATTGTTAACTTAAGTTATGTTGTATTTAAGATTTCATGTTAGATGATTTCAATTTGCATATGAGATTTAATCTTTATGTAGGATTTTTAATATTTAATATTTAGTTTGTTCTCAAAAACACTTGTTCATGAATATCTGTTGTAAACATGTTTGTTTAGTAATTTAAAAACACTTGTTTACGAACGCGTTCATTTAAATGTTTGCGAACGCATTCGCTTACATGTTCACAAACTTATTCGTCCAAACGTGTTCATTTTGGGCGAACGAGTTTGTTCGTGAACATTTAACGAATAATCATTACCAAATAAAACGAACAAACATGAATGTAAAAATCAAATTCCTTAATAAATACGAATGACACTAAAAAACAAACGAACGAATAGACACATCAGTCCATTTGCCCGTATCGGATTCGTTTACAATTCTAAATACAGGAAAATTCTAAGCCGAAGGAAAGAGGAAAAGTACGAAACAACCACTTATAAATAATTTCATCCTATGAGTACATTTTCCGATAGCATTGACCTTTTTCTAAAAGTGCATTTCTGTGCAATTTTTTTTTAAAATAGTTAAGAAATTTTGGTAATGTGATTTTATATATCGATTATTGTAGTTTATTTCAATTTATTGAAATAAAGATTTGGATGATGACAAGAATAACAAACGACAATGATGAGTTAAGAGATTTTCATAAGATCAATAAAATTATTTAATTATGAGTATTTTTATTGTAAAAACAAAAAGATGGTTGTAGTAAAACAGCTACTTTTGAGTTTCAAATAGAACGTAATTTTTGGAAATTGTATAATAGTGTTCATTATTTTACTTCATAAATGAAAAGAAAAAAAAAATCAATTTAACAAAAAGGGCTAGAATTCCAAAAGAAAAATTTATTTAGATTTGAACTTTGGGTTGTGAATTGAAACACAAACGCGGGTATACATACATACATATAATTATTATATAATACATTGTTAGTAAAATTTTTTAATTTCATAAACGAAATTAAAACAATTACATATACTTTTTAAGAAGTATCAATAAAATAAAAAAATAATGAATGATATGTGTCATTACTTTAATCCGACTTGTAATGTCTAAAAATTAGTGAATTAAATATAAATTATACATATAACACTTTTTCATTATCTAAATTCACGGAATTAAAAAATTTTCGACTAAGTCAATAAATTAATAACTTTACTTAAATTTTAAGAAGAAAATGCTTTAAATTGCAAAAGAAAATTTTCAAGGGGCAGTCAAGGGCAAAATGGGTAAATCGCCTTAATCATTCTCTTACATATAAGAAAGAGGCAAGGTTTAGGGTTTAATGAAAGTGCCTTTTGAGAGAACAGAGCGACGTTTAACTCAGGCAGTGCCGCTCTTGTTCCGTTGCGGGCATAAAACAAACCCCAAAAGAATACCTTTCTATTGGCTTTATTTCAGCAAGCAATTTACTCTTCTTGCGAAATCCACAGAAAGGTATCGTACATTCTACAGAATTATTATTTTAATTTAATACATGAAGGCCGTTCCAAATGAGTTCTTGCTTATTAAAAGAATGCTAGAGCTCAATTTCACCCGGCCAAGATTTAGCTTTATGGGGCAGCCTCAAGGATTTTGCATGTTCCTTATTTTATTTACTCATGTTCAAGATTCAGGGAAACTGCCCCAAATTTCTGCTATATCTTTTAAAATTTTGAATTATTTTTTTGTCATTTATAAAATGATTTGATTTGTATTTACGGTGTGCAGACCTGCAGTTGAATCCTTGGGATACAAACTAAAATTGGATTAAACTTGTTATCAACACTTCTCTTCTCAGGAATAATAATAATAAACATCTATGATCTATAGCATGGCTTGTGGAAGATCTGGCGTTATGCCTACTGTAAGGATTTGCTTGGGAAGAAAGGAGTGAGGAAGAAAAATTAGTTAATCAAATGGTTATGTTTCATAATAACTTTCCTACTTTTTATTTAATCATTTGATTAACTAATTTTTTTTTCACTTCTTTCGTCCACCATACCAAGCAAAGCTTAAAGGATATGAGTTGTTTTGTTAAATATACAGAGGTGACCACAGATAGATTTATCTGGGATTAGAGAAAGGTGGAATTTGCACAATTTTGATTTTGTAATATTGTTAATCTCTATGCGCCTTGTAGTGTGGTGAGAAAAAAAGAAGAAATTATGGGACATCTTCTAAAACTCAAAAATGGTGGGGATATAAATGGTGCACTGCAAGGGACTTGAGCGCAGCTAGAGAGGCTGAGAAGAGATGGGTCTGTTTATCTGAAGGATTTGGATGATTATGGGTAAAAAAGAAGTAGGATTGAGGGGTACCTATTTTCCTCTGACCGTTTGCTATGTTTCCAGAATATATGCTAGAGAGCCTTAACAGATCTGTTTCAGATCATTTTCTAATTCTGTTGTCGTCTGAAACTGTGGACTGGGATCCTAGACCTTTTAAGTACAAGAATTGTTGGTTTAAGTAAAAGGAAGTTTGGGAAATAAGTTAGCAGGCCTGGCAGCCAGCACCGGAAACTGGCGGAGCCTACTGTTAATGCTCTTCCTGTACTCTGATCAAATTGTGCTTTATTTTGATTGGATTCTAGTAATTTAATAGTTTGGCTGTCTTAATAATGAAAATCATTGATAATGCCTGAGTTTAGCGCAAATTTTTTTGACAAATTATAACAATTTTCTTTTTGTCAATTTCATTTACTAGTGGGCATTTGCTTGAGACAAGTGTTTCAAAGTGTTACAATCTAGGTTTGGACATGGACGATCCTGATTTTTTCATGGATGAGCCGCTTGTGACCCAAGGTTAGAAAAGCTTCAATTTTTTCTTTTTCTTCCTCATTCTCTTTCTTTAGTTTTTCCTGGGGCTGTTTAAATTAGATTTTGAATATTTTGGCAGCTCGTGCTGGTGCCAAGTTTCAACCCAAGGCTAAATGTAAAGCTAAAGATGAAACCTCTGGCTCAATGGCTTTAAAACCCCCTGATGTTATGAAGGAAGAGGCAGCTACATCAGCATCTGCTGGCTTAGATGCCGTTCAGGTTGTCCACACTGACAATGTTGTAGATGACAGTACGAGCTCACAAGGAATAAACCCTTCCCAAGTAGCTGCCTCAGATTCTCTGCTTGCTGAGGTCACTGTTTCGAATTGTTGTGATGATACAAATTCTAATTTTGGAAGATCAGTTGGAGAGGTAAAAGAAAAAAAATTCTATATTCCATTCATAATATTGGTGAATTCAATATCTTTTCTTTTAAAATTGGGGTACAGATGAGATTTTGACATATTGATTCCATCTGAAGGAAAAAGAAAAGATAGTTAACATAGTGATGTTATACTTAGAACGTAGACTTATTTTTTGGGTTGGAATGTCTTGACCAATTTCTTACTCAATCTTCTAATAATGGAGGAATACTGATTGATTATGAAAAGACCTGGACACAGGTGAATCAGCACTTACATAAAATTTACAAAATTTCTTGTTTGCTGTTACTACTTCGTATTAATTTGGTTAGAATATTTATTAATTTCAGGAGACGGGGGCCTTTCCTGATGTGGAGACTCAAGATATTATGTCTGATATGACAATTTTTCTCTGGTTTGTACCAGGGCTACTATATCCTTCTTCATTTCTTGCAAGGTGTTCGTTGTGTATTTATGAAATAGTTGATGTTTAGGAACGCGTGCTGGAAAATTCAAACCCAAGCCTAGGTTGCATACTAGTGCTGTCACCACACAACCTTCTTTGGTTGAATCAGTTATGCATCCTCCAAATTCTCAGTTTGTTCCTTCCCAAACTATGTGTGGAGAGCCCAATTCCTGATGCTCCAATTGATGATTTTCTTGATTTCTCATCTGTGGATTTAGGTGCTTTTATTCCTCCAGATCCTTCTACCACCAAATATTCGGCAAATGAGGAATTGGCAAACCTCACAGAAGCTTCTAACCCAGCTGTTGCCCTTCCTGGAGATAATCCCAACATGCCTAAAAAATTGGTAAAATCTTTTCATCCACTACTTTCTCTACTGTATTTGATCTTGGACTTGGATAAAACTTTTTTAAAAATTGCTTTACCTGTTGCTAACCTGTCTATTGGTTCTCAGAATTCTAATATCAGGCAAAGCAATGCATCTCCAGTATCAAATCCTTCTCGAAAGTCCAAACAGTCTTTCACTGTAGATGAGGGGAATGAAAATGGAAAAGCAACAAATCAGTTCTGAAAGCTGGTGACTAGTCCTGAGGTTGTTGATGATCCTCAGGGTGGAACTTGTAATGATGATGGTGTAGATTCTGAACTTCCACGTAGTCCTGCTATAGATGAGGATAAAGATGATGATGATGAATATAATGTGGAGAGTGCATATCCAAAGAGGAGAACTAATAGGAGATCAAAGAAACCCGTGAATGAACATGAAAAACCGCTTCAAAAGCGTAAGATAGCTAATGAAGCTCAAAAGCATAAGAAAGCCAATGAACCATCAGCTCAGCCAGCAGAAGAACGAGTGAAGAAATTTTCTCATACAACTCATAGAAAGAATATTTGGTTGTTACAACTTTAATACATTAAAGTTGTGAGGCATATTCTTTATCTGTTTACTAATAATTTCTAGGGATGTAAACGGGTCGGGTACCCGTTAGATTTGGGATATTCGAATCCGAATCCGATTAACTTTAATAATACTCTAATCCGATTAACTATCCGATTATTTTTATTTATGCTATCCGAGCTCTAATTCTATAAAATATAAATACTTGTTTAACTATCCGAACCCGTTTAACTACCCCTTTATTAAGTCAAAGTTTGATTTTTAAATTTAAAATTAAAAATAATTTTAGAATAACTTAATTAAAACATTATATTAATAAATTTAATTTAACTCATAAAAATAAATTAAAGTTAAAAATCATAATTATAATATATAATGATTTAATTTAATTAAATAAAACATTAATAATAAATAATTGATATATAAAAAATATAAGTATTGTATTAATTAATTATTATTTATAATCGGGTTCGGGTAACGGGTATCCTAAAATAACTACTCGAATCCTATTCTAACCCATAACGGATAGTAATTTCACTAGCCGAATCTTACTCGAACTCGATTATACACTACTCTAATTCTACTTAAACTGGTCGGATAGCATTGGGTACCCGTTTATAGGGTATCTATTGCCATCCCTTTAATTTCCCTTTTGTAGTGGATGAGTCTTTACTGCACAACCCAGAGGACGAAATTGACTTTGCAAAGGTGGCCCTGAGGGATGTCATTCTATTTGCAGATTAGAAGCAAAGACTTTTGGCATTAGAATATCATTTATATTAATATCATTTATATTATCTTTGCTGAATCATTGCTATTGTCCTTTCCGTGACCTAAATCTTTCATATTTTGCAGAAGAAAGAGGCAAAAACATCAAAAATAACTTTGAACAACCAAAGGTAGATGAATCTTTTAACTAGAGTTGCATCTGGCTAGAACTTTGTGTCTATTTGTTCTTCTATTTTCTTACTTTTTTCTGCAATGCTTCTGAACTTGCTAAATACGTTACTTTTTTTTTGCAGACTTATGTTTGGCATTTAAGGACATATCCTTTTCTTTCTCTTCCTCCGCCAATGTATTTGTGTATATTTACCAATGCTGCTTTGAGTGGAAGTTTTGTTAAGAGTAGGTTGAGGCTTCTCTCATAAACTTCACCATGCCTTGGTTAAAAATTGCTTCCATTTGTGTCATGATATTTCTTTTGCTGACAAGAAATTTGAAATGTGAGGGTGCTTGTTTTCTTTTTTTTTTTTTCATTGTTGCAATTATTTCCAATCTTGTGTGTAGTACTTGACAAACTTTGGACGAGGAAAATACTCGTGATGAAGAAAGCTCCATTGCTTCAAAACAAGACCAAGGCTTTACAGATGATCAAGTAAGTGTTAGGGCTCAGTCAAGTGCCTTCTGCTTAAATTATCAGTCTCACATGAACAAAGAACCCAGAGCAAGATGGTCAAAACAAGACACAGAATTGTTTTATGGGGTAAGTGGATGAAGAATTTTACTTCTTGCTTCCATTGGAAACAACATTATATTCAAAAACATAGTAAAATGAGAAAAATGAATAAAATGTCTTTCTTCATTTGTGTGTATGCATGGTTACAAAAATGTGTCAGTTTAGTATTGCAAAATTTGTGTTTGGATCTTAGTTGGCATATTTTTTGGGAGGATGTTCACTGAATAAATGTGGTAACTGGTAAAGTTATTGTGAATCTTATTTTAGGTATTATGAAGAAACAATGGTTCAGGCTCTTAGGGCTCTTTCACCACTTTCTAGAATGAGTTTATGATCGGATTTTTACTTGATGTCTGCTGTAATTGTGTTTTAGGCCATTCGGCAGTTTGGGCCTGATTTTTCATTGATACAGCAACTTTTTCCTGGAAGGAGTCACCATCAGATCAAGTTAAAATTTAAGAATGAAGAGCATAGATGCCCGTGTAAAATTTCTGAGGCTTTAGCAAGTCGTGCCAACGGTGAGTTCCTTTTTTGTTTTCTTTTCTATCAAAAGTTTCACTGATCTAATTATTGTGAGTTCTGCCATGCTCACAAAATGTGGCATGGTAATATTGTTAACTATTGTGCAGATCATTCATATTTTGAGAAGGTGATCGAGCAGTTGCAACAAGTTGCTGGGGCGGAGCAGGAGTCTCATGGAGATGTTTCTGTTGATTTAACACGTGAAGAGGCAGTGTTGACTCCCAGAACTAATGTACGTTTCCTTTTCTGTATTCCTTTGTCATAGGATGATTAGTTGCGGTGAATCTACATTGATGAGGAGATATAATGTGCTGAACATGTTTGAGGAGCTGTTATGTCGTGCCTAGGGAATTTGAATCAATGTCTGGAAATGGTTATGTGCATTTGCAAGACTTTGCTAATACAAAATTGTTGAGAAATTAAAAGTGATGAACACAACAAATAATCTAATCGGAAACTATACAATCCCAACAATGCTAGGCTTAACCATTCTGAGTCTCTTGCTCTTCATGTATTTCACACCATGGCTCAAATTTGTCGTACACGCTAATTGCAGTCATGTTCCTTTTTTTACCTTTAACTTTGGATGGTGGTGGGTAATAACAGTTATGGCTTATGACAATTTTGCTGTGGGAATTTAGATGGATTAACATTTGCCTATGAACTGCTTATCATTTCTAACCGTCATTAAATTCTGCATCTTCCTTTGCTGATGTGCCTGCAGGAGGAAGTGGCAAAAACTGAGCAGGATGAGGATATAGCAGTCAGAGATCAAGAAGCGGATGTTACTGAAGACCATAGTACTCTAAAGTCCAATGAAAGTGATGATGATAAGGAAATATGGAGTTCGTATAGAAGTGCATTTTAGGAATCAAGACCAGAAAAGGAGTGCTGTAGATGTTTTTTTTTACTAAAAAACGCATATTGGTATTTCTAACATGTCTGTATTTTTTAGCTAACTTTCTATGTATAATCTATGCAAAGTAAATGGTGCACGTGCAAATGTTTTCGTTGTGTAAGTGCCTTGCAGATCTAAAAATCAATTATTTGTATAATCCTAATAAAGAGATATATAATATATGATCGCAATGAGAATTCATGCCCTACCCAGACAATATCCTATCCATTTACCTAGAATTTCTCCTTGCTTCTACTGCCAATCAAATGCTAAGGTACCCTTAAGCCTTTGCCACCAAATTTCTACTACAAATAGTAAAATAGGAACCAACCAAATTTCCCACAAAATAAATATTTGATGTCATAAATAAAATTGGAAAAATAATTAGAATTAGAAATATATATAAACTTATAAGAGATCAAATTACATCGGTATAAAATAATTTATTTTACATTTTTATAATTTTGAATAAATAATATTTAAGCAAATTGATCTATACATGTATACATTTAAATCTTAAGCTAATATTATATTCCTATCATTTGGATAAAAAATAATATACATCTTTTTTAGTATATGTTAAAAGTTGAAATTTTATCATTATCAAATAAATAATTAGGCATGTTCAATTTAAATTTTAATATGAATAAGTTATGTGAATAGAATATAAATTCAACATTGAATTAATAAAAATAAATGTTAAAAAAATACAAGTGTGCGAAATTAATTTAGTTTTATATTAGTTCTATAAGTAGATCACTTATGAAAATATTAATATTGACTTCAAAATGAATATAATAATATATAATTCAATTTAAGTTTTCGGGCATTTTGAATTTGTTTTTAAATTAATTTGAGAATTTGGGTTAATAAAGGATTGAGTTGATTTGAATTTAAATCCATTCGTATTTAGGTTATTAACTTTTAGAGTCAAATAAAAAAAAGTTTGCCTTAGAGTCGATCAAATTGAGTAATTTTTAATTTTATTAAATAACCATTTGATAAGATTAAACTAAAAAAATTGGTAGATCCAATTCTTAATTTCTCCTAGCTAAGAAAATAAACAAATGCTCACGTCCACTCATTTTTAAGTATTTTTTATTGAAAATTCTTGCTTAATTACTTGTTCCTTAACCATGGTTTCGGTTCATGTAAAATTGAATTGTATTGAATAAGCACGTAAAGTAAGTAAACAAAGAAATACCGAAATCACAAAAGGCCAATCTTAATACTAAGGCATATAGAAACTGACAAGCATGCATAGGTAACAATGAAGTATCGAAATTTTTTATTTTTCGTGTTTTATGATCTTGTAATCAAGAGACTTTGAATCTCCTTTGCTCTAGTTTACCAAAGCTTGGTTGTAGCAAACCAAAATCGTTTAATTTTTTGGCCTTTAACTGTGACACACAAAAAGATGCTAAGCCCTTAAAAATAAGGGTTTATATATTATGCATTGATAGTGTATAATTTTTATACACTGTCAATGCTTCAGAAATTGATACCTAATCAATAAGCCCTTTTAAGCAAATTGAAAAAAAAATTATTTATAGATATTTTTAAAGACTGTGCATATTTTTAGTTTGCTTATTGGTTAAGTATCAATTTTTTGTGCATTGACAGTGTATAGAAACTATACTCTATTAGTGCATTATATATAAATCTTAAAAATAAATACAAATATTTTTTTTTCAGTTTGCTCATAAGGGTTTATTGATAAGGTGTCAATGTCTAATACATTGTCAGTGTATAGAAACTATAAATTGTTAATGCATCATATATATATATATATATAAATATATATATATATATATATATTTCAAAAAACAATAATAACACGTGTCATTACTTCTTAATCTTTCAAAGTCCATTCCTTACTCTCTTTATTTTCAGTTTTTTAATGATCCATAATAACTTCTAATTCAAATCTCCACTAAATTGATATGTCTATCTTTATTTTCAATTTTTCCATAACTAATTCAAATCTTCATTAAACTGATATTAATAGTCAAATTTTAAGCATGATCTAATTATCTATTTTAAACAAATTAATATTCTTTAAATCTTTGCTATTTAAATTTTTATTAAATTATCTATTTTAAATAACTTAAGATTTTTAAGATATTTGTTATTTAAATTTTAAACATTATATACTTATCCTATCAAATTATCTAAAAATTATCTACAAATTATCTAGTTTAAACAAATTAATATTCTTTAAATATTTGTTATTCAAATCTTTGTCGAATTATCTATTTTAAATAATATCTATTTTAAATAACTTAATATTTTTTAGATTTTTTTATTCAAATTTAAACATTATTTACTTATCCTATCAAATTATCTACTAATATCTATTTTAAACAATTTAATAAATTAATTTAATAAATCAAAATAATAAACTCCTTAATTTTCAACAATTTGATCTGAATTTGAAATATGGTTTGTGGTTGAAGTTAAAGTTAGTGATCAACAGTTCAAGTTTAATTGTTGGAAGTGGTGAAAATCGGCAATACATTGAAAAAAATAAGTTACAAAAAAATAAAATTTATTGAAATTAATAAAATAAATAATAAATTAAACATTTTAAATTTGCATCATCTAATTAATTTAAATAAAATTTTATCTAAAAGAATAATCTAATCTCTAAAAAAATTTATTACAAACACCTATTCTAGAGGCCAATTTATAAGCCTCATAGTTATGAACAAATTCATTTTGTTTACTTAGTTGTAATTGGAACCATTTTACCATGTGTTTGCATGGGTACAGATAAATTGCAAGGTATCAACAACAATGAAAATTGATTTGAACACATTAATAATTAAATAATATTAAGTTATATGTCAATACATTTTAAAATTAATAAAATTAATTCGTACATTGCAGAGAATACAATTAGTTATATGTTATAAATCTAAAAAACTTTTCTACTGTTATTGAAGGCAGGTTAGCATATTTGTAGACATTTTAAGACATCTATAACATTAATGTATATATGCACGAAATTCAAACATTTAATTTCTTATGTGTCTACTCATGAAATTTGCTGCATATAACAAGGTTAAATAAACGTTGGCAACAACACGCTAGTTCTAGCATTACATTTAGACTTGAAAGAGTTCTCAAGTTGTAATGTGAAAAATAAATTTCTGAGTCAAAGTTATTAATAATAACAATTTAACATGTATAAAACTACTTGAGAGTTAAGATCCATCTCTCAAATAAATTTGAAACAAATGCAGGCCCTGGTTTCAAGACTACTGAAACATTGATGGAGGACCTTGGCAAGGACAGTAACCTTAGTGTTGCCTCAGCTCCTTCTCTTGAACAGCTATCATTGCAGCATATGCTGATTCTTTTCATCACAGTAGCTTTTGTTATGAGATGCCTAACAAATTCCATTTCTCTCTCCTTTCCTTTGAATCCCTTTAGCCATACTCGGCTTAGGGTATGCGTTATGCAATCACATATCTCCCTTTTATCCCATAGCATCGACTCTGGATATGGCAATGAGCAATTTTGACTACCATCATCCGACCATGCTTTCTCCAATTTAGGATGCATTTCCTACATATACAAAAGAAAAATCAAGTGTAAATTGCTTCAAATATCTTTGTACAACGTTTTATTTTCATCCGTGATATTTAATATTCAAATTTTCTATATACACTTTTTAAAAAAGTCTAAATTTATTCGTGTCAACTATTGTTAAAATGCAACTGAATTTATCATTTCGTGAACATTCGTATGATAATTCACATGATAAACAAAAGTGAGTTCGTTTGATTTTTGGATTAAAATCTAAGGAAATTCATGCATGTGACATTGATGTAGCATTATTCAGCAAATTAATATAATGGATTGAAACTATTTTAAGAGATCATGGATCCAAAATTTGAGTTGTAAAATCGTGAATTAAAATGAAATATCTCACAAAAGCCATAAATTATTAATGCATTTTACCCAAAAAATCAGAATGCATTTCATTTCATAAGCATTAAATCAATCTAGAAGAATATATATATATATATATATATATATATATATATATATATATATATATATTTATATCATACACCTATTAAAAAAACGATTTAACTCAACATCTCAAGACTAAGCTAAAGTTCATTGGCAATGGCATATACCTGTATATTGATCTCAAGTTGCTCCAGACGAGTGCATATTCGTAAAATAATAGCAAGTATCAACACTTCCCTTGTATTGTTCAAGTCCAAATCAATCGACAGCTCCCATAAATTTTCGAACAAACTTGAATCATCCCTTGGATGATCATAAAGTTTATCATTTTCAGGTCTCTGAGATCAACCAAAACAATTAATCAGATGATCAAATGTATATTACATTATATATATATATAATATTCATTGGAACAATAAAAACAAAACAGCTAGTGAAAATGCTTACTAAGAGACCACTGCAATACTCTAGAATTTCTGCAACCTTCAAAGGCTTATCTCCGATAATTTTGCTTGGATTTTCAAGTTCCGGATTGCAATATGCCCGAAACACCCTAAGCTTTGGGGCATTGATAACCAAATTTTTTACTGGACATTTTAGAGAATCAAGCACCAAAAGGCCAAGGGATTTGGTTGATAAGTAAATCTCATGCGCGTTCAAGGATTCCAGCTCCACAGTCTTAACATTCTCACTAACAATCCGAACTCGATCGAACCCAGTGCAAAAACAAAGGCTCAAATGCTCTAAACAAGCACAACTAGAAATGATTCCATCAAGGGTTTTAGTTGTAAGAGACAACCATTTCAGTTTCAAGGTTTTTAGATTATGGCAATGACCAAAAGCAAAGTCAGGTTCAAGCTTGTAATGTATCAACTCAAGTGCCCGCAAAGTTCTACAGGAGAAAATCCCAGATGGAAAACTCATTTTGAAATTACTAATTCTTTCCATAAAATTTCGTTGACAAAAAGGGAAATCTTCACAATTGAGAGCTAGTTCTTGTACCCGTTTCTCTGCCCTAAGATATTCAATCCAGTTTTCAAGCTGACCATTTTCGCAGCTATCAGGAAAATGAATGATCTTGCAACTATTCAGGTTACCTTTATGAGAAAACAATACCTGGTTAAATATCATCAAAACAGCTTGGATAATCTCTTTCTGTGGATCAAGGTAGAATGAATTGGTTTCAAGTCTTTGAGAGATCATTCGTTTTGGATCAAAATCAAGACGAGAAACATACCTCCATAAACCATTCCACCGACTTGATAAGATACTTGTTCTTACCGCTTCATCAAGTGGCAACAGAGAGATAATCTCAGTCAAGACAGTGTCTGGAAGGTTGCTGATCAAATCAGGGCTATCAGTAACATCTTCAGCCAAATTTGATGCCATTTTTTCAAACTCTGCGTTCTTTGAAAAGGTGGGTTATGACAGAAATTTGCTCAAATATATACAGGTTTGATGTATGGAAAGGGTATCTCTCGCCGTTTACTACGAAGGACGTGTAAAGAAAGCGAGGCAAAGAGAGAAGGCTTTGAATTCCCACTGCCAACCCATCTGCATTTATGTTCTCCGTCTGTTTATGGCAAATTTTTTGTTTCGGATCAAATTAGAGCGAAGAAACAAAATTATAGAGAAAATTATCAATATATAGGCAGCTAGCTTGATTTCCATTTTTTAATATATATATATATATATATATATATATATATATATATATATATATCTGAAAACATGCACACCTACTAATATATAATCTATATAAAAAATTATATAATATCTAATCTATTTAAAATTATTTATATAATATTTATTAGATTTTATCTAAAATCAAATTTTAATGCATTTTAAATTTTTTTAAATCTAATTATTTAAAATAATTTTAATTCATCCATTTAAAAATTTTTAAATCTCCCCTCCACTTTTCTAAATTTTATGTATTGTAAACTACCTCCCCACTCTCTTCTATTACTTTATTAGGTTTGAATTTTAAACAAAAAAACTAACTACGAATCTATCCATTTAATTTGAATTTTAAATATTTAAATTAAGCAATTTTATAATATCTAATCTAGTTAGAAAATTATATATATTATAAGCTTAATAGCCAAATAGACCCTCAACCTTTAGCATAAAATGAAATTAAGCTCTCAATATTTTATCGCGTGGAAATCAGTCCATAAACTTTTATTTCATTGTAAATAAACCCTCAACCTTTTAAAATTATGCAATTAAGTCCAAATCTGTTAAATGAAACTAACTGCCGTTTGGACATCTAATGTGAAAGCTGACGTGAATAGCTTAGTTGGCTGTCACGTGGCATGCCACGTGTGCAATACTAATGGAAGTTAGTGTCATTTAACAGATTTGGATTTAAATTACATAATTTTAAAAGGTTGAGGGTTTATTTACAATGAAATAAAAGTCTATAGATTGATTTTCACACGATAAAACATTGAGGGCTTAATTCCATTTTATGCTAAAGGTTGATGGTTTATTTGGCTATTCATCATCATCATCATCATCATCATCATCAGAGCATTTATCCCAAGAGATTTGGGTAGGCTATATGAACCAATATCTGAATTCACGTTAGATCGTCCATATATATTCTCCTCCTCCATAGATTCTTATTCAAGGTCATTTGCTCATCTAATTCTAAAACCTCCATATCTTTCCAAACTACTTCCTTCCAAGTCTTTTTCAGTCTTCCTCTAGTCTTAACCCTTCTCTCAACATCCATAGCCTCTATTCTCCTAACTGGAGCATCTACAGGTCTACATTTTACGTGTCCAAACCAACGTAATGATTTTCACACATCTTGTCTTCGATAGGTATCACTCCAACCATCTTACAAATATCATCATTTCTCATTCTATCCTTTCTTGTATATCCACGTATCCATCGTAACATTCGCATTTTTATTACACTCATCTTTTGTGTATGTAGCCTCTTAGTCGCCCAACATTCACTACCATATAACAATATTGGTCTAACAACTGTCCCATAAAACTTGCCTTTCAACCATATAAGAATTCCTTTATCGCACAACACACCTGTAGCACTTCTCCACTTACTACATCCAGCTTGGATCCTATAGGTCACATTACTATCAAAATCTCCATCCATCTGTACTATCGATCCCAAGTATCGAAAATGATCCCGCTTAGGTATCACCACCCCATCTAACGTCACTACATCATGCTCTTCCACTCGGTTAGAACTAAATTTACACTTCATGTATTCAGTCTTCACTCTGCTTAGTTTAAATCCTTTTGCTTCCAACGTTTGTCTCCATAATTCCAATTTTGTATTGATCTCCGCTTTAGTTTCCGCACATAAGATAATATCATCTGTAAACATCATACACCAAGGCACTTTATCCTGTATGAATTTTGTTTGTTCGTCCACAACTACCGCAAACAAGAATGGACTCAACACTGACCCTTGGTGTAATCCCACTGTGATAGGAAACTCACTTGTTTGCCCCCCATATGTCCTTACATGTGTCCTTGCATCTCTATACATGTCCTTGCATCTCTATACATGTCATTAATTAGTTTAATATATTTCAAAGGAACTCTTTTCTTCATTAAGGACCACCATAGTACCTCCCTAGGCACTTTATCATATGTTTTCTCCAAATCTATAAAAACTATATGAAGATCTGTACCCATTACTCGAGAGCACTCCATAAGTTGTCTAAGCAAATATATTGCCTCCATAGTTGATCGACCTGGCATAAAACCAAATTGATTCTCTGATATCTACATTCTTTCTTAATCTCTGTTCTATCACTCTCTCCCATAGTTTCATCGTGTGACTCATCAATTTTATGCCTCTGTAGTTGGCGCAACTTTGAATATCTCCCTTGTTCTTATATAAAGGTATCAAGACACTCTTCCTCCATTCCTCTGGCATTTTGTTAGTGCGCCAAATCTTATTAAATAGATTTGTAAACCACCTAACTCCTCCATCTCCAAGGCATTTCCAAACTTCAATTGGGATGTCATCAGGTCCAACAACTTTTCCGTTCTTCATCATCTTTAGTGCCTCTTTTACCTCTGTCTCTTTGATTCTACGCATAAAGCACCGATTTAAATCCTTGAGAGGCACTGAGATATTATCCAAAACTTTATTTTGTCTGTCATTAAATAATTTATCAAAATAATCACTCCACCTGTCTTTAATGTCATTATCTTTAATGAGAGTTTTTTTATACTCATCCTTAATACATTTCACGACTTCTAAGTCGCGACTCCTCCTTTCTCTTGCTCCCGCCAATCTGTATATCTTTTTCTCTCCCTCTTTTGTGTTCAACTTGTCATAAATCTCTTTTGTAACCTTCGTCTTAGCTTCTGCCATAGCCTTCTTTGCCTCCTTTTTTGCTAACTTATATTCCGTAAAACTCTCTTCTGTGTTGTTCTTCTTCAAAGCCTTGTAACGCTCTCGCTTAGTCTTTATAGCATCTTTTATTGCTGCAGTCCACCATGTTGCGTCCTTTCCAGTTGGCACTCTTCCGTTTGATACTCCTAATGTCTCTTTGCCCACCTCCCGAATGCATTTTGTCATCTTATTCCACTTTACATTTGGGTTCTCTTCTATTGTCCAATCCTCTTTTTGATCCAACTATCTCTACATTTTGTATGACAATCTTCTTTTAGCTTCCACCATCGAATCCTTTCAATTCCTTTTTGTTGGTTCCTTCGATGTCGTCTATCTATCTTTATATCTAGAACTAGGAGTCTATGTTGCGCAGTAACACTCTCACCTGGGATAACCTTACAATTCAAACATCTATGTCTATCCCTACTCCTAGTTAAAAAAAATCTATCTGACTTGCTCTTGGTCCACTTCTAAAGTTTATAAGATGAGAATCTCTCTTCTTAGACAATGGTTTACTAGGATTAGGTCATAAGATAAAGCAAAATCTAAGATAGCATCCCCACCCTTGTTTCTTACACCATAACTAAAACCCCCATGTACACTCTCAAAACCCTCTCTACTTGTACCTACATGTCCATTAAGATCACCACAAATAAAAAGGTTTTCTCCTAGAGGTACTTCTTGTACTACCTTATCTAAATCCTCCCAAAACTGTCGTTTACTAACCTCATCAAGTCCTATCTAGGGTGCATACACGCTAATGACATTCAACATCTCTTCTCCTAAAACTAGCTTAACCAAAATAATCCTATCCCCTTGTCTCCTAATCTATACAACATCCTTATGATACTCTTTATCTATAATGATACCTATTCTATTTCGGTCTCTATCTTTTCCTGTGTACCAAAGCTTATATTGCCAAGGTGCTATCTCTCTAGCTTTTTCCCCAACCCATTT
The DNA here is from genome assembly GCA_032173925.1 of Heritiera fomes. Taxonomy (NCBI): domain Eukaryota; kingdom Viridiplantae; phylum Streptophyta; class Magnoliopsida; order Malvales; family Malvaceae; genus Heritiera; species Heritiera fomes. Next base: position 30,697,065 of record JAPDPM010000002.1, on the reverse strand, counting down.
GGTCTCTTGAAGACACAAGATGTTAACCCTCCTTCTACTCATAACCTCACAAATCTCAGCTAACTTACCACTAAGTGTACCTATATTCCAAGATCTTAACCTAAGCTTATGGTTATGATTATGATTATGATTATGGACTAATTTCTTTACCCACCCTCGTCCATTGTGGTGTAGGAACCTTTGCCTATTTAACATCACATCCAGGCGTCGATGTGGTGCGTCACTTTCGGGCAACGACCTAGCAACCCTTGCCCACTTTTTACTACACCCAGGCTCCGATGCAACGCGTCGCTGAGTAGGAAACACCTCAACAATGTTCTGATATTAGTTTATTTCATAAGATTGGACTATTATTTAAGGCTGGTTGTCCAAACCTACCGCCACCCTCCTCCTTTACCCGAGCTTGGGACCGGATGCGTTAACTCACACAGGCGGAGTTGTCTATTTGGCTATTAAGCCAATAAAATATTAATTTTAAGTTTTTATAAAATAATCTTATCGAATTAATTATTTAATTTTAATATATCTGATATTTTAAAAAATAGATTTATATATATTTAGATTATATAGTAGTCTAACTACTCTATTGATTCCTTTTGCAATTAAAATTGATAACTTTATCCCGTCATGATAATATTTTTTGATAATTTATATATATTTATTTTGTAAGTTCTTTTTCTAAAGGATGAATAGACAAAAATTAAACTACTAGGATTTTTATTATATTTATTTTTTAAATTTGCACTAAGTTTTATATTCTTTTCATAATATAAAAATTATGTTTAGCCATAATATAAAAACTATGGCTAACCATAATAAAAAAACTACATATAAAAACTACATTATGGTTAGGCATCCCTAAGCAAGTTACACAAGCTGGGCGACAACACAAAGAGATTTTGCGTGTGGTTCCCTTTTCTCGCTCTCTTGCCTTCTCTTTCTCGCTTGAGAAGAAAAAAGTTTCTTCCTTGATTTTCAACTTCAAAAGATTGAGAAATCTTAGGTGATTAGTTTGCGAAACTCAAAGTAATAATACAATAACAGTCATAATGCAATTCAACTTTCTGAAGGTTCCATAGCAACTTATGTGGATCATTATTAAAAGCCTTAGAATTGAGAGGTTTAGGTTTGCTACAACCGAGTATTTGTGTGCAATGGCAAAGGGATTTAAGGTCTTGAGATCACTAGATCTTAAGACATAAGATGTGAAAAAATTGTGAGCTCCATTAATTTTTAAAAACCAAAGCATGCTAATTTTTTGGCTAAATCAGATAATTCATTGATGGATAAATCATGTGAGATTTTACAAAATCCATAGAATTACACATCACACCTAAAAAACCTCCTTATCCCGAAACAGACTCCTCCCAACAGGAAACAGAAACAAAAAAGATTTTATAAACACAATCGATCAAAACCAAAACAATCAAAGACCCTAAAGACAGAATGAAGATACCAACCAAAGCTTAACTCAAAACCAAATCTACCACCATACCACCTCTAATTTTCTTAATGGAAAAACACCATAGTGGTTATATAACAGTTCATCATTATAACCTCTATATTGAGATATTTTGCAATTTAAAAAAATGAGTACAGAACTAAGTTAAGTTTATACTTGTGCGGGTGAATCCCTCATGCATATATGAACATCATATATATGGGAAAGTGCATCCAGTTGTTGCATCATATGTACTCATGTTAAACAAACATTACTTATGTTCCATCATTCATGGTTATAATTCTGACAAATATAACTTTCACGAAAAGGCATATAAATCATCTTCCAGCCTATACTCCTCTAGGAAGAGCTTACCAATCACCAGCCCCCTTCGTTACACCAAGAATAATAGCAATTGTAGCAAGAATGGCCTGCACAAGCAGCAGTCTCATTAAAATGGTTGTTAAGAACCTCACTAGAGGAAGAGAGACAACAAAAATTTTCTTGTCTTCGTTGGTGTTTAATAGACACCTAAAGACATTGCTACAAAAGCAAAGCTGCATGGAAGTTTCTCTCGTAAATCAGATAATGACTGAAAAACACAAAAAAGAAACCGTCAAAAGGAGAAGTTGTTGCAAGGACAAAAAGTAATACAAAGATTTTCCCACTAGACTTTGCTGATAATGATAAGGAGCCAAGCAGGGCTTAACCTATTTATTTATGCATTGCTCCTTTGTAGTAACACATTTACACATTGAGAAGAAATTCCATCTTGATTAACAAAATTATTAATGGACACTTGGACAGCACATAGCATGAAATCTGAAATCAGATCCAGGACTTCAAAATGCAAAACATTGAAATAGTTTTAGAGATTATTAAGCCTCGTAGGCAACATATGCATAATTCAATTTCTAAACATGCAACCTATAGACAGATATTGATAACAGTAAGGAACTTTGCCCTCCACAATTTTTTGAGATTCTTTACTACAAGCCCTTTATGACAACACATATTTTGCTTCCCTTACTACAAATTTCCCCTCTGATCACACACTCAAATATGTATTCTAAAACTTCAATTCTAGCATAAGGATTCTACATTCATATCAAGTACCCTGTTCTGATACAAAACCCCAGTTGAGCACATTAATATTAATGCAAAAAGCCAGCAAAGAATAAATAACCTATGCAAGCACTGCCAGTTAGTTTTATATCATTTTCATATAACCTTTGAACAACCTCATTACCAAATTGAAACTCTATAGATTATTTTTTCATCTGTTCACTACTTCAGAATTATAGACTCAATCTTCTGACTTTTTCCAGTTCTGTAATTTTTAGATAGAAAATCAAAAATTAATTGATCCTGATAAAAACCAGTAAGATACATGTGAATTTTGAGTGATAAACTACAGCGTAAAATATACAACAGCTGTTACAAGATAATATATTTACATAGCATATAAAGCATAGCACCGATACAAACATTTACTTGACAAAGTTATTTAAAGCAGCATAGCATTAAATTGAAACACTGAAAGAAAAGATACTCACAGCAATTGTGCAAGCAATATATCCTGGTTTCTCTCGGTAGTCTATCCTTGCACAAAGTAGAAGAAGCAATCCAATGTACCAGGGGATGCCCCCAAGGAAGAAACCAATGATAAACCTTCAAAGACGTATACTTCTCTTATAGATCAAGAAAAATTAAAATTCATAAAATATTTGAGTGGTAGCTAAGAATGCAGAAAAAAATAACCAAGATAATAATAATTATTATGTGAATTTGTATAAAACTATATGTCATGTGGATTGTGTACCAGTATCAGGTTTTGGGTACACATCCAAGTGTCAATTGAATCCACTGTAAGAGATTTCCACATTTTGGGGTATCTAGCAGCCATATCCTTGGCAACACCATGTCATGGAAATGGTAACTTTAAGGTGACATGAAGAGTTAAACATTTCACCTATGTTTATTGCATCAGGCTACTATAGAATGGCATTAAATTCCAGCCATTTCTAGCATGAATGAGAAAATGATATAGTTAACATACTGCAAATCATTTGCAGTTGCAAATGAACAAACCATCTAAGTCGTGATTCTCAAGTAAGGTTCAATTGATGCCAGCTCTGCACATATCTTATCCTGTATTTTCTTGGATTTGCAAAAATCCACCTCAACATTATAACTAAGATCATACTTATCCCATTAGCAGGTCTCTTTCTAGCGCACCCAACACTTATCCAACCTGTACCTTCTCTCCTTTATTTTTTTTTTTTTAACCCATGACAATTGAAGATAAACAAATATAGTTAGTTAAATTTACAGCCAAATGACATATTCATTAAGTTGTGATTTGATTGACTTTATATTTTAAAAAACTCACAAAAAAAAGGAAAACTATATATTGACTTACAAAAACCATCCAATACCAATGCCACAGCACGGAAGGCGACGCTCTGTTACAGGTCTACCTTCAGCAACAGCATAACCTAGACGTCAAATATATCATGGGAGAAAGCAACTTAGAATAAAAAAAGTTTCATTCACATAATGCAGACTTTGTTGAATCAGAACGACCATGTCAGTACATGTAATACATTTATATGCAAAATAAAAAGATAGGACACACCAACTTAAATTACAAAATATACTGATGTAGTGATACACATCCATGAAGCACAACATTCTACCTTTTTGCACAAATGTTAGCAACCTAATTTTTTTCATCACATAGAGCCTACTCTCGCATTTGATAGAAGTAAGTTTTGCATGTACGGAACAAACTGTTTTTCTAGCATCTAAGATCAGTTGGTCAAATCCAGAGTTTCTCCAGTTTCTAAAAGGTTTTGTGACTACCAATAAGTGATTTATATGGGACTTCAGTATGCTCTACACTTTTATTTCATCCTAGAATTGCAGTGGGAATGGGTGCTTCATTCAAGTTCAAGGTTGTTTATTGATCATCATTGGTAATTTTCTACATTTAGTCAAAATGACCTGATTAAACCCGGCATTTTACGTATTTAGAAAGATTTGGTTAATGAATTAATGACTTACAAGGTATATCTATGTTTTTGTCTCTCATTTTTCTCTGAAATCTACTTCCACTCTTCTTAAACTACAATTAAATTTATAGCAAAATATCTCCGCTATAATAGCAAACACTTGGATCTTTCCACCTATATTCAGGTCACAACCCCTAAAAACCCTTTTTTTCTTCCATCCATGAAATCAGTAAAACATCAAAAACTACCCTTTTAAAAATTAGCTCTCTTCCTTCTCTGCTACAATACTCATAGTTTTACAACTTTTCTCCTAAAACATAAAAAACATTGATCTTTTGTCTTAACAAACATGTTAATTCTTCCATCCTAAAAAAACCCAAGACCCAAAATCCAGCCTTTTGATTGACTAATCACAAAAGAACAAAATTTTTCCTTTTTGTGGACTACCTGGAACGGTTTGATAACGTTGGGGGTAATACTGAGGAGGAGGAGCAGAGGGCCAATGGACGCCAGGAGGTGGAACAGGTTGAGGAAATCCAACAGCCGGCTCATGGTGCTGTGGAGGAGATGGTGGAGGGTAGTTGGCTACTCCTTGGAAAGTTCCATATTGGTGATGCTGGTGATCTACAACTTCAGCTCTGTCTCTGTTATTCTCTCCGCCACTCATTTTCTCGGTTCTCTTTGGGTGATTTTTGGTTGGGAAATGGGAACTGATTATGGTGATGGATCAACTAGAAAAGAAATGGTTAGTCTGATGTTAAGGATTTTGGTTTTTGAGTGGTGGGATCAGATCGACGAAGTTGCCTAGCTACCAGTTTGTATTCTGAATTTGACAAAAATCACTGACGACTTTTTTTAAACTTCATTTTTATGTGTGAAAGTGGACTAAATTTGGACAAATAGAAGCATACAACAAAAACCAATAGTAAAATTTTATGCTGAAAACTTAGCTTGAACTCATATATTAATTTATATCAATATTGAAATAAATAATCTGACGAAGATCACAAGTATACAACAAAAACCAATACTAAGTAACACTTTCACACTTTTTTTACAGATTATAAGTAAAAGATTTTCTTTCATTAATTCATGGTAGGTCCATTATAAAAGATATGGATGCATGTCCCTATCAGGTTGTGGCCTAGCTATGATTTAAACCATCTTAAAGCCTCACGTTGAAGAATTTTTGAATTTGACTTGCTTTTTCTGTATAAATCCATCAAAAACAAAGTTTTTTAACCTGAAAGCTAGGAAACCTGTAAGGAAAATTACAGGACAAGATAGCGAAGATAACATTACCAAGATATCACGCCTTCGGAGGAGGATGTAGGGGATTTTTTTGCATCAAAGGTAAGAAAAAAATTAAGATTGTTAGTATTCTAGACATCAACAATCGAGGAATTCAGATTTTCTATCAAATTGGGGAAAGAAAACATTCAAAAACCAGTAACTTGAGATGGTAAGCATAATCGATGCGGGTTGAAATCCAGATTGAGGGATGATTACAAGCCTACAACATTATAGTACAGCTTTTGTTATTCCTTCTTCATTCATTTGACTGTTTATTTATTGATTCTCTAAAATGAAGTATCATCCGCCATTTTTTAAGAATATCCAATGATGTCAAGACCTGGAATTATACTCGGAATCAAATCTGTGCACGTGCGGATAGCCCAGAAAGCCTCTGCTCGCTTTAGACTCCAAATCTTGCAATCCGCAAACCATATTTGCTGGCACTGCTACATTAGTCATCTTAGGATATGGCAAGTTGAGATTGTTGCACCAAGTAAAAAAAGGAGAGATTAGACTTCGGGTTGGGTGTCAGAAACTACTCATAAATGGAAATTTTTTTATTCCTACAAATTGGATACATTGAGCAACTTGCTTTCCATGATGCTCTTGAATGTCTCCTGCAAAAGGGTCTTCAACAAATAATTATCATACATGCTGATGGCATAAATTGAAACAAGTATTCTATGGCCATGGTAAGAATTAATCTTCCATCAAATGCAAGCGAATACCATAATGTCATGCTTTTACATGTGTGACAAAGCATTTTCTAAAGCAAAGAATCTCTTTCCTGTTTTACTAAGGAGATATTCACTGAAATAGTCCCATCTAAGAGAACCCACCTGATCAAGAAATGTTCTATGCATATTTTGTGTAATTTTAATTAAGGAAGTCAAGGCAGTTAATCAATGGAGCTAAAGATGAGAAACAAGGCTTCATAGACAAAAGGAAACCCTTTCGTATCACCAAAAATAAACTTTTACCCAAAAGAATGCTGTCAATCTTAATTTTCTATCTTAAAAAAGTAACAAGCCATCTCTCTTTCCACTTTTATGATTCCAGAATATAAATAAAGTTTTAACAATATGCTGCCCATTTAATCATGTCACAAACAAGGCCAATTGGAGTTCAAGAGCTTTTCCTCTATCAAGTCTTACCAGATAGCAAAAGAGAGGAAATGAAGGATTCTACTGCCAGTTATAATACAGACATGATCATGTATTTCCCACAGAAAGGAAAGATTGTTCCAGAAAAGCATTTCTCATCCTTTGTTAAGCGAGCATTGTATAGCTTCTCCTCTGCCACCGTGGTTACCTAAAATCAATGAGTTTATAAAAGCAAACAACCATTACTTATTAAGAATCGAGAAAAATCAACTTATATCTTACTGTGAATCCTTTGAAATCATGAGCTGAATATAGCCAAGTCTCCTGGGGCAATGTAAAAATCTGGATCCATGAAACAAAAATATACATATTTTCAATTTAAAATTTTGATAATTACAAGAAAGAATTGAGCAATTCTCAAAGAAAGGGCCCAGAATAACTCTCCTATCCTTACCTGTGAATGCACTGACTTGTAGAGTTGCTTTGAACTGCCACCTTGCAAAAAGAGTTAATTGGTACTAGTCAATTGCTACTGATCCATAGAGCACTAAAAAATTATCGTAAAAACTAAAGTAGAACAAACATCCAGGAAAACAACCCAAAAGTATAGATGACATTCTCATCCAAATGAAAAGGAGTTCTGTCACATAGAGCTAGCACATCATGATACTTAGAGACTGAAAATCCACAACAAAAAACTAACCCCAATAACTCTATCATTTTAGTTGCCGAAGTCACTGATAAGTCACAATGTCAAATTAGTTATGATTCAATTACTAATCAGTTTACCATGAGGCTTTTCAATGACAAACACTATTACCAAGTATGTGCAGCCACAATAATAAGTTAAGCATGGATACATAGAAGACTAGCAAATAAGTAACTGGGAGCAAGTTTCCAGTTGGTGGATATCAACAAATCAGTCTTATAGTTCTGAAATGAAGCATGCAAGTTGAATGAAAACAGTCAATTATTCGTTCAAAAATCCCTACATGAAACAAATTTCAGCAGTTCAAAACCAGACTAATTTCATGTTGTTCTATAATCTACCAATGCATTACCAGGAGAATGGCTTATAGGCCCACTAAGTATTTACCTTCCTTAATCAGCATTAATCAGAGTTTTCACTAAGGGAAGGAGCATTACAGACAATATGCTCAAGGCTCATGAGCGTCTTCAAGGCTATGGCAGAACTACCCTTTCTCCAAGGTGTGTGATCAAGATAGATCTCCAAAAAGCTTTTGATTTTTTAGATTGGTTTTTCACTCTCACTGAGTTAGCATTGGGCTTTCCAGAGAAGATCATTGGGTGGATAAGAGCTGTATCACTACCCCAAGGTTTTCGATTTCCCTGAATGGTGGTTTGGTTGGTTAGATCCAGGGAGCATGGTAAGGCAGGGGGATCCTATGTCTCCTTATCTTTTTGTTGTTGTTATGAATGTATACTCTAAGCTTTTAGATGCTGGGTGGGGTACTACATGCTCTGTTTGCTTATCAAATTAACACATCTCTGCTTTGCAAATGATTTGCTGGTTTTTTTCCCAGAGGCAACCTGGATTCTACTGTTGGTGTTCAGTGTATAACTGCAGTTGCTTTACTGTCTCTCTGGTCTCCAGCTGAACTTTGCAAAGAATGATGGTACTCTTCTGGTATAAGCAGGGAAGATCTCCATGATATTCAACAGGTTTATGGATTCAGTTGGGCTCCCTTCCAGTCAGATATATGGGGGTTCCTTTGGTTAGAAGTAGGCTTTCTGAAAAGGATTCTTTACCTTCGCTTGAGAAGATGTCAGTTAGGATAAATTGCTGGGCAGCCGAACACTTATTCTATGCTGGCAGAATTTAGTTTACCCATATGTTTTGTTTAATAGACAAAACTACTGGTGTAAATACTTTATTCTGCCCAAATCTGTCCTACATAAGACCAAGCAAACATGCTCTAGCTTATTCTGGAAAGAACAGGCAGGCACAGCTAAAGGAGCTAGAGCTAGTTGGAATTTTACCAGCCATCCTAAGTCAGATGGGGGTCCTGAACAAGACTTATTGACATGGAATCAAGCTTGCATCATTCATCATATTTGTTCAGTTTTCATGGCAGGGTAATTTGGGTTGCCTGAATTCAGGCCTATGGGCTTAAAGGTAGATCCATTTGGCAGGCCTCAATTGCCCAAGGAAGCAGTTGGAGTCGGAGGAAGTTGTTGCAGCTCAAAGACTTGACCAGGCAGTTCATCGGGCAACAGTATGGGGTAGCAATTTGGTTTAAACCTGGAATCAAGTACTCAGAAGCCTCTGTGTGGAAAGAATTGAGATCAAAGCAGTTGAAATTTGGCTGAGACAGATTGATTTGGTTTCCCTGTTACATGCCTAAAAATTCAGTGATCTCTTGGTTGGACATCCTTAACAGATTGCCTACCAAAGACTGACTTATTTCTTGGGGACTTTAGGTGGATGGCAGCTTCTTCTTTTGTCATTCAATGCAGGAGACCAGGAATGATCTCTTCTTTCAATGTGAGTTTTCCAAATGCATATGGCAGGATGTTCTCCGGCTCAGCCAGCTGAACAGAGGAGTTGCAACATGGAATGCAGAACTTCACTGGGCCGCAACCATACTTAAAGGAGGGCTCTTATCTATCAGATTTGGCGTGACTCATGAGAGGAACAGCAGAAGTTCACTCAGGTTCAACAACAAGGATGTTGCTGTTTGACTGCTTGGATAAATAGAAACCAATTACTTATCAAAAACTTTTCAGCGGTTCATTACCCATTAGAAGTCAAACCATCAGAAAGGTTAATATGTAAGACTGCTTCTAGTATCCCTAATAATGACTTTGATTGTTTGATATTAAATTCATTTCATTTTTTGCATCAAATTCCAATTCAATTTTCAAGACATTATACCTGAAAATATGTCCTCCCTCATCCTCTTATCAGTAGGGATCTCCAGTGAAAGCCATCCTTGGCTGAGGCTCAAGTCCATCTCCCGTGACATAGGTAACACAGCCCAATGTATGATACACGTCATTTAGAAAATAGTTTATGATGTAGAAGTGTAGCTCAGTCTGGAACAACTTCATGAGTTGTGACATTAAATATTTTCCATCAACCACTCCTCCGTAAATCGATGATATTCCAATCATATCACACATGTAGCCGTATTTCTTAAAGCATGTTCTCCAAAACCTCAGTTATGAGAAACTCCAGGAAAGCAAGTTCTTGCTTCAAAATCCTGCAGAATCTTCAACTAGAATGTGAACCAGAAATGTAGACCAAGTTGCATATCCTAAAACCATGGACCTGTCATAAATAAAATTTCATCACAAGAAAAGCACTTTCTCCAATCTGTCAAAAAAAGACGGAAGAGGAAAATTTTCTTTGGTCTTAAATCATCAGAGGACCAGACTGAAAACTTGAAACCCAATAAAAGCCATTGGCAAACTGGTAATTTGCTAAAGGATAAGTAGTCAAGAGAGAAAATTAAGGCAATATACCAGCTACGCTTACGACGATGTACTCAAGTTCATAAAGAATCATGATTTTCTTGCTATTTGGATTGTTACATTTAGTTGGATCATAAGTTTCTGACTCAATTCAGCAAGCATCATGAAAGTAATACTGATTGTACAACAGAAAAAGTATTCTTTGAAAGTCAGGGTTACTTATCTCAGGAGAAAACAAAGAAAGAATTTTGTTCTCAAGAGGCATGATAATTTCACAATAATTCAGAATTTAATTGGTTAAGGTAAAATGAAGAAATTAAAATGCTGATCATGGTCCATTAAGATTTTAATTCTCAAACAAAATAAGGAATATCTGGATCAAATGCCCTTGGAAACTGCAATCTTGTGAAATGGATGAAATGGGGTAAGGAAAAGAATGAATAAACTAATGCGATTATTCCTCCTCCTCTAAGCTAAGAAATCGATCTAATAGCTATAGATGCAAAGACCAAGAACTTAAATAGAAATAGAGTAGCAGTTGACCATTATTTTTATAATGTTCATTACCACCCACCAGAACTTTCCAACCAACAAAACCAAATTACCAGCTAAATAACAAAGCCATTGGAATGCTGATAATAGTATCTAACTAGAACACAACTTACTCTGTCACATCTCTAACTCCATTTTGCTAAATTTCACAGCATTCGCAAACTACATTAATATCATAGCTGTGTTCTCTAGTATTATTGAAAAGATCCATATAATTAAACTGACAACACAAGCAGTTTGGCATTCACATGCCTACTTCAAGAAAGAAACTCCCAAAAAAGATTTTATCACCAGATACAACAAAAACGTCAGCCTTGGAACTACTCGCTTTTGAAATAACAGATTTATCGCCGGGTACCTTGCCCTGCAAGAAACAATCACATTTCTATAGATCATCAATCTGAGTAGCAAAATCCATCCCCCAAATAGTTGGAAGCTAAAATTTCAATTTGACAGTCTTAGTTCCAAGTTTAGGAAAGAAGATTGATTCTATATGATAGGAAACAATCTAAGCAACAATAGTGGAATCAATAATAAAGAATTTCTTTCTCTGATAACCCAGAAAATAATAGTGTAACGCGGAAGTGAGAGGGAGATAACCTTGATGAGGCGAGTTCCAGTAACATGATCAACATGTACATGAGTATTCATGGCATATATAAGCTTCAGCCCAAATACTTTAACCAAACTTAAATCTCTATCAATTATCTTGTTTATAGGGTCAATCAACTGCAACCCTATTTTATCATATCAAAAACTATTAAATACCCAAAAACAAACGTGTTTGTGCCAAAAATAGTCTCAGGGGTATTGATGAGATTAATGGAAGAGGAGGAAAAGATGAGAGAGGTCAGTGCTTGAGATTGTCTGAGAATGTGAAAATGAGGCAAAATGGTGATCCTGCCTCTTATAGTGAAGAGAGATCGTATTTTATATGAGGATTGGTTTGATGTAACCAACCTTGATGACGTGGTCCCATAAGCCACATCCGTCTTACGTGGTAAGGCAAAACTAGCTGATTTGTACTACAAATCACTTGGTTAGGTTGACGTGCCGACTTGGCATGACACGACTTTTTTGGTTAATTCGTGATGACTCTTTTTCCAAAATGATCATCCTTAACGAAGCAAGTCAACATTGAACACACTGAAAACATTGTAAGATATGTTCTGGTGGCATGATGTTGTTATCGATGTTGTCTTATCCAAGGTGAAAGACTAAAATACCCTTAGATCCCAAAACAAAACAAAATCTAGTTTTTATTTTCATGAGAAAAACATACATGTATAACTATAAAAAAAAAAAAAGAACAAGGGCTGGTTTATCAGGGTGAGAGAAATCAGCTCTCGAACAGCTGACGAAACAACAGCTTTGGAGATGATGAAGACGACGTCGTAAAGGACCCCATTGGTGATGGTAGAGCAAAGCAGATGCTATTCTTTTTGAGAGAAACTGAAAGAAGAATGATTATTAATAAGAAAAAGAGAAAATACAGGGTCTTACGAATCTCAATTTCAGCGTTGTCAATTCCGTTGGCTTTTGTTTTTAATGAGACGAAAACGATCAGATGGAAGTTTAAGCTTTAATTTAAGAGTATATATTTGAGTACTTCTTTTATGCGCGCACACACACATACTGTTGTCTTTGGTTTGGTCTATGTTGGAAAGCACGGTGTTTTGGAAGCTCTATGGCATTGTCGTTGACTCGTTGGTGGTTGCTTATACATCAGTTTCGTAGTACTCTTTGGCGGTCCGTCGAAAAAACGGTGGGCTATCTCATCCTGATGGGATGCTTTGTTTCACCTTCCCATTAATGGAAGAAAAGCTTTTGTTAAGTCTATTTAACAAACAGGTCATAACTTAAGATACCCAAACCTTGACACAACACCATTAATAATTCTTGCACAAGTATAAAATGACCTCTGTGCTTTTCAATTGCATATTAGGATGCTAAGTTTGAGAATTGATAAATTTCCACAATGTCAACGCATCCAACACACAACTTGGGAAACAAGTCTTTTAAGGTTTGAACTAAGACAAATGGCTCTATCTATTAATCATCAGAACAGGAACAAAAGAACCTTGTACCCCTACTGCATATAACTTGCTCGTCAGAAAACCTTGGCAAAAATGGAGTTGGGACATTATATTATCAACCTCCTGCTGCACATATAAGAAAAGAAGATAAAAGTGTTGAACTCAAGACTCAAGTGTAGTTTATCATCATGTACAAACTGTTCCATTTTCAAATTTTACATGGATGATAGATTGTATAACAAACAGGGAAAAAAATGAAGGTTTACAAGGAACCAATCAATATGTATGCGCTATTCATCTAATATGTATTCATCCGTGAATGTAAACAAAAAAAAAATCAATGAATGAACAAGCCACAGCAACCTAAAATTTAGTATCAGTTTGAGGAGTGTCTTCTACCTTTTTCTCAGGTTCAAAGTTTCCTTCAGGAAGCTTTGATTTTGGGGACTCAATCAGTCCATTACCGAGCTTAACGGGACTGCACCTCATCATCTATTTCATTAGGGCCTTCAACACTTTTTTTCTCTACCTGTTCCACAATATTATTTGCAGGGTCCACTTGGTTGCTTGAATCTGTCAGAATGGCATGCTCCTGAGTATCATCATTGCCAGTGAAACTGGGCATAGGGTTGGAAACAACCGGTATTCTCTTTACACTGGGGGGTGACGAAGATTCATCATCAGAGGAGTTGGATTCTATTGCAAAGTCTGGTTCAACCACAGCTGATAGACCACGATCTTTTTTTGACCCTTTATGGGAAAGGACATGTTTAATGCTACGGGCAGATTTCCCAGCATGTTTTAAAATACTCTTTGCCATATCTTTCATTCTACTAGGGCTTTCTGGACTGCTTCCTGTGGGACTCAAGCTTCCCTCATTTGAGACGTTATCAGATGAGGGTCCTGAAAGATTGTCATCTACTACAAACTTCACCAAAATCTCCTCGTCATTAACTGCTCTGAGGTTTGCATGAGGAGATTGAACCACCTCCCCAAAGCTGCCTGTGTGACCCTCACTCTTGGGAGTCCTCTGGAATACTGTAATGATCTTCCTTAAACCCCGCTTAACTCTGTTAACTCGATTCTTTGCATCAGGATTTTCTTCAGCACTGCTGCGGTCACTTCTAGGGGATCCAGATGCTGCTAGAAGGGTGCTGGCAAAAGAATCATTAGGCACTCGATGAATTTGTGTCCCAAGGCTTCTAGCCTTCCCTTTTCTAGGTTCCCAAGGATGTGACGCTTCACTTCCTGGTTGATGGACCCATATCCCAGTTTCTAGTTGTCCTTCAATGCTTATAGGCTCAAAATGATCCAGGAGGTTTGGAGATTTCTTCGAAGATACAGGTGAGAATGAACCTTTATCAGCAGCTTTAGTTGTAACAGGGTTCTGTATATTTTCCTTGTTTAACGCTTCAGCTTCAACTGGATCATCCCTTCCCTGTGTAAATTCTCCACAGACTCATTTTATGTTTCTCTGCACTTCTCTTTAACTCGAGAAAGCATTTTGCATGTTTAAGATAGTAAGTTAAAACCCTCCAACTTTCACTTGTTGACAAGTGGGAATTAGAATAAATTACCTTAGTGTTATCTTCAACCACAGTTATAGCAAGATGCAGTCTTCCCATTTTAATATTTTGAAGATGCAACCACATATCATGTCTCTGGCCACCCCTAAAATCACTGATATTTACTGTGCATTTGCTGTCAATTGTAGCAAAATCAGTGCATCAGATGAAGATTCGCAGATGAGTTATAAGAAATTGCGAAAACAGAATAAGCTGAAAAAATGATTAAGAAACACTAAACAGCTACATCCACCCATTGCCAAGTAACAGTGGCAAGCCAAAAAGAAATTTGGAAGATTCTAAATACACCCACTTTTTTCTTCTTTCACCCACTTTTATTTGTGGTATGAACAGTGAATCATGAAGAAAATAGGGTGCAGAGAGAAAAAAGTTAGGTTGATTTAGAAATTCTCAAAAAATTAAGATTAAGATCATAGAAACAACAATTCATGATATCAAATGTAACAATGCAACATGCCTCAGGATCAGTGAATACACCTCATACAACCAGAGATAAGAATTAATATTCGAAATCAAAACAGATTCATTTTCCAAGCATAATAAGTATGCTAGTGATTCCTGAAAAAAGGGGAGAGAGAGAGAGAGAGAGATTAAATGGACAAACCATCATAAAATAATACTATAAAGACAAAAATATAACAGAATTATTTAGTCAAATGTGAATGCAAAATAAACCATACAATTTCCTAGGAGCATCAATTTTCCACCAAAAATGTATGGAATGATAAGTTTATGCCTCAACTTTCATGAAATGTTGAGGCCAAGGTCGGCAAACTAACATCTAGGTATAAAATGCCTAAATCTATTTTCTTCAAATAATATTCTCTTCCAAAGGATGCTATTTCTAAAAGATGATGTAACGGCTAACGAAAAAGGGGTCAATGTATTGCACAAATTGCAAGGACAAGGAGCCTCAAATGGTATCCATTAGAATAGGAGTAATAAAAAAAATGTCACTCGAGGGATTCAAACATTAGTAGACGATATGGTTATTTCAGAGCTTCAGAGACAAACCCAAGGGTATCATCAACAAAATGGTCTTTGTCACAAACTTCTATATTTAGCACATTAGGTGTCTCCCACGTGCAGACAGGTATGACAAATTCCTCATGCCATTTTGGAGACAAAGTTTTCTTGTGTGTCTTAGTCCTGAATCTATATGGGCCAAGTTGCCCCTTCACGTATGGATCAGCCAATCCTGAAAATTATATCCAATCATTTACCATAAAACCAGATATTGCATGAGGGATATATAAGAAACAGGGTTCAAAACTAACCATTTAAATCCGAAGGTTTCATATCAGATGCTTCAATAACTTCAACCATGGCATGAGCAAGAGGTTGCTTCTCATCAACAGAAAACCAGTTTTCTGGTGTATATAATCAATGACAGGTGAACGAAAATATAGAACTGACAAACAAATATGTGTTGGAAAGTAGAATAAATGCCAAGATCGGGATTGTTTATTGGTCAAATTTCTGTTTTAATGTTTATCTGCAGATTCCTTATTTTTAGAGATATGATCAGATTTTTATAATTATCTAGTTTCCTATTTTGAATTTCTAAAAGCTTACTGTCTGTTTAAGCTTTTAGTCTATCTATTGTAATTATTTGATATGAATAAACAGACCTAAAGATTTTTTCTTTTATTAGCCTACTGTCCATCGACCTCTGCTTTCATGGTATCCGAGCCAGGCTTTCCTGCTGGCAGATTATTTCTGTAACACCAACAGAAATCCAAAACAGCTTCCATGGCTGGTACCGGGCTACCGGCCAGTCATCTTCCTCTGCTGTGTCATCTAGGGGTTTACCCACTCAAATTCCTTCATCCAATGCCGTTGGTTCCTTCTCATCCTCTGAAATTAATCACTCTCTTCAAATAACTCAACATAAATTAAATGGGTTAAATTTCCGGGAATGGTTTTAATCAGTTCTTCTTGTGATCAAAGGCAAAGGGAAGATGGGCTATCTCACAGGTGATGTCCCTGCACCTGATTCAGCAGACCCTAGTTATAAGACATGAGAGGCTGAAAATTCAATTGTCATGGCTTGGTTAATTAATTCCATGGAGCCTAGAATTGCGAGGACCCACTTATTCTACAAGACTGCCCATGAAATTTGGGTGACTGTTCAAGAGATGTATTCTGATTTACAGAACTCATCACAGTGTTTTGAAATCCGCTCCACACTCCGGAATACAAGGCAAGGTAGTAGGTTAGTCACTGAGTATTATAATGTGCTAGTTGAATTATGGCAAGAAATGGATTTGTTCTATACAATAAACTGGAAATGTCCGGATGACAGTAAATTGTATAACCAAATGCTTGAAAAAGAAAGAGTTTTTTATTTTCTTCAGGGGCTGAATAAAGAGTTAGATGAAGTTAGAGGGAGGATCCTTGGAACGAAGCCACTTCCATCTATCCGTGAAGTATTTGCTGAAGTTAGAAGGGAAGAAAGCAGAAAAAGAGTCATGTTGCATTTGAACACTACCGAGGAGACTCAACTTGGCTCAGCCTTCGCAACAACTCGAGGAGACTCCAACCATAATTTCCGAAACCACCAGTCAAAGGAAAACAAGCTGTGGTGTGAACACTGCAACAAACCATACCACACTAAAGAAACATGTTGGGATATTCATGGGAAACCTGTGGATTGGAAGCCAAGGAGTCAACGAAAGAAGAACTCTTCAGCAAATATAGCTGAAACCACTGCAAAAACCAAGAAGCTAAATGCAGCCACTTCCCCATTCACAGCAGAACAAATGGAGATGTTAAAAAACCTGCTAAATCAGCCTAGAAATGAGTCGCCTGCCCTAGCAACATCTACTGTTAATGTTGCTCAAAAAGGTAACACACAGTCATCTTTTTTGTCAAAAAAGGAACTACATGAAGGGTGGATCATTGATTCAGGGGCGTCTGACCACATGACTGGATCCTCTGCTGGTTTCTCATCATATAAAAGGTGTAATGGTGAAGAAAAAATTACTGTGGCAGATGGTAAATCCTCCGTAGTGGTTGGTTTGGGTGATTTGTTTCTCTCTGGGTTAACTTTAAAATTCGTTCTCCATGTTCCTAATCTAAGATATAACCTTATTTCCATTAGCAAATTAACTAAAGATCAAAATTGTGCAGTAACTTTTTTTCCTACTCATTGTGAATTTCAGGATTTGTCCTCGGGGATGATGATTGGCAGTGCTGAGGAACGAAATGGTCTCTACTATCTCTCTGGTTCTCCTTCAAGATCTTTGTCACCTGAAAAATTTTCTTTGTCCACCTCTTCAAATTCAGATGTTATTCTTTGGCATAAACGCCTTGGTCATCCTAGTTTCAACTACCTAAAGTATGTGTACCCAAATTTATTTATCAATAAAGATGTTCGTTCTTTCCAATGTGAGCATTGTATTTATGCAAAACAATCACGAAAAAATCATCCTGCTCATACTTATCAAGCTTCAAAACCATTTCATCTTATTCATAGTGACATATGGGGTCCTGCACGATTTCCAAATGTCACTGGAACAAGGTGGTTTATTACATTCATTGATGATCATACTCGTGTGTGTTGGATTTATCTCATGAAAGAAAAATCTGAAGCAAGTCCCATATTCAAACAATTTCACAAACTTGTCACAAACATTTTTCAGTCTCCTATTTAGATTCTTCGAATTGACAATGGTGGAGAGTATTTTTCACATGATGTTAAAAATTATTTTATTGAGCATGGTATCTTCCACCAAAGCTCTTGTATAAATACTCCCCAACAGAATGGCATTGCTGAGCGAAAAAATCGTCACATTCTTGAAGTAGCTCGTTCTCTCATGTTTACAAGTCATGTTCCAAATTGTTTTTGGGGTGAGGCCGTGTTAACCGCTACATACCTTATTAACAGACTTCCCTCCAAAGCTCTTCAATTCAAAACTCCTCTCAGTTGTCTAAGAACATTATTTCCCCATGTAAGAATCCTTGATTCTCTTCCTCCTAAAATATTTGGGTGCACTGTATTTGTTTATAATTCTAATCCCACTCGAGGAAAACTTGATCCGAAAGCCATAAAATGCATCTTCTTGGGGTATTCTCCTTCACAAAAGGGGAATAAATGTTATTGCCCATCATCTAAACGGTTCTATATATCCTACGACACCACCTTCCTTGAAAACCAATCCTTTTACCCCAATGCTTCTCTTCAGGGGGAGAATTCAAGTGAAGAAAATCATTGGGATCCATCTATTTCTCTCCCAATCTCATACCCTTCTCCTATTGCATCTCTAGAAGAGTCATCTATCCAATAGTTTGAATCCATACAGGTGACAAATCAAGGGGGAGAATCCGAGAAGACATTCCAAGGTGAACTTCGAGTCTACTCTAGGCGACCACGAGTTCCTCAACAAAACCAAACATTAGATCTGATGCCAAATCCAGAGGAAGACACACTGTCTAAGGAAGGTAATTGTACAGTTGATGATCTTAATGTTCCTATTGCTATTAGAAAAGGGGTTAGGTCTTGCACAAAGCATCCTATCTCAAGTTATCTTACATACTCTAAGCTGTCTCCAAAGTACAGGGCATTTACTGCAAAAATAGATCACATGGAGATTCCAAAACATGTTCATGATGCACTTCAAGATCCAAAGTGGAGAGCTGCTGTAATGGAAGTGTGTTAGGTGCTATTGGGCCTTCTCACCCCAAAAGCTAGCTCAAGATGTGAGGCTTTCCCTCACACTTATAAACACACACCTAGCCCCTTCCACAACCGATGTGGGAATATCCTAACAATCTCCCCTTTCACACATCGGGCCTTGGGAGAGCACTTTTCTGCCCGGAACCGTGAACACCGGGAGATGTTGGGAACCCCAATAATCACTTCCTTCAACCATCGGGCCTTGGGAGAGCAGGGGGAGCATTTTTTTATTACTCGGAACAGAGGAAGAGATGTTGGTAACCCGGGCTCTGATACCATAAAGAATAAGAAAACTGAATAGAGAATAGAAATCTCTTGTATTTTACATACACAAAATACAGAACAAATTGATCTCTTCTCATAGGAAGAGTCAGCAGCCCTAAAATAGGAAATAAAAATAAAATAAAATAACTTTCCTAATTACAATTAATTGATTTTCCTATGATATTCTCCTACTAAAGTGTGATCCTAATTGCTCCAAATATGAAAATCAGTAGCAGCCAAATTACTGCTGACAGATTCTCCTATTTTTTCTCTCTTCTGATTTCCAACAGGAAGAGATGGCTGCCTTGAATGAAAACAGGACATGGGATGTGGTGGATCTACCCGAAGGGAAGAAAGTTGTGGGATGCAAATGGATTTTTGCTATAAAGCTTGGTGCAGATAGGAACATAGATAGATACAAAGCAAGGTTAGTTGCTCAAGGCTATACTCAAACTCATGGTATAGACTATGAAGAAACCTTTGATCCTGTTGCCAAATTAAATTCCATTAGAGTAATTATTTCTCTTGCTGCTAATCTTGACTGGAAATTGCACCAAATGGATGTTAAAAATGCGTTCCTCAACGGATACTTAGAAGAAGAGGTGTATATGAAACTACCGCCAGGGTTTGAAGAAGAGAGTAAAACCAGTAAGGTGTGTAAGTTGAAGAAATCCTTATATGGACTGAAACAATCTCCCAGAGCTTGGTTCACCAGATTCAGCATAGCCATGAAACAATTTGGCTACACACAAGGGCAAGCTGATCACACTCTATTTGTGAAGCAAGGAAAAGATGGGAAGAAATCTATTCTCATAGTCTACGTGGATGATATTGTTATCACAGGTGATGATTCTCATGAAATTGGCAGCCTTAAAAGTCGACTACAGACTGAATTTAAGGTAAAGGATCTTGGTCACCTTCAATACTTCCTTGGAATGGAAATAGCTAGGAGCAGGAAAGGCATTTTCATTTCCCAAAGGAAGTACACTCTTGATCTGCTAAGAGAGACAGGCAAACTAGGGTGCAAACCTGCAGGGACACCTTTAGAACGGAGTTGGAAGCACAAAATAACCGAGGAAGATCCTCCTGTAGAGAGTTAAAGATATCAACACTTAGTGGGAAAGCTGATTTACTTATCACTAACTAGGCCTGATATTGCCTATAGTGTTAGTGTAGTAAGTCAATTCATGCATTCTCCCACCACGAGACATCTAGAGGCTGTGAATCATATTCTTCGCTACTTAAAAGGGACTCCAGGGAAAGGACTACTATTCAAGAAGAATGATCATCGAAGTGTTGAATGTTTTGCAGATGCAGATTGGGCAAGTTCGGTAGAAGATACAAAGTCCACCACTGGATACTGCACAAAAGTATGGGGGAATGTGGTCACTTGGAGGAGTAAGAAGCAGACTGTTGTTGCAAGAAGTAGCACAGAGGCAGAATACCTTGCTCAAGGAGTGTGTGAACTAATTTGGCTAAGTAGGTTACTACAAGACTTGCATATTCCATTGGAAGAACCTACGAGTCTTTATAGTGATAGCAAATCTGCCATTGGCATAGTTCATAACCCAGTCCAGCACATCAGAATGAAGCATGTTCGCATTGACAGAAATTTCATCAAGTCAGAAATTGAGAATGGAACGTTCAGTTTACACTACGTGCCAACCAAGTCACAAGAAGCAGACATTCTCACAAAAGCCTTATTGAAGTCAGAATTTGACTCAAATGTCAGCACGCTAGGAATGATTGATATCTATTCACCAGCTTGAGGGGGAGTGTTGGAAAGTAGAATAAATGCCAAGATCAGGATTGTTTATTGGTCAACTTTCTGTTTTAATGTTTACCTGTAGATTCCTTATTTTTAGGGATATGATCAGATTTTTATAATTATCTAGTTTCCTATTTTGAATTTCTAAAAGCTTACTTTCTGTTTAAGCTTTTAGTCTATATATTGTAATTATTTGATATGAATAAACAGACCTAGAGATTTTTTCTTTTATTAGCCTACTGTCCATCGACCTCTGCTTTCAATATGTATGACAATAGTTAACTGGTTATGACCTCAGAAATAAAGTATGGTTAAAATAAAGAAGTGCAATGAAAAGCAGGGAAAATAATAATGCAAATTGCCTGGTTGAGGTGACGCAAACTTCTCAACATCAACAACCAGCATGTTGGGCTGCAAAACAAACAAACATTTAGAGACAAAGTTCAATCCACAGAGGCATATTGCTGCTAACTTTAAGCCTGAAAGTGCATCCTAAAGCTGCAATAATTCATTTGCAGAATATAAGATGGAATTTATGACACGAGGACTTGGGGAAACTTGAGAAAGCAAAAGAAAACAAGGGAAAACATAATCACTTTTATATCACACCAGTGCTAAAAAAAAGAACTTACCTCAATAAGTGTCTGCTCAAATGCAACCGAAAGAAGCTTATCCTATCCAAGCATAAAAGGATACATCATAAGATTGGGAAACAGGAAGAGATGATAAAAAAAGAATCTGAAGAATTTTTAGGAAAGAAAAAGTTATTACCAGCCATCCGGCAATCCCTGGAAGTTCAGTAACATCAAGTCCACGAGTAAAGATAGGTTTCACAGTCATCTGGAAATATGGAGGCTCAGCAAAGCATACTCGCAGACGGCCGAGGAAAGGCCACTGCCGGAGAAACTTCACCCCAATCAAAACCTGCAAGACAGAAGGGGTGAGGAAGAGAGTAGTAATGTGAATTAAATTATGCTAACTCTCAAAATATAAGTATTGGCAGGGATGGGATAGGGCAAGAACTAAGTGATGCCATGTCTTGATTGAATCTTAAGACAGTCCAACACCATGTACAAATTTCAAATTGAAGACTTTTTAAATAAATGGACAACTAATAGACTTATTCTAAATACTATTTCAAATTCCAAATTCAGTCCTACCATGCTTAAACCCAATTACTTTAGACTCCTCGTTGTGTGCAAAAATGAATTGACTAACCATCCATGGCTCATACTCTTCAGTTAAGGTGTTGCAGTTGACCCAAACTCCAGTTATAGGAGCTAAATTAGCACAATCTTATGAAAAGCAGCCCAAAGATTTTGCATTCTTGTTAATGAATCTTCCACAACAACTTGAAAAATTAATTCTAGTAGGCTAATAGTTCGACTGTCAAAATTCATTGATAGATAATACATATGATCAAATTGAACTGTTACTATTGTTCAGGTTTTTTCAAATTTCTTTGAACTCACACTAGCTCTGTCATACCTCTTCAACAGAGGGACAGTTGCATCCCCCATTCTTTGTTGCATCAGTTTTTCTTAACATATCTATGATGCAAATGATGATATTCGTAAGATGATTGGAGTGGTACCTATCGAAGACAAAATGTGTGAAAATCGTTTACGTTGGTTTGGACATGTAAGACGTAGACCTGTAGATGCTCCAGTTAGGAGAATAGAGGCTATGGATGTTGAGAGAAGGGTTAAGACTAGAGGAAGACCGAAAAAGACTTGGAAGGAAGTAGCTTGGAAAGACATGGAGGTTTTAGAATTAGATGAGCAAATGGCCTTGAATAGGAATCTATGGAGGCAGAGAATACATATGGACGATCTAACGTGATTTTAGATATTGGTTCATATAGCCTACTCCAATCTATTGGGATAAAGGCTCTGATGATGATGATGATGATGATCTATGATGCAAATGCCTCCACATCACTACTTTTGACAAAAGATTGTAAACTCTTTTCATGTGCAACTTGAATAGCTAATACTGTGGCAAAAATAATTGTTCCATATTTAGCAGTACCTTTCCTTCAACATGCATGCCTGTTATATGCAACTTCGCCCACATTCCAAATCCCAGTCTTTTCCGTAGTTTCACAGCAAGAATTGCACTCATGTCATCTGCAGTGAGAAAATTCAAACCCAACTCCAGTACCTGCATGCATTACATAGTAATTCAACCTTGGGCAAAATTGAAACAAGAAATCATAGCCCCAGTGATTATACAGACAGGGAATAGGGAGAACATATACCAAGTGGTCATCATCAGAGCATTGATGAAGAACCCTCATCTCTGTGAACAATGGTGGATTTTTTCCCAAATATAAGTGCCGAACCACAGCTTTCTTCTGCATGCATAGCAGTATTATCATCAAATACTTACAGCTTTCACAGGTATAAATCAAATCTTAAGACTGTTAAACTTCAATTAGACTGCTGTACATTTTTATTCATGCCATATGGATCAAAGAATTGAGAAATTGCAACAAAAAATAGCAATTAACTCATAATTCTTGAACTAAAGTTGGACTTTTTATTAAAACAGAGTCTTTATGTAATGATCTCTAGATCATCATCATCATCATCATCATCATCATTAGAGCCTTTATCCCAATAGATTGGGGTAGGCTAATGAACCAATATCTAAAATCATGTTAGATCGTCTATATGTATTCTCTGCTGGAAGGAAGTAGTTTGGAAAGACATGGAGATTTTAGAATTAGATGAGCAAATGGCCTTGAAATGATCTCTAGATATAGAGTATAAAACAGAAGTACTAAGAACGTGACAATTCATACAGCAGTCCATGGTTTGTACTTTTCCAAGAACCAAGGTATGATTGGAAGCAGAATCTTCTGTGATGCAATCTGTTCCATACAAATAGGCCATATCTTTTCAAGAGCATGGTTTAACCACCTAACCGATTCAGAATCTGAAAGTACCTGAAGATAAAGATAAGGCCAACAAAGCATTAAAGAGACATACTTTACAAGATCAAAATCAAGAATCTAAAACTTGACTTTATCCATACACATCACAGGGAGAATAAACCAGCATGAAGATGAAAAGTAAATGCCTCTCCTTGTTTTTTCAGAAAAGAGGCTGAATTCCAAACCTTTTCTCGATATCCAAAAGACTAGAAATTGATGCAATAAAAGCAGCCATTTGAGCCAAAAAAAAAAATGATGGAGTTGAATGCTTACTTTTTGACAGGTGAATAAGAAAAACTATAAGAATCAGAATTAGCCAGATGGAAAAATATATCTAAAGACTAATGACTGATAAATAAAACAATCACAATCAGAATACAACAATAATATTTCAAAATAATAATAAGAATAATAAAAGAAAGACAAAACAGAGAAATTGAGAATTACCCTTCTCCTAAAAGATTGCCTTTTTCCCTCAAACTCCAATTTCTTCTTCAATCTCATTGCATACCTTTCGTGAACCTTTAATTAACAAAGAAATAAACCCATCAGAAAATAAAATAAAAGGATAGGAAATTCCACCAGAAAAAAAGTTCCAATCCAAATCAAGAGTAATGAAATTTAGGGGAAAACAAAAGACAAAGAAGAGAAGATTCCACTGTTTCAAAAGAAAATAAATGAATTACCAAGTAGAGATAAATGAGAGTCACACAATAAACGACTGGATTGCAAAGCTTGAAGTGAGAAAGCGTCCAAAGCAGCACCAAAACTATTCCAACATGATGCATTATTGAAATCTCCATCAAACCCAATTGTATTAGCATAAAGAGAAACCCCACTTCAAAAAGAGCACAACTTTTCACTTATCTTCAATAACCCGAATCACCAACATTAAAAGAGAAGAAAAAAAAAACAGAACTCTCATGTAGATTTTATTGGAAGATAAAAAAAGAAATAAGAAGGAATCTGAATCAAATGACTTGAATTCAAGATGTGTGTTTGTCTGAATTTAATGTATAATACAAATGGAATGACAGTTATTACAAAGCAGTTTCCGTTTTGTACTTTGATCTTGATCTGGACGTAGATTCTTTTCTAAGTTAATTAATTAATTATTTATTTGTTTTTGATTAAAAAATAGTTATTTAGAAAGGCAATGTAGTTTGACTGGTACCCTCATCGGAAAACGCTGCACCTAACTAGACAATAGAGGAAGAAAATGGTTAAAGGGGGAAATGGCTTTTAAGAAAGGAAACTTTGAAAAAAGAGCGATGGAACATAAATTTTTAAAGTTTGATCTTAAAGCATGTTGTTATCATCGAGAAGATAAATGAAATTTTTAAAATTAATAGGAAGAAAATGATTTTTGATTGTCACATCTTTCTGTTTTGAAAATTATAATTAAAAATTCAAATATTTGAAACGAAGCAATTGAATACTTTTACAAATTATATATTACATATGGCTAAAAATAGTTTTGAGTTTAATTTTTAATGGATCAAACGGAATTAAAATCTGAATTTTTTAAAAAAGATATTGAATTTTTAATACAAATTATGCAAGTTGTCTAACACTTACATGAAAGATAGATTTACTTCAATACTTTTTTTTTACATTTATCCACATTGGTCTTTATATGTTTCATGGATAATCAAAAATAATTTCAAAAACTTCAAACAAATTATAGTTTCATGTTTTTAGCTCAAAATATAGTTAATTTAATGGATGGTGTACATAAATATATATAGTTATTATTTCAAAAAAGAAATCATCTATGGGTATTAAAATTTTCAAATACATATAATAAGGTATTTGAATACCTATACACAAAAGTTAAGTATATTTTATGAGAAATATATTTATATCATGATATAAATACATGCACATTTGTCCTAAAAAAGTTAGTTTTAGGTAAATGCCAGCAATAAGGTATTCAAATACCTCTATTTTGGAAAAATATACATTTATTTATATCATGAATCGTGATGTACATATAATTGTCAGAAAATATACATATTTTATAAAGTTTTGTATCACCAAGTATTTGAATGCCTTATTCCAAGTATTCGAATTCCCACTTCTAATTTTCAAAATGAAAAACGTGACTTTTTTCTTCATTTATCAAGGATATAATAGTTATTTTAACTTCGTTTTTATACTCTCGTTAGGAAGGATTAAGTCTAATGTTTGATTTTTATTTTTTTCTGTACTCTTTTATGAATAAAAAATTATTTAATTTTAAACATTAAATTCATACAAATTTTGAAAAATATTCTTGTGAAAGCCATGTATTCTGGTACTGTTGTACATATAGGGATACTCACCACTGTTCAATTTTTTTTGTATTTCACAAGTATGACCCGATATGGTATGGTGAGTCCCATAGGCTTTACAGTGCCCTGATGGACGTGACACCGGACAAATATTGTACGGAGAGTCTAATAAGCCTAAGGTAAGAATCCGAAACCCAAATTCTTTTATTTGGATTATTTGAGAAGTGTGCCAACAATTTAAGAAATTACAATTAAGGATATGGCCCAGATGAATTTTCGTTAATAACGGTCAAATTAAATTGACTTTTGACCTACTGACTGAAGTATGATAAGCTACATATAAATAAGTTTTAGGCTACGTCAATAGATAGATCGAATTGGTGGTGAATTCAGAAATTTACGTGATTGGCCTGATAGGGGTATTTTCGTAATTTCACCTTTACAGTCAGCCAAACCCCAACAAAATCACCATCATTCATCCAAATTGTTCAATAATAATATTTAGTAATGGGATATGAATTTTTGGAGTTAAACTAGTGAAAAATTATGGAAGTTTAAAGGGTAATTTTATACAACAACTTTATAACCAAGGGCAAAATGATCATTTTACCTTTAATGAAGCTTCTAAATTTTTCTCCACTTACCAGCCAACCACTTCATCATCTTCTTCAACCACTCTCACGCCAACCTCCATAGCCAAACCTTGAGGAAAAACAAAAACTCAACAAAAACAATACCTTTTAACCAGACCAGTCAAAAACAATACCTAAACTACATCAAATCAAGAAAATTTCTCCTACAAAGTTGTTCTACTCTTCATCCTCTACAAGCTCATAACCATAGCTTGCTATAAATTTGGCAAAATCAAGAGGAAAGGAGCACCATAGGTTTCGGCCAAGGTATAGTCTCATTATGCTTTTGATTTCTTTAAGTGTAAATGGTAGAAAAAAGTGTAATTAAGCTTCCTAAGTATGATTCTAGCCTTAGTTTGGATCAAATCTCATTCACTTGTGTCCCTAGGGTTTTGGCCATTGATGAAACTTCATGAATTCATATATGTTTGATGTATGAAAAAGGTGCCAAATTAATGAAGAAAGATGATTAAGCATGAAACTAAGGTTAGATTGTTGGAAAAACTTAAGGATCCCATTTTGATGCATTCGGCCATGGCTATGGAAGGAGGTTTTCGTGCTTAATTTGATGAGTTTAGGGTGCCATGAGACTGTATAAATTGAGAGGAGACTGCTGGTGAAGTCGGAATTAAAATCGGAGTTATGTAGGCGAAGTTGTGTTTTAGTACCAGTGTAATTTAGACTAGTTTAATATTTTCGACATACAATGTAGTAGAATTTAATGAAGGAAAATTTATTAGAAATTGAATTATGGTGAATAATGGTGATTGGTATATTGTTTTGCAGCCCGGGAGTAAAGGAATATCGAGTGGTTCTATCGACAAGTCGATAAAAAAACGACAGGTAAGGGATGAGTGTGTAAGTTGTAAGGATATTGTGAATGCATGTTTTGGTTTAAATAAATTTTATGAAGTAATTTGGAAATCAATTGTTTTGGAATTGGTGAAATTGTGGATACTGGCTGGTTCATAAACTGTGTTTTCAATGCAAGATGGCTAGGTTAGAAACAACTGTTATATTGTCGGAAATTCTAGAAAATTGATGAAATTATTTTTAGTATTCTTAATTATTAGGAATAAATAAATTTTCAAATGGTTCCCATGTGTTTTATTAAAATTGCATAATTTTATTATTTACTGAAAATAATATTTAAATATACATGTTAATGAATTTTAATTACGTAAAGGTACCAGCATATATTTATTACTGTTCTACAAATAAACGGAACATTTTCATAAAAGAATATTAAAATGTGAATATTTTATTCGTAAACTAAATTATATTTTTCGGTATATTTATTTATGGACTAATTGAGGATATTATCAGTAAAATTGATTTCATAAATGATGTTTCTACTGTATATACACTGTTTTGAGACTATTAGGCCTCTTATCATACTCACGTGTCACGTGTACTATTACTGTTACTACTGTTACTGTTTTTGATAGACCCGCCAAGTCTTTAGCTTCCATAGTTGTCACCTAGCAAGTGCACACTATGGACCCATAGACTATAGTCATATGTCTCACGTGTTTACTGTTTCTCCCTTTCCGGGATCTTATTATAATATGATATACTTTGGGTGTTGCCTAATCTCTACTGTACTATACTATTTACTGGATTGAAAATACTACTGGTACCAAAATGAATGTTTTAAATATTGATTTTACTGTGGAATTTTAAAGTGTCACTGTGCTATTTACTGGACTTCTATACTGCATTGTTTACTGATGTGGTTTAATTAAAGTGTTTCTATAACTTGTTTTATAAATGTTGAATAATACCATAAATAAGTGATTTATATTAATTATACATGTCTTTTTCAACCGATTACTCCCTATAGTCGCTTTTAGGGGCCGAGACACAACAGGTATTCTTAAACACCTCCCATACCCCATTCGGTTTCCTAGCCGACTATAGTATCCTTTCTGATTTAAACCTTATTACCCTGTTAGGAATTAAATGTTTTAAGCATATAGATTTCATAGTATCAATCTTGCATACGATTTTCTTACCGAGCACGTTAGCTAACCCCTTATTTTTCCACTCCACAGATTATCTGCAGTGATTGTTTTATATACCATTCCATGAATTTCAACTATGTTTATAGTACCCTAAGGCAGCTTTGAATGGATCCTGGAGGTATATTTTATTTCTTTTATATGTTCAGACTTATTATGTACACAAATGTATATTTCATATGCAGGGGATGTAGAACACGTGGAAAATACTGTATATAATAATTTGTTGTAAATATTTATATCAGCTATAGATATGATTTTATTTAAAAAAGTGAATTTACTGTTTAAAATGAGTGTGATAAAAGGCATCATAGACAGCCCAACCATCCTATTGTGTGTGAAAATGGTTAAATACTGTGTATTACGAATCGTTACAGTTTAATTGGTATCAAAGCCATGTTGGTCTGATGTCTGTTGATAATTTTACATCTAAGTAAGAGTACATCCCCGTAGTACTATATAATCTGAATGTATAAATGATTCAATTGACTGAAACTGGTTTCAATGCCTGTGCTGTGCAGGAATGAGTAGGCAAAGGGTTACTAGATGAGGTAGAGGTCGTGGTAGGGCAGAGCCGATTTCGGAGCCAACATTGGAACTCGCCCCAAAACTACACTCCCTCTACAACTCGAGAGTCCTAACACGAGAATTACGAGGGTGGAACGAATGTTAGTAGATTTCATTGCCATGTATAACGCTGACAGAGCTACTGATAGAGCTTAAAGAGAAAGAGCAGCAGCAGCTCCAGATGTAGCACCACCCCCACCTTAGCTTGCACCTACACAGCCAACTCCTAAGCCACAACCTACTCCACAACCTGAGCCTCAGCCACCAGTAGCACCGTAGCCACTAGTACAGCCGCAACATGCAGATATAGTCTTATTGTGATGTTACTTTTGTGCGGCAGTTTAAGAAGTTGGATCCTTCAAAATTTAAGAGTGATAAGGATCTATTGGTGGCCGAGCAGTAGGTTAATGCTACAAAGAAGTTATTTAAATATATGCGATGCTCGGAGACGGAGAAAGTGGGCTTAGCAGTGTTCCAATTGACTGATGATGCGGAGTATTGGTGGAAATTTACACAGGTAGTGTTATTAGCCCAACATCTAATGGTGATCTAGACGATATTCCTAAAGGCTCTTTATAGATAGTATATTCCCTGTACAGCACAGAAGAAGTTGCAGTAGGAGTTCTTAGAATTGACTCAGGTGAGTATGAATGTAGATTAGTATGAGTCCAGATTTACCACTCTCAGTCGCTTTCCCCCATACTAAGACGAGCGAGGAGTATCAGATTGATAGATTTATGGCTAGATTGAGACCCTATATTAGGACCTGGTTAGTTCCTCTTGTCATCAAGACTTAGGATGAGGCAGTGAGACGGGCACAACTATATAAGAGGGACTACGAGTAGTTTCATGTTCGATGCGGGTTCTAAGAGTAAAGGCAAAAGGAAGGTGAAGGTTAAGAAGGGTCTTGAGGACAGATCAAGTAGATGGCAACCTAAGAAGGCCAAGACGTCAGGTATTCAAATTTCAAAGAGTAGATCAGTTAGATCTATTGCTACTGCCCCTACTATTAGCCCTAGCACTAATCTGAGGGGTACCACGACCAAGTATACATTGTGTGGGAGGTCGCACAATACTCGGCCCTGTTATATGCTCACTAGGGCCTGTTTCAGATACAGATAGACGGGGCATTTGGTTAGAGACTGCCCGATGTTGAGAGAGGCAGTTGCATCTACAGTTCTAGCTACCGTTTCACCTCCAGCAGCCCTAGCACAGACTGAGTCAGAGAAGGCAATACCCTTACAGCAAAGATGAGCGACAGCAACAAAGAAGGGTAAGAAGTAGTGATGCAAGGTCGGGCGTTCGCATTAGACCAAAAGGCTGCTGATGCTTCTATAGATGTTATTAAGGGTAAGATTTATGTTTTTGACATATTAGTACTTGCATTATTTGATCTTGGTTCTACACATTCGTTTGTGTCACCTACATATGCTAGTAAGATATCAATAGAATCTGAACCCTTAAGGTATTCTTTGCAGATTAATACGCCCTTTAAAGAATCATAAGTGACTGATGTTGTGTATAGAAATTGTAAGGTGATAGGAGAAAAGGAAACGACAACTAACCTAATTTTGCTGAACATGTATGATTTTAATGTAATCTTAAGAATGAATTGGTTAGCTGCGAATTATGTTAGTCTAGACTATTATAGTAAGTAAATTACTTTCTCCCATCCTAAACGCTACACTGTAAAACTATTAGATAAGTAATGAAAGTAAAATGTTGTTACTAAACTATTTGAGTGTTATGTGTGATGTGATTGAAGGTTACATTGCATATGTGGAAGACATAGAAAAGAAACGTCCAAAGCAGTTTGAGATTCTTGTGGTCAGGGATTTTCCAAACGTATTTCCGAATGATTTAACAGTGTTACCACCAGATCAAGAGATCGAGTTTACCATTGACTTGGTACCCAGTACGGAGCCCATATCCTCATATCGGATGGCATTGGTGGAGTTGGAGGTGTGAGAACCATATATTCAGGTACTGTTGTACATGTAGGGACACTCACCACTGTTCATTTCCTGTGTATTTCGAAGGTATGATCTGGTACAGTACAGTGGGCCCCACAAACTTTACAGTACCCGGATGGACGTGAGACCATACAAACATTATTTGGAGAGTCCTATATAAAATCCCTCATTTATATTGTTTTTGAGAAGTATGAAAACAAATTGAAAAATGATGAATTAGTCCATAGCTCAGTGGCATTTTCGTAAATTGTGCCTAAACTAAAAGGAATTTGGACTAAGGGAAAATAGCATGATATTCTACATGAAAATAAGTCCTAAGCTACGGCAACAAATGGATTGAATCAGTGGTAGAATTAAAAATTTATGCAACTTAACCGATAGGGGTAATTTCGTAATTTCACCTTCTCGATAGGTCGAACCCGAACCAAACCACCATGATTCATCAAAATACATCTAATAAGAATTTTTCGAGATGAAATCTGAATTTTTGGGGTGCAATTACACGGTTATAAAAATTACGGAAGCTTAAAAGCATTTTTGTCCAAAAATCTCATAACTAAGGGCAACATGGTCATTTTGCCATCAAAGGAAGCTTCCATAAATTCTTCCCAAAGTTAGTTGGCCACTATTCCCATTTCTTCTTCCCCATTCACGTGGTCACCATTGAAGAAAGAAAAGAAAGAAAAGAAAAAATTGCCATAACTTATTAACTAGCCATTTTTTCACCAAAATCATAACTACAAACCTCTTCTACTCATCTTCCTCTCTTCATACATACCAAAAGCTCTTTAAATAAGTGACAAAATCAAGAAGAAAGAGGACTTAAAGAATTGGTCAAGGTAAGCTTTCTTCATGCTTATGGTTTCTTTGAATTTCAATGATAAGAAATGATAGATCTAAGTTTCCTAAGCATGAATTAAGCCTTGGTTTTGATTGAATCTCATCAATTCCTCCCCTAAGGTTTTTGGCCATTATTGGATCTTCATGTTTCCATGTAGTTTGATGCATGAAAATGATGATAGGAAGATGGAAAAACATGAATAAGCATGAATTTAATGTTAAATTGTTAAGAAAGCTTAAGGATTTCATTATGTCAGTTTCGGGCAAGGCTAAAGGGAGGGGTTCTTGTGTTGAATTTGATGAATCTAGGATGCCATAATACTGCAGAAATTATAAGGAGACTGTTGGTGAAGTCGAATTTAAATTCGGAGTTGTGTAGGCTGAGTTATGTTTTATTATCGATGGAATTTAGATTGGAAAAATATTTTCTACTGATAATGTAGCAGAAATTAGTGAAGGAAAATTTATTAGAAATTTAATTATGGTGAATAATGGTGTTCGGTGTAATATCTTGCAGCTCGAGAGTATTAATTCGCGTGTGGTGCTATCGGGAAGTTGATTTAATCGGATAAGTAAGGGATATGTGTGTGAATTGTAGGGATATTGTGAATGCATAAATTGGTTCACATGATTTTTATAAAGTGATTTGGAAATGAATTGCTTTGGAATTGGTGAAATTGTGGATACTGGCTAGTTATAAACTGTGTTTTCAGTGCAAGAAGCTAGGTTAAAAATAGTTGTTATTCTACCGGAAATTATAGGAACTTAAAGAAATAAATTGTAATATTTTTTAGTGATAGAAACAAATAAAATTACAAGTGATTTCAATGTGAATTATTAAAATTGCATTATGTGATTAATTATCGAAAAACAATATTTAAATATTCTTGTTATAGAATTTTAATTACGTGAAAGTATCAGCAGGTGTTTATTATAGTTCTATAAATAAACAGAACATTTTCATGAAAAAAATACCGAAGTGTGAATATTTTATGAATATTTATTCATAAACTGAATATATATTAAGTATACTTATTTATGGATTAACTGAAGGTACTATCCATGAAAGTGATTTCATAAATGGTGTTTCTTTGTGTGTTCACTGTTTTAAGACTGTTAGGCCCTGTATCATGCTCACATGTCATATGTTACTGCTACTCTACTGTGCTGATAGATACTGATCTTATTATCAGCGTACCAGTGGTCACCTGATCAGTGCACACTGTGGACCCCATAAACAATGATCATAGGTCTCATGTGTTATTATTTCTCCCTTTTGGGACATTATTATTGCATGATATACCTTGGGCATTATCCAGTCTCTATTAAACTGATTATTGATGACTGTATTGTTTTACTGAACTAGTTGCTGGTATTGATTTGTTTACCGATGGTAAGTTATATAAATATTATTTACGAAACGGTTTATTACATGATGTTTATCAAAATGTGAAGTGAATATTATGAAGGAAAATAAATATTTATTAATTTGTTAAAGTATTTGCTATTTAATTTTAATAGCATTTTACGTGGTTTTGAGATCAAATTCAATTAACTACTCCCTATAGTTGCTTCTAAGAGCCGGGACAATACAGGTATTCTAAAATACTTTCCTTACTCCATTTGGTTTCTTAGTTAACGATAGTATCCATCCTGATTTGTACCTTAGTACACTATTAGGATTTAAATGTTTTAGCATATAGATCTTAGAGATCAATGTTTACATACAATTTTCTTACTGAGCACGTTAGCTCACCCCTTATTTTTCCAACTCAACAAATTACCTATAGTGATACCGTTCCACAGATTGTCGGCTGTGTTATCGATTTTGAGGCAACTTGAGTGGATCTTGGAGGTACATTTAGTTCTCTTTATATGTTCAGACTTGAATTTGGTACAATATTACAATTGTATAGCTTTGTATAGGGGATGTAGGACACATGTAAATACTTTTAATAATATTTTGCTATAAATATTTATATCAGCTGTTGATTTGAATTTTCAATAAATAGTGATTATTGTTAAATCAAGTGTGATAAAGACATCGCAGACAGCCCAACCGTCACTCTGTGTGTGTAAATGTGGAAAATGCTGTATACTACGGGATGTGATAGGAGGAGCTTAAGAAGCAGCTCTAGGAACTATTGGAAAAGGGCTTTATTCATCCTAGTGTGTCTCCGTGGAGTGCTCCAGTATTATTCATCTGAAAGAAGGATGGTAGCTTATGATTGTATATAGATTATCAGTTGCTTAATAAAGTTACCATCAAGAAAAAATATCCTTTGCCTAGTATTGATGATTTATTTGATCAGCTCAAGGGTGTACAAATGTTCTTGAAGATTGATCTTCGATCAGGGTATCATCAGTTAAAAACCTAGGAGGCTGATGTCCCTAAGATGACATTCAGGACTCGGTATGACTATTATGAGTTCTTGATGATCCCATCTGAATTGACAAATGCCCCTACGGCTTTATGAGTCTGATGAATGAGGTGTTTAATCATACCTGGACTGGTTCATGATAGTGTTTATTAATGATATTCTAGTATAGTCCAAGTCACCAGAGGAGCACAAGTAGCATCTTTATATCGTCTTGCAGACCCTTAGAGACCGGAAGTTATATGCTAAGTTTAGTAAGTGTGAGTTCTGGCTAGATCATATCACATTCTTGGGACATGTCATATTTAAAGACGGGGTGTCTGTAGATCTATCTAAGATAGAGGCCATTGCGTAGTAGGAGAGGCCTAAGACTGTGATAGAGATACGAAGTTTCTTGGGTCTAGCCAGATACTACCGCGGGTTTGTTGAGGGGTTTTCGAGGTTAGCTGCTCCACTGACGCAACTCACAAGTAAAGATGTTAAGTTCGAGTAGACAGATGCATATGAGCGTAGTTTCTAGGAGTTGAAGAGGAGATTGACTAGTGCTTTTATCCTTGCCCTTTTAGAGGTTTCTCAGTCTACAGTGATGCATCTGCATTGGGATTGGGATGTGTTCTCATTTAGAATGGTCAGATAATTGCTTATGGTTCCAACAGTTGAATGAGCATGAGAAGAACTATCCGACACATGACTTGGAATTAGCCGCTGTGGTGTTTACATTGAAGATATGGTGGCACTACCTCTACGGGGAGAAATTCCAAGTATATATAGACCATAAGAGTCTAAAATACTTATTCTTGCAGTAAGAGTTGAATATGAGGCAGTGCAGATAGATGGAGCTATTAAGGATTATGATTGTGGGATCTTGTACCACTCGGGGAAAGCAAATGTGGTGGCAAATGCTTTGAGTCAGAAACATATGGATACGGTATCATATATGATGGTTCGGGAGTATGATTTGTTAGAGAAGTTCTCGAGCCTCAGCCTTAATGTAATTGCCTTTGAGAGATACAACTAGTTTTCGGATAAAGCTAGATTTGATGGATAGAATCAAGGATGCTCAGAAGAGTGATACTTATTGCATAAAGGTTGCCAGTCAAGTTCAAATGGGTGTATAGTCAGATTATGGAATTGGCGCTTATGGGATCTGAGGTTCAAAGGTAGAATCTGTGTTCCCGATGACTAGCTGAAACATTTGATTTTGATAGAGGCCCATACATCCAGGTATACTCTGCATTCAGGCAATAATAAGATGTACTATAATTTACAGAGAATGTATTGGTGGCCTAAGATCAAATGAGACATCGCGGAGTTTGTTGTTAGATGTCTCACATGTTAACAAGTAAAGATTGAGCACCAGAAGCCTACAGAATTATTATAGCCTCTACTAGTATACCATTGGAGTTTTCAATTGGAGATTCTGTCTTCCTGAAGGTCCCACCATCGAAGGGCATAATGAGATTCGGTATAAAAGGAAAATTGAGTTCTTGATATATTGGGTCGTTCAAGATCTTAGACTTTGTGGGAGATGTCGCCTATTGATTAGCACTACCTCTAGAACTATCCGGGGTACATAATGTCTTCTACGTCTCGATGTTGAGGAAGTACCATCCAGATCCCTTTCACTTAATTCAGTATGAACCGTTGGAGATTAGGAAGGAGATGAGTTACGTGGAGAGACCTATTTGGATCTTGGACCAGAAAGATAAGGTACTACAGTCTAAGACAATTTCACTAGTGAAAGTGCTCTAGCAGTACCATTCAGATGATGAAGCTAGATGGGAATTGGAAGTCTAATGTGAGAGAAGTATCCAAAGCTATTCCGGTGACTGGTCTAACAAATTTGAGGACCAAATTTTTTAAGGTGTGGAGGATGTGCGAGCCATGTATTCTGGTACTGTTGTACATGTAGGGATACTCACCACTGTTCAATTTCCTATGTATTTTGCAGGTATGATCCAATACAGTACAGTGGGCTCTCACAAGCTCTATAATGCCTGGATGGACGTGAGACTAGACAAATATAGTATGGAAAGTCTAATAAGCCTACAGTATGAATGTAGAAACCAATTCTTTTATTTGGATTATTTTTGGAAGTGTGCCAACAATTTAAGAAATGACGATTAAGGATATAGCTCAGATGAATTTTCCTTAATAACAGTTAAACTAAATTGACTTTTGACCTACTGACTGAAGTATGATAAGCTACGTATAAGTAAGTTCTTGGCTATGTTAATAGATAGATCGAATTGGTGGTGAAATAAAAAATTTACGCGATTGGTCCTGTAGGCGTATTTTCGTAATTCACCCTTACAGTAAGCCAAACCCCAACAAAATCACCATCATTCATCAAAATTGTTCAATAATAATATTTAGTGATGGAATATGAATTTTTGGAGTTAAATTAACTAGTTAGAAAAATTATGGAAGTTTAAAGGGCAATTTTATCCAAAATCTTTATAACCAAGGGCAAAATGGTTATTTTACCTTTTAATGAATCTTCTAAATTTTCTCCACTTACCAGCCAGCCACTTCATCATCTTCTTCAACCTCTCTCATGCCAACCTCCATAGCCAAACCCTGAGGAAAAACAAAAACTCAACAAAAACACTACCTAAACTACATTAAATCAAGAAAATTTCTTTTACAAAGTTGTTATACTCTTCATCGTCTACAAGCTCATAACCATAGCTTGTTGTAAAGTTGACAAAATCAAGAGGAACGGAGCACCATAGTTTCGGCCAAGGTATAATCTCATTATGCTTTTGATTTCTTTGAGTGTAAATGGTAGAAAAAGGTGTAATTAAGCTTCCTAAGTATGATTCTAGCCTTTGTTTGGATCCAATCTCATTCATTTGTGCCCCTAGAGTTTCGGCCATTGATGAAACTTCATGAATTCATTTTGTTTGATGCATGAAAATGGTGCCAAATTAATGAAGAAAGATGATTAAGCATGAAACTAAGGTTAGTTGTTGGAAAAGCTTAAGGATCCCATTTTGATGCATTTGACACGGCTATGGGAGAAGGTTTTTGTGCTTAATTGGATGAGTTTAGGGTGCCATGAGATTGTATAAATTGAGAGGAGACTGTTGGTGAAGTCGGAAGTAAAATCGGAGTTATGTAGGCGAAGTTGTGTTTTAGTACCAATATAATTTAGACTGGTTTAATATTTTCACAGACAATGTAGTAGAAATTAATGAAGGAAAATTTATTAGAAATTGGATTATGGTGAATAATAGTGATTGGTATAATGTTTTGTAGCCCGAGAGTAAATGAATATTAAGTGGTGCTATCAACAAGTTAGTAGAAAAACGGCAGGTAAGAGATGAGTGTGTAAGCTGTAAGGCTATTGTGAATGCATATTTTGGTTTAAATAAATTTTATGAAGTGATTTGGAAATCAATTGCTTTGGAATTGGTGAAATTATGGATATTGGCTGGTTTATAAACTGTGTTTTTAATGCAAGAGAGCTATGTTAGAAACAACCGTTATACTGCCAAAAATTCTAGAAAATTGATGAAATTATTTTTAGTATTCTTAATTATTAGGAATAAATAAATTTCCAAGTGATTCCCATGTGTTTTATTAAAATTGCATTATTTTATTATATACCGAAAATAATATTTAAGTATTCATGTTACTAAATTTTAATTACGTGAAGTTACCAACATATATTTATTACTGTTCTATAGATAAATAAAACATTTTCAGAAAAGAATATTAAAGTGTGAATATTTTATGAATTTTTATTCCTAAACTAAATTATATTTTTCAGTATATTTATTTATAGACTGATTGAAGATATTATCAGTGAAATTGATTTCATAAATGGTGTTTTTACTATATATACACTTTTTTGAGTCTGTTACGCTCCGAATCATGCTCACATGTTACATGTACTGTTACTGTCACTACTATTACTGTTGCTGTTAGACCACCAAGTCTTCAGCTTCCATTGTTGTCACCTGGCAAGTCACTGTGGACCACATAGACTATGCCATATGTCTCACGTGTTTAAGGATGGCAATGGGTACCCTATAAACGGGTATCCGGCACTACCCGATTCGTTTAGGTAAGGTTAGGGTAGTATATAATCGGGTTTGGGTAGTGAAATTACTACCCGTCACGAGTTCGGGTAGGGTTCGGGTAGTTATCTTAGGGTACCCGCTACCCGAACACGATTATAAATAATAATTAATTAATATAATATTTATATTTTCTATGTATAAATTATTTATTATTAATGTTGTATTTAATTACATTAAGTCAATAAATATTATAATTATGATTTTTAACTTTAATTTATTTTTATGAGTTAAATTAAATTTATTAATTTAGTTTTTTTAATTAAGTTATTCCAAAATTGATTTTAAATTTAAATTTAAAAGTCAAACTTTGACTTAATAAACGGGTAGTTAACGAGTTCGAGTAGTTAAACGAGTACTTTCTATTTTATAGGGTTAGGGTTCGGGTAACATAAATCAAAATAATTGGGTAGTTAGTAGGGTTCAGGTATTATACATATTAATCGGGTTCGGGTTCGAGTATCCCAAATTTAGCAGGTACCCGACCCATTTATATTCCTACACGTGTTTACTGTTTCTCCCTTTTCGGGTTCTTATTATAACGTGACATACGTTGGGTGTTGCCTGGTATCTACTATATTGTACTGTTTACTGGATTGAAAGTACTACTGGTACCGAAATGAATGTTTTAAATATTGATTTTACTTTAGAATTTTAAAGTGTCACTGTACTATTTACTGGACTTCTATACTGCATTGTTTACTAATGTGGTTTAATTAGAGTGTTTATATAACTTGTTTTATATACGTTGAATAATACCATAAATTGCTTTCAAGTGATTTATATCAATTATACATGTCTTTTTCAACCGATTACTCCTTATAGTCACTTCTAGAGGTCGGGACACGATAGATATTCTAAAATATCTCCCATACTTTATCCGATTTTCTAGTCGACTATTGTATCCTTCTTGATTTTGACCTTAGTACCCTGTTAAGAATTAAATGTTTTAAGCATATAGATTTCATAGTATTAAGTCTTGCATACAATTTTCTTACCAAGCACGTTAGCTCACACCTTATTTTTCCACTCCACAGATTATCTGCAATGATCATTTTATATATCGTTCCATGGATTTCGGTTGTGTTTATAATACCTTAAGGTAGCCTTGCGTGGAACCTGAAGGTTTATTTTATTTCTTTTATACGTTCAAACTTATTATGTACAATACTACGAATGTATATTTCATGTATAAGGGATGTAGAACATGTGAAAAATACTATAAATAATATTTTGCTGTAAATATTTATAGTAGCTATAGATATGATTTTATTTAAAAAAGTGAATTACTGTTTAAAATGAGTGTGATAAAGGCATCATAGACAGTCCAACTATCCTACTGTGTGTGTGAAAGTGGTTAAATATTGTGTATTATAAATCATTGCAATTCTTAATTGTATTGTGTGTGTATGTATATTATTTTCACAATTTAATTTACTTTTGTTATTTCTTTCATCTAATGATAATAAATTAAAATCATGTCAATGAATGAACATATTTTTGCTTCTACACTCTCTAAATTCCACTATCATTCATGTCAAAGTTAATTATCCTACATTTTTTTTTCATAAAACCTTTCAACTATTTACTAAAATGTAAGATTCAAAAAGTAAGAAATCAAGAATTCATTACATATCAACAAGAAGTTGACGTAATTAATAAAATAAACTATTTTGATTTAAGTGATTTTACGTTTAAGTGTCAGTGAAATCTTCCCATAATTCGAGTTTAGGTTTTCAATAGATCAAGTCTGATCATAAATATTTTTACGTAAAGTAAACATAATTTTTTTTAAAAAAATATTAAATAATTAAAAATAAAATAATTAAATTCAAATTTAAAATTGAAAATACATTACAACTTAATCATAATCACTAAATAGAAATTGTTGGCTCTTTTGCAAGTGGGTGCATTGCCTTTTGTGTTTGGCAGACACTTTTGCAATGTTTTTCGAGTCATTTGACCACCTGTTTGGTCGTTTCCATTAACCGCAAGCTATGCGTTGCTAACATCTCTACTTTTGGATAAAGTTTCGGGGACATTCAATTGATAACCAATCTGGGAACCACATCTCTCTACCATTAACATAGGGGAGATGTTAGTCAAGGATGCCTCGACGTAATGGAATCTGTTGCAGAGGTAGTTTTGATTAAATGCGTGCAGGATCATGGTATACATTATACAACACGTTGTTGGCTAAGTTTGGACCATCTAATTAAATTCTTTGTACACCCTAAAATCTAATCCAAAATTATATGGCTGTATAATTTAAGGTGCTTGGGTCATGTTTGGTGCATAGGATGAGGATATAATAAGATAATATAAGATTATGGATAGGATAAGATTATATTATATCATCCTATATTATGTTTGGTATATACAAGGATTAAAAATAAGATAGGATGATTTTTTATGTCTTTCATAATATTTGTTTTGTGTAAAATTAAAAATAGTATAAAATGATTTTTTAAGTACTCTTTTTTAATGTAACATAATTTAAATTTATAATTTTTTTGTTATAAATATAAATGAAAAATTTAAATATTATTTATAATACTATAATTAATAGTCCAATTTATTAGCTGATTTTTTAATAAAAAATTACTTCTAAAAAATTTATATTACTTTTTCAAAAAATTTATTTTGTTAAGAAATGAATTTTTATAAAAATCATTTTCTGTATTTTTTTCATTTTTTTCCTTTTGTTTTTATTTCTTTTATATGATTTAAATTTAAAATAATTTTTTGTTGTAAATTATTTTTTTTTTAGAAAATTGAGTTTTTCTTGGAAATAAGTTTATTTTTAATTACATTAAATAAGTTTTTCTTTCATTTTTTTTCAGGCAAAAAGAAAAAAAAATTAAGAAAGAAAAAAATAAAAATTTAAATGTAAGAAAAAACTAGATAAAAATATATTTTATAATAATTTTTATGTTTGAAAATTTATTTTCTAAAAAATAATTTTAAAAAATGTGTACAAGAAAATATTATTTTATCAAAATTATAGTTTTTCTTTAATCAAAAACAAGAAAAAAAAGAAGGAAAAAATTTATATTAATTAATTAATTAATTAAAGATCCTTATTATTTTATTAAATAGTTAAGTTAATTTTTAAATATAAATGTTAAGCATAAAATAAATAAAATATGAGTATTTATTTTTAATCCTATGGGATTAAAAATAATCCTCACCTTTTGGAGAGGATTGAGTTATCTTATACTAAGAGGATGACTAATCCTTCTTGCAATCCAATCCTTTCCTTAATGTATGCACCAAACATAAGATAGGATGATTATCATCCTATCCTATCCATCATCCTATGTACCAAACATGACCTAATTTATCACCCCAAATAAAGTATCATTCATTAATAAGACAAATTACTTTTATTTCTTCATACTTTTTTCATCTCACGTGGGTTACGTTGGGGAGGTTTGACATTATTGCTTCTTGTTTCTAGCTATGCGTTTAGTGCATATTATTGAAGACATGCAATTCATTTCTTTCATGTGCATTTTTCCTTGTGATGTTAATTTTTAATTTACAACTTTCTTTATGGACCAAAATATATTTGCTTACTATTTAAATTATATACATGTTTAAACATTCTTTATGATGGTTCTTATGCTTGCTTCCAAACAATTCCTCTTTCATTTTCTTTGTTGTTTTAGTGTTCTAATTTTTTGTTTTGAGTTTAATTTTATGTTTTCACTGTCCATTTACATTTTCAAGCTCATTTCCTTAAGAATTTAGAATTAGTTTTTTAAGTTTGAAAATGCTTTAAATTCAAGCTTAGTTGCAATTTCTCTTTTAAGTGTTGCTATCATTCATGCCCTAAGGAATTTTGTTTTCCTCCATATATGTTCAGCACATTTCTAGCCCTCAACTTAGTTATTTTCAAGTTGCAACCATGTAATCTTTAGTTCGAAAGTTTAGTTAAAGTTTGATAAGTGTTTGACTATCTTCCTAAGTTTGCTTTCTTTCAAATTTTCTTTGTCATTTTCTTTAGAGTGTTTTTAGATTTTTTATCCAGATTTTATGCTGTTGTTTTAGGTTATTCTTGGCCTTTAAAATTCTAGTTTTAGGGTATTGAAAATTTAGGGGTAGCTGAAATTAGGGCTAAAGTTTAAATGTCTTTTAGTGTTAATGTTCTTGTATTTTGATTTTCTTTTTCCTCTTTATAATTATGAGTTTCTACTTTCATGTACATATTTCCAATACTGTTTTTACATGTTTTCAGCCTTTAAATTTCATGTTTTAGGTGCTTAAAAATCTTGTTAGGGTTAGTTGTTAGTGATTTAATCTTGCTTGCATTTCCATTTGTTTTTCCTTTAAATCATGAATTTTTAAACTATTTCTTGCACTTTATTGCACATGATCATCGCCGATGTTTATGTTTAAATGATGATTAATTAGTTAGGCATGTAGATTAGGGGTTAGTTATGAATAGGTTGTTAGAATTAATACTCACCAAATCACTAACACAATGTCAAAATAATAAAAACTAACCTTGAGTGGGCAAAGCCAAAAAAACCCACCAAACTACCACCACTACTGCGATTGCGAAAGGAAAAAGGTGTTGCCAGTTCATGGCTGCCATTCCATGGTGGCCTTTTGCTTGTAGAAGAAAAACAAGTAGTTAGTGAAGAGAAACGTGGGAGAGAAAAAAGGAGAAATTACTCTTGTGCACTCTCTTCTGTTGTAAAATGGTTAATGGGTTACCATTTATAATTTTGTGCCAAGAGTAAGGACCTTTCATATTTTGTATCAT
Organism: Heritiera fomes; assembly: GCA_032173925.1. NCBI lineage: Eukaryota > Viridiplantae > Streptophyta > Magnoliopsida > Malvales > Malvaceae > Heritiera > Heritiera fomes. The sequence goes on along the minus strand of JAPDPM010000002.1, from coordinate 30,653,414 downwards.
ATACTATATCCATCCCATTATGGATTAATACATGTATAACATGCATAATTTAACAATAATATGGGTCACACTTTATACAAAATGTAGACACCCCATTTTGTCCGGGATCTTTTTTTAGACGATGAATTTAATTTTTGTATTACTACCTTGTTTATTATTAAAATAAAAAAAATAATAAAATAATAATAAAATGAAAAGAAAATGAAAAAAAATAAAAAAGATAACAAAAAATAATGAAGTGATCAAAGAAGAGAAATTTGGAAAGGAAAATCAAGATCTCAATATAGGGCAAGTCAATGAGAAATCAATGAAACAAATTTGGATAGTATCAAATTGGAAAATTAAAAATAAACCGTGTCAATTAAAACCAAGGTCAATTTGGAAAGAAAATCAATAGAAAATTTTGAGGAAGGATTTGAAAGAAAAATTTTGGAAATTAAATCAAACAAGTCAACTCCAAGATTGTGCAAAATTGGAAATCAACATCAGAATCAAGAGATTTGATACACAGCATTAATAAAGGTTTTCCAAAAATAATGTAAACAAAAAGAAAAAATCAAGAATAAAAAGGGGGAAACCCTAGAGGAAAAGGGAAGAGGATAAAAAGGTGGCCGGCTAGGTTTAGGGGAGGGAAGAAGACAGAAAAAACCTAGAGAGGAAACCCTAAGAAAACCCTAAGAAACGGAGGAGAAAAAGAAAACCCAAAAACGGGGGGCTGGCCACTAGAGGAGAAGGAAAAAGAAAAACCAGAGGGAACCCTAGAAAGAAAACCTAGAAAAAAAAAGGGATTTGGCTACTGTCTTTTTTTCCACGGGGGAGAGGCGCTCATCGGGGGAGGTGGACTGCATTTTTTTTTTGATAGTTTTCGTTAGTTTTGGAGGTGGAGGAGGCGGGCGACAGAAGCTTTCTTCATCACCATTACTGCAAGTTTCTTTTCTTGAGAGGATTACAAAAGGAGGGGCGGCTAGGTTTGGGGGAGGAGGAGAAAAGGAGCAAAGAAAAAGAAAACCTAGGAAATTTTTCTACTACTCTTGGCTGTTTGGTGGCCACCATCATTAACGAAACAGTGAGCTTTACTGCACCCTGCGTCTTACTTGCCAAACTGTGTCCTGCTTCACCAATAAAATCCGAGCCTTGAGTCTTCATCGTGGATCATCATCTTCCTTCATGCTCTGTGGCTGCCGTTCCCATCGCTTCAACCTAGTCCCTGCCTTTGTTGCACCCATCGTCGAACCCTTGCTGCTGAACCTTTCCTTGTGTTCCTTCCTTTATTACAGGCAGTACGAGACTGCACTGCCACTACCTTTGCCACATCCAACCTCGCTGCTGTTCGTGCTTCATTTACTTGGTTCGTGAGGGTTCTTAAAAGGAATCAAAACTACTCATTACCACTTAATTATGGAGCAACGAGCAGATGCAACAGCTGTTGGCAGGAAGGCTTTTAGGGTGGAAAATCATGTTTGTTGTCAATCTAAGCTCGCTGTTGTGCCCACTGCCCACCACTGCTGAGTTGCCGCACGTCCCTTGTTGCATCCACCTGTTGTCGCTGCATCACTACAAGCTGCATGCACCACCGCTGTCTGCGCTGTGTGTTCTGCTGCTAGGACCAAATAACGTGAACAAACAACCAGTGAAGAAGAGAACAAAACCATAGCCAAAACAGGAACAAAGTAGGAGAACCCGTGAAGTATGTGTTAATTTAAAAAGCTGATCCAAAAGGCTGGAACCCGTGGAAACTGTTGAATCGTGACAACATTGTAACGTGCAGTAGAGCGAGGGCTGAATGAGTGGGAGTAAATAGTCGGAGTAGCGAACAACGGAATCGAGACAGAGGAGAAACGGGAGAATCTTGCTTCTGTGTTTGTTTGTTATAGCAATACAGAGAAGATGTTGTGAAGTGACTCGTGCGAAGGAGCTTCAACACGTGTTGGACACCAAAACAAGGAAAGTTTGATGGCTGTCGATGGTGTGTGGGTGATGGGAAGGTAGTTCTTTTCTGGTTTGATAAATGGATTAGTGATAATCCAATCAGGTTTATCTTTCCAAGGCTTTACCTTCTTGCAAAGGATAAATATGCAAGAGTCCATGATTATTGTGTTGATGGTTCTTTTGCCCACTCTGAGTGGGATCACTTTTTCTCTCGTCCATTGCTTGATCGTGAGAAATCTAGCCTTCAGTCTCTATGCTCCCTTTTGGCAGTGCTTCGGTTGAACCTGATTAAAGCAGATCGCATCATCTGGGAATTCGATAGGCATGGTTTGTTCTCTGTCAAGAAAATGACTTCTCTGTTGGTTCACCAAATTCCTGGATTATCTCCTGAAGCAAGCCTCATTTGGAAATTAAATATTCCTCCTAAAATCAAATGCTTTCTATGGCTTATGGTCTTGGATCGTGTCCCTACAAAATCTTTCCTTAAGAGCAAAGGTCTTCCTCTTACCCCTAACCAAGTTCTCTGCCCTTGGTGTTCCCATCTTGATGAAGATCTTAATCACCTCTTCTTTGGCTGTTCCTGGATGTCTAATTTCTGGTGCTCCTTTTTCCAATGGTGGAATATTGATTGGTGTAATCCTCCTTCATGGACCTCTTTCTTTGTTCATTGTTTGGGAATTCCCTTTAAAGGCACAATTCAAACGTGGTGGATTGCTTCCTTTTCTGCTGCAATTTGGACAATTTGGCTTATCAGAAATGATGTTGTTTTTAATAACAAAAAGCTTAATATTGGTGAGCTTCTCCTCTTGGTTAAATTAAGAGCACTCTTTTGGATTAAAGCAATGAAAGAAGACATTTTGATCTTAGACTCTACCTGGTGGTCCTCCCCTGCCCTTTGTGCTTCAAGTAACAGATCAGCTCTCTCTATGCCGGTCTCTCATTGGATTCCTCCTCCTGTTGGGTCCCTTAAATTTAATGTTGATGGATCAGCTAGGGGAAAACCAGGTCTTGGGGGGTGCGGTGGTGTTTTAAGAGACTCAAACTCACACATTCTGGCCATTTTTTCTGGACCCCTTGGTGTGGTTGACTCCAACTTTGCATAACTTCAGGCTATTAAGGTTGCCCTGGAAATTTTTATTCAATCCGATCATGCTGGTTGCTCTAAACTCATCATTGTATCTGACTCAATGATTGCTCTTAATTGGTGTAAAAACGGTGACTGTTGTCCTTGGAAACTCTGGTATCTTTTCTTGGAGATTGACAATCTTATCGACAGATGTGAAATCTCATGGAGTAAGATCTTTAGAGAGGCAAATGGTATCGTTGATTCCTTGGCAAAAGCTGGGGTGGACAGATCAGCTTGGTTGAAAGCATGGTGGTAATCCGTTTTGAAAGTTCTTTGCTGCAGGATTTTCGCTCTTGCTTTCTCTGTTCCCCACATCCTGGGCTGTCAATGAACCTTTTTTGTGGCTTTGATCAAATGCTATATTTAACTATGTTTCAAATGTTGGGACTTTTGTGCTGAGCTGTGAACTCTTGCACTTACCTCCAGTTAATAATATGATCTTGAATTACCAAAAAAAAAAGAACAGAAACGTGCAAAGGGAAAAGGTAAAGTTTTTTTTTTTGTCATAAATGATGAATGCTACGTGATCATTACTAGGATTTTGTTTTTCAATTGCTATTATTTTATTCATTTAATAGGTTCAAATATATTAATATTTTAGTTTGGTTTATATAATTTATTTAATTAGGTATTTGAGTAAGATAATAGTTTAGGTAATCCAATTGGAAATAGAATATAATATTAAGATGATTTGAAAACTTGATAATAAATAATTAATATGAATGAAAAATTTTAATTAGGTATGTAGAGTATTTGTTGATATATTGTTTGATTTCACATATTATTTGTTTAGAACTAAAATAAAATTTAAAAATAAAATTAAGAATAGAATAAAATTTAGAAAAATTTAATCATAAATATTCCGACGATGGAACTCTAAAAGGATTACGCTTAAGTAATACTTTCCTTTTAGAGATCTTGAGGTGAGAAAAATTCTATCCAAGACCTCACCAGTTTAATGGAGGGTCAAAATAGAGTTTTCAATAACAAATAATTTATATTCATTTTAAAAATAAATTTATTATAAAATTACGATAAAAATAATTAGTTATAAAATTAGAAAAGATGTTAATGATTAATAATAATAAAATGAAAATAGTAATGGCAAGTAAGGAGGGAAATAAATGAAATAACCAAAGTTAGATATTAAAATAATAAAAATGAATATGATTACTCCGATGACGAAATATCAAGGGAATTACGCTCAAGTAATTTTCTTGAAAATTTCTAGGTAAGAAAGTTCTATTCGATGCCTCACCAGCTCAATGGAAGGTCTAAATAGGGTCTTCAATAAAAAGTAATTTATATTCATTTTTTAAAATTAAAATACGAATGATTAGTAATTCGTTATTGGATTAGAACAAGAATAATTTATAAAAATTAGAAACGATAATTAATAATCCACGATAATAGAAATAATAATGAGTAACAAAATAAGGAATGTAATGAATAAAAATTAGATATGAAAATTATAATGAAGGTGAATACGAATTACTTCAATGATGAAATATCGAGAAGATTACGCATAAGTTATTTTCTTGAAATTTTCTAGGTGAGAAGATTATTTTCGAAGTCTCACCAGCTTAATGGATGACCTAGAGATAGTTTTCAATAATAAGTGATTTTTATTCATTTTTTAAAAGTATAAAATAAGTTATTTGTATCTAAAAAAATATTATTAAATTAAAATCAAAGTGATGAATTAAGAAGATAAAAAATTTCAATAATTCATGTTAACTAAAATAAATAAATAACAATAATAAATAGTAATGAAATTTGATGAAATAATAAAATGATAATAATAAATAGGAGTTATTGAGAATGAATATTGATTATTCCTATTATGAGATTCCAAGTAGAATTACGCTTAAGTAATGATTTGGAAATCTTTAGGTAAGAAAATTTCTTTTGGGTCTCACCAGCTTAATGGAAGATCTAAAAGGAATTTTTGATAAAAATAATTCATATTCATTTCCGCATAAAAATAAACAAATAAAATTAAGAATTAATAAATAATAGAATGGTAAGAATAAGTTGGGTAGAAGGAGTCAAAGTTAGGAATTTCTCATAAAATATTAAAATGAATCCGACGACGGAGCCTCTTCAAGCAAGTCGCATAGTACTACTTGAATACTCTTGAGGTGAGAAAGATCTTTTGAAGTTGTCCCACCAGCTTAATGGAGGACACTTAGAAATATTTTTCAATATTAATCATATCGGGGTTAAAGATCAACATAAGCAAATTTAGCAAATGACCTAAAACTAAGTGGTACCATTTTAGGATGGGCGTTGTGGGGTGCTAATCCTTCCCTACACGTAACCGTACTCCCGAACCCTAGTATCTTTGAACGTAGACCAAGCCTTATCCTTAGTATGAATAGGTGACCAATCACACCTAGGTAGAATGGTTGGTGGCGACTCCATAAATTGTATGTCTAGCTGTTAGGTTTTTATCCAAAACCCTAATACGTTACGACACAAAATATACTATTAATTAAATTTATATGATGTCTTTTTTTTTGGTTGAAAACCCCTCAGTATCCACCTTCGGTGACAAATCCGGACTCGAGAGAAGCAGAGCGTGGTTAGGCAGTCCTCCTCCCAACACTGGCACTCCATAATTTATATGATGTCAATTACACTTAACTAGTCCACATTAATAGAGATATTAATTTCAACACTCCCACTTGGACAGTTAAGTTAATTAATGAAAGACATCATAAAATATCAATATGTATTCATAAGCCTTTTTGGATACATTATACCGATGGGGTATAAATGTGTAGTCTTACAAATACTTTAACAACAACAAGCCTTTACAAGCTTCAGAATGCATCATATTAGTAGGGTACAAATGCGTAAACTCATAAAGACTTCAACAAAGTAGTAGTATTAAAGTGTGAAATAGAAATGATATGAAAACAAAATCAAATATCCATTTCCATTATGTTCATGCATCTAAATTAAATGGTGCATTGCTTCAATAGAAACATATGAGACTAATACAGAATGTCTCATCTAATAGAGTGCCATATTCATCAGAATGTATGCAACCAAAAATATGCATAAATGGCAAGTAGGAATCCATCCATATAGTTGTAATTGATTTCATTACACAGAGCTCCCACTAACTTAAAACAGTAAGTGGGTACATATGCCTCAAATAAGTGTTGTTGTCAGAACACTTTAACAGCCAAATTCGTAGTGGATCAACTAGAAAGAGTTCTTTTAACTATGTGTTCTACAACCCTATCAAACAATAGATTCCAATATTTTCTCTCTAATAAACCATAAAATGATGTGAGAACCCTAATTTTCTTACATTCGATAAAATCTACAGCATGTAAGAATTTAAAAAAAAATATTAATTGTTAAAATAATCAAATAAGGGTCTGTTCGATAAGGTTCAGAGAGGTACTCGATGAGAGCCTCACCAAGACTTTCTCTGTCTAGATCGAAGTGAGACCCTAAAATGTTGATATTTGAGAGGAAATATGAATATAGCAAGAATCCATATATAAAAAATCACCTCATTTGAATGTATTTCCAAAAGCGAGGAACAAATCTAAAAATGACGATCGTGTCCATACTCCGGACAAACTTTTCTGAATAACAGTCAAATCAAATTGACTTTGGACCCACAGATGATGAGTGTCGTTAGTCACCAAAAATAAAATTTCCTAACTCTACTATGTAGATATCGGAGCAAGGGTCGAACCCACAGAGACTGAATTATTTAAGTTAATTACTAAATTAAAAATCTAATTTTAGGGTTTAGGGAAAGAAGAAGAAATTTTGGGGTTTTGTAAACTATTCTAAAATAAAGAAAACAAGAATTATTAAATATAAAAAACAAATAGCAAAAAGTTTCGGTTACGAGTCAATTAGTCATTCTTGGATTTTGATGTTGATCATTGATTACAAAATATTACTGTCAATTAAACAGTCAACCATAGCATAACAACAAGCTCTGTTACACCATCTTTCCTTACTGAGTCGTTAGTTAAAACAAGCTCTTTAACTAATCTCTAACTACTTAACCTACCTAGAACAAGCTCTCTAGATATAAGTTGTAGCAGCATTAACAACAAGAAAGATATGGGTTGACATTAGATAACAAGCACATAAGCTCGGTTCATTTAATCTAAACCTTAATTCTCCTCTATCCCTAGTGATTAACTCCACAAGCAATTACAGACTTATGTTTTTAGTCTGGCTGTATATTATTTAATTTAACTAAATAGTGTGCACTCTATCTAATCAAACAAACAATCATTATAATGTGCTAAGAGAATCTTGATATTTAATCAACAATTATATTATAGGTTCAAGAATCTCACAACTTGCTTTTCCCAAGAATAATCAATTTTCCTCATAACTGAATAAGAAAACTACTCACTATACATATTCAAGATCATAAAATTCAAGTTTAATATTATAAATGAGACAATTATCATGCAATAAACAATTAAACTATCAATCTGTAATAATATCAAACAAGAAATCTATAATCAAGATTATGATCTAGTAAGATTCAAACAAATAGTAATTAAAAACTAAACAAGAAATTGCAAAGTCTAAAAATATCCAAGAAAGAAATTGTTAAGAATAAGAAAATAAAAAGAAAATAATTTTATAAAACAATAATAAGAAATCAGCAACTAATTAACAATAAAGAAAGAAAAAAAATAAAATTTTATTAAAAACCCTAAAGAAAATCCTACAAGACTAAAAGAGGGAAGAGAGGAATGCTGTTTATGAGAGCCTTGTGCTCTTTATATAGGCCTAAGGAAGAGTTTAAAAGACTTTCCTAAGCAATGTGTGATTCAGATAAGAGTTTACTTGAGAAACAAGTAATTTGACTAGTCAAACTCTTACCTTTATCTTATCATCTTTTACAATTATTTTCTAAGTAAAATTTCTAAGGCCTATTTTTATTAAATAATTACAGATCTAAAACATAATAAAATTAAGAAATTATCTTGTCTCAACAAAATCTTGTCTTGAACTTGCTTTGTTGGAATTACTTATCAATCTCGTTTTTTCTGCTCAGAATTTCGTACTGATTTGTCCAGACGTTTGACCCATCAAACGAACTCTGATTTTTGCGATCTTGTACATTCCGAAAACCTTGAGAAGTCCTCTACAACTTCCATGAAGGCCACTTCTTGAGATCAGATCGTTAAGTTGGTCAAATTCATCAATCTTTTGAACTGGATAGAAAAATCTGCACTTTGCTCTTTTTAACTCTTTTTAATTCCAACTTTGATATTTAATACCTAAAACATAAAATAAACATTAGTAAGCTCTTTTAGGCATAAAACATCAATAAAGTAAATATATTAGCACATATAAAATTCATAAAATATCATCATATCAGCAGACTAAAATAGGATAATTCTCGCGTAAAGGAGTTTACGAGGATCTAACTCATGAACTGAATTACGTGAATTAAGTAAAAAGCTTCAATAAAAGGGTATTTTGGTAATTTCACTACCTAAGATTGATTAAACCCCTTAAAGAGTCAATAATTGACTATGTTTGATCCAAATATATATAGAAAAAAATAAAGATAAAATATTAAACCTGAAATTAAAATTATTAAATTAGTGATAAGGCATAAATGAAATCAATGAAATTATATAAAGATAAAATGGTCATTTAACATGAGAGTTTGTCAATGTTGACTGGAATTGACTTAAATAAAATAAATTCAATTAAATTTAAAATTTAAAATTTAAGATTAAAATTAAATCTGAAATTTGGAATTGAAAAAAATATTTTAATGACATAATATGTAAATAAATAATTTTTAAAGGGAGAATTTTATTATTGGGAAATGTGGTAAATTTCTATTGGTTGGAATATAAATAAAGGGGATGAATTAAGCCAAAAATTGAGCAGAAAACTCATCAACTTCACCGCCTCACTCCCGCTGCTGTTCACGTTTTCTTCCCATTTTCTCTAATGCTCTCTCTCTCTCGTTCACCGTGAAAATCTTCCTTTCAAGCTTATAATTCAGCAAACACGCTAAATAAACCTAATTCTCTACCTTAGGAGCTGGTTAAAGCTGGGTAACAGTGAGCAGAAACTGACGTGAAAGAGGCTGAAAGATTTTGTCCTGTTCTGCCAAAATGGGAAGGTGAGGAGTTATGATGTCTTCTTAGTTTTTAGCTATAGTTTGTGATAAATATAGGTATGAGAAATGTGTTTGAGGCTTTGGATTGAATTAAAGTTGTGGGTAAGCTCTTTTTGTTGGTTCGGGTATGGCAAATTTATAATGAAATTATGGAAATTTTTAATGTTTGATGAGTAGGAAAGGGAAGCATGTAACGTGCTAAGAGTGGCTATAACTATAAATGAGTTAAAACAATAATTGTGGCAGCCATAATAGGTTCGGTCATGAGGGGAAAATGTGGAAAATTCAAGCTGATTTTTATGTATGATAGGTTGAAATGGAAGTAAATAATGAGATGAGTTTAGTCATGTTGATAATTTGCAAAATAGAGGAATTGGTATGAGGATGGGCTGAACAAATGGTGCTGATTTTTGCAAATAGGGAATTGGCGTGAATTGATGGGTTTTTTTTTTTTGTTATGGTGTGGCTGAATGAGAGTGCTTAAATTTGTATGCATTCAAGGTGTTTGTTGAAAATTCTAGATGAGTAGAATGGTTATAAGACAAGGATTGAGAAGGGAAAACATGAAAGAAAAGCCACTGGGAGCTGTCCGCTGGAGAGGGAAAAACGTGGAAGCTGTCGGCAGTAAAAAGAAAAAAAATGAAAATCAGAAAAGAAGAGAAAAACAGAAAAGAAAAGAAAATAATGAAGCTAAGTCTATGTAAGTATTTGGCCATGGCTAAATAAAACTTATATTAGTGAAAATTGTAATAAGTTAAGGGAATAGAATAGAAATATTTAAATTCATAAAGAACAGTTATATAGTTAAATTGAGGAAAAGAATAAGATTGAACCCACTGATGAATTCGGCCTAAACTTTAAAAGATGAAGCTTCATGTTAAATTCTATGGTTTATGGGAATAGAAAATAATGAAATTAGGTTAACACAATTATTAATTTAAAATTTGATTGAAAAAGAAAATGATTTAATTGTAACAATGTTTTTATAATTAACAGAAAATAAAATAAATTAATTATGGGAATCATTAACTAAGAAATAAAAATTAGTGAAATATTTATTATAGTTAATATATGTACTTTTAAATATAATTTGGAAGTTACTGGTGAAATTGAATTTGGAAAAGAATGAGGATTAATAGAAAACATATTATGGTAATTAGTAGGAAAATAAGATAAGTTAATTGTAATTATGTTATAGTATTTAATAAGAAATGAAAAATAAATTCATTATTGAAATTAACAAAATGAATTTAAATTATAGGAAAATTTATTATAGCTAGAATGGAAAGTAAATGATATTGATAAAGATGGATTTAAAGAAAAGAATGAAATTTGATTAAAATTTCATGGTAATAATTGATAGAAAACAAAATAAATTAATTTTGGGAATAAATAAAGTGGAAGTAAAGATGATAAAAGTCAATGGTGGAAAATTACTAATGAGTAAAGATAAATTTTAAAAATTTGAATTGACAAAAGAAGGAATTTGTAGGAGATTTATTATAGCTAAAAATACAAAATTCCAAATAAAGTTTGGAAAATGATAAACAAAATTCAAGGATGGTTAATTGACCATAATTAAATAATTTCCTAATATTGATGGAGTGAATTAAGAAAAGAGAATATAATTTAATTCTAATAAAATAAATTAATTATGGGAATCATTAACTAAGAAATAAAAATTAGTGAAATATTTATTATAGTTAATATATGTACTTTTAAATATAATTTGGAAGTTACTGGTGAAATTGAATTTGGAAAAGAATGAGGATTAATAGAAAACATATTATGGTAATTAGTAGGAAAATAAGATAAGTTAATTGTAATTATGTTATAGTATTTAATAAGAAATGAAAAATAAATTCATTATTGAAATTAACAAAATGAATTTAAATTATAGGAAAATTTATTATAGCTAGAATGGAAAGTAAATGATATTGATAAAGATGGATTTAAAGAAAAGAATGAAATTTGATTAAAATTTCATGGTAATAATTGATAGAAAACAAAATAAATTAATTTTGGGAATAAATAAAGTGGAAGTAAAGATGATAAAAGTCAATGGTGGAAAATTACTAATGAGTAAAGATAAATTTTAAAAATTTGAATTGACAAAAGAAGGAATTTGTAGGAGATTTATTATAGCTAAAAATACAAAATTCCAAATAAAGTTTGGAAAATGATAAACAAAATTCAAGGATGGTTAATTGACCATAATTAAATAATTTCCTAATATTGATGGAGTGAATTAAGAAAAGAGAATATAATTTAATTCTAATATATTGTGATAATTAATAGAAAATAAAATAAATTAAATATTGAAATAAATAAAATAAAAGATAGGAGATTAAGAAGAAACTCATTAAAAGTTAAAGTGTGGGACTTAAAAATAGATTTAAATTGTGGATATGTGTTGATATTTAATAAGAAATAAAATAAATCTATCACGAAAAGTAATAAAATAGAAATAAGAATTAATAAAACAATTATTAGATTGAAAAAATGAAATTGTTAGTGGAATTATAATTAAGGAAAGATTTCAATTTAAGCACAGTTATATTAAAACATTTAATAGGAAATTAAATAAATAAATTATTAAGATTTACCAAAATGGCAAATAGGAATTTAAAGGAATATTCATTATATATATGGGATTTTAAATAGAAATTGAAGTTAATGATAACATAAAAATTAAAGAAAGAATAGGATATAATTGGAGTTATATTTTGAAAATAAAATAAAATTATTTATTGTTGAAAATGACAAATAGGAAATAGAAATTTATAGAATGTTTATTGGAATTCTAACATAGAATTTTGAATATGATTTAGTATAATGGTGTAGTGTGAAATACGAGAAAATAAAGAGACATAAAGGTGCTACCAGATTCTTACATTGCGCGAAAATAGAGGTAAGAAACATGCATAGAAGTCGCATAGGATATGTTTTACTTACAAATAAAAATTATCAAAAATCTCGTTTTAATCGCTCTCACCCAATTTTTCCGAACACAAGAAATAGAATTTATCTTTAATTTTTATAAGTTTACATATTGCATTACCTGAAATGTTTTACATGAATTGATTTAAATAAAATGATTTACATGCATTGAATTATATTAAGTGATTTACATGAAGTGAGTTACATGATATGATTTACATGAATTGAATTACACGACATAAGTTAAATGAACTGAACTACATAAAATATTTTACATGAATCGAATTACACGAAATAATTTACCTGAACTGAGTTATATGATAGAATTTATATGAATTTATTTATATGAAATGATTTATATGAAGTGATTTATATGAAAATGATTTTATGAGATTGATATCTCCTTGATGATCGTGCATACGAGACAGTGATGATTAGGTTGAGAGATGTTCCAGACCTTCCCTTTTACATGATATGACTGTGGGAATTATGGTCAAACTCATAGGTTTACACAGTGAGCATCTGATCAGTGTGAACTGTGAGTGATCGACGATGGCCATTTGTTATAGTGTTTCATAGGATTGGCTAAGGAATTCCGGATCCTTGGCCCTCTTATATAGGTCCATTACGGGACATAGTGCGTGCATGGATCTCTGGGAGATTATATTTTTATCTATATGTGATACTTGACAGATGATTGAGTTACTGAATGATTTGTTTTACAAGAATGATACATGATTTGATTTTAAGTGACAAAAGAAGTAATACGAGTCTTACGGTATATGCTATCTCAATACTAATACATTCATTTTGTTTTAATGATTTTTGTTGGCTCTATAGGCTATACCAAGAGGGGGGTGAATCGGTTTTTCACTAACCTTAGGTTCGTTTTTCGGTTTCTCTAAATTCTCTAGCCTATATTGATATTTTCTACGTTCTCTTAGCTAGGCAATTATACAATATAAATTCAATGCAATAAACACAAATATAATTGCAAGAAAGTAAAGAGAGAAAGGATAGAGAAATGTACACAAGTGATTTATAGAGGTTCGGCAACCTTGCTTACGTCCTTTACCTTGAGACGCTCCCAAGGATTTTCCCAAATTCACTATCCTTGAATTTGTTACACTCCCTCTTTTCAAGGCTCAAGAGAAACCTCTCTCTTTTCTAGGCTCAAGAGTAACCTCTCTCTTTTCTAGGCTCAAGAGTAACCTCCCTCTTTTTCCTAGGCTAAAGAGTAACCTCCCCTTTACAAGGAATGAAATGAGTTTACAAATGAGTAATCAAAGAAAGCCTCTAGATAGGCAAGTGATTACAGAAATTAAGCACAATGAAAAGCCTATACAATATTTGTGCTTTTCTATACAAGGAATATGAGAGTGATAGAAGATATTGAATTCTAGCTCTTGAATTGTTGTTGAGGCTTGAGGATTTGAGGAAAATGAGTATTGGAGTTGATTGAGTAGTTCCTCTTGCTTTCTTTAGCTTCTAAGCCTCTATTTATAGTCCCTTGGATGTATTCTAGCCGTTGGGTGGAGCCAAATCTCGAATATTACCGTTGTCTCACAAAAACTAGCCGTTATAGGCTATTTTCGAGCAAAGGGATCGATCCCTTTCCATAGGGGATCGATCCCTTTTGTCCAGAATCTTGATTCTGGGCTTCAGGGACCTTTTCTAGCCGTTTGGGAGCTTACTGCCAAAAGGGGATCGATCCCTTCCCTTAGGGGATCGATCCCTTCTCTCCAGAAGGTGATTTCCTGCACTTTTTGAGTTAGAAATAATGTGGTCTTTGATCCTAATCCAACCCAAAACATTTTGGCATTTTTGTGGGAGTTTTTCTTGACTTTCTCAAATGAAAACATGGTCTAAAACTTCATCAAGTGATTTTCTTAAAATATTCAAAACATTTACAAAGTATTAAGACCAATAAGAGTATGCATCATTAAATCATGGTCTTAATGTTTGATATGATCACTTGAAATGTATTAGAAAATCATGTGTGATAAGGCAAATTTACAATATGGATTAAAGCATTAAGGCTTACTTAAGTTTTTGTCATTTCAAAATATATATGTCAATTTAAAGCTAACAATCTCCCCCTTTTTGATATGACAAAACTTAATGTAAATTTGCTTTGAAAATTCTTTGATAAAATACTCCCCCTCAAATAAAGCAGGATTTTATAGGATTTTATAAAGCTCCCCCTTAATATAAGCATGGGTTTTGAAAATGAATTTTCAAACTATTTCTCCTCCTTAATATCTCTCCCTATATCTATCTCTCCCTTTATCTATCTCTCCCCCTTTTTGTCATAGCAAAAAGAAGGACAAATACTAAAAAATATGCTCCCCCTAAAATCATGGCTATGTGAGAATAAATAAAAATGCTCCATCCAACAAGAAACATGTTAGTACATGGGACTCATAGCACAAATTCATAAGACAATGTCCATAAAGAGTATGAAATGTTTAGGCATGCAAAGGACAAGGCTTATTTTCCTATACCAACTGTTTATAAATAATTTTGATACCAATTGTTGATAAGTAATTTTGCAAGAAGGTTCCAATTGGTAAGAAGTTAAGCAAGCACCTAAGTATATCAATTGTTCTCTAAGGTCCAACTAAGGTGCATGTCAATACATCATGATTATGAGCTAAAATTAGATAACATATCATATGCATGTGCTCATAAATCATGTTCAAGCAAGAGTGTGCATAGATTCAAAACATATAGCAATTAACTACAAATTCTAGCACACAAGAGTTTCATGCAAAAGTATCCTAAGAGAATTCTTCTCTATTTGTCATTTCAATCTAAGGAGCATGAGAAGTGTTGTCAATTTAAAGCTCAAACCAATTGGCAATTTAGTTTTGGCTTACCAATTATTGAAAATATGGTTTCCAATGATACTAATTGTTATTTCAATCTAAATACCAATTGTTACTAATGGTTGACTTAGGCATTTTGTATGAATTCAATATTTATGTGTAGTGTGTTCATGTCAAGAAAATACTCATTCTAAATATGCAAGAACACAACACATATCATCAAATATGCATATGGATCAATTAAACATTAGTACACAATCATAAAATATTAATCCATATTCATATTCACAAATTGATACCATATGGAAGATTCAAAACATCAAGGAATTCAAGCAAACACATTTTCTTCCATGGTTTCAAGCACACAAATCCTATGCTCATTTTCTAATTCAAGTCCTTAACTAATTATGAGCAAGGAAATATTCAAATAATAAATGCATGGATATTAAATTTGTTCAAGTTTGCATTTATCTTTGAATGTTGGTGTTGTCATTAAGACCTTAGTTCTTTAAGTACAAGGATGATAAAGTTTCATGCATTTGAACATTGAGGATCCATTTACCATCACAAATTATAGGCCAATGACCATTACCAATTGTTGAATTTATATTTAAAATCAATCCATAAGGTCAAGTTTCAATCATTTTATCATTAAGGTATATGACCTTAACTAATCGACTTCCACTAAGAATTATATCATGATGCTCAATGGGAATATGTGAGTCAAGCTATAAGATAAAGTTCTCTAAGCATGCTTGACTAAGATGAACAAAAGGTATGATCACAAGTTTATCAAATTCTCAAATATATACACAAATCATTGAAATAAATCTCAAAATTATGTTTAAGCATTCATTGAAAGTATATTTCAAGATTATTTCAAGATTTATGAATGTTTTCAACAAAAGATGATTTTGCACTTGTGAGTTGATTGTTGGAAGTGATACCATTTTGTTGGAAATGATTCAAATTGATGGAGTTGAGGCATGATATCAATGAAAAATGAATTTTCTTACATTAAAGATTATCAAAAAGAAGTTAAAACAGTGAATTTTAAGTTGAGAAGAAAAAGGATATCAAAAGAATTAAGAAAACTTCTCAACTAAGGCTTAAAAATGTGGAAAATGACATAATTTGCCTAGAGGGATCGATCCTATTAGCAAAGGGATCGATCCCTTAACTCCAGAAGCATGTTTCCTACATGTTTTTCCAAAGGGATCGATCCTATATGTAGAGGGATCGATCCCTCATCTTGGTTCTGCAGATTTTTAACAGAAAATCCAACTTGTGAGGTACCAAATCTTCGTTTTTGAGTATTTTAAGTCCAAGCAAGGGTTTAAACATTTGTAAAACATGATTTTGGACTTGTATGAATGAAAAACATGAATGAAAAACCATTTTACAAAATATTTTGCAATTTTGGAAGAATTTACACAATAAAATGCATTTTTGGCCTCAAAAGGGGTCATTTTAAGTATTATGCATATTTTGTCAAAACCAAAGCTTTGGAAACCATAAATATGCCAAAACAAACTTGTTCACATAGATTTTAAGCACTTATATCATCAAAGCATACATCTTGTGAACAACATGCCATAATTTCTAATATGCATATTCTTCATTAAGGCTCATGACATGAAATTTTGCATATATGACATATTTGACAACTTTTGAGCAAAATATATTATCTACACATATCAAACTTGCTCAAGATGCAGAAAACCAAAAATCATTTCAAAATCATTAAACACGCTCTTCATTCAATGCATCAAGAACCATTCATTAAGTATTCAAAAATCATTTATCATGCCTTTTGTTCATTCAAAATGCATCATTAATCATCAACCAATCATTCAGCATGCCTCACAATGCACCAATAATCATCAACCAACTTTCTCATCAAAGCACAAATAATCAAATAAAGAGTTTAAAAAGCAAGAGATTAAGCTTACAAAACTCCTTTGCTTGAGAGTGCTTTGCCTTGAGGTGTTGGATCCACCATTAGCCATTTTTTGAGAAATTGTTGTCACCTTGCTAAGGATGGATTTCCAAGCTCTTCCTTTTTCTCATTGGCACAAGCAATCTCCATGAGGTGTGTAGAGCATTCAATCCCCATTGTTTCTGTGTAATTCCATGCTCTACCACTCCTACAACAAATAAATTCAAGCATGCTTTGTTACCCAAATTTTCTTGGGTCCTTGAGAGTTAGTGCTCACAATTTTTGATCCTTTTGGGATCCATTTCAAGCTCAAATCATTATTTATTGCATGTTTTGGCATCCACATCTTCCTAACCACTTTTCCTCTAAAGGTAGTTTTTCTATATGTGCATGCTTGTGAGGAGTGGCCTATCCTATTACATAGTGAGCATGTGAGAGATGTATCATGCATAGTATTTTTGCTCACTAAGAAATTCCTAAGATGAGTTTCTTTATGTATTTCATTGTATCCTAGCCCATCTTTGTCAAAGAAAGCTCTTTGGGTCTCTAACATATGATCTAGCTTTTGTTGACCCATATAAAACCTAGTAAATGAGTTATGTAAGTTTAAGTTCTTTTTATTCAACTCATTTATCTCCAAGTTAGCCTCTTCTAACTTCTTTTCAAATTCTAGCTTAGCATTTGTCAAGGCTTCATTTTCTATTTTCAATTTAGCAATGATTTTCTTATATTTAGAATTCATGCATTGAAATTCATTTGCTAAATCATTAAAAGCATCTTGTAACTCATCAAATGTAAAATCATTATTTTCACTAGAACTAGAGCTAGCCTCATCGTCACTAATAGCCATAAAGCATGAGTAGGCTACCTCATCATCTATGTTTTCCTCATCGGAGCTATCACTATCGCTCCATGCAGCCACAAATGCTTTCTTCTTAGATTTTCTATCATTTTCTTTCCTAAGTAAGGGGCAATCTAGCTTAGTGTGACCTAGTTCATTACACTCATAACACACTAAGTGGTCCTTTTCTCTTCTACTTGTTTCTCCCCTATGGTGTCTCCTATTACTCTCTCTCTTTCATTCTCATAAATCTATTGAATCTTTTGGCAAACATTGCTATTTCCTTTTCTTCCTCATTTCCACTTTCATCACTATCATCTTCATGAGTGGAAGACTTAAGTGCTACCCCTACTTTCTTTGAAGGCTCTTCATTTCTTTTCAATTTCATCTCATATGTAAGTAGGGAGCCCATAAGTCTATCTAGAGACAAGGTATTTGGATCTTTAAACTCTTCTATTGCGGTTACCTTTGCCTTCCATGATTGTGGCAAGCTATTCAAGATTTTCTTCACCATTTCTACATTGGAATAGGTCTTGCCTAATGCCTTAAGTCCATTGATTATGTCATTAAATCTAGTATACATATCACTCATGGACTCATTTTCTTTCATTCTAAAAAGCTCATAATCATGTGTGAGCATTCCTACTTTGGTCTCTCTAACTTGATTTGTCCCTTCATGTGTGATGGCTAGTTTGTCCCATATTTGCTTAGCATTTTCACATAGGGACACTATTATATTCATTTGGACCTAATGCACAAAAGAGGGTGTGCATAGCCTTGGCATTCAATTGTGCCAATCTCATATCATTGGTGTCCCACTCATCCTCACTCTTAGGGACATCTTTTCCATCTACTTTCTTTATTGGGATTCTAGGACCATTAACTATTACTCTCCACACTTCATAGTCATTAGATTGCACAAATAACATCATCCTAGTTTTCCAATAAGAGTAATTCTCACCATTGAATAGTGGAGGTCTAACTAATGAGTGTCCCTCTTCTCCTAGGGGTGTGCCTACATTCAAGTGAGCCATTTAAGATCGTTTTGCTCGATAGAGGTTAATCTAATTCAATCTCGAGCCCAAGCTCTGATACCAATTGTTGGCTCTATAGGCTATACCAAGAGGGGGGTGAATTGGTTTTTCACTAACCTTAGGTTCGTTTTTCGGTTTCTCTAAATTCTCTAGCCTATATTGATATTTTCTAAGTTCTCTTAGCTAGGCAATTATACAATATAAATTCAATGCAATAAACACAAATATAATTGCAAGAAAGTAAAGAGAGAAAGGATAGAGAAATGTACACAAGTGATTTATAGAGGTTCGACAACCTTGCTTACGTCCTCTACCTTGAGACGCTCCCAAGGATTTTCCCAAATTCACTATCCTTGAATTTGTTACACTCCCTCTTTTCAAGGCTCAAGAGAAACCTCTCTCTTTTCTAGGCTCAAGAGTAACCTCCTTCTTTTTCCTAGGCTAAAGAGTAACCTCCTTCTTTTTCCTAGGCTAAAGAGTAACCTCCCCTTTACAAGGAATGAAATGAGTTTACAAATGAGTAATCAAAGAAAGCCTATAGATAGGCAAGTGATTACAGAAATTAAGCACAATGAAAAACATATACAATATTTGTGCTTTTCTATACGAGGAATATGAGAGTGATAGAAGATATTGAATTCTAGCTCTTGAATTGTTGTTGAGGCTTGAGGATTTGAGGAAAATGAGTATTGGAGTTGATTGAGTAGTTCCTCTTGCTTTCTTTAGCTTCTAAGCCTCTATTTATAGTCCTTTGGATGTATTCTAGCCGTTGGGTGGAGCCAAATCTCGGATATTACCGTTGTCTCACAAAAACTAGCCGTTATAGGCTATTTTCGAGCAAAGGGATCGATCCCTTTCCATAGGGGATCGATCCCTTTTGTCCAGAATCTTGATTCTGGGCTTCAGGGACCTTTTCTAGTCGTTTGGGAGCTTACTGCCAAAAGGGGATCGATCCCTTCTCTCCAGAAGGTGATTTCCTGCACTTTTTGAGTTAGAAATAATGTGGTCTTTGATCCTAATCCAACCCAAAACATTTTGGCATTTTTGTGGGAGTTTTTCTTGACTTTCTCAAATGAAAACATGGTCTAAAAATTCATCAAGTGATTTTCTTAAAATATTCAAAACATTTACAAAGTATTAAGACCAATAAGAGTATGCATCATTAAATCATGGTCTTAATGTTTGATATGATCACTTGAAATGTATTGAGAAAATCATGTGTGATAAGGCAAATTTACAATATGGATTAAAGCATTAAGGCTTACTTAAGTTTTTGTCATTTCAAAATATATATGTCAATTTAAAGCTAACAATTTTAAATGCATGGCTTTACTATACTAAAAGAAATTACTGAGATTATTGCATTATCTCATGAACTTGAATTCGTTATCATACTGTTCATTGAAATTGAATTGCATAAATTACTAAATGTTTTTTATTATCTTTTAATAGTTAAATTTAATATATTTTTTATAATTAATAAAAAATGATTTTTATTCATTTGCATATAGTACGCACTTTTATATATATATTTCTTACTGGGCTTTCCCCTCACTCCCTTTCTCACCATCCCAGATAGCTCATCAGTATACAAGAAATCTGCTATGAAGAAATCACTAGAAGTTTAAATTACTCAGTGATTAGGTACATGTAAAGTTTTATATTTATATTCAGACTTACAAATGCACAACAAATGTATTTGTGATGGGTTGTATATACTGTAATTGTGAAATTCATGAAAGTACTTGAAATAGTGAAATGTAATTTACTCCTAGATTTATAAATGTGACAACTTGGGGTGCATCTGCTGGTCCACTGACCTGAGCCACCGCCTTAGGAGGGTCACTCATCCGTATTGTCCGCTTTGGGGTGCACCCACAGGCCATCACCCCTCACGGCTTTCTCGAAGAATAATACCCCAATTAGTGTCCCTAGGAGTTCGAACTCAGGACCCTCAGGTACCTAGTTCTTACACACCTGGTACCATTGAGACAAGTTGTCACGACCCGAAAGTAATAACTTGCACTTGACACTCATCCTTTTTCCTTTTTACAAATTTACTGACTAAATTTTTCTTTTCCATTTTATAGTTTGTATTCGGCGTCAGTGTAGTCACTAAACCACTTTGCTTCATTCTTTAATTCAATTATGATTTACATTAATCTCTAAGATAGGGGAATATCAATTATAGCCCATATCTTACTATTTCTTAGAAACAAATTGAAAATATCCCCCCTTATATTTTGAGTTTTCCCCAGTTAACTATCTGCAAATTATCACAATGCAATAGAACAACATTTTCCACAGTCTATATTATATTCATCAGCTGTGTATCATCTCAACAGTCCTAGTATCCATTACTAGTCACCACATGCACATCATATAATATTAGAATATTACATCAACATTCATTATTCTAGTTTACATCTCATCTTATAATGTTGTATAGAAATTACCTGAAAATAAAAGCATATGCGAAAGAGTGTATACCTCAAAAGCAACCAAGTAGGTTCGGAGGACAAGGACCAGTACCAAGCCTAAATACCGTCTCTGAAGTCCCACTCAAAAGCCCTCATGGTGGAGTTTAACTCAAATAGTCTGAAAAGATGTGAAATTAAGGGAGTGAGCAAATCCACGACTCTGTAAGTCATTTATATAAGTGCAGAATTAGACTTATATTGTCATAATGCAAATGCATGAAACCTTTAAGTGAAGATTTTCATGTCATATTCACTCTGTAATCATTTATCAAACAGCTCAGATCATGTCATAAAGGTTTCTTAGTGTGTAAGAGTTTTAAGATATCAATGGAAAAAGAGTCTCTTCGAAATACCTCATTATACCTGTCCCGATACCTATCTATCACATTAACTTTTGATCATAATCGATCGACCATTTCAATCTTCTTGTCATTATTCCATAGTATGCCATACAATAATGAATACTTAATTCCAACATCATGTAGTATTAGTTTGCACTCGTATCAGTCTCATATCATATCATATCATATCTCATATGAAGTTTATGTTCAGACACAATATTAAATCATATCACTTTTTATCTAGTAAGTACACTCTGTACTGTATCAAATTATGTCACTTTCAATGTGGTGAAACATAATCACATGTAATATAAAAGTCATGATACTTCTTCATATACATCTCATGTTCAAGTACAGCATAAGATCATGACATCCTTCACGCAGAAAGTATATCATTATGTCATGATTCCACATGCAAACTTATGCAAGTTTTTACTGTATAAAACGACTATCATTTCAAATTATATCACGCTTGACATATAATCGTATATGAATCATATGTAGTATCGAAATCATATTACATGTACTTTTAGAGCATGTTCAAAACATGTCAAATCTCAAATTAACTCTTGTTTATTTTTAAGACATTATTGAAAGCATGCACATTTCTCTTTTCATATCACGTGTAATCAAAACATGCACATTTCTCTTTTCATATCACGTGTAATTAAGTACAATATCGAAACACATTTCATATACTATGAAATCATATAAGTTTAGAGTTCATATCATTTTAAAATCATACTCTAAACTGCATATCATATCGGTTTGAGACTAGGCTAGATCCCTAATACTCTATCAATAAAGACTTAGATCACTGTAGCTAGCAGTGAAATCATATCATCGTCCCCTGGAAACCAACTAGGGCGCTATCTATGGTCATAAACCTCATGTCTCTTAGCCCCACTGATTAGGTGTGACTGAGCCCTTTCCACGACTATTGTAAGGCAAGCATCTTTGCCTAATGAGTAATCTCTAATTAGGCGGTTTCCACTATGCTTTATTGAGTTTAACTCTCTTAGGGTGTCTATAGTCTCATAAAACATTGAAACCTTTCACTTTTCTTATGAAAGTAATGTAAAGTATGTAACACGTTTCTTTAAGATCATTTACATATATAAATACACACATTTACACTATATACTCGGTCCTTTCAAAATAATTCAAACATCTAAAGGATTCATATAAGTATTGCATGAATAAATCCTTTCAAAATCTCAAGTTATAAACAAAGCATGCTTAAAGGCAATGCAACTAAACATATGAATTTAAAACAATATAGTATAATGCCCATGAAGTGCATCAATGCAATTTCATTCGATCTAGTGATGCCTATAGGTCAGTACCACATTGAATCATTTTCTCATAACATTTCATCTTTATGGTATCTTATCGAGCTCTATGTTATTCCTGCACTTCATGTCGTTACATCACAATTCCATGGTATCATCCATTCACATAACATACATAGGTATTTATTTTAATATCCACTATTTTCCACAATATTATTTATAATCCTCAAGCATTCATGCGTGCTCAACTAGTAATCAACCGAAATTTACAACCACCACATGTTTCTACAGATAATCTCAAAGGCTATAAAAAGTCCTCATCGATATTTACACGCTTAAGGTTATCCATCATGATTATACTGCATCATATCAATTACCTTGATTTATACTATTTCATAACTACTAGCTAAGTCAAAATCTAAATACTCGGATCATCTCACAATCATATATTGACTTATACAATATAATTCTATTTCTACGTTATATAAACGTCTTATCGAGTTCTATGCTCAAGGCTCGTGTGTCGAGCCTAGTTCGGGCTTGGTTGTCGCCTTAACGCTATGTTACACCTTTAAACATGATTATATCGAATTAGTGCCAATTTACAAGAGTCATTTTCTAATTAAATTTTAATAATCTGTGACACTCCGGAGTTGTCTTACTGGTTTAAAGTTTAACGTGAGTGAAATCCGAGCTTTGCACGTGTGCACTGAATTTCACGCATATACCGTGCTTGACGTGCATACACTCTTAAACATCAATAATTTATTTAGTATGAATTCAATAAATTTCCAAACATGTGTGTGTGTATATATATATATATATATATATATATATATATATATATATATATATATATATATATATTTCCTTTTCTATGTTTTTCCTTCTTTCTTTTCTTTCCTTCACTCTTGGCCTGACCACTTTCGATTCAAACTTAGGATGGCAGTAAACTGTCCACAAACCAGCAACATTATCGCCATCTTTTCCATTTCATTTGTCTCCAGGCATGGCCTCTCAAATGTCACTGTTTAGCCATTCATTAGCTTATTTCAACGCCTCACAAATAGTCCCCAACATCATGTTTCAGTCCCTTGTTGTGACCCCTGCTCCACGTTCTTGCTTAAATTTCTCTTTTTTTTTTTAAACACAGTTTTGGTTCGCCCCGGTCACCAACAGCAAATTTCCCCCACTTCAACCTCAATAAACAACCCTAAACCGCCCTATTTTAGTGTCCAACAACCACCCAGCACAGCCCTAGAACCGCACCAACTAAGCTCCCAATATCTAGCCTTGAACCGCCTCCTAGCCACCACGCCAGCAATAAAAATCAATCTAACCTTAGCCTGCCCCTGATCAGTGTTTGACTGCCCATAAACCTTCCTTGTTTGCTACCAAACTTGCCACTCAAAAGCTCCTTGTTTTGGCCTTGGTTTACCTCTGTTTTCAGATCAACCAATGCACCCTTACACAAGCTACAAACGCTACTGTCTAGCCTCTCAAACCAACATCTGAAGTGACCAAACACCAGCCCTTGATCGGCTAAAACACAGCCACCCTAGTGGTATGGCACAACCTCTGTTCGCCGCTGTTTCAATCTCTTTACAGCCACCAAAGCAACACAAGCCACATTTTTAGCTTTGAAAATAGCCATTCACTATAGCCCAAAACCATGCCTAAACCAGTAACACTTCACTCCTAGCCAGCTTGTCGGGTCTCCTGGTTCAAACCTCCATCAAAGCAACACCTGGAAATGCCACGCATGGCATGCTATTCACGCCTGACCAGCACCATGCAAAGCCCTGTTTTGGCATCCAGCAACCACCCAAATGGCCTCTCGTACCTCCCCTATTTGCTGCCTACCTTCGATTACAAACTCAGTGCCAAACAACCTCATTTCCAATCTCCCAAAATCCACCGTCAGCAGCCTTAAATATTGCTTAGAACACTCTATTTCTGCCACCAGCAATGACACCCGGCGCCTGATTTCCTTCCATTTTCTGTTCACTGTCGGTTCCCTCTTGGCCGGCGTCGATCCCTAGTCTTCTCTTTTCCCTCTTCTTCTTTCTCTTTTTTTTTTCTCTTTCTTTCCTCCACCGTTGGCAGCCACTTGCCCTTTTTCCCTCTCTCGGTTGGCTGCTTATTTCTCTTCTCCTTCAAGTTTTCTCCGCC
Source organism: Heritiera fomes (assembly GCA_032173925.1). Lineage (NCBI taxonomy): Eukaryota > Viridiplantae > Streptophyta > Magnoliopsida > Malvales > Malvaceae > Heritiera > Heritiera fomes. Next base: position 30,628,353 of record JAPDPM010000002.1, on the reverse strand, counting down.
TTTTTCCTTTCTATTCTTTGTTTCTTGAAGAATTTGGTCTGACCGGAAGCAGACGAGTTTGGTGAGATATTTCTCACCAAACCAAAACAGCTTCCTTTCTTTTTTTTTTTTTTTTTCAGATTTATTTATTATTATTGTTATTATTATTATTCTTTTTATTATTTTATGAAGTTGGGATGGGATGGTCTGCCATTGCAGACCATTCATCAGGCTTGGTGGGCAAGTTTCCCACCAAACCCCACTTCCAAAATATTTATTTATTTATTTTTATTATTTTTTTGATATTTCTCTTATATAAGATATTTTAAATTTCTAAATATATGTGTATCTTGTTTTAATTTATATATAAATACATATATATATATATATATATACATATATCATATACTTGTGTATACATTTATTTATCTATGGTACACATATTTAAATTCCTTGTTATCTCAAATATTTTTATATATGTATATTTTCAAATATATACATATATATATATATTTATACATATAATTTATATATATATTATTTTTACTTCACTTGATCGTTCATTTATATAATTAGTTATATATGTATTTACATTCGTACATATGCATACATGTTGCATGCATTGGTTGGCACATGCATGTACGTAACCTATACGTAGAACTTTGAGTACTCCTTCCATATCAATTTAAGTATATTGTATATACTGTATACGTGCACGTTTCATGTTATTCTTGATTTCTATTCTCGAAGACTTCATTTTGATAAACTACATTATCCATGCTCACAATTACATGTTGAGTATATGACCGATTTAAGAAAATTTGCGATTCTCACAATAAATATTATTTAATAGATTTTATTCTGATTTTCTTAATTATTAATTATAGTTTAATAAATTTAATGGTATAAAGGTTAATTGTAACAGAAATGGTAAAAGGAACTTACATCAACATCGAACGCAAACCAACTGATACCGAATAATTGAATAAGAAAGAGCGTAAAGTAAAGGAAAAATTTAGCTCGGAATTTTATAATTCCGGACGTTACAAATGATATCTATATAGTTGGAGTGTGAGGAACTTCTAGCACTTTTGAGAGAAAAAGCAAATGTTGTAGTAGTACTGTCGTAACGATTTTGTCCGGAGATTTGATCAGTTGACAATTTTGAAAACATGAAAAACAGTGAGTTGCCACCTGTAACGATTCGAATGTACATTATTACACAATATTTACTCATATTTTACACATTTTTACTGGTTGGGCTGTCTGTGATGCCTTTAACACTTGATCATTAATAGTAATAAATGGTAAACATTTATTCAGTAAATTCGGAATATAAAAATTTACAATATTTCATCCCCTGTTTCTATTTTACAATAATGTAGTACTGTATACAAGTGTCTGAATATATAAGAGAAGTAACTGTACCTTTAAATTTCATTGCTCTTTGTCTCAGGGGCTACTCGCGGCTATATTTACTCGAGGAAGCCATCAACTAATCCTCATAATTAATCTGAAAAATTTGAAAGTAAGGGGTGAGCGAACCACATGCTCAGTAAAGGAGTCGTATGCTGCTTGATATAATGAAAACTATATGCAGGAAAATATTTGTTTTACTAATGGTGTACTAAGCTCAATAAAGAAGGATACTATAGTTGGCCAGGAAATCCAGATGGAGCATGGAAGGTATTTTGAAATACCTGTCTTGTCTCGGAAATCCGGAGCAACTATAGAGAGTAATAATTAAATTGTTTTATTTCAAAATAATTTCTTTCTCTTTTTTCATAATTATAAATATGGTATAAACCATTTTATTATATCATTTCAGTACACTAATTTCAAAACACGTGACAGTACAGTGATAAAACAGTAGTTACAATAAACATTCTTTCCGTTACAGTAGCTTATAAATATCCAAATCATTGGATAACGGTTCAGTAATTATTTCTATTTTAGAAATAATTTTCAAAGTATTCTTTCTTGATCACAGTAATTTCCTTTCAGTTCAGTAAACAGTATTCCATGCAGTTCAGTTCAGTAACCTGTATTCCGTGCAGTTCAGTTTAGCAACCAGTAAACAGTAGTTTTCAGTACAGTACAGTTCAGTAAAACAGTATTTCTCAATACAATATAATTTAGTAAAATAGTGTTTTTGGTAGGTTTAGCTCAGTAAACAATATTCAGTACAGTTCAGTTCAGTAAACAGTAATTCACCGTGTAGTACAGTAAACAGGATTTCAGTAAATCTCTTCAGTAAACAGAAATTAGTAAGTTGAGACTAGGCATCACCCTACAATTAAATCATGCTATCATCGTCCATTAAGGGACACAGTAACAGTATACAGTGAGATCTATGGTCATGATTTATAGGGTGTCCTCGGTGTAAACTTGCCAAGTGACATCCGAGACGCTGATGACTGGTTGGTCAATCAGCTACATGACAAAAACAGTAATAGTATGATGCATGAAACTCGAGGCCTAAGCCTCAAAACAATATAAAACCGTATCATAGCCTTTATGGACCTTATTCAAAGAAATTTGAAATATTTCATATTTATCCATAAGGCTTACAATTTTATATATTATCACTTTTATGGAAATTTTAAATTAAATAAAATCAGTATGTAGTTCCATAAAGGTATAAAAATTCATTTCTTTCCCATAAAAATACCTTTAAGGAGTTTAATTAAATTAAATCATTTATTTCAATTATTACCTCCGAAAAGGTATTTATTCCCATTTTCACATACCGTAAATCAGTCGGTAAATATTCATGTATCAAGTGAGAAAGTATGTAAATATTCAATTTGAATATTTAATATCATATAACATAAATCAAATTCTCACTTTAATAAAAATATAAAACATGAATATTTAATTTCTCATAACCTCCTCATAATTTCCAATTTATGGAAATTTGGTGGAAATTATATTTAAATTTCCCATTTAAATTATTTAATGCATCTAAAATTTTTTTATAATATTTTAGAGTATTTTTGGAGATTTTTCCGATAGCATAACAACTGCGGATTCTTAACCTCCTGCATACAAACACAGTATATAAACCAACTTTTCAACCACAGATTTTTTTTGCATGTTTTAAACCAACTCATGCTTCCAATATTTCTATAAAATTTGTCTTAATAAAACATGCATTCCATTATATCACTACAACTTACACACTCCCCCCTTACCAGCCTTATGAAGACGATCATCCTGGTTATGCTAATCGAAATCCGTCGACTCGGGCTGCAAAATAATTTTATCGAAAATTATTAATATTTTTCTTCTTATTTTTAAGCCACTAAAATTCATAAAATGCAGCCACTAATGTCTTATTATAAGCACAACCAGTATAAATTATATTGGTGTTAAAACTCAACTTCCTCATTTTTAATCTTTTTTCGGTTTTAATTTCACAAATCCTTCTCGTTTAATTTTTTATAATTATTTCCTACTAAAATCCCTAATTTCCAGCACTAATTCATGCAAAAATCAAGTCATGGCCGAACCATCTTCGTGATTTTTGTCTCTTCTAATATTTCCATTATTTTTCCATGTATACGTGAGCCTTTCCTTACCATTTTCTGCATGTAGCCATATATTTACTACTCTCTCATGTCCAAACCGAGACCTTCATTCCATAGCCAAATTTCATTTTCAATCATCTCATAATACTAAGCTTCCTTTTTATATTATTCATATTCTATTGATCATTTCTCATCATCTTTACACAATTTCTAGCATGATTTCTTGCTTGTTCTCACTTTATATCAAGATTTCAATTTGTTCCATTCTCATATTCTAAAGGATTTAACTAAAAACAATGCTATATCAATGTTTATTATGTAGTAGAACATAGAATTATACCATTGAATATCAAGAAACCATGAGAATCAAATTTGCTTACCTTGACCGAATGATCTCTCTCAAAACAGAACACTTTTCTGTCTCCTTTCAGCCCATCTTCTCTTGGTTTCTTTGAAATTCAAATGATGGCGTAAAGGTTGATGGTGAAGGTTAAGTGATTAGGTAGCAAGAGTATATAATTTTAGTGAATTTTTCCTTGAGTAAAATGGATGCAAAACAGAATAGAATTTGCAACCAACACAGCTCCTCTCGTAGACAGCAGGGGAAACAGTGATGAAGAGATAATTTGCTGAAGTTTTTGTTTCTTTTATTCTCTTGTTTATTCAAAATGACCAGTAAGAAGTTACCACCTTTTTTACTTATCTCTTTTCTCATCAGCTTATGCCTTAACATGCAGTAAATTGTTGAAGAAAACTGCAGCAAAGGAACGGGTGGGAGGGGTTCCTTGGCTGTTCGGTTTGACCATTTTTTTCCTCTCTTTTTGAAGACTTCAACCAATAATATTTAGCACATGTTAATTCTTTAACGCCTCATCCTTTAAGTATTATTACTTTTGCATTTTTTTTTCTATAAAAATATGGTTAAAATTTCAGCCAACTTTCCAGCTAAAAAAATTGGTACCATGACAGCCAAAGTTGACGTGTTATCCACTTTGCCTCTCTGATATATATTTTCAGCCAATTAAATTGATTCCATACTAAACTTTTAACTTCTTCTATTTTAAGTATTATTATTTTTTTGGTTACATACTTTAAGTATTACTTGCATTGTCTCTTATGCTATAAAAGAACCAATCCACACGGCACAACAATAGCCAAGAGAAATGGCGTAAAGGCTGAAAATTTCTGATCAGTTTTTTGACTTATCTCTTCTTTTGTTTTATACTTCAACCAATAGAATTACTCGAATGTTAAAATTTAACTTCTTTTTTTTTTAAATATTATTTATATTATATTTTATGCTTTAAATTTGTGGCCGATTATTTTTAAAATTTCTCCAAATCTGAGCAACAAAAATCGGCAGCAAGGTTGACGTGGTGCTATCCAATTTTCTGCCCATTTTTGTTGACTCTTCTTGCTTACTTTTTAATGTATATCTCAACCAATGATCAGCCATGTATCCACTAATAAAATCATCCTCATATATTATTATTTATTCCATTTTTTCACCTTAAAAATTTGCCTCAATTCAACCAAGTTCAGCCGTGTATCAAGGCTGGAACAGAAGTGACGTGCAGTCCACTTCCTTGTATAGTTTAGACTTGTTTTCTTCATCTTCTTAAATACATCACATCCAATGAAATTAATTCACAATCACAATAAATAATTTCTTTCTCTTATAATTATATTTGTTGACATTTTATGCCATGAAAAAAACACTTTCATTCTAAATTTTCTGATTACTTTACTGCACTTACAACCAATTTTAAAAATTCACCGAAATTAATCAAAAATGAATAAAATTATGTGCCATATATCGCCGGTAAGGTCTTCGAGTTAACTTTCCAACGCAATTTAAATCACCTCATTTGGAGTTTCCTATCAAAAATTTTGTCTGATTCTTTACTGATTGCTCAATACTAAACTCCATACATGTGACATGAATGTAGAAATTTCTTGTGGTTAATCTATAATGAATTAAAATATGAGCCTTATATGGATAAAAGATATTTAAGTTAGCTTTCTAATAGATTTTGAATCACCTTAATCGGAGTTTCCTACCAACCGCTATGGATGAATCTTTACCGATAGGTCGGTTGAGTCGGTTGGTAAAATCTATTGCTCATGGAGTAACTTTACAAAATTTTTGGTATTGATATATGAGGAACTAGAATATGAGGCCTATATGTTTGGAAAGGTACTTAAGTTAACTTTCCAAAGAATTTTACGGTTTATCATTTGGATACTCCGATCAAAAATTATTATCATTGGTCATTCAAGCCTCATGATATTTTATCTTCACAATTTCCAATCCTCAATTCAACATTCAAAATTATTTTCTCACTCGTATCATCGTTTGAACACCGAAATCTAAGCGGGGTCCACATAGCTTTTTCTTTAATATTTGTAAAAATATGCAAAAATAATTTTTTTGTTAATTAAAATCTACAAATCCATACATGTATAGTATAGTAAAATCAGATCTTACACCACCAATCCTTTTTACTAGGTGTGATTGGTCACCTAAAAATTTTATGTGATGCCCCGTGGTACACCTGCAAGTCACCGACCCAGGCCACCGCCCCAAGCGAGTCACTCAACCGTATTGTCCGCTAGGGTGCACGACTTTGGGCCACTGCCCTTCACTGCTTTATCAGAGAATAACACCCCAATTCACGTCCCCAGAGGTTCGAACTCAGGACCCTTAGGTACCTAAGCCTTACACTCATGGTACCATTGAGACAAGACAAGTATACCTACAATAGAACTAATATATTTAATTAAAATGTATACCTACAATAGAACTAATATAGGAGATTTAGAAATGTTGCATCCGTGTACCTGAACATTTACTCCATCTAATCACTAAAAAAAAAAGAGCACAAGACATAAATGTCTACACGAATGATTTGAAAGAAAAGTGATGTATACTTTATACGATTTTGAGTTATTGAACTTAAAAGTTTTTAATTGAATGTTTTATGAGACTATTGGCACCCTAACCGAGTTAAATTCAATAAAGCATAGTGGAAACTGTGAAATCCCTAATTTTCTGTAATTTTTCTCATATTTGTATAGTTTTCCAACTTGGATTAATTGGATAAATGTAAATATTTGATAAATAAATGAATTATGGGACATAGATGGAATAAAAAGAAGTGATGGTCAAATAATAAGATGGTCAAAAGATTATGGGCTGATATGATATAGGGAAGAAGAAAATTTAATGGGTCAAAGAGGTCAAAGTATTAATAGCTGAGATGATTTGGGATGAGCATGCATTTAATGAAAAGTGGCATGAGTCATCATCATCTTCCCTCCATCCAAGTCGATAGCAACACTCTTCCTTCTCCCTCTCGTTCCCTACATTTCCTCCAACTATTTCCTCCATAGTTGCCTTGACAAACCACCACCTCACGTCACCAAATCGTTAAGCTTCCTTGATGAAAAATGACCCTTGTCACTAGCTCTAGCTAGGTTTGTAACATAAGAGGTTGAATCCAAGTAATCAAAGAGATCGAAATTGCTATCAAGTGTGATTTCGACAAAGGTAATAATAGAAGTTAAATTCTTCGATTTTGGCTATGATTTAGAGTTATGTGGTGTTGGTATAATATGTTTATAGTGATTGTTTAAAGGTTTGATGTATGATGATTATTTCAATTTTGATGACTTGAAAGAAGAAGTGAAATCGAAATCAAGCGATTGTGTCCTCGAAGTAATCGAGGTAAGGAATTTATATAACGGACATAGGGTGGCTATGTCTGCATGTTTTAAATATGTTTGAAGTGTATTTGGAGAAAAACAAATGTTGGTTTAAGTGCAGGAAAAGTTACATTTCAGGTCCTACTCCTAGTACCAATTAGGCTAGGAGCAGCCGACTGCCTAGAGACAACCAAAGCGGAGATTTTCGAGACTCGAGACAAACCAGTCGACTGTTATGTAAGCCAGCCGATTGCCATTTTCCTGGAATGTATTCTGTTTCAAACCAGTCAACTACTATATAGGACAGTCGACTGCTTTTATCGAAAAAGCATTTTGTTTCAAAACCAGCAGACTGCCTAGGAGGCCAGTCAACTGTTATGCTTTCAAAAGCATTCTGTTTTAAAAACAACCGATTGCCCAGGGGGCCAATCGACTGCCTTTTCTTAGGAAATATTCGGTTTCAAAACCAGTCGACTGCTATTTGGGACCAATCGACTGCCCTATATGTTTTGAGAAAAATAAAATATTAGAATTTCAAAAAGGAAAAGAAATCCAATAAAGCAAAATATGTGATAGCAGCCGACTGCCCTATATGACCAGTCGACTGCCCATTTGAAAAGGAATTTTTGAAAACCTATTTTAAGAAAGTATGACTGTATTTGTCAAAAGTTATATGACAAAGGTTTTAAGATTATGAACCACTTGATGACATGCACTACCTGTATCTATTCAAGGGACTCTGATCAAGTTCCTAGTGTTATGTGTTATGTGTGCTTGGCTGAGGAGCCTTAGTTCGGTCCTCAGACCCACAGTAAGGCACTTGACTAGTGAAACTGTGGGCAATAGACATTGGCCAATTGTCTCAAGTTATGTGCTTGGCTTACGGGAGGATCCCTGGCCCATTTATGGGTGCGCCACTTATGTGACCTTTCTTATAGGATTATTCATTGCGGTATATATGTGTGGTAGCCTTATGAGATCTGTTACGGAATTATCCCTTACGGGATACATGTGCGGTATCCCTTACGAGATTGTTGGTGTATGATTCTATGGGGAGTTATTAGTCTCTCATCTATTTAAAAGGTATATGAAGTATTGGTAACTATATTTGAGAAATTTCATAAAAGTATTTGAAAGTAATTGACTTATGTGATTTTATGTGTATATGATGTTTGAGGAAATCATGTGAAATATGCTTTACAATAGTTTTACATGACATTATAGAGCCAAGCAGGAAAACTGCATATAGTGATATAGTACGTCTTTTACATAAGTTTCTTACTGAGCGTAAACTCACTCCTTTACAAATATTTTTATACAGATTACTTGAAGTAAATTTCGCTCCGGATAGAAGAGCACATTTTGGGTTTCTTTGATATACCTTCGAGACATGCTTCCTACTTGTTCCTTGAAGGTATACTTAGTTGGCCGTGTACTCCGGCTATTGTACAGTACAATATCACATTAGTGTATATTTAAGGAATAGGTTATGTCAATATTTGAGATCCTAATGTATGTGACATATGTTTATAAATGAAAATTTTATTCATGTGAAAATGAATATTATACTTTGATAATAATGCCTAAAGCATTCATAAGAAGAAGGAAGATTGACATTGATAACTAGTCAATTTATTTGTTAATTGCAGAAGAAGTAGTTGTTATTTGGTTAGTGACAAGGATGTCACAGAAACTGCCTAATTGGAGATTACTCATTAGGCAGAGATGCTTGTCCGACAATAGTCGTGGATCGGGCTCAGTCACACCTGATCAGTGGGGCTGAGAGAAATGAGGTTTATGGCCATAGATAGCGCCCTAGTTGGTTTCCAGCCGATGATGACATGATATATCACTGCTAGCTACAGCGAACTAAGTCTTTATTGATAGAGTATTAGGGATTTCGCCTAGTCTCGAACATGATATGATATACAGTCTAGAGTATAGTTTTATTTGATATGAACTCTAGACTTGATATGGCTTTACAGTATATGAGAAATGTTCTGAGACTATACATGTTTTAGATATACTCTAAAAGTGAATAAGAAATGTTTTGATACTTGTTTTTCTTTCTAAAACATGCCTTAAAAGTGCAAGTAATATAATTTGCAAATTGTACATACTCTAACCATGTCTTAAAAGTAAATATGAAATGAAAATGAGAATTTACATGTTTTGAACATGCTCTACAAGTATATGTGATATGATTTGAAATGATAGCCATCTTATACAGTAAAGCTTGCATATATTTCGCACGCTGAGTTATGATATATCGACATTCTATCTACATGATTGTCATGATACTATATTGTACATGAACTTAAAATTTATATGAAGAGAATTATGACTTTACACTACCCGTGATCATGATTTTCCATATGAAAAGTGATATGATTTAATATAATACAAAAGTATAATTGTTAAATGTAAAGTGACCTGAAATGATATCTCAATTGAACATGATATACTATGAGATTGATGTGAGTGTGGATTAATAATATATGATATTCGAATTATACATGATGCATTGTTGTACGATGCATTGTAATATAAGGAGAAGAAGATTGAAAGTGATTAAATTGATTGATTTAGAGGTTTGAGTGATGAACAGATGTCGGGAATGGAGATAATGAGGTACTTCAAATCCCCTTACATCAATACTCCAAAACCCTCTCTCACTTAAAGTCCTTCAGACATGATCCTGTTATAATTATGAGATGTTATCGACTGAAATGGTGAATTGTGATTGTAAACTTGCAGGCTTCATGCATTGCATTTAGGACAGTATAATTTTGCTCTTGCATTTATATTAGTATCTTACTGAGCCGTGGATTTGCTCACCCTATTAATTTCACCTATTTTTAGACTAATTAAGTTAAACTCTGCCATAATAGCTTTTGTGTGGGCATTTGAAGACGGTACCTAGGCTTGGTACTGGCTCTTGTCCTCTAAACCTATTTTATCGCTTTTGAGGTATACGCTCTTCATAAATTGCTTGTTTACATGTAAGATTTTAATTTATACACAGTACGTATTTTGTTCAATGAGTCGGGATGTAACTTAGGATCGTGGTAAATTAGTATATAGATTCATATAATTATTGAATGCTATCTGGGATGTGATTATGTTTGGTTGACTGTATGTTTTGTGGAATATGAAATTGTAATTGAGATGATTCTAAGATTGTATGTAGTACATGAGGTATATATATTGTGGATTGTGGATTCTTTGTAGGTTAATTAACTGGGGAAAGTGATAAAATATGACGAGGAGGTTTCGACACATTTCTTTACCAGTTAAATATTTAAGTGAAATGACTGTAGTTCACCTAGAGAGTTGAGTAAATACACTCACAAAATTAATGTTTAAGTTATCAAGGTTAAAATATAATGAAAGGATTAGTGAAATTTGTTTAGTTACTACACTGACACCGAATACAAACATTAAATCACAATGGTTAGTTCGAAAATTTTAAATAGGGAAAAGTATGAGTGTCAAGTAAACATCGCGGCTTTTGGGTCGTGATATATTTAATGGTATCAGAGCAAGGTTTGTCTAGTACGTGTCGATGTAGTTGAGACCGTGATAATGTTACATCCCATGCACTGTGTAATGTTTACATGTAAACTTGTTGGTTATCGACCTATACCAAGATTAGTCTGCTATTGGTATGGGTTTTTATTTTTATTTAATTCAAAAATAAGGACAATACCGTTAAGTGAAGGTAAACCTGAGGCCGGAGCGCCTAGGGGATGCTAGCAGACGGCCTATTGAAACGGGCTGAGCCTTGTTAATGAATGGTATAGATACTGTATAGAAGAATTATGTATCACTGCAAAAGGAGAAGATAGATATTGAATGATCGAGAATGATTAATTGAGGCGTTTTATGTTTTGAAGATAATAGAATGATCGTATAAGATAGGATCGATATATAAATTGAGAAGGATTGAAAGAGGTAAAAGAATCGCTAATGGATGATGTAGACATTTAAATGTTAGTACAGATAAGCGAAAGAATTGATTGTTAAGAATAAACATTGACTAACAAATATTCGAGTATAGTAGTGATACGAGTGGATAGGATCAATGAACCATTGAAGTAGTGGCATTGAATTTGGAGGATCAAATTCTTTAAAGGTGGGGAGGATGTGATAACCGAGAATTTCCCATTTTGGATTTGGAGATCCATAAATTTAATTTCAGATGTTAGTAGACAAGCTAAAATAAATAAATTATTAGAGGATAGGGATATTTCGGGATTTTGATACTTGATCTACTGACAAATTTGAGATTTAATAATTAGGAAATTAATTTGAATATGAAGGAAATTAAAATTTAAAGAAGTAAAAACATGTGTTTGTATATATATATATATATCATTGTATATATGTACAAATATATAAGTATATATATATATATAAGTATGTATATATAAACAATAAATATTATTTTGAATTAGACTATATATGTATGTATTAATAAATAATAAAATGGATAAATATATTTTTTAAGGAAATATATATATATATATATAAAATAAAAATTATATATAAATGTGTTTTTAATATATATATTAGTTGTATTGTAGGTATACATTTTAATTAAATATGTATACTATATATATATAATTGTTAATATAAAATATATTTGCATATTGTATTAATAAAAAAACTATGTTTATAATATATTTGTATTCAATATAAATATATTTATAAATAAAAAGAAATATATATTTATGAAAAAGGAAGAAAAGAGGGAATTGGGATAACCCAATTCCCTTCATTTTCTCCTTTGTGTACAAACAGAGGAGAACATGTGGAACATGGCCTAATCGGAGAGAGGGAACGACGTTGGTCAGACCAAGGAGAGAAGGAAGAGAGCTCGGCGAGGAAGCTGACGCCGACGCTGGAAACCTCCACTGGTAGCGGCAAGAAAAAGAAGAAGAAGAGAAAAGAGAGAAAAGAAAAGAAAAAGGAAAAGAATCGATCAGAGCTGTGAACCTCGATCTCACGTCGACGTGAAGCAGGAAAGGAAGATTTATTGGCGATGAAGGAAGAGAGAGGAGCCAATAATATAAAAAAGCGAAGAGAAGAGAGAAACGAAGCTGTCGGCGGGCAGATCTAGAGTAGGGCAGGAAGGAAGACGAGTGAACAGCCACGCCACACCCTCAGGTGTTGCCGGAGTGGCTGAACCGGTGACGATAAGGGGAATAAAAGGCTGAACGTCCGGGACAAGGCTGAACCGGCAGGGTTTGGCTGAATCGGTCTGAACTGGTTCGAACTGGTTTAGTTAGAAAAGAAAAAAGAAAAGAAGAAGAAAAAGAGATAAAACAAAAAAGGAAGGAATGGTAAGAAAGAATGTTAACATTTATTGAAATTTTATTTATATTAAATTATTAAGTAATTTTATAAAATTCTAAGTTTGAGTATAGGTTTGAACTCATAGAAATTGTGCTAGGTGATTGGAGCCTGATAGAGCTTGGGAAAGATTAAATAGCAAGTTTTGACACTCGGTAAGATACTCTTATAAAGTAGTTGTAGTATTATATTCTATAGTTTATAGTTGTGATCTTGAGGATGAATTGTTGATGAAATGATGAATTATATTCTGGTCGTGATAAGATATTTATATAAAGTAGAGGATACTGTATTAAGTTTGGTTAATTGGTACTAATATGGAATGAGGCTACAAACTTGTGGGAAATGTTATTGTAGTAGTGTTTGAATTTTGGTTAATAGGAATTAAGAGATTTACAAAATGTAAACGAAATTATTCGGATATGCTCAGATATTAGTATGGAAATACTAATAGATGTTTTGGAAATTTTGAGATATCGTGATGTGCTAATTTTGTATGATTAGAATTTCATTAGAACATTGTTAAAATATTGATTTAATATTATTGGAAGCATGATGGAATTTTTGAATAAGTTGAACATTTATGCGAGTGGATAGAGAAAAAGGGCTAGCTATAATTATATGGATAAGTATGAATGAGTGTATTGTTAGGTGATGATGGAATATCGTGGAATACTATTATAATATTGATAGTATACTTGTGAATTGATATTGGAATCATGGTTAGATGGTTGTTAGAAAGTGAAAGATTATGTGAAGTATGGTAAAAGCTACCATGGTGAGTGGTCCATCATTGTAGTATGATCAAAATGATTTAAAAAAAATAATGCTTATGGCGAGATTAGATAGCTATAGAAATATGATTTAAAGTATCTTGTGAAAGTACTATTTAATATAGTTTTTTTAGTTAATGATATGGGTTATGTAAATAGTTTATTTGCGTCGATATGATATTAGTGGTACCAGGAGTGTAAGAACTAGGTACTTAAGGGTCCTAAGTTCGAACCTCCTGGAGGATGCGAATTGGGAATTTATTCCCGATAAATCCGTGAGGGGCGGTGGCCTGTGTGGTGTACCCCAGAGCGGACAATACGGATGAGTGACCCGCCTGGGGCAGTGGCTCGGGTCGGTGGACCAGCGGGTGCACCTCGGGGCGTCACATGTAAAATTAAAGTGTGGATAAAAATAATAATTCTAATAGTAAATTAAAGTGTAATCTAATAATATATTAGAGTAGTATTACTGAGTAAGTAGTAATTTTAATAAAATTGATTTTCTATACTTTATTAATATTATTATTAATTATATTTAAATAATTAGAATTATATTAATTAATTTAGTAATATCTACTATTTAACATTTTAATTAGATATTCGATCAATTGGTACATATCTAATATTATTATGTTAATGTGAACATGAAAAAATTAGTACTCAATTGGTGTATAACTGTATATGATATGATTATATCAAATGTTATTATTTATAATATAATGTCAATAGGTGTATATAACTTGTTTAATTTAACGTTCTAAATTTTTAATGAGATATTTGATTAATTAATGTGTACGAGTACGATTATATTTAATATAATAATGCTATATTATGATTTATGTACAAACCAAAAACAAAATAAATATAAAATTGAGGTAATTAATTGATCAATTATTTATAATATTAAGTATTTTTTTTAATGTATACTATAATTTTATTCAACATTATAATTGAATAATTAGTTAACTAGTTATGCGGTTAGATTTAATTTAATTACTAATTATGTTGGTAATTAAAAGACAAAATAAATGTAAAAAATTCTTAAAAATTTAAAATTTTATTAAAAATATAATATAATTATTAAAAAAGCTAATAGAACAAAGTAAAAAAAAAAAGAAATTTATTGAACTAAGAGTGTCTAAATTCTAATGGCCCAATGTTGACAAAAAAAAATACAATAACCTAATAAGTTATTGTTAAGAGTATAAAGTCATTTATATAAATATTTAATAGGTTAATGTGATTTATTTATAATTTGTTAATTTTTTATTTTTGTGGCTAATACTTTTGAATTTTCACTTTCTTTTAGTTTTACTCTCTCTCTATAAATATTTGGCTCACTTAAAAAATAAATTTTTATATAATTATTAATAATAATTATATATTTTATAACAAATGTGAATATCACAAGAAATTAAAAAATAAATGATAATTGTCAAGTAATAAAAACATTAAAAGGTAAAAATTTATATTTATATAAATATTTATTAAATTTTAACTTTAATTTAGCATTTCTATTATATTTTTATTTAACTATATAAAATTAAATTAATTATTACATTCAAAATTATAAAAATATTTATAATTTATAAAATTTTAAAATAATTTGACTAAGCCCGCTAAACCCGCCCAATTAAAACCGGACCGAACTCGAAAATATCCGAAACCGAAAAAACGTGAGACCGAAAAAACCCAAAATCGAAAAAACTCGAAATTGAAAAAACCTGAAACCAAAAAAATTCAAACCCGAATATAACTCGGACTGAATCTGCTTGAACCGGTCCGTTTACCACCTCTAAAGAAATGGACCCATCAGTGCAATACATCCCACACAAACAAACACAAATCATTTAAATAATCATTTTAACATTTTGTATCAACAAGCAAGTCAAAGCTCATTATATGAATGGTAAAACAAATAATAAAATAAGTATTAAGAGCATATCGGGTAAGTTGGAAATAAGCCTAAGTACCTTATTTTCGTTTTTCAAACAGCTAAAACCTTCAACACTTTTTTTGTAATCCAAACCTTCAGCATTTTTTGTTCATCTTTCTTTTATTCTTTAACAGATCGATTTTTTTCAAACTCTCCCTAGAACCTGATTTCTACTATTTTTCATTTCTTAATCTTTCTTTGGATCTAGATCTAAAACCCAGAAAGCCCTTGGAAGAGCCCCAACCGAGACTTTGCTTTTTCTTTTCGTTTTTTTTGCAGATCTGGAAACAGCTAATTTGGGTTCTTTCTTTTTTTTTTTTTGGTATTTGGGTTGGAGTTTAAAAGGGTCTCAGTGATCTAAAATTTTTTTATGGTTGCTGGTGTGTGCGTTTTGAGGTTGAAGTTGAGATAGTGGACAATGAAGGTTTCGAGCATGTGTGGTTTAACGGTGGTGTGCAGTGGTGTTGTATTTAGAAAACTCCTTGTGTGGATAGTGTACTGCTGCAAACAAGTTGAAGAAGAAGTTTGGTAGGCAAGACACTTCCAGGATGCTATATTAAGAACAATAGTTTCCCCACACTAGTGCAAATGGTTTAGGAAACGTTGTTCCCAGAATACAATGCCTACTCCAAGAGAAATTCAATTGCACTTTGAGTTTCTCTCTTGAACTCACTTGAACCAAACCAAAGGAAAAAGAGTGCAAGAAGAGAATTTGATTTTTGAGTGAAAGAATGTAGAAGAAGAAATGTTAAATTCCATGAAAGTGAAAGTATTTATAGACTCAAAACGGTTTTATAAACACCCTTTCATGATTAGACATCATTTGAATGAAGAATCATGACTTTTGGAATGAAGAAACATGTCTAACAGACATGTTTTTTGAGTTTCCAGAATGGGAAGTCTCAAGTCGGATGCCCGAGAAGGTAGTCGACTTCCCTAGTGTTTTTTCAAAACAGAATGTAACTTTTCTTGGGGCAGTTGGCTGCCCTTTAAGGGCAATTGACTACCCTATATATAAGTTAGATTCACATGCGAAAATTATCTCTAGAAAACCCCGACACATAGAACAGTTGACTGCTCTTTTAGGCAATCGATTAATCAAGTATTTTCTTCATTCCAACTCATTTTTCATACTTACAATTTCATTTTCTTTAACACATATGCAATCTAAATGATTTTAAGATATAACTTTGGTAATATATACAACAATCCCCCACTTATTACCAAAGTATACAAATGTATACAATTTATGCAATCTTAATAAAGATGCAAGTTGGTTCTTATGTAAGGTGTATATCTAAAGGTGGCCAAGGCTTGAACCTTTAGATTGAATATGAAACACTAGGAAACATATTCACTGCTTACACTGGTTCGTGAGGTCCTCAAATAAGGCAGCGCATTTTTGTCATGGGACTTCGCTTTTATCCTGTGTTAGCAAGTGCTCTAGGATTAACCGGAAATCCATAAGAAGCGTCCTCTCACTTCTCTACTTGCATAGGAAGACTTATTAAGAGTGCATCACAACCTTCTTTTTCTACAAACACTCCACTTACAAGAGCTATAAGTCAATTATGGACTTTAGTCCAACCAATTGTTGTGATTAATAATGCATCTAGATATGGGATCTTATTAGGAATAGTCTTTAATTTAATTACCCCTACTATTCCAAGAAGTGATGCATTGGGAATGTCATATATCTCATATATGAATTCCTTGGATGATTCATGATTGAATGCCTTTTGAACTCTCATACACAAAGATCATCAAATGAGGAGATTATCCTTTAAACCTAAAAGATTAATTTCCTAAGTGACATCAATGAGATAGAGTTGGAATCAATCAAGATCATCTCTAGTAATCGGTAGTAGTCCCATACCTCTCATAGTGTTAGCAATCTTATCTCCCGATAATGGTTTAGTTAGGGGATCAGCTAACATTTGCTTGGTAGGTAGATATTCTAAATTTACCTTACCTTTCTTTACAACACTTCTCACATGGTTGTATCTCATAGCTATATGCTTGCTATTATCAGACAACCTATCATTCTTTGTGTTGTAAATTGCAGCTTTATTGTCACAATATAAAGTGACTGGTCCTTTGGTTCTCTCAATAAAAGGTATTCCCCTTAAAAACCTTTTAAACCAAAGTAAATCCTTGGTGGCATGTGACATAGCAATGAACTCAGATTCCATTGTTGATAAAGCCACACAAGTTTGTTTCTTAGAAGACCAAGAAACAATAGCACCACTTATGGTGAATAACCAACCACTTGTTGATTTGGAACTTCTCTTATTTGAAGCCCAATTAGCATCACTATAACATTCTAGAACTGAAGTTTCACATTTATAGTGCAAGCCATAATATAAAGTATGCTTCAAATATCTCAACAATCTACTTGATTTATGCCGATGTTCATTACTAGGATTACTAGTAAATCTACTCAATATACCAACTGCACATGCAATGTCCGGTCTTGTGTAATTCATAGCATAAATCAAACTACCTGTAATCTTTGCATACTCCTTTTGATTTACTGGTTCTCCTTGATTAAGTACTAACTTGATATATGGATCTATAGGTGTTTTGCAAGGTTTGCTATCAAAGTGATTAAACTTTCTAAGTAATTTTTCTATGTAATGTGATTATGAAAGAATAAACTTATCATTCTTCCTATAAACCTTAACACCTAATATAACATCAACTTCACCTAAGTCTTTAATTTCAAATGCATTAGTTAAATATGACTTAGTTTCATTGATGCAATCTATATTTGTACCAAAACTAAGTAAATCATCAATATAAAGAGTAATTAATACTTTACTATCATTTGTGACTTTAATAAAGACATAATTTTCAGCCTTACTACTTTTAAAACCAAACTTTTTAACTTTTTTCTTAAATTTCTTATACCATTGCCTAGGTGCTTGTTTAAGACCATAAAGAGATTTGTTGAGTTTACATACCTTGTGTTCTTATCCTTGAACTACATATCCTTTATGTTGATGAATATAGATCTCCTCATCTAGATCACCATTGAGGAAGGCTGTCTTTACATCCACTTGATGTACTTCAAGATTATAGATTGAAGCAATTGCAAACATCACCCTTATTGAAGTAAACTTAGTGACTGGTGAAAATGTTTCAAAATAATCCAAACCTTCCTTTTGACTATAACCTTTAGCTACCAACCTTGCCTTATATTTATTAATACTCCCATCGGTTTTGAGTTTCTTCTTTAAAACCCATTTAGTGCCAATAGGTTTAGTGTTAGGAGGTAGATCCACTAAAGACCATGTATTGTTCTCGTGTATGGATTTAATTTTATCATCCATAGCTTTCTTCCATAACATGGCATCTTTCATGTTCATAGCTTCTTGAAAAGTTTTAGGATCCTTTTCTAACAAATAAGTATACATGCCTGGTTCTAAATCTTTTTCAATTCTTTTCCTCTTACTTCTTCTTAACTCAATATCACTATATGCATTAGATGTATTTGCATGATTATGATTTTCACTATCATGTGAAGATATATCATCAATAGCATGCTCATGAACAATTAATTCATTTGACAAGTCTTTCTCTAATTCATGACTACTAGCATCTTTAATTGTCAAATGCTCAAAATAAATTGCATGAATAGATTCAAAAACACTATTAGTTTTAAGATTAAGAAATCTATATGCTTTACTTTTTAAAGCATAACCAAGAAATATAGATTTGGTTGCCTTACTTCCTAACTTAGGTCTCTTATTTGTAGCATCAAGAACATATGCAATGCATCCAAACACTTTAAAATAATTTATATTAGGCTTTCTTCCTTTTAATAATTCATAGGGAGATTTTTCAAAACCTTTATGTAAAACTTTATTTGAGATGTAACAAGCAGTAAAGAGTGCTTCACCCCAAAAATTCAAAGGCAACTTTGAATGTAAAAGCATAGCACTTACCATTTCAAGCAATGATCTATTCTTTCTTTCCGCTACTCCATTTTGTGGTGGAGTAGTAGGAGCAGAAACTTCTCTTACTATACCATGTTTCTTACAAAAGTCATAAAACTCATTTGAAAGAAATTCTCCACCCCTATCGGATCTAAGTTTCTTAATTTTTCTATTTGTTAAGTTTTCTATTTCTTCTTTGAAAATCTTAAATTTTTCAAATGCTTCATCTTTAGTTTTTAGTAAATAAACATAAGTATATTTTAAAAAATCATCTATAAAAGTAACAAAATATCTTTTTCCACCTCTAGTAATAATTTCATTATTATCACATAAATCAGTATGTACTAGTTCTAACAAAGAATTAGTTTTAAAAACTAATTTAAAAGGGGTTTTTGAAATCTTTGCTTGTGCACAACACTCACAAGTTTTAGTACTTAAAATGGTAGAAGACTTAGGAATTAAATCATGAAATGACATTCTATTTAATGCATTCATGCCAATATGTCATAATCTATAATGCCACAAACAATTAGAATCATTCACATCAACAACATAAGCAAAATTCAAAGAACTTTTATTGATATTGAGAACATACATATGGTCTTTAGCATATCCCTTCCCAACAAATGATCCTTTCTTAGAAATGATCACTTTTTGAGAATCAAACACAATCTTAAACCCATGGTCATCAAGTTTCTTCATAGAAATTAAACTCTTCCTAAGGTTTGGGATGTGAGACACATCTTGTAAGGACAAAATCTTTCCTGAAGTCAAAGCAAGTTTGATTGTCCCTTTGCCAACAATTTTGCAAGTTGAAGAGTTCCCCAAGAAGACTGATTTGTCCTCATTTATCTCTTCATATGTCTTGAAGACATCTCTAAATGGAGTGACATGACAAGTTGCCCCAGAATCAATCCACCAATCCTCTTGGTTTTCAACCATAAGAATTTCGGTGACCATTGCAACCATGTCACCTTCTGTCACAAGATTGGCCTTACTTTTCTTACCTTTCCGGAAGTGACATTCTTTAGCAATGTGGCCATTCTTTCCACATGCATAGCAAGGGCCTTTCTTCTTTTTGAAGTTCTTATCAAACCTGTTGAACTTTCCTTTTTTCTTTGAAGAGTTTTTTTGTCTCTTGTTTTAGTGAGCTTTCTTCTCACTCTCAGTTTTGTTCTCATTAGTACCTTCAATGTTATGCACATTATTGTCCTTTTCATCTCTTGTACGGGCTGCATTTTTAATCTGGATATGCTTCACCAGTTCATCTAAGGTAAATGACTTCTCCTTGTGTTTCAAATACCTTTGATAATCTTTCCAAGAAGGAGGAAGTTTATCAATTATGGTAGACACTTGGAAAGTCTCAGAAATTGGTTCTCCAGCATCATTGCATTCAGTAGCAATATCATTCAATTCATTTACTTGATCAATGATAGGTTTAGAGTCTATCATTTTAAAGTCCACATACCTGTTCACAGGGAAGGACTTGTTTCCAGCATCTTCATTCTCATACCTCTTCTCAATTGCACGCCATAACTCCAATGTTGTGTTGTGTTTGTGGAATACGTTGAAGAGTGAGTTGCTGAGTGCTTGAAGTATTGAAAGTCTGCAAATGTAGTCATCTTCAAGCCATTTTGTTGTTTTGCTGTAAGTTGTCCATCGTTGCTTTCTTCTTGGGGGTAGTACTCATGAAGAACATATGCAACCTTCAAAAGACTGACTTGATAGTATATCTTTATGCTCCACCTCTTGTAATTCAGGCCATTGAACCTTTCTAGTTTCTCCACTTCATAAACATGAGGCTTGAATGCAGGAGTCGCCATCTTAAAATACTATTGTTCTTAACTTGTTGTATTTAGAAAAACTCCTTAATGTGGATAGTGTACTGTTGTAAACAAGTTGAAGAAGAAGTTTGGTAGGCAAGGCACTTCCAGGAAGCTATCTTAAGAATAATAGTTTCCCCACACTAGTGCAAATGGTTTAGGAAACGTTGTTCCCATGATACAATGCCTACTCCAAGAGAAATTCAATTGCA
The DNA here is from genome assembly GCA_032173925.1 of Heritiera fomes. NCBI lineage: Eukaryota > Viridiplantae > Streptophyta > Magnoliopsida > Malvales > Malvaceae > Heritiera > Heritiera fomes. The sequence continues at coordinate 30,607,102 of JAPDPM010000002.1, read as the reverse complement.
CTTTGAGTTTCTCTCTTGAACTCACTTGAACCAAACCAAAGGAAAAAGAGTGCAAGAAGAGAATTTGATTTTTGAGTGAAAGAATGTAGAAGAAGATATGTTAAATTCCATGAAAGTGAACGTATTTATAGACTCAAAACGGTGTTATAAACACCTTTTCATGATTAGACAGCATTTGAATGAAGAATCATGACTTTTGGAATGAAGAAACATGTCCAACGGACATGTTTTTTTGAGTTTCCAGAATAGGAAGTCGGATGCCTGAGAAAGGGAGTCGACTTCCCTAGTGTTTTTTCAAAATAGAATGTAACTTTTCTTGGGACAGCTGGTTGCCCTTTAAGGGCAGTCGACTACCCTATATGTAAGTTAGATTCACATGCAAAAATTATTTCCAGAAAACCCCAACGCATAGAGCAGTTGACTGCTCCTTTGGCCAGTCAACTAATAAAGTATTTTCTTCATTCCAACTCATTTTTCATACTTCCAACTTCATTTTCTTTAACACATATGCAATCTAAATGATTTTAAGATATAACTTTGGTAATATATACAACAAGTGGTTGAGCGATGGCCAGGTGGTGTGGATGCTGGCTTCTGAGTGGGGTCATGTTGGGTACTTATTGGGATTGAAGTTTGCTGTTGATTTGGGTGATGAATTAGGTTTCGGAGAGGAAGGTGTTTTGGTAATCAATGGCTGAGGGTGTGGGCTTGTGGAGGATGGTGGTGAGTGTTTCTCTATGAGGAATTCGACTGGCGAGGGTGAGTAATGTGTGATGGTGGTGGCTGAATGGTTGAGGGTATCAAGGTTTAGGTGCTGTTAAGGGAACAAGGTAGAGGTTTTGGTGTTTTGGGGCTTGAAGGGGTGTGAAGTCGGGAATGGTAGTGGTGGTAGGGTGGTGTTAAAAACAGTTTAAAGGTGCTCAACAGTGGCTTGGAATGGAGGCTTATTGAGGGTGGAGAGACTAGAGAATGGTTCTTCTATGAAGATAGAGGTTTAGGCTTCTCTCCCTTCACTGTAGAATCAGTATGAGTTTTATTCTCATTCAGATCCATCATTTTTTCTGCCCCTAGTTTTTCAATCCGAAGGATTTTTATCAACCTGATTCAATCATCAAGTGACAGGTTGGGGAGAGGGCTGTAAAAGGTGAGAGGAATTGGTGTTGTGCACGACACAGTTCTTTCCTTTCTTTTTTACTGAATATTAATTAAATTTATAAAAACCAAACCTATAAAACATGATTCCTTAAATTGGACTTCGAAGTCCATATGCATAACTAAATTTACATGATTCAAATTTACACAAATTTTATCAAATTTTAAACTACGAAAATACACATTAATTAAATTTGTGTCAATTTCATTTTGTAAGATTTAATCTTTAAATTTTCAAAATTGTCAAGCTCGAAAAAAATTAAGTGTCTACAAGTATCACAGTATATTTTTAGGATTTTAGAATGATAAATGTCATCATAAAACATGGCTCAATTCATAGAACATGAGCATAAAACATCATTAGTCATCATAAGCATCACCATACCATCATCGTGAGGTAAGGCATTATACCTATCTCGCATGTTAGAGCTAACATCATATGATCCATGATAGCTAACTATAGTAATCATCCCAATAAGGGACACATCTATGCATAGACCCCCAATTCACTGATTAGGTAACACTGGGACCTGCCCACGTAATATATAGGATAAGCCATCGTCCCCTAGAGCTAGTCATCGAGACATAGTGCTCTATGTGACTATAGGTACCATCAGCTATCTTAAGGTACGCTTCCCTCGTCTTATTAACAAGGGCATCATAAAACATCTTATCTATCATTTTGATAAAATCATCTTATCAGCACAATCAGCAAATAGCTTTCCAAATCATCCTTCAAAATCATCACTTGTGAGACCCGATTTTATTATACTGTATAGCATATTGTAAATGACGGATAACCGAAATGAATTACTTAGTGGAATTAAATAAATATGGAATATGAAATTCCACTTTACATTATGGAATTTTTGGAATTTTAATTTACAATATGGAGTATATGAATTAAAATCAGAATTTAAGAGATGCATAGAAAGCATTCAATTGGAAAAAATGCACATGGATAAAAGAAATTATATTAAAGCCAAACTAAGACTTAAATGGAGAGAAAATTTAGTACTTGGAATATTGACTAAATACTATTGGATGCAACTGCAAAGGAAAGAAAAACAAGCACCAAAGTGCAACAAGAAATGGTGAATCACGCCATTATATGGCTGCATGTAGTGTTCGGTTATTCCTCTAGCAAATGTGAAAGCAAACAAAGTTATAGTATAAAATCTAATATAAGTAATGTTTGAAAGAAATTTAAGTAAGTGTTATACAAGGAAAGAAACCTTATTGGTTGAAGTATGAAAAAGAAGGGTGAAGAGAAGTCAAGAAAGGTGGCTGCAAAGTGGAGTTCACGCCACTTCCTTCCTATGCAAGACCAATCGGTTATAGTTGGTTATAAGGACCAAATTAACAAGAGGACAATATAGAAATGTAGGAGAGTTGGTCTTGATTAAATTAAGGTGTGAACATAGTGTGAAAACATTAAATGAAAGCATGGAAACTAAAGATGTAGGCTGGAACCGAAACACAAAAGGAAGAACAAGGAAAAAGGAAGAACCGAATGAAAAAGCGAAGGGAGAATTGTGGCTGGACCGAATGAAGAAGAGCTGGAATGAAAGTCAATAAAAGGGGTTGGAAATGGCGTGGAAAGGAAGGAGAAAGAAAGAAGAAAACCTAAGTTGAGTGAAAGGTAAGATTAAGGAATAATAGTCAACAATTGTGGCTAAGTATAATAGAACTTAGAGAAGAAGATGGGAAGGGTGTGGAACGTGAAAGGAAGCTGGAAATTTAATGAAAACAATATGAGATAAAAGACTGGAGCTAACCGAATGGGAGAGGCTTAAGATAATAGTCAAAAAACGTGTAGCCATTGTCTCCTATAGCCGTTCCATTTGTTGCAGTTTTCTTCATGCTATTACTGCTAAATCAGACATGAAGTGATGAGGAAGACAAGAAAAAGGTGCAGCACGTGGATCACACGTAAACATGCTCTTGTAAGGTGCCATACAACTTGATGCAAGCTGAAAGGGACTTTTGTGCATAGGATAAAAGTCATAATCGGTGATTACATTGAGGGAATTGTTGATTGGAGGAAGGGTGGACTTTATTGGCTGAAGTAGCCATCAAATGGTAAGCCAACAAAGTCAATAACTTATAAGGAAAAAAAAGGGGAACCAGCTGATTTTTGTGTTGTGAATTTCTCCATGCATTAACACACTACAAGACAAGAGAATTGGTGAGGGAAGAAGCTAAGGGAACATGCAGCAAAAGGGTATTGATTAACATGAATATAAAGAGGAATTATGGGATCAAATATCCCAACAAATTTCATGTTTCTCTCGATCCATTCTGCTGTACGCTAGCCTTGATGATGTAGTTGGAAGTTGACTGCTTTGCTCTTGTTTTCCAAGGAGTCTTAGAATAAAATTCATTTCCCTAGCTAGCTAACTACCTAACCCTCTTTGCTAAATCTCCCTTTCACCTCAAGACCACTTAAAAACAATGAGAGAAGGGGACTGACGTGGGACTAGAACACTACATTGCTTTAGTGTTGAGAGATTCAGTTAAGGTAAGCTAGTAAATCCTTACGGTTTTCTTAATATTCCATGGTAGATATCTATGATCTAAAATAGGATAATCATGGATATAGCATGGTTTTTAAGTACTCTTTATTGAATGTGGAAATAGAATCAAAATCATGCTAATGACAAGTAAGATTCAGTTGGCAAAAGAAGATGAGGAAAAAGCTAGTTGTATGCAAGAATAAGTCAAGAGGAGATTCACGTAGACAAGAAGCAAATGGGAAAACAAGAAAATAAAATCAAGTGTTGAAAATCAATAAAAATGACCATGAGTGGTTCGGCCATGACATTGAAATTTAGAACCTTGGTCAAAAATAGTCATAGAAATTAAAGAAGAAGAAATAGTGAAATTAAAATTAAGAAAGAAGCTAGAAGGAATAAACGGAGTTATAACACCCGTATAATTTATACTGGTTGTACTCATGACATAAAGTTAGTGGCTGCATGTTACGAATATTATTGACTTAAAAATAATAATAGAAATATAAATAATTTTTGGTAAAATTATTTTGCAGCCTGAGTTGACAAAGTTCAGTAGACGCAATCGGGAAGCTAGGCTTCGTAAGACCAAGTAAAGGAGTAGTATGTGAAGTGAAATGCATGTCCTGTAGAGTAAAAAGGTTAAATAAATATATAGAAAATATCTTGGCTTGTGACATGCATTGGTTTGATAACTGTTTTAATTTGGGAAAGCTAGATAGGCAAGCCCTTGTTTTTAAAGAGAAATATTTTATGGGCGACCCCCAAGTTTAGCTCGGTGTGAGAGCCATAGTGGGCAACGTTAGTTCGCCGCATGGGCAAATGAAAACATGCGAGCCAATTTAACTTGTTTTTTTTGCTCACCCGAAAAATGGTGAAATTACTAACTGTTTTTACTGTGTTTTGTAAACAAAAAATATATTACCTTTTTGGAAAACAATCATTTTAAAGGAAATGATATAATATGTGAAATAATTCCTTAAAGGTTCTTTATGAGAGATAAAGTGATTTTTGAGACTTTAGACCTCGAGTTTCATGCAGTACTATTCACATGGCTGATTGACCCGCCAAGTCATCAAAAGTCTCGAGGTCACCTGGCAAGTGTACCCGAGGACCACTTACATATTATGACCATAGATCTAGTTGTGTTCTAGTGGGAACGCAAATTGGAGTTTGGCCTAAGGGCACTCTCTGAGGAAGCCGTGAGGGGCGATGCCTTACGGGTGCACCCCAAAGCGAACGAATTGTGTTCTTGGGGGAACGATGATAGCATAATTTAATTGCAGGGTGATGCCTAGTCTTAACTTGCTGATTTCTGTTTACTGAGAGGATTTACTGAATCCTGTTTACTGTTTACTACATTATATTGTAAACTGTTTAGCTAGTGATTTGAATATATTCATTTCTATATCGAATGATTATCATTGATATTCAAACTCCTATAGTTTACATCCTCTTTGACAGACTAAAGTACTGTACAGTAAAGTTTGAGCATATAATGTAACTATGCGAATATACCTCAAAAGTACAATACGAAAGCCCCCAAGGTATTCGATCAGAATCCTCCATTATCAAGGCAACTATTATTACAAATTATCTGTGAGGTGGAAGAGGGGTGTGCTTACGCCCAGTAAGAAATACATATAAAAGAGCAGATACCATGCTAACTATATGCACGTATCCTATACATGTTCTTATGATGACGGTTTACTAAAATTATATGTGAGTTGGATGAGGGGGGTGTGATTACGCCTAATAAGAAATACATATAAAAGAGAAGATACCATGCTAATTATATACACGTATCCTATACATGTTCTTATGATGACGATTTACTATCAATAACATTAAATTGGATATCAAAAGGAATAGATACTATGTAACTAACATGTAGGTATCCTAACTATATTTCTTATATTTACATTTACTATTGATAACCATAACCAAGGACTTGGAAGGAAAGAATTGCTATAATCCGTTAGGGATACCAAGTTGAGTAAAGAAAAATGTTTTGAAGCACCTCACTTGTCTCGATCACTATGTTTGACTATAGGTGTCCTAAGTGAACTTACAGACATTAAACTCATGCACTTTTCTAAACAATGAAATTTCAATACATTATTTTCGAAAACTATGACAATGCAAATGATAAACATTTCATTTCAAATCTATAATTCTACCTTTCAAATCAATAGTTGTTAAATGATAAAATTTGATAAATAGTTTCAATTCCAATCGATAAGAATCATGACAATTTCCTTCACTAAACAATTTACATTTCAAATTGATAATCATGTCATATAAAATCATTCGTTGGAGATAGTCATTAAATCATTATGCAATAATAAACGATAAAATTATAACTATGATAGTTCAGAAAATCCTTTCTTTCAAACAATAAAACCATATCATAGATACATTCATTTGCATTAAAACATTTCATTTTGATAACGGAGACTCAGTAAAACCATATCACAAATACATTTCTTTGCAATAAATCATGTCATTTGAATAGATAAAACTCGATAGAAACATTTCATTTCATATCAATAAAACATTCAATAGAAACAATTCATTCTATTGCATTTCATTTCAATAAAAACATTCAATAAAAACATTCAATAAAAATATTTATTTCATTTCAGTTCATATCAATAAAACATTTGGTAGAAACATTTCATCTCATTTCAATAAAACATTCAGTGGAGACAGTCAACATCCCAGTAGAATCATGCGACAGTAGGTTCTCAAATGGGAATAACATTAAGATATATGACTATAGTTATAGTAGTGTCCATCTAGTGTTAAGGAGCTAGTGACATCCTACGAATCACTAAAGACTTGCTCAAGGTCAATAGCAAACATTACACCTTATAATATCACGAAGCAAGTGATACGAGGTGACTGTAGACTTGCTCAATGTCTAACGGCAAACATTACATTAGCATGATTATCCGAAGGTAACTATGTGTGACGTCCCCGTCACTACATCTTACCATCTAACTTTTTCCTTATTATCTTATACGAGTTGATTCGATTTCGTTCATCAATGTTATTCATTCTTCTCTTTTTTTTTTTAAGCTTAATATCTAATAGCTCAATACGAATAATTTACTTTCAATAAAACAGAGTAATGATAGGTATATATATCATTCCATACCACAGGATCTTACACATCATCTTAACTTAAATCCCCGACATCTTATATACATAAATGTTACTTGTACTGTACCATAACTGAATTACAATTTACTTTACATAGGTACATAAGTATACCTTCTATACAACGGGGAAGCGTATCACGAAGGTATACTTTGCTATCTCAAAAGCAAGCTCCTCTATTCAGAGCGAGGTTCACTTCAGATAATCTATAGGAAAATATTCGTAAAAGGGTGAGTTTACACTCAGTAAGAAAAATATGTAAAAGGGCGTACTATGCCTCTATATACAGTTTTCCTGCTTGGCTCTATAATGTCATGTAAATCATTATAAAGCATGCATCATGTACTTCTTTCATATCGCATTTGCAACCATGAATAATTCTTTCAAATGGTATAGGCAAACATACTTTATATGCTTCTTTAAAATAGCATACAGCATATACTTTCTTTAAAGCATCATACTTCATAAACTTACTTCAAAACATGTATCATATTCTTTCATCAAAACATACATCATATAGCAGAGAGACTATTTACATATTAACAGAATTATGCACTGAATCATATGGCGTACTCCCGTAGGAGCCAGGAATCCTCCCATAGCCAATATATACATAATAGAGACAATTTGGCCAAACGTCGGTGGCTACAGTGAACACTAGTCAGGTGACATTTGTAGCACTGAGGGTTGGACTAGAGCTCTTCAGCCATGAACATATACAGAAGTGCATAATCATCAAGTACTTCATAGTCTCAAAACATTTGTCATATAGTTATTTGCTATGACATTTATGCTTCCTTGAAATAAGCTTTGAAACATCTTTTCAAACAGGGCAGTCGACTGGCCTCGTAGGGCAGTTGACTGGCCTAATAGGGCAGTCGGCTGCTGCTTCATAAATTCATTTATCGAAATTAATTCTTTTTAAAATTTCAATAATTTCTTTTCTGAAAACACATGGGGGCAGTCGACTGGTCCATATAGCAGTCGACTGGTTTTCAAACAGAATGCTTTTCGAGAAAAAGGCAGTCGACTGGTCATATAGCAGTTGACTGTTTTCGAAACAGAATGCTTCTGGAAATATAGCAGTCGACTGGCCTTATAGGCAGTCGGCTGGTTTTGAAACAGAATGCATTTTAGCAAATAGCAGTCGACTGTCCTATATAGCAGTCAACTGGTTTGAAACAGAATGCTTACTGGGAAATTAGCAGTCGACTGGCTTACATAATAGTCGACTGGTTTGTCCCAGTTTTCGAAAAACTACACTTTGGTTGTCTCCAAGCAGTCAGCTGCTACTTAAGGCAGTCGGCTGCTCTTAGCCTAATTGGTACTAGGAGTACAATCCGAAACCTTACTTTTCCTGCATTAAAATCAACAGGTACTTCTCCCCAAAACACTTCAAAACACAGTAAAACATGTGAACATAGCCACCCTACGTTCGTTACATAAATTCCTTACATCGATTACTTCGAGAACACGAAATCACTTGGTTGCACCAACCCCTTTCACTTCTTCAAAGCTGTAACATCATATCAAATCAAACCTTTAAACAATCATCATACACATGCTATACCAACTCAATACAACTCTAAACCATAAACAAAATTGACTAAATCCATTTCTTCTCTTACCTTTGCTAGTGACCAAAATTTCAAATTTTGAGATCTCCTCCAATACTTGGATTCAATCTACCAAACTTCGAATATCGCTTAGTCTAGTGACAAGGATGAATTTTCGTTCAACTAGCTAAAGGGATTGATGGAGGAATGAGGTAGCTGGTCAAGGTGATAAAATGGAAACTTGGGGAAAATTGGATGGAACGAGAGTGAGGGGCTGGAAGGGAGCTGCCGTAGGGTGATGGGGATAATGATGACTCATTAACTTCATTAATTGCATGCTTTATCTCATCAATCCATCTCAGCCTTTGACCACCTTTAACTCAAGACCCTTTGACCATTTAATTAATTTGATCTTCTCTCTTCCATATGACTCATACCTATTTAATTACCAATCAAATTTTTGATATTAGTTTCTTTTCTCATACCTGCATATCATTACAATACCATAATTTATTTATTGACTACTTGACTTTCAATTATATTTATTTCTTACATGTTCCATACATCATTCATACATCAAAACTTCATATTTACATAATCATTTCGTATTGTAATACTTTACATTTATGGAGGAATTACATGGAAATTGGGGTATTTCACATTCTCCCCACCTTAGAGAATTTGGTCCTCCAAATTCAGATCGGGTAATCAATTAAACAACTGGATACTTCTCTTTCATTAAGCTCTCTAGCTCCCATGTAGCTTCTTCCATAATATGGTATTGCCAGAGAACTTTCACTAATGGGATCGTCTTAGACCTCAAAACTTTTTCTTTTCTATCCACAATCTGAATTGGCTTCTCCACGTAACTCATATCTTCCCTTATCTCCAATGGCTCATACTGTGACATCCTCGTCACTCCCAAATAGCAACTAACTTTTTCTTTCCCATAAGATTTGGTTAGGCTGTTCAACGGCGCATCCTTCTTCTTTAATATAGCTAACACTATATTGTTTACATGATGATATATTTCTCATACACATACAGGATTGTCTTACACATAAGTCTAAAACTCTAATATAAATTACATACTAATCTCTTTAACAATTTACATCCCCAAAGTGTCTAATATACATCACTGTACTATAGTCTGAATTACATAATCAAAATGTATCTACCTTCAAGGGATTGGAAGCTGGCCTCGAAGGAATATCGTATAGTCCAAATATATGCTCCTCTACCAAGAGCAGACTTCACTGCAAATAATTTGGATGAAAAATATTGTAAAGGAATGAGTTTACGCTCAGTAAGAAATATACATAAAAGAGCGTACTATGCCACTATATGCAGTTTTCCTGCTTGGCTCTATAATGTCAAGTAATATTCTTGTAAAAAACATATAACATATAAGTTCATCAAATACCATATAACACATGACAAAATCATATGAAGTCACTTGCACGTATTCAAATAACTCAAATACTTTCACATATATATGTCAAATAACTTGAAATTACATATACAAATAGTCTTCAAATAGGGGGAGACAGTCAACATCCAATAGAATCATGCACCAAATAAAGTGGCGTACCCACGTATGGGCCAGGGATCCTCCCTTAAGCCAAACACATATAAAGGACTAATGGCCATTGTCAATATTCCACAGTGTGCACTAGTCAGGTGACACCCGTGGTACTGAGGGCTTGACTAGAGTCCCCCAGCCAAAGACAAATAAGCAAGTAATATGCATGATCACCAATGGAGTCGTTAATCTCAAAATATTGAGTAGTAAAACTCATTCTTGTAAAACCATGGATATTCATAACCCTCCTTATATACTTTAATGACAATCCAAATACATTTATATAAATAAATTAAAAATTATTATTTTTCAAAGGGGGCAGTTGACTGCTCTTTTAGGGCAGTCGACTGCTATAGTATAAAAATATTCAATAAATTTTATTTTCCTTTTGCATTTAAAATATTTAATTTTCGGATGCAAATAGGGCAGTTGACTGCTAAAATGGGGCAGTCGACTGGCTCGCAAACAGAATGTTTCTTGGAAAAATGCAGTCGACTGGCTCTTTAGCGGTTGATTGGTTTGCAAACAGAAAGCTTCTGGAAAAATGGCAGTCGACTGCTATATAGGGCAGTCGGCTGCTCTAAGTCGGTTTCGGAAAAAGTTACGTCACGACTGTCTCTGAGCAGTCGGCTGCCCCGAGCCAAATCGTAACTGGGCGAAAACCGTGAATTTTACATTTCCTGCACTTACACCAGCTTTTGTTTCATCCCAAAACATTTAAAACATGCGGACATAGTCACCCTACGTCTGTTACATATATTCCTTACCTCAAATAGCCAAATAATACGAAATCCCTTGGTTGCACCGATTCTTTCCTTCACTTCTTCAAAACTGCATAATTCATATAAATTGAAACCTTTAACTTTCTTTCATTTCAACACCATAAGTATGCTATACCAACATCACATGACTCCAATTTATGGATGAAATCAAATGAATCAATTTCTTTTCTTACCTTTGTCAATAGCCAAAATAACAGAAATTCTGATCTCCTCAAAGACTTTGTTTCAGCCTTCCATATTACAGACATAGAGAGAGCTAGTGATGAGGAACGTTTTTCGTTTAAGGAGTTTGTTGATTTGTTGGAGGAATAAGGCAGTTCTACAAGGTGAATATGGAAGAAAACCTTAGAGAATTTCAGAGGAAGAGCTATGGCTGCCGACCCTCTTTGCTGGAAAAGATGGCATTAAATGCCATTAATGTGTATTTATCCCTTCATGCCAGCCACAACTCCTTAGCCCTTTGACAATTTGACCACCTTAATTTTTCTTCTTCTTCATATGACAAATGTCCTTTAAACAAGTAAACTCTGATCTTAATGTCTCATTTAATTTATCTCAGCCATTGACCATTAAATTCTTTGACAATGTGATTATTGACTATTCTATTGCTTTAATTCCATTCATGTCCCATATATCCTTTATATATCAAAATTTCACATTTATTTACATCATTTAAGCTGGAAGACTACACAAATATGAGGAATTTACATGAATTTGGGGTTTTCACATTCTCCCCACCTTTAGAAATTTGGTCCTCCAAATTTAAATCGGGTTACTACTCAAATAGCTCCGGATACCTTTCCTTCATTAAGCTCTCTAGCTCCCACGTAGCTTCTTCCATGGTATGGTATTGCCAGAGAATTTTGACTAGGGGAATCGTCTTAGACCTTAGCACTTTCTCCTTTCTATCCAAAATCCGAACTGGCTTCTCCACATAACTCATGTCCTCCCGAATCTCTAAGGGCTCATATTCAATGACATGAGATGGATCCGGATTATACTTCCGAAGCATCGACACATGGAAAACATTATGTACTCCCGATAGCTCCGGAGGTAATGCCAACCTATATGCAACATCTTCGACTCGATCTAGGACTTCAAATGGCCCTAAGTAACGAGGACTAAGTTTACCTTTTCGGCCAAATCTCATGATACCTTTGGATGGAGAAACTTTGAAAAATACCGAATCCCCAACCAAAAATTCGAGTGGTCTCCGTCGAGCATCTGCGTAACTCTTTTGTCGGCTCTGAGCTGTCTTAAGTCTTTGACAAATTAACTTAACATCCTCAGAGGCTTGCTCGACTAAGTCTGGGGCTAATAACTTACGCTCACCCACTTCTTCCCACCCAATCGGAGATCGACACCTTCTACCATATAGAGCTTCATATGGTGCCATCCCGATACTTGCATGGTAACTATTGTTGTATGCAAACTCAGCCAATGGCAGATGATCATCCCAGGAGCCTTTAAAGTCCAACGCACAAGCTCTCAACATATCCTCGAGCGTCTGAATGGTGCACTCGGACTGACCATCAGTCTGTGGATGAAAAGCCGTGCTAAAATTTAACTGAGATCCCATGGCCTCTTGGAAATGTTCCTAAAAATGAGAAGTGAACCTGGAATCTCTGTCAAATGTAATGCTCACTGGAACTCCATGTAGCCTGACAACTTCTTTCACATACAAATCTGCCAAAGCACTAAGTGTATCTGTAGATTTCATAGGCAGGAAGTGAGCTGACTTAGTTAACCGATCCACAATGACCCAAATACCATCATGATTCCTCCTCGTTCGAGGTAGTCCCATGACAAAATCCATCGTAATGTGCTCCCACTTCCACATAGGTATAGGTAGAGGATGTAGTAAACCTACTGGTCTTTGGTGCTCTACCTTAACCTGCTGACACGTGAGACACTTTGCCACAAATTCTGCTATGTCTCTTTTCATGCCAGTCCACCAATACACCTTGCGAAGATTATGACACATCTTCATATTTCCCGGATGCAAAGTATACTTAGTGGAGTGTGCTTCAGTCAAAATTAACTTCTTCAACTCCTTATCCTTAGGAACACATATACGATTATTAAACCTCAAGAGTCCATTACTATCAATGCTAAATTTCGATGGCATACCTAATTGAATCTGATTCATGGCCTCCATACATTGATCATCTTCCCTTTGAGCAATCCGAATTCTACCCATCAACTCCGGCTCAATCATCAAACTAACTATCATTACAAAGTGCTCATAAGGCACAACATTGAGATTAAGGCTTGCAAACTGCTCAAGTAGCTCGTATTCTCTTACCATCATGTGTGATACTATCCCCATATGCTTCCTGCTTAGAGCATCTGCCACCACATTGGCTTTTCCTGGGTGGTATAGGATCTCACAATCATAATCTTTCAGAAGCTCGAGCCATCTCCTCTGTCTCATATTCAATTCCCTCTAAGAGAACAAGTACTTCAGACTTTTATGATCTGTAAAAATCTGAAATTTCTCACCATACAAGTAATGCCTCCAAATCTTTAGAGCAAACACCACTGCCGCTAACTCCAAATCATGAGTCGGGTAGTTCTTCTCATGGTCCTTTAATTGACGAGAACCATATGCAACTACCTTACCATGTTGCATTAGCACACAACCTAGACCTTGTGCAGAGGCATCACTATATACAGAAAATCCTCCAAAACCACTAGGAATGGTGAAATAGGTGCAGTAGTTAACCTGCGCTTCAACTCATGGAAACTGCGCTCGCAGTCATCATTCCATTCAAACTTCACCTCTTTGCGTGTTAAGCGCGTCAAGGGAGCAGCTAACCTCGAAAAACCCTCTACAAATCGTCGATAATAGCCGGCTAGACCCAAGAAACTCCTAATCTCCGTCACTGTTTTCGGTCTCTCCCATTGCACCACAACTTCAATCTTCGATGGATCGACCGAAACTCCATCTTTATTAATTATGTGACCCAAAAAGGATATTTGATCTAGCCAAAACTCACACTTACTTAACTTGGCATATAATCCCCGATCCTTGAGGGTTTGTAGAACTATCCTCAAATGCTGCTCATGCTCTTCCCATGATCTTGAATACACCAATATGTCATCGATGAAAACAATGACAAACTGGTCCAAATACTGTTTGAACACATCATTCATCAAGTTCATAAAAGCCGCGGGTGCATTGGTTAAACCAAACGGCATCACTAGGAATTCATAGTGACCATACCGTGTCCTGAATGCAGTCTTAGGGATATCTTCACTTCGGATCTTCAATTGATGATATCCCGATCTCAAGTCTATCTTGGAGAAGACTCGTGCACCCCGAAGCTGATCAAAGAGATCATCAATCCTAGGAAGAGGGTACTTGTTCTTGATTGTCACCTTATTCAACCATCGATAATCAATATAAAGCCTCAAGCTGTCATCCTTCTTCCGGACAAATAGCATAGGAGCACCCCATGGGGATACACTTGGCCGTATAAACCCCTTATCTAGTAACTCCTGCAGCTGTTTCTTAAGTTCTTCCAATTCCACTAAGGCCATCCGATAGGGTGGTCTCGAAATGGGCTCAGTCCCTGGCACCAAATCGATAGTAAACTCGATTTCCCTATCTGGAGGAAGTCCTGGAAGATCGTCCGGAAACACACATGGAAACTCATTGGCTATTGGAATTTCATGAAGTTCGGGACGTTTCCTTTCTACGTCCACCACATATGCTATAAATCCTTCACATAACAAATATATTCTCTATTAATTTCATTTACGAATAAATAAATTTATAAACATACTTTTGTATTAAACATTTGCAAAATTTACAACATAGCTAACGGGAGAAGAGAAGATCACACTTTTAGCATAACAATCCAATATCACATGATTCTTAGCTAACCAATCCATTCCTAATATGACATCAAATCCATATATATTCAGTAGGATTAGATCAGCTATCGATTCTCTCTCTCCTACCCGTAGCTTACAACTACGATACACGGATTCTCTAAATGGTGTACTTATTTGTAACAAATGTCCTAAAGGCTCAGGTTCAACAGGTAATCTCGTAGCAATTATGGGAGAAACAAAGGAGTGTGTAGAGCCTGGATCAAATAAAGCAGTAACACTTATATCAAAGAGGTGAATCTTACCCTTAATCACCTTGGACGAAGCATCGGCAGACTCCTCGTCTATAGCAAATACTCATCCTTGAGTCACAGCTTTCTTTCCCTTCTCAGCAGCTGTGGCCTTAAGCTGTGGTTGGGTGGTCCTTTCCGATTCTTCAGACACTCTTTTAGAAATCTTAGGACAATCTTTAATCATGTGTCCCCTCTCACCACACCAAAAACAAGCCCCGCTCGCCATACGACATGGCTGTGACCTATGGAATCTCCTGCAATGCTCGCATTTCTGCTTCGCACTCTTCGGCGAGCTCGCTGTACTGCCAGCTGAATATCGGGATCTTTCATCATTTATCTTAATCCCGGTAGATCTAGGAGTCCCTGTACCATAATTATCATAAAACTTCAAAATTTAGTATATTTCCATATAACCATTAAACTAAGATACAAGTCATTCTCTTATAATTTATCTTCTTACCTGCCGAAGCTTTTTCATATAGTCTACTTTTCCTAAATGGATATCTGTCACTAGAGGCTCTCTCATCTGACTTCCGCTTCATCGGTTCTTTGCCTTTACCCTTGGCTCGGAATCAGCATGGTGAAGATTATAGTCCTGCTCACACAATTGAGCCTTACGGACTGCCTCATTATAAGTAGTGATATCCATAGGATATAACTTCGATCTAATAGGAGACCTTAATCCCTCTATGAATCGGTAGATCTTATGTCCTTCACTCCTTAGGACTTCAGGGTCAAATCTGCTTAAAGAAATGAACTTCGACTCATATTGATTAACCGTCATAGTCCCCTGAGTCAAGCTCAAAAACTCAGTCTTCAACCTGGTCTGTTCAGTGCGTGGGATGTACTGTTCATTAAAGGCCTCTAAAAATCTATCCCACGTAACCTCAGTGTGTTGAGTCTCCAAACTGGCCCGAGTAAACTGCCACCAATGCTCGGCATTGTCTACTAACAAATAAGCTGCCAAACCCACTTTCTCTTTCTCAGAACAGGTCATGTACCTAAAAGATTTGGTGACTGCCTTCACCCAATTCTCGGCGGTCAACGGATCTTTATCCCCCTTAAACTTCAGCGGATCCAACTTCTTAAATTCTTTAATTAAGACCACACTGCAGTAGGCCTTAGGATCTCGCCTCTCATTAACTTGAGCTGGTGGGGGCAACTCAGGCTGTGCCAGTGGAGGCTGTACTGGGGGAATAGGAGGAGCATTCCCAGATGGAATAGGAGGTACTATAGGTGGTGCTGTTGATGCATTAGTGGCCACGTTTGGAAAATTAGATATGAACTGATTAAATAGAGTGGCCATAGTCTCAATACTTCTCTCCACTCTCGATAGTCGAGCATTCGGGCTACCCGATGGAGATGGAGGAGGAGACTGTGTTGGGGACGGTTCTACTCTACCCCGTCCTCGTCCTCGTCCTCTACCAGTACCCCGTCTACGAGTGCTCATTCTGCCAATATCACCACAAGGTCAAGCGTTTAGTACACTTTCAGCAATTCAACCACATATATGTATTCAGACAAGTACAGTACATGGGGATGTACACTATTTCTAGTCTAATGACACCATCAAACGTCAGACTAACTTCGCTCTGATACCAATCTGTGACATGCTCGTCACTCCCAAATAGCAACTAACTTTTTCTTTCCCATAAGATTTGGTTAGGTTGTTCAACGGTGCATCCTTCTTCTTTAATATAGCTAACACTATATTGTTTACATGATGATATATTTCTCATACACATACAGGATCGTCTTACACATAAGTCTAAAACTCTAATATAAATTACATACTAATCTCTTTAACAATTTACATCCTCAAAGTGTCTAATATACATCACTGTACTATAGTCTGAATTACATAATCAAAATGTATCTACCTTCAAGGGATTGGAAGCTAGCCTCGAAGGAATATCGTATAGTCCAAATATATGCTCCTCTACCAAGAGCAGACTTCACTGCAAATAATCTGGATGAAAAATATTGTAAAGGAATGAGTTTACGCTCAGTAAGAAATATACATAAAAGAGCGTACTATGCCACTATATGCAGTTTTCCTGCTTGGCTCTATAATGTCAAGTAATATTCTTGTAAAAAACATATAACATATAAGTTCATCAAATACCATATAACACATGAAAAAATCATATGAAGTCATTTGCACGTATTCAAATAACTCAAATACTTTCACATATATATGTCAAATAACTTGAAATTACATATACAAATAGTCTTCAAATAGGGGGAGATAGTCAACATCCAATAGAATCATGCACCAAATAAAGTGGCGTACCCACGTATGGGCCAGGGATCCTCCCTTAAGCCAAACACATATAAAGGACTAATGGCCATTGTCAATATTCCACAGTGTGCACTAGTCAGGTGACACCCGTGGTACTGAGGGCTTGACTAGAGTCCCCCAGCCAAATACAAATAAGCAAGTAATATGCATGATCACCAATGGAGTCGTTAATCTCAAAATATTGAGTAGTAAAACTCATTCTTGTAAAACCATGGATATTCATAACCCTCCTTATATACTTTAATGATAATCCAAATACATTTATATAAATAAATTAAAAATTATTATTTTTCAAAGGGGGCAGTTGACTGCTCTTTTAGGGCAGTCGACTGCTATAGTATAAAAATATTCAATAAATTTTATTTTCCTTTTGCATTTAAAATATTTAATTTTCGGATGCAAATAGGGCAGTTGACTACTAAAATGGGGCAGTTGACTGGCCCGCAAACAGAATGTTTCTCGGAAAAATGCAGTCGACTGGCTCTTTAGCGGTCGACTGGTTTGCAAACAGAAAGCTTCTGGAAAAATGGCAGTCGACTGCTATATAGGGCAGTCGGCTGCTCTAAGTCGGTTTCGAAAAAAGTTACGTCACGACTGTCTCTGAGCAGTCGGCTGCTATTTAGGGCAGTCGGCTGCCCCGAGCCAAATCGTAACTGGGCGAAAACCGTGAATTTTACATTTCCTGCACTTACACCAGCTTTTGTTTCATCCCAAAACATTTAAAACATGCGGACATAGTCACCTTACGTCCGTTACATATATTCCTTACCTCAAATAGCCAAATAATAGGAAATCCCTTGGTTGCACCGATTCTTTCCTTCACTTCTTCAAAACTGCATAATTCATATAAATTGAAACCTTTAACTTTCTTTCATTTCAATACCATAAGTATGCTATACCAACATCACATGACTCCAATTTATGGATGAAATCAAATGAATCAATTTCTTTTCTTACCTTTGTCAATAGCCAAAATAACAGAAATTTTGATATCCTCAAAGACTTTGTTTCAGCCTTCCATATTACAGACATAGAGAGAGCTAGTGATGAGGAACGTTTTTCGTTTAAGGAGTTTGTTGATTTGTTGGAGGAATAAGGCAGTTCTACAAGGTGAATATGAAAGAAAACCTTAGAGAATTTCAGAGGAAGAGCTATGGCTGCCGGCCCTCTTTGCTAGAAAAGATGGCATTAAATGCCATTAATGTGTATTTATCCCTTCATACCAGCCACAACTCCTTAGCCCTTTGACAATTTGACCACCTTAATTTTTCTTCTTCTTCATATGACAAATGTCCTTTAAACAAGTAAACTCTGATCTTAATGTATCATTTAATTTATCTCAGCCATTGACCATTAAATTCTTTGACAATATGATTATTGACTATTCTATTGCTTTAATTCCATTCATGTCCCATATATCCTTTATATATCAAAATTTCACATTTATTTACATCATTTAAGCTGGAAGACTACACAAATATGAGGGATTTACATGAATTTGGGGTTTTCACACATACTCTATAACATGAGACAGATCTGGATTATACTTCCGAAGCATCGATACATGAAACACATTATACACTCTCGATAACTCTGGAGTTAATGCCAACCTATAGGTAACATCACCTACTTGATCTAAGACCTTAAATGGATCGATGTAGCGAGGACTTAGCTTAACCCGTCGGCCAAATCTCATGATCCCTTTGGATGGAGAAACTTTCAAAAACACAAAATCTCCAACCAAGAACTCAAGTGGTCTCCGTCGAGCATCCGCATAACTCTTTTGTCTACTCTAAGCTGTCTTAAGCCTTTAACAAATCAACTTAACATCCTCAAATGCTTGCTCAACCAAATCTAGAACCAACAACTTATGCTCGCCCACTTCTTCCCACCCAATCAGAGATCGACACCTTCTACCATATAGGGCCTCATATGGTGCCATCTCGATGCTTGCATGATAGCTTTTATTATAAGCAAACTCATCCAATGGAAGATTGTCATCCCAGGAGCCTTTAAAATCCATAGCACAAGCTCTCAACATATCCTCGAGCATCTAAATAGTACGCTCGGACTGTCCATCAGTATGCGAATGAAAAGTTGTGCTAAAATTCAACTTAGATCCCATGGCTTCTTGAAAATGCTCCCAAAAGTGAGAGGTAAACCTGGAATCTCTATCAGACGTAATGCTCACTGGAACACCGTGTAGTCTCACTACATCTCTTACATACAAATCTGCCAAAGTACTATGTGTATCTGTTGACTTCATAGGCAGGAAGTGAGCTGACTTGGTCAATCTATCCACGATCACCCAAATACCGTCATGATTCCTCTTGGCCTTGGGCAATCCCATAATGAAATCCATCGTAATGTGCTCCCATTTCCACATAGGTATAGGTAGAGGATTCAAAAAACCTGCTGGTCTTTGGTGCTCTACCTTAACCTACTGGCATGTGAGACATTTCACCATAAACTCAGCTATGTTTCTCTTCATGCCAGTCCACCAATACACCTTGTGAAGATTATGATACATCTTTGTATTTCCTGGATGCAATGTGTACTTAGTGGCATGTGCTTAAGTCAAAATCAACTTTCTTAACTCATCATCCTTAGGAACACATATACGGTTATTAAGCCCCAAAATCTCATCACTACCCATATTGAATTCCAAAAGTATACCTGATTGGATCCCTTCTATAGCCTCAATACACTGGGCATCCTTTCTCTGAGCCACTCGAATTTTGTCCATGAGCTCCGGCTCAATTAGCAAACTTGTTATCATCCCAATTTGCTCAAGAGGGGTAACACTTAAGCTGAGGCTTGCAAACTGTTCAATCAATTCATGCTTTTTATCATCATATAAGCTACCATTCCTACATGCTTCCGGCTCAGAGCATCCGCCACCACATTGGCTTTCCCCGGGTGGTACAAGATCTCACAATCATAGTCCTTTAGAAGCTCGAGCCATCTTCTTTGCCTCATGTTTAATTCTCTTTGAGAGAACAAGTATTTCAGACTTTTATGCTCCGTAAAAATCTGAAATCTCTCACCATATAAGTAATCCCTCCAAATCTTCAAAGCAAACACTACTGCAGTTAACTCTAAATCATGAGTTGGGTAATTCTTCTCATGGTCTTTTAATTGTCTAGAACCATATGCCACTACCTTACCATGCTGCATTAGTACACAACCCAAACCTTGACCTGAGGCATCACTATATACTGCAAATCCACCAAAAACCACTAGGAATGGTGAGGATAGGTGCAGTCATCAGCCTGCGCTTCAACTCTTAGAAGCTGCGCTCATAGGCATCATTCTAGTCATACTTCACCTCTTTGCGCGTCAAGCGCGTCAATGGAGCAGCTAACTTCGAGAAACCTTCCACAAATCGTCGATAGTAGCCAGCTAGACCCAAGAAACTCCTTATCTCCATCACCGTTTTCGATCTTTCCCATTGAACCACTGCTTCAATCTTTGATGGATCAACCAAAACTCCATCTTTACTGATAATATGACCCAAAAAGGAGATATGATCTAGCCAGAAATCACACTTACTTAGCTTGGCAAACAATCCTCAATCTCTAAGGGTCTCCAAAACTGTTCTCAATTGCTGCTCATGCTCTTCCCGAGACCTCAAGTACACCAATATGTCATCGATAAAGACAATGACAAAATGGTCTAAGTACTGTTTGAACACATCATTCATCAAGTTCATGAAGGCTGCAGGTGCATTGGTCAAACCAAACGGCATCACTAGAAACTCATAGTGGCCATATCGTGTCCTAAATGCAGTCTTAGGGATGTCTTCACTCCGAATCTTCAACTGATGATATCTCGACCTTAAATCTATCTTGGAAAAGACTTGTGCACCCTTGAGCTGATCAAACAGGTCATCAATCCTGGGAAGAGGATACTTGTTCTTTATGGTCACCTTATTCAACCATTTGTAGTCAATACACAGCCTCATGCTGCCATCCTTCTTCCGAACGAAAAAGCACAGGAGCACACCAAGGAGATACGCTGGGTCGTATGAATCCCTTATCTAGTAACTCCTAAAGCTGCTTCTTCAATTCTTCCAATTCCACTAACGCCATTTGATAGGGAGATCTCGAAATGGGCTCAGTCCCGGCACCGAATCGATCGTAAACTTTACTTCCCTATCCGGAGGAAGTCCTGGAAGCTCATCCGAAAATATCTCGGGAAAATCCTTGACTATAGGAAAATCATGAAGTTCGGGACGTTTCTGATCCACGTCCATCACATATGCTATAAATCCTTCACATGACAATACATACTTCTCATTACTTTCATTTGAAATCAAATTAAGAAATAAACATACTTTTGCATTAATCACTTGCAAAATTTACAACATAGCTAACGGATGAAGAGAAGGTTACACTCTTAGCATAACAATCTAACATTACATGGTTCTTAGCTAACTAATCCATACTCAAAATAACATCCAATCCATACATATTTAGTAGGATTAGGTCAGCTATTGATTCTCTTTCTCCTACTCGTAGCTTACAATTTTGATATACTATTTCCGTCATTTATGATTCCTTAAATGGTGTGCTTATTTGCAACAAGTGTCCTAAAGGCTCAGGCTCAGTAGGTATTCTCATAGCAATCATAGGAGATACAAATGAATACGTAGAGCCTGGATCAAATAATGTTGTCACACTCATATCAAACAGATAAATCTTACCTTTGATCACTTTGGACGAGGCAGTGGCAGACTCTTCATCAATGGCAAACACTTGTCCTTATGTCACAACTTTCTTTCCTTTCTCTGCAGCAGTGGCCTTAGGCTACGGTTGAGGGGTCTTTTCTGATTCCTCAGACGTCCTCAAATTCCTCTTGGGACAATCTCTAATCATGTGTCCCTGGTCGCCACATCTAAAACATGCGCCACTCGCCAAGCGACATGGCTGTGATCCATGAAACTTCCCGCGTTGCTCACATCTTTGCATCGTACTCTTCGGTGAGCTAGCGGTACTTCCAGTTGGGTATCAGGATCTCTCATCACTTATCTTAATCTCGGTACCTCTGGGAGTTCTTGTAGTATCATTATCATAACTCCAATTCAAAAAATAGCCATATAACCATTAATTTAAAACAAAGATCAGTCTCTTTTAAATTGTTTACTTACCTATAGAGACTCCTTCATATCGTCTACTTCTCCTATAAGGATATCTATCACTCGGAGCTTTCTCATCCGACTTCCGTTTCATGGGTTCCTTGCCTTTACCCTTCGCTCGGAAGTCTGCGTGATGAAGGTCATAGTCCTACTCATACAACTAAACCTTACGGACCGCTTCTCCATAAGTGGTGACATCCATAGGGTACAATTTAGATCGAATCGGGGACTTCAATCCCTCGATGAACCGATAGATCTTATGTCCTTCATCTCTAAGGACTTCTGGATCAAATTTACTCAAGGTAATGAACTTCGATTCATACTGATTTACTGTCATCGTACCTTGAGTCAAACTCAAAAACTCAATCTTCAGCCTATTCTAATCGGTGCGTGGGATGTACTGCTTATTAAAAGCTTCCACAAATCTATCCCACGTAACCTCATCATATCGGGCCTCCAATACGGTCCGAGTGGCCTGCCACTAATACTTAGCGTCATCCACTAATAGGTAAGCAGCCAAGCCTACCTTCTCCCTTTCAGAGCAGGTCATATACTCAAAAGACTTCATGACCGCCTTCATTAAGTTCTCTATGGCCAACAGATCTCTTTCCTCTTTAAAATTGGGCGAATCTAACTTCTTGAATTCTTTGATCAAGGTCACACTACAATAGGCCTTGGGATCCTGCCTTCTAGTAGCTGGGATCGGTAGGGGTAACTCTGTAGGAGGAACAACAGGTGTCGTTGCTAGGGTACTTATGGCCACATTCGGGAAGTTCAACATGAATTGTGTGAACATAGTGGCCATATTCTCCATATGCTTCTCCATTTTCGCTAGCCTAGTATTCGGGCTATGTGGTAGAGATGGAGGAGGAGATTGTATTGGGGGCTGTTCTTCACAACCTCATCCTCTTCCTCTACTAACACCTCTTCTACGTGAGCTCATGCTGTAAATATAGCTACAATTTAAGCTCTTTAGTATAACTATAAACAGTTATACTATGCATATGTATTCAGACAAGTACAGTTCATTGAGGATATACTCTATCTCTAGCTTACTAACGTTGACGAACGTCAATTGAATTAGCTTTGATACCAATCTGTAACGTCCCTGTCACTACATCTTACCATCTAACTTTTTCCTTGTTATCTTATATGACTTGATTCGATTTCGTTCATCAATGTCATTCATTCTTCTCTTTTTTTTTCTTAAGCTTAATATCTAATAGCTCAATACGAATAATTTACTTTCAATAAAACAGAGTAATGATAGGTATATATATCGTTCCATACCACAAGATCTTACACATCATCTTAACTTAAATCCCTGACATCTTATATACATAAATGTTACTTGTACTGTACCATAACTGAATTACAATTTACTTTACATATGTACATAAGTATACTTTCTATACTAACGAGGAAGCATATCATGAAGGTACACTTTGCTATCTCAAAAGCAAGCTCCTCTATTCGGAGCGAGGTTCACTTCAGATAATCTGTAGGAAAATATTTGTAAAAGGGTGAGTTTACGCTCAGTAAGAAAAATATTGAAAAGAGCGTACTATGCCTCTTTATGCAGTTTTCCTGCTTGGCTTTATAATGTCATGTAAATCATTATAAAGCATGCATCATATACTTCTTTCATATCGCATTTGTAACCATGAATAATTCTTTCAAATGGTATAGGCAAACATACTTTATATGCTTCTTTAAAACAGTATACAGCATATACTTTCTTTAAAGCATCATACTTCATAAGCTTACTTCAAAACATGTATCATATTCTTTCATCAAAACATACATCATATAGCAAAGAGACTATTTATATATTAACATAATTATGCACTGAATCATGTGGTGTACTCCCGTAGGAGCCAGGAATCCTCCCCTAGCCAATATATACATAATAGAGACAATTTAGCCAAACGTCGGTGGCTACAGTGAACACTAGTCAGGTGACATTTGTAGCACTGAGGGCTGGACTAGAGCTCTTCAGCCATGAACATATACAGAAGTGCATAATCATTAAGTACTTCATAGTCTCAAAACATTTGTCATATAGTTATTTGCTATGACATTTATGCTTCCTTGAAATAAGCTTTGAAACATCTTTTCAAACCGGCCAGTCGACTGCTGCTTCATAAATTCATTTATCGAAATTAATTCTTTTTAAAATTCTGATAATTTCTTTTCTGAAAACACATGGGGGCAGTCAATTGGTCCATATAGCAGTCAACTGGTTTTCAAACAAAATGCTTTTCGAGAAAAAGGCAGTCGACTGGTCATATAGCAGTCGACTGTTTTCGAAACAGAATGCTTCTGAAAATATAGCAGTTGACTGGCCTTATAGGCAGTCAGCTAGTTTTGATACAAAATGCATTTTAGCAAATAGCAGTCGACTAGCTTACATAGCAGTCGATTGGTTTGTCTCAGTTTTCGAAAAACTACGCTTTGGTTGTCTCCAGGCAGTCGGCTGCTACTTAAGACAGTCGGCTGCTCCTAGCCTAATTGGTACTAGGAGTACAATCCAAAACTTAACTTTTCCTGCATTAAAATCAACAGGTACTTCTCTCCAAAACACTTCAAAACACAGTAAAACATATGGACATAGCCAGCCTACGTTCGTTACATAAATTCCTTACCTCGATTACTTCAAGAACAGGAAATCACTTGGTTGCACCAACCCTAGCCTTTCACTTCTTCAAAGCTGTAACATCATATCAAATCAAACCTTTAAACAATCATCATACACATGCTATACCAACTCAGTACAAATCCAAACCATAAACAAAATTGACTAAATCCATTTCTTCTTTTACCTTTGCTAGTGACCAAAATTTCAGATTTTGAGATCTCCTCCAATACTTGGATTCAATCTACTAAACTTCGAATATCGCTTAGTCTAGTGACAAGGATCAATTTTCGTTCAACTAGCTAAAGGGATTGATGGAGGAATGAGGTAGCTTGTCAAGGTGATAAAATGGAAACTTTGGGAAAATTGGATGGAACAAGAGTGAGGGGCTGGAAGGGAGCTGCCGTGGGGTGATGGGGATGATGATGACTCATTAACTTCATTAATTGCATGCTTTATCTCATCAATCCATCTCAGCCTTTGACCTCCTTTAACTCAAGACCCTTTGACCATTTAATAAATTTGATCTTTTCTCTTCCATATGACTCATACCTATTTAACTACTAATCAAATTTCTAATATTATTTTCTTTTTTCATACCTCCATATCATTACAATATCAGAATTTATTTATTGACTACTTGACTTTCAATTATATTTATTTCTTACATGTTCCATGCATCATTCATACATCAAAACTTCATATTTACATAATCATTTCAGATTGTAATACTTTACAATTATGGAGGAATTACATGGAAATTGGGGGATTTCACACTATAGGAGGTCATAATCTCTAAACATTTACTTGATTCCTATGAAAATAATAAGACAATACTTTATGCTTTCAAACTTTATACAATAACACATTTACAATATAAACATTTAGGGAACCAAGTTTTATTTTACATTCCATGGATTCTAACGTAGAGATATAATGTGTAGCATTTAGCTCCCTCAAGATCCTAGAGGTGACTTTTACGATCTCAAAGGAACTTGTGTAGCACATAGTCCTTTAGGACTCTAGAGGTTGCTTCCACAATATGGCTCTCAAATCGTAACATACCATGTTAAAACATTTACGATAAATCATCTTTTATTAGAAACTTCATTCAGTATAAAGGTAAAAAATTTCATTAAGCTTCAAAACATATCATTACTGTAAAGCCAAAACATTTCATTCCATTTAATTCAAACTTCAAAACATTCAAAACTATACATTCTTTCAAAACCATTAAACATTAACAATGCATTCTATAGTCTTTATGCATTATTTTTGAAAAACATCAAAATAATAATTATACATGTGAACGATGCAAGTATGCATGACTGACTCAGGCCTATACATTATCATTTCATTTTCAATTCTATACCATTCAATTTCAATATTTTTACTACAATCAATAATGTCAAATCATTGACCCTTTGAAATTATTAACCAATCTTAAAACGTTTCTTTTCGTTTGATAACAATTAACCTTTCCACTCTTTAGAACCTTAAAATCTATTCAATCATTTCGATAAATTCAATTTTCATAAACTCTCAATCATGTAATATAACTCAACACATTTCAAAACATGTACCTTTAAATCGATACTAATCATTTCAATCCAAAGTTTCATTCTAAAATCATCATTCATTATCAAAATCCAACAATTCCAAAATGATCGATAGACATTAAAACCTTTTTGAATACGTTAACTCACTTAAATCATTACTTTACCTAACACTTTCTTAAGCCAAAACCATTCTGGCTTACGACAGTTGACTGATTTTTTAGGTTAGTCAACTGCCATACATTTCTTTAATTTTTCAAATTAAAATTCTCAATATTTAAAAATTGACTGTAAATAAGGCAGTCGACTAGTTTTTAGACCGAAAGTTTCTGGGTAAAATGCATTTGACTAGCCTTCATGGAAGTTGGCTGTTTTTCAGACAGTAAGTTTTTGGATAAAAAACAATCAACTGGTATTTAAGGCAGTCAGCTAGTTTCGATCAATTTTTGTTATAGGCAATTGACTGGTCTTTATGGTAGTTGAATGGTTTAAGTCGGTTACTATGAAAACATCTAAATCTTGTGTTTGGGTATTCAACTGCTCCCCTTGGGCAGTCGGCTGCTCTTAAACAGAATGTTACCTAGGAGTTAAAAACCCATTTCCAAAACCTTTTATATAATCAATCACAATCCAATATATCACAATTCAGCCATAATTCAATGCAAACATGATATCTCTACGTTCTTTTATACATATCCCTTACCAAATAATCATGATTACAAGACAGCAGTCTTCTTAGCTTCAATTTCCATTAAGTAAGCCTAGATGCCCAATTTGTTTTAGAGTTTTAGAGATTAATTAAAAAACAATCTTTCATATCAAATTTCATATTCATGCTCTACAGCCTCAAAACTATCATTTATGTCTGATTGAATCAATAATCAAAATTTTTTTAACTAACCTTCTCTTAGCCGAAACTTTAGCTTGCTTTTCACTCTCCATATGGTCACTCCAACACACTGTACCACAATTTGTTGTGGAGGTCGTCAAGCTAAACAACTTTTCTTTAGGTCACTTTTTGCTTTAAAGTGGTTACACTATGGTTTTACTAACTTTCTCTCTCTAGAACCATGAAAATCACCATGGCTTTCTCTCTCCTCAAGTGTGGCCAGCAAGAAGATGAAGAAGATGAGATTTGTAATGGCTTTTAAAATATCTTTCAAGCCAAATTATCATTTTACCCTCAATAATTTTAAAAATTCTCATTATATCCCAACTACTTCAATATTCGATTAAATATTCGATCTAACTTCAAACTATTTTCATTTCAATGCTAGATATATCTATTTGACATAATATAGTTAAAACAATGACTTTTATAAGGGTTTGATCGATCATTTTGGTGAAATTACTAAAATACCCTTGATTGCTCATTCACGCATTTTCATGTGATTTAGTCTATGATTTAGAACTGCATGAGACATTTTCACACAAAGGTTCATCTATGATAGTCTATGGGTCAAAAGTCAAACTAGGTTGATCGATATTCACTATTGTTTTTCCGGCTTATGGACACAATCGTTATTTTCAAATTTGTTGTACGTTTCTCAAAACATACACAAACGGATGAATTTTAAGATGCAAATTCTTACCATCTCATTAATTCACTCCAAATATCAGTACCTTGGAGTTTCAACCCTATCCGGATTGTAGAAATCCTAGTGGGGCCCACATTGTAGTTTTTTCGAATTCTTACAAAACATAACATCCACAATAGCTCTATTCGATACTTCAATCTAAACTCCAATTTAGATGAGTTTCATACCATGTGTAAATCAATTCCCAAGTATCCATAACCTACTATTTCGTGGTCATTCCAAGTCTTGGCAATTCCCATGGACCCCGCATCCAATTTTCTCCAACACTTCCATTATTTTGGAAATTTTAACGATTAACTTTCACTTTTCAATTCCATAATGAATAACTTATATCAGTTGTTGGAAAATTGGAGTTCTCACAATAGTGCTCAAAGATTGGTACATGTTAAGCCTCATACTTGTAACGTATACAACCGATCGAATAGGTTGAAATATGGAGATATTTGAGGATAACATATGGATGCTTATTAGAGAATAAGTTTACTTAATATGACTCTCTAGGAGAGTTTCATTTGGCAGTGCCACTTAAATGTCTATGGAATATACTCTTATATCACTGTAGTGTAAGTAATCTTTAGGCTTGAGATGCTAGGTCATCTTATATGTAGACCGACATACTTTGATTTCATCCTTATGGGTTTGTAAGTAGCCAAATGCCTAAAACGAATGTTTTTGGATATGTCTCAAAGCATATGAATGTGGATAAATAGTTAAGATGAGGATTTATCTCCTTAAGTGACTTAAAGGGATGACTTCTCACGTATCTTAGCTCACATTAACTGTAAGTCTTTGGCCATGAAAAAAATATGAGTTTGAGTTAATGTTGGTGGCTTAAGAATAAAAATAGAAATGTCCAAATTCTTTGTATACACAAATCTAATCCAAAATTATACGACTGTATAATTAAAAAGAGCTTAATTTATCACCCAAATAAAGAAAAAGTATCATTTTGTATTTAAAAAAAATAAAGTATCGTTCTTTAATAAGACAAATTACAATTATATTTCTTCGTACTTTTTCATCTCACACGGGTCCTATCGGGAAGGTCTGACATTCTTGCTTCTTGTTTCTAGCTGTACATTTTTGGGCATATTGTTGAAGACATGCAATTCATTTCTTACAGGTTCATTTTACCTTGTGATGCTAATTTTTAATTTACAACTTTCTTTATGGACCAAAAAATATATTAACTTACTAATTAAATTATATATATGTTAAACATTCTTTATGGTGGTTCGTGTGCTTAAGCTTGGTTTCAAACAATTCCTCTTTCATTTTCTTTACTATTTTAGTGTTCTAATTTTCTATTTTGAGTTTAATTTTATGTTTTCACTGTCCATTTACATTTTCAAGCTCATTTCCATAAGAATTTATAGTTAGTTTTTTAAGTTTGAAAATGCTTTAAATTCATGCTTAGTTGCAATTTATCTTTTAAGTGTCGCTATCATTCATGCCCTAAGGAGTTTTATTTTCCTCCCTATATGTTCAGTACATTTCCAGCCCTTAACTTAATTATTTTCAAGTTGCAACCATGTAATCTTTAGTTCAAAAGTTTACTTACAGTTTGACAATTGTTTGACTGAATTCCTAAGTTTGTTTTCTTTCAAATTTTCTTTGTCATTTTCTTTAGAGTGTTTCCAGAATTTCTGCTTAGATTTTATGTTGTTGTTTTAGGTTGTTCTTGGCCTTTAAAATTCTAGTTTTAGGGTATTGAAAATTTAGGGTAGCTTAAATTAGAGTTAAAGTTTAAATATCTTTTAGTGTTAATGTTCTTGTATTTTGGTTTTCTTTTTCCTCTTTATAACCATAGGTTTCTACTTTCATGTACATATTTCCAATTCTGTTTTTACATGTTTTTAGCCTTTAAATTTCATGTTTTAGGTGCTTAAAAATCTTGTTAGGTTAGTTCATTGTTAGGGCTAGTTATTAGTGATTTAATCTTGCATGCATTTCCATTTTGTTTTTCCTTTAAATCATGAGTTTTTAAATTATTTCTTGCACTTTCTTGCACATGTTCATTACTGTTTTTTATGTTTAAATGATGGTGAATTAGTTAGTCATGTAGATTAGGGGTTAGATATGAGTAGGTAGTAATTTAGGGCTAGTTTTAAGTAGGGATGGCAATGGGTACCCTATAAACGGGTACCCGGCACTACCCGCCTCAATTAAGTAGGATTAGGGTAGTATATAATCGGGTTCGGGTAGTAAAATTACTACCCGTCACGGGTTAGGGTAGGGTTCGGATAGTTACCTTAGGGTATCCGCTACCCGAACCCGATTAGAAATAATAATTAATTAATATGATATTTATATTTTTTATGTATAAATTATTTATTATTAATATTGTATTTAATTAAATTAATTCATCAAATATCATAATTATGACTTTTAACTTTAATTTATATTTATTAGTTAAATTAAATTTATTAACTTAATTTTTTAAATAAATTATTTCAAAATTGATTTTAAATTTAAATTTGAAAGTTATACTTTGACTTAATAAACGGGTATTTAACGGGTTCGGATAGTTAAATGGGTATTTTTTATTTTATAGGGTTAGGGTTAGGGTAACACAAATCAAAATAAACGGGTAGTTAATCGGGTTCGGGTTTTATATATTCTAATCGGGTTCGGGTTAGGGTATCCCAAAATTAACGGGTACCCAACCCGTTTACATTCCTAGTTTTAAGTCCATGCATTATAATTTAGTTAGCTTAACATTTTTAAAGTATTTAAGCATACAAATGGTTTAAATTTTATTTTATTTTTCTATTCTAGCAAGCATTCATTTAAGTCATGTTTAAATTTTAGTTTAGCCTTAAGTTTAGGGTTTGCACTTTAAAGTTAAGGGTTAATTGCATTTTAGTTCATTTTAATTCATGCATTTAGCCTTTAAATTTCAATGCAATAATGTTAGTTTCTTTCGAATTTTATTTAATTTCACTTGTTTTCATGTAGTTTTTATAATTTCATTTCAATCCCCGTTTATTTTTTTGTTCTTTTTATTTCTTTCTTATTCATATTTTAATTATTTGCATTTTTTCTCCTTAAATTTTTGGTATTTACATTTTTGCCTCTTTAATTATTCAATTTTTATTTCAACCTAACTTTGCATGTTTCGCTTTATGCACTTCTATTTTATGTTTTTACTTTAATTGATTTTATTTTATTTCTTTTTAAGTGCATGTTTTAATTTTCAAAAATTGTGATTATAGTTGTTTGAATAAAATGACTTAGTTATCTGTGTAGATTACCATTAGACTAGATAATTGAACCACTATTGGTGTGATATAGCCTATTCGATGTATGTAATTAGATTGGGTCTTCATAATCTTAAGTTACGAGTCCTCAAGATCAATGTATAAATTGTTTGAAGATCTAAATTCTCTGTGTATGCCAATTTCCCTAAGTATTGAGTATGATAATTTGCTCTGGTTTTATTGTATGTTTATATTTCTGCTGCTTAATTTGTTAAATACATGTTTAATATGATTGAGCATAAATTGAAACCAGCAATTACTGTATCTTACATGTGTTAAAGGCATACTCGTGTGACATAATTTATATGAATATGTTTCTCGTATTTTGTGCGTATTATGTACTTGTGTAACGCAACTTATTTGAACGTATTTTTTGTGTCTTACAAGTGTTTAAATATATTAGACATGTGTAAATACGAATAGTGCCGTGTCAAAATCGTATCAATAAAGCTAAACATGAAACATATATATTTTTTTAAAACTCCGTTATATCAAAATTTATGTCGAGATAACTAAGTACGACATACGTTTTTTTCAAAACTCATATATAGTGTTTTCGTGTCATATTTATATTGTATTATTCGTGTCTTGTTTAAAATTATCATATTTATTATTTGAAAATAGTTTTTTTTAATATAATCATATTAAGAAATATATAATTATATAGTAAAAATATGGTTACGTATAAAATACCTCTTCCACCGACAATCATATTCTTAAGGTGGTGGGACCGGCGTTGCTGACTGGTCTAATACTCCATTAATTTTGTCGAAGTAGGAAGGCAGGAAGCAAACATCTAGATAAGTTGTCATCCACCACGACCCTGACTTGGTCATCTTCGTCACCTTTCATGCAGAGAATTAATGGTTTCAACTTTCAATTCTTCTATAAATCCTTGAGTTGAAAGAGTCGAAGAAAGACTTAAACGCCTCTCGCTCTTCCCCACCGACATTTTAGCATGTCACAACTTCCATTGTTCGGCCTCATGGCTGCCATTGCTTTATTTCTTCTACCAGAAGCTTGCATCGCTAGAACCAGAAACAAGGATTGCGGCTTTTCTATGTGTGGAAACGTCAATATCAGCTACCCTTTTCGATTAAAAACCCAACCTCCCGATTGTGGTGCTAACCCGATTTTTGAACTGGATTGTGATGAGAAATTAAACCTCACGATATTAGCATTGGAAAAGGGGAAATTCTATGTTCAAGATATCAGTTATGAAAATCATACAATCCGACTTGTGGATGCGAGTCTGGGAAGGAATACTTGCTCTCTTCCTCGTAGTTCAAGCAATTTTCCATGTGGGGTTTCGCATCCTAGAATTATGTTTCTTGTAAATTGCACAACACAAATGAATTCAAGCCTCTATGTTGATGCCTCTCGTTGCCCAAATAGCTCTTCCGATCCATCTTCTTCGTACTTTTACTTTTTAGATAGACAAACAGCGCCACGCGATTTCAATCCCTCCTGCACGGTCATGGCCGCTGTTCCAGTCATAGCTCAGAATCTGACCGGCTTGTCTATTTTTGATGTCTACGAAAATCTATTAATGGGGTTTACATTGAAATGGAGTCCCTGCGTTTGGGCGAGCTACAACTACTCTTTTCATAAGCGGTAAGAATTTTCGAGCATTTCTCAAAAATCAATTTCTGTAGATTGAGTTTGCATATTGTTGTCGGGGTTGAGTCATGGAATTTTCCATTAATTTGATAAAGATTGATCAAAATAGATCGCAAAATTTGACTTTGATTTCGCATTGTAATTAGTTATGATTCAAACGATCAAATTCAGCCTTTAAACTGAAATATCTTAACATCTTTGTTTATCCTTTTTAGTAAGCATCCTAATCCATAATTTTATTTGTCTCCAGATGCCCAAAGTTAGCTAATGTTTGATTTATTATTATATAATCTTGAATTCTAACATCTTTGCTTATCCTCCAAAGATCTCTGTTTTTCTTTTATCTTTTTTGTTGGAATTTTACTGATATTTCTACTTCCTTGAATGTCTTCAAAAAACTCCAGGTTGGAAGTGATGCGGGATGTCTTCCTGGACTTTGTTAACAGCTTTGTATATTACCTTTTCAATCACGCCCCTGTAACCTTTGGATATAGTTATTATTCGACTGCATTGAAAAGTATGTATTTACAAGAGCTCTTTAATTATTATTCTTCTAATTGGATTTGCCTCTCTCTTAATTTTTTGTGTTGAAATACTAATAATAAATATTTTTTTCTACAGGCAAGTATGTTATTTGTCTTTGGGCAACAGGTAAGTTTTAGCTTTGCAATCGCTTGTCTGGAAAATTGAGAATATGAAAATTTTAATTTTAATTCTATATGAAAATGTATAAGTAGATCATACCAACTTACATTTGTTCTCCTTGTAAAGCTGCTAGTGAAATTAGTGGATTTATGTAGAAAAACAAATAAGGCTTGATTAAAGTAGTCACTTAAATTAATTATTTGAAATAAACTGCATAAATTAGGACTAAAAACTTTCCAGTAAAGCATATGTGACATCTACTACTTATGGGGGGCATTAAACTGTTGCGTATATGCATAGGCTTTTTCAGGACTAGTGGATGTAAAATGAAATCCTAGATTTTCATTAGGTTGTAACTTTTTATGAAGCAGTACATTACATGAAAAATTACAATCATAATCAAGTATTACATTCATAAAACTAGTAACCATATGAAAATCGGTTAACTCAACTAACTGAACTAATAAATAACCAAACTCTAGCTCTGAGATCTTATAGCCCCAAGACCTTCTTTCCGTTAAGCCAATGTTTCATTTGCCCATTAGGTTATCATTAGTTATAAAGTTGATTTGGACAAAAGATATTGCAGCAAGCATACTACATAAACTACAAATATAATTACAAAAATTACATATAGTCCTCTTTCAAATATCTATACTAATGCATTTTAATGTATTTTTCTTCATTAGGAGGAATAATCTTTTCAAGAATGTTATTGGGGATATCTATCTTGCTCATGCTTGTAATATACAAATTACGAAGGAGACATTTATCTGCAGATGATACAATTGAAGAGTTCCTTCAAAGTCAAAACAATTTAATGCCTATAAGGTATTCTTATTATGAATTAAAAAGAATGACAAGAGGTTTTAAAGATAAATTAGGTGCAGGTGGTTTTGGCTCGGTGTTTAAAGGAAAGCTTCGTTGCGGTCATTTTGTGGCAATAAAATTATTAGACAAGTCAAAATCTAATGGGCAAGATTTTATTAGTGAAGTGGCTACAATTGGAAGGATTCATCATGTTAACGTGGCAAAACTTATTGGATTTTGTGTGGAGGGATCGAAACAAGCTCTTGTCTATGACTTTATGCCAAATGGATCTTTAGATAGGATCATATTTGCAGGAGAAAATAATAAAGTCGTTTTAAGTTGGGAAAAAGTGTTTGACATTGCACTTGGAGTTGCTCGGGGGATTGAATACTTACATCAAGGATGCGACATGCAAATTCTACATTTTGATATCAAGCCACATAATATTCTTTTAGATGAAAATTTTACTCCAAAAATCTCAGATTTTGGTCTTGCAAAATTATATTCTGTAGATGATAGTATTGTATCTCTTACTGCAGCACGAGGTACAATAGGATACATTGCTCCTGAATTGGTTTACAAAAACCTTGGAGGTGTATCATATAAGGCTGATATTTATAGTTTTGGAATGTTATTATTGGAAATGGTGGGACGAAGTAAGAATTTGAATGCATTTGCTGAACATTCAAGTGAAATATACTTTCCGTCCTGGATTTATGACCGATTTCATCGGGGAGAGGACATTGAGTTGGAAGAGGTTACATATGGTGAAAAGATCATTGTGAGGAAGATGGTGATAACAGCATTTTGGTGTATACAAATGAAGCCCAAGGATCGTCCTTCAATGAGCAAAGTCTTGGAAATGCTTGAATCTGATGTTGAGCACCTTCAAATGCCTCCAAAGCCTTTTCAACTTCCTTTTGAAATATCAACTGAGGATTACGTTGATAAAATTCCAAATAGTGAGGATCCCACTATATCACTTCTTTCTTCTACTAATGAAATTAGTTTACAAATAGTGTAACCTAGCTATGAAATTTTTGTCATAATCTCCATAAATTGTTCTGTATTTTGAGCTTTGTTCCGCATAGGTTTCTGTACCAATATATGTACTTTGTTATCATTTGAAATAAAATTTGATTCTATTGTTGGGCCAATATATATTTGTACTATTTTTGTACCAATATATGTATGTAGAGAGCGAGTGACAGACAAAAATGAAGATACATAGGTACAATCCATATGAATTAACCTCTTCCTATTATATAGCACCCCTGCTAATTTGATCTCTGTTTATTTTATTTTCTTTGTTCAACTCAACCCTCCCTCTCTTTTTAGAGGGCTTTGCAAAGTTATAGAAGAATAGAAAGTGTAAAGATTTTATTAGAAGTAATAATTGGGCTAAAATATTAAGAGAGTTACTTTTCATATTTTTTTAGATAAATCTTTATCATATTCATTCTATTGTACTCAATTAAACCTTTAAAACATTATTTCTTCTCAAGTTAAGCTTTTAATATACTGTTTATTCCAACCTTATTTTAAATCAAAGCCTGTTTGAACATTCACTATGCAAGCTCGGCTTGGCCGGTCGTTGGCTAGAGCCCTTGTACACAAGAATCAAGGCGTTAAATTGGAGTACACAGTTCAGTGTATGGTATCTCTTGTGTATACGGATGAGATAAGTAATATTTTGTCTGGTACAGCTGCTGGCACCTGGAGCTATAGCTTCTTAAGCCAAACGATAAGAATTAAGGATTGATGACATAGGGAGTAATTATGAAACCAAATGATGACAAAGATGAAAGTATACTGAATAGAGTAGAGATTGGCTTATTAGAATCACGTGAATTGAATCAGGAAAATGGTTAATGAACATGCATCAATGGAGGAATATGTATTCTAAAGGAAACATTTATGCATGCATGTAACCAAGCAGAAACTTCCCAGGAGAGTTAACAATCTTAATTCATTTTCATTGACAATCGTCTAACTAGTCAGAACAGTCCTTTTGAAGAATACTTAAATATTCAACAAATCTTAAAGATGGAAACTAGTCTAATTTTTTCAAAGGTAGAAAAGAAATGGGAGAAGCAATTTAATGCCTCTTTAAGTAGCTTTTTAGTTCAGCTGACTTCAGCAATGTTCGGGCAGCTTGCTGCTCTAGCGCATGAAATTTACAGGCTGGGCGGGGCAGGATTAGGCTTGGGTTTCGAAAGTTTGGGTCCGAATTTTTATAAAAACTAGGGTGTAAACGAACAAAACGTTCGACGAATCGTTCGTAAGCTCGTTTGGTTTCTCTTCGTTTCTGTTCGTTTATTAAGCTTAACGAACGAACACGAACAACATTTTAGTGTTCGTTTGTTAAACGAACCGAACATGAACAGAGGTATGGTTCGTTCGTTTTTGTTCGTGAACAAGCTCGTTTATGTTCGTTTATTGTTCGTTCGTTTAAAGTGTCATTTATTATTCGTTTATTATTCGTTCGTTGTTCGTTCGTTTATTTTCATTTATTGTTCGTTTGTTTAAAGTGTCATTTGTTGTTCGTTTGTTATTCGTTCGTTTATTATTCGTTTGTTATTTATTAAAATACTAAAATTACTTATATTATCTAAGTTATATAATATATGCCCTATTTTTAAGATATTAACTTAAAAAATTAGTACCTAATTTTTAAATATATCTATACAATATAACTTTATTGGTTTAAAAAATTAATAAAATATAATTATAATATAATTATAAAATTAAATTAGTTAATTATACTTAAAATAATTATTTTTTAAAAATTTTAAACATAATATACTGAAATAAAATTAATAAAAGTTTCATAATAAGTTAAGATTTCATTCATACGAGCTTATTCATTGATCATTTACATATATATATGTTACACATATTTGTGTATACACACACATATATATGATACATTAATATATGTATATGTGTATAATATAAATTATACTTAAAATAGTAATTATCAATTTTAATAAAACATTGTTGACTTAAGTTGTATTAAAGATTTTGTATTAGATGATTTCAATTTACATGTGAAATTTAATCTTTATGTAAGATTTTTAATATTTAATATTTAGTTTGTTCTTATGCAACTTGTTCATGAACATGTGTTCGCGAACGCGTTCGTTTAAGTGTTCACGAACGCGTCCGTTTACATGTTCGTGAACGAGTTCGTTTACATATTTGCGAACTGTTCGCGAACATTAACGAACAAGCCTTACCAAACAAACGAGCGAACACGAACGCACTCCTTAATAAACACGAACGACACTAAAAAATAAACGAACGAACAAAAACATCAATTCGTTATTCGTATTTGGTTCGTTTATATCCTAATAGAAACTCGATTATTACCTTCATTATTTTTATCTAAACTCCTTTAAAAAAATAAGCCGACTTTTCGGACTTCAATGGTCGACAAGACCTTTGAACATGTTTATATATTTATGTAATAAAACTAAAGCACTGAAACAAACAAATAAATAAATTATAAATAAATGGATAGTAAGTACCGTAAGATTTAACACTGAA
Organism: Heritiera fomes; assembly: GCA_032173925.1. Taxonomy (NCBI): domain Eukaryota; kingdom Viridiplantae; phylum Streptophyta; class Magnoliopsida; order Malvales; family Malvaceae; genus Heritiera; species Heritiera fomes. The sequence goes on along the minus strand of JAPDPM010000002.1, from coordinate 30,569,113 downwards.
ACAAACAAATAAATAAATTTCTTCAACAAGGCTGTTAAATCGAAAGCAATGGCAGCATAAGATTTAACAAATCTACGATAGTAACCCGTAAGGCCAAGAAACCCCCTAAGCTCCTTTAAATTCCTTGGAACAGGCCAATTAACTATTGCTTGGATTTTCTGACAATCCATGCTCACTCCATTAGCAGACACAACATGGCCTAGATACTCCACTGAGGCTTGAGCAAAGCGGCACTTACTTTGTTTAAAAAAGAACTTATTCTCCTTTAGCGTAAGCAGGACTTGTCTCAAATGTAGAAGGTGCTCCTGCATTGAAGGACTAGAAACCAAGATATCATCAAAGAAAACAGCAACAAACTTGCGTAAGAATGGCTTCAAAATCAAATTTATCATGGCTTGAAATGTGGATGGGGCGTTTGTCAGTCCAAAAGACATTACTACAAATTCATAATGGCCTTCATGTGTCCTAAAGGCAGTTTTATGGATATCAGCAGGTTTAACCCGGATTTGATGGTAGCTAGCCCTTAGATCCAACTTTGAAAATATGGTAGCACCTCCTAACTTATCAAACAACTCATCTGCAGTTGGTGTAGGAAATCTATCCCGAATAGTGATGCTATTAAGCACTCTATAATCCACATAAAAGCGCCAAGTTCCGTCCTTTTTCACTAGTAACACCAGGGAAGAAAAAGGACTTGTGCTTGGTCGAATAACTCCTGTGGTCAGCATCTCATTGACGAGCCTCTCAATTTCCTTTTTTTGAAAATGAGGATATTTATAAGGCCTTACATTTACTGGTGTAGCATTGGGACATAGGTGGATCTCATGATCAAATTAGTGATAAGGTGGCAAGGTGGTCGGTTCTTCAAAAACACATGCAAACTCCTTTAATAACTCTTCAATCTTAATAGGGTTTTCAGCTAGTTTGTGTTCTGGTTCAACTGGTAACAATGTTAAGTGAAATAAAGAGGCTATTGTATCCCTGGACTGACATTTTCGAAATTGATGCATTGACATTGGTTGTGGTTGCCAATGTTTCATTCCCTGCAAATGCACCTTTTCTGACTCCCACGTGAAGTCCATTGTCAAGTGCTGATAATCAATCATGATCGGGCCTAGCAGTTGTAACCATTGTACACCAAGTACAACATCAACTCCCTGTACTGGTAAGACATAAAAATCTACCAAGAATACATGTTTCTGGATTTGGACTGGTATCTTTGCACAACGTCCTTCACACAACAATACCTCTCCATTCCCAACCATAACCTCAAATTTATGGCTACCATCAACAGTTAAATTCAGTTTGGAAACAATGCTAGATTGCAAAAAATTATGAGTGCTACCACCATCTATCAGAATTTGGACTTTAGTTTTTCCAATGAAACCAGAAAATTGCAAGGTTTGAGGAGCCATGATACCTGACATTGCATCGAGGCTGATGTGTGGTGTTTCCAAGACTTTCAACTGGTTATCTTCTTTCGAGTTTAACTCTTCCATTCCCTCCATATCACCTTCATCAGGGGCAATTAGAATATGAACTGATGCACGACAGTTATGGCCAGATGTGTATCGATCATTGCAGTAGAAACATAGCCCTTTTTCCCTTCTTTCTTGAATTTGGCTTTGTGTTAGTTTCTGAACTAATGGCCTTGGGTTTAGTGTATTGGGGTTTGATTTCTGTATGGTATCATGTAGGTGTTTATATGGTAAAGTTTTGGTTGTTGGATTTATTGTTAGGTTCGGTTGTGGTGTGGGCAAGAGAGGGGGTAATAGAGAATGAAGCTTTAGTGGAAAACGTTTGAGTGTGAGTTTGGTTTCTTGAATCTTGGCAAGGGCTATAGCTTTGGTTAAGGAACGAGGCTGAAAGGCCATCACTTCACGTTGTATTTCTGGTTTTAAACCAGAAATGAAACAACTCAAAAGGAATGATTAAGATAAGCGATTGACCCTGTTGGATAAGGATTCAAATGCTTCTTGGTATTCAATCACTGAGCCTTTTTGCACCAATTTAGTTAACTGACCTTGAAAATCTTCTAGTTCAGAGGGTCCAAATCTGGTTTGGAGGGCTTCCAAAAACATATTCCAGCTTGTAATTTGGACATTCTTGTGCAACGATTGATACCATGCCAAAGCTTTACCATCGAAATAAAAGGGCGCTCTTTACCATCGAAATAAAAGGGCGCTACTTGTAACCTCTGCTCCTCTGGTGTTTCATGAAGGTCAAAGAATTGCTGAATCTTGAAAATCCAGCCTATAGGGTCTCCATTGTCAAATCTTTGTACGTCAATCCTTAAGGGTTTAAGCTTCACCGGGGCTATACCTGGTGTGTTGGAACTTGGATGGTGTTCGAACATTCTGGTGGGAGTTAATAGGCGATGAACTTGCATGTTGATGTCTTGCTTGCTCGGCGTTTGCACAGAGTGCTGAAATCTTGAATGCAAAATCATTCAATTGAGTGGAAATGTTGGCTACATTCAATCCTAAAGATTCCATATCTGTGCAAACTTGAGAGATTTCTGAATGAACATCAGAGATCTCTGTCTGACACTGCATGATTAATTGTTCTTGTTTATCAACCCGATCATCCAAACATTAAATTATACATTCTTAGAGTTTATTGTGTTGGTAAGGGTTGTTTACTTTGCTTGTAAGATTCAAGTTCGACTCTTGTTACTAGCAATCTTCATTGGTGGGTGATCTGTAAATCCAATGTAAGTTCTCATTGAGGCTTACAGTATATTCTAGCACTGAATTGGAGAAGCCTCCCCTCACCTAAACTTTTATGTACCAAAAAAAATAAAAAATAATTTTAAAAAATAGGACATGGGATAGATCATGTTCACAGAATTAAAATTTCACATTTTATAAAAAATGATATTTTTTAAAAATATTTTTATGGTCTCTTTTCACGCTTTATTATTTTTTATATTCCCCTTCTTGTTGGGGCTTTTGGTAGATAATTGTCAGCGATACATTACCGAGGATGTAAAACCTCGTATACAATACAACCTGAGCTTTGTATCATTCTGGTCCCTGAAGTGTTAACTTCATTGAAAGTTCTATTAAAATGATTGTTGGATTAATTCAATGTGTTTCTTGTTGGCCATAATAAATTATTCAGTTCTCTATTAATTTGTAGTTTTGTTTGTGGTTGATGATGTGTATATTATAAATGTTCCCCAAACTTTTGCTTGAATCCATAATATATGCTGAATAATTAATTTATATATTCATGGTTTCCATAATAAACAAAAGGATAAATTCAATGCAAGTTCTTGAGGTTCAAAACTAATTTAACTTGTTAGATATTAACTCCAATTCTGTATTAATGAGTATATAATTGGTAATAAATATATCATTAATAAATAACTTCGTGATCAAGTAATAAGGCTCTATAAATATAGTGGTCTTTAGAATTAGAGAGACATAGAGAGATGTAATCACTATGTGTGAGAAATGGGTTTATAGGGATTTGGGGCAGAGATGAAGAAAACATTGGGTTAACACTATAGAGCAAGGAAACTGGGTTTGTTTCGGGGCTTGGCTTAGTGTTTTTTTTTTTTTAGATTTTTTGTACACTTTGTAATCTTTATAGTTTATAGTGAATTTTTCTCTCTTGTATGTGGATGTAAGCATTTGGACTGAACCAAGTTGAATCTTGTCTTTTGTGTGTGATTTAATTCTGTGTTGATCTCATCTTGGTTTAGAATATGTATCTGCTTGAAAAATCCGAGCAAGTGGTATTAGAGATTTAGAGTTATGCTTTTATAATTATCATATGCAGAGATGATGATTTAATTCAGGGGATTTGCTATTGCAAACGATGTTTGTAAGATCGAGGACATGCAAGAGAATATTTGTTGCAACAGGATGCCATTTGTAGGTAGAGCCAATATTCTGGAGGAATTTGAGTCAAAATGGAGATTGTTATATATTAACTCAAATTCTGTATTAATGAGTCTAAATTTGGTAATAAATATATCATTAATAAGTAACTTAGTGACCAAGTAATAAGGCTCTATAAATATAGTGGTCTCTAGAATTAGAGAGACACAGAGAGATGTAAACACTATGTGTTCTCCATGTGAGAAAGGGGTTTATAGGAACTTGGAAAAGAGTAGGAGAAAACACCTGGTTAACATTATGGAGCAAGGAAACTGGGCTTGTTTAGGGCTTGGCTTAGTGTTTGAGATTTTTACTCTTTGTAATCTCTATGATTTATAGTGGATTTTTTTCTCTTGTCCGTAGATGTAAGCATTTGTGTTGAACTATGTTAAATTTTGTCTCTTATATGTGTGTGATTTAATTCTGTGTTGATCTAATCTCGATTTGAAATATGTATCTGCTTGAAAATCCCAACATAGCTATGGTCTATTAGTATTAAAAATAGACAATCCGTGTCAAATTTTTGTATCTCTCGGAACAAATAAGTCTTTTTGTTAGTATCTGTTAAATAAAATTGTTAAAAACTTAAACGTGAAATCATTCTACCTTTAAATTATTTGGAATACCTTAAATAATCAAAATCAAACAAAAATGAAGTAGAAAATGCTGAAGAGCTTCTATACTTAAAAAGTTTGTTTCTTTACTTCTAATTTATTTTCTGTTTATTTATTCTTTATTATTTGTTCTATAAACAATTTTCTAAAGAACACCTGGTTACTAACTTATCATATGAAATTTATGAGATTTATAAGAAATATTACTTTTTGTTTGCATCTATACTTATTTTTTGTTACTCACCTATAATTTGTTTATTATTTTTTGTTCACATCTACTTATCTTTTGTTAGTGATCACCTATCATTTTCTGATTTCTCATAGTTATTCTTAAACAAATGTAGGAACCATCCTTTTACTTTCCATTTTAACTTTATTTGCCAGTGGCACACAGTTATATCAAGTAGTTCATACGGATATATCAAAGCATTGGATCTTTCCCACAATTCCAAAGCTTCTAAGAACTTACTATATAAACGATACATTGACTTTCATTTAAACTGCGCAGTCGGCAACTTCGGAAATTAAAGATGGGTAATGATTTTGTTCTCTTAATTGCCATCTTATTCTTTGTTAAAATTGTATTTTGGATTGTAATTGCACATGCAAGGAAGAAACGCCGACAGAAAATCAAGCTGGATAAGCTTAAAAAGAAAGCCGAAGCTGCTATCAAAGCTGCTTGTGAAACAGCTGACGTTTTGGATGCTGCCAAATATGCTGCTGGGAACGGCAACGCCAATGACGGCGCTGCTGCCGGGGTTGCTGACGGTGGTGACCTCAGTATAGATGTTGATGTGGATGTAGATGAAGACAAATGCTTCATTTGTTGCCTTTGTCTATGATACACTTGCATGCCGGTGTGTTCGCTGATAATAATGGATGTGAGCAACAAGCTACAAATTATTACTCCATCTAAATATCTCTAGTACATGTAGATTTTGTACTTGGAAATCCTTTACTCTTGATCCCTCTCTTTACTTCTTATGATTAAGCTAACAACTTCTTGATCGAGTGGTTAAGAATAAGTTATAGTATATTATAATATTTGAATTCGAATCCAATTAATTCCACATTCATTTTTAGTTATTAAGTATTTCTTTATAACAAAAAAAAATGAAAGACTTTTTATGATTAGAAGAAAATTTTAGCTCCCAAAGGCTTTTTTGTTACATGTGTTGAATAACTATAATCTTATACAATGAAGTGATGATCTTTTAGATGAAATTAGAAGAAACAGCTCGAGATGAGCAAAGAGGTTTAGCCTAGACAGAAGTAATGGACTTTCAAAGAATCTCTTGCATCCATATGAGCATTAAAGTCTGTTAAGGGCAAGAATCGGAATCGAGAACAGAAAAAAGAAATTTCATTAAAGATAATGAATTTGAAAAAAAAAAGAAAAAATAATGAAAATTGAGGAAAAAAATAAGAAGAGAAAAAACTGGAAGAGAAAAAACTGGAAGAAAAAAAGAGAAAAAAGAAGAAAAAGAAAAAAAATAAAAGGAAGATTCAGATTGAAAACAAAAAAAAAGAGCGATTGGATCAATGGAGTATTTCTAAGTTGAAAACTTGAAAAAAAAGCTTAGATACGAAAAAACTGAATGTCAACGATATTGGGGTAAAAGGATATCTTAATAAACTACCAAGTGGTTAAAGATAAGATGTAGTATGTTATAAGTCTTAGGTTCTGTTGAATAAAAAACAAATAAAACAGATATAGGATTACAGCTCTTGTCCACTTGGGGTACTATGAAGATGAAAAACTTGAACTTCTTCTTGGACTTCAACTTCTGGAATTGAACTTCTTTGATCACGAACAGTCACGAACTAAATGCAGAAAAAGACTTCAAGGCGTGCTGCTATAATGCCACTTTCCTTAAGACTTATTTCACCCCCACCAGTTATGGTATGCAACAGGGATTATGGAAATAGCCTCAGGATACAATGAAGTCAACTTGTTTAATATTACTTTGCACTTGTAATATTAAACCACTAAACACTTTAGACAAATACAAAAGTATTATGTCTTAGCCAAAGTTTTCTGCAGCAAACAATGTCTAAGAGACTTATTTTCTGTTTTGAGATTGGGAGAGAAAGAAGAATTCAAAATATTTTCGTTATCTTTTTTTCTGTTTTCTTGAATGAACATTGTCATCTCTTTTATAGAGATAATTTCAAGATATGTGATCTTTGGTTTGAATGATACAACCTTTCAATTGTGTTGTTTCATTTAAACAAACGCATCATTCAGATTGTTCACAACCTCTCAAATTCAATGGTTATGTCCTTTAACCATTCTGTAGTGAAAGATTACCCTTTGAATGAGGTCGCACCTATTCAAAGAAAACTAGTCGTTACAATTCATTTTGCACTAAAGCAGTTGACTGCCATAAAAGGCAGTTGACTGCCTTTGGATTTCCAGGCAAGGAAGTCGAATGCCCGAAAATAGCATCCGAATGCCCTAGTGTATTTTTGAAACAGTATGCAACTTTCAGGAGGGCAGTCAACTGCCTTCATATGGCAGTCGACTGCCTTAAAGTAACTTAAAATCCGAGTATTCACATTGTATAGGCAGTTGACTGCCCGATTTGGGCAGTTGACTGCCATCCCGGGGCATCCGACTGCCCTCTCAGGGCATCCAACTGCCCAAGTGCATTTTTCGGACAGAATACTTACTGCGCAAGGGCAGTTGACTGCCCTGTAAAATTAGTAAAAATCATTTTAACATTATTTTACTTCACCCGGAGTCATACCAAACACTAGTTTTACTTGTACGTTGATTAAACAACATTTTAATCAATCTTTTCACTTTATATTTTGAAATTTTCTAACAATCCCCCACCAATTTCAAAATAAAACAAGTCTAATACTTGAGGAATCCTCATGCATAAAATGATAGTGAACTAGGTCTTGAACCATCACCTTAGAGAAAAAGTACTTTCAGTTAATCAGAACGGTATGGTGGACTAAGTCTTGAACCAACGGTTCTATGATGATTAACTAATGACTAAATCTCACATGAGACTTCAAAAATTTGTCCAAAGTCATTTAGTAGAACTTCGACACTTATACTGGCCATGTGTCTTGTATCATTTCATGAGTGCTTAAGAGCTAAACCCTAAGCTCCTAGAAGCGGCACCACTTCCACTCATATAGGTGAACTCATCAGAAATGCAATCATATAAGCATTCCAACACTTATACTTACGTGTTATGGGTTCATTAAGAGTAATAACTCAACCTCCTTATTTTCATATGATTTCAAGTATTCATAACCTTTGGGATGTTTAACAGCACAATACTTGCAGCCACATTCAGATAATGTACTTGATCTCATTGAACTCAAGACTTAATGTCCAATTAAGCGTTGAGTTGAGTTTCCATTATGTGTGACTAATTCAAATGGGTTTTAGTCCCATCCCCTTGGAAGTTCTAGACACTATCTCTCTTATGAAACCTTTTGTCAATGGATCCGCCAAGTTTCCACTTGACTTGATAAAATTAATGGTGATCACCCCATCTTTAATCAATTGTCTAACATAGCTGTGCCTTAGACCAATATGTCTAGATTTCCCATTATATGCTTGGCTATAAGCCTTTGATAGTGTAGCTTCACTATCACAATGTATTGATATAGGTGACATTGGTTTAGGCCATAAAGGAATTTCATAGAGTAAGTTTCTCAACCACTCAGCCTCCTTACTTGCTGAAGCTAATGCCATAAATTCTGAAGCCATAGTAGAATCAGAAATACAAGTTTGTTTCTTGGATCCCCAAGAAACTGCACCCCCACCAAACATGAATATCCATCCACTAGTGGATGAATGATCCTCCATGTTATTAATCCAACTTGCATCTGTGTAACCTTCTAAAACAGAAGGTTCACCACTATAAGCAATGCCATAATTCATAGTTTTCTTCAAGTAACTTAATACTCTAGAAATGGCATTTCAATGCATGTTACCGGGATTGCTTGTATATCTAGTAAGCTTTCCAACAGCAAAAGCAATATCCGGTCTTGTGCATGTCATGGCATACATCAAACAACCAATCACTCTTGCATATTCAAGTTGTGCAATTGGTTTATCCTTATTTGAATTCAATTTCAAATTTGGATCATATGGTGTTGCAACTGTTGCACGTTCATAGTGGTTAAACCTTTTAAGAATATTCTCAATATAATGTGATTGGGATAAGATTAAGTTGTTTTCTCTTTTATGAATTCTTATTCCCAAAATCACATCTGCAACACCCATGTCTTTCATGGAAAAGTTTTTCGATAAAAACTTCTTGGTATTTTTAACTTGTTCTAAGTCTGTACCAAAAATTAACATGTCATCTACATATTGTCATAACGTATAGGTCCGTGAACCTAACCGCTAGACTTTAAAATTCTAGGAGTCACCACCAACCACTCAAACCTAAGGTGTGATTGGCCACCTATTCTTGTCTAAAGATAAGGCAGGGTCTACGTTCAAAGAATCTAGGGATCGAGAGTACGGTTATGTGTGGGGAAGGATTAGCACCCCCACAACGCCCATCCTAAAATGGTACCAACTAATTTTGTGATATCTTTAATAATTTTTAATTAAATGGTCTTTGTTTTTATTAAATTCAAATACATAAATATTGGACAATTTCTAAGAAACTCTCCATCATGCTGGCGGAATTCCTTAAATTTCATCCTCACCTCAAGAGTATCCAAGAAATCCCATTCGTCTTTCTCGGAGAGGCTCCGTCGTCGGACTTGTCAAATCATTTATGAAATATCTTAATTTTATTTTCCATCTTTTATTCTTATTTTTATCTTCTTTTTATTTCCTTTTTAATTATCCTTTATTTTTTTATATTTATTTTAATAAATGTCGATTATTCTTCTTGAAAATTTTCTTTAAATCTTCCATCATGCTGGCGAAATTTAAAGAAAACATCTCACTTAAGAATTTAAAAGTGTCAGTCATTCGTGACACCTTATGATTCCATCATCGGGATAACCTCCACTTATTCTCAATTTATTGTTATACTTTTATTTTTTTTAATCATTATTCCCTAATTTCTTATTAATATTTATGTTTATTTTATTTTTAATAGAGATTGATTATTAATATATATTTATGTTTTTAGAAATATATATCGATTATTAATATTGAACACTTACCTTAAATCTTCCATCATGCTGGCAAAATCTAAGGTAAATATCCTCACCTAGGAATTTCCAAAATGGCAACCATTCGTGACACTCAGAATTCCATCATCGGAATAATTTTTTTATTTTTATTAAGTAGTTATAATTTTATAATAATTAAATATTTTACATATATATTTTAATATTGAACATCTTCCATGAATTTTCCATCATTCTGGCGAAACTCATGGAAAACATCCTCACCTAGAAAATCTGAAATGTCAACCATTCGTGACACCTTAGAATTCCATCATCGGAATAATCTCAATTTATCTCTAAATTTTATGATTTATTATCTATTTATTATTTATTGTTTTAACCCTTAAAATTTTTCTTATAATATTTTCCTAAAAGTTTATATTTCCCGAAATTCTACTCTTAATGTTTTAAGTCAAATTTTAGTCATACATCCTACTATTCATGCAAACTAAATTGAAAACTACAAATTTAATAATTAATCATGCAAAAACAATATCTTAATAAAGAATAAATATTTTAAACTAATTATACAACTTATACAAACATACATACCATGTAAAACAAATTTCCAAATTATTTATCACACAAATTCGTACATAAGAATGTTCAATCAACATGCAAATTACCATTACCTAAGATATGCGTTACCCAAATCATCAAGTGTGGTTAATTATCAAATTATTAATTTATTATATTACTTGATTATTAAATCATGAAAGTATCCACTTATTTATCTAATTATTATCAAATCAAGTTATTTAATTAAATCACCTTATTAGTCAATTAATCAATCAAAGAAATCCTATTTATTATTAGACTAATATTTCAACTAGTTATTAAGAGTAAAAGAATCATACCTGGACAGCAACCTGAGCACTTACGGAGTGCCTATATTGACAGGCAGTGGCGGTGCAACTTGGAGTGATACAGAGATGATGATGCGGGCTGGTTCGATGAAGTAATGATAATGTGCAGCTGCAAGCACAGGCAGTAGAGAAGACCAGCGATGCTGCAGCAAGGAAGAGGCTGTAATCCGGACAAGCCCAAGCAGCAAACGGCGATGGAGCAGTGATGCAGTAGTGGACAAAATTGTTGTAACAGAAATTGAAAGGAATGGCAAAGGCGGTGATGGCGTGCTGGTGATGAAGACAGAAGCAACGGAGATGATGATGACTATGGTGATCAAATGCTTAGTGAAAGGCTTGGGTTTAGTGATGGAAACAAGGTATGAGTTTCTGGCAAGGTTGAGTGCTTGATTCTGTATTTTGTTTGTGTGTCCCCAAATCATGAGCCTTGATCCCTTTTTATAGCCACAAATCTGTTAGAGTCCTAATACAACTATAACTATTCTAATAATTATCTCCTTTTTTCCTTTTTTTAACATTTTATTTATTTATTCTTATATTAATCCTAATCTAACTCTACCAAATTTAATATTAATCCAAATAATTATCCTAATTATCCTATCCTAAAATTAATTTTATTTTCTTTTCTTATCTCTCTTCTTTTTTCTTTTTTTAATTATTCCCAAATCCTATTTTAATTTTAAATTCCTAATTAATGATAATTCTAAATCTAAAAAATTCTAATTTAATTCTAGCCTAATTCTAAATTGTTAAATTAAAATATAATGTCACCCAATCCAATTAATTATTTTTACAAATTAAAACCCCGGACAAAATAGGGTGCCTACACATATAAACATATGATGACATCTTTTCCATTTATGATCTTACTATAGACACATTTATCGGATTCATTTATAATGTATCCATTTGCTAGTAGTACTTCATCAAACTTTTGATGCCATTGCTTAGGTGCTTGCTTAAGTCCATAAAAGGACTTAATTAATTTACACACTTTCCTTTCTTGTCCAAGAATAACAAACCCTTTAGGTTGTTCTATATACACCTCCTCATCCAATTCACCATATAAAAATGCTGTTTTGACATCCATTTGGTGAATTTCCAAATTATAAATTGAGGCCAATGCTATTAGCATTCTTATTGTAGCAATTCTTGCTACTGGTGCATATGTATCAAAATAATCGATTCCATGTTTTTGTGTAAATCCCTTAGCAACAAGTCTAGCCTTAAACTTGTCTATAGTACCATCCACTTTCATTTTCTTTTTGAAAATCCACTTGCAACCAATTGGTTTGCAACCTGGAGGTAAATCTACTAAGATCCAAGTATTGTTCCCCATAATTGAATCCATCTCATCATTTATAGTGTGAGATCCCCCAATTTCCATGTAATTCCTCCATGTTTGTAAAGTATTTCAATCAAGATGATTAAATAAATAGGAAGTTTAATGTATGAATGATGCATGAATGATGCATGAATGATGTATGTAATATGGAAGAACTAATAAAGTGGATGTCAATGAGTCAAACACAATATGTTGATATCAGAAAAATATTAAGAGTATGAGACAAGAAATTTAATCAGAATTTTTGGATTGGTGATTTAATGAATGGCTGAGATGAGAAGGAGGAAAAGAGGAAATTAATGGGTCAAATGAGTCAAGGGATAAAGCATGGCTGAGATAAATGATGAGATAAGCATGCGATTAATGGAGTTCATGACTCACCACCCTCATCATCATCACCCACGCCAGCCCCTTCCAGCCCTCTCCCTCTCCCTCTCGTTCCATCCAATCTTCCAAGCTTCCATCTCTAACTACCTTGCTAAACCACCTCATCCTTCCACTAATTCATTAAGTTCGTAGAACGAAAAATAATCCTTGTCACTAGACTAAGTGATATCCAAAGTTTGGTGGATTGATTTCAAGTATTGGAAGAGATCTCAAAGTTTGAGATTTTGATCTCTAGTGAAGGTAAGAGAAATAGATGATTCTTGCAATTTCGTTCTTGGTTTGGAGTTGTTTTAAGTTAGTATAACATGTGTATGTGGTTTAATTTAAAGTTTGATATGATATGATGATTTCAGCTTTGCAGGAGTGAAAGCTAGGGTTAACTCGCCAAGTGATCTTGCATTCTCGAAGGAATCGAGGTAAGAAATTTATGTAACGGACGTAAGGCGGCTATGTCCGCATGTTTTAATATGATTTTCAACTGCTTTGGGGAGAAATACTAGTTGTCTTTGGCAGGAAAAGTGCATTTTCGGACTTGTTCCCTAGTACCAATTAGGCTAGGGGCAGCTGACTGCCTTGAAAGGGAAGTCGACTGCCTAGAGACAATCAAAACGTCGTTTTCCTAAAACCGATGCAAACCAGTCGACTGCTATGTAAGCCAGTCGACTGCTATTTTCCCAGAAGCATTCTGTTTTAAACCAGTCGACTGCTATATGGGACAGTCGACTGCTATTTACCAAAATGCATTCTGTTTCAAAAACAGTCGACTACCCTATATGACCAGTCGACTGCTATTTCTTAAGAAGCATTCTGTTTGAAAACCAGTCGACTGCTATATGGACCAGTCGACTGCCCCCATGTATTTTCAAATATGAAAATATCGAAAAATTTAAATGAAATTATTTCGATAAAAGAAGTTATGAAGGAGCAGTCGACTGCCCTATAAGACCAGTCGACTGCCATGTATGTAAAGAGCTTTCAAAGCTTATTTGATTTAAACACAAAAGTGTTTTCTGAAAAAGTATATTATAATGTTTTGAGACTATGGACTGCGTAATGATTATGCATTTCTGATGGCTGAGAGACTCTGATCAAGTCCTCAGTAATATGTATGTTAAGTGAGGAATCCTAGTCCGGTCCTCAAGACCATAAGTGACACCTGACTAGTGCTCACTATGGTATTATTAAGGCAGGAGAGAATCCCTGACCTCTACATGGTATACCAATGTACTAATGCATGATTAGAGTCATATGAGTCACATGAATGGGAATGAACGGTTCATATGACGACTCAATCGCTTAAACATTGTACATAGTCTCCATCTATTTCAAAGTACAAGACGTATGTATGAAGAAAAGTATGAAGTATGATGTTTTAAAGAAAGAAGTATGATGCATGTTTTATATTTATGCTATATTTTAAAAGAAGCATACAAAGTATGATTGCCATGTCATTTGAAATGAATATGCATGGTTGCAAACAATGCATGAAAGAGGTTTATGATGCATGCTTTATAATGCTTTACATGACATTATAGAGCCAAGTAGGAAAGGTGCATATAGAGACATAGCACGCTCTTTTACATACTTTTCTTACTGAGCGTAAACTCACCCTTTTACGACCATTTTTCCTACAGATTACCTGAAGTGAATCCCGCTCCGACTAGAGGAGCTTGTTTTTGAAGAATCAAGGTGTACCTTCTTGATACGCTTCCCAGTTAGCATAGAAGGTATACTTATATGTTCATGTATATAGTAAATTGTAATTCAGCTACAGTACAGTACAAGTAGAAATTTATGTATATAAGATGTTGGGGATGTAAGATAAGATAATGTATGAGATCCTGTAGAAATGGAATGATATTTATATATATCATTTTATGTTTATGGAAATTGAATAAAATTTCATGAGCTATTAAATGATTAGCTTAAGATTAAGGGAAGAACGACACTGGATAAACTAAATCTAAATAAAGAAGGAAAAAGACAAGTGATAAGATGAAGTGACGGGGACGTCACAGAGTGGTATCAGAGCAGTTTAGATTGAGGTTTGTTAGTGTCAAGAAGCTAGAAATAGAGTATATTCCCGAATTGTACTGTACTTGTCTGAATACAAATGTATAGTATAGCTGTTTCTAGTTATACTAAAGAGCTCAATGATGATTATATTTACAGTATGAGCTCACGAAGAAGAGGTACAAGTAGAGGAAGAGGACGGGGTCGCACTGAAGAGCCCCCAGTTCCGTCTCCTCATCCATCTCCACCACATAGCCCGAATACAAGGCTAGCGAAGATGGAAAAGCATATGGAGAACATGGCCATGATGTTCACCCAGTTTATGTCTAATTTCCCGAATGTGGCCACAAGTACCCAAGCAACTGCAACTGTTGTTCCTCCTATGGAAGTAACCCCACCAGTCCCAGTTATTGGAAGGCGGGATCCTAGAGCCTATTGCAGTGTGGCATTGATTAAGGAATTTAAGAAGTTGGATCCGTCCAAGTTCAAGGGGGAAAGAGATCTGCTGACCGCAGAGAATTGGATGAAAGCAATTTTAAAATCCTTTGAGTATATGCCCTGCTCCGAAAGGGAGAAGGTAGGCTTGGCCGCTTATCTGTTGATAGATGATGCCGAATATTGGTGGCAAGCCACTCAGACCGTGTTAGAGGCCCGATATGATGAAGTTACATGGGATCGGTTTGTGGAAGCTTTTAATGAACAGTACATCCTACGCACGGATCAAAATAGACTGAAGATCGAGTTCCTAAGTTTGACTCAAGGTACGATGACAGTGAATCAGTATGAATCTAAGTTCACCACCTTGAGTAGATTCGATCCAGAGGTCCGAAGAGATGAAGGGCATAAGATCTACAGATTCATCGAGGGATTGAAGTCTCCGATTAGATCTAAGTTGTATCCAATAGATATCACCACCTGTGGAGAAGCTGTCTGTAAAGCTCAGCTGTGTGAGCAGGACTATGATCTACACCATGCTGACTTCCGAGCCAAGGGTAAAGGCAAGGAACCGATGAAGCGGAAGTCGGATGAGAAAACTCCGAGTGATAGGTATCCATTCCGGAGGAGTAGACGATCTGAAGGAGTTTCTATAGGTAAGTAAAGTATAGAAAGATGATCTTTAAATTAATTTAATGGTTATATGGAATTATATTGAAGTTGAAGTTATGATGATGATGATACTGATATAGGTACTCCTAGAGCTACCGGGATCAAGATAAGTGATGAGCGATCCCGAAATCAAGTTGGAAGTACCGTTAGCTCACCAAAGAGTACGATGCAAAGATGTGAGCAGTGCGGGAAGTTTCATGGATCACAGCCATGTCGTTTGGCGAGTGGCGCTTGCTTTAGATGTGGGGAGAAAGGACACATGATTAGGGATTGCCCTCAGAGAGATCCGAGGATGCCTGACGAATCAGATAAGACCCCTAAACCACAACCTAAGGCCACTGCTGCTGGGAAGGGAAAGAAAGCTGTGACCCAAGGACGAGTGTTTGCCATCGATGAAGAGTCTGCCGATGCCTCGTCCAAAGTGATTAAAGGTACAATTTACCTGTTTGATGTGAATGTCATTGCATTGTTTGATCCAGGCTCTACGCATTGTTTTGTGTCTCCTAAGTTTGCTATGAAAATACCTGTTGAGCCTGAGACTTTAGAACACTTATTAAAGATAAGCACACCACTTAGAGAATCACAAGTGACAGAGTTAGTGTATAGAAACTGTAAGCTACGGGTAGGAGAAAGAGAATCTAAGGCTGACCTAATCCTATTGAATATGTATGGTTTTGATGTTATTTTAGGTATGGATTGGTTAGCTAATAATCATGTTTTATTAGACTGTTATGCTAAGAGTGTAACCTTCTCTTCACCCGTTAGCTATGTTGTAAATTTTGCAAGAAATTAATATGAAACCTGTTTGGTTCTTGATTTGAATTCATATGAAAATAATGAGAAGCATGTATGGTTGTATGAAGGATTCATTGCTTATCTGGAGGACGTAGATCAGAAATGTCCCGGACTCAATGATATTCCTGTAGTCTGAGATTTTCCCGAGGTGTTTCCGGATGATCTTCCAGGACTTTCTCCTGATAGGGAAGTGGAGTTCACTATCGATTTGGTACCGGGAACTGAGCCTATATCAAGAGCTCCTTACCGGATGGCTTTGGTAGAATTGGAAGAACTTAAGAAGCAGCTTCAGGAGTTGCTAGACAAGGGATTCATACGACCCAGCGTATCCCCTTGGGGTGCTCCTGTGCTTTTTGTCAAGAAAAAGGACGGTAGTATGAGGTTATGCATTGACTACCGGTGGTTGAATAAAGTGACAATCAATAATAAGTATCATCTTCCCAGGATAGACGATCTCTTTGATCAGCTCAAGGGTGCACAAGTCTTCTCCAAGATAGACTTGAGATCGGGATATCATCAGTTGAAGATTCGAGATGAAGATATCCTTAAAACTGCGTTCAGGACACGGTATGGCCATTATGAATTCTTGGTGATGCCGTTTGGATTAACCAATGCACCTGCAGCCTTCATGAATCTGATGAATGATGTGTTTAAGCAGTACTTGGACCAGTTTGTCATTGTCTTCATCGATGACATCTTGGTGTACTCGAGGTCACGGGAAGAGCATGAGCAGCATTTGAGGATAGTTCTGCAAACCCTCAAGGATAGAGGACTATATGCCAAGCTAAGTAAATGTGATTTCTGGTTGAATCAGATCTTCTTCTTAGGTCACATTATCAGTAAAGATGGAGTCTCAGTTGATCCGTCGAAGATTGAAGCGGTGGTTCAATGGGAAAGGCCGAAGACTGTGACGGAGATTAGGAGTTTCTTGGGTTTAGCTGGCTACTATAGGAGGTTTGTAGAGGGTTTCTCGAAGTTAGCTGCTCCACTGACGCGCTTGACGCGCAAGGAGGTGAAGTATGAGTGGAATGAAGCCTGTGAGTGTAGTTTCCAAGAGTTGAAGCACAGGCTGACGACTGCACCGATTCTCACCATCCCTAGTGGTTCAGGTGGATTTGCGGTGTATAGTGATGCCTCAGGGCAAGGTTTGGGATGCGTGTTAATGCAGCATGGTAAGGTAGTAGCCTATGGTTCCAGACAATTGAAGGACCATGAGAAGAACTACCCGACTCATGATTTGGAGTTAGCTGCAATAGTATTTGCCCTGAAGATATGGAGACATTACTTATATGGTGAGAGATTTCAAATTTTTACGGATCACAAAAGTCTGAAATACTTATTCTCCCAGAAGGAATTAAACATGAGGCAAAGAAGATGGCTCGAGCTACTAAAGGATTACGATTGTGAGATCTTGTACCACCCGGGGAAAGCCAATGTGGTGGCGGATGCTCTTAGCCGGAAGCATGTAAGTATGGTGTCTTATATGATGATAAAAGAGCATGAACTAATTGAGCAATTCGCAAGCCTCAACCTTAATGTTATGACTTATGAGCAAATTGGAATGATGACTAGTTTAAGGATTGAGCCAGAGTTAATGGACAGAATCCAAAGTGCTCAAAAGGAAGATGATAGATGCATAGAGGCTATGAATCAGATGCAGTCAGGTACGACCTCAGAATTTAATGTCAGTAGTGATGGAATTTTGAGGTTTAGAGGTCGTATATGTGTTCCTAATGATGACGAATTGAAGAAGTTGATCTTGATTGAAGCACATGCCACTAAGTACACGTTACATCCAGGAAATACGAAGATGTATCACAATCTTCGCAAGGTATACTGGTGGAAGGGCATGAAGAGAGACATAGCAGATTTTGTAGCAAAATGTCTCACATGTCAACAGGTCAAGGTAGAGCACCAAAAGCCAGCAGGATTACTGCACCCTCTGCCTATACCTATGTGGAAGTGGGAACACATTACGATGGACTTTATTATGGGATTGCCCAGAACCAAGAAGAATCATGATGGTATTTGGGTGATTGTCGATAGATTGACAAAATCAGCTTACTTCCTACCTATGAAGTCAACTGATACACTCAATGCTTTGGCAGATATGTATGTAAAAGATGTCGTAAGACTACACGGTGTTCCAGTGAGCATCACTTCTGATAGAGATTCCAGGTTTACTTCCCATTTCTGGGAGCATTTTCAGGAAGCCATGGGATCTAAGTTAAATTTTAGCACAGCTTTTCATCCGCAGACTGATGGACAGTCCGAGCGCACGATTCAGACGCTCGAGGATATGTTGAGGGCTTGTGCTATGGACTTTAAAGGCTCCTGGGATGACCATCTGCCATTGGCTGAGTTTGCATACAATAATAGTTATCATGCAAGCATCGGGATGGCACCATATGAAGCTTTGTATGGAAGAAGGTGTCGATCTCCGATTGGGTGGGAAGAAGTGGGCGAACGTAAGTTATTGGCTCCAGATCTAGTCGAGCAAGCCTCAGAAGATGTTAAGTTGATTTGTCAGAGGCTTAAGACAGCTCAGAGTAGACAAAAGAGCTATGCAGATGCTTGACGGAGGCCACTTGAGTTCATGGTTGGAGATTTTGTATTCTTGAAAGTTTCTCCATCCAAAGGAATCATGAGGTTTGGTCAACGAGGTAAGTTAAGTTCTCGTTACATCGGTCCATTTGAGGTCTTAGATCGGATAGGTGATGTTGCCTATAGATTGACATTACCTCCGGAGCTATCGGGAGTACATAATGTGTTTCATGTATCGATGCTTCGGAAGTATAATCCGGATCCGTCTCATGTCGTTGAGTATGAACCCTTGGAGATAAGGGAAGATATGAGTTATGTAGGGAAGTCGATTCGGATTTTGGACAGAAAAGAGAAAGTTTTGAGGTCTAAGACGATTCCGTTAGTGAAAATTCTCTGGCAATACCATACGATGGAAGAAGCTACATGGGAGCTAGAGAGCTTAATGAAGGAAAGGTATCCAGAATTATTTACATGACAAGCTAAGGCAAATTTGGAGGACCAAATTTTCTAAGGTGGGGAGGATGTGAGATCCCCCAATTTCCATGTAATTCCTCCATGTTTGTAAAGTATTTCAATCAAGATGATTAAATAAATATGAAGTTTAATGTATGAATGATGCATGAACGATGTATGTAATATGGAAGAACTAATAAAGTGGATGTCAATGAGTCAAACACAATATTTTGATATCAGAAAAATATTAAGAGTATGAGACAAGAAATTTAATCAGAATTTTTGGATTGGTGATTTAATGAATGGCTGAGATGAGAAGGAGGAAAAGAGGAAATTAATGGGTCAAATGAGTCAAGGGATAAAGCACGGCTGAGATAAATGATGAGATAAGCATGCAATTAATGGAGTTCATGACTCACCACCCTCATCATCATCACCCACGCCAGCCCCTTCCAGCCCTCTCCCTCTCGTTCCATCCAATCTTCCAAGCTTCCATCTCTAGCTACCTTGCTAAACCACCTCATCCTTCCACTAATTCATTAAGTTCGTAGAACGAAAAATAATCCTTGTCACTAGACTAAGTGATATCCAAAGTTTGGTGGATTGATTTCAAGTATTGGAAGAGATCTCAAAGTTTGAGATTTTGATCTCTAGTGAAGGTAAGAGAAATAGATGATTCTTGCAATTTCGTTCTTGGTTTGGAGTTGTTTTAAGTTAGTATAACATGTGTATGTGGTTTAATTTAAAGTTTGATATGATATGATGATTTCAGCTTTGAAGGAGTGAAAGCTAGGGTTAACGCGCCAAGTGATCTTGCGTTCTTGAAGGAATCGAGGTAAGAAATTTATGTAACGGACGTAAGGCGGCTATGTCCGCATGTTTTAATATGATTTTGAACTGCTTTGGGGAGAAATACTAGTTGTCTTTGGCAGGAAAAGTGCATTTTCGGACTTGTTCCCTAGTACCAATTAGGCTAGGGGCAGCCGACTGCCTTGAAAGGGAAGTCGACTGCCTAGAGACAATCAAAACGCCATTTTCCTAAAACCGATGCAAACCAGTCGACTGCTATATAAGCCAGTCGACTGCTATTTTCCCAGAAGCATTCTGTTTTAAACCAGTCGACTGCTATATGGGACAGTCGACTGCTATTTACCAAAATGCATTCTGTTTCAAAAACAGTCGACTGCCCTATATGACCAGTCGACTGCTATTTCTTAAGAAGCATTCTGTTTGAAAACCAGTCGACTGCTATATGGACCAGTCGACTGCCCCCATGTATTTTCAAATATGAAAATATCGAAAAATTTAAATGAAATTATTTCGATAAAAGAAGTTATGAAGGAGCAGTCGACTGCCATGTATGTAAAGAGCTTTCAAAGCTTATTTGATTTAAACACAAAAGTGTTTTCTGAAAAAGTATATTATAATGTTTTGAGACTATGGACTGCGTAATGATTATGCATTTCTGATGGCTGAGAGACTCTGATCAAGTCCTCAGTAATATGTATGTTAAGTGAGGAATCCTAGTCCGGTCCTCAAGACCATAAGTGACACCTGACTAGTGCTCACTATGGTATTATTAAGGCAGGAGAGAATCCCTGACCTCTACATGGTATACCAATGTACTAATGCATGATTAGAGTCATATGAATCACATGAATGGGAATAAACGGTTCATATGACGACTCAATCGCTTAAACATTGTACATAGTCTCCATCTATTTCAAAGTACAAGACGTATGTATGAAGAAAAGTATGAAGTATGATGTTTTAAAGAAAGAAGTATGATGCATGTTTTATATGTATGCTATATTTTAAAAGAAGCATACAAAGTATGATTGCCATGTCATTTGAAATGAATATGCATGGTTGCAAACAATGCATGAAAGAGGTTTATGATACATGCTTTATAATGCTTTACATGACATTATAGAGCCAAGTAGGAAAGGTGCATATAGAGACATAGCACGCTCTTTTACATACTTTTCTTACTGAGCGTAAACTCACCCTTTTACGACCATTTTTCCTACAGATTACCTGAAGTGAATCCCGCTCCGACTAGAGGAGCTTGTTTTTGAAGAATCAAGGTGTACCTTCTTGATACGCTTCCCAGTTAGCATAGAAGGTATACTTATATGTTCATGTATATAGTAAATTGTAATTCAGCTACAGTACAGTACAAGTAGAAATTTATGTATATAAGATGTCGGGGATGTAAGATAAGCTAATGTATGAGATCCTGTGGAAATGGAATGATATTTATATATATCATTTTATGTTTATGGAAATTGAATAAAATTTCATGAGCTATTAAATGATTAGCTTAAGATTAAGGGAAGAACGACACTGGATAAACTAAATCTAAATAAAGAAGGAAAAAGACAAGTGATAAGATGAAGTGACGGGGACGTCACATATAGCTTCTTTCCAAAAAGCTACATCTTGAGACTTCATAGCCTCTTCAAATGATTTTGGATCAGATTCAATATTGAAACAATATTCAATGTGATTGCTTATGGTTTCTCTTGATCCCTCCACAAGAAACATGTGAAAATCTGAACCATAAGTCTTGGCTTTTCTTGCTCTTTTGCTTGTTCTTGGTACAAGGTTTTGTTCTTCAATTGTGGTGGAATTCCCTAATTCTTTAGAATTAGTTTGAGCAACTTCTTTTTGTAAAGGAATCAGTTTGAACCTTCCTTCATCAAACAATGCATCTCTTGATTCAATAACCGTATTAATTGATATTGAATTATTTGGTTCAACAACCAAAAATCTGTATGCCGTACTATTTTGTGCATAACCAATAAAGATGCACTCAATTCCCTTCTCACCTAATTTCTTTCTTTTAGGTTCAGGAATTCTTACAATTGCTCTACAACCCCATACCTTAAGGTAACTCAAGTTGGGTTTCCTTTTCTTCCATAATTCATATGGGATAATATTGTTCCTTTTGATAGAAACTCTATTAAGAATGTGACATGCAGTCAACATTGCTTCCCCCCAAAATCCTTGTCCTAATCCTGAATAGGATAACATAGCATTAACCATTTCGATTAATGTTCTATTTTTCCAGTCAGCCACACCATTAGATTGGGGACTATATGGTGCTGTAATCTCATGAACAATGCCAACAGTTTCAAAATATGTTGGATCATAGTACTCTCCTCCCCTATCAGTTTTTAAGATTTTAATCTTAACATTACAATGTAATTCTACTTCATTTTTATAAGCTTTAAACTTATCTAATGATTCATCCTTAGAATGCATTAAGTAGACATAACAATATTTGGAGAAATCATCTATGAATGTCACATAATATTTCTTTCCTCCAATTGATGAGGTTCCATGTAAATCTCCTACATCACTATGCACTAATTCTAATAATTTAGAATTTCTTTCTACCTTGGAAAAAGGTTTCTTTGTTATTTTAGTTAGCATGCAAGTTCTACATTTTTCATCACTTCTAACTGCATATGGAACCATATTAGATTTAGACATCATGATTACTTTATCATAGGTTATATGTCCTAATCTACTATGCCATAAATCAAAAGAATCCACAATATAAGCTGAATCATTTTTCTTATTATTGATATTGAAATGAGATACATTAAATTTAAACATACCTTCATTGGCATATCCCTTTCCCGCAAAAGTTCCACTCTTGGATAGTATACACTTATCCCCCTCAAAGACAACTTTGAACCCAAACTTATTTAGTAAACTAACAGACACTAGATTCTTCCTAACTTCTGGAACATAGAAAACATTGGTTAAAGTCAATGTTTTTCCAGAAGTGAAGTTTAAATCTATGGTCCCCTTGCCTTTGATTTCAGTTGAAGAAGAATTCCCCATGTAGAGCACATTGCCATCTACTTCCTCTTTGAAAGTTTTGAACATAGCCTTGTTTATGCACACATGTTTTGTAGCACCAGAATCTATCCACCATGCTTTTTTGTCTTCAATGACATTGATTTCAGAAATCACAGCAACAAAGTTGTCCTTGGTTGCATTGGATGCTTCTTTCTTCTTTTTGAAGACATAGCAATCCTTTTTGAAGTGCCCTGGTTTTCCACAATGGAAACATGCACCTTTCTTCTTGATTTTCTTGCCTTTGGTGGAAAGTTCTTTCTTCTTCTTTGTGGATTTTTTTGTTGGAAACAGTATCTTCCACCACATGGTCTTTGGAGATGTTAGTCTCCTTCTCCTTTTCTTTGTCATTCTCCTTACGATATTGTTCTTCAATCCGAAGATAGTTTGCAAGGTAATCAAGAGTGATTTCTTCCTTTTTGTGTTTCAAGGTTCTCTTGATATCCTTCCATGATGCTGGAAGTTTGTCAATTATAGAGGACACTATAATTGACTCATCCATATTCATTGAATACTGCTTAAACTTGTTAAGGATGACTTCAATCTCAGCAAACTGTTCCATAATAGGTTTGGAATCATTCATTCTAAAAATGTTCCAACTTGTTACCAGGAACTTTTTGCTAGTTGAGTCTTCCTTCATGTATCTTGCATCCAGCTTTTCCCATAACTCTTTTGATGTATTGATTGTGATGTAAGTATCAAATAAAGAATCAAACATACCATTTAGGATGCATCCTCTACAAGTGTAGTCATCATTGTCCCACTTTTGTCTTTGATGCACTTCCTCATTTGTGTCATTTTCTTTTTCTTCTGGTCTTGGTGTTGTGAGTACATAGAGCACATTGAGGGATGTAAGTAAAATCTTCATCTTCTGTTGCCACCTTAGGAAGTTCCCTCCATCGAACCTCTCCAACTTTTGGAAGTTAAATGCCAATTCTTTCAATGTTTCCATCTTCATGGTTTTTGTGAAATAAGTCTTAAGATTGTTGAATAAAAAACAAATAAAACAGATATAGGATTACAGCTCTTGTCCACTTGGGGTACTATGAAGATGAAAAACTTGAACTTCTTCTTGGACTTCAACTTCTGGAATTGAACTTCTTTGATCACGAACAGTCACGAACTAAATGCAGAAAAAGACTTCAAGGCGTGCTGCTATAATGCCACTTTCCTTAAGACTTATTTCACCCCCACCAGTTATGGTATGCAACAAGGATTATGGAAATAGCCTCAAGATACAATGAAGTCAACTTGTTTAATATTACCTTGCACTTGTAATATTAAACCACTAAACACTTTAGACAAATACAAAAGTATTATGTCTTAGCCAAAGTTTTCTGCAGCAAACAATGTCTAAGAGATTTGTTTTCTGTTTTGAGATTGGGAGAAAAAGAAGAATTCAGAATATTTTCGTTATCTTTTTTTCTGTTTTCTTGAATGAACATTGTCATCTCTTTTATAGAGATAATTTCAAGATATGTGATCTTTGGTTTGAATGATACAACCTTTCAATTGTGTTGTTTCATTTAAACAAACACATCATTCAGATTGTTCACAACCTCTCAAATTCAATGGTTATGTCCTTTAACCATTCTGTAGTGAAAGATTACCCTTTGAATGAGGTCGCACCTATTCAAAGAAAACTAGTCGTTATAATTCATTTTGCACTAGAGCAGTTGACTACCATAAAAGGCAGTTGATTGCCATAAAAGGCAGTTGACTGCCTTTGGATTTCCAGGCAAGGAAGTTGGATGCCCGAAAATAGCATCCGAATGCCCTAGTGTATTTTTGAAACAGTATGCAACTTCCAGGAGGGCAGTCGACTGCCTTCATATGGCAGTCGACTGCCTTAAAGTAACTTAAAATCCGAGTATTCACATTGTATAGGCAGTTGACTGCCCTATTTGGGCAGTTGACTGCCATCCCGGGGCATCCAACTGCCCAAGTGCATTTTTCGGATAGAATACTTACTGCGCAAGGGCAGTTGACTGCCCTGTAAAATTAGTAAAAATCATTTTAACATGATTTTACTTCACCCGGAGTCATACCAAAAACTAGTTTTACTGGTACGTTGATTAAACAACATTTTAATCAATCTTTTCACTTTATATTTTGAAATTTTCTAACAGGTTCGAATCCAAGCACTCTCATCCCTAATTATTTAATATTTTCTTTGTAACAAAAAAAAGTTTGTGAAAAAAATAAAAATTTTCTAATTTTTCTTTTGTATGTGTGAGTGATATATAAGTAAATTTATTCTTTATAAAAAAAATCCTAAACTTGACTAAAATGTCTTAAAAGGTATATGTTTTAGTCCATGTAACAGAACTAGATTCTGGTGCGAAGATGGCGTTGAAAAACTCTCATATCGCCCATCCAGACAGACTCTATTAATTTTTTTTTTGGTTTCCCAACCGGTATCCGAACCCACTGGGTCGACTAATCCGGTCTCGGAGCGGGTCCCGGGGTTAAGGTTTTAAACTCCTCCCAACGGGCTTGCGGGGGATCGAACCGTAGTTCTCCCTACCAAGTCTAGCCCCTGGCACCACTAGACCAAGACACCGTTGGTGACAGACTCTATTAATTAGTATAATGTTATCTTACAATGGTCTTAATTTAATTGATCTTTTATTTTTAATGAAAATTTATTTTTTATTTTTTTTCATTTTTTTTAAATCTCGAAAAATTTTCTTAACTTGTTTTCAATATTTTAGTCGAATCTCTAAAGATTTTTTTTCATCTCAAGCATATTTAAGAAAAACATATTTGCTTTTAAATTTTTACCAATTTTTCTTTTTCTAAAAAAATAAATGAAAATACTTGGTATTGAAATTAATTTCTAAATAGATGATTATCGAATACACTGACTCTACAAGCGAAGTTAACATAATAATATATGTCTTATTTTATTTAATTTATATATTTTTTAATATTTTAAAGAATATAAGTCATCATCCTAATTCGCTTGTGAAGTCAAAAAACTTTCTTAACGATATATTAGATAATAATCTTTTCTAAATTGTCTAACATGACGGTGAAATTTAGAAAAAAATTCTCTAACCAAAGAATTTTCAAGGAAATTTTGCAGGCCCACATATATTATTTAAGAAATTTATAATTGGTTAGATTGCCACTTATCCAAAATTTATTAACAACTGGAACGGACCCACGCTTCGCTGTGGGGTTGGTTTATTATATACAACAGGATTTCATGAAAAATTATAAAAAAACAAAAGATTGAAAAAGCATTGTATTGGCATAGTTTACATTTAGTACGGTAGTAATCTCAATTCTCAGTTAAAATAATAAAAGAAATCAAAATTAAAGGGCGTGAAGAAATAGCTTTTCAGGTCCAAATAAGTTGCATGAAATGATTCCTTATCAGCATGAATTTTCAGCATTTCATTCATAGAACTTTCAAGCAAAGATGTCAATAAATATTAACTTGGTAGATATTAACTCCAATTCTGTATTAATGAGTATATAATTGGTCATAAATATATCATTAATAAATAACTTCGTGATCAAATAATAAAAAAATCCTAAATTCAAGTAATAAAATATTCCATCGCCCCATTATGGTCAATTGCAATGAATGCCATCAAAACAGCTTCTACTAAAATGAGAGCAATTTTGAGAAGTGCATACTGGCAGTGTGATCAATTTAATGAAAAACATGTTACAGAATGCAGTCCTTTGGATAACTGGCAGGACAGAAATAACATCAACAACTCAATGCTTGTTCCAGAGCTTATAATCATCAAGTTCTTTTTTATTTCTCCCACGTCGGGAGTGTGTGCGTGTGTTCTCTTGTTTATAAGGAACCATGGCCTCAACCCAAAACATCGGTTTTGGTGTTGTTGGCTAGTTCCTTTCCTGATAAAAAAAACTCAAGTGTGGTCTCCCACATCGAGAGTGTGTGCGTGTGTTCTCTTGTTTATAAGGAACCATGACCTCAACCCAAAACACCGGTTTTGGTGTTGTTGGCTAGTTCCTTCCTTGATAAAAAAAAAGTTCTTTTTTATTGGAAAAAAAATCCTAGTACTTAACTTAGTTTTAGAGATAATTAACAGTGAACAATAGAAGATGAAATTTTGATTACATGAATAAAGTTTTAACCTTAATATTTCTTCACTTCATCCTCTCCTGTTATTGCTACTTTTTCATACAAAAAGGATATATAAAGTCAATAGACTTAACACTTTTTTGTCCAAAAATTGCTTTTCTTAAAAAAAACTTTGTAATAGTATCTATTATAAAGATGTTCAGAATTGGTGTAGCTAAATCCCTAAGTCAATTTCATTTGAAAATTATATATAAAGACTCATTTAGGTGGATACAAAACAAAGACAGTAACCATTAATAAATTTAATTGCTATGCAACTAGAGAGTAATGCAACATAGCATAATGCTCATTCCCATTAAAAGAATATATAAAGTTGAAACAAAAATAAAGGCATCAACTAAAAACTCATGTGACATCTTCAAAATGTGTATAGAAAAAGAAGAACTGATTTTGAATTAAATCAAGTGCTAATAAATTAGCCTATAACTGGTTATACATTGTTATGCAAGATATAGCATGTAGCGACCTATTAATTTAAAAAAAAATAAAAATACAAAACACATTTTTATTATTTTCATTTTTAAAAAGAATTTTTAATTCTCATATACTAAACGTATTTTTCAAAATTCAAAGTATAGAAAATAAAAATTATTTTTCAGAAAATGAAAATAAAAAATAAAAATAGATAATATTTTCTAAAATCAAACCAAGCCTAAAGATTTTTCATTGTTTAAATGAGATAATGAAAAATATTTTCTGATATTTGGTTGTTTTTTGAAAAACCTATTTTCTTTTTTGTTCATTGAAAAACCTATTTTCTTTTTTCAAAAGATATTAACATAACCAATAAAATATTAAAAATTATTTATTATTAATTAATTTATTAATATTTAAAAATTATATTTTGAAAAAAATGTTTAATATTAAAGTACTAAGAAAACTATTTATTATTATTTATATTAATATTTTAAAAAATTTGAAGTAATGTTACTATTTTAATATATATAATATTAATAATATATTAATATTTAATTTTAAAAATCAAAAATACTTATACTATTAAAATAATTATATTTTATTCCGAAAGTATTTATTATTAAAATCATAACAAAAGTATTATTTATTTATATTTATTATTAAAATATTAATATAAAAATAGTTGTGAACAAAATATAAAAACATTATATCTTAAATTAAAAGATTAATAAATTATTAAAAATATTATTTAGTAAAATAATAAATATATATAATTTATTTAATTAGCATTTATTATTTATTATGAAATAATAATATAATATTGTTTATTTTAGAAATATTAAAATATATTTAAGATTAACAATATACAAAATAAACTTAAGATATTGAAAGATTTTAATGTCAATATTTTAATATTTAAAATATAATTTCTAATTAAATAAAAATATTTTTATTAATATAATAATACTTTATGTAGGATTAAAATAAATCAAGATTTAAAAAATTATATCAAAGTCCAACTTGAATAGAATTATATTTTTGAATTTCCTAAATAATTTTACACATAAATAACTATTTTTCAAAAAATATTTTCTTTTTTAAAAGAGTTTGATAACTTTCAAGAAAATGATTTAAATTTAATTAGTCAAAAAATTATTTTTCATTGATTAATCAATTTTTTGGTAATCAAACACTAAAAAAAAATTAAAATCATTTTTTTTCAAACTCATTTTTAATGCACAAATCCGAACCTAATACACATAATTTATTGCCACATCATGGCGATGGCCCACGGTTGGTTTTCACTTGTTACGTGGAGGCAACCGACTTCTCAACACTTCCACTTTATCATCCAAACTGGACCCAAAAATGTGTGGACATGAAATATCGAATCTTCAGAAAAATTCTAAGCAACAATAAGTAATCTATTCCCCTCAACCTCATATTTCTACCTTACATTCACTTTGCAAGAAAGAAAAAGAACTTCACCAATGGCTGCTTTCAACACATTCAAGCTATCACTTCTCTTGAGTCTGCTCTCCAACATTGGTCTGTTACCAGAAACGAGCAAGAACAATGTTGGGATATTTCCACCAACATGTAATCGGATAGAATGCCCAAGTTTTGATGTGATTCAAGTTGGCAACGGTTATGAGATTCGTAGCTACAATTCCTCCGTGTGGATGTCAACTTCTCGGATTCAGGATATTTCTCTTGTTGAGGCCACCAGGACAGGCTTTCTTCGGTAAGTTTACTGCTATTCAGTTCACTTAATATTAACCTCTTTGGATTGTTTACATCTATGGCTTCTTAGTTCTTTCACAGAAATTTAATGCATATTATATGCGTATAAGCCATATTTGGGTTTGGTTTATTGGGGGATAAGCAGCTGGATACATTTATACAATTATAGTCTATGGTTTCATACCATATGTTCTGTGTGAATTGGTGTTTCATTATGGCATATGTATTTTCTCATACTTTCATTCGTCCCCAAATCATCTATTATCGAATTTTCTTTTTCTTGCTTCCAACACATTCATGGTTTCTCAAAAACTGGCTGCAATGAATGAATGGAAGTTCTAAAACTATGGCTCCTACTACCTGTTATAGGCTATTTGACTACATTCAAGGAAAGAACAAGTACGAGAAACAGATAGAAATGACAGCTCCCGTGATCACTGAAGTTTTACCAAGCGATGGGCCCTTCTGCGAGTCATCATTTACTGTCAGCTTTTATGTCCCAAAGGTGAACCAAGCAAATCCGCCACCAGCTGAAGGCCTCCATGTCCAAAAATGGAAATCCACATATGTAGCAATCAGGCAATTCAGTGGATTTGTGACGGACTATAATGTTGCAGAGGAAGCTGCTGCCTTGCTAGCCAGTCTTGAGGGCACTATTTGGTCTGCTGCAATTGAGAAGACTCGGAAAACTGATGCCACTTCGGTTTATACAGTTGCACAGTATAACTCCCCATTCGAATTTAGTGACAGGGTGAATGAGATTTGGATGTTGTTTGACATGGAAGATGAGTTATTGCCTGTTTATGTTTAAAGTAGGAAGATAACTTAGCTAATTCTAAAGAACTACAAGTTACAGTCCTGAAGTTTTCAGACAGTACTCCTGAGAATACTAAGTTGGATGTTCTAAATCTCTGACCTGTCTGAGATGAGAAACTGAGGATCAAGGATTCTGTATGTAGCATGTAGCATTGGAAAATAAATGAATTTCACTCCTAGCCGAGGATGTATCCCTTTCACAGCTAAAGTTCAAAGGATGATTAAAAGTTAGGCAAGTAAATGAAAAGGATAGCATTACTGTATCTCCAAAATCTTCTTTTTAATGATGATTTGGAAAATCGTTTACCTGTTAGTTGCAGAAATCCAAAACTATAAGATTCCTTTCCTTGGGTATTTTGATATGATCATTGCCTCAATCAATAAAAAACGAGGCAACACCTATAGCTGGCTTAAGTCACTATCTAATCAATTGGAATTTCCCTGGACTAGTGTTCACAATGAGCAGAAGCTCTATAGAGTATTTTTTTGGTTTACTCACATATTTTACAAACATGGCATAATCACAATCTAAAGAAAATTCGGTCAAAGAATCACCGAGCTGTTTCAAGTTCTCTTGAACTCTATTCGCAGGGCGGGCTGATAGTAAGAATCCTAAACATAACCCTTCTCTAACACATACCTGGTATATGGGCAGTGGCGGAACAAGAGATTTTATCCGGAGGGGGCTCGGTTCAAATATATTAAATTATAAAAAAACGACAATAGCAATAATAATGATAATATGGTAACAAAAAAATTTAAAACTTTCACATCCGGTCATAATAATTAAAAATTTTATAATTGGCCTTGACGAGGTTTCATATTTTGAAAACATTGCACAATCGCTTCGTTATTAATACTTTTGAATACATATTTTCAATGTACACAATTAAGCTATCATTAAACTATTGATCTCTCATTCGATTACACAAATGAATCTGCAATATGTTTATTGCAAAAAATACTCTCTCTACTATGACAGTGGCAACTAGTAAAATCAATACTAGTGTCAACAACAAATAAACTAATGGATACACTTTATCCTTTCCTATCTCAATCATTTTTATCGCAAGATCATCAATTCCTTTCAATCCTAAAAACTTAATGCTATAGTGCATATCAATAACATAAGTTTGAAGTTGAACTTCAAGTGCCAAAAGTTCCGTTGGAGAAAATTCTTTTAGATAAAATTTAGCAAGATTCACCAATTTTTGTTTATCAAAAGAAGCAAATAAGTCATTTGGATTTAAAAATGCCAAACAAAGTAGCAATTTGGTGTTTACGTCAATGAAATGATTGTTTAATTATTGAAGTTGCATATCCAAAATAGTATAAAAAGGCTCAACTTTGTAGTGATGCATGTTGGTGACCTTAGGAGCTTTGCGCTATGATCTACCCCATGGAATGAACATATCATCCATGCTTGGAACATCAATATGATCATCATGACAAAAAGATGAGATTTGAACAAACAAAAAATCCCATCCACTATCCCTCATCACTTGCAAGTTTTGCTTACACACTTCAACTAATTTCATTGCATTCATAATATCCTGATCTTTCCCTTGTAGTGCTTGTGACAATTCATTTTTCAAGCCAAAGTATTTCTTTCATAAAAAAATAAACTAAATAGAAAATCAAATGAGGACATGAACTCTAGCAAAAATTTTGATTGAAATCTTTGCTCACTAGAGTTTGACACATCTTTTGCAACCACTTCAAGTAAATCAATAAGGATGGAAACAAAGACATTATACTCAACAACGTACCATAATGTGAGCCCCAACATGTATCACCAAAACGCTTCAAATTACTTTCTTGATTTTGACCTTGTCCACTTGAAAGATCACCATTATCTAATTTTTCAGTAATGAAAGCATTATGTTTTTCTCAAAGAATATCACGCCGTTTTGGTAACGCTCCAATAATATTGATCACATTAGCAACCATATTAAAAAATGAATTGACCACATCTTTTTTTGCCACAGCCACAATTGCCAACTGATGTTGATGTGCAAAACTGTCACACCCTAACACATAACAACAGAAAATTTTCAGACTAATTTTTCACTTTTCCAGCATTACTTAACGTTTGTGTGTGCACTATAAGTCTGAATAAATCCAAGTAATTAAATTTCTAATATATAACTATTTTAATATGATTTAGGTCCCAGCACATTCACGCAATAATGAGATCCATCAAATTAAATATCACTTGCTATTTATTAAACATGATTTTGATAGAGACTTCTATCAAGGTCCTCTTCCTTGTTAATTGACCACACATTCAATCATTGAATTACTGAACAACCATTTATATATACCATATATTTATTACTACGTGAAAGTAGTAGATCATGATCCATATATACATTTTAATAACTGCATATCCATAACTTGTATCACAGAGTATAACATCTATATGCATCTCACACACACACACACACACACACACACACACACACATATATATATAGAAACACACACACACACACACACACACACACACACACACACACACATAACATGTCTAAAGTCTCATCTGAGACACCATCAACATATACATCCTCTACCATACATTGTATACATTGTACCGTACAAAACATTGTGTCCAAAATACATACATGCAAATCAAAAGTATACCTTCAAGTATACTCAAAAGCTCCAAGGAGTACAACAGTTCAATCACAGACCTTTAGTATCAAATCTCAATCTACAAGAAGGGGGGAGGTGAGGCGTGAGCCGTCAACTCAGTAAAGGAAATATAATAAAAATAGTTATGACATCCATTTTATCTAATTTCAAATAATATTCAAACCCTGCATGCTTATCAAAAGATAAACACGTAGTATTCTTTCAAACCCAAAACTCAGTAGGCATGCAAGCACAGATGGTATTTCAAAATTAGACACCAAATCCAAAGAGAACATAGGCCTTATGCTCAAACAATGAGAATCAAATCCACATATTACATTGTAGTTATCAGTGTACAAACTCCTCGAAGGGCACTAGTTATAGCCATAAGATAATAAAGTTGATTCCATTGATCAGATGAAACCAGCAATTGTCCAAGCGTAGTATACGGGACAGTCCAAAATGCCTCAAGAAAACAACGAAGCATTAAGTGGTGCTCGATCAAATTTTTAGCAGCCTAATCTCACAAAACAAATAGCACAATTTACTAAATCATTAATCAGATATCATAGTACATAAACACAGTTAATCCAAATAATGTTTGGTTGCTTGATTTATTTTCCAAACCTTTAAAATCTCATTTTCGATTTATAAACTTCAGTATAAAGTTAATTTCATATATTATATATATATGTATGTATGTATATATAGGTAAAAAATCTTTGAAAACATTTTCTTTCAAAATCAATGTATGTTCATAGTTTAGAAACCATGTAAAACAGGTAATTAAAACATAGATTCGTCAAGCCAAAAGCAACCCAAGCACATAAGTTTCAAAGCATCAAAATGTACTCATTCAAATGAGATCAACTCAAATTAGGACGTCATTCAAGTGAGCAAACCGAAACAGTTTTAATCATATAACTTTCAAACAATTATATTCCCACTTACTACACCAAGCAATGCAAGTGCGCAACCAAGGTTTCTTGGTATGCAACTCAGCCCACTAGCTCTCCCTAATTTGATGCCATAAGCTGCATTCTTGCACCTCAATTTATAAGTCTCTTGTTGAGTCAAATTCAAAGCAACGCCAAGTCGAATTGGCAATTATCGAGATTTATCATTATTGTACCATACAGTAGTGCACACTAAGTTTTGCAATTTCATTGTATGAGTAGCTCACTGTTTGCAAGAATTTTTGACCTATTGGTATTGTTCTATTTATAACCGAAAATATCGGATTCTAATTAACGTATCGTCAATTTTGTATGTAACCTTACTTAATTCCCTATTCAGAAGTGTAAGGCTCACTTTCTAATTCATTTTGTGTTGTTCCCAATAATTTCCTAAAGTTTCGTCCATTTCTAGCACGTCTGGCAGGGTGATTTCCTAACCTTTGTGCACTAAAAATTACATTAATATTTATAAGAATGTCCAAAAATTATAAATCCAAGATCATGTGAAACTTAATTCAATTCCCTATTCAGAAAGGTAAACTTCACAATTTTATCATTTCTGAGTCATTTCCAGTAATTCCATAAAGTTACCTTATATACAGGTACATTCAAACAAAATAGTCATCTAACCTTTGTGTACAAACTGTCTCATATCTCAATACAGGGATATCTAATTTATTCAAACTTAGAACCATATTAATCCTAATTCATTTACCTTTCTGGAAATGTAAGGCTTGTAACTAAATTCAATCTGGGCTTTTTTCTATGCAATTTAAAGTTGACATTAAGAAGTTCATTTACTACAGTAAGTGTCCTATATTCTTTTCGTATATCTTAAGCTACAAAACTCCAAATCCAAAAATCCAAAATTGACGTAATCTTGACTTAAAATTCTAGCTACTAGAGTATTTTCAGAATTTATCTCAAATCATAACCCCCAAATTGAACACTTTAATCTCAACCTGAAGCTCCCATTTTTTGGGCAGAGTGCCCTTCACTGTCTAAATTATTTCTCTAGGTACAAAACTCCAAATTAGGTGATTCCAAAACTGAATTAAAGCTAACTTACAAGGTTATCTACGAAAAAAGTTTTAGAATTTATCGCAATGCACAACTTTCAATCTGAACAGTTTAATCTCAATCTAGAACACATCATTAACCTAGATTTTTAGCATCAAGTCTAAACTCAACCATAATTCATTCAAACCACTTCAATTCTATTTCAAATCATCACAATTCCACATTCATACTCAACAAACACACCTTGTAAAGTCAGAACGTTACCCCTTAAATTGATCAAAACCAAGAACTTTATTGAAACTGTACAACCACTTCCTCTCAGCCTTCCTTGCTTTTACGCCTATACACATAAATGACAATCCTATCACCATCTTGTACTCTATTTTTTATAATTTATTTTCAACAAAATATCATGAATTACCTTAATTCATTACCTTTGCTGTCTTGGCCGAAAGTCCCAAAAATCAATTAGCTTCAGTTTCGATTTTCCTAGCTCGTAAGATCTCCAAGTTGTAAGTATCTTCAGCTCCTTCTTCGGTCTTTGTTCCTTCTTAACCGAGAGCTCCTTAAGCTTTAAAGCTTTCGGATTTTCCTTTACTCTACCTATAACAACATGCATAGCATTGAATCATAGGTTTGAAGGTTATTAGCTTGAAAGGAAAGAATTGCATGTCAAGTTCCTCACCTTCATCATCATCGCTGAACCTTTCTTTCTCTTCGGTTCAATCTCCCTTAGGGAGCCATTGTTGAAGCTCCAATTTCCCAAGGAGCCTTCAGCTTCTCTTCTAATCGTTTAAAAAAATTGCACATACAAGAGGTGTCCAAGCCTTCTTGCATCAAAAATTTCTCCTTACTTCAAAATTTCTAGGTTCTCCTCTCGTTTTCTCCTTGCTTCCTATTTCTACATGCAAGCATCTTTTCGTCCAAATTCTAGGAAAAGATAGTTAAACAATAAGAGACACCAACGTTTCTTTAACTCATATTTTGAGTTTTAAACATTTAAACCATGCTTAATGCTTACCTTGTCACCTTCAAACCGAGAGTCAATCTCCTCTCAAAACCTTATGAAACCGAATGCCCTTGAATTCACATTTTGATTCCTTCTTTCTCCAACCATAAGCCTCACATGCAACACCCTCTCTTGCTTCCTTCAAACATTTCTACCGGACCCACACTTTCCCCTTACAAAGATTTGATTTTTGCCCTTAAAATTTTCCTCAAATTATGGCTGTTTTTTGCTGTCCTTAAGATGTCGAGAGTTGAGTGAGTTGAGAGAAATGGCAAAGCTCAAACACTTAACTAATTTCCTTTGAATTCCTTCAAACTGAGGCTGCCTTCAAGTTTTTTCTTCAGTGTTTTTTGCAGCCGAAAGTGGAAAGGATGAAATGGTGAGTGGAATAATTTTAGAGATTAGGCTATTAATTAATACTTAGTCAAGTTATCAATTAGTTCACAACCCATATAATTCCTTATGGCTTTTCGGTTTTTGATGTAAATTTTCAACCTATGTTTATTTGTTTATTAACCCAAAGACCATTCAGTTTTAGGGAGGCATTAATTCCTAATTTCCCATTTATATTTAGTACTTTACACTATGTTTGGATAAACATTAGTAAAGGAAAGGAATGGAAAGGAAAAGAATGTAAACTAGAGGAAAGGAAAGAAAAAGAAAGGGTATATGTACCACTTGTTTGGATAGTTAAAATTAATAAAGGAAAGGAAAAGAAAATAATCCTAACAATCCTTGTTTGGTTAAACAATGGAAAGAAAAAGAAATGATTCATTGTAATGCTTTTTTTCCAATTATAACCCTTTTTGTTTTAAATTTTATAAGATAATAAGGATAAATTTGACATTCTACACGTTAAAATTTTTTTCAAGTTTCCTTTCCTTCCCCTTTACCCCAAATTGGGGTTTTAAAAAAACTGAGTAACTCAAGGAAAAGCAAGGGGTGCTCACTCCCCCTCTCTTTCCTTTCCCTAGCTAAAAAATCTTCCCAAACAAAGGAAAGGTTTACAACCTTCCTTTGTTTTACTTTGCTTTCCTTTCCTTTCCCTTCCCCACCCTCAATCCAAACATAGGCTTAATGTTCTAGTATTTATATTTCCAATCTTATAGTTTAGTCTCTCCAAGCCTTGTTACTCTCATTTCCTAAAATATAAGAATTAAATTAAGTCTTAAATTGAGAATTTACCTTTTTATCCTTTGTCCCAAAATTCCACTGAATTTCCTCAAAATGACCTTGACACCTATATTCTCCAGAATCTGTCCAAATGGCAAGGATAAGTTTAAATTAACTGCAAGTTCGACAAGTACATTTACACAAGGTACATTTTATGGAACTATCACAAAAACAATGAATAAAGTATGCACATTTATTCTTCTTCAAAATAAGTGTTTTAAAACCATTCAATTCTCCTTGTATATTACTAGCCCCATCAAAACCTTGTCCACGCAAGCTAGAGATACTTAATCCATGCAAAGAAAGTAAATCATCAAGAGCTTTCTTCAATGAGAGAGAAGTGGTGCTAGCAACATGTTTAATAGCTACAAATCGTTCAATTACATGTCCTCTCTTATTCACATAACGAAACACAATACCCATTTGTTCTTTTGAAGATATGCCACGAGATTTATCAAAAAAAAAAGGCATCACCCATTTCCCTAATAATTGCATTAGTAGTTTTAATTGAACATGCATTTATAATATCTTTTTGAAAATCATGTGAAGTCAATTTCAAATTTCGAGGAGCATTTGCCAAAGTAACCACTTTAATACTTTCATTATGATCACCAAGAAATTCTAAAAGTCGAAGAAAATTACCCCAGGTTACTTGAATTTTCATATTCATCATGACCTCAAAATGAAAGTCCTTGCTCTAGAAGAAATCATGCACAATCAATAGATGCAATCAAGTGTGGTTGATACTCCTTTTGAGCTATATCAGAATGTTTGTCAAAAAATGTCTGGACATGTTGCTTTTGCTTCAATAAAGCGTTAAACTTACTCACAGTTTCGACATGAGCACTATTATGTTCTCCAGGATGATCACCTAAGCTTTCAGCTTTCTTTCAATTTGTAAATCTTATTCTAGTAAAAGCATCACCTCCGCCTTGTTTACCATTATTCGGTTTGAAAAGATAACAACAAAGAAAAAAAGCAGCTTTTTTTATATGCTGTATTCCAACCAATTTTCATAGTGACTAAACCAAGTAGGATACAATCATCTCATTTGTTTTCCAAACTTCTTGTATTCAAAGTTGTGATCTTTGGGCTAGCAAAGACCCCTTTGTGCATATGCTTTTCTAACTTCATCACAAATGTCAAGATGGTAATAAGAGATTCGAGGTCATAAACCAGGATCTGTGGGAAGATTAGACAAATCAAACTCTATTTTTCTTTTCTTTGAACCCCCATCATCTATATTTGAAGATGCTGTTTTTGATAACTTTATCAAATATCTCTCCATATATAAGATTCACTAGACTCCTTTAACTGATGAAGGTTCAATGTGTTCTAATGATCTCAATCTCAATTTGCTGTGTTGTAAAAAATAATTACAGCCTTGCTGTATGTGCCAGTACTACTAAAAATAATTGAAGAATAAAAATTTTGTATGTGCTGCCACTCTTTAAACCAAAGAAGAAAAAGTTAACAAGGTTTTAAAAGTTGAAACCTCTATAGCCCTATTGCCTAATATATTATTTTGAAAACATAAATATACGCATTTGTTGTACTATAAAATGTAAAGACTCAAAACTTTTAGCTTTTTGTCTAATGGGGGCTAAATTATGCTTAAAATACATACTAAAAATATGGATAATTATTACATACACTGATAGTGGAGTTTTTTTACTCCACAAGCAGCGTTAAGATCGTAACACATGTCCTGTTTTATTTATTTTAATATTTTTATAAGACACATGTCATGATCTTAATGCTGCTTGTGGAGTAAAAAAACTTCACTGTCAGTGTATGTAATAATTATCCTAAAAATATTTATTGTAAGTTTAAAACTACGAAAAGCTTATACATTTGGCCTTAGTGGGCCTCCCCACTAGGCCCCATCTAGATCCGCCAGTGTATATGAGGTCTACTAGGTGAAAACATTCTATGCGAAAACGTGTTGCAAGAGGAATCTGGCTTATACAAGTATTGAAGATTGAGAATGGATCTCAATTGCTTGCACCAGCATAGTCCACGGTACTTGGGGATGATAAATAGGCCGAGTCAAATCGGAATTAATTCAAAATCAGTTTGATTGAGTCCAACCCATAATCAAAACCATTTTAAAGGAAACAACTATACAGTTGTTGCCCTAAAAAAAAACTTGTTGGTTAAAGGGCAAAAAGCCTTCGAAAAAAATAATTTTAACAATTAAGCCTTTGATTTTTTTTTCGCAATTAATTGAGTCATTATATATTAATTTTTACTTAATTGAGCCATTTCATAGACAGAAATATATGTACATCATGATATAAATATATGTACGTTTGTTTTACATTTGTTTTAAGATACAAATCAGTCTTAATGTTCGAATACCTACAACAAGGTATTCGAATACCTCTCTTTCAAAACAAACAAATGTGTATTTATACGATGATATACATATAGTTATCATAAATATATGTATTTTATAAAGCTTTGTATTTATATATATTCGAATACCTTATTTTAATTGTTGAAATTCTTAATTGTAATTTTCTGAATGAAAATACCTATTTTTTAACAACTAATTAAGAGTATAATAATTATTTTCATTTCTTTCTTGATAATTTAAAAAGTTTCATTTTCTTATCAGAAGATATAATTTCAAGTGGTTCCTTTTAAAAAATATTATTTTTTATTGCATGTTCTTCACATTTTCTTTTATTATTTATTAATTATTATTATTATGACTTTTTTAGCTCGGACTTGAGTGAATGAAATTTTTGTGTAGTTGTCCCGATTCAGCGAATCTTCTGTTGCTTCGAATCCCATCCATCCAGCTCACCAAATTTTCTTCTTCACATTGCTAATTACCAAATGCGACAAACTTTCATACTTTTTCCCAAGTCTCCTCAGCAATTGTAACAAACCAATTGTAACGACCCGTTATCACATTTTTCACCTAAATTTTACACCATTTATCCGATTGGGCTGTCTGTGATACTTCACTTGCACTTAATGTTAAACATATTTAATATGACACTGTTAATATAATACACATCCCCTATCTTATTTACAAAAATGTAGTACTGTATACATGCCTAAATATAGAAAATAAATGATCATACCTGATATATCTTAGTCGGTCTGTCACATTGTCCATTATGTGCAGCCGTAATACACAAATATTGGATCTCACCATCATCAAAACCTGAAATGTTAAAATTGGGGAGTGAGGAAACCACGGCTCAGTAAGAGAGTTATATGTCACACTTGATATTCAGCTATCTATATGCTGAAAATATTTTTTTTCTTTAAAATCTTCCTAGCTGGCTCTAGGCTCACATGTAGGAAGGATACTACAGTCGACTAGGGATCCAGATAGAGTAAGGTAGGTATTTTAGAATACCATACTTGTTCCGGAACCTAGAAGCAACTGTAGAGAGTACTAAATCCATTTTTTCTCAAAACGATATGATTCTTATTTTTTCACAGAGTAAACCATTTATTTCTTTTCACTTCACTGTCCTTTAAAACAAGTGACAGTTCAATAGTAAAACAGTGGTTTACTTCTCTTCTCTTCAGTACAGTGATTTATGAATATCCAATCAATGGATAAACACTTCTTCGATTATTTCTATCTTAGAAATAATTCTTATGTTATTCTTTTAGAATAAACATTTATTTCTCTTTTCAAATCCACAACCGTATCGTACAGTTCAGTAAAACAGTATATTCGGTACTCAGTAAAACAGTATCTCGATACGGTTCAATCAGTAACAGTAAACAGTAGCTACCAATTCAGTAAATAGTATACGATAGCTTTCAGTTCAGTAAACAGTAAATGGTAGCCTTAAGTTCAGTAAAACAGTAATCAGTGGCTACCATTTCAGTGTACAATACAGTTCTGTAAACACAGTATTTTAGTACGATTTTTCATCAGTAAACAATAACCAGTGATCAGTACAGTAAACAATACAGTACAGTAAATAGGATTCCGTAAATCCTTTCAATAAACAGTAATCAGTGTGTGAGACTAGGCATCAAATAAATCATGCTCTCATTGTTCCCTCAGGAACACAAGTCGTCCGCTTTTGGGGTGCACCCGTAGGCCATCACCCCTCACGGCTATCTCAGCTAGATCTATGGCCATAATCTATAGGTGGTCCTCGGGTCCACTTGCCAAGTGACCTCGAGACCTCTGATGACTTGGCGGGTCCATCAGCCTTATGACACCCTGAGGTGCACCCGTTGGTCCATCGACCCGAGCCACCGCCCCAGGTGGGTCACGTAAATACATGAATAATAATGCATGAACTCAGGGCCTAAAGTCTCAAAACAGTATAAACCGTACCATAGCCTTTATGGATTTTTAAACACCTTAAATCAAATATCCATAAGACTCACATGTAAATATAATCACCTTTATGAAATTTATAAAATAAATAACATTTTTCAAATTATTTCATAAAGGTATATATCATGTTTTCTATACGATGAAGACAGTTTGAAAAATCATCACTGAAAGTATAGAAGGGCAAAACTGTCTTTTCTCCACCGTAAAACACTTATGTACGCTTTTCCGTGCTTTCACTTGAAACATGGTTTTCAATAATTTATGAAAAATAAAATATTTATTTTTCCAAATTCATAAATCCCGTAACCATGTTTCTTTCTAAAACACGTATAGAGACCTCTAGTCTCGAAATCATAGTTTTTCATCATTTCTTAACCTTTATGTAATTTATATAATTATTTATCTCACAATTAAAACCATAAAGGTTTTATATTAAATCAAGTGAATATTTAAGAATATTTATAAAAATATTCACTTCAGTCTCTTTTTCATTTTTATCATCGTT
The DNA here is from genome assembly GCA_032173925.1 of Heritiera fomes. Lineage (NCBI taxonomy): Eukaryota > Viridiplantae > Streptophyta > Magnoliopsida > Malvales > Malvaceae > Heritiera > Heritiera fomes. The sequence goes on along the minus strand of JAPDPM010000002.1, from coordinate 30,527,349 downwards.
TCACGTGAAATATCACCTATCGGGTGAATTTTCGCTGATTTCCTTTTCACCATTCTCGAAAACATGAATATTTTATAATTAAATATCATTATATTCATGTTTTATGAAATTTACTTGATTTCTCGATTTTTGTGCCTGAAAATCGTTTCACGTGAAATCAAATATTTTATTTTGGTTTTCGATGATTTTCGTTAAATTTCAGTAATTTTTCGATAATTTTTCGGCAGTATAACGGCTGCCGATTTGGCTAGCCTCCTGCACGAAAATACAGTTTATATTTCTCAACTGGTACTTCATCACAATTTGAAACCGATAAATCACCACAATTTTCAAAACTAATCATTATAAATTGCATTTATAAATTAAATGCATAATTTAAAACATGTGGCCGAATATCCTTATAGGCGGCACATGTCTCCCTTACCTGTTTTGGGTCGGCGACTGCCTCTCGAAGGTCGCGCCCGTGTTCACCTCGCCCGATTCCATTGTCTCGGTAATCGAGGATGATTTTCTGGAAATTAAATTCTAAAAATCAGAATTTTTCCATAATTATTTAAAGAAATAAATTATTTAAATAATTTAACACTTTTCGGGATTTCTTACCGATTCCCGTAATTCTCGAGATTTCCCGTAATTTTCGAATTATCGGGAATTCTCCAAATTCCCGGAATTCCTTTTCTCTTTGTCTTTCTTCTTTTTCTTCCTTCTTTATTTTTCTCTTTTCTTTTCTTTTTCTTTTTCTTTTTCCTTTTCTTTCTTTTCCCGCCGGACCGGTCTACCTCCCTCACCGCTGGTTCTTCTCCGGTGGCCGGTTCTCCGGCGGTTCGGCGGCTCCACAGTTGGCCGGCACCACGACGAAGCCGGATCTGGCCTCCGTTCGTCACGAATCGACGGCACGGCGGCGGATCTACTCGGTTTACCTTCGGTTTCTTCCCCTCCTCCGTCGGCCTTCCTCTGCCGTTCCCAGCCTCTCCGGTGGCCTCCATCCATTTCCTCTCCTTCCGCCGATGCTTCGGCTGTGGTGGCGGCGACTAATTTCGCCGGCAACCACCAGATCTGGTTTTCGGTTTCTTCCTCGATTTTTCGCCGTTTCGCGTCGATTCCTTCTCCGTTTCGCTTCGCCGGCGTTGCCGTCGACTTCCTTTTCCTTTGCCGGCGACGACGCTTCTCCTTTCCTCTCTCTTTTACCTCGCCGACGGCCGCTGACGGGGGCGGCTGCGCTTGGGGAGGCAGAATCGGGGTCTTCCCGATTCTGTTTCTTCTGTTTCCCCTTTCCCCTTTTGTTTTTATTTTACTTACTATTTTTAGTATATTTATATAATATATACTTTATACTATATACATATAATATATATACTATATATTACACATATATTACAATATATATTATATATAAATTATATATATTATACATTACAAAATATATATCTAGTATATATATTTATGTATATTTATATACTTTAAAATAAATAACATTTATATAAATATTTATATAAATGTAATAATTCCATATATATATTGTATTAACAATATATATACCTTTAAACTTTAATGTAATTTAATATTTACATTTCCTCAAATATGTATATACTTATATATACATACACTGTTGTAAATAATACATATGTACTATTTAAATTTATCAAATAGTATATATACTTATATATACCATCGTATATTTAATATATATTATATATACCATACGGTATTTAAATACATATGTATTTATATCAAAATATATTTATATAATTAGTAATTATATAAACATATTTATTTTCACTTCTCATCTTCCTTATTTAATTTGGATTTTGATTTATCCAAATTAATTTCCCTTTTTTTTCCTCATTTAATTTCCTTCACTTAATTTTCTAATTTCATCACTTCCTCAATTCTTGGAATTTCCACAATATTCCGATTCTCACAATTTTATTTATTTATTCCCACTAATTTATTTTCTCCATTATTTATTTTCAATATTTATAATTTCCAATAAATGGAAAATTTACGGTTATCACATCCTCCCCACCTTAAGAAATTCGGTCCTCCGAATTTAACTTAAGTCCAAAGGTGGTACATGCCGTATACTTACGACTTCTAACCTCTAGTTCATCCTCCCAGTAATACTGCCAGTACATTTTCAACATTAAGAGTACTTTAGACCACTACCTGCTGTCTTCCATCACATATATATCTATACTCCCGTAAGTTCATTTCTCAAATCGAGAGTTATTCATTTCCGCTCCTTTCATATAAGAGTCCATACGGTTCATATCTCGATAAATGTTTTGTTTTATGACATGCATTATTTGATAAAGTGATTTTGAGACTTTAGGCCCTGAGTTCATGCCTTGTTATTCAGGTAATTGCGTGACCCACCTGGGGCGGTGGCTCGGGTCAATAGACTCACGGGTGCACCTCAGGGCTTTCACAAGGCTGATAGACCCGCCAAGTTATCAGCGGTCTCGAGGTCACTTGGCAAGTGGACTCGAGGACCACCTATAGATTATGGCTATAGATCTAGCTGAGATAGCCGTGAGGGGCGATGGCCTACGGGTGCACCCCAAAAGCGGACGACTTGTGTTCCTAGGGGAACAATGAGAGCATGATTTATTTGTTGCCTAGTCTCAACTTATTGATTTTCATTTATTGAAAGTATTTAATGAATCCTGTTTAAAGGTTATCTATATCCATCGTGTTCCTAATGAGTTTGATTGTTAGGATAAGTAAATTGTGTTTGAGGATATAGCTTTTATTTTTATAAGCAGCATACACCTTTCTTATTGAGCACGTTGTCGCTCACTCTTTATTTTTTCACTCCACAGATTATTGATTTTGGACTAAGAGAATTACCTTCCATATATTGATATCGAAAGTATGTTGTATTCTTTTATATTTTCAGTAAAATGGTACAGTACTATTTTATAAAGAAGGGAATGTATATTTAAAAAAAAGGAAAAATTTAATAATTTATATTTTCATATTAGTACGAGGAATAAAAGTACTAATTCTTATTAAAGTATTAAGAGTTATTAAGCATCACAGACAGTCCAACCGATAAGTAAGTGGAGTTTACAAGTGAATATTCTGTTATATAGTGGTTTCGGATGTTACACCAATCCATTTGGCCTTTTTGATCTCTGAATCTTTGAAACTCCATGGATGAAGCACAACCAATTTCGTCTGAAACTACAAGAAGCTACTGGAGATGGAGCAAAAAAGACTTCTTCCCAGAAACCTCTTTCCAGACTATATCATCCTACAAAAAAGCACTTTCAGAAACCTGTCCTCGTCTCACAGATCGTCTCTTATCACGTTCCTCCTCAACCAACGAGCTTGTAACCCTTCAAAAAGTGAGCGAAAACCCATTGCAAAAGTGTCTAACGTGGTGGGACCTTGTTTGGCTAAGCTTTGGCTCAGTTGTTGGTTCTGGAATATTTGTTATCACAGGTCAGGAAGCTAACTATGCAGGTCCAGCTATTGTTTTATCCTATGCAATATCTGGGCTTTCAGCATTGCTATCGGTTTTTTGTTACACTGAATTTGCGGCTGAGATTCCTGTAGCTGGTGGTTCATTTTCATATCTTCGCATTGAACTGGGTGACTTTATTGCATTTATAGCTGCTGGTAATATTCTTTTAGAAGCTTTAGTCGGAGCTGCAGGGTTAGGGAGATCATGGTCATCTTATTTTGCTAGTATGATTAAGAGTGATTCCAATTTTTTGAGAATTAAGGTTGATTCTTTGCCTGAAGGATTTAATCTTTTAGACCCACTTGCAGTTGTGGTGCTTTTGGTTGCTAATGGAATAGCAATGAGTGGAACTAAGAGGACATCTTGGTTGAATTGGATTAGTTCTCTGGTTAGTGGTACGGTGATTGTTTTTGTCATAATTTTTGGGTTTATTCATGCGAAAACTTCAAATCTGGAACCATTTTTTCCATATGGAGTAGAACGGGTTTTCAGGGCTGCTGCTGTAGTTTATTGGTCTTATACAGGTTTTGATATGGTGGCAAATATGGCTGAGGAGACTAAGAAACCCTCAAGGGATATACCAATTGGGTTGGTTGGTTCCATGTCTGGAATTACTGTGATTTATTGCCTTATGGCTTTAGCCTTAACCATGATGGTTAAGTATTCTGAGATTGATGTAAATGCTGCTTATTCTGTTGCTTTTGAACAAATTGGGGTGAAATGGGCCAAGTATTTGGTTAGTATATGTGCACTCAAGGGAATGACTACTAGCTTGTTGGTTGGATCTCTTGGGCAAGCACGATACACAACTCAGATAGCTAGAGCTCACATGATTCCTCCTATTTTTGCTTTGGTTCATCCCAAAACTGAAACTCCTGTAAATGCTACCCTGCTGGTGACAATAATAAGTGCTATTGTTGCATTTTTCTCTAGTTTAGATGTTTTGTCGAGTGTTTTATCTTTCAGTACGCTCTTCATTTTTATGCTAATAGCTGTTGCATTGCTCGTGAGGCGATACTATGTGAAGGATGTTACTCCCAAAAATGATTTGACAAAATTTCTCATGTCTTTATTCATAATTTTTGGTTCTTCAATTGGACTTTCAGCACTTTGGAATTCTAATGAGAGAGGATGGATTGGGTACACTGTGGCTGGAATGCTATGGTTCTTAGGGACTCTAGGGATGGCATTTCTTTCCAAGCAGCGTGTTCCAAAGGTCTGGGGAGTTCCACTGGTTCCTTGGTTGCCATCTTTGTCAATTGCCATTAACTTGTTTCTTATAGGATCTTTGGGTTTTACAGCAATTTTGAGGTTTATCATTTGCAGTGCAGTAATGATAGTATACTACCTTCTTGTTGGTCTTCATGCAACTTATGATGTGGCTCACCAGAATGAACAAGTGTCAAAAAGTGAAGAGGGTAAATAAAGCTTTAACCTAAGGAAAAAAATCATGGATTAGTAAAGTGCTACATCATTTTGTGGTATTTTATACATTCCTAGTGTTGCTGATAATGCTTTGTATTGTTTAAGTTGTTTTGTGAATTTCTGATGTAATCTACCACTTTCAAATGAAGCCATATATTTCCAAGTTTTCTTGATATGCTTTCTTGTTTTCTTTTACTGAAGTACCGAACTCTGTTTATTTTGTCCAGCCCTAATGCATGTGAACCTGTCAATGTTAAAAAGAATAATTTCTACACTTAGGATTTCTATTGCTCGCTCATTCAATTTGGGGAATCTGTTACTCTAAGAGGCCGCTATAAAGCCGTCTAGATTAATTAAGATGTTGGATGTATTACCACGACCACAGCAATTAACTACAGAGCTTGAGAATCTCTCTTTCTCTCTTTCAATCACTCACACACACACTCTTCCCTATCACTCTTTCTGTTGTTGTCTCTGAGCTTTTGCATTTGGTACCTCTCATTTTGCATGGCCAAATGTTTTGCCAAGCTAATGCGATGAATTACTGATACTGCATGGGCTGTTACATTTTTCTAGGTTTAGTTCCATTGTGATTAATACAGTATTGAGACCATCAGATGTAACTTTTTGAGCAAAAGTTTCCAAGCTGCTTTAGAATTGTAATAATCTTGTGCAGGTTGTGACCCACACTTATAACCATGTCTTAGTTGTGTTATTAAATAATATGGAATTAAACTTGGTACTTTGTATCTATGATGAATATGTTCTAGTGCTAAGGGCCAATCATGATGCATATATAGAGGGTGTTAATGTAATGGCATTTATTCAGCTTAATCTTGGAAAATTGCCTTCAATTCTATTGTTATATTCTGGTATATCTTCTCTATTGGAGATGACTGGGTTTTCTACTAGCTAGATTCCTCAGGAAAGATTCATAAATGATAGGTTGTAAGGGCTCACATGGTTTATCTTCACAGTGCCATGTTCTCCCTAAATCTAGATCCTTCATAATGACAACTTCATTAGCTTCCTTGTTGGTTTTCTTTCACTGATGCCTCATTGGATTTTGGATTTACTTGGACTTCAGCAAGTAATTTGCATAAGACTGTTTCTGACTTGTATGGTAATGGTTTCATACCAGAGTATACACATGTTTGTCTATTGTTTTTTATTGTTAGATCTTGATATAAGTTATGCATTCTGGGGTCTAACTGTAGGTTGCTCTCTGTTCACTGCACAGTTTTCATTTTTAGCTGTTTGTGTATTTGGGGATTTCATTGTCTTAAAAGCAGCTATTGTGAGGGCTTGTTGGATGGTATTTATGTTATAGGCATCACAATTTTGACTTGATAAATTGATCCTGCAGTATTCTTAAAGTTCTTTTCTTCTATTTTAGTGACTGGAATAATATCTCTTTTCTGGTTCCCACAGAACTTAAGAAACACTTAATGGAATCAAAATCTATATAAGTGGGAAGAAAAATAGATAAAGGCCTCAGATTTATGGCTAGTGGGTGATATTAAACCTCATCCTAAAAGCATAGTTGATTCAGTGTAAAGCATTCTGAGTATTCTAAAAGTGTCTCCTGGTGATATATAGTGCTGAAATGCATTTCATGCTCAATATTTTTCTTTTCCAAAAGGGCAGTGGATAATTATTATGGAAGTAGATTTGTTTTTATGTTTACGTGTTTATCAATGTGGTTAAGTGTTAATGAGAGCTAGATCTCTGTCTAGCAGTGTAACTTTTTTCTGGTGGTTTACATGGTCCTAATGCTGTAACTGATAATGGTCAGGATATTGGTTGACTGTTTTGCTACTTTTGCTATATTCTTAACAGATCCTTTCTTCATGTCTTGAAATTTATTCAAGAATTGATGGGTATTGAATAATGGACTCTATTATGTTCTCTGGTCACAATGTTGAAGATCATCAGTAGCACGTCATGAACTATAGAACAAATGGTTCAGTCATGCAAAGATTCATCAGTGAATTCTGAATTTTCAGCTTTCAACTTTGATCTAAATCCTAATGTGAAATCTCATTTGTTTAAAACCTTCGAATTCATTTACCTAGGCTATCTTTCATCTTAATGTTTATCCACAAATCTGTAAGGTATTGTTTATAAATTTTTTTTTAAAGATGCAGTCATCTTACTGTCTTTTACCTTTGTGTTCGAAAAATAGAACATACAGCCTCTGTTTGGCCACATAGTTTGTTCTATTTCATCAGGGAGCTTGGTGGTAGGACAAATTTTTCAAGGTTAATCAGCTGCAACAGTCAAGCTTAATTATGCTTTATGCAGGTCATGGAGTTATGTAATTCTCTTACTGTTGTTTCCCTTCTTCTCCAGCAAGTTAACGTTGCCGATTTGGTACAAAGTAATCATTCATTTACAATGTGAAATTCATTCTTTATTATGCAGTTTTTCTGATTTGACTCTTGAGACTCACTTAGGACGATAAAATATGGCTCCTCTTATGCATGTGCTTCTTGTCATAGGAATGAAAAGTAGAAGCATGAATCCCAGGTTTAATTGTATCCTATAGCATTTAAAATAAACCCTTTCTAATTTGTAGTAGCAGTTGAGATTCACAGAATTTTCTCATGCATAATGTCCTTGTGAATTCTTGTGGTTAATAGGAGCAAACCTTAGTTATTATCATATTTTTGTGAGCCTATTGTGGTTGTGCAAACATGATTTCTCTGTCTCTTGATGTCACCAGATGCTGAGAGGAGCTACTAGAGGTATTACCTAGCGCTTTAACTGAGTAACTCCTCTTCCTATCATGAAGATCTTACTATGTGAAGAGCAACTAATCATTACGTGACAGATGACAGAAGCATTATTTTCGGTTTGAATTGAGACCGGAAGATCAGAAAAAGATGTGTGTGAAAAGTGTTACTCCTGCAAAGAGTAAGGATTAGGGATGTAATTGAGTCGAGTTAAGACGATTCAATATTAAGTTTGAGATTGGTGTGAGTCACAAAATATTTAAACTATTTGAGCTTGTCTATATAGACTCGAACTCAACTTGATAGGCTCGATTTATCATTTTTTAACCATAATTATGAAGATAAAATGATAAATTAATAATAAAGTATAATATATATTTAAAAAAAAACTTGATTAGGCTCGTTAGTTTGTCATGTGATCATTATTCTCTCCCTGCAAAATCAGCTTATTAGAGTTATGCAGTGATTATAAAACTCATTTTGCGTACTCAGCCTGCCATCATAGTTATTAAATCGAGATACATATCGCATATCGAAATTTTATTTTTGAGAATTGAGTATCGTATCGCAAGATAAGGATAAAAATTTTAATTATAAATAATATACATACATAATATATATATATATATATATATATATATATATATATATATATATATATATATATGAGCATTTGCTATTTTCAATTTTTATATGTACCAATATACAAGAACAAATAAAAAATATATGTCAATGAATACAAAATTATTTAAATAAATGGTTTGTTATTTTTTTAATATAATCTTTCATGTTTCTTATACAATAATAAAATATTAAAATAAGTTGACAAGTTACTCAAAAAAGTTTATATGCTCATATTTTAATTTTTAATAATTTAAATGGGACAAAACTATTATTTTCATTAAAATTTTTAATTTTGGGGAAGCAAAATTAATATTTTTATTAAAAGTTTTAATTTATCTATATATTTTTATAAATTTTTAAAAATTCAATTGGGCAATTATTTTCACAAGATCTCATATAGATCGATTCTTGTCAATATACAAAATATGATTTAGGATATAAAAAAATAGATATTTTTTTTATATTTTATTATCTTTAAGTTTAAAACTTAAGATTTAAGATTATAAAAGATTTTTTTTCATTTGAATCCAAATAAAATAAAATAAAATAAAATTAGGCTGTTAGTAATTTTGTAAGCAAAAGACTTAATGGACTTGAATTAAATAAAATAAACTATATTACACCGTATCAAGTATCGTAGATATGTATCATGCATTGCACGATATTAATAACTATACCTGCCATTACCTCACTTAGGCCCCTTCGTGTCCACTCTGCCTACACCTTCTTGGGGGCACCTGACATGGCATCAGCAGCGGTGAATGCTTGGCAGGAGTGGGACTAAGAATGTAAATGGGGTATATACCCGTTGATTTTAGGATATCTAAACTTAAATCGGATTATCTTTCATAATACCTGATTATTTTAGTTTGTATTACTTGATCTCTACCTGTTTAATATAGTAGATTCCTATTAACTATTCGAATCTATTAAATATCAATTTATTAAGTCAAAATTTCATTTTTAAATTTAAATTTAAAATCAATTTTAGAATAAATTATTAAAAAATTAAATTAATAAATTTAATTTAACTCGTAAAAATAAATTAAAGTTAAAAATTATAATTATAATATTTAAAAAAATTAATTTGATTAAATATTACATTAATAATAGATCATTTATAAATAAAAAACATAAATATTATATAAAAAAGTATTATTTATAATCGGGTTCAGATAGCGGATATCTTAAGATAATTACCCCAACCCTACCCGAGCCCTTGATAGGTAGTAATTTTACTATTCAAATCCAATTATATAATACCATAATCTTTACTTAATTAGGTTGGATAGTATCGGGTATCTTGTAAGGATACCTATTGCCATCTCTAATGTGAAACGCACAACTTGTATTCCCCAACAAATCATCTTATTGGGGTATACAATGCCAATACTTTTATAACCAACGACCCTTTTTCCTACTATATAAGATTGAAGTGTTCTATTTATTCACCCTTAGAGCGTTTAGCATGACATTTTCTACCACCCAATTTCGTGATACCCTTATCATGATTGACCCTATTTAGGGCTCACCCTACCTACCACTTTTGAGGCGTTTGACATGCAGCTAGCCCACCCTATCAACCTTTTTAAAGTGTTGGGCGTGAAGTCGGACAATTTATGAGTGGCTCTAATATCATTTGTCACGCTACCATTATTTTTTTTTAATCGGCTTATCAGAGTTATGCAACGATCACACAACTCATCTTAGTTACTCATCCTGTTGTTACCTCACATAAGCCCCCTATAAGTCCACCCTAGTTACCCTTTCTTGGAGCACTTGACGTGGCATTAGCAGCGATGAGTGCTTGGCAAAAGTGGGACACACCACTTATATCCCCAAACAAATCAACTTATTGGATGTGTAGCGCCAACGCTTTATACTTGGTAATTTCTCATTTCTTATATGAAGTAGGATAAAATCACCTTGCCTACTCACCCTTAGAGTACTTAATGTGACAAGCCACTTAAGTTCTGTGCTGTAATAATAATTCATGAATATCAGCTAAGACTATCTTAATATTGAATACTAGAAACATCGTGATTTTCACCTTAGATCCGCCCATGCAAATTTCACAATTTTTTTTAAATATTTTTAATTTCATTTTAAGTGCTTACTTGGACTTTACATATACTCTGAAAGTGACCAATCTTTTACGCGCAGGGTACTCATTCTGTACTATTTGGTAATATAAAGTTTCAAGATTTTTTTTAATCATTGCCTTATATTTCATGGTGCAGCTGTTGTAGGAGGTTAATTGTGATTTTATGGACACAAATATGGGAACGCTCATAAAAAGCATGAGTTAGATAAAATAGACTTCTTTCGGTTGCCAACAAGAACAGGAATTCTGTAACACTTTTGTCTTGAGTAGCGTTCTATTGAGATAGGGAGGATGGAGCTAAAACAACTGTAAGGCTTCATGTTTTCCACGTCGCACCCCTTCTCTTTCCTCTTTTTTGGCTTTGGGAAACTGGAACAAACTCCTTATTCTAGTGTTGAATATCATACTTATTCTTTCTAGAAAATTTAAAACATTACTTAGGCTGGAGAAAAAATAATTTCGACAAGAAAAGAGGAAAATGCTTCCTTAGCAGTTGCAAAAGTTATTGATAAATGGAAGCCCCCCATTGTTGATAAGGTGCTCTTGACTGGTAGGTTGACTACGTCTTAGAGGATATCTGTTTGACTCTTACTGTTCTATCTCTAGCATTTTTATCTGCGGGTACTGAATTCGGTTCCTTTCATTTCACAAGAGATGTGAAACACTCTCAAGCTAACAAACTGGTTTGCGGATATTTCATAAGTTGCTGAAATGGTTGCGTGTTTAAAGCTGTCTTTTGTGATAGCAATGATATTGGATTGGACTTGTAGATTTGGTTCCGTTTCACAAAGGTTCAAGGGCTTTTCCAAGCAGCTGCTGCTTGTAGTGACATAATTTTGACGTGATTGCAACCATGAGTATGCCACTAATGAACTTTCAACTTCTGTTATTGCGGTTTATCACTAACCATGACTATGCCACTATACAGATGGGATTTGATTCTAAAGGGTTCATTTCCTTGAGAGTTGGCATGGACTCGAACTACTCAATGCTAGTTTCTTTTATTTGTTTTCCTTCTTGAAAGCGATAGTTCTTCTGGTCATTGGGCAAGCTTGCACTGTACCATGTGGCTTAATCTAAAGTGTCTTGCTCACTCAACATTCATAACCGAAGAATGGATAAATTCAAGTTCCATATTTTAAAATTAATCCAAAACTAAGAGTTTCTGAAATAACGAAGGTGCTAAACCCTATTAGAAATGTGAAGTATTCTGCAGCATTATAGCAAAACCTTAAAAAAATGCAAGACATCAAATAAATTCCTATATACTTTTACTTCAATCAACTTTTTATTTTGCATCGCTAATAATCTGTAATGTTGCTTTTACCATGTGTTCTTTATTGATGTGATTGAATGAAGGTGTGCTAGATATGTGGTGGCTTCACTGCTTTTCTTTGTCAGCAAGGGTCTGATTGCTTCTGAAACCGTAAAATATAAAGGATTGCAAGCTGTGCTTATTTTATAGCATGTCACTCTTGATGGTTGGGTTGATATTTGTTTGTTAAATGATCCAGTGGCATTGGAGGTTTTTTGTATGCTTGTAGAACCTCCAAAGTCATCTTGCCACCATAAATAATGAAACTTTTGAATATAGTTATTGATATAGAATACAGTTACGTGGAAACCAAAACAAAAGCTACAGAGTTGCAGTAGTTGGTTTACAGTTTACAATCTTGATCATCAATATGTACTTGATATTGCTAGGTTTTCCATGCATTTAAATAGTTTTAGGAATATAATGAGCTGAAAAGAAATTACATTTCTCAATTCCTCTTGTTTTTCCAATCATACATATTGAGACATCACATAGATCAATTGAAAACTTGTGAAAACTGTAGCGCGTTTGATATGAATCATCATACACTTCCTTTCAGAATTAAAATGATCCTTGAATTTCCAAAAAAAAAAATCCTTGAATAGATCAATTATTTCATACATGAAGTTAAGTGATGTAATCGAGCTGAGCTCGAGCCAAAAATTCGATGTTCAAAACTCAATTGAGTTTGATTTTGAAATTCGAGCTCACATCGATAAAATACTCAAACTTGACTCGATAAGCTTGATTTGTCAATGTTTGACTATATATTATGTGTAAAATGATATATTAATGATTAAATATTAAAAATATATATTAAAAAAGGTCAATTAGGTTTGCGAGTCGCTTGAACTAAATATAAAGACTTGAATTCGGCTCGACTCGTTACTCGAAATGCTCGAGTCAAGCTCGAATAATTATCGAATTAAACTCGAGTAATTCTATAATAACTTGTTTTATCTACACCCTTAATTAATTCCTTCATATGTTGCACTGGATTGTGAGGCTACTGAAGTCCAAAACCCAAAAAAGCACAATTCTGATTAAGGGAATGATTCTCTTTTACCCCTTTGCAAATCAGATCATGACAATAGTTCGGAAGAATCTAGCCCGCTCTAAACTTCTCAAGTCAAGTCGATGTATAGAGATTTAATCAAGGTTTTTGTGCGGGCTCCCCTGTTGCACAAGACAGTATAATAGCATGTTTAATCTAGACATTCTTCTGTTCATAACTTTGTATCAGAATGAGCAGTTTGCTTGTTTGCAAGTGGCCTGTTAAGTTCCATTCTCTTCTGCGAGGGTGGAAACTGGCTGCTTATGGAGGCTCCAAGCAAAACCACTACTGGGGAGCTACAAAGATCTAGAAACAGTTGAGTTTCAACTCTCTTATCTTTAAAAGAATAATTTATAGTCTTAATGTAGCAATTATGGATTTATTGCTCATCTTAGTCAGCTAAGTTGGATGGTGGTTCAAAGTTGGATGAGGCTTGTGAAGGAAACCGAAACAACACGCAGCGGAATTTAAATCATTCGGCCTCCACCAAGATCGATTCGGAGAGTTGCCTGATTAGGGTTTCGAGATTTTACCTGACGTTTTCTCTGAATTTTCTGTCGTTGGTCGAGTCACAAGCAACAACTTTTCGTTCCTGCCTCTACGGTATCCACACGAACGGATCTCACGACTCTTGAACGTCTCACGATCAGAAGCCTTAAAGAGCTTTTAAATTCCTTATAACCGAATTGCTAGCCTCGATTAAAAGGAATGTTTTTGTTTTCTGTTTTTTTTAAAAGTGCGGCTATGTTTTAGAAAAACATCCCTTTTATAGGCAGTAAATTTTACCCTAAAATTTACTGCCAAACAGAACTCTAATCCTACTTAGAATAGGATTAGTTATATCCCTAATCCAATTCAGAATAGGATTAGTTATATCCTTAATCCAATTCAGAATAGGATTAATTAAGCTCCTCATTGATCCGTTCTAAGTGTGCGACCCAATAGGTTCTCAAAACAATGGCAATGACAAAATTGTCACAGGCAATGAGCGGTATCTAGCAACACATCATTGCTACCCATGTAACGAGAATGTCAACGACTCGACATAACCTTACTCGTGATAGATGTTACCGTGTAGTTTAATCCCTTTATCCTATGATGTCTTGATTAGACACAAGTCATGGAATGTGTCACACTTGTATAGTCTAATCAGCGTTTCTTGATTCCTGAGTAGACTAATTAAACAAATAAAATCAATATCTCATATTGACTTATTCGAGCACGGCCATGCATTTCTTAGTCTCACTCTATCAAAGGGCCCAAGACATCACTCTTGTTATATAAGAGGGATAAATCCAATCTTGATCACTCAACATCCCTCTACATAGATCAAGGCATACCCAATTACTACCTTTATAGTCCATCCTGTTACGAATGACATCTAGCAGCATTAAAGTATGCAATTCTCTATGTGGGGATCTCTGATGATCTCAAGTCAAAGGATCACATACACCATCATCACTATGAGAATCGCTTATGACATTCATATAACAATCCATGTAGCGTTCTCATGGAGGGTCGATCCAGTACATAGTTCTCTAACATGTACCTATGTGATGACTTGATATCCTATATCCATGACAATGGTCATCAGTCAACCACATACTAGTCTTATCGTATCATTGTTATCCTTGTTCACAATAATACTTGACTAGGGATACTTTAAGAATAGTGTGTTATTACTATTCTAAGGACATTATTATATAAGATTATATTACGCAGTTATAAGACAAATATAATAATGAACTATGATAAATAAAATGTCATGATACATAAAAAAAATGCCAAAGTCAATCATCTAATGAATGGTTCTAAGGGCATAATCCAACAATCTCCCACTTGCACTAAGACCATTCACTCATGTATCTAATACCTAGTGACCTAGTGTGACGATCATGTCTCTGCTGCGTCAAAGGCTTCGTCAGTAGGTCGGCGATGTTATCGTCAGTTGGTACTTTGCATATCCTCACATCTCCTCTCTCGATGATATCTCAAATGAGATGGAAGCGCCGTAGTATATGTTTGGATCGTTGGTGAGATCTAGGTTCCTTAGCTTGTGCGATGGCTCCATTGTTGTCACAATAGAGCTCAATCGGATCTACAATGCTAGGAACAACTTCAAGCTCAGTAATGAACTTCCTGATCCAAACAGCCTCCTTAGCAGCTTCAGAGGCAGCTATATACTCAGCCTCTGTTGTAGAATCGGCCACTGTCGCCTGCTTTGAACTCTTCCAGCTCACAGCACCACCATTAAGGCAAAACACATAACCAGACTGCGATCTATAGTCATCTTTATCAGTTTGGAAGCTAGCATCAGTGTAACCTGTTACAATGAGCTCTTCCTCACCTCCATATATCAAGAATGTATCCTTAGTCTTTCTCAAGTACTTAAGAATATTCTTGACAGTGATCCAGTGACGTTCACCAGGATCAACTTGATATCTACTCGTCATGCTCAAGGCATACGAGACATCGGGACGTGTGCATAACATGGCATACATAATGGATCCAATAGCAGATGCATATGGAACTTTACTCATACGTTCTCTCTCTTCTTGTGTTGTAGGACACTGTTCTTTTGAGAGAGAAATGCCATGTGTCATAGGCAAGAATCCTTTCTTGGAATCCTGCATGCTAAACCTCTTTAGCACTTTATCTATGTATGCACTTTGACTTAGGCCAATTAATTTCCTTGATCTATCTCTATAGATCTTTATACCCAGTATATAGGAAGCTTCGGCCAAGTCCTTCATTGAAAAGCAATTCCCTAACCAAGTCTTTACAGACTGAAGGGTAGGGATGTCATTCCCAATGAGTAGTATGTCATCTACATACAACACCAGGAAGACAATAGTGCTCCCACTGACCTTCTTGTAGACACAAGGTTCATCTTCATTCTTGATGAAACCAAACTCTTTGATTGCATCATCAAAACGAAGATTCCAACTTCGAGAAGCTTGCTTTAGTCCATAAATAGAACGTTGTAGCTTACAAACCTTTCCAGCATTTTTTGGATCAACAAAACCCTCAGGTTGTGTCATGTACACATCCTCGAGTAGCTTTCCATTAAGAAAAGCAGTCTTGACGTCCATTTGCCAGATTTCATAATCATGGTATGCAGCTATCGCAAGCAAGATCCTAATGGATTTGATCATCGCGACTGGTGAAAAAGTTTCATCATAGTCAATACCATGAATTTGTTTAAAACCTTTAGCAACCAATCGCCCTTTATAGGTATGAACATTTCCTTCCATGTCGGTTTTCTTCTTAAAAACCCATTTACACCCTATAGGTTTTACCCTTTCGGGTAAGTCAACCAAGGTCCAAACTTGGTTGGCATCCATGGATTCCATCTCAGATCTCATGGCTTCAAGCCATTTCTCAGAGTCTGGCCCTGTTATAGCCTCTTGATAGGTAGTAGGCTCATCTTGGTCCATGAGCAAAACATCACCATTCTGAGTCATTAGAAATCCATATTTCTGTGGCTCACGATGTGTTCTAACTGATCTACGCAAGGCTTGTGTCTCTTGAGCAGGCGGTTGCTCCACAACATCTTGTGGTTCTGGTTCCACAACAACTTGTGGTGCTTGCTCAGGCTCCATTTCAACATCGGGTGCGCTATCTTGTAGCTCTTGAATTTCTTCAAGTTCTACTTTTCTCCCACTAGTTCTTCTAGAAATGAATTCTCTTTCTAGAAAGACACCTGTTCGAGCTACAAACACTTTGCGCTCAGTGGGATTGTAAAAATAATATCTTTTAGTTTGTTTAGGATATCCCACAAAATAGCACTTATCAGATTTAGGTGCAAGTTTGTTAGAGACTTGACGTCTTACATAAGCCTCACAACCCCAAATCTTCATAAAAGACATACTGGGACGTTTACCAGTCCATATCTCATATGGTGTCTTTGGAACCGATTTAGATGGAACACGGTTCAGTGTAAAAGCAGCTGTTTCTAATGCATGTCCCCAAAAGGATTCTGGAAGATCTGTATGACTCATCATTGATCGAACCATATCTAATAAAGTTCGGTTTCTCCTTTCAGATACACCATTCCATTGTGGTGTATTTGGAGGAGTGAGTTGTGAGACAATCCCACACTCTTTAAGATAGTCATAAAATTCTTGGCTTAAGTATTCACCACCTCGATCTGATCGAAGTGCCTTAATGCTCTTGCCAAGTTGGTTTTGTACTTCATTCTTGAATTCTTTGAACTTTTCAAAAGATTCTGACTTGTGTCTCATAAGATACACATAGCCATATCTACTGAAATCATCAGTAAATGTAATAAAGTACATAAACCCACCTCTGGCCTGTGTGTTTAAAGGTCCACATACATCTGTATGTACTAAGCCCAATAAATCACTTACCCTTTCACTATGTCCTTTGAAAGGGGCTTTAGTCATCTTACCCATCAAACAAGATTCACATGTCTCATACGATTCAAAATCAAATGAGTCCAAAAGTCCATCTTTATGGAGTTTGGAAATGCGATTCTCATTTATGTGTCCCAAGCGACAATGCCAGAGATATGTTGGATTTTGATCATTAGATTTAATCCTTTTAGCATTTATGTTATAAATGGGCATATCAAGATTTAGAATGTAAAGACCATTAATTAGTTGTGCACTACCATAAAAGATATCATTTATATAAATGGAGCAACAGTTGTCCTTTATTATAAATGAAAAACCCTTCTTGTCCAAACAAGAAATCGAAATAATGTTTTTAGTGATGGAAGGCACATAATAACAATCATCTAATTCTAAAACAAGCCCTGTGGGCAATATCAAAATATAAGTTCCTACAGCTAATGCAGCAACCCTTGCTCCATTTCTCACTCGCAGGTCGACCTCACCCTTAGTCAACGATCTACTCCTTTTGAGTTCCTGCACATTTACACAAATGTGAGAACCACATCCAGTATCTAATACCCATGATGAAGAAGTAGATAGATTAACTTCTATAACATAAATACCTGAAGTGGAAGTCTCACTTCCTTTCTTCTTCTTTAGCTCTTCCAAGTATTTGTTGCAATTCCTCTTCCAATGTCCGGTCTCACCGCAATGGAAGCATTTCCCTTCTTTGGCAACCCCACCTTTAGGCTTCAGTGCAGTATCATTGGGCTTGAACTTGCCATTGGTTTTATTACCCTTTTTCTTGCCCTTTGCATTAGCCCTGCCCTTAGCTTTCTTAACTATTAAGACATCTTTGGGCTTGGCCTTTTTCATGTTGGATTCAGCTGTTTTCAACATGCTAAGTAACTGTGGCAGAGTCTTGTCAATTTCATTCATGTTGTAATTAACAACAAACTGACTGTAGCTGTCTGGCAACGATTGCAGAATCACATCAGTGGCCAACTCTTGGCCCAAAGGAAATCCCAATCTTTCAAGGTTTTCAGTGTACCCAATCATCTTGAGCACATGAGTACCAACGGGAGTCCCCTCTGCCATCCTACACTGAAACAATGCCTTAGAGACATTGTACCTTTCTTGCCTAGCTTCCTCTTCATAGAGTTGCTTGAGATGCTCGATCATATCAAACGCATCCATTTCCTCATGTTGCTTTTGAAGCTCAGGATTCATAGAGGCAAGCATAAGGCAACTAACATCCAATGCATCATCTTGATGCTTCTTATAAGCATCTCTTTCTGCCCTTGGAGCATTAGAGGGTGGTTCCTCAGGTAAGGGAATTTCAAGGACATACAACTTCTTTTCATGCTTGAGGACTATCCTCAGGTTTCTGTACCAATCCAGGAAGTTTGTCCCATTCAACTTGTCCTTCTCAAGGACAGATCGCAGTGAAAGTGTGTTATTTGTGTTTGATGCCATGGTAATCTACAACAAAAATATGCAAAATATAAGTATCATGAATGCATTCATTTAATTAAATATTTATTAAATGATGCTCCCACTATTTTTATCGAATCAACAACCCTCACTATTAATTCGGAAAAATTATCACATAATTTCTCTAGTGGGCCAAGATCCATATTTCACCTTATCTAGAGTTAGCTTTGGCTAATCGCCCAAGATTTGGCTATTTAGGTAGGCAACACTTACCAATTACATCTCATGTAACTCTTGGATAGTTGGGTGAACAACACTTGTTCTAATTCATCTCATGAATGGAAGCCCAACTTTATGCCTCTAAATTCCCAATCCTATTGATGAAATTTAGTTAAGTCAACCCAATTTATAGCCTTTGGATATCACTATTATCCCATCGCGTCTTACTAAGATAGATATGATATTTTGCTTTGGCAAACATAACAAAATCGATTCTAGTCTTGACGAGTGCTATTCATTGGTAGGCATCTATTATTGACTTAATTTAATTTGAGGGATTTTCTTAGTTTATTGAATAAGATCTCACCAATTTTACCTTTTTTTTTTTTAAATTATCATATGATTTTCATATCATAAACGTACAAAATAAACCATGCATCTCATGCAATTAAGCAATAAAATAAACGTGACATAGTTATAGCCCAAACTAAATGGATTTCCCAAGCCAATGAGAAACCCTAAGGGTTAACCTAAGGGTAATAGCATCTTCTCCAAGTGCCTCTTTGGTCATCCTTTGCATGGTTGTCAGCTCCAATTACATAGTTTAAGAGAAACCTCGAGTTACATTCGAGGGGAGTAAGATGAGAAAAGAATGTACAACAAGAATTTCAAGAACAAGGCACGACACGCAGGTCGTATTTATTAAAATTTACAACCACGAAAATACAATCATATTGGGCTAGGGCTATAACTATGCACCATGCTCAAACAACAACCACCGTGTTATACAAACAAGTGTAATGCAATTTTTAATTTTTAGTTTTATTAATGAGGCACATTTGAAACGAATTATAACCCTGACTGCGGGGTTCCCAGGGGCGGCAGCCCCTGGGCTGCGGTCCCGCTGGCAGGTCAGCGGGCGGGGTCAAGGGGCAGCGCCCCTTGCGGGGGTTTGGGGGCGGAGCCCTCGAAAAAAAAAAAAAGGTCAACAGTATTGACATTGCCAACGCCCCTTATCCGGAAGTGTCCTAATCTTATCAGGATGTTCCAGCCAGTATCTCATACTGACTATAATTTTAGTCGCATTAGAACTCTTATCTAAAAGTGTTTCAATCTTTATACACTTTCGACATTATTCTGTTTCTTCCATAACGTTTATGCAGAACAGAAACCGCCATTAATAATTCGCATCACAGATTATACATAAAGTTTATGCAGAACAGAAACGCCATTAATAATTCGCATCACAGATTATACATAACGTTTATGCAAAACAGAAACGCCATTATTAATTCGCATCACAGATTATATCTCACATATAAGTTGAATCGAAATTGATATACATCATATATATATTTTCAACAATTCGATTTCTAGCCTCTGAATATATCATATACATTCTAATCCGTATTAATCTCATTAAAACGATTGCATGTAATCATAAACAGAAAGTAACCAGAGATCATGCTTTTATCAAAACAAATCAGGGACTCCGAATCTGGCTCGGATACCAGTGAAGGAAACCGAAACAACACGCAGCGGAATTTAAATCATTCGGCCTCCACCAAGATCGATTCGGAGAGTTGCCTGATTAGGGTTTCGAGATTTTACCTGACGTTTTCTCTGAATTTTCTGTCGTTGGTCGAGTCACAAGCAACAACTTTTCGTTCCTGCCTCTACGGTATCCACACAAACGGATCTCACGACTCTTGAACGTCTCACGATCAGAAGCCTTAAAGAGCTTTTAAATTCCTTATAACCGAATTGCTAGCCTCGATTAAAAGGAATGTTTTTGTTTTCTGTTTTTTTTAAAAGTGCGGCTATGTTTTAGAAAAACATCCCTTTTATAGGCAGTAAATTTTACCCTAAAATTTACTGCCAAACAGAACTCTAATCCTACTTAGAATAGGATTAGTTATATCCCTAATCCAATTCAGAATAGGATTAGTTATATCCTTAATCCAATTCAGAATAGGATTAATTAAGCTCCTCATTGATCCGTTCTAAGTGTGCGACCCAATAGGTTCTCAAAACAATGGCAATGACAAAATTGTCACAGGCAATGAGCGGTATCTAGCAACACATCATTGCTACCCATGTAACGAGAATGTCAACGACTCGACATAACCTTACTCGTGATAGATGTTACCGTGTAGTTTAATCCCTTTATCCTATGATGTCTTGATTAGACACAAGTCATGGAATGTGTCACACTTGTATAGTCTAATCAGCGTTTCTTGATTCCTGAGTAGACTAATTAAACAAATAAAATCAATATCTCATATTGACTTATTCGAGCACGGCCATGCATTTCTTAGTCTCACTCTATCAAAGGGCCCAAGACATCACTCTTGTTATATAAGAGGGATAAATCCAATCTTGATCACTCAACATCCCTCTACATAGATCAAGGCATACCCAATTACTACCTTTATAGTCCATCCTGTTACGAATGACATCTAGCAGCATTAAAGTATGCAATTCTCTATGTGGGGATCTCTGATGATCTCAAGTCAAAGGATCACATACACCATCATCACTATGAGAATCGCTTATGACATTCATATAACAATCCATGTAGCGTTCTCATGGAGGGTCGATCCAGTACATAGTTCTCTAACATGTACCTATGTGATGACTTGATATCCTATATCCATGACAATGGTCATCAGTCAACCACATACTAGTCTTATCGTATCATTGTTATCCTTGTTCACAATAATACTTGACTAGGGATACTTTAAGAATAGTGTGTTATTACTATTCTAAGGACATTATTATATAAGATTATATTACGCAGTTATAAGACAAATATAATAATGAACTATGATAAATAAAATGTCATGATACATAAAAAAAATGCCAAAGTCAATCATCTAATGAATGGTTCTAAGGGCATAATCCAACAGCTTGACCATA
Source organism: Heritiera fomes (assembly GCA_032173925.1). Classification (NCBI taxonomy): domain Eukaryota; kingdom Viridiplantae; phylum Streptophyta; class Magnoliopsida; order Malvales; family Malvaceae; genus Heritiera; species Heritiera fomes. The sequence continues at coordinate 30,505,696 of JAPDPM010000002.1, read as the reverse complement.
GTACTAGGTGCATGATCAAAGAAGCAAATGTTATCGGATAAATATTCAAAAAATCGGTCCTATTCTTGAGGTATATGAATTTCAGTTTTGAGATGTAAAACATGCCACCACTTTATTTGCTTCTTACTCAATTCTCACTCATGGATGTTGCAATGCAGCGACTGTTTGATGAGAAGATGGGTCATTTTGCACGGCTACCTCTACTTCAAGAGGTGGTAAAAGGTCACAACTGAACTGATTATCTGCCTTTTTTTTTTTCATCTTCCATAGCAAGACATGGTATTTTCTAGTAGCTAGAGAAAAGCAATCGAATTTCTACAATCCTTTTGTAAATCAAACCTGTAATGAAATTAGTACCACACTGAATTTCGATGATAAATTGTTATAGAAATTTGAAAGATTAATAGATATAAATTCAAATAAGAAATGGGATAGAGACCAGAAAGAGATAAGAAGAAATGAGAGAAATATGATGATTTTCATTCATGGAAAGCTCATTACAGTAGGAATAGTATTATATATTTATATATGCTCATCGTTATACTAGATCCCTACAATTCTGGTAACATTGACGAACAAATTGAAAGATTCTAAACGATTGCAAAAATTATGCTTGCTTGAACAATATCTTATTGGATTATGCCCTTAGAACCATTCATTAGATGATTGACTTTGGCATTTTTATGTATCATGACATTTTTATTTATAGTTCATTATTATATTTGTCTTATAACTGCGTAATGTAATCTTATATGATAATGTCCTTAGAATAGTAATAACACACTATTCTTAAAATATCCCTAGTCAAGTATTATTGTGAACAAGGATAACAATGATACGATAAGACTAGTATGTGGTTGACTGATGACCATTGTCATGGATATAGGATATCAAGTCATCACATAGGTACATGTTAGAGAACTATGTACTGGATCGACCCTCCATGAAAACGATACATGGATTGTTATATGAGTGACATAAGTGATTCTCATAGTGATGATGGTGTATGTGATCCTTTGACTTAAGATCATCAGAGATCCCAACATAGAGAATTGCATACTTTAATGCTGCTAGATGTCATTCGTAACAAGATGGACTATAAAGGTAGTAATTGGGTATGCCTTGATCTATGTAGAGGGATGTTGAGTGATCAAGATAGGATTTATCCCTTTTATATAACAAGAGTGATGTCTTGGGCCCTTTGATAGAGTGAGACTAAGAAATGCATGGCCGTGCTCGAATAAGTCAATATGAGATACTGATTTTATTTGATTAATTAGTCTACTCAGGAATCAAGAAACGCTGATTAGACTATACAAGTGTGACACATTCCATGACTTGTGTCTAATCAAGACATCAAAGGATAAAGGGATTAGACTACACGGTAACATCTATCACGAGTAAGGTTATGTCGAGTCATTGACATTCTCGTTTCATGGGTAGCAATGATGTGTTGCTAGATACCGCTCATTGCCTGTGACAATTTTGTCATTGCCATTGTTTTGAGAACCTATTGGGTCGCACACTTAGAACGGATCAATGAGGAGCTTAATTAATCCTATTCTGAATTGGATTAAGGATATAACTAATCCTATTCTAAGTAGGATTAGAGTTCTATTTGACAGTAAATTTTAGGGTAAAATTTACTGCCTATAAAAGGATGTTTTGTGTTTTCTAAAATAGAGCCGCACAAAAAACAGAAAACAAAATATTCTTTTAATCGAAGCTAGCAATTCGGTTATAAGGAATCAAAAACGCTCTTTAAGGCTTCTGATCGTGAGACGTTCAAGAGTCGTGAGATCCGTTCGTGAGGATACCATAGAGGCAGGAACGAAAAGTTGTTGCTTGTGACTTGACCTACGACAAAAATCAGAGAAAACGTTAGGTAAAATTTCGAAACCCTAATCAGGCATCTCTCCGAATCGATCCTGGTGGAGGCCGAATGATTTAAATTCCGCTGCGTGTTTGTTTTAGTTTCCTTCACTGGCATCAGAGCCAGATTCGGAGTCCCTGATTTGTTTTGATAAGAGCATGATCTCTGGTTACTTTCTGTTTATGATTACATGCAATCAATTTAATGAGATTAATACGGATTAGAATGTATATGATATATTTAGAGGCTAGAAATCGAATTGTTGAAATTATATATATGATATATATATCAATTTCGATTCAACTTATATGTGAGATATAATCTGTGATGCAAATTATTAATGGTGGTTTCTGTTCTGTATAAACGTTATGGAAGAAACAGAATAATGTCGAAAGTGTATAAAGATCCTGATAAGATTGAAACACTGTTAGATAAAAGTTCTGATGCGACTAAAATTATAATCAGTATGAGATACTGGCTAGAACATCCTGATAAGATTAGGACACTTTCGGATAAGGGGCGTTTTTATAACGATCGCCGTCGAGCATCTTCACCATATGCTGACTTGATAGCATCACCCTTGCTATCTTGGCAATGCGGGCATGAGGAACAGCCCCCAACATTGCCCACACATCAAAACGATCAGCCACTACCAAGATAGATCCCCATCTATCATGTGCGCGCAATCCTACCTGAAACAAAGACTCCCTTAATCTGCCTAGAATCTGTAGTGGTTGAAACAGCCCCGTCTGTCTCACTAGCTCAATCATCACAATGGTACGGACATAAAACCCCATGTCAAATTGCACAGCCTCCTTTAACAACTTTCTCATTCCTTTGTCTTTTCTACCATCAACTGCACCGCTGCCGATCCCTTCATCGAATTCTCAAATGTTCCTTTTGCTGTGGTACTTGCATTCTTGAGTTTGCCTTGTTGGTTCCCGCATAGCTGCCAGCTGCACTATTGGCAGCATTGTTAACACTTGAAGCCTTGTTAACATTTAACTTCATGACATTACCTCCCTATGTAGGTGATCCTCGTCCCCAAGGATCAAAAGATGGAAACTAAGAATTCAACATCAAACAATCCTCCCAAGTATCACTTTCGGGTCCCAAATTAACCCATTTTACTAGCAATTGAGCCACTGCTCTGTTTCCTCTTTTGACTATACTTTTATCCAATATGGCATTTGGATAAACTAAATGTTAACCTTCTTCATTTATTTTTGGATAAGATATGAAAGGTACTACCTGAGGATCAATCTTCTTTTTAAGAAGATTAACAGACTGAATTTTTGTAGTGACAAGTAGCAATATTTTTATAGGCTATTGGACTATACTTGGCTATAATTGAATAGGGTCCATAGTACCTTGATGAAAGTTTGAGGCTTCTTCTAAGGGCAACAGTTGTTTGTTTGTATGTTTGAATCTTTAAGTAAACCTCTCGCCCTATCCGAAGTTCTCTTTCATTTCTTTTCTTATCTACATAACATTTCATCCTATACTTGGCTTTCTTCAACTGATCCACCAGTAGCTTGCTCAACTTGTCTATTTCATTAAGCAATTCTTCCACAATGGCCACTCTGGCTACAGGACTGGTATCCCACATAAAGCCTAGTGGAGATTATCCATATAGTGCTTGAAAAATAGTCATCTTCAAAGTTGTATGGTAGTTGTTGTTATATCACCATTCAACAAAAGCTAACTACTTACACCAAGACTTTGGTTATAGGAAACACATACAGCTTAAATATTATTCTAAGCACTGGTTAAGCCTTTTAGATTAACAATCAAATTCTTGATGATAGACTGTGCTTAATTGAACTTTTGTAGCAAGTACTTTCATCAATTCTTGGCAAATGGAACTACCTTGTCTCTATCTGAAATAACCACTCTTGGACCATGAAGCTTATAGATCTGATCTAAATACAACTTGGCTACTGTAGTAAAACGATAGGATGAGGGAAGAAAGTGGGCATAATTAGTGAACTTGTCAATAATAACTAGGATACAATTAAATTTTTTGTTTGACGCAAGCCCTCAATGAAATCCATTGTAATGATTTCCAACTTTTCTGAGGAAATAGGATTGGTTGAAGTAACTCAATGTAGGTTGTATGTTCATTTTCTTTTTCTTTGGCAGGTATCACATTGTTGTACTTGGGATTGAACATGTTTCAACATGCCAGGCCAATATAAATATAATCTCACTGTATAATAGGTTGCTTGTGAACCTAAATGACCTCATTGAGGAGAATCATGTAATATTTGAAATATTTTCTCCCTCAACTAGCCATGGTAGCCTATATAAACCTTATTCTTGTACCTCAATATCCCATCAGAATAAGTCAAATTTGGAACACCATTGGCTATGACAGCAAGTATTGTTATGTTTTCTTGATCAAACTCATTATTCTTATATGGGATAGGTTTCGGCTCATACTCAAACATACAATCAGAATTGCGCAACAGAATAAGTTAGAATTTAAATGTTGAAATACCGAAACCATCACCAGGATAATGTTTGATATAAGCAATCAAGAAATCGTTTGAGATGTCAAGCATACAAAGAAGTTCAAAACTTTTGCCTTGTCTAGAGATTTCATAATCTCAAGACTTCGATCTTTTTATGAACTTGTACATCAAGGCTAGGTTGCTGCAAACCAAAGATGTTCAACTGTTTGGCCTCTAATGGTATCCACACAAGTTGTGAATGGCACCTTTGAGTATGCTAGGTTGAGTTACAACCTTTACTGTATTAGTAGCTCGAGTATTAATATGCTTACCACCCAAGATTCACAATCTTGAAGTACGTAAACTCTTTCTTCAAAGCAAGAAAAAACAACCTTGAAAACCTATTAAGGAAATCAGCATAGGGAATGCACAACGCCTTGTGCTAGCTGATTTCTATCGGACAAAACTCCATAAGGTTTTTGTTTCAAGTCAAACTTGAATTCCCAAATTGTAAAATAGCTTTTCTCAACAAGTCAACAACTTGCAAGGTTTGTAGCAAATCACCAACAAGGATCTCAAAGCTTGAAAAGAACTCTAACACGTGGATTAAGCTTTGCCCCAGACCACTAGGTAGAAACCCTATGACTTGCCATAAGTCTATAGTAAGGTTTTGCATAGGCTTTGCCTTAACTTTCGGGGAGAGAAAGCTCTGGGATTTTTACATCGTGTTGTCTTTCAACTACATTGGGTGCTCGACCATAATGATGCTTGTATAGGTAGGTCAATTGTGTTTTGTTAAATGATACAATTACCTTTTATCCCTTTGGACTTATTATTAATTATAATTTGGCACTCCTCATAATTAAATAATTTAATTTTGCGAAAATTATTCAAATTTAATTAATGTAAAGAATTAAAGTTTAACTAAACCATTCAATTAAATTCCGATAATCCTTTATCAATTATAATTTGGCTTAATAACTTAATTAAAACACTTTTAATTAAGGTTGCTTAATTAAACGCATTTAATAATTCCAAAAATAAGTCTCATGAAAAATTTTAAACTTTTCAAGCATAGCCGACTCAACTTAATCCATTCTTAGCTCTTATGTGTGTAACCCTTCCAACAATTTAAATTTTCATTTAAATTCATAAATCAATATTTGTATCTAATAATACATCATGAACACCCAATTGTCAGAAAAATCAAAATTGTTTGACGAACCTATTCAATGTACAATATCTCAATGTAATTCAATTCTTTCGTCAAAAATATCTCAGAAATGTATAAAGTATGGTGCAATGTCTACTTTATGTACATTTTCACTTTTATCCAAAAGCTACCATTATTAACTCTATAACATTCATTGCTTTGGCTAGAGACTTATGAGTTAATATAAGCTAGAATGAATGAGACATTCTTGTCACGTCCAGAAACGTAAATTTTTGAACCAACCTTTTTTTTTTGAAACACTTATTCACATTCGATCAATTACAATTATATGGTTTGCATTCAATGTTACTGTAAGTTCATTCCATAACTTTTGCTACAAATTAATCTTTATACCATTAGATCATTTAATCCATAAGAAATAAATAAGAAATCAGAATATAAACTATAATACAAAAATTAAAAATTTTATTAATATCATTTCAATTCCAATGCATCCCGCAAATTCATGTACATTTTTTAATTTTACACTACACTATTTACATCCTGATCTATATTTACATTTGCTGTGGATACCTAAATATAAATATAACGTTTAATATATACCTCTTTATTCGCTACTTAAACTTTTAGTGATCTTCGTCAACTAACCTGGAAGCAGTGGTCGGCGTGTACACTGATGAACTGTCTGAAAGGGTGAGTAAGGGGTAAGCTTTGGGGAAAGCCTAGTAAAAAACATATATAAAAGTGCGTACTATGCTACTATATGCAGATAAAATAAAATAAACTTATTTCATTAGTTATGAAAAATGTATTAAATATGAATATTTAAAATGCATAAATTCTTTCAATTCCTACCGGTACACTAAGGGACGTTTTAGGAAGGATACTATAATCGGTTAGGTGACCAAATGGAGTATGGGGGGTACTTTGAAGCACATTTCGTGTTCCAGTCCCTAGTTTCGACAATAGGGAATAAACAGTTGACAATAAAATAGATAAACAGTATAAAACATTTAATAATTTCATACAATTTCAAATCGATAACAGTATATAAAACAATATATTTAATACAATTCCATAAAGCACTTTCAATAAGAAATTTCAATAAATAGTATGGTGACATTTCAATATCACGAGGCAAAGCAATATTTTCAATATTCTCACTTCGTATAGTAGAGCAATTCGTTTAAAATCATTAAAATAAGGTAAATGCACTTGTATCATGAAATCATATACTTTAAAACTCCTTTATTTCTTGCGTAACTTTTCACTCTAATCATGTACTTCTTTTGTAAATCAAATCATTCAAATCAATCATTGGATAAATTCCACATATCAGTAGAGAAAGTAAATCTCCAAGAGATTCATGCACAACTCTCGTATCCCTTTAGGGACCTGATATAGGAATCAGGCGTACCCACACGGGGTCGGGTATCCATTCCTAAGCCGTTCCTGCCTCGTAACAATGGCCATCGTTGAAACGTCCACAATGTACACTGAACAGGTGACAACTGTGGCATGGAGAAAGTCTGGAGACTCGATCAAGGTCTCCCAGCCTAATCATATCAATCTCATATGCATGATCATCAATGAGCTATCACTCTCATAAAATCATTTTCATATAACCATAAAATCACAGTAAAAATCATTTTCATGTACACTATCTTGAGTCAATCCATAATCATGTAAAAGAATAAATATTATATTTAATGGTAAAAAATTCAATAAAATTCATAATGAAGTGAATATTTAAACCATTTAATTGACATATAAAATAAATTATACCATATGCTAAACAATATAAAATAATTATAAACATTTCTTAGGCAAGTCAAATCATATTTTGAAATTTATATGGACAAGAAAACAAGTTTCTATTTCTTGTTAGGAAAATTGGGAGAGTAGATGACTAAAGTTGATTTTTTGAAATCTCAATGGTATAACATTTTGAATTCTATCCTAACCCCTTGTATAAACCAAAATTTTATATTTCTCAAAACACCAATTCCCACATGAAAGCACAGTGTTTTCCTATACATCTTCCATACATGTTCCTTACCTCGATTATCATGTAGCACAAAATCCGACAGCACCATTTACGCCCCTTTATCTTTCAAATTTTAGCACTGCACAATAATTTCAAATTATATTTAAAATTCCATACTATGACTTAAATAAATTTTTTTTTAATTCCTATTTTTCATTTTATTAATTTCAACAATTAATTTATTTTATTTTCTATTAATTATCACAATGTAACTACAATTAAATTATATTCTTTTATCTAAATCCGACTCCACCAATATCATATAATTCTTATTATGGCCGAATTACCATTCTTGAATTTCACTTATTATTTTCCAATTCTAATCTCACCAATAATCTTATTAACATTGCTATATTATTTCTTACCTATTAACCATCAAAATTCAACATTTAATATTATAACACATGGTTAGCCGAATACTCCAATATGCTCCCAGCTCATTCTTTTCTCAAATTTAACTTTGTAATATTCTTCATAAATTTTATATCTCTATTTTGTACTATCCATTCATTAGAAATTGCACCAGCATCATCTCATTTTTTTACCTTGGCCGAATGCCTCCTATAGTCTCATTCTTATTGTTTTTCATTCATCTTATTCTCAATTTAACTTAGGAATTATTTTCTACTCACTTAGTATATTCATCCTACACCTCTTCTATGTTTAAAATTGCACCAAACTCATCCCCAACAGCTATGGCCGAAAACTCTCCAATGAGCTTATCCTTATTGTTTTTCATTTATTCTTTTCTCAACTTAACTTATGAACATCTTCTATTTCATTTAGGATTTTTCATCAAACACCTTCCCTACTTCAAGAACTCATCATCACCATTCAATCTATCCCATGGCTGAATGGTTCTCATGATCATGCTAACTTCCATGTTTTGCAAAACTATCACCACAACTAAGTTTAACTCATCATTTACTATTAACTCCTACCTAACATACATTAGAATTACCATAATTTCCCCATTTCCCTTTCATGGCCAAAACTCACAAGTATCACTACACTTCATTTTCTTTCAATCTAAGGCATTAAACATGTTATTCATGCTTAGAGCATTCCAAAACCATAGTTAAACTTAACGAAAACATTAACACAGGTAATCCTCACCTTGAACCGAATCTGCCAGCAAGAATTTCAGCCCTCAAATGCTAGAATTAATCTACCAAATTTTAGGTTTAGAGAGCTCTTGAAGTGAGGAATAATTTTTATTTAGAACACTAGTTGATTTGGTGAAGGTTAGGTGATGTTTTGTTGGGCAAAAGTGGATAAACTTAGAAAAAAATGGAGTACATTAGTGCAGCAGGGAAGGTCGGCTAATGGAGTTGAAAATGGCTGAGTTTTATGTTTATTTTATATTATTTTATTGTATAAGAACTCTACCATGTGCTAAAAGATTGTTTTGCCCCTTTAAATTCCTTATATTTACACCTATGCCATTGGTAATATTTTATTATTTTTCAATTCATATTTTTAATTTTATTTTTAATTAAATTTAATTTATTTAAGTCAATTTTGGTTAATTATTGACCAATTTGACCAGTCCCATGTTAAATGATTGTAATACCCTTGTATACTCTCATTATTTCCATTTATGTCTTAACATTATTTTAATATTTTAAATTCAAAATTATTTTATTTTTATTATTTTCCATTTATTCAGATCGAACATGGTCAAAGGTTGACTCTCAAGGTGGTTTGACCATCATGGGTAGTGAAATTACCAAACTACCTTTAAACGAAAGCTTTTAGCTTCATTCACGTTGTTTTTAGCACTTTCGCATAATTCAGTTCTTAGGCTAGATCCATGTGAAACTTCTTTACGTGAAGTTTTTCCTATGATAGTCTGTAGGTCCAAAGTCAATTTGGTTTGACCGTTATTTAGAAAAGTTCTTCCGGGCTATGAACTACATCGTCATTTTTGAATTTGTTGCGCATAAACCTAGGTGTGCTCATTTTAAAGAATTTGGAAAAGTAGTCTTCTTGCCCTTTAGGTATTTCAGCCCCAAATTTAACATTTTGCCACTTTGAAAGGCATCCGAATTACAGATTGTCCTGTGGACCCACTTGACAATCTTTCCTGATAACTTCCAAATAAATGAGAGGTAGTTATCATAATTTGGTTTGATATTCTACCTCATCATATTCAATAAGTATAGGAGAAATAGAGAATTTTGGGATCTCACAATTATCCCCTAAAGTCACTCGAGGAAATGGATCCTCGTCTTGATTACTCATCTATCTTCATGTGCTTCATGGCACACCCAAAATCATCCTTTTTAGGCATTTGACACTCAAACCCATAGAAGTAAAAGTGTGACAATTCACACATAAGACGACTTGGCATCTTAAGTCAAAGGACTATTTATATTCTTGACACGTGAGAGCATTTCCATAAATACTTGAGTGATACTACCAAATTGAGCTCTCACAACGGGTCATGTTCAATGAACTTATTCTCTAATAACTACCCACATGCTATTCTCAAATATCTCCATATTTCAACCTATGAGATTGGTTGCTTACTTCATAAGTAAAAAGGCTTAACATGTTTCAGTCTTTGAGTGCTATCAATGCCCTATCATGATAATATAAAGACCAGGAACAATTTAGGAACATAGCTTTGATCATAAGGATCTCATAGTTGTAACCTTTTATAATTTCCTTATAAGACTAATTTGTTCCATGGGCTTTACCCATTTAGTGACTAATGAATCCATTGTTGTCATCAATAAATGGTGAAGGGAAACCTTTATATCACTTACCATAAGCGAACATATGTTGTCATGGTATCATGCCTCATGCCAAGTGAGTTAACCTTAGGGCATACACTAACATCTTATAACTACCTTTTATATCATTAACCTATTTAGAAAGAGTGGTTGAAATCAGGTTATGAAAATGCCTTTCTTGTTTATGTCTACCACTTTGTTTCTCCATTTTTATATTAAATAGTGTAGTTTAACCCATGTAGCTTAGTTAAGCCTTTCTTTTGAATGCTTTGGGTAAGCTTTTGCTCAAATAAATGTTTCAAAGAATCATGATCAATCTTGATAATGAAAGGTCCTCTTCCAAAAAATGCCTCCATTTAGTGACTACCATTAAAATAGCCAAGTACTCCTTCTCATAGATGGAATAAGTTGCATGCCTTGGTCCTTAAAGCCTTAATTAGGTAACTTATTGGTTTGCCATCTTGGGTTAAGATAGTCCCAATATGAATTGAACTAGCATTAGTTTCCAAATAGAAAGGTTTACTAAAGTTTGGTAATGATAATATATTGGCAATAATCCGGTAAGCTGACAATCTATTGTTTTTCTTCCCAAGGATCTTAATGAGTGTGCCGATGATACTTTAACAACAATTCTTCAAAATATGCATAACATCTAAGAAATTTTGCCGTGAGATTCATATTTTCTGCCATCCGTACATATTATTAGTGAAGTTAGGAAGATTAAATGTATCATAAGTGTGCAAATGCTACTTGTTTTATATGTATAAAAAGGGAACTAGATGGTGGGCCCCACTAAACTTCTGGTGTCCCAATGGAGGTGAAACATGAGGGTTTGATATCTAAAGAGAAATATATATGCTAAGAATCTTCACCTCAAACTCATTTGTTTGTGCATGTTTCGAAAAGTGTGCAACAATTTTGAAAATGACAATTAAGTTCATAGGCTGATGGAATTTTCATGAATAACGACCAAACTGAGTTGACTTTTGGCCTACTGACAGTCATGAGTAAATTCTCATGTGACAAAGTTTTATGCCATGTTAACTGATAGACTAAATCACACAAAACTACCAAAAATTGCGAAATTTGACGAGTAGGAGTATTTTTGTAATTTTTCTTATTTGACTAGTCAAACCCCAACAAAAGCTTAACCGATAATTTAAAGATGTTAAATAGATATATTTTATGATTAAATAAAATATTTTGAAGGTTAGACTAAATATTTAAAAATGAAGTCAAATCACAAAGGGCAAAATTGAAAATTTTGGTAAGTGTAACGGCTTTTCGTAATTTACCTTAAAAGATATTTTAAATTTAGAAAATTTTGCATATTTCCACCATCAAGGCCGGCCATCTTCTTCCTCTTTATTTCCACCATTGATGAAAGCTTAGTAAGAGAAACAAAACCCTTTAAAACCCTAGTAAACTACCTCAAAACTGAAAACTGTCCTCACCAAACTTGCTCTCCTTACTTCCCTTTACAACCTAGTACCAAAATCAAGTATTAAAGTGACCATTTGCAAGGTGTAGGAACTCTTACAAGTTTTGGCTAAGGTAAGAGTGCAACGTCCCATTTAACTCAAATACCAACTAGCTTTTTCTTTCTCTTCTAGTAGGTTAGGCCGTTTGTCGGGTCATCCTTCTCTTTTACTTATATTGTCTATCATATTCCATTAGTACCATAATTTCAATTTCAAAATCATCTTATCAAGATGTAGTACAACATCAACAAGTATGCAATATTTATTATACCTGTACATATGTTGAGATACAATTAAGTTTAAGATTTCATTTACAAACATACTATTTCTCGTTCCCGTTTACATCCCCAATATGGTTTAGTATACAATATAGTACTGTACAATAGTCTGAAATATATAACGCAACACAATATACCTTCAAGGAATTGGAACTATGTGAAACTCAAAATTTTCATATTATTATTTAATTGAAAACTACAAGGAATTTCAATGTATGGATTTGGTGTTTATGTAGGACCCGGAAGAACCAAGGAGCTTGGATTAGGTGCACGAAACCTAAGGTAAGATTTTGAATTAAAGTGTTTTTTGAGGATTTATATTAAAATAAGTATGATTTAGTGTTTGAAAGATTGAATTGAAAGGTTTGGAGTGAAAAAGTTCATGAAATTTTAAGTTAGAACTAAACCGAGAAAGTTAACCAAGTAATCGAATAAATCCAGTAAATCTGTAAAAAAAAAAAAGAAATTTATTATTCTGACCTCATTGTAAGTCAATATAGAGTATAATTAACTTAGAGAATTAAATTTGGGTGGAAAAATTTGAGGTTAAGACATTCAAATAAATTTTAGAAGAAAACTGAAAACTTTAGTGGTTTAGTGCCAGGAACGCCCAAGTCGCGAAAAACGAGCCCAACCGAAAAATTTTCCCAAACAAGAGGGTGCTAAATTTCATGAAAATACACTAGACACACAGTAGAATACTTGAGAAGTGGCTAAATCACAAAAATGGGATGAAACATAGTTTTTATGGATTTATTGGTGCAAGCCAGCTAGCAGCCAGATTTTCTATTCACTGCTAGGCCTTGGTTTTGGGTCAAATTGAAGGGGCTAGGAGTGGAGCTTGGGCCTGGAATTTTAACCCAAGAAAGTAGACCAATTCAGTCTCCAGAATGGTATTATAGCCCCTGTAAGTCGAAGGAACCATAAAGAAATCCCCCTCTCAACCTGCCGTACGCGTCGTCATCTGTTTCACCTTATGGGATTTTTTCGTCCACTTTCCAGGCTGAATATAGAGTTCGGCCAGAGGATCAATTGTTCCTCCATAAGTCCCTACACATAAAAAAAATAATTCAGCCAAAATAAAGGTCATTTGGTTAGTGAAAAGTTAGTGAGAAGAAATCTAGACAGAACTACCCTACTTTGCAAGGTGAGAGAAATTGATTTTCTTACTTCTTGATAGATTTTTAAGCTTGTTTATGGTGTTTCTAAGTTGTATATATGTTGATTTACAGCTAAGGGTGATTGTTGGTGGATGAATCTTTGGTCAAAGTTGGTCAACATTAAGGTAAAATTGTTGGAAGAAGATGAAGTTGAGATATGTTAATGTATCTTGAATTTACAATTTTGGCTGAAGTAGAATTTTGGAATGGATTTTCTGGGGTTAGGCTATGTTTTGGATAGCCAAGGTTCTATATGAAAATGGTGAAGTTGCTTGGTTAATGATTGTATGGTGTTAGTTTAATACCGAAAATTTCGGTTTAAGCTTCGATTTAACTGAAAACGATGAAATGGTGTAATTTGGCAATTTAACAAGTCTTGAAGTATTATGTAAAGTGTTAAAAGAAGATGTAAAACATTGTTTTGGTAAGTTTAAGTCTAAGGAATATAACTATATCAAAATGACATGTTTATCGATAAAATTGAACAAGTAGGAAAGTTAGCGAATAAGGCTAATTCTAATGATGTTTATAGTTACTTAAGATATATTAAGGTATGTTAAGATAAGTATAAGTATGTATTGATGGTTTCGAAATTGTTTTGGGCAACGAGTGGTGTAGGCACACAAATCGAGATGCGATCGAAACTTGAGGACAATTGCTGTCGTGAGATCCGATAGATAAGTGATGTAATTTAAAGTTGTGATGGTGTTCCTTACTTTCATATTAATTTTTAAAGAAATTTTTGAAGCATGATTTACGTTCCAAAATTAATTTCCAAAGTTTTCGAAAAATTAGCTAAACGTACCAACCAATTTTCGAAAAGAAAAGTTTATTGCCTTAAAATCGAAGTTCATGTTTTATGTTCACTGAGGGTGCATAAGAAAATGAACTTTATGATTTCTATGCATGATTTTCTAATAATGTTTTCAGTATGAAAACAAATAAGTAAGTTTTGAGACTAAGGCCCTCATGTAGTTTATGTCATTGCTAGTCATGCTCGCCACATTGTGCATATTCTCGTCCCTTGTGGCGTATGTTTAGCTCATGTCGTGCATGTTCTCTCCCACATTGTGCATGCTTCTGCCCTTGTGGGTATGTTGGTCTTTCCTGGTGCATGTTCACTGTACGACCCTAATCAGGTCTATGGTCCCCTACCATGGCCATAGGTGCTCAATTCCCTTTTTTGAAGATGATTAATCATGACCTACATACTGGCTATATGGTCTCGCCTAGTCTCCATGAACTTTGTAATAAGCTTTATGAATTATGATGTTATGTTTCTAAAGTATGATGCATGTTTGAAACAAGTATGAATTTAAAGATATGTATTAAAGATTTCGTATGATGATTTAAAGTATGAAATGCATTTTTATGGCATCTTGTTTTTCTGCTGTTGGCTCTATAGGCTATACCGAGAGGGGGGGTGAATCGGTTTTTACTAACCTTAGGTTCGTTTTTCGGTTCCTCTAAATTCTCTAGCTTAGATTGATATTTTCTAAGTTCTCTAGACTACTCAAGCATGCAATATAAATTCAATTCAATAAGCACAATATAATTGCAAGTAAAGAGAGTAGGGAAAGAGAGATTTACACAAGCGATTTATAAAGGTTCGGCAACTTGCCTACGTCCTCTACCTTGAGACGCTCCCAAGGATTTTTCCCAAATTCACTATACTTGAATTTGTGTTACACTCCCACTTTTTGCAGGCTCAAGAGTAACCTCCCTCTTTTTCTAGGCTCAAGAAAAACCTCCCTCTTTTTCTAAGGCTTAAGAGAAACCTCCCCTTTACAAGGAATGATGGGTTACAAATAATGTAATCAAAGAAGGGCCTCTAGATAGGTAAGTGATTACAGAAATTAGGCATAAAGAAAAGCCTATACAATGTTTGTGCTAAACAATACAAGAGATATGTGAATGATAGAAAATGAGGAATTTGTAGCTCTTGATTTGTTGTTAAGGCTTGAGGATTTGAGGAATATGTGTTTTGGAGTTGCTGAGTAGTTCCTCTTACTTCTTTTAGCTTCTAAGCCTCTATTTATAGTCCTTTGGATGTATTCTAGCTGTTGGGTGGAGCCAAAACTCGAATATTACTGTTGTCTCAAAAAAACTAGCCGTTACAGGCTATTTTCGAGCAAAGGGATCGATCCCTTTCCATAGGGGATCAATCCCAAGCTTCCAGGATGTTAAATCTGGGCTTGAGGATCATTCTGCCTTGAAGGGATCGATCCCATGCCTCCAAAAAGCTATTTCCTGCACTTTTTTTGGGTTAGAAATGATGTGGTCTTTGATCCTAATTCAACCCGAAACATTTTGGCATTTTTGTGGGAGTTTTTCTTGACTTTCTCTGATGAAAACATGGTCTAAAAATTCATCAAGTGATTTTCTAAAATATTCAAAACAATTTATGAAGTATTAAGACCAATAAGAATATGTAATTAAATCATGGTCTTAATGTTTGATATTATCACTTGAAAATGGATTGAGAAAATCATGTATGATAAGGCAAATTTACAATATGAATTATAACATTAAATCTTACTTAAGTTTTTGTCATTTCAAAATATATATGGCAATTTAAAGCTAGCAATCTCCCCTTTTTTTATATGACAAAACTTAATGTAAATTTGCTTTGAAAATTCTTTGATAAAATACTCCCCCTCAAATTTCCTAAGATGGGGAGAATGTAATAACCATAATCTTTTGAACTTAGTGAGTGAATCTATTTATTTTAGACTAGTATAATTTAATACGGAGTACTTAAAAATGTCATGAGAATTTAATTAAGTGATAATAATTTAGAATAAGAGAGAGAGAGAGAGAGAGAGAGAGAGAGAGAGAGAGAGAGAAGATTTAGATTAAGTTAATATATATATATATATATATATGCATTTATGTATTAAACAAAAGCATATATATAATGAGTAAACATAAAAGGAAATATAATTTATATTATATATATGTGTATTATTTAAAATATATATCAGAGGTATAAAAAAAGGGAAATAAATCTAAGAATAATATAAAAAAATAATAATAATATGGCATGTGATGGAAATGAATATTAAATTTTAAAGTTTAAAACGTGGCTTCTTGAAGAAGCCTACTCTAACAACTCCCATTACTCATTGTCGGCAAGCAGCAGATTGTTTGGGAAAAAAAGCCATTGTTGGCTGGAAATGTGAGAAAGATTAGAGAGAACAAAGGAGAGAAAGAGTGAAGACAATTAGAGGATGCTTCTCTCGGCTGGAAAAGAAAGTGGAAAAAGGGAAGCAGAAACAACAAATAGCAGCAAACCGAAGTTACCAAGGAAGTTGAGGAAGATTGAAACTGAGAATGGAAGCTAGATTTGGGCAGAATCGAAGCTCACAACAGTAGTTGGGAAACCTTCTTTGGAGCAGGAAAACAGATCCCAATAAGGGTGACTTGCTTAGGATCTTTAGGTGGTGAACGAGGGAGATCGAAGCAGAAAAAGAACAACCAGCTGTGTGGTTACTGTCCTTCATGATGACTGGAGTAAAGCATCATTTCTTGCTGCTGCATTTAGGGCCCCTTGTAGGCCAAGTCGAGGCAGTACAAGATCTACGTGTTCTCTTCTTCCAAACCAGAACTGAGAGCACTAAGAGGAAAGGGAAACGTGATGAAAAACAGAGCAGCTAGAGTGTCCATTTTCTGGATTTATAAAAGGAGTTGAAGGGCTGCTTCGATGGTGGTAGAAGGATGAAACTTCACTCTCGGTCCAAAAATAAAGCAGTAGAGGCATTACATTGTCTGAAATTTTTAGAAAGTATTTAGGGTTGTTAACGAAAGTGAAGGAAAGGGTGAAGAGGAGTCATTTTTGGTTAGTCTTTGAGGAAGTAGCAGAAAACTAAAGTGACAAGAATATATATATATATATATATATATATATATATGGTGGACAAACTACTACTGCAAACCGAGAAAGGGTAGGGGAAAACTCAATCTTGAATCCAAGCTCCTCTGCCCCACTTGGTAGCTGCCATCTTTAGGCCTCGATACCATGTGAACAACTACTGCTTTTGGAGCTAAATAGCAACTTACCAAGGATAGCAACAATAGAGGCAAGAAAGTAGTACATCTTGAAGGAAAATCCCAACCTAAGACAGTAAAGATCAAGGCTACTAAAGGGAGGATCAGAGCTCGAAGGCTCCAAAATGGGTAATTGGTGCTAATCTATTTTATATAGGCTTTTAAATGATAAATATAAGGTGACAAGAAGAGGTTAAAAGGTTGTTTTGATATAGGTTGAGTGAAGAAGAGAATTCAAAGTTTAAGGGAATTACATGACAACCAAGTGAGAAGTATAAGGTAATGATCTTTAGGAACAACTTTAAATATATATATTTGAAAATTCCTAAGGTGGCTAAATAATACAAGCTTGCTTTGATGTAGGAGAATTTCAATGAGATGAGTGTTATTTAATATCCTAAAATTAAACGCTAAAGAAAAGAAATCAAAAATGTATTAGAGAGTTCAATGTGTGCAAGGGTGTTGGCATCAACAATTGTATGCTACACATTAGGTAAGGGAATATACGGTAAATGCCTGTCAGTCTACTATGCTTATGCATGTTTAAATTAATGTTATTTAATATTTATGGATTTAAATGCATTTTTGGTTAATTGTCCAAATACGTTGGATTGAATTTTAAATGCATAACGTTTTGGATTTGGACTTGGATTTGGATTTGGATTTGGATTTGGATGTGTATTGGAAATTGGTGTATTGAAGATATATTGCTTGATTGAGTTTTCTACAGTTATCTGATTTGTGGTTATGACGCTGGGTAGTGTTCTACCTATGCCGTTATAATGCCGAAATTTTGTTAGAAATTGTCTAAATAAGTTTCTTGATATTAAATTGGATTTATTAAATGCCTTTAAAACCTCATGCATATTAATCACTGCTATTTGTTATCGAGACTTCGTACGATTAGATTTTTAAAACTATAAGTATATGGAACGGTTTATGCCTTTAGTACTCAACCTATTTTGTAAGATATATTTCTAAATGAATTTTGACTCATGATACATGTGATGATGTATAATGCCTGTGTGGCATTTGAAAATGCCTGTGTGGCACTTGGAAATGCCTATGTGGCACTCGCCTGTGTGGCGTTTTATTATGCCCGTGTGGCATTCAGTAAGCCTGTGTGGCATTGAGGCGCCGTATACGTAATTGCGTCATGGATCCCGCCTGTGTGGCAAATGGGTAGCGGTAATTACGTATGATTGTCCGACAACTAGTCGTGACTTGTACCTCAGCTACCAGATGATCACTGGTGCTGGGATGATTCATGATCATGGATAGAGCCCTGGTATGGGACACCGACCACTGCTAGCTACAGTGGATGCTTTCATAGAAAGCTTCTTGGTTATATTTCCAAAGATCCCCGTTATGTTACCGAATCTCATAATGCTCGTCTCGTGAAAATGTTTTAAATGTATATTACGATATTGTTACAAAGATGAGCGAATGTATCATTTCTACTACTACTATATCTTGACTTTGTGAAGGCTTGAGTACTAATCTGTTTTGAAATTACTTGGCATAACATTTTATAGCTTATAAACTATGGTTTGTCAATTTGGTATTATTTCCAAATAAACATCTTTGAGCATGAGTTTTGGGCACGTTCATTCACGCATGCACATGCATTTAACATAGTAGAAACCTAACATCATTTAGCGTATGTTTTCTTACTGGGCTTTTCCCAAAGCTCACCCCCTTCCACCTCAGATTATTTCAGGTAGACTCGGCAAGAGCGTGGTGCATCAAGAGTCTTTTTGTTGAGTTGCAGAAAGTTGTATTTTGGAACCAAGGTATAATCTTTGTTCTTTTGTTTATATCCCAGACTAAATTTTTTTGTGTGCACAGTGTATAGGATTTGGGATGTAAGAACTAGAAAATATCAAATCTGTAAACCTACTGTGTTATGTAGTTAAGTTAAATTTTCGATATATTTATATATGGAAATCCATTGAAGCTAAGTATTTCAGAAATTATATTGAGATTTGAAATTGCTATAGGTTGAAACGATGATGTACTTAGTATGAGAATGGATAACGGAATAAAATAGGGGCGAAAGTTTTCAGTGTCGTTCTCGGCACGTCTTACGAAAAGACTATACTGGGACCTTAGACAACTAGTCTTAAATAACTATAGGAGTGAGACTCTACTCATTAGGTTTTAGCTACATTGAGCGAGTGACAAACATAGGAAGTAAAAGAAAAAGTTAGCCCGAAAATCTCGGCTTCCGAGGGCGTTACAGAATGGTATCAGAGCATAGTTTGTTTAGTCTCGTGTCAGTGTAGATAGGTTAGAAGTAGACTTACATCCCAAAACATTGTGTATTGTCTGGATATAAACTGCGAATAGTGTTTGAAAGCATATTGAGATACTCAATTTTGGTATAAGGAAATTCGATCTATGATGAGCAAAACAAGAGAACCACCATCCCTACTACCAAATTCGCTCACATAATATGATATGTTAATATTCACTTAACCAACTCAGAGCCTAAAGTTAACGCTCTTAATTCCTTATATATTTGACATTTAGGTCATAATGTCGGTCAATCATCACCACCACCACCTTTTCCTTCGAATGTTCCTTAGCCTTAGGCTTCATAATAGCTGTAAGCTGTATCCCAGCCATGTGCCAAGGCTACGGATAAGAAAGGCAAAGTTAAGGAGAAGAGACTAAGAAAAGAAAGTCGACACAGAATAAGGCCTCATGAAAGAGGTAGAGGGTGATATCACTGCAACTTAAAAGTTCATAGTTTTCTAACTCATTAAGATGTAGGCCCTGCATATGTTGGAGTAAGGATCATGGGACTAAGCACTACTACTAGAAGATAAGCACTTGTTCTGTGGAAAGGTAAGACATAAAGCCAAGAATTGCTCGATAGAGAGTCACAGTTAGTGGTGCTTTTACTTCAATTATGGAAGGTAAGATTTGAAGATGTATTGGATATTGTATATCTTGAAAAGTGTATGGACTTTAGAAAACCACATGAATAGAATGTATAGGACTTTGAAAGCACAAGGACTTTGGAAATTATGTGACTTTTGAAATAAACTATTGAACTAAATAGATTTTGAAAGTTCAATAGTTGGAACCTTATGGCTTTGAGTTATGTGAGTTTAAAAACTACAATGCTTTTCAAACTCCACATGAGTAGAGTCGAAGTGAGGCACAACACATTATAGAATAGGAAATCTTGAATGAAAATTGAGAATTGTTAGGGCACATCGTGTAAAATGACTATTGATGTGGAAATTAGAATTTAATGGGTTATGGTTTGGAATGTCTTAACGTGGTAATAATCTCAGCTTAGTTGATGGGTTCTGATCTATAAGATGATGTATGGTCGAAATGTGCAAACTCACGAGATATGTTCAATTTGTGAACTTTTTGAATATTGAGTCTTGAGGTTAATATAAAGTAAGTTTGATCTCTACATAAATGATGATTTAGTACATGGTACTATTCGATGTGTGAGACTAGGCAGCTAACTGTTGATCGAGCACCACTTTATGCTTCAAGAGTATTCGAGGTATTTTGGACTGTTCCATATATTACATTAGGATAGTTGTTGGTTTTATCTGATCGATGGAATCAGTTTTGTTAGCTTATGACCATTTGTAGTACATTTGCAGCTTTTAATATCTCTACATATCTGGAGCCTATTAGACGAGCTCAACTGGTGGAGCAAGATTGTGAACTCTCACAAGGTAAATATGAATCTAAGGGAAAGAGTAAAGGGAAGAAGGTTGAGATTGGGAAGTCTAAGCAAAGTGATACTTCTTTTAAGAGGCAGAGGTTTACAGAACCTCAATAGTAGATGACTAGACCTACTCATCCTCCTAACACACTAGCCCTATGACCTTGTAACAGATGCGATAATTTCCATGGGTTTAAACCGTGCTATTGGGCGATACAAACTTGTTTTAAATGTAGGAAGCAAGGACAGATGGTAAGAAAATTATTACTAAGTTGTGGTTGGCCATATTGATACCACACATTACATATCCATTTGGGTAAATATAAATCATATGACTTTGAGAAATTTTGAATGTAGTTAATGAAACTGTTTTATTTAATGTATTGAATTTTCAAGGTTTTGAATATGCTATGTGGATGAATAGATATTTTTACATGATCATAAAGAGTATTTGGACTGTGGTGAATTAAGTCAATGATTTTATACTTAGAGTGAATCCTTGAAGAATTTTAAAGTTGCTTGGATTGGAATACAAAGTACGAATTATTTGACATTGGAAATATGTTGGATATATGTAAGAGATATATGCTAAGTTGGTGATAGTGCTATATTATCATTTACAATTAAAATTATAAATTACAAAATGTATTGAGCATTGGTGAATTATGATTAGTTATGGATTTTAAACACTATTGAGAATTTATTTGTGGATTAAAACTACTTTGGAACTGTTTGTGGATTTTAAATACCGTTGAAGATTGAATTGTGGGTTTAAAAAGTTATTTGGGATTGTTGTTGATTTAATTTGTTGAAATTAGATCGCAGTTTATTGTAAACTACCTGCAGGAGGATCTATTTTTCTAAAAGATTATGTTGCCGGATTTTCTTTAGAATTCAACTTAGCTATAACCCACTAAGAACAAGCTCAGTACTTATAGATTGACTCTCAATCACTTAGAGAAAAGAGCTGTATACTAAGTATAGTAAGTGCGAGTGTAGATTGGAGCAAATTTCATTCCATGGTTGGCAAAGATGGACTACGAAGGTTTAGAAGCTGAATTTATTTACAACAATAGCTATCATGTGTTTGTTTTAGATGAGAAAAGCTAAGGTATAATGTTTAAAAAAAAAATTTAACAGATACGGGCCAAGGCTGTAATGAACAAAGATAAAGCAAAGATAAGGGAGTTAAGAAAAGAGAGCCTACTAAGGTTAAGGCCCCAAGAAAAAAAAGTAGAAGGCCGTAAAGCCTTAGCTCAATAATTTTGAGCCTTCGATAGTATTGGGTTCTAAACTTTGCTGGCATTGTGGTTAATATCATGGAACTAAGTCATGTTACTAGACAACTAAGGCTTGCTTTAGATGTAGAAGAAAAAGGCATAAGATCAAGGATTACCCAACTAAGACGGGCTCAATTATTGATGTTTTACCCTGATTATAAAAGGTAAGATTTGAACTATTAAGTTCATGCTTTTGTTGGAATAATCCTAGCTTCACATAGTTAGTTGTATACAACATGCATGCTTGAAATCTCATATTGGCTTGAGCAATAAGATATAAATGCTGACTAAAGGTACTGCTAGGAAAGGAATCCTAAATGATTGGTAAGTTGATAAGGTTATATTTTGATTAGAAATTATAGAATAAGATCAAAACAAGAAAAGATGTTCTCTCTAAATTTTAGGAGTACTTCGATCAAATTTGGAAGACCTTGATAAAATTTGGAGGACCAAATTTCCTAAGATGGGGAGAATGTAATAACCATAATCTTTTGAACTTAGTGAGTGAATCTATTTATTTTAGACTAGTATAATTTAATACGGAGTACTTAAAAATGTCATGAGAATTTAATTAAGTGATAATAATTTAGAATAAAAAGAGAGAGAGAGAGAGAGAGAGAGAGAGAGAGAGAGAGAGAGAGAGAGAAGATTTAGATTAAGTTAATATATATATGCATTTATGTATTAAACAAAAGGATATATATAATGAGTAAACATAAAAGGAAATATAATTTATATTATATTTATGTGTATTATTTAAAATATATATCAGAGGTATAAAAAAAGGGAAATAAATCTAAGAATAATATAAAAAAATAATAATAATATGGCATGTGATGGAAATGAATATTAAATTTTAAAGTTTAAAACGTGGCTTCTTGAAGAAGCCTACTCCAACAACTCCCATTACTCATTGTCGGCAAGCAGCAGATTGTTGGGGAAAAAAAGCCATTGTTGGCTGGAAATGTGAGAAAGATTAGAGAGAACAAAGGAGAGAAAGAGTGAAGACAATTAGAGGATGCTTCTCTCGGCTGGAAAAGAAAGTGGAAAAAGGGAAGCAGAAACAACAAATAGCAGCAAACCGAAGTCACCAAGGAAGTTGAGGAAGATTGAAACTGAGAATGGAAGCTAGATTTGGGCAGAATCGAAGCTCACAACAGTAGTTGGGAAACCTTCTTTGGAGCAAGAAAATAGATCGCAATAAGGGTGACTTGCTTAGGATCTTTAGGTAGTGAACGAGGGAGATCGAAGCAGAAAAAGAACAACCAGCTGTGTGGTTACTGTCCTTCACGATGACTGGAGTAAAGCATCATTTCTTGCTGCTGCATTTAGGGCCCCTTGTAGGCCAAGTCGAGGCAGTACAAGATCTACGTGTTCTCTTCTTCCAAACCAGAACCGAGAGCACTAAGAGGAAGGGGAAACGTGATGAAAAACAGAGCCGCTAGAGTGTCCATTTTCTGGATTTATAAAAGGAGTTGAAGGGCTGTTTCGATGGTGGTAGAAGGATTAAACTTCACTCTCGGTCCAAAAATAAAGCAGTAGAGGCATTACATTGTCTGAAATTTTTAGAAAGTATTTAGGGTTGTTAACGAAAGTGAAGGAAAGGGTGAAGAGGAGTCATTTTTGGTTAGTCTTTGAGGAAGTAGCAGAAAACTAAAGTGACAAGAATATATATATATATATATATATATATATATATATATATATATATGGTGGACAAACTACTGCTGCAAACCGAGAAAGGGTAGGGGAAAACTCAATCTTGAATCCAAGCTCCTCTGCCCCACTTGGTAGCTGCCATCTTTAGGCCTCAATACCATGTGAACAACTGCTGCTTTTGGAGCTAAATAGCAACTTACCAAGGATAGCAACAATAGAGGCAAGAGAGTAGTACATCTTGAAGGAAAATCCCAACCTAAGACAGTAAAGATCAAGGCTACTAAAGGGAGGATCAGAGCTCGAAGGCTCCAAAATGGGTAATTGGTGCTAATCTATTTTATATAGGCTTTTAAATGATAAATATAAGGTGACAAGAAGAGGTTAAAAGGTTGTTTTGATATAGGTTGAGTGAAGAAGAGAATTCAAAGTTTAAGGGAATTACATGACAACCAAGTGAGAAGTATAAGGTAATGATCTTTAGGAACAACTTTAAATATATATATTTGAAAATTCCTAAGGTTGCTAAATAATACAAGCTTGCTTTGATGTAGGAGAATTTCAATGAGATGAGTGTTATTTAATATCCTAAAATTAAAGGCTAAAGAAAAAGAAATAAAAAATGTATTAGAGAGTTCAATGTGTGCAAGGGTGTTAGCATCAACAATTGTGTGGTACACATTAGGTAAGGGAATATACGGTAAATGCCTGTCAGTCTACTATGCTTATGCATGTTTAAATTAATGTTATTTAATTTTTATGGATTTAAATGCATTTTTGGTTAATTGTCCAAATACGTTGGATTGAATTTTAAATGCATAATGTTTTGGATTTGGACTTGGATTCGGATTTGGATTTGGATTTGGATTTGGATTGGGATTTGGATGTGTATTGGAAATTGGTGTATTGAAGATATATTGCTTGATTGAGTTTTTTTACAGGTATCTGATTTGTGGTTATGACGCTGGGTAGTGTTCTACCTATGCCGTTATAATGCCGAAATTTTGTTAGAAATTGTCTAAATAAGTTTCTTGATATTAAATTGGATTTATTAAATGCCTTGAAAACCTCATGCATATTAATCATTGCTATTTGTTATCGAGACTTCGTACGATTAGATTTTTTAAAACTATAAGTATATGGAACGGTTTATGCCTTTAGTACTCAACCTATTTTGTAAGATATATTTCTAAACGAATTTTGACTCATGATACATGTGATGATGTATAATGCCTGTGTGGCATTTGGAAATGCCTGTGTGGCACTTGGAAATGCCTTTGTGGCACTTGGAAATGCCTTTGTGGCACTCGCCTGTGTGGCGTTTTATTATGCCTGTGTGGCATTTAGTAAGCCTGTGTGGCATTGAGGCGCCGTATATGTAATTGCGTCATGGATCCCGCCTGTGTGGCAAATGGGTAGCGATAATTACGTATGATTGTCCGACAACTAGTCGTGACTTGTACCTCAGCTACTAGATGATCACTGGTGCTGGGATGATTCATGATCATGGATAGAGCCCTGATATGGGACACCGACCACTGCTAGCTACAGTGGATGCTTTCATAGAAAGCTTCTTGGTTATATTTCCAAAGATCCCCGTTATGTTACCGAATCTCATAATGCTCGTCTCGTGAAAATGTTTTAAATGTATATTACGATACTGTTACAAAGATGAGCGAATGTATCATTTCTACTACTACTATATCTTGACTTTGTGAAGGCTTGAGTACTAATCTGTTTTAAAATTACTTGGCATAACATTTTATAGCTTATAAACTATGGTTTGTCAATTTGGTATTATTTCCAAATAAACATCTTTGAGCATGAGTTTTTGGCACGTTCATTCACGCATGCACATGCATTTAACATAGTAGAAACCTAACATCATTTAGCGTATGTTTTCTTACTGGGCTTTTCCCAAAGCTCACCCCCTTCCACCTCAGATTATTTCAGGTAGACTCGGCAAGAGCGTGGTGCATCAAGAGTCTTTTTGTTGAGTTGCAGAAAGTTGTATTTTGGAACCAAGGTATAATCTTTGTTCTTTTGTTTATATCCCAGACTAAATTCTTTTGTGTGCACAGTGTATAGGATTTGGGATGTAAGAACTAGAAAATATCAAATCTGTAACCTACTGTGTTATGTAGTTAAGTTAAATTTTCGATATATTTATATATGGAAATCCATTGAAGCTAAGTATTTCAGAAATTATATTGAGATTTGAAATTGCTATAGGTTGAAACGATGATGTACTTAGTATGAGAATGGATAACGGAATAAAATAGGGGCGAAAGTTTTCAGTGTCGTTCTCAGCAGGTCTTACGAAAAGATTATACTGGGACCTTAGACAACTAGTCTTAAATAACTATAGGAGTGAGACTCTACTCATTAGGTTTTAGCTACATTGAGCGAGTGACAAACATAGGAAGTAAAAGAAAAAGTTAGCCCGAAAATCCCGGCTTCCGAGGGCGTTACATCTTGTGAACAACATGCCATGATTTTCAACATACAAGTTCTTCATTATTGCTCATGACATGGCATTTTGTTTAAAGGACATATTTGGTATTTTGAGGCAAGTAAATACATTATCAACACATAGAAAACTTGCTCAAAATGCAGAAATCCAATAATCATTTCAAAATCATTTATCATGCCTTTCATTCAATGCATCAAGTACTATCCATCAACCAATCAAAAATCATTCATCATGCTTTTTCTTTATTTATTCAACTCACAATGCACCAATAATTTAATTAAATAAAAATTATAAGGAGTAAGAGATTAAACTTACAAAACTCCTTTGCATGAGAGTGTTTTGCCTTGATGTGTTGGATCCACCATTAGCCATTCTTTGAGTAATTGTTGTCACCTTGCTAATGATGGATTCCCAAGCTTTTCCTTTTTCTCATTAGCACAAGCAAACTCCATGAGGATGTGTTGAGCATTTAAACTTCATTGTTCCATTGTATTCTCATGCTCTAACACTCCTACAACAAACAAATTTATGCATGCTTTGGTACCCAAATTTTCTTGGGTCTATGAGAGTTAGTGCAAACAATTTTTGATCCTTTTGGGATCCATTTCAAGAACAATTCATCGTTATTTATTGCATGCTTTGGCACCCACATTTTTCTAACTACTCTTCCTCTAAATGTGGTTTTTCTATATGTGCATGCTTGTGAAGAGTGTCCTATTCTATTGCATAGTGAGCATGTAAGATATAAATCATGCATAGTATTTTTGCTCACAAGGAAATTTTTTAGATGAGTTTCTTTTTGTATTGCATTATATCCTAACCCATCTTTGTCAAAAGAAAGCTCTTTGGGTCTCAAGCATGTGATCTAATTTTTGTTGACCCATATAGAACCTAGAGAATGAGTTATGCAAATTTGTATTCTTTTTATTTAACTCATTTATTTCTAAGTTGGCCTCTTCTTGTTTCTTCTCTAATTCTAGCTTAACATTGGTCAAGGTTTCCTTTTCTATTTTCAAATTAGCAATGATTTTCTTATATTTAGAATTCATGCATTGAAATTCATTTGCTAATTCATTAAAAGCATTTTGTAGCTCATCAAATGTAAAATCATTATCTTCACTAGAACTAGAGCTAGCCTCATCGTCACTAATAGCCATAAAGCATGAGTACGCTACCTCATTATCTATGTTTTCCTCATCGGAGCTATCACTATTGCTCCATGCAGCCACAAATGCTTTCTTCCTAGGTTTCCTTTTCTTTTCCTTCCTAAGTAAGGGGCAATCAAACTTAGTATAACCCGGTTCATTACACTCATAACACACTAAGGGGTCTTTTTCTCTTCTACTTGACTCTCCCCTATGATGTCTCCTATTTTGCTCTCTCTCATTCATTCTCATGAACCTATTGAATCTTTTGGCAAACATTGCCATTTCTTTTTCTTCCTCATTTCCACTCTCATCACTATCATCTTCAATGACCTCATGAGTGGAAGACTTAAGTGCTACCCCTACTTTCTTTGAAGGCACTTCATTTCTTTTCAATTTCATCTCATATGTAAGTAGGTAGCCCATAAGTTCATCTAGAGACAAGGTATTTGGATCTTTAGACTCTTTTATTGCAGTTACCTTTGCCTCCCAAGACTTAGGCAAGCTATTCAAAATTTTTTTTACCATTTCAACATTGGAATAAGCCTTGCCTAGAGCCTTAAGTCTATTAATTATATCATTAAACCTAGTGAACATTTCGCTAATGGACTCATTTTCTTTCATCCTAAATAGCTCATAATCATGTGTGAGCATTCCTACTTTGGTCTCTTTTACTTGATTGGTCCCTTCATGTGTGATGGCTAATTTGTCCCATATTTGCTTGGCATTCTCACATAGGGAGATTCTATTATATTCATTGGGACCTAATGCACAAAAGAGAGTGTGCATAGCCTTGGCATTCAATTGTGCCATTCTCATGTCATTTGTGTCCCACTCATCTTCACTCTTAAGGACATCTTTTCCATCTACTTTCTTTATTGGGATTCTAGGGCCATTAGCAATTACTCTCCACACTTCATAGTTATTAGATTGCACAAATAACATCATCCTAATTTTTCAATAGGAGTAATTCTCACCATTGAAGAGTGGAGGTCTAACTAATGAGTGTCCCTCTTCTCTTAGGGGTGTGCCTACATTCAAGGGAGCCATTTAAGATCGTTTTGCTCGATAGAAGTTAGTCTAAATCAATCTCGAGCCCAAGTTCTGATACTAATTGTTGGCTCTATAGGCTATACCGAGATGGGGGTGAATCGGTTTTTACTAACCTTAGGTTTGTTTTTCGGTTCCTCTAAATTCTCTAGCTTAGATTGATATTTTCTAAGTTCTCTAGACTACTCAAGCATGCAATATAAATTCAATTCAATAAGCACAATATAATTGCAAGTAAAGAGAGTAGGGAAAGAGAGATTTACACAAGCGATTTATAGAGGTTCGGCAACTTGCCTACGTACTCTACCTTGAGACGCTTCGAAGGATTTTCTCCATATTCACTATACTTGAATTTGTGTTACACTCCCTCTTTTTGCAGGCTCAAGAGTAACCTCCCTCTTTTTCTAGGCTCAAGAGAAACCTCCCTCTTTTTCTAAGGCTTAAGAGAAACCTCCCCTTTACAAGGAATGATGGGTTACAAATAATGTAATCAAAGAAGGGCCTCTAGATAGGCAAGTGATTACAGAAATTAGGCACAAAGAAAAGCCTATACAATGTTTGTGCTAAACAATACAAGAGATATGTGAATGATAGAAAATGAGGAATTTGTAGCTCTTGATTTGTTGTTGAGGCTTGAGGATTTGAGGAATATGTGTTTTGGAGTTGCTGAGTAGTTCTTCTTACTTCCTTTAGCTTCTAAGCCTCTATTTATAGTCCCTTGGATGTATTCTAGCTGTTGGGTGGAGCTAAAACTCGAATATTACCGTTGTCTCACAAAAACTAGCCGTTACAGGCTATTTTCGAGCAAAGGGATCGATCCCCTATGGAAAGGGATCGATCCCAAGCTTCTAGGATGTTAAATCTGGGCTTGAGGATCATTCTGCCTTGAAGGGATTGATCCCTTCCCTTAGGGGATCGATCCCATGCCTCCAGAAAGCTATTTCCTGCACTTTTTTGGGTTAGAAATGATGTGGTCTTTGATCCTAATTCAACCCAAAACATTTTGGCATTTTTGTGGGAGTTTTTCTTGACTTTCTCTAATGAAAACATGGTCCAAAAATTCATCAAGTGATTTTCTAAAATATTCAAAACATTTTATGAAGTATTAAGACCAATAAGAATATGTAATTAAATCATGGTCTTAATGTTTGATATGATCACTTGAAAATGGATTGAGAAAATCATGTATGATAAGACAAATTTACAATATGAATTATAACATTAAATCTTACTTAAGTTTTTGTCATTTCAAAATATATATGGCAATTTAAAGCTAACATCTGCATATGTCGATACTATGACTGCTTTAAATGCATTTCTTACTGTGCTTTACAGAAGCTCATCCCCTCTATTTTCTAGATTATTTGCAATAATCATCCTTTTGCCTACTGCGTACATGACGTAGGTTGAGGGACGCGTCTCTCCTCATGCTACTTTTTGTACACACATAAGGTATACTCTTATTTTTGATACCAAACATCTTGTATAGCACATATATTTGTATATAAACGATACTTTTAGAATGTAGTCGATATTGTATGTACGTAAGCGTTATTCCGAGGAACAAATCAATATGATGTGACGGGTATTTATGGAAATTAGGATATTATGAATGTTATATAAGTTTTGTGAAATCTTATGGTTACGATTAAGAAAGCATAAATAAAATCAACTACTGTAGGATTATAAAAATGTTGTGATAATCGTGAATTTTTCGAATTTTGATATTAATTATTCAAAAATTTAATTTTAAATGCAAGTAGATAAATTAAAGTAAATAAATAAATAAATTATTTACGAGATGGAAGACTGTTGAGGAATTTTAGGAATGGATGAAGTGACGGATTGGAATATTGTTAAAAGTACGGTATTTAGTGAAATGACGGAATTGAGAAATCATATGAAGGAAATCTAATTCGGACATAAGAGATCCAAATATTAAAGAAAATTAAAAATAAGTATATTGATATATTTATATAATTATATTATATAAATATATTTTTACATAAATACATATGTATATATATAATAAAATATATGTATATGATATATATATTGATATATACTAATTAGTATCATTAAATAAATACATATGTATATATTATTATTATACATATTGTTGTATATATATATATATATATATATATATATATACATATGCAATGTATATGGTATTTTAATTTAAATTATATAAAAAGATATATATTATATGTATATATATTGTTAATATACAATATATATCTCCATATAATATATATTGTAAAATACTATATACATATAATAATAATATTATATTTATAAATAAAATTTATAAAGATAAAAAAAAGAAGTTAAAATAGAAACCGGGAATCGGGACCCCGTTTCTCTCAAAAATAGAGAAGAAGCCGACCCTGTTGGCGGCACCAAAAGGAAGAGAGAGAGAAGGGAAGCTGTTGTCAGCGAGGAAAGGAAGAGAAGGAAGCTTCCAGAGACGGGAAAGGAAAAGGAAAGGAGAGAAGAAATCGGGGAAAAAGAGAGAAAAAGGAAAAAAGGGAAATGGTGGTGCCGGCCGATCCAGACACCGTCGTGCCATCCTTGACGTCGACAGAGGGAAGGGGAAGGAAAAGGGACTGTCGGCAGTGAAGGAGAAAGAGGAAAGAGGGAGAAAAAGAGGAAGGAAGTCAAGCCGCTGCCGCTGCCGCTTCCAAATTCGATGCCGCCGCCACCGATCTGGGGAAAAAGAGGCCAGATCCGGCATCGTGGCAACCTCGGTAAGCTTCGGAGTGGTTGAACCACTGGGAAAGGTGGCTGACGGTGGTTGAACCAGTTTGAACCGATCTGAACCGGTTCAGACTAGAAAAGAAAAGAAAAGAAAAGAAAAAAATAAGAAAAAAGAAGAAAGAAAAGAAAAAGAAAAAGAAAAAGAAAAAAGAAGAAGAAAAAGGAAAAAGAAGAAGAAGGAAGAAAGAGAAAATGCGTAGGAAATTTGTAGAAATTATTATTATTATTATTATTATTATTATTATTATTATTATTTGAATAATTCTACATGAATCTAAATGTGGAAAATTGGACTTGTAGAAATGATACAAGAGATGAGGTGAGATGATGAAATTGGGAGAGGTGGACTACGGGTGCGATGGTAGTGAGGAAGTCGCCGACCCGGAACAGGTAAGGGAGGCATGTGTAGCCTGTAAGGATATTGAGTATGCATATTTAAATTATGCATTGTTTTATTAAAATGTTGTGAAATAATATTGGTTGAAAAAAATTGTGGTGATTGGCTGGCTGTGAGATATAAACTGTCTTTTCTGTGCAGGGAGGCTAGTTAATCAATAGCTGTTATGCTGCCAAAAATTTTTAGAGAATTACATAAAATCATAATAAATGATTTTATTTCACGAGAAACGATTTTCGACCACAAAAACTGAGAAATTGATTATTTTCCATAAAACATGAATATATTTAATTCTATTTTTAAAATATTCATGTTTTCGAGATTGGTGATGATGAGATCACCGAAAATTCTCTTGATATGTAAAGTACATGTAACATGAAAAGGAAGATGAAAAGACATAAAGTGAAAATTTGAATTACAGTACTAATTTTAGTACTGCAAGATGATTTTTACAAGGCATGTGATATGAACACGTAATATGTTTTCAAAAAGAAAGAGTTTATAAATCTAATATTCTTACTATGATTTTTCAT
Organism: Heritiera fomes; assembly: GCA_032173925.1. Classification (NCBI taxonomy): domain Eukaryota; kingdom Viridiplantae; phylum Streptophyta; class Magnoliopsida; order Malvales; family Malvaceae; genus Heritiera; species Heritiera fomes. The sequence continues at coordinate 30,473,454 of JAPDPM010000002.1, read as the reverse complement.
ATATGATTTTTCATAGAATATTGATTATATGTGACACGAATATGTGATATGTTTTTAAAAAGGAAAGAGAAAATTCTAAATCTAATATTCTTATTATAATTTTTCAATTGAATATTAGATTTAAATGATGTATATGTTATACGGAAATGATTTTAATAGCTTATTTTGCTATTTAAAGTACTGTACTAATTATGAATCGTACAGTAAAATGTGAAAGGAATTTAAATGAGAATGATGATAGTTTAAACTAATATTTTTCTAAAGGAATAGATAAATATTAGTTAATTTATTTAAATACTTTAAATACATGAAAGCATTAAATGGAAACGAGATGAAACGAAAGGAAAAGGATTTTAAATTCCAAATGAAAATTTTTACTCTCTACAGTTGCTTCTCGATTTCGGGACAAGACAGGTATCTCAAAATACCTGCCTTACTTCATTTGGATCCTTAGCCGACTGTAGTATCCTTCCTACATGTGAGCCTAGTACACTTCTAGGAAATTTAACGAAAAAGCTTTTCAGCATATAAATAGCTGTATATCAAGAGTTGCATATAACTCCTTTACTGAGCCGTGGATTGCTCACTCCCTTTTTTTAACATTTTAGATTTTTGATGATTGTGAGATCTGACATCCGAGTATCTCGGCTGCACATTTAGAGGTACAATCGTTTATTTTCTGTATTTAGACTTATCTAGAGTACTACTTTCTTGTAAATTAAAATAAAAGATGTAAATGATATTATCATTTCATATGAAATTGTTTATATGTAAAAGAAAAGTAAAGTATCGTAGACAGCCCAACCAAATAAGATGCATAGAAAAACATGAAAAAATATGGTCACGGGCTGTGACATATGTACTTTGAAATGAATTGTATTGGGAATTGTGGCTGGATTTAAGAAATATAAACTGTGTTTCCATGCAGGGGATTAGGATAGTTACAGCTGTTATGCTGCTGAAATTTCTATTAATAAAAAAATATAAGTAACCTACACTGGCAGGAATGCAACCTAAGTAAGAAATTAAGTTACAAAATGAAAAGGTTAGCTCAAGACTTCCACATTTTCGGGGCGTGACAGTCTTTCTTGGTATCGAAGCAAAGGTTATCTTGTACTGTCAGTGTAGGTAGTCAGAATAAGATTACATCCAAAGTATCTGTGCTTGTCTGGTTATAAATTGAGTATATTTGTTAAAGTTCTGATTAAAATCTATGGTTTACACGTAGGTATTTGATCATGTACCATGAGCGGGAGACGAGGTCGCCCTTGGAGGCGGCTCAGCCACCTCTCCGACCTGTTCCCTAGCCAGAAAGCCCAAATACCAAAATAAACAAGGTCGAACAAAGTATGAAAGAGGGGTTTGATAACATCATTGCTATGTTTGCTCAACATTTCGAGGCAAACACCTCAGCTATAAGTACCATAGTGCCCACACCTACTTCACCACCTACTCCTCTATAGGCTCTTCCGGCACCTCTAACTCCTCAACCTCCAGTCCTATAGTCCAGAAATGACAAAGATGTAGGCAGCTTACGGGACTTTCTTAATATGAATCCCCTAGAGTTTAAGGGGATTAAGGATCCAATTAAGGCTGAGGAGTGGCGATTAAAGTTAGAGAAAGCTTTTGATTACTCGGAGTGCATAAATGCCGAGAAAGTCAATATGGGTACTTATATGTTGAAGGGTCAGACGAGACACTAGTGGAGAGCCACTAAGAGACAATTGACTACCCGACACCTAGTGACTAGTTGGGATACCTTTCTGTCAATCTTCATGACCAAGCATGTTCTCGTGCTACCTAGAAGAAGATGCAAATAGATTTTTTGAATTTAGTGCAAGGCAGTATGTCAGTTGATGGGTATGAAAACCAGTTTACGACCTTAATAAGATATGACCCCAAGACAGTCAAAGATCAGGAGCGTCATACCAAGAGGTTTTTGTCTGGACTAAGACCAGCCATCCGAGATGGATTATTAGGGTTCTATATTGCCGAGTTTAAGGATGCTCTTGGATGGGCTCAAGATATAGAGAGGGATCTAGATGTTACATAGGCACAGTATGGGTTCAGAAATAAGAGTAAGGGTAAAGGTAAGAGGACAAAGAGTTCTCGATCAAAGTAAAAACAAAGTTCACCAAGAGACTGAGGACTGATGAGTCTTGGGTGAGGGCTAATAAGTCTAAGATTCCTAATGATACAGTAGAGACCACCAGGGGCTCCCAAAAGGTGGTCAGACGATGCAAAGATTGTGGTAGGACACATGGTGGGCCATGCCATTGGGTCACTAGTAGTTGTTTTAAGTGTGGGGAAAAGGATCTTTTAATCAAGGATTGCCCATAGATGCAGGATAAGACCCCACAGCCTCAGGGGCCACCACGAAAGTAGCCAGAGACACGGGCTCCATTGAGGCAGGCCTTATAGAAACGGGCTACCGCAATTGAGAAGGGTGAGAAGATTGTTACTTAGGGGTGTGTATTTGCGTTAGATAAAGAGACTGCCGACACCCTCTCTGAGACTATTAGAGGTAATCTTATTGTTTGTAATCATGAGGCGCATATTTTATTTGACCCAGGGTCCACACACTCATTTATATCACCACAGTTGCACACAATATGCATTTAGAACCTAAGCCTCTAGGCCACCTATTGCATATTAGCACACCCATGTATGAATCTCAAATGATAGATATGGTGTGTAAGAATTGTGAAATTAAGGTTGGAGACAGGTAATGTTAAGAGATCTAGTTTTGTTAAACATGTATAGCTTCGATGTAATCTTAGGCATGGATTGGCTAGCCACCAATCATGCAAGTCTAGACTACTACACTAAGACTGTAACCTTCTTTTTACCTGACAAATTTGAGGTATGTTTTGCCATTAAGAAATAAAATATACGATGTTATGTTTAGTGAAATTGTATAATGTTTTTATGTTTGAAATTACAAATGAATTTATTTGTGTGAAAGTTATATTGCCTTTGTCTCCAATATGAGTTGGGAACCTCCCTATATATCAGGTATACTAGTGGTTTATGAGTTTCCCGACATGTTTACGGGGTTACCACTAGAGAGAACTGGAGTTCACTATTGATTTAGTATTGGATACCCAACTTATCTCTAAACCTCCCTACCGAATGGCATTAGTTGAATTGGAAGAATTAAAGAAACAGTTGTAAGAGTTGCTTGATAAGGCTTTTATTAGACCAAGTGTGTCTCTGTGGAGTGCTCCGGTACTGTTTGTTAGAAAGAAAAATGGTAGTCTCCAATTATGTATCGACTACAGGTTACCAAAATAAGGCTATAATTCAGAATAAGTATCCCCTTCCAAGAATAGATTTTTTTGTTTTAAACAGTTGAAAGGGCTTCAGTGTTGTTTAAGATTGATTTGAGATCAAGCTATCATCTATTGAGGATTAGGAAGGAGGATGTACCGAAGACGACCTTCAGAACCCGATATGACCATTTTGAGTTTCTGGTGATGCCTTTTAGTTTGACCAATGCTCCTGCTGCTTTCATGAATTGAATGAATGATGTGTTTTGGGAGTATCTGGATAAATTTGTGATTGTCTTTATAGATGATATTATGTGATAACCATAAATTTTCCATTTATTAGAAATAAATATTGGAGAAAATAAATCAGTGGAAATAAATAAAATTGTGAGAACAGGATATTGGTGAAAATCCTGAGAATTGAGAAAGGAACGGATGATGGAAATCCGAGTGAAGGAAAAATTAAATAGGGAAAATAAGGTTGGAATTATGGAAAATAAAGAAGAGAGGAAAATTTAATTTGGATAAATGAAAATCCAAATTTAAATAAGAAAATAAGAAATGAAAGAGAAATACGTTTATATAATTTTTAATTTATATAAATGTATTTTTATACAAATACATATGTATTGAAATACTATATAGTATATTTTAATATACATTAGTATATATATGTATATATACTACTTAGTAAATTTAAATAATACATATGTATATAAATATGATATTTTATGTATATATATCAATATATATACATATATAAGAAATGTAAATATTAATTTACATTAAAGTTTGACAATATAGAAAGTTTATTTAAATTTAAAATATATATCTAAAATATATATAAATATACATATATATACTAGATATATATTTTGTAATATACAATATATATATACACTTTATATATAATATATATTGTACTATATTATATATGAAATAATATATGTATAATATATAGTATATATTATATGTATAAAATATAATTTATAGTATATAATATATAGTAGATTATATACTAAAAAGGGAAAAGAAATAAAACAAAAAGGGAAAGAAAACAGAAGGGATTGGACAGACCCCGACCCCTTCCCAGCCAAATTTCGACGGCAGCAACTGCTGCCGCCGTCGGTGAGAGAAGATCGGAGAGAGGGAGAGGGCATCACCGGTCGACAAGGAAGAGTGAAGGCCACCGGCGACGGCCCGAAAAAGAGGGAAAAATCGAAAAATAGAAACGGAAAAGCCAGGAAAAAAAAAGAAAATGGGATCTGGCGGTGCTGACCAAATCGACTGCCGCCACTGCAGCCAAAGCACCAACAAAGGAAGAGGAAGAGGTAGGAGGCCACCGGTGAGGCCATCGACGACGAAGGCAAAACCGAGTAGATCTACCATCTTGCCGTCGATCCAGGCTGCACGGAGACCACCAGCAAGTTCACCGTGCAGTCGGCCAGCTAAGGAGCCATCGAACCGCAGGAGAATTGGCCGCCGAAGGAGAACCGGCGAGGAGGGGAAATGGCCGGTCTAGCCAGGAAAAAGGAAAAAGAAAAAGAAAAAGAAAAGAAAAAGGAAAAAGAAAAAGAAAAGAAAAGAAAAGAGAAAAAGAAGAAAGAGAAAGAGAAAAAGGAATTTCGGGAATTTGAAAAATTCTCGAGAATTCAGAAATTACGGGAAATCCCAGGAATTACAGGAATCGATAAGAAATCCCGGAAAGTGTTAAATTATGTAAATAATTTATTTAAATAAATTGAGAAAAATTCTAAAATTTAGAATTTGGTTTCCAGAATCATTCTCGGTGAATGAGATGATGGAACCAAGCGAGGTGAACACGGGCGCGACCTTCGAGAGGCATTCGTCGACCTGAGACAGGTAAGGGAGACATGTGCCGCCTGTAAGGATATTCGGCCACATGTTTTAAATTATGCATTTAAATTTTATAAATGCAATTTACAATGATTGGTTGAAAACTGTGGTGATTTATCGGTTTGGAAATTGTGGTGAATTACCGGTTGAAAATTATAAAACTGTATTTTCTGTGCAGGAGGCTAGCCAATCGGTAGCTGATATACTGTCGAAAAATTATCAAAACATTACTAAAATTTATCGAAAATCACCGAAAATCATAATAAATGATTTGATTTTACGAGAAATGATTTTCAGTCACAAAAATTGAGAAATCAAGTAATTTTCATAAAACATGAATATATGGAGATTTGATTTAAAAATATTCATGTTTTTGAGAATGGTGAAAATGGAATCACCGAAAATTCACCCAGTAGGTGATATTTTACATGAAACGAGATGAAAATGAAAAAGAGACTGAAGCGAATATTTTTATAAATATTCTTAAATATTCACTTGATTTAATATAAAACCTTTATGGTTTTAATTATGAAATAATTAATTATATAAATTCCATAAATGTTAAGAAATGATGAAAAACTACGATTTCGAGACTAGAGGTCTCTACATGTGTTTTCAGAAGAAAACATGGTTATGGCATTTATAATTTGGAAAATAAATATTTTATTTTTCCATAAATTATGAGATTATGTGAATTAAATTCTGATAATTTTCAAAACCATGTTTTGGATACAAAGCACGGAAAAACGTGCGTACATATTTTTACGGTGGAAAAAGACACAGTCACGAGATGTGTTTTCATTGTGACTATTTTATAACATTTTTCATCATATGGAAAACATGATTTATACCTTTATGAAATATTTTGAAAATGTTTATTTATTTTATAAATTTCATAAAGGTGATGATTTATACATGTGAGCCTTATGGATAATTGTGAAATGTTTTACACTATTGTGTTTAAAATCCATAAAGGCTATGGTACGGTTTTATATTGTTTTGAGACTTAGGCCCCGAGCTTCATGCATCACACATACTGTTACCGTCACGTGGCTGATTGACCCGCTAGTCATCAGTGTCCTGGATTGTCACCTAGCAAGTGTACACCGAGGACATATTATAGATCATGGCCATAGATCTCATTATTGTTACTATGTCCCTAGTGGACGAGATAGTATGATTTAATTGTAGGGTGATGCCTAGTCTCACTTACTGTTTACTGAAAGGATTTACGGAATCCTATTTACTGTACTGTACTGGTTACTGTACTGAATTATTGTACTGTTTAGTGGTTACTGATGAAAAATCGTACTAAAACACTGTGTTACTGAACTGTATTGTTTACTGAAATGGTAGCCATTGATTACTATTTTACTGAACTTAAAGCTACCATTTACTGTTTACTGAACTGAAAGCTACCATTTACTGTTTACTAAACCGAAAGCTACCTTATACTGTTTTCTGAACTGGTAGCTACTGTTTACTGTCTACTGATTGAACTGTATCAAATTATTGTTTTACTGAATATAATGTTTTACTGAACTGTATGATATAGTTACTGATTTGAAAAGAGAAATAAATGTTTATTCCAAGACAATAACATAAGAATTATTTCTAAGATAGAAATAATCGCAAAAGTGTTTATCCAACGATTGGATATTTGCGAACCACTTTACTGTCACGTGTTTTTACTGTACTGAAGAGAAGAGAAGAGAAGTAAACCACTGTTTTACTACTGAACTGTCACGTGTTTTAAAGTATACTGAATGTGAAAAGAAATAAGTGGTTTACTCCGTGGAAAAACGAAAATTATATCGTTTTGAGAACAATGAATATAGTACTCTCTACAATTGCTTCTAGGTTCCGGAACAAGTCAGGTATTTTAAAATACCTGCCTTACTCTATCCGGATCCCTAGCCGACTATAGTATCCTTCCTACATGTGAGCCTAGAGCCAGCTAGGAAAGATTTAAAAGAAAGTGAAAAAGTTTTTCAGCATATAGTTAACCGAATATCAAGTGTGACATATAACTCTCTTACTGAGCCGTGGTTTGCTCACTCCCCAATTTTAACATTTCAGGTTTTGATGATGGTGAGATCCAATATTTGTGGATTACGGATGCACATAATGGACAATGTGACAGACCGACTGAGATTTATGAGGTACGATCATTTATTTTCTGTATTTAGACATGTATGCAGTACTACTTGCTTATTAAGTAAGATAGGGGATGTATGTAATATAAACAATATTTTATGAAATTGTTTAACATAAGAAATCAAATGAAGTATCACAGACAGTCCAACCGGATAAATTGTGTAAATTAAGGTGAAAAATGTGGTCACGGACCATTACATATTCTGATCTATTCTAACTGCTGGGAGGAGCACGAGCAGTATTTGAGAATTGTGCTCCAGACTCTCCGAGATAAGCAGCTTTTTGGGAAGTTCAATAAATGTGAATTTTGGTTAAATTGAAAACTTTCCTTGGTCATGTAGTATCTAAGGACGAGGTGTCAGTTGATCAATCCAAGGTTGAGGCAGTACTCCAGTAAGAGAGACCAAGGATAATGACTAAGATTTGAAGTTTCTTGGGATTGGGAGGGTACTACCAGAGGTTTGTTGAAGGTTTTTCTCATATTGCAACTTCATTGATTAGGTTTACACATAAGGAGATTCCGTTTGAATGGTCAAATCAGTGTGAGCAGAGTTTTTAGGAGCTTAAGTGAAGATTGACTATAGCACCAGTCCTAACCATTCCGAGTGGATTCGAAGGCTTTGTTGTATACAATGATGCTTCCCATCAGGGTCTAGGTTGTGTGCTAAAACAGCATGGTAGAGTAGTCGTGCATGGTTCATGCTAGCTTAAAAACCATAAGCGTAACTACCCTACGCATGATTTGGAGTTGGCCGCAATGGCTTTTGCTCTGAAGATATGGCGGCATTATATGTATGGTGAAAAGCTCCAAATCTTCACTGACCGTAAGAGTTTGAAGTATATATTTGATCAAAAGAAGCTTAATATGAGGCAGAGACGTTAGATAGAGCTCTTTAAGGATTATGAATGCGAGATTCTGTACCACCCAGGGAAGGCAAACATAGTTGCAGATGCTCTAAGCAAGAAGAGTATAGTTTCTGTTATGATGGTCAAAGAATGGGAATTGCTTGAACAGTTCGTCAAGTTCGGTATCGATGTTGAGATAGTAGATGTCAAGTTTATAGCTAGCCTTCAAATTGAGCTGAGTATCCTAGATCAGATCAGGACAAGGCAAAGAAATGATCAAAGATTATTGGCCTTGGTTAGCCAGGTAGAGCAGGGCTTGTAGTCAGATTTTACGATTAGTGATGATGGGTTATTGAGGTTCAAAGGCTGCATATGTGTTCTGATCGATGATATCCTAAGACAAAGGATTTTGAGAGTCTTATTGTTCTCGCTACACCATGCACCTAGGTAGCACTAAGATGTACCATGACCTGCGTAAGATATATTGGTGGGTTGGTATGAAACGAGATATGACAGAGTTTGAGGCCAGATGTTTGATCTGTTAGTAAATTAAGGTTGAGCACGAGAAGCCAGCAGGGCTACTTAAGTCTTTACCGATGCTTACATGGAAATGGGAGCACATTACGATGGATTTTATTAGGGGCTTACCGAGGACCCAGAGATGTCATGATGCAATATGGGTTATTGTTGATAGATTGACTAAGAGTACCCACTTCCTTGCCATTAAGAGCAGAGATTCATTAAATACATTGGCAAAATTGTATGTTAGAGAGATTACATAGTTACATGAGGCTCCTGTAAGCATCACTTCTGATAGAGATTCCAGGTTCACTTCCCAATTTTGGACTCATTTTCAGGAAGCCTTGGGATCTTAGTTACATTTGAGCACCACCTACCATCCTCAGATAGATGGACAGTTCGAGCGGACTATTTAGACCTTAAAGGACATGTTGAAGGCGTATGCACTAGACTTTAAAGGTTCATAGGATGATCACTTACCCTTCGTAGAGTTTGCCTATAATAACAATTATCATACAAGTATCATGATGGCAGCATACGAAGCTTTATATAGCAGGAGATGTAGGCCCTAGTGGCTTGGGAAAAAGTGGGTGACTGTAAGATTTTAGCTCCCGATCTTGTTGAAGAGGTAGCTAAGGGTGTTCAGATTATTTGTGATAGACTCAAGGTTGCCCAGAGTAGATAGAACAGTTACGCTGATGTGCGGTAGACGACCACTTGAGTTTCAGGTTGGGGACTTTGTGTTTGTGAAAGTATCTCCGAGCTAGGGTAGAATGCGCTTCGAGAAGAAAGGAAAGCTGAGTCCTCGTTTCATTGGTCCATTTGAGATATTGGAGAGAGTTGGGGATGTTACTTACCAATTAGCTTTGCCACCACACCTGTCTAGGATACATAACGTCTTCCACGTCTCCATGTTGAGGAAGTATCATTTAGATCCCTCCCATGTTATCGAGTATGAACCATTGGATAATCAGGGAGATATGAGCTATGTTAAGCAGCCAATCCGAATCCTTGGCAGAGAGGAAAGGGTACTTCGATCTAAAACTATTCCACTGGTTAAGGTTCTCTGGCAACACCACTTGATAGAGAAAGCTATGTGGGAGCTAGAGAGCCTTAAGAGAGAAAAGTACCTACACTTGTTTAGTATACCAGCTTGAATTTGGAGGACCAAATTCTTAAAATGTAGGGAGAATGTGAAACTCAAAATTTTCATATTATTATTTAATTGAAAACTATAAGGAATTTCAATGTATGGATTTGGTGTTAACGTAGGGCCTGAAAGAACTAAGGAGCTCGTAGGGGCACGAAACCCTAGATAAGATTTTGAATTAAAGTGTTTTTTGAGGATTTATATTAAAATAAGTATGATTTGATGTTTGTATGATTGAACTCAAAGGTTTGGAGTAAAAAGTTCATGAAATTCTAAGTTAGAACTAAACCGAGAAAGTTAACCAAGTAACCGAATAAATCCTGTAAATCCGTAAAAAAAAGAAGAAATTTATTATTCCCATTGTAAGTCAATATAAGGTATAATTAACTTAGAGAATTAAATTTGGGTAGAAATTTGAGGTAAAGACATTTAAATAAATTTTAGAAGAAAACCAAAAACTTTAATGGTTTAGCACCGGGAATGACTAAATCGCGTAAAAACGAGCCCAACCAAAAATTTTTCCCAAACAAGAGGGTGCTAAATTTCATCGAAATACACTAGACACATAGTAGAACACTTAAGAAGTGGCCAAATCACAAAAAGTGGGCTGGAAAATAATTTTTATTGATTTATTGGTGTAAGCCAGCTAGTAGCTAGATTTTTTGCTCACTACTAGGCTTTGGTTTTGGGTCAAATTGAAGGGGCTAGGAGTGGAGCTTGGGAATGGAATTTTAACCCAAGTAAGTAGACCCAATTCAGTCTCCATAATGGTATCATATCCCCTATAAGTTGAAGGAACCAGAAAGAAATCTCCCTCTCAACCTGTCGTACACGTCCTCATCTGCTTCACCTTGTGGGATTTTTTCGGCCACATTCCAGGCCGAATTTAGAGTTCGGCCAAGAAGGACCAATTGTTCGTTAACCCTACACATAAAAAATAATTCATCAAAAACAAAGGTCATTTGGTTAGTGAAAAGTTAGTGAGAAGAAATCTGGATAGAATTGCCCTGTTTTGCAAGGTGAGAGAAAGTTATTTCCTTACTCTTTGATGGATTTTTAAGCTTGTTTATGGTGTTTCTAAGTTTTATACATGTTGATTTACAGTTGCAGGTGATTGTTGGTGGATGAATATTTGGTCAAAGTTGGTCAACATTAAGGTAAAATTGTTAGAAGCAGATGGAGTTGAGATATGTTGATGTATGTTGAATTTACATGATTTTAGCTAAAGTAGAATTTTGGAATGGATTTTCTAGGGTTAGGCTATGTTTTGGACAGCCTAGGTTCTATATGAAAATGGTGAAGTTGCTTGGTTGATGATTGAATGGTGTTAGTTTAATACTGAAAATTTCGGTTTAATTGAAAATGATGAAATGGTGGAATTTGGCAATTTAACAAGTCTTGAAGTATTATGTAACGTGTTAAAAGAACATGTAAAACATTGTCTTGGTAAGTTTAAGTCTAAGGAATGTAAATATATCGAAATGGCATGTTTATCGGTAAAACCGAGCAAGTAGGAAAGTTAGCGAATAAGGCCAATTCCAATGATGTTTATGGTTAGTTAAGATATATTAAGGTATGTTAAGATAAATATCAGTATGCATTGATGGTTTCGAAATTGTTTTGGGTTATACTGTTATGCTGCTGAAATTTCTATAAAAAAAATGTAAGTAACCTACACTAGCAGGAATACAACCTAAATAAGAAATTAAGTTACAAAATGAAAAAGTTAGCCCAAGACTTCCACGTTTCTGGGGCGTGACAAAGCGTGCCTTGAAGGAATACTATACAATCCAAAATATAAGCTCCTCTACAGAGAGCGAAATATCACTGTAAATAATCTGGGAGGAAAAATGAGGGAATGAGTTTACGCTCAGTAAGGAACATACATAAAAGTGCGTTCTATGTCACTATATGCAGGTTTCCTACTTGGCTCATCATATCATGTAATGTCAAATCATAATAGTATGATAATTTAGATAGAAAGAATTTTTATAGCCGATATGGGTTGCAAGGATGAGTATGGAAGAATGCTTTAAAGCACTTCACGTGTCTTAGGTCCTACTTTCAGTTATAGGGATCTATTGTGTATTCTCAAGTACAAAATCGGGATTACTATAAAACAGATACCGAGGTATGACTTCATCTAGTTCCCTGTAAACATATAATCAAATTTTATTTCATCACTTGCATATATTCAATTAGACTAACATTTGCTTATAAACTTAAATCTTTTACATTAGTAGTACAATAAGCTCTGAACAAATCAGTAGAGACGGTTAACATCCAATAGAATCATGCATAGAGAATATTCTATAAGGGATGCACATATAAAGTGGCATACCCAACACGTGGGCCAGGGATCCACCCTTAAGCCAAGCAAAGAAAGGAGACAAATGGCCATCGTCAATAATCCATAGTGTGCACTAGTCAAGTAACATATATGGTGCTAAGGACTTGACTAAGGTCTCACAGCCAAATACAAATAATTCACATAAGCACATAAGTATGCATGATCACCAAAGGAGTTAACAATCTCAAAACATTTATTATCAAAACTAGTACTTTCTAAAAATCGTCGACACTCATTAACATTCTAGAGTACCATAATAGTAACCCAAATACATTTAAACAAAATAAGGTTTGAACCACAATTTTTCCAAAAAGGCAGTTGACTGCTCTTTTATGGCATTCTACTGTCATAAAATCTATTGATTTAATTAATTTATTTTCTTATAAAATTTTGAATATTTGAAAATTTGAATGCATGTAAGGCAGTCAACTGGTGCGCAAACAGAATGTTTCTAGAAAAATAGCAGTCGACTAGCCTACATGGCAGTCGACTAGTTTCGAAATAGAATGCTATGGAAATAAAGCGGTCGACTTATCTTTAGGGCAGTCGGCTGGTTTTAAGTCGGTTATAGAAATAGGCAGTCGACTGCTATATAGGGCAATCGACTAATTTAAGTTGATTTTGGAAATAAGTACACCGCGTCCGTTTCTCGGCAATCAGTTGCCCTATAGGGCAGTTGACTGCTCCTAGTTAAAATTAATACTAGGAGTTAAATTGAATTTCAAACCCCCTGCACTAATAAAATACTTTCATTTCATATTCAATCATTTCACCACATGTAGACATAGTCTTCCTACATCCTTTATATGCATCCCTTACCTCGAATACCACAATAGCATAGAAGTTTGCTGCACCAACAGTTTCCCCTTACTTTCTTAAAGTTGCAAAACAATGGCAACTGTAATCATATCATGCTTTCTCTTAAATCAAACTTCTCTAACACTTCTTATAACATCTAAACATCATCCTACAACCCTCAAGTATTACTAACCCTTTCTTGACCAATCCCTTAAAGAACATCTACACTAAATTTTTACTTCATTCAAAACCATAAACATGCTCTACTAGCTTAGCACAATTCCAAAACTTAGGTAACATTGAAGGAAATCACATCTTCTCTTACCTTTACATTGAGAATAGTAGCAACAAAATGCCCCACAAATGCTTGATTCAGCCCTCCAAATTACAGGTTTAGATAGTGCTAAGGATGACGAACAATTTTTGTTAAGGAAGCTTGGTGATTTAATGTTGTTTAAGGGGTGTTTATCAAGGCGTTCTTCCTTAAACTTGAGAGAAAAATTAAAGAAAATTCAACAATGGTGGCCAGCCATTAGGATGGAGAAGATGACCATTAAAAAGTCTTTTTTTATTATTATTTTATAATCAAAATATCATCCTTTGACATTTAACTATTTAACCTTTTAAAATTGTACATATTCCTTCCATGTCCCTAATATTACTTTAATACATTAATTTCAAGATTTTATTCTTATTTTCCTATGATCATAATCTTCTAATAATATAGAAGTCAAATTTTTAACCTCAAGGATATAAGTGGGGTGGTAATAGGGGTGAAATGACTGAAATGCCCCTAACGATACAATCCCTTAATTTTTGACATTTTCAAGGGATTCAGTCCACGTGTTGAATCCTCATGAAACTTCTTCTCATAAGGATTCATCTATGCCCAACTATTGGTAAAAAACCAAACTAGATTGACCGTATTTAGAAAAGTTCCTTCAGCCTATGGACAAAATCATCATTTTTGAATTTGTTTGACATAAACCTAGGTATGTTTAAACAAAGGAATTTCCAAAATTGGTTTTCTTACCAATTATGTATTTTGAGCCCAAGATTCACATTGTGTCACTTCAAGTCCATCCGAATTACGGATTATCTAGTGGGGTCTACTTGGTAATTTACCTACAAAGTACCCGAGAGCTATTTATCATAACTTGATTTATTATTCTAACTTAGCATATTTAGTAGGTGTGGATAGAATATAGAAATTTGAGATCTCACAAAAAGAGAGAGAAAGCTTGTGATTTTTCATGTTTTAATCATTGTATACTAAGTGTTTAAGTAGATGACTTAGATTGAATTGAATTAAAACATCATGAAGCACATCCTTAGGGTTATGACCACCATCTTCCATGCATGAATATGATCTTGTTCAATGTGAAAATGATGTAAAACCAATGTAAAACAAGTGTAGAACATGAATTTAGGCTTAAATTAAAGAAACGAAGTGTGTAGGAGAGAAAAGGGCAATTCGGCCAAGATAAGGGCATAGGGAAACCATGCTCAATTCGTTGTGTTTTGAGTCCTAGAATAATGCATAAAATACTACAAGACCGTAGGTGAAATCAGAACTGAAAATAGAGGTGTTTTGACGATAGTTGTAATGTTAGCACCGATATAAAGTAGACAAGACTTAGGGCTGTAATAGACAATGTACTAGGTCTAAATGAGTTAAACATTCTTCATAACTAAATTATAGTGAATTAACTGTATTTGTATGGTGAATTTCGGCTCGAAAGTCAAAAAATGATACTAGTGCTATTGGGCAACACTGCAAAAATTTAACTGGTAATGGTATATGTAAAAGGCATAAGGCTACTACGTTGCATTGGGAATGATGGAAATGAGTTTTATGAGATTAAACCCAATGGTTTGATTGAAATGTGAAATTGAAATTGGGGTTGTAAACTATATTTTCATGTAGGGAGGTCAAGGTAGGTAGTATCGTTATATTGTCGAAATTTCCTAAAACAAACCTAAATCTCCAAAATCATCATTTGGCATTATGTTTAAACTAGAAATGAAATGAAAATAAGATTTAGGGTTATGGTTCTTTAAAGGTCATAAGTGCATGTAGGATTTGTAACTCAATTTTCAAAAGGATTTTTAATAATTTTTACGTTTTTCAAAAATACACTTATGTTTCTATATTACTGTTATACACAAATAAAATATTTTGAACATTGGTTATTGAACTGAGAGCGTTTGATGAATTTTTATACTTCAAATATAATGATTTCTGAATTTTAATGCTTTATAGACTAATTGAAGATATGATTTATTGAATTGATCTCCGTAAACAATTTTGAAATGATTTATGTACTGTTTTAAGACTATTGGCTCCATAGCCACCTGTGGGTACATGCTCTCTATGTGTGTGAATTATTGCTGTTTAACTTTAAGCACGTCTTCAGCGCCCACAAATGTCACTTGGCTAGTGTACATTGTGAATCTTGACTATGGCTATATGTTGTTATTACTCCTTGTGGGGATATTTATATTGCATGAGTCTATCGGGTGATGCCTAGCATCCATTGTACTGTTTTACTGGGGTGGTAAATCCCTAGCTAATCTAGGCACTCCTAGACTTCATTTACTTCTGTTTTTGATGTATATGTAAGATATGTTTTCTAATCTCTATACTGGTTATTGAAAATGATTATTATACTGTTTACGGAGCGTTTTGAAGCTAGTTATCATAATGATTTGTGAACAGCTTAAGGGAAGCTATTTTTGAATGTTTAAATAAACTCCCTATAGTTGGAATTAAATATCGAGACTAGTAAGGTGCTTTAAAGAATCCTTCTGCATTCAACCTGGTTATTTAACCAACTATAGTATCGTTTCTGGTATTGTGCCAAAGATGGTGTGATCATTGGTTTCTATGTGAAAGACCATCTTTTAGTTTTAAGATACTTGCATATAGTTATACTTAGTATCAGCTCTTTTATAAATATTTCTTACTGAGCGTAAGCTCACCCCGTTATTTTCCTTCCCGATTATCTACAGTAGATTTATATTTCTGCTTAGGAGGATTTTCGACTTTTGGTATCCCTCAGGCAGTCCTTTGATTTCCATTGAAGTATATGGGTTTACTTTTATATGTTCAAACTATTTATGTACAGTACTATTTCGTATGTATATACATACTTGAGATGCAAAGCTCATGTAAGATATTGGATATAAGTTTGAGATAGTGTATATGTTTATACGAAAATTTAAATTGAATATGTGGTTCTTGGGTAACATGCAGATAAATAAGTATGGTAAATTACTATAGTGTGTGTTTCACTGCAGACAGCCCAACCAAATATGATTGAATGTAAGAAAATGGTATGAATAATTTGATATCCAGTGCATGACACTTGCACATATAAGCACTTTCAATATTCATGGTTGAAGAACATCGACATTTTGGCCTAAATATTTGCTAATGCATTCCCAGAGTCTTTCTTTAAAACCTCTTGGTTTTTCCCATGGTAAACTTCTTTCTCTTAAGTTTCAACATATATTATTCTTTACTTAGCGATTTAAATGTCATCTTTAACTCCTCCTTACCATTAAATAATATTTTTTGTTTCCTACAAGGATGATGCCTTGGCAGAAATCTTTTGTAGCCTATAAATGACATATTTCTGCTAGTTTTAACCTTTGTGAAAAGTTTGTCCCCTGCATATTAAACAACCATAATAGCGTTAGAAAGCGTAACCACACAAGTCACCATACATACGAAAATCGTTTATTGTCCAAAGCAACATAGCTTTTAAAATAAATGTCTTTCAATGGTATGTGTCATAAATTTCAACATCGTCTTCTCACAATAGCTTTAAATCTTTCACCAATGGTGCCAAATAAACATCAATATCATTTTCAAGTTGCTTAAAACCTGATATCAATATAGTTAACTTCATAAACTTCCTTTTCATACATGATTATGGTAGGCAATTGTATATTACCATTAGACTAGGCTACGAATGTAAGTACCATAAAAGTTGTATGGGTTTATCTCATTAGTTGAAATAGCTAGTTGAAGATATTGTGAGTCAATTTTAAAATTAGGCCACTAATAATCTATTAATTTCCATGATAGTGTATTTGCCAGATAACATAGAAGTCCATTTACTCTCTCATTTACATGCCATGTCACACATCGTTTCTTTACACTTGCATTTTCATTAACCTTCCATCTTGATTACTTTCATGCAGTGCATCTTTTTCCATCCTCATACTCCTTCATATGCAATATGCAATCATTATGACATCCATGAATCTTCTCATAATCTATTTGTAGTGAAGACAATGTCTTTTTAGCCTCGTACATTGATGAAGGAAATTTACTGTCTTCTAGAAACATCTCTACTAGTGGGCAAAGTAAATCTGAGAAACTTTGATCACTCTACCCATGTCTTGCTTTTATGTTGTACAAACTGACTAACGCATAAATTTCTTACAACCAAGATATAATTGTTTTCTTGCCTCTTTAAACAATTGGTCAAATTATTTAGGATCATTTGCATAATAATCATATGCAGCTCATACCATTTGTGTAGTTTCACCAAATGATCAAAGCATTCATCAGTTCTCAATTCTACTGCTTTATTCTTAGATGTAGATGATTCATTTTTCTTAATTTTTCCATGAAAAGTCCAATCTGTATAACTTTGATCAACACTATTAAAATAAATGTGACCTCTAACATCCTAAATCTCCCTTAAATAATATCCCCACAAACAAGGGTAGTTTATATACTCCAAAACATTTTGCAATTTTTAAAGTAAACTGTAAAAACATTTCGACCCTTTCTTCATATTCTGTTGATTGTCTATTAGCTTGCAACCAAGATTAATCCATATTTTTCTATTCATAGTAAAACAATATAATTTTAATGTACAACAATTATCAGGAACAACCACAATTTACAAAAACAAAAGCAAATAATTAAGTAATAAATATAAAAAACAAACATTAATTTATGACGCAACGATAAAGATATGAAGGCGAGACAAGGGGTGAGTCCACAACTAACAGTAATCTTTTGATCAGTAGTAGAAAAAAAGGCAAGAGCAAGATCAAAAAGTGAAATTATAGGTATGGATCCATTTTCAAAAAGCCCAATGTAAAAACGAGTGAAAATAAATCTAAACTAAGACTACATTTCTAAGAAAATCGTAGCTGTTTGATTGAGAGCTTATATTGGATTTATATAGTATAAATTACAATTTAATACTAACCGTTGTTTTTTATTTAAAGAAATATTTATATTGTTTTTAAAAAAAGAGACTATGTTTTAAAAAATATATTTTAATCAAAAGAAAATACAATATAGACTACGATTCAACACTAATTGTAGTTTGTAGTTTAAAGAAATGTTTGTTTTTTAAAAATGGATGACTATTAAAGTCATAAACGTAGTCTATATGTGTGAGATCCATATTCCTTATTACTACTAAAATCCACTATTCATGAAATTAGGAATATTGGATACCTTATATCTATACAAATGTTTATTTTCTATAGGTGTAAAAGGGAAACTAAATAGTGGGCCCCACCGATTCTTAGTGTTCAGAATGAATGTGAAACTTAGCAGAGTGAATTTGTGTAGCTAAATAATACGATGGTAAGAATCTGCACTTCAAACTCAATTATTAGTCATGTTTTGAAAAATGTGAAACAATTTTAAAAAATGACGATTAAGTCTATATGCTGTCAAGATTTTTCTGAATAGCAGTCAAACTGAGATGACTTTTGTTCAATTATCAGTGATGAAATATTTTTCATATAGCGAAGTTTATAAGCATATAGATTGATAGAATAAATCATATGAAATGGTAGAGATTTACGTAATTTAACGATTAAAGTGTATTTTAGTAATTTCACCCAAATGACCAATCAAACCCCAATAAAAGCTTCACCAATGATCAGAACAAGTTAAATAAAGTTGTTTTATGATTAAATGAAATATTTTGGAAGTTGGGTAGATTGTTTTTAACTAAGCCAATCGCTAAGAACAAATTAGAAGATTCTTTTAAGTATAAGGGCATTTTGGTCATTTAATACAATAATATGTCAATTTTATCAAAATTTTCTAGCCCCTTTCTTCTTCATTTTGGTAGCCATCATTGTCCTCCATTGTTGACAGTTTGGAAGAGAGAGAAAGCCCTTAAAACATCACCTTAACCACCTAAAAATCCAAAACAATCTTCACTAACCTATACAAAATTCAGAGCTTTACATTTTGGTGCCTAAATCAAAGCCTAAAGTGGCTATTTGCATAGTGAGAGATTCCTCAAGGAATTCAGCTAAGGTGAGAGAGAGAAAAACTTTATTTTTCTTATGTTTTCATGATTATATAGTTGATAATTAAGGTGTTAGAATAGATGTTTGAGCATAAATTGAAGTGGAACCGTGAAACTCTCTCTCTTAGTTTTTTATCAATGTTCTTCAAGTATATATGTGATGTGTTTTGATGTGGAAATGATGTAGAGTTATTGTAGAGTCATAGTGAAACATGGATTAGGCTTGAAAGTTGAAACAATGAGGTGGATGATGAAATTGGGAGATGAATTTTGAAGTTGGAAAACATTCTGTGTAACAACCCATGTATACAGTATTACACATTATTTACTCATATTTTACACATCTCTACCGGTTGGACTGTCTGTGATGCTTACAGTAAATAACCGTTACGGTAATAAACAATATTTTTATTCAGAGTACAAAGTCAGAACTGTGAATATTACATTATTTCGTATCATATCTACATTCCCCAAATTTTGCTCATATTTAAAGTAGTATTGTACAAATTTTATGAATATATAAAAGAAAGTAACATACCTCCGATATCGTGTATCCACTGACTCGAGTAACCGATCTAGCAGCCGATAACTCCGGATGGTACGTATCTTAATTCAAATCAATAACCTGTGGAGTGGAAATGAAGGGGTGAGCGAACCAGGTGCTCAGTAAAGGAGTTGTATGTTGCTTGATGTAATGAAACTATATGCCATAAATCAATTATTTTTCCTAATAGTGTACTAAGCACAAAAGGAAGGATACTATAGCCGGTCGAGAAATCTAGGGAGCATGGAAGGTATTTTGGAATACCTGTATTGTCCCAGAAACCCATAGCGACTATAGGGAGTCGTAACTAAAATTGTTTCTCTTAAAACAATTAATTTCTTTTATTTCCCATAAGAATAAAAATGGTATAAACCACTTAAATATTTATTCTTTCAGTAATCATTTCCAAATACGTGACAATTCAGTAGTAAACAATATAGATCAGTAAGTCTAACACTGTAGAAAAACAGTAGGAATCATGTCCAGTAACAGTCGCTTTCCACTATCCAAATAATGGAATAAACAATTTAATAATTATTTCTATTTTAGAAATAATTTTCATAATATTATTTCTCCAGTAAACAGTAATTCTCATGATTCCTTTTCAGTAACGAGTAATTAGTATTTTTCCAGTTCAGTAATCAGTAAATCCCAGTACAGTACAGTAAACAGTATTCAATACTTTCATTTCAATAAACAGTAAGTTGAGACTAGGTATTACCTTACATGGTATCATGCTATAATCGTCCACTAGGGACACAGTACAGTAAACAATCTAGAGTTATGGCCATAGTCTAAAGGGCATCCTCGGGTACACTTGCCAGGTGTTATTGGGACTGCTGATGACTTGGCGGCTCTATCAGCCACGTGAACAGTAATAATATAACAGCTTAGCATAAATCTCGAGGCCTAAAGTCTCAAAATCAATTTATTTCTCACAAAACACCTTTAAAGGATATTTTATAAATTACACCATTTATTTAAGTAATAAATTCCAAAAAGGTATTTATTCTCATTTTCACATACCGTAAATCAGTCGGTAAATATTCATGTATCAAGTGAGAAAAACAATTAAATATTCATTTTGAATATTTAATATCATATAAAACATAATTAATTTCTCACTTTAATGAAAATATAAAACATGAATATTTAATTTTATATTTTCTCATAATTTCCAATTTATGGAAAAGTTGATGGAAATTATATTTAAAATTTCTCATTTAAATCGTTTAAAGTATCTAAAATATTTTAGAATATTTTTGAGTATTTTTGGAATTTTTCGATAGCATAACAACTGTGGATTCCTAACCTCCTGCACACAATTCACAT
The DNA here is from genome assembly GCA_032173925.1 of Heritiera fomes. Classification (NCBI taxonomy): domain Eukaryota; kingdom Viridiplantae; phylum Streptophyta; class Magnoliopsida; order Malvales; family Malvaceae; genus Heritiera; species Heritiera fomes. The sequence continues at coordinate 30,452,333 of JAPDPM010000002.1, read as the reverse complement.
TATATAAACCAGCTTATCAACCACAATTTTGCATGTTTTCAAACCAAATCATGCTTCCAATATTTTTATAAAATTTAACTCAAGAAAACATGCAATTCATTATATCACTATGACTCACACACTTCCCCCTTACTTATCTTACGAAGCCGAGCTTTCCGGTTACGTTTACCGAAACTCGTAACTCTCGGCTGCAAAATAATTTATAAAAATTTATTAATATGTTTCCTTTTAAATTTTAAGCCACTAGCATTCATAAAATACAACCACTAATGTCATAACATATGCACAATCGGTATAAATTATATTGGTGCTAAAACTCAACTTCCTCATTTTAGCTCCTTTTTTGGTTCTAATTCCACCAATTTTTCTTTTTTAATTTCTATAGTCATTTTCTACCATTAATCCCAAAATTCAGCATATTTTCATGCTTAAACAAGGTCATGGCCGAAACTCTTCTTTCGCCATTTCTTTGACTTCAAATCTTTTTCCTCAATTTCTTATTTCTAATTGGTAAATGTTTGTCCACGTGAACTTTTCCCTCTTATTTTCCTGCATGAATCACTAAGTTTCCTATTCTTTCAGGCCAAACCGAAACCCTCCTTCACTAGCTAAATCTTTGATTTTCAATCTTTTCATAATTCCAAGCTTCCTCTTCATATTATTCATATTCCTTTAACTATTTCTTCTCATCTTTACACAATTGCCAGCCAATTTTCTTGATTGTTCTCATCTATATTAAAATCTCTTTTTATTCCATTCTCATATTCTAAAAGGATTTAACTAAAAACAAGGCTATATCTATGTTTATTATATTGTAAAACATAGAATATACCATTGAATATCAAGAAAACCATGAGAATCCAACTAGCTTACCTTGACCGAATGACACTTGCAAAAACAGAGCAAATTCCTTGTTCATGTCAGCCTCACTTTGCTTGGTTCTTTGATGGTTCTTAAAGTTGGGGAAAAGTTTAGCAAAAAGAGTTAAGTGTTTAGCTAACTAAAGGATGAAATTTTGTTAAGAAAGTATGGATGAAACGGAAGAAATAGAGCATGAACCTATATCAAAACAGAAAAGTCGAGAAGCAGCAGAATAGCATCGGTGAGGAAGAAAGTTGGCTGAAATTTTGGTTCAATTTTGCCTTCCTTTATTCATGCTAGCCAATCCTACTTTGCCACCTAGCTTCCTATCTCTTTTTCCTCATCATTTCATGTCTTATAATGCAATAAATTGTGAAGAAAAACTGCAGGGAAGGAACAGCTAGCAAGAAAGTTTTTACTGCACATTTCTTGACTTGGTGTCGTCCTCTTTTGTAGTCTCCAACCAATGAAATTATTTCCATATAAAATGTTAAAATTCTCTTTCTTTAAGCCTTCTTTTTCATTGTTCTTTATACCATAAAACTATTTCTCATTTCACTTAGAAAATTTCCAGCTAGACAATCGGTACCATGGCATCAACAAAATTGGCATGCTGTCCTATTTCTTTGGTTGCACATTCTTGACTTCTTTGCTCTCTTTTGATGCATAATTCAGCCAATAAAATTCCAGCCACATATCCACTTAATAAAACCATCTTCATCTATTATTATTTATTCAATTTTACACCATAAATTTGTAACAAATTTTTGTCCAGCCGTGCATCATAACAGCAAAAAAAATTGATGCACGGTTATAACAGCAAAAAAAATTGATGCACGGTTTGGACTTTGTTTCTTCACGTCCTTTAATATACTCACCAATGAAATTTAATCACTAGTCTAATATATAAATTTCCTCTCTTATAATTCATTTATTTGTATTTTGTGCCATCAAATAACACTTCCATTCATAATTTTCTAATTTGTTTTTAATTCCTTCTTTAAATATTCATTTCAATTCTTATACAGCATATTATAAATTATAATTCCAATAATTCCAAAATTTAAAGTGGAAATTCATATTCAATATTTATTTAATTCCACTAAATAATTTATTTCCACTATCAATCACTTACAAATATGGTGTACAGTGTTATAAAATCGGGTTTCACATTTTGTCTAGGAGCGACCGACTGCCTTAAATAGTAGCCGAATGCTCAGACATAGAATTCAAACATTTCTGTCTTAACCAACTTAAACCAATCGACCGCCATGAATAGCAGCCGATTGACATTGTAATCGAATTAAGACAGCTGACTACCTTTGTACCATTCGACTGCTTTTTACTCAGAAGTATTTTGTTTGAAAACTAATCGACTGCCTACTGTACAGATAGCTAAAAAAGAAAAAATGCTAAGATTAGTTTATGATTATAAGAGTAGTACAGTTTTCATAATTAAGTATCGAAATTGATGGTATTTGAATATTGAAATTGCATTTTAGAAGTCAGGAAGTGATATAGGTGCTAACGAGTGACGTTGTGAAAATTTAAGAGGTAAGGGATATGTGTATGAAGCGTAGGGATACTACATTAGATGGATCTAATATACCTACATTGGAATTGAAAGTGTTGGATTGATTTGGAACTATGAAATGGGACTTGTGGTTTAAGCTATCTTCTATGCAAAAAGTTTAGGGTAGCAGCTTAAATCTTCAATTTTATCACTTGGTGGGATTTTAGATAGGAAAGGAGTGTGAATACATATTTTGGGATTAAACTTCCAAAAATGTTGCATATGCATACTAATATTGAAACTTAGTTTTCGAAAGGGTTTTCATTACTTTTTTCTTCGTTACATGAAACATTCATGTTTATATGATATTACTATATGCAGATAAAATATTTTGAACATTTGTTTATCGAACAAAGAATATTTAGTAAATCTTTATACTTCAAATACGAGTGCTTCTGAATTTGATGCTTATGAATTCATTGGAGATGTGAATTTCTAAATATATCTCCGTAAACATATTTAAAAAAGATTTATAAAATGTGTTGAGACTATTGGCCTCGTAACTACCTCCGAGTACATACTTTTCTATTCCGTTTTGATTGTTGTTGACCCTAGCCCAGTCTCCAGCTCCCACAAGTGTTACTTGGCTAGTACACACTGTGGTACCTGTAATTATGGCATTATGGTACCTTTGATTATGGCATAAGTCTATAACATGAGTCTATTGGGCAAAGCCTAGTCTCCACTGTATTATTTTACTGGAGTGGTAAATTCCTGGTTAACATAGATCCAGACACTCCCAGACTTGACTAGTTTCTAATATTGATCTATATGTTAAACATGCTTTATGAATTATGATATGTGTTATGATTTACATCATGCTTTATGACTTGGAATTTCTGAATTGTTCATTTAAAAGCAATTTATATTGTTTATTGAGTGTTTTAGAATGGAATTCCAAAATATTTTATGAAATTGCATGATAAAAGCTATTAGAAATGTTTACCTAACTTGGGGATTAAATCAATGTTACTGAAACTCTCTATAGCTCGAATTAGATGCCAGGACAACTGAAGTGCTCTAAAGCATCCTTTAGTACTCAGCCTAGTTATCTAATCTACTATAGTATCCTTTCTGGAATTCGTGCCAACGATTAATGTTTTTTCTCCAAGTATAAGAACATGATTTTATACTGCATATAGTTGTGTGTTTATATCATCTTTCGTACTTGTTTTCTTACTAGGTGTAAGCTCACCCCCTTATTTTCCCTTCCAGGTTATCTTCAATAGTTTTGATTTGCACATGAGGACCTGATTTTGATATCCCTCAGGCGGGCTTCCTATTTTGTTGAGGTATACAGATTATTTTATGTATTTAGACTTTTATGTAGAATGCTACTTATATGTAATTAATGCTTGTGATGTAAATTTTGAATTAGTTTATTAAATAAAGTTTTAAGAACAATTATATTCCTATGTTACTATGTAAGAATCTAAATCCTGGGTTAGTATGAAAATTATAAAATTTATTTTGAACATATGTCGACACTGCAATAGCTTAACCGTAAGTGATTAAGTTATGTGAAATAGTAAGAATATTAGGTATTTTGATATGTGACAGTAAGTTGGTATCAGAGTAAGGTTGGCCTGATGCTTGTCAGTGTTTTAGGCTAGAAATGGTGTACATCCCAAATAGTACTGTACTTGTATGAATACACATTTAATTCGTATAACTGAAAACAATTTTGTCTTCTGTTTTGGTACAAAATGAGCGATAGGCGCAAGGGTACTGGATGAGGCAGGGACTTCCGACGCGTGTAAGTCCTCCCTAGAGCCATCTCCGAAGCTGATGCCGGAGCCAGCTCTCCCTCCACAGCTTGAGAGCCATAATACATGAATCTCTAGGCTAAAAAGAGTAGTAGTAGACTTTATAGCTAGCATTGACGCCCAAGTACCAACACCTGAAGTAGCACAGCCTCCACCACCTCCAATAAATGTTCAGCTCATACCGTAGCCACAACCGGTATAACCTACACCATAGCTTCAACCTCAAATTTCAGAACAGCAGAGGTGAGTTCTTGAGAGGGGTTGTGATGTGACATTACTACGACAATTCAAGAAATTGGATCCACCAAAGTTTAAAGGTGAAAAAGATCTGATTGCTGCAGAAGAATGGGCTAATAAGGTGGAGAAGCTGTTTGCCTACATGACATGTACCGAGATTTGAAAAGTGGGTTTGGCTACTTTCCTTTTGGTGGGCAATGCATAGAATTGGTAGAAGTCCACCAAAACAATTTTGACAGCCAGACATCTAGTAATGACCTAGGGTGTATTTTTGGAGGCTTTTGATAGGTAGTACATTCCCTATACAGCTCAGAGGAGATTGAAGTAAGAGTTTTTGAATTTATGTCAATGGAGTATGACAGTTGATCAGTATGAATCCAAGTTCACTTCCCTCGGCCGGTTCAATCCGAAGACACTCAAAAGTGAAGAACATAATATCGAGTGGTTTGTGTCTGGTTTGAGACTTTCTATCACGAACAGCTTGGCCCCATTCAATAGTTCGACTTATAATGAAGCTATCCACCAAGCTTAGTTGTGTGAGCAGAATTATGAGGCCTAGCAGGTGGAGTTTGGTTTCCGAGCGAAGGGTAAGGGTAAGGGTAAAAAGAAAGTACGATAGGGTTTTGATAATAAGGGAGATACGAGGCCAACAAAATAACCTACGAGTATTGTGATTAAGGAAAAGACTGCTAGAGATAAATCTGTAAGGTCCTCCGGTATTGAGAGATCTACTGCTCCTCAAAGGGGTTTTGCGACCATGTACAAACAGTGTGGGAGGTCGCATGGTGATAGACCCTGTTACTGGACTATGGGAGCTTGTTTTAAGTGTGGATAGAAGGCGAACTTAATTAAGGATTGCCTTTATGATAAGGAAACAGTGCCACCCATAGCAATACCAGCAGCACCAGCAACTAAGTAATCAAAGAAGGCTGCACCATTCGCACTGAAAAGAGCAACAACCGAAGAAAAAGGGAAGAAGGCTATGACGCAAGGCAAGGTGTATGCCGTTAATAAAGAGTCTGTTGATACTTCGTCTGATATTATTAGGGGGTTTATTACATATGTGGAGAATGTTGAAAAGCATGGTATCTAGTTACACGAGAATCTTGTGGTTTGAGATTTTCCAGATGTCTTTCTAGATGAATTACTGTTACTCCCTCCTGATCGAGAGATTGAATTCACTATTGATTTAGTGCCCGATACCGAACTTATTTCGAAGCCCCCTTATCGAATGGCATTGGCCAAGCTTGATGATCTCAAGAAGCAACTCCATGAGTTATTAGGCAAGGGTTTTATCTATCCCAGTGTCTTTCCCTGGGTGCACTAGTTCTTTTTGTCTAAAAGAAAGATGGTAGCCTACAACTTTATATCGATTACTGATTGCTTAACAAGGCTACTATCAAGAATAAATATCCTGTTTCCTATATAGATGATTTATTTGATCAGCCTAGGGGTACCCAAGTGTTCTCTAAAATTGACCTCAGATTAGGATATCACGATTGAAAATTTGGAAAAGAGATGTCCCTAAAACTGCTGTCAAAACTCAGGAGTTTCTAGTTATGCCATTTAGGCTTACAAATGCCCCTGTAGCATTCATAAATACAATGAATGAGGTTTTCAAGCCCTATCTAGATAAATTTGTAATTGTATTCATTGATGACATTTTACTATATTCTAAATCCCAGGAAGAGCCTGAACAGCACTTATATATCGTTCTACAGACCCTTAAAGGCTAGAAGCTTTATGCTAAGTTCAATAAGTGTGAATTCTAGGTGGATTAGATTACATTTTTTAGGCATGAGTGTCAAAAAACAGGTTATCAGTTGATCCATCTAAGTTAGAAGCTATTATCTAGTAGGAGAGACCGAAGACTATGATTGAGATTCAAAGTTTTTTGGGTTTAGCCAGGTATTATCATCGATTTTTTTAGGGTTTCTCTCGATTAGCTACTCCTTTGACACATCTCACATGCAAGGATGTAAAGTTTGAGTGAACTGATGCTTGTGAGCATAGTTTCTAGGAATTGAAGCGGAGATTGACTACAGCATTGATCCTTACTATTTCTAGTGGTTCTGGGGGATTTTTCATGTACAGTAAGGCCTCCTCACTTGGTTTGAGATGTGTGCTAATGCAAAATGGAATATTGATTGCTTATGGTTCTCGTCAGTTGAAGGACCATGAGAAGAATTATCCCACGCATAACTCAGAACTTGCTGCCTTGGTGTTTGCTTCGAAGATATGGCGGTATTATTTGTATGGTGAGAAATTTCAAGTGTTTACTGACCATAAAAGCCTTAAGTATCTATTCTCGCAGTGTGAATTAAATATGAGGCAGCGTAGATGGATGAAGCTGCTAAAGAACTACGACTATGAGATATTGTACCACTCAAGGAAAGCAAATGTGGTGCCAGATGCTTTAAGCGGAAAGCACTTAGGTATGGTTTCCTACATGATGATTTGGGAATATGAACTATTGGAGTAGTTTGTGAGCCTCAGTTTAGATGTTACTCCTTTTGAGAAATATGGTTTAGTAGCTAGCTTTTGAATTGAACCAGATCTGATGGATCAAATCACAGTGCTAAGAGGGAAGATGCTGATTATACTAAGATTGCCAGTTAGATACGATTGGAAATTCAGACAGAGTATGTGATTGGCACTGATGGTATTTTGAGGTTCAGGAATCAGATATGTATTCTTGAAGATAAACAGTTGAGAGAGTTTATCTTGGCAGAAGCCTATACCTCGAAGTACACTTTACATCCTAGCAGTAACAAGATGTATCAGAATCTGCATAAAGTGTACTGATGGCCCAATATGAACAGAGACATTGTTGAGTTTGTCGCAAGATGTCTCACTTGTCATCAGGTAAAGGTGAAGCATAAAAAACCAACAAGATTGCTTCAGCCTGTACCGATACCGATATGGAAATGGGAGCACATCACCTTAGATTTCATCATGGGTTTGCCGAAGACCAGTAGGAATCATGATGCAATCTGGGTGATTGTTGACAGGTTAACAAAATTCGCCCACTTTTTGGCTATTAAGTTTATGGATTACTTCAGTGCCTTAGCTGATCTTTATGTCAGGAAGATTGTGAGATTACATGGAGTTCCAATGAGCATCATTTCGAACAGAGATTCCCGATTCACCCTTCATTTTTAGGATAGATTTCAGGATGTATGGGATTTCGATTGAATTTTAGCACAGCTTTTATCCGCAGACTGATGGTTAGTCCAAGTGCACCATTCAGACACTGAAGGATATGTTGACGGCTTGTGCGTTGAATTTTTAAGGCTCTTGGGATGACCATCTTCCATTGGCAAAATTTGCCTATAATAATAGTTATCATTCCAGTATCGTCATGGCGCCTTTTAAAGCATTGTATGGCAGAAGATGTCGTTCCCCTATTGCATGGGAAGAAGTGAGTGGTAGGAAAACTCTAGCTCCCAATTTAGTTAAGCAGGCTTCTAAGGATTTCCAGCTTATTTGTGACAAATTGAAGACTACTTAGAGTCGAAAGAAGAGTTATGTAGATGTCAGACACCAACCTTTAGAATTCTCTGTGGGAGATTCAGTATTTCTGAAAATTTCACCGTCAAAGGGCATTATGAGGTTCGAAAAGAAAGGAAAGGTGAGTCCTCGGAATATAGGACCTTTCAAGATCTTAGACCGAGTGAGAGATGTGGCATATCGGTTAGCATTACCAGCAGAGCTATCCAGTGTTCATACTGTCTTCCACGTATCCATGCTTCGAAAGTATCATCGGAATCGGTCTTATGTAATCCAATATAAACCACTAAAAATCAAGGAAGATATGAGTTATGTAGAAATGTGAGAACCAACTATACCATTACTGTTATACCTGTCAGACTTTTCACTGTTGCTCAATTTCTATGTATTTCGCAGGTAATAAAGAAAAAAACACTGAAACGAGCCTCATAGACTCTACAGTGCCCAAATAGAGGTGAGACTGGTCGAACATGGAATGGGAGGCCAATAAACCTAAGGTAAGAATTTTGAAGCCAAATTCTCTTATTTGGATTATTTTTGAGAAGCGTGCCAACAATTTAGAAAATAACGATTAAAGATATAGCTTGGTGGCATTTTTGTAAATTGTGGTCAAACTAAATGGATTTTTGACCAAGTGATTAAAGAATAATAATCTACATGAAAACAAGTCCTAGGCTATGACAATAAATAGATCGAATCGATAGTTGAAACGTAAATTTACGCAATTAACCCGATAGGGGTAATTTTGTAATTTCACCTTCACGGTAGATCAAACTTCGATGAAACTACTTTTATTCATCAAAATATGTTTAATAATAATTTTCAGTGATGAAATATGAATTTTTGGAGTTCAACTGCATAGTTAGAAAAATTACTGAAGCTTAACGGCATTTTTTTCCAAAAATTTCATAACCAATGGCAGTTTGGTAATTTTATCACCTTTCTTGAAAACTCCATATTTTTCTCCCCACTTCATCCGGCCACTAGTCACTCATCTTCAACCTCTCTCTCATGCCACTCCATAGCCAAAAAGAAAGAAAAGAAAGAAAAGCTTCCATAAGTCCACAAAAATCACCTTATTTCAACAAATTTTCTTCTACAAATTTGTCCTAGTCATCATCCTCTCTTCATCCATACCAATATCTCATTATAAAAGTGACAAAATCAAGAGGAAAAAGAGCTTGAAGAATTCGACCAAGGTATAGGAAATTCATGTTTAATGTTTTATTTAATTATAATTGTAGAAAATGGCTAATCTAATAGTGTTAAGCATGAAACTAATGTTATTAGATTGATTAGATTGAATCAAATCTTACTCAAGCACTACCAAGGGTTTCGACCATGAATAGAAGTCTATAAAACCATGTTGCTTCATGCATGAAAATGGTGCCAAATGATAGAATGAACATGGCTAAGCATGAAATAAGTGACAAAATGTTGAAAAACCTTGAATTCTTCCTTAGTGTAGATTCAGCCATGGCAAGGGGAGGTAGAATTGCGGTTGCATTTGATGAGTTTGAGATGCCAAAATAATGTAGAAATAATGTAGAAATTATGAGGAGTCCACCGGTGCAATTGGAATTAAAATCGAACTTAAAACGATGAAGTTGTGTTTTAGCACTGGTAGAATTTATACTAGTTTAATATTTTTAGTGTACAATGTGGCTACTTTTAGTGAAGAAAAATAGATTAAAAATTAAAGTGTGGAAAATTAATAATGTTGGTGAAATGTTTTATAGCCCGGGAGAGATAATTTACGCATGGTGCTATCGAGAAGGTTGCTTACATCTGATAGGTAAGGGATGAGTGTGGAAGCCGTAGGGATATTATGAATGCATGATTTTGTTGAAAATAATTTATGAAATTATTTTAGAACTCAATTACTTTGGAATTGTGAAAATTGTGGTTTCTGGCTGGTATATTGAACTGTGTTTGAAGTGTAGGAAGGTTAGGCAAATAGCAACCGTTATGTTGTTGAAATTTCATAGAAACTTCATAAAAATATCATCGAATATTTTAAGTGCATAATATAAATGAATTTCATAATTCTTGGCACTTTGTTTAATATTTTTAATAAAATAGTGATTTATCAAAAAATAACATTTAAATATTCTTGTTATAGAATTTAATTAAAGTGAAGTTACCGAAATGTTCTTATAAGTGTTTTACAGCGTGATAGAATGTTTATAAAAATTATCACTGAGATATGAATATTTTAAAAATTGTTTTCACTATATTGTTTACAGTATTATTTAAATATCTTTATGAACTGACAAAAGATTTTAATAATATTTATTAAATTTCAAAAAGGTGATTTTACTGTTTTGAGACTGTTAGGCCCCATATCATGCTCACATGTTACTGTACTGTTGCTGTTACTGTACTGATTGATACTGATCATATCGTCAGCGTCTTAGTTGTCACCTGATCAGTGCACACTAAGGACACTTATAGACTATGGTCATATGTCTCATGTGTTACTATTACTATTCCCTTTGGGGATTTACTGTATAGCATGATGTATTTTAAGTGTTGGGTGATCTCCACTCACGTGTTATTGTTTACTGTTACTGTTTTCACTGGACTGTTACTGAATTATTTACCGTACTGTGTAATGATATTGATTTATTTTATTGAAAGTTGTTTTATAAATTGGTTACTTAATGGAATAATATTTCATAGTATTTTCATATCAAAATCAGCAGTTACTCCCTATAGTCACTACTAGGTTCCGAGACACGATAGGTATTCTAAAATACCTCCTATACTCCATCTGGATCCTTAGCCAACTATAGTATCCTTCCCTTATTGTCCCTAGGGTACCGATAAGAAAATAAATGATTTTATGCATATAGATTTAATAATATCAGTCTTGCATATGATTCTCTTACTAAGCATGTTTCTCTCACCTCTTTATTTTTCACTCCACAAATTATCTGCAGTGATTGCTTGATATACCCTTCCAAAGACTAGGTTGTGTTTCGTTATCCCAAGGCAGCTTCCGTTAGATCCTGGAGGTATATTAATTTACTTTTATATGTTCAAACTTGTTTGTACAGTACTACTGTTATGTAAATTATAAACAGGGATGTAAATATTAAATGAACACTGATTTTTGTAAATATTTCTATTATGTAATTTAAATAAATTACTTTTGTAAACTAATTACTGTTTAAGGTAAGTGTGTGATAAAGACATTACAAACAGCCCAACCACTACTATATATGTGAAAATGTGTTAAATATTGTTATTGTGGACTGTGACAAGAAAGACTAGTGCGGATCTTGGATCGGAAGAAGAAGGTACTACGATCTAAGACAATTCCTCTAGTTAAGGTTCTTTGGCAATATCACTCAGCAAAAGAAGCTACCTAAGAGTTAGAAAGCCTGATGAAAAAGAAATATCCAGAGCTATTTCTTTGATTAGTTTGATCAAATTTGGAGGATTAAATTTCCTAAAGTGGGGAGGATGTGAGATCCACTTTCCTTGTTACTGTTAAAATCCACTGTTCATGAAATTAGAAATATTGGATACCTTATATCTATACAAATGTTGCTTTTTTGTAGGAATGAAAGGGAAATGAATAATGGGCCCTACTCAATTCTTAATGTCCTGAATAAAGGTAAAACTTGGTAGAGTGAACTTATGGAGCAAAATAATGCGATGGTAAGAATCTGCACCTCAAACTCAATTATTTAGTCATGTTTCGAAAAACTGTGAAACAATTTAGGAAATGACAAGTCTATAAGCTATCAAGATTTTCGTAAATAATAGTCAAACCGAGATGACTTTTGATCAATTATCAGTGATGAAATATTTTTCATGTAACGAGGTTTATGACCATAAGATTGATAGAATAAATCATATGAAACAGTAGAGATTTACGCGATTTAACGGTTAGGGGTATTTTAGTAATTTCACCCAAATGACAAGTCAAACCTCAATAAAAGCTTCACCAAAGATTAGAGTAAGTTAAATAGAGGTGTTCTATGATTAAATGAAATATTTTGGAGGTTGGGTAGATTGTTTTTAACTAAGCCAATTGCTAAGGACAAAATGGAAGATTTCTTTAAGTATAAGGGTATTTTGGTCATTTGATACAATAATATGTCAATTTTATTGGAATTTTTCAGCCCCTTTCTTCTTCATTTCTGTAGCCCTCATTTTCCTCAATTTTCCTCCATTGTTGAAAGCTTGGAAGAGAGAGAAAGCTCTTAAAACATCACCTTAACCACCTCAAAATCTAAAACAATCTTCAGTAAACTTATACAGAATTCAGAGCTCTACATCTTGGTACCTAAATCAAAGCTTAAAATGACCATTTGCATAGTGAGCGATTCCTTAAGGAATTTGGCTAAGGTGAGAAAGATAGAAAAGCTTGATTTTTCTTATGTTTTCATGATTGTATAGTTGATAATTAAGGTGTTAGAATAGATGTTTGAGCATGAATTGAAGTGCAACCATAAAACTCTCTCTCTTAGTGTTTTGATCGATGTTCTTTAAGTATATATGTGATGTGTTTTAATGTGGAAATGATGTAGGGTTAGTGTAGAGTTATGGTAAAGCATGAATTAGGCTTGAAAGCTGAAGAAATGAGGCGAATAATGAAATTGGGAGATGAATTTCGAAGTTTGGAGAACATTTTTTCTAGAAGCGACCGACTACCCCTGTAACCTACTTAAGACAGTCGACTGCCTTCGTACCAATCGACTGCTTTTTACTCAGAAGCATTATGTTTGAAAACCAATCGATTGCCCACTGTACAAACAGCTTAGGAAGAAGAAATGTTAAGATCAATTTATGATTATAAGAGTAGTGCAATTTTTATAATTGAAGTATCGAAATTGATGGTATTTGAATATCGAATTTGCAGTTCAGAAGTCAGTAAGTGATATTGGTGCTAACGAGCGACGTTGTGAAAATTTAATAAGGAATATGAGTATGAAGTGTAGGGATACTACGTTGCATGGATCTAATATACCTACTTTGGAATTGAAATTGTTGGTTTGATTCGGAACTATGAAATGGGACTTATGGTTTAAGTTGTCTTTTATGCAAAAAGTTTTGGGGTAGCAACTTAAATCTTCAATTTTATCACTTGGTGGGATTTTAGACGTGAAAGGAGTGTGAATACTTATTTTGAGATTAAACTTCCAAAAATGGTGCATATGTATACTAAAATTGAAACTTAGTTTTCAAAAGGATTTTCGTTACTTTTTATCCGTTACGTGAAACGTTCATATTTATATGATATTATTGTATGCAAATAAAATATTTAGAACATTTGTTTATCGAAATGAGAATATTTAGTAAATCTTTATACTTCAAATACAAGTACTTCTAAATTTTATGCTTATGAAGTTATTGAAGATATGAATTTCTAAATTAATCTCCGTAAACATATTTAGAAAAGATTTATAAAATGTGTTGAGACTATGGGCCCCATAGCTACCTATGAGTACATGTTTTTCCATTCTATTCCAATTGTTGTTGACCCTAGACTAGTTTCTAGCTTGCACAAGTGTTACTTGGCCAGTACACACTGTGGTACCTTTGACTATAGCCATAAATCTATAGCATGAGTCTATTGAGTGAAGCCTAGTCTCCATTGTATTATTTTACTGGGGTGGTAAATCCTTGGTTAATATAAATCCAGGCACTCCCAGACTTGACTAGTTTCTGATATTGTTTTATATGTTAAACATGCTTTATGAATTATGATATATTTTTTGATTTACATCATGCTTTGTGACTTATAATTTCTAAATTGTTCATTTAAAAGCGATTTATATTGTTTACTAAGTGTTTTAGAATGGAGTTCTTGAATATTTTATGAAATTGCATGATAAAAGCTATTAGAAATGTTTACCGAACATGGGGATTAAATCAATGTTACTAAAACTCTTTATAGTTGGAATTAGATTTCAAGACAAGTATGGTGCTCCAAAGCATCCTTTTGTACTCAGCCTAATTATTTAATCCACTACAGTATCCTTTGCGACATTCGTGCCAATGATTAAGTTTTTTTCAAGTATAAGAACATGATTTTATACTGCATATAGTTGTGGGTTTGTATTAGCTTTCGTATACGTTTTTCTTACTAGGCGTAAGCTCACCTCCCTTATTTTTCCTTTCAGATTATTTTCAGTAGGTTTTGATTTGCGCAAGAGGACCTGATTTTGGTATCCCTTAATAGATTTCCTATTCCGTTGAGGTATACAGATTATTTTATGTATTCAGACTTTCATGTATAGTACTACTAATGTGAGAACCCTTATTTTTATAAATATTGAATGTTTTGGTGTTCAAATAAATTAAATTGGTCAATAAAATAGTGAATTATCGATTTTGGTGCAAAAAGGAAACTTTCGTACTAGCGACCCATAGGCCCCACGGAAGCGCACACCCACCGAGTCACACTTGAATCATCATAAAATGATGATATTTACCTGGGATAAGCCATTTTAAATTAATTTGATTTAACTAAAGTCGATTTTGGATTACCTCACGAAATTGGGCTTAATTGAGCAAAAAGGGCAAAATCGTAATTTAAAGTGTAAAATCTCGATTTAACACATAAAAAATAAATACATTTGAATTAAATATTTTATCTCGTGAAGTCATAAAAATTCAGGTTAACTTACTTGAGTTTATAAAATTAAAAGAAAATGAGGAAAAAACTAAGTATAAAGGAAATTGACATGTGCTAAAATGCTTCATTAAAGGCATAATTGTAAATATCTTGAACTTTTGTTATTTCAAAGCCAATTTTGGCTTTCTCTTTCAGCAAAACTGTGAGCCTACCTCTCCCATGTTCCTTTTCATGCCATTCTTCCCTTTTCTCCTTAAAATTTTGAAAACTCAAGTGGGAATGGAGGAAATTGCTGCTAGCCGAATCTTTTTCACTACCAAACGGGCCTATCCTTCCATTTTGCAAGTTGTTTTCAGGGAATTTAGGGAAGAACACCGAAAATAAAGAATGGGTAAGGGAATTTGATTTTTACTATTGTCATAACGTCTAGGTCCGTGAACCTAATCGCTAGACTTTAAAATTCTAGGAGTCGCCACCAATCATTCAAACCTAAGGTGTGATTGGTCACCTATTCTTGTCTAAAGATAAGGCTTGGTCTACGTTCAAAGAATCTAGGGTTCGGGAGTACGGTTATGTGTGAGGAAGGATTAGCACCCCCACAACGCCCATCCGAAAATGGTACCAACTACTTTAGGTCATTCTAAATTTACTTTATTTTGAGTTAATTTCAATATGCTTAATATATTGAAAATTTACTTAAAATCCTTCCATCAATCTGATTCAGACAATAAGTAAATCCCCTCACCTCAGGAGTATTCAAGTAGTACCAATTGACTTGCTCGAAGAGGCTCCATCGTCGGATCATTTAAATACATTATGACAACCCTAATATTGACTCTATACGCAATAAATCTTTCTAAATTTAATTTAAATTAATTTCGATATGCTTAAAACATTGAAAATTTACTTAAAATCCTTCCATCAATCTGGTTCAGACAATAAGTAAATTCCCTCACCTCAGGAGTATTCAAGTAGTACCGATTGACTTGCTTGAAGAGGCTCCGTCGTCGGAATATATTATGAAAATCCTAATTTTGGCTCTATGCCTAATTCTTTACTAATTTTCTATTTTTTATTGTCTTAATCGTATTTACTATTTTATATTTTAATTCAAATTATTTCCATATCCTATTTCTATTTTTATTTTAATTGTCTTTATTATTATATTTTATTTATTTCTATTTTAGAAAATAGACACACATTATTGTATTGAAAATTTACTCTAAACCTTCCATCAATCTGGTTCAGTCTAGAGCAAACTCCTCACCTAGAAATTTCCAAGGAGTACCATTCGACTTTCTTGGAATTTCATCATTGGATAATTTGCATTCATCTTCTTAATATAATTTTATTATTTCCTTATTCAATCTTTATTCTATTTTATTCTTATTTGCATTTTTTCCTTTAATTTATTTTATTTTTATACTATTTTATTTATTTAACATCTATCATACTAAACATACAAAATATAAAATATATCATACGAATTAAACTAAACAAATCATATCAACATACAAATTGTTTATTCAATATGCATTAATCAAATGTTATCAAAGTAATTAAATCATGCAACATTAGTATTTTAATATACAAATTATTAATCTAATATTAATTAACTATCTAACCCTCCTATTAAATTATTGACCAATTAATATAATAAAACAAAAAAACGTACCTAGGCAATAACCTCACCTCTTGTTGGCTTTTTTTTCTTTTCCTTTATATTCCCCTTTTCCACGTGTTCTCTTGCTATAGCTCTTCTTTAATATTTCCAAAGTGGCGTGCCTCAAGCATTTTCACAAAGCTTTCCTATTTTCTTGCAACAATCATCAAGAGCAACAAAAACAGAGGCATGCAAACATCCACGTGATGTGTCGGCAACCTGCAGTAGCTGTGCGGTGACTGGGCTCGCAACGGTGGTGCGAGAGGCAGGCAGAAAAATTAGCTGACAGAACAGCAACGATGGTGATCGGGTTGAGTGCTTGATTCCCCCAGAGTCCCCTTTTTATAATAAAAAATTTATTTGAGTCCTAATACAACTCTACCTATTCTATTAATTATATCCTATTTTTAACATTTTATCTATTTCTTATATTAATCCTAATCTAACTCTATCAAATTTAATATTAATCCAAATAATTATCTTAAAAAATCTAATTATCCTATCCTAAAATTATTTTTATTTTTATTTCTTTTTATCATTTCTCTTTTTTTTTTATTATTCCTAAATCTTATTTTAATTTTAATTTTTTAATTAATGTTAATTCTAAATCTAAAAATTCTAATTTAATTCTAGCCTAATTCTAAATTGTTAAATTAAAATACAATGTCACTCAACCAAATTAATTATTTATACAAATCAAGACCCCGGACAAAATAGGGTGTCTACAGCTGCCCCTCTTTGTGCATTTGCTGCGAAACAGTAATTGCACAAAGATATAGACACCTATTTTGTCTGACTTCTCCTTTTTTTTTAATTTTTTTTTCAAAAAGCTCCTCTAAACAGAAAGGCAGTCAAACTTTAAAATCTTGTCTAAAAGGCTCCTCCTAAACAGGCAGGTAGTCAAACTTTAAAATCTTGTCCAAAATGCTCTTCCTAAACAGGCAGTCAAACTTTAAAATCTTGTCCAAAAAGCTCCCCC
Source organism: Heritiera fomes (assembly GCA_032173925.1). Classification (NCBI taxonomy): domain Eukaryota; kingdom Viridiplantae; phylum Streptophyta; class Magnoliopsida; order Malvales; family Malvaceae; genus Heritiera; species Heritiera fomes. The sequence goes on along the minus strand of JAPDPM010000002.1, from coordinate 30,435,152 downwards.
TAAATAGGCAGGCAGTCAAACTTTAAAAATCTTGTCCAAAAGCTCCTCCTAAACAGGCAGGCAGTCAAACTTTAAAAATCTTGTCCAAAAACTCCTCTTAAACAGGCAGGCAGTCAAACTTTAAAATCTTGTCCAAAATGCTCCTCCTAAACAGGCAGGCAGTCAAACTTTAAAATCTTGTCCAAAAAGCTCCCCCTAAACAGGCAGGCAGTCAAACTTTAAAATCTTGTCCAAAAGCTCCTCCTAAACAGGCAAGCAGTCAAACTTTAAAATCTTGTCCAAAAAAACTCTAATTTTTTTTGAAAATTTTAGGAAACTCCTCTAAATTTTTCTTGTCAAAATTTGGAATCTTAGGAAACCCCTCTAAAATTCCTTTTCTTATTCAATTTTGAAATTTTGGGAAACCCCTCCAAAACTTCTTTTCTTTTCTAATTTTGAAATTTTAGGAAACCCCCTCTAAAATTCTTATCTTATCAAAATTTGGAATTTTAGGAAACCCCTCTAAAATTTTCTTCTTGTCAAATTTTGAAATTTTGGGAAACTCCTCCAAAACTTTTTTTCTTGTCAAATTTTGAAATTTTAGGAAACCCCTCTAAAATTTCTTTTTCTTGTCCAAAATTTGAAATCTTGGGAAACTCCTTCAAGACTTCTATCTTGTCTAATTTTTGAAATCTTAGGAAACCCCTCTAAAATTTCTTGTCTTGTTAAAATTTGAAATCTTGGGAAATTTATCTTATCCATGCAATTGCAACCTGTTCTATCCATGCAATATCATTCATGTAAGCTATCTTATTCAAGCAATATCATTCATGCAATCTAATCTATCCATGCAATGTTATTGATGCAATCAATTCTATCCATGTAATGCAGTCTGTTTTATCCATGAAATGTCATTCAAGCAATCTGTTTTATCTCTATGATGCAATCTACTCTATCCATGCAATGTTTTTTTCGAAAAACATTTCAAGCTCAATTGTGGCAACAACAAGGTTATTCTGTATCAGTCCATCTCATGCATTCTTCTCTTTTCAATTGTCATCCTATCTTTATTTTTCCTTTTCTTTTCTCATTTTCCTTCTGCCAATTTTCTTTCCCAACGAAGCTCTTGACTTCGTGCCCTATATACCTTATCTTATCCCTTGTTTCTTCTTTTTATTATCCTCTCTATCTGGTCATTCATTTGTTAATTAAAATTTTTACTGAGACCTCATCATTCATTTTTTCTTATTCATTGGTTTTTCTTGATTTCCAATTTCCATTCATCCATAAGTTTCCTTTTATTTCATTTTCTTAAATAATATAGGAGTCTTTCACATATTTTGCCAAGCAAACATTCATTTCCATTCTAATTTCAAAAACAATGCAACACAATTTCTCAATCCCTCAAGGTAAGGATATAGCAAAGAAATGATAGGTGAAATGAAAAGAGTGGTATCATTCAACATTTGAAAAGATTTAACAAGAAATTGTCAGGCTTAAAAGGAAAGTAGGCTTGAATGAAAGGTCAGAATTTTTAGGATTAGGTAATAGTATCCAAATAATAACAATTCAAACAATTTTGATCAATGAATACAAAATTCCCTTCAAAGGTCCACCTTATCTAATGTTGAGTTCATTAAAATATCCTCTTGCCCCTGTATCATTGACATCCAGTTTTTCTGGTATCTAAGCTGCCTTTTCAGGTTTTCAACTTAGACGCACTCTATTGATCCAAACCGCCCTTTTTGGGTTTTCGATCTAAATCCTCCTTTCATTTTTTCTCCTTTTTTTTCTTTTCCTTTTCCTTTTTCTTTTTCTTTTTTTTTTCGTGAAATTTCTTTTGTTTGTTCTTGCTTCTAATACATGCCCCAACAGCAGATATTTCTTCGCCCAATCTAATGCTCTCATGGATTCAAGACAATTTTTGGAATCCCATTACTTCCATCTAGGCTAGATCTCTTTGTTTATCTTGATCTGCTTCTTCTAATTCCATCCAAAGGATCATCATCTCATAGTGTAAGTATGCCTTTATTCAACACATGATTCTTCAATGGGAGTACTCATATTTGATCAAAATGGACTTTTAAGGCACGTAACATAGGCTCAGGTGAGGGATTATGAAAGAAAGGATAAAATAGGCCCAAAATAAGTGTTTCAGGGTTTATCAAACCAAGAATCATTTTTCATGAATCATTTAGGCCTTTTGCCCCATTTGCTTTTTCTCTCCTTTTTTCATTTTAATGTGACTAGAGTTTTCACTTTCTTGATTCAAACCCTTTTTCCTTCTTCATTCTTTTTTCTTTTGTTCTTTTTTTTCCACAAAATTTTTTTTTCACTTTGCCCCACTAATCCTTCATTTTCCATTCTCTTTGCCCCCCAGTGTAGAGGGTGATTCTTGGTGGGTTATATTAAAAAGAATATAATAGGCTCAAAAGGGGTAATCAATGGATAATTTTACTCACACTTGAAAGGTAGTGAAAGAAGGCCATTTCTCATCTCATTACAAGTACTCTCATTAAAGGTCATCTATTGAACAAAGACAAACTCATTAGAATTTCATGTAGAGATTCACCTTTACTCGTAACATTCTATAGGTGAAGATTTTAGACAAATATCTTCTATTCTCTTCTTGCTTGAACAATCTTGGCAAATTGAAAACCCATTCAACCAACCAAAGCAACTCTTTCAGAACTGAATTTTATACTCATTGCCATCATCATTATCATGTTCATTATTTGGATACTTTTAAGCTTGGTAACAATGTAGAGAATATGGGCATTGGTGTTTGGCATTAAAGAACAAGATTGGAATGAGGAATTAAGAAATATGCATCACACTAATCCTTTATTGAAAATGAAAACAAATGAAAACTGGCCCAATACATAAAAGAATTCTTAATGCCTTTTGGGCTTAGGCACTCCTATATTACCTAAGAAATTGAAATGTCCTAAGATGAATGAAATTAGAAACAAAGAAAACAACCATAATCTTCAAGTTAGTGAATCAATCAATATCATCCAGTTTCTTCCATAGCATCAACCGCTACCCTTTGTGTGATCTGGTAGAAGATTATCATTCACATTTGGATCATTCTTTGTTCCAAAACTCAAAATTCCAGCATTGACAAGTGCTTGGACTTTCCTCTTCAAGCCCATACAATTCTCAATAGAGTGTCCAACATTGTCATTATGATAGGCACACTTTGCATTAGGATCATACCACTTTGGGTAAGGAGGTTTCAAGGGTTCTATATAAATAGGGGCAATAAGATGACCTTCCACCAACTTTGGGAATAGCTCAGCATATGTCATGGGTATAGGGTCTATGGTAACATTTCGGCTAAGTCGGGTGTTCCTTTGGTCATTAGGTGGGAAAGTGGGGTTTGTTGAGGCTGTAGGAGTTTGTCGAGGGAAAACAGGTTGATATGTGTTTTAGGGATGAGTTTGTGGGTAAGATGGGGAATAGGCGTAATTCACTGAAGGTGGGTAAGGGGTATAAAGGCGGCGTGAATTATTTGAGACAGCTTGTGCATCTCCTTCCTTCTTCGAGAATCCACCCTTCCTACTATCATTCACTGGTGCTTCGATCTTACTACTCTTGATGGCATTCTCAATGGCTTCACCGGTTAACACCATGTCTGCAAAGTTCTTAGTTACACTACTAAGCATACGCTCATAATAAGGAGCCTTAAGAGTATTCAAAAAGAACATGGTGATTTCCTTCTCAGTCAAGGGAGGTTGAATTAGTGATGCCACGTCTCTCCATCGTTGGGCATATTCTTTGAAGCTCTCATCTTTCTTCTTTTCCATACCTTGGAGAGATAAGCGGTCAGGAGCTACATCGAACACATGTTTGTATTGAGCTATAAAAGCTCTTGCCAACTCAGACCAAGAAGAAACTTTGCTCCTTTCCAATTGGTTGTACCACTTAGCGGTTGACCCAGTCAAGCTGTCTTGAAAAACATGAATTAATAGCTTGTCATCCCATGCATATGCCGCCATCTTTCTACAATACATGGTGAGATGATCTTTTGGGCACGATCTTCCATTGAACTTTTCAAATTCAGGCACCTTGAATTTTGGTGGAAGCACGACACCACGTACCAAACACAACCTTTCGGCATCAACGGGTCCAAAATAGTCAAATCCTTCCATGGCACTTAGTCTTTCCTCTATCAAGTTCAGCTGAGCTTTAGTACCACTATATTCTTCTTTATGCTTCAACTTTTCTAACTCTGTGGGATCATCTAAATTTGGCACCTCCACTGGGTTTTGAACTTGTATATGTAGAGACGTTGGAGCTTTGACAGTACTTCCTTCGGGAACAAAAACGGGGTTGTCTTGCATGCTTTGTTGAGTCTCTTGGACAGACTCATCTTGATTACCCATCTTCTCCTTTCCTTTAATCATGGCTTTTAGCAACTGAGTAATTTCGCTCAATTGCCCTTTCATCTCTACATTATCCCTTTCCAACTTTTCTATCCTGCTATTTTGATCCTCTTCCATTATGCGTGCTTGATATCTTGTATGGTATTTGTGGAGGGTGGACCGTCTAGTGGATGCAAGTTTGATACATTGAGTGCCATAATTAAGTTGAAATTATTTCATGTGGTGATATGTTTATGCACAAAAATGAATGCACATGGAATGCCCTTAGGTCTAGTAATCTTTCCTAACAATTAAAAGTGTGTTCATTCTCATGATAAGACAGGTGCAAACTTACATGAATGATATGTTATGTGATGCAAAATCAAACACAACTATGCATGACTTAATGATACAAACAAATTCTTTTTTTTTGTTTTTTACTTTTTTATTTTGAAGAATGGAAGAAAGAAAAACTATATTTTTTTTTTGTAAAAACAATGTACAAAAGAGGAAGTAAAACTTATTCCTTCATGTGTCCTATCTTAGGTTTGAGTCTACACTCCAATCTAATATGGTTCCACCCTAAGGCTAAGCCTTATGTTTCATTACATGCTGGGTTTGGATAATTCAAGGTCTAAAGGTTCCCAAATTGTTCCTCACTATCATCCACACAGGACTAGTAAGGCACCCAATCCTCACCCATTATAGGTTACAAGCGGAAAGGTTCAATTTGAGTGGGAGTTTTTCGCCAACCCATGCGGAGGTTACAACCTCACGAAGGCGTAGGTACTTTTCTCCCTCCTAACAAGGATAGAGCCCGGGTTGAGGGCTTATACATGTATGCATGTGAAGTGTGTGCGTATGAAATGATTATTAAGCATTATGAAATCAACATTATTTCTAAGCAAATTTCTAATGACCTAAAATATATGTTGGCCTGACTCTCTAATGTCCCCAGTGGAGTCGCCAAACTGTCATAACGTCTAGGTCCGTGAACCTAATCGCTAGACTTTAAAATTCTAGGAGTCGCCACCAATCATTCAAACCTAAGGTGTGATTGGTCACCTATTCTTGTCTAAAGATAAGGCTTGGTCTACGTTCAAAGAATCTAGGGTTCGGGAGTACGATTACGTGTGAGGAAGGATTAGCACCCCCACAACGCCCATCCTAAAATGGTACCAACTACTTTAGGTCATTCTAAATTTACTTTATTTTGAGTTAATTTCGATATGCTTAATATATTGAAAATTTACTTAAAATCCTTCCATCAATCTGGTTCAGACAATAAGTAAATCCCCTCACCTCAGGAGTATTCAAGTAGTACCAATTGACTTGCTCGAAGAGGCTCCGTCGTCGGATCATTAAATACATTATGACAACCCTAATATTGACTCTATACCCAATAAATCCTTCTACATTTAATTTAAATTAATTTCGATATGCTTAAAACATTGAAAATTTACTTAAAATCCTTCCATCAATCTGGTTCAGACAATAAGTAAATTCCCTCACCTCAGGAGTATTCAAGTAGTACCGATTGACTTGCTTGAAGAGGCTCCGTCGTCGGAATATATTATGAAAATCCTAATTTTGGCTCTATGCCTAATTCTTTACTAATTTTCTATTTTTTATTGTCTTAATCGTATTTACTATTTTATATTTTAATTCAAATTATTTCCATATCCTATTTCTATTTTTATTTTAATTGTCTTTATTATTATATTTTATTTATTTCTATTTTAGAAAATAAACACACATTATTGTATTGAAAATTTACTCTAAACCTTCCATCAATCTGGTTCAGTCTAGAGCAAACTCCTCACCTAGAAATTTCCAAGGAGTACCATTCGACTTTCTTGGAATTTCATCATTGGATAATTTGCATTCATCTTCTTAATATAATTTTATTATTTCCTTATTCAATCTTTATTCTATTTTATTCTTATTTGCATTTTTTCCTTTAATTTATTTTATTTTTATACTATTTTATTTATTTAACATCTATCATACTAAACATACAAAATATAAAATATATCATACGAATTAAACTAAACAAATCATATCAACAAACAAATTGTTTATTCAATATGTATTAATCAAATGTTATCAAAGTAATTAAATCATGCAACATTAGTATTTTAATATACAAATTATTAATCTAATATTAATTAACTATCTAACCCTCCTATTAAATTATTGACCAATTAATATAATAAAACAAAAAAACTTACCTAGGCAATAACCTCACCTCTTGTTGGCTTTTTTTTTCTTTTCCTTTATATTCCCCTTTTTCACGTGTTCTCTTGCTATAGCTCTTCTTTAATATTTCCAAAGTGGCGTGCCTCAAGCATTTTCACAAAGCTTTCCTATTTTCCTGCAACAATCATCAAGAGCAATAAAAACGGAGGCATGCAAACATCCACGTGATGTGTCGGCAACCTGCAGTAGCTGTGCGGTGACTGGGCTTGCAACGGTGGTGCGAGAGGCAGGCAGAAAAATTAGCTGACAGAACAGCAACGATGGTGATCGGGTTGAGTGCTTGATTCCCCCAGAGTCCCCTTTTTATAATAAAAAATTTATTTGAGTCCTAATACAACTCTACCTATTCTATTAATTATCTCCTATTTTTAACATTTTATCTATTTCTTATATTAATCCTAATCTAACTCTATCAAATTTAATATTAATCCAAATAATTATCCTAAAAAATCTAATTATCCTATCCTAAAATTATTTTTATTTTTATTTCTTTTTATCTTTTATCTTTTTTTTTATTATTCCTAAATCTTATTTTAATTTTAATTTTTTAATTAATGTTAATTCTAAATCTAAAAATTCTAATTTAATTCTAGCCTAATTCTAAATTGTTAAATTAAAATACAATGTCACTCAACCCAATTAATTATTTATACAAATCAAGACCCCGGACAAAATAGGGTGTCTACAACTATATTTGTAAAGAATTGTTTAGTTGTTTGTTGTGATTTATTAATATGTTGTTTAAGGATTGATTCTAAGTGTTTCTATGGTTTCAATTTAAAGAAATTGTTCAAAAATGGAGGCCTAGAGATTTCGCCCAACTTGATGAATTTGGGGATTTTTGGGTGAGTTATTTTCATGAAATTGAAGTTAAATTTTAGTTAATTGAAGATATTAGAAGCTAATTTGTCACGACCCGAAGACCGCGACTTTCACTCGATTCTTATACTTTTCTTAGTCTACAAATTTATGGACTAAATTTTTCTTTTTCATTTTAAGGTTTGTATTCGGTGTTAGTGTAGTTACTATACTATCTAGGTGGCTTATAGTCATTTCCATTTAAATATTAAACAACACGGAAACGGTTCTTAGTTACATCCCGACTTGTTAAACAAAATATGTACTGTGCATCAATTAAAGTCATACATGTAAACAAGTATTTTATAAGTTCCATATACCTCCGGAAACTAGTACCAAGTCCATACACCGTCTCCGATGCCCACTGAGCAGCTCACATGGCAAATGTTAACTTCAATAATCTGAAAGAGATGGAATTTAGTGGGGTGAGCAAAACCACGGCTCAGTAAGATACTAATATAAATGCAAGAGTAGGATTATACTGTCTTAACCGCAAATGCTTAAAACTTGCAAGGATGCAATTACAGTTAATCCTTTCTCATCGATAACATATCATTATCTCATTTCTTGTCATCTGTCTATCACTTATACTTTTAAATAAATCATCATAATCACTTTTTCAATCTTCTCGATCTTACACTATAGTGCATCGCATCTGTCGTATCCAAATTGAATGTCATATACTACTAGTCTATATTTCCCTCTATCTCGGAGTACATCCTGTCCAATTGAAGCATCATATCAATTCACCTTATGTTTCATAATCGTACTCTTGTAATCTATCACCTCATATCATTTTCCATATAGAGAAATCATGATCACAATAGTGTAAGTTCACAATTCTCTTCATATCAATCTTATGTTCATGTATCATATCATGTCTAGATGAAATATCGTTACCACTGTGTGCTATCATCACATGATTCAATATATACCGTATAAAATTTGTGTTCTGTATAAAACATTCATTTCAAATCATGTTTCATATAGTACATAATCATGTACGAAAGTCATGCAATTTAGAATCATTTGACATATGTTTTAAAACACATTTTAAAACATATGAAATCTCTATTCATATCATGTGTGGTATAAAACACATGTACATCATTTCATCTGTCATGTCAAATAAACATGGTTTAAAACATATAAAGTCTCAAATCATATAATGCATAATATAAACCATGTTTCAATCATTCAATTTCAATCATTTCATGTATACTGTAAAACATATCATGTCTAGAGTTTAATATATAATAAATTGTACTCTAGACATTCTTTAACATTTAGTAAGAGACTAGGCATGAATCCCTATTCTATTATCATATCATCTCTAACCCATTGTAGCTATCAATGGGATAGTTTCCCTCGAAGGGTTCACTATCTATGATCATAGATCGTCCCAGTCCCACTGATCAGCTGGAAACTGAGGAATGTGTCCACGACTATTGTCGGACAGCCTGGAATGATCTCATCAGGCAACATTTACATGTACATATCATATATGTATAAATGGGGTTCCATGCCACACAGGCAGAACCACACAATAAATACATACTCTGTGCCACAAAGGCATATGCCACTCAGGCATTCAATAGGGTACCTGTCGTCTCAAAAATCGAAATCTTTTGATATATCATTTTGAATTCATTTAGACAGCCCTCATAAAAAAAAACATTTAAAACCGAGTCTTTTCTCAAATCAATGCATAATTAAATCTCATGTTCAATATGTACATGTCATGAATGATATTAAACATCAAGGTCTGTGGCTGTCTAATCATTTCAAATATTTACTTTCACTTAAAAGATTTCGATGCATCTCTTTTTAAAATATCACTTTTTCTTTTAAAACAACATGAAATCATATGTCATGCATGAATGATTTTCTAAATATATCCAAATATATCTCAATACTCATTCAATCTGTTGTTGTGCATATTATGACATCAGACTAAGGTGTGTCTTTAGTAGCCTAAATTTCTTATTCAAACATGATCATGACACGAAAGTCATCCGTCATTCATTCTACAATTACACACGTCTTTCAAGTCCCCAATGGCATCATTAAAATCCACTGTACATATGTTTGCACGTTTATTCAAATACATTTCAATAACATCCATAGACTACTAGGATCATTCTAGTATATTTTTCCATCAAAGATCACAAGCTACCTCAAGCTTTCATTCTCCCTTTCATTATTTTGCACATTAATTAAATCAATTCCCAACATTAGCTTTACACATACAAAGTTAACATGCCACAATCAAACATTGATTCGAATCCATTCTATTGACAAAGATATTCCATAATGTAGTATATATCAAGTACCAAATTCTCTAAATCTCATTTTATTGCTATATTTTTTTTTCTCAATTTCAGCCTTATGGTATATTAAGATTATATTGTCATATTGCCAGATAGGTCATGATCCACACTTACAATCCTCTAACTTCGAGGTCATAACACATCAAAATGTCCATAAGATTTCGCGATCTACTTTCTTATGATCATTATCTCAATCATACCACTAAGACAGTCCATTTGTTTGAATCTATCAATTCTATAATCATCACTTTTCAACTATGATCTTCTCTTCAAAGCAATATCATATAATCATCGTTACATCTATCAATACTCCAACTATCGAGATTGCACCTCAATTTCTACTCGATAGTCAACTTGAAATATTACATAACCCGAATTATCGACTCTATAAGATTCACAACCAAATTCTTCATATTGTCGTACTCATCCGTTAACCTTCTCAACCATTTAAAAATCAATTTTTCCTATGATACAATAAAATCCTTTCAAGCTTATCTTCGATAATTCTTTCAGGATTCCATTTAGATGAGAATTTAATATTTTTCCTTAAACATTTTCGTGGAAATTTCGGCAGCATAACGGCTTAATTTCCTCTAAACTTCCTGCAAGGAAACACAATTTATACTGACAGCCGTTGATTCTCACCAATTTTTACCTCTTACTAAGACCCTCACCATCAGTTGTGGGTCCTCTTAGCATTTTTAACAAATCAATTTAAATCGATGCATCATATAAAAATCATAATTCCATTAAAATCATTCCATCAATGCATCATATAACATCATAAATCCCACATACAATATAATGCTACTAAGGCTTTATAAGAGTATCTTACCCATTCACCAAGCTTAGCACACTTTCCGATTTTTCGAGCCTGGCCGAATTCCACCATTCGTCTCATTTCCGTTTTACTAAAATTTCAAAAATTAACATATATTTTCATTTAGAAAATAATCCGAAAATTCCCAATAAATCCAATAGACATATGGCAAAAAGACTTAAATTTTCCTTACCACATTTTTTTTCTTTTTCCTTTCTTTCTTCTTCTTCTTTCTTCTTTTCTTTCTCCTTTTCTTTTCTTTTCTTTTCTTCTTTTTCCTTTCTTTCTCTTTTTTTTTTTTTTTCTGAACCGGGTCGGGTCGGGTTCGGGTTGACCGGGTCAAATCGGGTCGGGTCGGGTTGACCGGGTCAGGCGGGTCGGATCGGGTCGGACCGGTTTCGCCGGTTCAATCTTCTGCTGGCCGGTTCGGTCACCGGCGGCCACCCATTCCGGCGGTTCGGCCACCCAACAGCTTGCCGAGGTTGCGAGGACTCCGGATCTGGCCTCGGTTTCGCCCCATCACCGGCGACGGTGCCGGATCTGGCAACGTGGGTTTCGGCCTCTTTCCCTTCTCTTTTCTCCCTCCTTTCTCTTCCTCCTTCACCGCCGGTCACCTCTTTTCCTTCCCTTTACCTCCGCCAGTGTCGGCGTTGGAGTGGCGGTGCTCGGATTGGCCGGCACCGCCGTTTTTCCTTTTTCTCCTCTCTCTTTTTCTTTTCTGTTTTTCTTTCGATTTTCTCTTCTCCTTCCGACTCGAGCCGCCGTCGTTCGCTTCCTCACTCGCCGGCAACGCCCTCTCTCCTCCGCTTTCTCCTTTGGCCGGTCGGCATTGGCCGGCTTCTCATCTGTTTCTTTTGTTCTTCTTTAAGTTTCTCCTCTGTTTTGTTAACAGAGGAGAAATAAGCAGGGAATCGGGAATAGCCCGATTCCCGCCCCTTTCCTTCTCTTTTTTTTTTTTTTTAAAGTTTGATATTTATTATTATACATAATAATAACTATAATATATATATAATTATTATACACCATAATTATATATATATACTATTCATAATATGTATTTAAATACATATTTTGTATCAAAACATATATTTATATATATACTTTTTTACACTTTTAACACAAAATAATATTTATATTTATCAAAGGTATATTTATATAATATCATTATATAAATATATCAAAATATTTTTATTTCTTATTAAGTTTTGGATTTCTAAATATCTAAAATTATTTTCTCCATTTTCTTATTTAATTTTGATGTCCATTTATCCAAATTAAATTTCCTCCTTCATTTCTTATTTCCAAATTTAATTTTTTTCTTTTCATTTCTTATTTAATTTGGATTTCACTTTGTCCAAATTAAATTTTCCAGATACTTTATATTTATTTAGAAAATTCTCGGTCTTCACATAATTATAACCTCATTTTCAGTGGGTTGCTTGAAATTATCAAGAATTCATAGAAATTAGGATTTCTCCTTTTGTTAAAATTGGGGGTTTTGCATAATTGAGTTAAATTACATCAAATTGAAGTTAAATTATTATTAATTGATATAAATAGAAGTTAATTGTAGCCTCAATTTTATTGGGTGGCATAGATTTGCCAAGAATTGAATTTTTTCCCTTTAGGTGAACTTGGGAATTTTAGGAATTAAGCTTTAATCTTAATAAATGGTGTTAATTGAAGTTAATTGGAAGCTTAGTTAGTGAAATTGAAGTGATTGGAGGTTTAATTGAAGAAAAATTAGATTTAAATGCAATATGTGAAAGTAACATTGAGTTGGCTACATAGTATTTGAAGTGTAAGTATACTTAAAATATTAAGATAAATATATATATATATATGGAATATGTTTTAATTGTTTGAGAATGATTTGAAGGAAAATGAAATTTAATTAGAATTTATCGAGTTAGTGAGCATTCAGTCACTTGGTGTCCTTCGTGTAATCATGCTTGACTTGATAGTGATTTTTATATATAAAGCGTAATTCATGCAATTAAGCATGATTAAGATGTTAAATGGCATTAAAGCTAATTGTATGACATAAATGTACGTTCGGCCCCTGAAGGGCATAGTAAAAATGGCATGATTTTGGTGTAATTTTGTGATGAGTTAGTGAAGTGTGAATGGTTATAGAATGCTGTATAGATGAATATAAGACTAATAGTGAAGCTAGAGTCGATAAAGGAAATATTTTAACTATAGTTGCAACTAAAGACAACCGTAGGAATTAGACTAGTTTTGCCGTTTTATTAGAAACTATGAAAGATCTTTACGTGTACTACGTTTTCCATAAAAGGATCTTGGACAATCAACTGAGTTTAAACTATTTTCTGTAGCTCCAAAGTAGTTGGGTAGAAATGGATAAGTAGGTGAAAATATGCTCGCCTACTAGCTCAGTGCTGCAAATGGGAATGTAAGAAAAGGCATTGATATTGAATTGGTAAGGGATATATACATATATGTATGTATATATATATATATATATATATGTATATATATGTGTGTGTGTATATATATATATATATATATATATATATATATAAAAGGAACATAAGAGATATTGAATAGTTTTAAAATCAACTGCCTTAGGTTTATAAACTGTATTTGCCTTGCTGGAGGTTTTAAGAAAATTATACCATTATGCTGTCAGATTTTCGTAAAAATATTAGTTTCTGCGAATTAGGCTAGAATTTAAATGATGTTTTAAAAAAACAATTTTCTAGGAAATTCCGTTCTGAAAAATATTAATTTGCATGATTTTGATATATTCATGAATTTTTATCCAAAATTCTGATTTTTATGGAGATTACAAAAATATGGCATTTTTAGAAAATATTTATGAATTATCTACTTTTGAAAGAAATTATATATATCTATTTGTGAACCTCTGTGAAGTTCAAAAATACTATTTTGAATTCCAGATTTCAAATATATATGTATATAAATATTTTCAGACATGACTAACTAAAATCACTTCAATATTAGAACTTTCAGACTACTATGTGACCCTGATCCAATCTACAATAGAATTTGACTTTCGAGCTATGTGACCTTGATCCAATCCATAGTGGGCCCAGATGACACCTGATCAATACTCACTGCGAACCCCCTTTAGACTATGGCCATATGTCTATTTGACTTGCACTTTCCCTCACAGAAATATCTGGACTACATGATTGTTATTTAGTCGTTAATATGTCTCCACTGCTTAGTATGTATATGTTTTTATGTATATATATTTTCGTATAGGAACTCTGAACACTTTGATATTTGAATTTCGAATCAAAATATATTTTCGTATATGAACTCTGAACACTCTGATATTTGAATCTCAAATCGAAATGGATTATTTTGAATATTCGCGATTTGAATTGAATTTGTGATAGTTATATGATTGTGTTTTCGAATATGATTATTTTATCAAAATTTATGATTTATTTTTCGATGCATTGCTTTAGCATGATTTGTTGTCTGAATTGCATAACTTTCTTCTCTAATAAACTCTTCGATATTCTCTATCGCTTAGCTTTAGGAAAAAAGGACAAGTGAGGTTTTTAAAGCATTTTTTCTTATTCAGCCCTAGAACCCTAATGAGCTATAGAGGAAAACTCTTCGAACTACGTTTTCGAATTTACCTTTAAATTTCATAATTAATTTCTGTTTTAGAAACTTACATATAGTTACGATATCTGTCTCTTTATATGTATTTCTTACTAGGCATTATAAGCTTACCCTCCCCTCCCCTTCTCTTCTCCCTTCTAGATTACTTGTAGTGGGCGATTCTATTCGAGGGGTTTCTGATACGTCCTTTGAGGTTTTGTACCACCCTAAAGGTATATAATATACAGTTATTCATTTTGTATTCAGACTTGTACTATAGTACTTATATAGTATGGGGATGTAACTAAAAGAAGTATATATTTCATTTATAATTTATAATTGACGCATGCAAATTGATGGATTTTGGCAATTGCATACTTAATTAGAATGTTTTGAACTAGGACCAAAATTATTAATGGATATTAATTTAGCCAATGTAAATTTAGCTTTCTAATGAATTTAAGACACTATGCACAGCCCAACCAACTATATGAAAAAAGAAAAAGTTAGTTCGAATTTTGGCAAATCGTGATGTTACAACTTATATGTAATTAATGCTTGGGATGTAAATTTTGAATTAGTTTATTAAATAAAGTTTTAAGAGCAATTATATTCCTATGTTACTATATAAGAATCTGGATCCTGGAGTTGTATGAAAATTATAAAATTATCTTGAACATATGTCGACACTGCAGACAATCTAACCGTAAGTGATTAAGTTATGTGAAATAGTAAGAATATTAGGTATTTCGATATGTGACAATATGAAATTGCTCTGGTTTCAAAAAAAGGAGCCCAAAAACAAGGAAAAATAAATCTAAATGAAGACTGTGTTTTTAAGAAAATTGGAGTCTTTTGTTCAAAGCCTTATATTGGTTTTATATAGTATAGAATAGGATTCAACATTAACCATAGCCTTAAGTTGAAATAAATGTTTTATTTTAAATAATAGACTACATTTAGAGGCATGTATTATTTTTTAAATTATAAATTTATAAAGCTTTAAGTAGTACTTTTTATTATTAAAAACAATGTTTTATTATAAAACGTACTTTTTTTGTATTAAGTTTGTCTTTTGTTATATCTCACATATTAAAAATTTTATAATTTAAAAGATCATAATTAAAAATATT
Source organism: Heritiera fomes (assembly GCA_032173925.1). Taxonomy (NCBI): domain Eukaryota; kingdom Viridiplantae; phylum Streptophyta; class Magnoliopsida; order Malvales; family Malvaceae; genus Heritiera; species Heritiera fomes. Next base: position 30,419,803 of record JAPDPM010000002.1, on the reverse strand, counting down.
AGATTATGCGCTCTTTTTATAGCCATAGTGAATGACTTTTTTTTCTAGTAATGAAAAAATAGTAGTGTTTGAGTGGGCTTTGTCGCCTTATGTAAAAACGAGTCTGGGCAAAAAATTTGACTCAAAAAATCGAAGTGGGTTTCAAGCTCCCTACAATGTCTTAATACACTGTCTAGACCCGATAGATACCCATTACAGCCTAACTCATGAATGGGTCTACATTGTTGATTCATGTAAAACATCCATCTATATGATGCAGCATACCTTTTAAATTTCACATGATTTAAGGTTGGATCTCTTGCAACAAAAAAATCAAAACAGGTTGATAACAAAATGTTTTTCTTGGGAGAGGTATAAGCATTGTTATTTTGATTCCATGTCCAGTCCATTATCAATGTGAACAAAAATATAAATCGTCTTTGGGTACTTAAGAAATCTCCGTAGTGTAATAATTAAATAAGTCCTCATTGCCTATTGAATAAATTAATTATATGATCATAAGCAATTTGACAAGCCTCAAGATTAGGATAGGAATCTATCATCATTATCCATCCCTGTCTTCTATCATCCTCTATGCATAAAGAATGATATTTTATTGTGTAGGGCAACAAAGAATGAAATATTTGCTTTATAAGATGTGACGATGGGGGAGAGGAAAATCTTTATTAGAATCCACAACTAGGGATGTTCATTCGTGTAATTCAATTAATTTCGAATCGAATTAACCGAAACCGAATTAACCGAATTATAAAATTTTACTTTCGTTAATTAAACCGAAATATCTATTTTCGAATTAACCGAACCGAAATATAATTCGGTTAATTCGGTTAATTAACCGAATTAACCAAACTTTATACAAAATTATATATAATATATATTATAGTATATCATATGTATATTATATGTATATAGTATATATTATATATAGTGTATATATAGTATATATTATATATTATAGTAAATATGATTCGGTTATATATATTATATATATTATAGTATATCATATGTATACATATTATAGAATATCATATATATTATATATATTATAGTATATCATCTGTATATTATATGTATATCGTATATATTATATATAGTGTATATATAGTATATATTATATATATAGAATATATTATATATTATAATAAATATAATTCGGTTAATTCGGTTAACCGAAATTAATTCGGTTTTCAAACCGAATTAACCGTTAACCGAATTTTCCTAAATCCTATTTTCGTTAACCGACCGAAATAAATTCGGTGACTAACCGATTAACCGAATTAAATTCGGTCGGTCGGTTAACTGAATTTTTTCCAAATTTTGAACACCCCTATCCACAACTCTTCCCTTGTCTAATTAGCTGCATCATTAACCCTTGGTATATTTAGAGAAAAAGTTTTATGTGACTATAGATATATATATATATATATATATATATATATATATATGATCCTTATTTTCTTTTTTGTGTAATTACGAGTAATTTTATTCGTTTTACGATTTATAATTAATTTTGTTTGGATCAAAAATAATAAACAATAAAATTTTTTCAATAATAACGATTTCAAAATTCAATCTATATTCAAATGCTTGAAGAAAAAAATTATTTTCACTTCTTTTTATTTATTGATTACCGATCCTTGTTTCAGTTAGGCTTACTTCGCCTCATTAGAAACAGAGTCAAAGGGCCAAAAAAAAAACCTCTCCTTGATTTATTTGTCACATCGGATATCAAAGCCAATCATGCAACACATACCTGTCGATGAGCTGTTTTGGGTGTCCCAAATTATTGTGAGGGTACCATGCATCTCTAAGTTCTTCTCACGTACAACCATTGAGTTTTCTATCGTGCACGCAAAAATGGCTTAGGTCAAAAATTATTTAGTGTACTTTTTATTCTTTTATTGTGTGGACAAATATTTTTATGTATACTAATTAATAGCAGTAGATTTGAACAGTTTATGAATATACTCTCGAGCAGGTTTTTTTTGTTCGATTTAATTTTTAATTTTATAAACAAAATTAAAAAAATATAATCTACCTCATTTCTTTAATTAATTTTTTAATATAAAATTTTAAAATTTTCTGTAATCTATGAGATAATTTTTTTTATAGATTTAAATATAATATTACTCCAGTGAAAAACACTTCTGAATACTTTATGCATTGTCATAAATCGGATGATAAGGAACTACATACGCATCTTTCATCCTGAAAATGAAAGATCGTATTAATTGCCAATAATGAAGTAAATAAAATAATCTTATAATCTCTATGCTTAAGATTCTTGTTCCCTTTTTATGTGGATTTTTCATGTTTTTGATGTTACGGGATCAATCAACTTGATGTATCACAAATTTAAATAAATAAATAAATAAAATTGATGTATTAATCTGATCAGGATCAATAAGAGAACGTACTCAAAATCATAAAACATTCTACGTGTATTAATTGGATCTTTACAAAGTTTCAAGTCAGGGAATTTTACTATAAAGTTAAAAAATTTTATTTTAATGTAAAATCAACATAAACACATATGATTAAACGTAACTTTAGATATAAAATATGTTAAAAGTATAAAAATATATAGAAAAGTCACATATTGTAGCAAAATTATCATATGTTTACATTTATTGATTCTAATTTTATATTTATTCTTATATATTTACGATACTTATAACATATTCTATGCTTGATGCATAACACTAAATTTGTACTTAATCATGTATGTTTACGTTAACCATATAGTAAAATTAAAAAACTTGACCTTTGGTAGAATTTTTCGTTTCAAGTCATAAAATTCAATTTCAAATGACTATATCTAATATGTACTAAATATGAAACCCACCTTTTATTGTAATATTATAAATGATCATAAATTCTTTTATAAACAAAATTTTCAATAAAAGAAAAAAAATTTATAATTAACCATATATTTGTTCAACATAATCATTTTACTTACACAATCATGTTTTTCTACTTTAACGCTATTGTATTGAAAAAATAATATGGTGGCAATAGAACTTTTCTTGAAAAAAAATACTGAAATTAAAATTTGAAACTCCAGTTTAAAAGTCTTGCTAGTTTGAAACCTCAATAAAAGAGATTACTTCTCATTTTCTTGTCCAAACTCATATTTATTAAAAACATAATTGAAATTGAACAATGAGCAACGATTAATCATAATTTAATTTTCGAAATATCAGCAAATTTGACTTGAGATAGAATAGTCCTTCTCTACTATGATTATAATTAATTATTAGATGTGCACATTAGAATTCCTTTACAATAATGTTTTTGTGGGTTCATTTACCAACTTTATGATTATGACCGTGCGGAAGCTATCGATATCTAAATGGGACCCGAAAGAGGTCTATTTCTTTTAATTGGAATATCGCCTTTTTTTATATATTCAAATAATTCAACCTTGATATAATCAAACACTTTGTGCATGAAATGATTAAAATGTTCATATAATTCAAAAATTGAACCCACCATTTTCTTATAACACTATAATGAATCCCACACACCCCCCCCCCCCCCCCCCCCCCCCCACTCACACACACATACATTACTCATCAATCGTTATTCATAAATATTTAAAATCAATTGATTTTTCACAAAAATTAAATTACATTACAAAATTTTTTTTTTAAAAAAGCTTTCTAAACACATAAAATCAATTGATTTGCCACAAATATCAAAATTTTGTTTCTTTAAGAGAACGTCTCTTATAATTTAAATATGATTATTTGTTTGATATTCGGTTTTTCAAAAATTTTAAATTACATCACATAATTTATTTTAAAAAAAGCTTTCTAAACACTTAAAATCAATTGATTTGTCACAAATATCAAGATTTTGTTTCTTTAAGAGAACGTCTCTTATAATTTAGATATGATTATTTATTTGATATATTTTGTTTTCCTTATACTTTTGTTTATGAATTGATAAATTTTATACTTTTATAATATATTAATTGCACGTATGTTTTATGTCACTAAAACTTAAGGATAAATACCAAATAAGTCTTGGAACTTTACTAAAAATAGAAATAAGTCTCTTAAATTTTATTTGATAAAATTAAAGTTATGAATTTTTATTTATTGTAATTATAATTTTAATGGTATAAAACATCCAATTGAACATTATTCACCTAATTTTAGAATTTAATATATATATATATATAAAATTAAGTTCAAAACCTTGATTTCATGCAATAAAATATGAAGAATTTGTTTGCATTTTTAAGTAAATTCATAAAATTAATTTAGATATTAAGCTTAAAACATAATAAAATTACTCAAAATAAAAAATATATAATTTAAAATTTTAATTAGTCCCTACAATCAAATTTCCTTAAAAAAAGTCTCCATAATCAATTGTCAAGATTGACCATATATATGTATATGTGTGTGCATGCGTGCATCTCACCTCTAACCAAAATTTTAAAAGTTGGAGGAAAAAAAAATAAAAGGTACAACAGTGTGCTTCTAATTAGACACTTTGAGTTTTTAAATTTCTAATCATTAAAAAAATATCATTTTAAAATCATCTTCTCGCCCTCAGTTGATAAAACAAATATGATTTTTTATAACATAATTTGATATTGTAGCAATATTTTAATTAATAAATTTAATAAATAGAATTTGATTCAATATTAAAAAAAAAAAAACTCAAGATATGAGTTTTTTTTCCATCTCGAAGTTCTTGATATTATAATAAAAAACGTCAGATATGGTTGAGGTTTTAGGCATCAAATTTTAATGAGAAACTATATGCCGTTTGGCCGACCTTCAATGAAATTGATTCATAACTGCCTCGAACCATCCTTTTCTTTTTTTTTTTGATGGAAGAACCATCCTTTTCTATTTCTTAAAATTATTATTTATTGAAATTAAAAAAAAAAACACATCGACAATAATTGACCGACAGAGACATTAACGAGCGAGATAAAGCCACGTGAACTCATCAGGAAAGAGGCGCTACGAGGCATCCACGCGTTGAACTTCTCAACACGTGTGTTTTTGTTCCAAATTTCAAACTCACGATTAATATACACGTAGGATTAATATACACATAAAATTTATTGAAACTGTAATCAGATCAGTTTTTTTATTTTGTATAACCTTCCATTATTTACTATTTAATTTATTTTTTAAGCAGTTTCTTATCTCATTTAAATACTAATCCATTATCCAAGCCCATTATTCACTATCTAATTCATTGTTTAAACCATTTCTTATATCAGTTTTTAAACAATTTATTATCTCATTCAAATATTAATCTAAATAGCAGTCAATAGAATGGACACTTTTCTGCAAAGTCAACTTTTTTCCTACCTTCAATTCCACTTTCTATTCACATTGTGCAAGGCTTACATATTAAATCTCATAATCTATTAGAATGAAATCATTTTCTATTAGTTCTTAATATCATTCTTCCATGGTATTTTTTTTAATTTTATATGTGAATGGAGCCTTTCCTTATTTGTCTTCTTCCGTTGATTCTTTTTATTTATAAGAATGATAATAAATTTCTCTCTTCAACACAGATTTTGCTAATCAAATCTCACCATTTATCATCACAAAAACCTTTTTATTTTTCCTCAATCTTCATCTTCAAACCAACAATAAACTTTTTTCTCTTTCAACTTTTTTAGTTTTATATTTTTTAATTTTATATATGATGGAGCCTTTCTTTTTTATGTTTTATCTAAATTCCATTGAATTTTTTTTTTGTTTGTAAACAGGTTTACAAAGAGTAAACAAAATGATGACAAACTTTAACTACATAGTTTTTTTTTTCAAAATTTTTTATTTTTATATATATTTTTAATTTTATATGTGGATTAGGTATATTTATTTATTTATTTATGCTTTCAGATTAACCATGGAATGCATTTAAGAGGATAAACTATTGAACTTTATTACCCACGAGTCTGAACCCATCTTATGTTTAATACTTTTTTTATACTTTTTATAATTTATTAATTTCTTTTTAAAAGTAAAAAAATTTAATTTTTGAATTAAATAGATTTAATTAATATGTCAAAGTTAATTATGGATTCAACTTTTTTTTTGTTTTGATATATCTATTATTATATTTCAGTGTAGAATATAATTTAATGTTTTTCATTTCTTTTTTATGCTTTTTCTTTCTTTTATTGAAGGGTTAATGTATCATTTAGTCCTTGAACTATACCACTTTTATCACTTTGGTACTTAATGAATTTTTGTTATCACTTTGGTACCTAAATTTTACTTCCGTCAGACACTTTAGTACCCAAGACTAATACCGTTTGAAAATATTGACGTGGCATTAAATGCCCAATAAGAATTTGACACGTGGTAGTAAATGCCACGTCATTATGCTCAACGTCAGCATTGTTTATTTTTCCATAAAAAATACGTAAAAATATTTTTAAAAAATTTTAAATTTATGTAAAAAATTTTAAAAATATATTTAAAAATACTTAAAAATAATGAAAAATAATAAAACAATATTTAGAAAGTATTTAAAAATATTAAAAAACTATGTAAAAATATTTTTAAAATATTTAAAAAATATATTAAAAAGTCAGTTCACATTCAAACAGATTCAAGAACTAGAAATCGAGCGACAATGTAAAATATACCAAAACCTTCATCCTCAAATCAGCAGTAATCAGACCCTAAACAGAGATTAGTCTAATACCTAAGAAATATACAACAAACTTAAACACAGTCAAGAACCGAAAACATACAACAAACTGAAACATAGTCAAGAACCAAAAGCCCAACTCAATAGTGTGAAATCATACCAAACTCGTTCAATCACCCCCAAATTAGAAGGAATCAGCTAGAAAATAGAAATTAGTATAATATCTAAGAAAAAAATCAGTAAGCAAAATTCCAACTTAAGGTTTTTCTCTTTTCTTTTCATTTTTGTTATATAAAGGCTTTGAGATTGTCTTCATTCTATTCTTTTTTTCTCCATTCTAATTCCTTGATAGATTTGAGGATTATAGAGATAAAAGGAAAGTGTTGGCTCTACCGAGAGGGGGGGGGGGTGAATCGGTTTTTCTAGTTATTTCTAATTTTCCTAACTCTTAATGCACAATCAAAGTGAAATAAGCAACAATGAAATAAATGTAGTAAATAAGAGTAAGAGAAAGAGAAGCAAACACAAGTTTTATAGAGGTTCAGCCAATCTCTTGCCTACGTCCTCTCTCCTTGAACTCCTTGTCAAGGTTTTGATTCACCTCTTCCTTGAGAATGCTTACAAACCACTTGAAGGTGTGGCAAGACCTCTTACAATTTCTCTTGAGACTTTAGAAATCTCCTTCTAATCCTCTACCCTTGTAGTATTCCCACACTCAACAATATCAGACCTTACAAGGATAGCTCACCCCTTTGAATATCAGATTTTTCAGTGAATGGGTGAAGAACACATAAAACAATCTCACAAAATGGAGTTACAACAAAGATTTTCAGATTTCAATTTCTCTCTTGAAGCTTGAATACTTTGGAATGCTTGTTCTACCTTCAAACTTCATAAATGCCTCTATTTATAACCCACCAAACGAATGGAACAGTTAGTGAAGCATTTAATGCATTTCTTCCCGTTGAAACCCTCAAAAACTAGCCGTTACTGCAGGTCTCGTGAAAAGGGATCGATCCCTTTACCAAAGGGATCGATCCTTTTTATCCAGAACCTATTCCAACTTGTTCCTGGAGCTTGTCCACCTTACTGCCAAAATGGGATCGATCCTTTTACCAAAGGGATCGATCCCTTTTATCCAGAATGCCTTCCTGCACGTCTTTAACTGCAATTTGAGATAGTTTATGGTTGTTTGTGATTCTAAGTTAGTTCAAAATCTTCTAACACTTTTCTAAGAGTATTTACTGACTTTTTCAGTTGAAATCTCAATCCAAGACTTTGTTAAAATAGTTTTAATCATTTAGTTCATTCAAAGCAAATTTACTTGTATAAACATCATTTCTAAGCTTGCTTGAGTTTTGTCATTTTCAAAATACTTGTCAATTTAAAGCTAACAATCTCCCCCTTTTTGATATGACAAAACTTAAGATAAATTTGCTTATATGTTTGAAAATTGAGGTTACTTGATTTTTGAAGGATATTACTCCCCCTCAACATATTACTCCCCCTCAATGTTAACTTCCCTTTTTAAGTACCAAGATGAATTTATCACATTAATTCTCCCCCTTTTTGTCATAGCAAACAATAAAAAATGATATACTCCCCCTCAACAGTAATAAGAAACAGGGAGAATTGGTTAGTCAATTTAAAGCAATATGGCGATGAAAGATATTGAAGAACAGAGACAAACCATGGCAGAATGATAGAATAACAAGAAATATATAACATGCCATATCACAAAGGTTCAAACATCTAATAAAGTTTACAAAGATAAAAACAAAATCTGACAGTGAAGTTCAATAAGCAGAGCACAGAGGTTCAAACATCTAAGTAGAACAGGGAAAATGCACACCCTACACACAAGGAACACAATCAACGCCTGGGAAATGTCTTATGATACTGATCCACGAAGTCCTCATGCTGCATGCGGATGTCTTGGACTTCATCAAATAAGGCAGCCTGTGTACCTCCATGGTGGCAAGGCGAGCGTCGACATGATCAAAGCGTTGAGTAACGGTAGCCTGGAGGTTTTGAAGCGATAGCATGATCTGGTCAAGAGAGGCCAAGGTCGAGTCGGATGGGGCTGAGGATGTGGCTGCGGCAGGAGCTGCCTCTTCGTCGTCGCCTTCATTACCGCCTTCTTCCGGATCATGGCTGGGAGATGCTGGAGCACCATGGGCCTTTTCCCAGACGATGGTATCACCTTGCTCACGAGAGTACCAGCCAAGATTATGCAAAGTAGCAAGGTTAATGGTGTGGTCTGCCTCTGGAAGGACGCCAGGCTCACACGAACAGTCGATACCGTGGTCGAGTAGGTAGAAGGCAAGTTATTGTGGGAAGACAATTGTCTGAACTTTGCTAAGAGCAATCTTGATCCAATCGTGGAGAATGAAATGGAGAAGATCCGGTCGATCGCCATCAGGTGAGTGAATGTGATGAAGCCAAAACTGATCAAGTCTCCGGAGTTGGGAATATTTGGTGCCAAGTGGGCGAAGATTCCAAGAGATGATGATATGGAGAAGACGAGCAAAGACAGGAAGGTCACCCGCACGGTCATTGACGATATTGAATTCTAAGGGGACGTTGACATTTTCATGTGCAAGTCCATGCTCCGGAATTCGAAAGGCATGGGAAAGGGAATCTTTAGTGATTTCAACATCCCGACCCATAACAAATGATTGAATTCCCACTGCCTTACATGGGTTATTAGGCGAATAGATAACTTTGGCATTGGAAAAGAAAGCTCGAATGATGTTCATAGGAACCGGAGTGTTGATTTTGAGAAAGTAGGTCCAATGGAAGGCGTCAAATTTGGCCAAGTAGGAAAAGTTAATCGATTCCAAAAAACCAAAGTCAATTGGGCGGCAGTGCTTGACGCGCATATGGGCAAAGAGGGCATGGTAACGGTTTTTCTCTTCCGCATTCCTAAAGCAGCGATTAAAGGCGGCTGGAACGGAGGCGGAGGAAGAGGAGGGACGGGATCTTTTTCGAGAGACAGCATGTTTGACGTTGGGAGCCATGTTAAGAAAGGATGATGAGGGAAAGTTCAAAGAGGCGTTTTGTCGAGCAGGTGATGGGCACAGGTTTGAGGAACTGTGGGTGAATGTGTGTGAGAAATATGATCTAATCAACAGCGGAGAGCCACAACCCAATATGCATTTAACAATTATGATAAAGAATTTCTTATGAATAACTACAATTAGGCTAAGGAAAATTCCTAGAAAAGACTAGTGCCAAATGAAGTGAAAACCTAGATGGAGAGGAAATTAATGCAAGATATGCAAATGGGTTGACAAGATATGAGCAAATAAACGTGAAATGCAAGAGAAATAGATGCAAATGAGTAAGAAATACTTACTATAAGATGTAGGGCGTGAATAGTGACAAAGACAAGAGGGAAGAGAGGAAATCGAGAGTCTTGAGGATTTGGTGAGAAAAGATGATGAGAGGTGAAAAAGATGGAGAAACGATGAAAAATAGTGAAGAAAGGAAGCGATTTGGTGAAGAAACGGAGTAGATCTTGAAGATTTTGTGAAGAGGAATGGAGAAGGGGAAAGGCGTGCGGACAAGGGGGAAGATGAATAGTGAAAATGAGTTGAAATCCCGATTTTAAAAGGGATTTTCGTGAATCTGGAAACGAAGGGATCGATCCCTTTATGGGTCGGATCAATCCCTTTTTGGCAGTGACAAGTCTTAACCATTCGGGAATAATCGGATCGATCCCATGGAAAAAGGGATCGATCCCTCATATTCAAACCCAGAATTTTAGGCCTCAATGACCCGAAAATCAATCCAATTTAAAGAAGTATTGACTCCGTAGTCACTTGCCTCATTAGTGATGCATAAACATGATTTGAAAACAATGAAACTTATGCATTTTTACCATCTTAAAATCAAAATCTGATTGTTTTCACTTGAGATGCAGGAAATGAGATTGAAAACTGCAGAAATAGTGCAGAAAAATGCAGAAAAAGTGCAGAAAATTGCAGAAAAAGTGCAGAAAATTGCATAAGTATGCAGAACCAATAGGTGGACATGGCTGTGATAGTGTCTTAACATTAGAAATGTGTGTTGGCAAGGGAAAGAAGTCTAACATGAGCAAAACACACAGAATTCAACATTTCAGTCTCAAGGAGCTATGAACATGAACAGTAACTCAGTAAGTTAATGTCATGAATTGCAAGTGTAATTATATTCTTCAAATTGCTGTCTTGCAATCATCACAAACTAACCATAAGACATTCATGCAACATCAAATTACTTCAAGGAGCATTCATAATGCCTAATTCACCTCTAAGAGTGCTAAATCTCTCCTTGTCCAAGGGTTTTGTGAAGATATCAACTAATTGGTGCAAGGTGTCCACATACTCTAGAATTATGTCTCCTTTTTGCACATGATCTCGTATAAAATGATGTCTAATCTCAATGTGCTTGGTTCTAGAGTGTTGGATGGGATTTTTTGTAAGATTGATGGCACTAGTGTTGTCACACCTAATGGGAACTCGGTTCATTTCTATTCCATAGTCTCTCATTTGTTGCTTAATCCACAAAACTTGAGCACAGCAACTTCCGGAAGCTATATATTCAGCCTCGGTTGTGGATTGAGCTACACTATTTTGTTTCTTAGAGAACCATGAGATGAGCCTACTTCCTAAAAATTGGCATGTTCCCGATGTGCTTTTCCTATCCACTTTGCATCCACCAAAATCTGCATCGGAATAAGAATGGAGATCTAGTGTAGAATCTTTAGGATACCAAAGTCCTAAGGAGGAAGTGTCTTTAAGGTATCTAAGGATTCTTTTTACTGCTTGTAGGTGTGATTCTCTAGGGGATGACTGAAATCTAGCACACAAGCATACACTAAACATTATATCGGGTCTACTAGCAGTTAAATATAGCAATGAGCCAATCATAGACCTATATAGTTTAGTGTCTACACATTTTCCTCCTTCATCCTTATCAAGCTTAATATTTGTGCTCATAGGTGTAGAGAAAGGTTTAGATTCATCCATTCCAAATCTTTAGAGCAAATCTTTAGTGTACTTAGCTTGATTTATGAAAATACCTTCTTTACATTGTTTAACTTGAAGTCCTAGAAAGAAGGTCAATTCTCCCATCATACTCATCTCAAATTCACCTTGCATTAGCTTTGAAAAATTTTTGCACAATGACTCATTTGTAGAACCAAAAATGATATCATCTACATAAATTTGAACTACCAATAAGTCATGACCCTTAGATTGAATAAACAAGGTTGTGTCTACCTTTCCTCTTGTAAAACCTTTTTCGATTAAAAACTTTGAAAGTCTTTCATACCAAGCTCTAGGAGCTTGTTTTAATCCATATAAGGCTTTTGAAAGTTTGAAAACATGGTTAGGAAATTTTGGATTTTCAAAACCGGGAGGTTGCTCAACATAAACCTCTTCATTTATATAACCATTTAAGAAAGCACTTTTCACATCCATTTGATACAACTTAAAATCCTTATAGCATGCAAAAGCAAGTAGCATCCTAATGGCTTCTAATCTAGCTACCGGAGCATAGGTTTCATCATAGTCTATTCCTTCTTCTTGTCTATAACCTTGAGCCACTAACCTAGCCTTGTTTCTAACAATAATGCTATTTTCATCCATCTTATTCTTGAATATCCATTTGGTTCCAATGATGGGATAATCTTTAGGTCTTTCTACTAATGTCCACACTTTGCTTCTCTCAAATTGATTTAATTCTTCTTGCATGGCCATAATCCAATTTTCATCATTCAAGGCCTCATCCACTTTCTTTGGCTCAAATTGTGACACAAAGCTACATGTTGACATATGTTTTTATAGGTTGACCTAGTCCTAACTCCAATGGTTGGATCTCCAACAATGTCATTATCTTTCACATATCCAAGTTCTCTAGGACACCTAGATTCCTTCTCAATAATTTCTTGTTCCATAGATTCCTCATTTTTGTTAATAGTAAGATCTTCTAATTGTTCCCTAACATCCTTATCTTGAGAAGGGTCAACTATAGGTTCATCAAAAATCTCTACTTCATCATCAAGATTGGTTCTACTAGAAATATTTGATTCATCAAAGATTACATGTATTGACTCTTCTACAACAAGTGTTCTTTTATTGAAAACTCTATAAGCCTTAGAATTTAAAGAATAACCAAGAAAAATACCTTCATCACTTTTAGCATCAAATTTTCCTAGGTTATCTTTACCATTGTTTAAAACAAAACATTTACATCCAAATGGGTGAAAATAACTTATGTTAGGCCTTTTTCCTTTATAAAGCTCATATGGAGTTTTCTTTAAAATAAGCCTTACCATAGCTCTATTTATGACATAACAAGAAGTATTTATTGCTTCAGCCCAAAAATATTTAGGTAAGTTGTTTTCACAAAGCATGGTTCTAGCCATTTCTTCTAAGGTTTTATTTCTCCTTTCAACTACCCCATTTTGTTGAGGAGTTCTAGGAGCTGAAAAAGTATGGCTAATGCCATTTTCATTGCAAAACATATCAAAACCAAGATTTTCAAATTCTTTTCCATGATCACTTCTAATACTTGAAATAGAATAACCTTTTTCATTTTGAACAAGTTTTGAGAAAACAATGAATTTATCTAAGGCCTCATTCTTCACACTTAAAAAGAACACCCAAGTGAACCTAGTGTAATCATCAACTATTACAAATCCATAATGTTTACCTCCTAAGCTAGTTGTCCTAGTTGGTCCAAAGAGATCTAAGTGAAGAAGTTGAAGTGATATAGAGGTAGTGACACACTTCTTAGATTTAAATGAATTTCTTTTGTGTTTTCCTCTTACACATGCTTCACAAACTTTATCATTTTCAAATTGAAGCTTAGGTAATCCTACCACTAGGTCTCTTTTGGCTAATTTAGACAAAACATGCATGCTAGCATGGCCTAGTCTTCTATGCCATAACCAAGGTTCATCTTCTCTAGTGGCCATAAAACATACATTTTTGCTATTAAGTTCATTTAAATCCACAATATAGATATTTCCTTGTCTATGTCCAATAAAAACAATTTGATTAGTTTTGGCATTAACAACATTGCAACACAAATCATCAAACATAACTTTAAATCCCTTATCACACAATTGACTAAAGCAAATTATGTTTCAAGCCTCTAACATACAACACATGCTCAATAGTTGAGGAAAAGTTACCAATGGAGCCAATTCCTTCAATTTGTCCTTTGGAGTTGTCTCCAAATGTGACTTCTCCACCACTTTTATGCTTTAGGAACTTGAATTGACTCTTGTCACCCGTCATGTGTCTTGAGCATCCACTATCAAGATACCAATGCTCCTTAGACTTAGCCTTGTAGCAATACTCTTCCTCCTACAAACACATCAAGCTTTCATCTTAGGTACCCAAATTTTCTTAGGTCCTTGAGAGTTAGTACTTATAATTTTAGATCCTTTAGGGATCCATTTCATCTTTAATGACTCATCACTTGAATTTAAAACATGTTTAGGTACCCAAATCTTGACAGCCATTTTTCCTCTAATCATGGTCTTCCTAGAGGTGCATGCTTGTGAAGAGTGTCCTAGTTTATTACACAATGTGCACAAAAACAAATTTTCTATCTTTAACTAGGAAGTTTTTAAAATGAGTCTCTTTGTTAGATGCATTATAACCTAACCCTTCTCTATTAAAGAATGCTCTTTGAGTCTCTAGCACTTGATCAAGTTTTTGTTGACCCATATAAAATCTAGAAAAGGAGTTTTGCAAATTAATGTTCTTTCTATTTAATTCTTCTATTTCTAGATTTGCATTCTCTAATTTCTTTTCACATTCTAATTTAACATTCACAAGCATTTCATTCTCCTTTTTCAACTTAGAGATCATTTTCTTATATTTTAAATTCATGCATTCAAATTCATTGGCTAACTCATCAAATGCATCTTGCAATTCATCAAAAGTATATTCATTAGTATCTAACAAATTAGAAGTTACCTTCTCATCTTCAAAAGCCATGAAACAAAGGTTGGCTACTTCATCTTCCACATTCTCTTCATCGGAGCAATCACTATCACTCCAAGTAGCCACCATTGCCTTCTTCTTTTGTTTCTTCTCATTTTGCTTTCTATACAAAGGACAATCAAATTTAATATGACCAGGTTTTTTGCATTCATAACAAATAATTTGGTCCTTTTCTTTCCTACTAGTTTCTCCTCTATTAAAGTCTCTCCTAGGGGGTCTCCTAGAATTACCACTAGTTCTCATCCTCATAAATTTATTAAACCTCTTAGCAAACATGGCCATTTCTAAGTCCTCATCATCACCACTCTCATCATGATCTTTTGATTCCTCAATAGTGGTGGATTTTAAAGCTACTCCAACTTTCTTAGGAGGATCTTGATTTCTCTTGATTTTCATCTCATAGGTGAGTAGAAATCCCATAAGTTCATCTAATGAGAGTGTATGAGGATCCTTGGATTCCTCAATAGCATTGACTTTAGTTTCCCATGATTTAGGTAAGCTATTGAGTATCTTTTTCACCATTTCTACATTAGAATATGTCTTGCCTAAGGCTTTAAGACCATTTATGATGTCAGTAAACCTAGTAAACATGTCACTAATTGATTCATCATTCTTCATTTTAAATAATTCATAATCTTGTGTGAGCATGCCTACTTTGGTTTCTTTGACTTGTGTGGTTCCCTCATGTGTGATAGCTAGTTTATCCCAAACTTGTTTAGCATTCTCACATTGCGACACTCGATTATACTCATTTGGTCCTAATGCACAAAAGAGTGTGTGCATTGCTTTAGCATTAAGTTGTGCCATCCTAATATCATTAGTATCCCATTCATCTTCTTTCTTAGGCACATTCGTCCCATCTACTTTCTTAATAGGAATAAGGGGACCTTTAACAATAATTCTCCATACTTCATAATCATTTGCTTGAATAAATAGAATCATTCTAGTCTTCCAATAAGCATAGTTTTCACCATTAAAGAGTGGAGGTCTAACCGTAGAGTGTCCCTCTCTTACCAAGGGTGTAGACAAACTAGTTTGAGCCATTAATGATCGTTTATACTCGATAGATGTTAATCTAAGTCAATCTCGAGCCCAAGCTCTGATACCAATTGTTGGCTCTACCGAGAGGGGGTGAATCGATTTTTCTAGTTATTTCTAATTTTCCTAACTCTTAATGCACAATCAAAGTGAAATAAGCAACAATGAAATAAATGCAGTAAATAGGAGTAAGAGAAAGAGAAGCAAACACAAGTTTTATAGAGGTTCGGCCAATCTCTTGCCTACGTCCTCTCTCCTTGAACTCCTTGTCAAGGTTTTGATTCACCTCTTCCTTGAGAATGCTTACAAACCACTTGAAGGTGTGGCAAGACCTCTTACAATTTCTCTTGAGACTTCAGAAATCTCCTTCTAATCCTCTACCCTTGTAGTATTCCCACACTCAACAATATCAGACCTTACAAGGATAGCTCACCCCTTTGAATATCAGATTTTTCAGTGAATGGGTGAAGAACACATAAAACAATCTCACAAAATGGAGTTACAACAAAGATTTTCAGATTTCAATTTCTCTCTTGAAGCTTGAATACTTTGGAATGCTTGTTCTACCTTCAAACTTCATAAATGCCTCTATTTATAACCCACCAAACGAATGGAACAGTTGGTGAAGCATTTAATGCATTTCTTCCCATTGAAACCCTCAAAAACTAGTCGTTACTGCAGGTCTTGTGAAAAGGGATCGATCCCTTTACCAAAGGGATCGATCCTTTTTATCCAGAACCTATTCCAACTTATTCTTGGAGCTTGTCCACCTTACTGCCAAAATGGGATCGATCCTTTTACCAAAGGGATCGATCCCTTTTATCCAGAATGCCTTCCTGCACGTCTTTAACTGCAATTTGAGATAGTTTATGGTTGTTTGTGATTCTAAGTCAGTTCAAAATCTTCTAACACTTTTCTAAGAGTATTTACTGACTTTTTCAGTTGAAATCTCAATCCAAGACTTTGTTAAAATAGTTTTAATCATTTAGTTCATTCAAAGCAAATTTACTTGTATAAACATCATTTCTAAGCTTGCTTGAGTTTTGTCATTTTCAAAATACCTGTCAATTTAAAGCTAACAGAAAGAAAGCTTCGAAACGAAAAAAAGAAAAACCAAAAAAGGACTTTCCCCAATTTTCCTGACAAAATAAATAATTTCCTTAAAAGAGTTGTCGAATTTTCTAATAAGGTGGTTAATTCATGATCTGAGCTGAGGTGTTTGAAAATGTTGATCGAAGATGCAAACTTGCCTCGATTTTAGTTGGTCAATCTTGAATTGGCCCAAGTAAGGGTATGGGGGCTGTGTTTTTCTAAAAGGAAAGAAGGTTGTCGGCGAGAAAGAACGAGGCGTCTGGATCGAAGCTAAGAAGTGAGTGGCAAATGGAGTCTAGAGCCAACACTGGTGTTTGGTGGTTCGATGAAGAAGATGAAAGCTGGAATCGTTTAAGGAAAAGGGAAAGGCATCAAATTGTAAAAATATTACTAGTATTTTTAAGTATTTTTTTAATATTTTAAATATTTTGAATGTTTTTAATTTTTTTACATTTTTAAATATTTTTAAATATTTACTGCCATGTGTCAATATATGACTGAGCAATTCTTGACACGTCAGTTTTTTTTATGGCGTTAGTCTTAGGTACTAAAATGTGTGACGGAGAAAAGTATAGGTACCAAAGTGATAACAAAAATTCATTAAGTACTAAAGTGATAAAAGTGATATAGGTCGGGGGCTAAATGATACATTAACCCTTTTATTGAAATTTCTTTTTCATTTGAATATAAATAAGGAGTTATTAAGGCGATAAATACTTCTTCTTGATAATACAATAGATACTTTTTCTGAGTGTAGAGATAGAGAAAATTCAAAAAGCGTTAATTTTAAAAACTAAAATAAAACTATATCCCCTATCTAATTTAAAAAATTTTAATAAATTATCTAAATCTAATTACTTCAAAGAGAATAATTAAAATATTATCTAATTTAAAAATAAATTAAACTATTATACAATATTTAATTCATTTAAAAATAAAATTAATTTTTTAAAATAATTAAAATAATGAATCATAATTTGTTATTCATTTATTTGAACTTCTGCAAATTCTAAAAAAAATTACATAAAATTATTAAAGAGAATCCAAATAGCATTAACATCCTGGAAGTAAGAATAAAATTATATCCTTCATCTAATTTTAAAGATTCTAATACTTTAACTAAAATCTAATCATTTCAAATAAAATAAATAAAATATTTTCTAATTTAGAAAAAAATTAAATTATTATATGGTTTCTACTCTATTTTCTAAAAAATAAAATTAATTATTTAATACATTTAAAATAATTAAAATAATTAAGCATAATTTTAAAAAAAAAGTGTGTGAATGATACTAATTTTGTGTGTGTGTGTGTGTGTGTATATATATATATATATATATATATATATATTAATCCGTACATCACCTGGGTTTGCAAACTAGTTTTAATATAAGATAATATACTCAAAAAATCAAGTAAGATAATTGACAAATTTAAAAAAAGATAACTCTTCTTTTTTTTTAAATTTTAATCTATATGATATAGAAACTGAAAAAAGATAACACATTTTTTTAATTTCAATTTTAATTTTAATCCATGAGTACTAAGAATTGATGAAAAAAAGGCACAATTACATACAATTTAATACTAGATATAAATTTGTGCAATACATGATGATGATTTTAATTTATATTAGATTTGAAAAATGAACATTTTGGCTCAATATTATCAATTTGATAGTAAAAAAAATTATTATGCTCAATCACAATTAAAAAATATCTCAATTTAAAAAATTGTTTCTCATGTAATGTCGTAATGGTATTTTTTGATATTGAAAATAAAGATATCATATAAAATAATTTTTAAAAAAATACTTAAAAGTAATAAAATAATAATAATAAAATTCATTTTTTGATACCTAGGAATATGATATTATTAATTCTAGCTTAATAATTAACTGATATATGTTAACATCAATTGTAATTTTGGGGCAAATTGTCCATTTTCAAAATTAATGGATTAGAAGTGAATTATTATAAACCTTTGAGGATATAATGAAATTTATCTTTAAACTTTACTAGTAAAAATCAAGTTAAATTTTTAAGAAGAAAAACAAGGGTAATTGATTAATTGGTTAATACAATTTTTTTATATTCCCTATTTTTCTATTTTCTTTCTTTCTTTCTTTTTTTCTTTCTTTCTTTCTTTTCTTTTTTTAAATAAAAAATATATTTTAGATAAAATAATAATTTTTAAAACAATGTGTTCTTCTCAAAAACTATTTAAAAAATAATCGATATTTAAAATTATTATTTTAAAAAATAACTTTTTGATGTAAAAATCATTATTTTAATTTATGAAATTTCAACTATTAAATTTAGACATTTAATTAATTTTTTGCTCTCTTTTATTCTTTTCTATTTTTAGATATTTTTCATTTTGTTTTCATTTATCTCCTGCTGGCAAGAAAAAAAATAAAAATAAAAGATAAGAATTTTTTATGGAAATCAATGTACTTGTTTTTTTTTTAAAAATCATCTTATTTGAAAATTTTATTTTTTTAAAAATTAATATATTTAACTTAAAATCATAAAATATATATTAAATTTAAATCATAAAAAGAAAGAAAAAAATTTTAAAATACTTTTAATAAAAATTATTATTTAACAAAATTTATTTTTTGATAACATTTAATTGTTAGGAAAATCATTTTTTATTAAAAATCAACTTCTAAAAACTAAATTTAACTCTTAACTACAAAATTTATTATAGGTGTTTTTACTCAAAAAAGATTTTTGAATTATATTTATAAACAAATATAAATTTAAATTATATTTACTTAAAAAAAAGAACATTTGATAATAAAAAAATAACTTTTATCTTGCTGTTAATTTTATATGTAATAAATATAATAATAATATATAAAAATTACTTTACTTTATTTTTATTTTTTTTATACATATTAAATATAAAATAAGGTGATATTATTTAATTTAATTTAATATTAATAATAAAGTTTATATATGATGCACAGATAATGTATAATTTTTATATATTATTAATGTATTAGAGGTTGATATTTTATCAATAACCAAATTTAAAAAAATATGTCAAATCTTTAAAAATAAATACAAATAAAATTTTTTCAATTTACTAATAAAAGTTTATTAATGAAATGTTTAATTTTTTTATGTATTGATAATATATAAAAATTATACGACATTACTATATTATATATATATAAATCTTTAATAATACTACTACTAATAATAATAATATCATAGTTGTAATATTGTGTACGAATAGCTGTGTCTTAAGGTATTAATTAAAGGATAATTATTACATATATTGACAGTAGAGTTTTTTACTTCACAAGCAGCGTTAAAATCGTAATACATATTCTATTTTATTTATTTTAATATTTTTATAAGACATATGTCATAATCTTAACGTTATTTGTGAAATAAAAAATTCATTATCAGTGTATGTAATAATTATCCTTAATTAAAAGAAGAAAAGATTTTGATTTTCTTCCGAGATCTGCTACTTCTTATTCTGCTTCTTTTTCTTGGTGAGTGAACAGTATTGAATGGATAACTATCCAACCGGTCAGTTTGACGTGACCATTGCTTTCAGATGCGTTTCATGTTTCATGAATTGTGGTACTAGGATTTGTAAAAATAAAAAGCCATTGCTGTTGACTACTCTGCTTTTACTGATTCGACCTAATGGCCGCCGACTTAAGCCTGTTTGCAGTAAATGTAACACTCAACAAACAATGTTTTTCTTCTCTATTTCTTATTTTTTTATAAAAATAAAGCAATATTAGTTTTTTCTCTCTCTTTTATTTTTTTAATTAAAAAAATATTTTACTTTCTCTCTTTCTCTTCCTATAAATTGCCAAGCAAAACCCAAGGCCATTTGTTCATGTACCTTACCTACAAAACTGCACAAAACTCAAACTCATTCGTTCTATCAATTCATTTTTTTTTATTAAAAGCCAACCACCAAAAATTTCAATCTTTTCCTTCTGTTTCTCTTTCTTTCTTACTTGCACCCATAACCAGCAACAATGGTGTTGTTGTCAAAACCAGCAATTGAGCAGTTCTCTTGTGTCAGAAACAGCAAGCCAACCACATTGTTCCCTCAAATCCCTCTTGTAGACCTCTCAAAACCTGACTCCAAACACCAGATAATAAAAGCCTGTGAAGAATTTGGATTCTTCAAGGTGATCAACCATGGAGTTCCAATGGAATTCATTTCCAGACTGGAATCTGAAGCCACCAAGTTCTTCTCTTTACCACTCCGTGAGAAAGAGAAAACAGGACAACCTAAGCCTTACGGCTATGGCAATAAAAGGATTGGACCAAACGGTGATGTTGGTTGGGTTGAATATCTTCTCCTCACAACCAATCAAGATCCCAACCTCCTAAGATTCATTTCAGGTGAAAACCCCGAAGCTTTCAGGTATGTCAACCAGGGAATTCTGCTTCGTTTTTTTCCTGCACATTTTCGAGTCAGTGGTAGCATTTCTTTTGTTTTTTACAACTTTTTGTAATGTTATTTCAGGTTTGCTATGAATAATTGTATGTCAGCAGTGAAGAAAATGGCATGTGAGATACTTGAAATGATAGCTGATGGGCTGAAGATTCAGCCAAGGAATGTGTTGAGTAAGCTGCTGATGGATGAACAGAGTGACTCTGTTTTCAGGCTTAACTATTACCCTCCATGCCCTGATGTTCAACCAGTGAACGGTAGCAATATGGTTGGATTTGGAGAACACACTGACCCACAAATCATTTCAGTGCTAAGATCCAACAACACTTCTGGCCTTCAAATCTCTCTTAGAGATGGCAGTTGGATTTCAGTGCCACCTGACCAAAACTCGTTTTTCATCAACGTTGGTGACTCCTTACAGGTAAAAAAAAAAAAGATACATTTTTCCCAACTAAACGTAGTAGAAAGGTCCCTATTTCATTCATTTAAAAAACAAGTATATATTTGGAATATTCTTTTGAATTGTTGATCGGTTAAGATCTGTCATATCTAACTCACAGTCCCCACAAATGATTTTTCTCGAGTACAAACAGCTAAGCTGTATAAGCTTTCAAACCACCATCACTTTGAACACAACGGAAAAGCAAATTCCAGAATGGTAGTTTTAGCATTTTATTTAGGATTGGAGTATTGGGTCTTAATGAAAAATTTTAGTTTCACTCTTGAACTTTCTTTGATGGAGTTTTCCTTTTGGCGGTTGATATTTCAGGTTATGACCAATGGAAGGTTTAAAAGCGTGAAGCATAGGGTTTTGGCCAACAGTGCGAAATCCAGGCTTTCAATGATTTATTTTGGTGGACCACCTCTGAGTGAGAAAATTGCTCCATTTCCATCTCTGATAAGAGGAGAGCAGAGCTTGTACAAAGAATTTACATGGTTTGAGTACAAAAAATCTGCTTATAATTCAAGGTTGGCAGATAACAGGCTCATCCACTTTGAAAGAATAGCTGCCTCATAATGTATAATTGTCACATCTTTTAAGCCAACAATCATGATGTTTTTTCATCTTTTTTTTAGTAGTATTTTTTCAATACTTTTTAAAAAATTAAATAGGATTAGAAAGCATGTCTCAAAATTTCCTATACTTGGAAAAGGAAAAAAAACCTGTGTAATCTTTGCTCTCTTTCATTTGACTTGCCTCTGTGTTTCACTTCAATGTAGCTATCCTTCTTTTTAATATAGTACAATATGCATTCCCATGGTCATCTTTGTCACTAATAATAATAATAATAATAATCCAATACATTTTCAATAAAATTTTTTTGACTTCACAAATAAGACTAAGATAATGACATATGTATTATCTTATTTATTTATTTTTAAAAGATATATATCATTTTAATACTATTTGTGAAGTAAAAAAAGAAAATTCATTTACGGTATATTAAATATTAATCCTAATAATAAGGGTATCAAAATTTGGGCAGTCAAGGCTGTCAAGCAATGCAATACATTTGATATTTGATGGTCTTCCCCTGCAAAAACAATTAGTCAAAGATTCTTGCTCCAAGTTTCAATTACAATTGGTTTCAAACAATCCCACTTGAAACTAGTATTTTAATACACCGTCAATTTTACTTGAATTTTTAAAAGAATTTGTTTGAAATAAGATGTTGGATTGTCGATATAAATCATTGGCATCTTATTTTTTTCTTATAGGAGACAATGTGATTAAAGTATTCAAGATTTACTTGTAAATTATTTCTCGAGTTCAAAAATGTGATGGTCTCACTGGACAAGGAAAGGACCACTTTTTTTAAATAATAGAATATTTTATAAAAGATTAAATAGTCACAACAAAGGGATAGCATTTGCATTGAAAAAATGATTATAATATTATCGGATGGGCTCATTTCTTGTTGGGGACCACTGCCTTGTAAACAAAGATGCGCGAAGCGGAGGTGTCTTTCTTTGGCCCAACGACTTGCTAAGATTTTGACACCTTTGACGCTTAAAACAAAGTTGTTTTTCAAGATCTTTCAATTTCTTGGAGGGCAAAATATGTCAAAAATCATAGAAAAACAAAACTCGTAAAAAAAATTATTTTTAAATTTTAAACTTATAAGATAACCAAATTTTAGTGTTTTCAATAATGCTATAAATCAAAACTTTTCAAGAAATGCTAAATTTAGTGACATGTGTTTAATGAGTTCTTTTAATATTTTCATTTTACTCTTCAAAAATAAAAAAAATTATAAAGTATTTTTTATTTCAATTACATAATATTATTTGATGTTAATTTATTTATTTTGCTCAACTTTTATATTAATTTCATTTTTATTTTAATTAAAAAAGTATTTTTTATTCTATTTATTTGTTTCACTTTAAAATTTGTGATTTAATTTTATATATTTTATTATTTATTTATTTATTATAATTATATATCTACCATCCATACATATTAATAGATATTATATAATTATCTAAATGACCTATACCTTACAGGAATAAAGGATAACAAATGGTAGGCTTCATAGAACTTCTAGTGTCCCGAGCAAGTGAAACTTGGTGGACACAATATTTGCAACCAAATATGGATATGGCAAGAATTTGAGCCCTAAACTCGTTTGTTTGTGCATTTTTGAGAAGCGTACAAACAAATTAAAAAATTACGATTAAGTTCATAGGTCGATAAAATTTTTGTAAATAATGGTCAAATCAAGTAGACTTTGGACCCACTATCAGTGATAGAAAATTTCTCATGAAATAAGGTTCTAGGCCATGTGGACTGACGAAATAAAACCTACATAAAAATAAAAATGTACGCAATTTTATGATTAGGGGTATTTTAGTAATTTTATCCAAATAATCAGTCGAACTTCAACAAAAGCTCAACTAAGAGTTAAAGTAAGTTAAATAGATATATTTTATGAAGAAATAAAATATTTTGAGAATTAGACTAATTGTTTAAACCAAAGTCAAATCGAAAAGGGTAAAATTAGAATATTACTTAAACATAAGGGCAAAATAGTAATTTGTATCGTAAAATATCATTTTTTAAGTGAACTTTTCATCTTCTTCCTCATCATTTTTGGCAACAACCATACCCCTCTTATTTCCTCCATTACGAGACCTTAAAAAGATAGAGAAGGCTTAGGAAACTATACCGAAATCTCACCGAAATCGAAAATTTCCTTTACCAAACTTGTTCCTCTCAACTTCCTCTATCTTCCTATAACAAAATCATTAGCTAAAGCAGCCAAAATAGAGGTGTAAGGTTCCTTGAAGCATTTGATCACCAAGAAAAGGTAAGGCAAAGATTAATTTTTCATGCTTTTTCATGGTTTTTACTAGGTGTTTAACATGTTTAGACCGTTGTTTATGCTTGAATCAACTTGAAATTAGGAAGAACACTTCCTTAGGGTTTCAACCAATGTCAATTATGAATGGGAATGTTGAAATTTGATGAGGAAATAATCTAGAAATAATGTTAGGTAGGAATTAAAGCTTAAATGGAAGAAAAACATTATGTACCTAAAGAAGAGCAATTCGGCCAAAGCAAGGGAGGAGGAAATTGTGTTCAATTTAATGTATTTAAGGTCCTAAAATAATGTACAAATTAATAGGAGATTGCAGGCAAAATCGAAACTAAAATCAGAGGTGTTTTAGCTGTAGTTGTAGTGTTGCACCGGTGTGAAAAAGACTGAAATAGGAGTTACTGTAGGCAATGTGATAGATTATGTAGAGCTAATAGTTCTTTGTAATTGAAGTGTGGTGATTTGACAGTGTTTATACGATGTTTTGCAGCTCGAAATTCAGAAAAAGACATTAGTGCTAACGAGTAAAATCATTGTGAATTAAGAGCTAAGGGATGTGTAAAAGACGTAGAGATACTATGGTGCATGTTTTAATAAAATGTGCCTTTATTAAATTTGAAATGTTGAGATTTGGTGTTGAAATGAAATCTAGTGTTGGAATTATAAACTGCGTTTTTTTGTACAGGAAGGTTAGGGAAAAACTATACTGTTATACTACTGAAATTTTATAAAATATAATAAAACCTTTAAAATCATTATTTAATAGCATGAATTTTATTTTAAAATAGAAGAAAAATATATTGGAGGGTTAAAGTTCAAAAGTGACTTCATATACGTGTATAGATTTTCATAAATTTATTTTGTAGTGATTCTAATGATTATCCTGCTGAAAATGCTTTATCTATGTTTTATGCTACTGAGAAATATAAATAAAATATATTAATTAATTATTTCTAAGTTGAGAATATTTAATGAGTTCTATGTTTCAATTATATTATTTTACAATTTAAATATTTTATGGACTGACTGAAGATACATGTTATTGAATCTATGACTGACTAAAGATACATGTTTTTGAATCTATCTCCCTTAACTGCTATAAATTGTTTTATATACTGTTTTAAGACTGTTGGCCCTATTGCTGCTTACTAGTACATGCACCACTATTACTGTTACTGTAGCTGATTGATTTTGGCCCTTTCAATCAGTGTCCTAGATGACACTTGGTTCGTGTTCACCTATGGATGCCCTCTGACTATGGCCATATGTCTTTATGCATGAGTCTATTAGGTATTGCCTTGTCTTCACTGTTTTATCTGGGGTGGTAAATTCCCAGACATCCCGGGCACTCCCAGAAAGTATAAATACGTTACAAATGTGAGAATTGTTTATATTTATTGAATGTGTTTCCTAAATTTTATTACTATTTACTGAAAACTAATTTTTGTACTGTTTATGGAGAAATAATTACATTGTTTACTATACTGTTTATGGAGAAACAATTACATTGTTTACTTGAATGAATGAAATTAGCATTAAAGGTGATTTATGAATGTTTATCTAATTATGCATGTTGATTGAACTGCTTAATTCCAAATGAAATCTCTATAGTCAGATTTAGATGCCGGGACACATGAGGTTCTCCAAAACATCCTTCTGTACTCAACCTAGTTATCTAACATATTATAGTATCCTTCCTTTACATCGTGCCAAATTTATATACTTCATGCTTTTATATATAAAATATGATTTTGATACTTGCATATAGTATAAATAGTATTAGTTCCTTTATACGAATCTCTTACTGGGCATTAGCTCACCCTTCTCCTTTTCCTTCCAGATTATTTTCAGTGATCTCTCGGCTACGAGCGGGAGGAGTATATTGCTTTTGGTATCCCTCAGGCGGAGTTGGTACTTTCATGGAGGTATGCAGACTTATTTTATATATGTTCGAATTTTTATGTACAGTACTTTTGTTATATGTAATTAAACTTGGGATGTAAATCGAATGGAAATTTCATTATGAAAGATTTGTGGTTTTACATATCTTATTTATAGTAAATTGAAAGAAATAGTTCCTAGGATTAATTACGAAAATAAATATTAATTTTAAAATAAAATATTAGTGAAGGCACTGCAAACAGCCCAACCGATTATAAGTAAGGTTTAAAAATGGTATTGGGAACTGTATTTCGGTACATGACATATTTATTAAAAATATACAAAAATCTATTAAATAAATTTCAAACACTACCTTTAAATTAAGTTTGACAGATGCTAATTTAATTTCTCTTAATAGCATTTTTAGAATAGTTCTACTCAAACAACACTTTTTATAAAAGTTCTAACCAGGCCAAATAAATCTTAACCAATTTTGAATATTCTTAAACTTAAATTATTGAATATTAAAACAAAAATTTTGAAAATTTTACATTAATCATTTTAATTGTTTTCAAATTAGATGAATTCATGTTATTGTTTTTTTTATCAAACAACATTACAGGAGAACCTAGTGGAAGGGATGAAAATCCCGTTATTTGTTATGAATGTCAAAGAAAAAGACATATTAGAAGTGAATGTCCTATATTTAGAAAGAAAGTTGAAAAGCAATCTTGGAAGAAAGTCATGATTGCCACATGGAGTGTTAGTTTTTATTGCGATGAGGAAGAGAATGAAGAAAATGAAATGGCAAATTTCTTCTTTATTGCAAATGAGACCTCCATGGTCCCATCTAATTTTTGCAAAACCAATAATTACTTATTTGAGGAACTCTGAGATGTATTTGATGACTTGGCAAATAAGTATATGAGAATGAATGCCAAAGACAGAGAATTAGTCTTTAAATTGACTAAACAGAATGAATTTTTAATGAGGACTAAGGTAGAATTAGAAAAAAAGGTAGCAATCTTAAATTTAGAAGTAAATGAATTAGGAAAGAAGAATATAAATTTGCACGATTCTTTTTCTAGCTTCGACATGGCCCAACAAAATGTTGATCATATGTTAGAAACTCAAAGGGCCTTTTTTGACAATGAAGGTTTAGGTTTCAGAAATGATGGGAAAGAAATACAATACAAAAACTTTCTTGTTAAGAAAAATAATGTTTATAATGCCACATATAGTTGTAGTTTGTGTGACAAGCAAGGACACTCCTTAACTTCTTGCATATTTAAGGAGACAAAAAAATTTAGAAGTAAAATAGTTAGGAAAATAAGGATGCCAAAGCATGCTCTAGATTCTCATGATGAGTGGAAATAAGAATATTTGAAAATTCGAAAAATAATGAGGATAGGAAATTTAATTTGGATAAATGGAAATCAAAATTAAATAAGAAAATGAGAAATGAAAATGATATATAATTATATAATTATATATTATGTAAATGTATTTTTATACAAATACATATGTACTTAAATGATAATATATATGAATATATATACATTGGTATATATATGAATATATACTATTTCATAAATTTAAATAGTACATATGTATATTTTATGTATATGTAAATATATACATATATGAGAATGTAAATATTATTTTACATTAAAGGTTGCATAATTATATATTGTAAATACAATATATATTGTGGTATAATATATATATATATAAATAAAAATATATATATAAAGGTTATTTATTTTTAAAGTATATAAATATACATACATACATATATATATATATATATATATATATATACTAGATATATATATTTGTAATACACAAAATATATATCTTTATATATAAAATATATATAGTACTATACAATATATAATAATAATATTATATGTATTATATATATTATAAGTATAATATATATGTATAATTATAATAGTAAATAAAAGAAAAAAATAAAAAGAAAATGGAAGGAAAGAATCGGGAAGCCTCCCGATTCTTCTCCCTCGAAGTTGCCGGCCACTGTCGCCGGAAAAAGAAAGAGAAATGAGGGAGGAAGACGACGCCGACGGAGAGAGATGAGGAAGCCGGTGACCAGAAGAGGAAAGATTGAAATAGAAACGGAAGGAAACAGAGGCGAGATCGACAGGAAGCCGAGAAGGAAAAAGGAAGAAGAAAGTGGCGGTGCCGGCCGATTCGGCCACCGCCATTGTGACCGAACCACCGAAGGAGGAAGAGGAAAGGGTAGGAGGCCACCGGTGAGGCGGAGAACGGCGGAAGAGGAAGAAAGGAGGAGGAGAAGAAAACGAACCAAAACTGAGTAGATCCGCTGCCGTGCCGCCGATCTGGGTTGAACGGAGGCCAGATCCAGCTTCACCGCCACCTCAGCCAGCTGTGGAACCATCAAACCGCCAGAGAACAGGTCACCGGAGAAGAACTGATGTTGAGGAGAGATTGACCGGTCTGAACCGGTCCGGCCAAGAAAAAGAAAAAGAAAAGAAAAAGAAAAAGAAAAAGAAAAAGAAAAGAAAAATAAAGAAAAAGAAAGGAGGAAAAACAAGAAAGAGAGAGAAAAGGAATTTTGGGAATTCAAAAAATTCTCGAAAATTCAAAAATTACGAGAAATCCCAGGAAAACTCAGAAACTCAGAAATTACGAAAATTCGGTAAGAATTTTGGAAATTAGTTTCGAGTGATTCATTTTAATAAATTATGAAAAATTCTAAAATGTAGAATTTGAATTCCAAAAAATGTCTCTCGATGACCGAGAGGATGGGTCGAAAGAGGTGAACACGGGCACGACCTTTGAGAGGCAGTCGCCGACCCGAGATAGGTAAGGGAGACATGTGCAGCTTGTAGGGATATTCGGCACACATGTTTTAAATATTCATTAAAATTTTTATAAATGCTATTGATGATGATTGGTTAGAAAATTGTGATGATTTACCGGTTGAAAATATAAACTGTATTTTACGTGTAGGAGGCTAGTCAATTGGCAGCCGTTATACTACCGAAAAATCTTAGAAAATTACCGAAAATCATAATAAATGATTTTATATCACGAGGAACGATTTCCAACCACGAAAATCGAGAAATCGATTAGATTTCATAAAACATGAATATACTGATATTTAATTTTAAAATATTCATGTTTTCGAGAATGGTGAAAATGAAATCATTGAAAATCCCCCGATATGTGATATTTCATGTGAAACGAGATGAAAAATGAAAAGGACTGAAGTGAATATTTTATAAATATTTCTTAAATATTCACTCGATTTCATATAAAACCTTTATGGTTTTAATTATGAAAATAATTAATTATATAAATTCCATAAAGGTTAAGTAATGATGAAAACTATTATTTTGAGACTAAGAGGTCTCTACACGTATTTATAGAGAAAAACATGGTGACGGGATTATTGAATTTAAAAAATAAATATTTTATTTTTTCATAAATTATGAAAATATTTGAATTGAATTCCGATAATTTTGAAAGCCATGTTTTGGAAAGAAAGTACGAAAAAACGTGTGTACATGTTTTACGGTGAAAAAGAAACAGTCATGAGATTTATTTTACAATGTGATTATTTTATAAACTGTTTTCACCGTATGAAAAATGTGATTTATACTGTTCTATAATACTCAGAACATTTTCGGGAGTGATTACCCTAGTATGAATATTTTATAAATTGTTATTCATAAGATGAAAATATTTTCCTTATGAATATTTATGAATTGATTGAACTTATATTCAGTGAAATTGATTTCATAAATGGGGTTTATATCACGTGTTTACTGTTTTGAGACTGTTAGGCCCCATATCATGCTCACGTGTCACGTGTTAGTGCTGATAAATACTGATCCTATTATCAGCGTCCCAGTGGACACCTGATCAGTGCACACGTTTGACCCCATAGACTATGGTCATAGATCTCATGTGTTTCCCCTATTTGGGATGATATTATAGGATGATATATTTAGGGTGTTGCCTAGTCTCCATGATAAAGTACTGATGATTGTACTTTTCACTGAACTTTTTACTGGTACCAAATTATTTACAGCTACTGAGCTTTTAATATATTACGTGTTGAACTAAATAATATACGGTGTTTTACAAGTGTCGAAATGAGTAATTGTGAAAGGAATATTAATTCCTTATTTATTTACTTAAGTGTTTTATCACGTGAATAGTGAATGTTTACTGGGATTTGAGTATCAAAAGAAAACGATTATTACTCTTTACAGTTGCTTCTAGGTTCCAGGACAAAGCAGGTATTTCAAAATACCTACCTTACTCCACCCGGATCTCTAGTCGACTGTAGTATCCTTCCTACATGTGAGCCTATAGCCCATTTAGGAAAATTTAAAGAAAATGAAAAAGTATTTTCAGCATATAGGTAGCTGAATATCAAATGTTGCATATAACTCTCTTACTGAGCCGTGGTTTGCTCACTCTCCAATTTTAACATCACAGATTTTCGGTGACTGTGAGATCTGACATCTGAGGATTTCGAGCTGCATATTTGGAGACATTGTGACAAGTTGATTTATAATATGAGGTATGATCATTTATTTTTTGTATTTAGACTTTCTTTCAGTACTACTTTCTTAAGAATTAAGATAGGGGATGTAATTGATATTACTAATTTTATAGTTAATAGTTAAATGAATATGAAAAGTAAATTATCACAGACAGCCCAACCGTATAAAATGTATAGAAAAATGTGGTCACAAGATGTGACATATTTAATGGTATCAGAGCATGATTAGCCTGATGCCTGTCGATACTTTGGAGAGGAAATGTGTTGAAAGATGTTAACATCTCCTATAGTACTGTGTAGTCTAAATACATAAAGGAAATAAATGATTGCAAATTGAGTAAAATAAATTAAAGGGAGTGAGAATTTATGAATTAATGATGGTAAAGAGGAATAATCGGCTCAGAATTTATCAGAAAATGGTGATATTATAATCTAAATAAAGGCCTGTTCGGTAAGGAACCGAAAGGACTCGGTGATGGCGCCACTAGTACTTTTTGTCCAGATCGAACTGAGACTTGAAAGTGATGATATAAAGGAGGGGAATGAAATATCATCATTAAATAGACCTTAAGATCACTAGATGAAGGTATTTTGAAGAGAGAGAAAATTTTTGGCCAAAAATGACCAAAATACCCTGCCTCCAAAATTTTATCTGGAGTCATAATAAACCATCGTGAGTTAGAATTGACTGATTTGATAGAGTAAATGATGGTGTAAAGCTGTATTATAGGCAAAATAATCTAATTTTGGATTCCAGCGGACTTCTTTGTCGAAATCAAACAAGATTTTAAATTGTTGATATTAGTATGAGAAGGGATACTATCAGCACATAGATGATAAGATACTGAGTTGGATGTATACTGAGGAGAAAGAAATAAATGTCGAAATGACGAAAACACCCCTATGTTGGGCGAAGTTCTGAACAGTGATAAAATTAAGTTAATCTTGAATCCATTGATGGTGATGGAGTCATTAATGGCATAGAGGATGTAATATGAATATAACAATCCCTATTACTGATTCCACTTACACTTAGATTATGGATGCCAATTGCGAGTGACCTCGTGAACGGGCTAGGCCTCATGACAAAACCTTAAGGGGGCCAGTGGGCTAGCCAAAGAGGACAGTACAGATGTGTAAAGGCAGACGACGGATGGGTCAGGGCCTTACTTGATGCGATCCCAATGATGGGCGACCCGCAGTGGACAATATACTGTGAGGTGTGGGCGAACTATGTGGTCGCTGACTCACTTGTAAGGGTAAACCTGGGGCGAAAGGATTGCCTAGGGAATGCTCGCCGACGGTCGATACGAACGGGCAAGGCTCTTACAATTATCTCAGTGGTAAAACGAGTGTAAGGAACTAGGTACGTAAGGGTGCCAAGGTTCGAACCTCGTGGATAATATGCTCAAGGGAATTAAGCCAGAATTCATTAAATGAAATTGATTTTAAGCAAATTACAGTGATAATAAATCAGGTAGCTGTAAAATGTGTTAATGACTATTGTACTTGATATGGCTTACTAGAATGAGATCCGTAAGCCTGTAAAGTATGAGTAAACAATGAAATCAAGGTAGAGTATGTATCAAAATGACTCGAATGGTAAATGTCTCTACCTTGAGAATACACAGTGAAAATGACAGGACATGAGGATGAAATGTCCAAATGATAAAAGATGTGTGATTAAAGAAAGTATCAGATGTAATTCCCAAATAAAACTTTCAAATTTATATATATTTGAGAAATCAAGTTAACACAGACTCGGTTAGTTATATGAAATCTCATTGTAAACTTATATCGGAGAATATAAAAAGAGTCCGAAAGCTTAAGAAAATAACTCTAGAAAAAGTGTGAATGATGAAATTCACATGTAAAGGTGTGAATGATGAAAATATAGATAATGTAATTTGAGGTTAATGAAGTTATCTGTATAAATGTAAATGAGAGAAACACAGATGACCTTGATACGTAGATGAATTAAAATGGTGTATTAAATTCTTACTATTTAATAAAGTTCTTGTGAAGAACAAGTATTCATCTACATGAAAATGGACGCTTTATTGATCTAATCAGAGATGTATAAGGAGACTATAAGACCAATCTCTATATATAAAGCGTCATCAGATAGAAGTTGGAGATTGAGATCTAGAAATTAATGATTAGAACTCGATGAAATTTTTACGAGTTCCTATTAAGGTTATAAGGTTAATGAATTATCTTGTGATATATAAGCCTAATGAAAAAGGCATCAATACAAGAATAAATTGATGAGATATTGATATACTCTAAGACATAAATGGAAACATGAGCAGTATTGGTATATAACTCTTCAAAGTCTCAAAGACTAGATCTATATGTTAAGATTAGCAAATAGGAGATTTGGCTAGACAGTGTCTCTTTTCGAGAGATAGATGATCTCGAAATGACAGAATGACAGTAAATCTGTCTATGATAGAGAGAGAATGATTGAGACACGAAAGTAATGAGTCTAGCTAGATACTACTGCCAGTCTATAAAAGAGTGATGGGACTAGCTGCTTTATAGAAGGGATATAATTAAAGAAGTTAAAGTCGGTGAATGAATAAGAGTGAAGAAAAGATGGCATGCGAAATGCTAAAAGGTTTTAATAGTAAAGTACCATACCACTTGAGAAAACTTACTGAAATAATGAGCGTGAAAAGATGAAAATGAAATAAGAAGGTAAGTTACATGATAAGAAGGGAACACAAATATGAAACAGTTCTTGAAAGTAAGACTGAAAGTGATTTCACATTGGTTATCACATGATTATGATTAGATGAAAGATCGAGCCAAACTGACAGGTGAAAAAAAATGATACTCAAAGGAGTAAATAAATGATTTAATTTTTTACTGCTAGTAATGTAATAGAAAAGTGTTATATATAGATATAACCACCTTGAAATGATAGAAATGGTGGAATTATATGGATAATGTGGTGATGAAAGTGATGATTAGTAAAGTCTGCAAGTGAGATGCAGCCTTAATGGAATAAATGAGAAAACGAATATTGTGGACAATAAAGAGTTCAAAGGAGAAATAATGATATGGAAGTGATTATAGAATCACTTTCCATTATCAGACTCCTAGATTCTCTAGTGCCTTAGTCGAAGTGTGAGTGTGAAACAGTAGAAATGTATGTGTACAGTTCTAGTGAGCATTACATGTGATGGGAGTCTCTGAGTTGCCATATGTTAATGAGAAACAGCAAAAGGCTTTGAGATCCCAAATGTACGGATAGCACTACTCCGTACTGATGAAAATGCTCAAGCGTAATATATGGACGCTTGAGGATATATTGAGAGAGCGTGTGCACGAGATGTGAAAGCTACTGGGACAATTACATACAACTGATTAACGTGTGTAACCGATAGTTTTCAAACTGTAACAACTTGGCACCAAATGAGGAAATGGATGATGAACAGTATAAATCAGCTGTGATATGAAAAATAGTGTGAATTAACTTTTATGTGGAAAGAGAAATGAAATTGATAACTCCCAATTGGTAAGAAAACTTACGGGAGTATAGATGTATGATGAAAGATCGCATGTAGTGGTCTAAAAGTAATCATGATGTTAAAAGAATGCTGGCAGTATTATGCAAAAATTGATCTAAAGGACAAAAGTCGTAAGTATACGGAATGTACCACCTTCTGAATTAAGTTAAATTCGGAGGACTGAATTTCTTAAGGTGGGGAGAATGTGATAACTGCAAAATTTCTACTGTTTAATAATGGAAATTAATATTAAAGAAAATAGATAAGTGGAAACAAATAAATATAATTATGAGATGGGAATAATAGTGAATATTCCGTGAATTGAGGAAGTGATAAATTGGGAAAATTCGAGTGAAGGAAAAATGTAAGTGGAAATAAGAATATTTGGGATTTCGGAAAATAATGAGGATAGGAAATTTAATTTGGATAAATGGAAATCCAAATTAAATAAGAAAATGAGAAATGAAAATGATATATAATTATATAATTATATATTATGTAAATGTATTTTTATACAAATACATATGTACTTAAATGATATATAGTATATATTATTATACATTGGTATATATATGAATATATACTATTTCATAAATTTAAATAGTACATATGTATATTTTATGTATATGTAAATATATACATATATGAGAATGTAAATATTATTTTACGTTAAAGGTTGCATAATTATATATTGTAAATACAATATATATTGTGGTATAATATATATAAATGTTATTTATTTTTAAAGTATATAAATATTCATATATATATATATATATATATATATATATATACACACACTAGATATATCTATTTTGTAATACACAAAATATATATCTTTATATATAAAATATATATAGTACTATACAATATATAATAATAATATTATATGTATTATATATATTATAAGTATAATATATATGTATAATTATAATAGTAAATAAAGAAAAAAAATAAAAAGAAAATGGAAGGAAAGAATCAGGAAGCCTCCCGATTCTTTTCCCCCGAAGCTGCTGGTCACTGTCGCCGGAGAAAGAAAGAGAGACGAGGGAGGAAAACGGTGCCGACAGAGAGAGGAGAGGAAGCCAATGACCGGAAGAGGAAAGACCGACACAGAAATGAAAGGAAACAGAGGCGAGATAGGCGAAAGCTAATAAGGAAAAAAGAAGGGGAAAGTGGCGGTTCAGGTCGATTCGGCCATCGCCATTGCGACCGAACCACCGGAGGAGGAAGAGGAAAGGGTAGGAGGCCACTGGTGAGGCGGAGAACGGTGGAGGAGGAGAAGAAACCAAACCAAAACCGAGTAGATCCGCCGCCATGCCGCCGATTTGGGCTGAACGGAGGCTAGATCCAGCTTCAACGCCACCTCGGCCAGCTGTGGAGCCGTCGAACAACCGGAGAACCGATCGTCGAAGAAGAACTGGCGGTGAGGAGAGACTGACCTGTCTGAACTGGTCCGGCCAAGAAAAAAAAAGAAAAGAAAAGAAAAAAAAAAGAAAAAGAAAAAGAAAGAAAAAGAAAGGAGGAAAAAGAAGAAAGAGAGAGAAAAGGAATTCTGAGAATTTGAAAAATTCTCGAGAATTCGAAAATTACGGAAAATCCCGGGAAAACTCGAAAACTTAGAAATTACGAAAATTCGGTAAGAATTTCGGAAATTAGTTTCGAGTGATTTTTTTTAATAAATTATGAAAAATTCTAAAATGTAGAATTTGAATTCCAGATAATGTCCCTCGATGACTGAGACGATGGATCGGGAGAGGTGAACACGGGCGCAACCTTTGAGAGGCAGTCGTCGACCCGAGACAGGTAAGGGAGACATGTGCAGCCTGTAGGGATATTCGGCACACATGTTTTAAATATGCATTTAAATTTTTATAAATGCTATTGATGATGATTGGTTGGAAAATTGTGATGATTTACCAGTTGAAAATATAAATTGTATTTTTCGTGCAGGATGCTAGCCAATTGGCAGCCGTTATACTGCCGAAAAATCTTAGAAAATTACCGAAAATCAAAATAAATGATTTTATATCACGAGGAACGATTTTCAACCACGAAAATCGAGAAAACGATTAGTTTTCATAAAACATGAATATACTGATATTTAATTTTAAAATATTCATGTTTTCGAGAATGGTGAAAATGAAATCACCGAAAATCCCCCGATATGTGATATTTCACGTGAAACGAGATGAAAAATGAAAAGGACTGAAGTGAATATTTTATAAATATTTCTTAAATATTCACTCGATTTCATATAAAACCTTTATGGTTTTAATTATGAAAATAATTAATTATATAAATTCCATAAAGGTTAAGTAATGATGAAAACTATTATTTTGAGACTAGGAGGTCTCTACATGTATTTATAGAGGAAAACATGGTGACGAGATTATTGAATTTAAAAAATAAATATTTTATTTTTTCATAAATTATAAAAATATTTGAATTGAATTTCGATAATTTTGAAAGCCATGTTTTGGAAAGAAAGTACGAAAAAACGTGTGTACATGTTTTACGGTGAAAAAGAAACAGTCATGAGATTTATTTTACAGTGTGATTATTTTATAAACTGTTTTCACCGTATGGAAAATGTGATTTATACTGTTCTATAATATTCAGAACATTTTCGGGAGTGATTACCCCAGTATGAATATTTTATAAATTGTTATTCATAAGATGAAAATATTTTTCTTATGAATATTTATGGATTGATTGAACTTATATTCAGTGAAATTGATTTCATAAATGGGGTTTATATCACGTGTTTACTGTTTTGAGACTGTTAGGCCTCATATCATGCTCACGTGTCACGTGTTAGTACTGATAGATACTGATCCTATTATCAGCGTCCCAGTGGATACATGATCAGTGCACACTGTGGACCCCATAGACTATGGCCATAGATCTCATGTGTTTCCCCTATTTGGGATGATTTATAGCATGATATATTTAGGGTGTTGCCTAGTCTCCATAATACTGTACTGATGATTGTACTTTTCACTTAACTTTTTGTTGGTACTAAATTATTTACAGCTACTGAGCTTTTGATATATTACGTGTTGAACTAAATATTATATAGTGTTTTACAAGTGTGGAAATGAGTAATTGTGAAAGGAATATTAATTCCTTATTAATTTACTTAAGTGTTTTATCACGTGAATATTTAATGTTTATTGGGATTTGAATATCAAAAGAAAATGATTATTACTCTCTAAAATTGCTTCTAGGTTCCTGGACAAGACAGGTATTTCAAAATACCTGCTTTACTCCATCTGGATCTCTAGCCGACTGTAGTATCCTTCCTACATGTGAGCCTAGAGCCCATCTAGGAAAATTTAAAGAAAGTGAAAAAGTATTTTCAGCATATAGGTAGCTGAATATCAAGTGTTGCATATAACTCTCTTACTGAGCCGTGGTTTGCTCACTCCCCAATTTTAACATTTCAGATTTTCGGTGACTGTGAGATCTAACATCTGAGGATTTCGAGCTGCGCATTTGGAGACATTGCGACAGCTTGATTTATAATATGAGGTATGATCATTTATTTTTTGTATTTAGACTTACTTTCAGTATTACTTTCTTAAGAATTAAGATAGGGGATGTAATTGATATTACTAATTTTATAGTTAATAGTTAAATGAATATGAAAAGTAAAGTATCACAGACAGCCCAACTGTATAAAATGTATAGAAAAATGTGAAAAATGTGGTCACGGAATGTGACAGATGGATACCTAGGTTACGATTTTATGTATTAGCCCCAAGGACCCAAAGCCATTTAGGTACCTAAAGCAAATGAAGTTTGTTTTGTAGGTGTGTTAGAGCTTAGAACTACGAAAGACTCATTTGAGAGATAAATTGCTCTAGACACATTGTTTAAAGGCTTGCAAGAGAATGGTCAAGGCAAATGAGAAAGCATCACTAAGTCTACTTAAATCAAAGAAAGCTTCAAAATTGAATTATGAGATAAGTGGAATTTGAATACTCTTAAGCAAAGGAGGTTTGTGAGGACATTTCTTATCCTTAAACTGTCTTTGTGCTTGAAGTCAATGTTGTGTTAATATGGTGCACTGTGAATGTTTGAATGATCACATGATGATTATGGTCCCCTACTGGAAACCATATGATTAACAGAAGCAGTAAGAGGAGGACACCTGACATCTCCCATTCAACTGTTAGGAGGTTATTGAACATTGCGAAAACAAATAATTCCCCAATCCTGAGGCATGAGATCCAAAGTGCCCCCAGATACTATAAATAAGGGTAAAAGAATGAGGAAATGGATCGATTGGCATATTCACCCTCTGATACTTTGAGCTCCCCAGAACCTCTCCTAAACCTTTTGGCCCTTGTTTTGTCCCAACCATTTTCTTCATCTTTTATGTAACTCATTACCTATCGACTTTATTCACGTACTAACTTGAGTGTCGGAGCATACCTAGAGTACCAAATTTGATGCTTCCAAATCGTATTCTGTCCTTACAAGTCTCACAAGAAAATCTCTCTTACTCATTGTTAACCTCAAAACAGTGTAACTTTAATTAGCTAAATTCTAACATATAATCTGTGTACTTTCTAATAAATAAGCTAATAAATAAATTAAGAAATTATCTATGTTTCACATATCAGTTAATCAAATTTACGTGCGAAATAGATTACTAAATAATTACTTAATAATTTCATGTAGTAGATTATGAAAAAGATTCCTTTTGTTAGAATAATATTTTCCTTGGAGATAATACAAGTTTTCCTTCAAAATATTGTGTTGGCTCTATAACTAAACCGAGAGGGGGGTGAATCGGTTTTGTGCTACCCTTGGTTTTATTTTTCGATTCTTCTAAATTCTCTACCCTATATTGAATTTTCTAAGTTCTCTAAGCTACACAAGCATGCAATTCAAGTTCAATTCAACAATCACAACATAAATGTAAAATAAGTAAAGAGAGAAGGGAAAGAGAAATGTATACAATCGATTTATAGAGGTTCGGCAACCTTGCCTACATCCTCTACCTTGAGACGCTCCCAAGGATTTTACTAAATCCAGTAGCTTGAATTTGTTACACTCTTTTTCCTAGGCTAAAGAGTAACCTTTAGATCTCTCCTTTTTCCAGGCTCAAGGAGGAAACCTTACCCCTTTTTTTCGGGCTCAAGAAGGAAACCTTACAACCTCTCTCTTTTATGGCTCAAGGAGAAAATTTTCTACCCAATCCTCACTTACAATGAAGCACTCAAGGGTTCACTTCCTTTTACAAATTGTGAATGGGTTTTCTAGTTTGTGTAATCAAGGAGATACCTCTAGATAGGCAAATAATTACAAAGATTAAGCTCAAAATAAAACCTATACAATATTTGTGCTATTTTATACAAAGAAGATGAGAATGATAGAATATGAAGAATTTTTAACACTTGAAATATTGTTGAGACTTGAGGAAGATGGAGAAGATGAAGAATATTGTTGCTCAACAATTCCTCTTGCTTTCTTAAGCTTCCAAGCCTCTTTTTATAGTCCCCTGGATGTGTTCTTGACATTGGGTGGAGCCAAAACTGAAAGTTACCGCTGTATCTCACAAAAACTAGCCGTTGGAGTGCTTTTTCATGCTAGGGGATCTATCCTATGCCTTGGGGGATCAATCCTGTGCCTTTTGCCATGCTTCCTAGGCATTCTGCCATGAAGGGATCGATCCCTTCCCTTAAGGGATCGATCCCATGCTTCAATTTTGCCTCATGGGAGCATTCTACCATTAAGGGATCGATCCCTTGCACTATTCATCTATCTTGTTGGTTAGGGGATCCATCCCTTGCACTATTCATCTATCCTGTTGGTCAGGGGATCCATCCCTTCAGGCAGGGGATCCATCCTTTGCACTATTCATTTACCTTTTCTAGGTTTTTAGGCATTAAAAACATTCTAAAGCCAATTTTGAGTATTTTTAAATATAATATGACTTTGAAAACATAAATTTGAGTCCAAAAATTTATCAAGTAGTTTTCTTAAAATATATTCAATAATTCCATAAGAAAATTACTTAAACCAATAAATAAAAATGTTTTC
Source organism: Heritiera fomes (assembly GCA_032173925.1). Lineage (NCBI taxonomy): Eukaryota > Viridiplantae > Streptophyta > Magnoliopsida > Malvales > Malvaceae > Heritiera > Heritiera fomes. Next base: position 30,379,266 of record JAPDPM010000002.1, on the reverse strand, counting down.
TAAATTGATTAAAGCCAATAAAGATAATCAATTAAATCATTTTTTTATATTTGATAAAAGCACTTAATATGGTTTGTGAAAATCATAATTGATAAGCAAATTTACAATATGAATCAAACATTTAAGATTACTTAAGTTTTTGTCATTTCAAAATATATATGTCAATTTAAAGCTAACATATTGAAATGAAATAAGGAAAGCACTCTGCTCGACCGAATTATTATCCCATGTAATTCCAACATGAATGTTCCTGAACTCTCATTTATGCTGTATGATGCCATTGGAACTTACAAAGATTGCCTCTACTTATCAACTCATTGTAAATTAGCCTTGTGCCAATGTAGAGTTTCAAATACGATGACTTTAATATAAGATATTGATCATGCAACTTGTGCTAATTATCGTGTTTATGCCCCCGAAGAATAGTAATCATTAGGTGGCAATTTTCGTCACCATCTATATACAATGTGGAGATCTGTACCCAACTTGCGAAGTATTATGCGCTTTAACCCAAAAGTCTCATAGTTTTGTCCCACAAAAGACGCCTCACAAGTATGGGTTCAAGTCTCTACATATATAGCATTACAGATTCTCAAAATCTTCTGATGTGGGATTGGGGTGTTACAAGCTCCCCCACTTTAAAGCTTGATGTCCCCGTCTAGCCCAAAACAAAATAGAAACAGAACTAGGATCATACCAGGCGTTGAGAATCTAAAGGTGGCTCCCACTGTGTAGCACTTAGGTCTTGCAGAATCTATAAGTGGCTCCCATGGTGTAGCACTTAGGTCCCTTATTCCGATTGATGGACCACCTAGGTTTCATAGTTTTGTCCCACAAAAGACGTCTCACAAGTATGGGTTCAAGTCTCTACATATATAGCATTGCAGATTCTCAAAATCTTCTGATGTGGGATTGGGGTGTTACAAGCTCCCCCACTTTAAAGCTTGATGTCCTCGTCAAGCCTAATACAAAATAGAAACAGAACTAGAATCATACCAGGTGTTGAGAATCTAAAGGTGACTCCCACTATGTAGCACTTAGGTCTTGCAGGAATCTAGAAGTGGCTCCCATGGTGTAGCACTTAGGTCCCTTATTCCGATTGATGGATCGCTCTAATAACATTTGTGGAGACCTGCACCCAATATGCGAGGTATTGTCCATTTTGATCCAAAGATCTTACGGTTTTGTCCCACATAATGCTCCTCACAAGTATAGATTCAAATTTCTACATATATAATATTACAGACTACAAACTCCCAATGTGAGATTGGGGTGTTACATTCAAGTTTTTACAGTCACGCCTGATTAGTCATATGAATTTATTTCTTTTTGAAAACGGAATAAATTTTTTAAAGTAAATAAAGCATGTAAGCATGTGAATAGGGGTCGAATAACGTTTACAGAATTTTGAAATGCATTATATATATTTTAGTTATTCATTTAAATTATACCTAGTTTATGCGAAAGGTTAATTTAACTTTACAAGATTTTTGGCATGTAGTGAGAAAATCCCATTGACTGTGGCTAACCGCACCGTACCGGTGAGTCAAACGGTCACAGAAGCTAATAATATGGACAGCTCCAAGCTCCAGCAGCAAAGGTAACACACACTGTCGACAATAGTTTTAAGCTGTATTTATGAAGATGAATAAAGGGGATTAAGCACATTTACATTAGAAAACTATTCTCTCAAAAGCAGAAAGAAGAGCAATTATGTTTTGGAAAAAAATAAGTAACTTATTAACAAAAATTGGGAAAATTTAGTGACTTCCTCATGTCTTGCACATATAATTTACTATTCATATGATCTATAACGCAAGAAGGGTGTAAGCATTTGTAATAGGTGAATCAAATAATTCCTTCCTCCCTTACTTTTGAGACATGATATCTTGATTGTTGTATATCATTTTCTGTTGTGCAATTTAGCTTGCACTAGCCAAAAAAGCGCTAACCAACTTTTGTCTGGTTTTAGCAGAAAATTTGAGTGTTTCAAGGACTGGAGCGATTGGGGATTTTGAGGTTTCTTTTTCAACTTATTAGTCAAGTCCTCAATTATTAAAGATTAGTTTAGATGAACAATGTGATTGGTTTTGATAAGAGTAAAAAAAAGAGAATCACCATTAAAAATATAATTTTTTAATAAAATGATAAAAAGAATTAAACACAAAGGGTAAAAAAAATTTATACTTTCAAATTTTTTTTGGTGTTAAAAGTATATGATACCCGTGAGCCAAACGGACCCTAAGAGAGCAGTCGTGGCTAGAAATAGTAATTTCACAAGAAATTCGGAAAAGAAGAAACAAGATGTGAAAATTGCTATAATATAATACATCCATTGCACTCCTATCTCTATGCCAAAAATATGAAAGTTAGGATGATTAGCGAATGAGTTAGAGAGTAAAATTTCCATCTTTTTTCTCTCATAATAGTCTATTCATGAAACTTGAATTAGGATATATCTTTCGGAAAGTCTGATCAAACCATCTATTAAGTATCATAGCATTGATATTTTTTTTGTGTATATATGTGCATATGTATGGAGAGTCAACTGCAATAAAAAGTTTTGGTACATTTTTTGTTATTCAATTATTTCTTTCAGTTTGTGTATTGAGCATGTAATTAGAGCGATGCTTGGTATTTAACCGGAGAACTTAAGAACAAATTATGCATAGCTTGATCTTAACCCATAGGATGAGTCAAAATAATATCAATGTTTAGTATGTGCAATTTAGGTTAACCTTCTGAGTAGAAGATACATGCTTGTATATCATTGTTTTCAGGATATTTGCCAAGGCAACCTGTCCAATTTCTTGAACTTTCCGGTAAGACTAGGATGTGCTGGGTTAGCCTGATTGGTAAGTTTTTTTTTTTATAAATATTGTCAACACAAATTAATATCTTTGATTCAAACAAAATGTAACACGGCCAAATTCTTCTGATAGTATAATTTAATTCCTCGGCTCAATTCAAATTCTGCAAAATGTACAGAACACAGCCGAATTTGAAAGGAATGGAACATAGATGAACGAACCTCGATTTTTACGCAGGGCTTCAAGAAATGCCTCTTCTATCACAGATTTCCCCAAACCTAACCCATAAATAACACCACCAAATTAAGATCATTCTTAATGGTTTACCATTACGTAATAGAAGTAGAAACTTAATACCTACAGGGGATGAGATGGCCACCAAACTGCTGAAACAATTGAAATACATGTCCATTTCACAACAATTATGCATGGAACAGTTACAATAAGCTTGGGTTGGGCATACTTGAGAGACTTTAAGTTTTATTTCAGGCCCTTCTTTCTCCACAAGTACCGAACATGTTAATACCAGAGCCTTTCCCGTTTTCCACTTCCAAAACCATCAACATCGTCACCCAAGCCAGTTGATCCAACAAACCTGCATACCCACCAGCTGGAGGCCCAAACATACCGCCACAATGCTTATCCATAGAGCTACACCTATTTGAAATCCTCCCATTCATTTCCACTCCCCCGGAAGAATGGCTGCTGCAGCATCTGCTACCTTTCTCCACTGTTCTGTTTGTATCCTTAGCCTCTTCATCTCAGCTTCTAAAGCTTCCTTTTGCCCTTCAACCGATTGGAGCATTTCTTTCAGTTGAGCTGCATTTGTCTTGCTTGCTTCCAGCTCCTCTCCTACTTGTCTCAACCTCAATGTCATTTCCTCTTCCTTGGCTTTACCACTTGAAATATTTGAAGCCAATTCGTTCAGCTGCTTTTTCAGATCCTCATTTTCCCAAGTAAACACCCCAAGCTCCTTTTCTTTCGCTTCTAGCTTGGATTTTAGCATATTTATCTCATCATTTTTCAAAGACAAGTCATTGAAAGATGGTTTCTCTGGCTCCGATTCTAATGGAGGTTGGCTTGATATTTCTATTGCTTTGGTTTCTTCTTGATCGACGTCGTCGAATTCCACCTTTGGCTCTATTGTTACTTTTTCTGTTGGGACTTCAAAAACATCAGTTTCTCGTTGGTTATCTTCAGGAACATCATTTCTAAGGCTGCTGTTTGTCTTCTTAGATTCTTCATGAGTTTTTCTTGGAGAAATCTTTTTGCGAATTTCAACAGGTTCTGGAGCTTTTGACTTCGTGGTCTTTTTTTCCAATTCTTCTTGAGCTTCTTTCTTTGCAGCTTTTGCTGAAGCCAACTGGTCTTTGAGAATCTTCAGCTCTTCTTGTGCTTGCCCTAGTTGAGTTTCTAAGTCCGCAATGCGAGAACCAAGTTTCTTCTGATTTAGCGGATCCGACTGGGGAGCACCTCTCGGGGAACGGCGATCTCCGAGCTTGGGACTACTATGATCAGTGAGAGTTCGATGATGATGAGGATCTGAATCAGAACTTGAAGACTTAAGCTGATGTGTGCCTCCAGGAGATTGCCTTTGTGGCAATTCAGATCCCCTACTGCTCATAAAAAGAAAAACAGAAAACGTACGTGCTTGAATAAATAATGTAAAACAAGAGCATAATTGAGTATGAGTCGAAATCATCTATTATCAAACTTGACTTCTATTTGATAAAATATTTGAATCACATAAATTGATTTGATAAATTCAAATTTGACTCAGGAAATTCGATTTATCAATTTTAAATTATATATTATGAGATAAATGATAAATTAATAATAAAATATTAAATATATATTAAAAAAATTCGATTAGGCTTGTAAGTCGTTCGAATCAAGTATTAAAATCTTTAAATTCGGCTCATTATTCAAGTAACTCATGAGTAGTTTAATTTATTTACACTCTTAATGTAAAGTTAAGGATGTCCTAACTTAAAAGACCTGAGGAGCAAAAAGAACGGAGGAACATGCAACAGAACCTCATCTTTGTCTTTTGCTTGATTGCAAATCATAGTTAGAAATTCATGAATGCCGAGATGATTACACTCGCATTATGCATAGTTTTAACCGAAACGGGAAAAACCTTATCTGAGACTGAAAGTGACCTAACACAAGATTATCTCAAGTACTAAAACATGAATATGGCAGATTAGATTCTCACCTTGATCTAGGCATTTGGGCACTTGAAAATGTTGAAGAGTTTGCAATTAAAATGGAACAAGATAGTAACTCTTGACCTGCAAAGTTTAAGGTGCACCAAAGAAAAAAGTTACAATGATAGACACAAATAGACATTAATATATATATATATATATATATATATATAATTATAATAAACCTGTAGTTCATTCATTATTGTGTAGCATTGCCATCAATTTTTTCAATTATTGGAGACAATGTATGGCTTTTGACTTTGATTTCGGGGGTGAAAAATGGTTTCAGCAAATTTAATTTTGTACACTAATGACATACGACTGACATCCTGTTCTTCTCTCATAATGGAAATCATTGCTTCTGGTCTTCGTATTACTTTTCACATAGAATATGAGTTAAATTAAGCAAATGGCATTTAAATATTTGGGCTCTCAATTCTCAAATACAGTACCTCCCAAGATTCCCCTTTTCTGCTTGGAGGTGTTAAATCCCGAAATTTGTCTAAATAATTCCTCTTACTAGGATCTAAAAACCATTGGCATGATCAGCTTCTTCGCAAGATCCCACTTTGGGTTGCAAAAATGATCTTTTCCATTACTAGTGGCTGCATTGGGGAGAATCTAGATAAAAGGCGCAAAAGCTAAGACAATGCTTGGCCATTTAGGTTATCATTGTCATCATTATTATCTAGTCTAGTATTAATTTGTTAACAATGAGTAGATATAGTAATATTAGAAACAATATAATGATACGATACAAAGAAAATATACGAAGGTGAAGTAAATTAAAACTTAATAAAAATTATATAAATATAGTAAAAGTTCAGGAAATGATTTTGTGTTTGATGTTAACACAAGTGTTTTGTATTTTACACAATACGAATATGATTTTATAGGATATAAATACAAATTTTATATGTGAATTGTCAAAGTGTAGTAATAAGTACCAATAATTTTGCAAAAATAACGAGACTAACCCATTGTTCATGCGTCCTAAGATTTTAGCTGCCAATTCTAAAGTTTACTACTCTCCCTTAAGTGGCTAATTTCAACACTGATACAAAGTTTAATCATGGATTCTAATATCAAATGGCCACCCTGTAAAAAAATAAATGCTATGAATTTTTTCGCATATTGTTTCCAGATATAAAAAGTAGAAAGTCCACCAACAGTCAAACCAAACCAAACCAAACCAAACCACGCTTAAATGTCCAGAGATAGAACTGCACTGTCAAGCAAAAAGCATATACTCAAGTGAATAAAAATCCAAAAATAGGTTCACTTTTCCAATCCCTTATGGCCTGACTCCTTGTATTTCTTTGTTGTTTTCTCTTGCTTTCTAGGGCAGTGCAGAAGCAATCTTTTTCTTTTACTTTTTACACAATCCGTCTGCAGATCAAGACATGGACAGTAAACCATGAAAAAAAATTTAAATTTAAATTTTAAAAGGGTACTTTTGTAATTTGATGGCAACCGATCCTTGCTGTAAAAATAAGCCAGGCATGCGAGGAAGATATCAGAATTTGGGAGTCAAAATCAGGTCACGCGCCTCCATGCGCTTGATAGTAAGAACAATATGTACTTTAGAAGTAGGTATTTGACATTATTGAATAAGATTAGAATAAGATATAATCAGATTCGGATAATAAAACTATTATCATTACAAATTTGGGTAAGGTTCAGATAGTTATCTTAAAATATCTGTTAAATAATAATTGTTTAATATTATATTTATATTTTTTATATATAAATTATTTATTAGTAATGTTATATTTAATTAAATTAATTCATTAAATATTATAATTATAATTTTTAACTTTAATTTATTTTTATGAGTTAAATTAAATTTATTAATTTAATTTTTTAATAATTATTTTAAAATTGATTTTATATTTAAATTTGAAAGTTAAAATTTGATTTAATAAACGAATAATTAATAGATTTGAGTAGTTAAACGAGTAGTTTCTATATTATAGGATTAAAGTTCGGGTAACACAAATTAAAATAATCGAATAATTAATTGTGTTCGAGTATTATGGTAATTAATCAGGTTCAGATTCAAATATCTTAAAATTAACGAGTACTTGACTCGTTTATATTCCTAGATAGTTACATGCTAATAAAAAATATATATTTATACATATATATATATATTTATATAAATTATGGGTTTGGCAGCTTGCCTTCGATCTTAGAGATTGTACAATTTCTCGCACTCTTAAATTTATATATTCAATATAGATTTATTTATTCGATAAAAATTGTAAAAAAATATGAAAAATATAAAATTAATTAATAATATACATGTGTAAGTAAATATCTCATAAATTGAAAGTACCTATGAGTATAAAAATGTCATACATTTTCAATAGATCGTGTATAAACTCATCAAATATATAGAAAAGAGTAAGGTTTGAAATCTTTTGGCTTTTTAAGACATTGAGACAAAATTCATACTTGTTTTAAAACAAAATTCATACTTGTTTATTGCATATTAATTGAATTCCAAAACAGATCAAAGTTTGAGAATTTACTAAACAAGATCAGAAAAGGGTCAGTTAGAGACTCTGCATTTCTTAATAAATAATCCTCATCTCAACAAAGAATAACATTACTTCAAACTATTTTACAGGAGAAGCCAGCAATGCTTAGCTACTAGCTCTAAGACAAATTTGTGGACCAGATCTTTAGAGACCAAAAAACAAAATAAAAATGCACCTTCAACCCTGTTTTAACAAGTTTTTCAATGTTTCATAGCTATGAAAACAATCAAAAAGGAAAAAAATTTGGGGTCTTAGCTTTCTGGGTCATTGGACCTCTATTTACTTTACTTTTATTGTCAAGCTCAGTGCTGAAATGTTACATTATTATTGAACTATGTATGCTTCATAACTGGATCAAAACCTCAAACATATTTATTATTTTAAAAAGAAAAAAGAGTGAGGAAGGTTAATTACCTTACGAAAGATCAAACAGCAGTAGTAGCTTCCATTGTTAGGTGGGAATAAGGAAACCTTAGCCATGAGAAACTTTTCAGTACCCAAACCGAATTGCAATGGAATAAAGAACTAGAAAAGAATAAACAAGAAAAATAAAACTTCAAGTAGAAAGAGAACAGAAGAAAAGAAAATGATCCAGAACTATGTTTTGAGCAACGAAAGTCCAGCGCGAAAGAAAATGGAGAGAGAAAGATGTTAGATGTGTGGGGTCCACTCCACATTAATTATTAGAGTTTTACTTGCAGTCAGTTAGAGATTTGTTTTTTCTCTATATAAAGTGTTGCATAAACAATTTTTAAAGACAAAGTGAGAAGTCTATTTTGGTGAGAGGTGACACAAAGAAGAAAAAGTAAGCTTTAGGCTTTGTGATATTTTTCTTGTTCCATAGAGAGAGCAAGGGGAGAGATAAGCTTGTACGACAATTGAGTATTCTTTGGGTAGACTATCTTAGTGAATCCAAAGAGGTAAACTTTATTGTTTTTAGGCCAATTGTTGGAACTCTGAGCTTTGGGCAAAAAACCTAGGGTATTGAAACTTTGTAATTTGCTTATTTCTCATAGTGGATTTTTATTTGGTTTGCCCCGTGGTTTTTCTCTCTACACTGAAGAGTTTTCCATGTTAAACTTTGGTGTCGTTTTATTTACGTTTTATTGCCTGCGTATTATTTGTGGCTTGGTAGCTTGATTTATTATTATTATTATTGGCTTGAGATATTGCTGCTGATTGTTGTGGGTATTGTTATTGTGACATTGCTTCCGCGTGTTTGTCGTTTGAGGTCCAACAATTGGTATCAGAGCTCGGGTTAGAGCTTTGGAATCATGGAAGGAGGTACAGGATCCATGATAAAATTGACAGCTTCAAATTATTCAATTTGGAAGCCAATGATGGAAGATCATCTATACTGCAAAGATCTGTATGAGCTAGTATTAGGTGATTCTGGTAAGCCAACAGATATGAAAGATGATGAATGAAAAAAGTTAGATAGGAAGACTTTGGGAACCATTAGAAGATGGGTAGACATTAGTGTTTATCATCATGTTGCGCAGGAGACAAGTGCTTCTCGTGTTTGAGAAAAATTAGCATCACTATATGAGAGAAAGACTGCCTTAAATAAAGTTATGCTTGTTAAGAAGCTTGCTACTCTACAGTATAAGGAGAGAAGATCTATCTCTCTATCTCTGAGCATTTGAGTGACTTTCAAGATCTGTTCAATCGGATGACCACTATGAAACTGTAAATGGATTATGAGATGAAAGCATTGTTTCTTCGAGCTCATTGCCAGACAGCTGGGAGACACTAGTTGTGACTGTTCTTAATTCAGCTCCTAATGGCACAGTGACCTTGGAGATGGTAAAAGACAGTATGTTTAATTAAGAAGCAAGGCGAAAGGAGACAAACTCTGGGAATGAAGCTCTTGTCACAGAGAACAGGGGCAGAACTAAAGACAAAGGTCAGGATTCTAGAGCTCGCAGTAAATCCAAGAATAGACATAAGTCCAGAGACAGGGTGAAGTGCTTTCATTGTGGCAAACTTGGTCACATAAAGCGGAACTGCAGGATCTTGAAGCAAGAGCAGAAAGATGAGAAAAGTAAGAATAACTCAGATGATGAAAATGTTACAACGGTGAATTCTGATAGTGAAATGGTTTCTTTGGTTTGTGCACATGGTGAGTGTAATCATGTAGGGGATTTTGGCATAGAGTGGATAGTTGACACCGGAGCGTCATATCATTGTGTTCCCAATAAGGAATTGTTTACAACCTACAGAATAGGTGATTTTGGTTATACCAAGATGGGAAACAAGAGTATGTCGCGGATTGCTGGGATTGGTGATATAGTGGTACAAATAAGCACTGGTTGTACATTGACTTTGAGGGATGTCAGACACATTCCAGATATGAGGATGAACTTGCTTGTAGTGAATGTCCTTGATAAGGAAGGATATGAGAGTCAGTAGAAAAATGGGCGGTGGAAGCTTCTCAAAGGGTCTTTGATAGTTGCAAAAGGAAAGTTGTGTTGCACTATGTACAAGACTTGGATGAAGTTGACAGGTAGTCAGGTAAATACCGTTAAGGATGATGCTTCAGCAAATTTGTGGCACAGGAGGCTAGCACACATGACTGAGAAAGGGTTAAAGATTTTGGCAAGGCAGTCCCTCATTCCCTCAGCCAAAGGTATTTCTCTTAACTCATGTGATTATTGTTTATTTGGTAAGTATCGTAGAGTTTCTTTTAAGTAGATTTCTAAAAGAAAGAAAAATAAACTTGAGTTAATTCATTCTGATGTATGTGGTCCCATAGAAGTAGAGTCATTAAGTGCTAATAGATATTTTGTTACTTTTATTGATGATGCTTCACGAAAAACTTGGGTGTATATGTTGAGAAACAAAAGCCAGGTATTGCAGTGTTTTCAGAAATTTCATGTCATGGTGGAAAGGATGACAAGATTATCCTTAAAGTGTATTCGTACAGATAATGGTGGTGAATACATATCGAAAGACTTTGAAGCCTACTGTTCAACGCATGGGATCAGGCATGAAAGGACAGAACCTGGGACACCACAACATAATGGTGTTGCTGAAAGGATGAATCGCACCATTATAGAGAAAGTCAGATGCATGTTGAGGATGGAAAAATTGCCTAAAGCATTCTGGGGTGAAGCAGTTAATACAGCCTGCTATTTGCTTAATAGATCACCATCAGTGCTATTGGGCTTTGACATTCCAGAAAGGGTATGGACAGGGAAGAAAGCTTCATACTCACATTTGAAGGTTTTTGGCTGTGCAGCATTCGTGCATGTGCCAAAGGAGCAGAGGTCAAAGCTAGATAGCAAGGCTACTCCATGTGTGTTTGTTGGGTATGGTGATGAAGAATATGGTTACAGGCTATGGGATCCAAAGAAGAAAAAGACAATTAGAAGCAGGGATGTGGTTTTCCATGGAAATGAGTTCATCACAGACTTTGAGAAAAATGGAAAGACTACACGGGTTACGGTTGAGTATGATGACTCAACACCTGCAGGGATTCCACCTAGAGGTGCCACAAATGGTGGAAATACACAAGATGTAGAACTTGAGGATACATATGAGCCAGCCACAGTTGGTGATGGGATAGATGCCGATAATGACATTGCACAACCAGATGCAGTGGGTTTGAGCAGAAAGCAACCCTCTCAACCAGGGAGTGTTGAGCAGGGGGAGCCAGCCCCAATACAGAGGACTGTGGAGTCTCAGGTTAGAAGATCTACCAGGGAGCATCGACCATCTACCAGGTATCCCAATTCAGGATATATTTTGGTCACAAGTGACGGGGAGCCAGAGAGCTTCCAAGATGTGCATGATACTCTAGATAAGGAATCTTGGTTAAAGGCAATGAAAGAGGAAATGGATTCATTGCATAAAAATGGTACTTATGACCTTGTTGAGCTTCCGAAAGGAAGAAGACCATTGAAGAACAAATGGGTGTTCAAGCTGAAAAAGGATGGTGACAAGCTAGTGAGATATAAAGCTCAATTGGTTGTAAAAGGCTTTGGTCAAAAACCAGGCATTGATTTTGATGAGATTTTTTCTCCTGTTGTGAAGATGAGTTCCATTCGAGTGGTATTGGGATTAGTAGCTAGTTTGAATCTTGAGCTTGAGCAACTTGATGTGAAGACTGCATTCTTGCATGGTGATTTGCAAGAGGAGATTTATATGGATCAGCCCGAGGGTTTTGAAGTGAAAGGGAAGGAGCACATGGTTTGCAAATTGAAGAAGAGCTTGTATGGCTTGAAGCAAGCTCCTAGGCAATGGTACAAGAAGTTTGATTCTTTTATGGTAAGCCAAAACTATAAAAGAACGATAGCAGACCCTTGTGTGTATGTGAGAAAATTCTCAGATGGTGACTTCATTATTCTCTTATTATATGTTGATGATATGCTGATTATAGGGCAAGATGCTCGTATGATTCGCAGGTTGAAAGAGGCATTATCTAAGTCCTTTGACATGAAGGATTTAGGTCCAGCAAAGCAGATTTTGGGTATGGATATCATTCGTGATAGAAAAGCTGGAAAGCTGTGGTTGTCACAGGAAAAGTATGTTGAATAGGTGCTAGCGAGATTCAACATGCAGAATGCTAAGTCAATTAGCACGCCTCTTGGTAATCATTTTCACTTAAGTAAGAAGTCTTGTCCGGTGACTAAGGAAGAAAAGGATGCTATGTCTACTGTTCCTTACTCCTCTGCAGATGGTTCTTTGATGTATCTTATGGTTTGCACACGGCCTGATATTGCTCATGCAGTCGTTGTAGTGAGCAGATTTCTTTCCAATCCAGGAAAGGCTCATTGGGAAGCGGTGAAGTGGATCTTCAGATATTTGAGAGGTACTTCTAAGATGTGTTTGAGTTTTGGGACTACAGAACCAATTCTTGAAAGGTTTACTGATGCAGACATGGCAAGTGATCTTGATGGTAGGAAATCTACTTCAGGGTACATATTTACTTTTGCAGGGGGAGCTGTATCTTGGCAGTCCAAACTACAAAAGTGTGTTGCCTTGTCTACGACAGAGGCTAAGTATATTGCAGCAACCGAAGCAGGCAAAGAAATGATTTGGATGAAGAGATTTCTTCTTGAATTGGGGTTAAGTCAGAAAGAGTATGTGGTATTTTGTGACAGCCAGAGTGCTTTGGATTTGAGTAGGAACACTATGTACCATGCCAGAACGAAGCACATTGATGTTCGGTACCTTGGTTACGCTCAATGATTGACGAGCAACAGATGCAATTGAAGAAGATTCACACAAATAAGAATACAGCTGATATGTTAACGAAGACACTTCCCAGAGATAAACTTGAGTTGTGTAGTGACTTGGCTGGGATGAACACTTTGGCCAAGGTGAACTCTAAATGACAGGTCGTGGTGATGGATCTCCTCCTAATGAGGCTGGAGGGGGAGATTGTTAGATGTGTGGGGTCCAGCCCACATTAATTATTAGAGTCCTACTTGGAGTCAGTTAGGGATTTGTTTTTTCTCTATATAAAGTGTTGCCATAAACAATTTTTAGAGACAGAGTGAGAAGTCTATTTTGGTGAGAGGCGACACAAAAAAGAAAAAGTAAACTTTAGGCTTTGTGATATTTTTCTTGTTCCATAGAGAGAGCAAGGGGAGAGATAAGCTTGTACAACAATTGGGTATTCTTTGGGTAGACTATCTTGGTGAATCTAAAGAGGTAAATTTTATTGTTTTTAGGCCAATTGTTGGAACCCTGAGCTTTGGGCAAAAAAATAGGGTATTGAAACTTTGTAATTTGCTTATTTCTCATAGTGGATTTTTATTCGGTTTGCCCCGTGGTTTTTCTCTCTACACTGGAGAGTTTTCCACGTTAAACTTTGGTGTCGTTTTATTTACGTTTTATTGCCTGCGTATTATTTGTGGCTTGGTAGCTTGATTTATTATTATTATTGGCTTGAGATATTGCTGTTGATTGTTGTAGGTATTGTTATTGTGACATTGCTCCCGCGTATTTGTCGTTTGAGGCCCAACAAAAGAGAGCTCAAAAGTTTGAATTAAAGCTGCAAATGGGATAGTGGCATATTCTCCATTAATAAGTAAGATGGTTACAGTTAAAAAAGAGGGTTCCATTCACGTCTTATTTTGGGTGTTGACACATTTTAAATTAATAAATTTTTTTATCATAAAAATATATTTGTACAAAATGACTATTTTACTTTCATTTTCAATTGAGTTTTTGCTCTGGGCAATATAGCAGAGAGCAACAAATGGGCAGTAGTGGATTGCCGGGACCCCATATAGGGTATCGATAGTCCATTTCCGAGATTATTTAAAGGCTCCCGACAATTGACTGTTAGGAGCCTTTAGAAAGTCCCAATAGTGAACTGCCAGTACCCTTTAGATCGAAAAATTACGCTCAAAGACTCAATCCAAAAACCTCAAATGAAATTCATCCAAAAATAACTCAAATCAATTTAATGTGAAAAAAATAAAGAATAAACAAATTTTATTGAAGATTAATGCTAGACTTACCTAAAATTCTTGCAAAACTTGATGATTTGAAGGTTTTGTAAAAATTTGAAAGGACGAAGATGAGGTTTGGGTGTTTGGGTTGGTTTAAAGAAGATTGAGTGTATTTTAGGAATAATTTTAGGGATTTTAGGGTGTGGATAGTAAGAATGAAGAGTAAGATTTTGAGAATAGAGTTTTTAAGTATTTGAGATGTGTCTAGTCTTTAATAGGGTGTGATAAAAATGTGGAAAGCAAAGAGGATAATAGTGTACTAACAAGTGGTTCAAAAAATAGAGGTGGATTTCTTCATCAAATATTTGAACATTTGAATTGTGGAATTGTAATTGTAGGAAGAGCTTTACTATTTGTCATTTTCAGTCTGAACAAGATTAATCTCATAAAGTAAAACTCATAAAGAAACATATGATTAAAAAAAATAATTCTGTAGTTTTAGGAGGAAATATTGAGACAGTTGTACAATTTTACTAAAGTAAAAATTATTAGCACTATCTTCGAAATCCAATCTGTATCTTACTTTCTTCAAGCTCGTCTTTTTGTCTGTCATCAAATCTTCAAATCTTTTTTCAATCTTTATATCACATTTACAATGCTGCTGCTTCCTCTTCTTCGAATGACTTTGCATGCATTGATATGTTTTCTGTTTTTTAATTATACATGGAAAAGAATAATTATTTATTAAGAAAACAGAACTAGGTAATATAAGTTGAATATTTTTTATATATATTAGATTAAGATCTAGTTTAATATTAAAATTTAAAGTGATTTTTGCATTTAAATTTTCATTTTAATTTAATTTTAAAGTTAAACATCAAAAAATGTAATTTTTCAATCTAAAGAATTGGTTTACAAACCCAAATTAAAGGTAATTTTGTGATTCAACCACAATTTTTATATGTAAAATTACTTTATTTCTAAACTTTGTTTATATATATATATATATATATATATATATATATATATATATATATATATATATCGTTTTGGATATTTACTTCATCATACTTTTTAATAACAGTATCAAATATTTTAAATTTTTATTATACTTTCTCATCATATTTTAAACACATTTTTTTCTTTTCAAAATTTTTCCTGCCACAATAGCAATATTAAAAATAGTTTATAGAAAAAATATCCGTCTTACTTTTTTTTGATAATTTTTTTAAATATATGAAAATAATGCATTTTTTTATTTTTAATATTTGATACTCCTTTTTACATTTTAAAATCTTTTAGCACTAGTAAAAGAACATTATCTATAACATAATATAAAAAGAATCCCCAAGAAAGCTAATATTGGCATGTGTCCATAAAATTAGAATTTAAGTGATAAACTTAAAACAATTATTAGTTTCTTCCATGAACAAACTTTTTAAAGTTTTCAGGGATAATTCTTAAAATTACTAAATTATACCTTAAGAATTAAGAGGTTATATTTTTGTATTTTGCTTTGAGTTTTTTCAAATTCTTTATTTTTTTAAAATATTGTAAATTAAAAAAATTATAATTTAAAATAATTTTAAAGACACTTGGCACTTTGGTTTTTTCAATATTTCTCAAATTATCCAATTGTCCCTTAAAAATTAAAAGGTTTTGAGAGTATTTATCTTTTACTTTTGACCTTTTTAATATTATTTTATTTTTTCAAATATTTGATATTAAAAATAATATAATTTATTATGATTCTTAACAAAAATATACTAAACATCTGGTTAGGATTCTTTATTTGACATGCGATTCTTTTTTTTTTAATGCTCATAAAAATTATCAAATTGCCATTTAAGAATTAAAAGATTTCAAAGATATTTTTATCTTTCGATTTGGATCTTTTTTGTTTTAAATTTGTTTTCGAATATCTATAACCTTATATATATAACCTTTTTCTTTTTTTGGTGTTATTTAAATTTAATTATTTTACTCATTTTTTAAATTTTTTATTATTTTAAATTTTTCTTAAAATATATATGTATGTTAGCTTTAAATTGACATATATATATATGTATATATATATATATATATATATATATATATATATATATTGAAATGATAAAAAACTTAAGTAATCTTAAATGTTCAATGCATATTGTAAATTTACTTTATCAATTATATGATTTTCTCAAACCATTTTAAGTGTATTTATCAAAAATAAGACAGTGATTTAATTGTTTATTCTTATTGGTCTTAATCTTTTATAAAATGATTTTAAATATTTTCATTAAGTAATTTTCTCAAGAAAATATAGAATACATTTTTAGAAAATTACTTTATAAGTTTTTAGGCTAAGTTTTTATTTGAGAAAGTCAAGAAATACTTTCATAAAATTGAAAAATGTTTTGGGGTGAACTAAAACCAAAGATTACATCGTTTTCAACCTAAAACAACTCAGAAATGGAATTCAAGGCATGAGGGATCGATCCCCTAAGGCATAAGATCGATCCCTTAATGGCAGAAAGCTCTTGGAAGGTCGAAATAAAGCATAAGATCGATCCCTCCCATTAAGGGATTGATCCCCCATCTCAAGAAAGCACTCCAACGGTTGGTTTCTGTCAAATCTAACAGGCAATTCAGCTTAGGCTCCTCCAAACTTCAAAGGGATTATAAATAGAGGCTTAGAAGGTTAAGAAAGAGTAGAGAACAAGGGAGAGATTTTAGAGATACAATTTCTCATCTTCTTCAAGCTTCTATATCCAATCTTGTGCTAGAAATTCCTGATCCTTCATCATTCACATTTTAGCACAAATATTGTATAAGTTTCTCTTGTACTTAACTTTTGTAATCACTTGCCTATCTAAAGGCTTTTCTTAATTACATCCCTTGCATACCCAATCTCATCTTGTAAAGGGGAGAATAACTTTGAGTGCTTTATTGTAAGAGAGATTTGGGTAGAGAAGGTTTACTCATTGAGCCCCGAAAAAGGAGGGGATAGGTTTCTCTTGAGCCTTGAAAAAGAGGGAGGTTTCTCTTTAGCCTAGAAAAAGAGAGAGGTTTCTCTTAAGGTTAGAAAAAGAGGGAGGCTACTCTTCAACCTACAAAAAGAGTGTAATACAAATTCAAGTTAGTGGATTTGGAGAAAATCCTTGAGAGCATCTCAAGCTAGAAGACGTAGGTTAGGTTGTCAAACATCTATAAATCACTTGCGTACAATTCTCCCACCCTATACTTTATTTACTTGCAATTATATTGTGTTTATTGCATTGAGCTTGAATTGTATGCTAGTATAGCCTAGAGAAATTAAAAAACTATAAGATAGGCTAGAGAATTTTAGAAGAACAAAAAACGAACCTAAGAGTTGTTAAAAACCAATTCACACCCCTCTTGATTAAGTAATTAATCTAACAATTGATATTAGAGCTTGGGCTCGAGATTAATTTGGATTAACATCCATCCAGCAAAACGATCATAAATGGTTCATTTGAACATAGGAACACCCCTAGGAGAAGATGGACACTCATTAGTTAGACGTCCACTTTTCAATAGAGAGAATTACTCATATTGGAATACTAGAATGATGTTGTCTATGAAATCAAATGACTATGGAATGTAGAGAGTTATAGTTAATGGCCCCCAAATTCCAATAAAGAAAGTAGATGGAAAGGATGTCCCTAAGAGTGAGGATGAGAGGGACACAAATGACATGAGATTGACACAATTGAATGCTAAGGCTATGCACACTCTCTTTTGTGCATTAGGTCCCAATGAATATAATAGAGTCTCCCTATATGAGAATGCTAATCAAATATGGGACAAATTAGCCATTACACATGAAAGGACCAATCAAGTTAGGGAAACCAAAGTAGGTATGCTCACACATGATTATGAGCTCTTTAGGATGAAAGAAGATGAGTCCATTAGTTATATGTTCAGTAGGTTTAATGATATAATCAATGGGATTAAGGCTTTAGGCAAGACCTATTCCAATGTAGAAATAGTTAAGAAATTTTTGAATAGCTTGCCAAAATCTTGGGAGGCAAAGGTAACTGCAATAGAAGAGTCTAAGGATCCTAATACTTTATCTCTAGATGAGCTTATGGGCTATCTACTCATTTATGAGATGAAATTAAAAAGAAATGTAAAGCTTTAAAAGAAAGTACGGGTAGCCTTAAAATCTTCCACTGATGATATTAAAGATGATATTAAAGATGATAGTGATGACAGTGGAAATAAGGAAGAAAAGAAAATGCAATATTTTCCAAAATATGTAATAGATTTATGAGGATGAAGGCTAGAGAGAATGATAGGAGACCTCAAAGAAGAAAGGTAATGAGAGGAGAGTCAAGTAGGAAAGAAAAAGAATCCATAGTGTGCTATAAGTGTGATGAATCGGGGCACACTAAACTAGATTACCCCTTACTTAGAAAGGAAAATGATAGAAAACCTAAGAAAAAGGCTTTTGTGGCTACATGGAGTGACAGTGATAGCTCTGATAAGGAAAACATAAATGATGAGATAGCCTATTCATGCTTTATGGCCTTTAGTGATGATGAGGCTAGTTCTAGTTCTAGTTCTAGTTCTAGTTCTAGTGAAGGCAATGATTATACTTTTGATAAATTACAAAATGTCTTTAATGAATTAGCAAATGAATTTGAATGCATGAACTCTAAATATAGAAAAATCATTGCTAATTTGAAAATAGAAAAAGAAGTATTGACAAATGCTAAGCTAGAATTAGAAAAGAAATTATGAGAAACAAACTTAGAGATAAATTGTGAAACCCAAAATTTTCATATTATTATTAAATTGAAAACTAAAAAGAAGTTCAATGTATGAATTTGGTATTTATGTAGGGCCAAAATAAAAATATACTAGACACATAATAAAACACTTGAAAAATGGCTAAATCACAAAAATGGGCTGGAAAGTAATTTTATGGATTTATTGGTACAGGCCAGCCAGCAGCCAGAGTTTCTACTCACTACTAGGCTTTTGTTTTGGGTCAAATTGAACGAGATACGAGTGGAGTTTGTGCCTGCAATTTTAGCCCATGATAGTAGACTTAATTCAGTCTCTAGAATGAATGGTATTATAGCCTCTGTAAGTCGATGGGACCAGAAAGAAAACCCCCTGTCAATCTGCCATAAGCGTCCTCATCTGCTTCATCTTGTGGGATTTTTTCGACCACCTTCTAAGCTGAATTGGAGTTCGGCCAAGAAGGACCGATTGTTCATCCATAAGTCCCCTACACAAAAAAAAAATAATCAACCAAAACAAAGATCATTTGGTTAGTGAAAAGTTAGAGAGAAGAAATCTGGACAGAGCTGCCCTGTTTTGCAAGGTGAGAGAAAGTTAATTCCTTACTTCTTTGATGGATTTTTAAGCTTGTTGATGGTGTTTCTAAGTTGTATACATGTTGATCTACAGCTGAGGATGATTGTTGGTGGATGAATCTTTGTTCAAAGTTAGTCAACATAAGGTAAAATTGTTAGAAGAAAATGAAGTTGAAATATGATTGATGTATGTTGAATTTGCACGATTTTGGCTAAAGTAGAATTTTGAAATGGATTTTCTAGGGTTAGGCTATGTTTTGGACAGCCTAGGTTCTTATAAAAATGGTGAAGTTTGCTTGGTTGATGATTATATGGTGTTAGTTTAATACCGAAAAGTTCGGTTTAAGATTCAATTTAATCGAAAACGATCAAATGGTGGGATTTGACAATTTAACAAGTCTTGAAGTATTATGTAAAGTGTTAAAAGAACATGTAAAACATTATTTTGGTAAGCTTAAGTCTAAAGAATATAAATATATCGAAATAGCACATTTATCGGTAAAAACCGAGCAAGTAGAAAAGTTAGTGAATAAGGCCAACTCTAATGATGTTTAGGGTTACTTAAGATATATTAAGGTATGTTAAGATAAGTATGAGTATGTATTGATGGTTTCGAAATTGTTTTGGGAAACAAGTAGTGTAAGCACGCAGATCGAGGCACGTCCGAGACTTGAGGAAAGTTGCTACCTCGAGATCTGATAGGTAAGGGATGTAATTTAAAGTTGTGATGGTGTCCCTTACTTTCATCTCAATTTATAAAGAAATGTTTGAAGCATGAATTACGTTCTGAAGTTAATTTCCAAAGTCTTTCGAAAACTAACTAGACGTACCAACTGATCTTTGAAAGAAGAGTTTATCGCTTTAAAACCGAAGTTCATGTTTTATGTTAACTAAAGATGCCTAAGAAAACAAACCTTATGATTTCTATGCATGATTTTTCAATAATGTTTTAAGTATGAAAGTAAATAAGTATGTTTTCCGAAACCGTGATTGGGGTGGTAAATCCCTGGCTAACATGACCCAGGCACACATGGTCCTTACTATTTTGTACCAAATTTATGATTAAGAAGTTGTAAAAGTAAGTAAAACTTGAGACTAAGGCCTTCCTATAGTTTATGTTATTGCCTGTCATGCTTGCCACATTGTGCATGTTTCCGTCCCTTGTGGCATATGTTTAGCCCACATCGTGCATGTTCTCGCCCACATTGTGCATGCTTCCGTCCCTTGTGGGTATGTTGGTCCTTCGTGGTGCATGTTCGCTGTACGACCCTGATCAGGTCTACAGCCCCCTACCATGGCCATAGGTACTCAATTCCCTCTTCAGAGGATGATTAGTCATGACCCCCATACTAGCTATATGATCCCGCCTAGTCTCCATGAACTCTATGATAAGTTTTATTAATTATGATGTTAAGTTTCTAAAGTATTATGTATGTTTGAAACAAGTATGAATTTTAGATATATGTATTAAAGATTTCATACGATGATTTAAAGTATGAAACGCATTATTATGGCATCTTGTTTTTCTGCATATGTCGATACTGTGACTATTTTAAATGCATTTCTTACGGGGCTTTCCAAAAGCTCACCCCCCTCTATCCTTCCAGATTATTTGCAGTGATCATCCCTTTGCCTGCTGCGTATACGACGTAGGCTGAGGGACACGTCTCTCCTTAGGCTACTTTTTGTACACACGTAAGGTATACTCTTATTTTTTATACCAGACATCCTGTACAGTACAGATATTTGTATATAAATGATACTTTTGGGATGTAGTTGATATCGTATGAACGTAAACTTTATTCCAAGGAATAGGTCAATATGATGTTATGGATATTTATGAAAATTGGGATATTATGAATGTTGTATAAGTTTTGTGGAATCTTATGGTTACGGTTAAGAAAGCATAAATAAAATCAACTGCTGAGGAATTATAAATATGTACTTTGAAATGAACTGTATTGGAAAATATAAACTGCGTTTTCATGCAGGGGGTTAGGATAGTTACAACTGTTATGCTGCCGAAATTTTTATAAAAAAAAATATAAGTAACCTACACTGGCAGGAATGCAACCTAAGTAAGAAATTAAGATTAAAAAAATGAAAAAGTTAGCCCAAGACTTCCACGTTTCTGGGGTGTGACATAAATGAGTTGAATGAAAAGAATAAAAATTTGCATAACTCATTTTCTAGGTTATATATGAGTAAACAAAAACTAGACATATGTTAGAGACCTAAAGAGCTTTTTTCGATAAAGATGGGTGAGGATATAATGCAAATAAAAAGGAAACTCATCTTAAGAATTTTCTTGTATGCAAAAAGGCTATGCATGATAAGTCACTCACTTGCTCACAATGCAATAGGATTGGTCACTCTTTACAAGCATGCACATGTAGAAAGACCTCATTTAAAGGAAAAGTAGTTGGGAAGATGTGGATCCCAAAGGATGATTAAATAATGATGAATTGATTTTTAAATGGATTCCTAACGAATCAAAAATTGTTTGCACTAACCCTCGGAACCTAAGAAAGTTTGGGTACCAAAGCATACCTAATTTTGTTTGTTGTAGAAGTGTTAGAGCATGAAGTTATAAAGAAACATTGAAGTTTGAATGCTCTACACACCCCCAAGGAGTTTGCTTGTGCCAATAAGAAAGAAGAAAAGCTTAAGGATCCACTCTTGATAAAGTCACACATTTCTTCAAGGGTTGCTCAAGGTGGATTCAATGAATCATGGCAAAGCACTCTCAAGCAAAGGAGTTTTGTAAGCTTAAATTCTATCTTCTCAAAACTCATATTTGCTAAAATTAATAGTATGCTTTGATGAGGTATTTTGTTAATGATCTTTGATGCACTATGAGTTGAATGAATGAACAAAAGACATGATAAATGATTTTTGGATTATTTGGTGGTTGATTGAATTGTTGTGATTTGAGCAAGTTTGATTTGTCTTGATAATATTAATACTTGCCTCATTCATGCCAAATATATCAAAGTATACAAAATGCAATTTTAAAAGTCTTAATTAGAAAATATGCAGATTGGATTTTAGGGTATAGAGTTCACATAGATGATGAATTGATCAATTATTTGTATAAATTCTTGTGACAATGTTTGTTATACTTGAGCACTCACATTCATTGTTATTGCAAAAATATATCAAACATGCAAGATGCCATTTCAAGAGCATTAATGAAAAATATGCACATTAGAAATTATGGCATAATGTTCATAAATATGGTGATTTGATTATATATGTGCTTAAAATCTATGTGAACATGTTTGTTTTGGCATATTTGTGTTTTCCAATGCAATGGTTTTGCCAAAATATGCATAATTCTTAAAATGACCTTCCATGTAACCAAAAACACATTTTGTGGTGAAATTCTTCCAAATTTGCCAAATCTATTGTTAAATGATTTTTTATTTACATTTTTATCCATAAAGTCCAAAATTGTGTTGTACAAATGTTTAAATTTTTACTTGGAATTAAAACACTCAAAAACAAAATTTAGGCGCCTCAAAAGTTGAATTTTCAGCCAAAATTCTTCAATTTTTAGACAAAAGATGAATCCCCCATCGGTAAGGATCGATTCCCTTGACCAAAAATGCAGAAATTCAGCATTCAGTGTATGAGGGATCGATCCCCCTCCTCTAGGGATCGATCCCCCCAAGGCAAAATGCCTTTCTTGCTCCATTTAAGCCAAATTTGAGAAGGATTTTTTATTATCTTCATAGTTTCTTTCTTCTCAACTTAAAATTCATTGTTTTAACTTCTTCTTGATGACCTTTTTAATATGAAAAATTATTTTTCATTAGTATCATGCCTCATCTTCAACAATTGGAATAAATATCATTTCTCATTAAACTTGTAAGAACAAAATCATTTTTCTTTGTGAAGGCATTCATGAAATGCATAAATCTTGAAATAATCTTAAAATATATTTTCAATGAATGCTTAAACATAATTTTAAGAATTATTTCAATGATATGTATATGCACTTAATAATTTGATGAACTTGTGATTGATAGACATTAATTTCCTTAGTTCATCTTAGTCAAGCATGCTTATAGGATAATATTTCATAGCTTGACTCACAGCATGACATATTTATTAGTGGAATATGAGTAATTAAGGTCAATATTTATGCTTAAATGATAAAATGATCAAACATGACCTTAATATTTGGATTTGAGTATGACTTAGGTGAATGAAATACTTGAGATACGAAAAGCTTTACCTGAAGTCATAATTATCCTTGACCTACAATTGTGATGATAAATAGATCTTAAATGTTCAAATGTATGAAAATTTGTCATCCATGAACTTAAATCTTTCTTATGGTCAAATTTCTAAAGAACTTAGGCTTTAGTGACAACATCAACATTCAAGGATAAATGCAAACTTGAACAAATGCACGTTGATTGATATCCATGCATTGATTCTTAATTGTTTTGATGTTGAACTTAAATGTTAGCTTAAGTTGAATCAATGATCATGTTTATGAGAAGAGAATATTTGTTTTCATCAAATTGTATTTGACCTCACTTATAGATTGAAAACTTTAATGATAAAATACACTTTAGCTTGATAATATTGATTCATTTAGGTAAAATCATTTTAGTTAAAATGGCATATACCCTCTAGAACCTTAAATGATAAAATTAACTAAGGATATAGCTATGATATGATTAAAATGGTAATCTTGAACCTTCCCTTGCTCATAACTGCTAAAGATCTTGAATTGGAAAATTGATCTTAAATTGGAAAATGAGCAAAGGATTCTTTGTTTTTATGACTATGGAAGAAAATATGTGCGCTTGAATGACATGAGCTTTTAAATCTTCCATATAATTAGATTTGTGCTTATGAATATGGATTAATGCTTCATGATAGTATGTTGATGTTTAACTAATCCATATGCATATTTGGTGGTGTATGATTATGTTCTTGCATGTTTGACTTGATTATTCTCTTGATATGAACACACCACACATAACAATTGAATTCATGCAAAATGGTTGAGTCAACCATTGGTAACTATTGGCATGAGCTTTAAATTGACAATTCTTCTTTTTCTTTAGATTGAAATGACAAATAGGGAAGAATTCATTTAGGACACTTTTGCATGAGACACTGTTATGCTAGAATTTGTGGTTAATTGATATATGTATTAATTCTAAGCACATTCTTTTTTAAAAATAGTTTATGAGCTCAATGCATATAATATATCATCTAAGTTTAGCTCATAATCATGATGTATTGACAAACACCTTAGTTGGACCTTAAAGAACAATTGATGTATCTAGGTGCTTGATAGAATTGAAATGAGCAAGTTATAGAAGTTAGTAGATAATTTATAAACAACTTGCTTCATTGCTTACCAATTGGGAACTTCTTGCAAATTATTTATGAACAGTTGGTATAGGATCATAAGCAATGTCCTTTGCATGCACAAACACCTCATAATTTTTATAGACATTGATTTATTTATTTATTTGTATTATAAGTCCTATATACTAATATATTTCTTGTTGGATGGAGCATTTCTTTTTGTCCTCAATTTTAAGCCATATTTTTAGGGGAGTGCAATTCTTGTTTGTCCCTTCTTTTTCCTATGAAAAAAAGAGGGAGAAATAATGGGATTTGTTAATTTCTTTTGAAAATCATGTTCATATTAAGGGAGAGCTTTATATTTAAAACCATGCTTTATTTGAGGCGGAGTATTTCTTCAAGAATTTTCAAAGCAAATTTACCTTAAGTTTTGTCATATCAAAAAGGGGGAGCTTGTTAGCTTTAAATTGACATATATATTTTGAAATGACAAAATTTTAAGTAATCTTAAATGTTTGATGCATATTGTAAATTTGCTTTATCAATTATGTGATTTTCTCAAACCATTTTAAGTCTATTTATAAAAAATAAGACCATGATTTAATTGCTTATTCTTATTGGTCTTAATCTTTTATAAAATGATTTTGAATATTTTCAATAAGTAATTTTCTCAAGAAAATATAGAATACATTTTTAGAAAATTACTTTATAAGTTTTTGGGCTAAGTTTTTATTTGAGAAAGTCAAGAAATACTTTCATAAAATTGAAAAATGTTTTGGGGTGAATTAAAACCAAAGATTACATCGTTTTCAACCTAAAACAACTCAGACAATGCAATTTAGGGCATGAGGGATCGATCCCCTAATGGTAGAAAGCTTTTGGAGGGCCAAAATGAAGCATAGGATCAATCCCGCCCATCAAGGGATCGATCACCCATCTCAAGAAAGCACTCCAACAGCTAGTTTTTGTCAGATCCAAAGGGCAAATTTGGCTTAGGCTCTTACAAACTTCAAAGGAACTATAAATAGAGGCTTAGAAGGTCAAGAAAGAGTAGAGAACAAGGGAGAGATTTTAGAGATACAATTTCTCATCTTCTTCAAGCTTTTATATCCAATCTTGTGCTAGAAATTTCTCATCCTCCATCATTCACAATTTTCATGTATAGAATAGCACAAATATTGTATAAGCTTCTCTTCTACTTAACTTTTGTAGTCACTTGCCTATCTAAAGGCTTTTCTTGATTACATCCCTTGTATACCCATTCACATCTTGTAAAGGGGAGAGTACCTTTGAGTGCTTTATTGTAAGTGAGATTTGGGTAGAGAAGGTTTACACCTTGAGCTCCAAAAAAGGAGAGGATAGGTTTTTCTTGAGCCTTGAAAAAGAGGGAGGTTTCTCTTTAGCCTAAAAAAAGAAGGAGGTTTCTCTTTAGCCTAAAAAAAGAGGGAGGTTTCTCTTAAGGCTAGAAAAGGAGGGAGGTAACTCTTGAGCCTGCAAAAAGAGTGTAATACAAATTCAAGTTAGTGGATTTGGAGAAAATCCTTAGGAGCGTCTCTAGGTAGAGGACGTAGGCTAGGTTGCTAAACCTTTATAAATCACTTGCATTCAATTCTCTTACCCTACACTCTTTATTTTCTTACAATTATATTGTGTTTATTGCATTGAACTTGAATTGTATACTAGTATAGCCTAGAGAACTTAGAAAACTATAAGATAGGCTAGAGAATTTTAGAAGAACCAAAAACAAACCTAAGAGTAGCAAAAAACCGATTCCCCCGCCCCCTCAGTTATGTAATTGAGCCAACAATGTAATTAAGAATATGGGATATTTTATAATTATTAAAATGTTAATTATATTGTAGGCATGGAAAGAAATTAGAAGGTAAGCCCCACTAACCTTCTCTTGTCCCATTGGAGTTGAAACTTGGCGAATTAGATATTTAGAGCCAAATACTATGATGGTAAGAATCTACACCTCAAACTTAATTATTTATGCATGTTTCGAAAAATGTGAAACAATTTAAAAAATGACAGTTAAGTCCATAGGCCGTTAGAATTTTGTGAATAACGGTCAAACTAAATAGATTTTTGACCAACTACCTGTAATAGATTATTCCTCTTGTAATAAAGTTTTAGGGCATGTGGACTGATGAAATAAATCAAGCGTAAAAGCAGAAATTTATGCGATTTTACAATTAGGGGTATTTTGGTAATTTCACCTAAATAACCAATTGAACCTTAACAAAAGCTCAACCAATGATTAGAGCAAATTAATATGTCTAAGCATGTATTTAAGCTTAATTCAACTTGGAACCATGAAATTCATTCCCCAAGGGTTTCAGTCAAGCTTTTGAGACATGAACATGATGTTATTTCATAAGGAAATGGTGTAGAATTAAAGTAGAATTATAGTAAAGCATGAAATTAAGCTTAAATTTAAGAAAAATGATGTGTAGGAAGCTAAAACTCATTCGGCCAAGAGAAGGGGAAGTAGAAATCGTGCTCAATTTAATGTGTTTTGGGTTTTAGAATAATGTACAAATTCATACAAGACTGTAGGCACAATTAGAATCGAAAATGGAGGTGTTTTGACGTAGTTGCAATATTAGCACTGGTAGAAATTAGAATGAATTTAAAGATGCAATAGGCAATGTTCTAGTATTTAATGAGTTAAATATTTATTGTAACTGAAGGGTGGTGAATTTATTGAATTTGTATTGTAAATTTGCAACTCAGAGGTTAGAAGGTCATACTGGTGCTAACGAGCAAAACAGCGAGAATTTGAAAGGTAAGGGATATATGTATAAAGCGTAGGGATATTGCGTTGTATGAATTTGATAAATTTTACCTTTATGAAATTGGAAATGATGGTTTGGTTTGAAATTGAGAAATGAAACTTGTGGTTTGAAGCTGTATTTTCGTGTAAGAGGTTAGGATAAAAAGAACCATTATGCTGCCGAAATTTCTTAAACTAACCTGATTGCTCAAAATTATCACTTAGCATGATTTTTAGAAATAAAATATGGTGGTTATGTGTGTTTAAAATTTTAGCTCTTAAATAAGACTTTATGCATATTAAATTTGCAACTCAATTTTCGAATAGATTTTTATTAGATTTTACGCGTTTCTTGATTTATGTATATTTTTATATCTCTGTGGTATTTAAATCAAATATTCTGAATGTTAACTATTGATTTGGGAATATTTTGTGAATTTTTATAATTAATAATATTGATTTTTTGAATTTACTACTTATAAAATTATTTAAGATATGATTTATTGAATTTATCTCTTTAAATAAATCTAAAATGATTTATGAACTGTTTTGAGACTGTTGGCCCCGTAGCTACCTACAGGTACATGCATTTCCGTTTCGTTCTGATGCTGTTGACTCTAGCCTACTCTTCAGCTTCCATAGTTGTCACTAGCTAGTGTACACTGTAACCCCTTAACTATGGCCATACGTCTACTTATATTGCATAAGTTTGTTGGGTGAAGCCTAGTCTCCATTGTATTTTCTTTGGGTGGTAAATCCCTAGTTAACATAAATCCAGGCACTCCTAGATTTTATTTGTCTCCGATTTCGTTTATATGCTAACTATGCTTTATGATTATTAATATGATTTATGAAACATAATATGCTTTATTATTTATATATTCTTGAATTGTTTATCCAAAAGTGATTTATATTGCTTACGGAGTATTTTAGAAATAAGTTTTCTGAATGTTTTATGAAATGGTTTGATGCAAGCTATCAAATATTGTTTATCAAACTTTGTAACCAAATTAAATATTATTGAATTCTTTATAGTAGAGTTGGATGCCGAGACAAGTGAGGTGCTTCAAAGTATCCTTCTGTACTCAACCTGGTTATTTAATCCACTATAGTATCTTTTCCGAAAACCATGCCAAAGAAGATTAAATCATGAATTCTTGGTTTTTGTGTGAAAACAGGTTATTCGAACTGCATATAAAATATGTTGTATCAGCTTTCATATATATATTTCTTACTGGGCAGAAGCTCATCCTTTATTTTTCCTATATGATTATCTGCTGTAGATTTTAAGTCTGCATCCGGAGGACCTAATTTGGTATCCCTCATGCGATCATCTTATATTCATCAAGGTATATGAGTTATCCTTTATGTATTTAAGCTTTTATGTACATTGCTACTTTTATATAAATAATACTTGGGATGTAAATTTTGAATTAGTTTATTCACGGGACTTTTGAGATCAATTATATTTCTATATTAATGCTTAAGAATTTGAATCTTGGGCTTGTATGAAAATGATAAATTTTTTTTGAATATATGTCGACATTATAAACAGCCCAACTGTAGATGATTAAATTATGTGAAATTAGTAAAATATTTGATAATTGGGTACGTGACATTTGCTATGTAGTAGTTCTTAGATTCATATGTGATGATTTTTTTTAATTAAAAAATATTATTCTTAAATTTTTTCTTAATGTAATGCAAAAGTATGGGAAATAATTATTAAGAGAGGAGAGAGAAAAAATGAAAAATTCAAAAAATATTAAAAAGAATTAAATCAAATATTCTTAATTTTTTGGTAAATACTATTATTAATTTTTCCTTAAAGTAAAAATACAAAAAAAAAGACTAAGTGAAAGATACGAAAATTAGAGAGAAAAAAAATTAAAAAAATAAAATGTATAAATAATTAAACCAAATATTCAAAAATAAGAATCAAACAAAAAAACATTTTATTTTCAAAAATTCAAATCAAACACTAAAATTTTAATTGCTAAATACCCAAAATAATTCAGAACTCCATTTTTTTAAAATTAAACGCAAAAAGGGAATTTAAAAAATAATCTATGATTTGAAAACTTTCAAAAACATATTTCTTTAAATATAAATATCAAAGATTAGAAAAAAAAATTAGATGAGAAATAAATAATTTTAATATTAAGCCCTCATATACGAGAAAAATAAATAATGATGTGAATGATCAGTCTAATTCGAATTTATCTTTTGACTAAAAAATGTTAGTCACACTCAGTAACAATTTAAATATTTTTTAATTAATTTATTTTATTTTAATTTATTCAAGTTTTTAACTTTGTGTTGAAATATTTTAAAAGATAAAAAACAAATAAATGATCCCTTTTTTAAAAAAATTAATATTTTAAAATAATAATCTTGATTTTTTTTAATAAGTATTATTTGTAATATAAAAAAATAAAGAAGAAGGAAGGCCCTGCACCTAGTTTATATAAAAAGTTACTAATATAATATTCCTCAAAATCAAATATAAACAAACGGTTCGAAAGCAATAAAGAGCATCAAACAGTGGTGACATTTGTCCAATGAATGATTGCTCAAGAAGAGAGTAAAAAAGTCCTTACATCGATTTGTCCTTCGACGATTATTTTTCAGAAAATCCAATTTTCCAAACAGCTTCATATCCAGCATGTAAACGAATACTTCTTTAACGATTATTCGATATTAGTTGTTTCAATTAAATCGGGTTTGGATATTTTATAATTAAGTTTTAATCAAGTTAAAGTAGTGATTTTATTACTCTTATCAAGTTTGAATGGAGTTCAAGTGGTATCTTTAGGGTATTCTAAACTCGAACTTAATTAATTTTTTTATGAAATTATCTTTGTTTGCAGTTTTATAAACATATTTTTATGGGTTTCAAATTGTTTGTTAAACTACTAAAGTTTGTTGAATTATTAAAATTTATTAAATTATGATGGATTTTGTATGTTTTTGTTTAATTTTATGTTTTTAATTAAAAGAAAATTAGATATTAGAATAATTGATTTTTTTTTTGCAGGAGTTCAAATTCAAGTTTGGGTAAATTAACAGGTTTGTCAAAATTTTAGTTGAATAATTGGATAATTAAACGGATTCCGGCAATAAACGCATAGTATGAAATTTATTAAGATAAGATTCGGTTAGTGAATTTAAAAAATAATTCGATGATTATAAGATTCAGACTCTTTAGTTAATAATCAAGTTCGGGATCGATTACCTCAAAATTAACAGGTATTTGCCCTATTTACATTCCTATTCGTATCACAGAGAAAGCAATGGCAATGCATGATGTTCTTGAAAATCAAAATTCTTTTATTTATTCTTTTATGTTTTTCATAAAATATTAGATTTTTAATTTTAATGATTAAAATTTAATTTTTAACAAATTTTAAATACAAAAATATTTACTTTCATATTTTTCTCTAGTCGATTTCCTATGCATATTTGATGCAAGTTCACAGGATCCAACATTCCCTTAGTCGATTTCACAACACATGTTAACCTATCAAAGGAGAGGAAGTAACATTCCTTTGACCAATCTCCAAGGCACACTAAGTGCTAGTTTATCAAAAGAGAGGGAGAAACATTCTTTCAGCAATCTCCAAGGCAAGCTAAGTGGTGGTTTACCAAAGGCGACAAGGTAACATTCCCTCGGCTATCTTCAAGGCATGTTAAGCTCTAGTTTATCAAAGGTGAGGAGGTAACATTCCCTTAACCAATTTTCAAAGCGCGTTGATGGCTAGCTTATCAAAGGCGGGAAGGTATCATTCCCTCGACTAATCTTCCAGGCATGTAAGCACCAATTTATTAGAAGGCAAGGGGAAGCATATCAAAATGCTATAAACCACAAATGGTGAGGATAGGACATTCCCTCAACCTATCTAAAACATGCTAAAATTCAACATGACAAAGCTTGAGCATGAAGAAAAACAAAGACGTGATATCTTCTTGACCTAAATTTATTTAAGTCCTCAAGGACCAAAAGCGATAATGTTAGAGCTCTAGGCACCAAGAATTTATCTAAGTCCTCAAGGAGTAGAAGCAATTATGCTAGAGCTCAAGGCACCAAGAATCTATCTAAGTTCTCAAGGAGTAGAAGCGGTTATGCGAGAGCTCGAGGCACAAGAATCTATCTAGGTCCTTTTAAGAGTAGAGGTGAATAAGCTAGAGCTCAAGGCACCAGTATCTATAGATGCTAAGTCCTCAAAGAGAGGAAGCTATCAAGTTAGAGCTCAAGACATCTACAAAAGCTAAGTCTTTAAAGAGCGGGAGCTATCAGGCTAAGGCTAGAGGCATCTACAGAAGTAAGGTCCTCAAAAGAGCAGAAGCTATTAGGTTAAGGCTCGAGACATGCATGAAACACCAAGTATTCACACGAACGAGAGCTGTTAAGCTAAGACTCAAAGCATGCAAGAATACAAGCTACGG
Organism: Heritiera fomes; assembly: GCA_032173925.1. Classification (NCBI taxonomy): domain Eukaryota; kingdom Viridiplantae; phylum Streptophyta; class Magnoliopsida; order Malvales; family Malvaceae; genus Heritiera; species Heritiera fomes. Next base: position 30,347,413 of record JAPDPM010000002.1, on the reverse strand, counting down.
CAATTAATGAAGCTACATCAAAAGTTAGCCATAACTAGCAAGCAAGTCTAGAATTTGCGACAAAGGGTAGACAATCAAAATTAAGAAAGGAAAGGCAATCACGCCAATAGTAGCATCCTAATTTGCTCAAAAGCATCACAATCTTATAGGTAGAGAAGCTAACCTAGCCAACGCAACAACATGAAGCTGTCTCTACATGGCAATACGCCAAGGGTAAGATAGCCATGCAACATAACAAAGTTCTCTTCAAGCCATTTTAACAAGACAAAACCATGATTGATGCTCAACTATACTCTAAGGGAGGACTTAGTGTTAGGGATAGACTCAGCCTAAAGATTGTATGCTTAGCCTAGCCCAATAAGCTCAGTCTAGATCTTTTTCAATCTCATGGCTTAAAGACAAACTAATTCTACTCATCTCGTCAGATTCCATCATATGATGACACATGGCACAATCCAGTGCTCCCTACTTACTTATAAATGGGCCCTCATTTCCAAAGGAAATTGATCATTTTGCTCTCATTCATGCCCAAGTTCTGCTATATTTACTTTATGCCGTATTTCCTTTCTTAATACTTGTACCCTAGTTGCACCCGGACACTTGATCAATCTTGTTAAGAGCATTGCACTTAATGAACAGTTCGATTCACACCAGATACTTAGTAGAAAACTCATAGCTACACCCGTGAATGTAGGTACGTTGCAGAACCATGTAAATACTGGTGTTTATCTCTTTACATATGTTGTTCACACTCTATAACATTATACTTAGTTTTTTTCATAATTTTTCTAATTGGTTTTGATTTCTTCTTTCTTTTTTTAATTTGTGTAGTCTATACATGCATCAGGTTTTTTAATTTTATAAGATTTACTTGAAGCAATTTAAATTCAAATTTTAAAAATAAATTAGTTTCAAATATGAAACATTAACCAATAATTTGTTATTAACTAATGTAGTAAGAATTGCTTTCATTCAGGTTATAGCTATTTAATTGATTTATTTAATACTTAAGATTTGTTATTCAATAAATTTTTCTATTGGTATTTGATTTCAAATTATTTTTTTTAATTTGTGTGTTTTATATACGCATCAAGTTTTTTAATACATTAATCAACATGTATTTCAAAATATTTTTTTATAATTTTATTCTATTTTTAAAAAATTATTATTATTATTATTATTATTATTATTATTATTATTATTATTATTATTATTATTATTATTATCATCACAATGCATTATAAGGGATTAAATCTAGTAAAAATTAGAAGAAAATGATAAAAAGTGCAAAGTGGCTTCCAATAGCTACTAAACAACACCTTAGGGCTCAGAATTTTTCTTATCTCTTTAAATTTAAAATCCCATAATCATGACTATTATTGTAATGATTCAAATTCTACAAGAATGTAGGTCAATGTGGTCGTTCATATATTTTCACCATTTAATAAAAAAATGGAGGTTAAGCTGTTAATAATAACAAAGCCAAATCCATGACAATCCATTTGAAAACCAATACATATTTATGAGGTTATCTTATATTTGGTAGAGACAATGAATGTGAAATTTATTTGTACTTTAATATTGTTTCAACTACTCCTAAAGCCCCTCAGCTCTTAAAGTTTTAATGTCAATGCCCCTAATGACTACTGTGATAGAACAGGTTCAAGATCCGACGGTGATCACCTCATCTTATCATAAAGGCAAAACTTCAGTTTAAGTATATTGTAGCAATCTCTTGCTCTTTTAAGGAAAAAAAATGATCAATGCAAGACAATTACTAATGATGAGAGTCATACTAAGGGTCATTGGGCCTAAAGATAGATTGAGCCAAAGAGAAAAGGTGACTTAAGAAGACCTTGGAAGATCCATTAAGTGACCATTGAAGGTATGGGTCTTAAAGTTAAATACGCGCCAAATAACTCCTATAAATAAGGCACATGTATTCTCTTTATTCTCTAAGCTCTATTTGCTTATTGAAACCCTACCAGAATCCTGCTTGACTTAAGCATCAAAGTGAGTGTACAAGGAAAAACCCTTGCGCCCTCTGATTATTATTTTTCTAGCAGAGTTCTTGGAAACAAGCTAGCGCGAAAATCGAGGATCAACGTCATGGTTACATCATTGTTGTTTCGGGCAACAACAATTGGCACCATCTATGGGAATCAATACAAAAAGCTTGTTATTTAGAAAATGGTAAGGACAAGGTCAGTAATGGTGAGAGATGGTAGTGAGGAAAACTTTATGAGTTCTCCAAAACATCAGCCTCAAAGGAGAACACAAGATAATAGGGAGGAGTCTGGAGCGACGATATCCTTGGCTGAATTTGAAGTTCTAAAAAGACTGAGTGAGAAGATGACTCAAGCGTTACGAGCCATGGTTGACCTTTTCAAAAGAGTTCTCCCTCAATTGAATTTGCTCCAAGCTGTACAAAACCTAGTGGGAGAATATGTGAAATCCCAAGTTTCTCTATTCTCTCTATTCCCATTGAAGATGCTGAATTAGAATATTAAGTAAAGTTACAGAAATTAATTTGCATATGTTATGGAGACTAATAGGAAAATTGTTAAGTGGGCCCCACAAGGTAATCCATACCCGAATGCCCACCGAAGTGCCAAAATGTTAAAGTTGGGCCCGAAATACCTAAAGGGCAAGAAGACTACTTTTCAAAATTCTTTAAGATGAGCACACCTAGGTTTACGTGCAACAAATTCAAAAATGACAATTTAGTCCATGCACCGGAAGAACTTTTCTGAATAACGGTGAAACTAAATTGAATTCGAACCCACAGACTGTCATAGGAAAATCCTCACGTAAAGAAGTTTCATGTGGATCCAACTAGTGAACTGAATTACGCGAAAATGCTAGAAACAACGCAAACGAAGCAAAAAGCATTCGTTTAGGGGTAGTTTGGGAATTTCAATACCCATAACCGGTCAAACCAACTTGGGAGTCAATGCTTGACCATGTTTGACCTAAATATATGAAAAATAATAAAAATAAAATATAAATTTTGAATTTAAAAATATTAAAATAATGTTAGCACATAAATGGAAATAATGAAATTGTACAAGGGTATTGTCATCATTTAACATGCCAGAATTGACCAAAATAAATAAAATATAATAAAATTAAAATTAAAAATCTAAATTGAAAAATAGTAAAATATTATTAAAGGCATAGGTGTAAATATTGGAAAATTAAAAGGGCAAACTTGTCATTTTGCATAGGGCAGATTTTTATACAATAAATGATATAAAATAAGACCAAAAACAGTCATCTTCAACCCCATCAACACCAAACTCCCTTGTTTCACGTTTCCTCTCCATTTTTCTTTAAAGTTTTCCCACTTTCATCTTGTAAATCACCTATATACTTCCACCAAATTATCAAGCATCTTTAATAAAAATTATTCCTCACCATAAGAGCTCCTTAAACCTAGAATTTGGTGGCTGAATTTCCGCATTTGGAAGCTGAAATTTCTGCTGGTAGTCTCAGTTCAAGGTGAGGACTATGGGTGTTTATGTTTTCATTGATTTTAACTTTGGTATTGGATTGATTCAAGTATGAATAACCTGTTTCATGACTTAGATGGAACCAAAATGAAGTGTAGTGAAACCTGTAGGATTCGGCCATGGAAGGAAAATGAAGAAATCTTGGTGGTATTAATGTATGTTGGGTAGGAATTAATAGGAAATGATGAATTAAACTTAGTTATGATGATGATTTTGCAAAACATGAAAATTGGCATGGTGATAGGTACCATTCAGCCATGAGTAAGCTGAAAAATGATAGTGAATTTTTTATGAATTGAAGGTGTTTGATGGGATTCCTAAGTGAGTAGAAGAGGTTCATGAAATTAGAGTTGATTGAAGAATGAAAATCATGATGATATGGCAATTGGAGGCTTTTAGTCATGCAAGAAAAAAAAGAAGAGATGTTGGGATAATTTTATTAAATGATGGTTATATGATTAATAAAATGATGAATAATGATTAATTATAAAATTAATATAATAATGAATTAAGATTAATTGTAAAGCTAAAATTGAAAAAAATAATAAGATTTGGAAAAGTAGGAAATTCGGCCAAGGCATAATTTAGGGTGATTATTAGGTGAATATTCATAGTTGATGATTAAAAGAATATTCATAGAGGTTAATAAGATTATTAGTAAAATTAGACTTTAGAAAAGATTTTTAATTTAAGAGTAATTATATTGTACCACTTGGTAGGAAATAAATAAATTAATTATTGAAACTAATAAAGAGGAAGATAATGAATTTGGGGTTAATAAAATTATTAATGAAATTGGACTTAGAAGAAGAATGTGATTTAATTGTAATTTTGTTTTGGCAATTGGTAGGAAATAAATTAAGTTAAATTAATTGTTGAAATTAATAAAAATGGAAATAATTTTAATATAATCAAATGGTGGAATTAATACTAATAATGAATAAAGATTATTTGTAAAAATTAGAAGTGGAAAATAATAAGTACAATGCACGAATGAATATTTGACTATAATAGGAATTGATGTTGAAAGGGAGTTAAATGAAAATGAAACATGAATAAATAATATCCTTGAAATAGGAATTGAAAAATGACAAATATTAGACAAGAAAAGCTTTCAGTCCAAAGCATGTTCTATAAAATCTATATTGATTTCCATAAAATTAAGAGTTACAAAATAATAGTATAAGATTAATAGAAAAATTAATTATGCGAAATAAAATAAAATAGAAGTAAATAAAATAAATCTTATACTTGGATTGTAAATTTTAAATATATTTTGATATGATTTTCCATCTCTGAGTCTGAAAAATTAGGTGACAAAGATGGTACTATTGGTTTTTTATATTGCACGGCAATTTGAGGTAAGGAATCTTATACAAAAGTTACATAGGAAAGTTGTGCTTGCATGGATTTAAACAAAAGAAGCTATTTGAATTTTAGAAAATTAATTTTAGTGATCCAACTATCCAATTACCCAAACTTCCTTCCAAAGAAAAATAGAAAATTTATTTTAGTTCCATATGAATTTTATATGATTTAAATTGCATCAGAATTAATTTAATTATTATACATGAAATAAATTATTGTTGTTGGCTCTATAGGCTATACTGAGAGGGGGGTGAATCGGTTTTTAACTAACTTTATGTCCGTTTTTCGACTCTTCTAAATTCTCTAGCCTATTTGAATATTTTCTAAGTTCTCTAAGCTAGGCAAGCATGCAAACCAAGTTAAACACAATAAGCACAAATATAATTGCAAGTAATTAAAGAGAGTAGGGAAAGAGAGATTTACACAAGCGATTTATAGAGGTTCGGCAACCTTGCCTACGTCCTCTACCTTGAAACGCTCCCAAGAATTTTTCTCCAAATCCACTATCTTGAATTTGTGATTACAATCCCTCTTTTTCTTAGGCTCAAGAGTAACCTCCCTCTTTTTCTAGGCTCAAGAGAAACCTCCCTCTTTTTCTTAGGCTAAAGAGTAACCTCTCTCTTTTTCTTAGGCTAAAGAGAAACCTCCCCTTTTTACAAGGATTGAATTGGTTTACAAATGATGTAATCAAAGAAAGGCCTCTAGGTAGGCAAGTGATTACAGAAATTAAGCACAATGAAAAGGCTATACAATATTTTGTGCTAAGCAATACAAATTAGATGAATGATAGATGATGAAAACTTTGGAGCTCTTGATTTGTTGTTTGAGGCTTTAGGATTTGAGGAATATGTGTTATGGAATTGCTGAGTAGTTCCTCTTGCTTCCTTTAGCTTCTAAGCCTCTATTTATAGTCCCTTGGATGTATTCTAGCCGTTGGGTGGAGCCAAATCTCGGATATTACCGTTGTCTCACAAAAACTAGCCATTATAGGCTATTTTCGTCCCGAGGGATCGATCCCATTCCCAAAGGGATCGATCCCTTTTGTCCAGAATCTGATTCTTGGCTTCAGGGACCTTGGGAAAGCATTCTGCCAAAAAGGGATCGATCCCTTTTCCTATGGGATCGATCCTTTTCTTCCAGAGGGCATTTTTCCTGCACTTTTGGGTTAGAAATGATGTGGTCTTTGATCCTAATTCAACCCAAAACATTTTGGCACTTTTGTGGGAGTTTTTCTTGACTCTCTTTGATAAAAACATGGTCTAAATATCCATCAAGTGATTTTCTAAAATATTCAAAAACATTTATAAAGTATTAAGACCAATAAGAGTGTATCGATAAATCATGGTCTTAAGTTTGATATGATCACTTGAAAATGGATTGAGAAAATCATGTGTGATAAGGCAAATTTACAATATGAATTAAAACATTAAAGCTTACTTAAGTTTTTGTTATTTCAAAATATATATTGCAATTTAAAGCTAACAATCTCTCCCTTTTTGATACGACAAAACTTAATGTAAATTTGCTTTGAAAATTCTTTGAAAAAAAATACTCCCCCTCAAATAAAGCAGGATTTTATAAAGCTCCCCCTTAATATAAGCATGGGTTTTGAAAATGAATTTTCAAACTATTTCTCCCCCATTATCTCTCCCCTTTTATATCTCACCCTTTTTAATATCTATCTCTCCCCCTTTTTGTCATAGCAAAAAGAAGGAAAATAAGAAAAAAAATATGCTCCCCCTAAAATCATGGCTATGTGAGAAGAGATAAAAGAATATGTTCCATCCAACAAGAAACATGTTAGTACATGGGACTCATAGCACAAATAAATAAGTCAATTGTTCATAAAGAGTATGAAATATTCATGCAAAGAACATGACTTATGATCCTATACCAATTGTTTATAAATAATTTTGCAAGAAGTTCACAATTGGTAAGAAATGAAGCAAGTTTAGTATAAATATCTACTAAGGTCTATGACTTGCTTATTTCAATCCTATTAAGCACCTAAGTGTATCAATTGTTCTCTAAAGTCCAACTAAGGTGCATGTCAACACATCATGATTATGAGCTGAAATTATATAACATATCATATGCATGAGCTCATAAATCACGTTCAAGCAAGAGTGTGCATAGAATCAAGACATATAGCAATTAACTTCAAATTCTAGCACACAAGAGTTTCATGCAAAAATGTCCTAAGAGAACTCTTCTCTATTTGTCATTTCAAACTAAAGAGCATAAGAAGAATTGTCAATTTAAAGCTCATACCAATTGGCAATTTAGATTTGGTTTACCAATTATTGAAAATATGGTTCCCAATGATATTAATTGTTATTTCAATCTAAATACCAATTGTTACTAATGGTTGACTTAGTCATTTTGCATGAATCCAATATCTATGTGTAAAGTGTGATCATATCAAGAAAATAATCATTCTAAATATGCAAGAACACAATCACACATCATCAAATATGCATATGGATTAATTAAACATTAGCACACTATCATAAAGTATTAATCCATATTCATATTCACAACATTATACCACATGGAAGATACAAAAAGTCAAGGTATTCAAGCAAACACATTTTCTTCCATGAAACTAAAGAATCCTATGCTCAATTTTCCATTCAAGATCTTAACCAATTATGAGCAAGGAAAAATTCAAAATTACCATTTTAATCAATTAACAGCCATGTCCCTAGTTGTTATCATCATTTAAAGTTCTAGCGGGTATATGCTATTTTAACTAAAATGGCTTTACCTAAGTGAATCAATATTACCAAGCTAAAATATATTTTATCATTAAAATCCATAAACTATGAGTGAGGTTAAGCATATATTATCATGAAAACAACTATTCTCATCTCATAGGCATGATTATTTATTCAACTTAAGTAAACATGCATGTTCAACATCAAAATAATCAAGACACAATGCATGTATATCAATTGTTGGTGTTGTCATTAAAGCTCAAGTTCCATAATAATTTGGCTATAAAGGAATTAATTTCATGGATGATAAATTTTCATGTAACTCAACATTTAGGATTCATTTATCATCACTAATTATAAGCCAAGGAAAATTATGACCTTATACCAATTGTTGAATTTACATTTGAAATCAATCCTTAAGGTCAAGTTTTAATTATTCTTCCACTAGATATATAATTATCATGAAACCTAGTGTGAAATTGATAAGTCAAGCTAAGAGACATAATCCTATAAGCATACTTGACTAAGATGAACAAAAGATATGAAAAACACTCATTATGCACAAGTTCATCAAATTCTCAAATATATCCATAAATTCTTGAAATAAATCTCAAAATTATGTTTAAGCATTCATTGAAACAATATTTCAAGATTTATGTAATTCAGGACCATCTTTAATGAGAAAACTTGTTTTGCACTTGGGAGCTCAAGAAAAATGATATTGATTGTTGAAAGTAATACCATTTGTTGGGAATGATACAAATTAATTGAGTTGAGGCATGATATCAATGAAAAATCAATTTTCATAGTTTAAAGTTCATCAAAAAGAAGTTAAAACAATGAATTTTAAGTAGAGAAGAGAGAGTATCAAAACAATGAAAAGTTCTTCTCAATTTCGGTTGAAAACATGCAGGAAAGCCCTTTCTGGCCTGGGGGGATCGATCCCAAGAGGTGGGGGATCGATCCCTTAGTTACAGAATACAGATTTTGCACTCTGTTCAAGGGGGGATTGATCCTGCTTGTTGAGGGATCGATCCCTCATCCTGTTTCTGCAGAGTTTTGACAGAAAATTGAACTTGTGAGGTACCAAAACTCCATTTTTGAGTAATTTAAGTCCAAGTAAGAGTTTAAACATTTGTAAAACATGATTTTGGACTTGTGTGAATGAAAAACATAAATGAAAAACCATTTTACAAAAGATTTTGCAATTTTGGAAGAATTTTCATCAATAAATGCATTTTTGGCCTCAAAGGAGGTCATTTTGAGAGTTAAGCATATTTTGACAAAAATAAAGCATTAGAAACCACAAATATGCCAAAACAAACTTGCTCACATAGATTTTAAGCACATATAACATCAAATCATCATACTTGTGAACATTATGCCATGATTTCCAACATACAAGTTCTTCATTAATGCACATGACATGGCATTTTGCATAAATGACATATTTGACAGCTTTTGAGCAACTAAATATATTATCTAGACATATCAAACTTGCTCAAGATGTAGAAAACCAATAATCATTTCAAAATCACAAATCATGCTTTTCATTCAATGCATCAAGTACTATTCATCAAACACTCAAAAATCATTTATCATGCCTTTTGTTCAATCATTCAACTTACAATGCATCAAGAATCATCAACCAACTTTCTCATCAAAGCACAAATAATCAAATAAAGTTTTAAGGAGTAAAGAATTAAAGTTACAAAACTCCTTTGCTAGAGAATGCTTTGCCTTGATGTGTTGGATCCACCATTAGTCATTCTTTGAGAAATTGTTGTCACCTTGCTAAGAATGGATCTCCAAGCTCTTCCTATTGGCACAAGCAAACTCCATGGGATGTGTTGAGCATTTAAACTGCATTGTTTCATTATATTCCCATGCTCCAACACTCCTATAACAAACACATTTTCAAGCATGCTTTGGTACCCAAATTTTCTTGGGTCCATGAGAATTAGTGCAAATAATTTTTGATCCTTTTGGGATCCATTTCAAGCACAATTCATCATTATTTATTGCATGCTTTGGCATCCACATCTTCCTAACCACTTTTCCTCTAAAGGTAGTTTTTCTATATGTGCATGCTTGTGAGGAGTGGCCTATCATATTACATAGTGAGCATGTGAGAGATGTATCATGCATAGTATTTTTGCTCACAAGGAAATTCTTTAGATGAGTTTCTTTTTGTATTGCATTATATCCTAACCCATCTTTGTCAAAGAAAGCTCTTTGGGTCTCAAGCATGTGATCTAATTTTTGTTGACCCATATAGAACCTAGTAAATGAGTTATGCAAATTTGTATTCTTTTCATTTAACTCATTTATCTCTAAGTTAGCCTTTTCTAATTTCTTTTCAAATTCTAGCTTAGCATTTGTCAAGGCTTCATTCTCTATTTTTAATTTAGCAATGATTTTCTTATATTTGGAGTTCATGCATTGAAATTCATTTGCTAAATCATTAAAGGCATTTTGTAGTTCACTAAAGGTATAATCATTATCTTCACTAGAACTACTACTAGCCTCGTCATCACTAATGGCCATAAAGCATGAGTAGGCTACCTCTTCATCTACATTTTCCTCATTAGAGCTATCACTATCGCTCCATGCAGCCACAAATGCTTTCTTCTTAGATTTCCTATCCTTCCTAAGTAAGGGGCAATCTAACTTAGTGTGACCCAGTTCATTACACTCATAACACACTAAAGGGTCCTTTTCTCTTCTACTTGACTCCCCTCTTTGATGTCTCCTATTATTTTCGTTTTCTTTCATTCTCATGAACCTATTAAATCTTTTGACAAACATTGTCATTTCCTTCTCTTCCTCATTTTCACTCTCATCATTATCATCTTCAAGGATCTCAAGAGTGGAAGACTTAAGTGCTACCCCTACTTTCTTTGAAGGCACTTCATTTCTTTTTAATTTCATTTCATATGTAAGTAGGGAGCCCATAAGTTCATCTAGAGACAAAGTGTTAGGATCCTTAGATTCTTCTATAGCAGTCACCTTTGCCTCCCAAGATTTTGGCAAGCTATTCAAGATTTTCTTGACCATTTCTACATTGGAATAGCTCTTGCCTAATGCCTTAAGTCCATTAATTATATAATTAAACCTAGTGAACATTTCGCTAATGGACTCATTTTCTTTCATCCTAAATAGCTCATAATCATGTGTGAGCATTCCTACTTTGGTCTCTTTCACTTGATTGGTCCCTTCATGTGTGATGGCTAATTTGTCCCAAATTTGCTTGGCATTCTCACATAGGGAGACTCTATTATATTCATTGGGACCTAATGCACAAAAGAGGGTGTGCATAGCCTTGGCATTCATTTGTGCCAATCTCATGTCATTTGTATCCCATTCATCCTCACTCTTAGGGACATCTTTTCCATCTACTTTCTTCATGGGAATTCTAGGACCATTTACTATAATTCTCCACACTTCATAATCATTTGATTGTACAAATAACATCATTCTAGTTTTCCAATATGAATAATTCTCACCATTGAAGAGTGGAGGTCTAACTAATGATTGTCCCTCTTCTCCTAGGGGTGTGCCTACATTTAAATGAGCCATTTAAGATCATTTTGCTCGATAGAGGTTAATTTAAATCAATCTCGAGCCCAAGCTCTGATACCAATTGTTGGCTCTATAAACTATACCGAGAGGGGGTGAATCGGTTTTTAAATAACTTTATGTCCGTTTTTCGACTCTTCTAAATTCACTAGCCTATTTGAATATTTTCTAAGTTCTCTAAGCTAGGCAGGCATGCAAACCAAGTTAAACACAATAAGCACAAATATAATTGCAAGTAATTAAAGAGAGTAGGGAAAGAGAGATTTACACAAGCGATTTATAGAGGTTTGGCAACCTTGCCTACATCCTCTACCTTGAGACGCTCCCAAGGATTTTCTCCAAATCCACTATCTTGAATTTGTGATTACAATCCCTCTTTTTCTTAGGCTCAAGAGTAACCTCCCTCTTTTTCTAGGCTCAAGAGAAACCTCCCTCTTTTTCTTATGCTAAAGAGTAAACTCCCTCTTTTTCTTAGGCTAAAGAGAAACCTCCCCTTTTTACAAGGATTGAATTGGTTTACAAATGATGTAATCAAAGAAAGGCCTCTAGGTAGGCAAGTGATTACAGAAATTAAGCACAATGAAAAGGCTATACAATATTTTGTGCAAAGCAATACAAGAATTAGATGAATGATAGATGATAAAGACTTTGGAGCTCTTGATTTGTTGTTTGAGGCTTGAGGATTTGAGGAATATGTGTTATGGAGTTGCTGAGTAGTTCCTCTTGCTTCCTTTAGCTTCTAAGCCTCTATTTATAGTCCCTTGGATGTATTCTAGCCGTTGGGTGGAGCCAAATCTCGGATATTACCGTTGTCTCACAAAAACTAGTCGTTATAGGCTATTTTCGTCCCGAGGGATCGATCCCATTCCCAAAGGGATCGATCCCTTTTGTCCAGAATCTGATTCTTGGCTTTAGGGACCTTGGGAAAGCATTCTGCCAAAAAGGGATCAATCCCTTTCCCTAGGGGATCGATCCTTTTCTTCCAGAGGGCATTTTTCCTGCACTTTTGGGTTAGAAATGATGTGGTCTTTGATCCTAATTCAACCCATAACATTTTGGCACTTTTGTGGGAGTTTTTCTTGACTCTCTTTGATAAAAACATGGTCTAAATATTCATCAAGTGATTTTCTAAAATATTCAAAAACATTTATAAAGTATTAAGACCAATAAGAGTGTATCGATAAATCATGGTCTTAAGTTTGATATGATCACTTGAAAATGGATTGAGAAAATCATGTGTGATAAGGCAAATTTACAATATGAATTAAAACATTAAAGCTTACTTAAGTTTTTGTCATTTCAAAATATATATTGCAATTTAAAGCTAATAATTGTTCTATATACTAAAATATTATTGGATACTTAAAGTTAGTATTGAGAATTTAAATGATTTTATTTACTGTTAAATATAGTGTTTATTGATTTTACTATTATAGATTGACTGAAATAATTTTGTGAAATGATTTTGGGACTATTGCTCCCTAATAATCATGCACACTGTGATAGTGATATGACTATGGGACTATGGTCAAACCCACAGGTTTCCACAGTGAGCACCTAACCAGTGCGAGCTGTAATTGTTCAACGATGGCCATTCGTTATTGTTTCATCCCTTCGGGGATACTAATCATCCCTTCGGGGATACTGATCATCCCTCCGAGGATACTGCTTCATGCATGATTATACTGGAAGTGGACTATCTCTACTAATTTGATTATTGAATTATTTAAAATATCGTTTTGACTGAATTGAAAAGAAAGAAATCTTTATCGTGAATGATAATAATGAAGATTTTAAATGAAATTATTATACTGTATGGTTCCACTATACTGTTTTATATTTAGTATGTTTTGAATGATAATCATTGATGATTTAAAAAAAAGACTTGCTTTTATTGTATAATTTCATTTTAAATGTGTTTATTGATGGACCTTTCATCACTAGTGAAAAGAATTTTATTAAATGATTTTATCTACATATGGTAGCATAGTTCAGCCTTTTTGTATAGGTTTCCTTATTGAGTGTAAACTCACTCCCCTATTTTTTCACCTAGACTATTTGCAGTAAATTTAGTTCATCGTAGAGGAGATTACTTTTTAGGACATACAGTATTCCTTCAGGAGACGTGTGTGGTCCATTAAAGGTATATTGTATTTTATTATATATTTCAGACATTTTGTATAGTACTCACAACTTGTAGACTTTGGGGATGTAAATTAATAAGATTAGCACCGTGATAGTGATTAGAACCTGGGAACTTGTATACACTTAAAGGTATGGATAAATATTTGGTATTAATGGTTTGAAATTTTATTACTCTTTATATTAAATTTATTGTTGAGTAAATAAAGTTACTGAAATGACTTACATGACATGAAAGAAAAAAAATGATACCAACAAATAGCCTAACTATTATAAGAAAAAAGAAAAAGTTAATTGGTATTTTATGAAAAATTGGATGTTACAAAACAAGTTAGGAGAACTAATCGCATGAAGCTAGGTGTGCAGATTGCGGCAGATCCCTCAAGAGGTAGAGTACATAGGCTACGGCAAGGTCCTTTGGGTGGCAGGATGTGCAGGCTGTGACAGGTCCTTTGGGTGGTAAGGTGTGCAGGCTACTACAGGGTCCTTAATGTGGAAGGCTACTGCAGAAGCCCTATGAGGCAAAGTGCGCAGGCTACAATAGTCTTTTGGGTGGCAAGGTGTGCAGGCCGCAGCAAGGTCCCTTAGGAGGCAGGGTACACAGGCTACGGCACGATCTCTTAGGAGGTAGAGTGTGCAGGCTGCAGCAGGGTCTTATAGGTGGTAGGGTGCGTAGGCTGCGGCAAATCCCCTAAGAGGCAGAGTGCATAGGCTACGACAGGGTCCTCTAGGTGGTAGGGTGCACAAGCTGCAACAAGGTCCCTTAGGAGGCAAGCTGCATAGGTTGCGGCGGGATCCTAAAAAGAGGCAGAGTGCGCAAGCTGCGACAGGATCCTCTGGGAGGCAGGGTGCACAGACTACGTAAGGGTCCCCCCTTAGGCAAAGTTGAAGGTTGCGGTAAGGTGCCGGGGAGCCTTAGGGTGTGAAGGCTGTGGCAGGGTGTAAAGGTTTGCAGCAAGGTGTCGGGGAGCCTCAGGGTGTGAAGGCTGACTCAGGGTGCTAGTTGGCGGTAGAGTGGCTCAGGATGCTAGCTGACAACTAAGTTCCTTAGGGTGCCTCAACGTGATTTAGGGTGATAGCTGACGGTAAGGTGCCTCAAGGTGGCTCAAAGTGATAACATGTGGAAAAGTATACTCCAAGCACACACTCTCCAGTACATTGGTCTACCACCAACACTCTCTTGCACACCGAATTGCAGAATGGTGTGACACAGTTCAACGACAAAGAGAAAAAAAAATAAAAAGAATGAAAAAATGAAAATGATGAGAATAAAAAAAAATTATTAAAATGATGACGTTTCACTCAAGGGTCTGCCACTCTTTGACCTTTCTCTAGCCAAAGGGAGCGGTGGACCACTCTCAGACCCAAGGGACACACCTGGTGCGCAATAGGCAATGCAAGGCACGCTCTCAAGCGCGCATGGCAAGCCACTCTACTGCACGCGATAATGGCAAAATAGTTTGCACAAGCAATGATTTGAACTTGGCACCCATCTTTTAGTAGGAAAATGCCTAACCACTATGCCATTAATGATCTCTTTTGATATAAGATGATTCCAGCTATACTTAAATTGTTACTCTGCAACGCGTGCAAATAAAGAGCGCTGCAGAGTGGCCTACCACGCTCAAGGCACGTGGAAGACTACTCTACCCCGAGCGAGCATGGTGAGCGGCAGAGTAACCCTCGGGCAATCGCACATTAATTACAAAATTAATTACACAAGCTGGGTGTCGAACCCTGAACCTCAACGGAGCATGCCAGGGCCCAACCAACAGGCCACACAGCGGCTTGTGATGTAAATTGCATTAAGATATACTTGAACTAATCTTGGAGCACATTACAACACTATGGTCCCATACTCCTATCTATGTTGAGCAACGAAGTCTGCATTTTCGACCTCCTTGGGCCATGGGGCCCGCACTTTCGGCAACCTTAAGCGATATGACTCACATTTTCGACCACCTTGGGTCAACAAGGCCCACAATTCCAACCACCTCAAGTCGACAGGTCACATTTCCAACTACCTCAAACTAACGGGACCTACACTTCTGGTCAACCCAAGCTGTGGGGCCCAGACTTTATAGGCAAAGCTCAGACCAAGAGTTGCTAGACAAGCCTTTACTACAATGTTTTTATCCAATTCCACTTCAATGTTGGTCAAGTTTAGATATTGGTGGCGATAATCAATTTTTCCATGTAATAGTTTAGTGGCAAACTTGAATAGTTGCAAAACCTTTTTGAATTACCTCTCTTCGACGGTTTTTGTCCTTAGTGTTTCGTCAAGCATAGGAGGTCAAAAACAGGAATTGAAGCTAACCCTAAAAAGATCCAAGCTATCTTGGATAAGCAACCCCCCACCACAATGCAAGAAGTGCAAAGGTTAACAGAGAGAATTGATGTACTCAATCTCTTCTTGTCAAAATCAGTTGAATGAAGCTTGCCATTCTTTAAGACTCTTAAAGGTGGAAAGAAGTTTGAATGGACTGATGAGTGTTAGAAGGCTTTCAATAGCCCAAAAGAATATATTCAAGAACTTCCTTTGTTATCAAGGCCCAACACCAAGGAGCAACTCTTTATGTACCTTGGTGTAAGAGAAAAGGCAGTTAGTGCAATCCTGTTGAAAAGAGAAGAAAATAAGGACCACCCGGTCTATTACGTAAGGTATTACTAGATGCAAAGTCGAGATATCCCCAGGCTGAAAAAGTAGCCCTATCACTGGTGATGGCAACTCAAAAATTGCACCCATATTTTTAGGCACATTTGATCGTCGTCTTAATTGACCGACCCTTACTAGTCCAATGGTTAGTCATTACTCGACACTTACAAGTGGTAAGGGGTTCGAGTAGCGGCGGACGCGAATTAGGATAAGTTTCCCGATAAATCCGTGAGGGGCTAAGTGCCACGTCTGTGTGACGGGGGCCACCTCTAGAACCCAGAGCGGACAGTATGGATGAGTAGCGTTGTCACAGCAACCGATGAATGTCCCGTAAGGTACTTCGAGCGGTTGGGCTGAGCCGTTACAATAAAACGCGCGTTTTTTTGTGAGGCCCGTATCCTAGTGGCCCATACCTCACTCAACCGTATTGTCCGCTTTGGATTCTAGAGGTGGCCCCCGTCAGTTCAGCTGACGTGGCACTTAGGTCCTCACGGATTTCTTTCGCGTCCGCCGCTACTCGAACCCTAGACATCCAAGCGATTCGAGTAACGACTAACCATTGGACCTAGGTCCAATGGTTAGTCGTTACTCGAATCGCTTGGATGTCTAGGGTTCGAGTAGCGGCGGACGCGAAAGAAATCCGTGAGGACCTAAGTGCCACGTCAGCTGAACTGACGGGGGCCACCTCTAGAATCCAAAGCGGACAATACGGTTGAGTGCGACCGGCCCCACATGATACTGGTCGTCACAGAATGGGAATAATTGTTGAATTATACTTATATTATGCTATAGAATCATGTGCTATGTGAATTGGTTGTTTCTTTCATACTTAACTATATCGATAAAAGGGGATAAAAAGAATGATATTTTGTGAGTTAAAGAAATGAAGAAAAACATGAATGAGCTTATGAAATCTGTTGTACATACAAGTTGGTAGCTAATCTTAATATAATGCATACATGCTATTTTATAGAGTTCATGAATGTATGATCATGTTTTACGATATAAGCCTAGTATGTACTTATTTAAGCTACTTACTGAGCTGTGGATTTGCTCACCCCTTAAATTTAACATCTACAGATCATACGAGTTGATATCCAGCTTAGGCTTCGTATAGGCTCCCGGGAACTATACCTAGTTGGGGTACTCGTCTACGTTCTCCGGGCCTAGCTTTTGTGCTTTTGAGGTATACTAATTGTATATCATTTTGATAGTTATATGAACTTTAATTTCACAGTACTAGTAAGTAATATGGGATGTAACTTTGGATCGCACTAGATTATGTAAGTCTAGGTGATTATCGAGTACGATCCGAGGTTAGATAAATATTTTGACGTATGTATAAAAAATGCAAAATGTGGAATTTCTAGTGAAATGAATCTTGAGATATATGAGATGCATGGTTGTGTGGATTGTGGAAAACAAAAGCTGGCTGTATTGTGAAGTTTAGAATGTGTTTTAATGCAGGTGATTTTACTGGGGAAATTGATAAAATACAAGGGGGAGGTTTTCGACCCGTTTCTTTTGGAATAGTAAAAATAAGGCTAAAACAATTAAAAATCACTCTAAGAAGTATAAAATAACTAGAGAAATAATATTATTAAGGCAAGATTGGAATTAGTTACTACACTAACACCGAATACAAACCGTAAACAGAAAAGAAAAATTTAGTTCGTAATTTTCCAAAAGGCGATAAGTATATGTTAAGAGGACGTCATTGGCCTTCGGGTCGTAACAGCTTAATATCGAAATGGAAGTGTGAAGGGCAAAATTGTCCGAAATCATTAAGTGTAAGGGTAAAATGGTAATTTGGACTATAAAATATTAAATTTTCAGAATTTTCCAGTAGCCACCATTGTCTCCCTCATTAGCCATCAGCCTTCTTCTTCTTCCTCCATAACCAAAGCTTAAAAAGTGAGAGTTAGTGCTTGAAAACCTTAGAAAAAGACACCGAAACTAAAAACTGTCTTCCCCAACCTTACCCAATTTTCAGTACTCTATCTTTTAACACCAAAATCAAGTCCTAAAGTGGCCAAAATCATGGTGAATCATGCCACATCAAATCTGGTCATAAAATAAGGTGAGAGAAAGCTTGTGTTTTTCATGGTTTTATGATTATTTGTCATGTGATTAAGATGTTTAAACATGTATTTAAGCTTGATTTGAACTAAAACCATGAGAATCATGCTCCACGAGATTTGAATACTCATACCCATGCATGAATGTGATGTTTTTCAATGCATAAATGGTGTAGAATCAGTCTAAAGCATGAGTAGAACACATATACGACCTTAGATTGTTGAAATGAAGTGTGTAGGATAGTATGGTAAATTTGACCTAGTGAAGGGGATACTGAAACCATGCTTAATTCAATGCAAATTGGGTTCTAGAATACTGTATAAATTAATACATGACTGATGGTGAAGTCAGAACTGAAAAAGGAGGTGTTTTGACTATACTTGCAGTTTGGCATTCGATATGAAATAGACCAAATTTGCCATTGTATTAGGAAATATGAAGGACCTTAGAGACTAAAATATTCTTTGTAAAGGGAATATTAAAATTTGACTAAATTTTGATATCGTTTTGCAGCCTTGAAGTTAGTGGCACAAAGGAAACATAAGCGAATATATGGTCGCTTATCTGATCTATTTACTGGAGATGATTGATATACTACATTGTGATTGGAAATTAGGTAAGGGATATATATATATATATATATATAAGACATAGGGATACTGTGACTGCATTTATATGATTGATCGATTGATTTGAAAATTCTGCTTTATTGAACATCGAAACTATTTTGAGATCGATTGACTGGACTGAGTGATTTGAATCAATTTTTTGAATTGTTGATTGAAATTGTGATTGATAAATATTGGGAAACTGGATTTGTGGTTTTTGAACTGTATTTTCGTGCAGAGAGGTTAGGGCATATATAGCTGTTATGCTGCCGAAATTTCGTTTAACATGTTTTGAACTCTAAATTTCAAAAAGTGAGATTTGAAGTCAATTTGAATGGATTTTGGAGAGTAATTTGAATTGGAATTCTCATAAAAGTCGTGAGAAACATTAAATTTGTAACTCCGTTTTAGAAACTGATTTTGATAGATTTCTCTGATTTCATGACTTATATGAGTGATGGCAATCTTCTTATACGTAAATAAAATATTTTGAATTTCGAATTTTGATTTGAGAATATTTGCTGAATTTTTATTTTTGAAGTGTTAATACTCTAATCCTAATGGTTTTATACATTGAGTGATAATTTGTTTTACTATACCAATCTTGAAATGTGTTATTTCTTATTTGTGAATTGTTTTAAGTGTTTGACTGAAGTAAAGTTCTATTTTGTCCAATGGAAGTAAATGTTTTAATATTTTGAAATTACTGACACTGTTTATTGAAAATGACCAATTTCTGATTTAAGTTAAAAGTTTTGAATTTAACTAAACGTATTAAACGGAATATATATTGAATTTCAAGCAATATGATTTTAAATAAAAACTTGGCTCCCCAAGGTTTATATTGTGACTGCTAGGGTGGTAAATCCCTGGCCAATCCAGGCACTCCTAACCTTAACAATAAAATGTGCATTTATACTAATGTACTATGTTTTGAAAAATATAAAGTATTGATTTTATTATTTTCAGGGGAATCAAGTAAATGTTTTGAAACTGTTGACCCCATTTCATGCATTCTAAGTGATTGATCATATGCTATTTGATCTGCCAAGTTTTCATCCCGTAGATGTTACCTGGCAAGTGTAAACTGTCGACCCCTTTGACTATGGCCATATGTCTTTACTAATCCCTACGGGATTTCTGTTTCTAATCCCTATGGGATTTCTGTTTCATGCATGATATTGCTGGGTGTAGCCTAGTCTCTACCATTCTGTTATTAAAATTGTTTTGATATGTGTTTATTGAATCTAATCGATTGATTTGATCTACTGAATATTTACTAAATCTAATCAATTATTACTGATTGTTTTCTGATCATTTTTTTATTGTTCTTTTATCGTTTATGGATCGCTTTTTATCATTTTCTGACTGTCTTCTTATCGTTATCTGATCGTTTTTTAATCGTTTAAAAATCATTCTTTGATCGTTTACTGAATTGTTTTCTAAACATTTTTTGATTATTTTTTGATCGTTTACTGACTAGTTTTCCCATCGATTAACGATTTTTTCTAATTGTTTACTAAATGTCCTATGATTGTTTAGTGACTATTTTATGATTGTTTACTTATTGTTCTTTGATCATTTTCTAATTGAATCCTGATCGTTTTCCTATTGTTATTGATCGTTTTCTAATTTTCTTGTTGATTGTCTTCCTATGGTTACCGAATCATTTCTGATGGTTTTCTAGCTGTTTTTCGATAATATACTTACGATTTTCTATTTGTTTATTGATCATTTTTCGAATGTTTACTAATCATATTTCGATTGTCTATTGATTTTTTTTATCATTTACTGATGGCTTTCTGACAATTCATTGATTGTTTACTTAACCATTTTCTAATTGTTTTCTGTATGTCCACTGATTATTTATTTAACTATCTATCGAGTGTACTCTGAAAAGGTTTTACTAAATTGTATACTAAGTGATTTACTGAACGCTTTACTAAACTATCTACTAAGGGGTTTATCTAAGAAATCACTAACTGGTTTACTAAGTGCTTCACTAAGTGTTTTACTCAATGGTTTTCTAAAAGATCGAAAGTCTTGATACGGGTTTAATACGCATGAATTTATTCTTTATGAAGTTTTTGACATTCCCTATAGTCAGATTTAGGGACCAAGACACGTGAGGTGCTCTAAAGCATTCTCCTATACTCAGCTTGGTTACCTAACTGATTATAATATCCTTTTGATAAAGTGCCCAAACACTGTTTTAATAACGACTGTGAGTTATGAACACGTTTTCGACTTATGCATATAGGTGTGCATAATATCAATTCTTTTGTATATATTTCTTATTGGGCTTTCCCCGAGCTCATCCCCTTCTACCTTACAAATTTATATGTAGTAATAACCGATTGTGTAAGAAGAATTATGATTAGATTTCTACAAAGTTTCAATATTGTACCCAACAGGTATACTTGTACCATTATTATATTATATTCAGACATTCATTGCACAATCCTTTAGTGAGTAAAGGGATGTAAACAGTAAATTAAAAGAATTCTGAGTGCCTACTATAGTCTTTATTATGGGTTATTGCATGGAAAAATAAATATGCATTGTGAGTGATTGTACTGGGACTGATGTGAATAGTTGCATGTTATATAACTCAATAAATTTTACTGTAATATCTGTGTGAGGACACTGAGCACAGCCCAACCGACTGAGTGAAAATCTGAATGAAAAAGGAAAAAAATTTTGGTGTGAAATTTTAGTAGTCGGAGTGTGACAACAGCAATACGATTAGCCGCTTACCAAGAAAGAGTGGCTGGTTACTACAATGCCCCAGTCAAGAGTAGGCCATTACAAGAAGGGAATCTTGTGCTAAGAAAGTCTGTCATCACCAACGCACACAAAGAGGATGGTAAATTTCAAGCAAACTAGGAAAGACCTTACAAGATTAGGAACGTGATCGAACCAAGCATCTGTACTTTGGAGACTTTACAAGACAAGAAGATTTCAAAGACTTGGAACACTAATCACTTGAAACTGTACTAGCGGTAAACACTTGATATTTTTGTTTTAACATTTATTGCAATTATTTTGTTACTTATTCCGTTTGATTGGAAATATTACATGTTATGAAATGGAAGACCAGTTATTCATATCTTTATCTATACTATAATAACTTCAATGTATGATAGACATGTTACAAGAACAAAGGAAGAAAAAACAAAAGCTGGTCAAAGCAAAGGCCTAAAAGCGAAAATTGCGCGAATTAGCCACCTACTGCAAAATCAAAGGCTTAAAGCGAAAAATGCACGATGTAAGTTATAAAAACAAAAAAGTCCTTAAGCGAAAAATACGCGAGACGGGTAACAAAAAAGTCCCTAAATGAAAAATGCACAAGATGGGCAACAAAAAAAAGTCCCTAAGCGAAAAATGCGCGAGACGGGCAAAAAAAAGTCCTTAAGCAAAAAATGCGCTAGATAGGCCACAAAAAAAGTCTCTAAGCAAAAAATGAACGAGATGGACAAAAAAAAGTCCCTAAGTAAAAAATGCACGAAATGAGCAACAAAAAGTCCTTAAGTGAAAAATACGGAAGACGGGCAACAAAAAAAGTCCCTAAGTGAAAAATGCATGAGACAGGTAACAAAAAAGTCTTTAAGCGAAAAATGCGCGAGACAGGCAACAAAAAAAGTCTCTAAGCGAAAAATGCGCGAGACAAGCAACAAAAAATTCCATAAGTGAAAAATGTGTGAGACGTACAACAAAATAAAAGTCCTTAAACAAAAAATGCACTAGATGGGTAACATATCGACTTGAAGCGAAAAATATGTGAGGTAAGCCTTGAATAAAGTAAGGGGCTTAAAGAGAACAATGCGCAAGTAAGCTAGACCTAAGAATTTAAGGGCTTGAAGTGAAGAAATGTGCAAGTAAGCCACACATGAGAAATTTAAAAGCTTGAAGCAAAAAATACGTGACGTAAGCCACTCACATGAAATGTAAGGACTTGAAGCGAAAAATGCACGAGATAAATTTGATTGTTACGTAAGATGAGTTTAATTAAATGCAAGGTAAATGTGTAGTCGTCGAAGAGTTCTTTATAAAAGATTGAACTCTTTTACAAAAAACTAGTGAGCACTTACTACGTACATACATACATATTAAAGCATGAAAATTTAAAGCAAGAAAGTGAAATTTTTTATTTATTCAATTCTAAATTTTTATAAAAGATTGAACTCTTTCACAAAAAACTAGTGAGCACTTACTACGTACATACATACATATTAAAGCATGAAAAATTAAAGCAAGAAAGCAAAATTTTTCATTCATTCAACTCTAAAGTTGTATTATAATAAGTGTCTTCTAAATTGACCTCAACAGCAGGAGGAGCATCCATGCCAACAGGCACTTAGGCATGTGCATCCCAAGGCACTACAATGTCAAGAGCTTGATTTGTAGAAAAGCTCGCCTCTAGATTATCTAAATCATCTCCATCCAAGCTTGTGAGAACCTTGACTACTTTGGAGAGATGCAAAGGCTTTCAAGGGCTGGTGAGATCTGATAGATCTTCATAAGCATCCCTCCTTAGAAAAGGTTTCAAACCTTTGGCATTTGGATCAAACTTTGTCTAATCAGGAGAGTGCGAAGCTAAGATAAGGCTTTTGTTGGCTCTGCAATCTTGTAATTTCTCCTTATAACTTTTGGTTTCGGTCAACTATGACCTTGAGTTCGAAAAAAAGAGTGGCATACTCCACTTGAAGAGCATTCAGCTCAGTTGAAGTTAAGGAAAACGTACCCCAGTAGTGCTCTAAAGAGGTAATTTTGGCCTTTTTCATCTCAAAATCGTCTTTAAGATGAAGAACATCTAGCTACTCGAGTTCTCTTATGGCCTGCACCTTAAACACTCGATGTTGAGCATTAACAGCAATTGTTTGTTGCACGGCCTACAAACAAGTAAAATGAGTTAGGAAACTCACAAGACATTCACGTGATCATGAAATAGAGGATTTGAAACTTGCACCATCATTTTTAAAATGGCCATGTTTGTTAAAAGGAGTGATCTGGGGAGCACAAGCATGTCTCTTATTGACAGCTCCATGAATAGCTTCCTCCTATCTTTCGTGAGAAGCTTGGATATATTGCACTTAGCTCAATTCTATCGGGGTGACTTCTAGTTCCTCCTATTCAAAGAACCAATCACGGTGACTCACTAACGACAAACTTACTCCTCCTATGGTTAAGGGATCGAGAGGAATTAAATCCTTCATAAGGAGCATGAGAAGAGTACGAGCTTGAATGTTTTTTGTAACCACTCGTTTGAAGCGAATTCATTTTCTGAAAATGAAGAATTTTAGCTTGAAAAGAGGAAAAATGCTCGATATCTTTCCCCTTATAAAAAACACACCTAACACTTTGGATTAATGGACCTTCAGGCTCTAAAAGAAGAGTAATGAGAGCATGAAAAATAATTTGTTTGAGCGTTTACCACGTTTCAACCAGCAGATAGGATGTTCACTTGAGTAAAGAAAGTAAATAAACCAGTCTCTCTTCCAAAGCATAACTAGTCAATCTGTTGACCGTACAATCTCTTTAAGATCGAGAAACTTTGATCTTTAGATGATTTCCTCCCACGAATACCCTATTGGGTAAGGATGCCTAGACCTTCTAGGATCTCAACGAAGAACTAATCAGACTAATATCTGTGAAGTTTGCCTGGAAGCTCCCTAAAATCTATTTTAAAATCCTTTTTCAGAAGCCCTCTTGATAAAATAGGATACTAACTCAAAAAATCGACAAATCCTGAAATAGGCACTTAACCACCTAGCACGACTCCATTCCTATTACAAACTATGGTGAAGCCCACTAGTTGTGCCCACAAGTGAAAATGAAAAGTGTCTTACAATAACTCCAAAAAAGTGGGTAGCGAGAGAATCTGAAAGTCTATGGATCCGTAATGATTTAAAAAAAAACCTATATACTCTTCCACAGGGTGTACCTTGCGAAAGAGTGGGGAGCAATTGATGAGAGTCATGCTAAGGGTCATTGGGCCTTGTTACTAGTAAGGCTGAAAGTCATTGGGCCAAAGATAGATTGAGCCCGAGAGAAAAGGTTACTTAAGAAGACCTTGGAAGATCCATTAAGTGACCATTGAAGCTATAGGTCTTAAAGGTAATTACATGCCAAATAACTCCAATAAATAGGTCACCGGTATTATCTTTAATCTCTAAGATTTATTTGCTTACTGAAACCCTACCAAAATCCTACCTAACTTAAGCATTGGAATGCGCACGTAGGGAAAAGCCCCTACACCCTTTAATCATTGTTTTTCTTGTAGAGTTCTTGGAAACAAGCTAGAACGAAAAGCAAGGATCTGACGTCATGGTTACATCATTGTTGTTTTAGGCAACAACAACTAAAAACTTAGACACATCACCCCAACCAAACAACCTTTTATATTCAAACCTACTTTAAATGTGAGAAATAATTAGTTTACACTAATGTAAAATTAAATTAGTTTTACATATTTTACATTTTTATTCGATTTATATTTTTTTAATTCAACCGATTAATTTTATCTTCTATTCACGTAAATCATGCACGTCAAACTTTAAATTAATTAAAGATGTCTAACTATTTATTCAATAATAATAAAAATTTAACCGTTAATATATTAAAAACATATTATTCTAGATTGAACTCATAGAAATATCGAATTGATCGAAAAATTTACGTGCATGATAAATAAGTCTATGTTGTTAACAATTGATTTGCAAAAATATTAATGTTATATGAAGTTATAAAAAAATATATACTAAATAATTTGTTTTACATTAGTGTAAGTCCATCCTCTTTTTTAATTTATTACCATTTCGTACTCTATTGTTTAGAGTCCACAGAAATAAAAATATAAATGGAATCATATTAATAAACTGATGTCAATATAAGTTTATTGCTACTTAAAATTTTAACAAAAAATTAAATTTATGCTTCAAGGTGGTTCACCAACTATATAAAGTAAAAGATATTCATTTGGTCATTCGATTAATTTCGAATTAAATATATTAAAATTAACTTTAATTGAATTAGTTTAATTTTTTTTGTTAACTGAATTAAATTAATTATTTTGAAATTAACTAAATTGAATTAAATTTAATTAATTAACCATATTAATCGAAATAGTAAAAATTTTATATTATATCATATTTTTAATTTCTTATATGTGAAACAAATTAAATAATATCATCCAAGAAAATTTTAAATACTAAAATATTAAGTTATAACTTTAATAACATTAAACCTAAAACATCATCTAAATTTTAAATATTAAATATATTTTTAAGTTTCACGTATTTTTAGTTTTATTTTTAAATTTTTTATATTTCGGTTAATTCGATTTTCAAATCTAATTAATTGAAAACTAAAATTCTTATAAAATTATTTTCATTAACCTATCAATATATTTCAATAATCAATCAATTAATCAAATTAAATTTGATTCAATAAATTAATTTGCTTAAAATCAAAATATAAACATTCATTAGCATTACTTCGACGAATAAAAAGGAGAGTTTAAATCAATAAGTGATTAGAAAAAGTGGAAATAAATTTTTTTCTCATAACATTTTAACATGGTTCGAACTTGGAATCGCCACTGTTATGAGTGTTTTATCGTTTAGCACTTTTGATTCGAATAAAATTAATCTCAAATCGTGAAACGAATAAATATATCTAAGACTAAAAAAAAGGTTGGGGACTATGGCACCTTCCACGCCATCTTCATCTATCTATAAGCCTACATTTTATAGTTAATTCAAGTTACGTACGATTATTACTCACCTAGTCACCTTTTTTTAGATAAAAGAATAACTTTCATTAATGCAAATCTGGATTACATATCATGTCAGGCAGTACATTCAGCCAAATAGACTAGTTTTCCTCCTGATATGCTAATCTTGCCAACGAGTGAGCAAGAGTATTTGCATTTCTAGAAATACAATTGAAATCACAAAACTCAAAACATAAAGCTAAATGCTGAATAGATAAAATTAAACTGCCACCCTCCCAAAAAGACAGGTCTGCCTTCTTAATCTCAGTAATAGCCGTTAAGCAGTCACTTTCAATCACAATCCTCCTGTGATTCAATTCTTTAGCAATCTCTAGGCTTCATAAAATTGCAAAAACTTCAGCCTCCAGTACCGTTCCTACCTGCTGCATCTTTTTACATGCTGAAAATATAATATTTCCATTATGATTACGTGCAACTACTCCCATACCTACAATTCCATCCTGTCCGTGTATAGATGCATCAGCATTTATTTTTATTATACCCCTGTCTGGCTGAGACCACCTTTGCATTTGCGGGACATCTCCCCTAACCTCCGCTGGCCTTCTACAAGTTTCTAAAACTGGGATTCTCAATGTGAAGACCGAGAATTTTCTAAATAAATATAAGGTATTCAGAAAATTTAATTTGGACAAATTGAAATCCAAATTAAATAAGAAAATGGAGAAATAATTTTGGATATTTAGAAATCCAAAACTTAATAAGAAATAAAAATATTTTGATATATTTATATAATGATATTATATAAATATACCTTGGATAAATATAAATATTATTTTGTGTTAAAAGTGTAAAAAGTATATATATATATATATATATATATATATAAAAATATATATTTTGATACAAAATGTATTTAAATATATTATGAATAGTGTATATATATAAAATTATGGTGTATAATAATTTTATATATATATATATATATATATATTATAGTTATTATTTGTATATATAATAATAAATATATATATTAAAAAAAAGGAAGAGAAGTGGGAATCGGGGAACCCGATTCCCACATTTCCTTTTCTATTAGCCAAAAAACAAAAGAGCAAACTAAAGAGAAAAGCGCCGGACGACGCCGGCCACCGGAGAAAGGAAGAAGCGGGAGGAGCGAAGTCGTCGGCAAAGGAAGAAGCCGATGACGGTAGACCGAGGCGGAAAGAGAAAGAAGCGGTGCGAAAACAGAAGAGAAAACCAAAGGAAAAGAGAGGAAAAGAGAAGAGGAGATCGACGGTGCCGGTCGATCCGGGCACCGCCACTCCCCCCATGAGACCGGCGGGGACCAGGGGAAGGTGAGAGGAGCCACCGACGAAGAGGAAACCGACGGAGGAAGGAGAAAAGAGGAAGAAAAGAGCCGCCAGTGTCGCTTCCAGATCCGGCGCCGTCGCCGGTGATGGGGCCAAACCGAGACTAGATCCAACTTCGTGGAAACCTCGGCAAGCTGTTGGGTGGCCGAACCGCCGGAATGGGTGGCCGCCGGTGACCGAACCGGTCAGCCAAAGTTGAACTGGCCAAGCCAAGCTCTGAACCGGCCCGAACCGACCCGACCCGATCCGACCCGACCCGACCCGGTTCAGGGAAAAAAAAAGAAGAAAAAAAAAGAAAGAAAGGAAAAAGAAGAAAAAGAAAAAAGAAATGGAAAAGGAAAAGGAAGAAGAAGAAGAAAGAAAAGGTAAGAAAAATTGAGGAAAAATAAATTATTGATGTTATTGAATAATTTATGGTTATATTGATGTAGTGCATTAATATTGAAATTGTAGCAAAACGGAAATGAGACGAATGGTGGAGTTCGACAAGGCTCGAAAATTGAAAAGTGCGCTAAGCTTTGGCGAATAGGTAAGATACTTTTATAAAGCATTAGTAGCTTTATATTGTATGTGGGAATTATGATTTTATATATGATGCATTTATTTAATTGATTTTAAATGGAATTGTGATTTTTATATGATGCATCGATTTAAATTGATTTG
This sequence comes from Heritiera fomes, assembly GCA_032173925.1. NCBI lineage: Eukaryota > Viridiplantae > Streptophyta > Magnoliopsida > Malvales > Malvaceae > Heritiera > Heritiera fomes. Next base: position 30,318,987 of record JAPDPM010000002.1, on the reverse strand, counting down.
CTAAAAATGCTAAGAGGACCCACAACTGATGGTGTAAAATTGGTGAGAATCAACGGCTGCAAGTATAAATTGCGTTTCCCTTGCAGGAGGTTAGGGAAAATTAAGCCGTTATGCTGCCGAAATTCTTAGGAAAACGTTGAGGAAAAAGATTTAAGTTCTCACGTAAATAGAATCTTGGAAATAATTATTGAAAAATATACATTTAAAGGACTTTATGATATTACTGGAGAAGTTTGATATTGAAATTGATGAAAAGATAGATCGTTGAAACACGATAATGTGATGAATTATATGGTTTAAACCTTAAGACTCGATAAATCCAGTGATGTTAATAGCACAAATGGTATCAAGTTGAGATTGAGGTGGAATTAATTATTAGACGGATCACTGATACAGTGATGATTATAGAATTGATAAATTCAAATGAATGGACCGTTTTAGTGGTATGATTGTGATATCGATGTTAAATAGATGTGAACTGAGATTTTTGCAATAATATGGATAGTCGCAAGGCGACTTAAATGATTGAAACACTGTTGATAATTGAAATTGGCAAATTCTTTTAAGTGGTAAATTGCCAATCAAAAAATTGAATTGAAGATGTCTTATAGATAATTCTAGCATGATATTACATTCTACAGACCACATGAAAAGTGAATTGAGGATTGTGATTTGATTTTACGATAGTAAATGAAATTGAACCGCAAGTTAAGGATTCTGAATATGTACCTATAGGTCAAACCATAAATGGATTTGATAAGCGATTATTGATCTTGTGGTTCTATAATCCTCGATGTCGACTCTGGAATAGATAACGAATGAGGATATTAATATTGCATAATTTCAGTATTTTGATGGCTATATAGTGACATGATATTTAAATATTTATGAATACTAAGAGGATTCATACAAGTGATGTGGTCTTAGTATTAATAGTGAAAGGTAGAAATGATTGGTATAGTTTATAGCTATCGAAAAAGGATATCGAATACTGAATGACTTGAATACCAAATGATCTGATTATTGAATAACTGGAGTACTGAATAAGTTGAAAACTGAATGAAATGAATATTGAATTGATTTGAACACTGATTTACTGATGTGTCAGAAGGATAGTTTGAAATCGAACGATTGATAATGATAAAGTTAAATGAATTGTTTCACCGTGTTAGAGGAAGGTATTACTTATATTGACATTTGAAACTATTACTAAAATTACATACGGAAATGATTTCATAGCATCGCTTTTAAGCATAATTTGCTATAGTTTCAGATGTCATAATAGCATTTATATAAATGCTATAAAGTATAGATTAGCTTTAAAAATAAAGTATATGGTATATATACGTATTTTTATATACGAAACCTCTTAAAGAATTTCACCATATGCTTTACATGATTTTAAAACGAAAAGCTAAAGATTTAAATGTTTTATGAGACTGTAGGCACCCTAAAAGGATTAAATTCAATAAAGCATAGTGGAAACCGCCTAATTGGAGCTTTGCTCATTAGGCAGATATGCTTGTCCGACAATAGTCGTGGACAGGTCTCAGTCACGCCTGATCAGTGGGGCTGAGAGAGATGAGGTCTATGGCCATAGATAGCGCCCTAGTTGGTTTCCAGGGGACGATGACATGATTTTCACTGCTAGCTACAGTGATTTAAGTCTTTATTGATAGAGATGATAGGGATCTAGCCTAGTCTCTAACCGATATGATATGAAGTCTAGAGTATGATTTTATTGATATGAACTCTAGACTTGACATGATTTATACTGTACATGAAACAGATTTGAAATGAAATATGTTTTGAAACAGTACATGTTTTAAACATGTTTTAAAAGTCCATGAGATATGATTTCGACACTTATATGATTTATATGTGATTTTGTGTCGAACATGGCATGATATGTGGTCTAGAGTATAGTTTGATTTGATATGAACTCTAGACCTGATATGATTTACAGAATATGTTTTAAAAGTATATGATATATGATTTCGACACTTACATGATTTATATAAGATTTTGTGTCGAATTTGAAATGACATGCAGTTTAGAGTATAGACTGATTTGATATGAACTCTAAACCTGATATGATTTATAGTATATGAAAAAGGTTTTAAAACCGCACATGTTTTAGACATGCTCCGAAAACGAATACACGAACTGAAAATGAACATGTTTCTATCATGTCTTAAAGGCAAATTTGAAATGAATTGAAAATTCATATGTTGAGCATGTCCTAAAGTATATATGATATGATTTGAAAAGATAGCGGTTTATACAGAAAAATTTCATGAATTGCATATTAAACCCTGATATGATAATATGCTTAGTATATGAGAATTCCATGAGGAATGTCATGACTAGACGTTAATGATGTTTCATCTATACGATGACATAATACGATATGATATATGAACATAAGATTGATATGAAGAGAATTCTGATCTTACTCTATCGTGATCATAAATTCCCATACGATAAGTGATATGAATTGATATAAGACGGGAATATGATTGTTAAATGTAAAGTGACTGGATAGGATATCTCAATTAAACATGAAGAATATATGATGAGCATCATGACTCGGTGGTAGCGATATTTCATCGATATGATGTCATGATATGATATGAAACATGAATATAGAAATACACGAAGAGAATTCTGACTTCGTACCACCGTGATCATGATCCACAATATGAGAATTGATAAGAGATGATAGAATACAGAAATATGATTATGAAATGAAAGGTAAATATGAGAACTGATATGAGATGATGGCATACCAGAGTATGATTATGAAATGAAAAGTGAAAATGAGAAGTAATAATGAGATGTATCGATGAGAAAGGATTAACTGTAATTGCATCATTGCAAGTTTAAGCATTGCAGTTTAAGACAGTGTAATCCTACTTCTGTATTTATATTAGTATCTTACTGAGCCGTGGTTTTGCTCACCCCACTAAATTTCATCTCTTTCAGATTATTGAAGTTAACATCTGCCGTGTGAGCTGCTAGGTGGGCATCGGAGACGGTGTATGGACTTGGTACTAGTTTCCGGAGGTATATGGAACTTATAAAATACTTGTTTACATGTATGACTTTAATTGATGCACAGTACATATTTTGTTTAACAAGTCGGGGTGTAACTAAGAACCGTTTCCGTGTTTGTTTAATATTTAAATGGAATGACTATAAGCCACCTAGATAGTATAGTAACTACACTGACACCGAATACAAACCTTAAAATGAAAAAGAAAAATTTAGTCCATAAATTTGTAGACTAAGAAAAGTATAAGTATTAAAGGAAAGTCGCGGCCTTCGGGTCGTGACACTCAATCCATTAGCCCTCTGTATTACAGATGCAGCAGTCAAACATACCCCATCATGATAGCACTTGTTTCTATTCTCCCAAATAGACCAAAACATATAAAGTACCTCCTCCAACCTATCCATCTGTAGTAGATTAGCCAACAAGTCAGACCAAAAAACCTCCACCGAAATATCAGTTCCCCATGTCCTATCATTTAGATCCAGGGAAAGTCTTCCCCATATCTCTTTGCTGAGGTAACATTGAAAAAATACATGATGCCAATCTTCCTCCATTACTCCACATATAGGACATCTACTCTCAGTGATAATTCCTTTTGTCCCCAACACAACAAACGTAGGTATAATCTGTTGAACCAGTCTCCACATCAATAGTTTGACTTTAGGAAGAATCTTTGCTGTCCATAACAACCTCCAGACAAGTTTTCTATGCTCCCTACAGGCTAAATTTCTCCCCAATAACTTCCGTGATAAGCAATAAGCTGACTTCACAGTAAATTGACCCATCGTCGATTCATTCCAAATTAGTCTATCCCTCATTTGAAATCTACATAATGGAATTCTCAACACACAATCCGCATCTTCTGGTAAGAAGATCTCTCTAATTGTCTCCTCATTCCACTTCATAACATCTTGAAGAATAAGATTTCTCACCCGTAATGGTGTTAGTTGTTGGCCTGCAGGTGCCATAGCCTTATACGTGGGTGGCTTTGGAAGCCATCTGTCCTTCCATACATCAATTGAATTGCCATTTCCTACCCGCTAGCGTGAGCCACTTGATAATACTTCCTTCCCAGCCAACAAACTATTCCATAGCGAAGAAGAATTTGACACCCGTTTTGCCTCCAAAAAAGAACACTCAGGAAATACCGAGCCTTTAGAACTTTATAGCACAGAGCTTGATCATTCTGAACAAGACGCCAGCATTGCTTAGCCAGCAATGCTAAATTAAATGCCTCAAAGTCTCTAAATCCCAGTCCCCCATCCAATTTGGAGCTACATAGCCTCTCCCAATTTAGCCAGTGTATTTTCTTTCTATTGCTTTTTCCTTCACCCCACCAGAACCCAGCTGCCATCATATTCAAACAATGAAGGAAACTCGCAGGAACCTTGAAGCAGCTTAACAAATATATAGGCATAGCCTGAGCAACTGCTTTAATTAGCACCATACGACCAGCTTGTGATAAGAGCCTCCCTTTCCAGCCTTGTACTTTATGCCACACCCGGTCCTTTATAGAACCTAATACAGCTGACTTGTTCCTTCCAAAATCAAGCGGAATACCCAAGTATTTCTCTCTTTCCATAATTCGATAAATGCCTAACTTCCTGGTAATATCCGCTTTCAAAAAGGAGGCCACATTATTAGTAAACGCTATAGCAGATTTCTCAATATTTACCTTTTGTCCCGACGTTGCTTCATAGCAATGAAGTAAATGAAGAATTGACGAACAAGCTCTTAAGCTGGCATTGCAAAACAGTAAACTATCATCTACATACAAAAGATGCGACTCTCTAGGAGCATTCCTTCGTATCGCAATACCTTTAAACAAACCTCTGCCTTCTGCATCAGTCAATAGGCTGGATAGACCTTCCACACATAAAAGAAATAAATATGGAGACAATGGATCTCTTTGTCTCAATCCCCTTGTCAGACAAAAGTTTCCAGACTGTTGTCCGTTAATAATTACCGAATAAGTAACAGTACATACACACGTCATGATTAGGGAAACCAAATTCTCTGGAAAATCCATCCTTCGCATAATTCCTTCAAGAAATACCCACTCCACTCTATCATAAGCCTTACTCATGTCCAACTTCAGAGCTACATAGCCTTCTCTAGCATTCCTCCTCTCCTTCATGAAATGGAAAGTTTCATAAGCAACCATAATGTTATCGAAAATCATTCTTCCCAGCACAAACGCTCCCTGGTTTTCACTTACTAAAACATGTAGAACTTTCTTTAGTCTATTTGCAATGACTTTCGACAAAATTTTATACACCACATTGCACAAGCTAATTGGGTGATAATCCGTGATCGACACTGGGGCTTTAACCTTAGGAATCAAAATAATATTAGTATGATTTATGGATTCCAGGGTAATCTCTCCTCTTAAACATTGCAGCAAAAGCTTTGTAATATCATCTCCCACAATATGCCAATAACATTGATAGAACGTAGCAGTCATACCATCAGGGCCTGGAGCCTTACTTGAATTAATCTGATGCATCGCCTCTCTGATTTCTTCCGCCGTATACTCCTTCTCCGAACTTCTATGCATGTCCTGTGATAGTCTCCGTTTCACCGTTCCCAAGACTTCCTCCACATTCGAGGGATTAGATGTCGTGAATATGGAATTGAAGAAGCCAAGAATTATTCCAACAATTTGCTCTTGATCCTCATGCCATATACCGTCCCCATCCTGTAAACGAGTTATAGTATTTATCCTTTTACGCATGGACGCCATTTGGTGAAAATACCTAGTATTACGGTCTCCCTCCTTGAGCCATAACTCCTTTGATCTTTGACGCCACCATACCTCCTCCTGAGATAACAAAATCTCCAGCTCTTTCCTATCACTGTCATAGCTTGCTGAATCTTGGCTAACCTCTTGCATTCTCTTTTGTAAATGTTGAATTTTAGTTCTGAAGTCTCCAAATTCCCTTTTACTCCAACAAGTTAGTTGTTGCCCACAGGTTACCAAACCACTTGCGAGGTCTTCCAAGCTATCAAACCTTGACTGTCCCCATGCCTCCTTAATGGTCTGTTCACAACCTCCATTTTCAGTAGACATGTTTTCAAATTTGAATGGCTTTCTCCTCCTACCAGTTGATTTTGAATTAGACTCGAAATTGACAAGAATGGGAAGATGATCAGAAGTTGTAGCAATTAGATGTGTAACCCTCGTTGCTGGGAAACGATCAGCCCATTTACCATTCATAAAGCCTCTATCCAAAACCTCCAAAATTATACCACCATCAAGGTGCCAAGACCATGTATATTGTGGTCCATTTGAGGGAACCACTTGAAAGCCACACTCATCTACTACCCTTCGAAAATTTGCTATTTGCCATTCTGGACGAATCCTACCTCCAAATTTCTCTTCATTAGATAGTACCTCATTAAAATCGCCAACACAAAGCCATGGTAAAAGAGGAAATTTATCCTTCAGAGCAAGCAACAAAAGCCATGATTCTGATCTGTGAGAGGTCTCCGGGTTCCTATAGAAACCTGTAAATCTAAAAGCTTCACTAAACTCCTGCCCACCTACAACTGCATCAATATGACTCGTTAAAAAGGATGATAAATCAACCTTCAATTCTTCACCCCACATCAGTGCCAATCCTCCACCTCGTCCTTCACTATCAACCGAAAACATATTATCATAGCCTAATCTTACCCTAATCCAACCCATCTCTTTGCTTTTCCGTTTAGTTTACAAAAGAAAAAGCAAGAGGGGCCTGTGAATTCTGACCAATCTGGTCAGTTCATGAACTGCTCGGGATGCCCCCAATCCCCGGCAGTTCCAACTTAGGCAACTCATGTTGACTGGCGGGATTGGCCTTCCTTGCCAATCTCCGCCATTTCCAATTCCACATGAAGACTGTCATTGTTCTGACCCACCCGAGCACCAAACTCACGAGGCTTCTTTTGACCAAAAGCATGTCCACTGCCATCTCCTATTTGCTCCCACTGGGTTCGTTTCTGTCCGACAAGACATTGGTCCTTCCTATACTTCCATTTATTCAAATTCCTTGCTTTGCCTCGTTTCCACCTTTTGTTATTACTAGCCGTACCAATAACAAAATTTCCTGGAAAAGTAACATCTCCTTCATGGACTGGGACATTGACTAAAAGAGTTTGTGTGGGTTCCACATGTCCCTCATTTATTGGCTCTTTCCCTGTAGTCTTAGAAGTCACTAGTCCTGATTCAGTTAGAAGTGGAGAGACTTCCAGCTTTTCAGGCAACGTGGGCCGTATAGAACTACGACTCTTATCTGATTGCTTCGCATTATGAGGCTGCACGCAAGGCACTATTGTATTCTGGTGTCTGCCGTGTATCTCCGTACTGCCACCAATCATCATCGGAATAGCCACTGCCTTTCCCTTCTGTTGACTATCTGACTTGGCACTCGAATTACTCCGTTTTGGAACACTAATATCTTGGCCACTTTTGGATCCAAACAGAGTAGAATCTCCCTTGGCAAGCCAACTTTTGTGAGTACTTGCTCGTAGCCAGACGCCATACTCTCTGGTTACCTTACCTTGCTCCTTCTTCATTTTAATTGCAATATCACAAGCATTCTCCAAGTGTTCCAATTTCCCACATACAAAACAAAAATCCGGTAATCGTTCGTAGCGGAATGTAATTACAAGAGTCTTCCCATCTGCCAACTTCACTTGTGAGCATCGTTTCAAAAGTTTATGGATGTTGAGAAGGACCTTTACACGAAGGAACCGCCCCCATGCAGTATGATCACCCTCTGTATCTACCTCTTCCACATCTCCTACAGACTCCCCCAATACAATCCCGACTTTCTCACACATCATACCAAGAGGAAGTCCATGGATTTGAACCCAAAAAGGACAGAAATCCATCTGAACAGAATTCAGACTAACCAAACCATCAAACTCACGAAACACCATAAGAGCTTTGTTGAAGGACCAAGGTTAATTGAGGAAGATTCTGTCTTTGGATTCCTTACTTTGGAACTGGAAAATGAACATATTCTCCCCCACCTCCTTAATCACTAGAGCATCCACAAGTTTCCAAATTCGTTCAAAAACATTCCGCATGGCCTCAGTATTGACTGATCTGTTGGTGAAAATCTTACCAACCAAACAAAAAGTTCCCAACTCTAGCGTCTCCTCAACCCAGTTCTTGTCAATAACTACTACCTGCTTTTCATCTGCAGTTAGCGAAAGGCGACCCCATTTGTCCTCCAGGCTATCGTCTAACACAGATCGCTCCATCGCCGCCAAATCAAAAACCTGACTAAAAATCAATTAAAACAAAAGACAAGAAACAAGCACTCAAAAGAAAACTCCAATCAAACACTAAAAGTATCTAACTCTCACGTTGACGAAAGCTAGGAGAGACGTAAAGAGAGAAAAACTCTCACACCATATGACGTTAGTTATAAACATTTTCTGTTTACCAAAATGGCATGCCCTAGTCACCTTTGGTTAACCAGGAATCTGTCTCCCTGATTAAACGTAGCAACGTACTTTGAGCGATTATAGTGTTTCAACAAAAGAAACAAAGTATTTACTTGCCTTGAATGGTTTGCATTTTTGTACAAAAAGAACAGTAAAGGTTATGATTGACAACTTTCGTGAGTTGATGAATTTCTAAGGGCCAGCTAATTTTTGAAAATTATACGCAATGGTAAATGCTTGAATTATCTTACTTAAAGAGTCCGGACCAATAAAAAAAGAGATAGACACTAAGATGAAGACGTTTCCTTATTTTGTAATTTGACTTTATTAATAAATTTTTTATCTTTATATTTTTTTCATCCATCTTATAAAATAAAGCTTACAAAATTTGTATTAATGAAATTTTTACTTACCTTTTTTTCAAGTAAAGCTTTTTTTCAAGTAAAGTTTGAAAAATTAGAGATTAACAAGCAGAAAGCCTCACATCTAGAGGTGGTAAATGAACAAGTCGAATTGGGATTGAATTGAACTAGTTTGGTAAGATCATTTTTGGATTAAGGAAAAATCAAATAATTTCGGATTTGAATAAATTCATATCCAAGTTAGGTTGGGTTTGGATCAAGGAAAATTCGGTCAATTTTGAGTTTAGTTCATTTCGATTTTGAATCAGCTCATGTTCGGGTCATTTTAAATTTGAGTCAATTTGTATTCGAATCAATTAGGGTTTGACTCATGTCGAGTTTGAATTGTTGATTTTTTTACTCAAATTGAATGTATCGATTTTAGGTTTGGGTTAGGCCTTTGTCACCTATAGTATGATGTGTTTGATATGAAATTACTTTGAACCATAATTTTAGGAATTACATAACTCTCGAAAATAAATTCTTCTTTTTGCACGACATAATAAAATTGAGATTGAAATATTCAAAATATTTAACAATTGGTATGATAATTTTCTTTATAAGATTTTTACTAATAGTCATAAATTAATTACGTTTTTTTAATGTTATTTCTATTATCTATAATAATTGTTTACTCTAGGCATATGAAGTGATTTAATAATCCCTATTGAATACTATAATAGATTATTATACTTCTCTTTAATTTCTATTGGTTTTTTTATAGAATAATTTGAGGCACTAACTGTAAGTGATGTAGCTTCTATATTCTGTAATAAGATTAGCTATTCAATAATTCTACATTAGCTCTTTTAGATTTTTTTTTTCCAATTAGATTCAACTGAATGCAATATAAGAGTAAATCTTTAAGTTTAACTAAATTCAAGGGAAATATAACACTTGTATTATTAAAAAAGAATTATATTTTTATGGCTTAATACCCAAATATGCCCTCCACATTTGCCACAAAATGGAATTAAGCCATCAACGTTTAATTGCATGAAAATTAGTCCTAAACATTTCAAAATAACAAAATTTGGTACATTTCCATTAAATTCTTTAATTTTCGTTACCCTAACACAGTAATCAAACTTTAACGACATTAAAGAAAGTTAACGAAAATGTTCTTAATTATATTATTTTGAAACGTTTAGGACTAATTTTCATGCAATTAAACGTTGAGTGTATAATTTCATTTTGTGGTAAATGTCAAAGACATATTTGTGTATTAAATCAATTTTTATCATGATATAATATTTTAATCATTAATCCTTACATTTAAATATTTACTATAAGTTTTAAATTTAAGTTTAAATCTAACTAATCGAACTTGAGCCAAACTTTAAACTTCAAATTTTCAAGTTAAATTAAGTTTGACTGCAATGTTAAATTGTCTCGATTTTACACTCTGTTGTGCTTTGAACAAAATGTACCAGATTTTTGGGCCTCCCTATCATACAAGCCCTGTGTCAAAAGTTATGGCTGGCAAGAACGAGGAAAAGAAAGCAGACTGGACAACCATTTGATCAGAGTCGAGAAGAGGACAGTGTATCATAAGCACTATAATTAGATATCGATCTCTCCTTACTAGCTTTTTATCCTTCTGACCCCGTCGAGCATAGAACTTGGAACAAGCTCCCTGGAACAGGACATGGACAACATCCTCAAAGCACAAGTCCCGCTTTGTCTTTGGCAAAGAGAAAATAAACAAGGTGGAGGGTTTATCTCTTTTTCGCACATTTGGCAATAGAGGCAGGCAAGAAACCACAGCTCAAATTTGGCACTCGCGAAAACATAGGTGTTAATCTACAAAGGTGGGTATTTCATTCCGCACGTGGTCTACAGATTCTGATACCATGGTACATACGTATTAAAACTTTCATCAACTCCTAAATTTGCCTTCAATAGGTTCGTGCTTAAACAGTTCTCGCATATACCTAAAGGTTACACTGCATTTATTACTCTATCTGTAGAAGTCTTCCAACAATTTCTTATTTTTTCACTCGTTGCCGTCAAACAATTTCATTTTTACAAAGGCTTATCTTCATTTGACACATGCAAGCTAAATAATACTACTAGAAAATGCATATCATAATATGATTTCGTTTTGGGGATGTCTCCATGCCAACAAATGATATCAATCTAGCAAACGGGTTCCAAAACATTATGAACAGGATAAATAAACAACCTTTCATTTGCTAGAATAATCTGTTCACTTTAACATCTTTATATGGAGTGGTAATAGTGTGAGAAAGAGAAAGGATCGTCCCTACCTGACCTTTAAACTAACTGCATGGAGCTACTTGTGCACTTTGTCCCAGCTCAAGAATCAGCTAGCTAACACCCATGGCCAGTATCATCCCTTCAAGTAAGACGATTACCGGTAGCTTGGCCATAAATCTATTGCCATGAAACTCCAAGGCCACTTGTCATAGCTCTAGCTTCGGCCAGTGATACAGCCATAGCCAGCATCATCTGCTCCTCGTAACTTTCTGGAACAATGGTTCCAGGGACATTATGAAAGCTGCCCCTAATTTCATCTTCTTGTGGTATTGTAGAGATCCCACCAGCATCTTCTGTCACGTCAGAGCTTGCATAGCTAGTCCCTGCTTCAGCCAACTCTGATCCATGATCTATGCCCCATTCCTCTTCATCTCTTGCTGGTGTCAGCCCACAATCAGCTGGCATGTCAGCCGGACTCTCTGCAGGAGGATAGTTCTCAGCAACTCGGTCCAACCTATCATAAAACCTGCTACTGCTGGGAAGCATATTAAATGCTGGCATATTTCCATTATGGTTGAGAGAAGATTCTCCACCCATCTGCTGACGCTCGGCAAGGGCAGCTATTGCACAAGCAAGACCACCAGAAGGAGATGATGATGAACCAGCCACTGTGGCCGTGGCTGGTGAGATATAGTGGTCTAGTGAAACATATTGTACTGAGGAAGCAACATCTCCATAGTTCGCAGTTCTGTGTCTGCTGTTCTCCTGCATCAGCCCAATTCAAAGAATCAGCAATCAGATGAACCAAATTTATAAAAATGAAACCAATTAAAGTCTGTACGTAAGGTCAAATGGAGATTGTGTACAAATAACAAGATGACATTTATGAAATTGTAAATTACAATAAGTTACAAGCTTTCCTGATTTTTTTTTCCTATTAACTAAATTCACATGACATTCTTGTCATCCAAGGCATGCTACTGCAACAGACACTTAAATGCTATAAGATCAAAAAAATTTTCTGCCTGTAATTTCAAACTGAAATCAGTGTCTAACCTAAAAAGTACAGGCAATACAATACAGATGAGAGAGATAAGCAACTTATTTAGACCTGCAAATAAGAATACATAAAAACAACATAGCCAAACAGAAATGGAATCATAAAGAAGGTACACAAAATCAAAAAGTGGTACCAGATGGGAAATAGCAAAGCACGTTATAGCAGAGAGTACCTCGAATTCAGATTTCAATAGAGGGACCTCTCCAAAAACAAAACAAACAAATTATGAGGAACTGGAAATATAACATTATTAGCCAGACTACAAATGGAGCCATCAAATTAAGGAGCAGCCAGGATTTCCTCAAAAAATTAAGAAATCCACCATTCACAACCTTCATATCTGAGAAAAGCTCATTTATTCCACCCAGAAAATACTTTTCAACTTGTGCTCCATAATTGCCATTGGGAAAATAGAATTTTGAATGAAAACAAATTTCTTATAAGGTCCTTGATCTTTACATAGCAAACAACACTTCTCTATACCAACAATCACCTTCATGAACACCACACTACTTTAATACCTCTGTTGTGATAGGTATAAACAATCAAGATGTTTTTCGCTTTCATGCATCTGAGTTAACCATAAAGTAATTGTCAATAAGGATGGATTTCTAAACAACACAAGAAAAATGCCAAAAATGCCTTCTCAATGAGTTTGCAACATTTAACTTTTCCAACTTATGCTTCAAATTGTCATCTTTATATGCCTAATATGTGTCCTTGATCAAGAAACATGATTAAGTAAAGAACTAAGAACCAAAATAAGCCAATAAATATAATTAGTTGATAAAGATGAAGGCTTTGGATGGCAAATTGATGAGTGATTTATTATTGGCAAACTTATATCGGATAGGTAACACCAATCTGACACTATATTTGTTTCTAAGGCTATGATGAGGCAAAATCAGAATGAAACTTGTCAACCATTCAGTGAAAACAACTAGTAAGGAAAGAACAGCAAGGATATATGCTAAGCTAGTCTAGATATGAATCTTCAAAGAAAACAAGAATGAGAATACAAGGATAGAAAAATGTCAACTACTTATTGGCATGCTAGATGACAAAAATATACCAGTATTTCTAGGTCAAAATAAAACTTATCCCAAAACATAATATTGTACAGGTGTTCCAGCTATATTCTGGAAAAAGAATCATGTTGATAGATTTCAACCAAAAGACCTACAGGGTAATGAAACCTACAATGGAGATGAACAAAGTAAGGAATGCTACAAGAGTTCTACAACAGTTTCTTCCCCTCAAGTCATATGTCATTGTGAATAGAATGCTAGTAATTGAAGCTTCACTGGATTCTTATGGAACATTGGTTTGATAAATTTTAATAAATGCAATCCCAACTGCCTTGCAAATCACATACATATAGACAACTTCCTCCTAAATGCATAGAATTATCACTTTGCTTCTCAAAATAGTACATATTCCTTAGTCCACTACTTATAATGTTGTAACTTATAAAGAAAATAAAAAGTTGTGATAATAATTTATGAGTTTAATTAAGCAAACTTAAACAGATAGACTAGCCTGCTAAGCCCAGGTCCACTAACAACCAAATCGAACTACTCATCAACTGAAAATTTTTATAATGACTCAACCATGCAATAGTGATTTGGCATATAGTTTTAAAACCATCTAACATCAACTGCAAAAATCCTTACAACAGATATATTAAATTACACATAGAAGGGTTATGCGAGTCACTTAAAGTGGTAAGTCCCCTGCAGTATTTCTGACTTGACATTGAGTAGGCCCACAAGTAAGATAGGTCTCTAAGAGTTAATTTGACCTTCTAAGTAAAACAATCTTATGAGATTTCAAACTTGAATAGAGCTGAAACTCAGTTGTTCTTACAGAGAATCATGAAAGAGAAGAAATAAATTTCAAAAAGAACTTCCATCGAGGACCTTCCTTCCATACATTTAGTAATAGACATTCCACGTTAGATGCTATAACATAAAATTATTTCCCACATCATCCTATAACCCTCTCAGGGAAAAAATATATATGCACACACCTACAGGACGCTATTTGCTTAGCCAAGATAACTATGTTCAATCTAGTTTATACTCATAAAAGTACATGAAGTTATTGAAGTTCCAATCAAAGACAATGCATTTTAAGGCTTCTGTCAACATGTATGCATACAGATTATTCACCATTATGAGTTATTTAATAAGGCTAATAAATGGCATCTTCCACAGCACAATTATGTAAACACTATTAAAAAATCAAACATAGTAGCATGTGAAGAAACAGCCCTTTTTTTAACAACTAAAAAAAAAACTTTTCATTGAAAGAATAGAAATAGAAATATTAAAAAGCAAATTTTATTTGAACTGACAAATATGAGTTTTCTTACTGCAGCTAAATGCTTAAAACTCCAGAATTAGTTTCATACATAAATCTCATCAAATTTAAAAAAAAAAAACCTGAATTGACTGCCAAATTGCTTCCATGACCATTATTTCCTCAAGATCTATGTCAAACTCATCATCCCTGCAATTTAAGCATTTGATACAAGATGGTGAAAGAAGATTCAATCAGATTCTTTCTGGAACATAAAACAAACAATGTATAACCTTGTTTAGACCCGAGAGAGAGAAATTATTACTTGTGCAATGGTAAACAAAATATTGACCTATTTTTTTTCATTATAAAGCAAATAAGGCAGAAGTTCACCACAATGAAATGTACCCAACGTGATATCTCTCTTTTTCCATAACCTCTTTCATAAAAAACAAAGATTCATTCTTTTACATCAATAAAAGCGTTTGGTGCATCTGCTAACCTTGACTCCTAATGTACTGCAATTATTTGTATAGATAAAAGGACTTTCAGTAACCATGTAGGATTTAATTCATTCTTTGCACCAAGTCAAGAAAAGTTCAGTGCATACTCTGACCACTTAACGTTGTCTAAGATGGATGAGCAACTTTTCCTCCCCTTCCCACAAAAGAAAAAGGTAGAATGGCAAAAATTAACAAGTATTTTCCCAGTATGTAGATCATAAATATAATGATCATATTCATATTGCACCACTGAATTCTAATTAAGATGAGATCCTCAGTATTATTAGTAAGATTAAGGTCTTCTTTTATAGTTTTCGTCCATATCCTCCTTAAAATACCTTTTCACAACAAAAATATCTTCTATTTAATTAAATCACAGGTTCTCATGAAGGAATTTGTAGGTCTCCTCTTTACATGTCGAAACCACATTTCATCTGTTTTCCTCATTCTGTCCCAACAGGTTTAACCTCAATTCTTTACGCACTGATCCATAATCTCATATTTTCTTGTATGCCACACTTCTAATGCAATAATTTGATCTCAAAAACACTTGTGAATGGTGAATATTTGTCATTTGTCTTCAACCACGTGTTAAACAAGAGACAGCTTTGGTGCTGAGCCAGTAACAACTAACAATCATTGCAACATAGATTTAAACCATGAAATTCACCTTCAAGTCCACTTTCAGATTACCTCCTACAGCCCTTCTTTTACCATGCCATTTTCAACTTCACAATAAATATCACAGTCAAAGCTGTGATGGAGTACCATTTGCACAAAACTCTTCTGAGCAAATTTAGCGTAAACATACTTTTTACACTTACCTACCAAAAACTTGAAATGAAAAAATAAGACCAATCTTAGGACATGTGTAATGAGATTTGAATACAAATTAGAAAAATTTACAGTGATACAAACTAGCAACTATGCTCTACACCTTTTTTATTTTTAACATTTAAAATGTAAATTCTATCAGAGGACGAAAAGCTACCAAAAAATGTGCCTACCTGTTTGCCCTAGGATGTGATGCTTGTCTAATCATTGAGGAAGCCTGTGAATCTTGAGAAGAAAATATTTCTTCCTCACCAGGGGAACGTGCTGCAAATAACAAGAGAAATGTGAGGGAAAAAGTTCAAAATGGAACACTTTCAAAGGAAATGAAGAATCGATATATATGGAAAATCAGAATCACAATAAACTGATACCTGCAACTGAACTGTATTGAACTTCCCCTGCTGCAACACCAGTACTTGAAGAACTCAATTCTTGTCTTTTCCGCATTCTCTCTTCTTCATCCTGAAGTTCCTTCTGTCGCACTCTAATTTGTGCTTCTATCACACGTTGTTCTTCCTGCCAAATGTAAATAGAAAAAAAGAATATTAAATTCATTTTTTATCTAGTGAAAATTATAGGATTTACACTCTTTCTTTGTTTGTTTGGGAGAGAGGGGGTTCTCTTACAATTTGCTCTATCCCTTTTTCCTCCTTTGTTTTCACACCTCGATACTCCACAGCATAGTTTGAGGTTTTGCAGAAAGGACACCTCAGAATGTCAAAGAATGCAAGCATTGGAATACAAGTACATCGACAACTAATCAATTTGAAATGCTTTACAGTCAATTTCATTATTGTGAAGGATACTGGGTAGGACGGGTTGAATTAGGATTTTTCATCTGCAGAAAACACTCTGGTGCAACTAAAGTGTGTCAAAATTTTATGCAACTAGCAGTATCACTAAGTATCAGTTAGAAATAGTTTACCTGTGCAAATACTTTTCATGCAACATCTTGATCTGTTGAGGCTCGGATAATACTAAAATACAATTTTCAAAAAAACACATTCAGGTAGTTGGAAGGTATTACATTCAACCACTAAGATAAAACATAATTGCACACGAACATTCAACAAAAAGCCAGCAAACAACTGCACAGTGTAGGCTTCCAAATATGCAATGCTGATAAAACAAAAAAAAATGGAGTATGAAATTTACAGTTGGACGGGAAAACATAACAAGAAAGAAAATGAAATAAGTACAAACCAAAAAGCAAATTGGGCATTCTTCAAGATCACAACAGCACTCTTCGTCACCGGGATAGCATGGCGCAAGCTTTGATTCAAGTATCAGCCTTCTTAGCTTCTTAATATCCACATCTTTATGAACATACAACCCCTGTGGGCGTGTATACCTCTCTTCCACAACTTGCCTTCTCTTTCCCAACTTGTTACCCATAAAAAATATCTCAAATTTCAGTTCCGGAAATCGTTATCTTTCCTTCTTATTCTTTTTCTCCTTCTACTTGCTATTTTGATTATTCTTCAAATTCTCCAAAATCAAAACCAACCAAAATAACTATACATTTGGTTTACTAAAAATAACAGACACATATTATAAACAAATAATAGCGTAGCATCTAAAACCCTATTTCGTAGTTTACAACATAATCAAGACACACCGGAAAAACTGAATACTAATTCAAATTTACAACAGTTCAGTTTATAAAATTATGCCCCAAGAGTCCTGCAAACTCAACCAAAAAAGGCTCAAAATTAAACATAGAAATCCGAATTAATAGTTAAAAAAGAGATTCCAAAATTTGAATTTACTAACAAAAATTTCTATAAACCCTAACTTTTGGATTTCTCAAAGAAATAAACTTACCAAATCCAATTTTCACAGCTGAATTGACCACAGTGTGTTCCTTTAAGAAACATTGCCATACCTATAATTGAACACATTATTTCTATAAGAAAAAACACAAAGCTAACCAAAAAAAATCGAAGCAAACAAAAAAGAAATTTACTAAATCAAAGTAATTTGAGAGAAGGAAAGAGAGTGACCTTGAAATCTTGAAATGGAATTGAGAAGTGAAATTGGAGAGTTAAGAAATGACAAGGAAAGAGAGAGAATAAGGAGAATGAAAGATATTTGCCATGCTAACCAGAATAGAAACACAATCAGAGCCTTCCCTCAGAAAAAGAGAGAGGGAGAGAATTTTCTTTTTCTTTTTCTTTTCTAATTTATTTAAAATTATCATTTTCTTTCTTTATAGATTTGCCTTCTCTTTTTTTGTTTTCTTTCATAAGTTTTGGTTTCTTTCGGCTTTCCGACGGAAACTTTTAGAAAGCAAACTTAAACAGGGAAAAAAATGAGAAAATACTTTCTTATTACAAGTATTTTTATTTTTTAATAAAAATAAATTATTAAACTCCATAAAATTAATAAATTAATATAATTAATATGAATGCAATATTACTTTATCTTATTTTTTTTCGTCCTTTATCTTGTAATTTGATAAAATGATACAAGAGATTTAAAGTTATAAATAACAACTTGATAAAATGGTACAAGAGTTGGATCAAAAAATATGGTACAAGAGGTTTAAAGTTATAAGTAGCAAGTCAATAAATTTTTGATTTAATGATAAAAAAGAAATTTAAAATTTTGAAATTTCAAAATTAAGTAATACGTGTATAAGTGTGAGTTTAATTACCCATGAGTTGTGGCTCAATTGTAACTTGTAATACAGGTTGAGTTTATGGAAAGAGTTTTCAGATTCGATTATCACTAAATACATTTTGGAGAAGAGTAAAAAATCTTAACTGTGATTAAGGTCCGAGCAGAATTAGTCTTATACCTTTCAAAGGATTAGGATACTTGTGGTTTATACAAAAAAAGAGTTTGTGTTTAGTTACTAAATTTAGTTATTTGTTATTTTAATTAAGTGATTTTCATATTATTACAAATTATATAAATGTAATATTTGATTATAATAATATTTTTTACATAATGTATTTTTAAAAAAAATTTAGAAGTATAAAATTTTTAAACAATCAAGATAACTATAAAATATTAAGTTTAGTTTCATTTGTAATTAACATGAATGTCTTTTAGTAATTTATAAATAAAAAATATTTGTATATTGTGTAAATAATTAAAATTAATAAATAAAATATTTTATATTAAATTTTCTCATTTGTAAAATAGATTAAATTAATATGGAATTTATTATTCTTAATATTAATCTAAAATTAGAATTTCTTTCAATATAAAATGTTTAAAGAAGAGGACGCGAGGAAGGAAGGGATTATTAGAAGGGTGGAGTAGCAGGGCAGAAAAGGATCTATGAATCATCAGTGCCCCAACAGTCAGGTTTACTTCCAAAACAATTCTTTTCATCTTCACGCGCTTCCCCTCGCTCGTCTTCTTCAAACGCGTTTTTCGTGATCTCTTTGTGTCAATTTGACAGCTTTATTTGATTATTTCTAAAATTTACAAATTTAACTCGAATTATATTTCTATTATGGCATTTTATCTTAAGGTTTTAGAATGCACATTTTGTAATCAAGAAAAAAAAAAGAATGCACATTTAAATCTATTTATAATTAAAATGGCATAAAATTGAGCAAAAAGATAAATTAATAAAGAGAAAATATTGACTATGGATTATTTTGAATGTGGATTTTGAACCTTAGGATTTGAAGCAATATATTGAGATAAATGAACTTTGATCATTAAGCCAACTTCTTAGTGGTTAAAACTTTAGTTGAATTTTTAGAAATAGAACAGAACATATTAAATAGGATTAATATCAATATACCATCAGTTGAGTATTTTATACAACAAACGAAGTTAGAATAATGACACATGTCTTTTAAAAATATTAAAAATAAATTAATATCCAATATATTGTCAGTAAAATTTTTTTATTTCCCAAATAGAGTTAAGATTATTAAATATGTCTTTTAAAAATATTAAAAAAATAAAGAATAAATAAAATAAAACATATGTAACCATCCTAAATTTAACTTGTAGAGTAAAAAAAAACTCCACTAAAAATATATTAGATAATTATCTATTAAAAAATAAAATAAATCATATATTATTATTCTAACTTTATTTATAGAATCAAAAAAATTTTAATAAAAATGTATTAGATAATTATTGTATTAAATAAATAGCAAATAGCTAGCGCCATTTTGCTACTAAATTGAACTGCCCTCCCATGTATTTGGTTTCGTGGCGATGTGAGAAAAATTAGTGTTTTAGCGTACGTAACGCTCCAAGGACAGAAGTGAGTAAATAATTATTAGCTTTCCCAAAAGCAAGAAGGATGGATGGCCCATAAAAAAATGGATGATTTTGTGGAGATCTGCCACGGGGTGGACCATAATTCATACAATTGGTTGACCAAAATCTACATGCAATATCTTACTCATGTCTTAAGGTTAGCTTCTATATAACATAAAAATTTTATTATTATCTATAGATTGTGACTCAATTGACAATACAAATTGAGTTTATAGAAAGAATTTTTAGGTTTGATTTTCATTAAACACATTTTTAAAGAGAGGTAAAGAGTTTTAATTGTAATTAAGTCCCAAGTAGAATTAGTCTACTGTTAAAACGGATGATGATTCTTATGTTTTACACCAACAAAAAAAATTTATTATTAATTCTTCAAACATTAATAAATAAATAAAACATACCACTATTTATATATTTTGCTAGTTGCATTGTGCTGTTTGACAAATGAGTATCAGTTGTCCTTTGCTGTTGATTAGGACCGGCATTTGGTTCACCCAATTGGTTGCGGATGGTGGAACCATCACTCTTATGGGCTCATCTCTTTGCCTAATGTAACCTAACCTAATTAACCTTTTATCCTTGTCTTGTTCTATGGGTTGCTTTGCTTACCATCTTCATGATTATGGCAAATTTTGTCATATCCTATAAAGTTCACATTAAAAAAAAGTTATCACTAAGTTTATTAAGTCAATAGTGGTTTCAATCTTAAATTATTGCTTGGAGATTGAATAGACCTTGGTTACTGAGTCAATCCTTCTTTCCTCATTGGGGTATCACTAAGTTTCTTATCAAAACCGATGAACATCGTTAAATTTTACGTTCAACTAACTTGTTTCTATTATTAATTTTATGTTTATTTTAAAATGTTTTATATTGTACATTTTTTAAATTATTTTATAATTAAAATTAAATATCTTAATTATTTATTAGTATAATGACTAGATGTCTCAAAATTTATGTTTAAAGACAGTGTCATAAACAACAGAATCTTGTAATGTATCGTAAAGTTCGAACAATTAAACACATAATTCTTCAAAAAAAAATTTAAACACAAAATTTTATCCAATAAAATAGTATGAACACTTTAAATATTGGATAAATTTTATAGGAATCTTTGAGGTTTGAACTTAATTCTATTTTGATTCTTAGTATAACAAATAGAAACTTCGTTTCAAACTTTTTTATTTCACAGAATAAATAAGTTCTTCTATTAGTCAGCCGTTGAGTACATTATTAAAACTTAAATTTGAGATCATTTTGCCTCTAAACCATTTAGAATAGTTTAAATATTCAAAATCAAACAAGAATAAAGAAGGAAATGTTAAAGACCTAGGTTTTGAAAGGGTTTTTTTTTACTTCTAATTTATTTTTTGTTTATTTATTTAATATTTATTTTATAAACAGTTTTTTAAAGAATATCGTATTAATATTCACCTGTCATATGAAATTTATGGGATTTATGAGAAATATTATTATTTTTGTTTATTGGATTTCATTTGGAGATAGGTAAATTGAAGACTGAAGAATTGTTTAAAATGAAAAGTTTAATATTGGATAATTTTGTAATTACTCACAATTTGTTAATAGTGTTAAGTCACTTGGAGCAGTGTTCATTTTTATACTAATGAACTAAAATTAAATTAGATTTCAAGCTTCAACGACTTATATAAAATTTATCCTTAAATATTCAATCAATGTGGGATTTAAGGATCTTTTCTAAGATCGTTTATGGCATCTTCCATCACTCTAACAGGGGATAATTTTATTCAATGAAACATTGTTAGCATCCTTAGAGTTGGTTACTGTCTGTATCAACTTAAAAGATATTGTTTAACTTAAGTTATTCGGCCTCACAATTTTATCAAATAAAAAATCAATTTAAAAATAAAGTGAACACATTATTAATTAATAATGTAGGAATCAAAATTCATTTTTTTGGATCTTGATGCCGAGCTTGCAAGTGCAATATGTAGTCTGAAGTAGACTTATCTATGAACCCTTAAGTAAGATATTAACATGTTATACACAAGTTTGATCCAGTCTGATTATTAGGGCTTGATTGTTAGCTCAAGTCCATTTTTACTTTTATCTTGCAGACCAGAGCCCAGCTCAACTTGGCTTGTCCAAACCATTTCAATTTTTTCAAACAAAACAATAACATCACATAAAATCATATTATCACATTCTTTCAAAGTTTGGAATAAAACCTAAAAATATTTTTATCTTTAAAAATGACAAATAAAATTATAAACTCTTGGTTCCAAATGTTCTTCAAAAGCAACAACTTGTGAATCATAGCAGCGTTTCATTGTGAAGTTTAAATTCCAGTTACAGCAATTTCTGAAAAAGCAAATGAAGAGCTTCTAATAACAATTCCAATATCAATAGCAATTCCAATTTGCCACAGTAATATCAATATCCTGATGATCAATGAAAAAGAGATTTCTTAAACTAAGAGCACTGGCAGTAAGTAGTAAACAATAGTAGTAGGCTGTAAACTAAGAGCACTTGCAATAATAGGCAGTAAACAATCGCAGTTAGGAACGCAAATGGTAGGGTACTCGCTTATTTTGTACACTCTCTCGTCAAATTAATACGTTAACTAAATAACTTGATTCCAGTTAACTTGATTCCAGTTAACTTAATTAAAATAATTAATTTTATTAAATTAAAATTGGTAACCAATAACTTGATTAGCTTCCAGTAAGCTTGAATAAACAAGAACTCTTGAACATTTAAGAGCAAAAAAAATTCCTAAACTTAATTTTGAAATAAGAAACTAATTTGTTTCAACACTAGATCTCAACAACACTTTCAACTTTTTCATAAATCTATTATAACATTCAAATACAAACCCTAAAACCTGTGTTGGATTTTTCTCATGTTCTCAAATGATCATTCATGCGCTAGGGATGGGTAAGTGTTTTGACTCTACCAAAGAAATTTGACACCTTATCAATCAAAAGAAAATCGGGGAATGCCACGAACTTCAAAAACTCTTGGAGCTTTGATCTCGAGACTAATCCTTTAGCATCAAATAGTTACTTGTACAACCTCACGGATGAAGTTAGCAAACCAAAATTGTTTCCCATAATTTTATCAGATATCTATAAGCAAAATAAAATCAATATAAAAAAAATCAATACAATTTAGAATCATACTAATGGTTGGATGAATGCTCTGTAAGAGGGAAATTCTCAAGAAAAAGTTGTTTGGAACTGGAAAGCTTTACCCAATTAGAAGTGAAGAATTTGAAAGTCAAACCCTAGGTAAAAATTAAGTTTAGGAATTTTTTTCTCTTACACTATGTTTGAATAAACATTAGTAAAGGAAAGGAATGGAAAGGAAAAAAGTGTAAACTAGAGGAAAGGAGAGAAAAAGAAAGGGTACATGTACCCCTTGTTTGGATAGCTAAAATTAATAAAAAAAAGAAAGGAAAATAATCCTGACAATCATTGTTTGGTTAAACAATGGAAAGGAAAGGAAATGATTCATTATAATATTTTTTCCAATTATAACCCTTTTTGTTTTAAATTTTATAAGATAATAAGATTAAATTTGACATTCTACATGTTAAAATTTTTTTCAAGTTTCCTTTCCTTCCTCTTTACCCCAAATTGGGGTTTTAAAAAAACTGAGTAACTCAAGGGAAAGCAAGGGGTGCTCACTCCCCCACTCTTTCCTTTTCCTAGCTAAAAAATTTTCCCAAACAAAGGAAATGTTTACAACCTTCCTTTGTTTTACTTTGCTTTGCTTTCCTTTCCTTTCCCTTAGTATTGTTTATTCAAGCTTATCGGAGGCTAATCATGTTATTGATTACCAATTTTAAATTAATAAAATTAATTATTTTAATCAAGTTAACTACAGTTAGGTCATTTAGTTAAGGATAATTATTACATACACTGACAGTGGAGTTTTTTTACTCCACAAGCAGGGTTAAGATCGTAACACATGTCCTGTTTTATTTATTTTAATATTTTTATAAGACACATGTCATGATCTTAACGCTGCTTGTGGAGTAAAAAAACTCCACTGTTAGTGTATGTAATAATTATCCTTTAGTTAATGTGTTGATTTGATAAGGGAGTATGTAAAATAAGTATTGTGAAGGTTTAAAAAAAAATATGATGTGGCAACTTATAATTTGTGCCTAAAAAATAAGTTTTTAGAATCATCATAATATAATGTATTTCTAAGTAATTTTCCTATCTTTCTTTTCCTACACCAACGAAATTTCTTATTAAAATTTTCAGTACTATTTAAGACACATATATACTTCCTCTACCTAAACGGAAATCCAATACAAGTCAAAAGTATTATATTTTCATTTCTATGTTTATTTTACAACTAATTAAAATTGTAGCATCCCTGCATTTAGGCTTTACTTGGTAAGATGGAAAGAAAGGGATGAGGAAAAAAAATAATTAATCAAATGGTTATGTTTCATAATAACTTTCTTATTTTGTAACTTAATTATTTGATTAACTAATTTTTTTTCCTCACCCGTTTTTTTCCACTATACTAAGCAAAGCCTTTGAGTTAGTAGAAACACACCGATGCATGCAGCCATTCTACCTGACTGGCGAATGCACTTTTTAATTGAATCAGTCGATATTGAACAATCTATCATCCACCGGAGGCATCTCCTTTAGCAACCTTCGGAATTCCTTGGACGGCAGATTTTTCATCAAAATCGAATCGCCTCTGGAACTTCCAATCCCTTCCGGAATTGCATCTTCTTTCTTGCTTATCTGCTCTCGGTAAAACCGGCTTCTCGGCTTTGGCGGATTGCTCATAACTCCTGAATCTTTACCGGTCAGCTCTTGAACCACCGACTTGAAGCTTGTAGCATCCGTCTCTACATACTTGGTGTTGATGATCACAACCTTCGTTCGCTCTGCTCCACTAGCCATGTCAAAATTATCCTGGTGTAAAATTGACCGACTTGTTACAGCTGGCATGTAAGATTCAGACACTTGAGCCTACTGGGAAAACAAAAATTTTAGTATCTAGTATGAAAAAAAGATCGAAAAGTATATCTAATTGTTTTGAAGGGTTTTGGCCGCGCGATTTGGCCGGTATCCACTTATATAGAAGTAGGTGACCAAAAGAAGAAGAAATTGAAGAAAACCTGCATGCAAGTGGATGAATTACACGGAGGGATTGGTTGAAATCTTGTGGCTTTAAAAGTTTTGAGAGACGAGATTATTTGACCGTTATGAATGTTTCTAAGGAGTCTAGAAGGACAGAAAATTGAATGTTTGTTGAAATATTGCATGAATATGATATCCGCGAAATGTCCTCAGTCAAGCCCACATGCATAAGTGATTGGTACATACAATTGTCAAGGCCCCGTGATTGACAATTCACATTATATGAATCTTCTCCAAGGGCAGCAGCCAGCGGGGCTTTCCATTTATGAAGAAGAGTTGGAGTAGCAATTTTTTTTTTATCACAGAGTAGCAATTATTATTATCACATAATGTAAATTATTCAAATTAACTTCATAAGGAGATTGATGATAATGTATTTAATTTAGATTTTTTTTCTAAGTACAAATAGTGATTAAGTTTTTTTTTTATTTTTTTAACAAATTGTCATTACTAAGTTTAGTCCCTAGAGTTTGATACCGCGATAAAAATTACGAGATTGCAAGTAATTGTAATCTTAAGAGCAAGTCTCTACCTATTTTAAATTGAGAATAAATTTAACAACCAAAATTTGATCAAATAATTGTTATTTTTTTAGGAATGATTAGATACAATATTTGAATTTACGCCTTCTTTTGTATTTTCCTATGAACCAATAAAAATTGAGAAACGTTCATCCTAATAAATAAATAATCATGCTTTTTTATCTTAAATTTGTTTTGCTTGGTATTGTATTTACAAGTAAATTTGATTCTAATTACCATCAAATGTAGTTCTAATTTACAATGATTAGATATTTTAGTGATCCATGTAACTCCTTTGTAAATAAAAAGAGATGGTTGGTTGCGCGCATACCAATAATTAGCGTAGAATGTAAGGATCACCATTATTGATGAAATGTGAAGGGTTGCACTTGAAGGAAGTATGTCAATAATTATTATAATTATTAATGACGGAAATGTGGAAAAGTAAGTTACATTTCTTGAAAAAACTCCTCTCACTGCTCCTATAAAGGTATATTTCTCTCTATTAAAAAGATACAATTAAGAGCAAAACTCAACGGGTCAAGTGAGGAAAAAAAAAGTTTTTTCAAAATTATCTTTAAAAACTTCGTTAAGATTTTATTCAAAAATTTATCATCAATCAATGTATGTTTTCTATATAATTAAATAATTATGAATATTATTTTATTCTAAAAATTATGAATTAAGATTATATAAATTTACTATTTATTTACGACATTAAACTAAAGACCAGAGGGTCCATGGCAAATGAACTCTTACTGAATTATATAATAATAATAATAATAATAATAATAACAATTTGTCAACTATTTTAGGTTACGTGTTTTATGATAATTTAAGTAAAAGGTGCATGATTTGACTTCAACCCATTTGAATTACATACTTTATACGTAGTCGAGCATGTAGCCCTAGTCCCTACTACCTAGTACTTGATAAAAATGATTTTTATTTAATTTTATTAAAAGTAAATTTAAAAATATTAATATTTTAATATTTTTAAAATATTTTCAAACCTTTTGAAATTATATAATGGGTCGAGCCAAGCTTTAGACAATTTTTAAAAAATCAATTAAATTTGATCATCCTCATATAAACAACATTCTTTTGGTTACATACTCTTATACAACTCTAATCCCTATACAAAATTGAATTAGAATCGAGTCTGAAAAAAAAGGGTTTAAAACCTTAAGGCTTTTATTTTAAGTCCCACGAAAGTTTCACCCAATTGTATTTTGATTTGTTACTTGTTGATTTTATTTGTTTATTAATTTATATATATTAAAGATTATTTAATTATAATTATAATTATAAATCCTAGTAATACATATAATTCGATTAAATTTTGAATTTGAATCTTTTTAAAAAAAATATCGTCATGAGAAAAGTGAGATTTATAGAAAGATAGAGAGTTACTCCGGATTATGTACTTGAAAACATGAGTTTGCGTAGATGTACCTGGTATGACAAAAGTCTATTTACATTAGGCTGGGCCTAAATGCGTCAGGAATCACCACGTGGCAACGGATCATTGAGCCATGTGGCATTCGACGATAGAAGGCACGATTGCAACACAACACTTGTCGTTGGCGACAGGCTCCCTCGTCTATTGCCTGTCATCATCAAGCGACACGTGGCGCTACTCCGGCTCCCACTAGCGACAGACCCCTGACGCCACAACGTGCCACGCGGTATGGGTCTCTCGCCGGCGACAGGCATCTACTTTTCCCGAGATTTGTGAAATTTGTGTTATATTCGGAAACAAACTCTTAGCAAAATGACGTACTTATCCTCAGGTAATTAACATGGAATATTCGCCTATAAATAGGCCCCAGGTACAATCTTATTCCTTAATTTTTTAACTACTGGATTTTACGCTTCCCAATATTGAAGAACTTTTTGCTGACTTAAGCATCAGAGTGTCTACGCAGGGAACCACCACTGCGTCTCTTTGACTTTTCTTATTTTACAGAAGCTTTTTGAAGACACGTGCAGACAAAGTACGAACATCGACGTTAGCATATCTTTATTATTATTTTGTGCAACAACAGTACCAAACGAATATATATATATATTTACTAATAATTTAATTAACTAGCATGCTAATTTAATCATGCTTAATACATAACCAGAATGTGCGTGTGTATATATATATATATATATATGATTATTTGGAAGATATAGTCCAGTTTTGTTATTCTTTTACTTCTAAACTAATCCTAGAACAGTTAGGGTCATATATGAGAATTTAAATATTTAATTTGAGCATCATATATATATATATATATATATGTATGTGTGTTCACGAGTGCCTGCTACTGTTTTTGCGGCCCATGTGATTCCTTGAAATTAAAATATCAATGGAAAAGTCAGCATCGCCGTGCCGACTAAACTAGCATTAATATAACCAGTATTACGAACGGAAAAAAGGAAGAGGTCAAAGAAAAAATTATATATATGACCACAAACCTTGACTTCTACTTCGGACAACGATGGTAGGAGACTTCGTCTGAGAAAATATCACTTTTGGTTAGTGGTACCTAGTAACGAGAATTTTTTGTTTTGATTAAAACCGATAATACCCCACTGAAAACAATATTTTTAATCATGAAAATTTGCAGTCATTCATTGAAATAGACCAATTAGAGACGAAAGTTGATTTTTTCCGTTTTGACAAAGGAATGGGAGACAAAATTTCAACATTAATTACCAACAAAAAAAAGTAATTTTTTTGAAAAAAGTGCAAATTGCGGTTATATAAAAATTTAAATGAGGTTATTAAAAAACGTACGAAATTTAATATTTTTAACTATGAATTTTTTAAATTTTAGATGCCAATGCTTTAATTATGTTTATATTAAAACCGTAATATAGAATACTAAAAGATCACATTATTCTTAAATAATTATATAAAAAAAAACTATTTTGCTACAAATATAGTCTTTTATTGCTCAAGATCCAATTTTTCGATTTAAGTACATTAAAAGGATATAATTAAGATAACCCATTTTCATTAAGTACATTTTTCAATTGCTCAAAACCATTTTCATTAAGATAACCCACCCTTGGTGTTGTCTATTCTATAAATTATTTTCAATGTAATCTCACTTTGAACAAAAACCAAAAGAAAGTCATTTTCGTTTCTAGATCGACTCTCACAATAGAATCAATAGATTAAACACCACGAAACTGTTATAACAGTGATGATTAGACATTTTTATTTATGAATCATGGAGTCTAATTCTTTTTTCATGTTTATTTTCTATTATTTTTTCTTTATTATTTTTATTCTTTATAATTTTTTGTCTATTTATTTTTTATAGATTTGAATAACATGTTCACTTACCCCATCTAGTTCCTACACAAAGGAGTTTGCTTTTCAAAAAAACTCTCATTTTCGATTTCTAAGGTTTAATTTCTACTAATCTTGGTTTTAGTGATTTGTTGTTCTTATAATTCAGTTTAGTTTGTCATTGTTTTGTTTAATTTGACACTTTTTTAGTGATTTGTTGTTCTTATAATTCTACTCTTGCACAATAGCTTTCTAACCAGTAAATTAATATTTAAATTATTGTAGAAAGATATTTGAAAACACTATTGGCAGCAAATATTTCATCTTAGGTTTTGTGAGGTTACCATTCTTTCTCATTATTTTGTTTAATTTAGGTGATTTATATAAGTGACCTTTTTAATTATACAAATTAAACAACAGTGGGGACTCCAGAACTCGAATTCTGTCCAAGCACTTGGAGAAAAAGTCTACTTCCACTTCTTCTAACCATTTGTTGGTAAACCCAAAATTACATTAACATTACTTGTACACATGTAACTAAACTTAAATACATCTCAAGACACTTAAGTTACACTCTAATACTTAATTTATATTCCTAAGGCATAACTTACATCTCAACAAGTATTTAATGAAAATAGTACGTTACAACACATCCTTGCATCTATATATATATATATATATGTATATGTATATGTATATGTATATATATATATATATATGTATGTATACCTTCTAAGTGTAGAGCTAGCAGTAACTGCGTGAGCGTAAATCTCCTCAAGGGTACCCTGATGGCAGCTCAATCTAAAATTGTTGAATACATATTAATGAGCTAACATACAAGCGCACAAAATCAAATACCATAGGAAGACAGATAAAATATTAAAATATAAAATTATTCTAAAAACAAGTTCTTTAGAAAAAGCTTCTAGCTATTAATTTGACATAAGTTATCTGACAAAAACTTACAGGTTATACACTTTTTTTGCTGAAATAAAATGGTGGCAAAATGTGCAATCACTTCGAGCCGGGTGGGATCTCATTGGGCGGACAAAGCTCTCTCAACAAATGCAGCTGCATTCTCAAGCCTCGAACCGAAGATCTTGGTTAAGCTGGAACAGCCCCCAGCCACTGATCCACACATTTTGTTGGTACAGGCTATACACTTTTCGCTAGATAGATTTTTCTCCTACTTTCACTTATTTTATTTTTCTCAAATCTTAATCTCTAAACTATGCAATATAACCATAAAAATTAAAAGAGACTTTTATTCCTATTGATTTTCCCTTTTTTTTTTCTCTCGCTTTCACGCTAACCCCTCAATAAAACGGTTCCCACTCTCCCTTTCTTTTGACTTGGCAAATCAGCAACCAACCAACTTCAATATCTTTTATTTTCGTTTCTTTGGGCGCCGTAAGAAACTGCCTCAATATGATCCTACATTTCTTTTTTTTTCTTTTTCTTTTTAACCCTAATTTACTGAAGGCTGATTCTCTTATTCTATTGGCTTTGGGCCTTTTAAGGTTGGGCCAGATAAGAAAAACTGTTATTCTACAAAGAAAATATGTTTTGATACAATAAAATCATAATTACTTCCAGTAATCTATTTATCATAATCATGCTCCGATAAGATAACAAGATTTCAATCATTGAATACAAAACTCAATAATAAGTGATGTGGAAACAAATTATGAAGTATTTGCTTCGTATTCATCTTCTCATTCATGTTAGATGTGATAATAACCTATTGTTGGATTTTCAGATGATAAAATTAAAGTCTTGAGTATTAATTTTTAAATGAGAAAATTTTAAAAAATGTAAATATTAAAAATTTCACACTCGTTACCACTTCCAGTTCGAACAGTTTAATCTTAGATCGTAAAACAAATGTTGATATGTGTGCTTACGAAAAAAAAAGTTGGCTAAAATTACCGTAATTTTAACAAATGGTGCGTTGTGTCTTAAAAAAAAAACAAACCAAATCAACAAACAAACAAACTGTTAGACCTTGTCAAATTGCAGCACATTCTACCAAGGAATAACCCTTCGGGTTTTTTATCAAAAGGATGGTCATTCAAAACGTCATTTCCAAATTTCTAGTGTTTTTGAAGGAGTTCGATCAGTGTGAAACTTAAAGACAGTAGACTTACACCAGCTATGATTTGGCCGGTATCTCATTTATGGTCCCTCACTCAGCATGAGCATGCATGCTTATAACCATCATTACAAATATATGCTCAACATGACACTGGCAAAATAAAGGGATGGAATAAGGTAAAAA
The DNA here is from genome assembly GCA_032173925.1 of Heritiera fomes. Taxonomy (NCBI): domain Eukaryota; kingdom Viridiplantae; phylum Streptophyta; class Magnoliopsida; order Malvales; family Malvaceae; genus Heritiera; species Heritiera fomes. The sequence goes on along the minus strand of JAPDPM010000002.1, from coordinate 30,287,685 downwards.
AAGAATTCTCAAGGTCATGATATCTTCAGTCAAAGATAAAAAGCAACTGTTGCTACAGAAAAGAGATGGAAACAATGAAACAATGGAAAGTTTCACCATCCCTCCAACACAACAAAGTTTCTGTCCATTGGGAAGTCACCTAATTCCATCCATGGATCTTTTAAAAGGCTTGGTTTATCAGTTAATGCAAAGTTGGACGGGTAACTCGCAGTCTCACCGGTGTCTTTGAAGGACTTACCCTGAAAGTTAAGAATTTAAACATAGCAGCATTAGCTTGATAGATGACAAGCATAGAATTTAGAGCAACAATTCGGGGGACACACCTGATGGGCTGGGTTCCTAGCACCATTCCACTACAATTCAGTGCAATTATGGCACTTTCAGCCTATCCAGAAAGGGGGAAATTATCAGTCAGTGTTGAGGCGCAAAGCACTGTGCAGGAAAAACTATTACTTTGGAAACTAGTAAGAGTACTAGGCTATATGAATCATTAATTCATCAACCGTCATCAAATCTTTATGGATATCATAAATGTAAAATTGTAGGCACACAGGCATCATGCTTTCTTCCGATGATGATTGATTTGGTGTGCGCATGTGCATGTATAGCTTGATTTAATGCAAAAGTTGATGGATAGTTACATATCATGGCATAAACAAGCTGTAGTGTGGCAAAAGAATTCCATGGTAAACAAGCAATCAAACAAATGGGCAGTTTGATCATGCAACCTGTTCTTGTAACATCGATGAAAATGATCTTGCAATATTTTAATGAATGAAGAAAAAAATTCAATTCACATGATCATGTGTACTTTACAAGCAAAAAAGAAAGAAAATACTTATTGGGATACACACACACATATCCAAGGTGTGTAGCTAGTAATTATTGTCGACAACTTCTAAGGTTCCAGAAAAGACAAAGGAATATAAAATAAATGAAAATCAACAAATATATAAATTTTTCCTCCATTTTGCTAGTCTTGGAAAAGTCAAAGACGTTTAAGAAAAGCATTAATTGAACAAACCCATCGTTTACTTTGGTTTGACACATACGACATAGGCTTGTATCTCTGTTGAAAGGAAAAAATCTGCTGTAATTATAGGTCTGATTTGTTCCTGATTTATAGTTTCCTAATTTGTAGATTTTTCCTATTATTTGTTTCTATGTAATTATCCTATAAAAAGGATATGTGTGTACTCTATTAGATACACATAAGAAATAAAAATATCACTTTATTTCTCCTAGCTGTTAAAATGGCATCAGAGCTGGTGAACAGCTTTTAGGGTTTCCACCACTACACAGCCGCTGCAAGACAGTCACCGGTCTTCTCTGATCAGCCGACCCTCTTTGGTCAGTCTTCTATCTTAATCAGAGATCAACAGGCCGACATAGGTGTGTTTAGTAAAGAGCAAATGGATCAACTCCTTCAATTGCTAAAATCCAATTCAGCATCTGGTATTCCTAATACTTCTGTTGCTCAAACAGGTAACAATTATAGAGCCTTATCCTGTCTAGTAAATTCTGCTCCTTGGATCATTGATTCAGGAGCCTTTGATCATATGACCAGTTTTTTTCATTTATTTTCTACCTATTCACCATGTTCTGGTCATGAAAAAATTCGTATTGCAGATGGTAGTTTTTCTCCTATTGCAGGTAAAGGAATAGTCAAAATCTCCGAGAATATAGATCTCAAATGTGTTCTCCATGTCCCAAAATTGAAATGTAATCTTTTATCTGTTAGTAAATTATCTAAGGATTCTAATTGTTGTGTCACCTTCTTTGATACACATTGTCTTTTCCAGGACCAGACTTCGGGGAAGATGATTGGCAGTGCTAGGGTGATCGATGGACTTTACTATTTTGATGATGACTCCTTTGGTAATAAAAAAGCTCAAGGTTTGAGTAGTATTAGTTCTATTTCTGTTTCCGAACAAATAAGGCTATGGCATCTTAGATTAGGCCATCCAAGTTTTCAATATCTTAAACATTTGTTTCCTACATTATTTAAGGATGTGGATTGTTCAAAATTTCAATGTGAAAGTTGTCTTTTATCAAAAAGCCATCGTGCTATTTATAATTCCCAATTTTATCGTGCATCAAAACCATTTTATTTAATTCATAGTGATATTTGGGGACCCTCCAAGATCCCTAATTTATCTGGAAAAAAATGGTTTGTCACTTTTATAGATGATCATACGCGTTTATGTTGGGTATATTTACTAAGTAAAAAATCTGATCTTGCACAATTGTTTCAAGACTTCTATCACATGATTGAAAATCAATTTCAAACAAAAATCAGCATATTTCGGTATGATAATGGAAAAGAATTTTTTAATGAATGCATAGGCAATTTTTTAAAGGGAAAAGGCATCCTGCATCAATCCACTTGTCGTGATACACCTCAACAAAATGGCATTGCTGAGCGAAAAAATTGACATTTACTTGAAGTAGCTCGTGCCATTATGTTCTCAATGAATGTTCCGATATATTTGTGGGGTGATGCAATTTTAACAGCTGCTTATCTAATTAACCGAATGCCTAGTAGAGTTTTAAAATACAAAACACCTTTGCAATGTCTTAAAAATGTTTTCCCAATGACTAGAATATATGCTAATATACCTCTAAAAGTCTTTGGCTGCACTTGCTTTGTTCATATACCCAGCATGTTTCGCTCCAAATTGGATGCTAGGGTTGAAAAATGTATATTCCTTGGCTATGCCCCCAACAAAAAGGGTTATAAATGTTTCAATCCTTAGACCAAAAAGGTCCATGTTAGCATGGATGTTACCTTTTTGGAAAATCAACCTTTTTTTAGCAAAAATTCTCGAGGGGGAGATTGAGCAGGAAGAAGAAGATAATTTTTGGAATATTTTTGTTTTACCAACTCCTGTTTTTTCATCTAATTCCTCTGAAAATCAACAAATTGTTCAAAATTTTGAAAATACAGAGAACCCTACTCAATTGATGCCAAGGATAGATGTCTCAGAAATAGAGGGAGAAATACTTCTTAAGGATAGAAACAATCCTGATTCTGAGTTTTAGGTTTATACCAAGAAGAGAAATCGTAATAATGGTAACAATTCATCAATTCCTCTAGCACCAGTCCAATCATCACCGAGAGATGGTCCTATCAACAATCCAGGTAATTCCATTTCTATTCCTTCCTCTACATTACCCACAAATTCAGAATTAAATCTTCCCATTGCTATTAGGAAAGGTGTTCGAACCTGTACTAATCATCCTATTACTAAATACATTTCATATCAAAGGTTGTCTGATAAACATACTAGGATATCTAACCTGTTTATTCCAAGAAACATTCAGGAAGCTATTGATGATCCGAATTGGAAATTAGTAGTTATGGAAGAGATGAATGCTCTTAACAAACACAACACTTGGGAGGTTGTTGATTTGCCAAGGGACAAGAAGATAGTAGGTTGTAAGTGGGTGTTTACTGTCAAATGCAAGTCTGATGGAAGTATAGAACGATACAAGGCACAGCTGGTGGCAAAAGGTTTTGCTCAAACTTATGGAATTGATTATCAAGAAACCTTTGCTCCAGTGGCAAAAATCAATTCCATACGGGTCTTATTGTCACTTGCTGTGAATCTAACTAGCCCTTATACCAGTTAGATGTTAAAAATGCTTTTTTGAATGGAGACTTGGAAGAAGAGGTCTTTATGAGTCTTCCACCGGGATTCGAAGAGAGACTTGGTGAAGGGAAGGTATGCAGGTTGAGAAATCCTTATATGGCCTTAAGCAGTCTCCAAGGGCTTGGTTTGAACGTTTTGGGAAAGTTGTAAAAGGCCTTGGTTACTATCAAAGTCAAGTTGACCATACAATGTTGTGGAAAAGTCAACTATATTAAATGTGTAAATATCTATATCCCTAGAATTAAGGTTAGACAATTCCTCAATTATGGGGATTAGATTTAGACTGATTTAGTTTCCTATTTTACTGCTTAACAGTAGCTGTATATAATCCTTAGAAGTTGTATTATTCAAGTAAGATTCAGAAATAAAAATATTCTGAAATTCCACATGGTATCAAGAGCTTTAGGTTTTTTCTTGGAAATCAGTCACTTTTTCAGCCTTCATTGCTGATTTTTCTACAGTTTCTTCTTCAGCCTTCATTGCTGATTTTTTTTACCTTAGGCCTTCATAGCCACTTTCTCATCAAGAACTTTTCTTTCTTGCCAAACCCTAAATCACCATATTTTTCCAAGAGCCATTGCTGTTTTTTACCACCATGTCAGGTTCTACTTCAGTTGTAAATTCTACTCCTCATACCAGTAGTTTGATCAAGAACTCTGCATTGGTCACTGCAGAAGCTAATGTTGGTGGACCAAATGTCCTTGATTTGCATAAGATTGATGACAAGCCTCGAGTGTGGTGTGACCATTGCAACAAACCACGCCATACTCGAGAAACTTGTTGGCACATCCATGGAAAACCAACAAATTGGAAGCCGAAGCAGAAGCAGTCACAACCCTCTGCCAATGAAGCAAATATGGGTTCCTTCAGCAAAGAGCAGTTCGATCAACTCCTGAAACTACTAAAGTCCAATCCGACATCTGGTACATCTAATAGTTCATTGGCTCATGCAGGTAGAAATCCATTAGCCCTATCCAGTGTCTTTAATTCTGCTCCATGGATCATTGATTCAGGAGCATCTGATCATATGACTAACCTGTCGAATCTATTTAGTTCATACACTCCCTGTTCTGGTAATGAAAAAATAAGAATAGCAGATGGTAGTTTTTCACCTATTGCAGGCAAGGGTTCTATTAAACTTTCTGAAAGTATTGATCTTAAATCTGTACTTCATGTTCCTAAACTTGCTTGTAATCTTTTATTTGTCAGTAAACTTTCAAAGGATTCCAACTGTCGTGTTATCTTTTTTGACTCTCTTTGTCAATTTCAGGACCAAAACTCAGGGCAGATGATTGGCAGTGCTAGAGAAATAAATGGGCTCTACTATTTCAGTGAGGATTTCCTAGGTAATAAAAAAGCTCAAGGGCTTAGTAGTACCAGTTCAAATTTTGTTTCTGATAAAATAATGCAATGGCATCTTAGGTTAGGACATCCTAGTTTCCCTTATTTAAAACATTTATTTCCTAATTTGTTTAAAGGAGTGGATTGCTCTATTTTTCAATGTGAAAGTTGTCTTTTATCTAAAGATCATCAAGTTAAGTATATTTCAAAACCTTATAGTCCATCAAAACCATTTTACTTGTTTCATACTGATGTTTGGGGACCTTCAAAGGTTACCACCTTGTCTGGAAAAAGGTGGTTCGTAACTTTTATCGATGATCACACTAGATTGTGTTGGGTTTACTTACTAAGCAAAAAATCTGATGTAGAAAAACTTTTCAAAGATTTTTATTGCATGATTGAAACCCAATTCAAAACAAAAATTTGCATCCTTCGAACAGATAATGGAACTGAGTACTTTAATGAATGTTTGGGAAATTTTTTAAAAGAAAAAGGTATTTTACACCAATCTACATGTCGAGACACACCCCAGCAAAATGGAATAGCTGAAAGGAAAAATAGGCATTTACTTGAGGTAGCTAGAGCTATTATGTTTTCTATGAACATTCCAAAATACCTCTGGGGAGATGCTGTGTTGACTGCATCTTACTTAATCAATAGGATGCCAACTCGTGTCTTACATTTTGAAACACCTTTGAATACTCTCAAAAAATACTTCCCAACATTTCGTTTATACTCTGAGTTACCTTTAAAAATTTTTGGATGCACTTGCTTTGTTTATATTCCCCAAATTTTTCGATCCAAATTGGATCCTAAAGCTGAAAAATGTGTTTTCATTGGCTATGCTCCAAATAAAAAAGGGTATAAGTGTTTTAATCCTTTGACAAAGAAAATTCACATTACTATGGATGTCACTTTTCTAGAAAATCAACCCTATTTCAGCAAAAATCTTCTTCAGGGGGAGAATAAAGAAGAAGAAGATAATTTTTGGAAATTCTCTACACCACTACCAAGCCTCATTGAGTCACCAATTCAGTCTATTAAACAATTTAAGGAAATGGACGTTAAAAATAATGAAAACAAGGACTCTCTTAGTCAACAGGTGCCAAGTATTGAAGAATCTGAAACAGGGGGAGAATTACTTCAAACGGATTCACATAATCCAAATATTGAGCTTAGGTTTATACCAGGAGAAAATCTCATAAAAATATTACTGATCCAATTATTTCTCTAGCACCTGTTCAGCTGGAATCTTTGAGGGATGGTCCTCCTCCTCAAACTCAGGTTAATCCTAAAATTGCTCCTTTAGTTTCTTCCCTTGAGTCTCCAAATATTGATTTTTCTGATCTAGATGTCCCAATTGCTAACAGAAAAGGAGTAAGATCATGTACCAATCACCCTATTGCAAAATATTTGTCGTATCAAAAGTTGTCCAATAACCACAAAGCATTCCTTTCAAATATTTCTAACTTGCATGTACCAAGATCTATTCAGGATGCCCTAGGTGATCCGGATTGGAAGTTAGCGGTGAAGGAAGAGATGGACGCTCTTGAAAAGAATGGGACTTGGGAGATTGTGGAGCTACCAAGAGGCAAGACAACTGTAGGATGTAAATGGGTATTCACTGTGAAGTGTAAGGCAGATGGGAGCATAGAGAGGTACAAGGCAAGACTTGTTGCCAAGGGGTTCACTCAAACTTATGGCATTGACTACCAAGAGACCTTCGCTCCAGTTGCGAAAATAAACTCAATCCGGGTACTTCTCTCTTTAGCAGTTAATTTCAATTGGTGTCTACAGCAACTTGATGTAAAAAATGCCTTTCTTAATGGAGATTTAGAGGAAGAAGTGTTTATGGACCTCCCACCTGGATTTGAGAAAAACCTCAGAACCAACAAGGTGTGCAAATTGAAAAAATCCTTGTATGGTCTTAAACAATCACCAAGAGCATGGTTTGAAAGGTTTGGAAATGTAATGAAGAGCTATGGTTATATTCAGAGTCATGCTGACCACACAATGTTCTTCAAGCACTCTAGAAATGGTAAACTAGCTATTTTAATTGTGTATGTGGATGATATAATAATAACTGGTGATGATAGTGCAGAAATTGGAGAACTTAAGAGAAGGCTTGCACATGACTTTGAGATAAAGGATTTGGGAGAGATAAAGGATTTGGGAGCCTTAAAGTACTTCCTTGGCATGGAATTTGCAAGATCAAAGGAGGGTATCTTTGTTAGCCAACGTAAGTATGTCCTAGACTTGCTTAGTGAGACAGGAATGCTTGGTTGCAAGATAGCTGAAACCCCAATAGAGCCCAACTTGAAACTTCAGCCTGATGAAACCAAAGACGTGGTGGATAGAGAGAAATACCAAAGACTTGTGGGTAGACTCATCTATTTAGCACATACACGACCTGATATAGCTTTTGCAGTAAGTGTGGTAAGTCAGTTTATGCATTCACCCAGCTCAGAATACTTTGAAGCTGCCTATAGAATCCTAAGGTACCTAAAGGGAACGCCTGGAAAGGGATTGCTTTTCAAAAACCATGGACACCTACAAGTAGAAGCCTATACCGACGCAGACTGGGCAGGAAGTATTACAGATAGGAGGTCAACTTCAGGCTATTGCACATTTGTGGGAGGAAACCTTGTCACTTGGAGAAGCAAGAAACAAAATGTAGTAGCCAGAAGTAGTGCCGAGGCTGAGTTTCGTTCAATAGCCCATGGGATTTGTGAGGTAATGTGGATTAAAAGACTACTTGAAGACTTGAAGGTTTCTAATCCCTCGCCGATAAAGCTCTATTGTGATAATAAAGCTGCAATCTCTATTTCTCACAATCCAGTGCTCCATGATAGAACGAAGCATGTAGAAATAGATAAGCATTTTATCAAAGAGAAGCTTGACAATGGAATAATTTGCATGCCATATATACCAACAAGTGACCAAGTTGCTGATGTTCTTACAAAGGGATTGCACAGGAAGCAGTTTGAAAATCTAGTGAGCAAGCTTGCCATGGAAGATATCTTCAAGCCAGCTTGAGGGGGAGTGTGGAAAAGTCAACTATATTAAATGTGTAAATATCTATATCCCTAGAATTAAGGTTAGACAATTCCTCAATTATGGGGATTAGATTTAGACTGATTTAGTTTCCTATTTTACTGCTTAACAGTAGCTGTATATAATCCTTAGAAGTTGTATTATTCAAGTAAGATTCAGAAATAAAAATATTCTGAAATTCCACAAATGTTTTACAAACATTCAAAAGATGGAAAAGTTGCCATACTAATTGTGTATGTTAATGATATAATTTTGACAGGTAATGACTACATAGAGCTGCAACTTCTGAAGAAAAAATCGGCCAAAGACTTGGAGACCAAAGACTTAGGTTCGCTGAAGTACTTTCTTGGTATGGAGGTTGCAAGATCCAAGGAGGGCATATTCATTAATCAGCGAAAATATGTTCTTGACCTATTGGGAGAGATAGGTTTGCTAGGTTGTAAGGCTGCTGAAACACCTATTGAGCCAAATTTGAAACTCCAACCTGCCATTGCTGAAAGTGTTGTGAAGAGGGAGCAGTACCAAAGGCTGGTTGGGAAATTAATTTACTTGTCCCATACACGACCAGACATAGCATTTGCTGCTAGTGTGGTGAGTCAATTTATGCACTCACTAGGACCGGAGTACTTTGAAGCAATATATAGAATCATGAGGTATTTAAAGGGTACACCAGGAAAGGGTCTATTGTTCAAGAAGCATGAACATCTGCAGATAGAAGTTTATACAGATGTAGATTGGGCTGGAAGTATTACTGATCACAGGTCAACATCAGGCTATTGTACTTTTGTTGGAGGTAATTTGGTAACATGGAGAAGCAAGAAGCAAAATGTAGTGGCTAGGAGCAGTGCGGAAGCAGAATTCAGATCTGTTGCTCATGGAGTTTGTGAGTTAATGTGGATTAAGAGACTATTAGAAGACTTAAAATTTCCACTGCTTTACCTATGAAGACCTACTGTGATAATAAGGTAGCAATTTTAATTGCTCATAATCCAGTTCTACATGAGAAGACTAAACATGTAGAAGTGGATAAACATTTCGTCAAAGAAAAACTTGATAGTGGAATAATCCGCATGTCATATATTCCAACTGCTGATCAGGTTGCAGACATACTCACCAAGGGCTTACAAAAGAAACAATTTGACAAGTTAGTAGGCAAGCTGTCCATGGAAGATATCTTCAAGCCAGCTTGAGGGGGAGTGTTGAAAGTAGAAAAATCTGCTGTAATTATAGGGCTGATTTGTTCTTGATTTATAGTTTCCTAATTTGTAGATTTTTCCTATTATTTGTTTCTATGTAATTATCCTATAAAGAGGATATGTGTGTACTCTATTAGATACACATAAGAAATAAAAATATCACTTTATTTCTTCTAGCTGTTAAGATACTCCAATTAGGAGAGTGGAGGTTGTGAATAATGAAAGAAGGGTCAAGTCTAGAGGAAGACCGAAAAAGACTTAGAAGGAAGTAATTCAGAAAGATATGGAGGTATTAGAGTTGTACGAACACATTGTATTGGATAGGAATGTGTGGAGAAGGAGAATTTATATAGACGATTCAACGTGATTCCAGATATTGGTTCACGTAGCCTACCCCAATCTTTTGGGATAAAGACTCTGATGATGATGATGATGATGATGATGATGATGATAATTAATTGAACAAACCCACTATTAGATGTCTTGCAATTACGTACTTAAGAAATGGGATGGATATTACACATGTAAAACAGTGTGACCTTTGTTTAAACACATTTACCATTATGGCTACAGACTTGCTTACAAGTAAATTGGCTTTCACATGCAAGTAAACCAAGAGATGAGAAAAAAAAGAAGCAAATAGATAGGAAGCTATTAACTAAATATGTTAATTCCCAAATTAAATCAAACAAACAATCTTTTTTGGTATAATAGAGAGAGAAGGAGAGAGTGAATAAATGTAATCATTTCCACCTTTGAGATGTACGACTACAAATATTTGAACCTCTAAATTCAATTGAACAAGACACATAAAGCATAAAAGTTTTGAAATAAAAACTTCCGCATTGAGCTCAAAGCTTTTAAAATTTGGCTTTCACAACCTCTAGAAAATTTCAAATCCTATCTAACTAATTTCCCATCCTATAAAATTGAATAATGCATAGCTAGTAAGCAACAGTTGCATGAAGATACAAGAGAATATAAAAAAGAACCTATGCTTCCTTGTGTGAATGATGCCAATAGTATACTTTATGTGATCAATTAACACTCTGTAATGTCTTATGCAGATACACTTTCATAAGCAAAGCACACTAATGTCATATGTAAGACTTATTAAATGGAGCCACTTGAATCTTCATCTTTTTATTTAGATACTATGATGAGTATATCATAATCATAAAACATGTTAGGCTCAAAGGTGTAGCTACAAAGATCTTTAAAGCCAAACTAAATTCCAAAGTACATGAGGTTATAGGACTAATCAATCCAATAACGCTTATTGTCCCATTATAAATGCAAATTGCTCAAAATAAATCTTCAGGAAAATAAAGAAGCACTTGTAATGGATATTTATTGGCTAAGGGAAAAGTAAACATTCTCAAACAATTACCGTAGCATGCCCTCAATAACAAAGATTGTTCAATTTATTTTTGGTTTCCTATTACATTAAAATGGCCTCTTCTCCTATTTTGACTGCTGCTTGTGACATGACTAAGCAATACCCACAACCATAAGTGCACCCAAAATATAACACGTCATATCCTACAAAATTTGCATCACTCTAATCAGTTACTAGTGGTTCAACGCATGACATTAGTTGCCAAAATCTACAAAATTTCTATCTCTACCACAAAAAGAGATCCCTCAAATGCTTTTACATAAGAAGTGTGAAGACCCAATTGCCAGTTTATAGATTATGAACCTAAACCCAGACATACAGTCATTACGATCATGAAAGAGGCGTTGATGTCCAAAACAGTCACATGACTATCGGATAAAGCAAAATGGAGAAAATGTAAAACCTCTTGACATAAAAGGTAATACAACTATTACTACTGTAATATTTTACCTAATCATCTAATCTTCTTGATATTGTTACTAATGCTCAATGCACACACTGCCATCAGATAAAAGGATTAATTCCTTGGTTAGATTTACTCAAAACAAATGAATACATCATAAATTGATAGAGTACTAGGTTAGTGTTTATGTCTTGCAGAACAAGAAAAGAAGAAAAGATTAGCACAGAAGACATGTCAACATGAAACAAGGATTGAAGCAAAGGCTAGAGCAGAGCATGCTGATACTCTTGTATATTAATAAGAAAGCTGAAGTCAAGATTATTGTTTCTCAAAGCCACAGTCCAAGTACTATCATCACATCTTGAACTCAAGGGCTAAAAATGTGAACTAACCCCACTTTTCTGCTTGCAAAAGATTGCCATCTCTTTTCCCCTTCTAATATATCACAGCCAAATATATAAGACCATAAAAGAAGTAACTTGAAAAAGAACCCTATATTTCCTAATGAGAGGAAAAAAAGATCCTCCGAAAAACCATGTAAGATCATATGGTTAAGACAAGCCTTAACACATTTTATTGGTATAAATTTGCTAATGCTATTACTAAACATGCTTTCATATGGTTGATGGCAGCAAGAAGACAGCATGTAGATAGAAGACTTGTTCTAAGAAGAACTCTTGTTTTAATAGACTTCTTTTAATAGACTAATCATCTATATTTTTAACATAAATTTCTTGAAGATATGAGGTGAGGTTTTTGCTCAAAGAAGCTCACTGATAGCAGGAACATTTGGCAAGAATTTACAGTATGGGCAGAAGCTGTTTTTAGAGAGAGAGAGAGAGAGAGAGAGAGAGAGAGAGAGAGAAATAAAAAGAAAAAACTACAAAACAATTGCAAATATGTTCAGACGTTAGGAAGAAATTATGAATGAAATCCGATTTTAGTCAAAGATAGCATGTAATTTAAAGCATACAGAGAAAAATTGGAGTGGCTATATTTGCACAAATTGTCTGCAAAGAGACGCGGATGACACATTACAAATAATTTTAACATCGTGATAAATAAACTGATTAGAGCCAGATCCAGAAACATAGTGTTCAAAGCATCATAAACGTAATCTAAAAATAAATTTGAATCTACAGCTTTTTCGCATCAATTCCAAAAAAAGTGAACTTACCATGGCAAACTCAACAAAAGCAATACTGGTTGAATGCACATGATCCCCTAAAAGCCTCAAGCAAGTGACCTGTGAATTAAAGGAAAATGACATCAACCTTCAAAAAGTCTCCACCTTTAATCTTCATGTCAAAAACAGTTAGAAAAAGGCATTCATAGTATTGATACAGTACTAACCTCACCACAGGCTGATTCAAAGAAATTCTTCACTTCAGTTTGAGAAACCTTCAATCAAAGTGAAAATGCTCGTGAGAATTTGATCAACTAAGTTACATTAATAATGTACATGCTAGTAGAAGAGATGAGAACCAATTATTGCAGTCAAAAACGTCCAGAAGAATACTCAAACATTTATGTGAGCAAAGATGATGGTTACCTTCTTGTCAATATTTGTACAATAAACAGTCCTGGAACACATTTCCCTTTCATCTTCTGACTGCAATTTAGTTATTATGATTATCAACAGTGAGGCTGGAAAGAAAAGTATACAGAAAAACTCCAAGAGCTATTTAGAAATGGTGAAACTGGTTAGGATAAAGTGAAGCCTTATGCAAAATTGTGACAAATAAGAGCCAGAAAGTTATTCATCCATACCCCAGGGAGAAATGTAGGGTTCACAGGAAGGATGGCAGTTTTTGACGGCAAGACCCTAACTGGGTAAAACCCTAGCATTGTCCCACCAAGATTCAAAGCAGCCCTTGCACCTTCTGTGAAAACGAAGTTCATATAAAATGTAATAGGTGAATACACGCACATTGGTCTGTTCAAGAAAAGTTAAAGTTCAGTCCATAGAAGCTGCTTACCTTCATCTGCGAATTCCACAAACGCAAAGCGAAGAACTGAATGTGGATCACCACAAACTCGGCAATCAACAACCTTCAAAAATAATAATTCCCAGACCACTTCAAAAATGTCATATATACAGTAATCTTTCACATAAGCTCCAAGTAGAAATCAATTCTTTCATTTTTATCAACCAAAACCACAAGATCCGCCTTTTTCTCCAGGCGAAAGGAGGTATTAAACCCTCACAATCAGATTTGAAAATTCTTTTGGTATTTTAAAGGAACTCTAAATGAAATACCTAAATATGAAACAAAGAACCACGCTTCATTGGCTTCAACAAGATACGAAGATGGAAAACTTGTGGTCTTTTGCACATATCACACACACACAGAGCTCTATAGACAGAAACGATAAAACTAGAAGATTATTATAAATATTTCTACGTGTCTTATGTGAGAAGGAATGAAAACAGAACTAGCCAGGAGCAAGCGAGGTTGCAGCAATAATAGCCTTAAAGCCAGCATTTTAACTTACTTGTCCACAACTACTAAATAAGCCAGCAAGTCGCTCTTCAGTAATCTAAAACAAAGAAAGAAACAATTTACACAAGTGACTTCTCCAAATTATAATTAAACAATAAAAAATCACTAGACGTTACTGTCATTTAAACTTACAGTCTGATCAATATCTGAAACATATACTGTTCGCCTAATACTATCATCTCTTTGAGCTCGAAAAGCTCTACCATTAAGCTTTCTTCTATCCTGGTTGTAGTTATTTCTTCTCTGAAAAACACAAGTACAACCATTTACCAAATGTAACCAAGGGAAAACAAAAGGAAAAAAGTACAAAACCGTCGCATGTCAATATTCAGCATAACCTTATCCCACATATGACAAGTAGAGGAAGAAAAGCCAACTCCAATTGCATCAAAGTTCCAACAAGTCAATCAAATTAATAATAAGACAATAATTAGGCCGACTAAAGTCCTCAAAATCATAATGCCAGCAAAACAGAACACTTAATCAATCCAAAAGAAGAAATCAGAAACCAGTTCAAAATGCAGAATTCTTACCAAATTGCCAAATTGAACCCATTAGGATTACAAAACAAAGTACATTCTAAAACCCAATTTAGCTATGCAATCAAAAACATATCCATCAATAACCCCAAAACTCTAACAAAGTCATTTACCCACAAGACAAAAACAACCCAAAAAATTAAACTAAAAATTAGCAAACACCCATATTCAGAAACATAAAAGTAAACAAAAATAATGCAATTAAAAAATGGAAATAATCAGTGAAAAAATTACCCTTCTGGTGGAGTAATTCTCATTCCCCGATTGCTTATTAAGAGGCACCTGATTAAAATTATTATTATTTTTTATCTGATAAGATGATGGGAAAAACTCTTTGGCCAAAGGATTCAACTTTGTGAACATATCAACCAGCTTTTGCACATTGAATTCCTTTGATTCTGATTTGGCTGTTTCCACCACTAAATTGCAGTTGTTATTAGCAGCTGCTGCCACTGCCTCACCTGACTTGTCAGCAACTGCAGCCATCGAATCAAAAACGCAAACCCCTCACAGAAGAAAAGAAAAACAACAATGATCGGAAGAAATGGGAATTTGCTTTTATAAATTTATTCTCTTTATTTCTTCTTTCTTACTATAGAGCAAGAAAGTTGTGAGCTTGAGAGAATTTTACTTTTATGATTATTGACGCCTGACAATGATACCCACTGGGAAAAAAGAAAATTGTCTAGAAATAGAAATGAAGTGAAAATGCAGATTGGTTTCCTTTTTGAGTGAGTTCAAATTAAATATATAAATATCTCAAATATAAGAAAAGAGAGAAAGGAAAAGAATTATCAATGAAAGAGAAGAATAGAGGGAGAGAAGTGGAGGAAGGAAAAACAGTGTGTTTTGATGTGTAGACTGGCAGTAGCAGAGAATGGAGAGAGAGAGAGAGAGAGAGAGAGGGAGAGAGTGGTAATAAAGTGAAGGACGTTAAACAAAGGACAGAGAAAGGACGGAGACTATAACGTCAAGATGACTTAGGATTTTTTGTCAGTTTCCTTTATCTGTAGTAAGAGGGTTGGATATGTCTTCATCACCTACCATAGCATATAACTGCTATTTTTGGGGTTTGTTGGGATTAACAAATCTATAATTCTATATTCATTCTTTTTTTTATTGCACAAAATTTCACTATTTTCTCTTTTTTTTATTTTTCGTTATAGTATAATAATCAAACCTTTTTAATCTCCTATTAATTTTTTTACAAGAAAAATATTAAATAATTAGAGATAAAAATACTTAGATTTGAATCCAAGACTTATAATATGCCACAACTCATCTTTATCTACTAGACCAAGAGATTGTTGGCTTTAATATCTTATTAATTACTTCTTCGTTTCATTTTAAATTTTTTTACTTTCACATTTATTAAAAACTTTAATTTTTTTGATAAAAAAAACTTTAATTTTTTATAACATTAATGTACCATGCTTTTATTGTAAAAAAATACAAAAAATAAATTTTCAGTTAAAAAAGTAAAAATATAAGCTGTTTTGAAATAAAAAAAATACTTCATTTTGAAACATTCCAAAAACAAATGAGCACTAAAAATAAAAGGGATGGAGTATATGAATTATTATTATTATTATTGAATAAAATAAATTACATCACTCATTAGGGATAAAAACTTAACAATGTCTCCGTTGTTTAAAAAATTATACTTAGTTGTTTAGAAGTTTCATTGTAACTAGTGTTATGCCCGCGCGATGCCATGGGATAGGAAGGAAGATAGCAAGAAAGTATCAAAGGCAATTATATTGTAATAATCCAATTTCATTTAAGAAAAAAAAAATCAAATGTTTGATAAAAATAGAAAAGAAATAATAGCAAGAAAATGTCGATGTAAATAATGCTAATCCAAATAAATAATAAAAGTATTTGTAGAAATCATGGAAAAGATTCAAATGTTTTTTTAACATTGACTTAATTTTGCCACAAGCATACGACTAGGATGTATGTCCAGAGCGATGGATGGTCAAATGTGTAAAGATCCTCAATTCGGATATGCTCATTGAGTGCAAATCACCTCTACCAACCTGAAAGCATTTTATTGTGGTTGCTATGTATGCAGCAAGCTGAACATGAAGTTATGGTGTTGGGTGTGGAGAGCATCATATAAGTTGAGCATTTGTTGAAATAGAAAATTACAGTGGAAGATAATAGTCGTAGTTTACATCTTACAAAATCTGACAGTAAGCTAATAACTTTCAATGCAGGTTGTTTTCCATGATTAAACAATTCTAACAACATGCAGCAGCTTTTGTCTCTTTTGTGAAAGGCTCTCTCAAGTCTGCTCCTTATAAGATATAAACCTCTTTTGGATAGCTATTTGCACAGTTTGAAATTGTTCGTATTTGATCCATAAATAAAAAGTTCTGCAATTGATGAACCCTAGAGAACTGTAGCAAATGTTAGCATAACTAATAAACCTTTCTTATTTCTTTTACATTTATACACAGTTATTCTTCCGGGCCATGTCTAGAATTTCAGGTTTCCATGGTTCACATATATGCCTCATTGAATATTTTCTATTGCTTTATGTTTTTTAGTCTCAGTGTCAATTTGAGGAAATATTTTTAAGATTAGCAATGAAGTCAATAGTGTTGGCTACTTGTTAGCTAGGCAGGAGTGCTTATTTTCATAGGAAAGTGAATTGGATGGAGTCTCTTTGAAGTTTTTTTTTTTTGTAATCTGAATTGCTAATTTCATCTTAATGAAAACTTCATTTTAATCAAGATATAATAATTGATCACGTAAAGCAAAATCAATCAACACAAAAGCAAAAGATTTAGAGGTTAACATGAGCAATTAAAGCAATTCAGAACTCAATAATTCCAATAAGGAAATAACCAAGATATAATAATTGATCACATAAAGCAAAATCAATGAACACAAAGGCAAAAAATTCAGAGCTTAACGTGAACAATTAAAGCAATTTAGAACTCAATAATCCCAATAAGGAAAAATTTAGACAAAAGATGGAACTTTAAGTTGGAGGGAGGAGGGGGGAGACAGAGCACTACTTAACAGATGTCAAAAGCAAACAAAAATGAGCAGTTGAATTTAGAAACCTTGAATGCGATATAATGTGATATGCATTCACGTAGAGATAATGGGTGACATGAGATATAATCTAAATGCGAAGCATGCTGATTAAGATGAAATGAGAAGAAACCTAAGTTATGCGCATTGTTTTTTATTTATCATTTTTTTGGAACCTAGGAGAGCGAATGAGAATTTGGATTTTAAGATTTTCTTGATAAAGCAAAAAGATGAAGAAGCAAACTTCATAATGATATTCTTTTGTTGTTCACAAGTGGGAAGAGATCATCATCAATAAAGACCATCACTGAGCAGACACTAAAGACAGATCTGTATTTAAGCCAAAAAGTGGCATCTAAGGGAGCAAGTACATAAAAACACATACAAAAGAGACATCCATTCGTAGTTCTTTCACCTAACTTGTAGATATAAAGAATGAATATCAAGATGTGAACAAAAAGAGACATGATGAGATGGCAAACATATCAACTGTGAAATATGTTTGGCATTCCTCATACCCACATGATGGACAAAAGTTGCTTAAAGGTGAAGCTGGCAAGACATCTGGCTCCCAAGCAAAATGGATTGATTAGGAGATGATGCATCAGAGGAGCAATAAGGTTCATTTCTTCTTAATCTGGTTGCCCATGTAGAACACACAGGTGAATGTTTCAAATCTGTTAGAAAGTTTTAAAAGAAGGGAACAATGGCTATTCAGGAGGTGTGCATGTCATATAGAGGGTAATCATATCAGTAACAATAATGTAGTAATAGTTTGGCTAAATGATCATATCACCTGGATTTAAGACGCATCAGAGGTACACTATCAAAGTCGGAATCAAATGCACTATTGGTTAGGGGACTTGAGACATGTGAAAGTTGTGCGGCAGCTTTCCTGTGTTTGGGGGAAAAAAGATCTATTTAAATATAGGGCATAATGGATAAATGCTTAGACCAAATGAATAAAACTAAGCCAAACCACATGGTTTTTGGCTTTTCAGAGACAAAAGCAAGTTGGAAACAACAAGACAGAATTCATAGTTTATTTACATGGATTGAATAATAAGAACTTGTAGTGAATGTTACTTAGTAAATCATCAAAAACTTGAAGGCTATTCTTTTCCGAGGAGGCTCTAGGCTTTTTTCTAGGGTATCAGCCAACAGAGTGGCAAGTTCTGTTGGAGAAGGTTCTCTGATTCTGCATAGTTAAGTATGAGCAATGAATTAGACAGAAAGGCAAAAAGTTGAAAGGTGAAGAATGTTGAAATTAAGTGAAATGTGAAAATGACAGGCACAAATAATAGATGGGAAAATATACCTTATCCTTTGTTTTTTTGCGAGTGAGTCTTTTGAAAAGAGATTAGTTGGGATAATTGAACTTTGCTCCAAGTTTGACTGATCAGCAGATTTGGTGCCAATAGTTTCGAATGGATTTTGGGCAGCAGAGCTTGTTCTTGAAAATGATGATCCGACAACAAGAAGCTGATCTAGTTGTTGTTTAGAGGGGAAGAATATCCTGTCGACAACAAATGTTGGAATGCAAGATTGATAGGAATTGCTTGTGAGGTTAACCTTGAAAATTTGCTCTTGATCAATGATCGCCTTGACAGCAGCTGGTAATACAAATTTGTCGATATCTTCTTTTGTTGCGATTTGAGCAATGTCTTGTCCGATCAATTCTTCACCAACTTTCCCAAAAGCAACAAAATCAGCTTCTCCTGAGGAGTCTTTAACAATCATAACTATCTTACAGCTGCAAGCAAAAAGTAGATGGTTAAATGAAAAGAATTATCAATATTCAATTGGGTGGGATATTTATTCGAATGAGATATAAAAAATAGAATTAAGACTAAATAATTGATTCAATCAATCCATAGGTTTTCATTTATTCTTTCAAAGATATAACAAACACCTACAATCATTTATTCTAAAGATAAGTGAAGTAAGAATTTTGATCATATCATAAAGGGCCAGCAGGTAAAACATGATGACTGAAGCATGAAAGAGTAATGTTTGACTATAAATGATAGTGATAAACTGCTGTAAACATCAGACAAGCTTCTTAAATTAAGGAGAAAAAATAGGATTCCATATAAGCATAAGAGCAAGGAATGATCATAATTTTGTTTTAATTGAACAATCAGAATAAATACGAAGCAGGTAAATAATAAATGCAAAATAAAATGAGGAAATAAGCATGAGGACTGGAATAAAGGTAAATCATTAAAAATTAATCAAGCAATGAATGGTAGTAAGTTTTGAAGTTGTGAAGCCAAAACAATCATGCAAGAACAAATCAAGAACAATATTAAAATAGTTGAATGAGCAAATAGGGAATCGAGCGACGTATAATAAATGTAAATTTCATCAGCATGAAATAGCAATTCATTAAGCATTGAAAGTTTATATTGCAAAAGGTTCAGAGAGCTAACCATGGAAGAACAGAAAACAAAAAATAAAACTCACAAACCAAGTATGACTTGAGAGCAAAGCATTTGTTTTCATCCTTCTTCTTTTTTTAATCTTCTCAGTATTTATTTAAATAAACCCTTTTTGCTGCAGTTCACTTCAATATTGCATGAAAGAACAAAGCAAGATGAATCATTCCATGTTTTTTGCTATCCATTGGCTCTGGCAAAGATTTCAAAATATGATTCTAAGAGAAGTCAAGATGGAGGGGAATCCCATTTTATAGAGAGAGAGGAGAATTGGGAGAGGAAAAATGAAACAAATGTAAGAAAAATGCCTAATCAACTAAAACAAAAAGTAACATTGCAAAAGAAGCATACGTATGTATGGACTTCTTAGCTAGATAAGCTTATGATAGTATATAGGGTTGATAGTTGTAGCTTCATGCTTCTGTTATTGGCATTTAGAGGAACTTAGATAAAAAAAAGGGAAAAAAATCAAACTAAAAAAATGAATCTATTACGAAGCACTAAGAAAAATGAAATATTTACTTGGATAAAGGGCTGCCATCTCATTTTCTGGTATAAAGAATCCCGCCTTCTATTTTTTAAGCATATCGAAAGGAAAATATACCAAACAAAATGGAAGCATGTAAAAATAGCTTATATGTTGTAATAGATAAACATATGCAAGGAAGAGTAAGAAACCAAAAAGAATAACAAACAACTAATCAGTTAGAAAAAAACCAATCAATGATAAAATTTAAAATAATAATAATAACAAACAAAACTCTCCTCAAGCTGCCTGCCTCTGAATCATCCCCTTAGTAAACTCAGGATCGAAAAACAAAGCTACACAAATTGGGATTCCTCTAGTAAGCTTTCTTGATGCTACGCAAAAAACAAAGTTTTTATATTATGTTTACCTTTCCAAATCGTAGCCAATTCTCCCAAATTCAAATTCCACATCTTACAACAATCTTAGCTTACCTATCTTATAACAAATTCATCCTTTTGCATAACTACATATCTTAAATACGCAGAAAGCTTGCCTAACATCATAAATCAATCTTTCCTTATCTATATCATTTGAGGAAAAGAGACAGCAAATCAAATGACTTACGTTAGTTAGGGTACTTGTTCCCCATGACTTGTGCAACGGTACTTGCCAGCACTAAAACGTACGCTCTTAGGACATTGATTGCAACTGTTTTAGTACCACCCCTGGCTGTAATCAATTTCAATGATTGTCACTCGGCAGGTAAAAGTCTTATCCTGAAATGATAAGAAACATGAAAACAGAAATAAGTTCAATTGGCAGCAATGTGGAAAATAATGGATGCATTCTTTTGGTTCTATTTGTTTTGTTTAAATTTAGAATGGCATTATTGAGACCTTAGACTGCTGGATGTTAATCTTCAGCAACTCCTTAATTGTCATAGGATTCTCATTGATATCATCAGACGCAATACGACGTGGTTGTGTTGGATCAGCCAAAGCAGACACAATGATTGGGTGATCCTCAAACCTTGTTAATTTTTTAAGGCACCCAAGTGAGCAATCCAAAAGAAGGGTAAAATCTTAGAGTCATAAGGACATAGAAAAGGTATGGATAGTACCTACGCTTGAGGAGCTTAGCCTCCGTGATAGGTGGATCAACATAAATCTTGGTTGCGGATGAAGTGTAAAGGTTTGGTTGTGCTACATGTGGCAAAACATAAATGTAGTATGAACAACAATTATAAAGTAATCAAAGGACTTACAAATCTAATTCAATGCTAAAAAAAATGGCATGGTTGAGTACCTAGGAATCCTCTAACTGTCATGCCAGCAAATGCAAGAACAACGTTCTTCCGCTTATCGACGAAGTCTTCTTGTTTTAAGATACTTGCATTCTTACCCCATAGGGTTATATTGACAAAGTTCCCACTTTTTCAAAAGCAATCAAGTCAAATGAGTAAGAAAACAGCAGGGAAAAGAAATAATGTGATTAGGAACTTGAAAGATGATAAAATTTAATAAATCATTCAAACTAGAAAATGTCTCAACTTACTTAAGATCTTGGAGCTTGATATTTTAAAGATCAACCTCTTCAGTTTTGGACTTAGCAAATCCCTTAAGTAGACTATTGATTGCAGTCATGATACCAATAACATCTGGTCAAACATTGAAACTCAACATTAAACAATAAAACTTACCCTTTCAGAAATATCACATAAGTAAAAAGCTCAGGCAATAATAAAGCAAACAAAAGTTGATATTAATCAAAAGTGTTGCAAGGGATGCAGATTAAGGTTTTAACAAATAGGGAGTATAGTTTCTAACATTAACCAAACTCAAAAAGAGCATAGTTTGCATTCGTCACCAATCAAAACTACATAGTAAAGCCTTGCTTGATGATGAACTACATCTAGCTACATTAAAGGTTTTATTATGGATGCTGAGGAATAACAATTTAAAAAGATTTCAAGTCTAATAGAATCAACATCTTTACAATTAAGCTTAAGCAAGAAGTTCAAAAAAATTAAATAAAATAAAAGAGAAGGATCTTACAGAAATAATTTTAAATAAAAAGATTCAAATATAAGAGCATAAAATTTTTATCAATAAAATTGGAGCTTCTAAGCAATATCACAGAAGGTTTCTAAAGACAATTAGAATGAATAACAATACCTCCAATGCTAATAGTTCTGTAAACCAAGATTCACCCTAAGCTCTCAAACCCAAAAGGAACATTCAATATCACCTTGATAACTCCTAACTTTAAGGAAATGAAACAAAATATTATCTGACAATTCCAAAATTTCTCTCAACAACACATCAAATGAAACAATTGTGAACAACAAAGAAGATGAAAATCATTTCCATTTCAAATAAAAGCAAAGGACTAAAAAACAAAGTTTCATATAACAAAAGAAAACAAATTTAACAGTTAAAAAAAAGTTAAAAAACAACAATCTAGAAATATTCAACTGAAGAGCCAAGCAATCATATTCCACACAATGAACCCAATGTGAACGACAAAAAAAGAATGTTTACATAACTAAATAGATCAGCATAGACCAGCAAGCATAGGTTTATCATGAGTGAGAAAATGAAAGCTTTGGTGTAAAGCACTGTTAGATTGAGATATAGGTTGTGCCAAAGTAGATATGCATAGTTAATAAATGGATGATAGGAGACATTTTACCTGTCAAGTATTTATCTTCATCTTTACGAATAGGCAGCGAACGATAAGGCTAGAAGTCAAAAAAGTATTCAAGGAAATTTTCCTCAGGATGAGTGACCTCAACAATTTTAGTTTGCCTAGTAAGAGTGATCATATTCGGAGACTGGAAAGCATTAAAGTTTGACTTAGTGTCATGAACATAGAATCCAGTAAGCTCATAGATTGAACCCTCTTTGAGCAGTGATCGGAAGAAATGCTGATCTGGTTTGTGTGTTGATGCTTGGATAGCATTACCCTATATGAATGTTAGATCAAAAGCAAGTTAGGATAATTATTTAAATGAGAAACCAACAATAATATATATATATATATAATAGTAGTTGAGAATAAGATTTCCAAATAACCTTTGCATCAACTAATATCATGTCAACAGAAAGAAATTTAGCCTCATCGCCAGAAAGCATAGCGTCCCAAATCCGAATCAAGCAAACTCTTATTTTTTGATCAACTTCATCTAGTTGAAGTTGAGGTAGCAGCAGGACATCCATGGTGACCTAGAAAACAACACATTGCAAAAAAAGACCACATATAAGAAAGGAGTGAAGCTGACATAGATGATAAAGCAACAGGGGAGATCAAGTTATATCTTCATTGAGTCATGAAGTAACAATGAGCATGTAAAAGTATGTAAGACTAAGCAGTAAATCTTCATTGAGAAATAGTGGCAAATCAGACAGAATTTTAGCCTTGGTGGATCACAGCAACACCAAGAATGTATAAAAAATTGGAACTGAAATTAAAAAAATATATATTGATATAACTTAAGTAAAATTTAACCTCTTCTCAACGGAGTGAAAATTTCCTGGTAAATAATATTTTTCATTTGGTTATTAGGTCGATCACCATTATTTCAATTAAAATCTTTAATCCTAAACGATGGGAACCCTTGAAATAGCAACATACAGTTGACCATGTGTGAAGACCGGTTTGGGCAAAGAAAGGCCAACATGTTCCAAAGTTTGGCCTTGGCTTTTATTTATTGTCATTGCATATGACAAACGTAAAGGGTATGGATTCCTCTTGAATAAGAAAGGCAATTTTGGATTCTTATAAAGAAAGCAAATTCTAGGCATAAAGACTTTTCCCCAACACATGACCCACTTATAATTTGAGCTTCAATTACATTGGTAGCTAGTTGAGTCACAATCAATCTTGTTCCATTGCACAACCCTAAATTTTGGTTCAGGTTTCTTAGTAACATAACAACCGAACCCAATTTCAAGTGTAGTTCATGGTTAGGAATGCCATTAAACTTGAGAGAATTTAGGAATTCAAGCGGGTAAAGCATATCTTGATCAGCGACATGACCATCAGTATTTGAAATGGAATCAAAGCTATGGTAAACATGGAACTTTCCTGGTATCAAACTCAAAATTTTAGAATTAATCAAGTCAACTGTGTCATTGAAAGGGGTTATGATAGCTCGATCTCCAAGGTAGGAAGGATCTTTGTATTTGACTTTGATATCAACATAAATGGCTTCTATCAGAGCATGAAGAGGTGCTATAGTAGTTGAGATCAATAGATCAGCAGGAATTTCTATCCATGCTCCATCATCATCTTCACATATGCTAATAGCTGGGATTCTTCCATCACCAACAACAAGGATCCACTCAGCAAATTCATTCATTTCAACCCTTGCTTTTACATCAAGTCCATCTCGCCTAAGCCTCACGTTAGTGCTTAATGGGTAAACAGAACATTTTCTCCAAAGGGGGGGAATTATTGACACTTGCATGGATGATTTGACTTTTAGTCCCTGATGGTATGACTGGCAATATTTGACGAAAATCACGTCCAAGCAAAATTGGCTTGCCACCAAATGGAATCTATTCAGTCTCTCTAGATCCAGACATCATTATGTCACGTAAAGTCCTCTCAAAGGCTTCAAAACAATGTCTATGAATCATGGGAGCTTCATCCCAAACAATCAAGCTAGCCATTTCAATGAGGTTCCCTAATTCACTCCCGTATTTTATTTGGCATGTCGAAAGCTCATCAACCTCAAAAGGTATAATATATCTTGAGTGAGCTGTGCGACCACCTGGTAACAATAAAGAAGCAAGGCTAGAAGAAGCTACAACAAGAACAATTTTACGATCTAACCGCACAGCAAAAATAATTGTATTCCATAAAAAGGTTTTATCGGTTCCACCATGGCCATGTACAAAGAAGAAGCTTCTTTTTTCATGTAGGACACAGTCTAAGACAGCATCATAAATGACCTTTTGTTCTACATTCAATTTCAAAACGGATTCAAAATGTTGAGTTCGCAAAGCATCTAAGTCATAGCTCATTTCTTCTGTATCCAATCTACCTGGCATATAATTGAGTCTGATGCATCAAGAAAAGGCAAACCATGGTGAGATAATGAGGTCTCATTTTGGTTGATCACCTTCTCTAGGCATGATAAAACATGATTTTTCAATTGAGTATCAGGGATTCGAATAGATAAATTGACATATAGACGTCGAAGTTTATATTCAACATCTTCTGCAAGCAACACCCAATTATTTTCCCAAAAAGAAATTGGATTTTGTATCTCACCAAACAAAATCAATGTCACAAAAAGTTGTCTAAGTTCAGAGCTTATTACCCATTGCGAAGCTTGGTGCAAGGCATCATGCCATTCTCTATCATCACCAAGCAACCCCAACGCTTGGCATGCTGATCGAAAAGATTCATGTACAATACCATCAACTTCTCGCAAACTTTGGAAGTTAGTTGCACCCTTTATGACATTCAACAGAAGTCAAAGGTAGAAAAGTTCCCCTGATGCTGGGTGTACAAAGTTGATGCGGCCAATAACAATGCCACATTTTCTTTGTTTCCAAATCTTTTCCCTTGGCAACCAAACCCATGCTGTAGGGAAATCAGTGTATGTCAAGTTGCGAGCTTTTGGGTATTTCTTGTTAGCTTCCATCCATTCAGTAAGCATGGTTTTCTCCAACAAAGGTTGTCTCAAAACATTAGTCAAATTAGCATGCTTAGGAAATGTAATGACATGTGGATTCGGCAAATGCACGGGTAACCGGACAACTGTTGGTTCTCTATGATGGACAGGGAAATAAAAAATTTGCCAACATGCTTCATGTGCAAAAATATATCTATAATCCAAGAACATTTTGATTTCATCTATTTAAGGTCTATCACCATTGGTTCGGCCCCTTATTTGGGTAGTAGGCTCTTCAAGCACAATTTTAGCTCGATCTGGGCTTTTATTCAAATACTTGAAGAGATACTTGATGGATTTGGTTTTCCCACATATTTCAACATTGATGTGTGCTTGATGTCTCACAATTAGAGGTGATTATTGGGCCGGGTTGGCCCGACCCGGCTCGCAACCGGATCGGGTTAATCCGGCCCAAAAGTTGAACCGGTACAGTACCGGTTCGGAACCGACCCAGCCCGGTATCTTATCGGGCTGGGCCGGTTCAATTAATTATGAACCGGACCCATTAAGGGCCCAGTTCGTTAAGGGCCCGGAACATCCGAGCCTGGTTATGAACCGGACCGGTTCAACCAAAATAAAAAAAAAAAAGCAGCCTGCCACTGCATGCGCAGTGGCAGGCAGATGCAGGCAGTAGCCTTTGCAGGCTACTGCCTATTTTGATGGGCAACGGCCTGCCGTTGCCCATCAACTCAAAAAAGGGAGGGAGCGTTTCCCTCCCTTTTTTTTTAAATTTATTTTTTAAAAATTTTTAAATTATTTTAAATTTTCATTTTTCTTTTATAAATATCAATTTATTTCTTTTCATTTTTTTAAAATTTTTTTATATTTTCTCTCAAATCTAAACACTCATCCACTCTTATTCTTTTAATACTCACTTATACTCTCTCAATAATCATTCAAACTCTCTCAAATTCACTTAAATTCTCTCATTCCAAATTTATAATATTATCATTTTATTCTCTAAATTTCATTTTTTTATCATAATAATTTTATTATAATATCATATTCATAATATAATTTTATTTTATTATAACAATAGTTTTATTATATAATTTTATAGTAATTTATTTTTACATTATTTTTACATTAATTAAATAAATTATAATAACTTTATAATAAATTGTTGTTAAATTAAACTATTAACATTATTTATTATAAAAATAAATTTGTTAGATTAAATTATAAAAATATATTAATTTATTTTTATTTTTATTAAAATAAATTAATATAAATTTTAAAAAAATAAAATTTAAATTAAAAAAGGACCGAACCGGTTTAAACCGGTTCGGTCTGGTTTAATAGCAAATCGGTCCATGAACCGGGCCGGTTCGCAAGTAAAAATAATATGAACCGGCCCAGCTCGGACCGGTTCACTACCGGTTCGGACCGGTTTAAGTTGTTAGTGGACCAGAACCGGTGAGAACCGGCCCGGAACCGGCCCAGTCCGGCCCATTAACAGCTCTACAGTCACAATCAAATCAATATTGTGGGGAACAACAAATCGGCTATCTAAATCGACTCCATTTTTTTTTATGATCGTTGAATCACCAGTGGATGGGGGTCGTTTATAGAGAACTATGCCATCTTCTTGGATAATAGTTTCAACTTGATATGGTTTTGGATAGAACTTTGAGCATCTATCATTTTTCATGCACGAAGATCGTTTGTTTAAAGCACCGCAAGGACCATGAATCATGAAACTTGAAACTGTTTCATAAGCAATCGGGTCAAGGGTTTTGTTAGGGACACTTATAGATATAAGTCGATCAACGGCTGAAGGATTTGTAATTTTGTCTTCTGGGTGCAACCAAAGTAAGATGTGAGTGTGCGGCAAGCCTCGTTTTTGGAACTCAATGGTGTAGACAACTGAGAACACATAAATGTAATTTAGCTATTAGTGTGGTGAGTGCGGAACACAAATAAAGAGTGGAATGATGAATTTAGATGTCAAAAAGGGTTAGATCTAAGGACCTGCAATGACTCGTCCGAAGTAACAATCTTTCATTAAATCATCCATGAGGCACTTAAGTCTTAACTTGAACAACCTCACCAATATATCTGGTCAGTCCTCAATTTTTTGTCTAGGTATCATCGTTAAAGCCTTAGGGATCTCAAGCCACTTATGATTGCAAGTAAAGGTAATAAAAAGGTCAGGATGGCCAAGTAGTCGATAGATCGCCATAGCATCTTGGTAATTTTGGAAGAGAAACCTAGGACCCAGAAGTAAAACTTGATGGCAAAATAATGCGTTTGCCAAGGGCTCGACCATCAACATCACCTCGATCAATTGCATCCCTAACCCCTTGGTAAATCTCAGATCGGAGCACTTTTTGATTCTCACGTATCCATTGCAATCTCATTCGCTCAATACAAAGGTATGCATCAATGATGAATTGCTGGAACAACCTACCTCCCCTTAATAGAATGTGACCACTGCTTGGTCGTTGTTGAATCAATGAAGCATAGTATTCAAGCATGGTTAGCTCCCCTCGATTTTTCTTGGCTCTTCGATCAACATTTGCATATTTCATGCCTAATCTAAAACCAGGCTCACCAAAAGGGAAAAGCAATGGATATTGCAAGGACATAAAAGACGGATGCAATTCACTTATTTGCTGCAAACCATTAGATTGACTCTCAACGACAATATCACGGTTGCAGATTCTTCCTCCCAAACCAAGAGGCTTGCTACTTCAGGCTGGGTGGATAGGTCATACTGCGAGCCATCTTGAGCTCCCCGAGCATGTAGGCAAAGCCGAATAGGAAGATAATCGGCCTGAACAAAGCGATCCCTTGCCATCCTAAAGACTTTAACTATATCATTAATTTCATCAAGCATCCGGATCAAACCATCGATAATAGAAGGATTTATGACACTTTGATCATGATCACAACCAAAAGCTCTAAGTTTATTGGTAACTTCAGGGTCGGTATCACATATATACAATTGAGCAAATGATGGGCATTCACCAGGGGAGGGTAGTAAAGACCTAATACAATGGTGCATTTGACCTCCAATTTTGAATACATAAGGACCAGGTGTATTATTGATGGCATTATCAATATTTCCACCTATTGATGTGAATTGGAATATCGAATTGTAGACCCTAATATTGTCTCAAAATTTAGAGCATACTCCTTGATTTCTATAATCAAGCAAATTATGAAGGACGGCAAGTGTCATGTTTGTAGTGGGCAATGGAACCGTTCCTTCTTTACAACACAACGAAAAGATGGGTGAGCTTACATGACCAACATTTGTTAATCGCTCTTGAAACCACATGTAAGTACCACAATAACAGCATGTAAAATCCATGCCACCAAGGTCAAGTGGTTCAAAGAAAATCCCTAGGGTAGAGAACATTGCGTCTCAAAAACCAAGAAACAATTAGGATTCGGAAGTGACTTTTGAAAAAACATGGTTGCATTGAAGATTAAGAACTGGGTAACCTAAAATGAGAAGTGAACATGTAACGAAGAATCAAGCACAATCATATAGGATAAAACGTAATACTTACGCTTCATTCCATAGGCATCCACTGGTGTAGGAGAAATTTGAGGAATGATAGTTTCAGAGACCAATGGGATGGGAGGGTGATCAGGGACACACTGATTTCCATTGCTAGATGATGAAGCTATGTTTCTTAATATCGGACTAACATGTGCACCAAGGTTGGTTAGAGGAGAAGGAGTGTTAGGTTCAAGATGATAGGTAGCAAAGTTTGGATGGTCCATAGAAACATGAACTCGACCAAAAATAGGCATTTGATCAGGTTGAGACTCAGAATTGGAGGAGGGACCAACTGAAATTATCTCTAACTCACCAAATTCATTAACAGTTGAGTGTTGGGATAAAGACGAATGAACTTTATTTCGTTTGCGTGGATAATTTGAGTTAGGCCCAAGGCATTCACACCTAGATCTTCTATTTCTCATACGATTAACTCGATTAAGTCTATTTTGAGTTGTTTGTTCATGATCACCTATAATTGACTATTAAGAAAGCAAGAGCAATCATAAGAGTGTTTTAAAGAATGCAAAGGTTGATAGGAGAAGCAATGAGATTGAATGCGACATTCAATAATGAGAAAGTAACAAAATCAGCAATGTTTACCATAGCTCAGCGAAAGAGGAAATGTGAAAAAAAGCACACAAACAAAGCAGTAAAGAATGAGGTTCAAACAACCAAGAATATCTTATGCTAAGGATCACACAATAGATCAATGGAGGAGGTTGTCAGAATAAATCGAATAGCCATTGCTTCACAAACCTGGGTGTTGTGTGAACAGAGAAAAAAATTAGCTGGTTGCGAACTGCAAAGCACAAAAAGAGAATAGATCAAAACAAATAAGGAATGTTAACTAATTCAGCTGATCTAATGCAGCAAATTGCAAAAATAGAGGGTGGAAAACATCAATGAATACAATGATTTTAAGTCAACAAAATAGACAACCTAATCATCAGCAAGGAACTGAAAGAAATAGGAACCATAACCATCAAGACAATAACAGATTGTAAAAGGAGAAAAAATAAGTTCTTAGATACATTCAAGAAGGAGAGAAATAGGGAAAAAAAACAAATGTGTAAAAAATTATATATCCACATCACATAGCAGGGACCAAAATGGGAGCCAAAGCAACGAATAAAACCGCTAACCAAGAATAGAAACTATTCTCTCATGATCGGAGAACAAAGGTAGATACAAAGCCTAAAACAGAATGATCAATACAATAGCATAAAATCAAAGACCAAAAAACCAGAGGGTGAACAACAACAATTCACTTAAGAAGGCAAATGCAAACAACCAATGTGATCACATAAGGATTGTGTAAATCAACGAAGGTAGGAACAATCAGAATTGATTGCCAAAGCATGGACAAAAAATAAACCAAGCACAAAGAGGGGGATCACAACTCCAAACAAAAAACCCATTGCTCAATTGTGATAATCGGGAATTTTTCTATTTTTGGTATTAATTACCTGGAAATAAATAAATAAATTTATTTATGAAATGGAATATGGTTGGAATTTCAGAAATTAATGAAGTGACAACTTTGAGAAATACGTATTAAGGAATTTAATTTAGATATTAAGAGATCCAAAATTAAAAGAAATGAAAAACGTGTATAAATGTATATGATATATATTAATTGCAATTAAAGTGTATAAAAATGCATATAAATTATTGGTACAAAAATATGTATTTATATACATATATTGTTATAATTATATTTATAAATATACTTTATAAATATAATTATATATATTATAAAAAAGGAGCGGGAATCGGGATACCTAATTCCCTCTCATTTTCTCCTCTGGTTACAACAGAGGAGAGACTGGCCGACTAGCCGGCGAGAGAAGAAAAAGGGAGAGAGAGAAAATGTTGTCGGCGAGCCGAGAAGAGGAAGAGAAAGCTGGCCGGTGACGGAAAAAAGGAAAGAGAAAGGAGTGAAGAGAATCGAAAAATCGAAAAGGAAAAGAGGGAAAATAAGAGGAAAAAGAAAAGTGGTGGTGTCGCTGATCTGGCCACCGCCACTCCACCCGCACCGCCAGTGGAGAAAAAGGAAAGAAAAAGAGGCCACCGGAGAAGAGGAAAACGAAAATGGAAGGAAGAAAAATGGGAGAAAGGAGCCGAGAGTCGCCGTCCAGATTCGCCACTATCGTCGCCGCCAATCTGGAAAAGGAGGTCAGATCTGGCTTCGTGGCAACCCCAGGATGCTGTGGAGTGACTGAACTGCCAAAAATGGTGGCCGCCAGTGGCTGAACTGGCTAGCAAAGGTTGAACCGGCTGAATCGGTCTGACCCGACTGAACCAGCCTGAATCAGTTTGAACCGATTCAGGCCAGAAAAAGAAAAAAAAAGAAAAAAAGAAAAAAAAGAAGGAAAGGAAAAAGAAAAAGAAAAGAAAAAGAAGAAAGGAAAAGAAAAAGAAAAAGAGGGAAAGGAAAAAGAAAAAAGAAGAAAGAAGAAAGGGAAAGAAAGAAATGAGAGGAGCTTGGGAAGTACTCCACCAAAATTTTTAATGTTGAATATGGGTAAGGAATTTAAAGATTTTGCTATATTT
Organism: Heritiera fomes; assembly: GCA_032173925.1. Lineage (NCBI taxonomy): Eukaryota > Viridiplantae > Streptophyta > Magnoliopsida > Malvales > Malvaceae > Heritiera > Heritiera fomes. The sequence continues at coordinate 30,255,894 of JAPDPM010000002.1, read as the reverse complement.
CATAGAAATTTATAGAATTTATTGGATTATTTTCTAAGCGAATATATGTGTGTGTTAAAATTGTAGCAACATGGTAACGAGACAAGTGGTGGATTTCGGCTAGGCTTGGAAGTCGGAGAGGTAAGATACTTTTATAAAGTAGTAGTAGTGTTATATTGTATGGTTTGGAATTTTGAATCGTTAGGATGAATTATTGATGAAATAATGTCAAAACGCTAAGAGGACCCACAACTGGTGGTGGGGGTCTTAGTAAGAAATAAAACTGCCTTGTGGTTTATAAATTGTATTTCCTTGCATGAGGTTTTTAATAAAATTAAGCCGTTATATTGCCGAAATTTATATGAAAATGTGTGATGAAAAAGGTTAAGGTTTTCTCGTATAAATGGAATCTTGGAAAGAATTATCAAAAGATGAGCTTTGAAAGGACTTTATCGTATTGCCAGAAAATTTGATTTTTGGAATAGTTTGATGAGGTAAATGGTTGAACGATTAAATTGTGGAATTATCGATGGAGTGGTGATCTTAGAATTAATTGATTTCGATTTCTTGAATTTTGGAATAGTTTCGAACATGATAACACGGATATTGCAAGAGGTTGATGTTGAGATGGTTTTATTTCATTACATTGTATTGTCAAATGTACGAGAGATGATAAGTGGACCTACACTTGTGGTAGTGGTCTTAGTATCAATATTGTGTTATACGATGGGTAGTTGTGATATCGAATTATAACAAATGTACGACTTGTGCATACATAATCTTATTGAAATTGAGGTTGAATTTTCGATGAAATCTAGTCATTGATAGATTCAAATAAATGAGTATCACACATGTCATTATATGGCTTCGATTATAACTTTGGAATAAGTCTTGAAAAATATTCTCTCACATTTGAGTGACTTGGAGAAATTTGGAAGACATGATGAATGGTCCATCTTAGTAGTGTAATTGAGATAATGAGAATAAGAGAGTAGATTGTGATGCCTTAAGGACATTTGATAGAACACACGTCTACATAAAAGTATACTTGTACATGTCTATATTAAATAGATGTGAACTGGAATTTTTGCAATAATATGGATGGTCGTAAGGTGACTCAAATGATTGAAACACTGTTAATAGTGAAAATTGGCCAAATCTCTTAAGTGGGTAAACTGCTAACCTACATTTGACTCGATAATACCTTTAGAGATAATTCTAGTATGGTATTATATTATGTAGGCCATATGAAAATTGATTGAAAACTGTGATTTGAGTTTGTGATAGTGAATGAAATTGAGCATCAAGTCGGAATTACGAATGGGTGCCAATATGTTAGACCATAGATAGATTTGATAGATGACTATTGATCTTGTGGTTTTATATACTCGATGTCAAGTCCGAAATAGATCTTGAATGATGATATCGGTATATGCCTAATTCCAATATTTTGATGGCTATAGAGAAATATGATATTTAAATATGCATAGATTTTAAGAGGATTCATACTGATGGTAGTGGTCCTAGTATTGATGATGAAATGTACAAATGGTTGTTATAGTCGATAACTATTGAGGAAGAATATTGAATATCGAGGAACCACAGTGATTATCGAATTTACCTATTAGGTATGATCCGATTGAAATCAAAAGGAGGGAAATGAGGAATTTGGATTATAGTTAACGCTATAATTAAATGATATATTTTATGAAAATGATAGTTCATTGTTTTGAACTCATGATTGAATTTGCATCGCATTTAAGCATGCTTTGTTACAATTTGAGACATTATAATAATGTTTATATGAATATTATAAAGCATTATTTAATTTTGAAAGGAAAGTATATGGTAGATATATATATATATATATTTATATATATAAAACCTCTTAAAGAATGATACCATATGCTTTACATGATCTTTGATAAGAAAAGCTAAAGATTTAAATGTTTTATGAGACTATAGGCACCCTAAGAGAGTTAAACTCAATAAAGCATAGTGTAAACCGCCTAATTGGAGATTACTCATTAGGCAGAGATGCTTGTTCGACAATAGTCGTGGACAGGGCTCAGTCACACCTGATCAATAGGGCTGAGAGAGATGAGGTCTATGGTCATAGATAGCGCCCTAGTTGGTTTCCCCGGGGACGATGACATGATTTTCACTGCTAGCTACAGTGATTTAAGTCTTTATTGATAGAGTATTAGGGATCTAGCCTAGTCTCAAACCAATATGATATGCAGTTTAGAGTATGCTTTTAAATTGCTATGAATTCTAAACTGATATGATTTCACAGTATATGAAATGTGTTTCAATATTGTACTTGATTACACATGATATGAAAAGAGAAATGTGCATGTTTTGATTCGACATGATATGAAAAGAGAAACATGCATGTTTTGACTTGACATGATATGAAAAGAGAAATGTACATGTTTTGATTTGACATGATATGAAAAGAGAAATGTGCATGTTTTGATTTCATGTGATATGAAAAGAGAATTGTGCATGCTTTCAACCATGTCTTAAAAGTAAATATGAAATGAATTGAGAATCTACATGTTGGAAGATGCTCTACAAGTATATGTAATATGATTTGAAATGATAATTATCTTACATAGTAAAGCTTGCATAAGTTTTGCATGCTGAGTAATGACTTAACAACATTCTAACTATATGATGTCATGATATTATACGGTACATGAACATAAGACTGATATGAAGAGAATTATAACCTTATACTATCGTGATCATGATTTCTCACATGAAAAGTGATATGAGTTGATGTTAGGGGTGTAAAACGGGCCTTAAACCGCGGGCTGACCCGTTTAAAAAGCGGGCTTTAAGCGGTTTGGGTTTATAAATTGTGGCCCGTTTAAAAAGGGGCCTAAACGGATTGGCCCGCGCGGGCCTCCAATCCGTGCCGGCCGGTTCATGTGGCCCGCGGGCCAACCCCTTTAAGCTATTTTTTTTGTTTTTTTTTATGTAATTAGCTTTTAAACTATACTATTAATGTATTTTTATTTCTTATCAAAATAATACATAACATGATTTTATTGTATTCTAGCAAAAAAAATGAATTCATATAATTTTACTTTGAATTCAAACCATGACATTATATGTATAATAGTGAAAAAAAATATTGGAAAAGTTTAATGTTTAATAAAAATTTATGTTTTTTCAAGTTTGTAATTATTTATTTTAAAATATTGTAAGTGAATTGTAATTGTATTTAGATTGTATTTATATATGAATTTTAATGATTTTTTAAAATTTAATTTGATTTAATTTTTATTATTTTTATTTAAAAAATGCTCGCGGGCCGGCCCGGTCCGTATTAAAAACGGACCGGGAATGTAATATTCAGCCCGTTTAAAAACGGGCCTAAACGGGCTTAGCCCGTTTAAGCCCGCTTCCGTACGACCCGGCCCGTACCCGCCCCGCCCCGCCCCGCCCGTTTTACATCTCTATTGATGTAATACAGGAGTATAATTGTTAAATGTAAAGTGACTTGATATGATATCTCAATTGAATATAATATACCATGTAATCGATGTGAGCATGGACTAATAGAATATGATATTCAAGTTATACAGGATATATTGTGTACAATACATTATAGTATAAGAACAAGAAGGTTGTAAGTGATTTAATAGATTTGTTTAGAGGTTTGAACGATGGATAGATGTAGGGAATGGAGATAATGAGGTACTTCGAATTTCCTTACATCACTACTCTAAAACCCTCGCTCACTTATAGTCCCTAAGACATGATCTTGTTATAAATATGAGATGTTATTGATGGAAATGATGAATTGTTATTGCAAACTTGCAGGTTTAATGCATGGCAGTTAAGATAGTATAATTCTACTCTTACATTTATATTAGTATCTTATTAAGCTGTGGTTTTGCTCACACTTCTAAATTTCATCTCTTTTCAGACTATTGGAGTTAAAATCTACCATGAGAGCTTTTAAGTGAACCTTCGAAGATGGTACCTAGGCTTGGTATTGGCCATTGTCCTCCGAATCCACTTCGTTGTTTTTGAGGTATACGTCCTTTGTAAATATCTTGTTTACATGTACAGACATTAATTAATACACAGTATGTAACATCCCGAATCCACAATATAATATAATATTTACTTATAAATCACACTTACTTATCGGTTGGGCCGTCTGTGATGCTTAACAACTCGTAACCCTTTAAGTATTTCATAGTACTTCCATTTATAGTATTATAGTAGAATTATTAATATTACATTTAATTTATTTGAGATCATTTACATTCCCTCTTACTCAAAGTAGTACTGTTCAATTTTACTGAATATATAAAAGAATATAATGTACCTTCGATATCGTATATCTGCTGACTCCAGCAGCCGATAACTCTGGAAGGTAACTGTTTACTTCAAATCAATAACCTGTGGAGTGGAAAATCAGGGGTGAGCGACAACGTGCTCAGTAAGGAAGGTGTATGCTGCTTTATAAAAATAAAAACTATATCCCCCTTATTTTTCCTAACAACATACCCAGTAGGAAAACAGTGGATATAGTAAACAGTCTTTAATATTCAAATCACTGGCTAAACAGTTTACAATATAGTATAGTAAACAGTAAACAGGATTCAATAAATCCTTTCAGTAAACAGAAATCAATAAGTTGAGACTATGCATCACCCTACAATTAAATCATGCTATCATCGTTCTCGAAAAAACGTAGTAATTATCCCCACAGGGATACAGTAGATCTATGGCTACAATCTATAGGTGGTCCTTGGGTACACTTGCCAGGTGACCTCGAGACCTCTGATGACTTGGTGGGTCAATCAGTCTCGTGAATAGTAATGCATGAAACTCGAGGCCTAGAGTCTCAAAAATCACTTTATATCTCATAAAGAACCCTTAAGGAATATTTCACATATTTCGTCATTTCTTTAAAATGATCGTTTTCCAAAAAGGTATTATATTTTCTGTTTACAAAACACAGTAAAAATAGCCCGTATCTCATCATTTTACGTGTGAGAAAAACACGAGTTAAACTGGCTCGCACTTTATCAGCTCGCCCATTACAGCTCGCCCATCGCAATGGATTGAGCTTGCATGTTTTCATTCGCCCACTGTGGGTCTCACACTGAGCTGAACTGGGGGTCACCCATGAAATCTTTCTCTAAAAAAACAAGGGATCGCCACTGTTGGCTCGCCCAGAATTATATCAAAGGGGTTGCCTATCTTTGGCTCGCCCGAATTTTTATTAAAATAGGGTTGCCTATCTTTGGCTCACTCAAAATATCACAAAGGGGTCGCTTATCTTTGGCTCGCCCAGATTTTATTTAAACAGGGGTCACCTATCTTTGGCTCTCCTGAAAACAACATAAGGGTCGGCTTTATAGCTCACCCAAATCATGGCTATGAAAACAGTTTATCAAACTAATGCATGTTTCAAATCAAATCATTTTCTCAGTATTTCCTTAAAATTTATTTGAAATCCATAATTTCCATGTATTCCTCCATGTTTGTAAAGTTTTTCACTCAAGATGATTAAATACATATGAAGTTTGAAGTAAGAAGGATGTATGAATGATGAATGGAATATAGAAGAAATAATAAAGTTGAATGTTAATTTATCCAAAGATTTAATGTTAATATCAGGAAAATAATTGAACTAGGAAAGAAAATAAAATCAGATTTTTATTTGGAAATCAAATGGATGAATGGCTGAGATGAGAAGGAGGAAAAGAGAAATTAAATGGGTCAAATAGTCAATTAGAGGATTAATGGCTGAGATGAGAGGATAAAGTATGAAATTAATGCATCTTGCATGACTGATCACCCTCATCATCCCATCACCCTACGCCAGCCCTCTTCCAGCTCTCCCTCACGTTCTTCCTCCATTTTCCCTCAGTTTCTAACATAAGTTACCTTGATAAGCTGCCTTAATTCTCCAGCAATTCATTAAGTTCGTATAATGAAAAACGATCCTTGTCATTAGACTAAGAGATATCCAAAGTTTGGTGGATTGATTCCAAGTATTGGAAGAGATCTCAAGGTTTGAGATTTTGGTCTCTAGTGAAGGTAAGAGAAGAAGATGATTTAGTCAATTTGGTTCATGGTTTGGAGTTGTTTTGAGTTAGTATGATATATGTATGATGATGGTTTAAAGGTTTAAATTGATTTGATGTTACAGCTTTGAAGGAGTGAAAGCTAGGGTTGACGCATCAAGTGATCTTGCGTTCTCGGAGGAATCGAGGTAAGAAATTTATGTAACGGACGTAAGGCGGCTATGTCCGCATGTTTTATGATGTTTATTTATGGTTTGGAAAGAAACACCAGCTGATTTCATGCAGGAAAAATGACATTTTCGGACTTGTTTCCTAGTACCAATTAGGCTAGGGGCAGCCGACTGCCATAAAGGGAAGTCGACTGCCTAGAGACAACCAAAACGCCGTTTTCTCGAAAACCGATTCAAACCAGTCGACTGCTATTTACCCAGTAAGCATTCTGTTTCAAACCAGTCGACTGCTATATGGACTAGTCGACTGCTATTTGCTAAAATGCATTCTGTTTGAAAACCAGTTAACTGCTATATGGACCAGTCGAGTGCCCCATGTATTTTCCAAAATGAAAATAATTTTGAGAAATGAAGTTATGAGTCAGCAGCCGACCGCCCTGTGAGGCCAGTCGACTGCCATATATGAAAAGAGCTTTCAAAGCTTAATTGATTTAAACACCAAAGTGTTTTCTGAAAAAGGTATACAATAAATGTTTTGAGACTATGGATTGCGTGATGATTATGCATTTCTGATGGCTGAGTGACTCTGATCAAGTCCTCAGTAATATGTATGTTGAGCGAGGAACCCTAGTCAGGTCCTCAATCCCACATGTGACACCCGACTAGTGTTCACTGTGGATTACTAAAGGCAGGAGAGAATCCCTGACCTATACGGAGTGCACTACTGTACTAATGCATGATTAGAGTCATATAAATGGGAATGAACCGTTTATATGACGATTCAATCGCTTAAATATTGTACATAGTCTCCATCTATTTCAAGGTACAAGATGTATGTATGAAGAAGTATATGATGTATGTTTTAAAGTATGTTATTAAGTATGATGTTTTAAAGAAAGTATGTTTGCCATGTCATTGAAATAAATATGCATGATTGCAAACAATGCATGAAAGATGTTTATAATGCTTTACATGACATTGTAGAGCCAAGTAGGAAAAAAATGCATATAGAGGCATAGTACGCTCTTTTACATATTTTTCTTACTGAGCGTAAACTCACCCTTTTACGACCATTTTTCCTAAAGATTACCTGAAGTGAGCCTCGTTCCGATTAGAGGAGCTTGTTGTGGAAGGATTGCAGTGTACCTTCTCGATACGCTTCCCAGTTATCATAGAAGGTATACTTATATGTTCATGTATATAGTAAATTGTAATTCAGCTACGGTACAGTACAAGTAGCAATTATGTATATATGATGTCTTGGAATGTAAGATAAGATGATGTATGAGATCCTGTGGAAATGAAATGGTATTTATAAATATCATTTTTATGCTTATGGAAAAATAATAAAATTTTATGAGCTATCAGATAATTAGCTTAAGAATAAAGGAAGAATGACACTGGATGAACTAAATCTAAATAAAGAAGGAAAAAGATAAGTGATAAGATGAAGTGACGGGGACGTCACAGAGTGGTATCAGAGCAGTTTAGATTGAGGTTTGTCAGTGTCAAGAAGTTAGAAATAGAATATATCCCCAATTGTACTGTACTTGTCTGAATACAAATGCATAGATAACTGTTTATGGTTATACTAAAGAGCTCAATGATGACTATATTTACAGTATGAGCTCACGAAGAAGAGGTACAAGCAGAGGAAGAGGACGGGGTCACATTGAAGAGCCCCCAGTTCCATCTCCTCAACCATCTCCACCACATAGCCCGAATACTCGGCTAGCTAAAATGGAGAAGCATATGGAGAACATGGCCACGATGTTCACCCAGTTTATGTCTAATTTCTCGAATGTGGCCACAAGTACCCCAGCAGCGACACCTGCTATTCCTCTTACAGAAGTAACCCACCAGCCCCAACTACGGAAAGGCGGGATTCTAGAGCCTATTGTAGTGTGGCCCTAATAAAAGAATTTAAGAAGTTGGATCCGCCCAAGTTCAAGTGGGAAAGAGATTTGTTGACAGCTGAGAACTGGATGAAAGCAGTTCTAAAATCCTTCGAGTATATGCCCTGCTCCGAAAGGGAGAAAGTAGGCTTGGCTGCCTATTTATTGATTGATGATGCGGAATATTAGTGGCAAGCCACTCGGACCGTGTTAGAGGCCCGATATGATGAAGTCACATGGGATAGATTTGTGGAGGCTGTTAATAAACAATACATCCCACGCACGGATCAGAATAGATTGAAGATTGAGTTTCTAAGCTTAACTCAAGGTACGATGACGGTGAATCAGTATGAATCTAAGTTCACCACCTTGAGTAGATTCGATCCAGAGGTCCGAAGAGATGAAGGGCATAATATCTACAGGTTCATCTAGGGATTGAAGTCCTCGATTAGATCTAAACTGTATCCGATGGATATAACCACCTATGGAGAAGCTATCCGTAAGGCTCAGTTGTGTGAGCAGGACTATGATCTACATCATGATGACTTCCGAGCCAAGGGTAAAGGCAAAAAACCAATGAAGCGGAAGTCGGATGAGAAAGCTCAGAGTGATAGGTATCCATTCCGGAGAAGTAGACGATCTGAAGGAGTTTCTATAGGAACTCCTAGAGCTACCGGGATCAAGATAAGCGATGAGCGATCCCGATATACAGCTGGAAGTACCGCTAGCTCACCGAAGAGTACGATACAAAGATGTGAGCAATGCGAGAAGTTTCACGGATCACAGCCATGTCGCTTGGCGAGTGGCGCTTGCTTTAGATGTGGGGAAAAAGGGCACATGATTAGAGACTGCCCTTAGAGAGACCCAAGAATACCCGAGGAATCTGATAAGACCTCTAAACCGCAACCTAAGGCCACTGCAGCAGAGAAGGGAAAGAAAGTTGTGACTCAAGGACGAGTGTTTGCCATCAATGATGAATCTGCCGATGCCTCGTCCAAAGTGATTAAAGGTAAGATTTACCTATTTGATGTAAGTGTTACAGCTTTGTTTGATCCAGGCTCCACGCATTCATTTATGTCACCTAAAATTGCTATGAAAATGCCTGTTGAGCCTGAGACTTTAGAACACTTATTAAAGATAAGCACACCCCTTAAGGAATCACAAATGACCGAGTTAGTGTATAGAAACTGCAAGCTACGGGTAGGAGAAAGAGACTCAATAACTGACCTAATCCTACTAAATATGTACGGATTTAATGTTATTTTGGGTATGGATTGGTTAGCTAATAATCATGTTATATTAGACTGTCATGCAAAGAGTGTAACCCTCTCTTCACCCGTTAGATATGTTGTAAATTTTGCAAGTAATTAATATGAAGTATATTTGGTTTTTGATTTAAATTCATATAAGAGTAATGAAAAGCATGTGTGGTTGTATGAAGGATTTATTGCTTATGTGGAGGACGTAGATCAAAAACGTCCCGGACTCAAGGATATTCCTGTAGTCCAAGATTTCCCCGAGGTATTTCCGGATGATCTTCCAGGACTTCCACCGGATAGGGAGGTGGAGTTTATGATTGATTTGGTGCCAGGGACTGAGCCCATTTCGAGAGCTCCCTACCAGATGGCTTTGGTAGAATTAGAAGAGTTGAAGAAACAGCTTCAGGAGTTGCTAGACAAGGGATTCATACGACCCAGCGTATCCCCTTGGGGTGCTCCTGTGCTTTTTGTCAGGAAGAAGGGCGGTAGTATGAGGTTGTGCATCGACTACCGGTGGTTGAACAAAGTGACGATTAAGAATAAGTATCCTCTTCCTAGAATAGACGACCTCTTTGATCAGTTAAAAGGTGCACAAGTCTTTTCTAAGATAGACTTGAGGTCGGGATATCATCAGTTGAAGATCCGAGATGAAGATATCCCTAAGACTGCATTCAGGACAAGGTATGGTCACTACGAGTTCTTAGTGATGCCGTTTGGTCCGACCAATGCACCTGCAGCCTTCATGAATCTGATGAATGACGTGTTTAAGCAGTGCTTAGACCAGTTTGCCATTGTTTTCATCGATGACATATTGGTGTACTCGAGGTCACGGGAAGAGCATGAGCAGCATTTGAAGATAGTTTTGCAAACCCTTAAGGATAGAGGACTGTATGCCAAGCTAAGTAAGTGTGAATTTTGGTTGAATCGAATATCCTTTTTAGGTCATGTTATCAATAAAGATGGGGTCTCGGTCGATCCATCAAAGATAGAAGCGGTGGTTCAATGGGAAAGACCGAAGACTGTGACGGAGATTAGGAGTTTCTTGGGTTTAGCTGGCTACTATAGAAGATTTGTAGAAGGTTTCTCGAAGCTAGCTGCTCCACTAACGCGTTTGACACGCAAAGAGGTGAAGTATGAGTGGAATGAAGCCTGTGAGTGTAGCTTCCAAGATTTGAAGTGCAGGCTAATGACTACACCGATCCTTACCATCCCTAGTGGTTCAGGAGGATTTGCAGTGTATAGCGATGCCTCAGGGCAAGGTTTGGGATGTGTGTTAATGCAGCATGGTAAGGTAGTGGCATATGGTTCTAGACAGTTACAGGACCATGAGAAGAACTACCCGACTCATGATTTGGAGTTAGCTGCAGTAATGTTTGCCCTGAAGATATGGAAGGATTACTTGTATGGTGAGAAATTTCAGATTTTTACAGATCATAAAAGTCTGAAATACTTGTTTTCTCAAAAGGAGTTGAATATGAGGCAAAGAAGATGGCTCGAGCTTCTAAAGGACTATGATTGTGAGATTTTGTACCACCCAGGGAAAGCTAATGTGGTGGCGGATGCTCTGAGCCGGAAGCATGTAAGTTTGGTAGCCTATATGATGATAAAAGAACACGAACTGATTGAACAGTTTGCAAGCCTCAACCTTAATGTTATGCCTAATGAGCAATTGGGAATGATGGCTAGTTTGAGGATTGAGCCAGATTTGATGGATAAAATCCGAAGTGCTCAAAAGGAAGATGATAGATGCATTGAGGCTATGAATCAGATACAGTCAGGTATGACCTCAAAATTTGATATTAGTAGTGATGGAATTTTGAGGTTTAAGAGACGTATATGTGTTCCACGTGATGATGAATTGAAGAAGTTGATCTTGACTGAAGCACATGCCACTAAATACACATTACATCCAAGAAGTACGAAGATGTATCATAATCTTCGCAAGGTGTATTGGTGGAATGGCATGAAGAGAGACATAGCTGATTTTGTGGCGAAATGTCTCACATGTCAACAGGTTAAGGTAGAGCACCAAAAGCCCGCAGGATTACTGCATCCTCTGCTTATACCTACGTGGAAGTGGGAACACATTACGATGGACTTTATTATGGGATTGCCCAGAACCAAGAGGAATCATGACGGTATTTGGGTGATCGTAGATAGATTGACAAAGTCAGCTCACTTCCTGCCTATGAAGTCAACAGCTACACTCAATGCTTTGGCAAATATGTATGTAAGAGATGTTGTAAGACTACACGGTGTTCCAAGGAGCATCACTTCTTATAGAGATTCCAGGTTTACTTCCCATTTCTGGGAGCATTTTCAGGAAGCCATGGGATCTAAGCTGAATTTCAGCATAGCTTTTCATCCGCAGACTGATGGACAGTCCGAGTGTACGATTCAGACGCTCGAGGATATGTTGAGGGCTTATGCTATGGACTTTAAAAGCTCCTGGGATGACCATCTGCCATTGGCTGAGTTTGCCTATAATAATAGTTATCATGCAAGTATCGGGATGGCACCATATGAAGCTTTGTATGGAAGAAGGTGTCGATCTCCGATTGGGTGGGAAGAAGTGGGCGAATGTAAGTTGTTGGCTCCAGATTTAGTCGAGCAAGCCTCAGAAGATGTTAAGTTGATTTGTCAAAGACTTAAGATAGCTCAGAGTAGACAAAAGAGCTATGCGAATGCTCGACGAAGACCACTCGAGTTTATGGTTGGAGATTTTGTGTTCTTAAAAGCTTCTCCATCCAAAGGAATTATGAGATTTGGCCGAAGAGGTAAGTTAAGTCCTCGCTACATTGGTCCATTTGAAGTCTTAGATTGAGTAGGTGATGTTGCCTATAGATTGGCATTGCCTCCGGAGCTATCGGGAGTGCATAATGTGTTTCATGTATCGATGCTTCGGAAGTATAATCCAGATCCGTCTCATGTCATTGAGTATGAACCCTTGGAGATAAGGGAAGATATGAGTTATGTAGAGAAGCCGATTCGGATTTTGGACAGAAAAGACAAAGTATTGAGGTCTAAGACAATTCCATTAGTGAAAGTTCTCTGGCAATACCATGCGATGGAAGAAGCTACATGGGAGCTAGAGAGCTTAATGAAGGAAAGGTATCCAGAGCTGTTTACATGACAAGTTAATGCAAATTTGGAGGACCAAATTTTCTAAGGTGGGGAGGATGTGAAATCCCTAATTTCCATGTATTCCTCCATGTTTGTAAAGTTTTTCACTCAAGATGATTAAATAAATATGAAGTTTGAAGTATGAAGGATGTATGAATGATGAATGGAATATAGAAGAATAATAAAGTTGAATGTTAATTTATCCAAAGACTTAATGTTAATATCAGGAAAATAATTGAAGTAGGAAAGAAAATAAAATCAGATTTTTATTTGGAAATCAAATGGATGAATGGCTGAGATGAGAAGGAGGAAAAGAGAAATTAAATGGGTCAAATAGTCAATTAAAGGATTAATGGCTGAGATGAGAGGATAAAGCATGCAATTAATGCATCTTGCATGACTCATCACCCTCATCATCCCATCACCCTACGCCAGCCCTCTTCCAGCTCTCCCTCACGTTCTTCCTCTATTTTCCCTCAGTTTCTAACATAAGTTACCTTGATAAGCTGCCTTAATTCTCTAGCAATTCATTAAGTTCGTATAACAAAAAACGATCCTTGTCACTAGACTAAGAGATATCCAAAGTTTGGTGGATTGATTCCAAGTATTGGAAGAGATCTCAAGGTTTGAGATTTTGGTCTCTAGTGAAGGTAAGAGAAGAAGATGATTTAGTCAATTTGGTTCATGGTTTGGAGTTGTTTTGAGTTAGTATGATATATGTATGATGATGGTTTAAAGGTTTAAATTGATTTGATGTTATAGCTTTGAAGGAGTGAAAGCTAGGGTTAACGCATCAAGTGATCTTGCGTTCTTGGAGGAATCGAGGTAAGAAATTTATGTAACGGACGTAAGACGGCTATGTCCGCATGTTTTATGATGTTTATTTGTGGTTTGGAAAGAAACACCAGCTGATTTCATGCAGGAAAACTGACATTTTCGGACTTGTCTCCTAGTACCAATTAGGCTAGGGGCAGCCGACTGCCATAAAGGGAAGTCGACTGCCTAGAGACAACCAAAACGCCGTTTTCTCGAAAACCGATTCAAACCAGTCGACTGCTATTTACCCAGTAAGCATTCTGTTTCAAACCAGTCGACTGCTATATGGACCAGTCGACTGCTATTTGCCAAAAATGCATTCTGTTTCAAACCAGTCGACTGCTATATGGACTAGTCGACTGCTATTTGCTAAAATGCATTCTGTTTGAAAACCAGTCGACTGCTATATGGACCAGTCGACTGCCCCATGTATTTTTCGAAATGAAAATAATTTTGAGAAATGAAGTTATGAGGCAGCAGCCGACCGCCCTGTGAGGCCAGTCGACTGCCATGTATGAAAAGAGCTTTCAAAGCTTAATTGATTTAAACACCAAAGTGTTTTCTGAAAAAGGTATACAATAAATGTTTTGAGACTATGGACTGCGTGATGATTATGCATTTCTGATGGCTGAGTGACTCTGATCAAGTCCTCAGTAATATGTATGTTGAGCGAGGAACCCTAGTCAGGTCCTCAATCCCACATGTGACACCCGACTAGTGTTCACTGTGGATTACTAAAGGCAGGAGAGAATCCCTGACCTATACGGAGTGCACTACTGTACTAATGCATGATTAGAGTCATATAAATGGGAATGAACCGTTTATATGACGATTCAATCGCTTAAATATTGTACATAGTCTCCATCTATTTCAAAGTACAAGATGTATGTATGAAGAAGTATATGATGTATGTTTTAAAGTATGTTATTAAGTATGATGTTTTAAAGAAAGTATGCTTGCAATGTCATTGAAATAAATATGCATGATTGCAAACAATGCATGAAAGATGTTTATAATGCTTTACATGACATTGTAGAGCCAAGTAGGAAAAAAAATGCATATAGAGGCATAGTACGCTCTTTTACATATTTTTCTTACTGAGCGTAAACTCACCCCTTTACGACCATTTTTCCTACAGATTACCTGCAGTGAGCCTCGCTCCGATTAGAGGAGCTTGTTGTGGAAGGATTGCAGTGTACCTTCTCGATACGCTTCCCAGTTATCATAGAAGGTATACTTATATGTTCATGTATATAGTAAATTGTAATTCAGCTACGGTACAGTACAAGTAGCAATTATGTATATAGGATGTCTGGGGATGTAAGATAAGATGATGTATGAGATCCTGTGGAAATGGAATGGTATTTATAAATATCATTTTTATGCTTATGGAAAAATAATAAAATTTTATGAGCTATCAGATAATTAGCTTAAGAATAAAGGAAGAATGACACTGGATGAACTAAATCTAAATAAAGAAGAAAAAAGATAAGTGATAAGATGAAGTGACGGGGACGTCACAATTTAACTCCACAGAACATGCATTCACTTCATACACATCTCCCTTACCTGGTCTTACGAAGCCTAGCTTCCTGATCGCCTTTATCAATTCTCAATTCCTGGTTGCAAAATAAATTATCAAGACTATCAATATATTTTGTTCGAATCTTTCCAACACTTTGGCGAGACTTGAGGCTAATCCTCTAGCTCGCCCAATATAACTCGCCATTCATATTTTGGCTTATGCGTGGGAGATCGCCCACAATTCAACTCGCCATGCCTATGCATGTGAGTTCGCCATACACGGCTTTTTATTCAAAGGTGGGCTCACCTATGAATTAAACTAGCATATGGCGACCTCGCCCACTTTACCATGCTCCATATTATTTAGCTCGCCCATAATAGCTGAGCTCGCCTATTTCTCATCACTTTTACACCGTTTCTAGCACTTTCCTTGTTTATTCTTGATTATTTTCTAGACCACATCTTGTTCTAGTTTCTTACGTCCTAACAAGATTTAACTAAAACAAGGCTATATCTATGTTTCTTACGGTATAAAACATAGAAATATACTAATAAACATCAAGAGAACCAACGAAATATGGAACTCACCTTAATTGAGTTGCACTTCCAGAACAGAGTGTTTTCTGTCTCACGTTAGCTTTACTTTGCTTATTCCTTAGCTCTTCAAACGATGGAGAAAAGGTTTAGCTAACTAAAGGATGAAATTTCATGGCTCACGTATGAAAGGAATGGAAGAAACAAGATTTGAGCTTACAGTAAAACATAATGGATGAGAAGCAGTAGAGTGGTTTTCGAAGAAGATGAAGTTTGCTAATGTCGGTTTTCTCATGAAGTCTTCTTATATAGTCCTGTTAATCTAATCAGAACCTATCGCCTGTTTCTTATCTCGTTTTCTTTCATCATTTCACGTCTTTCATACATTAAAAACTTGAAGAAAACTGCAGCAAAAAGGGCGACAGTGCAGATTAATTTTGCTACTCAGTTTGACTTACTTCTGCTCTCTTTTGCGTATTCCGTTCAACAAAATTCCACATGTACCATAAAATTTTTCTTATTATTTATATGCACCATATTATAAATTTTTGTTCCAATAATTCCATAGTTCAAAGTGGAAATTCACATTCAATATTTATTTAATCTCACTAAATTATTTATTTCCACTATCAATCATTTACAATTATGGTGTACAATAAAATAAAATCATGTCTCACACAGTACGTATTTTGTTCAACGAGTCGAGATGTAACTTAGAATTTTGGTAAATTATTATATAGGGGATCAGTGAAATTAGAGTAGTGACTACACTGACATCGAATATAAACCGTAAAATGAAAAGGAAAAATTTATTCCATAAATTTGTAGATTAAGAAAAGTATAAGTATCAAGTGAATGTCGCGGCCTTCGGGTCGTGACATCAATAGGCCAACCCTCTTGAAAAATCAAATTATCAAAATAAGCAAATGCGAAGAGACAAAAACATGGGAAGCTAGTAAATATCGTTTCTTGTTAAAGGTAACTCCGAATATAAATCCAAAAAAAAATATCACATGGTTCAAAATAAATATTGGCAAGACGATCCTATAAAACTTAAAAAAAAAAAAGATTCTCAATAGCACAAAAGAAATAAGCAACCAAATCAATTTAATCAAATATATTTTTTGGTCACAGGTTTCATCCACCACTTTAACAAAGAAATGCCACAAAAACCCAAGAAAGGGTAAAAAAAAAAGCATCACATTTCTCAAATTGCAGTTTAAGGCAATAAATTATAGCAACGAAAAAAGAAATGAAGTCTACAATACTCGAAATAAGCAGTTTAGAAGTGATCCAATCAACCATCACAAATGATAAGAAAAGGTAAACCAAATTATCAAAATAAGCAAATGCGAAGAGACAAAATGTTGGCACGACGATCCTATAAACTAAAAAAAAAAACAGATTCTCACTAGCACAAAAGAAATAAGCAACCAAATCGATTTAATCAAATATATTTTTTGGTCACAGGTTTCATCCACCACTTTAACAAAGAAATACAACAAAAACCCAAGAAAGGGTTAAAAAAAAGCATCACATTTCTCAAATTGCAATTTAAGGCAATAAATTATAGCAATGAAAAAAGATATGAAAGTCTACAATACTCAAAATAAGCAGTTTAAAAGTGATCCTGTCAACCATCACAAATGAAAAGAAAAGGTATAAATTTCAAATATATAGATGAGTTTAAATTGGTTTACTATCCTTTTTTTCCCCCAAACTAAGACATGTTAAAATATCTTCATCATTATCCAAACCACCAAAAATATAATGAGATGTTATCTGATCAAAACTTCAATGAATTCTGAATTGCTCTACAGAGCTCACCATCAAATTCACATGGCTTATACACATAACTGCATGTGCACAGTGCTTATGCTTTATCTATGGATCATTTATCAAGACATTCTACAATCTTATGTGCAAACTGAAGCTTTCATTGTACGACACCATTGAATTGAAATCGAAAAAGCAAACAATATGGTCACATACTGTTCAAAGGTATGACAAGTCTCAATCAAGATAGTAAGGAAAAAAAGTTTAATACCAATTTCACAAAGGATTAAGTTAGAAAAATCCATATAAAATAGATTATATGTTAAAAAAAAAAAATCATTGATGGTTTATATTTTTGGTATTAATTATTAAGAAAACATCCAAGAAGCCAACATTACGCTCCAAAATGGAAAAAGAATCTAACTAATTTGTTTTATTTGAGATTGAAATCCTTATTTACTTTACCATATTTGGTTTTGTACAAACAAAAAAATAGCAAAGACTTACCTAAATATGGGCTACTGGACTTAAACTAGGAAGTAAATACTTAAATTTAGGAGAGAGTAAAAAATCTTAGCATTTAAAAAGAAGTTAAAGTGAGATTAAGCAAAATGAAGTAAAATATAAAATATAAATGATGATTGGACTACCTAACAGATGGTAAAGTTTGCAACATAAAAGAAAGCTGAAAACATCAAGTTAAAAAAATAGTCCAATTAAAAGGCTCTTTTGCAATAAAGATGGTGAATATTATAATCAATTGTTCCCATATTTTAGATTTCATATTTCCTTATCAAGCTTTTCGAGTCCATCTCAATTTGATGAGATAAAACAAAAATAAAAGGTGTTATTGATGCCAATTTGTATTTTAACATTAACATGCAAACTTCACTATAACAACTACAAACTTAAATCCGAATCATTGTCTCACTTCCTTGAGCACAGCCACTGCAAATCCAACCACAAATCCAACACTTACAGCACCCAACATCCCAATAGCAAAACAAAAGCAACATCCTTATTTGAGATTGAATAAATCAATTGAAAAAGGGAAGATAACAGGAAATTGCAGACAGGAAGAGGAACCAAAAAAAGAAAATCAATACGATCATGACGATCAGTTGACAGTTCAAAAAAAGAAAAAAGATCATTCCAAAGAAATGTGACTCTCAAGGTTTTTAGTTATGATAACAACACAAACCAAGTCAAAGCAAAGAAAACGATAATAAAATGAAATATATTTACTTGTTTAAAAGTTGTTGTTATCTTGTTATCTTGTAAATAGGAATCGACAAAAAGAATTAAAGCACTTAATATTTAAATTTTGTTTTTACAGCAAAACTTTTTGTCTCTTCAAAGAAGATGCAATAACACAACTTTCTTTGAAGAAGATGCAACAACAGAATAACATTCAATTTTACTCACCACTTAAAGTGCTTAATCAAAGCAAAAGATGAAAGCAAAGCAAAATATTTTATTTAGAAAGTAATCTTAGACCTTTTGATAAGTTTTTGAAATTAAAAAAAAAGCATTCCTGAAGTTGAAGTAACAAATTAGCACTTTAATCAAGCAATAACATGGAAAAAGATCATTAATTCTTTCTTTCCTAACAAAGAAGCACATTGACATAATCCTTAATCAAGTTAAAAAAATAGTCCAAAAAAAAAGCTCTTTTGCAATAAAGATGGTGGATATTATGATCAATTATTCACATATTTTAGATTTGGTATTTCCTTATCAAGCAAATCGAGTCCATCTCAATTTGATGAGATAAAACAAAAATAAAGATATTGCACAAACCAGATACCATAACAACCGCAAGAACTGAAGAACCCAAAAAAAAAGCCAAACAATCAAAATCTAAAGGTGAATAAGCAACAAAGATCACAAAGGGATGAAAGGATAAAAGGAAATCCTTGGGCAAAAGAAACTGCTTTGGCCTAAACAATCAGTAAAACTCTAGGAAAACCAATTTTTTTAGTTTTTTTTTAGCAGAATGTAACCCAAGCAAAGCAAGAAACAGGCTGAAACTGAGATTTGGGTGGAACTCAAGGAAAGAGCTGGTATAAAGGAAATAATGAAAATGTATAGGAAGGCACAACCTGTTCGAATGACAACATCAACCAGAAAGAGACAAAAAGCAGCAACAAAAATAAAGATAAACAAAAAGAAAGATCATTAATTCTTTCTTTGCTAACAAAGAAGCATCTTCCATCAGTTACACTCAAAGCAATACAAAGCAGATACCACACAAACCAATCAATATCTGAGTTCAAACTTCTAGCATTGCAAAAAAAGAAACAAAAAAACAAAACTGAAGCACAAAACAGAATATAGCTCAGAATCTCAAGGTGGAACAAAAAGGAAAGATCATAAAAGAAAGATAACCTGTGTGTAAAAGCTGTGAGGCCACTGACAATCAACCTGCACAGAGGAGAAGAATTTGGGAAAAAATTTAGGAGGTTATCACAAAAGGCAGAACCAAACGGAGAAAACAAGACAACATCAACCAAAGGGAGTGCAAAACCAAGTAATTTACCAGCCGATGAAAGAAATGCCACTCTTTAGGGCTGCAATTTTTCCCTTCTGCTTTTGAAAGACAAAGAAAACTCGAATAAAGAAAGAGACCAAGTGGAACTGAGACTTGGAGGGGCTCGAGGTAGAGATGACACAAACATTGGGAGCGTTGTTGGGTGGGATTAGATGGAACAGAAAAGAAGAGAGGAAGTACAAAAGTAGCAAAAGCAATCATGGCAACTCAAAGAAGAGCTCGGGTTGATGGGGAGACCCAGCATTTTCCCAAGGAGGAGTGGGAATTGAATGTAAGATCCGAGAACTCAACAACAAAACCCACCCAGAATGGGAAAACCAATTATAATCTCAAGTAAAATCAAATGAAGCTGAAATGGAGAAGTATATGCGTGGGACAAATTGAGCCCCAACAGCCAATTAAAACCATGGATTTCTGCAAGAAAGTACATGTCGAGCTGAACAGGGAAGCATAAAGGTGCGAATGGAGGGATGGACACAACATAAGATGGCTGGAAAAGAGACTTAGGCGAGACATAGGCCTACCTATGAGGGTTGTGTTGGCTCTATAGGGGATATAGAGAGGGGGGGTGAATCGGTTTTTAACTAACTATAAGCTCGTTTTTCGGTTTCTCTAAATTCTCTAGCCTATATTAATAATTTCTAAGTTCTCTAGGCTAGGCAAGCATGCAATCCAAGTTCAATGCAATAAACACAATATAATTGCAATTAATTAAAGAGAGTAGGGAAAGAGAGATTTACACAATCGATTTATAGAGGTTCGGCAACCTTGCCTACGTCCTCTACCTTGAGACGCTCCCAAGGATTTTCTCCAAATCCACTATCTTGAATTTGTGATTACAATCCCTCTTTTCAAGGCTCAAGAGTAACCTCCCTCTTTTTCTAGGCTCGAGAGAAACCTCTCTCTTTTTCTTAGGCTAAATAGTAACCTCCCTCTTTTTCAAAGCTTAAGAGAAACCTTCCCTTTTTACAAGGAATGGTGGGTTACAAATAATGTAATCAAGAGAGGCCTCTAGGTAGGCAAATGATTACAGAATTTAAGCACAATGAAAAGCCTATACAAAGCTTGTGCTAAGCAATACAAGAAATAGATGAATGATAGAAGATGAAGACTCTTTATCTCTTGAATTGATGTTGAGGCTTGAGAAAGATGAATAAGATGATGAAAGATGTTGCTTGGTTGTTCCCCTTCCTTTCTTTAGCTTCTAAGCCTCTATTTATAGTCCATTGGATGTATTCTAGCCGTTGGGTGGAGCCAAATCTCGGATATTACCGTTGTCTCACAAAAACTAGCCGTTATAGGCTATTTTCGAGCAAAGGGATCGATCCCTTTCCATAGGGGATCGATCCCTTTTGTCCAGAATCTTGATTCTGGGCTTCAGGGACCTTTTCTAGCCGTTTGGGAGCTTACTGCCAAAAGGGAATCGATCCCTTCTCTCCAGAAGGTGATTTCCTGCACTTTTTGAGTTAGAAATAATGTGGTCTTTGATCCTAATCCAACCCAAAACATTTTGGCATTTTTGTAGGAGTTTTTCTTGACTTTCTCAAATGAAAACATGGTCTAAAAATTCATCAAGTGATTTTCTTAAAATATTCAAAACATTTACAAAGTATTAAGACCAATAAGAGTATGCATCATTAAATCATGGTCTTAATGTTTGATATGATCACTTGAAATGTATTGAGAAAATCATGTGTGATAAGGCAAATTTACAATATGGATTAAAGCATTAAGGCTTACTTAAGTTTTTGTCATTTCAAAATATATATGTCAATTTAAAGCTAACAGGTTGTAAGGAAAATCAAATCAACAGTGAAGGAAGACAACCAAGAGACAAATCGAACCATAAAAATTCACCATCGCGAATCAGATCTTGTCTAAACAGCATATCTTACTCATGTTTCTTGGATTGGGTTTAGAGAATTTTGGATGGCATCTAGGTTAGACATGATGATTTTGGATGGGATCTAGGTTAGACATGATGAATTCGATATAAGAAGATTTGAAGCGTAAGACTCATGGAAGTAGCTTGGAAGTAGATTCACAAAGGGATAATCTGACATTGTTCAGAGCAATTATCCAGCTTTGGGATCAGAGAGCAAGCGGACTGAATGTTAGGATAAAATACAAAGATTCAAGAATCAAAGAAATCGTACTCATGGCTTCGACGAAACGCGATTTTTCGAAAGTAGACGAAGTGGCAGCCGACCAACAACAACCAGAGACCAAGAAGGCTAGAATTAACAATGATGATATGACGACGCATCACGTGGTGCTCAATCCTGCTGACTATGACTTGGGTAATTTCTCTTCTTAATTTCTCTGTATTTGTGATATCTCTTCTTTTTCTTTTTTCTCTCGTGTTTAATTTGATTAAATTATGAAACCTGCTTTCCTAGGCGTTGATGAGTAGGGGTTGAATCTGTGCTTTTGATTTTAAAATTGAATATAATTTGTAAATAGAAGAGATAACTTGCTGGCTTGAATCTGTGCAGAAAAGGGCACAAAGATAAAGAAGAAAAAAAAATCATAAATGAGCAAATAACCAAAGAAGTGACGTGGCTGCTAGACTTGCTCAAGGGTCGGGCTACCCGCCTAAGCCCGAAAGCCCGTTCAAAATTTGGTCGGGCTTGGACAAAAATATTAGATGTATTTATCGGGCCTGGACAAAATTTTTAGACCCGATCAAAAAATGGGCCCGGGCCCAGGCTTGACTGTCTAAAGCCCAAGCCCAGCCCGACCCGACCCGAACATATTATTAATTAAGTTTTTTTTAAAATATATCTATTAAGTATAATATAATTATATGTATATAAAATATTATTGATTAAAAAACATGATTATATATATTTAATATGAAAATTAACATGAAAATTTTGACAAATCAAATTAAATTTTAAAGGGAATAAAAGAATAAAAAACAAATAAATAAAAAATAAAATACGGGCGGGTAGGGCCGGGCCTCGGGCTTATGTAATAAAATTAAAAACGGGCCTGGACTAAAATTCAGGCCCGAATTAACGGGCCGAGCCGAGCTTGGACATAGCCAAAATATGTTGTTATAGGCCTTCGGCCCGGCCCGAACCCGGCTTGGCCCGCCCAATGAACAGGTCTAGTGGCTGCATGAGGAGGCAGTATTTTCTACAACTTTTATTATATTGATTTCTGTTCAAGATGAATGCATTTCACCGTTTCATGATCAAAACAAAAAATTATACTTAGTTCTTTGAAAAATATTTTTTTTTATTGATTTTGGAGTAAATAGCAAGAATGGTTCTTAAACTTTTAGCAATATTTTATATTTGTCTCCCGATTTTGTAGTGATTAAACTTCTAAACCTTACTCATTTTGATCAATTGGTCAAGATTTTCGTTATACTCCTAAAAAGAAGAAATAGGTTTATTGCAGATGATTTTTGTGGGAGTATGTTATCAAACATAAATTTATAATATGACAAGTAATGGGAAGTCTTCATGAGATATTCAAAAGAGAAAGAACAGTCTTGGTTAGAATTTAACTTTAACACTATATTTGGATAGACACTTGTGAAGAAAAAGAATGGAAAGGAGTGTAAACTAAAAAAAAGAAAAGAAAAGAAAAGGAAAAAATACATATACCACTTGTTTGGATAGCTAAAATTAATAAAGTAAAAAAAAATTAATCTTAACAACTCTTGTTTAGTTAAGCTATGGAAAGAAAATGATTCATTATAATATTTTTTTAATTCTAATTTTTTTTGTTTTAAATTTTATAATATAATAAAATTAAATTCGATTTTTTACCTGTGAAATTTTTTTTAAGTTTCTTTTTTTTCCGTTTATTTCAAATTGAAATTTTAAAAAGTTGAATTAGTCAAAGAAAAACAATAGATACTCGCTTCTACATTTTTTTTATTTCCTTAATTAAAAAAATTCCCAAACAAAAAAAATTTTCAACATCACCCTTTATTACCTAATTTGTTGTTCTTTGGGGTAAGGAAAATGAATGCGGCTGGAATTTGGATTCGGTATAAATGCGTCTACACCCTGACATTTGGCAGACAAACTCGACACTCGTCCAAGTGAGAGACGTTAACATAAATACAAGGGAAATGTGTGGACTATTACTAAACAAAGAGAAATCATTTCTGAACTACTGTTTTTAATTTAACTTAACACGTTTAGTTCTCGACAGCTATTTGCAGAACTTTCTATATCGATCTGATGTTTAATTCACAGGTGTGTTTGTTGCACACAGCGCACACAAAAATTCTTTTGGCACACTAGGCTCTGATTTTGCACCACCCGATGCTCTTCAAGTTCATATTGCCTCCAAAAGAACTCGGTGCTCCAAAAGATCCGATAAAACAGTTCTCATTTTATCAAGAGATACGGGCTTTAATATGACACCATCCATGCCAAACCTCATGCAGTTCTCTTTAGTCAGCTTGTCTGTATTCCCAGTGAGCGCTACTATTAAGGGCCTTTCATGGCGTTTTGTAAATTTCTCATGTATTCGGATTGCAATATCATAACCATCCATACCAGGAACAGAAACATCCATGAGAACAACCTTGTGCTCGTGAGAAACCACGCGCAAACACTCTTCACTGGAGCTTACCATTGTAACATCACACCCTAGATGCACGAGAAGTCCCTTAGTCACCATCCTGCTAACCCTGCATCACCCAAAAAAAATTCAAAGCTCATTCACATGGCATACAGGAAAAAAGAAAGTAGCTGTAAACAGGTTAAAAGAAAATCCAGAAAAAGCTTTACTTACCAGTTACCAAAACTAAATTATGTAAGGTGTTCGTGAAATTGGATTGATGAGTATTACAAGAAAATCTTAAGTGTTTTCCAATTTTAGTTAAATGTACTCTCGGGCTTAAATTGACTCTAATCATTAATAGATTCAAACAGAACTCCAATTATGAGGCTCATTCTACTTCTCTATCATATGTCTAAGCCAAATCATCTTATAAGTTTTATATGACAAATGATCTCAAGAAAATGTTAATAGTCTCTAGTTGTGCAGCCAAACAGTTCTACCACAATGCGGTTAGAACAGAAAAACGAGCATAAAAGTTCAACCTCAACTGTTAACAGAACCTTGTGACAAGGAATTGCATACCGTTGTTCCTATGTTGCACTATATTAGGCACATAATCCTATCTTAAGGCATCTTCCATTTTGAGGAGTGTATGAACCTTGCATTAAATTGGAGGGCAAAGGCATCCCTCACTCTTGAGATTCAATATTCTTAGAATTAATCTGCCTCGATCTAAAATATTCAGAAACAACGAACATCCCATCCCACTTACAATAACAATTTTATCAGATTGGTGATATAATTTTTTTTTTTTTATAAACCTTCTTGTCAAATTTTTTGGCTAAATGCTTAATTCAGGATTTTTAACTTTGGAGCATTTCTCAATTAAATACACAATTTAATACTTGAGTCAAATAAGAACTAGACGTTTCAAGATTGTTCAATTAAGGATTTTTTGATTTAAATTATTAACAGTGTTATATTATATTAATTAAATTTCTTTTATATCAATTAAAAATAACATATTTTTTCATAAAAACATAAAATCTCTATTTCTCTCCTTTCTCTAACTTTTCTTGGCTTTTCTTTTCTTTTTTTTTTTTAAGATTTCAACCCAAAATATTTAATTTCAGTCTATTTGTTCAACCCCAAACCTATAGCAAAGCTTTAGATTAGGATAAATAAAAAATTTGTCCTTGGTAGCTTATTTGTGTTCAACCTGAAATCTGTAGCAAAGCTTTGGTTTAGAAAAAATTGGCCAAGGAAAGAGCCACAGCCAAGGTCCCCCAGCCAAGAAGACCCTTCAACAACATCCCAAGGAGCCTTAACCAAAAACCCTTCAGACGAAGCAAAAAAGTCCACAACAAACAAAGCAACCGAAGCATTATCAAACAGAAAACAACAAAAAAACCAAAATTGAAACCTAAAAGGCCATGTAACACAAAACCATAGCAAAGAAAAGTAAGCAACCACAGCCAAATTTTTTTTATGACGGTTTGGTTTTAGGGGGTTCAAAGGGGTTTTGGTACTTAAAATTTGGGGAGATAAAAGCCTTGGAGGAGTAGGACATAGTGGGAGGGGAAGCACTTGGAGCGGTGGAAGGTGGTGAAAATAAGAGTTGAAACTGCAAGGCTTGGATCTAACCTTTTTTAAAGCATTTTGGGAGAAATATACCTAAGAATAAAGAAAACGAAAGAGAAAAGGATGAAAATGGTGTATTTTGGGCCCAGACTGCCACCAGCGAGCAGCAGCTGGCGACAGTCTCTGGCGGTCGGCACAACGGTCGACTGCTGAAATCTGGGTTTGCTTGCCGGCCCATCTGAATGTTAGAGAGAAGGGAGAGAGGGAGAGAGTCTAGAGACAGAAAATAAAAAGGAAAGAAACAAAATGAAATTATTTAAGATTATTCTGTTACACTGAAAATACGTTTTTGTCCCTTCTTTCATCGGTATTCATTCTCTTAAATAACGTCTCACTCTCGTTAAAAAGTTCTTAATTGAACAACCCCAATAACATTTAATTCTTATTTGACTCAAATAAAAGATTATGTCCTCAACAGAAATGATCTAAAGTTAGATTCCAAATTGAGCATTTAGTCAATATTTTTTTAAATATTTCATGCTTGAAGACCGTATAGCATCATAAGCAATCATAATAATACCATGCAGAATTACAAAGCTCTCAATATTGAGAATTCACAATTCATGCGCAGAATAAGCATACATGAAAAGAATTTGTAACTAGAAAAGTAAGAAGAAAGAACAGAAGGGAACTGACCCATTCTCATCAATAACCAGAACTTTAAGGCCAGGAAAAGCTGTCTGCCCATGATTAGTTGACAGTTTAGGCATGAAGGGAAGTTTGGATTCATTCAAGCGTTCTGGGATACCGAGTTTTACAATGAAGATAGCAGTACATCCCTTACCAAGACCCTCACTCTCGATCCAAATATGTCCCTCCATTAGACTTACAAACCTGATCACATTAAAAAAAAAGGTAAAACATCAGGACAGCTAAAACTTAAAAACACCAATATAGAGGTTGGTCCAAAGCAGCCTCTGAAGCCAACTCACTACAACCATAGTTGAGATGGCAAGTACACAGAAAAGGTACCTCTTACAAATTGCAAGGCCTAGTCCACTGCCACCAGAATTTCGTGTTGCGGTTGATTGAGTTTGTGTAAATTTGGTAAATAACTTGGGAATATCTTGGGGGCTAATCCCTGAACCTGAATCTTTCACCTACAACAGAAGCAAAGAAGAATACACATTATCAGCCTCTACCGTAAGGTGATAGGTTGATAGCAGACAAAGGCAGAAAAATACAACTGGTAAGAATGGAGCCAACCTGTACACGCAAATAAAAATGATTATCACTTGGTATAGGGTAAAATTCAGGGGCTCGAGAATCTCTCAGTGACTCTGATTTTGCAACAAAGGCAGTGATTGAAATGCTGCCCTCCTTTGAAAATTTCACAGCATTACCAACAATATTTAAAATTGTTTGCATCAGGCGCTTCTCATCACCAATGGCATATTCTGGCAAGTCTGGAGCCAAATTTAATGAAACATGGAGCTTTTTAACAGATGCAATTGGCTTGATCAAGTTAAGGACCTACAACGCAATAAATCCACGTCACTAGAATGACAAACACCCAGCAGCACTTTAGAAATTTCTGAAAGCCACAGGAAAATGAAATTCTACCTCTCTGAAGACAGCATGAAGGTTAAAAGTTCCAAGGTCTAGTTGAAGGCTGCCATCTTCCAGCTTTGAAAGATCCAATACATCATTTATTAAAGTAGCAAGAAGGTTACTACTCTTAAGAATTGTTTCAACCATCAGACGCTGTTCAGGTGTCAACTCAGTTTCCTGCAGAAGAGAAGATAGAGCGATAATTGCATGCATTGGGGTTCTCATCTCATGATTCATTACAGCTAAGAAATCATTTCGAGCACGGATTGCTGTCTCTGCTTCTCTTCTGGCCAGATCAAGCGCAACATTCTGTTCCATAAGAAGATCCCTAGCCCTCATTGACTCTTCTAAAATTGCAGCATGTGAAAGAGCAACAGCCACCTGAGTTCATTACACAAATATACAAATAATTGCATTTACCAACATTGATATTTGGAACAATAGCGTCAATCTGAGAGAGTCAAACTTATCTACAGCAAGAAGCTGTAAGAAAAAAACAACAGAATGCAGCAACAAGTAGGACAGAATAGAAAGAGACCGAGAAGAAAGAACAGAGAGAGTAGAAAGAATCTCAGCTTTTTGGAATCCAAAATAAATCTAACTTCTGATAATCACAATAATAAGTGTATATTGTTGCAGACTAAAATCCAAAACAAAAAAGCACACCCATAACAAAACCTCAAAATGTCTCCTAAAATAAATGCATGTAAATCTTCAGAAAGAGGCTCTTCATTGCAGCATTTTCTTACGTAACAGTCTTTTTTCCTTTATGGTAAACCAATCAATTTGAGAACACTCTGAGACACCATGCAAATAACTAAAACCCTGAAACTAATTTACATTAACATAATTCAGTTTTTGATCAGATTTTTGGAGCTAAACCCCAAGATCAACCCAGCTCTCCAAAAATTCCATAAATGACTAGTGCAACAGCAGTGTCGAAGGATATGCACAATTAATAGCAAAATTCCTCTATGAGTGCATTCCTGACAGTAGGAAACCTAGACTTCCGGCAAACTGGGAAAAAAATAGCAGAAGAAAAGGGGAGGCTTTGTCAACTACAAAAAAAATTCTCGAAGCTATTCAATATAGTTATTATCATTACCTCAAGTTAATTACAATAGGTCACCAGAAAAATTATAATTGAACTCGAATACTATTAGTAGATATGCACAAACAGCTTAAGTCAATTTAATGTTTACCAGACAAAAAGGTATTTAAAAGCACAAGAAATTGGAAGGGTGGTAACAAATATTTAAGATATGGTTAAGAAGCAAACAAGGCAATTTTTACCTGATCGGCAACTACTTCAACAAGCTCCAACTCATGGACATGCCATAGCCTTGCACTATCTGAAGGGAGCATCAAAACCATCAAAGCATATCTTTTTGTTGAAAGTTCTGGCCAATCATTAATTTGGAAATTAGAGAGATGCAGGAGTGGGACACGGACAGCAACCACCTCTCCAGGCATGTGCTTCCCTGTAGGCCGTAGTCTTGCTACTGGGCAATTCGGGGATATTTTTACTGCACGACTGCTACTAAATACTTGATTGATCACAGGGAGATGGATTGGTACTGTATAGCCAACTGGATTCTGTTGACGAAGAGTGTAGGAAAGCTGCAGCTCTAACCCAGTACGTGTTGGCATCCACAGGGCGCATTCTTCTAATGCCAAAGTTCGACCCAATTCAACAAGTGTGGTTTTTAGTATTGTATGTCTATCCAAAGTACTTCTGATCTCATGAGTAAGCATCCTAACATGTCGACCTGTTTCTTCTTGTGTACGAATCAAACCCATTTCTCTATCAAGCTCTGCAGCCTTATTCTTCAAAAACAATTCTCTAGTTTTTACACTCAATAGATCAGGAATAATATGTACAAGCATCAAAGCAGTTGCACATGATACCACAGCGGTCAAAACCTTTGAGGTGGTCATTACTACTTCCACATTTCTTGAATGTATTCCAAAAGTCCACAAGTTAATAAGATGTGTTGCGCCACAAAGTACTATAAAGGCACCAAACTGCACAAGGACCCATCTATATGGAAATACGGCAGATTTCTTGACAAAGTATATAAGCTCTAAAGGGATTGAGAAATAAGCAAGTGCAATGAAGAAATCAGAAATATATTGATATTTCATCAACAGTTCATCTGCAGGCCATTGTGGCTCGATGCAGTTGCAATCCATTCCGACTGAACCACCTAAGTACTTGCTTCCTCTTCACATATCTGAAGGAAAAAGGTAGATTCTAAACATTTCACAAACTCATTTGGTTTACAACATATAAAGGAAGATAGAACAAACTATACAATATTTGGCGTTTATTTTGAAGGGAATGGAAGTTGTGAAATTGGATGACTCGCCTCCCAGTATAGGAGGACTTAATCCTATTGAAAATGAAAGAATTACTTTATCTCATCAGATAGGATTGTGCATTTGATAACCTTATTTTAAGTATTCCACCCTAAAAACATGCATTTCTTTTAAGAGTTTCCATTTTGATTTTACCCTAAAATATTGATTAATTTAGATGACATAAAAATCAGCATATCTCAGATTAAATCCTATTTAAACCAAATGTGACATGGGATAAAATTGACTGCTATATTCTATTGTTAATCCTGGTTATATCAAACATCAAATAGGATAAGATCATCTAATCTTACACACTTTTAATCTTATTCTATTCTCCCACTGTCTTGCTCACCAAACACACCCTCAAGCACTATCAGCAAGTAATTCGAAATTAAGCAAAACAGTTAAGTAAAGCTCAAGCTAAGCAATAAAAGCACAACAAAGACACTAGACTACTTGGATTCTGCAAGGCCCAACAAAACTTACACTAAATTATTAGGTTAAACAATGATAGGTGCAAGAAATTCGAGACAAAGGAAAACCATTTCTCATCATCTAAAGTTTATGATAACAAATATAGAAAAAAATAAAAAGGTTGCATCCAACAAACAAAGTGAGAAGTAAAACAGTTAATCCTAAAAAGACATACCCAGGTTCCTGAACCTGTAAAACAATGAAAAATGAAAACTATATCATGAAAAGAATAAAGCCACATCAAGTCAAGTTACATAAACATCTTCCATAGTAAATCAAACAATCAAAACAAATTACTCATATTTTGCAATCCCCAAATCATTAAGAATAACAAAAACAATACCTTTGATTTAACTTTGGAAGAAAAAACCCTTGACCTTAGAAACCAGAGAGAGGAAGAGGAAATGCTGCGTTTGGAAGATAAGAAAGTACTTTGGGTTTGGAAAACAGTTCGATTTAATTAAAAAAAAAACCCAAATTCTCGAAAGTAGAAACTTACCCAAAAACCAATCAAGCAAGTAAAACTTATAGCTGGAACATCAAAATAAATTTCCCCAACAAGCTGCCAAAGCACAAATATTAGATGTCCAAATTAAAGAGATACCCAAAACAGTTAGAAAAATCAAGTAACATGAACATAAAAAAGTAAATAAAAGGAAAGCAAGAGCAAGTTACCTCGTTGTTTCTTTGTTTTATGGGAGCTTAGCTGCAAATTCTTCCTTTTAAGACAACCTTCGACGATCTGACCTTTGGGGTTGTCCTAGTCTCTTCAATAGAGGAGGAAAAGGCTGACAAGAAAAACATAAAGGCGGCTTATGATGCCGATCTGTGAGTTTTGGTCAGTAACAGATGTCTAATCAAGTGGGTTCGGGTTAGTATTACTATTCTTTATCGAAGTGGGCCCCACTTATGTCACGATTGACGGTGGAGATTATGCTGACCGTCACAGATGCGTAACTCTGTCAGTCTAGCCGACAGTAATCTACCTAAAATGGAAAAAGTGGCACAACATGGATGACAACTGGAATTTCCTCCCTTGGACGAGTAATCATCAAGAACAATGCTATTTTTTTTTATTTAGACCATTCGGTATTTTCATATTTTTGATATAGGACTAATTCGAATTCGAGCCGGACAGGATCAAAAAGACGGCAAAGCTCTTTCTCAAGAGTTTTAACAAAGTTGCATACTTAGGGACTCAAACTCGACACCTCTGATTAAGCTAGAACAACCTCCTACCAATTGATATAGAACAATGCTATTTTATTTCAAGGTTAGATATTCGTTTTAATCCTCCTTGTTACATGTTTGCTTAAATCAAAACTTAATCTTTTAATTGTAACACAAAAGAAATTCATCGATTAATAAATAAAGGTTTTTTGGATGAATATTATATAATATATTACATGTACCGTTACAGTGACCAATGAGTGTTAAATACTGTCAAGGTAAAATGTTATTTCTTTTTTCTCTCGTTTATGCAAAAGGAGTATCCAAGTACACCCTAAAACACTTCTTACAGGAAAGAGAAAAATCGAAAGCTCTCTGTCATGACGAAAAGCTCTAATCCATCTGGTTGTTCAGAAGAAGAAAAAAACCAAAAATTGCAAAGCGTAAAACGCACTAAGAATGGAGAATTCAAGACAAGAGACAAAGAGATGATAGATAATCAACCATTCTAGCGGGTTTCATACAGAGACTCCCTTATAAGGAGAAACGAACTTTCTGACTTCGCTGTCAAGAGTCATCCCTCTTATCTGGATGAGGAATCTGATCAAGAGTCAGAATATTCTAATGAAATACCAACGATCCTCTTATCAAAAGAAGAGAAGAACAGAATACGCAGGCCGTGGAAAAATGCTATCATTGTTAAAACTTTTGGTAAAATAGTGGGGTATAATTTTCTCCATCCCAGAGTGATAGCTCAATGGAAACCCATCGACAATATGCAATGCAATGATTTAGGCCAAGACTTCTTTCCGTTCAGGTTCCAAAACTAGGAAGATTTCCAAAAGGTGCTTTATGGGAGTCCTTCGTTTGTCGGCTCTCACTACTTAACAATGTGCCTATGGGAGCCTGGGTTTGCAGTTGAATCGTCTAAAGCTTTCACCTTTACTGCTGTGTGGGCAAGATTACCGGGTTTACCCATGGAATTTTTTGACAAAGGAATTCTCCAAAGGATTGGAAATCAGATAGGTACCTTACTTAAGATTGACACCTTTACTGAATCCAACTCAAGAGGACGTTATGCAAGGATTTGCATCCAGATCGATTTGGACAGACCACTCATTCCAAAAATTCAGATAGAAAAACTTGTTCAACCCATTTTGTATGAAGGAGTTAACCTCTGTTTCAAATGTGGGCTAATCGGGCACTGAAAGGAAAACTATCTCTCAAGAAGTCCTCATGGAAGAGAACATTGCAGCTGATCAGCAAAGTTGATAGTAGCTCCGACGACAAAGAGATGGTAGAGGAAGACGGCTTCGAATTGTGGATGCTGGTATCTAGACGAAGGCCCAAACAAAATAAAGGCCTACAAACTAGAAGGACCGAACTAGATCCTAACCAAACCCGCAATGATAAAAATAAAGGCAAAGGGAAATTGATAAGCCAAACGTTGGGAGAGGCCCAACCGTCACATGCTACATTGGCTACATCTACAGCACTGGTAGCCAAAATGACAGACGAAAGACACTCCACAGTAAGATTAGACATCGCTGCTGCAGACATGGGAAAGGAGAAAGAGCTAGCATGTAAAGATTTAGGGAACCGTGGAACTATAGTCCCCAATGAACCAAACAGGGGTAGCAACGAAACCCATTTTGTTTCTCAAGCTTGCCGTCTGCTTCCTACTCCACAAAAAAGCAATCCAAATTAAAGTCGCCAAAAAAGAATACACGAGTTGTGCACAATGTCGAGTTCCCAAGGAAACTTTCAAGAGTTGGAAATGATGTTTTTGGTTCAAGAGGACAGAGTGATCAGTCTAAAGAGAGCAATGGAAATCCTCTTTGGGGAGAACCCACAAGAAACAGATTGGAAGGAGGAAGAAATCACACAAGCATGGAACCACATGGTGTTCAACGCGAGAGTGTCGAGTCTACAAGAACACATCAGCCTACTGAACCGAGACTATCAGTATCACCCCCCAGGGAAGTGGAGACTTTACCGCCGATAGGACAGACCAATCTCCTTCAAATGTACATCGATACTGTAAGGATCTTGAGATACAAGAAGGAGGACAACAATGCTTTTCTTTGCACAACAAGGCCCATTGTCCACCTAGTAACACTGGTGGCCAAGTACCAACAGCTAATCAACAGGAACGAGAAGGAGATTGCAGTGATGTTAATACCAAAATATCACCATACTCCGAAGTTGATATGCAAGAACCGATTTGGAGAGGTTCAGATGATGCCAGAACTGGCTGAATGGTTACTTAATCCATCCTCACATGAATCCTATATCCAATGCGATTTCTCTGTTGGAATGTTAGAGGGGCGGGTAGCCCAAACTTCAGAAGTGCAATCATGGATCTCATTCGGATTAATAATCCGAGCGTACTTATTATTACGAAAACTTGAATTTCAGGAGAACGTGCTGAAGCAGTATGTAACTCACTAGGATTCTCAGGTTCCTTCAAGGTTGATGCGGAGGGATATGCAAGTGGTATTTGGCTTCTTTGGCATAGAGGCGAAGTCATAGTTGACATTCTGCAGGCATCTCCACAAGTCATACATGCCTCCGTTCAGGTAAGTTCAAACTCTGTCCCTTCCTTTGATTCTAATGAACTAGCCTCTTGGATTATTTCAACGGTGTATGCTAGACCTAAAATAGAACTTTGGGATAACCTCACTGAATTTGCAAGTTCTCACAATTTGTCGTGGGTCATGATGGGAGACTTTAATGACCTTATAGATAATTCAGAGAAATGCGGAGGAAAACAAATTAGCCAATACCGTGCGAGACTATATAGTGATTGCATAAAAAACTGTGTTATGATAGATTTGGGTTTTGTTGGGAGTCAGTTTACTTGGATAAACAAGAATCATCATGGACAAATTATCAGGGAAAGATTTAATAGGGCGTGGGCTAATGGAGATTGGAGAAGAGGCTTTCCTAATGCGGTTCTCTTTCACCTTACGAGGATCCACTCGAACCACTTCCCAATCCTGTTAGACACTAACCCCTATACTCCTTCTTTTGGAAAACGCCCATTTGGAATGGAAACCATTTGGTTCTCACACCTCCAGTTTAAAGAGGTGGTTACAACAACTTGGAAACAAGCTAATGATCAGGTGCTAATTGCCATCCCGCTCTTTAAGGAAAACATTAGCATATGGAACAAAAATGTGTTTGGAAATATTTTCCTCAAGAAGAAAAAGCTTAGAGCGAGACTCAACGAAATTCAAAAGGCACTCTCGACTTCTCACAATGAATGGCTTATGAAACTAGAGGAAGAGCTCGAAACAGAATATATCCATGTTCTCAAACTTGAGGAAGAGCTTTGGGCTTTAAAATCCAGAGTTGATTGGATAACAGATGGGGAAAGAAATACTCGGCTCTATCATCTTACCACCATACAACATAGGAGGAAGAATAAGATCTTTCAAGTTAAAGACAACATGGGGAATTGGATTTCCGAAGTACAAGGGATAAGATCACTCAGCCTAGACCATTTTTCGAGAGTTTTCACCACTACTATGGAAACTAGTCTAATGGCTACTCAGTACTCATGTAGAGGCTTAGTCCCTTTATCCGAATAAGAAAAGGAAATCCTCAACAAGGAGATCACATTCGACGAAGTTACGAAAGTGATCAAGTTCATGAAACCTTTTAAAGCTCCGGGGCCGGATGGACTACACCCAATATTCTACTAGAGATGTTGGGACATAGTGGGCCAATCAGTTTTCTCCATGGTGAATCAAATTTTTTGTTCGAGGAGAGTTCCAAAGAAGATCAATGAATTCTTCCAATGCCTTATACCAAAGGTATCAAACCCGAAATCGATCAATCAATACCAACCTATAAGTCTTTGTAATACTATTTACAAGATTTTTACCAAAGTGTTGGTCAATAGATTAAGGCCTATGCTTTCCCAGATTATTCATCCTCTTCAAGCAAGCTTCATAGCGAGAAGACGAGCACATGATAATGCTATTATTGCCTAAGAGATCATCCACTCTCTAAAGAGGAAAAGAGGAAACAAGGAGCTTTTCTTGTAAAAATTGACTTGAAAGGCCTATGATAGATTGGAATGGAGTTTTATCCGTGAAATGCTGATGTTCTTCCAATTCCCAGAAAATTGGATAGAGATCATTATGTCATGCATCTCATCGTCGGCGATGACTATACTTGTGAATGGAGAACAAAGTGACAGAGTGATTCCTACAAGAGGAATCAGACAAGGTGATCCGTTATCGCCTTATCTATTTGTCTTATGCATGGAATATCTTTCAGCAAAAATATTGGAGGCTTACGAAGACAAACAATGGGACCCCATCCAAATTGGTCGTCATGGACCGAAGATTACTCACCTTTTTTACACAGATGACTTGATTCTTTTGGGAAAGACCAACCCCAAAACTTGTCATTCAATCATGAGAGTTCTCAAGGACTTTTGTTTTAAGTCAGGACAAAAAGTCAATCTAACAAAATTTGTTATATTCTTTTCTAACAATTTGAGTGCATGGGAGAAAGAGGAGATTAGTAATTTGTTAGGGATCCAATTTGCTGAAGACATTGGCAACTATCTTGGCTTTCCCATAACCAAAAAAATGAGTAGCTCCAGCAGCTTCAAATTCCTAATAGATAAAGTCAATAGCAAGCTGGCAAGTTGGAAGGCAAAAACTCTTTCTTTGGCAGGAAGAGTAGTTCTTGCAAAATCTGTTCTTAATGCTATCCT
Organism: Heritiera fomes; assembly: GCA_032173925.1. NCBI lineage: Eukaryota > Viridiplantae > Streptophyta > Magnoliopsida > Malvales > Malvaceae > Heritiera > Heritiera fomes. The sequence continues at coordinate 30,219,749 of JAPDPM010000002.1, read as the reverse complement.
GAACTACTATATACAAGGGATTTTCCTCCTTAAAAGGACTTGCGAGGAAATTAACAGTCACTCGAAATTTCCTCTGGGGCTTAACTGATAATCATAGGAAAGTTCATATGATTAAATGGGACACGGTGACCCAAACCAAAGAGGAAGGTGGTCTTGGAATCAAAGACCTGCATAGCCTTAATAAAGCTAACATGGCAAATCTCAGTTGGAGGTTCCTCACAGAAACAAATAGCATGTGGGCCAAAGTACAAAAAGCGAAATATTCTAAGGACGAAGTGTTTGTGAAAAAAGCTTGCTCCTCGATCTGGAATGGCATGAGGAAAGCTTTAGAAATTCTTGAAAAAGGACTACGTTGGGTGGTGAAATCTAGAACTCAAACCTATTTTTGGAAGGATGACTGGACAGGTCTTGTGGCATTCAACTCCTTCATATTTGGCCCTTGGTTGCCTAATGATAATAATGTTTTAGTTATAGACATATTCAGAGAACAATCTGACTGGGACTTTACTTCCTTAAGTGCTCCATTACTTGATGACCTTATTTAGAAAATCAAAGCCATCCCTTTACAGAGCTCGAGTCAGGAGACAGATTAAATCTCCTGGAAGTTTTCTCCAACAGGAGACTTCACTACCAGATCTGCTAACAACCTTGACAAGAACACTCAGGGACTTAAGGATGAATGCTGGAAATTCATTTGGAAACACTACAAAAAAAGAGACTTTCAGCGACGGAATTAGCGACGGAATTTTCCGTCGCTAAAAGTCTTATTCCGTCGCTAAAGGGTTTTAGCGACGGATTAGCGACGGAATAATTCCGTTGGAAAAATCAATGTCGCTGATGCTCATTCCGTCGCTGAAAGAAAATTCCGTCGCTAATTCCGTTGCTAATTAGCGACGGAATTTGTCCTTATCAGCGACGGATTTTTTGTTATCAGCGACGGAATTTTTCTGTCGCTAAAATGTAAATCGGTCACCTATTATCCGTAGCTAAAAATTTCAGCGACGGAATTTTCCGTCGCTAATTCCGTCTCTAAGTTTTTTTTATTTTTTAAATTTTATGAAAATATTCCGTCGCTAAAAGTTTTACCAACAGAATATTCCGTCGCTAATAATAAAATTTTCCGTCGCTAAATAATTTTACCTACGGAATTTTCCGTCGCTGAATGTTATCAGCAACGGAATATTCCGTCGCTAATAATAAAAATTTTCCGTCGCTGAATGTTATCAGCAACGGAATATTCCGTCGCTAATAATAAAAATTTTCCGTCGCTGAATGTTATCAGCAACGAAATATTCCGTCGCTAATGCTATTATTTCCGTCACTAATTTCTTTGAATTCCGTCGCTAATAATATATTTTTTTATCATCATATATTATTTATGCATTTCGCTACCAAAATGTTAAATTCCAAAATTGTTTACAAAAGTTTTTCGAAATATATTTAAATTTAAGCTTAAGCTTAAATTCATGTTAAAACCCTAAATTCATGACTATAGCAACATTTAAAAGACCTTAATACATAAACATAAATTTTTAATAAAATTCATACATAAGCATAAAACATGATTAAAATTCAACAAATTCATAACATCTCTCAACAACCATCAAATTCTTAAAACATAAAAAGAACAAAGTACTTAAATTTCTTACATTATAACAGAGATCTATGAAGAAGGCCCATCTCCGAGGTTCGGTGTCTGGCTATCATCGGGATTTGAAGGGCCTCCTTTGCTACTCTTCCATGCATTACTCATCTCAGCCATCCATTGGTGCATTTGCGGTAAATATTTGAGAACTTCATCAAGTTTCTCTTCTATAACATCGATGCGCTCATCCTGGCTTACTGTTGCTTGAGAAACCGAGAATATTGGACTTGCTGAGGAGGCGGATGACTCAAGTATATCTCTGTTTTGTGAACTGCTTCCAAGGCCGTACACATGTGTGCGGGTTGTTTCCATTCCTCCAATACAGTCACACCAAGCAACAGGATCAAAGTGTGGTTGACTGCTAATATCCGTACCATACTTTTCAACCAATGAAGCATTATATTTTTCCTATAAAAAAAATTTATTATTATAAATATATCTATACTTAAAAAGTAATTAAATAATAATTAACATACATAAAACAAAATAATTTTAAATATACGTACACTGACAACTTTTGACTTATTGTCCACATATTCACCTTGGCCAGCATTTTTTTTGTGAGTGCGATCAAATACCTCCTTATATGTAGGTGTTCGATTATATTGATTCCTCTTCACAAGTAAAACAAAAAATAAATAAGAGATTAGCTGTAAACAATATATATTTTAACTATAATATCATACATATGATTTAAAAAGTTACATACCAGTCTATATGCATGCACAGGAAAAGAAATCGATCCACCTGTATGCTTGGTAACAGTTCCTTCTTTTATGGTCAATCGATTTTGCTTTCCTTTCTGTGACTTCGCCTCCCATTCCGATTTGCCCCATAAGTCATCAATCAAGGAGTCCCATATCTCAACTTTGATCCAGCTGGACATATACCCTTTACAGTCAGCAATTCGATCTGTGCCAAAATGTTGCATTGCTTTTTTTCTTTCAGCTTGCAACAAGTCACGGAATCGTGTTTTGCAAATGTTCTCCCAAATATTTTTCACAATAATCGTTTGTTCAGGAGGCCACGCAAAAATTTCCTAAATCAATTGAAATCATTAGTAAAAAATCATGTTAAGTAAAATAATAAAATAAAGTAATGTATTAATTATTTGCGATTGACATACCGAAAATTTTTCCCATATATTTGTTTTCACAGCAATTGGAACACTTTTCCATGTTGGCCAAGGATCAGTAAAATACTCTTTAATTAATGTTGTAATTGTCCGAACAGCTTGAGGCTCCAGAAAAGCGCTGCGAAAAAAAGTAAATTCAAATTTTTTATATAATATTAATTAAGTAACTTCATATAGCAAAATAGTATTATTATTTTTATTACCCGTTATTCAGACAAGTAAGTCGTGCCCTTTGATCCGGATTACTTGGAGTCGAATATCCTTGATTGGGCCCTCTTGTTCGTTTTCTACCTCCACTGCCACTACCATCGGAACTCGCACCACTGCCTGTATTTGTCCAAGTATGATCGATGTTAAGCTGCTCAATCGGTATTCCGTCAGGGGATATACCCTCGGCAGATGATGAGGCTTGGCCAGATGGACCATGTGTGGATGGGCCTTGGTCAATTGGACTATCTCTCTGGTCAATCAGTTGGTCAGTGGGTGGGTCCATCTCATCAGTATCCACTTCTATTGATGGAAATAATTGTGCTTCAAGGTTAATTGCTGGGGTCTGAGATCGTGGAGTAGGCATGAAAAAAGACTTCCAACTCGATGTAGAAGATCCACCGGAGCGAGCCTTCTTACCAGATGATTTTTTTGATGATTTCATTATACCTACAATACATGAAAAAAATAATATATGTATTAGATAATGAACTTAACATTCAAAATAAATTAACATTTTACAAAACATCTTACAAAATATCGTAAATAAAAGCAAACAAAAAAGTAATTAAGTTATTAAATTCACATAAACATTTTCTTAAAAGAAATAAGAGCAATTAGCTAAAAAAGACCTCGTCCTCATCATCATCATCATTGTCGTCGTCGTTGTTGGTGTTGTCGTCGTCGTCGTCATCGTCATCATCATCATCATCATCATCATCATCATCATCTTCTTCTTCTTCTTCTTCGTCGTCTTCTTCTTCTTCTTCTTCTTCTTCTTCTTCTGCAATATTTACCTCTTCATAATCTCCGCGAACGAGAATAGTGGGATTGTCAAGGTCTTCTGAATATGTGATATTTATAGGATGTGGATTTTCAATTTCTTGATAAACCCCATCATTTAAATCCACTATGTCCACATCACAATTTTGAATATTAAATCTAGCTCTTGCTTTTGTCTTGAAAACAACCCACCAATCACGACGATCTCTTTTTCTAGATGGATAAGGACTAAAATACACTTGCTAACTCTGTTGAGCTAATATAAAAGGTTCATTGCTAGCAAGTATAGACCTATGTTTTATTTCAACAAGAGCATGTCTAGGATGAACACGATAACCTCTCTCAATGTCAAACCAATGGCACTTAAAGAGTATAACTTTATTTCCAATCCCAAAATATTCCAACTCCACTATATCTATCAATATACCATAAAAGTCACGGTCAAAATCATTGTAACAATCACCTTTCACACAAACACCGCTGTTCATTGTTTTTCGAGTTTTTCCATATTCAAAGGTATGAAACTTAAATCCATTTACAAAATACCCTTGATAACAACTTGCCAAACGTGCTGGACCATGAGAGAGGTCAATGATACGTTTATCAATTGCATTTCCTTGTTCACGAACCTACATAATAGTGATTCTTGTGATGAGTGAAATGCAGTATCATCTATTAAAACAAAACGAATTATATTTAAATTACTTACATATTGTCTAAACCATTTCGTAAAATGCGCTTAACGTGTTTTCTCCAATTGTCCATCGTTCATCTCTGGTTCATTTCTTTTGACCATTTCATCAAATATCCTATAAAATCAATATATATCAAGTATATATGACAATAAGGACAAGATCAAAAAGCCTTCGTTGTATTTATTGTATGATATGTAATGCTATATACTTACTCAATGTACGGGAGAACTTCTTCACAATTCATTAGCACATATATCACCGCTGCATCAAACTCATCTTCTTCCAGATATCGACGATTGTTCTTTGCCCGCCCAAGTGGTCGCCTAGGATATTTGAAAATTGACAAACGTCCCATGGGATCTACGTCTCCTCCATCATCATTCCGTGGTGGACGAGTTAGCCTTGTTTGAATATTGGGATCAAAGTATAATGCACAAAATGTTGCAATTTCCTCCCTCATATATGCCTCACATATAGATCCCTCCACATGTGCACGATTTTTCACCTTCTTTTTTAGGCGATGCAAAAACCTAATTAAAGTATACAATACACATTTAATGGCATATAGTAAGCGCTCTATTTCTTATAACACATTGAAAAATGCTCATAGCAAACAAATTATTACCTCTCAAATGGATACATCCATCGGTATTGAACGGGTCCGCCAACCTTGGCCTCGTAAGGTAAGTGAATGGGGAGATGTTCCATGCAGTCAAAAAAACTTGGTGGAAAAATTTTCTCTAATTTGCAAATTGTTTCTACAATGTTGCTCTGCAACTGTTCCATGTAATTCACATGTAATTCAGTTGAACATATATCTCGAAAAAAATGAGATAGCTCAGTAATAGCATCCCATATTGAATTAGGTATGAAATCACGAAAGGCAATCGGAATTAATCTTTGCATAAAAACATGACAGTCATGACTTTTCATTCCATAAAACTTGCCTTCCTCAATATTTACACACCGAGATATGTTTGATGCAAACCCATCAGGAAGCCTTAGCTCTTTCACCCATTTACACACGCTTCTCTGATCCTCTTTGCTTAAGGTAAACGATGCTTTAGGTGCGAAAGTTTTTCCATTACTTGTCACCAATTCCAATTCCTTTCGTTTACAAATCAGCGCCAAATCTAACCTTGCATTTGTGTTGTCCTTTGTTTTGCTTTTAACATCCATTAATGTATTGAATAAATTATCAAACACATTTTTTTCAATATGCATGACATCTAAGTTGTGACGAATGAGGTTGGTATGCCAATAAGACAGCTCCCAAAAAATGCTTTTCTTCACCCAATTATGAGTTACCCCAAAACCTTGAGGTTTTTGTTGAGGACATTTTGTCCCAAATGTTAAGTCTTCCAAACTATCTATCCGAGACAACACTTCTTCACCTGACAATCTCATAACCGGAGGATCATAATCAACCCTTTTACTAAATTTATCCCTTTGCTTCCTAAAAGAATGATTAGGAGGTAAAAATTGACGATGACAATCAAAAAAACAAGGCTTTCGTCCATGTTGCAATCTAAAAGCTTTTGTATGTTCCATACAATAAGGACAAGATAATCTTCCATGTGTACTCCACCCAGACAACATTCCATATGCAGGAAAGTCATTAATTGTCCACATTAATGCAGCCCTTAACAAAAAAAGTTGATTTCTATAAGCATCATAAGTTTGAACACCCTCATCCCATAAGATTTTCAACTCATCTATCAAAGGCCTTAAAAAAACATCTATGTTTTGTGATGGATTGCTCCTTCCCGGAATTACCATATTCAATAACAAATATGGTTGTTTCATACACATCCAGGGAGGTAAATTGTAAACAGCAAGCATAACTGGCCAACAAGAATATGACCTCGTAGCTGGCCCAAACGGACAAAACCCATCTGCACATAAACCAATTCTAACATTACGATGTTCCATAGCAAATGATGGATGAGTACAATTGAAATGTTGCCAAGCTTCACCATCAACTGGATGTCTAAGCACTCCTGAAGAACTTCGATTGTGCGCATGCCATGTCATAAACTTAGCAGTTGCAGCTGACATATAAAGCCTTTGAAGCCTATGGATTAATGGCAAGTAGCGCAAAATCTTGTACGGTGTCTTCTTTCCTCTTACCCCACATTGTCTATATCTAGGATGCCCACATATCACACAATGCATTAACTCGGCATATTCTTTCCAAAATAAAATACAATTATTCTTGCAAGCATCTATCTTAACATAACCAAGACCGAATTTCTCCATTTTTTTCTTCATTTCATAAAAGTTTTCCGGTAAATGATTATTCTCCGGAAGCATACCTCTCACAATCTCCAACATTCGATTAAAACATGCTTCACTAACATTGTGCTCCGACTTCCAATTACACAATTGTGACATAGCAGATAATGTCGTGTGCTTAGAACATTCTGTCCACAATGGTTCATTTGCATCATTTAACAGAGAAGCAAAGTTTTGTCTTGATGAATTTTGTTCATGCTCATAAAATCTTGACTGATTAGCATTCCCGTCAAAATTAATATGACAAGCATCCCTCACCATTCTATTATACGGGTTTTGTTCTGAATACATTTCATACATCAGATCACCAATCTCGTCTCTATTTCTTGAGGATTCTCCTTCAACAACTTCACCATGTTTTTCCCAAATAGTATAACCACCCATAAAACCTTTGTAAAACAAATGTTCCCGTACCTTATCACATTCTAAAAAGATTCTATTTTGACATTTGATGCAAGGACATTTTATTCTATCTCCACTGACAAACTGCCTATTTGAACATGCAAAATCGATAAACTCTTCAACTCCATTTAAAAATTCATTTGTAATATAACTATTACTATCAAACCGGTTGTACATCCAACTCCTATCCTTATTCATGATATGATCTGAATAAAAGATCTGTAATTTAATAAACAAAACCACACAAAATAAATAAAATATAGCAATCAAAGCAAATATCTCAACCAATTTAAAAACAAAATAAAAATTTTAAATCAAAATTAACAATTATTTATTATAAAATGCATAATAAAATAGTTAAAATATTACCTCACGATCACAATCCACCAAAGCACTCCTTATTAATATTAAATAACCTACAAAAGCATAAAAACTACATATTAAAAATTAAATATTATTTTCTTTCTATTTTAAAATAAAAAAATAACGATTACAATACATACAACTTTCGTTACAATACATATTAAAACTATTAATACAACAATATATACATTTATGCAATGAAAAAAAATAATATATATAACAATGTATATATCTCACATTAATCCCAAAATTAATAATACTAATTCAATTAATTTATTAATATCATATAATTAGATACACTAAATCAATAATAAATATTCAGAATTAATAATATTATGACCAAATTAAATTTACATAAATAAATTTATATATTTAAAATGTAACAAAAATAACTTTAAACATTTAAATTCAAAATTTCTAGTAATATTATTATAAATACGGACAAACAAAAATAAACAACTAAAAACAAATTAACATTTTAAATATATATTTTAAATAAACAAATTAAACAAATAAATAAAAATTAATAATAGTAGTTCAATCAATCTATTACTATCATATAATTAGATACAAAAAACAACAATAAATTTTTATAATTAATACTAATATGACCAAATTAAATTTACATAAATAAATTTATATATTTTAAATCTAACAAAAATAATTTTTCCCAATAAATACAAAATTTCTACTAAAATTATTATAAATACAAATAAATATATATTTTACATAAACAAACTACCAAACAAATAATTATATCTTTTAAATTTAAAAATAATACAACTACTATATACCAATAGTATGACCGGCGGTAAGGACGACCGGCGGCAGGTCAGCGGCGGCGGGCAGTGGTGGCAGCAACGGCGATGGCAGGGGCGGGCGGCAGCAGCGGCGATGGCAGGGGCGGGCGGCAGCAGCGGCGATGGCAGGGCGCAGTGGCAAGCTTCAGAGGAGTGGGCTGTGTTGGTTTTTTTCTTTAAAAACTAGAAGGCGCCGGCGGTGATGAGAGGAGAGAGGTGACCGGCGGCGAGCTTCGGACCTTCGGTGGGGCAAGGGACGGCGGCGCAACGGGGAGAGGAAGAGAAAAACAAGGAGAAATTTGACTATCACGGGCGGAAGAAGAAGAAAAAGAGAGTGGATTACGAATTTCGAGGTATTAGCGACGGAATTTCAGTCGGATTAGCGACGGAAAAATTCCGTCGCTAACTAGATCTAACACGCTACACGAGGAATTAGCGACGGAAATTTTCCGTCGCTAATTCCGTAGCTAATGGGCTTTAGCTACGGAATTACCGACGGAAAAATTCCGTCGCTAATTTTTTTGACCCTTTCTAAATATTTTGGAGGGAATTTTGGAGGGAATTTAGCGACGGAATTTTTCCGTCGGTAATTCCGTAGCTAATGGGCTTTAGCTACGGAATTGGCGACGGAAAAATTCCGTCGCTAAATTCCCATTAATTCCTCAACCGAAAATAGCATGGGAAATTTAGCGACGGAATTTTTCCGTCGCTAATTCCGTAGCTAAAGCCCATTAGCTACGGAATTAGCGACGGAAAAATTCCGTCGCTAAGTAGATAAAAATTTCTCAACCGAAAATAGCATGGGGAATTTAGCGACGGAATTTTTCCGTCGCTAATTCCGTAGCTAATGGGCTTTAGCTACGGAATTGGCGACGGAAAAATTCCGTCGCTAAATTCCCATGCTATTTTCGGTTGAGAAATTTTTATCTACTTAGCGACGGAATTTTTCCGTCGCTAATTCCGTAGCTAATGGGCTTTAGCTACGGAATTAGCGACGGAAAAATTCCGTCGCTAAATTCCCATGCTTTTTTCGGTTGAGAAATTTTTATCTACTTAGCGACGGAATTTTTCCGTCGCTAATTCCGTAGCTAAAGCCCATTAGCTACGGAATTAGCGACGGAAAAATTCCGTTGCTAAGTAGATAAAAATTTCTCAACCGAAATAGCATGGGGAATTTTAGCGACGGAATTTTTCCGTCGCTAATTCCGTAGCTAAAGCCCATTAGCTACGGAATTAGCGACGGAAAAATTCCGTCGCTAAGTAGATAAAAATTTCTCAACCGAAAAAAGCATGGGAATTTAGCGACGGAATTTTTCCGTCGCTAATTCCGTAGCTAAAGCCCATTAGCTACGGAATTAGCGACGGAAAAATTCCGTCGCTAAATTATCACATGATTTTTCTATTGTAAAATTAATGGGAATTTAGCGACGGAATTTTTCCGTCGCTAAATTCCCATGCTTTTTTCGGTTGAGAAATTTTTATCTACTTAGCGACGGAATTTTTCCGTCGCTAATTCCGTAGCTAATGGGCTTTAGCTACGGAATTAGCGACGGAAATATTCCGTCGCTAAATTCCATGAACATTGTACACCGAAAATCATATGAGAATTTAGCGACGGAATTTTTCCGTCGCTAATTCCGTAGCTAAAGCCCATTAGCTACGGAATTAGCGACGGAAATATTCCGTCGCTAAATTCCACCTATGTTTTGGGTTTAGCGACGGATAATTCCGTCGCTAATTCCGTCGCTAATAATTTGGCGCAATTAAACAGTATATCCCGCCATAATTAGCGACAGAATTAGCGACGGAAAATATTCCGTCGCTAATTACCGACGAATTTCTGTCGCTAATCCGTCTCTAATTCCGTCGCTAAATTCATTATAAATTCCGTCGCTAATCCGTCGCTAATACTAATTATCAGCGACAGAAAAATTCCGTAGCTAAATTTCCGTCGCTGAAAATCATTTTTCTTGTAGTGAAAGTTCCTTATTCACCAAAAATTCAAATCTTCACGTGGCAGTGTCTACATAGAAAAATAGCAACAAGGCTGGAATTGACTTCAAGAGGGTTGAATCTTTCTCCCCTTTGTCCTTGCTGTGTCAAAGAAGATGAGACCATTGCACATTGTCTTAGGGACTGTCTTGCTGCTAAAGAAGTTTGGAATCATATTCAAATCCCAGTTGAAATCCAGAATTCATTCGAAGTTGATCTAAAGGACTGGCTTGTTACTAATATCAAAGCCAATAAGATTGATTCGAGAGTGAGAGTTTAGACATATAATTTTGTCCGAATTTGATATATGCTAATTTGAAATAAATTAAAATGACTCAATCTTGTTCAAAACTTTAGTCATAATGTCAATGATTCGTAGGTCAAAGTCTAGTTGAAATTAGTATTAGGTCAGATTGTATAAGTGATAAGTCCAGTTGTTAGAGTCCAATATTTTGGGTTTTTGTCCACTTGAATTTGGAAGCTCATTTCATATTTTTAAAACCCAAGTCAGATTATCTCTTAAAAAGGCCAATTTTTGTCTATAGGCCTAATTTCCACATTTCTATTATTATTAAAAAAAAAAGAAAAAAATCTAATAATAAAAAATAAATAAAATAATAGTCAACTTAGCTATTGCCTTACACGGCACCAGCTACTTCATGCTACCTAAGGAGGCTGGGCAGCCTTCTACGCCACTGCCAACCACTCTAATGTCTGCCAACCATCCCATTGTAGCTTGAAAGCAGCTGCCAACTTGAACTTTACCCCTGAATCTCAAGGTCCGATCAATGTTTAACCAAAAATGGCAGTAAATTGATGTTAAAAACAGGATGAAAATGAATCAAAGGGGGGGCCAAGCAATCATGAAAGCCAGAATTCACCGCTCAAAAAAGACCACAAAACCAGAGAGCTTCCACCACCGGAGATCCCAACCCCAAAAGCCATTTTGCTTCCATCTTAAACACGCACAATCACCACCACTGTCTCAACGACTACCCGAACCTCATCACCGTCTATAGCCACGCTTCGCTACTGTTGGGTCTTTGTATCGCTGCTTGCAACACTGCTCCAGGATCGTGTCTTCCATTCTTGACACTCTTACACGTCGCCGAGCCCTCCTCTACCGCTCTTGCTCATCTCGTGCCTACTCCTACGTCGCCCATGGCTGTGGCGCCCCATCTTACTGCTTTTCCGTGAAAAGCTGCCTGTCCTGAATCATCCTTGCCACAGCTGCACCAGACCATATGCTCCATCAGCCCCAGCTACACCCGCCCAACCCCACTACATCGCCGGTACTGCAGCGTGCGTCTATTTTCGTTGCTTTTGCTGTCAACATCACAGCTGCCCAATACAATTCTTGCCGCCACCGTTGAGCTACTGCATCAGGCCGTACGTCATCACCTGTTGCCATTGTTCCCTGCATCACCGCCATCTTCTCCAAGTCGCACCTAGTGTTGCTAGCCCGTTTGTGCCTTGTCCAATTGCTGAGTCACTCAACGTCGATCTTTGCCATTGTGCTATTGCTTTGGAACTATCCTCGCTGTTCGCTGCACGAAGAGTTGGATTGTAGCCAACTTTGTTTACACGTTGAATAAGAGGAAATAAAGGGATCCAAAAGAGAAGGCTACGGTTTGGTCCAGTGAGTTTAGTTTAGAAAGGAATAAAAAATAGTTGAAAAAGAAGCCAAATTGAAAGGTGAAGGATTAGGAACGTAAAAGGGGCAGGTACGGGCGAATTTCGAAATACTCAAATTTAAATTTGTTTATATTTTAAAATATTCGAATCTAATTAAATATTCGATTATTTTGATTTTTACTATCTGAATCTTATCCATTTAATATAAGAATTATCTATTTAATTATCTGAACCTACTAATACCCGTTTATTAAGTCAAAGTTTGACTTTTAATTTTAAATTTAAATTTAATTTTAAGAAAAATTAAATTAATACATTTAAATTAACTCATAAAAATAAATTAATATTAAAAATCATAATTAAAATACTTAATGAATTTATTTAATTAAGTATTATATTAATAATAAATGTTTTATAAATAAAAATATAGATAATAATATTAAAAAATTATTATTTGTAATCGGGTTCGGGTAGTAAGGTACCCTAAGATCACTACCTGAACCCGTGACGGATAGTAAAATTACTACCCGAACCCGATTATTAACTACCCTAATCCTACTTAATCAAGTTAGATATTACCAAGTACCCGTTTATAAGATACCCATTTACATCCCTATGAAGCACCTTTTAAGCCAAGCCAACAGAAGCATTTTCTTCAGGTATTTTATTTTCCTTTCTTTGGATATTTTATTCCTTTTTTTTTTACCTCAATTGCTAATTTGTTGTGCACATGGCTTATTTAATTTCTATGTATAAAAATATTATTATCTATCATGGTTTTTGTATAGAATTTATAAAATAATGACTTGTAATAAAATATTTAAAAATATATAAACTTAAAGTCTGATGATGGGATTTCATAGAATTCGCAAGTAATGATTATTTGATAATCCCTATGATCGAATTAAATTTCTTAAATATTACCAACGTATTAGAATCTTTAAGTAATTTTAGTTCGATGTTAGATTTTTTACATATAGTTGATTTTATTAAACATATTAACACTTTTGGGAAAATAAAAAAGGTAACTAATAAAATTTAAATTTAATTAAACATTTTATCCAATGATGGGATGTTGTGGAAGTCACAAATAGTGATTCCTAACGATCCCTAGGTGAAAAGAGTCCATTAAATATTACCAATATATTAGAGTATTTAGTGCGATTTTTTAATGATTTAAATTTTCATTAAAAAAATGAATAAGGTTTTTTTAATAAAAAATTTTAACAAAAAAGAAAGTTAATAATACAATTTAAATTTAAGTAAATAATTTTTCGATGATGGGATGTTACGAAAATTACAAGTAGTGATTCCTAACGATACCTAGGTGAGAAAAGTCTATTAAATATTACCAGCGTATTGGGGTATTTAGTATGATTTTTCAATAATTTAAATTTTTTCTAAAAATTAAAATGAATAAGTTTTTTTAAAAAATTAATAATAAAGTTTAAATTTAAGTAAATTTGCCCAAAGATGGGATGTTATGAATTTCACAAGTAGTGATTTCCTAATTGATCCCTAGGTGAGAGGAATCCACTAAAATTACCAGTGTATTGGAGTATTTAGTACCATTTTTTAATAATTTAAATTTTTCTTAAAAGTTAAAATGAATAACCTTTTTTAATTAACAATAGAATTTAAATTTAAGTAAATTTGCCCAAAGATGGGATGTTATGAAATTTACAAGTAGTGATTTCCTAACTGATCCCTAAGTGAGAGGAATTCATTAAATATTACCAGAGTATTAGAATGCTTAGTGTGATTTTTCAATAATATTGATTTTTATTTAAAATAAATAAATAAAATTTTATAAAAAATTATTATAAAAAATACACGTGCATCATTCATTATCTGTTTGCACCTTATGCATTTATATAATTCGAAAAAATGTGAATCTTCCAAGGATGAGATTTTATAGAAATCGCAAGTAGCGATACCTGCGATTCTTAAGAAATCTCTAGGTGAGATTATTATTTCAAATATTACCAAAAGTATTGGAGTATTTGATTTAATTTTTCAATACAAAATGTTCACATTCAATTTCTAAAAAAAATAATAAATAAATAAATAAAATCTAACTCTTTTTAGAATAAAAAATGATTTTGATAAATGATAAATATGCTTTAAAAATGCAATAAAAATAGAAATTATTTTTAAATATTAAATGAAGACCATTTCATTAAAACCAAAGAATAACACGTGATTACGATGGTACCGTTTTTAACAGGCGTTGTAAGGGTGCTAATCCTTTCCCACGTGTAACTGTACTCCCAAACTCGACTTTGTTTTCACAGACCCCAAACTTGTTTTTTAATAAAACTTAATAAATTTAAGATTTTGTTAAAAAGATAAATATTTTTTAAGTGGCCAATCACACCTAACAAAAAAGATTGGTGGCGATTCCTTGTTTTTCATGTTTTCAAAATCGTCGAGCGGTCAAGTTTTCTGACGAAATCGTTATAATAGGGAGTCCCTTGGAATTTGCTTTTCTCATTTGTGATTTGGCTATTGTGGATTCGTAGGAATAAATTTACCTTTGAAAACTTACAAGAGCATGGTAAAGATACTGCAAGTAGAGCCATGAAGAGGGCAAAAGAACACTGGGCAGTCATGAGTCCTTTAACCATGAAAAATAACTTGTATGAAGTCAACGTGACTTGGAAAATTCCTCCCACCGGGTTCTACAAAATTAACATTGATGGATTTGCTTTAGGGAACCCAGGAAGAGCTAGTGCAGGTGGTTTCATTCGTGACTCCAATGGGAAGTGGATATGCGGTTTTACAAGGAATATTGGTATCACTTCGAGTACTTATGCTGAGCTGTGGGGGCTCAGAGGTGGGTTAAGACTTGCTGTCGCTAAGGGTTTAACAAATATCATTGTGGAATGTGACTCCTTGAATGTGGTAAGATATATTATGTAAGGAGTTTCAAGTTCGCATACTTACAGCCCTTTGATTTCTGATTACAGGTCTCTACTGGAGCAAATGGAGCAAGCCTCAATTAACCATATATTCAGAGAAGCAAATGAAGTGGCAGACGGATTGGCAAAGTTAGGAGGAGCTGCAAAAGCTGATTTTGTTGTGTTCGACTCACCTCCTGACTGTATAAAACATTTTCTGTTACATGATGCTATGGGATATAGTAATCCCAGACTTTTGAGATGTACTCCCACTAGGGAATACTATTTTATAATTGAAGTTCCTTATTTCATAAAAAAAAACACTTCTTACATTCCTCTAATTTTAAAACAAATATATTCTCAAATAAAAAAATCATTTTAACTTAGTAAATTACTAAATTAACAAAAAAATTCCTTTTTCCTCTCTCTGGTCTCTCTCTTTCACCTTAAACCTTATTTTCTCTAACAATTCCTCCTTGATCATTCTTCACTACCATTTTCATTTCATAGCAACATAACACCAAAAAAAATGAGAAAGTGAATGATTTTGAAGATTTCTAATGATTTTGGAAGAAATTGTTGGGATATGGTTTTTTTGTGAGAAATTAGGATTTGGATTCGAAGATTTAGACCAAGAAGGATGAGAGAAATGCGTGTGTAATGAAGTGCATTTAGTAGAAGGTCAAATTAGTAATTTCACAAAAAATTTAAAAAGGTGTAAATAAGTTTTCTTTTTTTTTTTGAAAATGGATTGTATTTAATAGTGGGGTTTTGAAGAGTAATATAGTGGCTATATTTTTATGCTCTTTTATGCCAAACCCTCTCTTTTTCTAACCTATACTCTCTCTACAATCTACAAAAACTTTGTTGGCTCACTCACTAAATTGAGAAAAAGTGAATCGATTTTGACATTAAGTTAGATTTTGCTTTTTGATTTTAAGTTCTTTTACACTATTTTTTTTCTTTGAAAATAATAAGGTTTTCATTCATCAATAAAAACTGTTTGCATTAAATGTAAATATGTATTGTAGAAAAGCAAGACATCCTTTTATCCAATATATTTCATCATTACAATCAATACCAAACTTTTCCAAGATATCTGCTACCTTATTTCCACTTCTCATAGTATGTGATGTTTTTTTTTATTCACATAGTATGTGATGTTGAACAGATTCTAAAGCGTGCCATAAGATATTGACAATCATCCACAATTGTACCAATAAATAACAGATCAGCTCCATGTCTACTCAGTCTACTAATGATTGTTAAAGAATCGCCTCCCAGTTCAACCTCTCTAATGCCTAAGTTAGAAGTGATTATCAAGCCAGGTCAGTTAGAAACCAAACCGGGTCAAATCGATCTGATAATCGAAATCAATTTAATCGATTTCAAAACTGACCTAGCTCAGTAAATTACTAAGTTGGCCCATTCAATTTTTTTTAAATTAAGGCTTGCCATTGCACAAGCTTGCACAATGGTGGGCCTTTTGCCATTGCACAAGGGTCCCTCCCTCCATTTTTTTAAAATCTTTTTTAATTTCAATATTTTTTTATAAATACCTATTCATTCTCTTCATTTTTTTTAATTTTCTCTCATTTTCTCAAATCTTGAACTCATACTCTTTCAATACTTACTCAAACTCTCTTAAATTCATTCAAAGTCTCTTATTCTAAATTTATAATATTATCATTTTTCTCTTTAAAATTAATTTTCCTTTTCATTTTACAATTTTACAGATTTTTGTTTCGACTTTCAACTTCCAATATATATTCCTAAATCTATTTCTTTCAAATTTTAAAAAATATTTATTTTCAAAAAATATAAAAATGTCAAATTTGTTTCATCGTTCATGTTTCATTTCTCGTCCTTTCAGTTCTACTGAAATCCTTAATTTAGGTGACGAATCATTCAATGAATTCAAACACGATATTCATCTGGGAGAGCAACTTCCTTCGACACCACCAATAGATCGTAGTACTAGTCATCGTAGTCGTGGTCGTGGAGGTCATACTCAAACACAATTATCAGCTGCTACCACTGCTGCTACATCATCAAGATTTATGAAAATGAAAATTACCCAAAAAATGAGTAAGGTATGGGAGTATTTCGACATTATAGTAAAAGAATCTACGACAAATGAATATTTTGCTATTTGTAAATTGTGTAAAGGTGTTTACGCTTATAACTCCAATGGAAGTGGTGGCGGTATAGGTATGTATAAAAGACATTTAATTAGTTCACATAAAATTAATCCAGATGCTGAAGAAGATGAAATTACCGTAAGCAAACAATCTTCAATTAATATACATGATGTGGAAAAAAATTTAATTTTGATAATGTTTAAGCTAAACGTGGTTTAGTTAGATTTGTAGTTAGTAAGGCTGAGAAAAAAACTGATAAAACCAAAAAACTGACTCGAACCGGGGATTTCATATTAGTTCGATTCGGATAATAAACGAATTCAGTTCGGATTTGGATCGTGATATCATTGAACCGAATAAATTCGGTTTGGATTGGGTTCGGATATAGATAATATATGAATACTTTGTTATTTAGTATTTTGTAATTTTTACTATTTAAATTAAAAGCTCAAGTTTTATATTTAATTAAAAATCTTCAGGAAAAATTGAAATAAAGTCTAAAAGTGTTTAAATGCCCCACAAAATTGAAATAAAATTTAAATTACATAAACAAAAAAATCGAATGACCGATTTGATCCATATAAATTCGGATCAGATATTTTTTCTATTTAGATCGGATACAAATCACAAAATAAAAAAACCGCTTAGTTCGGATCGGATCGGATTTTTGCAAAAACCCAATCCGATCTGACCTTTTATCAGCCCTAGTAGTTAGGACTGAACAACCATTCACAATTTGTAAAAAAGTAGGATATTTATAATTTGTTTTTAAACGTTTACAACCTACATATAAGTCTGTTTAGAGACATACATTAAAAAAGATTGCATGAATATGTTTAAAGAATATAGGCAAGTTTTAATTGATAAACTTAGTAATACTACATCTAGGGTTAGTTTAACTAGTGATATATGGAATAGTACTAACTATATAAGTAATCTTGTTATAACTTGTCATTAGATAGATGAAGATTGGTGCATGTAAAAACGAATTTTATTTTTAGATGTAATAGAAGAAGCACATAATGCATATACTATTTATAAATATATATTACTAAAGTTTGTAAATTGTATAGACTTGAAAATAATAAAGTTTTTGCTATTACTTTAGATAATGCTTTGAGTAATACCGCAATTATTCCTATGTTAATTAAAAGTTTAAACCCAGTTATGCAAGGTGTATTTTTCATGTTAAATGTGCATACCATATTATAAATTTATGTGTTCAAAGTGGTTTTAATACTGGTGGTAGTACTAGCGATATAGGTCCAATTGATAAAATTAAAATGTAAGCAAAGTGGATATGCACCCCAAATAATAAACGTGAACGGAAGCAGGTTTGTTAAACACATAATATACCTCTTAAAGCATTTTCACTTTCCGTGAAACTAGGTGAAACTCACTCCTCTGTTTGTTTTATTCTGTTTTACATTATAAAGAACTTATTACTCCTTTTTATAACAAATATACAAGTGGCCTATATATAGTACTTATGACAAAGATTAGACTTCTATTGAATGTTGTGTTGATTTATTATCTACTTTTAAAGATGCAACCGAAAGATTTTCAACTCAACTTTATCTAACTTCACTTTGTTTTGTTCCTATTATTTATACAATGTTTGATAAATTTTTAAAATTTAGGGATCATGAAACTTTATCTTCTTTTCTATATAATATGGAGGAAAAATTTTAAAAATATTAGGAAACAATTCCTTCTATTTATTGTATTACAACTTTACTAGATCCTAATCAAAGTGAGATAAATATAGAGGTTTTTTTTATTGTTGTAAAGAATTTCTTGGTCTTGATTCTATTGAGAACCAAAAGTCCTCAATTAACACTTTATTTCGAGAATTGTTTAATATTTATGAAGCAAAAAGGAAGCAGTTCAACTTCAATGAAGAATAAGAAGAATCGTAAGAAGAAACCGAGATTAGTGGCAGCAGCAAAGGAAAAGGCATTTTAAGCACAATTAAGGAAGCAATAAAGAAGAGAATGAAGCTAAAAGGAAAAGCCAATGGATTTGGATCATCAACAACTCGACGAAGTTCTAACTTCAATGAGATAGGATTTTTCTTAAGTCAAGACTTTTCTATAGGCAAAAACTTTAATCTTCTCCAATGGTGGAAAAAAAATCAAAGACAATTTTCAATTTTAGCTTCCATGGCCCAAGATGTTTTTATAGTGCAAGTCTCTTCCATTGTTTCAGAATCCGCATTCTTGACATGTGGAAGAATCATTGGAGACCATCGAACCACTCTTAATCCGGATTCATTATGCATGTTAACATGTCTTAAAGATTTGTTTGAAGCGGAATCCCGCAATATTGAACTTGGAATGGCTAATGAATTTGTCGATAATATTTTGGAGGAGAAGGAAGAAATTTCCAAAGCCATCCGTATAAATTATGAAGAATAGGTAATAATCAAAATTTTCTTTTTTCTATAAATTGTATGTAAAATTGTAAATAAGTATAGTCATAGTAAATATTTTTATAAACTACGGTTCTGTGGTTTTTACCCTTCTAACTTTTAAAAGAGTTTTTCATGTAAAAATTCTTTGATTTCCTACTCTCTCTCCTCTTTCTGCTTTATTATTTTCATTTATTATTATTGTTAAATACCATATTGATTAAACCAAATTAATTAATGTTATACTTATCTATGTTTAAAAAATAAATAAGTATTTAAAATATAAAATGAATAAATATTTTAAAAATATACTAAATAAATGAATAAATATTTTAAATGCAAAATGATATGTTTACTTATATTTTAAATGATAAGTATAATTATATTTCAAATGTAATAAATAATTTACACCAAGAATAATATAATAAATAAGTTTAACAAAATTAAAAAATTTTGAAAGCATTATAATTTTTTTAAATTAACAACTTTATTAAATAAGTTATAATAACTTTATTAGTTTATCATAATATCATTTTTTGTATTTTGAATCAAATATCAAATATCATAATAACTTTACCATAATATCATGATATCATTATTTATTATTTTATTATAACAATAATTTTATTAGATAATTTTATAATAACTTTATCTTTAAATTACAATTACTTTAATTAAATAAATTATAATAACTTTTTGTATTATAAATTTATAAATACTATTAACATTATTTATTATAAAAATAAATTTATTAGATTAAATCATAAAAATATATTAATATATTTATTTTGATTAAAATGAATTAATATGAATTTTAAAAAATAAAAAATATTATCAGCTTCCGACCAACCGGTTTTGTCTGATTTGTAATGAATCGATCAACCGCGCCAAACCGACTCAAGGGCTTTGAAGTGTTTAACTGCCCGACTCGGCCAAATTTAACAACTGGTTGAAACTGGTTCTAAGAATTTGTGGGCTAAAACCAATCAAGCCCGGTCCAAGACTGGACTGGTCCAGCCCACTATCATCTCTAGCCTTGGTTCAATGCAAACAGTAGGCCACGATACGCAGCTTGAGCCTCACTACCAACGGATCTTCCAAAGAAGTCAGTTTTGTTGCCATAGCTCCCATCATTTCTCCCTTCTCATTCCGAACTACAACGCCAACTCCCCCCACTTTCCTCTCTCTGTTCAAGGCCTTAAATGGAAAAAAACCATATTTTGGAGGTTTCGATCGCTGGCCCCACTAGATAACACTGGTTGTTTTCTTTTCAAAGCTTGGTTGTATTCCTCAATGTATTGTTGCATAAAGTTAGTTGTGACAGTGGCAGCCTTCAAGTAAAAGGTTTTAAACCCAATATTATTTTTACTCATTCTTATTCTTTTATAATTTGTTTTTATTTTTTTAGTAGAAGCCTTAATATTGAAATTGATTTTCTAAATTCTCCAACACTTTTATTGAATTTAGAGTTCTTTCTCACATAAAAATTTTCAAACATTGCACACTCGTAAAATTCGAAAATTTCATCATTGGTTGAATTTTTATGTATTTCCAATTTTTAAATTCTAACATTTTTATACTAAAATATTCTAATCTTAAATTTATTTTATTTATTTTTTGAAATAAATAAAAAATGCTGATATTGTAAAATCATTTTTCAAATTCTTCAACAGTCTGATTGGATTTGAAAAAAATATTTTCTCATCCAGGAATTCATGAAAATTGCACACTCGCAAAATCTTAAAATTCGAATTTCATTTATTTCAATTTTCAAATTTTAACAATTTCTAGAAAATTTCATTTGTTATTCATTATTTTTATTTATTCTTCATTGTTTGCCTGTCGTCCAATTTAATTTTTTATTTATCTATTATATTTCAGTTATTTTATTTTATTTTTATTTTTACCTATTCTAGCATATAGATAAAAAGGAATTAATCAAATCAAAAAACTAAAGCAAGGAGGCCCATGAAAACAAAAACAATATAAAGAATTGGGCTGACTTATTTCGGGCTACCTTAGCTGGTCATGAAATTGAAGCTAGGCTGGGCCGATCATGGATTAAAGCTGGAGTTACCGGGTAAAGCCTTAGCTATTGCGGGTTGGCGTCGGGTCACTGCAGATGAAAGGCACGGATCTCCTACTAATGCTACATGTTTCAGAACGTCATTTTTTAAGGGCTCATTAATGATGGGGTTGCAGTTTGTCATGCTGTTTCCCAAATAATCCAATGGCCTTCAAGAATTTCTGCTTCCTTATGCTGTAACCGACGTCTGAAAATGCTCTAGGCCACCACACTTCAACTGGTCATCGCCAAATAGGCTCACCTTCTGCTTGCTGTCGCCACCCGTTGCTTACGCACCGCCATTGGCCACACTCCTCCAACAATGCTTTCACAACGGTGCAACAGCAGCCTCACACAAAGCAGCCCGAACCATGACAGCCACACAACAGATAGTTGCAACGACCTTACACCTAGCAGCAATGTACACACCTCCCAACAACCACTGCCGGAATAGCCACACGACAACTTTAGAACCTGGTAACATGTGGCAGCTTCCACCTCCTCACGCAGCAGTTTTTTTTTTACTCAACAGTAGACATGCAGTTGCACTAGGAAAACCACAGCAGCAGCCTCTTCTCTTCCACGTAGCAGCAGATATGCAATAGCAGACCGAAAATCACAGCAGCAAGTAGAAGTTACAACAGCACACTGATTTGAAAACGCAACAGTAGAAACTGCACGATGCAGGAAGCTATGCAACACATAATAGCAGTGATGTGGGTTAGGTTAAAGATTATTGGGCTTTTCTATAAGTCAAGCTGAAGACAATTGAGCCAAATGATAATATGAGCCCAAGAGGAAAGCGGACTCAAAAGGCCCATAAATGATCCACTGGGTTATTATTTAAGCTGTGAGGCTTAAAGGTAATTACGCACAAAATAACTTCTATAAATAGGTCACAGATATCATTCTTAAACCCTAAGCTCTATTTGCCTGCCAAAACCCTGTCTGACTTAAGTATCGGAGTGTGCGCGCAGGGGAAAACCCCTACGCCCCTCTGACTTTTCCTATTTCGCATATTCGTTGAAGACAGACTAAAGAGAAGATCGAGGATTTGACGTCAGCAAACTTTTATTGTTGTTTTTGGCAACAACAATTGGCACCGTCTGTGGGAAATCAAACAAAAAAGCCAAGTATAAAAGTCTACGATAGGCTGTGAAAGACCTAAGACCCGCAGGAGACTGCTAGCACAAGGTTCTACGCTCACATAAAAGAGTCTGTCGCTAACAAATAATGAAATATATAAATATATATATATATATATATATATATATATATATATACATGCTAGAATAGCCTATCACCTGCGAGGTTTCACGCTCAAACAAGAGTTTGTTGCATAAAAAAAATTTACTATAGCGTTAAAGTGCATGCAATTAGCGACAGACATGCCTTTCGCCCGAAAGACCTCCTTGGCGATAGAGTACATACTACTGGCGACATTCTGGTGACTGAACACAAGGAACGGGCGACAACCTTGGGCGAGAGGTGTGGATCTCGCGTGCGATAGGTGTTGGCGATGAAGCCTCCCGCCCACGAACAGCTCCCGTACGCAACATCTCCTTGGGCGAGAGGGGGTTACTTCAGCGCCGACAGGCTTGGGGCGAGAGGTGTGGATCTCGCGTGCAATAGGTGCTGGCGAGGAAGCCTCTCGCCCACGACAGCTCCCGTACGCGACATCTCCTTAAGCGAGAGGGGGTTACTTCAGCGTCGACAGGCTTCGGGCGAGAGGTGTGGATCTCGCATGCGATAGGTGCTGGCGTGGAAGCCTCCCGCCCGCGACATCTCCAGCACGCTACATCTCTTTGGGCGAAAGGGGGTTGCTTCAGCGCCGACATGCTTGGGCGAGAGATGTGGATCTCACGTGCGATACGTGTTGGTGAGGAAGCCTCCCGCCCGCAACAGCTTCAGTACGCTACATCTCCTTAGGCGAGGGGGTGGCCTCGCACCGACAGGCTTGGGCGAGAGGTGTGGATCTCGCATGCGAGGAAGCCTCCCACGCGCGACAGCTCCCGTATGCTCTGTCTCCTTAGGCGAGAGAGTGACGGAGAATTATCAGCAAATTTCTATTTTTTGAGGGGCCCCATTTGAGTTGATGATGGCTTACGGTCACTTTTAGAGTGGGACCAAAGTTTTTTTTGTTTATTTATTTAAGAAAGTAAAAAGGTGTTAAGGGACCTATTATTAATGGTGTTGTTTTGAATAACTTATGAAGGCTTCCAAAATTATTGTAGATATTTGCATTGAACGTGCACGTGAGGGTACTAACGAGATGATTGACTTTCTTAAGCCTTACCTACGTTTCACTTATTCTGGAAGCTTGCTCCAAATTTCTTAAGCCAACCATTTCACAACACTTGGAGTTTTATTCCATGTAAATTGCCATTAAATTTACATGATTTTGCTGAGCAGCCGAACACAATTAAGTGATGAAGCCATTGAAGAAATACTTGAGAAGTCGAGATGCCTTATAGCATGAGTTGGAATTAGCCCTGGCTTCTATTTCTCCCTCTTCACGGCTGGCTGCAAGTCCTTCAGAGAAGCTTGGCAAAGTATTGAATTTCAAATTGTTAAAGCAATCTATTTCACGGCGAGAGGTGGCTTACGCATGCGACAGCCGTTGTCATACTTTTCTTAGAATTTTTAATTGGCAATTGGAATGCAACTTGCAAGTTGCAAGTTGACAGAAACAAGGGATTGCCCAATAATAGCACGTAGGATTCATTTGAAAGATTAAGCAAAATCAAAGTCATTCAGAAATCGATATACCATCAGCCAAGACGGCGAGAAAGGGGGACTACTATTAAAGATCTCACAAAGATGCCACTCTTTTGAATAGTTGATTGCATGCAAGACGTCATGCGACAGAACAATTTGTCGCTCGAAAGGTACAGGCAAGCACAATTAAACGCAACACAAGTTTTGGCTAAAGAATAAGCCACAATGGCGAGCACCGCACATACACGACAGTCTTGGGCAGTAAAGAGACGAGGGCAAACATGGCCTGTAGAGTAAAAGATCGAAAAAACAGCTAACGTAGGGCAAGCACCATCGCAACAAAAAGGCTCTGACCACAATAGGTCAATCCACCGTATGCAAGGCGAAAGTGCAAATACACGAGTACTAATCCCAAGCTGCATGCTTGCCCAATAGGTAAAAGGTAATGGTGAGCACATTCGACAAGTTATATTGCGATAAAGCGATTAGTCCTATGCAACAGCCATATGGGCAAGAAAAAGTCACACAATAGGCATTCTAGGCAAGCGAACGGCTCCCGTGAGCCCAGCATCCCGCACACAAGACGTGAAGCAATACTGACAAATGCAGTGTCATGTAGCGAGCACAAGACCATTACAGCAGACACTTTTGGTGATTGAGTGACATGTGGCGATTGCATAACCAACGCCACAACCTAGCCTCCGTAGTAGGACTCGCTTGAAAAAACACTTGCCAAGGTGCGAGAAGCAATCTAGGTGGACAAGTAAGGAATAAGTTGAAGGGTTTGGCAGAGATGCGCACACAATGCTAGATGAGCTCACCCAGGAAAGGAAAAAGCTGGACGAAGAGCTCAAACAAGCGAGCGTAAGTCCAAGGGAGCTCTATTGGGCAAGCCCCAACTAAAGACCTCGGGAAACACACCAAAACTTCAAAAGCCAGCTCGTGCTTGCTCGGGTGCATAAAAACATAGACAAGAACTCACCTAGGAAAGAGAACTCTAGTTTGCAAGCGAGACTTTGGTGAGCTCAGCCGCAAAAGCTCTCCATGAACACAGCAGAGCTCGATTGGTGATCTAGCTGAACGCCCAGCAAAGAAGAAATCAAGATGGCGAGCACATTTCAAATGGTTCACGCTCTCCACTTTGATAAAATGACAGCGAAGAAAAATTAGGTGAACACAGCGCTCATAGGCAAGATTACCCTGTTAGCACAATGCAAGCGAGCAAAGAACACCCGAGCCATGCCTTTCGGCAATGGCTAGCAACGCTGGCGAGCACGGAATTGAAACTACTGGTTCGCCCTTTAGAAAAAACTTTGGCAAGCACATTTAAATTTGACGATCCAAACGCACGCCCAAGTGCGGGATCTGAGCGGAATGATATAGAATCTTCTAGATTTGGTGCGCGCACTAATTCGACAGAATGACCAAAAGCGCTCTTCAACCCATCTGTCAATCGTCTGACACATAAGCTTTCAAGAACTGCTCTAGCAACCATCTAGAAGTGGCTTAAGAGCCACACACTTGGCCTATTGACAACCACACATGTGAAAGAGGGTTTGTCTATATAAACGGTGTGTCGGCTTCGTGAGTCCTTTAAACAAGACAAGGATGTGCCAGCTTAGGGCATCGAGATCAAAGCTGTAAGAACCAAACCTGCTGGATGAGAAGATGCTGCATCAGCACTAGGATCTTGAGGAGCCGGAGGAGCAATTTCAGAAGTAAGAGCATCGCTCGAGGGCCCAGCCACAGCTGCAGAGTCTGGCTAGGGATCAATGGCAGTAGATCGAAAAATTGGAGCTCTTCACCATCTAAACCTTGCAGTGACTCGATGGCTAGGGCTGATCGCCTGCCTCGACATGTTCAGGCTTATTACACACTTTGATAGGCCTAGAATGGTCACGAACCTCAGTAACCCTAGGTTGATTGCGCGGCTGTTGAGGAAGCCATAAACCTTCGAGATTATCTAGGTCATCCATGGCTCCATCTTCTAAATAATCGTCCAGACCTTGTGAGTCGGACTCATCCTTGGTACCAGGAGGATGCCTCATTAGTATTGATATTGATAACAAGAAATGAGAACTAGTTACTAATGAGTTAGAAAAGCACGTGGGAGACATATGAGCGCAGCCAATTGCTTGGATGCAAGGTCAGCGAAGTCCCTTGCACATTGTTATAGTGCTCACCGACTAAGCAAGGACGCATGGGTGGTAGTAGATTTGAGGTACCCTCATATATTATGCTTACGATTTTCTTGTCTATTCTAACAGTTGTGATCGTATTAGGCAGGTGTCCATAGAAAGGCACTAGCCACTGTCTTGTAAGGCAGCAAGCTAGGGAGAGCTTAGTTCGACATAGTCGAATCAGAAACAACTTGTAGTAAGCTCGCGAAGGTAGATTGCTGGTTCATATGAGCAAACAACCAAGGTGCGACTTAACGCACGATCCATGATTAACAGCTGAATGTCCAAGCAATTGCACTTTACAGACTCTACAAAGACAAAGACTTGGAACTGTACTAGCGGTAAAAACTTGTTGTTATTATTTTAACATTTGCTGCAATTATGTTCTTACTTGCTCCATTTGATTGGAAATACTACATTATGAAATGAAAGGCCAGTTATTTTTATCTGTACTATGATAATCCTCCATGTTTGATAGACATGTTGCAGGAATAGAAGAAGACGCGAGACAGGCACAAATAAGTCCCTAAGCGAAAAATGTGCGAGACGGGCACAAATAAGACCTTAAGCGTGAAGAAGACGCGAGATGGGCACAAATAAGTCCCTAAGCGAAAAATGCGCGAGGCGGGCACAAATAAGACCTTAAGCGTGAAGAAGACGCGAGACGTGCACAAATAAGTCCCTAAGCGAAAAATGCGCGAGACGGGCACAAATAAGACCTTAAGCGTGAAGAAGATGCGAGAGGGGCACAAATAAGTCCCTAAGCGAAAAATGCACGAGACGGGCCCAAATAAGACCTTAAGCGTGAAGAAGATGCGAGACGGGCACAAATAAGTCCCTAAGCAAAAAATGCGCGAGACGGGCACAAATAAGACCTTAAGTGTGAAGAAGACGCGAGACGGGCACAAATAAGTCCCTAAGCGAAAAATGCGTGAGACGGGCACAAATAAGTCCCTAAGCGAAAAATGTGCAAGACGGGCACAAATAAGACCTTAAGCATGAAGAAGACACGAGACGGGCACAAATAAGTCCTCTTATCAAGTCTATAAAGCCCATAAGCATAAAAGGGTGCGAGAAGGGCAAATTCGAAAATCCCTAAGCGAAAAATGCTCGAGACGGGCGAAAATAAGACCCTAAGCGAGAAGACGCGAGACGGGCACAAATAAGTCCCTAAGCGAAAAGTGCACGAGACGGGCAAAAATAAGACCCTAAGCGAGAAGATACAAGACGGGCAAAAATAAGTCCCCACACGAGAAAATCAAAAGTCCCTGAAGCGAAAAATGAGCGAGACGAACAAAATAAAAAGTCCCTAAGCACAAAAGGGTGCGAGATGGGCAAAAATAAGTCTCTAAACGAGGACCAACGCTCCAGTAAAATTTCTTCTTTGGACACAAAAAGTCGCAAAGAAAAACTTGGGGAGCACACAGTATGCAAGCCGTTGTGAGGTATGTTACGAGGTATGTTACAATTTTATCGGATGTTATGTTCTTATGATGTTATACTCTTATCAAGTCTATAAAGCCCATAAGCATAAAAGGGTGCGAGAAGGGCAAATTCGAAAATCCCTAAGCGAAAAATGCGCAAGACGGGCAAATTAAAAGTCCCTAAGCACAAAAGGGTGCGAGACGGGCAAACTAAAAGCCTGAAGCAAAAAAATGCGCGATGTAGGCTGCACAGTGAAAAGTGCGCAATGTAAGTCATGCAAAAATTGTAAGGGCTTGAAGCGAAATATGCACGAGGTAAGCCACGTACTCAAAGAAAAAAAAGTCTAAAGCGAAAAATGCGTGATGTAGGCTATTCATGTACTTGAAGCGAAAAGTGCGTGACATAAGTCATGCATGAAGTGCTTGTGCTTGAAATAGTTGTCGTAACGATTTTCGTCCGGGAATCTAATCGCTAGACGTAAGGTTATGGAGTCGCCACCAATCAATTTTAACCTAGGTGTGATTGGTCACCTATTTAAAACTAAGGATAAGTGCATTGATCTATGTTCCAAAATTTGGGTTCGAGAGTACGGTTACGTGTGAGGAAGGTATTAGCACCCCCACAACGCCCGTCCAATGGACGGTACCAATTAATCATGTTTTATTTTTAGCAATCTTGATTTAAATGGTCTTTTATTCTTAATTTAATTTTCTTTTTCTTATTTTCCTTAGGATATTCTCCAACACTTTGATCGAATTCCCAAGGAAAATTTGTTACCTCAAGAGTATTCACAGGACACACTTATCCTTGTGAAGAGGCTCCGTCGTCGGTTTTATATTTTTAATTCTCTTGTAAAATTTATTGAAATTATAACGAAAATCTTTAATATTGAAATTATTTTCCCTAAATTTTCCAACACTTTGGTCAAATTTAGAAGAAATATCTTTTCACTTAAGAATTTTCTAAATATCGCACACTCGCGAAATTCTGAAATTCCATCATCGGTTGGGTTTTCATTTACTAAAAATATACATTTTCATTAAAAGATCATTCATTATCATAATAATTTATTCTTGAATTAGGCAAATTCCTACATCCTTCAACACTTTGATTGAATGTAGAGAATTGGAATGATTAATTTTTATTCCAAATTTTTCCAACACTTTGGTGAAATTTGGAAAAATTATTTTTATTTTTTATAATCGTAGATTTATTTTTAATTTACTAGCTCACCTGGAACAGTTCGTCTCACACAAATAACTTTTATACTAGAGCTCGCCACTTAACAACTCGCCATGCACCAATTAACTTGCTCGTGAGAACTCTATTTGGAAATAATTATTATTTTTTATTACCTTTTTTCTAAAGATTTATTTTTAATCTACTCGCCCGCCCGAACAGCTTGCCACGCACGAGATGTCGCCTTTCGCCAGACATTTACCTTTTTCCTAAAAATTTTATTTTTAACCTATTCGCCCGCCCGAACAGCTCGCCATGCACGAGATGTCGCCTTTTACCAATTCGCCAGGCATTTACCTTTTTCCTTAAGATTTATTTTTAATATACTCGCCCGCCCGAACAACTCGCCAAACACAAGTTACCTATAAAAGCTCACCCTATACAAATAGAGCATGGAGAGCTCGCCACTCAGAAGACTTGCACCATAGTTGGACGCATGATGACATCGCCCACCCACATAGTTTGCCATATACGTGGACTAATGCATAGTGAGATTGTTAACTACTGTAGTTAGATCGCCCGCCTATGATAGCTCTCACATAAAAAAAATTGAACTAGCTCCTAACAGGATCGCCTGACTACTATAAATCGCCCATACATGTGGACTGATGCGTAGTGAGTTTACCCATACAATTGAACTAGTGTAGTGAGTTCGCCCGCAAGGATGGCGAATAAGATGTGGGCGAAGTATATTTAGCTAGACACGGGAATTATTTAAAATTTCTTAAATGAAGAATGTAGAGTATACTTACAGTGTTTGACTTGTTGAAGTTTTGTTAAACTCGCCTTTCACTCTTCTGGATTGGTCACCACTAGTCCAACCGTATTCGCCTCTCGCCACTACACTTTCTTCTTCCCAGTAACAAATGTGGATACTGCTCACCGTCGTCTTCACATCTTCTTCAATGCTCCAATCACCGTCCCAATCACACCAGAACTGAAATTGAGATCGAGTTCTCTTTTTCTCTGTCTCTCTCAATATTTTCTTATCTCTGTATATCTTTCTTTCTTTTCTCTCTGTCTCTCTGTTTTTCTGTGTTTCTCCTCTGTGTTTCTATGTTTTTTTTTCTCTTTTTTCTCCCCTTATCTCTGATCTCCTTTAGACTATTTATAAGCATTTTTAGTCAAGAAAAATCAAACGAAATCTTTGAAACCAGGGACTATAATCCATTGTTCCGCTGGTTTTTCCTGAGCATTCTTAAATGCATGCTTGACATTCTTGGTTTTCCATTTGGATGTAGAGTTGCAGAGGATCTCGTAATGATTTTCCTTTCTTCTTCATGTTTTCCGGGCAACTTTTAGTCAATAAAATCGGAGCAAATTAATTTTCAGGAGACTTTCACTCCAAATGAGGTTTGTCTAGAGGTCGGTGAGGATAGCAGGGCTAAGCTCAGGTAGGGTGGCTGTCTGACAGCCTTCACGCCGGTGTTGTTGACATTGTTCTTTCTTTCCCTTTTTTTCTTTTCCTCGAGCAGCGTTTTATGAATTCCTTAGTCAACAAAAGCGGATCAAATCTCTAAGATGAAGAGATTATGATTACTTTACACAGTTGGTGTCAGTGAAGTTGGTGAAACAGCAGGGCCAGGCGACCTCATGGCTGGCGAACACCATTGGCGAACTGGCGACCTCATGCTGGCGAACACCAATCGACGAACTGGCGTCCTCAAGGCTGGCGAACACCAATCGACGAACAGGCGTCCTCAAGGCTGGTGAACACCTATTTTATTTATTTATTTATTTTCTTTTTATGTTATTATCATTATTTTTTTAAATACTGATTTTTTTCCTTTTTTTTATTTCTAATATTTTTAAAAAAAATTCAAATATATGATTAGATAGGTTTATTATTCCGGACAAAATTAAGTATCTACAATAGTAATTGAGCGGCATAAGCCACATATGTAAAAGAACTTGAAGCAAAAAATGCACGAGGAAAGTCTGATTATTACGTAAGACTAATACAAGGTAAATGTGTAGTTGCCTCTGTATATGAGTTCAAAAATGTGTTGATCAGTTTAAGACTAAGCTCTCTTGCAAAAAATTGGGGAGCACTTTAGATTAACTTCTGCCTCAAAAGGAGCATCGATACTAACAGGCACCCAAGCATGTACGCCCTGAGTTGCTATAATTTGAGAAGCATTTAGCTCAATAGAGAAAAACGTATTCCGGTAGTGTTCTAAAAAGACACTTGACAAAAGAAATGATGACATGACGTCATTTCTAATAATAATGAAGTTCAGTAGTTGAGCCCTCATGTGAAGTTGAAAAGACTCTTGTGACAATCCCAAAAAGAGGAGAGCAAAGAAAATTTGAAAAGCCCATTCTTTATATACTCTTTCACAGTGTAAACCCTGCAAAAGAGTGGGGAGCAATTGATCTGGGTTAGGTTAAAGATTACTGGGCTTTTCTATAAGTCAAGCTGAAGACAATTGAGCCAAATGATAATCTGAGCCCAAGAGGAAAGAGGACTCAAAAGGCCCATAAATGATCTACTGAGTTATTATTTAAGCTGTGAGACTTAAAGGTAATTACGCGCAAAATAACTCCTATAAATAGGTCACAGGTATCATTCTTAAACCCTAAGCTCCATTTGCCTGCCAAAACCCTGTCTGACTTAAGCATTGGAGTGCGCGGGCAGGGGAAAACCCCTGCGCCCCTCTGACTTTTCCTATTTTACAGATTCGTTGGAGACAGACTAAAGCGGAGATCGAGGATTTGACGTCAGCAAACTTTTATTGTTGTTTTTGGCAACAACAAGCAGAAAATAATAGCACCACCAACAGCTAGTTTCAGCAAAAATAGTAAGCGAAACAACCACCAAACAACAGAAGTATAAATTGAAGAAGACAGAGTAATGATACAGAAAACAGAGAAAGAAAACAGTATAAGGGCTAGTTTGGATGGTGATGAAATTAGTTTTGATGAGATTTTTTAATAAAATAATAAAAGAATTGAAATTATGGATGGATAATTTTATCCTTCGAATGATCTCAGCCACTTCTCACGTTTCCAGCCTTCTTCTTTCTACCGTTGTCTTCCCCTTTTTCTGTGTAGCTACTTGGTATTTATAAACTGTCTTAGTGATTTTGATAGAGTTCAAAGATCAAATCATGTTAGTTTGATGATAAACTTTTTCTATTTTTAATTTTATCACTCCAGATTAGCCTTATATGTTTGAGTTTTTTTTAATTTATTCCCTGATTATCTTATGACGAGATTCAAAAGGAAGAGGCAGATTAAACTTGCTCAAGGGTTGAGCTATTCGCTCAAGTCTGAAAGTTCAGTGGATATTTGATCAGATTTAGATAAAAATATCGAATGAAATGAACGGATTTGAGCAAAATTTTTAAGCTTGATCAAAAATTGAGTCGAGCCTAGGCTCGATCTTTCAAAGCCTGAGCTTAACCCAACCCAATCCGAACATAATTAAATTTAAAACTTTTTTAATTTATTTATTAAGTATAATATAATTATATGTATATAAAACATTTATTGATTAATAAATATGATTATATATATTTAATATGAAAATTTACATGCAAAGTTTGATAAATCAAATTAAACTTCTGTAAACACCTATTTTTGTTCGAATTTGTAAATTTTATTTTGGTAATTTCAATAATAATCGATTTTGAAGTCTGTTAAACTTCATTGGACATTTTTATTATTAAGCTCAATTAAATTCATTTTATACTTGAATGGATAAATAATTAAATTTAATTTAAATTGAACTAGTAAAAATTTATATATTTATAAATTTTAAATTTGGACTTAATTGATTAAATTCAATTCAAACTCTGATAAAGTGTTTGGGTTTGAAAGCCCAGGTCCTAATGAGTTAAAGCCTGTTTGTTCATTGTTGATTTTGTTTAAATAACTCCATAAATTAATAATAATAAAGAAAAAGGATATTTTGAAAAAAATTAAAAAAAAAAAGAAAAAAATACAAAATACAAAAAAAATAGGCTGAATGCTCAAATAAGGATATAAAGTTTTCGAAAATATTCAATTCAGGATTTAAACTTTTATTTTGCTCAATTCAGGATAAAACGTTTTCGATTTTGCTCAAATAAGGATTTTTTAACGCGTGTGAGTTACACGCGCCGTTAAAGAGAGTGGCTGACGATGAAAGGATAATTATTGCCACGTGTCACACTCACACTCCGCCACGTGTCCATTTATTTTTACTATTAAAAGAACATAATTATAAAATCACCGCCACGTGTCCCACTCATAGGTTGCCACGTGTCCCACTCACACATCGCCATTTGTCTCACTCACACGCTGCCACGTGTCCACATATTTTTTAACTTTTATATATTTTGATAAAATAATATTTTCTTGAATAAATTTTTTAAAATTATTTTTTGAAATAATTAAAAATTTTAAATTTTGTTTTAGAAAATAAATTCTCAAACATAAAAATTACTATAAAACTTTTTTTAACTAGTATAATTATTATTTTTTATTTCTTGATTTTTTTTCGTTTTTACCATAAAAAAGGAAAAAAGTTATTAGCCATAAAATTATTAGAAATTATATATTTTTAAAGAATAAGTTTTAAATTACTAAATTTAATTTGTATTTTTCTTCTGCCACGTGTCCACTCCCGTCATATATCACACTAATACGCTGTCACGTGTTCACGTATTTTTTTACTTTTTTCTTTCTTTTTTTAATTCAAGAAAAACTATATATTTTGATAAAATAATATTTTCTTGAATAAATTTTTTAAAATTATTTTTTGAAATAATTAAAATTTTTAAATTTTGTTTTAGAAAATAAATTCTCAAACATAAAAATTATTATAAAATTTTTGTAACTAGTATAATTATTATTTTTTCTTTCTTATTTTTTTTCGTTTTTACCATAAAAAAGGAAAAAAAAACTATTAGCCATAAAATTATTAGAAATTATATATTTTTTAAAGAATAAATTTTAAATTACTAAATTTAATTTGTATTTTTCTTCTTTTTTTGTTTTCTATATTTTCTTCTAATTGACAAAAAAAGAAAGATAAAGAAACTATAAAAATAAAGAAAAATATGTAAGAATTGTCTTTTTAGAAAAATTAATGTAATTAAAAAAATAAAAGTATTTCCTAAAAAAACTTAATTTTCTAAAAATAAATATATATTTAATTTACAATAAAAAATTATTTTAAAATTAAATCATATAAAAGAAATAAAAACAGAAAGGAATGAAAAGAAAAACAAAGTGAAAAAATACAGAAATATGTTTATAAAAATTTATTTTTTAACAATTTTTTTTTTGAAAATGTAATATAAATTTTTAAAAGTCATTTTTTATTAAAAAATCAATTAAAAAATTAACTACTAATTATAATATTATAAATAATATTTAAATTTTTAATTTTTTATTAATATTTATAACAAAAAAATTTGGCTGAATGCTCAAATAAAGATCTAACGTTTTCGAAAATGTTCAATTCAGGATCTAAACTTTGCCACGTGTCCCACTAATAATTATAAGTCACTGCCACGTGTCAATCTTGCCACATGTCTCACTAATACGCTGCCACGTGTCCATGTATTTTTTATATATTAAAAGAAAATTTATTATATGTCACTGCCACGTGTCCCACCCTTATGCTACCACGTGTCCACTTCTGCCACGTGGCCCAATCACATGCTGCCACGTGTCTTTTATAAACGCCGTTATTATTTTAACGGCGCGTGTAACTCACGCGCGTTACACGCGCCGTTAAAAAGTCTCTATTTGAGCAAAATTGAAAACGTTTTATTCTGAATTGAACAAAATAAAAGTTTAGATCCTGAATTAAATATTTACGAAAACTTTATATCCTTATTTAAACATTCAACCAAAAAAATACAAAAGTTGCACCAACTCTTGTCGCCTCTCACGGCACCATCAATCCATTAGCCACCTGCTAGCTCTGTAAATCCTCTTCCCCGTAACAGCTGTAAAAATCCATTGGATCAAAGACTGAAACCAAGACAAGATGATGATCCCAAATTAGATTAAAACTCAATCCAATGCTACAATGAGGAAGTGGGGGTCAGCCATTCACTCTTTTCTTTCTTCTCGACAACGGGGGCTTCTCTCATCTCGGTATGCCAGTTCTTGTTCAGCCAAAACAGCCCCAACACAGCCACTGTCATTAGTTGACATCACTATTTTCAACCCCCCTCCACCAGTGAGAGTCAAAAATCGAGGGCCACCATTCTCGCCGTTGCTATTGCCTACCCATTTTCATCACCACCACCGAAATCCACCACCTCTTTAGCTAAACAGCAACCCATTTCAGAAACAAGAAACCCCACTGCCTAACCCACCAAACAGCCTCCCAAGCCTCCATTCTAAGCCATCGTCGAGCACCCTTAAACTGTCTTTAACACCACTCTACCGCCACTGCCATTCCCAGCTTCACACCCCTTAAGCTCCAAAACACCGAAACCTCTACCCTATTCCCTTCATCGTGCTTAACCCCAATCCAAACTATTTTTTCTTTTAGATTTGCAAAAGACAAAAAAAAAACTAGAACCCGAGAACCCCAAAAAAAAATCCCAGATCTGAAACTTAAAACCAAAATCAGTGTTTTAAGACCTGCAAAAACAAAATCCAGCAGAATCATCGATAACAGAAAAACAAAAAAGAGAGAAAGCAGAGAAGATGGTTAGATGAGGCTTGGCTTGGGTTTGAGAAAAAGAAAGAAATAGCATGTTGTCGTCGAAAGCCCGAAACAAGTGCTGTGATTTTTGCTGGGGAAAGGAAAAAGGAAAGGAAATATTGGTACTGACTTGGTTTTCTCCTATTCACTTATTACTTAGATTGTCTTGATTGGTTGACATGTTTGTTTTGATTAGTCAACCACGTGAATATGCTTGCTTTTAATTTTTTTTTTATTTTTTTATTTTTGTTCGAAGAATATGCTTGCCTTTATATTTATACATATGTACGTTTGTTTATATAAAATCTTTTTGTTGACTATTCAATGATTGCTCACTAGTTTGAATACTTTTATATGGGTACACGTACTTGTCTTCATGCTTTTATTTATTTTGTTTTTGCAAATTTTAGGAATGTGTGCTTGATTGTTTATTTTTTTTTAGACAAAGTTGAGTAAATTTGGTTGGTAATTATTCGACCCACAAAATAATTTTATAAAATTAAAAAGCATAAAAGTGAATTGTATGTTAAAATTTGTTTTTATGAATTAAACAACTATAAAATTTTAATTTAAAATTTAAATAAACAAGGTTCGATGATGGGATGTTATGAAATTCACAAGTAGTGATTTCTTAACTGATTCCTAGGTGAGAAGAATCTATTAAATGTTACCAGAGTATTGGGATATTTAGTATGATTTTTCAATAATTTTATTTTTTTAAAAAATAAAATAAATAAGTTTTTAAAAGAAAATCGAAAAAGAAAATTAATAATAAAAATTAAATTTAATTAAATGAAATTCGTCCGATGATGGGATGTTATGAAACTCACAAGTAGTGATTTCTTAATTGATCCTAGGTAAGAAGAATTAACTAAATGTTATCAGAGTATTAAGATATTTAGCTAAATTTTTCAATATTGAGAGTTTCATTAATGAAAACCAAAATATAAAGTTTTTTTAAACTCACGTGCATCATATATTATGTGCTTATATCATACGCATAAATATTAATTTCAAAATAAACGAAATTCGTCCGATGATGGGATGTCATGAAACTCACAAGTAATGATTTCCTGATTGATCCTTAGGTGAGAGGAATTAATTAAATGTTACCAGAGTATTGAGATATTTAGCTAAATTTTTCAATATCAAGAATTTTATTAATAAAATCAAAATAAATAAAATCTCTTTTAAGTTTCATATGCATCATACGTTTTTATCAACACTACATGTGTACATGATCAATTATAAAACAGCGTGAGCCCCACCGAAAATGAGATTCTATAGGACTCACAAGTAGTGATTCTTAAGAAATCTCTAGGTGAAGAAAATTATTTCAAATGTTACTAGAGTATTGGAATATTTGATTTAATTTTTCAATAAATGGTGTTCATGTTGATTTTCATAATGAAATTTTTAACATATATAATAGTAACTTTTTAAGCAAATGCACGAATTTTTTTTAAATATCAAATTAAGACAATTTCATTAGAACTAAAGGATAACTCATGATTACAATAATACCGTTTTTTAAACAGGCGTTGTGGGGGTGTTAATTCTTCTCCACATGTAATCGTACTCCCGAACCTAACTTTTGTTTTCGCAGATCAAAAATTATTATTTTTTAATAAAACTTGATTAATTTTAAGATTTTGTTAAAAAGATAAAAATATTGAGGCAACCAATCACACATAACAAAAAATATTGGTGACGACTCTCTTGTTTTTTAAATATTTTCAAAATCATCGAGCGCAAAAATCGTTACGACAACTTCAAATAAACAAAAAGAATAAAATAAAAAACAAAAAATTTAAAATAAATAAATAAAATAATATTTGATCGGGTCCAACCAATCTTAGACTTTGTATTATAAAATAAAAAGGGGCTTGGACAAAAAATAAAGCTCAAATTTGCAGGTTGGATCAGGCTTGAGCTTTGACATAAATTAGTGCTATATAGTGCAAGCTCGACTTGAGGCTACCAATGATTAGACCTGTTTAAGGGTCAAGTTATCTGCTCAAACTAAAGCTTTGTCAATTTTTTTAGCAGGTTTAGACAAAATATAGTAAGCCTATTAAATGAGATTGGGCTTAATCATAGAGGCCCGTTAAAAAATGGATTGGACTTGAGTTCAACATTTTAAGCCCAAGCTCGACCCGACTCACCTATTTACTATACTTTTTTAGTATTTTTTATATTAATATATTTTTAATTAATTTTGCTTTCTTTGTGCAAATTTATTCTGAGTTTACATAATTTTTTATCTTTAATTTATATTTTCATCTTTCTTTTAATCTTTATGTTAAAATTTATTCAAATTTATTCTTGTTATGCTTATTAACTATTATGTGTTTTAATATTTTTTATTTGAAAAGACTTGGACGGGTTTAAATTTATTTATTATATGTAAAAACAAGTTTCGAAAAAAATTAGACTCCAAAAATAGGTTGGGTCAGGTTTGGGCACACTTTCACTTCCTTAATACTCTATCTAAGCTTGACCTGAATCCAGTCTGACCCCATGAACAGGTCCACTGATGATCATGTCTAGATTAGATCAAGCAATTATCTTTTTTATTTTATTTTATTATTTTACCCTTTATTATTTTTTCATGCATTGATTTACCTTTTTTATTATTTCCTAATAATCAGAGATAATAAAAAGGATATTTACAAGAATTGGTTTTATCTTTTTAGTTTTTATTTGAAAAGAAAAGAAAAAGATAAAGATAAAAATATTTACAAAATAAAAATAATAAAATAAATAAGAAATAAAATCAACTAATAAATCAGTCAGATATATAATCATGCATAGCATACGATTAACGGATTAAAAGCCCCAATCAATTTTGATCCAAAGTGGTCCAATTTCAACTAAAGCCCATACCTTATAACCATATATTTGGACGTCCAAGTTCAACTAAATCTGCTTTAAAAAAGGCTTAATTTGAAAGTCCAATTCCAACTTAAAATTCAATTTCAATTAAACTAAATTATAACAAAGCGCTGATTACAGATTAAAATTGAATTATAAATTAATTTAATTAATTTTGATTAGATTGACAGACCCATTGTAATCCGAAAAAATATATGGTATCTACAAATATTCTAATGCTCAAGATAAATGTTTATTTTGGAAGAAATGTACACATTTTTATATCATGATATACATATGGTTAACATACAATATTTATATAAGTATTCGAATTACTTAATGTGAATATTCGAATATCCGAAATTAATTTTCAGAACTGGAGGATGTGATTTTTCTAAACAATTCATTTCCATTTCCATTTCCATTTCCTTGCTACTAATTTTAAAAATTCTAATTTCCTTTTCACTAAATAAAAAGCACACTAAAATAAATATTATTATTCCATTAGATGTCTTTGTAATTTTTCAAAAAGTCTATCAAACGACTGGAGAGTAGGGCCCATAATTTGATAATCTCTTCAACCAATACAATAACGAACTGTTTGGGAAAAGGAGAAAGTAGAGCTGTGAACTTAGTATGTCCCCCTCTAATCAAACAAGGCCTGACTTGCTTTAATGTCAAAATGATTTTTTTTAACCACGTGCGTGCATATATATATATATATATATATATTCATATTTATGATTTATCATTAATTTTATTCTAACAGAAAATAATAAAAAGTAATACCATTTTGGCTACATTTTTTTGTTTCTGAATTCTCATCCTTTTCTCTGCCTCCAATCATGTGGGAGTAAAATCATTTAGGCCTAGACCAAAAACAAACAAGAACCAATGTGACGATAAATGAGAAGAGAAGAAAGCGAAAGGACATTATTTCTAATTGGAACATTTTCTTTCTTTCTTCCTAAGCTAGAAACATGAAAAATGTCATATTGCTTGAGACACTATGCACCAAGAAAGACGCAACAAGGAACACGTGGAACTTAACTCACAAATCCATTTCTACAAGTGGGACAGCTGGCAAAGTTCAGTTCAGTGCAATCCAAGTGGACTTTGACGACTTGCGACAGCTCATCGACGTTACGTCATCTATCATTTCATCTCTTTGCATTTCTAGTGCTCCGTCTCATTCATTTGACAAAGAAGCATTATGGGTGTTTTTTGTACCACAGCAATTAATTGTATGTACATTTTCAAGTTTCACGCAACAAAAATCTGATTTTTCTCAATTACAAGTGATGTTAGAGACTGATCTAATAATTTTAAACCGATCGTATGATACACAAAAATAATATAAATATTATAAATATTTAATTTTGTCCGAACTTTACAAATTATTTTGACAAATTATGTTTTTATTATTGTTATTATTATTATTATTTTACTTATTTTACTTTATTTTTTTATATATATTTTATTTTTATTTCTTTTATTTTATTTGTCTTGGTGTTTCATTTGGTTCCATCAACATTGAATGGGGTTCAGTATCCCATAACCGCCGGCCACCCTTCTCTGCCAGCCCCTCCCCCGAGGCTGTCCCTCATCCAGTCTGCTAGCCACCGTTCCCCAAGCCCAATACCAGTCCCTCTAAAAACCATCACCATCCACACCGAGAATCTCAGAGGGGAGGATACCCAACCTTCAAGCTTTCTCCACCGGCCTTCACTCACCGAAAATCCAACCAACACCGAGGCTCTTCACCACCCGAGACCACTACTACCACCGTGAACCATCAACCCCAAGCCATTCGGCCTGAACACCAAGCTTTACCAAACCACTAAACCTCAACTCCAACCCGCAAATCTCACAAAAAAAGAAGACCGAAACACAACCCCCTAAACCAAAGCTTAACCCAGTCTCTTAAACCCCAAACTAAGCCCTGAATCATCTTCATCGGCCACCGTTCACAACCCCAGCACACCCGATCCCATAAACAGCCCTCGTATCCACCAGAAACCACCGAAATAGCCATCATTCACCACCTGTCAACATAACACAAAAAAAGAAAACAACAAAACCCAAAAAAAGAAAACAACAAAACCCAACTCAGATCTCAAACCCGAGCCCCACTGCCGAAACACTCAGACAACCACTCACACTCAGCCTTCACCAAGACCCGCACCATCATCACCGAACCCTTTGAAACCTTCGTTCACCACCATCACCAAAATCACAAAAAAGAAAAAATCGCAAATCCGAAACCCACTGAAACCCCAATCAAAAATCTTTGTCCTAGATCTAAGAAAAAGAGATCTGAGGACTAAACATCAGCAATCACAACATTCACAAAAAAAGGAAGAAAAAGAAAGAAACAAAAAAGGAAGAGGGTTTCGGTTTGATCAGATTTATGGAGTTAGGGATCTTTTCGGGTGAAACGAAGGCTAGATCTAGTTAGAGGGAGCCAAGGAGAGCTTTTTCAGGGTGTCGGGGAGACCGCCGGTGACCGGCACACGGCAGTGTACGGTGGCCGGTAGCCGTTTGGGGGCTAAAGGATTGAGAGAATTTTTGGGATTTTAGGAGTTTTTTTTAGGAAATCGGTGGAAATGAAGAACGGCAAAAAAAAAAGGGGGCTTTTATAAAGCACCAAAACGGTGCGTTTTGACCAGCTGACCCGCGCGTTGAACCGACCCGACCCGGGGATCCGCGCGCCCGATCCGACTCCAGCCTTCTTCGCCTGACCCGCGCGCCAGCCGACCCGACCCGTTCCGCGACCCGCACTTAACCCGATCCGGTCCACCTTCCTTGGGCCAGATCTGTTTACCTGTTGGGCCAACCTGGTTGGGTTGTTTGCAAGCATTTCCTTTGGGTTCTTAGCCCAAACCAATTTAAGTATATTTCTTCTAATTTTAATAATTTTGGTGCTATTATTATTATTATTATTATTATTATTGTGTTTTATTTATTTATTTATTTATTTATTATTATTATTATTATTATTATTATTGTGTTTTATTGTTATTATTATTATTATCTTAGGAAAATATGTGGATGTTGAATAATAAATTTTGAAAGGCACATGGTTAGTAGATATGTTATATAAATATATATATATATATATATATTTAACAAATATAATTAAAGGAAATATGAAAACTATATATTTTTCATTTATTATATTATTTAACAATGTTAAAATTTAACAATTAGTCCGATGATGGGATGCTACGGAAGTCACAAGTAGTGATTCTTAGCTGATCCCTAGGTGAGAAGAGTCATACTAATTGTTGCCAAAAGTATTGGAATATTTAGTATGATTTTTCAATAATTTATTTTTTATTAAAAAATAAAAATAAATAAGTTTTTTTAAAAGAAAATAGAAAAAGGAAATAATAATAAAATTTAAATTTAATTAAATAAACAATGTCCGATGATGGGATGCTACGGAAGTCACAAGTAGTGATTCCTAGCTGATCCCTAGGTGAGAAGAGTTGTACTAAATGTTATCAAAAGTATTGGAATATTTAGTATGCTTTTTCAATAATTTAATTTTTTCTTAAAAATAAAAATAAGTTTTTAAAAGAAAATTAATAATAAATTTTAAATTTAATTAAACATATTTCCGATGATGGGATGTTACGGAAGTCACAAGTAGTGATTCCTAGCTGATCCCTAGGTGAGAAGAGTCATACTAATTGTTGCCAAAAGTATTGGAATATTTAGTATGATTTTTCAATAATTTAAATTTTTGTTAAAAATAAAAACAAATAAGTTTTTTTAAAAAACAAAGAAAATTAAATAAATAAATAATAATAAAATAAAAACAAATAAGTTTTTTAAAAACAAAGAAAAATAAATAAATAAATAATGAAATTCAAAATTAAAAATTCATTTGCACCATTTTTATTTGTTTGCATCATGTGCATTCATAAT
The DNA here is from genome assembly GCA_032173925.1 of Heritiera fomes. Taxonomy (NCBI): domain Eukaryota; kingdom Viridiplantae; phylum Streptophyta; class Magnoliopsida; order Malvales; family Malvaceae; genus Heritiera; species Heritiera fomes. The sequence continues at coordinate 30,177,260 of JAPDPM010000002.1, read as the reverse complement.
AATTTTCGAAATGGGTGTGAATCCTACTGAGGATGAGATTCTATAAAAGTCACAAGTAGTGATTCTTAAGAAATCTCTAGGTGAGGAAAATTATTTTAAATGCTGCCAAAAGTATTGGAGTATTCGATTTAATTATTCAATACAAAATGGTTCACATTCATTTTCGATAAATAAAATCTAACTTTTTTTTAAAAAAATTGAAAAAATAATTTTGATAAATAATAAAATGCTTCAAAAATGAAATAAAAAGGAATTAATTTTAAATATTAAATTGAGACTATTTTATTAAAACAAAAAGGATAACACATGATTATTATGGTACCGTTTTTTAACGGGCGTCATGGGGGTGCTAATCCTTCCTCACGCGTAACCGTACTCCCGAACCCGATTTTTGTTTACGCAGACCAAAAATTATCTTTTTAATAAAACTTAATTAATTTTGAGATTTTGTTAAAAAGATAAGTATTTTAGGTGGCCAATCACACCTAGTCAAAAAAGATTGGTGGCGACTCCCTTTTGTTTTTAAATGTTTTTCAAAATCATCGAGCGCGAAACCGTTACGACAGCTTGGCGATGCCGCTGGGGACACTTTTTGAGGGTCAAGCCATTTATTAATCATGTGTTATCCTAAGTTTTAATTTAAAGGTCTTAACTAATATTTAAATTTAATTTCTTTAATTTTAAAATAATTAGTTGCATTTTTGTTTTAATTATGTTGATTATTTATAGCATTCTTTATTTGTATATATTATTCTTAATAAATTGTTGGGGTAGAATAAGGGTTATGGTTTGATAAATGTTCTCTCATACACACACTTGCACTTGCATCTGCATAACATGAGCTCTATACCCGGGTTCAGTCCTTCTTAGGAGGGAGTAGAGTACCTTTGCTCTCGTGAGGTAATCACCTCTGCAATGGCAATCGAAATACTCCCACTCAAATTAAATTTTACTAGTCCAGTGTGGACGACAGTGAGGTATAATTTGGGAACTTTTAGATTTGAAAACCCAGCTCAGCATATAGAAAAACCTAAGAGGCCAGCCTTAGGTAGAGCTATGTCCAATTTTTGTAGAAATTATCCCAAAATTAGGACACGAGGGAACACAATTCGACCCATTTTCTCGTATCAATAATAAAGGTACTATGGATTTTTGTTTGAATTGTCCATAATTAAGGTCTTAGAAATTTTTCTTGTTTTTCAAAAAGGATTTTTTTTAAAAAATAATAATAATAATAAAATTGTGGAAAGAGATTTTGTAGAACAAAAAGAAAGAAATCTAGGTTTTAGTGAAAAAAGAAAGTGTGAGAAAAACAATAAAACAAACTTTTCTTTCAAAATAATGAGAATGATTTTTCTTGGAGAATAAAAAGAGGAGAGGGATTTCTTTCAAAGATATAGACATAAAAATGGGAATAAATAGAAAAATGCGCTTTATAAAGCAATAAAAAAGAGAGTTGACATTTTTCTAAATAAAGGTAAAATAGAGTCAACAAAATCTTTCTTTGATTTTTTATCTCTTTTTCTGAATAATTTTAAAGAATAAGTTGACAAAAAAAAATAAAGAAAAATATTTTTTATTTCTGGGTTATATAGGAGTTTTAATGAAAATATAAAAATAGAAAAAAAAAATTTTTCCTTTTCTTGATTATCTCATTGCAAAACACTTGGTTGAATAATAAAAAAAAGGGATGTAAACCAAATTATCCTTGAATTTATTGGAAAAGAATTAAAAAAAATAATTTGATTTGGAATAAAAATGAAATAAAGTCAATTTTTTAAAAAAAAGAATAGAATAGGGAATGTGAATTTAATTTTTTAGAAAAAATGGAAAATAAAAAATTTTATTTGATGATAAAAGAAATATGATTTTTAGAAAGATTGAGAAAAATGTTCAGGTTTAGTTAGGAAATCCATCTTTCTTGCATGTTGGATTAAGAAATAATAAGATTAGTGTCTAGGTATTGTGAATACAAATATTCGCTTGTCTCAAACATGTTAGGGACATATATTATTTAAACTCATTTCATCATCATTGTGTATACATATATTGATAATCATGTCATGTTCATTTTAGAATCATGAAGGTTATGTGAAATAAAACAAAATTTGATCTTTATTACAATTGCATTGTGTATAAATTACATTTTGTATAAACATGTTCTTCATCATGTCTTGTTATTGTGTCATGTCTTAAATATTTTACATTGCATTTCATAAAAAAAAAGAAGAATATGTTCTTTCTCTTAGAAAATTAAAAAAAACAAAGGAAAAAAGAAGAGGAAGAGTTTTTGAAACAATTTTGATATGGTTTAAGATTACTCTTCAACTTCTCTTACTTGTTTCGGACTTGACCTCTTAAGTTAATAAGTGAATATAATAAACAAGAGGCAAATTTCAGTTTGAACTTTGGTATGCATTTTGCATTGTTGCATCACATTTCGTAGATAAGTCTTTGAGAAACTAGACTAAGTCTTTTACAATTTTGAATTTGTTTATTCTTTCAATTTTCTTTTTTATCAAATTTGTGTATATGTGCTATTGATTGATTATTTTCATTGAAATTATTCCTCCTTAAGATTTGGTTAAAGTGAAGACCTAAATACCTAATATGTAAAATCAAGAAAGTTATGCAAACTAACAAAAAAAAGAGAAAAAAAAGAGAGAAAAAAAAAGAAGAAAAAGAAAAAGAAAAAGAAAAGTTGTCCCATTTCATAGATTTTTATCATACATGTCATTTGCATACATATACAAATAACATGATTTTCATAAAATTCACATCATAGACTTGTTATACTTCAGTAAATATGTTAATACTCTTCGTTTTTCGAGAAAAAAAAAGAAAAAAATTCGTTTGTTCCAAAAAAAAAATTGAAAGAAATAAAATAAGATTTTTCTAATTAGAAAATTGTGGTAATAAGGTTCAAGGCTTCTCGACCATCAAAGGTTACAAAGCAATTCGGGACTCTCAAGTATAGACCATGGAAGAAGGACAGGCTAGCTGAATGGAGAAAATAGAAAAGGCGCAAGAAGAGATGAAGGGGCAGTTGGCTGCAATGCTGGAGACGATGACTAAAATGAATGGAGGAAAAGAACTAGCAGGGGAAGCAATTACTCGAGAAAGGTGGGCACAAGACGGTGAACGTTCATATCCACAAAGTCCCATTCCACCCCAAGTCCATACTTCACAGCATATGTTATTTGCGGGGCACGACATTCCAAACCTCAGAAGGAACCCAGCAGACCCAATCTATGTCCATGATCCGGATAATCCTAAAGATCAAGAGAAATTGAAGATGGGTGTACCAACAATGAAAGAGAGCTTAAAGCCTCAGACGAAGTTAGATCTCCTTGAAGAGAGGTTATGAGCTGTTGAAGGGATGGATTTATATGGTTCTTTGGAGGCGAGCGAGCTCTGTTTGGTACCGAGTGTAGTTATCCCACCAAAGTTCAAAGTTTCAGATTTTGAAAAGTATGATGGGACCAAATGCCCGACAACTCATATCAAGATGTATTGCCGAAAAATAGCTGCATATGCTCAAAACGATGAATTATTGGTGCATATTTTTCAAGACAGTCTTATCGGATCAGCCGCCAGGTGGTACACCCAACTAGATCGAGCTCATGTCCGCTCATGGAAAGAATTGGCTCGGGCATTCATTGCTCAATACAAGCACATTGAAGATCTGGCACCGGACCGCCTATCTTTACAGGGCATGAGGAAGAAACATGAGGAGAGCTTTAGAGAATATGCTCAAAGGTGGAGGGATGTAGCTGCCCAAGTTCAACCACCCCTCATAGAGAAAGAAACCACCATCTTGTTTGTCAATACACTCTCAACACCATTTTATGAAATGATGGTCGGAAATGCCACAAAGAATTTTGCAGATATGATGATCTTTGGTGAAATTATAGATAATGCAATCAAGAGTGGCAAGCTTGTAGGAGATGATGCCATGAATGCAAGAAAAGGTGATACATCCGGAAATGGAGGAGATGTTCATGCTATGAATTATGAGGGGCAACATGTGGGAGACTTTGCTCCATATCATCCTTATCCAATGTACCAAACCCACTACCCCACCATAAATAATATCTCTCCAAACCTGAATACCTGTCAGCCAATCCCCCAATCTAGTTGGCAAATAGGTCTCCAAACACCTATGCCTACCCTAAGTAACCAAAGAGGATCTCGAAACAAACGGAAGAGAATCGACATTGATCCAATTCCGTGGTCATACACTGAGGTATTTCAACACCTCCTCAAGAACCAACTTGTTACCCCAGTCCAATTGAAGCCTTTGGAACCTCCATATCCAGAATGGTATGACCCAAATGCTCGGTGTGACTATCATAGTGGAAATATGGGTCATTCGATAGAAAGTTACCCTGCTTTCAAACACAAGGTGCAAAGTTTGATTAGATCTGGTTTGTTGGATTTTGGGACAAAAGAAGGAACGGCTTAACCATGCTATAATATGAGGGCAAAAGAAGACTTTTTGATTGGTCACGCATGGTGGTATAAAGTTGTTTCTTTTTGTAATGCCCATGAACTAAAAAGTACTTTTTGTGTATTGACTTTCATTTATCTTTTGTCATTTCAACGGAGTAACTGATGCATTTTCATTACATTTTTCTCTCCCCTTCGAAATCTTATGTTTTTTTGTACATTTGCCTATATTTTACCCTTTTTTTGATTAACTATCATACTTTGCCCAATTTTGTTGTTAAATGATGAATATGAAGTTGATTATGATAATAATCTGGGATAAAACTTTAAAATTCTATTTGTATTGACAATTTTGTCCCCATGATTGATAGGAATGTTGAAATCAGTCGATGTAGTGTACACAAGGAAAGCAGATTTTTCATAAGGTTGTGATGGCTCAATAAATAATTCTTTGATAAGAGTATTTACGTTTGAAATGAGAAATGGCCATCTTTGGTTTACTTTTCACATATGAGAAAAATTATCCATCGTCACCCCTTTTGAACCTTATAGTTATATATGTTTTTTTCAAGAAACCCGCCAAGGATCACCCTCCACATTGGGGGGTAAAATTGAGAAAAATGAAGTGAGATTTGCCCACGAAGAAATTTCAAGTCATTAGAAATCTTAGGGGCAAATAAAAAAAAGGATATCTTTACGCTTGAATTCCTCAAACAAAAAAATGAAATTGAAAAAATGAAATGAATGATGATGAAAATGAGGAAAAGAGAGAATCAAAAGAAAAAGGTAGTGAATGAAAAGAATGGGAAGAGAAACGAGAAACCAAAGAAGAATAAACAACGAATGGGGTAGAATGCTAGAATTCTTAATATGATGAGAAATGATCCTATGGCTTGAAACCCTTGAAACACGTTTTTTGGGCCTGTTTATCCATTCTTTCAAAGCCCTGAACCATGGCCTACATTACGTACCTTAAAAAGTCCATTTTGATCGAATTTGAATACTTGAGTTAAGGAATTATATATTGAGCCTAGATATGTTAAAGTTCATGATTTTGAGCTCGATAGGTGTGTTGATTATAAATAAATATGATCCTTGAAGAAGAATGAAAATGTAAAAAGAAAAAAAATGATGAAAAAATGAAAAAGAAGAAAAATAAAAAAAAAGAAAAAAAAGAGAAAAGAAAAGAAGGAGAATAAGAAGGGGCTCAAGTTGAAAACCCGAAAGGGCGATTTGAGTCAAAAGAAGAATGGAAGATTTGGCTAAAATCTCGAGAAGATAGCCTTTTATAAGGGAAACCAGTACTGTTCGAAGATTTCATGAAGTAGGGGCAAAGCATTAATGGAACCAAAATGATTAGAATGTCAATCAAATAGAATTTTTGGAAAAATCTTAGATTAGTTTATCAAGATTGATTAAATATTCATCGTTTAGTATTGTTACCTTCCTTAGCCTCTGGAAATTGCCTATTTTTCTTAGTTAAATTTGTTCTTGTTTACTTCTTCATAAATGTCCATCCTTCAACTTTTGGCCAATCTGCATACTCATGATTATTGAAAGAAATGTGATGGCATTGCATTCATTATAAAATTGAAATGACGATAAATAAGTGATTGACAATGTTTGTGAAAGCCCGATGCATTACAAAAGAGGAAAGTCAAAAATGATACGGGGCAAAGAAGGAAAAGATGAGAACCATGGGAAGGTTTGTAAGTGTGCCGAAGAAATATGAATATGTGATCAAATGGTGAAAAATGAACAAGAATTAATGGTGTTTCGTGAAATTAGTGGATGTACGGATGTACGGAAGCTTATGATTTGAAAAGATTCAAAAATGGTGAGAATGATGGTCTTGTGAACCTTGTTACTGCAACTTTTGATTTTTTTCCTTATTTTTTTCTTTCTCTTTTCCTTTTCTTTTTTCTTATTTCTCGACATTTGCATTGCATCCATCACATACATTCAAAAAAAAACAAATGAAAATTTCACCTTTAAGGAACAAGATTTGTACATTTTCGATCAAAGAAGGGGCAAAACACAAGACAAAGGAAGGAAGCGGGATTCTGAAAATTTTAGGATAAGATGATAAGATTTTTAAAGTAAAGAGTTTTAAAAGGATGATGCATCAAGAAACTAAAATCTTTGGGTGTGAATCTCCAAATTAAGGTTGAAATTTCGGGTGTGAATCTCCGAATCAAATTTTTGGATGTGAATCTCCAAGGTAAAATTTCGGGTGTGAATCCCCAAATCAAATTTTTGGATGTGAATCTCCAACTTAAAATTTTGGATGTGAATCTCCAAGTTAAAATTTCACAGGGTGCGAATCCCTAAGTCAAATTTTGGATGTGAATCTCCAAGTTAAAATTTCACAGGGTGTGAATCCCTAAGTCAAATTTTTGGACGTGAATCTCCAAGTTAAAATTTCGGGTGTGAATCTCTAAGTCAAAATTTTGGGTGTGAATCCCTAAGTCAAATTTTTGGATGTGAATCTCCAAGTTAAAATTTCGGATGTGAATCTTTGAACTAAAATTTTGGGTGTGAATCCCTAAGTCAAATTTGTGGGTGTGAATCTTCAAATCAAATTTCAGATGTGAATCTCTGAATTCCAAGTTGAAAATTTCGGATGTGAATCTCCGAATCAAAATTTTGGGTGTGAATCCCTAAGTTCAATCTCCGGATGTGAATCTCCGAATCTAATATTTGGATGTGAAACTCCAACTCAAAATTTCAGGTGAGAATCTCTGAAATTTCGGATGCGAATCTCTAAAATGGATATTTGGATGTGAAACTCCAACTCAAAATTTTAGATGAGAATCTCTGAATTTAAGATGCGAATCTCTGTATTAAAGTTTACGTTTGGAACTTTCAATGCAAATCCTCAAATGGAGTTCCTGAATGTATCCTTGTCAAGAAAATGCAAGATTAGAATATAAAGTTGGAAGAATAAGATCTTGAAGTTAAAAAAAAAAAAAGAAAAAGAGGAAGAAGAAGGTTAAAAAAAAAAGTGGAAAAGAAAAAGGTTCAGGGCTATATTTTAAAGAGGAGGTTTGAGATTAAATTTGAAATGAGATTAAACAAAAGATTTAAAGATGAAATTGAAGAAAATTCAAGATAGGAAATTTTAAGATAGGAAAATTCGATTTGGATGTGAATCTCCGAATCAAACCTTTGAGTGTGAATTCCAAATTAAAATTTTGGATGTGAATCTCCAAGTCAAATTTTCGGATGTGAATCTCCGAGTTAAAATTTTGGATGTGAATCTCCAAATCAAAAATTTCAGGTGTGAATCTCTGAATTCCAAATTAAAATATTGGATGTGAATCTCCAAGTCAAACTTTCTGGATGTGAATCTTTAAATCAAATTCTAAGTCAAACTTTCCGGATGTGAATCTCCGAAACAAAATCAAACATTCCAGGTGTGAATCTCTGAATTCAAAATCAATTTTTGGATGTGAATCTCCAAATCAAAATTTCGGGATGTGAATCCCCGAATCTTAGATCTTTGAATGTGAAATCTCTCAATTTAAAGTTCCATCGCCTCTGCTGCAAGAGGAGCTTTTCTAGGAGAAACAAATTTAAAGTTTCATCGCCTCTGTTGCAAGAGGAGCACATTTTCAGAAAGAAATTTAAAGTTTCATTGCCTCTACTGCAAGAAGAGCTTTCTCGAAAAAAGAAAAAACAAAACAAATTTAAATTTAAAGTTTCATCGCTTCTGTTGCAAGAGGAGCGCATTTCGGAAAAAAAGAAAAAACAACATTTTAAGTTTCATTGCCTCTGCTGCAAGAGGAGCTTTCTCGTAAAAGGAAAAAAAACAAACAAAACAGAAACAAATTTAAAATTTCATCGCCTCTTCTGCAAGAGGAGCACGTTAAACAAATAAAAATAAAAAAATGAATAAAAAAACAAAAAAGATAAAGGAAAAGGAGAAAATTGATTCATGAGTCGGACAAAATTGTTATCTTTTGTCTTTGCCCTATTCCTGATTCTCAGCAATGAGCAAAGAGGGACAGCTGTAGACACCTAATTTTGTCCGAACTTTACAAATTATTTTGACAAATTATGTTTTTATTATTGTTATTATTATTATTATTTTACTTATTTTACTTTATTTATATATATATATATATTTTATTCTTATTTTTATTTCTTTTATTTTATTTGTCTCGGTGTTTCATTTGGTTCCATCAACATTGAATGGGGTTCAGTATCCCATAACCGCCGGCCACCCTTCTCTGCCAGCCCCTCCCCCGAGGCTGTAACTCATCCAGTCTGCTAGCCACCGTTCCCCAAGCCCTATACCAGTCCCTCTAAAAACCATCACCATCCACACAGAGAATCTCAGAGGGGAGGATACCTAAGCTTCAAGCTTTCTCCACCGGCCTTCACTCACCGAAAATCCAACCAACATCGAGGCTCTTCACCACCCGAGACCACTACTACCACCGTGAACCATCAACCCCAAGCCATTCGGCCTGACCACCAAGCTTTACCAAACCACTAAACCTCAACTCCAACCCGCAAATCTCACAAAAAAAGAAGACCGAAACACAACCCCCTAAACCAAAGCTTAACCCAGTCTCTTAAACCCCAAACTAAGCCCTGAATCATCTTCATCGGCCACCGTTCACAACCCCAGCACACCCGATCCCATAAACAGCCCTCGTATCCACCAGAAACCACCGAAATAGCCATCATTCACCACCTGTCAACATAACACAAAAAAAGAAAACAACAAAACCCAAAAAAAGAAAACAACAAAACCCAACTCAGATCTCAAACCCGAGCCCCACTGCCGAAACACTCAGACAACCACTCACACTCAGCCTTCACCAAGACCCGCACCATCATCACCGAACCCTTTGAAACCTTCGTTCACCACCATCACCAAAATCACAAAAAAGAAAAAATCGCAAATCCGAAACCCACTGAAACCCCAATCAAAAATCTTTGTCCTAGATCTAAGAAAAAGAGATCTGAGGACTAAACATCAGCAATCACAACATTCACAAAAAAAGGAAGAAAAAGAAAGAAACAAAAAAGGAAGAGGGTTTCGGTTTGATCAGATTTATGGAGTTAGGGATCTTTTCGGGTGAAACGAAGGCTAGATCTAGTTAGAGGGAGCCAAGGAGAGCTTTTTCAGGGTGTCGGGGAGACCGCCGGTGACCGGCACACGGCAGTGTACGGTGGCCGGTAGCCGTTTGGGGGCTAAAGGATTGAGAGAATTTTTGGGATTTTAGGAGTTTTTTTTTAGGAAATCGGTGGAAATGAAGAACGGCAAAAAAAAAAGGGGGCTTTTATAAAGCACCAAAACGGTGCGTTTTGACCAGCTGACCCGCGCGTTGAACCGACCCGACCCGGGGATCCGCGTGCCCGATCCGACTCCAGCCTTCTTCGCCTGACCCGCGCGCCAGCCGACCCGACCCGTTCCGCGACCCGCACTTAACCCGATCTGGTCCACCTTCCTTGGGCCAGATCTGTTTACCTGTTGGGCCCACACGCCTTGGGCCAACCTGATTGGGTTGTTTGCAAGCATTTCTTTTGGGTTCTTAGCCCAAACCAATTTTGGTATATTTCTTCTAATTTTAATAATTTTGGTGCTATTATTATTATTATTATTATTATTATTATTATTATTATTATTATTGTGTTTTATTTATTATTATTATTATTATTATTATTATTATTATTATTATTATTATTATTATTATTATTATTATTATTGTGTTTTATTGTTATTATTATTATTATCTTAGGAAAATATGTGGATGTTGAATAATAAATTTTGAAAGGCACATGGTTAGTAGATATGTTATATAAATATATATATATATATATATTTAACAAATATAATTAAAGGAAATATGAAAACTATATATTTTTCATTTATTATATTATTTAACAATGTTAAAATTTAACAATTAGTCCGATGATGGGATGCTACGGAAGTCACAAGTAGTGATTCTTAGCTGATCCCTAGGTGAGAAGAGTCATACTAATTGTTGCCAAAAGTATTGGAATATTTAGTATGATTTTTCAATAATTTATTTTTTATTAAAAAATAAAAATAAATAAGTTTTTTTTAAAAGAAAATAGAAAAAGGAAATAATAATAAAATTTAAATTTAATTAAATAAACAATATCCGATGATGGGATGCTACGGAAGTCACAAGTAGTGATTCTTAGATGATCCCTAGGTGAGAAAAGTTGTACTAAATGTTACCAAAAGTATTAGAATATTTAGTATGCTTTTTCAATAATTTAATTTTTTATTAAAAATAAAAATAAGTTTTTAAAAGAAAATTAATAATAAATTTTAAATTTAATTAAACATATTTCCGATGATGGGATGTTACGGAAGTCACAAGTAGTGATTCCTAGCTGATCCCTAGGTGAGAAGAGTCATACTAATTGTTGCCAAAAGTATTGGAATATTTAGTATGATTTTTCAATAATTTAAATTTTTGTTAAAAATAAAAACAAATAAGTTTTTTTAAAAAACAAAGAAAATTAAATAAATAAATAATAACAAAATAAAAACAAATAAGTTTTTTAAAAACAAAGAAAAATAAATAAATAAATAATGAAATTCAAAATTAAAAATTCATTTGCACCATTTTTATTTGTTTGCATCATGTGCATTCATAATAATTTTCGAAATGGGTGTGAATCCTACCGAGGATGAGATTCTATAAAAGTCACAAGTAGTGATTCTTAAGAAATCTCTAGGTAAGGAAAATTATTTCAAATGCTGCCAAAAGTATTGGAGTATTCGATTTAATTATTCAATACAAAATGGTTCACATTCATTTTCGATAAATAAAATCTAACCTTTTTTTTAAAAAATTGGAAAAATAATTTTGATAAATAATAAAATGCTTCAAAAATGAAATAAAAAGGAATTAATTTTAAATATTAAATTGAGACTATTTTATTAAAACAAAAAGGATAACACATGATTATTATGGTACCGTTTTTTAACGGGCGTCGTGGGGGTGCTAATCCTTCCCCACGTGTAACCGTACTCCCGAACCCGATTTTTGTTTACGCAGACCAAAAGTTATCTTTTTAATAAAACTTAATTAATTTTGAGATTTTGTTAAAAAGATAAGTATTTTAGGTGGTCAATCACACCTAGTCAAAAAAGATTGGTGGCGACTCCCTTTTGTTTTTAAATATTTTTCAAAATTATCGAGCGCGAAACCGTTACGACAAATATAAAATATAAAAGTAATACGGATTAAAATTAAATAAAAATTGATTATAAATATAGTAAAAACTAAATACAAACATGATTTTACATGATACAAATGTTCAAATTCCTTAAAGTACTTGTGGAAAAATTCTTTAACAGCTTTATTGTTACTATATATTCAGATAATGATGATGAATATATAAAATTGTCCCAATTTCTGGCAACATGGTCTCTCTCACTTAACTACTCATACTCCTGAGCACAATGACACATTAGAAAGAAAGTATAGGCATATTGTTGAAACAGGTCTCACACTTCTTTCCCAAGCATCTTTATCACTTCAATTTTGGAGTCATGCCTTCCAAGCAGCTGTGCATCTCATAAACAGAATGTTCTACCCTACTTCTTGAACTGCAATCACCATTTGAGGTACTTTATCACGAGGCACCAATTATTCAAAATTAAAAGTATTTGGATGCCTTTGTTATCCTTGGTTAAAACCCTATGACCAATATAAATTCCTACCTAAGTCTAGACCATGTATCTTCCTAGGATATTCACCCACTCAAAGTGCATATAAATGTTTTGTTTTCACTTACACAAAAAGTGTTTATTTCTCAACATGTAATTTTTCATAAAACAATTTTTCCATTTACCGCATCTCAAATTAATAAAACATTTTCCCTACATTGGACTTCAAATTCTATTTCTATTGGTGCCCTTCAATCTAATGTTTTTAAAGCTCCAATTTCTCAATCTGCATCTTGAGAGACTATTGCATGTTCTCCTCCTTCTGATACTCGGAATCCTCACTGTTCTCTTAGTGCCACTTTATCTCCTTCAACAGGTATTACTTTCTCTCCTTATCCTTTAGACTCTTCATCAAGCACATGTTCTATTAATACACAACCTATCATGCCTTCTAACACTGCTCTTCCTATTCGAACTAATCCAACGATCACACGATCATAAAATAACATTTTCAAACCATAGAAAGCTTTTACAGCGATTAAGCATCCCCTTACTCCATTGAATCAACATGTGTTAGTCAAGCCTTGAATTTGAGCATTGGAGACAAACTATGGCAGATGAGTTTAATGCATTGGTCAAGAATCATGCATGGGAACTTATACCTTATTCTTCTAGTTAGAATGTCAGAGGTTGCAAATGGGTTTTCCGCATTAAAAGAAAATCTAATGGCTCAATTGAATTAAATAAAGCCCGATTGGTTGTCAAAGGATTTCATCAACGATATGTTTTAGACTACTTTAGAACATTTAGTCTTGTTGTCAAACCAACCACAATTAGAGTGGTTTTATGCATTGCTCTTGCTTATGGTTTGCCCATTCAACAATTACTCCAAGGCACACTTTCTGATAAAGTCTACATGGTTCAACCACTAGGTTTTACAGACCTACAAAAATCCACTCACATTTGTGAGCTTAACAAAGCTATATATGGATTAAAACGGGCTCCTCATGCATGGTATCAAGTGTTGAGTAATTTTTTACTTGGCTATGGATTTTTTAACTCTGCTAGCGATGCATCTCCCTTCATTTATGCAAAGGATTTTGTTCTCATTTATTTTCTAGTAAATGTATATGATCTTTTAGTTACCGGCAAGAACCAAGCAGCCTTGCGAATTTTCCTACAAAAACTAGCTCAACAATACTCTTTAAAGGATCTTGGTCAACTTCATTTTTTTTCTTGGTGTTGAGGTTCTCCCTCACTCATTTGGTATCTTCCTCTCTCAGCACAAGTATATCAGAGATATCTTAGAGAAATATTATATGACCAATGCAAAAGTAATTTAAACTCCTATGGCTAGTGGCACTAGATTACTACTAAAGATGGAAATGGTTCTGTAGTTTCTACTATGTACAGAAAATTGTAGCTAACAAGTAGCTAATAACAGCTTTATCTAATTCAAGTCAATTAACTCTTAAGTTTATCAACTCATCGACCCCAAGCATATGCTCATCAGTTCTCCAAGTTTATCAGCTCATTGACTCCAAGCATATCATCTCATCAGTTCCATTTTTTTGAAGAATTGTAGTTTATTTTTTCTATTTTACTTGTATAAATATACAGAAAATGAATCAATGAAATAAGTGATTTCTGTTACCCAAATATTTACACTTTACATGTAGATTTATGCAAGTGAAATATTTACAGTTATATTTTATTCAAAATTAATTTTAAGTACACTAACCCGATCGAATAAATAACAAAATATTCCATTCCCATTAGTATAGTCCAAAAATCATCAAGAATAAAAGTGCGAAGACAAATTTCAATCAAATCAAAGTATAGTGGCAAATTTCTATATCCACCCATAGTAGGATGACAAACTTACCCGTTAACCTTTAATAATGATAAAAGAATCAGAAAATATAATGACCTTTAATAATGATAAAAGAATCAGAAAATATAATGATTCAAATAATGTAAACGTAAGACTCATGAGTTGTGGCTCAGTTGGTAATGCATGTTGAGTTTATGAGAAGAGCTTTCAGATTCTCGACCTTCACTAAATACACATTTGGGAAAGGGTCAGGATCTTAACTGTGACAAAACTCCGAACATTATTAATCTCATACCGTTAAAATGGATGAGGATACCTATAGTTTATACAAAAAAAATCTAAATATAAGACATGAATGAAAAATATTTTGTTTTAAAGTTTGTACTATTTAAATATGATAAATGTTAAGGTGACATTTAATAAAAATTGTAAATCATACATTAGATATTTTCTCTTAAGTTAGATGGAAAATAAAACAATATAAACGGCAAAAGTGTTTTCAAAATAACATTGTGAAAATTCTGAATCAATACATCTAAAATGCTCACCAACCAAATCTTTTATATATATTGTAGTTACTTTTGTTTCTTCTTTTCGTGTTTGGGACCATTAAACATGACTTAAAGTTTAAACATTGGTTAATCATAATTAATGTTTATAAAATTTTATTAAGGTGCATGCACTTTGCTAAAAGAGTCCAAACAGTGGATCAATGTTTTTCTTGAAGCTTGTAGCCTTACCGTTGGTGGGCACATCATCACATTTACATGATACAACATTTAATTATTTCAAGATTAAAGGTAACACAAAAGAAAGGTGGGAAGGTTGGCCGGTGCTTGGAAGTTGGCAGTTTTTTCAGGTTAAGTCGGTTGGTCAAATAGTTGTGTATTGAATTATTTTTTTTAAAGGAAAACCTACCGTGGCCGATGGAGACACAAAATGGCTATGCTATTTCAGCCACTAAAGTTCAGATTATCCTTAGCTTATCTTTTTTTAGTATAAATAAAGATAGTTTTATATATTTTACGATCTAAGATTAATCATGTTCGAGCTTAGGGTAATAAACGGTAAAATCTTTTCAACAGTAATAACTCCAATATTCGAACCATATTCAAATGCGTGGTGAAAAAGTTTACTTCCACATCTAATAACTTGTTAGTAAATTATCCTTAGCTACTTGTTTGCATTTAAAATAAATTTCTTACCGTTTCTTTTGATGTTTATATATGTAGAGAATATTTAAATTTGGCACTTTAATAATGTGAATTTTTTGTATATTTAATATTGCTTAAATCATAATTAGTTAATTAAGCACGGTTTCTACCTTATATATATATATATATATATATATATATATATATATATATATATATATATAATATATATATATATATAAATATATATATATTTATATATATATGAGGGCTAGAAAATTTAAAAAAGAATTTTATTAAGATGTATAATATATTTCAAGAATTACTTTCTTTGTACCGGTGGAATTTACATTTCATTTAATGACTAAACCCCATCATCCTTTTAATATGACATAATTATTGCACTAAAAAATCAATAAAGAACTTAAATGAATATCAAATGAGACGAAACTAAAATATAATGTAATCTGAACTTGTTATTCGAATATAATTTTTCAACTAAAACGATTTAATAGAAACACAGTTGCTAACCAACTTTATTTTGAGGTCAATATTAGAAGATTTAAACTATCTCATATCTAAGCACTCTAGTTATTATCTACTTAAGATTTTTTTTTGGTGTGACCATAGGTTTATTTTACAGCATGAGATTAATTATGTTCGGATCGAGAGTGGTAAATGATAAAACTTTTTCAATATAGCGATTTTAAGATTCGAATTATGTCTAAATGTTTGGATAAGAAACACATTTCTACTTCTTTCAACCATTTATTGATAAGAATTTTTTATTTTTCAAGTGATTTCATTCTTTTTTTTTCATTTTTCAAAAACTCCAATTTGGGATTTAAAATGCTTATATAAGCTTATTTCCACTTGACAATAACTGGAAGACTAGTGTTAA
Source organism: Heritiera fomes (assembly GCA_032173925.1). Taxonomy (NCBI): domain Eukaryota; kingdom Viridiplantae; phylum Streptophyta; class Magnoliopsida; order Malvales; family Malvaceae; genus Heritiera; species Heritiera fomes. Next base: position 30,161,259 of record JAPDPM010000002.1, on the reverse strand, counting down.
ATTAATTAGCACATGTCACCATGTGCCCATGAGATCCAACGGTTGCACTTTGTGGTGCCTTGCATGCCTTTACATGTGCAACACTAACTACTGTATTTTCTTTAGAAATGACTTATAGTAGGTTTAGAAATTCAAATCTCACGTTCCGCAATTTTTTCTTTCAGTATCCTTCAGTTACAACTTCTTTAGTATCAAAATAAAGATCGATACTAAACTTAGCATGTAAATTAAGATCAAGTGTCTTTTCATGCAAGTTGTTTTGGCGGATTCATATTGTATAGTCTTTGTATATTTTAAAGTTATGTATATTGTGGTAGAAATCAAAATTTGTCACCTCCATTCAAGTATATTTCTTTTGAAAAATAACTCATTCAAGAAGTTATTACATTTATTTACCAAAAGTAGTTGGAATAAGTGAATTTGGATTTTTTCTCTTGTCATTTAGACGTGGTTCAAATTCTAGAGTATCTCTATTGGAAGGGTTTTATCGTTTACCACTCATGACCCTAACAAAAGTAGTCTTATACTGTGAAATGGATGAAAAAAACATATAATTATACAAAAAAAAAGTTGAACCACATATTCCATTTCTATGGATCTAAAATTACTATGTCAGGGAGAATCTATTTAATTATTATTTTTAAAAGTTTATATATAATGTACTAACAGTATATAACTTTTATACACTATCAGTCAACTATAGAATCACACTTCATTAATGACTAAAGACTAAAAATGTATAAGCCCCTTAAAAATAAATTAAAAACTTTGTTTATATTTATTTTTAAGGACCTTCATATGAGTTGTCATCTTATGATTTACTGACATTATATAGAAACTTTATACTGTCAATGTATTATATATAAACTCTTATTTCTAGTTAAAAAAATCACTTCACTATTTTTTTTAAATCACAATATCTAAAGTTATTGGTCTTAGACCAATTCATAATTTCTTAAATGGTTCAATCATTTCTTCTTCCTTGTGGTAGCCTTTTTTTTCAATTAACTTCTCAATTAGAAGTGAACGACCTCATGTGCCTCGCTCGAACAAAGATTATTAAAATCTTGATTTTCTCGTTCTCTAATGCAATCATATAATTAAGTAATTAACTAATTCCTTATAGCATGACAAGGGTCTAAATTAAATTATCATACACAAACAAACATTAAAAACGTTACTCATGTGAATTTCCCACCTGTCCTGGATCATGGACCTCCATAAATAACTTTTTCTTCCATGATTATGACTAAATCTTTATGTCAGGAGATTTCAGACATGAATACCATCAATCAACAAATATTCGATTGCTTAGGTGTTGTTTGGGATTGTTGTATGTTTTATGTTTTATATTTTTGAAAATTTTGTTTTGTTTTATTTTCATTTTGTTTTCAATTTATTAATTTTGAAAACATGTTTAGATAACAAATTTTTGTTGTCAATCTTGATAAACATTGATGTGGGAAGGTGGCCCATGCTCTCTTATTGAAGGAGGGAACAGGTTCGAATACTGGCAAAAGCTAAACAGGAAGCTATCTTTTATTTTTCACCCTTTTTCGTGGTTACTGTAGCCGCACGGATGAACAGTACTCGTGCGGGAACAGTAACAAAATGTTTCCGAAATATTGAAAACAACAATTTTATGTTTTCAACTATTTCCAAAACATTCCAAATTTTTGAATTTTGTTTTCATTTTTAGAAAATAAAAACACACCAACCAAACATAATTTTACTTCAAATTTAGAAAATACAGAAAACAAAAACATTACCAAACAAGCTCTTAGTTATCATTATTATTAAATTTCTCTCAATTTTTTTCCCTTTCGACTCGTACAATTAAATATTCTTCGAAAGTGTTAAATATTAAACTTGTTTAAAGATCAAGTTACTTGTTCAAGCTCCAAGGTCTATCTAGGGGTACAAATAAGTCAAATTACTCGTGAGCTACTAAAGCTCAACTCAATGGTTACTCGAATTTCACTCGTTTACCTTTTAGCCAAGCTTGAACTATTTGAATAATGAATCGAGCCGAATTCAACTTCTTAATATTCAATTTGAGCGGCTCGTAAGCCTAATCGAACTTTTTTAATATATATTTTTAATATGTTAATATTAATTTACTATTTTATCCCATAATATATAGTTGAAAAGTAACAAATTGAGTCTAATAAGTCAAGTTCGAGTCTATCAAGTTGAGTTTGAGCCTCTTGAGCCGAGCTCAAGCGACTCAAAAACTTTGTCAAGTTGAGTTCAATCTTCAAAAGCTAAGTTTGATCGAACTTGAGCTGAGTTTCAAGCTTCGAATTTAAAGTCGAGCTGAGTTCAAACCTAATACTGAATCGTCTTGACTCGGCTCGATTACAACCTTATGTCTACTCAATTTTTGGACGAGTTTGAATAAAAATATTAAGCTCGTTAAATGCGTTTGGACTTGAAAATCAAGACCAGATGAAAAAGTCAGGCTAAGGTTGGATTGACCATTTCAAGTCTAAACCCAACCCAACCTAATAATTATAATTTTATTTTACTATTTTTTGTACAAGGTCTTTTTTAATTACTTTTGATTGTTTTTATGCAATTTAATTTAAACTTATATTATTTTTTTAGACTTTAGTTTATAAATTTTCATGTTTATTATAATCTTTGTGTAAGAATTTATTTTAACATATTGTGTTATACTTATTAACCATTATTTGTTTTATCTCTAAAAAAAACCTATTATTTGTTTTTAAGATTTTATATTTTATTTTACTATTTATTTTTTTGATGTAAGTACAAGTATTCTCATCCGTTTTACAGTCTAAAATTAATATTGTTGGGCCGGGAGTGGTGAATGGTAAAAAGGGAAACTTAGGCACGAAATGTCCGGTTGTGTTGGGCTCATTATAAATCACTTAATACTTTACCTAAGCTTGACCCAAGCCTAATTCGGTCTGGCTTATGAACACCTCAACTATATATATATATATATATATATATATATTTATATACGATGCATTGATAATGTATAGTTTCTATACATTGTCAATGCACAAGAGATTGATAGATCATCAATAAGTCCTTATGAGTAAATTGAAAAAAATTATTTGAATTTATTTTTCAGGGCTTGATATCTTTTTAATTTACATATAAATGAGATGTCAACTTCTAATACATTGACAGTATATAGAGATTATACACTGTCAGTGCATTATATATAAATCCTACACACACACACACACACACACACACACACACACACACACACACATATATATATATATATATGTATGAACATTGATAATGAAATTTTATAAACAAAAAATTGTCAATCAAACATGTGTTTAGACACAACCACAAAGATTACAGCATCTATACTTTTATATATACAATCACATACATACATATATACATACATATATATATATAAAGGATTTATATATGATACATTAACAATGTATAGTTTTTATACAGTCTCAATGTATTAAAAGTTGATACCTTATCAATAAGCTCTTATGAGCAAATTGGAAAAAATTTAGTTGTAGTTATTTTTAAGGGCTCGTCATCTTTTTAGTTTGCATATTGATAAAGTGTTAACCTCTTATGTATTAACAGTATATAAAACCTCTTATGTATTGACAGTGTATAGAAACTATACACTGTTAATACATTATGTATAAACTTATATATAAATATAGGATTTATATATGATGCACTGACAGTGTATGGTTTCTATATACTGTCAATGCACCAGAGGTTGACACCTCATCAATAGGCCCTTATATGCAAATATAAATAATATTTTTTAAATTGCCCATAAGGGCCTATTGATGAGGTGTCAACCTCTGATGCATTGACAATGTATAGAAACTATATACTATCAGTGCATCATATACAAACTCATAAATATATATAAAATTAATGTCGTACTAAATGCTAATTTCAGTTAGTGAGAATGCTAGATATGGTAGGTTGAATAACACGGTTTTAGGTGGCAATTAACATTGACTAGTTGCTTCTTTTTAATTAAGCAGTTGATTAGTTTGGCAAACTTAACATTCACATTATATTAAATTAATAAAAAAATTGAAGATTTGGAGAAAAGCAGATGTTTGAATACTTTAGAAACAAAGTTGACTTATAAAGAAATTAGAAAGGTATCCTAGCTAGGTGGTTAATTAAACTCAACGTTATTCCCATATGATAACAAAACTAAAATTAGGCTTTCAATGTTTGTGCAAAAAAAAAAATTAGGCTTTCAATGTTTACTAAGAAGTTTCGAGATCTAATCCTCACCATAGCATGCCACCACCTGTAGATCGACATGTTGAAGGGTTTGAAAATGTAATTTTTTTTTCTCTAAATTAAAGATGAGATCTGATCATGATTAATTATATGAAAAGATTGGTCATCTTCAACGAAATCAACCGCTAGCTTAATTAATTTTTTATTATAAAGTGAAAGAATATAATATTATCCTTTTTGGGGTTTTGGATCATCCATGACACATTTCACCCACTCAAAAATCATATGCCTTCTATAAATATATATATATATATATATATATATATATCGTTTTATATATATATTGTTAGAACATGAATGGAGATACGGCTGTTAGTCTATGATTGGAAGTTGAATGCTAAAAAAAAGTGTTCACTTTTCTAATGTTCATGGTGGAAAAAATTTATTAGGGAATCTCTTTACCTACAACTTATAAAAAAAAAGGAACTAAGCAATTTTTTATTGAAATCAATAATTAAAGAAAAAACAATTATATATGTTTCTGAGAAAGAAATCTTTCTACAGAAGATATGCAAATTAATTAACAAGAAAAATTAAAAACAGAAGACAATGCCGTTAAATACGGTACCTAATTATCACCTGTCCCTTGTCTCCTCAACTTGGATTAAATCGTTAGTTTAAAAAACTTTGGGTAGTTTTCTTGGGGAATGGTTCACAAAACAAAAAAATAAAATATTTTTGTTGGCTTACTCTTGCGCGGGGCTGATAATATATGTTTTTTTTCCACTCACAGACGTATGATTTTCACTGCCAAGTTTCTCATATCCAAAATTTTAGAACAAGTAACAATTAAAATTTATGATTTAATATAAAAAGGATACTTCTTATTGTAATTTATGATCAAAACTTTTGATAAATCATGTGTATTTTGAACTTAATCTAGTGAAGATAAAATAAAGACAGAGGAAGAACATAGTTCTACTTCTAAATCTAGCGTACCAAGTGATAATTCTCCGACTATTGCTATCAATTTACAATTATTTAAAAAATCACAAAGTCTATTTTGCCTATTTATGCATCTCATTAAACTTTTTATTAAATTTTTGCAACTTGTTGCATAAAACTTTAATTTCTTCTATTATATGCTTGGTAGAGCAAAAAAGTTAAAAGATGGATAGAAGTGAATGAAAAAGTGAAAAGAAAATGATTTTTGCTAGTGTTAGTTAAGAAAAAAGTGTTGGTAATAAAAAATATGAGAGGTTGTTAGTTTTTATTTTTATTCATAAAAACAAATCATTCCAAAATTGACCAACAATTGCTTGGTTGAGTAGTTAAAAAAAAGCTGTGATATATTGTAAGATTTGAATTCGAGCCAAAACAATCTCAATCTCTTCCCTCAAATATATTAAAAAAAATGGAGAAAGATGTGAGTTTTGTATATTTACAAAATTTTCTTTTAATTTTTAAAATGTTACTTTATTTTCTTAATTTATTAATGTTATAATAGTAAAACAATATAAATTTCATTTTCTTTTCATTTTTTAACTCTGTCAAATAATGGATGGAAAGAAAATTAATTTTCATTCAACTTTTCCTTTTTCCCAACCAAGTACATCAAGAGAAATAAAATATATATTTTTAATTTTTTCAGTTTTTTTCTTCTAACTTTTATCTTCTTATTTTTCTTTCCACTCTACCGAGAAAAGTTTTAGCTCTTAAAATTTATTTTTCATCTTTCTAAAAATTGAAAGTCTTAATAATAAATCCTATTTGGCCACTTTTCCTTATAGAATAGAATTGCATTTGAGAATTTGAATTCCCTATGAAAGATTTAAATTTTGAATTTATTGTAAAACATGAGTAATCATATAACTCACATTAATTAGCATAACCTTTTTAATTAGTTTAACTTCACGAATTTGTTAAATTCTTTAATTATTTAGGATCTGTTTGGATGAGAGATTTTTAGAAGGGAATTCATTTCAATCAAAATAAATATTTAAAATTCTAAAATCTAATTTTCTTGTTCGACAAAAAAATTGGAAAAATTTCAAAATGTTGGCTAAATACTAAACCAAGAGAGGGGTGAATCAATTTTTCTAATACTAGGTTCGTTTTTTCAAATCTAATTCTATATTCACAACAATTACTATCCTATCGCAATAACAATTCAATCAAGCAAATAAGTAAATAATGAATGCAAGTAAGAGACTTGGGATAGAGAAAGTGTACACAAGTTGTTTATAAAGGTTCAGTTTCCCTATCTACATCCTTTCCATTAAGCTCCCCTCAAGGTATTGCCAAATTCACTATTAAAAATGGACTTTACACAACACTCTTTTTCCAAGTCTCAAGAGTAGCACTCTCTTTTTTCCTTAAGTTCTAGTAGTTCTACCTTTACTACATTTTTCCTAGGCTCAAGGAAGAAATATTTTGTAATCTCTCTTTTTAAGGCTCAACAAGAGAACCACAAAGATTACTCAAATCTCATTTTCACAATTTAGCTCTCTAGGGTTTCACTCCCTTTAATGTGATTCTTTCCGTTGGCTTTCTTAAAAACTAGTTGTTATCAACGGGTAGGTATCGATATATTACTTAAGGTATTGATACCTTAAGAAAAAAAATCCTTTATTCAAAACACAAAGGGTATCGATACCACAATCCTTGGATATATATATCGAACCGTATCAAGTTGCTTTTGTTTAGTGGTAACGATGAAAGTACGTATCAATACAAACCTAATGCGTAGCAAAAGATCAAAAATGGGTGTCGATATTTTTACTTAAAGTATTGATCCCTTGGATATGAAACACACCTCTACACCTAAACTTTCTTGTAACCAAAATAAAATTATGCATTCATTCATCCAAAGCAACACAAACGTCCTCAAATATGCAAAGACATAATTCACTATTTAAACACTTCCTCATTTGAAACTTAGTAATGCGCCAATCATATTACACTATTAATTCACTTAAGTTTTTCTAGATCATATCAAAACTCTAAGTATTTCAAGGTTAACACAAAATTGAACAAGAATTTCAAGAAAATCCGCCTAAAAGGTGGTTTCTCAAAATTCTTTTATGTTGTGCACTATTGGGTATTCTCAACCCAAAAATCTACTTTAGGAGTGAGACTTTCCCTTATATTTATCAATACACACTTAACCTTTTTCATAACCAATGTAAGAACTCCAATGACTAACAACCCTTACTTTATTACACAAAACAACCATTAAATGCAAAGCTAAAAAATATATTATTTTATTTAAATATAATATATATTTTATTTTTTATATTATTAATAATATCTATACATTTTTACAATTTTAATGATAAAAATATTGCATGTTTTATTTTATATTTTTCGTTTTCTTATATTTAATATCATTGTTTTTATTTTATAATTATTCTTCTCATTTGATCAAATTCTAATAGTCAAAATTTCTTTCTAAAAAATATTTATTCAAATAATATAATTACAAATACTAGTATTTTGAAATAATGAATTTTGAAATAATTTCATTTTGGAATTCTTCAAAATTTCAAAATTCATCATTCAAATGCACAGATAAGGCATTTGAAAGGATAATACTTAGGATTTATATATGATACATTTACAGTGTATAGTCTCTATACAGTATTGTCAATGCGTTAGAGATTGACAATTAATCAATAAGCTCTTATGAGCAAATTGAAAAAAAATTATTTGTATTTATATTTAAGGACATGATATTTTTTTAGTTTACTTATTGATGAAGTATCACCTTCTGGTACATTGACAATATGTAGAGGTTATACACTGTCAGTGTTTCATATACAAACCTTAATACTTAACTAACTTTTGAAATAATGTTACCTTGATTCGTGACATATAGAGATCTAAAATCGTGTTTGCAATTGTAACGCAAATTACATGAGAAAAAACTCTTTTTTTTTGTTCATAAGAGGTATATGGGGAGAGAGGGAGGAATTGAACCTTAGGCATAATCATTCCTAAGGAGGAGTAACAATTGCTAAGCCAAACTTTGATTGTTATAAGAAAAAATTATTGATAGAAAAAAACACAAAAATTCTAGCATGCAAATATGTAGTTTATGTTGCAAATTTTTAATAGCAATCATTCATAATTGTATGTTAAGTTTAATTAATACTATGTAGATGTAACACATAACGTGCTGGGGATAAAGCATTCAAATTGAATCCTCACTAATGTTTATGGACTTTGATATATTTCACAAACAAACAATACAACAATTTGTTGTTGCTACTGCCTAGTTGTTGTTTTCTGTACGATCCCCTTCTTTTTATCTAGCAATAATACTATCTACCTTAAAAAATAAACAATACAATAATTTGGTAGCAAGCACATATGCATATGGATGGAGAGAAAGATGAACAAAAAGCAAAGATCAAATTTCATAACAACTCCGATACAAAATAATTTTATCTTAGAATAAGCAATTGAGGATAACTTTTTAATAATAAGGTTGGAAAAGGACCATTATGCTTCTCCGGATAGAATAAAGAAACAGAATTTATATGGATTATTTGAGTTAGTAAAAAATTTTAATTTTTTCATTAATCAAAGATAAATTCTTATGATGATATTTTAAAAATAAAATCTTCAATGTGCCAAGTCAACATGAAATAATGCATTCTTAAGTCCTTTGAGATAAGAATCATGTTTGAATAGAACTAACAAATATCTCTAACAGTATTATAAAACAAAAATGAAAAAGGCTTTAATTTTTATAATAGTATTATAAAATAATTATGTAATATACTGTCAGAGTAATTTTTTAACTCCATGAACGGAATTAAAATAATGACACATATCTTATTTTATTTTTTTATTTTTTAAAAATATTTTTAAAGGATATATATCATTATTTTAATCTTACTTATAAAGTCAAAAAATTTTACTGACGATATATTAGATATTAATCATAATCTTTATTTATACATAAACCTTTCTTTTAATTGGAAAAAGGTGATATGATGCACTAACAACTAAATCAAATCTTCCAATGTCTTTTTCATGAAATTTGTCTTTTATTAGTACATGCATGATTTATTGATTTATTTGGGATTGTTTTATGCTAAAAGAAGAGGGGGGAAAAAAGGAAATGATTTTTTCCTTCTTTTCCGTTGAGAGGGAAGCGTGTGGGTCGATAGATGTGACTTAGATTTCAGTATTGGATGCAGCAAACAAAGAACCCACGTGTAAGCAGAAATGACTCTCGTAAGAGGAAGAAACGCGGGTTTCGACGTGTCCAAAAGGACCAATAACATCGCACTCAAACCTCCCTTCTCTCCATAATGCTTTCCATTTTCAAAAATACATAATAATAAATATAAATACATATTATAATAAAATTATCATATGTTTTATCTGTTAATACTGAATTTATTTTTATTCTTATGTATTTACAATATTTTTAACGTATTTTATATTTATTAATAGTAAATTTATGCTTAATCATATATAATTATGTTGAATAAAGTTAAAAATTTTGCTATTGCTATGGAATTCTTCATGTGAACCAATCCGTTTTCTTATCTTTTTCATTCACGTTTTACTATTCAAAAAAAGTTAAGGATCTTTGTTTTCTGGTCTTTTTCATTCACGTTTTACTATTTAAAAAAAAAATTAAAAATCTTCATTTCTCTCCTACATAAAACAACTTATCACAAATCACAATTGACAATAGTAACCAATATAGTATTATAAAATTAATGTTAATAATATTAATAGTAAGAAGTTTTGTATTTAAATTTTTATCAGATTAAATTTTATAAAGTTTAATTTCATATTTAATATAATATGAAAACATATAATGATTTATACTTAAAAAAATAGCAATAATGCACGTGTAGAAGAAAGTGTCGAAAACCAAAAACTACGGAAGAGAGTGGAAAAGGGGGGGAGAGTGGCGTGCCACGCTTCGTTTAAATAACTTAAAAAGGTCACTGCCCCTCCCTCATTTATCTACTAAAATGGAACACGTGGCTTTCCTCTGGACCGCCTCGTCTCTCTTCTCTTTCTATATATACCCTCTTCTCTCTCTCCCCCCTTCCCTCCTCACAACACAACATCCTCCCTTTCTCCATTCAACTCAAGGTAAACGTCAATTTAAAGGTCACTCTCATCCCAACACTCATAAATCAGATCTCACGTTCAAGCCAATCAAGATTCATCATTCGCTCCAAAACAATCCATACCCACTATTAATTGGCCAAAATTCAGCGTTCATGGCTTCATCTGCATCGGCAGCGACTGGGACTTGTCTTAAACCTGAATTCCCAGTTTCAACCTCTTCATCTCTGGACTTGGACTATATTTCTTCGTCTATACCTTTCAAAAGGCCTGGCAGAAAGCCCAACTTTTCCTGCTCTTTCCAAACTCCTTCCGTTCTTCGTTTGCCTAAACAATCACCAACATGTCCGCCATCTCCTACTCCCACCACAAAGCACCCTAAATATACGTCTTCTACTGAGAAAACTCATTCCCGGCAGTGGAATCCCTTTCAAAGAGCTGCGGCCATGGCTTTAGATGTGATAGAGAATGCTTTGGTCTCTCATGAGCGTCAACATCCTCTTCCCAGTACAGCTGACCCCATAGTCCAAATCTCTGGTAACTTCGCTCCAGTGCCAGAGCAACCGGTTAAGCATAGGCTTCCTGTCACTGGAAAAATCCCAGAATGCATACAAGGACTCTACGTTCGAAACGGAGCCAACCCACTTCACGAACCCGTCGCCGGACACCATTTCTTTGATGGAGATGGGATGGTTCATGCTGTTCAGTTCAAAAATGGCTCAGTTAGCTATGCTTGTAGGTTCACGGAAACAAACCGTCTGGTTCAGGAACGAGCTTTAGGGCGTCCAGTTTTCCCCAAGGCCATAGGTGAACTCCATGGCCACTCTGGCATAGCTAGACTGTTACTTTTCTATGCCCGTGGCCTATTTGGGCTTGTTGATCCGAGCCATGGTACTGGAGTTGCTAACGCTGGCCTTGTTTACTTTAATGGCCATCTCCTTGCTATGTCTGAAGATGATTTGCCTTACCATGTTCGTATCACTCCGTCTGGGGACCTGAAAACCGTTAGCAGATATGATTTTGACGGTCAGTTAAAGTCTACAATGATTGCTCACCCCAAAGTTGATCCTGGAACGGGTGAATTCTTTGCTTTTAGCTATGATGTTATCCAAAAGCCATATCTCAAGTACTTTCATTTTTCAGCGGATGGTAAGAAATCACCTGATGTTGAAATTCCAGTAGATGGTCCAACAATGATGCACGATTTTGCAATCACACAAAATTTTGTGGTGATTCCCGACCAGCAAGTCGTGTTCAAGTTGCCTGAAATGATTCACGGCGGTTCACCCGTTGTCTATGACAAGAACAAGATGTCAAGGTTTGGGATATTGGACAAGAATGCCACTGATGCATCTGGGATTAGGTGGGTTGAGGTCCCTGATTGCTTCTGTTTCCATCTTTGGAATGCTTGGGAGGAGCCAGAGACCGATGAAATTGTGGTAATTGGCTCCTGCATGACGCCCCCAGATTCCATTTTCAACGAATGCGATGAGAGTCTCAAGAGTGTTCTGTCTGAAATCAGATTGAATTTGAAGACTGGCAAGTCAACACGCCGCCCCATCATTCCAGAATCTGAGCAAGTGAACTTGGAGGCAGGGATGGTGAACCGGAATTTGCTGGGAAGAAAAACCCGGTTCGCGTATTTAGCTCTTGCTGAGCCTTGGCCTAAAGTGTCAGGATTTGCCAAAGTTGACCTCTCAACCGGAGAGGTTAAGAAGTACATCTATGGAGACCAAAGGTATGGTGGTGAACCTTTGTTCGTTCCTGGAAACCCCAATTTGGAGAACGAAGATGATGGGTATATTTTAGCTTTCGTTCACGATGAAAAGGCCTGGAAATCAGAACTGCAGATTGTGAACGCCATAACTTTACAGCTAGAAGCCACAGTCAAGCTTCCATCTCGAGTTCCATATGGTTTTCATGGGACATTCATAAGCCCCCAGGATTTGGAGAAGCGGGCCTAATTCAGCTTGAATAGCTTTGCTATGTTGTCATCAAGTTTTTAGATTGTTTAGCAGGTTAGAGGCGGATATTTACCAGAGGGATGCTTGCATATATTGTCCCCGGAATCTCTTCCTCTGTTTCACAGCTACACAACCCTGTTTTCGGGTTTGTCCTAGACTTTTACCTTTTTGTTTATTTTAAAATGAAAAGTTTTGAGAGACCGGCTTGTAGCTTTTGGGTGTACGTAGTATTAAAGCTCAGCTGGCTTCTGCTTATTCTTTCACTTGTGTGCATGAAACAGTACATAAATTACAAGAAATATGAGGTGTGTATTTCACTGTTTATCTCTGTAATTCTCTGTTTTGTTGTAAAAACTTGAAGTTTTCAGCATAATATACTCAAATCTTTGATCTTTCTTGCATATTACATTTTTTATCACTATTGATACCCACCTTGTGCAATCTTATTAATGATGGAATTGCGTGAGGTACGCTTGGCCAAAGAGATTTAAGAAAAAAAAAAGAAATCCGACGTTTCCAGAAGAAAAGTGCCGACAAGAAGTCAATTTGCTTGGCCACCTGCTGGTTGGTCCGTTTTAAAAAGAACATAACTAGAAATTGGAAGAATGAACGAATGAGAAAGCAGCACGGTTGAATGTTAACTCATTTCCGGATTGGTTAAAAAGAACGATTGGACATCCTTTTGAGTCATTAAATTTGTTTATTGAGTTATTGAGAACCCTCATGACAGATTTTATTTGTCTTACTAATTAAATATGTCTTTCACATTTGTCATAAAATAAAATAAAATTCTCAACATTTAAATATATGAAAATTAGTCCTAAACGTTACAAAATAATTGAATTAAGGATATTTCTGTTAAATCTTTTAATTTCTGTTAAATTTTATTACTGGTAAGGGTAACAGAAATTAAAGGATTTAATAAAAAAATCTTTAATTCAATTATTTTGTAACGTTTAGGACTGATTTTTATGCATTTAAACGTTGAGAACTTAATTCCATTTTATGATAAATGTGGATGATATATTTCGCTATTAAGCCATTTTATTTTTTGACACTGCTGCAAATCCTGGATTGATAGTGGCAACCTACCGTAGGCATGAAGCGTAAGGCTCATTGGCTACCGAATCACAGCAAGAAACATCATGGTGGGATGAAACTCGAACACCTAAATAAGATATTAAAGAATGACTGAGATGTTTAAAATGGGGGGCATAAGGGTGATTTCAGATCAATTGTGACAGCCATTTATTTTTAGAACTTGAAAACGTGAATAACTCAGATTGTTTCGGATATAAAAATCGTGACTCTACTGTCACGGATGGGGAAATGATGAGCTAAATGGACTACGCCTTTAAAATATCGGTCGCATCAAGAAATATCAAAGATATTTAATTGATGCACATTGTAGATGAGATGAACTGATGAAAATTTAAACATTTCCTGCATTTAAAAATAAACAAAACTCGACCCATTGCTAAGAGCACGTGATGTTTGGGGATGGAATTGTTAGGAAAAAATATCTCTCAATCCAAACACCTACAAAAACGAACACAAGAGCTTTTTTATGGGTCCATAGGTTGTGGTTTATCCATGAAACTCAATTATTGGGGGGTGGGGGACTGGGGAGAGCTTTAATCTTCTCAACACATGTTAGTAGCAGTGCTGTAATGCTTGCAAGGTTCATATACGCAGTACAAAGCAGGGGTGAGCATTCGGTCGGTTCGGTCGATTTCGGTTCACAAAATCGAAAACCGAAAAAAACCGATCTCTTAAGCACAAAACCGAAACCGAACCGAATGAAACTCACAAACCGAACCGAACCAAACCGAATTGATTCAGTCGGTTCGATTTTGCAAGGTTAAAACCGAATTTAAAGCTTTGGTAAATAAATGTATAAAAGCATATAATATAAATTTGTTTTATTAATATCTCCTACAAGATTTACAACATGTTATCCAAATAAATGCATAAAACTTCACCAAAAAAAAATAAATAACCAATATTGTTCATAAATTTACTAACTTAAAAACATAGATATAATATTTATCTAATATATATTTATATTTACAATTTATTTTTTGGGTAAATCGGTTTTTCGGTCGGTTCGGTTTATCATTTATATAAACCGACCACCGACCAATTTAACCAATAAAACCGATTAAACCGAAAAACCGATTAAACTGAACCGAACAAACCGAAAACCGAACGGTTCGGTCGGTTTTTTCGGTTCCAACAATTTTTGCTCACCCCTAGTACAAAGTTTTCTTTCCAATCTGAAATGGGGTTTTGCCATCACTGTTTCTGGCCACTAGAAAGCTATAAAAGAGTCTGTGCAATGAAGGATATGGGCTAGCTGCTCTATCTTGTTGAGTTTGGATGCTGTTTCGGCATGTAGGATAAGTGTCCTTTCTAATTCTGTTCAACGGTTGGTTGGTCTTTCAGGTTCTTACATTCTCAGTGCCGGTTCAAAGTCATGGCCTTGTTTTGTTTTCATGTACTAGGAGCAATGCGCAACATGCAATAAGCAGTTTCAAATCAAATCAAACACACGAGGTGCTGCCCCATTTTGCTGCTTGCATACAACAGTCATAGCTACTTTCTTACAATTTCCTGCTTAAAATATGTTAAGCCCAATATGCACTTAAGCCCAAAAAGCGCAACTCGCCGAAAACAAAGCCCAACCTTTCAAGATGGCAGCTATAAAACAATTAAAAGTAGATGGTTTTCTTAGAGAAGCCACATGAATAATAGAACCAATAAAAAGCAATCTGGCATCCTCCACCTTGTTGGTGGCGGCAGTTTTTATAATTTGATCAATGTAGTAGTCATAGTCATAAACTTATCAAATCTGCTATTAACTGTACTTCAATTCCTCTAATTAAATAACATAATCCCGTGGTTATGTGTCAAAAAATCTATTGAATGATAGTTTGCAGAATTATTACTTAATGTCCATCTATTTATAATGCAAAATGGAGAACTGTAACTTGTATGAAACAGCTATGCCATGAAATTGTTTTGCTTTTGAACCATTTAACTAGTTAAGAAGCCCTAACCATTGTGTTCAGACCTATGAAAAATTTTCATGCCTCAGTCTGTGTCATTGAATCAAAAGCTTTTTGCTCATCAAAACTGCCAATATTTTTTCTGTCTGAAAATTTACGGATATAACAATGGTCAAGATCCTCTTGACAATCCCTGCCACTGCACATTAACCAGACATGCTCAAGCAAAAACTATATATTACCAATTGTTTCAAGTAAGAATATACAGTGACGGCAGCAGTGTAGCCACGACCATTATTACTAAAGTTTTAACTTGTTGAAACAGAAATGTGCTTTCAAAGAAAATGCAGTCTGTTGATTTATGCCATAATGCATTGCAGATGCTAATACTCTGAGCCTTGCATCTATAACCTGGGAGCCAGGCGAGCGTGAGGAGTATCCCAGTCAGTCACAATGTGCTCACGGGAGATTTCTTTGAGCGAACGACAACCACTCAGTGCCATTGTTAATTCGAACTCCTCACGCAGCATTGACAGCACTTTCCTCACACCAGCTTCTCCCTCAGCAGCCAATGAGAAAACCACAGGTCGTCCAATCTGAGATTAAGACCATTGTAACATGAGTCCGAATACTGCTTGTCTATGCCAGTAACTGCTTTCAAGTTCCAACTATTGCAAAAGAACTTTCCTTGAGATAAGTGCAAAAATACTCATGTTTTATGTGCCCAAGCGTGATGTGCAATGCCTTTCCAAGAGGCAGTCTTATACTTACAAATATACCAGAAGCTCCCAGTGCTAAAGCTTTGAAAACATCTGTTCCACGCCTAACACCACCATCCAAGAAGACAGGCACCCGCCCTTGTGCAGCTTTGACAACCTTCAAGTTAAGAATTTGTCAGCTACTGTTTTGGCCCTTTTGGTATCATTGTTCGATGCAAAAATAATGTACGCATGAAGCATTGTCTTACCTCTTCCAGGGCCATGATAGTGGCAGGAACATAATCAAGTTGGCGAGCTCCATGGTTAGAGACAATGATACCTGCTGCTCCAGCCTGTATCGCTATCCTTGCTGCAAGAGAAGTATATATGGCTCAAAAAGCAGTTTATGTTATTGAAATGGCCCAAGATGCTGAGGAGTTCAACTTTTCTTACCATCTTCAGCAGTGAGTACACCCTTCACGAGAATTGGCAATTTGGTAATTGTCTGAAGCCATTTCACATCCTATTGATATCCAATAGTGTTCATTTAATGCACATAAATAATGAAAGAATCTTCAGACATAAAGAAACCATAATAAGCTCATAGCTGACAATTCAAGTATCTGCAGCAGAACCTGCAGCCTGGGTTATCACTACTACCATACTTGATTGAAGAATCTAAGCCAAAATTCTAGTGTATTATAGATAAATTAGCTACAACATTTCATCTTTCTCAAGCTTCTTAAAGAAATTGAATATAGAAAACTGTCTAGACTCATCACAAAGACAAATGAATATTTTTCTTGTCCACATTCCCCTAAGCTTGAGCATTGTGGGAAATCAAATATGGTAATTGCTAATAATAAACAGCTGGAAAATATTCACTCATTCATTTACATACCTTCCAGCTAAGGGAACGATCAATTTGACCGGCAACATATGAAGCAAGTCCCGAGTCTTCAGCCTGCACGGCTCAGAAGAGCAGATTAAATATTAGAGGAAACAAAAGCTTGTTATTTGAATTGAAAGATTATAAGCTTCTTTACTAGGTGGAAAGCTGCACAGTTAGGACTACTCACTTTATCCATCTTGCCAAGGTCCAAACCTTCAAAGTTCTTCAATGTCAAAAATGGTGGTAGAGTAAATCTGTAAGAGAATGTTGAAACAGAAGAATTTTTGAGTGTAAGTTGATTTTCACAATACATGATAAAACATCTAATGCTAAGTTGAACAAATTATCACCCAGAGATATCGCAGAGAAACAATGCTACCTATTCTTGATGTCAGCTTCTCTGCGACCGAGCCTTGGAGTATCAACTGTAAGAGCAATTGCCTTGAAACCAGCCCTTTCAGCTCTTCTCACCAGCTGAGCAACTACATGCCTGTCCTTGTATACCTGAAGATTAGACATTGGAGATCAGCTATCACATGAAGCCTAAAAACTTATCCCCATGAATTAATAGGTAGATGATCAATTGATTTTAAACCACAGGACACCAAAATATCACTTTAAACTTACATAGAGTTGGAAGAACCTAATTCCTGGTCCTGTAGAAGCAACCTCCTCAACACTAGAAGTGGCCCATGAGGATAATGTCTGAAATGAATGAAGTAACATATATATAATCTGGTTGGATTCGAGTTTTTTTGTCAAAGATTGGCACTTAACTATGATGTCTGGCTAAAAGTTGAATAGGAACTCAGAAAAATAAGGTTGTTTATTTTTCATATATATAAGCATGATGTGAAAACTGCAACTGATATTCTTACCCATCTTGCCTATTTAGTAAGCTTATCGAACATGGCTTAGCTGTAGGTCTATAACTAGCCATAGCAAGAAAGATGCAGTAGACAGAATACTTCTTTGACTTTTAATAACACTGTAACACTCTTGAGGCTTCTGGCAACACCACTAACTTGATTGACAATTCTAATGTACGTGCATGCTTAAGATTTGCAGGTCATATCATTTATATCACCAATTAAATTGGCTGGGATGGTTGATTTGGCTGTATGAAGATCCCTTGTAAAACTATAAAAAAGAAACTAATTAATTGGTGTCAAATATATTTTTTAACAGCCTGAATTGGCCATTCTTTCAAAAAAAGTGAATGTTAAGAAACATAATCAGAAAGAAATACATGCATTTTTCTTCTTTCTGCATCAACTTCTCCTGAAATTGATAGTAGTATAAAAGCATTTGATAATATGACAGCTTATGCTTCCAGTTAAACAAGCGTCCTTATCGAATTAGCTATGGATATATATTTATAAAGGGAAAGTAGGAGTGGAAGCCAAACCATAATTGTTCCAGCTGCTGATGCAGCCCTGGCTGTTGCATACTCCCCTGTCACAATTTAAAGGAATCTCATCATTAATATCAATTGAATTGCTTTCCAAGAAACTATGACAGTTCATGTTAAATTTTGTTTGAAAATCAGCTCCAGCACTAATGGGAAATAAAATGGCAGATCGTATATGCACATGATTTACTGATAAAATTACAGCTCTACCTAAATGCTATAAGACTTATCATGAAAGAAGCCGCAAAACTGAGGCTGTTAACGCGGTAATGCACTTGGTGAAATTGCCTATGTAATGAGAAAAAGCAATCAGATCAATCATGGCTAATCCACCAGGCTTTCTAGTTTGTCTACTTAGGCATACATGTGCAATGAATGGAACATGGATTATGCTTGACCGATATAATCATCTAATTACTTGATCTAGTATTAATGTTCAACATAAAGGGGCATAACCCTTTGAGAAATGAGCACCATACCTTCAGGATGAGCCATTTTCTGCATGGCTGTTGGGGCAATCATGATGGGCATTGATATCTTGAAACCCAAAACAGTGGTAGTCATGTCTATCTTGCTTACATCAATAAGAATGCGAGGACGAAACCTATGCATGATAGGAATAAAGTTTCAAGAAATTGAGACCCAAACATCCATACAGAGAAGAACTGAATCTAGTGTCTTGCAATAACAGATAGAAAGCTCACAGGATCCTTGAGAATGCATTTCTGTTCTCCTGCAAAGTCCACTGGTCCTCTGCACCGGATGCATAGTAGTCATACACCATCTTTGGCAACTTTTGCTTTGCAATTGCCTCATACTCACTGACATTGGTAATCTCCATCTTTGCTATGAAGTTTTAGTCTTCTGCCTGAAAATTTTGTACTAGTTAGCATTTCAGGGACAAAAGGAATATGATAAGCCTGATGATTTAATCATTAGGACAACAATCCAATCAAATGGTCGGCTTAAATTAAAATTTATGTTCTGCTAGCCTACTTCATAGGAATATTACAGCAGAGTTTCGAACGTATGCATAAAACTACAAGAAGAAAACAGAACTGTGCACATCACCAGTCACTAGAATTAACTGGATAAAATATGTAAGATACAAAGCACAAACCAGGTGCTCTTCCACTTGGTTGCCAGAAAAATGATATAAAAAAAAAGAAATTAAAATAAAAGAAGTAAACATTTTTTTCAGCATCAGTACTTTTCTTTCAAATACAAGAAGCTATGCTTTGCTGTTAAGCCTTAAATAAGGTAATTCAGTTAAATTTTTGTTATGGGAAACTAGCTAAGAGATAAGGTAAGTCTGGTTTCTTTGAATCATCTTACATAACTCGATTGGAACTGGCTAAGGAAAAAAATTGAACCCAAAACATAAACTTGTTAGAATCCCTGACAGCCAAAGAGATTGAAAACACATAATTATAAACAAATACATAGCAATCTGAAAAAGAAGTTGAACCAGAAACCAACGTGGAGAAAATATCATGCAAAGAGAATTATTGCAGAATCATAAGATGTATTTCAGCTTACTGTGTAGACCCACAGAGAAAAAGGTAACGGAAAACTTTAAACTAGAAATAAAGCAGAGAAAAGCACACCTTTAGGTTCCAAGACTATGCACCAGAGTGCATGAAGAGAAAAAAAGTTGCAGAAAAACTCCAATTATATATTTAACGTAAGAGAAAGAAACAGAATGCAATGAAAAAACGATAAAAATGTTTTATGTATATGAGATTGGAAGGTGACAAAACAACAATGGGGGATATAGATATATATTATAACATGTAGAATATATGAACCATAGAAAAAAGGGAAAAAAGAAAAGAGAGTGGGAAATTATCAGTTAAGTGGATGAGCATTTGGAGGTTAGAATTTGAGACCAAATCCTGATAGAGCTATTGGGTGACTCTCATCCACATACCCTTTGTGTGTTTCTCAGCTTTTCTTGTTCCATTATCATTCTCATCCAATAAATAAATAACTATCAGAAGGAATACATATTTTTATATAATGGAACAAGAAATTCTTAGAAGTGAAAGTGACAATAGTGGCTCGCTCTCTCTATATGTATCAGTACAGGAAATTAGACTGCAACATTTTCATGCAGTTTTGTCATTTATAACTTATGTTTATTCTTCTAAATTGGCCCAAAGCTTGTACGTTACAAGGCAGATTGCTTAAAACCCTCTGTCATTGGGTTGTCCTTGTTATTTTCATTTAATTTTTTTTTGGGTTACACGATCCACTATTTTGGTTGGACAATATGTAATAAATCTCATTTTATTTATTTTAAAATTTCGCTCAAGTTGAAATTTTGATATTCTTTTTAGGGTTAAAGAGTCTTCAAGATAGTTTGCTCATATCTTGAGATTAATGTTTCTTCAAACCATTTTAAGAGTGCACCTCTCGTATCGGTGTGATAATTTAGTAAAACTAATTTTTTTAGCGCTCTGGTAATTCAAAAAAATTAATTTTTTTGAGTGCTAGTCCCAAAACGGCGCTTACAAGCGGATTTAATTGTCGGGATTCAAAATCTTGATTTTTGTTTGATTAGGGGAGGGAAATATCTTTTTATCGTTAATAATTTTTTTCATATATCTTTCTAGTTTCTGTTCGATTTTAATTGTAAATCTGAATTTAGCTATTTCAATGAACAATTACTGATTTTAGTTATAAGTAAATATTTATACTAATAATTATAGCATGTCAATAACTTTGCAACATTTCACCGCAATGATAATAAAATTTACATCGAACGCTTCTTTAGATTCTTTTGGATGTTTTAAAAAAGACATAATATATATATATATATATATATATAACAGTGTGATTATTATAACAACAAAAAAGAAATAATATAGTTGAAAACATATATGCCTACGAGTAAAATGAACACAAATCTTTTAGTTTTATTATAAAGAAAAGGTTTGTTTAATCATTATGTTAATTTAAGTGTTAATACTCGGCAATTTTATACATTCGATTGTTTGATATTTGGTTTCGTTAATTAGGTTTAATCAAGTTTCAGTATTGACACTTGACAATATTGTATGTTTAAGTGGTGACAGGTTGCTTCATCATTGATCAATAGCAGGACATGTGACTAAAAAACTATTAGAAAAGGATAATTGTGTTGGGTTTTAGTTGGAACCAATTATATTTATATATTAGGTTTTTTTAACATATATATTAGTTTTTTTTTTTGCGTTTGATTTTGATGACATAGGGAAAAAATTTATTTAGGCATAGTTCAAGTTTAAAATTCTATCATAAGCAACTTTCAAACACAGATTTACATAATACAGTTTGTTATACTTGCTACTATGGGCCCAAACTAGAGGATAGAAGTCTAAAGGTAAGACGATCCAAGAGTCATAAGATAAGAATGCTTCAACGTGACAAACGCCATCACTTCGTGATTACCCTCAAACATGTGTTAAATGTCACATCATGAGTTTAAAAAAGAAATAGATAGTCTTTCAATTCCATATCAGATATGAAAAGAAAAATGATTGAGCATATAAGTGTGAGTACTGTACATCCAATTAAGTCAATTTTACAATGAGAGGATAATGTCACCAGACAAGTGACGTTAAAGCCAATCTTTAACCATCTAATTCCATACTGAGCACCCCATCGAAGTAGGTAGGATAGACTAGTTTTTCATTGAGTGCCTTAGTGAAGTAATTAGGGTAAATTAGCATTTGGCCCAATTGCATTTCGGTCCAGTACTTGGCCCAATTGCACTAGGCTTAATTTATGTATTTGACTCAATTCATTTCGACCCAGTACTTGTAAATCTTTAAGAAGGTTGAACATGTGCATGGATCATGTTGTAAAAGACTTTGTCATCTTCCATGCTCAAGTTTTGTTGGGCTTGTTGGATTATGCCCTTAGAACCATTCATTAGATGATTGACTTTGGCATTTTTTATGTATCATGACATTTTATTTATTATAGTTCATTATTATATTTGTCTTATAACTACGTAATGTAATCTTATATGATAATGTCCTTAGAATAGTAATAACACACTATTCTTAAAATATCCCTAGTCAAGTATTATTGTGAACAAGGATAACAATGATACGATAAGACTAGTATGTGGTTGACTGATGACCATTGTCATGGATATAGGATATCAAGTCATCACATAGGTACATGTTAGAGAACTATGTACTGGATCAACCCTCCATGAGAACGCTACATGGATTGTTATATGAGTGTCATAAGCGATTCTCATAGTGATGATGGTGTATGTGATCCTTTGACTTGAGATCATCAGAGATCCCAACATAGAGAATTGCATATTTTAATACTGCTAGATGTCATTCATAACAGGATGGACTATAAAGGTAGTAATTGGGTATGCCTTGATCTATGTAGAGGGATGTTGAGTGATCAAGATATAATTTATCCATCTTATATAACAAGAGTGATGTCTTGGGCCCTTTGATAGAGTGAGACTAAGAAATGCATGGCCGTGCTCGAATAAGTCAATATGAGATATTGATTTTATTTGATTAATTAGTCTACTCAGGAATCAAGAAACGCTGATTAGACTATACAAGTGTGACACATTCCATGACTTGTGTCTAATCAAGACATCAAAGGATAAAGGGATTAGACTACACGGTAACATCTATCACGAGTAAGGTTATGTCGAGTCATTGACATTCTCGTTACATGAGTAGCAATGATGTGTTGCTAGATACCGCTCATTGCCTGTGACAATTTTGTCATTGCCATTGTTTTGAGAACCTATTGGGTCGCACACTTAGAACGGATCAATGAGAAGCTTAATTAATCCTATTCTGAATTGGATTAAGGATATAACTAATCCTATTCTGAATTGGATTAAGGATATAACTAATCCTATTCTAAGTAGGATCAGAGTTCTGTTTGACAGTAAATTTTAGGGTAAAATTTACTGCCTATAAAAGGATGTTTTGTGTTTTCTAAAAGAGAGCTGCACAAAAACAAAAAAAATATTCTTTTAATCGAAGCTAGCAATTCGGTTATAAGGAATCAAAAACGCTCTTTAAGGCTTCTGATCGTGAGATGTTCAAGAGTCGTGAGATCCGTTCGTGTGGATACCATAGAGGCAGGAACGAAAAGTTGTTGCTTGTGACTCGACCAACGACAGAAAATCAAAGAAAACGTTAGGTAAAATCTCGAAACCCTAATCAGGCATCTCTCCGAATCGATCCTGGTGGAGGCCGAATGATTTAAATTCTTCTGCGTGTTTATTTCGGTTTCCTTCAGGGCTTTCTCTCTAGCAATATTAATGAAACCAGACAAGGCTTGTTGCATTCTTTTCATTTTAGCTCTCGTCATTGGACCTCTATGGATGCTCAAAAGATCACAATTATCACGAATATGACTTGAGATTTGTGAGCTTGATGGGCCTCCATCATTCCCCCTTTCTTCGAAAGATTTGTTCTCAAATCAAAATCACCTACATAATATTAAAGGGAGAAAGATCAGAAACATTAAATGTTGCACTAACATTATAGTCACCTTGAAGATTCAACTTATAAGCATTGTCATTGATCTTCTCAATCACTTGGAATGGTCCATCTCCTCGAGGTTGCAACTTGGAACAACGTTGGGCAGGAAATCTCTCTTTACGCATATGTATCCAAACCTAATCATCAGGTTCAAAGACAACTTTCTTGCGATGCTTGTTGGCTTGAGTAGCATATTGCTTAGTCCTCTTCTCAATGTTTTGGCGTACCTTCTCATGTAGTTGCTTAAAAAATCAGCTTTCTTTTCCCCATCCAAACTAGCTCTCTCCTCAATAGGTAGTGGTAAAAAATCCAACGGAGTGAGTGGATTGAAATCATAGACAACTTCAAATGGAGAATAACTAGTAGTAGAATTCACACTTCTATTGTAAGCAAACTCCACATGAAGCAAACAATCTTCCTGTCACAGCCCGTGACCCTATTTTTCACCTTATTCTATACATCTTATTTGGTTGGGCTGTCTGCGATACTTTACTTTTCTTTTACATATAAACAATTTCATATTAAATTATAATATGAATTACATCCCCTATCTTCATTCATAAGGAAGTAGTACTGTAGATAAGTCTAAATACAGAAAATAAATGATCATACCTTATTAAATAAATCTAGCTGTCGCATCGTCCCCAAATGCGCAGTCGAAATCCTTTAAGTGTCAGACTCTCAGTCTTCAAAAACCTGAAATGTTAAAATTAAGGGGTGAGCAAACCACGGCTCAGTAAGGGAATTATATGCATACTTGATATTCAGCTTCCTATATGCTGAAAATCTTTTTTTTCATTTTTCCTATGGGCTCTAGGCTCGCATGTAGGAAAGATACTACAGTCGGCTAGGGATCCGGATGGAGTAAGGTCGGTATTTTGAAATACCTATCTTGTCCCGGAACCTAGAAGCAACTGTAGAGAATAATTTCCTTTTCGTTTGGAAATTTACATCCTTTTCATATAAAATATACATCATTTAAATCTAATATTAAATTTGAAATTAAAATAAGAATATTAGATTTATTTTTCTCCTCTTTCCTTTTTGGAAAACATATCACATATTCATGTCACATATAGTCTAATATTCAATTTAAAATCATAGTAAGAATATTAGACTTATAAACTCCTTTTCCTTTTGAAAACATATTGCATATTCATATCATATGTCATATGAACATCTCGTAGTACTAAAATCAGTATTGAAATAAGCATTTTGTAAAATGCTGTAAATCACTTTCATTTGATTGATCACATATCATGTAAAACATGTTCATTTCACGTGTCACATATCATATAAAACATTTTCATATATGGAGACTGAGGCACGCCCAGCCCGTCCACTGGGTCGCTACTCGTATCATGCTATAGACCCCGAAGGGTATGAATAATCATGTCAGATCTATGGCCATAGTCTATAATTGTCTTCGACTAATCACTGATCAGGTGTCGGCCGGGACTACATATCACATATCACATATTACATATCACATGTTACATATCACCTATCACATATCAGCATGATAGGATGCCATCTAGTCTCAAAATCGTATTTTTCATCATCAGAAAATCTTTATGAAATTTATAAAAATATATAATTTCATCATTTAAAAACCATAAAGGTTATAAAACCTTTTAGTGAATATTTAAGAAATATATATAAAAATATTCACTTTATTTCCTTTCATTTTTCATCTCGTATTACGTGTAACTTACATATCAAGAAAATTTTCGGTGATTTTATTATCACCATTCTCGAAGAGATTTTTCGGTGATTTCATTATCACTATTCTTGAAAACATGAATATTTTAAAATAACTTTCATTTTATTCATTGTTTTATGAAAAATATTCATTTTCTCGATTTTCGTAATTGAAAATCATTTCTCGTGAAATAAAATTATTTATTATGATTTTATGAAATTTTCTAGAAAATTTTGGTAATTTTCGATAATTTTTCGGCAGCATAACGACTGCTGATTGACTAGCCTCCTGCACGAAAATACAGTTTATAATTCCAGCCAGTACATCATCACAATATTTTCATAAAATATTTCATAATTAAAAACATGCAGACTGAATATCCTTACAGTGCTGCACATGCATCCCTTACCTTTTTCGGGTCGACGACTTCCTTTTACCGGTCGTGCCCGTACTCCATCTCTCCCGATTCCTCTTCTCGATCGTCGAGAATAATTCTGGAAATTAAAATTCTAAATTTTAGAATTTTTATAAATAATTAATTTAATTTTACTTGAATTTAATTTTTCGGAATTCTTACCGAAATTCCGTAATTCCCGAGTTACCGAATTTCCGGGAATTTTTCCAAATTCCCGAAATTCTCTTTTTTCTTCTTTTTCTTCCTTTTTCCTCTTTCTTTTCTTTTTCATTTTCTTTTTCCTTTTTCTTTTTCTTTTCTTTTTCCTTTCCTTTTCTTCCAGCCGGACCGGTCAGACCGGTCAGTGTCTTTCCTCGCTGGCGGCCGGTTCTCCAACTGTTCACTGGCTCCTCAGTTGGCCGACGGCACGACGAAGCTACTGGTGCCCTCAGTTTTCCCTAGATCGGCGGCACGGCGGCGGATCGAGTCAGTTTTCCTTCGATTTCTTTCGCCTCTTCGTCGGCCTTCCTCTGCCGTTCACGACGCCTTTGGTGGCCTTCATCGTCTTCCTCTCCCTCCAGTGGTGCTTCGGTGGCAGTGGTGGTGCCTGGATCGGCTGGCACCGCCGTCTGCCATTTTCCTTCTCTTTCGGCTTCGTCGGTTTCTTTCCCTCGATTTTTCGTTTTTGCTTCCGTTTCTGTTTCCTTCTCTCGTCGCCGCCTCCTTTCCTCACGTCGCCGGCGGCTTCGCCTCCTTTCCTTCTTCCTTTGGACGGCCGGCCAACGGTGGTCGACCTCCCCCTTTCGTTTTCGACAGAAACGGGATTCAATTTCCCGTTTTTGTTTTGTCTCTTTTTTTATTATCATATATAATATATATAATTATATTTATAATTATATATATTACTTTTATTAACAATATATATAATTTGTTTTAACAATATATATATATATGTACTTTAATTAAAATTAATATATATTTCATATATATATATATACATATATGTTAATTTATATACATAATTGTATATATAAAAATATACATGTGTTTATTTAATATAAAATAATATATATATCATTTTATAATATATACTATATTTCATATATTTGCATATGTATTTTTATAAAAACATAAGTAACTATATTTATATAATCTAATTATATAAATATAGTCTTATACACATTTTTTATTTCATTTAATTTTGAATTTCCTAATATCCAGTTTATTTTCTCATTTTTCTTATTTAATTTGGATTTCCTTTTATCCAAATTAAATTTCCTTCTTCATTTCTTATTCCAATTAAATTTTCCTTTTCATTTCTTATTTAATTTGGATTTCCATTTATCCAAATTAAATTTCCTCAATTTTATCCAAATTAATTTTCTCCACTTCTTCTCTTCATTCATTTCGGGAATTTCAAAGATATTCCCATCTCGTAATTAAATTTTATTTATTTACTTTAATTTATTTGTTTCCTTTTATCTATTTTCTTTAATATTAATTTCCAATAATAGAAAATTTGTGGTTATCACACTTCCCAAGTCTTCAAGTTCTTTTGAATAATGGACCACAATAAAGTAGAAAAAGTACAATTGACTACTTCAGTTTGACTAATGGTTTGTGGATGACAAGTAGTTGAAAACAACAACTTTGTTTCCAACTTTCCCCACAATGTTTTCCAAAAGTAGCTAAGGAACTTCACATCACGGTAAGAAACAATGGTCCTCGGAATACCATGTAGACGAACAATTTCCTTGAAGAATAAATCAGCAATGTTGCTTGCATCATTAGTCTTATGGCAAGCAATGAAGTCAGCCATCTTAGAGAACCTGTCAACAACAACGAAAACAAAATCTCTACCTCTCTTTGCTTTTGGTAAACCTAAAACAAAGCCCATAGAAATGTCAGTCCAAGGATTAGTAGGAATAGGCAATGGAGTATAAAGACCATGATTCATAACTCTAGACTTACTTGTTTACAAGTGACACATCTTTCATACAACTTTTCAACACTCTTTTCATGTTAGGCCAAAAGAAGTGATCAAGCAATATGTCTAAAGTTTTCTTTACTCCAAAATGTCTCATTAATCCACCACTATATGCTTCTCTAACAAGTAATTCTCTTAAAGAACACCTAGGTACACATAATCTATTTTCTCTAAATAAGAAACCATCATGCCTATAAAATTTTCCAAAACCAGTTTTCTCACATGCATTGAACACATTTTCAAAATCCTCATCAGTAGCATACAAGTCTTAAATATATTCAAATCTAACTAGTTTGGCATTAAGAGTAGTGATTAGAGTATACCTTTGAGACAATGCATCAGCCACAACATTTTCTTTACATTGTTTATATGTGATCACATATGGAAATGTCTCAATGAACTCCATCCACTTGGCATGACGCTTATTCAACTTGTTTTATCTTTTCAAGCATCAAGGACTCATGATCAGTGTGGATGATGAATTCCTTGGGCCATAAATAATGTTGCCATGTTCCAAGGCCCTCACTAATGCATACATCTCTTTATCGTACGTGGGATAGTTAAGGGCAACTCCACTTAACTTCTTATTGAAAAAAGCAATGGGGTGCTTCTCCTGCATTAAAACAGTTCTAATACCTATACTTGAAGCATCACACTCAATCTTAAAATTTTTAGTAAAGTCAGGTAAGGATAATAAATGTGCAAAACAAAACTTCTCTTCACGCAAGTTAAAAGCATGATTTTGCTCAAGACCCCATTTAAATCCAACATTCTTTTTAACAACTACAGTTAAAGGTGCAGCTATAGTGCTAAAGTTTTTAACAAACCTACAGTAGAAACTAGCTAATCTAAGAAAACTATGCACCTCAGAGATATTCTTAGGTATAGGCCAATCTTTAATTGCATTAACCTTTTCATCATCTACGACTATACTCTTAGAAGAAATAACATATCCAAGAAATATAATCTTGTTAGTGCAAAATGAACATTTCTTAAGGTTAGCATACAGCTTTTGCTTTCTTAAGACATTAAGCATATTTTTTAAATGTTCAATATGTTCATGCAAACTTCTACTATAGATCAAGATATCATCAAAATAAACAACTACAAAATTTTCATTGAAAGCACACAAGACATGGTTTATTAATCTCATAAAAGTGCTAGATGCATTAGTTAATCCAAAAGGCATAACTAACCATTCATACAAACCATGTTTAGTCTTAAATGCAGTTTTCCATTCATCACCTTCTTTTATGCGAATTTGATGATAACTGCTTTTCAAATCAATTTTGGAAAAGATGTAAGAACCATGTAACTCATTAAGAATATCATCTTATCTAGGAATGGGATAGCGGTACTTTACAGTGATTTTGTTGCTGGCACGACAATCAACACACATCCTCCATGTCCCATCCTTCTTAGGAACAAGTAACACAGGAACAACACATGGACTCATGCTCTCTTTGACATAGCCTTTCTTCATGAGCTCTTCAACTTGCCTTGGAAGCTCCTTTGTCTCATTGGGATTACTTCAATAGGCAGTTCGGTTGGGAATGGTAGCTCCAGGAATAAGGTCTATTTGATGCTTAATTCCCCTAATAGGTGGCAAGCCATTTAGAATCTCCTCAAGGAATATATCTTCAAATTCCTTCAAAAGAGACACAATATCAGTAGGCAAAGAAGCATTAAGATCATTAGAACTAAAATAAGATTCTTTATATAAAAACAAAAGGATTGGGCACTTAGATAGAAAGGCAACCTTGACATCACTTTCCTTTGCATAGAAGCTTACGTCCTTTCTTACTTTCTTTACGATATCTTTGCCTTTATCTAGATTCTTTGACCTTTTTTGTGAATCATTTTGCTCTTTCAACCTTAATTGGTCTTTATAAATCTCCTTAAGACTCAAGGGTGCAAGTGTAAATTTCTTACCATCCATGGTAAATGAATAATGGTTTGTGAATCCATCACGTATGACGCGTCTATCAAATTGCCATGGTCTTCCCAAAAGCAAGTGGCTAGCATGCATAGGCACAGCATCACACAACACTTTATCATTGTACATTCCAATGAAAAATGGCACCAATACTTGCTTTGTCACATTTACTTCTTCACAATTATTGAGCCATTGAAGTTCGTATGGTTTGAGATGTTTTGTAGTGGGCAAACTCAATTTGTCAACCAAATAAGTGCTAGCAACATTAGTGCAACTACCACGATCAATAATTAAGAAACATACCTTATTATTGACGTGGCATCTAGTATGGAAAATGTTTTCTTGTTGCATTTCATCTTCATCCTTAACTTGGGCACTTAAAGCACGACGAGCTACAAGTGCTTCACCATGGGCAGCAAACTCAACATAGTCATCATCCTCATCAATGTCCTTCAATGGTGGCATCTCATCATCAACATCAAATTCTTCACTTATAATATCACTATCATCACGCATAATCATGATTCATTTGTCTGGACATTGTGATGCAATGTGTCCTCTTCTCAAACATTTAAAACACTTAATATCTCTACTCTTATCTTGGGATGCTTGGACAACCTCGGGTTTGGGATTTTGTACACTCTCACCCTTAGGCTTAGATGCTTCAAGTTTAGGCTTGAATGAGGATTCGGTCTTAGGCTTGAATGTAGTCCTATCATCTTTTCGAAAGGTATTCGGTTTCCAAAAAGAAGATGAACCAAAACTTTGCACAAAACGAAATGAAGAACCTTTCCTCTTGAGTTGCCTTTCAACCTTTATAGCCATATGTAACATGTCATCAAACTCCATATAGTGATGTAACTCCACCACATTAGCAATCTTATGATTAAACTGTAAGAGCTTCGCCCATCTCACCAGGCCGTCGACGAGCATCCCTTAGGTGACCCCTAGCCCCATGTTTACCCTTACACATGAGATAGGCGATCGCCCACTCTCACTTACGTATTGTCCGCTTCGACGGTCGCCTACCTCATAGCTTTGTCTCAAGGGTCTTGAAGAACTCAAGAATAATCCCTTGAGCGCGTTTTCCATGAAACACTCGAACCCTGGTGCTTCTCATTAAGTACCCGAGCCTTACACTCATGTTACCATTGAGAACCCTTGAGACAAAGCTGTGAGGTGGGCGACCGCCGAAGTGGACAATACGTAAGTGAGAGTGGACGATTGCCTATATCGCGTGTAAGGGTAAACTTGGGGTGAGGGGCGCCTAGGGGATGCTCGCCGACGGCCTGGTGAGACAGCGACACTCTTACATAAACCCTTGCAAGAATCGAGCCATAGTAGCTTTACTATCTTCTTCAACATTAGCTCTGATCATGATAATTTTCATTTCTTTATGATAATTCTCAACACTCTTGGAACCTTGAGTGAGACCTTGTAACCTTTGATAAAGCTCTCTATAGTAATGATTAGGAACAAATCTTTTTCTCATAACACGTTTCATTTCATCCCATGTAGCTATAGATGGCTCTCTATTCCTACGTCTACTAAGCATGAGTTGGTCCCACCAAATAATTGTATAATCCATGAAATCCATAGTAGCAAGCTTCACTTTTTTCTCTTCGGAATAGTTATGACAATCAAAGAAAATCTCCACTTTCTTTTCCCATTCTAAGTAAGCCTCGAGATCATTCTTACCTTGAAAGGAAGGAATCTTCAATTTGATATTTCCTCAATTTCCATCTATCCTATCATGATTCCTATCTCCTTTATACTTATCTCCACGACCTCTTCTATTACCATGATTACCTTTAACACTTCTATTCATACTAAACTCATCATCATCAAGGTAATCATCAACTTTATCATCAAAGTCATTATTTACAACATTGCCATTCATATGAGAAGTATCACCTTGCTTTACCTTAGTTAGGGTAGCTTCATGTTCCTCCAACTTATCATTAATATTATTAAATCTCAACTCTATTCTTGAAAATTGTTGTTGCATGGCTTGGAGCATGAACTCGATCTTACTCAAATTAGGCTTTTTAATATTTGAAGACATGATTGTAACCTGTAAGAAACGTTAGTAAAAGAAAAGGACCTCACTTGTTTACACTCAATATACACAAGAATGTAACACTCACACTCGTGTTTCACACAATTTTAATATGGCTTTTCTTTACTAATGTTACTCACACACTCTTGCCTTTTTCCCTCACACAACTTTTCTCTATAGGTTCTATATTGAACTCAAGACTCAATAAAGAATCAACTTATGGAATCCAACTATCAACCAACAATAAACCAAGATGAGCACAAGATTTTAATCAAGGGAAAACAAAATAATGAAGACTCAACAAGACTCAATAAGACTCGAGAAAACTCCAACGAATCTAAACGTTGAAGGAAATATGGGTGTTTTAGGGTGTTTGGTTAGGGTAAGGTTCAGCTAAAGGTGGGGTAGTTTCGTCCTTGTAGGTGGTAGGATCAAAAAGGTAATTTTAGGTAGTAGGGGTAGAAAGGTAATAATGAATTTTCAAATTTAGGCAAACAAGAAATCTCAAAGCTTAAGAAAGAATGACTACCTCAAGATTTTGATGAGCACACCTCCACGGATTGCCTTTGATGTTGCACTTGCTACGCACGATATAATGAATCACCTCTTGAATTGATTTTCTTTTTTTTTCTTTTTCTTTTCTTTTCTTTTACTTTTACTTTTTTTCTTTTTTTTTGTTACTTCTTTTTTTTACTAAAGTAAACGAACAATGAAGAAAAACAAAATGTCTAAGTGACAAGAAAAAGTTTACTTTGAGAACAAGGCAACTTTTGAGAAAACAAGCTAGTTTTGGTAATAGCTTGTGTGGCAAGAAATGAGAAGGAACGATGGCTTGTGAAATAAGGTGGTCTTTATGTGAAAGTAGAGCTTTTGAAGGTTTCTTGGTGAGCAAGAAAACCTTTGAGGTTTGGTTGCTTGGAGAACAAGAAAGAGTTTACTTGGTGGCTAAGTAAAGGTAGGTTATTTTAATAAAGACAATAGGTTTGAGGGACAAACAATATTAGTAGTGGCTTGGAAGAAGTTTCAAGATCAAGGTTTGTCCAAGACAAGAAGACAAAGAGAAAAAACACAAGAATGCAATAAAATGAGACTCCCAGGAATTAGACCTAAGCTCTGATGCCAAATGATATGAACCTCACCAAAAAAAAGAGATGAGGTTCAACAAAGAACATGAAGAACACTCAAAGATAAACAAGAACAAGTTAAAAATGCGACAAAGTAAAACAAAGAATTAGAGATAAAATCAAGACCCGTTGTGTAGAAACACAAGAACCTATGGTACTGGACCAAGACTCGTTGCTTAGAAAAGCAAGAACCTATGGTATAAATTAGTGGAAGGTAGAAGAAAGCCACAAGGAAGACCTTGATAAGTTCAAGAGTTCTCAAGAGGACCAAAGAGAAGAAGTCTCTCAATTTTATAACTCAAATCAATTGTGTTCTACTCAAAGGGTTACATAGCTATTCATAGGTATAGGGCAAACTTGCAGAATAAGTATTAGGAATCCTACTTTCCTAACTTGCAAAATAAGTAATAAAAATCCTACAATACCTATTAAATAAAAAGGTTGGGCTTAAATTGAATTAAGATAATGTTTAGCCCAATAAGACATAACTAAATAAAATAACTATAGCATTTGGCCCAATTGCACTAGGCCTAATTTATGCATTCGGCCCAATTGCATTTCAGCCCAGTACTTGTAAATCTTCAAGAAGGTTGAACTTGGGCTTGGATCATGTTGTAAAAGACTTTGTCATCCTCTATGCTCAAGCTTTGTTGGGCTTTCTCTTTAGCAATATTAATGAAACTAGCCAAGTCTTGTTGCATTCTTTTCATAATGACATGAACCTCATCGAAAGAAGATGAGGTTCATTGAAGAACACTCAAAGATAAACAAGAACAAGTTAAAAACGTAGCAAAGTAAAACAAAGAATTAGAGGTAAAATCAAGACCTGTTGTGTAGAAACACAAGAACCTATGATACTGGACTAAGACCCGTTGCTTAGAAAAACAATAACCTATGGTATAAATTGGTGGAAGGTAGAAGAACGCCACAAGAAAGACCTTGTGTGATAATCACAAATTTTTTTTAAAACCGATCGTGTACTCAACTTGTAATTGTAAGAGAATATAATGCAATTTTGGGATTTCAAATGTAAGATCACGGTTCAAATCTATAGAAACGAAATCTACAATAATAGAAGTCATGAATGATGCGAAAAGTAAATGAATACCGTACATGCGATGCACTTTAAATCGATACGAGTGGAATACACAAATTCTATGAATATATATATTTTTACGTACACGCATGGGCCAACAATTGCTTGCCTTGTGCGTGCACGCATGTATAAGTACATAAATATATATAATAAACAATTAAGTGATGCAATAAATTAATATACATATATAAGTATGTATGTATAAGTATAGTTATATATGTAATTATACACATATAATTTCAACTATACTTAAATAAATAAAAGAACTATAAATATATTTAGGTGTAAGAATATAATATAGTAGTGTTGAAGAAAATATATTATATATAAAAATGTACTATAAAAATATATATTAAAAAAAATAGATTAAAGTGAAATATGTTATATTAAAAAAAGGAACATAAAACCGATAGTACCTTGCCAACCCATACCTAGGGGTGTAATCGAGCCGAGTCGAGACGATCCAGTACCAGGCTCGAGCTCGGCTTGGTTCGAAGATTCGAAGCTCGAAGCTCGGCTCGAGCTCGATCGAGCTTCATATTTGAAGCTCGAGCTCGACTCGTTAAATACTTGATCCGCTCGAAGCTCGGCTCGTAGGCTCATATTTGATTTATAAATTCATCTTGATTCATTATTTTTGAAGCAAAATTCAATCAAAAGTACTGCCTTAGTGTCTCCCAAGCACAACATAAAATTTAGAACTTAAAACACATAAAAATAACCTTCTCACAGGATGTTTATGATGAGCATAAACTTATATACATATATAAATAGCAAGTATAACTACTAAAAAAAAGTAATACTACTTAGATGCTAAATGAAGATTATATGAGGAGTGCATTAGCAATCATCAAACACCAATAAAGAACTAAAAAAGTAATATTAAAATAAATTAATTAAATAAACAAAACAAAAAATTAAGTTTTAAATTAAGAAATAGTTTACGACATTATTGTTTTGGATTTTTTTTGAAAGGCATGATAATTCATTAAAGAAAACCGAGACAAGCTCAAGAAAAAACTAAGAATCCAAGATGCAAGTCTGGGAGGAAAACAGAGAACTAGACTGAATTAAAACACAAGCTAAACATAAAATAAGAAAGGGAAGAAAGATTAAAATGCAGCAGACACGCGGCAAAACAAAGCTAGTTGTCGCCAACTAATGAGGCCATATGCACCAACTGAAGAGAGACCTCGGAAAGGGTCGGTACTTCGAAAACCAAACTGCGAAGCGATGAAGCAATCAACACAGAAACAGAGCAGGTTAGTTGAGTCAATAAAACAAGCACCTTATGAGCAGGTTAGTTGAGTTAATAAAACAAGCACCTTATACGCGAGTGATGACAGGGTCGAAGAGGAGCCTAGCGAAGTCTCAAGGTGCTAGACGACAAGCAAGTCTGAACTTTTCAAAAAGTTACCAGGAAACAGGAGGATCCCAAATTACGATAAAAGATGTAAAATTGGATATTGAATGTAAATTAATAATATTAATATAAATTAATATAACTGAATGTGAACTGCTGATATCATGTCAATTTGAATAATACATTTCCTTTATGCACAAGTTTCTAAGGAAAGAGAACATATTGCAATAGCTGGTTTTCTTCTTCAATAATTTTCCCATCTAAAAGGCAGAAAATGAAAATAAAAAAAATGAAAAGCATTAAGCAAGAAGAATCAAGAAAAGGAAGAGAGTCTAGAACATACAGAGAAAACCCAGAACTCCAATTGTTCACTGGAAAGACAGTGGCGTCGCTAGGGTAGGATTGGGTTTGGGTTCGTGGGTGGGATTGGGAATTGAAACAGAGACAAAGCCAAGCCAGAGCAAGAAAGAGGTAGGATATTGTTCTATGCCTTGGATTTCGCCGACTTCGACTCTGATCGAAGCTCAAGAACACGAGGAAATAATGGACAATAAATTTCGTGATTGATGGGTTAAAGAAAGGCCAACCAGTTGTGGTGAGGATCAAAAGAGCTCATGGGTTTTTAGTTGAAGGGATCAAAAATTTTAAGGTAGTGCTGTCGATTGGGAAAGCTTGAAAGTTGAAGGGATCGGATGATCGACGCCATTGCCGCTAGGTTCACTTCACGTCACGAGGGATTTGGGGCGGTGGGTTACTTTAGTTTGTATGTAGGTTATAGTTATTTTTGTTATATTGCATATTTATTAAGGTTAAAAAAGTAATCTAATAATTAAATAATAAAATATATAATAAAATTAAAAAAGCTCGATAAGGCTCGCGAACCGCTCGAGCTGGGTATTACAAAGCTCGAACGCGGCTCGACTCGCTACTCGAATAGCTCGAGCTCGGCACGAAAATGAACGAATCAAACTCGAATAATCATCGAACTGAACTCGAGTAGCTCGACTCATTTACACCCCTACCCATACGCAACCTATACTTTCTCCTCTCTTACACGCTTTCTTATCATCCCTCTTTCTCACCAACTCTTGTCAAGCTTCCCTGTCATTTCTTTTCATTTAATTCTTTAAAATTTAGGAACAGAAATTCTCTCTCTTTTATCCATCTCTCTCGTGCCCTCTCTGCAACTCTCTCCCTCCCTCTCTCGGCTCCCTCAGATTGTCACATGCCCTCATGTATCTTACTCCATCCATCACCTAAGTCTATCATCTCAGCCACATGATCTTGCATAGAAAGATTTAAGCAAATGAGAAAGAAAGAATGGAAACCTGAATAAGGAAGTGAGGAAGGAAGAAACAGGAGTAGGGAAAAGGGAGCGTTGTTGAAGACTGAAGCAGAGGCAAGAGTGCAAGGGACTAGGTAGACTTGGTGTTAGGTATTTCAGGACTGAAGGAGGCAAGTGCGGTAGCAAGGGCAATAAGTGAGAGGCCTGAAATCGAGGTATAAACAGAGGAGCATTTGTAGAATAGGAATTTTGCAACAGAAAATGTGAAAGGCTGGAGCAGTATCAGCGAACAGAACAACAAGCTGAGAAGAAGTAAAAAGGAAGAGGTTGGATGCTGAAACTGAACTGAGCAGTAGGACTTCGAGTAGTGCTGAAACAAATAGAAAAAAAGAAGAAAAAAATAGATGTGTTGTGGATGAGTTTGTGCTAAAAATAACAGCCAAAAGAGGGCTATAACAGTGGCGTAAGAGATGTGAGGTCGAAGGAGCAGTGTTCTTGACATTTTTGGGTTTAAAAATGGGGGATTTTTAGACTGAAATTTTTATTGTATTTAAAGCCTAGAAACTAGAATGTATATTGGACTGTTGGGTGAAATTTTTCAAGGCTATTAAGTGTTATTTGGTGGCTAGAAGTGAATGGAATTAAGGGCTGGAACAAGAGTTGTCAAAGTTGTAAATAAGACCGAAATGGCAAGAAAAATGCGTGAAACAAAGGAGACTAAGGTGATGTATTTGATGGGCCATTTGGATTGATTTTTAAGAGGTAATGAGATCTGTTTTAGGATGGTTGAGGGGTAGGGAAAACTGGCTGTTAAAGGAGGTTGTGTGAATGATAAATTGAAGCTAAAAGAGGTTCCAATTCAACTGAACCAAGGGTTCCTCGGGTAGGCAGTTTGCTGCCTTATTGTGCTGGCTAAGAGATAAAGAAAGGAAAGAAAATAGAGGAAGAAAAAGAAAGAAAAGGAAAGAAAATAAAATAAAAAGAGAAAAGAATTTCGAGTTAGTGCACGTATTTGGTAAGAAATGTCGTATCTTTACCTTTTATTTTAATGAAATAATTTATTAATAAGTTGGGTGATATTAAACTTTATTTATTATGTTAAAACGTGTAGCACGATGTTAAAGTGACAAATGCGAATTTAGCTAAACTTGGGGCATTCGCCAAATGTCTGGTAAGACATTTATATAATTCAGACTTAGAATTATATTGTATAGATATAGTTAGGTTGTGTGATAATGATGATGATTAAAGGTTGAGGCTTAGTGATATATCAGGAGTAATATGCCAATGGTATGATAACAAATTGATGAAATGATTGAGTGATGTTGGTATTGTGATTGAATGATTTACGAAATAGACGTTGAATGAGTTTGTTTATCTTTGAACGGTTTTATCATTATTGTAAAAGTCGATAAGACAATATTTAAATATATGTGAAATACTAAGAGGACCCACATTTGGTGGTGGGGGTCTTAGTATTGATATTGAAAAGTAAAGGTGATTAAGTTGAGTGGTAAATGATAAGCAAGATTGAATTGATTTGTGACATACAATCTTGTTGAAATTTAAGAGATGAAACTGAGGAATTAAAGAGAAAAGTGTAATGATGTTAAGCTAGATGTAGGTGATACATTTATGTGCTTTGAGAGTGAGGATTAAAGAAGGAATTGGCATTATAGTTAGCATTATTCAAATGATATTGCATCGATACATGTCATGAGCACGATAGTAAATCATTTTAAACTCAAGTTGCAATTTGCATTGCCTTTCAAGTATACTTTGTTTATAACTTGAGATTTTGAAAGGATTTATTCATATGATACTTATATGAATATTTTATATATTTGAATTGTTTTGAAAAGATTGAATACGTAGTGTAAGTATATGTATTTATATATGTAAATGATCTTAAAGAAATGTTTTACATACTTTACACTATTTTCATAAGAAAAGTGAAATGTTTAAATGTTTTATGAGACTATAGGTACCCTAAGAGAGTTAACTCAATAAAGCATAGTGGAAACCACCTAATTGGAGATTACTCATTAGGCAGAGATGCTTGTCTGACAATAGTCATGGACAGGGCTCAGTCATACCTGATCAGTGGGGCTAAGAGACATGAGGTCTATGGCCATAGATAGCACCTTAGTTGGTTTCCAAGGGACGATGACATGTTTTCACTGCTAGCTACAGTGATTTAAGTCTTTATTGATAGAGCATTAGGGATTTAGCCTAGTCTCAAAGCGATATGATATGAAGTCTAGAGTATGATTTTATTTGATATGAACTCTAGACTTGACACAATTTTTACAGTACATGAGATATGTTTTGAGATAGTACGTGTTTTAGACATGCTATAAAAGATGAACATGAGATGTTTTAAAATTGTACATGTTTTAAACATGCTTTAAAAGTACACGTGATATGGTTTACGAGTTGTACATGATTTTGTCATGTCTTAAAAGTAAACATGAAATGATTAGAGATTTTACACGTGTTGAACATGCTTCAAAAGTGTATGTAATATGATTTCGAGACTGTATAAGCTTTATATATATTTATATGTCAAATGCAATATGATTTAAAAAGATAGTCATATTATATAGCAAAGCTTGCATGAGTTTGCATACTGGATCATGATATAACAATATGTTTTTATGTGAGATGTCATGACCTTATATTGTACACGAACAGGGAATTTATATGAAAAGTGCCATGACTATATACTGCATGTGATCATGTCTTCCTACATGAAGAGTGAGATGAATTGATAGAGTACAAGAACATAAATATTAGATGATAAATTCACTGATTTGATATTGTGTTGGATCATGGCTTTCATATGAGATGAGATATGCCATGAGATTGATATGAGTCTGGTTTAGTACCATACAATGTTGAAATTACACACGATGC
Organism: Heritiera fomes; assembly: GCA_032173925.1. Taxonomy (NCBI): domain Eukaryota; kingdom Viridiplantae; phylum Streptophyta; class Magnoliopsida; order Malvales; family Malvaceae; genus Heritiera; species Heritiera fomes. The sequence continues at coordinate 30,121,582 of JAPDPM010000002.1, read as the reverse complement.
ATTATACATGATATATTGTAGTATAAGGACAAGAAGGTTGAAATATAATTGAATTGATATGATCTGCTGTCTATGTGATAGACAGGTGCCAAAACAAGGAATGATAAGGTATCTTCAAGTATCCTTACATTGATATCTTAAGACTCTTGCTCACTTATTGACTTTAGAGCATGATCTAAGATGTTTTGATAAATATTTACAAATGGAACATGATATGAAAATCTACAGTTAAAGATTTCATGCATTTGCATTAGAACAGTATAAGTCTAATTCTGCACTTATATAAATGACTTACAGAGCCGTGGATTTGCTCACCCCCTTAATTTCACCTCTTTTCAGACTATTTGAGTTAAACTCCGCCATGAGGGTTTTTGAGTGGGACTTTGGAGACGGTATCTAGGCTTGGTACTGGCCTTTGTTCTTTGAATCTCCTTGGTTGCTTTTAAGGTATACACTCTTTCGTATATGCTTTTATTTTTAGGCAATTTCTGCACAGTAGTATAGGATGGGATGTAAACTAGGATAATGAGTAGTCGAAATAACATTTTGATATTATATGATAAGTATGCGGTGATTAGTTGTGGATATTAAGATTGTTGAGATGATACCTATTTGATAAATATAATGTGGATTGTGGGATATGTTGTGTTGCATTAAAATGATTCACAAGTAATTAGCTGGGAAAATCTCAAAATATAAGAGGGAATATTTTCAATCTATTTCTAAGAAATATTAAGATATGGACTATAATTGATTTTTTTCTTATCTTAAAGAGTAATTTAAATCATAATTGAATTAAAGAATGAATGAAAATAGTTAGTGACTGCATTGACACTGAATACAAACTGTAAAATGAAAAGAAAAAATTTAGTTTGTAATTTCACTAAGCGGAATAAATGTAAGTGTTAAGTGAATGTTATGGTGTTCGGGTCGTGACACCTTGATAAGTTCAAGAGTTCTCAAGAGAACCAAATAGAAGAAGTCTCTCAATTTTATAACTCAAATCAATTGTGTTCTACCCAAAGGGTTACATAGCTATTTATAGGCATAGGGCAAACTTGGAGAACAAGTAATAGGAATCCTACTTTCCTAACTTGAAAAACAAGTAATAAAAATCCTACTGATATGGCAAAGTCCACCTACGTTAGGCTAGGCCCATAAAGCGTCATCAATCACCATGTGGCAGAGAATCAGCGGGCCACGTGGCATTAGGCGATAAAACTCAAAGCTGCATCACTACACCTGTCGCTGAGCGACAAACTTCAAGTCAGTCGCCTGCGATCATAAGGCCACATGTGGCGCATGACTACGGCTCCCGCTGGCGTCAGGGTCCTGTCACCATGCCATACCTGTCTGCGACATGTGGCGGTATATTCAGCTCCCGCTATGCGACAGACCTCTCACGCCACAACGTGCCCGCAATATGGGTCTCTCACTGGCGACAGGCCTTGATTTCTCTCGGTTTTCGAGGAACTTGTGTTATATCGGGACACAAACTCTCAGCAAGGAATGGACCTATCCTCAGATAATTAACCTAGAATATTGGCCTATAAATAGGCCCCCAAGTACAATTTTACTCTCTAATTTTTGACCACTGGCTTTTACGCTTCCTAATACTGAAGAACTTTCTGTTGACTTAAGCATCGGAGTGTCTACGCAGGGAACCACCCCTGCATCTCTCTGACTTTTCTTGTTTTACAGAAGCTTATTGGAAACACGTGGAGACTAAGTACGAACATCGACGTCAGCATACCTTTATTGTTGTTTTTTGCAACAATAATTGGCGTCGTCTGTGGGAAACGTATAAGAAGCCAATTGAGATTTTCTAAGATGGTGAGAACAAGATCGACAAACGTAAGGGCCGGAAGTGAGGAAAACTCTGTGAGCTCCCCTGAACAACAGATTCGTCAGACGAACCAGGTGAACAGGGAGGAAGAAAGAATTACTGTGTCAGTGGCAGAATTCGAGGCTCTAAGGTGACAGAGTGAAGAAACTACCCAGGCGCTGCGAGCCATGGTGGATCTGTTCCAAGGAGCTCTCTCGACATTGGATCTGCCGCCTGCCGTACAAAACTTGGTAGGAGGAACAAATAGAGGTGTCCCGTCGCAGGTGTTTGGGCGACAGGAGGACACGATAGCGGCAGACCCCTCTCGTCAGCGAGAGGTTCCCCCTGTGGAAGGGCCTAACATTCATCAGGGTGTGGCAGGACTGGGGAGCGGGAGGCCTGTCGCAGGCACCTAGCAAGAGACTGGGGAAGCAGCAGGTTTAGAGCCTGCAACAGGGGTCATGCGACAGGTTCCACATGTAGGGCGGCAGATGTCTGGGCGACAGGACGTTGACCGGGTGACAGGACGTTGACCGGGCGACAGGGTCTACTGCCCACCACCATGACTTGTCAAATTTTGATGATGCGAACTTAGACCATGGTATTGGAGGTGCTGAAAAGAACAGTGTCGAAGATCAAAGCACTTGGGGAACCGGGTCGGAGTTTGACCCCATTTAGTGCACGTAAATGGTACGGACAAATGCACCTCAAGCTAAAGGCAAGGAAGTAGTCGGAGACCTACCTGATTCGTCTCATGCCTGAAATCAGCTCGCTCCCCCCCGTGGACATGAAGAAGATGATAGAACAGGTACTGGAAGAGAAAAAGTTAGTGTCCACAGAAGGGAGCCAGAGGAGAAGAGTACCGTTCTGCACGACCATCATGCAAAAACCTCTGCCCCCAAAGTTCAAAATGCCACAGATGATCGCATACACCGAAAAGATGGACCCCTATGATCATATGCAAAACTATGTGGCCCTAATATTGTTACATGGATGGGAAGACGAGATAATGTGTAGGGCCTTTTCCTTAACTCTGTCCGGACATGCGATGAAATGGTTTAATTGTTGGATTATGCCCTTAGAACCATTCATTAGATGATTGACTTTGGCATTTTTTATGTATCATGACATTTTATTTATCATAGTTCATTATTATATTTGTCTTATAACTGCGTAATATAATCTTATATGATAATGTCCTTAGAATAGTAATAACACACTATTCTTAAAATATCCCTAGTCAAGTATTATTGTGAATAAGGATAACAATGATACGATAAGACTAGTATGTGGTTGACTGATGACCATTGTCATGGATATAAGATATCAAGTCATCACATAGGTACATGTTAGAGAACTATGTACTGGATCGACCCTCCATGAGAACGCTACATGGATTGTTATATGAGTGTCATAAGCGATTCTCATAGTGATGATGGTGTATGTGATCCTTTGACTTGAGATCATCAGAGATCCCAACATAGAGAATTGCATACTTTAATGCTGCTAGATGTCATTCGTAACAGGATGGACTATAAAGGTAGTAATTGGGTATGCCTTGATCTATGTAGAGGGATGTTGAGTGATCAAGATAGGATTTATCCCTCTTATATAACAAGAGTGATGTCTTGGGCCCTTTGATAGAGTGAGACTAAGAAATGCATGGCCGTGCTCGAATAAGTCAATATGAGATATTGATTTTATTTGTTTAATTAGTCTACTCAGGAATCAAGAAACGCTGATTAGACTATACAAGTGTGACACATTCCATGACTTGTGTCTAATCAAGACATCATAGGATAAATGGATTAGACTACACGGTAACATCTATCACGAGTAAGGTTATGTCGAGTCATTGACATTCTCGTTACATGGGTAGCAATGATGTGTTGCTAGATACCGCTCATTGCCTATGACAATTTTGTCATTGCCATTGTTTTGAGAACCTATTGGGTCGCACACTTAGAACGGATCAATGAGGAGCTTAATTAATCCTATTCTGAATTGGATTAAGGATATAACTAATCCTATTCTGAATTGGATTAGGGATATAACTAATCCTATTCTAAGTAGAATTAGAGTTCTGTTTGGCAGTAAATTTTAGGGTAAAATTTACTGCCTATAAAAAGGATGTTTTTCTAAAACATAGCCGCACTTTTTAAAAACAGAAAAAAAAAAACATTCTTTTAATCGAAGCTAGCAGTTCGGTTAAAAGAATCAAAACGCTCCTTAAGGCATCTGATCGTGAGACGTTCAAGAGTCGTAAGATCCGTTCGTGTGGATACCATAGAGGCAGGAACGAAAAGTTGCTGCTTGTGATTCGACCAAAGACAGAAAAAGCAGAGAAAAACGTTAGGTAAAATCTCGAAACCCTAATCAGGCAACCCTCCGAATCGATTCTGGTGGAGGCCGAATGTTTTATTTCCGCTGCGTGTTTGTTTCGGTTTCCTTCACTGGTATCAGAGCCAGATTCGGAGTCCCTGATTTGTTTTGATAAAAGCATGATCTCTGGTTACTTTCTGTTTATGATTACATGCAATCGGTTTAATGAGATTAATACGGATTAGAATGTATATGATATATTCAGAGGCTAGAAATCGAATTGTTGAAATTATATATATGATATATTTATCAATTTCGATTCAACTTATATGTGAGACATAATCTGTGATGTGAATTATTAATGGCGGTTTCTGTTCTGCATAAACGTTATGGAAGAAACAGAATAATGTCGAAAGTGTATAAAGATTGAAACACTTTCAGATAAGAGTTCTGATGCGACTAAAATTATAATCAGTATGAGATACTGGCTGGAACATCCTGATGAGATTAGGACACTTCCGGATAAGGGGCGTTAGCAATGTCAATACTGTTGACCTTTTTTTTTTTTGCCGCCCCTGGGAACCCCGCAGTCAGGGTCATAATTCTTTTCAAATATGCCTCGTTAATAAAACTAAAATTTGAAATTGCATTACACTTGTTTGTATAACACGGTGGTTGTTGTTTGAGCATGGTGCATAGTTATAGCCCTAGCCCAATATGATTGTATTTTGATGGTTGTAAATTTTAATAAATACGACCTGCGTGTCGTGCCTTGTTCTTGAAATTTTTGTTGTACATTCTTTTCTCATCTTACTCCCCTCGAATGTAACTCGAGGTTTCTCTTAAACTATGTAATTGGAGCTGACAACCATGCAAAGGATGACCAAAGAGGCACTTGGAGAAGATGCTATTACCCTTAGGTTAACCCTTAGGGTTTCTCATTGGCTTGGGAAATCCATTTAGTTTGGGCTATAACTATGTCACGTTTATTTTATTGCTTAATTGCATGAGATGTATGGTTTATTTTGTACGTTTATGATATGAAAATCATATGATAATTTTTGAAAAGTAAAATTGGTGAGATCTTATTCAATAAACTAACAAAATCCCTCAAATTAAATTAAGTCAATAATAGATGCCTACCAATGAATAGCACTCGTCAAGACTAGAATCGATTTTGTTATGTTTGCCAAAGCAAAATATCATATCTATCTTAGTAAGATGCGATGGGATAATAGTGATATCCAAAGGCTATAAATTGGGTTGACTTAACTAGATTTCCTCAATAGGATTGGGAATCTAGAGGCATAAAGTTGGGCTTCCATTCATGAGATGAATTAGAACAAGTGTTGTTCACCCAACTATCCAAGAGTTACATGAGATGTAATTGGTAAGTGTTGCCTACCTAAATAGCCAAATCTTGGGCGATTAGCCAAAGCTAACTCTAGATAAGGTGAAATATGGATCTTGGCCCACTAGAGAAATTATGTGATAATTTTTTCGAATTAATAGTGAGGGTTGTTGATTCGATAAAAATAGTGGGAGCATCATTTAATAAATATTTAATTAAATGAATGCATTCATGATACTTATATTTTGCATATTTTTGTTGTAGATTACCATGGCATCAAACACAAATAACACACTTTCACTGCGATCGGTCCTTGAGAAGGACAAGTTGAATGGGACAAACTTCCTGGATTGGTACAGGAACCTGAGGATAGTCCTCAAGCATGAAAAGAAGTTGTATGTCCTTGAAATTCCCTTACCTGAGGAACCACCCTCTAATGCTCCAAGGGCAGAAAGAGATGCTTATAAGAAGCATCAAGATGATGCATTGGATGTTAGTTGCCTTATGCTTGCCTCTATGAATCCTGAGCTTCAAAAGCAACATGAGGAAATGGATGCGTTCGATATGATCGAGCATCTCAAGCAACTCTATGAAGAGAAAGCTAGGCAAGAAAGGTACAATGTCTCTAAGGCATTGTTTCAGTGTAGGATGGCAGAGGGGACTCCCGTTGGTACTCATGTGCTCAAGATGATTGGGTACACTGAAAACCTTGAAAGATTGGGATTTCCTTTGGGCCAAGAGTTGGCCACTGATGTGATTCTGCAATCGTTGCCAGACAGCTACAGTCAGTTTGTTGTTAATTACAACATGAATGAAATTGACAAGACTCTGCCACAGTTACTTAGCATGTTGAAAACAGCTGAATCCAACATGAAAAAGGCCAAGCCCAAAGATGTCTTAATAGTTAAGAAAGCTAAGGGCAGGGCTAATGCAAAGGGCAAGAAAAAGGGTAATAAAACCAATGGCAAGTTCAAGCCCAATGATACTGCACTGAAGCCTAAAGGTGGGGTTGCCAAAGAAGGGAAATGCTTCCATTGCGGTGAGACCGGACATTGGAAGAGGAATTGCAACAAATACTTGGAAGAGCTAAAGAAGAAGAAAGGAAGTGAGACTTCCACTTCAGGTATTTATGTTATAGAAGTTAATCTATCTACTTCTTCATCATGGGTATTAGATACTGGATGTGGTTCTCACATTTGTGTAAATGTGCAGGAACTCAAAAGGAGTAGATCGTTGACTAAGGGCGAGGTCGACCTGCGAGTGGGAAATGGAGCAAGGGTTGCTGCATTAGCTGTAGGAACTTATATTTTGACATTGCCCACAGGGCTTGTTTTAGAATTAGATGATTGTTATTATGTGCCTTCCATCACTAAAAACATTATTTCGATTTCTTGTTTGGACAAGAAGGGTTTTTCATTTATAATAAAGGACAACTGTTGCTCCATTTATATAAATGATATCTTTTATGGTAGTGCACAACTAATTAATGGTCTTTACATTCTAAATCTTGATATGCCCATTTATAACATAAATGCTAAAAGGATTAAATCTAATGATCAAAATCCAACATATCTCTGGCATTGTCGCTTGGGACACATAAATGAGAATCGCATTTCCAAACTCCATAAAGATGGACTTTTGGACTCATTTGATTTTGAATCGTATGAGACATGTGAATCTTGTTTGATGGGTAAGATGACTAAAGCCCCTTTCAAAGGACATAGTGAAAGGGCAAGTGATTTATTGGGCTTAGTACATACAGATGTATGTGGACCTTTAAACACACAGGCCAGAGGTGGGTTTATGTACTTTATTACATTTACTGATGATTTCAGTAGATATGGCTATGTGTATCTTATGAGACACAAGTCAGAATCTTTTGAAAAGTTCAAAGAATTCAAGAATGAAGTACAAAACCAACTTGGCAAGAGCATTAAGGCACTTCGATCAGATCGAGGTGGTGAATACTTAAGCCAAGAATTTTATGACTATCTTAAAGAGTGTGGGATTGTCTCACAACTCACTCCTCCAAATACACCACAATGGAATGGTGTATCTGAAAGGAGAAACCGAACTTTATTAGATATGGTTCGATCAATGATGAGTCATACAGATCTTCCAGAATCCTTTTGGGGACATGCATTAGAAACAGCTGCTTTTACACTGAACCGTGTTCCATCTAAATCGGTTCCAAAGACACCATATGAGATATGGACTGGTAAACGTCCCAGTATGTCTTTTATGAAGATTTGGGGTTGTGAGGCTTATGTAAGACGTCAAGTCTCTAACAAACTTGCACCTAAATCTGATAAGTGCTATTTTATGGGATATCCTAAATTAACTAAAGGATATTATTTTTACAATCCCACTGAGCGCAAAGTGTTTGTAGCTCGAACAGGTGTCTTTCTAGAAAGAGAATTCATTTCTAGAAGAACTAGTGGGAGAAAAGTAGAACTTGAAGAAATTCAAGAGCTACAAGATAGCGCACCCGATGTTGAGATGGAGCCTGAGCAAGCACCACAAGTTGTTGTGGAACCAGAACCACAAGATGTTGTGGAGCAACCGCCTGCTCAAGAGACACAAGCCTTGCGTAGATCAGTTAGAACACATCGTGAGCCACAGAAATATGGATTTCTAATGACTCAGAACGGTGATGTTTTGCTCATGGACCAAGATGAGCCTACTACCTATCAAGAGGCTATAACAGGGCCAGACTCTGAGAAATGGCTTGAAGCCATGAGATCTGAGATGGAATCCATGGATGCCAACCAAGTTTGGACCTTGGTTGACTTACCCGAAAGGGTAAAACCTATAGGGTGTAGATGGGTTTTTAAGAAGAAAACCGACATGGAAGGAAATGTTCATACCTATAAAGGGCGATTGGTTGCTAAAGGTTTTAAACAAATTCATGGTATTGACTATGATGAAACTTTTTCACCAGTCGCGATGATCAAATCCATTAGGATCTTGCTTGCGATAGCTGCATACCATGATTATGAAATCTGGCAAATGGACGTCAAGACTGCTTTTCTTAATGGAAAGCTACTCGAGGATGTGTACATGACACAACCTGAGGGTTTTGTTGATCCAAAAAATGCTGGAAAGGTTTGTAAGCTACAACGTTCTATTTATGGACTAAAGCAAGCTTCTCGAAGTTGGAATCTTCGTTTTGATGATGCAATCAAAGAGTTTGGTTTCATCAAGAATGAAGATGAACCTTGTGTCTACAAGAAGGTCAGTGGGAGCACTATTGTCTTCCTGGTGTTGTATGTAGATGACATACTACTCATTGGGAATGACATCCCTACCCTTCAGTCTGTAAAGACTTGGTTAGGGAATTGCTTTTCAATGAAGGACTTGGGCGAAGCTTCCTATATACTGGGTATAAAGATCTATAGAGATAGATCAAGGAAATTAATTGGCCTAAGTCAAAGTGCATACATAGATAAAGTGCTAAAGAGGTTTAGCATGCAGGATTCCAAGAAAGGATTCTTGCCTATGACACATGGCATTACTCTCTCAAAAGAACAGTGTCCTACAACACAAGAAGAGAGAGAACGTATGAGTAAAGTTCCATATGCATCTGCTATTGGATCCATTATGTATGCCATGTTATGCACACGTCCCGATGTCTCGTATGCCTTGAGCATGACGAGTAGATATCAAGTTGATCCTGGTGAACGTCACTGGATCACTGTCAAGAATATTCTTAAGTACTTGAGAAAGACTAAGGATACATTCTTGATATATGGAGGTGAGGAAGAGCTCATTGTAACAGGTTACACTGATGCTAGCTTCCAAACTGATAAAGATGACTATAGATCGCAGTCTGGTTATGTGTTTTGCCTTAATGGTGGTGCTGTGAGCTGGAAGAGTTCAAAGCAGGCGACAGTGGCCGATTCTACAACAGAGGCTGAGTATATAGCTGCCTCTGAAGCTGCTAAGGAGGCTGTTTGGATCAGGAAGTTCATTACTGAGCTTGAAGTTGTTCCTAGCATTGTAGATCCGATTGAGCTCTATTGTGACAACAATGGAGCCATCGCACAAGCTAAGGAACCTAGATCTCACCAACGATCCAAACATATACTACGGCGCTTCCATCTCATTCGAGATATCATCGAGAGAGGAGATGTGAGGATATGCAAAGTACCAACTGACGATAACATCGCCGACCCACTGACGAAGCCTTTGACGCAGCAGAGACATGATCGTCACACTAGGTCACTAGGTATTAGATACATGAGTGAATGGTCTTAGTGCAAGTGGGAGATTGTTGGATTATGCCCTTAGAACCATTCATTAGATGATTGACTTTGGCATTTTTTATGTATCATGACATTTTATTTATCATAGTTCATTATTATATTTGTCTTATAACTGCGTAATATAATCTTATATGATAATGTCCTTAGAATAGTAATAACACACTATTCTTAAAATATCCCTAGTCAAGTATTATTGTGAATAAGGATAACAATGATACGATAAGACTAGTATGTGGTTGACTGATGACCATTGTCATGGATATAAGATATCAAGTCATCACATAGGTACATGTTAGAGAACTATGTACTGGATCGACCCTCCATGAGAACGCTACATGGATTGTTATATGAGTGTCATAAGCGATTCTCATAGTGATGATGGTGTATGTGATCCTTTGACTTGAGATCATCAGAGATCCCAACATAGAGAATTGCATACTTTAATGCTGCTAGATGTCATTCGTAACAGGATGGACTATAAAGGTAGTAATTGGGTATGCCTTGATCTATGTAGAGGGATGTTGAGTGATCAAGATAGGATTTATCCCTCTTATATAACAAGAGTGATGTCTTGGGCCCTTTGATAGAGTGAGACTAAGAAATGCATGGCCGTGCTCGAATAAGTCAATATGAGATATTGATTTTATTTGTTTAATTAGTCTACTCAGGAATCAAGAAACGCTGATTAGACTATACAAGTGTGACACATTCCATGACTTGTGTCTAATCAAGACATCATAGGATAAATGGATTAGACTACACGGTAACATCTATCACGAGTAAGGTTATGTCGAGTCATTGACATTCTCGTTACATGGGTAGCAATGATGTGTTGCTAGATACCGCTCATTGCCTATGACAATTTTGTCATTGCCATTGTTTTGAGAACCTATTGGGTCGCACACTTAGAACGGATCAATGAGGAGCTTAATTAATCCTATTCTGAATTGGATTAAGGATATAACTAATCCTATTCTGAATTGGATTAGGGATATAACTAATCCTATTCTAAGTAGAATTAGAGTTCTGTTTGGCAGTAAATTTTAGGGTAAAATTTACTGCCTATAAAAAGGATGTTTTTCTAAAACATAGCCGCACTTTTTAAAAACAGAAAAAAAAAAAAACATTCTTTTAATCGAAGCTAGCAGTTCGGTTAAAAGAATCAAAACGCTCCTTAAGGCATCTGATCGTGAGACGTTCAAGAGTCGTAAGATCCGTTCGTGTGGATACCATAGAGGCAGGAACGAAAAGTTGCTGCTTGTGATTCGACCAAAGACAGAAAAAGCAGAGAAAAACGTTAGGTAAAATCTCGAAACCCTAATCAGGCAACCCTCCGAATCGATTCTGGTGGAGGCCGAATGTTTTATTTCCGCTGCGTGTTTGTTTCGGTTTCCTTCATTAACAACCTGCCTGAAGGGTCCATTATCTCTTTTGACCAACTACGAAGCGAGTTTCTCAAGGTGTTTGCGGTGAATAGTTAGAGAAGGAAGGAACCGACCTATTTGCTCAGTATTAAGCAGGGAGCTAAGGAGTCATTGAAGAGTTATGTGGATCGGTTCAGAGATGCTACTTTGGAGGTGCGAGATCTGCAAGTCGGTATAGCCGTGGCAGCCATGTTATAGGGGACAAGGTCTGAGAAATTGCAAGAATCTCTGTCTCTAGACCAGCCAACTACCATCTCAGACCTGCTTTCTCGCGCACATAAGTATGTAACATAGGAGGAAGTAATGGAAATGGTGGCGATAGGAGAATCCAAGGATGGAAGGAAACGAGGAAGAGAGGTCACTGAAGCATCTTCTAGCCAACCGAGAAAGTTTGAGAAAGCTCCTGCACTAAAATACAATTCCTATACCCCATTCACTGAATCTCGGGCTTCAGTGTTAGCAGCTATTGAAGGATCAGGGCTTATATAAACTCCAAAGAAGGCTTCAGGGAATTTGGGCCTAGATTTAAGGTCGTACTGTGATTACCACTCAGTGCATAGGCACACGACCGAGAAGTGTAGGGAGTTGATGAATCAGCTAGAAAAGCTAGCGCGAGAGGGAAAAATAAACCGTTTCGTGTGGAGAGGTGACAGAAATAACTATCCTACGAGAAACAGAGGAAATCAATTTAGAGACAGAAGAGGTGAAAACAGGGGACTTGTAAGGCGAAATGAAGGTGACAGAAGAGATAATGATAGAAGGACAGAAGGAAGGAATCGAGAGGAAGATAATGAACCCACAGGGCTAGTTATTAACGTAATATCCAGAGGTGGGTCATTAGCTGGTGCCTCTTCCTCATCTCGAAAATCTTACGCCCGAAAGGCTCACCAAATCAACTCGGTGATGGGGGCAAAGCAGGATGAGGAACCCATTATTTTTACACCAGCCGACAGAGGGGATGTAGTGGTTCCTCATGATGACTCGATGGTAATTACAGCGGTGGTTACAAAGCACCCAGTGAGTCGGATCTTGGTTGACAATGGAAGTTCGGTGAACTTAATCTATTGAAACTGCTTTGAGAGGATGAATATCACAGAGGACAGGTTGAAACCAGTGCCTACACCCTTATACGATTTCTCTGGAGAGAAGGTAAAGGTAGCAGGTGCCATTCAGCTACTGGTTACAATGGGGGAGAGCCCAAATGATGTCATCCGACAAGCATTGTTTATGGTGGTAAGATCAACGTCTGTGGCTTACAATATGATCTTCAGGCGGCCATTGTTAAATGACATGAGAGCGGTGGTACATCCCTGCTATTTGTTAATGAAGTTTCCAACTCCCCACGATGTTGGACAAGTGAGGGGAGATCAAAAGAAAGCCAGGACGTGTAATGTTGCATCCACCACGTGTAAGGGGATTCAGAGGAAGGAAACCCTTACAATTGAAGAAAAGCCTAAGCCAAAACCTGATGAGGAGATGGAGGCCATCCAGTTGGACGAGAAAGATGAAAGAATGGTGTACGTGGGGAGCCAGTTGCCTGGAGAAGTGAAAAAGGAAATAATCCGATGCCTAAAAGAGAATAGTGATGTGTTCGCATGGACCCCAGCCGATATGCCTGAAATTAACCCTGAAGTTGTTTGTCATCGGTTGAACGTAGTCTCGGGGGCAAGGCCGATAAAGCAAAAGAAGAGGAATTTCACTCCAAAGAGGCAACAGGTAATAAACGAAGAAATTTCGAAGTTGTTGCAAGCGAAATTCATTAGGGAAGTTAACTATCCAGAGTGGTTGGCTAACGTTGTGATGGTGAAGAAACCCAACGGGAAATGGAGAATGTGTGTGGACTTCACAGATCTGAACAAAGCTTGTCCTAAGGATTCATATCCACTACCCCGAATTGACAAGTTGGTAGATGAAACTTGTGGGTATGAATTGCTTAGTTTCTTGGATGCCTTTTCGGGGTACCACCAAATTATGATGCATCCAGACGATGAGGAGAAGACTTCGTTCATTACTGATAGTGAGACATATTGCTATCGAGTAATGCCATTCGGTTTGAAAAACGCGGGGGCAACCTACCAACGCATGGTAAATAAGGTGTTCCAAGACTTGTTGGGCAACACCATGGAAGCTTATGTTGATGATATGATCATCAAAAGCCGACAGGGAGAATCACATGCTGAGAAAATGACTAAGGTATTCAATGTGCTGCGACAGTATGAGATGAAATTGAATCCCGATAAATGCTCATTCGGGGTGAGATCTGGAAAGTTCTTGGGATTCATGATTACTAATCGAGAGATAGAGGCTAATCCCGAGAAAGTTCAAGCTATTTTGGACATGAGGCCACCCAATACTGTAAGAGAAGTCCAAAGGCTAACAGGGAGGATAGCAGCCTTGAGTCGTTTCTTGTCCAAATCAGCTGAAAGGAGTCTACCATTTTTCAAGGCGATAAAGGCAGGAAAGAACTTCAAGTGGACGGAAGAGTGCAACGACACCTTCGAAAAGTTGAAAGACTACCTGAAAGAGTTGCCCCTATTATCTCGGCCACAGCTCGAAGACCACCTCCTCATGTAACTCGGTGTAGGAGAGAAAGCTGTAAGTGCAGTTCTACTAAGGAAAGAAGGGGACAGGGATTGCCCGATCTATTATGGAAGCAAAGTCCTGCTAGATGCTGAGACGAGGTACCCCTTAGTTGAAAGAATAGCTTTGTCCCTGCTGATGGCAACTCGGAAGTTGCGGCCTTACTTCCAAGCTCACTCGGTGACTATCTTAACAGATCAGCCCTTGAGGCAAATACTGCAGAAACCAGAACACTCCGGGCGTCTGATTAAATGGGCTATCGAATTGAGTGAATATGACATACACTTCCAGCCTCGCCAAGCAATAAAAGGGCAGGCGTTGGCAGATTTCATTGTTGAATGCACTGGCCGAGAGGTCCAAGAGGAAACAGAGTTAGTCTGGTGGAAATTATTTGTTGATGGAGCTCGTAACATGGATGGTAGTGGAGTTGGAATTGTGCTAATTTCGCCTGAAGGGGAAACCTATGAGTATTCCATACGTTTCGATTTTCCAAGTTCGAACGATACAGCCGAGTACGAAGCCTTAATAGCTGGGATGAAACTTGCTGAGAAACTAGGAGTCAACAACTTAATGGCCCATAGTGATTCGCAATTGGTGGTAAACCAGTTCTCAGGTGAGTATGAAGCACGATAACCTGCTTTAGTCCCTTATCTGCAGAAGGTACAATTGTTGGCACAGTCGTTTAAGCACTTCCACCTGACTCAAATAAATCGGTCAGAGAACAACCATGCACATGCTCTTTCAAAATTGGCTTCTTCTAAAGGGGTCAAAGGAGGTATGGTCAAAGTGGAACCCCTCGCTAAGCCAAGTATAAAAGAAGAAAGTGTTTGCGATATCGAGATCAGAGATGATTAGAGAGTCCCAATCAAAGACTATATATTGGGAAACACACTCCCAACTAATAGAGACGAAGCTCGAAGGTTGAAATTGAAAAGCGCTAGGTTTACCGTAGTAAATGGAGAGCTCTACAAGCGGGGATTCACAATGCCTTTACTGAAGTGTCTAGGGCCCCAACAAGCTGAATACACCTTAGCCGAAATTCATGAGGGAATATGCGGTGAGCACTTAAGGGCTCGTGCCTTGGCCTCGAAAATACTGCGCGCAGGGTTTTATTGGCCTACACTCAGGAAGGATGCCACAGACAAAGTGAGAAAATGCGAAAAGTGTCAGAAATTCGCTCCAATAACAACCGCGCCTGTTTCGGCCCTTCAGAACACTCTCCAGCCAACTCCATTCGCACAATGGGGACTAGATATCCTGGGACCTTTTCCACTAGGCTCAGGACAACAGAAATACTTACTTGTGGCCATGGATTACTTCACGAAGTGGATAGAGGCTGAACCTTTTGTTGGATTATGCCCTTAGAACCATTCATTAGATTATTGACTTTGGCATTTTTTATGTATCATGACATTTATTATAGTTCATTATTATATTTGTCTTATAACTGCGTAATGTAATCTTATATGATAATGTCCTTAGAATAGTAATAACACACTATTCTTAAAATATCCCTAGTCAAGTATTATTGTGAACAAGGATAACAATGATACGATAAGACTAGTATGTGGTTGACTGATGACCATTGTCATGGATATAGGATATCAAGTCATCACATAGGTACATGTTAGAGAACTATGTACTGGATCGACCCTCCATGAGAACGTTACATGGATTGTTATATGAGTGTCATAAGCGATTCTCATAGTGATGATGGTGTATGTGATCCTTTGACTTGAGATCATCAGAGATCCCAACATAGAGAATTGCATACTTTAATGCTGCTAGATGTCATTCGTAACAGGATGGACTATAAAGGTAGTAATTGGGTATGCCTTGATCTATGTAGAGGGATGTTGAGTGATCAAGATAGGATTTATCCCTCTTATATAACAAGAGTGATGTCTTGGGCCCTTTGATAGAGTGAGACTAAGAAATGCATGGCCGTGCTTGAATAAGTCAATATAAGATATTGATTTTATTTGATTAATTAGTCTACTCAGGAATCAAGAAACGCTGATTAGACTATACAAGTGTGACACATTCCATGACTTGTGTCTAATCAAGACATCAAAGGATAAAGGGATTAGACTACACGGTAACATCTATCACGAGTAAGGTTATGCCGAGTCATTGACATTCTCGTTACATGGGTAGCAATGATGTGTTGCTAGATACCGCTCATTGCCTGTGACAATTTTGTCATTGCCATTGTTTTGAGAACCTATTGGGTCACACACTTAGAAAGGATCAATGAGGAGCTTAATTAATCCTATTCTGAATTGGATTAAGGATATAACTAATCCTATTCTGAATTGGATTAAGGATATAACTAATCCTATTCTGAATTGGATTAAGGATATAACTAATCCTATTCTAAGTAGGATTAGAGTTCTGTTTGACAGTAAATTTTAGGGTAAAATTTACTGCCTATAAAAGGATGTTTTCTTTTAATCAAAGCTAGCAATTTGGTTATAAAAAAAATAAAAACGCTCTTTAAGGCTTCTAATCATGAGACGTTCAAGAGTCGTGAGATCCATTCATGTGGATACCATAGAGGCAGGAACGAAAAGTTGTTGCTTGTGACTCGACCAACGACAGAAAATCAGAGAAAACGTTAGGTAAAATCTCGAAACCCTAATCAGGCAACTCTCCGAATCGATCCTGGTGGAGGCCGAATGATTTAAATTCTGCTGCGTGTTTGTTTCGGTTTCCTTCACCTTTAGCTACAA
Source organism: Heritiera fomes (assembly GCA_032173925.1). Taxonomy (NCBI): domain Eukaryota; kingdom Viridiplantae; phylum Streptophyta; class Magnoliopsida; order Malvales; family Malvaceae; genus Heritiera; species Heritiera fomes. The sequence continues at coordinate 30,105,083 of JAPDPM010000002.1, read as the reverse complement.
TTTCTGAGAAAAAGGTGGAAGCAATGGTGTGGAAGGACATAATTTGCCCATTTGGGATCCCCCGTGTGATAAATGCAGACCATGGGAAGCAGTTCGACTGTGATGCTTTCCGGGATTTTTGCAAAGGCCTAAACATTCTCCTAAGAATATCTTTTGTGTCTTACCCGTAGGCTAATGGGCAGGCAGAGGTGAGTAATCGAACTATACTACATAGGTTGAAGACCAAACTGGACAAAGCAAAAGAAGCATGGGTAGACGAGCTCCCGAGTGTCCTATGGGCCTACAGAACAACAAGCAAAGTGTCGACAGGGTAAACACGGTTTAATTTGGTGTATGGGATTGAAGCCCTCATCCTAGTAGAAATTGGAGCTGAGTCACCCCGATTGGTCCCTTACATCGAGGAGCTCAATTCTCAGGGACTAAGGGAGAATCTAAACATGCTAGATGAGCTGAGAGACAAAGCAAAAATGAGACTGGCTACTTACCAACAAAGGGTAGCTACTTATTACAATGCACGGGTTAAGAACAGAGAGTTGCAAGAAGGAGACTTGGTATTGAGAAAATCGGCAATTACGAACGCTCATAAGGATGATGGAAAGCTCCGGGCTAATTGGGAAGGACCATACAAAATCAGAAGGATGGTCGAACCTAGCACATGTACCTTAGAAACCTTGCAAGGAAAGAAGATATCAAAGACTTGGAATGCCAACCATCTTAAACTGTACTGGCAGTAAACGTTGTACTTTTTTTCTGATTATGGTTATTCTTATCTTTACTTTTCCATCTATTGTTCTGTTACTTTATAGATATTATTGTTTTGCAATTCATTAATAAAGGCTAGCCCATCATTTCCTATAATTCTCTAATGCAATGTGTGAGACAGATTATGTGTTACAGGAATTGAAATGAGCAACAGCTAGCAAACACAAAAAAGTCCCTAAGCGAAAAATGCGCGAGACGGGCAAACAAAAAGTCCCTAAGCGAAAAATGTGCGAGACGGGCAAACAAAAGTCCCTAAGCGAAAAATGCGCGAGACGGGCAAACAAAAGTCCCTAAGCGAAAAATGCGCGAGACGGGCAAACAAAAAAGTCCCTAAGTGAAAAATGCGCGAGACGGGCAAACACAAAAGTCCCTAAGCGAAAAATGCGCGAGACGGGCAAACACAAAAGTCCCTAAACGAAAAATGCGCGAGACGGGCAAACACAAAAGTCCCTAAGCGAAAAATGCGCGAGACGGGCAAACACAAAAGTCCCTAAGCGAAAAATACGTGAGAAGGGCACATCTAAAACTCCCTAAGCACGGAAAAGTGCGAGACGGGCAATAGACCAGTCCTTAAACACAAAAAGTGGGTGAGAAAGGCAAAACTGAAAATCCATCAAGCAACAAACAAACGCGATATCCAGGTAACACAAAAGGTACAAAATATATAGCATGTTACGAGGTACATGGAAATTTCCAGACTAATATATTGAAATAAGTTAGCAAATTATATTAACACCTTGACATTTTTGTCGTTATTTAATAAAGTCCTTAAGCGAAAAAAACAAGTGCGGGATAGGCACAATGCTCGAAAAAGTTCATCTTTGCATAGGAATAAAAACACTGTCTCAAAGTAGAACTTGGGGAGCAACATGGTATAAAGGTAAAAATAGAATTATTTGATATCGTTCCAGAACTTTGTGATGTAACAGATGTACAAAGTATTATACTGAATTCACATAAGCGAAAGAAAGAGCTACAAAATGAAACAGTACTTTTCATTAAAAATGAATCTGTACATTGGAGTTAACAAACAAAACAAAAAAAATACTAAACTCTAATCTATGGCAATGACCGAGTTAGCCGGTTGAGAAGGCGTTGCATCAGCACTAGCGTCTTGAGAAGCTTGAGGCTCAGGAACTAGATGATTCGAAGAACCAGGACCCTGGGGAGCCAAAGAAGCCATCTCGGAAGAAGGAACATCGCCTAAAGGCCCAACCACAATCGCAGAGTCTAGCACGGGATCAACGGCCGCAGAATCAGAAATTTGGAAATCATCGCCGTCTAACCCCAGCAATGCTTCGATAGACTCAGGCTGCTCGCTTGACTCGATAGATTCAGAAGCGTTACGCACTGCTGGAGGCTCAGATCGATCAAGTGCCTCAAAAGACTCAGGCTGATGTTGTGTCTGTCGAGGAGGCCACAGACGCTCAAGATTGCCCAATTCATCCTCAGCTCCCTCCGCTAAATAGGCTTCCGGACCTTGTGAGTCGGGCTCATACTTGGTCCAAGAAGGAGCTTCGTAGTACCTGGCGTCCTCAGTAAAGAGCAATTCAGGGAAAGCCTCGCTAGGTCGATGCTTCTCCAGCCAAGCATGAACCAAGTAGAAGCCGTACTTAATGAATCCCGCCCCGAACTCCGTTTTCTTGTCAAAGCAATGCTGGGACAAGCGGTATTCACGAACGGCCTCGATTCGAGCTTTTCTTTGACGATCCAGTACGTTGTGCAGCTCCTCAATGGCCTCATCCCGCTTCCTCTCCATAGCTCCCCGATCATCGACGACCTTATTGTAAGCTTCTTGGTACCCTTGAAGGGAAGCCACCTTTGCTTGCTCTTCTCGGAGCCTTTGCTCGAGATCAGCATTCTTTTTTCCCAACTCTTCCACCCTTTTGACGTAAGGACGAAGCTGGCTAACCTCGTTTGAAAGCTCCATTTTTTGCTCTCGAAGCTTGCAAATGTCTTTTTCGGCTTGCTCCCTGAGAGCCCTGTATCGGGCATTGACAGCCGCAATTTGTTGAGCCGACTGATAAGACGAAAAATAGAAGTAACTCAAAAAACTTGACGGAAAAAGTTTAATCACCAAACGAGCACAAAACTCTTACCTTCATAGCAAGATAATCAGAATTATCCTCCGCTTCCGGGATGTTTGTGAAAAGCCCCGCCTCGTCGCGAGGGAGAATGGTGCTCCAGGTCAAACGAGATGCTATCCCGGCATCCTCGATACCGTCATTGTCGTTCACTCTGGGATAGGTCTGGAAATCTTCACCACCGACGACGACCCCACTATCAACCATATAGCGCCTCAAAGTAGGGTCGACCACCTTAGGTAAGATTGGTCTTGTGGGCATTGAGGCTTCAATAATCAGCCTCTTTCTGTATTTGCGCCTAGGCTGGTGAGGAGCTGACCTAACCTCAGCAACACGAAAGCCATCTTCTTGAAGGGCTAAATCACTCCTTTGAGACTCGGAGCTCTCGCGATCGCCTAAACCTCGATCATGGATGAGAGGCCTCTTCCATTTATTTCTTCCGGCCTCTTGTGTAGGACAGCTGGATTCACCAGTAGAAGGTGAAGGAGGAGTAGGAGCACGAGTTGGTCCTGATGGGGCTCTAACTTGCGACTAAGGAGGAAGGGCCGCTCGAGCAGCAACACTGGCATCCCTTCTACGCATCAAATCTCGAAAGTTCATGCCGCACAATATAAGAAGAAAGTATTAGCTCACCGAGTAAAAAACACCATGCACATGCATACGAGAAGTAAAAAAGGGATTAGAAACCTAGAAGACCACCAAAATCCTTTAGACTATCCAAATTTGAATCCAACGGAAAATCAACGAAAGGACTCCCAAATGCGCCAGCCTGAGCCCACTCAGGGTTCTCCTCTAATTGATTACTAGTACCCGCAACCTCAGGGGTCTCGCTTCCCGAATCGGAAGAGGATTCATCTACAAGGCGGCCCACAAGAGTGGATGCCTCAGCTACGCGTACCGGGGACAACTGGCTAGGACCAGCATCAGAAACACGCGGAGTCGTAGGGAGATTAGATGGAGCAGCAGAAGCCTCAAGAACGGCCCTGCTTACCCCTCAACCGGCTGCGGCAATATTTTTCGGGGTTAAAAGGGAAAATAAATTACATTCCCTGGTAGAACAGATTCACCGAATAAGCTCACCAAATTGATCTCTTAAAATTTCTGCTTTGAATCTTTCCGAGCGTTGTGAGTGGTTGGAAGTATCACGATTCCATCTATAGCGAATCCGCAGGTCACTTGGAATCTCGACAACGACCCACTCGCTCTCAAAGCCATGCAGTTTATTTTGGAGATCCGAGAAAATTTTATTGTTAGGGAACTCAGCGACCTTTAACTATTGAAGGGAAAACGTTATTAACCCTTTCAACCCACGAACTCTGAAAAAGGCGCTAAAAAGAGGAATTGTTGGGATAATACCCAAGTTGTGGCACACTATGGAAAACGCTACCAAGAGCCCACGCATAGGGGTGGAGTTGACATGGGACGATGTCCTTATATCTAAGAAACACCTCGTCAAACTCCGGAAGAGGGAAGCGAAAATCGAAAGACAAGGAAGCCTTATGAACGGCTACACCGTTTCTAACCAAGTCGGGCGTAACCTCTCCTTGAACTGGAAGTCTATAGCTATAGCCCGAAGGAAGAGGGAAACGAGTCCTGATATCCTCTAAGTCAGCATTCGTCAAAGAACACACGAGACCACCCATTCTAAGTGTTTTACCTGGGCGTAGCAAAGACATGGCAAAAAGGTAAAAACCACCCGGCGACAGACCCTACTGACGACAGACTCAATAGGTGACAGACCTATTGAGGCGATAGAGCTCTTTGGCGACAGACCTACTGGGTGAGAAACTTGCGGGAGACCTAAAACTCTACGCGGAAGACTACAAAACCTGCGGGAGACCTAAAACAAGTTGCTAGAGGCAATAAATAGGCGACAGATGTATATTTACTGTCACTGATGTAAGCGAGAGACTTCCGGTTGGAGAGTGACAGACTCTTTTGGCGAGAGAGCTGAAAATGGGTGACAGACGGCTGCTCAGAGGTTTTCGTGGGGTCTCTCGTCGGGTCCCAGCGGTTTATATAGCAGCAACAGGAAATGCCAAACGTCGCACCTGATCACGTCTCTCGCAGAATGGACCTTTTTCTCCTACAAAAAATACCCAAGAAAAAAACAAATGATTTTTCACGATGGGTTAAGGCCCAGAAACATATATTTATACTCTCTTGGTTGGAGAAATCCAAGAAGAGAGTGGGGAGCAATTGATATGACAAAGTCCACCTATGTTGGGCTAGGCCCAAAAAGCGTCATCAATCACCACGTGGCAGAGAATCAGTGGGCCACGTGGCATTAGGTGATAGAACTCAAAGCTGCATCACTACGCCTGTCGCTGGGTGACAGACTTCGAGTCTGTCACCTGCAATCATAAGGCGACATGTGGCGCATGACTACGGCTCCCGCTGGCGTTAGGGTCCTGTCGTCATGCCATACCCGTCTGCGACACGTGGCGCTATATTCAGCTCCCGCTACGCGACAGACCTCTCACGCCACAACGTGCCCGCAATATGGGTCTCTCGCTGGCGACAGACCTTGATTTCTCCCGATTTTCGAGGAACTTTTGTTATATCGGGACACAAACTCTAAGCATGGAATGGACTTATCCTCAGATAATTAACCTAGAATATTGGCCTATAAATAGGCCCCCATGTACAATTTTATTCTCTAATTTTTGACTACTGGCTTTTACGCTTCCCAATACTGAAGAACTTTCTGTTGACTTAAGCATCGGAGTTTCTACACAGGGAACCACCCCTGCATCTCTTTGACTTTTCTTGTTTTACAGAAGCTTATTGGAAACACGTGGAGACTAAGTACAAACATCGACGTCAGCATACCTTTATTATTGTTTTGTGCAACAACACCTACAATACTTATTAAATAAAAAGGAATTGGACTTAAATTAAATTAAGACAATGTTCAGCCTAATAAGACATAACTAAATAAAATAAGTATAGCATTTGGCCTAATTGCAATAGGTTTAATTTATGCATCTGGCCCAATTGCATTTCGGCCCAGTACTTGTAAATCTTCAAGAAAGTTGAACTTAAGCTTGGATCATGTAGTGAAAGACTTTGTCATCCTCCATGCTCAAGCTTTGTTGGGCTTTCTCTCAAGCATTATTAATGACACCAGCCAAGGCTTGTTGCATTCTTTTCGTTTTAGCTCTCGTCATTGGACCTCCATGGATGCTCAAAGGATTATAATCAACACAAACGTGACTTGAGATTATTGAGCTTGATGGGTCTCCGTCATTCCCCCTCTCCTTGAAAGGATTTGTCCTCAAATCAAAATCACCTACATCAATATCAAAGAAAGAAAGATTAAAAACATTATAGTCACTTGAAAGATTCAACTTATAAGAATTGTCATTGATCTTCTCAATCACATGGAATGGTCCATCCCCTCGAGGTTGCAACTTAGAATGACGTTGGGCAGGAAATCTCTATTTACGCATATGTACCTAAACCCAATCACCAGGTTCAAAGATAACTTTCTTGCGATCTTATTGGCTTGAGCAGCACATTGCTCAGTCCTCTTCTTAATGTTTTGGCGTACTTTCTCATGCAGTTTCTTAACAAAATCAGCTTTCTTTTCCCCATCCAAATTAGCTCTCTCTTCAATAGGTAGTGGTAAAAGATCCAACGGAGTGAGTGGATTGAAACCATAGACAACTTCAAATGGAGAATAACTAGTAGAATGCACACTTCTATTGAAAGCAAACTCCACATGAGGCAAACAATCTTCCCAATTCTTCAAGTTCTTTTGAATAATGGACCTCAACAAAGTACAAAAAGTATGATTGACTACTTCAGTTTGACCATCGGTTTGTGGATGAAAAGTAGTTGAAAACAACAACTTTGTTCCCAACTTTCCCCACAATGTTTTCCAAAAGTAGCTAAGGAATTTCACATCACAGTCAAAAACACTAGTTTTCGGAACACCATGTAAACGAACAATTTCCTCAAAGAATAAATCAGCAATGTTGCTTGCATCATAAGTCTTATAACAAGTAATGAAGTCAGCCATCTTAGAGAACCTGTCAACAACAACTAAAATAGAATCTCTACATCTTTTTGTTCTTGATAAACCCAAAACAAATTCCATAGAAATGTTAGTTAAGGAGTAGTTGGAATATGCAATGGAGTATAAAGACCATGATTCATAACTTAGACTTAGCTTGTTTACAAGTGACATATTTTTCACACAACTTTTCAACATCTCTTTTCACGTTAGGTCAAAAGAAGTGATCATGTAATATGTCTAAAGTTTTCTTTACTCTAAAATGTCCCATTAATCCACCACATGGGCTTCTCTAACAAGTAATTCTCTCAGAAAACTCCTAAGCACATAATCTATTTTCTCTAAATAAGAATCCATTGTGCCTATAAAACTTTCCAAAACAAGTTTTCTCACATACATTGAACAAATTTTTAAAATCCTCATCATTAGCATACAAGTCTTTAATATATTCAAATCCAAGTAGTTTTACATTAAGAGTGGTGATTAGAGTATACATTCGAGACAATGCATTAGCCACGTCATTTTTTTTACCTTGTCTATATTTGATCACATATGTGAATGTCTCAATGAACTCCATCCACTTGGCATGATGCTTGTTCAACTTGCTTTGTCCTTTCAAGCGCTTCAAGGACTCATGATCAGTGTGGATGACAAATTCCTTGGGCCATAAATAATGTTGTCATGTTTCCAAGGCCTTCACTAATTCATACATCTCTTTATCAAACGTGGGATAGTTAAGGGTAACTCCACTTAAATTCTCATTGAAAAAAGCAATGGGGCATTTCTCCTGCATTAAAACAGTTCTAATACCTATATTTGAAGCACCACACTCAATCTCAAGAGTTTTAGTAAAGTTGGGTAAGGATAATAAAGGTGCAGAACAAAACTTCTCTTTAAGCAAGTTAAAAGCATGATCTTGCTCAAGACCCCATTTAAATCCAACATTCTGTTTAACAACTTTAGTGAAAGGTGCACCTATAGTGCTATAGTCTCTAACAAACTTATGGTAGAAGCTAGCTAATCCATGAAAACTATGCACTTTAGCAATATTCTTAGGTATAGGCCAATCTTTAATTGCCTTAACCTTTTCATCATCTACTGCTATACCCTTAGAAGAAATAACATATCCAAGAAATATAATCTTATCAGTGCAAGAAGAACATTTCTTAATGTTAGCATATAACTTTTCTTTTCTCAAGACATTAATTTCATTATTCATATGTTCAATATGTTCATGCAAACTTCTATTATAGATCAAGATATCATCAAAATAAACAACTACAAATTTTCCAATGAAAGCCCGCAAGAGATGGTTCATTAATCTCATTAAAGTGCTAGGTGCATTAGTTAATCTAAAAGGTATAACTAACCATTCATACAAATCATGTTTAGTCTTAAATGCAGTTTTCCATTCATCACCTTCTCTCATGCGAATTTAATGATACACTTTTCAAATCAATTTTGGAAAAGATGTAAGAACCATGTAACTCATCAAGCATATCATTTAATCTAGGAAGGGGATAGTGATATTTTACAATGATTTTGTTAATGGCACGACAATTAACACACATTCTCCACGTCCCATCCTTCTTACGAACAAGTAACACAGGAACAACACATGGACTCATGCTCTCTCTAACATAGCCTTTCTTCATGAGCTTTTTAACTTACCTTTAAAGCTCCTTTGTCTACTCGGGATTACTTCTATAGGTGGGTTGGTTGGGAATGGCCGCTCCAGGAACAAGGTCTATTTGGTGCTCAATTTCCCTAATAGGTGGCAAGCCATTTGGAATCTCCTTAAGGAATATATCTTCAAATTCCTTCAAAAGAGACACAACATCAGTAGGCACAAAAGCATTAAGATCTTTAGAACTAAAACAAGATTCTTTATATAAAAACAAAAGGACTAGGCACTTAGCTAGAAAAGCAACCTTGACATCTCTTTCCTTTGCATAAAGGCTTATGTTCTTTCTTACTTTCTTTACAATATCTTTGCCTTTATCTAGATTCTTTGACCTTTGTTGTGAATCATTTTGCTATTTCAACCTCAATTGGTCCTCATAAATCTCTTTAAGACTCAAGGGTGCAAGTGTGAATTTCTTACCATCCATGGTAAATGAATAATAGTTTGTGAATCCATCATGTATAAAACGTTTATCAAATTGCTATGGTCTTCCCAAAAGCAAGTGGCTAGCATGCATAAGCATAACATCACACAACACTTTATCATTGTACCTTCCAATTGAAAATGGCACCAATACTTGCTTTGTCACATTTACTTCTCCATAATTATTAAGCTAATGAAATTTGTATGGTTTAGGATGTTTTATAGTGGGCAAGCTCAATTTGTCAACCAAATAAGTGCTAGCAACATTAGCGCAACTACCACCATCAATAATTAAGGAATATACCTTATTATTGACGTGGCATCTAGTATGGAAAATGTTTTTTCGTTGCACTTCATCTTCATCCTTAACTTGGGCACTTAATGCACGACGAGCTACAAGTGCTTCATCATGGGCAACAAACTCAACGTAGTCATTGTCCTCATCAATGTCCTCTAATGGTGGCATCTCATCATCAACATCAGATTTTTCACTTACAATGTCACCATCATCATGCATAATAATGACTCGTTTGTTTGGACATTTTGATGCAATGTTTCCTCTTCCTAAACATCTAAAACACTTGATATCTCTACTCTTACCTTGGGATGCTTAGACAACCTAAGGTTTGGGCTTTTGTCCACTCTCACCTTTAGGCTTGGATGCCTCAAGTTTAGGCTTGAATGATGATTCGATCTTAGGCTTGAATGTAGTCCTATCATCCTTCGAAAGATATTCAATTTCCAAGAAGAAGATGAACCAAAACTTTGCTCAAAACGAGATGAAAAACCTTTCCTCTTGAGTTGCCTTTCAACCTTTATAGCCATATGCAACATGTTATCAAACTCTATATAATGATGTTACTCCACTACATTAGCAATCTCACAATTCAACCCTTATAAGAATCGAGCCATAGTAGCTTCACTATCTTCTTCAACATTAGCTCTGATCATGATAATTTCTATTTCTTTATGATAATGCTCAGCACTCTTGGAATCTTGAGTGAGACCTTGTAACCTTTGATAAAGCTCTATATAGTAATGATTAGGAACAAATCTTTTTTCTCATAACATGTTTTATTTTATCCCATATAGCTATAGGTGGTTCCTATTCCTACATTTGCTAAGCATAGTTAGTCCCGCCAAATGATTGCATAATCTGTGAACTCCATAGTAGCAAGCTTCACCTTTTTCTCTTCGGAATAGTTATAGCACTCAAAGACCATCTCCACTTTCTTTTCTCATTCTAAGTAAGCCTCAGGATCATTCTTACCTTGAAAGGAAGGAATCTTCAATTTGATATTTCCTAAATTTGCATCTATCCTATCATGGTTCCTATCTCCTTTATACCTATCTCCACGACCTCCTCTATTATCATGGTTACGTTTAACATTTCTATTCATACTAAACTCATTATCATCAAAGTCATTATTTACAACTTGCCATTCACATGAGAAGTATCACCTTGTTTTACCTTAGCTAGCGTAACTTCCTGTTCCTCCAACTAATCATGAATATTATTAAATCTCAACTCTATTCTTGAAAATTGTTGTTTCATGGCAAGGAGCATGAACTCAATTTTACTCAAATTAGGCTTTTCAGTATTAGAAGACATGATTGTAACATGCAAGAAACTTTAGTAAAAGAAAAAGATCTCATAAGTATGACCTCACGTGTTTACACTCAATATACACAAGAATATGATATTCACACTCATGTTTCACACAATTTTAATATGGCTTTTCTCTACTAATGTTACTCACACACTCTTGTATGTTTCCCTTACACAACTTTTCTCTATAGGTTCTATATGGAACTCAAGAGTCAATCAAAATCAACTTATGGAATCCAATTATCAACCAACAATAAACCAAGATGAGCACAAGATTTTAATCAAGGGAAAACAAAATAATGAAGACTCAACAAGACTTAGCAAGACTCAATAGGACTTTAATGAATCTAAACCTTGAAAAAAATATGGGTGTTTTGGGGTGTTTGGTTAGGGTAAGGTTCAGCTAAAGGTAGTTTTGTCCTTATAGGTGGTAGGATCAAAACGGTAATTTTAGGCAGTAGGGGTTGAAAGGTAACAACGAATTTTCAGATTTAGGCAAACTAGAAATCTCAAAGCTCAAGTAAGAATGACTATCTCAAGATTTTGATGAGCACACCTCCACAGATTGCCTTTGATGTTGCACTTGCTACACATGATATAATGAATCACCTCTTGAATTGATTTTCTTTTCATTTTTTTACTTTTTTTGTTTCTTCTTTTTTTTACTAAAGTAAATGAACAATGAAGAAAAACAAAAAATCTAAGTGGCAAGAAGAGGTTTACTTGAAGAATAAGGCAATTTTTGAGAAAACAAGCTAGTTTTGGAAATAGCTTATGTGGCAAGAAACGAAAGGGAATCGTGGCTTGTAAAACAAGGTAGTGTTTATGTGAAAGTAGAGCTTTTAAGGGTTTCTTGCTGAGTAAGAAAACTTTTGGGTTTGAGGTTGCTTGGAGCACAAGTTAGGGTTTATTCGGTGGCTAAGTAAAGGTAGGTTAGTTTAATGAAAACAATAAGTTTAAGGAGCAAATAATATTTGTGTCGGCTTTGAAGAGGATTCAAGATCAAACTTCAGTCAAGATAAGAAGACAAAAAAAACACGAGAATGTAATAAAGCGAGGTTCACATGAATTAAACCTAAGCTATGATGCCAAACAATATGAACCTCACCGAAAGAAGATGAGGTTCAACGAAAAACACGATGATCACTCAAAGATAAACACGAACAAGTTAAAAATGTAGCAAAGTAAAACAAAGAGTTAGAGATAAAAACAAGACCCGTTGTGTAGAAACACAAGAACCTATGGTATTTGACCAAGACCCGTTGCTTTGAAAAGTAAGAACCTGCGGTATAAATTGGTGGAAGATAGAAGAATGCCACAAGGAAGGCCTTGATAAGTTTATGAGTTCTCAAGAGAACCAATGGGAAGCAGTCTTTCAATTTTATAATTCAAATCAATTGCGTTATACCCAAGGGGTTACATAGCTATTTATAGGCATAGGGTAAACTTGCATAGCAAGTAATAGGAATCCGACTTTCCTTACTTGCAAAACAAGTAATAGGAATGCTACTTTCCTAACTTGCAAAACAAGTAATAAAAATCCTACAATACCTATTAAATAATAAGGAATTGGGCTTAAATTAAATTAAGACAATGTTCAGTCCAATAAGATATAACTAAATAAAATAAGAATAACATTTGGCCCAATTGCACAAGGCCTAATTTATGCATCCAACCCAATTGCATTTTAGCCCAGTAGTTGTAAATCTTCAAGAAGGTTGAAGTTGGGCTTAGATCATGTTGTAAAAAACCTTATCATCCTCTATGCTCAAGCTTTTTTAGGCTTGCTCTCTAGCAATATTAATGAAACCAGACAAGACTTGTTGCATTCTTTTCATTTTAGCTTTCGTCATTGGACCTCTTTGGATGTTCAAAAGATCACAATCATCACGAACATGACTTGGGATTTGTGTGCTTGTTGGGCTTCTATCACAGTCTTAGAAATTTCCCTCCCTTCAAGATGTTTAAAGAGTACCGATTGATTTTCTTAAACTCTATCCTTGAATAAATTAAATATTTTATGACAATCCTAACTTTGGCTCTATGTTCAATTTTTAATTTTTAATTATATTTTATATTATTTTTATTTACTTGCTTATATTTTATTTAGAAAATAAATATAATTATGATTTATTGAAAATTCTCTTTTAAGCGTCCTATTGATTTAGTGTAATAACCTTCGAAGTGGATTTTCGGGCTAATTTTTTTTATGTAAACCTCAAGTATTCTCATCCATTTTAACATTCTGAGATTAATCTTGTTCGGGGTTTAGTCATAGTTAAGGCTCTTTACCCCTCTCCAAAGGCGTGTTTAGTGGGAGTCAAACCCAAGAGCTCTTCCCACAAACTCAATTTGCGTTGCCAACTGAGCTACAACCCATGGGTTAGCTAATTTGTTTTTTACTTATGCAATTTGTCATTGTGTGGTGTATAACCTAACTATTAGCTAAGGTTCTACTCAATTTAGTTTAAGGCCATTTGCTTAAGGTCCCATACAAATACCTCGTGATGTGTGCCCTTACCATTATACAAAGATTGTGGTTATTTAATTTATTCATTTAACACACTAAACTATAAGTCGGTGATTCCTTTAACCTGTTAATCATGCGTAATTTCTTTCCACATTCCATAATATATTAGGCACCATTTACTAACATTAATCTTATATGTATATTTCAAAAGGTATACAACATAGGGTTTACATCCACAAGTTCCCTAATTTACATTCCTAACTTACATTCCAACTCACATTACTGTATACATACATGTCTAGAAATATAAACGAATATAAGCACAGAAGTTATACCTCTCAAAATATAAACTCAAGCTTCGGAGGATATATCTACTCCAACTAGCCCTCGATCTTAATCTCATCTTAACGGAGAAAATCTGTGAAGTGGTAATAGAGGGAGTGAGTGAAAGCCCAGTAAATAATATACATAAATAATAATTAGGTTCATATTGTACTAATGTATATATGTATATATAATGCATAAAAACTAATTTACATGAAATAGGTAATGTATCATGAAATTATGACATGCACTCTTACTTTTCCGTATTCGTCACCATATCCACAATCCATATTATACAAAACTAATAGTAATTCCTTAAATCACTTTTTTTTTCATATCCATACTACATAGGGTTGGGGTTTAAGGGTAATCAATCTAAGGATGCTTTGGAGCACTTTATTTTCCTAAACCCTATCACCAACTTATTGTAATATCCATAATCAAGTAATATCAATTCACTGAATGTATAAGCCATACATAAAACGAATGTATTAAAATTAGTGTTTCAATGTAATATTCAAGAACACTTAAACTTTTCATATAATCATCATTTATACAAAACATAAAACATTTATGCAACAATTTAGTAAATCGCAAGTTCAGTGTTCTCAAAATAATATCATTTTTGAGATCCTATATGAAAACATATATATATATATATCAATAATGATATCACGAGACAAAGTAATTATTCCCAATTTAGACAACAATATGCCTCAAGGCATCCCATGGTAGCTAGTCATGGTTGATTACCCATTTTAGGGTACTATATATGATCATAGATTCTCCCAGTGCCACTGTATAGTTGGCAACTGATGTAATAAGTCTTAACTAGTTGTCAAACAATATCTTCGCCATCAAATAATCCGCCATCACATACCACCCTTGAAATCACCCACCTCTTAATGTCACGAGCGAAAAACTGTGACACTCACTTGACACTTATACTTAGTCCTGTTAACAAATTTACAAACTAAATTTTTCCTTTTCATTTTACAGTTTGTGTTCGGTGTTAATGTAGTCACTAAACTATTTCTATTTATTCTTTAATTCAATTATTATTTAAATTACTCTTTAAGATAGAGAAAGATCATTTGTAATCCATAACTTACTATTTCTTAAAAACGGATTGAAAATATCCCCCCTTATATCTTGAGATTTCCTCAGTTAACTACCTGCAAGTCATCACAAAGCAACACAACATTTCCCATAATCCACATTATATTTACCAAATAGGTATCATATCAACAATCCTAATATCCACAAGTAATCACCAAATACACATCATATAGTATCAGAATATTATATCGACTACTTATCATCCTAGTTTACATGCCATCCTCTAATACTGTATAAAAATTGCCTGAAAATAAAAGCATATACGATAGAAGTATTACAATACCAAATATTCAATAGCGAAGACTTTGGAAGTCGACACACTATTAAATTTCTAAAAATGTCCAACATGTCCTTTAAATCAATCTGAAAAATAGTTCTCGTTTAATGAGTGAAGGCATAGTAAGTCATTTATATAAGTGCATAATTAAACTTATACTGCTCTAATGTAAATGCATGAAACCTTTAAGTAGATATTCTCATAACATATTTTATTTGTAATCATTTATCAGAACATCTCAAATCATGCCCTAAAGGATTCTAAGTGGGCAAAAATTTTAAAGTATCAATGTAAGGGTACTCAAAAATACCTTATCATTTCCATCTCTGTGCAAGTCTATCACATAAACCTCTTATCGTATCAATTCAATTATTTTTCAACCCTCATGATTATTTATTCAACTTAAGTAAACATGCATGTTCATCATCAAAATAATCAAGATACAATGCATGTATATCAATTGTTGGTGTTGTCATTAAAGCTCAAGTTCCATAATAATTTGGCTATAAAGGAATTAATTTCATGGATGATAAATTTTCATGTAACTCAACATTTAGGATTCATTTATCATCACTAATTATAAGCCAAGGAAAATTATGACCTTGTACCAATTGTTGAATTTACATTTGAAGTCAATCCTTAAGGTCAAGTTTTAATTATTCTTCCACTAGATGTATAATTATCATGTAACCTAGAGTGGAGTAGTTGAGTCAAGCTAATACACATAATCCTATAAGCACGCTTGACTAAGATGAACAAAAGATATGAAAAACACTCATTATGCACAAGTTCATCAAATTCTCAAATATATCCATAAATTATTGAAATAAATCTCAAAATTATGTTTAAGCATTCATTGAAAATATATTTGAAGATTATTTCAAGTTTTATGCAATTCATGACCATTTTCAATGAGAAAGCTGATTTTGCGCTTGTGAGTTCAAGAAAAATGATATAGATTGTTGAAAGTGATATCATTTGTTGGAAAATGATATTAATTGATGAAGTTGAGGCATGATATCAATGAAAAATGAGTTTTCATACATTAAAGATCATCAAAAAGAAGTTAAAACAATGAATTTTAAGTTGAGAAGAGAGAAAGTATCAAAACAATGAAAAGTTCTTCTCAATTTCGGTTGAAAACATGCAGGAAAGCCCTTTCTGGCTTGGGGGGATCGATCCCTTTAGGAGGGGGATCGATCCCTTAGTTCCAGAATACACCAATTCTGTTTTCTGCACAAGGGGATCGATCCTGCTTGTTGAGGGATCGATCCCTCATCCTGTTTCTGCAGATTTTTGACAGAAAATCCAACTTTTGAGGCACCAAAACTTCGTTTTTGAGTATTTTAAGTCCAAGTAAGGGTTTAAACATTTGTAAAACATGATTTTGGACTTGTATGAATGAAAAACATGAATGAAAAACCATTTAACAATAGATTTTGCAATTTTGGTAGGATTTTCACAATAAAATGCATTTTTGGCCTCAAAGGGGGTCATTTTGAGAGTTATGCATATTTTGGCCAAACCAATGCATGGAATTTCATAAATATGTCAAAACAAACTTGTTCACACAGATTTTAAGCACATATATCATTAAAGCATATATCTTGTGAACAACATGTCATGATTTCCAATATACAAGTTCTTCATTAATGCTCATGACATGGCATTTTGCATATATGACATATTTGACAACTTTTGAGCAACTAAATATATTATCTAAACATATCAAACTTGCTCAAACTACAGAAATCCAATAATCATTTCAAAATCATAAATCATGCTTTTCATTCAATAATCCAATGCCTCAAGAATCATCCATCAACCAATCAACAATCATTCAACAATCATTTATCATGTCTTTTGCTCAATCATTCTACTTATAATGCATCAAGAATCATCAACCAAGTTCCTCAATAAAACATATAAATAATTTTAGCAAAAATGAGTTTTGAAGAGATAAGATTTAAGCTTACGAAACTCCTTTGCTAGAGAATGCTTTGCCTTGAATAGTTGAATCCACCTTGTGCCATCCTTTGAAGAATTGTTGTGATGGATCCTCAAGCTTTTTCTTTTTCTCATTGGCACAAGCAAACTCCAAGGGACGTATAGAGCATTTGAACTTCATTGTTTCATTGTATTCCCATGCTCTAACACTCCTACAACACACAAATTCAAGCATGCTTTGGTACCCAAATTTTCTTAGGTCCATGAGAGTTAGTGCAAACAATTTTAGATCCTTTTGGGATCCATTTCAAGCTCAAATCATCATTATTTATTGCATGCTTTGGCACCCACATTTTTCTAACCACTCTTCCTCTAAATGTGGTTTTTCTATTTGTGCATGCTTGTGAGGTGTGGCCTATTCTATTGCAAAGTGAGCATGTGAGAGATGTATCATGCATAGTATTTTTGCTCACAAGGAAATTCTTTAGATGAGTTTCTTTTTGTATTGCATTATATCCTAACCCATCTTTGTCAAAGAAAGCTCTTTGGGTCTCAAGCATGTGATCTAATTTTTGTTGACCCATATAGAACCTAGTAAATGAGTTATGCAAATTTGTATTCTTTTCATTTAACTCATTTATCTCTAAGTTAGCCTTTTCTAATTTCTTTTCAAATTCTAGCTTAGCATTTATCAAGGCTTCATTTTCTATTTTTAATTTAGCAATGATTTTCTTATATTTGGAGTTCATGCATTGAAATTCATTTGCTAAATCATTAAAGGCATTTTGTAGTTCACTAAAGGTATAATCATTATCTTCACTAGAACTACTACTAGCCTCATCATCACTAATAGCCATAAAGCATGAGTAGGCCACCTCTTCATCTACATTTTCCTCATCGGAGCTATCACTATCGCTCCATGCAGCCACAAATGCTTTCTTCCTAGGTTTCCTATCCTTTTCTTTCCTAATTAAGGGGCAATCTATCTTAGTATGACCCGGTTCATTGCACTCATAACATACTAAGGAGTCTTTTTCTCTTCTACTTGATTCTCCCCTATGATGTCTCCTATTTTGCTCTCTCTCGTTCATTCTCATGAACCTATTGAATCTTTTGGCAAACATTGTCATTTCCTTTTCTTCCTCATTTCCACTCTCATCACTATCATCCTTATGAGTGGAAGACTTAAGTGCTACTCCTACTTTCTTTGAAGGCTCTTCATTTCTTTTTATTTTCATTTCATATGTAAGTAAGGAGCCCATAAGTTCATCTAGAGACAAGGTGTTAGGATCCTTAGATTCTTCTATTGCGGTTACCTTTGCCTCCCATGACTTAGGCAAGCTATTCAAAATTTTCTTTACCATTTCAACATTGGAATAAGCTTTGCCTAGAGCCTTAAGTCCATTGATTATATCATTAAACCTAGTGAACATTTCACTAATGGACTCATTTTCTTTCATCCTAAATAGCTCATAATCATGTGTGAGCATTCCTACTTTGGTCTCTCTAACTTGATTTGTCCCTTCATGTGTGATGGCTAATTTGTCCCATATTTGCTTGGCATTCTCACATAGGGAGACTCTATTATATTCATTAGGACCTAATGCACAAAAGAGAGTGTGCATAGCCTTGGCATTCAATTGTGCCACTCTCATGTCATTTGTGTCCCACTCATCCTCTAACTTAGGGACATCTTGTAAGACCTGATTCTACACTACTGTAGAGTCTAATTTCATTTAATTGACAATGGAAATTAAATAAATAATGAATGTTAATTTCCAAAAGGGTGAAAAGCTCCTTAACTTGAAACGAGATCGGAGCCAATTAGGTGAAATGCTCGACGGGCGAGTACCATGAAGAAACGGCTCGCCAATGGGCGAGCAAGGTAATGTGTGATAGCTAATGGTGATGGCGAGTTGGACGAGGGCGTGGACGAATAGGCGTGTTCACCAACGTGTGAGATGAATCAGGACAAGGTTGGCGAGTTGAGCCATGCCTGGTGATGGTCCCAAAAGGGCGAGAACTTATGATCGCCACACAGAGGGGCAAATGAAAACAGAATTCAACCTAGCAGCCAAGATTGACTTTGTGAGATATACGGTTGAGGACAATAAATGAAGGAAAGTTAAAGTCAATAAGGAAATTAGCCTTATTGGTTGAGGAAGTAAACAAAGTCTGCAGCAGAAGAAAAAGAGTGTGAAAGGGAGACTTTCATGCCAATTGTGCGTCAGTTTTCTACATGCATTAAATGCATGATAGACGTGAGGAATGATGAAAGAAACAGGATAAGAGGCAGGCGGTGGCTATTGATTGGCTGAGCATGGCTATATAAGCAGAGACAATTGAGGAAAAACGAGTTAGCCAATTCCAGCTTCTTCACGAAAACCATTTCTCTGTTTCTTCCATTTCTCTGCCATGTTTGATCTACTAAGCTTCTTCCTTAACTTGGCTAAACACATAAACCTGCTTGTAAAACCTTTCCTCATTGATGAGCTGAAGGAATAAGCAAAAGAAGGCCAACATGAGACAGAAAACAAGCTGTCTTGGAAGTGCAGTTGGTTGAGGTGAATTTCATATTTTCTGAGGAGTTCTTGATGCTCAATGATAGATTTTTATGTTTTATGAAATAATACACATAAAATACAGCCTTGTTTTAGTTAGATCTTTAGAGAATATGAAAACAAGGAAAATAATGGAATAAGTGACGACAATGGCGATTACAGTGACGACAATGGCGATTACAGTGATCGCCCATGTCGAAAAGTAAGTAGTCGCCAATGAGGCGAGTAGAATATAAGGAACTCGCCAAGGTAAAGTCTGTGTTCAAAGGGCTAGAACGCCCAATTCTAGTGAAGTGAATTAGTGGGCGAGCTCAAATGCATAAGGCATTGGGCGAGTAGAATTGGGGGCGAACTCACAAATTTAAGCCAATAAAGGCTGGCGAGTTGAACGCTAGAAGAGCTAAAAATATAAAGTGAGTAATGGCGGGCGATCTGCCACGTGTAAGCTCTCGGTGAATGGTGAGCTCGGTCGGGCGAACTAGTCAGAGCTCTGTTGGGCGAGTAGTCATTTTATTTATCGTAATCTCGCCCACTGATATGAAATAAAAAGAAATATTAATAGAATTTATAATTATTTGCAGCCAATAATTGGGAATGGCTATTGGCGAGCAGGAAGCAGGGCGAAGCAAGGCTTCGTTAAACAAGGTAAAGGAAGTGTGTGTGAAGTGATGCATGTCCTGTGGAGTAAATTTCATGAAAATATTAAGCTAAATGCTTTGTTTTTTGACATGCATTGTTTTTAATAAATTTCTTTAATTTTGGGCGGGCTACAAAGTCGTCCCTATAATATTTGGGCAAAATGGCATTGGCGGGCGACCCAAACTTGCTATATTGTTTTAGACGGGCGAGTCCTTCTATGAAACTGGGCGAGTGCCCTTGTTTTAAGGAGAAATACGGGTAAGCCAAAGTTGGGCGAACCCTTTTTAATGCGTTTGGGCGGGCGACCTTATGCGGGCGAACCATTATCGATGAGCCATACTTTTGTTTTGAAAAAAACTAAGTGGCGGGTGATTACTAATTCGCCGTCTTGTCGAGTTAGTCAGGGGCGAGCCGTGAATGGCGAGCTGACTTTGGCGAACGGTTTTAAAGTGTAATTTTCTAAACAAAAAAATGAATTATTTTAATATTTCGAAAATAGAAATATTAAACCTTTTTGGGATGAGTTGATCATTGGGCGAGCCAGTTTTGCTTGTCGATTTAAAGGGCAAAGTTGGGCAGGCGAACACATGTTCTCTGCCATGGGCGAGCCGCTATGGGCGAGCCATATGAGGGCGAGCTGTCCATGGGCAAGCAGGTTTTAAAACGTTGAGATTTTGGAAAGTCTTCAAAGGGTTTTGTAAAGAGAAAGCCTAAACCTTTTTGGAAATCAAATCATTTTGAGAAATGATAATATGGGTGAGATAATTTCATAAAGGTTTTCATGAGATATAAAAGTTATTTTTGAGACTTTAGGCCCTGAGTTCATGCATTATTATTGCGTGACCCGCCTGGGGCGAT
Source organism: Heritiera fomes (assembly GCA_032173925.1). Taxonomy (NCBI): domain Eukaryota; kingdom Viridiplantae; phylum Streptophyta; class Magnoliopsida; order Malvales; family Malvaceae; genus Heritiera; species Heritiera fomes. Next base: position 30,084,308 of record JAPDPM010000002.1, on the reverse strand, counting down.
GGCTCGATCGATGGACCAATGAGTGCACCTCAAGGCGTCACAGGGCTGATGGACCCGCCAAGTCATCAGCGGTCTCGAGGTCACTTGGCAAGTGGACCCGAGGACCACTATAGATTATGGCCATAGATCTGAGATAGTCGTGAGGGGCGATGGCCTACGGGTGCACCCCAATAGCGGCAGATTCCGTTCTCGCAAGGGGGAGGGGGAACGATGATAGCATGATTTATTTGTTACCTAGTCTCAACGTGTTGATTTCTGTTTACTGATAAGATTTATTGAATCTTATGTGTTGTTTACTGCATTTTAAAGTAAACTATTTAGCCAATGATTTGAATGGTGTTTTAAGAGAGTTGTTTACTATATATATCCACTGTCTTTTCTACTGGGTTATTGTTAAGAAAAGAACAAATGCGTTATGATATATATAGTTTTGCTTTATTTAAAGCAGCATATGTTTCCTTTACTGAGCGTATGAATCGCTCACCCCTTTGTTTTAACTCCACAGATAAAAGACAAGGAGTTAGAGAGTTAGCTCTCAGATGGATCTAACTATGTTAAAGCACTGAGGCATGTTATGCTAAACGTGACAGGTACAGTCTCTTCTCTTTTACATTTCAGACATAAGTATACAGTACTACTTTAGTGAAATGAGTCAATAGGGGATGTTGGATATGAGAAATCCAGAAAAGAATTTTTATATTCTGAATTTGATAAATAAATATTTATCAATTATTACGGTCACTGTTGAATGTTAATGGCATCGCAGACAGCCCAACCGGGAAAGATTGATGGAAATACGTGAAAAATGTGGTAACGGGATGTTACAGATTTAATGGTATCAGAGCTTGGGTTGGTCTGATGTCTGTTGATGCCTTTAGCATGAAAAGTGTTGAGAAAGGTTAACATCCCCTATAGTACTGTATAGTCTGAATGTATAGAGGAGTCAAGTGACTATAAATTAAGTGTTTAAATAGGGTGAAAACGATGACTTAAGGATTACAAATAGAGATAGTAATTCGGGAATTTTGCTTGAGATAGACGATTTTATCATCATACTGTCAGATCTATTCGGTAAGGTGCAGCGAGGAACTCGGTGAGGGCCCCACCAGGACTTCTCTGTCCATATCGAATTAAGATCCTGAAATGATGATATTGAGATGAAAAGGGGTTAGTATTAGTGCATAAGCCCTAAGATCGCATGTTTGAAGGTATATCGAAGAGAGAAAAAAAAGGGGAGAATTTATGAATATACCCTATATTGAAATGCTATATTTAAGTCATAAATGACTAAATTAATTTAAAATAGATTGATGGTGTAAAGGATAATCCCTGCTATGGACTCCACTGATATATTGATAAGTAAGGCGACCTAGAGTACAAGCTATGAGAGGTCGCGAGATAGTCAGCCCTGTTGTGGATTTTAGGGTCTGAATTAAAGTGAAAATATGAATTATATTGATGAGAGATTATTGAATATTGTGAACAGTGATGTACTTATAAAGTGTGAACAAAAAGGGTGAATAATTTTAAAATTGATGATAATACTGGTTATATATATACTCCTTATGTTTTAGGAGAATGGATATGAGTAGTGACGTGACATTTGAGGAAGTCAAGTGTTAGAGTCAATGTGGATGGGAAAGAAAACCATGAGATGGGCGAACTCGAGCACGGTTGGAAGTACCGGGCGTCGAGGTGATCGCCAAAGAGGAAAGTATGGATAAGTAGTGTTGTCACAACAATCGTTGTCGATGGGCCTAAAAAGGGGTTGCCATGGCCGGTTGGGCTGGTCCGTTACGATATCCATAGAACCGAGATATTGTGAAATACTTGTAAAGTGACTTGAAAACTTATATATGTGTTTGGAGGATACATAGTGATTTGGTTGGATGTAAACGGTGAGACATCCAAGATGATATGAGTTTGTGAATTAGAATTTATGGGATGAAATTCTAAGTAAACTTTTGGAATAATGTGGATTCGAGAAATGGTTGACTCGATTCACAACATAGAAATTGTTTGTAAGCTCATATAAGCAAATCAGAAGAGCTTGAGAAATTACTCAAGAGAATGATGAGTAGAGATATAAACTGTTTTGATATAACCGGCGAAAACGGAAATTATATCGTTTTGAAAAACAACGGGATTTGTACTCTCTACAGTTGCTTCTAGGTTCCGGAACAAATATGGTATTCTAAAATACCTATCATATTCTATCTGGATCCCTAGCCGACTGTAGTATCCTTCCTATTTGTGTGCCTAGAGCCAACTAGGAGGGTATTAAAGAGAATAAATATATATATATATATATATATTAGACATGAGGTCTCAACTGATTAAGTGGACATTAAAATTGTCTGAGTAAAAGATTTTACTACTTAAGTGAGGTTAAAGGGTGCTTATTAGAGTATAAAATTTATAAAGTTGACCCAAATGTCATAGATGGGTTGTTGAGGAGTGTGTGGAATTCACTACCTTACTGAGGTGATATATATACTTATGAGAAAGTGGAAGAGAATGGGTATGTATGAATATAGTATTTGAAATGGTTACGAGATAGTAACAGTAAAGTACTATATTAAGTGGGAAAACAACTGTGGTAATGAATGTAAAAGAATGAAATGGTCTTGAGAGACAAGTCATATGATGATTAGGGAACACGAGTTATGAGGTAGTTCCCAAGTATATGAATAAATGTGATTTCCTCTGATCATTATGTAGTTATGGTTGGAATTAATGACAAGCCAAAATTTGAAAAATGTAATTGTTATATTCAGAAGAGCAGATACAAGAAGTACTACTAACCCTGAAGAAGGATATACTTGAGTATACATAAACATATGAGAAATGTAAAGTATAAATAGAGTGATGATGGAATCTGAATGAGGATAAAATTCGATTTCAGAAAATCATGTGAGGCAATTATACTTTTAAAGATATTCTCCAAGTAGTGACATTACATGTACTAGGAAAATAAAAGATAAAATGATAACTCGATATGAAAAGAAGTTATCGAGGAAAATGATTACTTAAGATGTAATCGATAGTTAATAGTAAGGTTTGCAAAAGAATGGCAGTTATGGTTTAACCATGAAGTATTCATGGTGGGATGGTAAAGAATCTGAAAGAACCATGAGATTATAGAGGTGATTATAGATTATGTAACCAAGTTAATTCACTTCATCATCATGTTTCGGGATGTCCTAAATGCCTTAGTCGATATATATCAGTGAAACAGAGAGAACGTATGTGAAATCCCAGTGAGTGAGTATATGTGATAGAGATCCCTGAATTGACACATGCTTTAAGAAAATAGCAAGAGGCTTTGGGATTCCAAATTTTTACTGTTAGCACCGCCTCAGATTGATATAGATATCCGAGCGCATTGTGTGACGCTCTGGGATATATTGAGAGCGAGTGCGTGGTATTTCAGAGACAACTGGGACAATTACGTACGATTGATTAAAACTATCTAAAGAATAGTCATCAGATTATTATCGACTAAGCACTGAGTGAGATGATAAGTGATAAATAGTATAGATGAGTTACTAACTCTCAAGGATGATAAAAGACTTGAGGGAGTGTAAATTGGTTTTGAGAGAAGACGCTCAAGATTCTTCAGGACCTTGAGAAAATTCGGGATGGGCGACCCACGAGTGGGGTGAACGCTCAACACCGGATAACATGTTGTGAGATGTGGGCGAACTAGGTGATCGCCGGCTCACTTGAGAGAGTAATCCTAGAGCGCGAGAGAACGCCAACGGGATGATTATTGATGGCCTGAAGAGACGGGCAGTACTCTCAGAGACAATGAGGAGTATAAAGAGATATTCATGGTCTCATATTAGAGACGAGAATAAATAAAAGTTGAGAAGGTGATAAGGAAGAAAAATACTTATATTAGAGGTACTTCCTATACTCGGTGAAAAATTGAAAAGAGTAAAATTCTATCTGGATAGTTATGGATATATTGAGTAAGTCTGCTCGTTCCTTGATTATGGAATTTGTTGAGCTAATTAATGCCTTGGCCGGATTATATGTCAGGGAAATAGTGAGGTTTTACAATATTCCAGTGAGCATTACAGTTGATAGGGAGTCCCGCTTCGTATCTCAATGTTGAAAGAGATTACAGGAAGCTATGGGATCCCGATTGAGTTTCGCACCGCAGTTTATCCGCAGACTAAGAGACAGTCCGAGCGTATGATATGGACGCTCGAGGATATGGTGTGAGCGTGTGCAGTTGATTTTATAGGCTCCTGGGATAATCCTCTACCCTGGCAGAGTTTGTTGATGATAATGGCCAAAGAGAGTAAAGGCATAGCATTTGAAAAAGGTTTATTTAGCAGACGATATAATCCACGATAGCATGAGAAAGTGGGAGACCGGAGATTAGTTTCGACTTGGTCGAACAAATTTCTTGAGATATATAAGAGATTATATATATTAAGGTCTCATCATTGGGATGCATAATGAGAGGGAAATTGAGTTCCCGACGCATCTTATCTTTGGAGATCTTAGATCGTGTGAAAGATGTGCACTACCTCCCGGGTTGTCAGGAGTGCATAACGTATTCCGTGTCTCAATGATGAGAAAGTACTATCCATATACTTCTCACGTGATTCGACATGAGTCCTAGAGATTAGAGAGGACATGAATTACGTTGAGAAATCGGTACAGATTTTGGATAGGAAGAATAAAATGCAGTGATAAAGTATGGTGATTTAAGATTAATTCTTGATGGGATTCTCTGGCAGTATGAGGCTATTTGAGAATTTGAAAGTCCCATGCATAATAAATATTCAGAGTTTTTTCACTGACAGGTCTGGTTGAAATTTGGAGGACCAAATTTCTTAAGGTGGGGAGAAAATGTAAGACCTGATTCCACACTACTGTAGAGTCTAATTTCATTTAATTGACAATGGAAATTAAATAAATAATGAATGTTAATTTTCAAAAGGGTGAAAAGCTCCTTAACTTGAAACGAGATCGGAGCCAATTAGGTGAAATGCTCGACGGGCGAGTACCATGAAGAAACGGCTCGCCAATGGGCGAGCAAGGTAATGTCTGATTGCCAATGGTGATGGCGAGTTGGACGAGGGCATGGACGAATAGGTGTGTTCGCCAACGTGTGAGATGAATCAGGACAAGGTTGGCGAGTTGAGCCATGCCTGGTGATGGTCCCAAAAGGGCGAGAACTTATGATCGCCACACAGAGGGGCAAATGAAAACAGAATTCAACCTAGCAGCCAAGATTGACTTTGTGAGATATACGGTCGAGGACAATAAATGAAGGAAAGTTAAAGTCAATAAGGGAATTAGCCTTATTGGTTGAGGAAGTAAACAAAGTCTGCAGCAGAAGAAAAAGAGTGTGAAAGGGAGACTTTCACGCCAATTGTGCGTCAGTTTTCTACATGCATTAAATGCATGATAGACGTGAGGAATGATGAAAGAAACAGGATAAGAGGCAAGCGGTGGCTATTGATTGGCTGAGCATGGCTATATAAGCAGAGACAATTGAGGAAAAACGAGTTAGCCAATTCCAGCTTCTTCACGAAAACCATTTCTCTGTTTCTTTCATTTCTCTGCCATGTTTGATCTACTAAGCTTCTTCCTTAACTTGGCTAAACACATAAACCTGCTTGTAAAACCTTTCCTCGTTGATGAGCTGAAGGAATAAGCAAAAGAAGGCCAACATGAGACAGAAAACAAGCTGTTTTGGAAGTGCAGTTGGTTGAGGCGAGTTTCATATTTTCTGAGGAGTTCTTGATGCTCAATGATAGATTTTTATGTTTTATGAAATAATACACATAGAATACAGCCTTGTTTTAGTTAGATCTTTAGAGAATATGAAAACAAGGAAAATAATGGAATAAGTGACGACAATGGCGATTACAGTGATCGCCCATGTCGAAAAGTAAGTAATCGCCAATGAGGTGAGTAGAATATAAGGAACTTGCCAAGGTAAAGTCTGTGTTCAAAGGGCGAGAACGCCCAATTCTAGTGAAGTGAATTAGTGGGCGAGCTCAAATGCATAAGGCATTGGGTGAGTAGAATTGGGGGCGAACTCACAAATTTAAGCCAATAAAGGCTGGCGAGTTGAACGCTAGAAGAGCTAAAAATATATAGTGAGTAATGGCGGGCGATCTGCCACGTGTAAGCTCTCGGTGAATGGTGAGCTCGGTCGGGCGAACTAGTCAGAGCTCTGTTGGGCGAGTAGTCATTTTATTTATCGTAATCTCGCCCACTGATATGAAATAAAAAGAAATATTAATAGAATTTATAATTATTTGCAGCCAATAATTGGGAATGGCTATTGGAGAGCAGGAAGCAGGGCGAAGCAAGGCTAACCAAGTAAGGGAAGTGTGTGTGAAGTGATGCATGTCCTGTGGAGTAAATTTCATGAAAATATTAAGCTAAATGCTTTGTTTTCTGACATGCATTGTTTTTAATAAATTTCTTTAATTTTGGGCGGGCTACAAAGCCGTCCCTATAATATTTGGGCAAAATGGCATTGGCGGGCGACCCAAACTTGCTATATTGTTTTAGACGGGCGAGTCCTTCTATGAAACTGGGCGAGTGCCCTTGTTTTAAGGAGAAATACGGGTAAGCCAAAGTTGGGCGAACCCTTTTTAATGCGTTTGGGCGGGCGACCTTATGCGGGCGAACCGTTATCGATGAGCCATACTTTTGTTTTGAAAAAAACTAAGTGGCGGGCGATTACTAATTCGCCGTCTTGTCGAGTTAGTCAGGGGCGAGCCGTGAATGGCGAGCTGACTCTGGCGAACGATTTTAAAGTGTAATTTCCTCAACAAAAAAATGAATTATTTTAATATTTCGAAAATAGAAATATTAAACCTTTTTGGGACGAGTTGATCATTGGGCGAGCCAGTTTTGCTTGTCGATTTAAAGGGCAAAGTTGAGCGGGCGAACACATGTTCTCCGCCATGGGCGAGCTGCTATAGGCGAGCTTCCATGGGCGAGCTATATGAGGGCGAGCTGTCCATGGGCGAGCAGGTTTTAAAACGTTGAGATTTTGGAAAATCTTCAAAGGGTTTTGTAAAGAGAAAGCCTAAACCTTTTTGGAAATCAAATCATTTTGAGAAAATGATAATATGGGTGAGATAATTTCATAAAGGTTTTCATGAGATATAAAAGTTATTTTTGAGACTTTAGGCCCTGAGTTCATGCGTTATTATTGCGTGACCCGCCTGGGGCGATGGCTCGGTCGATGGACCAATGAGTGCACCTCAGGGCGTCACAGGGCTGATGGACCCGCCAAGTCATCAGCGGTCTCGAGGTCACTTGGCAAGTGGACCCAAGGACCACTATAGATTATGGCCATAGATCTGGGATAGTCGTGAGGGGCGATGGCCTACGGGTGCACCCCAATAGCGGCAGATTCCGTTCTCGCAAGGGGGAGGGGGAACGATGATAGCATGATTTATTTGTTGCCTAGTCTCAACGTGTTGATTTCTGTTTACTGATAAGATTTATTGAATCTTATGTGTTGTTTACTGCATTTTAAAGTAAACTGTTTAGCCAGTGATTTGAATGGTGTTTTAAGAGAGTTGTTTACTATATATATCCACTGTCTTTTCTACTGGGTTATTGTTAAGAAAAGAACAAATGCGTTATGATATATATAGTTTTGCTTTATTTAAAGCAGCATATGCTTCCTTTACTGAGCGTATGAATCGCTCACCCCTTTGTTTTAACTCAACAGATAAAAGACAAGGAGTTAGAGAGTTAGCTCTCAGATGGATCTAACTATGTTAAAGCACTGAGGCATGTTATGCTAAACGTGACAGGTACAATCTCTTCTCTTTTACATTTCAGACATAAGTATACAGTACTACTTTAGTGAAATGAGTCAATAGGGGATGTTGGATATGAGAAATCCAGAAAAGAATTTTTATATTCTGATTTTGATAAATAAATATTTATCAATTATTATGGTCACTGTTGAATGTTAATGGCATCGCAGACAGCCCAACCGGTAAAGATTGATGGAAATACGTGAAAAATGTGGTAACGGGATGTTACACATCTTTTCTATCTACTTTCTTCATGGGAATTCTAGGACCATTCACTATAATTCTCCACACTTCATAGTCATTGGATTGTACAAATAACATCATTCTTGTTTTCCAATAAGAGTAATTCTCTCCATTGAAGAGTAGAGGTCTAACTAACGATTGTCCCTCTTCTCCTAGGGGTGTGCCTACATTCAAGTGAGCCATTTGAGATCGTTTTGCTCGATAGAGGTTAATCTAATTCAATCTCGAGCCCATGCTCTGATACCAATTGTTGGCTCCATAGGCTATACCGAGAGGGGGTGAATCGGTTTTTAACTAACTATAAGCTCGTTTTGCGATTCTTCTAAATTCTCTAGCCTATATTGATATTTTCTAAGTTCTCTTAGCTAGGCAATTGTAAATTCAATGCAATAAACACAAATATAATTGCAAGAAAGTAAAGAGAGAAAGGATAGAGAAATGTACACAAGTGATTTATAGAGGTTCGGCAACCTTGCCTACGTCCTCTACCTTGAGACGCTCCCAAGGATTTTCCCAAATTCACTATCCTTGAATTTGTTACACTCCCTCTTTTCAAGACTCAAGAGAAACCTCTCTCTTTTCTAGGCTCAAGAGTAACCTCCCTCTTTTTCAAGGCTCAAGGGAAACCTCCCCTTTACAAGGAATGAAATGAGTTTACAAATGAGTAATCAAAGAAAGCCTCTAGATAGGCAAGTGATTACAGAAATTAAGCACAATGAAAAGCCTATACAATATTTGTGCTTTTCTATATAAGGAATATGAGAGTGATGGAAGATATTGAATTCTAGCTATTGAATTGTTGTTGAGGCTTGAGGATTTGAGGAAAATGAGTATTGGAGTTGATTGAGTGGTTCCTCTTGCTTTCTTTAGCTTCTAAGCCTCTATTTATAGTCCCTTGGACGTATTCTAGCCGTTGGGTGGAGCCAAGATTGAATCTGACCGTTGTATCTCACAAAACTAGCCGTTATAGGCTATTTTCGGGCAAAGGGATCGATCCCTTTCCATAGGGGATCGATCTCTTTTGTCCAGAATCTTGATTTTGGGCTTCAGGGACCTTGGGAAGACTTTCTGCCAAAAAGGGATTGATCCTGCTACAGTGGGGCTCGATCCTTTTCTTCCAAAGGGCATTTTTCCTGCACTTTTGGGTTAGAAATGATATGACCTTTGATCCTAATTCAACCCAAAACATTTATAAGCTTTAAGGGAGTTTTTCTTGACTTTCTCAAATGAAAATATTGTCCAAGAAATCATCAAGTGATTTTCTAAAATATTCAAAACATTTATAAAGTGTTAAGACCAATAAGAGTATGCATCATTAAATCATGGTCTTAATGTTTGATATGAACACTTGAAATGTATTGAGAAAATCATGTGTGATAAGGCAAATTTACAATATGAATTAAAACATTAAAGCTTACTTAAGTTTTTGTCATTTCAAAATATATATATATCAATTTAAAGCTAACAATAAGAATTTCATGAATATGTTACTAAGCCTATTCATAGACTTACCAATTTTATGCAAAGATTTATCACATCTTCCTTTAGAACCCTTGCTTCTTCATTGTTCTGGCAGCCCTAAACACCCCTCAAACAGCCACCATAGCATAGCGTACAATGGCCTTGAAAAGCCCTTCAACAACCACACTACTTCCTTTTGTTTGGCCTGGCTCTTTCTAGGTTCAGCACCTTAAATTTCCCCTGTGTTTGTCCTGGTTTTAGCTCCAATTTGGCACGAAGAATAAATGGATTTTGGCCTTGTTCAGCATTGATTTTCAGCCCCAACAGTCACTCAACTCAGCTCCAAAAGAACTTATTTCAGAGCTCTTATTTTAGCACCCAAAACTGAGTGCAACCCAGCCAACTCCCCTGCGTATGCCTTGATTTTTTTTCTTTTTACCCCCATGAAGTCAGTTTCTTGCCCTTGTTTCACTGCTTTAAACCAGCCACCAAAATGTCCCATAATGCATCCTTATTTGGTGCTTTGTTCAGCACCAAATCAGCTCCCAAAAAGCCACCAAATGGCCCTCTTTTTTGCCCTGTATAAGAGCTTCAAAGCCTCCTTAACCTTTATACAGCCTCTTTTTAATACTACAACTCAGCCTTAAACTCCTTTCCCATCAACCATCGAACATACACTTTCAACTCCTATCTTCTTCCTCATGTCACTGTGCTTAGCACCTTGTTCAATGCCTATTTTCAGCCACACTTAGCCAGCCTTAAAGCCATCGAATGCAGCATTGTTTCAAGCTCGTTTACAGCTCTAAAACCACCCTTTTCACTGCACGCCAAGTACTATTTCTTTGGCCGTAGCTTCCAGCCTCAAAATGCCACTTAAAAGCTTGCCAAACTCCTTTTTTTTCACCTTTGATCCACGCTACCCTAATCAGCTACTGCAGCGGCGGATGAGGTGGAAGCGAGATGGAATGATGCAAGGGAGAAGGAGAGAATGACAGCTGTAAGAGCTACACCATTTCCCTTCTGATTTAACCTTTATTTTTCCCTATTACAACCACCATTTATTTATTGTTTTCACATTACAAATAGCCCCTAATCAGCCCTTGTTTTAGTCACGCCACAACTCCCTCTCAGTCATTTAAATGCCACCTCAAACTCAACTCCAAATCAGTCTTCCAATGGTACCGTAAACGGCCTCTCAGCCACCTATGTTTTGGTTGTTCCCAGCCCGTGAGTCCCTTTGTTTTCATAATTGCTAAGCTCTGCCTTTCCAGTCGTAACACCCTGATCAACATTCCTACATACCGCCTCAATCCACGCCCACTGCAGCGTCGGAGCCAGTCAAGTTTCTATGCTTCTCGGTTTCTTTCAAGTCGCTAGTTGGCTACTCATCTCAGCTATGCTTTAGCCTGGTTCATCATCTTCACAGCCCCAAATGTTGGATAGCTTGTAATAAACACAAGGGAACAAGTTCCCACATTACTTGTAAAAGTGTAAAGTAATATATTTATAAAGGGAAATCAACTCTTAAGAGTAATTTGGAGCCAAAGAGGGAGTGGGCTTTGACCATTTGGCTTAGGCTTGGGCTTGGGCTAGAGCTTGGGCTATTTTAAAAAGTCAAAGATGGGCACTTGGGCTCTTGGCTCTTTGATTTAATCTGAATTTTTTATTTTTGACAGAAATATTTTAAATTCTTTTTTGAATTTAAAATTGTTTTAAATTGTTCCAACAGACATATTTTCAATTATATGTCTGGAACAATTATGTCTGAAAAAAATGAATGGTTGTTTTTTAACAGACAATCAAAACCATTCATTTATGCCTCTTCAAATTCTATTTAAGTGTTGATTTCCAGAAAATACTTACTTTACATTTCTGACTTTTCACAATATTTTGAAGGCTTTGTTGTATCTTGGGGTAACTTGCTTCTGTGTGAGACAATATTACACTCAAGAAAGTGTAATTCTACACACCTCAAAGCCATATACTCTGATTATTTCCTAACAATTTGAGTGTAATATTTCTATTGATATGGCAATGGTTACCAATCCTGTGTTCATTAATCAACAAGATCCTGTTAAGTTGAACCAATTTGATGGGACAAATTTCACCAGATGGAAGGACAAGATGAAGTTTCTGTTGACAACTCTAAAGGTGTTCTATGTTCTGGATCCAAATTTACAGCCACTGGCAGATCCTAAACCCGATGACACAGATACAGTGAAGGAAGAAAGAAAGAAATGTGTAAAAGATGAACTAGTGTGTCGTGGACACATTCTCAACTCTCTTACAGACAGACTTTATGATTTATACTCCAACTATACGTCACCAAGAGAGATCTGGACTGCCTTGGAAACAAAATACCAGAACAAGAAAAAAGGTACAGATAAATTCCTGGCATTAAATTATTTTGATTTCAAGATGACTGATAACATGCCAGTCATGGATCAAGTCCATGAACTACAAATACTGGTTTTCAGACTTAGAGATTTGGAAGTGATTGTTCCTGACACTATACAAATCGGAGCAATTCTGTCCAAGTTGCCTCCTTCATGGAACAATTACAAGAAAAAGGTCCTGTAGACACCAGCCAGTTTCACACTGGAACAATTCTAGATTCATCTGCAAATTGAGTGTGAAACTTGTCTCAGGGATGAGAAACTCCAAAAAAAGAAGGCAGTGAATTCAAATGGGAATTCACAAGTAAATGCCATAGGGAGCAATTGTGGAAAGTTTGCAAACAAGTCTATGAAACTTAATGTTCAGAAAACTAGTGGATTTAAGAAGTCTAACAATTTTAAGAAGAACAAAGCCTGCTTTCATTGTGGAAAGAAGAGGCACTACATTAAAGAATGTAGAGTCAAAATTGCAGAAGACAAGAAGAATAAGGACAATAGTTCTAAACAATCTGCTCAAGCCAATATGGTTGTTGAAGATGACATGAACTTTGTTGCCATGGTTACTGAATTGAATATGGCAACAAGTGCAGGAACCATGGAGTGGTTTCTTGATTTTAGAGCCACAATTCATGTCTGCAACAACAGGGAATTCTTCAGCACTTACACTGGGGAAAACAGTGAAGTCTTTATGGGAAACCATGCTCCGTCAAAGTGTTGGGAAAAGGAAGTGTGATGCTTAACTTCACTTCTGGATAGAAACTGACTCTTATCAATGTGCACTATGTTCCTGATGTCAAGAGGAACTTAGTTTCTGCAAATCTGTTGTGCAAGAGAGGCTTTAAGATTGTTTTAAAATATGATAAGTTTGTAATATCTAAAAAGGGTGTGTTTGTAGGAAAGGGATATTCCCTTAATGGCATGTTCAAACTCAGTATTAATAAAATAAATGTTGCTTCTGCTTATATCGTTGAATCTTCTATTCTGTGGCATGCTAGATTAGGACATTTAAATTATGCTATGATTAAATACATGACAAATCATAATTATATTTCTTGTAAGCATGATCACCATGATAAATGTCAAATCTGTGTAGAAGCTAAGATTACAAGAAAGCCTTTTCCTAAAGTAGAACATGAAACAAAATTGTTGGAACTAATTCATTCGGATATTTGTGAATTAAATGGAAAATTGACTAGAGGAGGAAATAGATATTTTATAACTTTTATAGATAATTGCTCACGTTTTACTAGTATTTATTTACTAAGAAACAAAGATGAAGCTTTTGATAAATTTAAGGAATTTAAATCTAAAGTAGAGAATCAAAAAGGAAAGAAAAATTAAAATTATAAAGAGTGATAGAGGTGCTGAATATTTCTTAACTGATTTTGATAAATTCTATGAAGATCATGGAATAATTCACCAAAGGTCAGCTCCTTTTACACCTCAACATAATGGTTTGGCAAAAAGGAAAAATAGAACCCTAGTTGATATGGTAAATGCAATGATTTTAAATGCTGGGTTACCTTTCAACTTGTGGGGTAAAGCATTGCTTATTGCCTGTTACATACATAATAGGGTTCCTTCAAAGAAGACACATATCTCACCATATGAAGTCTGGAATGGAAGGAAACCAAATTTAAATTATTTTAAAGTGTGGGGGTGTATTGCTTATTATAGACTTCCTGATTCTCAAAAGACTAAATTAGGTTCAAGAGGAATTAAATCTGTTTTTGTTGGTTATGCACAAAATTCAAAGGCATATAGATTACAAGATTTAGAATCAAATGTTATAGTAGAGTCTATACATGTTGCATTTTTTGAAAATAGTTTTGTGAAAAATCAAGTTATGTATGAACCAGAAAATGATCAAAATACATCTACTGCCCATGATTCCTTAGTCAAACGTAAGGAAATAAGTGGACCATCTGAACCAAGAAGAAGTCAAAGGCCAAGAAAAGAAAAACATCTTGATTCTGATTTTATTTCTCCTAATCATATTACCTTTTTAGTTGAAGGTAGTAGAGACAGAATTATGAGAAAAATGAAGATATTATTAAACATTGAAGATGAGCCCAAAACTTTGAGTGAAGCTTTGACTTCAAGAGATTCAGCTTTCTGGCAAGAAGCTGTAAATGATGAAATGGACTCTATTATGTCTAATAATACTTGGATTCTGGTAGACTTACCTCCAGGATCAAAACCTATTAAAAATAAATGGGTTTTCAGGAGAAAGTATAATTCTGATGGTACTATACAAACCTTTAAAGCAAGATTAGTTGCTAAAGGTTTTACACAAAAGAAAGGCTTGGATTATTTTGATACTTATGCTCCAATAGCTAGAATAACTTCTATTAGAATTCTTTTTGCTCTAGCTTCTATATATAAGTTTCATATTCACCAAATGGATGTTTAAACTGCATTTTTAAATGGTGATTTAAAAGAAGAAGTTTATATGGAACAACTCGAAGGGTTTGTTTTACCTGGAAATGAACATAAAGTTTGCAAGCTTGTTAAATCTTTATATGGTCTTAAACAAGCTCCTAAACAATGGCATGAGAAATTTGATTATGCTATTTTATCTTTTGGTTTTAGGCATAATACTGCTGATAAATGTATATATTCTAAATTTACTAGTGATTATGGAGTGATTGTTTGTTTATATGTAGATGATATGATTATATTTGGTACTAACATGCTTGGTATAAATGAGACTAAGAATTTTCTTACCTCTAAATTTAAGATGAAAGATCTTAATCAAGTAGATACAATTTTAGGAATTAAAATTACAAAGAATGATAATGGATTTTCATTGAATCAAACTCATTACATAGAAAAGCTGTTAGATAAATATCAATATCTTAAAATAAAAGAATATAGTACTCCATATGATTCAAGTGTGAAACTTGTCAAGAATGATGCTAGACCAATAGAACAATTAAAGTATGCTAGTGTTATAGGAAGCTTGATGTATGCTATGCATTGTACTAGACCTGATATTGCTTACACGGTATGTAAGTTGTCAAGATTTACAAGTAATCCTAGTATAGCTCATTGGAGGGCAGTTGAAAGGGTACTTGGTTACCTTAAAAGAACTGCCAAATTAAGGTTGTGCTGTACAAGATTTCCTGCTGTTTTAGAGGGTTATTCAGATGTAAGCTAGATAACAAAAGCTGGTGATAATATATCAACTACATGTTGGATATTTACACTAGCTGGTGGTGCTGTAAGTTGGGCATCTAAGAAAGAAACATGTCATGCACACTCAACTATGGAATTTGAGTTTATAGCTTTAGCAGCTGCTGGTAAGGAAGTTGAGTGGCTAAGAAATATGCTGTTTGAAATTGAGTTGTGGCCACGACCAATGCCACCTCTTTCCTTACATTGTGATAGTGACGCTACTATGTCTAGTGCTTTTAATAACATTTATAATGGTAAGTCTAGACATATAAGCCTAAGGCATGACTACGTAAGAAAGTTAATCTCAAATGGTACCATTACGATCATATATGTAAAGTCTGCAGAAAATTTGGCGGATCCTCTTACTAAAGCTTTGCCAAGAGATAAAGTGTGGAGGACTACATGTAGTATGGGACTAATACATAACACTTGAGACACCAATAATGGTAACCCAAGTTTGAATTACCAAATCGGTAATTACTAAAGTTTAATGGGTAATAACAAGTTATTGATCAGTGTCTGTTGTGGCACTTATAATAGGAGTCTCATACTTGAATTTCAAGAGACTGCCACTGTTACATTGAGAGGTTGAGTTTAAGCTCTTAATGGAGATCGTTCTGAAAATTGTCTAAAGTAATAGGGACAATAAAAGGATCTCCACCTATGTGAATATGAAGTGGTGCTGCTTCAACACGAGTATAAGGGTTTTACTCTTGAAATATTCACAGAAATTGGATTGCTAGCACGTGGCCATTGAAATAGTGCTAGGAGCAAGTAAGAGTTTTGTGAAAAGTGACAGATTGATGTGTGTCGTACTTTCGATCCTAATAGTAAGAAGTCATGGTTTAATCTTAGGACACTAGGTACTTTTATTAGCATCCTAAAGTACTTACACTAATTAAAGGTTTAAATCAATAAGATAGCTTCTTGTATGCATCATATTTGTTGTATTACAAGCTAGTGGGAGATTGTTGGATAGCTTGTAATAAATACAAGGGAACAAGTTCTCACATTGCTTGTAAAAGTGTAAAGTGATATATTTATAAAGGGAAATTAACTCTTAAGAGTAATTTGGAGCCGAAGAGGGAATGGGCTTTGACCATTTGACTTAGGCTTGAGCTTGCTTGGCTTGGGCTTGGGCTAGAGCTTGGGCTATTTTAAAACGTCAAAGATGGACACTTGGGGCACTTGGGCTCTTGGCTTTTTGAATTAATCCAAATTTTTTATTTTTGACAGAAATATTTTAAATTCTCTTTTGAATTTAAAATTGTTTTAAACTGTTCCAACAGATATATTTTCAGTTATATGTCTGGATCAGTTATGTCTGAAAAAATGAATGGTTGTTATTTAACAGACAATCACAACCATTCATTTATGCCTCTTCAAATTCTATTTAAGTGTTGATTTACAAAAAATACTTACTTTACATTTCTGACTTTTCACAATATTCTGAAGCCTTTGTTGTATCCTGAGGTAACTTGCTTATGTGTGAGGCAATATTACACTCAAGAAAGTGTAATTCTACACACCTTAAAGCCATATACTCTAATTATTTCCTAACACCAAATCCAGCTGAAGCTTGCACCATTCACTCAGCCTCTCGGTCCCTTTCTAGTACGTGTTTTCCTTCCCTTTATCAGCCTTGTTTTTTTCAAGTTTAACTCATTTCTTTCCTTGGTATTTTAGATCGTGATAAGAGATGTAGAATCTATGGGAGGAGGCAAGAGAGATAGGAAGAGATGGGACAGGGAGAATAGGATGGGATAGGGTGTAGTGCTCTGCCATGGCAGAGTTTAAATCCTTTCTTCTCTTTTTTTTTGTTTTTTTAATATAATATAAATATTTCTACACACACACACACACACACACACACACACATATATATATATCTTATATTAAATATGTATGATATTAACATTTATCTCTTAACAATTCAAATATCATGCATATATGTATATTTCTCTTTTGTTTCTTAAGATATTATATGTCACAGTTTGTGACCACATTTATTCTCATTTTTCTATACATCTTATTTGGTTGGGTTATCTACGATACTTTACTTTTCATATTCATTAAACTATTACATTTAAAAAGTATTTATCATTTACATCCCTTATCTTAATTTACAAGAAAGTAGTACTGTAGATAAGTTTAAATACGAAAAATAAATGATTGTACCTCATATTTCAGTTGAGCTGTCACATTGTCCCCAAATGCGCAGCCAAGATGCTCGTATGTCAAATCTCTTAGTCCTCGAAAATTTGAAAAGTTAAAATTAAAGGGTGAGCAAACCATGGCTCAGTAAGAGAGTTATATGCAACACTTGATATTCAGCTACCTATATGCTGAAAAACTTTTTCATTTTCCTATAAGGGCTCTAGGCTCACATGTAGGAAGGATACTACAGTCGGCTAGGGATCCGGATAGAGTAAGGCAGGTATTTTGAAATACCTGTCTTGTCTCGGAACCTAGAAACAATTGTAGAGAGTAATAAATTTCATTTGAAATTTAAATCCTTTTCCTTTCATTTCATATCATTTCCATCTTATGCTTTTATGAAAATTAAAGCATTTAAATGAAATAACTAATATTTATCTATTCTTTTAGATAAATATTAGTTTAAACTATCATCATTCTCTTTTAAATTCCTTTCGTATTTTACTGTACAATTTATAATTAGTACAGTGCTTCAAATAGCAAAATAAGCTATTAAATCCTTTTCGTAAAACATATACGTCATTTAAATCTAATATTCAATTTAAAATTAAAAAAAATATTAGATTTATTTTCTTCCTCTTTCTTTTTTGAAAACATATTACATATTTGTGTCACATATAGTCTAATATTCAATTTAAAATTATAGTAAGAATATTAGACTTATAAACTCTTTCCCTTTCGAAAACATATTACGTGTTCATATCACCTGTCATATGAAAATCATCTCGTAGTACTAAAATCAGTACCGTAATAAGCATTATGAAAAATGCTTGTAAATAACTTTCATTTAACTTGTCACATATCATGTAAAACATTTATATTTCACGTATCACATATCATATAAAACATTTTCATATATGGAGATTGAGGCAATCATCACTCATATCATGCCATAGACCCCAGAGGGTAAAGAAGTAAATATATCAAATCTATGACCATAGTCTATCATTGTCTTCGGTGGATCACTGATCAGGTGTCGACTGGGACTACATATCACATATCACATATCACATGTCACATCACATATCACATATCAGCATGATAAGGTTGTCAACTAGTCTCAAAACAGTATTTTTCATCATTAGTAAACCTTTATGGAATTTATAAAATAATAATTTCATAATTAAAACCATAAAGCTTATAAAACCATTTAGTGAATATTTAAGAAATATTTATAAAAATATTCACTTTATTTCTTTTCATTTTCCATCTCGTATTATGTGTAATTTACATATCAAGAGAATTTTTGGTGATTTCATTATCACCGTTCTCAAAAACATGAATATTTTAAAATCACTTTCATTTTATTCATGTTTCTATGAAAAATATTCATTTTCTCGATTTTCGTGGTTGAAAATCATTTCTCGTGTAATAAAATCATTTATTATGATTTTCTAGTAGTTTTCTAGAAATTTTTGGCAACATAACGGCTATCGATTTACTAGCCTTCTTGCACAGAAAATACAGTTTGCATTTCAGCCAGTAAATCACCACAATTTTTGTCACATCCCGTTACCGTATTTTTCACCTTATTTTACACGATTCCTTCGGTTGGGCTGTCTGTGATACTTCACTTTTACTAACTGTTAAACAAATGTACAGTACATTGTTTATATTATACACATCCCCTATCTTAATTAATCAGATAAGTAGTACTGCAGATATGTCTAAATACAGAAAATAAATAATCGTACCTCATATAAATCAGTCGATCTGTCACATTGTCCTTTGTGTACAGCCGTAATTCACAATCAATTGATCTCACAATCATTAAAACCTGAAATGTTTAAAATTAAGGGGTGAGCAAACCACGGCTCAGTAAGAGAGTTATATGTCACACTTGATATTCAGCTATCTATATGCTGAAAATATTTTTTTTTTCTTCACTTTCTTTAAAATCTTCCTAGCTGGCTCTAGGCACACATGTAGGAAGGATACTACAGTCGGCTAGGGATCCAGATAGAATAAGGTAGGTATTTTAGAATACCATACTTGTCCCGGAACCTAGAAGCAACTGTAGAGAATATCAATTTTGTTGTTTCAAAACGATATAATTTTTGTTTTTCCACAGAGTAAACCACTTGTTCCTTTCCACTTCGGTATACTTCAAAACCCTTGACAGTTCAGTAATAAAAACAGTGGTTTACTTCTCTTCTCTTCTCTTCAGTACAGTAAAAACAGTACAGTACAGTGATTTGCAAATATCAAATCATTGGATAATTACTTCTTCGATTTTCTTTATCTTAGAAATAATTCTTATGTTACTCTTTTAGAATAAACATTTATTTCTCTTTTCAAATCAATAACCGTATCGTACTAAAGCCTCATAAGAAATGCATTTAAAATAGTCATAGTATCGATATATGCAGAAAACAAATGCCATAATAATGCATTTCATACTTTAAATCATTGTATGAATTCTTTAATGCATATATCTAAAATTCATACTTGTTTCAAACATGCATCATACTTTCGAAACTTAACATCATAATTAATAAAACTTTTCATACAATTCATGGAGACTAGGCAAAATCATATAGCAAGTATGCGGTCATGACACTTACTTCTTCCTCCGAAGAGGGAACGGAATACCTATGGCCATGGTATGGGCTGTAGACCTGATCAGAGTCGTACAGCGAACATGCACCACGAAGGACCAACATACCCACAAAGGATGAAAACATACACAATGTGGGCGAGAACATGCACGACGTGGGCTAAACATATGCCACAAGGGACGGAAACATGCACAATGTGGCAAGCATGACAGGCAATAACATAAACTATAGGAAAGCCTTAGTCTCAAAACTTACTTACATACCATCGATATAAAATAGTAAGGACCGGACGTGCCAGGGTCTAAGTTAACCTGGGGTTTGCCACTCCGATACCTTTTTCGGAAAACATATACTTAAATCATACAACTGATATAAAATAGTAAGGACCGGGCGTGCCAGGGTCTAAGTTAGCCTGGGGTGTGCCACTCCGATACCTTTTTCGGAAAACATACTTATAGCATTATTGAAAAATATACATAGAAATCATAAATTCGTTTAGCTAATTATCAAAAGACTATGGAATTTAATTTCAGAACGAAATTCATGCTTCAAACATTTCTTTATAAATTGCGATGAAGACAGTTTGAAAAATCATCACTGAACATGTAAAAGGGTAAAACTGTCTTTTTTCCACCATAAAACATATATGCATGTTTTTCTGTGCGTTTAATTGAAAACATAATTTTATAATTATCGGAATTCAAATAAATTATTTTTATACTTTATGAAAATAAAATATTTATTTTCCAACTTTAAATTCTCATCTCAATGTTTTCTTTTAAAAACAAGTGTAGGGACCTTTAGTCTCGAAATCATAATTATTCATCCTTTCTTAACCTTTATGGAATATTCATAATTAATTATTTCCATAATTAAACCACAAAGGTTTTCTGTAAAATCAAGTGAATATTTAAGAATATTTGTAAAAATATTCACTTCAGTCTCTTTTTCATTTTCATTTCGTTTCACGTGAAATATCACCTATCAGAATAAATTTAGGTGATTTCCTTTTTTCACCATTTTCAAAACATGAATATTTTAAAATTAATTATCAATATATTCATGTTTTATGAAAACTAATCGATTTCTCGATTTTCATGTTAGAAATCGTTTCACGTGAAATAAAGTCTTTTATTTTGGTTTTCGGTGATTTTCGGTAAATTTCAGTAATTTTTTCGATAATTTTTCGGCATTATAACGGCTACCGATTTGGTTAGCCTCCTGCACGAAAATACAGTTTATATTTTCAACCGGTGTTTCATCACAATTTCATCCGATAAACCATCACACTATAAAACCGATAGTTATCAATAGCATTTATAAAATTAAATGCAATTTAAAAACATGGCCGAATATCCTTACAGGCGGCACATGTCTCCCTTACCTGTTTCGGGTTGGCGACTGCCTCCTACCGGTCGCGCCCGTACTCCATCTGTTCCGATTCCTCATCTCGATCATCGAGAGAATTTTTCTGGAATTTAAATTCTAAAATTTAGAATTTTTCTACAATTATTTAAATAAATAAATTATTTAAATAATTTAGTACTTTTCGGGATTTCTTACCGATTCCCGTATTTCTCGAGATTTCCCGTAATCTCCGAATTCTCGAGAATTTTTTTAAATTCCCGGAATTCCCTTTTTCTCTCTCCTCTTTCTTCCTTTTCTTCTTTTTCTCTTTTCTTTTCTTTTTCTTTTTCCTTTTTCTTTTCTTTTTTTTTTCTTTTTCTTTTCTTTTTTCTTTTTCTTTTTTTTTTCCTTGGTCTGACCGGTTCAGACCAGTCAGACCGGTCAACCTTCCTCCACTGCCGGTTCTCCTCCGGCGGCTGATTCTCCGGCGGTTCGGTGGCTCAGCAGCTGGCCGGCGTTGAGACGAAGCTGTCGGTGGCCTCAGCTCAGCCTGGATCGGCGGCACGGCGGCGGATCTACTCGGTTTACCTTCGGTCACTTCTCCTCCTCCGTCGGCCTTCCTCCGCCGTCGTTGGCCTCACCGGTGGCCTCCATCCCATTCCTCTCCTTCCACCGATGCTTCGGTTGTAGTGGCGGCGGCCAATTCCGCCGGCAACCGCCAGATCTAGTTTCGTTTTCTTCCTCGATTTTCCGTCGTTTCGCGTCGATTCCTTCTCCGTTTCGCTTCGCCGGCGTTTCCTCCGGCTTCCTCTTGCTTTGCCGGCGACGACTTTCTCTTCTCCTCTCTCCCTTTCCTTCTCCGGCGGCCGCTGACGGGGGCGATCTCGCCTGGGGAAGGCAGAATCGGGGTCTTCCCGATTCTGTTTCTCTTTTCTTTTTAGTTCCCTTTCTAAATTAAGTATATACTACATTATATACTATATATCATATATTATACATATAATATTTATCATATATTATACATATAATATTATTTCATGTATAATGTAATACAATATAAATATATATATATTATATAAATTATATATATTGTACATTACAAAAATATATATCTAGTATATATATATGTATATTTATATACTTAAAATTAAATAACATTTATATAAATATTTATATAAATGTCATAATTCCATATATATTGTATTTACAATATATATACATTTAAACTTTAATGTAATTTAATATTTATATTTTCTCAAATATGTATATACTTACATATACATAAAATATCATACTTGAATACATATGTATTATTTAAATTTATCAAATAGTATATATATATTCTTATATATACCAATGTACCTTTAATATATACTATATACCATACAGTATTTAAACACATATGTATTTATATCAAAATACATTTATATAATTTGTAATTATATAACCATATTTTATTCTCATTTCTCATTTTCTTATTTAATTTGGATTTTCATTTATCCAAATTAAATTTCCCTATTCTTTATTTAATTTCCTTCACTTAAATTTCCAAATTTTATCACTTCCTCCATTCTCGGAATTTCCACAATATTCCGATTCTCACAATTTTATTTATTTACTTTAATTTATTTATTTCCTCTTATCTATTTTCTTTAATATTAATTTCTAATATTAATAATTTCCAATAAATGGAAAATTTGCGGTTATCACATTCTCCCCACCTTAAGAAATTCGGTCCTCCGAATTTGGCTTAATTCAGAAGGTGGTATATGCCGTATACTTACGACTTCTGATCTCTAGTTCATCCTCCAAGTCATACTGTCAGTACACTTTCAACATCAAGAATACTTTAGACCACTACATGCTGTCTTTCATCATATATGTGTCTATACTCCCGTAAGTTCATTTCTCAAATCGGGAGTTATTCACTTTTACTCTTTTCACATAAGAGTCCATGCACAATGTTTTTCATGTCACAGCTGCTCCATGCTGTTCATCCTCCATTTTTCTCACTTAGTGCCAAGTCGATATAGTTTAAAACTATCAATTACACATGTCAATCAGTTGTATGTAAGTGTCCCAGTAGCTTTCACATCTCATGCACGCGCTCTCCCAATATCATGGAGCGTTTACATCTCACGCTCATATATGTATATATCAGTATGGAGCGGTGCTATCAGTACACTTGGGATCTCAAGCCTTTTGCTATTTCTCATTAAGCATATGGCAACTCAGAGACTCCCATCACATGTAAGGCTCACTGGAACTGTACATACACATTCACACCGTTTAACACTAATACTTCGACTACAGCACTAGAGAATCTAAGAGTCTGATAATGGAAAGTGATTCTATTTAGATCATCAGTCTTTAATCACTTCCATATCATCATTTCTCTTTTGGACTCTTTATTGCTTACAATATTCATTTTCACTTTTATCAAAACGACATTTCACTTGCAAACTTTATTATGGATTATCTCTTACAATTACCAATCATGAGACAATCATATTCTCTTCATGTAGTATAGTCTTTAAATCTCTTTTCATAATCTAGATTCCAAAATTGAATCCTCAATTTATACATTTAATCACCACATCATCTATATACTTCTACCGTTTCTATCATGTTACGATGGTTATATGTATAATCATTTTTCATTTACATATTGGCAGTAAACATATCAATTATCTTACTCCTTGGAGTATCATTAATTTCATTTATCAAATCTGACTTAATTTTACATCTCGACACAGTTATGTGATAACCAATACAAATCACTTTCAGTCTTACCTTCGGGAACTATTTCATATTGATGTTCCCTTCTCATCATATAACTTATTTCCTTATTCCACTTTCATTTTTGGTTTTCATATTCCCACTTTTATCTCTTCATATATATATATATATATATATATATTCATCCTTTTAGTCGATTTTCTCGATTAGTATGGTACTATACTGCTAAGATCTCGTAAAATTTTGCATACCATCTTTTCTTTACACATATCCATTTACCGACTTTAACTTCTTTCTTTAATTACATCACATTAGTAGAGCAGCTAATCTCATTACTCTTTTATAGATTGGCAGTAATATCTAGCAAGACTCATTAATCTCGTATCTCAATCATTATCTCTATATCGTAGACAGATTCACTGTCATCCGGTCATCCCGAGATCATATATCTCAAGAGGAGATACTATCTAGCCACATCTCTTATTTGCCAATCTTAACACAATTTCACAGTCTTTAAGAGTTTAAGAGTTATACCACAATGCTGCTCATGTTTCATTTGTACTTTAGGCTCTATTAGCATTTCATCAATTTACTCATGTATGAATGCCTCATTCTTTAGGTTTATATACCTCACAAGGTAAATCATTAACCTTGTAACCTCAATAGGAACTCGTAAAATTCACTCCGAGTTTCTAATTATAATCTTACAGACATCAATCTCCAATCTTTTATCTAAGGACGCTTTATACCAAGACAGGTCTTATAAACTCCTCATGGATATCGAATCAGATCCATAAGACATCTATTCCATAATGTAGATGAATATTTGTTCTTCAAAAGGACTTTATTAATGATAGGAATTTAATACATCCTTTTTATTCATCTAATTTTCAATATCATCTGTGCTTCTCTCACTTACACTTATACAGATAACTTTCTTATCCACAATTAATGTTATCGGTATTGCCATCAATCACACCTTATACACATGCACTTCATTATTCTTTCATTTTCTAGAGTGGATTTCTTAAGCTTTCGGATTCTCCTAAGTTCTCCGATATAAGCTTAGAATCAGATTTCATATTCAAAATCGAGTCAAAGTTATCTCGATTCCTCCAATTTATATAATTCTAGAAGTTCCATCGAAATTCAAATCCGATGCTTTCTTTAATCCCAGCTTTCTTATTAATTCAGACATTTCATCCTCATGCCATTAATAATTCCATTATTATCAATGGATTCAAGATTAACTTGATTTCATCACTATTCAGAGCTTTGCCCAACATAGGGGCAATTTCGTCATTTCGACATTTATTTCTTTCTCCTCAGTATACATTTGAATCAAGGATCTTAATATCTATGTGCTGATAGTACCTCTTCTCGTACTAATATCAGCGATTTGAGATCTTATTCGATTTCGACAGAGAATTCCACTAAAATCTATAATTGAATTATTTTGTATGTAATGTAGCTTTACATCATCAATTTCTCTGTCAAATCACTCAAATCAAACTTCTGTTGGTTTATTTTAACTCCCTGTAAAATTTCAGAGGTAGGGGTATTTTGGTCATTTTTGGCCAAAAATTTTCTCTCTCTTCAAATTACCCTCAATCGATGATCTTAAAGTCTATTTAATGATGATATATCATTCCCCTCCTTATATCATCACTTTCAGGTCTCAGTTCGGTTCGGACCGTAAAGTACTGGTGGGGCCCTCACCGAGTCCTTTCGATTCCTTACCGAACAGGCCTTCAAATAAATTTTAAGATCACAAATTTTCTGGTAATTTCTGAGCCTATTTTCTTCTTTAACATTTTCAATTTATACTTTCTCACTCCCTTTAAATTATTTTACTCTATTTACAATCATTTATTTTCTCTATATATTCAGACAACACAGTACTACCGGGGATGTTTAACACTTTTCCTTCCAAAAGTATTCACAGACATCAGGCCAACCATGCTCTGATACCATTAAACCTGTCACATCCCGTTACCGTATTTTTCACCTTATTTTACACGATTCCTTCGGTTGGGCTGTCTGTGATACTTCACTTTTACTAACTGTTAAACAAATGTACAGTACATTGTTTATATTATACACATCCCCTATCTTAATTAATCAGATAAGTAGTACTGCAGATATGTCTAAATACAGAAAATAAATAATCGTACCTCATATAAATCAGTCGATCTGTCACATTGTCCTTTGTGTACAGCCGTAATTCACAATCAATTGATCTCACAATCATTAAAACCTGAAATGTTTAAAATTAAGGGGTGAGCAAACCACGGCTCAGTAAGAGAGTTATATGTCACACTTGATATTCAGCTATCTATATGCTGAAAATATTTTTTTTTTTCTTCACTTTCTTTAAAATCTTCCTAGCTGGCTCTAGGCACACATGTAGGAAGGATACTACAGTCGGCTAGGGATCCAGATAGAATAAGGTAGGTATTTTAGAATACCATACTTGTCCCGGAACCTAGAAGCAACTGTAGAGAATATCAATTTTGTTGTTTCAAAACGATATAATTTTTGTTTTTCCACAGAGTAAACCACTTGTTCCTTTCCACTTCGGTATACTTCAAAACCCTTGACAGTTCAGTAATAAAAACAGTGGTTTACTTCTCTTCTCTTCTCTTCAGTACAGTAAAAACAGTACAGTACAGTGATTTGCAAATATCAAATCATTGGATAATTACTTCTTCGATTTTCTTTATCTTAGAAATAATTCTTATGTTACTCTTTTAGAATAAACATTTATTTCTCTTTTCAAATCAATAACCGTATCGTACTAAAGCCTCATAAGAAATGCATTTAAAATAGTCATAGTATCGATATATGCAGAAAACAAATGCCATAATAATGCATTTCATACTTTAAATCATTGTATGAATTCTTTAATGCATATATCTAAAATTCATACTTGTTTCAAACATGCATCATACTTTCGAAACTTAACATCATAATTAATAAAACTTTTCATACAATTCATGGAGACTAGGCAAAATCATATAGCAAGTATGCGGTCATGACACTTACTTCTTCCTCCGAAGAGGGAACGGAATACCTATGGCCATGGTATGGGCTGTAGACCTGATCAGAGTCGTACAGCGAACATGCACCACGAAGGACCAACATACCCACAAAGGATGAAAACATACACAATGTGGGCGAGAACATGCACGACGTGGGCTAAACATATGCCACAAGGGACGGAAACATGCACAATGTGGCAAGCATGACAGGCAATAACATAAACTATAGGAAAGCCTTAGTCTCAAAACTTACTTACATACCATCGATATAAAATAGTAAGGACCGGACGTGCCAGGGTCTAAGTTAACCTGGGGTTTGCCACTCCGATACCTTTTTCGGAAAACATATACTTAAATCATACAACTGATATAAAATAGTAAGGACCGGGCGTGCCAGGGTCTAAGTTAGCCTGGGGTGTGCCACTCCGATACCTTTTTCGGAAAACATACTTATAGCATTATTGAAAAATATACATAGAAATCATAAATTCGTTTAGCTAATTATCAAAAGACTATGGAATTTAATTTCAGAACGAAATTCATGCTTCAAACATTTCTTTATAAATTGCGATGAAGACAGTTTGAAAAATCATCACTGAACATGTAAAAGGGTAAAACTGTCTTTTTTTTCCACCATAAAACATATATGCATGTTTTTCTGTGCGTTTAATTGAAAACATAATTTTATAATTATCGGAATTCAAATAAATTATTTTTATACTTTATGAAAATAAAATATTTATTTTCCAACTTTAAATTCTCATCTCAATGTTTTCTTTTAAAAACAAGTGTAGGGACCTTTAGTCTCGAAATCATAATTATTCATCCTTTCTTAACCTTTATGGAATATTCATAATTAATTATTTCCATAATTAAACCACAAAGGTTTTCTGTAAAATCAAGTGAATATTTAAGAATATTTGTAAAAATATTCACTTCAGTCTCTTTTTCATTTTCATTTCGTTTCACGTGAAATATCACCTATCAGAATAAATTTAGGTGATTTCCTTTTTTCACCATTTTCAAAACATGAATATTTTAAAATTAATTATCAATATATTCATGTTTTATGAAAACTAATCGATTTCTCGATTTTCATGTTAGAAATCGTTTCACGTGAAATAAAGTCTTTTATTTTGGTTTTCGGTGATTTTCGGTAAATTTCAGTAATTTTTTCGATAATTTTTCGGCATTATAACGGCTACCGATTTGGTTAGCCTCCTGCACGAAAATACAGTTTATATTTTCAACCGGTGTTTCATCACAATTTCATCCGATAAACCATCACACTATAAAACCGATAGTTATCAATAGCATTTATAAAATTAAATGCAATTTAAAAACATGGCCGAATATCCTTACAGGCGGCACATGTCTCCCTTACCTGTTTCGGGTTGGCGACTGCCTCCTACCGGTCGCGCCCGTACTCCATCTGTTCCGATTCCTCATCTCGATCATCGAGAGAATTTTTCTGGAATTTAAATTCTAAAATTTAGAATTTTTCTACAATTATTTAAATAAATAAATTATTTAAATAATTTAGTACTTTTCGGGATTTCTTACCGATTCCCGTATTTCTCGAGATTTCCCGTAATCTCCGAATTCTCGAGAATTTTTTTAAATTCCCGGAATTCCCTTTTTCTCTCTCCTCTTTCTTCCTTTTCTTCTTTTTCTCTTTTCTTTTCTTTTTCTTTTTCCTTTTTCTTTTCTTTTTTTTTCTTTTTCTTTTCTTTTTTCTTTTTCTTTTTTTTTTCCTTGGTCTGACCGGTTCAGACCAGTCAGACCGGTCAACCTTCCTCCACTGCCGGTTCTCCTCCGGCGGCTGATTCTCCGGCGGTTCGGTGGCTCAGCAGCTGGCCGGCGTTGAGACGAAGCTGTCGGTGGCCTCAGCTCAGCCTGGATCGGCGGCACGGCGGCGGATCTACTCGGTTTACCTTCGGTCACTTCTCCTCCTCCGTCGGCCTTCCTCCGCCGTCGTTGGCCTCACCGGTGGCCTCCATCCCATTCCTCTCCTTCCACCGATGCTTCGGTTGTAGTGGCGGCGGCCAATTCCGCCGGCAACCGCCAGATCTAGTTTCGTTTTCTTCCTCGATTTTCCGTCGTTTCGCGTCGATTCCTTCTCCGTTTCGCTTCGCCGGCGTTTCCTCCGGCTTCCTCTTGCTTTGCCGGCGACGACTTTCTCTTCTCCTCTCTCCCTTTCCTTCTCCGGCGGCCGCTGACGGGGGCGATCTCGCCTGGGGAAGGCAGAATCGGGGTCTTCCCGATTCTGTTTCTCTTTTCTTTTTAGTTCCCTTTCTAAATTAAGTATATACTACATTATATACTATATATCATATATTATACATATAATATTTATCATATATTATACATATAATATTATTTCATGTATAATGTAATACAATATAAATATATATATATTATATAAATTATATATATTGTACATTACAAAAATATATATCTAGTATATATATATGTATATTTATATACTTAAAATTAAATAACATTTATATAAATATTTATATAAATGTCATAATTCCATATATATTGTATTTACAATATATATACATTTAAACTTTAATGTAATTTAATATTTATATTTTCTCAAATATGTATATACTTACATATACATAAAATATCATACTTGAATACATATGTATTATTTAAATTTATCAAATAGTATATATATATTCTTATATATACCAATGTACCTTTAATATATACTATATACCATACAGTATTTAAACACATATGTATTTATATCAAAATACATTTATATAATTTGTAATTATATAACCATATTTTATTCTCATTTCTCATTTTCTTATTTAATTTGGATTTTCATTTATCCAAATTAAATTTCCCTATTCTTTATTTAATTTCCTTCACTTAAATTTCCAAATTTTATCACTTCCTCCATTCTCGGAATTTCCACAATATTCCGATTCTCACAATTTTATTTATTTACTTTAATTTATTTATTTCCTCTTATCTATTTTCTTTAATATTAATTTCTAATATTAATAATTTCCAATAAATGGAAAATTTGCGGTTATCACAATTTTCCACCCAAGCATTTTTCATGGCATTTTATAAATTTAATGCATAATTAAATTGTGCATAACGAATATCCTTATAGGCTGCACATGCCTCCCTTACCTTTTCTGGGTCGACGATTTCCTCTCAAAGGTCGCGCCCGTAATCCATCTCTTCTGATTCCATCATCTCGTTCGCCGAGAATGATTTATGGAATTAAAATTCTAAAATTTAGAATTTTTCATAATTTTTAAATAAATTAATAATTATAAATTTCTCGTAAATTCCTACCGCGAATTTTCGAAAATTTTTCTCTTTCCTTCTTCTTCTTCCTTTTTCTTCTTCTTTTTCTTCTCT
Source organism: Heritiera fomes (assembly GCA_032173925.1). Lineage (NCBI taxonomy): Eukaryota > Viridiplantae > Streptophyta > Magnoliopsida > Malvales > Malvaceae > Heritiera > Heritiera fomes. Next base: position 30,053,925 of record JAPDPM010000002.1, on the reverse strand, counting down.
TTTCTTTTTCTTTTCCTTTTCTTTTCCTTTTCTTTTCTTTCTTCTTTTTCTTTTCTATTTTTTTATAATATAAATATAATATATATGATTATATTGATATAATTATATATTTACCACAATAAATATATATATATATATATCACCTTACTTTAAATACTGCATATATATATTTCATATATATATATATATATGTATATATATACATAAATGTATAAAAATCCACATATGTATTTATTTAATATAAAATAATATATATCCTTTTATAATATATACCATATTTTATATATATATATATATATATATATATATATATATACATATGTAATTATATAAAAACATATAAAAATATATTTATATAATCTAATTATATAAATTTATAAATATGTAAATACCAACATTTTTATTCATTTAATTTGGATTTCTTCATATCCAAATAATTTCCCATTTTCATTTCTTATTTAATTTGGATTTCAATTTATCCAAATTAAATTTCCTCTATTTCATCACTTCATCAATTTCTGGAATTTCAACGATATTCCCATTTTCGTAAATACTTGATTATTTACTTTAACTTACCTATTTACATTTAAAAATTGAATTTCCATTCTTAATAATTTCCAAAAATGAAAAAATTTACGGTTATCACATTATATATATTATTTCTTCTTTTTTTATTTTTATTTTTAAGATAGGTATTATGTATACATATATTTATCCTACAATATAATATATGTGAGACCTCGTATTTTGAAGCACTGTTTAATTTTATTTATATAATTAAAAATATTTAATATTTTATAATTAATAAATTTTGAATTATACTTTAGGTATACAGGCAATATAGTAGGTGGGACCCACTAATTTCTTAAGGTCTCAATGAAGGTGGAACTTGGTGGATTCGATATTCAAGGCCAAAAAATTGTGATAGTAAGAATCCTAACCTTAAATTCAATTATTTATGCATATTTCAAAAAATGTGCAATAATTTGAAAAATGATGATTTAGTTCATAGACTGTCGAAATTTTTGAGAATAACAGTCAAATTAAATGAACTTTTGAACCATTGTCTATCTTAATAATTCCTCATGAAATGTAGTTTTAGAACATGTAGACATATAGAATAAGTTAGATGTAAAAACAGAAATTTACACGATTTTATAGTTGGGGGTATTTCAGTAATTTCACCCAAATAAGTACCCGAACCTCAACAAAAGCCCCACCAATGATTAGAACAAGTTAAATAAAGGTGATTTATGATTAAATGAAATATTTTGGAGATTGGATAGACAGTTTTCAACTAAGTCAAACTTTAGGGGTAAAATTGAAAAGTTTCATTAAGATAAGGGCATTTTAGTAATTTTGCAAGAGAGATATTTTTAAACGAAATTTTCTCCATCTTTCTCCACACTTGGCCGGCCACCTTCTTGAAGCTCTCTTCCATCCACCATAGCCATACCTTGAAGAAAAGAAAAGCTTCAAAAACTTAGTGAAAAAAGTACCGAAACCAAAAAAGTTCTTAACAAACCTTGTCTATTTTTTAGTGCTCTTTCTCTTGGTACCCAAATCAAGGCTTATAGTGGCCATTTGCATAGTGAAGGATTCCTTGAAGCATTCGACCAAGGTGAGAAGCTTAAGAAGCTTGAACTCTTTTATGGTTTTCTAGCTAATTACCATGTGATTAAGATGTTTTCATGTTTATTTTAGCTTGAATCAAATTAAAAGCATGAGTTTGTGTGCTTGAGGGTTTCAGCCTACATCCATTGTGTATGGGCATGATGTGTTTTGATGAGAAATTAATGTGGAAATGATGTAAAAAAATTAGTAGAATTAGTTTGGAATTAAAAAGGAAGCTTAAATGGAAGAAATCATAAGTGTAGGGAGAAAGAGTGTATTTGGCCGTAATAAGGGGAGGTGGAATTGTTGTTCATTTCAATGTAATTTAGGTCCTAAAATAATTGCAGAATTATTTTAAGACTGTAGATGCGATCGGAATCGAAAATGGAGTTGTCTAGCAAAAGTTGTAATTTTAGTACGATAGAAATTAGATTGAATTTAGAGCTACAATTGTAATAATCGAGAATTCTCCCATTTTTGGAATTATGGATTCTTTAAATTGAACTTCCGATGTTAATAGATAAAGTAATAATAAACAAATAAATTTATTGTGAGACTGGAAGATTTTGGAGTATGGTACCTGATTAATTGACGAACTATAGATTTAATATCTAGGAATATAATTTGAGCATTAAGGTATTTAAAAGTTACAGAAATAAATATGTGTGTGTGTGTGTAGAGAGAGAGAGAGAGATATCATTATATATATGTACAAATATTTAAGTGTGTGTATCTATATATAAACAATGAATATTATTTTGAATTAGACTATATATACAAATATATATTAATAAATAATAAAATGGATAAATATATGTTTTAAGGATTTTGTATATAAAATATAAATTATATATATAAATATGTTTTTAATATATATTTGATATATTGTAAGTATAAATTTTAAATATATAAAAATATATATGTATATAAAATATATGTCAAAAGTATATATATAAATTGTTAATATAAAGTATATTTATATATTGTTAATAGAAAATATATTTATAATACATTTATATTATATATATTTATAAAATAAAATAAAAAATAAAACAAAAGAAGGAAAACAGTAAGCTTCTCGTGAAAACTTGCTGTGCATTTTGGGTCTGCATAGGCAAACTGATAAAAAAGAAAAAGGAAGAACGGAGAAGAAAGAAGGAGAAACTAGCATCAAAGAGAGAGAAGAGAGTGAAGGGAAAGACGATTGCTGGCCAAGGAAAGGAGAGAAGACTGGCCGGCGATGGTGAAGGAGTGATGTCGCGACCCACGACTTCCACTTTTATTCAAATATCAACTAACTTTTTGTTCACGTAAAAGGGCAGTTAGGCTGTTTGTCAATGTCATCCTTTCTTTTTCTTATACTTTATACTTTAGTAGCTTAACATAGCGATATCAATTTTCAAATGAAAAGTATTCTTCATATATACTTAGAAGTCAAATATACAGGATCTTACATAACTTACATAACTTATATCCCCAAATAGTCTAGTATACATCACTGTAGTACTGTACTGTACCATAGTTTGGAGTACATAACATATGAGTATACCTTCAATGAATATTAGGAAGCGTGTCTCGAAGGTATACTATAAGATCCCAAAAGTGAGCTCCTTTATCTGGAGCGAGAATCACTTCAAATAATCTGGATGAAAAATTGTTGTAAAGAAGTGAGTTTACGCTCAGTAAAAAACATATGTAAAAGAGCGTACTATACCACTATATGCAGTTTTCCTACTTAGCTCTATAATGTCATGTAAAAGCGTATACCATATACTTTATTCAAATACCATATAAGTTCTTCAAATATCATGCACACATATAATCAAATAAATCAAATACTTTCAATTAATGTCAATTCACTTGAAATCACATATACAATTATTCAAATAATTCAAATACTTTCATGTATCTCAAATCATGTAATATCACATATACAAATAACTTCAAATAGATAGGAGACGATTAACTTCCAATAGAATCATGCACCACATAAATCCCCTAAGGGATGCACATAAGATTGCATACCCACGTATGGGCCAGGGATCCTCCCCTAAGCCAAATACACATAAGAGACATATGGCCATAGTCGATAGACCACAATGAACACTAGTCAGGGGACAACTATGGCACTGAAGACCGGACTAAGGTTCCTCAGCCAAGTACAAATACATGTAATATGCATGATCACCAAAGGAGTCCACAGTCTCCAAAACCTTTGTTATATACTACATTTGTAATTCAAATTCACTTATATCAAATAGGTATTTAAAACACCATTTTCAAGTGGGGCAGTCGACTGGTCATATAAGGCAGTCGGCTGCTATAACATATATCACTTTATTAAATTTATTTTCTTTTTAAAATTTGGAATATTTGAAAACTCGAAAACACATAGGGCAGTCAACTAGTCAATTTTAGCAGTCGACTGTTTCTCAAACAGAATGTTTTCCGAGAAAAGGCAGTCGACTGGTTTCGCACAAGGAATGCTTCTGAAAACAGGGCAGTTGATTGGCTCCATACGCAGTCGACTGGTTTTGCAAACAGAATGCTTTTTGAGGAAAAGCAATCGACTGGCTCCTTGGTAGTTGACAGGTGCACAAACAGAGTGCTTTCTAGAAAATAGCAGTTGGCTGCTATATAGGGCAGTCGATTGGTTTAAGTCAATTTCGAAAAAACTATGTCACAATTGTCTTTAGGCAGTCGACTGCTATTTAAGGCAGTCGGCTACCCCCAGCCAAATCGTAACTAGGAGTAAAACCGAGATTTAAAACTTTCCTGCACTTAAAACAGCTTTATTTCACACCAAATAATGCAACCAAAACAAACATAGTCACCCTACGTCCGTTACACATATTCCTTACCTCAAATAATCCAATAATCCAATAGCTTGGTTGCACTAATGATTTCCTCTTCACTTCTTCAAAGCTGCAAATATCATAATGATTCAAACCTTTAAGAAACCTCTATAAATATGCTATACCAACTCAACATAACTCTGAACCATGGACAGAATTGAACGAATCAATTTCTTCTCTTACCTTTGTTAGTCACCAAAAATAAAAGCAACAAGATCTCCTCAAATCTTTTGATTCAGCCTTTCAAATTACATATATAGCTTTAGCTAGTGATGAGGAGTAATTTTTGTTAAGTGAGTTTAACGATTCGATGGAAGGAGCTAGGTGTTTGTCAAGGTGAGTGTGGAGGAAACTTAAGAGGATTTTGAGAGAAAAGCAAGAATGGTTGCCGGCCTTGTGATGGAGAAGATGACAACCCATTTAATTCTCATTTAATGCATCTTCATCCATTTACACATATCAGCCATAGACTTTTTGACCCTTTGACAATTTGACCTTTTATTCCTCTTATTCCTTCCATGTCCCATATATCATTCATACATCAAAATTCCATATTTATTTAAATCATTCTAGCTTGAAATACTATACAATTATGGGAAAATTACAGGATTTTGGGGATTTCACAAGTGAAGAGGAGCAGATCGAGGAGAAGGAAAAGAGAAAAAGGAAAGAAAAAGAAAACAGGAAGAGTAAGGAGGACCGCTCGTGGCTAGCTGAACCAGGTAAGCCAGATCAGAGTAGATATGGAGGAACCAAGGAAGGTCAGCCACTAGAAAAAAAAAGAGAAAAGGGAGAAGAAATTGAGAGAGAAGGAGAGTAGATTGGAGACAAGGCAGAAGGGGGCCTGTCGACGACAGGGGAGGAGCACCGCTGCCACTTGCACCTTTTGTCACCACCAATGGTGCCGAGTTGGAAGAACATGGGCTGAATCGGTTTGAAATGGTTCAGCAGAAAACCAAAAAAAAAATAAAAGAGAACAGGAAAGAAAAAAAAGAAAACAAAAAGGGGTAAAGAATATTTATTTTTTATTGTTATTTATTTAATAAATTATTGAATAATTCATGGAATTTTCTAAGTACGTATATGATTTGGAGATTGTAGAGATTATGTAAGTGATGATTGGGGCTTCATAGAGCTTGAGAAAGATTAAATCGCGAGATTTGATGCAAGGTAAGATATTTGTATAAATTAGTCGTAAATTTATGTGGTGTTAGTTTGATTGATTTCAGGTTTTAAAAATTAAATTTGAAAACTTAAGATATGATTACAATAAAGTTATATGTCCTGAATGAGAGATGATATTATAATGGATTGAGAAGGATAATATGATTATTTACATTATGGTTCATGTGTTGATATAGTTTGTACAATTAGCAATTGAACTAGATAAATTGTCTATTAACGTCGTTATGAAATTAATAGGTTCAGAAATGATATTTAATCTAGACAAAACATGAAGTATAGTCATGGAAATATTGTTGGAGTATATTGAATATTGATATAAATTGTTGTAGGAAATAAGTTGGCTATAGTATTATGAGTGAGTAGGAGTGATGTATTTGATTAAGTGATATTAATGAATATTACTAGACTATAAATGGAAGTGATGACTATGTGAGTTAATGAATTTATGTTTCTTTGTGAAGGATGTGTTAGAAGGAGCGAATAAGAAATCTTATAATTGTTATGTGTAATGATGAAATGATACGAATTCTGATTGTGGCAACTTAGATACTGTAGAGTATGTATTATGGTTATGTGAAAGTGGAATGAATAACTTGAATGTGAATTGGAAATAAGAGTTATGTATATTACCCATTTGTATTAATGAGTTATTAAGGCTCTAGGAAATAATATGTGGTGTGAATGAAATACAAATAATGGCTATGGAAATATTGTTAAGGTGATAATAAGCAACTGCTTTGAGGAGAAACTCTTGTGAAAGAATTTATTTAAAGTAGATTTATAAAGCTTTATTGTTAAAGATGCTCTAAGTAAACTTTTGTGATATGCGATTGTAGTAAAATTAATTACGACTAGATTTAAATGTTTTAAATATTGCGTGAAGGAAGAATTAATATTGAATCGAATTTGGATTGATTTCTGCAGTTTTAGATTTATTTGGTGACTTTTTGGAGATAGCTAAATATATGCTTGCCTATTAGATCATTGGTGCTAGAATACGACAACCGCATTATGAATGTGATGGTATGGGATAAGTATTGATGACGTAGGGATACTGTGAATGCATATTGATGTTGAAAATGATTTTTATGGAACTGTTTTGAGGTGAAATGGATTGGATTTTGTGAACTGTTGTTGAGATTATAAATTGTGTTTTTCCTGCAAGGAGTTTAGGATAAAAACAGTTGTTATGCTGCCGAAATTTTTAATAAATTTATAGAATTATATTTTGATATCATGAATAGTGAAAATACAAGATTTAATAAGTCCAATTTTATTCCTTTTGTGAAAATTTCATATGCATACCAAAACCTGATATTATATATTTAAAAATTCATTTTATTGAATTTTACGTACGTAAAGGTACTGGCATGTTTTTTTATAACTTATTTAAAGATAAATAGAATATTTTTAGAACTGAATATTCCATTGTGAATATTCTTGAACTGCTTATACTTCCAAAATATACATTTATGGACTGACTAAAAATTTAACTACTGAAATCGATTTCTTAAAAGTTATTTCTACTGCCTATAAATTGTTTTGAGACTGTTAGGTTCCGTATCATGCTGACTGATTATTATTGTTACTGTACTATTGCTGATTGATACTGATCGTATCATCAGTGTCCCAATTGTCACCTAATCAGTGCACATTGTGGATACCACTGTGACTATGGCCATATGTCTTACTGCTACTATTTCTCCCTTCTTATGATACTGTTATGGCATGATATCTATTGGGTGTTGCTTGATCTCCACTTTACTATTTTCATTGAATTGAATTTTATACTGATACTGAACTGAATTATTTGTACATCGACTGCACTAAAATTTTTAAAGTGTTTATCATACTATTACTGGATTTCCATACTAAACTGTTTACTTAATTGATTCATTTAAACTATTTATATATTGAAATTTTGCATAATATGATTTTAAAGTGATTTATATTGTTTATTCATTACATCATTAACTGTTTATTCCCTATAGTCATAACTAAGGACCGAGACATGACAGGTACTTCAAAGTACCTCCTATACTCTATTTGGTCACCTAACCGACTATAGTATCCTTCCTAAAACGTCCCTTAGTGCACCGAAGGGAATTTTATAATTTTATGCATATAGATTACATAGTATCAGTTCTCTTATACTTATTTCTTATTTGGTTTCCAAAGCTCACCCCCTTACTCACCATCTCGATAGCTCATCGATACACGTGGTAACTGTTGCTATATGGCAGAATGGAGAAATTTGTAGAAGTCTAAGCGATCGAGTGAACAGGTATATTTCAAGTATTACGCTTTTATATTCAGACATGTGTATGCACAACAATTGTATTTATAGTATGGGATGTAAATCGTATCGTGTAAGGTAAAAGAATATTAAAGAACTAATTGAAATGGACTTGTAATAAGTTGATATTAATAAAAGTATAAATTTTTATATTATGGTTTATACTCTGATTTCATATTTAATACTTATGAATAAATTATTCTAATGGCATAAATATTAATTGATGTCGAAAGTTATAGAGTGAACTTGCACTGACACTGAATGCAAACCATATAATTGTGTTTGTTCGAATGTGAATAAGTGTTTCGAAAAGAATCATTAGTTCGGGAATTTGATATTTCCGGACCTTACAACAACAGACAATGCATTAGCATTTAACTTGTTAAGTATTCTTTTAAATAAAGCATAGCGAATTTATCAAGTTTGGATGATGAATTTGTAGCCCCGAAGTTAAGAGGTGCTACCAGTGCTGAAGAGTTGGATACCGACAAATTAAGAGGTAAAGGATATTTGTATGAAGCATAGGGATACTTCGTTGCATGATTTTGATAAAATTTCTTTCTGGTGAAATTGAAATTAATGTTTTGGATTGGAATTGGAATCTGGAAATTGTGGTTTGAGGCTATGTTTTCGAGCAGGGGTTAAGTTAGAACGAACCGTTATGCTGGCAAAATTTTCTTAAACCTAACCTAAACCCTTAAATTTGTCTTTGGCATAATATTTTCGATTAAAAAGGAAATGAAATTAGGTATTTGAATTCAAAATTCTTAAATATGATTTAATGCAAATTAAATCACAAATTCAATTATTAAATAAATTTTATGGTATTTTATCCGTTTTATCCACTTTTTAACGTATAGATATTTATATAACTTGCAGTATTTTAAATAATTTATTTTGAATGTTAAATGTTGTTTTGAGAATATTTTGTGCCTTGAAAATATTTAAGAAGCATATTAAATTTATGAATTTAATTTTATGAATTTATTTAGGGCATGAATTATTAAATTTATCTCCATAAACAACTTTGAAAATATTTATGAAATGTTTTGAGACTGTTGGCCCCGTAGCTACCTACGGGTATATGCATTTCTATTCCATTCCGATGCTACTGACTCTAGCCCAATCTTTAGCTCCCACAGGTGAGACTTGGCTAGTGTTCACACTATGGCCCCCTGACTGTAGCCATATGTCTATTATAGTGCCCGTGTCTATTGGGTGTAGCCTAGTCTCTACTACATTTATATTAGGGTGGTAAATCCCTAGTTAACTTAAATCCAGGCACTCCCAAATTTGATATATTTTTTATTTTGATTTTGTCTGTTTTCAATATTTTATGATTTGATTAATATGTTTTGTGCAATTACTTATTTGACATATGTTAAAAAATGATATAAATATGATTTATAATTTTTACGGAGAAATTTTTAGTTTTCTAATGTATGTATGTATGTATTGTTTCTCGAAATATTATATTTATATTTGAATTTGTGATTTAATTAAATGCTATTAAATTCCTTATAGTGGACTTAGATACCGGAACACGTAAGGTATTTAAAAGTATCCTCCCATACTCACTTGGTTATCTAATCCACTATAGTATCCTTCCCGTTAGATCGTGCCTATTTAATTTTAATATTTTAAATTCATGGTTTTGTATGAAATTATGTTTACTAAATTGCATATAAGATATGCTGTATCAGTTTCATATAAATATTCCTTACTAAGCAATTAGCTCACCCATTTATTTTTCACTCCCAGATTATCTGCGGTACTTTTGGATCTACTTTTTTGGAGGACCTGAATTTCGATATTCCTCATGCGACTACCCTAATTCGTCGAGGTATACTATTTTTACTTTTATGTATTCAGACTATTTGTACAGTGCTACTTATATGTACATTCTACTTGGGATGTAAATAATTATATTTTTGGTCTATGTATTTGAATTTTGAATCCTGGGTTTGTATAAAAATAAATAAATTTCATTTTGAATATAAGTTGAAACTACAGACAGTCCAATCGAATGTGAATTTAGATAAATATTTAATATTTTGGATAGTGACAGTTAAGTTGGTATCAGAGCGAGGTTGGCCTGATGTCTGTCAGTATCTTATGATTTAAATTGATAAATATCCTAAGTAATACTGCACTTGTCTGAGTATATAATTGAAATATGTGACTAAAAACCCATTTTGTGTATTTTGTGTTGGTGTAGAATGTCCGAAAGGCGAAGTGGTACCGGGCTGGGCAAGGGACACCTTAGGTGTGTACAGCCTTCCCCATAGCCATCTCCGGAGCAGATTCTAGAACCAGCTTTCCCTCACAACCTGAAAGTCCAAATACGAGAATATCCAGCTGGAAAGAGTTGTAATAGACTTTATAGCTAGTTTTAACAGAGCACTAGCACTCGAAGTAGGACAACCTCCACCTCTACTAGCAGATGCTCAGCAGGTGTCATAACCTGCGCCATAGCCACAGCCGATACAGCCCCCACCTCAACCTCAACCCTAGCCCCATATTCCATAACAGCATAACCAGGTTCATGTTAGGGGTTATGATGCGAGTTTGATCCAGCAGCTTAAGAAATTAGATCTGCCAAAGTTCAGAGGGGAGAAGGATCTGATGGTTGCAAACGAATGAGTTAATGAGGTGGAGAAGTTGTTTAAGTATATGACTTGTTCCGAAACTGAGAAAGTGGGTTTGGCTACATTTTTATTGGTGGGCGATGCAGAGTATTGGTGAAAGTCCATTAAGACAGTTCTGTTAGCCAGATACCCAACAGTGACCCAAGAGGTATTCCTAGAAGCCTTTTATAAGCTGTACAACCCCGGGACAGCACAGATGAAGTTAAAGTCAGAGTTTATGAATTTAAAATAGGGGAATATGATTGTGGACTAGTATGAGTCCAAATTCACTACTTTCAGCTGTTTCAATTCGGAGGTAGCCAGGAGTGTAAAACATACGATCGAGTAGTTTGTATCTGGTTTGAAGGTATCCATTAGGAATAGTTTGGCCCCTTTTGACATTACTACTTATGATGAAGCTATCTACTAAGCCCAGTTGTGTGAGCAAAATTACGAGGCTCAGTAGGCGAAGTTTGGTTTTCGAGCTAAGAGTTATGGTAAAGATAAAGTAAGATAGGGATTCGATAAAAGAAGAGATACTAGGCCAGCTAAGAGGCCTACAGGTATATGATTAGGGAGAGAGCTGTGGGATACAGATCTATTAGATTTGCTAGCACTGGGAGAACTCCTCAGAGGGGCTTTGCGACTCGGTGTAAGCAGTGTGGTAAGTTGTATGGTGACAGACCCTAATACTGGGCTGTGAGAGCCTATTTTAAGTGTGGATAGCGGGATCATATGATTAGAGATTACCCTAAGGATAGGGAGTTAGTGCTAGCAGCCGCAGCAGCAATAGCACTAGCAGCTAAGGAACAAGAAAATGTGACACTGTCCGCACTTAGGAGAGTAACAGCAGTCGAGAAGGGAAAGCAGACGGTGACACAAGGCAGGGTGTACGCCCTTGATAAGGAGACTGCTGATACTTCCTCTGACATTATACAGGGTAAGATTTCTATTTTTGATATAACTGAATTGCATCAATAGTCCATGTTCTACACATTCATTTATTTCACCTACATGTGCTGCTATGATACCCGTAAAACCCGAACCTTTAGGATATTCACTACAGATCACTACTCCCTTTAAAGAATCACAAATGACTGATGTAAATATTGAAATTGTAAATTGAAGATAGGGAAAAAGAAACCATAGCTAACCTAGTTTTGTTAAATTTGTATGACTTTGATGTAATTTTAGGGATGAATTGGTTAGCTACGAATTTTGTCAGTGTAGATTGTTACATTAAGTATATAGTTTTCTCTTACCTTGAAAAATATATTGTAAAGCTTTCAGTATAGGAATGAAATTAAATATTTTGTTGAAATTTGTTCGATCCGAATTTGAGAACTTAAGTATTTATTTGATTGTTGAAGGATTAATTGCCTATGTGGAGGATGTTGAGAAGAAGCATCCAGAGTTACACAAGATTCCTGTGGTCAGGGATTTTCTAGACGTGTTTCGAGATGAATTACTGGGACTTTCGCCTGTTCGAGAGATTGAATTCATTATTGATTTAGTGCCAGGTACTGAGCCCATTTCAAAGCCTCCTTCTAGTCGAGCTAGATGAGTTAAAGAAGTAGCTTCAAGAGCTATTAGACAAGGGTTTATCTGTCACAGCGTCTCTCTTTGGGGTGCACCAGTCTTATTCATTCGGAAGAAACACGGTAGCCTGCAACTCTGTATCGTTTACTGGTTGCTCAATAAGGCTACTATCAAGAATAAGTATCCTCTTCCTCAGATAGATGATTTATTTGTTCAGCTCAGGGGTGCCCAGGTATTTTCTAAGATTGATCTCAGGTCGGGATATCATCATTTGAAAATTTGGGAGAGTGATGTCCCTAAAACAGTCTTCAAAACTTGGTACAGTCATTGCGAGTTTCTGGTGATGCCATTTGGGCTTACTATTGCCACTGCAACATTCATGAATATGATGAATTAGGTTTTCAAGCTTATCTAGATAAGTTCGTCATCGTATTTATCAATGACATTTTGGTATACTCCAAATCTCTGGAGGAACACGAGCAGCACTTGTTTATTATTCTATAGACCCTCAAAGATAGAAAGTTATATGCTAAGTTCAATAAATGTGAATTCTGGCGGGATCTGATCACTTTTTTAGGGCATATGGTCTCAAAAGACAAGGTGTCAATCAATCCGTCTAAAGTCGAAGCTATAGTGCAGTGGGAAAAACCAAAAATGGTAACTGAGATACAGAGTTTTTTGGGTCTGGTTGGATATTATCGCAAATTTGTTAAGGATTTCTCCCGACTAGCTGCTCCTTTGACGCATCTCACACGTAAGGGTGTAAAATTTGAGTAGATTGATGCTTATGAGTGCAATTTCCAAGAGTTGAAGCCGATATTGACTTTAGCACCGATCCTTACCATTCCAAGTGCTTTCAGAAGATTTTCAATGTATAGTGATGCCTCCTTACTAGGTTTGGGTTGCGTGCTGATGTAGCATGGTAAAGTGGTCGATTATGGTTCCCGAAAGCTAAAGAACCACGAGAGGAATTATCCCGCACATGACCTGGAGCTTGCTGCCGTGGTGTTTGTGAGCGCAATTTCCAAGAGTTGAAGTGGAGATTGACTTCAACACCGATCCTTACCATTCCAAGTGATTTCGGAAGATTTTCAGTGCATAGTGATGCCTCCTTACTAGGTTTGGGTTACGTGCTGATGTAGCATGGTAAAGTGGTCGCTTATGGTTCCCGACAGCTAAAGAACCACAAGAGGAATTATCCCGCACATGACCTGGAGCTTGCTGCCGTGGTGTTTGCTCTAAAGATATGGTGGTATTATCTGTATGGAGAGAAATTCCAGGTATATACTAATCATAAAAGTTTGAAATATTTGTTCTTGCAACGTGAATTAAATATGAGGTAGCGTAAATGGATAGAGCTGTTAAGAGACTATGATTGCGATATATTTTATCATCCGAGGAAGGCGAATGTGGTAACGGATGCCATGAGTAGAAAGCACTTGAGTATGGTTTCTTATATGATGGTTTGGGAATACGAGCTATTAGAGCAATTTGTGAGCCTCAGTTTGGATGTCACTCCTTTTGAGAGATACAAGTTAGTGGTTGGTTTTCTGATTGAACCAGATTTTATGGATCAAATCAAGAACGCTTAGAGGGAAGATTTGGATTGCATTGAAATTGCCATTCCATTGTAGTTGAGGGTTCAATTAGAGTATGTGATTGGCACAGATGGCATTCTGAGGTTCCAGAACAGGATTTGTATTCCTATGGACAAGCAGTTGCGAGAGTTGATCTTAGTAGAGGCTCATAGTTCAGAGTACACCTTGCATCCAAGTAGTAACAAGATGTATCAGGATCTGCGTAAGGTGTACTAATGGCCTAACATGAAGAGAGACATCACGAAATTTGTTGCTAGATGTCTCACTTGTCAGCAGGTGAAAGTAGAACATCAAAAACTGATTAGATTACTTTAGCCTCTATAGATTCCAATGTGGAAATGGGAACAGATCACCATGGATTTCATCATGGGTTTACTGAAGACAAGATGGAGTGATGCGATGTGGGTGATTGTTGACAGATTGACGAAGTCTGCCCACTTTCTGCCTATTAAGTCCACTGATTCTCTGAGTGCCCTAGACGATTTGTGTTAGGGAGATTGTGAGACTACATGATGTTCCAGTGAGCATTACTTCCGACCGAGATTCCCGATTTACTTCTCATTTCTAGGAGAGATTTCAACAGGTTATGGATCTCGTTTGAATTTCAGCATAGCTTTCTATCCGCAGACTGGTGGTCAATCCAAGTGCACCATCCAAATGCTCAAGGATATGTTGAGAGCTTATGCATTAGACTTTAAAGGCTCCTGGGACTATCATCTTCCATTGGCAAAATTTACCTACAATAATAGCTATCATTCGAGCATCCGCATGGCACCTTATGAAGTATTATTTGGGTGGAGATGTCGTTCCTTGATAGCTTGGGAAGAAGTGGGTGATAGGAAGATTTTGGCTCCTGATTTGGTTGAGCAGGCTTTCAGAGATCTTCAGTTGATATGTGACAGGTTAAAAACTGCTCAAAGTCGATAAAAAAGTTATGCAGATGTCAAACGCCAACCTCTAGAATTTTTTGTGGGTGATTTGGTATTCCTTAAGATTTCACCTTCTAAGGGGATAATAAGGTTTGGTAAGAAAGGCAAATTAAGTCCTTAATATATCGAACCATTTGAGATCTTAGACCGAGTGGAAGATGTAGCATATCGGTTGGCATTACTACTAGAGCTCTTTAGTGTATATAATGTCTTCCAAGTGTCAATGCTTTGGAAATATTATCCAGATCCATCTCATGTGATTCAATATGAGCCCTTGGAGTTTAGAGAAGATATGAGTTATGTGGAGAAGCCGATTCAGATCTTAGATCGAAAAGATAAAGTGCTACGGTCTAAGACGATTCCTCTAGTTAAGGTTCTTTGGCAGTACCACACATAAAAAGAGCTACTTAGGAGCTAGAGAGTCTAATGAAAAAGAAATATCCATAGTTATTCATCAGACAGGTTTGATCAAATTTGGAGGACCAAATTTCTTAAGGTGGAAGGAAATGAGACCTTGTATTCTGAAGCACTGTCTAATTTTATTTATATAATTAAGAATATTTAATATTTTATAATAATAAATTTTGAATTATACTTTAGGTATATAAGCAATATAATAGGTGGGCCCCACTAATTTCCTAAGGTGCCGATGAAGGTGAAACTTGGTGGATTCAATATTTAGGACCAAAAAATAATGATGGTAAGAATCCTAACCCTAAATTCAATTATGTATGCATATTTCGGAAAACGTGCAACAATTTGAAAAATGACGATTTAGTCCATAAGCCGTCGAAATTTTTGAGAATAACAATCAAACTAACTGGACTTTTTAACCACTATCTATGCTCAATAATTCCTCATGAAATGTAGTTTTAGAATATGTAGACAGATGGAATAAGTTAGATGTAAAAACAGAAATTTACGCAATTTTACAATTAGAGGTATTTCGGTAATTTCACCCAAATAAGTACCCGAACCTCAACAAAAGCCACACCAGTGATTAGAACAAATTAAATAGAGGTGATTTATGATTAAATGAAATATTTTGGAGATTGGATGGATTGTTTTCAACTAAGTCAAACTTTAGGGGCGAATTTGGAAAGTTTCATTATGTATAAGGGTATTTTTGTAATTTTGCAAGAGAGATATTTTTAAATGGAATTTTATAAATCTTTCTCCACACTTGGTCGGCCACCTTCTTCAAGCTCTCTTCCATCCACCATAGCCATACCTTGAAGAAAAGAAAAGCTTCCAAAAATTTAGTGAAAATAATACCAAAACCAAAAAATTTCTTAACAAACCTTGTCTATTTTTCAATGCTCTTTCTCTTGGTACCCAAATCATAGCATATGGTGGCCATTTGCATAGCAAAGGATTCCTTGAAGCATTCGACCAAGGTGAGAAGCTTAAGAAGCTTGAACTCGTTTATGGTTTTCTAGCTAACTACCATATGATCAAGATGTTTTCATGTTTATTTTAGCTTGAATCAGATTAAAAGCATGAGTTTGGGTACTTGACGGTTTCAGCCTACATCCATTGTGCATGGGAATGATGTGTTTTGATGAGAAGTTAATGTGGAAATGGTGTAGAAAATTAGTAGAATTAGTTTGGAATTAAAAAGGAAGCTTAAATGGAAGAAATCATAAGTGTAAGGAGAAAGAGTGCATTCGGCCATGATAAGGAAAGGTGGAATTGTTGCTCATTTCAATGTAATTTAGGTCCTAAAATAATGTACGAATTATTCTGAGATTGTAGGTGCGATCAAAATTGAAAACGGAGTTGTCTAGCAAAAGTTGTAATTTTAGCACAGTAGAAATTAGACTGAATTTAGAGCTACAATAGACAATGCATTAGCATTTAACTTGTTAAGTATTCTTTTAATTAAAGCATAGTGAATTTATCAAGTTTGAATGATGAATTTGCAGCCCCGAAGTCAGGAGGTGCTGTTGGTGCTAAAGAGTCAAATATTGACAAAATTAAGAGGTAAGGGATATTTGTATGAAGCGTAGATATACTTCGTTGTATGATTTTGATCAAATTGCTTTGTGGTGAAATTGAAATTAATGTTTTGGATTGGAATTGGAATCTAGAAATTGTGATTTGATATTGTGTTTTCGTGCAAGGGATTAAGTTAGAACGAAATGTTATGTTGCCGAAATTTTCCTAAACTTAACCTAAACCTTTAAATTCATCTTTGGCATAATATTTTCGATTAAAAAAGAAGTGAAATTAGGTATTTGAATTCAAAATTCTTAAATATGATTTAATGCAAATTAAATCAAAAATTCAATTATTAAATAAATTTTATGGTATTTTATCCGTTTTATCCACTTTCTGATTCATATATATATTTATATAACTAGCAGTATTTTAAATAATTTATTTTGAATGTTAAATGTTGTTTTGAGAATATTTTGTGCCTTGAAAATATTTAAGAAACATATTAAATTTATGCATTTATTTAAGGCATGAATTATTAAATTTATCTTCGTAAACAACTTTGAAAATATTTATGAAATGTTTTGAAACTGTTGACCCCGTAGCTACTTACGGGTACATGCATTTTTGTTCTATTCCAATGCTATTGACTCTAGCCCAGTCTTTAGCTCCCACAAGTGACACATGGCTAGTGTTCACACTGTGGCCCCCTGACTATGGCCATATGTCTATTATAGTACATGTGTCTATTGGGTGTAGCCTAGTCTCCACTACATTTATACTGTGGTGGTAAATCCCTGGCTTACTTAGATCCAGGCACTCTCAGATTTGACATATTTTCGATTTTGATTTATCTATTTTCAATATTTTATAATTTGATTAATATGTTTTATGCAATTACTTATTTGATATCTGTTAGAAAATGATATAAATATGATTTATAATGTTTACAGAGAAATTTCTAGCTTTTTGATGTATGTAGGTATCATTTTTTGAAATATCATATTTATATTTGAATTTGTGATTTAATTAAATGCTATTAAATTCCTTATAGTAGACTTAGATACCGGAACATGTAAAGTACTTCAAAGTATCCTCCCATACTCACCTGATTATCTAATCCACCATAGTATCATTCTCGTTAGATCATGCCTATTTAATTTTAATATTTTAAATTCATGGTTTTGTATGAAATTCTGTTTATTAAATTGCATATAGGATACGCTGTATCAGCTTTTGTATAAATATTCTTTCCTGAGCAATTAGCTCACACCTTTATTTTTCTCTCCCAGATTGTCTATAGTATTTTTGGATCTGCTTTTCTAGAGGACCTGATCTTCGGTATTCCTCAGGCGACTACCCTTATTTGGTGAGGTATACTAATTTTACTTTTATATATTCAAACTGTTTGTACAGTGCAACTTATATGTACATTATACTTGGGATGTAAATATTTATATTTTTGGTCTATGTATTTGAATTTTGAATCATGGGTTTGTGTAAAAATAAATAAATTTCATTTTGAATATAAGTTGACACTGCAGACAACCCAACCGTATGTGAATTGTATAAGTGAATTTAGATAAATATTTTATATTTAGGACCGTGACAATATACATATTCATTATATATATAATATTTTAAATTCCTAAAATATGCATATATATTATTTAATTTAAATATATATACACACACACCATATACTAATGTGTACATTTATTTATTCACGGTATACGTATTTGAATACCTTGTTCTTTATATTTGAGTGTGTGTGTGTGTGTATATATATTCACATGAATTTTTTTATATATATACATATGTATTATATTACTTTTACTTCATTTGATCATATGTATCTGTGTATGTATTTTATAATTAATCATATATATGTATGTATTTATGTATGTACGTATGTACGCATCATTTATGCACATTGCATGCGTGCACGTAGTGCGCATTTTGTTTTGTTCATGAAAATTTACGGTTCTCACACTTAAGCACCAACATGCCATATAGGTATCAATACATCAAGGTACATTAAGTTTTAAAATAGGTTATTCCACGTGATAGCCTTAAAATATATTTCATATGATCCAACATTAAAATCCTGAAATGCATGATCACAATTAGAACACTATGGGAATAACAATGTCTTCAATATCATGGCTGTCATTAAAAACACATTTATTTCATCACATCAATAAAAGATTAATGTATTTTTAAATAATGCATACACTTTAAAAATATGGATTTCAGACATTAATAAACATATGCCATGTAGAGTAATTAAAATGCATGCTTAGCATGGCTTATGTTACTTTCATGCACACTTAAGATAACATCTTATTTTATGCCAAGGTGCTTTCACAAGTTAGTCTCTTTATAGAAATATTATATATCATTATTCATTTCATTTAAATCATCAAATTATCTTAATTTAATCATTCCATGCCGTACACATCATTTTATTACATGGCAACAACCACTCCTATGAACTTCTTTTCATGGCAACAACACCATTGAATACTTCCATAAGTACACAATTCCTTCAATTAATCATGGTGTATGTATAATTATCTTGTAGATATCACTAGGCATCGTTTACTACTCAAGCCTATTACTATGGTCAAAGTTCCTTCCCTTGTCTTGTAAACCTTCCAATGTTCCACATTAACCTATACATAAACTATATAGCTATAATTATTTCATTCCAAAATCATCCACAAAGATTCATGATCAATTTATGCATCCCATGTGTACTAATGTCATTTACAATTCCAAATCAATTCCACGATTCACCATAGTGCATATATCATTCTTGATCTATCCATATGATACTAACATGACATTTGTATACATATCCCTTACACACACACAAGTACTTCTCAAAACATAATTATTTATGTGATAATTGCACCATAGCTAAATATTCTTCTTCCATGGACATTTGGTATTTTTTTTCTTAATATTAATTCTCCACAATCCTCATTCATCATTACATACCATGTATCAATATAAATTTCCTCACACATCATTATAAATCCATACTTCACAATTCATGAATAATTTATCACATCTTAATATTATAGCCAAATATCAAAAACACTTCACCACATCCAACTCATCATATATTATTATAATGAGCAAGTAATTTATTTCCTAACAATATGACACTAACTATTGTTATAAATATCACTTACTAATGCCACAAAACAATATGACACTAATCATATTTATATACATCACTTACGACAAGTACACCAATCCTTGGCCTAATACACCAACACTACCATTCCTTGTGTTTTTCTATAATCATATACAACACAAAACTTACTTACACTTTGTGTAACCATAAAACCTTATAGATCTAATTAAATTAAATTTATCCACTAGGGTTCCTCATTAAGATAGTAGCTAATCAACCTCTTAACATCCTTTTTTTAACATATTTGTATTTATTTTACACTTAAATACCTCAAAATAATCCCACAGATTAAAATCAAACCAAAGAGAATTTTTTTACCATTTTTGGACCCTTTTGAACAAATTTTCTCCTCACTTTCCAGCCATTGTTTCTACACTTTCAAACCACAAATACACTCATACATCATCCTTCTAACATATATAATTTTTTCAGAATTAAAAGAAATGAATTGATCATTCATACCCTTAGAAAATCGAATCCCATTTTGTTTCCCCTGTTTTGGCTCTGCTATTGTAGCTGCTATTTGCTTCAATTTGCAATAGCTATTCAAGGGATTTGGGGTTGAAATTTGGTGTGTATAAAGATCACTATATGAGGTTCAAATCTGGAAATTTGCCTCACATAATTCCTTCTTCTTCCCTCTCTTTTCTTCCTCTCTTTCCCACGGTTTCCCTTGCTTGTGTCCTATTTCTGCCATGAGCTTCTTACTCCCTTAGAAAATATTTTCAGCTCACTTCTTTTATCAATAAAAGGTGAGTTGGTAGGCTAATTATATCTACATGTATCGCTATATTTTTAATTAATTTTTTATACCATATACATGGCTTTAATATGAATATAAGTCCCCAAAGTCTTGGCTGTCCTCGTGAGGCTATTATTTCAACTGGTTTTCTCTACTTAAAAAGATATATATTGTTGTTTGTTTTAGACCAATAGGAGCTTAATTAGTTAACTTACTATGTTTTTCATTTAACTTTAATTGAATTTTCTGGTCAATCATACATGGATTTGGTGTTGACATTTCTCCCAACTTCTTGGTCAAAAAACGTGGGCTGAGTTGGTTTCTCTTTTTCTTGTGTTAGCCGGTCTCATAGCATGCTCCATGCTTGACTTTTACATGCTAATTTCATCTATACAAAGCTTTGTTAGTAGGCTAGTGTCATCTTTTTTTCATCTAATCAAAGTTTCCAACCAATCTCAAGCAAGTTTAGTGAGATATTGTCTTAATTCATGATGAAACTGATTTACTGTTCTTGTGCATGAATTTTCATGCATTTAGGCTTCTTCATGAAGACTTCATGTATTCCCACTTAGATATATCTATTGGTCCTAAAATTTTATTTATTTGATTTATATATACATATTTTACTTGGTGAAAATTATATCTAATTTACTTGGTTGTGATTTAATTTAGTTTACATGGTTGAAATTTAATTATCTTACATGAATAAAATTAAATGTATTTTGCATGGTTAAATTTCATGTTATACATTAAATGAGATACTACTCATTTCCATATTACTAATTAGAATATGGAAATTGTCCATAGTAAATCCTCAATTCATTTTCCATCACTTTAACTCACATTTCTAATTGTTTCACTGCACTTATAACCAACTTTAAAAATTCATTGAGATCAATCCACTATGAATAAAAATATGAGCCCTGTATGATTGGAAAGTTCTTTGAGTAAACTTTTCAACGCAATTTGAATCACCTAAATCAGAGTTCCCTATAAAAAATTATGCCTAACTCTTAACCAATTGCTCAGTTCCGAAATTACTACAAGTGACATGACTTTATGAATTTATTGGTATTGATCCATAATGAATTAAAATATGAGCCTTATATGGATGAAAATATATTTAAGTTAGCTTTTCAACGGATTTTGGATCACCTTAATTGGAGTTTTCTACCAACTGCTATAGGTAGATTTTGACAAATAGATTGGCTGGTAGAATTTACTACACATAGGGTAACTTCACAAAATTTCCGGTATTAATCCATATGGAACTAAAATGCAAGCCTTACATGGTTGGAAAGATCATTAAGTTAGGTTTTAAGAAAATTTTACGGTTTATCATTTGGATTCTTCGACTAAGAATTATAACCAAACCACTACTAATTGGTCATGAACTTTCCTGCAAAGGTATTGTAAACACCTAATTTTGTCTGGATTTCATAAATTATTTTGACAAATTTTGTTCTTATTATTATTTTTTATTTTCTTTTATTTTTATTCTTCTTATTTATTTTTTTATTATTCATATCATTATTATTATTAGTTTTATTATTATTAACTTTTCTAATATTAATATTATTTTTATTATTTTTATTATTATTACTGTTATTATTATTATTATTATTTGTTTTTGTTGTTATTGTTATTTTTATTATTATTGTTATTATTATTATGATTGTTACTTTTGTGTTATTATTATTAATATACTTATATACTATTTATTTTCTTTATTTATTATTATTATTATATATTTCATATTTCTATTCTTATTATATTATTATTGTTTTTATTATTATTATTACTATTATTATTAACAGTCCCTTTTCCCATCGCATTAAATGCTCCAAATCTACCAGATTTGCCGGTTCCATGCCCTAGCCGCCGGCGCCTCAACCTCCAACCAAATCCCATCTTCCATGCCGTGAATCCCGCTCTAACAGGAACCGATTGATGTTGCGATTCTGAAAGGCTAGAGGGGACTCCAAAATCGTTTAAGAAGACCCCAAGCAAAGATTTTTAGGACTTCTTCTGGAGAGGACAGAGAATAACACCGAAACCCTAAGCATTACCACCGAAGCCACTCACCACCACCATCACTGTCTACCCACCAGCATCACCACAGCCACTCATCACCATCACTCACCCGAGACCCTTAACCCCTTCATCACTCTCAAAATATCTTCCATTCACCACCGTGAACCACCATTTCACCGCCCCTATTCCAGTCTCTACGATCTACCCTTCACCGAAAATCATCATTACCCTAACCACCACCACCACCGAAACCCTAGATCCCGACAACCCAAAACCCTAGATCTCAAAACCAAGACCCTAAAACCCTAGATCTCAAACCTACAAAAGACAAACAAAAAAACAACAAAACCACAATAGTTGAGCCATCAACCACAAAAAAGAAAAAAAGAAAAACAAAATAAAAAAAAGGAGAGAGGAGGTTTCGGAGAAGGTCAGATCTATAGGGTTGGGAGTGTTTTCGGGATAAACGGAGATTAGATCGAAGTAGAGGGGGAAGAGTGGAGCACTTTTTGGCCTTCGGGGAGACCACCGGCGATCGGCGTACGGCGGCGCACGGCGACCGACACGACGGAAGTCACCCAGCAAGGCTAGGGGGTGAGAAGATTGTTTGGAGGGATTAGGAATTTTTTTTTGGGAAAGGCCGATGGAAATGTGGAATTAAAAAAAAAGAGGGCTTTTATAAGAAGCAAAACGGTGCGTTTTGGAAGCCTGACCCACGCGCTGACCCGTGTGCTAACCCGACCCGGATCCGAAACTCACGCGACCCGGCTCTTCCTTCTCATGACCCGCGTGTCTTGCCCGATCCGGATCCACGACCCACGTTCCAACCCGCTCCAGCTACCCCATCTGATCCGGCCCAACAACCTTAGCCCGCCTCACTTAGTTTTGGGCTAGATCTTGGGCCCGCTGGGAAGGCCTCCTTTGGGTTTCAAGTCCACACGTTTGGTATATTTTCTTCTGTTTATTTGTTTATTTATTTATCTTGTGATTACTTAGTTATTTGTTCTGTTAAATATATTATTTTATATATTTTAATATGTTTGCATAACACAAAAAAAATAAATATTTATTTATAAAATTCTCAAGGATTTAATAATCATAAGTTTAATTATGGAATTATAATAAATATATAGTTTTAAGATATACACATAAATAATAAAATTTGTGAATGAAGGAAATGTATATAGTTTTTAAATATATATAAAGTACATAAAATAAAAATAAAAAAATAAATATATATTACATATGTAAATAAAGAATATAAAATAAGTATACAAAACACATATAACCATATAGTTGTTTTTCTACATATAATAAATATTTTCTTAAACAATTTACTATAAAGATCTTTTTAGAAAACTAGGAAATATATATAATTTTGGGATGTACATAGGAAATAAATAATGTAAATAAGTATAAAATGTAACCATATAGTTTCTTTTATATAATTTTCTTTTATTAAACAATTAGCTATAAAGGAATATTTTAGGAAGCTAACAAATAAAAACAAATAAATATAGAATAAAATAAAATAAAGTAAGCATAGAATTATTCCGATGATGAGATATCGTAGAAGTCACAAGTAGTGATTCTTCGAATATCTCTAGGTGAGAGGAACTTATCGAATGTCGCCAAAAGTATTGGGATATTCGATTTAATTTCTCAATATTCAAATTCGTGTTTATTTTAAAAATATATAATAAATATATTGTAATAAAGAATATTTAGAAAAAAATACTAATTAAATGAAAATTAATAAACAAAAAAGAGGTAATGGAGATAGGTGGGAAAAATTAATAAAAGAAAAAAAGGATTTTAGAGATATATGTATACAAAATAATTAAACCAATAAAAATTAATAATATTAAAGTTTCAAAAGTGATTAAATTAACCAAATAAATGGTAATAGGATTTTAATAAAAGATGATAACAAAAGGGATTAAGTTAATAAATCAAAATAATAAAGACAAGAATTAATGGAGATAAAATAATTCATAAGAGATAAAGGTTTATGTCCAATGATGGGATATTACGGAAGTTACAAGTAGTGATTCCTAACTGATCCTTAGGTGAGAAGAGTCGTACTAAATGTTGCCAAAAGTATTGGAATATTTAGTGTGATTTTTCAATACATGAATTTTTAAAATAAAAACAAATAACATTTCAAAATAATAATAATAATAATAATAATAATAATAATAATAATAATAATAATAATAATAAATATATTAAACGAGAAAATAAAAATGCATGTGCATCATTCATTATCTGTGTGCATCATATGCATTCATGTAAATTTAAAAATGTGAACTTACCGAGGATGAGATTCTATAGAAGTCACAAGTAGTGATTCTTTAGAAATCTCTAGGTGAGGAGAATTATTTCGAATGTTGCC
Organism: Heritiera fomes; assembly: GCA_032173925.1. Classification (NCBI taxonomy): domain Eukaryota; kingdom Viridiplantae; phylum Streptophyta; class Magnoliopsida; order Malvales; family Malvaceae; genus Heritiera; species Heritiera fomes. The sequence goes on along the minus strand of JAPDPM010000002.1, from coordinate 30,028,968 downwards.
AAAAGTATTGGAATATTTGATTTAATTTTTCAATAAAAGGGGTTCATGTTTATTTTCAAAATAAAACTTATTTTAATATATATGATAATCTTCGATCAATTATACAAATAATGTGAGCTCTTCTGAGGATGAGATTCTATAGAAGTCACAAGTAGTGATTCTTAAGAAATCTCTAGTGAGGAAAATGATTTCAAATGCTGCCAAAAGTATTGGAGTATTTGATTTAATTATTCAATACAAAAAGGTTCACATTCTAAAAATAAAGTTTAACATTTTAAAATAAAACCAAAATAAATTTACAAATAAAAAAATAATTTTGAATAAAAAGATTGCAATAAAATTAGAATTATTTTTAAATATTAATTCAAGATCATTTTATTAAAACTAAAGGATAACACATGATTACTATGGTACCGTTTTCTAACGGGCGACGTGGGGGTGCTAATCCTTCCCCATGCATAACCGTACCCTCGAACCCAAGTTTTATTTTCGCAGACCAAAAATTGTCTTTTTAATAAAACTTAATTAATTTTGAGATTCTGTTAAAAAGATAAGTATTTTAGGTGACCAATCACACCTAGTCAAAAAATATTGGTGGCAACTCCTTTTGTTTTTTTAAACGTTTTTCAAAATCGTCGAGCGCGAAGCCGTTACGACAGCTTGGCGACTCCACTGGGGACGCTTTTTGAAGGTCAAGCCATTCATTAATATTGTGTTATCCAAAATTTTAATATAATAGTCTTGAATGATATTTAAACTTAATTCACTTGGATTTTGAAAATGATTTTGTTTGCATTTGCATTTTTATGTTATTTATTTTATGTTTTATATTTGTATATACTTGTTGTTAATAAATTGTTGAGGCATTTAGGATAGAGATAATAATTTAATTTGAGTTTGACATGTTCCTTCATGCACACACTTGCACTTGCATTTGCATCACATGAGCTCTATACCCGAGTTCCGTCCTTCTTAGGAGGGAGTAGAGTACCTTTGCTCTCGTGAGGTAATCACCTCCGCAATGGTAAGCGAAATACTCCCACTCAAATTAAATCTTACTAGTTCAGTGTGGACGACAGTGAGGTATAATTTGAGAACCTTTAGATCTTCATATCCCAACCCAGCATGTAAAAGGCCCTAAGAAGCCGAGCCTTAGATAGAGCCATACTCGATTTTTGTAGAAATCATCCCGAGATTAGGACACATTAGGGAACATTTTTACTATTTTTTTCATATCATAACTCTATTGATTTTTTTTAAATTCATGCTCTCAAAAAATCAAAAGATATTGGTTTTCAAATAAAATTTCACATTTTTATAATTTTATAGAATAAAACAAAGATTTATTCGGTTTCTCTTTCTTGTCAAAAATAACAAGAAAACATCCATTCATTCTTTAATAATATTTGAAAAATAACGATAATGTTTTTTATTTTTTTTAAAACCAATGCATAGACAAAAAAAAAAGAAAAAGGAATTTTGATGAAAAAATAAAAGGTAAGTGCATTGTCATATTCCTTTAAAAATAGATTAAATAAAAAAGGAAAATTAAAGATAATAAATTGTGGTGTGAAAATAAGATTTTTAAAAAAAAAAGAAAAGAGAAAATTTATTCTTTAAAAAAGGGGGGAGGAGAAATCATCAAATTCTAAAATGAAAAAAGGAAGGAAGAAAGAATTCATTGAATTTAAATGGAAAAAATTTTTTGATTCTTTTATTCTTTAAATTTTAGCATAACATATCTCATTACATTAATGCATTCACATAACATAATAAGGAAGATATTTGTCTTTTTGGGTTAAAGGAGGTCAAAAACATGGGAGATCAATTAGAAGCTAGACTATTTTGGAGAATAACCGAGAGAAATTTTGGACATGATATACGAGAGATGAAAGGGAAGCTAGCTAAGATAATGGAGATGCCTGAAAGTTTGAGAGCGACTAAATTGGTTCATTCTCAAGGGTCGCTGTAGTTTCCAGAACAACTACATGTTGAATCATTAGCAAATGGAGATCGATCGACTTTTCATGAAATGGTCAACCAGGAATCTGCCACACTTGATTAGAATTTAGAGGGTGAAAAGGGTAGTCGTTGTTGTGAAATTGGTTTTTGAAAGGCTTTGAATGTTGAGGGCACTAGAATAAGGGGATAGTTAGTAAGGAATTTTTGAATCTTGTAAACAATTCCTATGTGAATATGAAGGTTACAAGATTTTATATAAGTTTGCATTCACTTCATTCATATGTGTATAATACGATCTTGACAGAAGAATAATAAGGTTAACGATAACTGTTTCCAAAAAAGAAAAAAACAACAAAAACAATTTTCAGTTTATATTTTTTCCTTGTGATGAGTGACTTGTAATATTGTAAAATAATAACAAGGTTGAAATTTATTTTACATGTGGATATACAATTTCAATACAATTAAAGCTTCATATTAGCATGACAAGCATGACATCTAATTTTGGAGTTATGACAGATTTGGTGTAGATAGCTTGGTCATTGAAAAACTTCAGAGATAGTTTTGGACTATGGAAGAGATAGAAATGACTCGGATGGAAAGGATGGAAAGAGCTCAACAAGAGATGAGAGAGCAATAATCACAGATGGCAGGTTTGTTGGGGAAGCTGAACAATGGAAAAATGGGACAATTAGCTACTTAAGAGGGGCATTGGTTACGAAACGTTGAAGATTCTTTTTGTCCAGTTAACATTGGCTCACGAGAAACCCAATCATCTCAAGAGCTACAAGCACTGCCCACCGAGGGTTATGTGTGCCCTAACATGCCTTCTGCAGTCGACCCTAGTCAGTTTCAAGGGCATGCAACTCCCACCATGAACCCCCTCGAACCAATTCATGTTGCTAATTTGGATAGTCACAAAGAGCAAGGGATGCCACAAGTGAAAGAAGGCTCAAGTTCCCAACAGAAGATAGAGCTTATAGAGGAAAGACGTCGGATCATTGAAGGAATGGATTTTCATGGATTTTTAGATGCAGCCAAATTATCTCTAGTACCTAGTGTGGTCATTCCTTTAAAGTTTAAAGCTCCAGAATTTGAGAAATACGATGGGACCACTTGTCCAAAGGTCCATATCACTATTTACTGTAGAAAAATGGCAGCACATGTGCATGATGACAAACTGTTGATCCATGTTTTCTAAGACAGCCTTAAAGGATCTGCTGCTAGGTGGTATACACAATTGGGCAAGGGCAATGTTCACTCATGGGAAGATTTGGCAAGGGCATTTGTCGCCCAATATAAGCATATTGTGGATCTAGCCTCAGATTGTTTATCTTTGCAATCCATAAAGAAGAAAGCTAATGAAGGCTTTAGAGAATACGCCTAAAGATGGAAGAATGTTGCCACCCAGGTCCAGCCTCCCTTCACAGAAAAAGAGACTACGACTCTGTTTCTTAGTACCCTTCAGGCACCATATTATGATAAGATGATTGGAAATGTTACGAAGAATTTTGCTGACATGGTGGCCTCCGGAGAGATGATTGAAAATGCAATCAAGAGATGCAAGATCAAGATAGGTGATATGGCCGATAATAGACTTGAAAGAACGGAAGAAGAAGTGCAAGCTGCGACATTTGAGGGACAATTTCCCAGAAATTCGATTCCATATAATCCCTATTTGTCTCACCTATCATACCGTCCAACCTTAAACAATGCTTCCTGTGATCCTTATCTTTATTCACCAATCCCGCGACCAGGATTCCAAACAAACCCTTACCCTTCAATGGTTGCTCGTGCACCTATCTTCATGCCTAGGCCAGTAGCTCAACCTCTTCAACAATCAACAAACAACAAAAAAAGATCGAGAAGCAATCAAGGAAAAATCCCAATTTCAATCTCCGATCTTTGGCCCTTTTTGATAAAAAACCAATATTTGGCCCCTATACCTTTGAGGATAGTACCAAACCTAGTAGCTAAGAGCTATGACCCGAACAGCAAATGTGATTATCATATGGGGGCAATTGGGCATTCAACAGAAAAATGCAGACAATTGAAGGAAAAGGTTGAAGAGCTCATCAATGGTGGAATCTTAACTCAAGAACTTATGGAACAGTGGAAGTCCACTTCGGTGTAAAATCATGGCACTTTGGCAGATCAATCTGGAGGGGAAGGAAGAAAGAGATTGTGAGATTTTGAGGCCTGTATTTTGTTAGAAAATGCTTGTCATTTTTGTTGGCCTAGGTGATAATTGTATGAGCACAACTTTTTGCATGAGTTATTTTCCAGTGGCATATGCAAGAATGTCTCTTTTCTTCATATTAATGATAAAAATGATTCCAAGAAAATTGGTGATTACTGTCAAAGATGAATGTATTAAATCATTCTTGGATCACATCTCCATAAAATCTAAGTCAGTCAAAAGCTAAAACGCTAAATTGGGGCATAAGATTTTGAATGTTCTATTTTTGTTTTCACTTTGATCATGACAGGGTTTCATTGTAAATAATTTTCAAATAAATAATCGATTTGCAAAACTTTTTGAGAATTTTTTGGAAATCAATGACAATCTCAAAGATTCTGGATAATGGCAGTCAAACATGTGGCAAGATCATTTTGAAATACATTTCCACCTAAATTCTTGTACAAATCTCGAATTCTTCAATCTTGTACTCCCGAGATGCCTTTTCCCCCATGTTTTAGGGCAAGATAAAAAAAAGAAAGGAAGAAGCAAGAAAAAAAAGAGAGAGAGCCAAAGTTGAGGATTTTTCACTGTTGTCCATCTGTATAGTACCTTGAGCCGCGCATTACCTCTTTCCTTGAATGAATTTTTGGTGTGTGAGGTCAAGTTCTTTCATATTAAAGTGTCACATTACAAGGAAATCAAAAAGAAAGAAAAAAAGAACAAAAAAAAAGAAAAAGAAAAAAATGAAATGGATCGTGACACTATGCAAACATGATATTCAAATGATTTCAAAAAAAAAAACTTGTCTTAAGAATTGCTTTTCAATGGAAGCATCTTAATTTGAGATGATGAATGGCCGTCTTTCATATTCCATTCACAAATATAAATGTTATCCTTTTGTTGCCCCTTTTGAGCCTGATAACTTCTTTCATAATAAACCTCCTCCAAGGATCACCCTCCACACTGGGGGGCATGTGCAGAAAATATCTTTTCAAAGAAAATAAATGATTAAACTTTTGTTGTCAATCAAATAAAGATTTACTATGTTTTTAGAATCTTGGATATGAATCAATGAAAAAAGAAAAAAAGAAAAAAAGAAAGAGAAAGGAGGAAGGATACATGTGAAAGTACACAAAGAAAGATGCTTCAAAGGATGAATAGGATTTTGAAAAAAAAAAAGAAAAAGAAAAAGAAAGAAAAGAAGAAGAAGAAGAAATACATGGAAAAGCATGAAAAGAAAAGGTGCTTCTAAGTATGTAAATGATAGATGTCTATATGAGAAGAAATGATCCTTGGATTGATCACCTTCAAACACATTTTTGGGCCTATTTATCCATTTTTTCAAAACCCTGAACCATGGCCTACATTACGTACTTAAAAGTTCATTTTGATCAAGTATGGATGCTTGTATCAAAGAGCTTTTCTTTTTAAGATTCTCGCCATTATCTGGTTTGAATGAAATTTGAATTCTTGAATGCATGGTGGAATAATCAATCAAAAAATGCAAAAAAAAATAGAGAAAAGAAAACAAAAGAAAGAGCACAGCTTTAGGGTGAAAACCCGAGAAGGGCAGTCTAAAGCAAATAATGAACTTTTCATGCAACCAAGTCATACAGTGACATGAATTGAAAATATGAAAAAAAAAGCCAATAGTCCTTGGGAAACTCTCGAGATATCCAAAGGTTCTGATATCATTTGACTGCTCAACATTGTTTTGGGAAAAGTTTGAACCTTCCCTTTTGTACATACTCTTCCTAAACAAAACAAAACAAAACAAAACAAAAAACCTCAATCATCCATACCTGATCTTGGCATTTGAAGAACGCCATTATTCGGGAATTTAAGAGATTGTCAAATCAAGTTGTGAATATTTTGCTTTTTTTATTCAAAATTTTGTTACCAAAAAGAGAAGGGGAGAAAAGCGATGGTATTTTAAGAAAACTATTTTGAGCCAAGAAAGAAACCATTGTTTTTTGGATAAGTGGCAAAATATTCCCCAAATAGAACATCCTGGTGTATCAAACTTTCTATTGTCCAGTTAAAGAGATCCGAGTAGGATTCATGTCACTCATCTTGAAAAGTAATCACTAATTTTTTTGAAATAATCAAATATCACCTCTGAAATTTGGATTCATTTCTCCTGGGAAATAGTTGTGAGGAAAATTTAGTGCTATTAGTCAAAAGGCTATGATGAGAGTGCAAGAACTCTGCAGAAATAGAAAATAGAAAGGAGCTTTCATGGTCATGTTGGGGGCAAAGAAGACAAAACAAGGCAAATGATGTGCCTCTTTGGCAAGATAGGAAAGAGTTTTGAAGTTAGACAATGTACAGGATTGAGTGCCATGCATATATGCATACATATACAATATCATATAGCATCAACATTGAAAGTTTTTGTGTAAAATTTTGAGATTAAAACATGTTTTTCGAGCTGAAAGCTCGACACCATCCAATCAAGATTTTGAAGGTTATGCAACCTTTTTTGCAAAACAAGAAAGTCAAGTTTATTCAAGATAAAGAAATTTTCAAATCCAGTTTAATTCAAGTCCTCCGGGCATAAATTTCAAATCTTTCAAGAAAATTCTAAGTCCTCTGGGCAAAATTTTTAAAGTTTCAATACCTCTGCTGCAAGAGGATCACTTTTCAGAAAAGGAATTTAAGTCCTCCGAGCAAAATCTCAAGTCCTCCAGGCACCAATTCTAAGTCCTCCGGGCAAAATTTTTAAAGTTTCAATGCCTTTGCTGCAAGAGGAGCAGTTTTTAGAAAAGGAATTTAAGTCCTCCGGGCATAAATCTCAAGTCCTCCGGGCAAAATCTCAAGTCCTCCGGGCAAAATCTCAAGTTCTCCGGGCAAAATTTTTAAACTTTCAATGCCTCTGCTGCAAGACGAGCACTTTTCAGAAAAGGAATTTAAGACCTCCGGGCACAAATCATAAGACCTCCGAGTACCAATTCTAAGTCCTCCGGGCACAAATCATAAGACCTCCAGGCACCAATTCTAAGTCCTCCGGGCACAAATTATAAGACCTCCAGGCACTAATTCTAAGTCCTTCGGGCAAAATTTTTAAAGTTTCAATACCTCTGATGCAAGAGGAGCACTTTTCAGAAAAGGAATTTAAGTCCTCCGGGCATAAATTTTAAGTCCTCCGGGTGCAAATCATAAGACCTCCGGGCAAAAAATTTTAAAGTTTCAAGGCCTCTGCTGCAAGAGGAGCACATTTCCAAGAAGAATTTAAAGTTTCATCGCCTCTGCTGCAAGAAGAGCACATTTCAGAAAAAGAATTTAAAGTTTCATTGCCTTTGCTGCAAGAGTAGCTTTTTCAGAAAAGAAATTTAAAGTTCCATTGCCTCTGCTGCAAGAGGAGCACATTTCCAGGAAGAATTTAAAGTTTCATCGCCTCTGCTGCAAAAGGAGCACATTTCAGAAAAAGAATTTAAAGTTTCATCGCCTCTGCTGTAAGAGGAGCACATCTTCAGAAAAAAATTTAAAGTTTCATCGCCTCTGTTGCAAGAGGAGCTTTTTAGGAAGAATTTTAAAATTTCGCTACCTCTGTTGTAAGAGGAACACCAAAAAAAAAAAGAAAGAAAAAGAAAATAAAAAAGAAAAAAATGAGAGAAAGAAAAGAAAGAAAAAAAAGAAGAAAAAAGATTAGATCTTGAATTGGACAAAATTATTGTCTATTGTCTTTGCTTTATTCCTGATCCTCAGCAATAAGCAAAGAGGGGCAACTGTAAACACCTAATTTTGTCCGGATTTCACAAATTATTTTGACAAATTTTGTTCTTATTATTATTTTTTATTTTCTTTTATTTTCATTTTTCTTATTTATTTTGTTATTATTCATATCATTATTATTATTAGTTTTATTATTATTATCTTTTCTAATATTATTATTATTATTATTATTATTATTATTATTATTTGTTTTTGTTGTTATTGTTATTATTATTATTATTATTATTATTATTATTATTATTATTATTATTATTATTATTATTATTATTATTGTTACTTTTGTGTTATTATTATTAATATACTTATATACTATTTATTTTCTTTATTTATTTATTTTATTATTATTATTATTATTATTATTATTATATATTTCATATTTCTATTATTATTATTATTATTATTATTATTATTATTATTATTATTATTATTATTATTATTAACAGTCTCTTTTCCCATCGCATTAAATGCTCCAAATCTACCAGATCTGCCAGTTCCATGCCCTAACCGCCGGCGCCTCAACCTCCAGCCAAATCCCATCTTCCATGCCGTGAATCCCGCTCTAACAGGTACCTATTGATGTTGTGATTCTGAAAGGCTAGAGGGGACTCCAAAATCGTTTAAGAAGACCCCAAGCAAAGATTTTTAGGACTTCTTCTGGAGAGGACAGAGAATAACATCGAAACCCTAAGCATTACCACCGACGCCACTCACCACCACCATCACTGTCTACCCACCAGCATCACCACAGCCACTCATCACCATCACTCACCCGAGACCCTTGACCCCTTGATCACTCTCAAAATATCTTCCATTCACCACCGTGAACCACCATTTCACCGCCCCTATTCCAGTCTCTACGATCTACCCTGCACCGAAAATCATCATTACCATAACCACCACCACCATCGAAACCCTAGATCCCGACAACCCAAAACCCCATATCTCGAAACCAAGACCCCAGAACCCTAGATCTCAAACCTGCAAAAGACAAATAAAAAAACAACAAAACCACAATAGTTGAGCCATCAACCACAAAAAAGAAAAAAAAGAAAAACAAAATAAAAAAAGGAGAGAGGAGGTTTCGGAGAAGGTCAGATCTATAGGGTTGGGAGTGTTTTCGGGATAAACGGAGGTTAGATTGAAGTAGAGGGGGAAGAGTGGAGCACTTTTTGGCCTTCGGGGAGACCACCGGCGACCGGCGTACGGCGGCGCACGGCGGTCGACACGACGGAAGTCACCCGGCAAGGCTAGGGGGTAAGAGGATTGTTTGGAGGGTTTAGGGATTTTTTTTGGAAAGGCCGGTGGAAATGTGGAATTAAAAAAAAAAGAGAGCTTTTATAAGAAGCAAAACGGTGCGTTTTGGAGGCCTGACCCGCGCGCTGACCCGCATGCTAACCCGACCCGGATCCGAAACCCGCGCGACCCGGCTCTTCCTTCTCATGACTCGCGTTTCGACCCGCTCCAGCTACCCCATCTGATCTGGCCTAGCAACCTTAGCCCACCTCACTTGGTTTTGGGCTAGATCTTGGGCCCGCTGGGAAGGCCTCCTTTGGGTTTCAAGCCCACCTGTTTGGTATATTTTCTTCTGTTTATTTGTTTATTTATTTATCTTGTGATTACTTAGTTATTTGTTCTGTTAAATATATTATTTTATGTATTTTAATATGTTTGCATAACACAAAAAAATAAATATTTATTTATAAAATTCTCAAGGATTTAATAATCATAAGTTTAATTATGAAATTATAATAAATATATAGTTTTAAGATATACACATAAATAATAAAATTTGTGAATGAAGGAAATGTATATAGTTTTAAAATATATATAAAGTACATAAAAAAATAAAAAAATAAATATATATTACATATGTAAATAAAGAATATAAAATAAGTATACAAAACACATATAACCATATAGTTGTTTTTCTACATATAATAAATATTTTCTTAAACAATTTACTATAAAGTTCTTTTTAGAAAACTAGGAAATATATATAATTTTGGGATGTACATAGGAAATAAATAATGTAAATAAGTATAAAATGTAACCATATAGTTTTTTTTATATAATTTTCTTTTATTAAACAATTTGCTATAAAGGAATATTTTAGGAAGCTAACAAATAAAAACAAATAAATATAGAATAGAATAAAATAAAGTAAGCATAGAATTATTCCGATGACGAGATATCGTAGAAGTCACAAGTAGTGATTCTTCGAATATCTCTAGGTGAGAGGAACTTATCGAACGTTACCAAAAGTATTAGGATATTCGATTTAATTTCTCAATATTCAAATTCATGTTTATTTTAAAAATATATAATAAATATATTGTAATAAAGAATATTTAGAAAAAAAATACTAATTAAATGAAAATTAATAAACACAAAAGAGGTAATGGAGATAGGTGGGAAAAATTAATAAAAGAAAAAAAGGATTTTTGAGATATATGAATAAAAAATAATTAAACCAATAAAAATTAATAATATTAAAGTTTCAAAAGTGATTAAATTAACCAAATAAATGGTAATAGAATTTTAATAAAAGATGATAACAAAAGGGATTAAGTTAATAAATCTAAATAAATAAAGACAAGAATTAATGGAGATAAAATAATTCATAAGAGGTAAAGACTGATGTCCGATGATGGGATGTTACGGAAGTCACAAGTAGTGATTCCTAACTGATCCTTAGGTGAGAAGAGTCGTACTAAATGTTGCTAAAAGTATTGGAATATTTAGTGTGATTTTTCAATACATGAATTTTTAAAATAAAAACAAATAACATTTCAAAATAATAATAATAATAATAATAATAATAATAATAATAATAATAATAATAATAATAATAATAATAATAATAAACAAGAAAATAAAAATGCATGTGCATCATTCATTATCTGTGTGCATCATATGCATTCATGTAAATTTTAAAATGTGAACTTACCGAGGATAAGATTCTATAGAAGTCACAAGTAGTGATTCTTTAGAAATCTCTAGGTGAGGAGAATTATTTCGAATGTTACCAAAAATATTGGAATATTTGATTTAATTTTTCAATAAAAGGGGTTTATGTTTATTTTCAAAATAAAACTTATTTTAATATATATGATAATCTTCGATCAATTATACAAATAATGTGAGCTCTTCCGAGGATGAGATTCTATAGAAGTCACAAGTAGTGATTCTTAAGAAATCTCTAGGTGAGGAAAATTATTTCAAATGCTGCCAAAAGTATTGGAGTATTTGATTTAATTATTCAATACAAAAAGTTTCACATTCGAAAAATAAAGTTTAACCTTTTAAAATAAAACTAAAATAAATTTACAAATAAAAAAATGATTTTGAATAAAAATATTGCAATAAAATAAGAATTATTTTTAAATATTAATTCAAGATCATTTTATTAAAACTAAAGGATAACACATGATTACTATGGTACCATTTTCTAACAGGCGACGTGGGGGTGCTAATCCTTCCACATGCGTAACCGTACCCCCGAACCTAAGTTTTGTTTTAGCAGACCAAAAATTATCTTTTTAATAAAACTTAATTAATCTTGAGATTTTTTTAAAAAAAATAAGTATTTTAGGTGGCCAATCACACCTAGTAAAAAAAATTGGTGGCGACTCCTTTTGTTTTTTTAAACGTTTTTTCAAAATCGTCGAACGCGAAGCCGTTACGACAGGTATTCAATGAAAGAATTTAAATCCTTCAAATCCTTTTTCTAAACATAAATCTTAAAAATCCAAATCCGCATTCTCCATTTAACTCCATGATTTTTGGATCTTCAAAATTTTCAATCCTTAATTTACTTCCAATAATGCCTTTATTTACTTACTAAGAGTATGAAAATTGTGGTTATCACATTTAGCTCGGCTTAAATTGAAATAATATAACTTATGATAATTTTTAACAAAAATATATTAAACATGAATCTCATTAGGGTTCTTTACTATATATATCTATATATATATATATATATATATATATATTTATATATATATATATATAATGTTCTTAAAAATTATCAAATTGTCACTTAAGAATTAAAGGTTTTTAGGATAAAAAGTATTTTCATTAATTTTTTATTTATCAATAATGAATAAATTTAACAAATAAAAAATCAAAAAAGAGTACGAATCTAAATCAGACTCTATAACAAGATAAAATACATAAACTCAGATTGTTTCAAAGATAAAATAAAAAAATTTTGGTTGAAATGAATCAGATTAATTCAAACCTAATATGCTCAAGGATCTAGTCCCTACAAATTTAGCATTAAACAACCATTTGCCTATAACTGAAACCCACATGCCGATCCATGACTCGAATCAACCAGCCCATATGTAATTTTTTTTCCTTTTTCTTTTTTATTTGTTTGTGTTATTTAAGTATAATTATTTATTCAATTTTTATTCTTTGTTTTTTTATTAGTTATTAATTTTAAAATTTTTTATAATTAAAATATTAAAAATAATTGTTGCTATGTAGTAATTTTTAGATTCATATGAGATGGCTTTTTTAATTAAAAATATTATTTTTAAATATTTTCTTAATATAATACGTAAAATATGAAAAGCAAATATGAAGAAAGGAGAAAGAGAAATAAAAGGGAAAGTTCAAACAAAAGAATTTTGGAAAAAATTAAATCAAATAGTCTTAGGTTTTTTTTTCTTTTTGTAAATACTATTCTTCCTTTTTCTTCTTCTTATTCTTCTTTAAATTTAAAATACATAAAAAATTAAGTGAGGTGAAAGATAGAAAAATTGGAGAGAAATTTTTTTTAAATTTAAAAAAATATGTAATTAAATCAAATATTAAAAAATATGTACTATAGTTTTTTTTTTTTACAATGGCCACTCTAAGATTGAACTATTTCCAAATGCTTAGAGAAGAAATCCACTTTCACTTCTTCTAATCATTTGTTAATATGTACTATAATTTTTCGAAAATTAGAATCAAATGCCAAAAAATTTGATTTGTAAAAATTCAAAACAATACTAAAATTCAAATACCAAATACCCATAAAATTTAAATTATAAGATAAAGCAAGAAATTCTAAAAATCATATATTTTTTTTAAATTAAACACAATTATATCCAAAAAAGGAATTAAAAAATCTATGATTCATAAACTTTCAAAAACATTTATGTTTGAATATGAATATAGAAGGTTATAAAATAGAAAATTTGGTGAGAAATAAATAATTTCAATATTTAAACCTCACATATGAGAGAAAGAAAAAGTGATGTGATTGATCAATTTAATCAAAATTTATCCTTCAAACTCAATAAAATTTAAGAATGGTTCTATTCACACCCATAAATTTAAGTCTCACACCCTATTTGAAAAAAAATTTTAATACCAAAATACCCTTAAATAAAAAAAATTTTACCCTTACTCATAAAAAATTTTGATACTCATGGAAATTCATTTCTGAGAGTAATAACTTACTCCTCGGAAGCATGCTTCCAAGAAGCACATTAGCCTCTCGGTAACATACTACCATGGGGCTTAATTGCCCCATATATATGGGGCACTAAATATTGTGCCCCACGGTAACATGTCGTTATAGGGCTAATAAGCTTCTTAACACGGAATTGTTGGGAGCCATTTGTAGTTCATGGAAAATCCAAGCCGTAAAACACAATTTCAAGTAAAAAATTTTTATAAACCCATGAATTTTAATCCAAAAGAATTCACAAAAACCTTCAATGTAATCATGTTCAATGCAATCAAATGAAAGAAAAACAAATTTAACTTAATGGTATATTAACCTTAGATTGTTACAAAACTTAGAAGATTTTCAAGATTTTGAAGAAATTTGTTTGAGTTTTTTTTAGAGAGGGTGAATGAGAGAGATAGGGTGTGTAGAAGTGAAAAGAGGTTTGAGAGTATTTTAGGTATAAAATTTATTAATTTAGAGTGTGAGTAGTAAAAATAAAGAGAGGTTTTAGGAATCAAGTTTTTAAATAAATAGGATGTGTGTAGTTATAAATAAAATGTGAATAGAACCCTCTCAAAATTTATATATTTTCTAATTCATTTATTTTATTTAATTTATTTAATTGTCTAATTTTGTGTTGAAATTTTTTTTCAAAAGATAAGAATAAAAAATTAATAAAATAATTAATTGTTAAATTGAATATTATCATTTTCTTTTATAAAATTAATAATATTTTAAAAAATAATTATCTTGATTTATATTTTCTCATAAATATTATTTATAATATTTTTATAAAATGAAAAGACCCTTGTGTACGGCATCCGCATCATCCAAGTAAAATTAATATCTCAATTTGATTTTAAGTGCCCTAATTATATATATTTAATCATGTAAAATATGGTATTATAATGTGTTCATTGTACAAATGATTAGAGATGTAAACGAATCGAACTTGAATGCATATTACTAAGTTCATGTTTGTTTGTTTACTTTTTAATATTGTTTGTGTTTGATTCGTGTTCATTAGGCTCATTCATGAACATTAACCTGCATGTGTGTGAAGGCTAAACAAAAAATATACAAATAAATTGTATTCATCTTAATATATATGATGCTAAAATAAAAAATATATATAAACATGTAATTTTGATAATTGCATATTAAAACAAGAATTATTATCCAATTTACTATCAGTAAAGTTTTTAAATTCTCCAAACGGAACTAAGGCTCCGTTTGGTTTGCTTAAAATGACTTTCAGAAAATGATTTCTACAAAATGATTTCTGAAAAATTGATTTTCTGAAAAAATTAATATTTTCTGTTATTTGGTTGATATGCTGAAAAATATTTTCTATTGCTTGTTGTTTTAACTCAATATAGATTAAGTTGAGTTTCAGTGGAGCCTTTTTTCTTAACAGTGGCATAGGTTTGGAGATTGTTTTCCCCTTTTAAAAATGGTAAGACAATTTTCCAAAATCCTTAAAGATTTTTCGTTGACCGAAAATGTTTTACAGATACCAAACACAAGAAAATGTGGAAAATATTTTCTGAAAAATGAAATCCGTGTACCAAATGAACACATATCCCTTTAAAAATATTTTTTAAAAAGTAGCATGTGTCACCATTTTAGCCCAGCTTATGAAATCTTAAAACTTCACTAAAAGTGTATGTGAAGACCGACAATTTTCTAAATAAATATAAGGTATCCGGAAAATTTAATTTGAACAAATTGAAATCCAAATTAAATAAGAATGAAATTGGAGAAAATAAATTTAGGTATAAAGAAATCCAAATTTAATAAGAAATAAAAATATGTATTTTGATAGATTTATATCACGATATTATATAAATACGCTTTTGATAAATATATATTTATACATGGAATAAACGCATATGTATTTTATTATACATTTATGTATATATATAACATATATGAAAAATATATATATAGAGTACTTTAAATCAAAGTATATATATATATATATATATATATATATATATATATAAAGGGTTTATATGAAAAATATATATATTTATATATATATATATGTTTAATATTTTGATTATATATATAATTATAAAAATATAATTATATATTATATTATATATAAAAAAAAACAGAAAAGGGGAATCGGGATAACCCGATTCCCCCTTATTTTCTTTCTCCTCTGTTTAACAGAGGAGAAGTTTGAGAAGCCGGTCGACGCCGACGGCGAGGAAGGAGAAGGGAGAGAGAGAGAGAGTGACGCCGCCGGTGAACAGAGGAGGAAGAAGAGAGAAGCCAACCGGCGACGAACGGAAAAAGTAAAGGAGAAAAACAAAACGGAAACGGAGAGGAAAAGGAAGAAAAAAAAACGAGAAAGGAAAGGAAAGAGGAAACGGCGGTGCCGGTCGATCCGGTCACCGCCACTGCCTTCTCATCGTCGGTTAAGGCGAACTAAAAGGAGAAGAGGCACCGGCGGTGGAAGAGAAGACGGAAAAGAGGGAGAAAAAGAGAAGGAGGAGACCGAACCTTCTGCCGCCAGATCCGGCGCCGCCGCCATCGATCTGGAGAAATGGAGGGCGGATCCAGTCTCGTGGCCATCTCCGCCAGCTGAGGAAGGGCTGAATCGGTGAAGGACCGGCCGCCGGAGGCTGAACCGGCCGGTGAGTGTTGAACCGGCCTGAACCGGTCCGAACCGGTTCAGGCCAGAAAAAAAAAAACAGAACAGAAAAAGAAAAAGGAAAGAAAAAGAAAAGAAAGAAGAAAAGAAAAGAAAAGGAGAAAGAAAAGAAGGAAGAAGAAGAAGAAGAAAAGGAAAAAGAAAGAGAAGAAAAAAAAATGTGGTAAGGAAAAATATAGAAAATAAATTGATGGTATTTATTGAATAATTTATGGTTATATTGATGTAGTGCATTAATATTGAAATTGTAGTAAAGCGGAAATGCGACGAATGGTGGAGTTCGGCAATGCTCGAAAATCAGAAAGTGCGCCAAGCTTGGCGAATGGGTAAGATACTCTTATAAAGCCTTAGTAGCATTATATTGTATGTGGGATTTATGATGTTATATGATGCATTGATGGAATGATTTTAATGGAATTATGATTTTTATATGATGCATCGATTTAAATTGATTTGTTAAAAATGCTAAGAGGACCCACAACTGATGGTGAGGGTCTCAGTAAGAGGTAAAAATTGGTGAGAATCAACGGCTGTCAGTATAAATTATGTTTGCTTGCAGGAAGTTTAGAGGAAATTAAGTCGTTATGCTGCCGAAATTTCCACGAAAATGTTTAAGGAAAAATATTAAATTCTTATCTAAATGGAATCCTGAAAGAATTATCGAAGATAAGCTTGAAAGGATTTTATTGTATCATAGGAAAAATTGATTTTTAAATGGTTGAGAAGGTTAATGGATGAGTACGACAATATGAAGAATTTGGTTGTGAATCTTATAGAGTCGATAATTCGAGTTATGTAATATTTCAAGTTGACTATCGAGTAGAAATTGAGGTGCAATCTCGATAGTTGGAGTATTGATAGATGTAACGATGATTATATGATATTGCTTTGAAGAGAAGATCATAGTTGAAAAGTGATGATTATAGAATTGATAGATTCAAACAAATGGACTGTCTTAGTGGTATGATTGAGATAATGATCATAAGAAAGTAGATCGCGAAATCTTATGGACATTTTGATGTGTTATGACCTCGAAGTTAGAGGATTGTAAGTGTGGATCATGACCTATCTGGCAATATGACAATATAATCTTAATATACCATAAGGCTGAAATTGAGAAAAAAAAATATAGCAATAAAATGAGATTTAGAGAATTTGGTACTTGATATATACTACATTATGGAATATCTTTGTCAATAGAATGGATTCGAATCAATGTTTGATTGTGGCATGTTAACTTTGTATGTGTAAAGCTAATGTTGGGAATTGATTTAATTAATGTGCAAAATAATGAAAGGGAGAATGAAAGCTTGAGGTAGCTTGTGATCTTTGATGGAAAAATATACTAGAATGATCCTAGTAGTCTATGGATGTTATTGAAATGTATTTGAATAAACGTGCAAACATATGTACAGTGGATTTTAATGATGCCATTGGGGACTTGAAAGACGTGTGTAATTGTAGAATGAATGACGGATGACTTTCGTGTCATGATCATGTTTGAATAAGAAATTTAGGCTACTAAAGACACACCTTAGTCTGATGTCATAATATGCACAACAATAGATTGAATGAGTATTGAGATATATTTGGATATATTTAGAAAATCATTCATGCATGACATATGATCTCATGTTGTTTTAAAAGAAAAAGTGATATTTTAAAAAGAGATGCATCGAAATCTTTTAAGTGAAAGTAAATATTTGAAATGATTAGACAGCCACAGACCTTGATGTTTAATATCATTCATGACATGTACATATTGAACATGAGATTTAATTATGCATTGATTTGAGAAAAGACTCGGTTTTAAATGTTTTTTTTATGAGGGCTGTCTAAATGAATTCAAAATGATATATCAAAAGATTTCGATTTTTGAGACGACAGGTACCCTATTGAATGCCTGAGTGGCATATGCCTTTGTGGCACAGAGTATGTATTTATTGTGTGGTTCTGCCTGTGTGGCATGGAACCCCATTTATACATATATGATATGTACATGTAAATGTTGCCTGATGAGATCATTCCAGGCTGTCCGACAATAGTCGTGGACACATTCCTCAGTTTCCAGCTGATCAGTGGGACTGGGACGATCTATGATCATAGATAGTGAACCCTTCGAGGGAAACTATCCCATTGATAGCTACAATGGGTTAGAGATGATATGATAATAGAATAGGGATTCATGCCTAGTCTCTTACTAAATGTTAAAGAATGTCTAGAGTACAATTTATTATATATTAAACTCTAGACATGATATGTTTTACAGTATACATGAAATGATTGAAATTGAATGATTGAAACATGGTTTATATTATGCATTATATGATTTGAGACTTTATATGTTTTAAACCATGTTTATTTGACATGACAGATGAAATGATGTACATGTGTTTTATACCACACATGATATGAATAGAGATTTCATATGTTTTAAAATGTGTTTTAAAACATATGTCAAATGATTCTAAATTACATGACTTTCGTACATGATTATGTACTACATGAAACATGATTTGAAATGAATGTTTTATACAAAACACAAATTTTATACGGTACATATTGAATCATGTGATGATAGCACACAGTGGTAACGATATTTCATCTAGACATGATATGATACATGAACATAAGATTGATATGAAGAGAATTGTGAACTTACACTATTGTGATCATGATTTCTCTATATGGAAAATGATATGAGGTGATAGATTACAAGAGTACGATTATGAAACATAAGGTGAATTGATATGAGGCTTCAATTGGACATGATGTACTCCGAGATAGAGGGAAATATAGACTAGTAGTATATGACATTCAATTTGGATACGACAGATGCGATGCACTATAGTGTAAGATCGAGAAGATTGAAAAAGTGATTATGATTATTTATTTAAAAGTATAAGTGATAGACAGATGACAAGAAATGAGATAATGATATGTTATCGATGAGAAAGGATTAACTGTAATTGCATCCTTGCAAGTTTTAAGCATTTGCGGTTAAGACAGTATAATCCTACTCTTGCATTTATATTAGTATCTTACTGAGCCGTGGTTTTGCTCACCCCACTAAATTTCATCTCTTTCAGATTATTGAAGTTAACATCTGTCATGTGAGCTGCTCAGTGGGCATCGGAGACGGTGTATGGACTTGGTACTAGTTTCCGGAGGTATATGGAACTTATAAAATACTTGTTTACATGTATGACTTTAATTGATGCACAGTACATATTTTGTTTAACAAGTCGGGATGTAACTAAGAACCGTTTCCGTGTTGTTTAATATTTAAATGGAATGACTATAAGCCACCTAGATAGTATAGTAACTACACTGACACCGAATACAAACCTTAAAATGAAAAAGAAAAATTTAGTCCATAAATTTGTAGACTAAGAAAAGTATGAGTATAAAGGAAAGTCGCGGCTTTCGGGTCGTGACAGGTTTAATGGTATCAGAGCACGGTTTGTCTAGTACGTGTCGATGTAGTTGAGACAGTGATAGTGTTACATCCCATGTACTGTGCAGTGTCTACATGTAAACTTGTTGATTTTCAATCTGTACCAAGATTAGTCAGCTATTGGTATGGGTGATACCAGTCGACGGCCTATTGAAATAGGCTGAGCTTTGACATAAAGATGCCATCGATGGCCTATTGAAACGGATTGGAAACCGTTAATGAATGGTATCGATACAGTATAGAAGAATTGTGTATCACCTTAAAGGAATAGGATATGAATGATCAAGAATGATTGATTGAGGCAATTGATATTGGAAGATAATGGAATGATTGTATAGAATATGATCGATATGCGAATTGAAAAGGATTGAAAGAAGTAAAGAGATAGCCAACGAAAAATGATTGAACCCAAATATTTGGCTTGATTGAAAGTACAATCTCACCCTAATTATGAGGACTATTGGAATTTGAAACTATGATTTCGAGTTATAAGGGAGCACGAATATGAAACAGTTTTCGAATTTAAGATTGAAAGTGATTTCACTTTGGTTATCACATCGAGATGTAATAAGAATACTATACGAAAAGAGATATAGAGATAAAATGATTGATAAATGTTCCATTTATGGCAAGAGGTGATTAACAGTAAAGTCTGCAATGAGGTGCAGCCTTGATTTATCGATGTGACAATGAGTATTGTGGGATAATACGAAACCGAAAAGAAATATGATATTATGGAAGTGATTATAGACTGGTTGATCAAATTGAATCACTTTTCCGTTTTCAGACTTCTATATTTCTTTAATGCCTTAGTCGAAATATAAATATGAAACGGAGAGAATGTATGTGAAGTTCCAGTGAGCATTATATGTGATAGAATCTTGGATTTCCATATGTTTATGGAAAATAGTAAAAGGCTTTGGGATTCCAAAGTTATTGACGGCATCGCTACATACTGATATGAAAATTCGAGCGTAATGTGGAAACGCTCGAAGATATGTTTAGAGAGCGGATGCACGAGAATTAAAAGCTACTGGGACAATTACATACTACTGATTAAATCGGTAAACGATAGTTACCAAATTATATCGACTTGGCACCAACTGAGAGAAACGAATGATAAATGGTGTGAAACAGCTATTATGTGAAAAGAGATGAAAGTGATAACTCCCAACATGATAAGAAATTTTAGGGAGTATGGATACATGGTGAAAAAATGATATGTAATGGTTTAAAAAGGCGATATGTAGTGGTATAAAAGATAATTCTAATGTTGAAGGTATGTTGACAGTATCATTTGAGGGATGATTGAAAGGACAAGAAAGATAAGAGTACAGGATAGTACCACTTTCTAAATCTAAGTTAAATTCGGAGGATCGAATTTCTTAAGGTGGGGAGAATGTGAAGACCGACAATTTTCTAAATAAATATAAGGTATCCGGAAAATTTAATTTGAACAAATTGAAATCCAAATTAAATAAGAATGAAATTGGAGAAAATAAATTTAGGTATAAAGAAATCCAAATTTAATAAGAAATAAAAATATGTATTTTGATAGATTTATATCACGATATTATATAAATACGCTTTTGATAAATATATATTTATACATGGAATAAACGCATATGTATTTTATTATAAATTTATGTATATATATAACATATATGAAAAATATATATATAGAGTACTTTAAATCAAAGTATATATATATATATATATAAAGGGTTTATATGAAAAATATATATATTTATATATATATGTTTAATATTTTGATTATATATATAATTATAAAAATATAATTATATATTATATTATATATAAAAAAAAAACAGAAAAGGGGAATCGGGATAACCCGATTCCCCCTTATTTTCTTTCTCCTCTGTTTAACAGAGGAGAAGTTTGAGAAGCCGGTCGACGCCGACGGCGAGGAAGGAGAAGGGAGAGAGAGAGAGAGTGACGCCGCCGGTGAACAGAGGAGGAAGAAGAGAGAAGCCAACCGGCGACGAACGGAAAAAGTAAAGGAGAAAAACAAAACGGAAACGGAGAGGAAAAGGAAGAAAAAAAAAACGAGAAAGGAAAGGAAAGAGGAAACGGCGGTGCCGGTCGATCCGGTCACCGCCACTGCCTTCTCATCGTCGGTTAAGGCGAACTAAAAGGAGAGGAGGCACCGACGATGGAAGAGAAGACGGAAAAGAGGGAGAAAAAGAGAAGGAGGAGACCGAACCTTCTGCCGTCAGATCCGGCGCCGCCGCCATCGATCTGGAGAAATGGAGGGCGGATCCAGTCTCGTGGCCATCTCCGCCAGCTGAGGAAGGGCTGAATCGGTGAAGGACCGGCCGCCGGAGGCTGAACCGGCCGGTGAGTGTTGAACCGGCCTGAACCGGTCCGAACCGGTTCAGGCCAGAAAAAAAAAAAACAGAACAGAAAAAGAAAAAGGAAAGAAAAAGAAAAGAAAGAAGAAAAGAAAAGAAAAGGAGAAAGAAAAGAAGGAAGAAGAAGAAGAAGAAAAGGAAAAAGAAAGAGAAGAAAAAAAAATGTGGTAAGGAAAAATATAGAAAATAAATTGATGGTATTTATTGAATAATTTATGGTTATATTGATGTAGTGCATTAATATTGAAATTGTAGTAAAGCGGAAATGCGACGAATGGTGGAGTTCGGCAATGCTCGAAAATCAGAAAGTGCGCCAAGCTTGGCGAATGGGTAAGATACTCTTATAAAGCCTTAGTAGCATTATATTGTATGTGGGATTTATGATGTTATATGATGCATTGATGGAATGATTTTAATGGAATTATGATTTTTATATGATGCATCGATTTAAATTGATTTGTTAAAAATGCTAAGAGGACCCACAACTGATGGTGAGGGTCTCAGTAAGAGGTAAAAATTGGTGAGAATCAACGGCTGTCAGTATAAATTATGTTTGCTTGCAGGAAGTTTAGAGGAAATTAAGTCGTTATGCTGCCGAAATTTCCACGAAAATGTTTAAGGAAAAATATTAAATTCTTATCTAAATGGAATCCTGAAAGAATTATCGAAGATAAGCTTGAAAGGATTTTATTGTATCATAGGAAAAATTGATTTTTAAATGGTTGAGAAGGTTAATGGATGAGTACGACAATATGAAGAATTTGGTTGTGAATCTTATAGAGTCGATAATTCGAGTTATGTAATATTTCAAGTTGACTATCGAGTAGAAATTGAGGTGCAATCTCGATAGTTGGAGTATTGATAGATGTAACGATGATTATATGATATTGCTTTGAAGAGAAGATCATAGTTGAAAAGTGATGATTATAGAATTGATAGATTCAAACAAATGGACTGTCTTAGTGGTATGATTGAGATAATGATCATAAGAAAGTAGATCGCGAAATCTTATGGACATTTTGATGTGTTATGACCTCGAAGTTAGAGGATTGTAAGTGTGGATCATGACCTATCTGGCAATATGACAATATAATCTTAATATACCATAAGGCTGAAATTGAGAAAAAAAAATATAGCAATAAAATGAGATTTAGAGAATTTGGTACTTGATATATACTACATTATGGAATATCTTTGTCAATAGAATGGATTCGAATCAATGTTTGATTGTGGCATGTTAACTTTGTATGTGTAAAGCTAATGTTGGGAATTGATTTAATTAATGTGCAAAATAATGAAAGGGAGAATGAAAGCTTGAGGTAGCTTGTGATCTTTGATGGAAAAATATACTAGAATGATCCTAGTAGTCTATGGATGTTATTGAAATGTATTTGAATAAACGTGCAAACATATGTACAGTGGATTTTAATGATGCCATTGGGGACTTGAAAGACGTGTGTAATTGTAGAATGAATGACGGATGACTTTCGTGTCATGATCATGTTTGAATAAGAAATTTAGGCTACTAAAGACACACCTTAGTCTGATGTCATAATATGCACAACAATAGATTGAATGAGTATTGAGATATATTTGGATATATTTAGAAAATCATTCATGCATGACATATGATCTCATGTTGTTTTAAAAGAAAAAGTGATATTTTAAAAAGAGATGCATCGAAATCTTTTAAGTGAAAGTAAATATTTGAAATGATTAGACAGCCACAGACCTTGATGTTTAATATCATTCATGACATGTACATATTGAACATGAGATTTAATTATGCATTGATTTGAGAAAAGACTCGGTTTTAAATGTTTTTTTTTATGAGGGCTGTCTAAATGAATTCAAAATGATATATCAAAAGATTTCGATTTTTGAGACGACAGGTACCCTATTGAATGCCTGAGTGGCATATGCCTTTGTGGCACAGAGTATGTATTTATTGTGTGGTTCTGCCTGTGTGGCATGGAACCCCATTTATACATATATGATATGTACATGTAAATGTTGCCTGATGAGATCATTCCAGGCTGTCCGACAATAGTCGTGGACACATTCCTCAGTTTCCAGCTGATCAGTGGGACTGGGACGATCTATGATCATAGATAGTGAACCCTTCGAGGGAAACTATCCCATTGATAGCTACAATGGGTTAGAGATGATATGATAATAGAATAGGGATTCATGCCTAGTCTCTTACTAAATGTTAAAGAATGTCTAGAGTACAATTTATTATATATTAAACTCTAGACATGATATGTTTTACAGTATACATGAAATGATTGAAATTGAATGATTGAAACATGGTTTATATTATGCATTATATGATTTGAGACTTTATATGTTTTAAACCATGTTTATTTGACATGACAGATGAAATGATGTACATGTGTTTTATACCACACATGATATGAATAGAGATTTCATATGTTTTAAAATGTGTTTTAAAACATATGTCAAATGATTCTAAATTACATGACTTTCGTACATGATTATGTACTACATGAAACATGATTTGAAATGAATGTTTTATACAAAACACAAATTTTATACGGTACATATTGAATCATGTGATGATAGCACACAGTGGTAACGATATTTCATCTAGACATGATATGATACATGAACATAAGATTGATATGAAGAGAATTGTGAACTTACACTATTGTGATCATGATTTCTCTATATGGAAAATGATATGAGGTGATAGATTACAAGAGTACGATTATGAAACATAAGGTGAATTGATATGAGGCTTCAATTGGACATGATGTACTCCGAGATAGAGGGAAATATAGACTAGTAGTATATGACATTCAATTTGGATACGACAGATGCGATGCACTATAGTGTAAGATCGAGAAGATTGAAAAAGTGATTATGATTATTTATTTAAAAGTATAAGTGATAGACAGATGACAAGAAATGAGATAATGATATGTTATCGATGAGAAAGGATTAACTGTAATTGCATCCTTGCAAGTTTTAAGCATTTGCGGTTAAGACAGTATAATCCTACTCTTGCATTTATATTAGTATCTTACTGAGCCGTGGTTTTGCTCACCCCACTAAATTTCATCTCTTTCAGATTATTGAAGTTAACATCTGTCATGTGAGCTGCTCAGTGGGCATCGGAGACGGTGTATGGACTTGGTACTAGTTTCCGGAGGTATATGGAACTTATAAAATACTTGTTTACATGTATGACTTTAATTGATGCACAGTACATATTTTGTTTAACAAGTCGGGATGTAACTAAGAACCGTTTCCGTGTTGTTTAATATTTAAATGGAATGACTATAAGCCACCTAGATAGTATAGTAACTACACTGACACCGAATACAAACCTTAAAATGAAAAAGAAAAATTTAGTCCATAAATTTGTAGACTAAGAAAAGTATGAGTATAAAGGAAAGTCGCGGCTTTCGGGTCGTGACAGGTTTAATGGTATCAGAGCACGGTTTGTCTAGTACGTGTCGATGTAGTTGAGACAGTGATAGTGTTACATCCCATGTACTGTGCAGTGTCTACATGTAAACTTGTTGATTTTCAATCTGTACCAAGATTAGTCAGCTATTGGTATGGGTGATACCAGTCGACGGCCTATTGAAATAGGCTGAGCTTTGACATAAAGATGCCATCGATGGCCTATTGAAACGGATTGGAAACCGTTAATGAATGGTATCGATACAGTATAGAAGAATTGTGTATCACCTTAAAGGAATAGGATATGAATGATCAAGAATGATTGATTGAGGCAATTGATATTGGAAGATAATGGAATGATTGTATAGAATATGATCGATATGCGAATTGAAAAGGATTGAAAGAAGTAAAGAGATAGCCAACGAAAAATGATTGAACCCAAATATTTGGCTTGATTGAAAGTACAATCTCACCCTAATTATGAGGACTATTGGAATTTGAAACTATGATTTCGAGTTATAAGGGAGCACGAATATGAAACAGTTTTCGAATTTAAGATTGAAAGTGATTTCACTTTGGTTATCACATCGAGATGTAATAAGAATACTATACGAAAAGAGATATAGAGATAAAATGATTGATAAATGTTCCATTTATGGCAAGAGGTGATTAACAGTAAAGTCTGCAATGAGGTGCAGCCTTGATTTATCGATGTGACAATGAGTATTGTGGGATAATACGAAACCGAAAAGAAATATGATATTATGGAAGTGATTATAGACTGGTTGATCAAATTGAATCACTTTTCCGTTTTCAGACTTCTATATTTCTTTAATGCCTTAGTCGAAATATAAATATGAAACGGAGAGAATGTATGTGAAGTTCCAGTGAGCATTATATGTGATAGAATCTTGGATTTCCATATGTTTATGGAAAATAGTAAAAGGCTTTGGGATTCCAAAGTTATTGACGGCATCGCTACATACTGATATGAAAATTCGAGCGTAATGTGGAAACGCTCGAAGATATGTTTAGAGAGCGGATGCACGAGAATTAAAAGCTACTGGGACAATTACATACTACTGATTAAATCGGTAAACGATAGTTACCAAATTATATCGACTTGGCACCAACTGAGAGAAACGAATGATAAATGGTGTGAAACAGCTATTATGTGAAAAGAGATGAAAGTGATAACTCCCAACATGATAAGAAATTTTAGGGAGTATGGATACATGGTGAAAAAATGATATGTAATGGTTTAAAAAGGCGATATGTAGTGGTATAAAAGATAATTCTAATGTTGAAGGTATGTTGACAGTATCATTTGAGGGATGATTGAAAGGACAAGAAAGATAAGAGTACAGGATAGTACCACTTTCTAAATCTAAGTTAAATTCGGAGGATCAAATTTCTTAAGGTGGGGAGAATGTGAAGACCGACAATTTTCTAAATAAATATAAGGTATCCGGAAAATTTAATTTGAACAAATTGAAATCCAAATTAAATAAGAATGAAATTGGAGAAAATAAATTTAGGTATAAAGAAATCCAAATTTAATAAGAAATAAAAATATGTATTTTGATAGATTTATATCACGATATTATATAAATACGCTTTTGATAAATATATATTTATACATGGAATAAACGCATATGTATTTTATTATAAATTTATGTATATATATAACATATATGAAAAATATATATATAGAGTACTTTAAATCAAAGTGTATATATATATATATATATATATATATATAAAGGGTTTATATGAAAAATATATATATTTATATATATATGTTTAATATTTTGATTATATATATAATTATAAAAATATAATTATATATTATATTATATATAAAAAAAAAACAGAAAAGGGGAATCGGGATAACCCGATTCCCCCTTATTTTCTTTCTCCTCTGTTTAACAGAGGAGAAGTTTGAGAAGCCGGTCGACGCCGACGGCGAGGAAGGAGAAGGGAGAGAGAGAGAGAGTGACGCCGCCGGTGAACAGAGGAGGAAGAAGAGAGAAGCCAACCGGCGACGAACGGAAAAAGTAAAGGAGAAAAACAAAACGGAAACGGAGAGGAAAAGGAAGAAAAAAAAAACGAGAAAGGAAAGGAAAGAGGAAACGGCGGTGCCGGTCGATCCGGTCACCGCCACTGCCTTCTCATCGTCGGTTAAGGCGAACTAAAAGGAGAGGAGGCACCGACGGTGGAAGAGAAGACGGAAAAGAGGGAGAAAAAGAGAAGGAGGAGACCGAACCTTCTGCCGCCAGATCCGGCGCCGCCGCCATCGATCTGGAGAAATGGAGGGCGGATCCAGTCTCGTGGCCATCTCCGCCAGCTGAGGAAGGGCTGAATCGGTGAAGGACCGGCCGCCGGAGGCTGAACCGGCCGGTGAGTGTTGAACCGGCCTGAACCGGTCCGAACCGGTTCAGGCCAGAAAAAAAAAAACAGAACAGAAAAAGAAAAAGGAAAGAAAAAGAAAAGAAAGAAGAAAAGAAAAGAAAAGGAGAAAGAAAAGAAGGAAGAAGAAGAAGAAGAAAAGGAAAAAGAAAGAGAAGAAAAAAAAATGTGGTAAGGAAAAATATAGAAAATAAATTGATGGTATTTATTGAATAATTTATGGTTATATTGATGTAGTGCATTAATATTGAAATTGTAGTAAAGCGGAAATGCGACGAATGGTGGAGTTCGGCAATGCTCGAAAATCAGAAAGTGCGCCAAGCTTGGCGAATGGGTAAGATACTCTTATAAAGCCTTAATAGCATTATATTGTATGTGGGATTTATGATGTTATATGATGCATTGATGGAATGATTTTAATGGAATTATGATTTTTATATGATGCATCGATTTAAATTGATTTGTTAAAAATGCTAAGAGGACCCACAACTGATGGTGAGGGTCTCAGTAAGAGGTAAAAATTGGTGAGAATCAACGGCTGTCAGTATAAATTATGTTTGCTTGCAGGAAGTTTAGAGGAAATTAAGTCGTTATGCTGCCGAAATTTCCACGAAAATGTTTAAGGAAAAATATTAAATTCTTATCTAAATGGAATCCTGAAAGAATTATCGAAGATAAGCTTGAAAGGATTTTATTGTATCATAGGAAAAATTGATTTTTAAATGGTTGAGAAGGTTAATGGATGAGTACGACAATATGAAGAATTTGGTTGTGAATCTTATAGAGTCGATAATTCGAGTTATGTAATATTTCAAGTTGACTATCGAGTAGAAATTGAGGTGCAATCTCGATAGTTGGAGTATTGATAGATGTAACGATGATTATATGATATTGCTTTGAAGAGAAGATCATAGTTGAAAAGTGATGATTATAGAATTGATAGATTCAAACAAATGGACTGTCTTAGTGGTATGATTGAGATAATGATCATAAGAAAGTAGATCGCGAAATCTTATGGACATTTTGATGTGTTATGACCTCGAAGTTAGAGGATTGTAAGTGTGGATCATGACCTATCTGGCAATATGACAATATAATCTTAATATACCATAAGGCTGAAATTGAGAAAAAAAAATATAGCAATAAAATGAGATTTAGAGAATTTGGTACTTGATATATACTACATTATGGAATATCTTTGTCAATAGAATGGATTCGAATCAATGTTTGATTGTGGCATGTTAACTTTGTATGTGTAAAGCTAATGTTGGGAATTGATTTAATTAATGTGCAAAATAATGAAAGGGAGAATGAAAGCTTGAGGTAGCTTGTGATCTTTGATGGAAAAATATACTAGAATGATCCTAGTAGTCTATGGATGTTATTGAAATGTATTTGAATAAACGTGCAAACATATGTACAGTGGATTTTAATGATGCCATTGGGGACTTGAAAGACGTGTGTAATTGTAGAATGAATGACGGATGACTTTCGTGTCATGATCATGTTTGAATAAGAAATTTAGGCTACTAAAGACACACCTTAGTCTGATGTCATAATATGCACAACAATAGATTGAATGAGTATTGAGATATATTTGGATATATTTAGAAAATCATTCATGCATGACATATGATCTCATGTTGTTTTAAAAGAAAAAGTGATATTTTAAAAAGAGATGCATCGAAATCTTTTAAGTGAAAGTAAATATTTGAAATGATTAGACAGCCACAGACCTTGATGTTTAATATCATTCATGACATGTACATATTGAACATGAGATTTAATTATGCATTGATTTGAGAAAAGACTCGGTTTTAAATGTTTTTTTTTATGAGGGCTGTCTAAATGAATTCAAAATGATATATCAAAAGATTTCGATTTTTGAGACGACAGGTACCCTATTGAATGCCTGAGTGGCATATGCCTTTGTGGCACAGAGTATGTATTTATTGTGTGGTTCTGCCTGTGTGGCATGGAACCCCATTTATACATATATGATATGTACATGTAAATGTTGCCTGATAAGATCATTCCAGGCTGTCCGACAATAGTCGTGGACACATTCCTCAGTTTCCAGCTGATCAGTGGGACTGGGACGATCTATGATCATAGATAGTGAACCCTTCGAGGGAAACTATCCCATTGATAGCTACAATGGGTTAGAGATGATATGATAATAGAATAGGGATTCATGCCTAGTCTCTTACTAAATGTTAAAGAATGTCTAGAGTACAATTTATTATATATTAAACTCTAGACATGATATGTTTTACAGTATACATGAAATGATTGAAATTGAATGATTGAAACATGGTTTATATTATGCATTATATGATTTGAGACTTTATATGTTTTAAACCATGTTTATTTGACATGACAGATGAAATGATGTACATGTGTTTTATACCACACATGATATGAATAGAGATTTCATATGTTTTAAAATGTGTTTTAAAACATATGTCAAATGATTCTAAATTACATGACTTTCGTACATGATTATGTACTACATGAAACATGATTTGAAATGAATGTTTTATACAAAACACAAATTTTATACGGTACATATTGAATCATGTGATGATAGCACACAGTGGTAACGATATTTCATCTAGACATGATATGATACATGAACATAAGATTGATATGAAGAGAATTGTGAACTTACACTATTGTGATCATGATTTCTCTATATGGAAAATGATATGAGGTGATAGATTACAAGAGTACGATTATGAAACATAAGGTGAATTGATATGAGGCTTCAATTGGACATGATGTACTCCGAGATAGAGGGAAATATAGACTAGTAGTATATGACATTCAATTTGGATACGACAGATGCGATGCACTATAGTGTAAGATCGAGAAGATTGAAAAAGTGATTATGATTATTTATTTAAAAGTATAAGTGATAGACAGATGACAAGAAATGAGATAATGATATGTTATCGATGAGAAAGGATTAACTGTAATTGCATCCTTGCAAGTTTTAAGCATTTGCGGTTAAGACAGTATAATCCTACTCTTGCATTTATATTAGTATCTTACTGAGCCGTGGTTTTGCTCACCCCACTAAATTTCATCTCTTTCAGATTATTGAAGTTAACATCTGTCATGTGAGCTGCTCAGTGGGCATCGGAGACGGTGTATGGACTTGGTACTAGTTTCCGGAGGTATATGGAACTTATAAAATACTTGTTTACATGTATGACTTTAATTGATGCACAGTACATATTTTGTTTAACAAGTCGGGATGTAACTAAGAACCGTTTCCGTGTTGTTTAATATTTAAATGGAATGACTATAAGCCACCTAGATAGTATAGTAACTACACTGACACCGAATACAAACCTTAAAATGAAAAAGAAAAATTTAGTCCATAAATTTGTAGACTAAGAAAAGTATGAGTATAAAGGAAAGTCGCGGCTTTCGGGTCGTGACAGGTTTAATGGTATCAGAGCACGGTTTGTCTAGTACGTGTCGATGTAGTTGAGACAGTGATAGTGTTACATCCCATGTACTGTGCAGTGTCTACATGTAAACTTGTTGATTTTCAATCTGTACCAAGATTAGTCAGCTATTGGTATGGGTGATACCAGTCGACGGCCTATTGAAATAGGCTGAGCTTTGACATAAAGATGCCATCGATGGCCTATTGAAACGGATTGGAAACCGTTAATGAATGGTATCGATACAGTATAGAAGAATTGTGTATCACCTTAAAGGAATAGGATATGAATGATCAAGAATGATTGATTGAGGCAATTGATATTGGAAGATAATGGAATGATTGTATAGAATATGATCGATATGCGAATTGAAAAGGATTGAAAGAAGTAAAGAGATAGCCAACGAAAAATGATTGAACCCAAATATTTGGCTTGATTGAAAGTACAATCTCACCCTAATTATGAGGACTATTGGAATTTGAAACTATGATTTCGAGTTATAAGGGAGCACGAATATGAAACAGTTTTCGAATTTAAGATTGAAAGTGATTTCACTTTGGTTATCACATCGAGATGTAATAAGAATACTATACGAAAAGAGATATAGAGATAAAATGATTGATAAATGTTCCATTTATGGCAAGAGGTGATTAACAGTAAAGTCTGCAATGAGGTGCAGCCTTGATTTATCGATGTGACAATGAGTATTGTGGGATAATACGAAACCGAAAAGAAATATGATATTATGGAAGTGATTATAGACTGGTTGATCAAATTGAATCACTTTTCCGTTTTCAGACTTCTATATTTCTTTAATGCCTTAGTCGAAATATAAATATGAAACGGAGAGAATGTATGTGAAGTTCCAGTGAGCATTATATGTGATAGAATCTTGGATTTCCATATGTTTATGGAAAATAGTAAAAGGCTTTGGGATTCCAAAGTTATTGACGGCATCGCTACATACTGATATGAAAATTCGAGCGTAATGTGGAAACGCTCGAAGATATATTTAGAGAGCGGATGCACGAGAATTAAAAGCTACTGGGACAATTACATACTACTGATTAAATCGGTAAACGATAGTTACCAAATTATATCGACTTGGCACCAACTGAGAGAAACGAATGATAAATGGTGTGAAACAGCTATTATGTGAAAAGAGATGAAAGTGATAACTCCCAACATGATAAGAAATTTTAGGGAGTATGGATACATGGTGAAAAAATGATATGTAATGGTTTAAAAAGGCGATATGTAGTGGTATAAAAGATAATTCTAATGTTGAAGGTATGTTGACAGTATCATTTGAGGGATGATTGAAAGGACAAGAAAGATAAGAGTACAGGATAGTACCACTTTCTAAATCTAAGTTAAATTCGGAGGATCGAATTTCTTAAGGTGGGGAGAATGTGAAGACCGACAATTTTCTAAATAAATATAAGGTATCCGGAAAATTTAATTTGAACAAATTGAAATCCAAATTAAATAAGAATGAAATTGGAGAAAATAAATTTAGGTATAAAGAAATCCAAATTTAATAAGAAATAAAAATATGTATTTTGATAGATTTATATCACGATATTATATAAATACGCTTTTGATAAATATATATTTATACATGGAATAAACGCATATGTATTTTATTATACATTTATGTATATATATAACATATATGAAAAATATATATATAGAGTACTTTAAATCAAAGTATATATATATATATATATATATATATAAAGGGTTTATATGAAAAATATATATATTTATATATATATGTTTAATATTTTGATTATATATATAATTATAAAAATATAATTATATATTATATTATATATAAAAAAAAAACAGAAAAGGGGAATCGGGATAACCCGATTCCCCCTTATTTTCTTTCTCCTCTGTTTAACAGAGGAGAAGTTTGAGAAGCCGGTCGACGCCGACGGCGAGGAAGGAGAAGGGAGAGAGAGAGAGAGTGACGCCGCCGGTGAACAGAGGAGGAAGAAGAGAGAAGCCAACCGGCGACGAACGGAAAAAGTAAAGGAGAAAAACAAAACGGAAACGGAGAGGAAAAGGAAGAAAAAAAAAACGAGAAAGGAAAGGAAAGAGGAAACGGCGGTGCCGGTCGATCCGGTCACCGCCACTGCCTTCTCATCGTCGGTTAAGGCGAACTAAAAGGAGAGGAGGCACCGACGGTGGAAGAGAAGACGGAAAAGAGGGAGAAAAAGAGAAGGAGGAGACCGAACCTTCTGCCGCCAGATCCGGCGCCGCCGCCATCGATCTGGAGAAATGGAGGGCGGATCCAGTCTCGTGGCCATCTCCGCCAGCTGAGGAAGGGCTGAATCGGTGAAGGACCGGCCGCCGGAGGCTGAACCGGCCGGTGAGTGTTGAACCGGCCTGAACCGGTCCGAACCGGTTCAGGCCAGAAAAAAAAAAACAGAACAGAAAAAGAAAAAGGAAAGAAAAAGAAAAGAAAGAAGAAAAGAAAAGAAAAGGAGAAAGAAAAGAAGGAAGAAGAAGAAGAAGAAAAGGAAAAAGAAAGAGAAGAAAAAAAAATGTGGTAAGGAAAAATATAGAAAATAAATTGATGGTATTTATTGAATAATTTATGGTTATATTGATGTAGTGCATTAATATTGAAATTGTAGTAAAGCGGAAATGCGACGAATGGTGGAGTTCGGCAATGCTCGAAAATCAGAAAGTGCGCCAAGCTTGGCGAATAGGTAAGATACTCTTATAAAGCCTTAGTAGCATTATATTGTATGTGGGATTTATGATGTTATATGATGCATTGATGGAATGATTTTAATGGAATTATGATTTTTATATGATGCATCGATTTAAATTGATTTGTTAAAAATGCTAAGAGGACCCACAACTGATGGTGAGGGTCTCAGTAAGAGGTAAAAATTGGTGAGAATCAACGGCTGTCAGTATAAATTATGTTTGCTTGCAGGAAGTTTAGAGGAAATTAAGTCGTTATGCTGCCGAAATTTCCACGAAAATGTTTAAGGAAAAATATTAAATTCTTATCTAAATGGAATCCTGAAAGAATTATCGAAGATAAGCTTGAAAGGATTTTATTGTATCATAGGAAAAATTGATTTTTAAATGGTTGAGAAGGTTAATGGATGAGTACGACAATATGAAGAATTTGGTTGTGAATCTTATAGAGTCGATAATTCGAGTTATGTAATATTTCAAGTTGACTATCGAGTAGAAATTGAGGTGCAATCTCGATAGTTGGAGTATTGATAGATGTAACGATGATTATATGATATTGCTTTGAAGAGAAGATCATAGTTGAAAAGTGATGATTATAGAATTGATAGATTCAAACAAATGGACTGTCTTAGTGGTATGATTGAGATAATGATCATAAGAAAGTAGATCGCGAAATCTTATGGACATTTTGATGTGTTATGACCTCGAAGTTAGAGGATTGTAAGTGTGGATCATGACCTATCTGGCAATATGACAATATAATCTTAATATACCATAAGGCTGAAATTGAGAAAAAAAAATATAGCAATAAAATGAGATTTAGAGAATTTGGTACTTGATATATACTACATTATGGAATATCTTTGTCAATAGAATGGATTCGAATCAATGTTTGATTGTGGCATGTTAACTTTGTATGTGTAAAGCTAATGTTGGGAATTGATTTAATTAATGTGCAAAATAATGAAAGGGAGAATGAAAGCTTGAGGTAGCTTGTGATCTTTGATGGAAAAATATACTAGAATGATCCTAGTAGTCTATGGATGTTATTGAAATGTATTTGAATAAACGTGCAAACATATGTACAGTGGATTTTAATGATGCCATTGGGGACTTGAAAGACGTGTGTAATTGTAGAATGAATGACGGATGACTTTCGTGTCATGATCATGTTTGAATAAGAAATTTAGGCTACTAAAGACACACCTTAGTCTGATGTCATAATATGCACAACAATAGATTGAATGAGTATTGAGATATATTTGGATATATTTAGAAAATCATTCATGCATGACATATGATCTCATGTTGTTTTAAAAGAAAAAGTGATATTTTAAAAAGAGATGCATCGAAATCTTTTAAGTGAAAGTAAATATTTGAAATGATTAGACAGCCACAGACCTTGATGTTTAATATCATTCATGACATGTACATATTGAACATGAGATTTAATTATGCATTGATTTGAGAAAAGACTCGGTTTTAAATGTTTTTTTTTATGAGGGCTGTCTAAATGAATTCAAAATGATATATCAAAAGATTTCGATTTTTGAGACGACAGGTACCCTATTGAATGCCTAAGTGGCATATGCCTTTGTGGCACAGAGTATGTATTTATTGTGTGGTTCTGCCTGTGTGGCATGGAACCCCATTTATACATATATGATATGTACATGTAAATGTTGCCTGATGAGATCATTCCAGGCTGTCCGACAATAGTCGTGGACACATTCCTCAGTTTCCAGCTGATCAGTGGGACTGGGACGATCTATGATCATAGATAGTGAACCCTTCGAGGGAAACTATCTCATTGATAGCTACAATGGGTTAGAGATGATATGATAATAGAATAGGGATTCATGCCTAGTCTCTTACTAAATGTTAAAGAATGTCTAGAGTACAATTTATTATATATTAAACTCTAGACATGATATGTTTTACAGTATACATGAAATGATTGAAATTGAATGATTGAAACATGGTTTATATTATGCATTATATGATTTGAGACTTTATATGTTTTAAACCATGTTTATTTGACATGACAGATGAAATGATGTACATGTGTTTTATACCACACATGATATGAATAGAGATTTCATATGTTTTAAAATGTGTTTTAAAACATATGTCAAATGATTCTAAATTACATGACTTTCGTACATGATTATGTACTACATGAAACATGATTTGAAATGAATGTTTTATACAAAACACAAATTTTATACGGTACATATTGAATCATGTGATGATAGCACACAGTGGTAACGATATTTCATCTAGACATGATATGATACATGAACATAAGATTGATAT
The DNA here is from genome assembly GCA_032173925.1 of Heritiera fomes. Taxonomy (NCBI): domain Eukaryota; kingdom Viridiplantae; phylum Streptophyta; class Magnoliopsida; order Malvales; family Malvaceae; genus Heritiera; species Heritiera fomes. The sequence continues at coordinate 29,992,816 of JAPDPM010000002.1, read as the reverse complement.
GAAGAGAATTGTGAACTTACACTATTGTGATCATGATTTCTCTATATGGAAAATGATATGAGGTGATAGATTACAAGAGTACGATTATGAAACATAAGGTGAATTGATATGAGGCTTCAATTGGACATGATGTACTCCGAGATAGAGGGAAATATAGACTAGTAGTATATGACATTCAATTTGGATACGACAGATGCGATGCACTATAGTGTAAGATCGAGAAGATTGAAAAAGTGATTATGATTATTTATTTAAAAGTATAAGTGATAGACAGATGACAAGAAATGAGATAATGATATGTTATCGATGAGAAAGGATTAACTGTAATTGCATCCTTGCAAGTTTTAAGCATTTGCGGTTAAGACAGTATAATCCTACTCTTGCATTTATATTAGTATCTTACTGAGCCGTGGTTTTGCTCACCCCACTAAATTTCATCTCTTTCAGATTATTGAAGTTAACATCTGTTATGTGAGCTGCTCAGTGGGCATCGGAGACGGTGTATGGACTTGGTACTAGTTTCCGGAGGTATATGGAACTTATAAAATACTTGTTTACATGTATGACTTTAATTGATGCACAGTACATATTTTGTTTAACAAGTCGGGATGTAACTAAGAACCGTTTACGTGTTGTTTAATATTTAAATGGAATGACTATAAGCCACCTAGATAGTATAGTAACTACACTGACACCGAATACAAACCTTAAAATGAAAAAGAAAAATTTAGTCCATAAATTTGTAGACTAAGAAAAGTATGAGTATAAAGGAAAGTCGCGGCTTTCGGATCGTGACAGTGTATTTGATAATAATACTTAAAATAACCTATGAATAGCTACGTAATTTTAAAAAAAAATTATTATATCAAAGCAAATAAACATTAAATGAACGAGTTTCAAACAAATTTTAAACGAGTTTATTCACATAAATGAATGAACCACACTTTTATTCACGATCATTTGTTAACATTAACAAACGAATATAAATAAACAAAAATCAAATATATTCAAAAACTACTAATTGAGGGCTAGTTTGGATGAACGGTGCGATTGGCTTCGATGAAATTGAAAAAAAAATAATCATTGTTGATATAAGTTTTATAATAAAATATTTAAAAAAATGGGTAAAAATTAATTTTACATGTATTTTTTTTATTTTTTACAAATTTTTTTTTGTCTTGTAGTGACATCCAAACGGAGCTGGAATATTTTGTTCGATTTCGCCCCTAAAAAAGGTCTACCAAAACGGAATTCAGAGGCCCAAACCAATAACCCGGAGTCAAAGGGCAAAAAAGGAAAAGAAAGTTGTCAAAGTATCGACCTTTTAAAGAAGTTCAACTTACCTCGAGTATCTTCTTTCATTTTCCAATTTTCAACAACAGAGCTACAGAAAAATAAAACAAAAGCCACAGCAATGGCGGATCCAGTTAAGAAGAATATGGTGAAAGAAGAATTCATTACCTACGCTTACCTCCTCCTCTACATCGCTCTCTCCAGCGGTCAAATCTTCTTCAACAAGGTCGTTTTTCCTTTTACTCCCTTGGATCTCTCGTTTTTATTAACTTCATGGAAATTGAGAAAGTTTAATTTTTAGACTTCACGTTGTTGAAATGATTATATCTTACTCAAATTTCTGATGCAATAAATTGCATTTAATTTGTCATGCTTGGCTTAATTATTATAAAGGTCAATTTCTCGTTCCTTAGAAATTAATCTCGTATGCTGCTGTTTCTAAATAGCAGATTTTGACGTAAATATTAATTATCCTTTTTTGAGGTAATGCTTCGTATGTAATTTTATGAAGACATTGATAGTGAATTTGTGTAAGTGTTCTTATAAAATTTGCTTCAAAAAATGTTTTACTTCTTTTTAATGATTCAAATGGCTTCCCCAAATTGAAATGGATGTTCTTCCCGCATTCTAGCGTGAAAATGATTGTCAAGGCAGCTTTATTTTTAAGTTCGAGGTCGGCTGCGTAATAATTTTGTTTTTCATGATTTTTGGCAAGGAGATATATTTTCTTAATTCTCTTCTTGCTTACTTGAATTCCTCGTATTGCATTGATGCTAGTTTTAGGGGAAGCTATATGCGTTTATGCATAAGGTTTGAGAGTATGCTGACAACTACTAAGAACTTCATGTGAGAAAATGTTTTATACTTTGTTACATGTGCCTGAAAATTGGTGCCTGTTGAGGTGAATGGGCTTAAATTGCGGTTAATAACATGTTAACTGCTTATGCATACTCTTTTGCCACAAACTCTTGCAACTTCTGAGTTTAGAGTCTCTGTTGTTCATGCCAAATACAATGCTTTCAATTTAAGTACAAATATTTTATATGTTGTAATTTTGACCATATTGTTCATGAAAGTTCAGTGTTTCTTGTTATTTTTCTGCCATAAAATGGTTGTTTGATATGGTAAAGAGCGAGAAAGTTTTATATCTTTCTCAATTGTCTTCTTGCTTGCTTGAACTCCTCATACCTCATTGGCAGTATGCTGACAAGTACTTAGAACCTCTTGCGAAAAGAATTCTGTTACCCTTTGTTACTTTTGCCTGAAAAATGGTGCCTATTCAGGTGAAAAGTCTTAATTTGCTGTTAACAGCTATGTTTACTCTTTATGCATACTTGTTTGCCAGAAACTTTTGCAACTTCAGAGTTTGAGTCTTTGTTGTTAATGTGAAATCTATAAGTTCAACCTTTTTTGCTATTATTAACTTGACCATGTTTGTAAATTTTCTGTGTTGCTCGTTATTTTTCCCCATAATATGGTTGTTTTGATACAGTAAGGAATAAGAAACTCTTATAAATTTGTTTTGTAAGCTGACATTAGGTATTGTTTTCGCTTTCTTTGGAAACTGCAGTGGGTTTTGTCATCTAAGGAAATAAACTTTCCTTATCCCCTTGGGTTGACTCTGCTTCACATGGTCTTCTCCTCTGTACTATGTTTTTTACTCACTAAAGTCTTCAAGGTATCAACAGCACTATACATTAATGATCAAATGGTATTGAGCAATATTTTTTAGTTTAGTTTGGCAAGTCTTGATCATTCTTTCGCTAATTTTTTTCCCCATACCAGATTACAAAAGTTGAGGAAGGAATGACCATAGAAATGTAAGTTACTAACAGAGCACCTTATATATGATGCTAGAATTTGTAAGTTTTGTTCCTTTTAATTACTGTCTTAAATGGTAACTGAATATTAATAACTTTTGCTCTGTTCGCTGAAAGTTGAAAGGTCACAGACGATCTCTTTTACTGATGAAAGAGAAAAGATGTTTTGGTGATGATACAAATGCACAAAACTTCATACTGTGTCAGTTCGACAAGCCAAGTGCTTTTTAAATTGCGAACTTTTTCCAGCTTGATCTTGATTGATAGAGGAAAGAGTTAAGTGTATGGTTCAGATCTGCATTTTTTGTTTGAGATTCTTGGCCAACAAAGTTCCCATAGTTGCTTTCAAGGCCTCATAAATTGTTGTTTGTACGTCAAAAGTGCCTTGAAGACATCATCCTGGCACAATAACGTTATCAAAAATTCTAGTTTTTTATTTTAAAATTGCATCATGGAGTATAATGCGTAAGATGCATTTAAAATGTGAAAAAGAAAAACAGATTAAATAGAGTGAAACAGGGGAAAAGGAAAGAGAGTGAAATAGGTGAGAACTCTTTTTAAAAGAAAAAAGAAATAGAAAGAAAGGAGAAGGCAAAAAACACAGATTGAGAAAGAGAGAAATTAGAGGGAAATGTGAAGAAGCAGATTGAATAGAGAGGAAAAACAGAGTAACAGGGGAGAAGAATACAAGAAAGATAGGGGCTGATTTGTTTCTTTTTTGTTACTTTTGTAGGCTAATGTAAACCGAAACGATAAATGCATTTATAGATGACTTCCTATAAGTAATTGATAGTATATGATAACTTAGATAACTTAAATACACAAAACTGGAAGTTACAAGAGAAGCTGTAATCATACAATGTTATCATAATAAACTTCTAAATCAATCACTCTTTTACATCAAAGATTCTTAACAATTTGTCCATTGTGGTCTTGCTGGCCATTCCTTTTGGAGTGGCAAAGAATATCTATATTATGGTGCTCAAATAGGAACATGCAAAGAGATGGTTCTTTTGCTGTTGATCATAGGAGAAGCCCTCCAAGCTGCCATACCTCAGACCTTCACCAATTTGTTCTTGTGCTCCTATCTCTACAATAACCACATACTGTTGGTGGTCCTTAGCTTATTGGCTGCATAGTGATTAATGGTGACCCTTTAAGTGCCTTAGTTGATACAAATTGCATTTTATAAAAGAATGGTTGTTGTTAACTCAGTTTGGTTGTCCCTTATTGTTCCGGTATCATCAACTCTAAAAAATAGTAGGATTTAAAATTTACAGAAAGCTGTCATAGAGTAAATGTTTGAGTTAATTGATTCTACCGTTTATTCTTTCATTGACTTCATTGCTAAATTCTACTGTTTATGCTTCCTGCTCCGGTACTCTTCCCCAATCTAAATTTTTAGAACTTATCCTATTTGGCTCATGCCAATATCTCTTTTCTCTATAAAAATTATGAACACAAAACACTTGTCACTATTTGATGTTACAGTTAATGCTGATAATTAAACCACGAAATAGTAGTAGGGTATTCTAGTAAAGATTAAGCTAGAACTAAGTTTCAAATACAAGTGGAAAACTCAATCCAATTGGGATTCATGTAGAAGAACTCTTATCTGAAATTGAGCAAGATGGAGGCAGATTTCTGAAGTAGAAAAGATAAAAACTTTCTGATGATAAATTGAAGTCCCCTTGAACCATTGCTCGTGTCATCTCTTTGGTCATAACATATCTTCCCAAGCTGTCTGATTTATATCCATTTTGTATCTCTTGTCTTTGATTGAGATTATTTTCAGAATAGCAATACATCCTTGTTGCTATCTCATCATTTCCTGTGTATTCTTCTTTTTCTTTTGTATGCATTGTTAATTTGATGAAGTTATACATTCTCAGATACACGACGTCTGTTATCCCTATTGGTGCCATGTTTGCAATGACTCTTTGGCTGGGAAACACTGCCTACCTGTATATATCTGTCGCATTTGCACAAATGCTGAAGGCAATTAGTAAGTCAAAATTCATTAAGATAATTACACTTGAACCCTATGTGCTTTTGTGGAACTCATTTTAATTGCATATGCTTTCAAAATTTATAATTGACCCCATTGTTTTTGCCTTTTAACTGATGGGATTATGCTGTTAAAAGATGGCATGTACTATGACAGTTTCATTTGATTACTCTTTTTAAGTGAAAGAGCAATCTTTGCTTCAGTTTGTTATGCCTTTTCTTGATTTCTAAAGATCCAGATAATTGTAATATGGAACCATAAAAATCAAAACACAGAAGGAGAAAAATAGAATTATAAGGGGTATGAAAGAGAATTAGAAGATAAACAGAGCTTAAGAGCTAAAACCCTTTAACTAAAAGGAAGGAAACAAAAACCTAAAGGCTTGAAAGCTCATTTTCTTCAAACCACAATAGAGAAAACACCAAGAGAAAAAACTTTTATGGAACATACCTTGCAAGCAATCACAATTCTAAATATCCTACATCGAGCAGCATAACAATTATCCACAAAATGACCCTTGGTGCCTCACACGGATACCCTCTCAGCAGAAAAGTAAAACTATAAAATGGAAGCTGTTAGAAATATCAAAAAGAAAAAGGAAATAGAAAGAAAAATATAAACTGAACTACTTAATTTCAAGGTTGAATTGCACAGTTCATAAGTCAGTTGCCCCCTGACCCACAATAAGGAGTCAAAACCTCTATCATATGTTACTTGAATGGACACCATCCACATCTTTGAAGAAGCATTTTGGCCAAATTTGAAGCCATTGACTTGATGGAAAAGTTGGTGGAGCAACCAAGAAACTTGAAAAGAAGACCAAATCTATGTTTACAGATTTGCCTAATGCCAATTCATGGTGGTTTCGTGTGTCATAACTTGCCCATGTTTTCCAATCTGAAGTGTGTATGGTTTTTTCTCCTTTCATCCCAGATTCTGTGTACTTACCAAAAATAGTGGTTGAATACTTGATTAAATCTATGTATGGGCATGCACACATAGATATTGATAAGATTGTTTTTGCAACATAATTCAAGTAGGTTATGGCGTGACTTCTTTATAGGTCAAACAGTGAAGATCACATGAGGTTAAGTGAAATTTTTATAGCATGTTAGATGAAGTTAATTCTTCCCAAACTACAATGAATTAACTGTAATTGACTCTTTGTTGGGTTTTTCTACCCTTTTCAGGTGGATAAGTAATGCCTGTGTAATATTAGATGGGTCTCCACAGCTGTAAAATTTTTTATTTTTGATTTTGCATCTGATGTTAGGCTGGTGATTTAATTCTAGGTAATTTAAACACCATGAATTAGGGTCAAGACTATATCAATAAATACTTCCTTTTTTCATGTGTATATACACACACACACAAAAATACATATACATACATATATATATATATATATATATATATATATATATATTACTCATTATTTAGATGGCATATTGTGATATCACTACTTTTCTTGAATGAGTTTTGCAGTGCCAGTGGCTGTTTTCATTCTTGGAGTAGCAGCAGGACTGGAGGTAATGAGCTGCAGAATGCTTTTAATAATGTCAGTGATAAGTTTTGGTGTTCTGGTGGCTTCTTATGGAGAAATAAATATTAGCTGGATTGGAGTTTTTTACCAAATGGGCGGTGTTGTTGGAGAAGCTTTAAGACTTATATTCATGGAGATTCTAGTTAAGCGAAAGGGTATCAAATTAAACCCTATATCTATCATGTATTATGTTAGTCCTTGCAGGTAGGTATTACATCATTCTTCTAATTTAGCCAGTATCCTCTTGACAACACTTAACTTTCTTCCCTTTATGTAAAGTTGATGCCAATTGGGATTCAATTTTTATGTTTTTTGTAGTGCTGTTTGTCTGTTTATTCCTTGGATCTTTCTGGAGAAACCAAAAATGGAAGCCCATGGGACGTGGAACCTTCAGCCTGTTATGCTAACACTCAACTCTCTCTGCACATTTGCACTCAACTTATCAGTTTTCCTAGTGATCTCGCACACTAGTGCTCTAACCATTCGTGTCGCTGGAGTTGTCAAGGATTGGGTGGTTGTTTTATTTTCTGCCCTTCTCTTTGCAGATACAAAGTTGACAGTCATAAATTTATTTGGCTATGGCATTGGTAAGTATCTAAAAGTACATTTTCTTTTGTATCTTTACCTTTTGTAACTAGCATTTATCTATTATATCAGTTCGAAGACATTGCTATGGGTTGACAAGTTCAATCATTAAGGTTATTCTTAAAAAGTGACCTTAGCAGCAGATGCTTTAGGTATAAATGAGTTATAGAAATCTGAATTGGTTTATAGGAACAATGGCTCCTTCAGGCATGGTGGAGCTTATCCATGGTTTTGCTGGACTGTCCATGAATATTTATGATTTATATTTGCCAAAACTCTTCATCACTTGTCTTGTTCTTCAGTAGTTTAAGCCATGGTATTGCTAAATTGTTTTGGAGTATTTATGCCTTACATATATACCAAAGCTCTACATCTGCGGTTTAACCTGTTCTTTGGGGTATCAGATACTACAAGCTATTAGCGATTTCCTTATATAGATATATATATTTGCATTAGTGTCAGTTCTTCCCTAAAATTTATTATTAAAGGTTGGAATGATCCAGAGTAGACAGAGCAGCCTTGAGTTGGTTGCAATGAAGAAAGGATTCACTAAACTCATTAGTGAACTAACTAGTTTGAGATTAAGGCTTGCTTGAGTTTTATAAGTTGGAGATTCAGGTGGGTATAGGATTTGCTGGATGATACTCATCTGTCATAAGTTTACTTGGTTAATTATTTGGATGTAGAATTACTCAGGTTTTATAAATTTATTTCGATTTTTTCTTTTATGTAGCCATTGTTGGAGTGGCTGCATATAATAATCACAAGTTGAAGAGGGAAGCTTCGCGCAGTATCTCTGATGACTCCCAAGAGGCCCAGACTATACCAACTGATGCATCATCAACTCCAAATAGATAGTAACAACGTACAAGACTAATCTGCTGAGATGATTTTGAAGTGTATAATTGCATGAAACTGAGCCATCGGAACCGCCAGTTCATCTCGTTAGCCTTCTATTCGATTTGGCATGTTCATGACACACTGCAGGAAAACATCATGCCCAGACTATTCAGTTACAGATTTAATGTAGCCTTGACTTGTTCTATTGATTCTGCAGCAGAATATTGGGGGTATTTTTTATTTTCTTTCTGGTGGCGCCATAGAGCTGCATGCGGCGTTATAATATTAGAGAAAGTGACCTGCTGAGATCTAAGGTAAAGAAGAAAAACTGTAAAGAAATACTTGGACGATTTAAGCTATACTGATATGATAAAGTTTTTGCTTTAGCTATATCTTAATGGTATACACATTGACAATTGAAATGCACATTGCAGATGGCTTTATTGGGTATGGATTCAGCACTGTAAACTTTCAGCATATTTCGTGGGTATATTGTCAGCATAATAAAAGTAGAGATCCACTTGCACATGTGTAAAATAAATTTATTTTACACAGTTTTATATTTTCATATAAGATTAATATTTTTTGCAAATCAACCGTTGGATTTAATAACCTATTCATATTTATTATGTATGTAAATTTTTGAATCAATCTGTTATTTCTATTATTTTAATTGAAAATAGTATTTTTTTTAATATATATCAACGGTTGAAATTTTATTTTATGAAATAAATAGTTATACGTATTCGATTAATTTAAAATTTGGCATGCATGATCTATGTGAACAGAACATAAAATTTAACGATCGGATTAAAAAATTATAAATCATATAAAAAGATATGAAAGTATGTAAAATTAAATTTGTTTATTATGTATGTAAATTTTTAAATCAATCTGTTATTTCTATCATTTTAATTGAGAATATTATTTTTTTTCAATATATATCAACGGTTGAAATTTTATTTTATGAAATAAATAGTTATACGTATTCGATTAATTTGAAATTTGGCATGCATGATCTATGTGAATAGAACATAAAATTTAATGGTTGGATTAAAAAATTATAAATCATATAAAATGATATGAAAGTGTGTAAAACTAAATTTGTTTTATACATATGTAGGTGGATCCTTCCTTTCAGGGGCATAGCCAGAAACAAAATTCAGTGGGATCACATGTGTGCTAATCCATATTATATAAATATTTTTATATTGTATTGAAAATAGTTTTTTGACTCCATATACGGATTAGGAAGAGACACATGTCTTTTAAAAATATTAAAAATAAAATAATACATATGTCATCATCTTAGCTTCACTTGTGGAGTCAAAAAACTTCACTGATAGTGTATATAATAATTATCCAATTATTATATGAAGTAATCATTTTTGAATATATAAATTAAGTTGAAAATTGCTTGATTAGTGATTTTATTATTTATATTTTAATTTGCAAAAGATATACTCATACATATAGAATTTTTTTTGAATAAAAAAGAAATAAAAATTAACATTATATTTATATATAATAAAATGTATGATTTCACTTTTATATAGAACATTTATATATAAATATATCTTTATTAGAAATTATATACATCACATTTTATTTTTTAATACTTATCAACATATGATTATATTTAGAGAAATTACCAAATATACTATTAATAGAGTTTTTAAACTTCATAAATGTAGTTAATAAGATGATACATATCCCTTAAGGAATAGTAAAAAAAAAACTAATTAGAAAATAATGTAGGATGCATGACAGTTTTTTAACTATGATTGTGAAATTAAAAGTTTTCATTGTCAATGTATCAAAAACTAACGTTTATAATTCTACCAAAATATAAAGATTTTTTAAAATTTTCTTCGCAACCTAAATATTAATATTATCATTATAAAAATGAATAAAAATTTTATTTTTGATCATTTACTTTATATTTTTATGAAATTTATTTGCTCCAATATAAAAAATAAAAATTTTAATATTTTTCAAATGTATAAATATAACTTGACTAAAATTTAGTGGGGTCAATTGACCTAACATTTTGTACGTGGCTACACCACTGCTTCCTTTGTGTGTGTGTGTGTGTATATATATATATATATATAGGTGTTCACAATTTGAAAATAATTTGGTTAATCGACTGCTGACCAAATTTAATTCGTTTAATCGGTTGGTTATCAAATTTAATTTTATCGGTTAACGAAAGTATATTTTATAAAATTTTGGTTTTTGGTTAATTCGTTTTGAAAAATGAATTAATTTTGGTTAACTGAATTAACCAAATTAGAGGTAATATAATATATATTTATAGTCTTATACTATGCGTTTTGTACTTTTAGCCTAAAATATTATTTCAATTTTTTCAAATTAAAAAAGCCCTAATTAAAAAAACCCTAACATTATTATTTCAATTTTTACAAATATTATTGTTTAGCAATAACCTGTTAGTACTTAATATTTATGAATTTATGAAAATTGTGTATAAAGTTTGATTAATTCGATTAATTAACCAAATTTTATTTCGGTTCAGTTAATTTGAAAATGCAGAATTTGTTCGATTAACGAAAGTAAAAATATATATTTCAGTTAATTCAGTTCGGTTAATTCGGTTCAAAATTAATTGAATTAATCAAATGAACATCCTATATATATGTCTATGTGTTTGTGCGTGTGATATTGAATTAAAGAGGAGTAATATTTCTTTTATGTCAAATCTCATTTTGTCCATTACAAAATCTGAACTCAACCACGAAGATAAAAGAAGAAATCATGCCTTACATTAGTCAGCGCTTCCTATTAGATTTTGAACTTTTTAAGTTACTAATAGATACATTTTGGTATTCTTTAGCAAAAGTTTCTAACAGGATTGGCAACTGGGTTTGGCAAGAATGAGGATCTTTGGGATACACCAAGGGGACCTTTGGGATAGACCAAATTTTAATGTATGGAGGGAAAGAAAGTAAACTAGAATTACATCAAGAAAAACAAGAAGCATTGTTAGAAAATTTAAAAAATTTTCCAAAAAAAGCCTCTATGATGGAAAATGAACTATGTTTTTATTGCATTGAAGAGCATGATCCTAAAGTGAGAAATGTTAAACGAACAAAAAAAAATGAAGATTCCAAAACTTCTAATCATGTAATGAGAGAATGCCCCCCATCACCCATCTCTTATCATGATTCCTTAGTAGGGAATAAAGGCTTTTCTTCTTTTTCCTTGGTCAATAGGCTATCTTCATAGATGAAGACCCAGACCAAGAAATTGATGTCAATGATAACATTTCGACCATCTTATTATCCAAAGAACAGAAAAGAAGAATTAGATCTCCTTGGAAAAAATGCAATAATTGTTAAAAACTTTTGGTAAGATTGTTGGCTACAACTTCCTTTACCCCAGAATAAAGGCACAGTAGAAACCAAAAGGAGAGATGGAGTGTATTGATCTAAGACATGACTTTTTTGTATTTAGATGTTCAAATATGGATGATTTTCATAGAGTTATTTACAGAGGTTTATGGTTTGTAGGGTTATATTACCCCATTATGAGACTTTGGGAATCGAGTTTCTTACCAAAAGCTAACGCTTCGTGCACCACTACTATGATTTGGGCATGCTTAACTAGGCTATCTATTGAATGTTTTGATAAAAGCATTCTTCAAAGGATATGTAATGAACTTGGTACCCGGCTTAAGGTCAACACCCTTACAGGCTTAATGCTCGAGGAAGATATGCAAGAATTTGTATCCAGGTAGATCTAAAAAAGCCTTTTATCCCAAAGTTAAAATTGGGAACTCATGCAAATAGTTCTTTATGAGAGACAGAGATAGTCAACCTTTGATTTGGGTATGCAATCATAAGGTATAGAAAAAAAGTCTGTCCTCTTAACAAATTGCGTGGGATGGAAGAAAACTCTTATGAAAAGGCACAAGAAAAACATGAAGCAAAAAAAAAAAGTTGAAAGAGAAAGGATTCGACCCATAGATGGTGGTGTTGAGAAGCAAATCCAAATAGGGTAGATCCCAAAAATTAGTTAAGGATGAAATAAAGAAGGACTCGATTCACAAAATGACTGACAAAGGTAAGAAAAAGGTGTTATGGCATCACATGATGAATAGAAGCCAACATCCCAATTATTATTACTTTAGCAGCTTAGGGCAACGCTTCAAAATATTGCATGAGAGTAATGTCTCTCATAATAGTAATGCAAGTCAGGCTTTACATCAATTTATTATTAATGACCAAGATGCCCTTAATTTGGTTAACATGGAATTGAACCAAATGAACTTCCTTGTTGCTTTCCATTTAGTAGCCAACTAGATCTTGGTATGAAGGAGACCACCACTAGCTTCAAGAAACCTTTTTATGAGCCTAATATTGTGGCAACTATTGCATTGACAAAAAATCATGGAAAACCTTTTAGAACTTTACAAAGAGATGGAAGTGATGTTTCTAGTCTTAGGCAAAAAATTCATTAAGATGACCATAGCAATGGAAATCTTACTAGATCATGTCTAGCAAGAGCAAGAGTAGAGTGTAAGCGAACTCATGCAATCATCGAACAATTTGGCACCATTGATGTGCCTTCACCCGAAACCTATCTTCACCTAGTAAAAGAATCTATGTCGACCTTCAAAACCAGGTAGAAGGAGATCCTGCTTGCTTTAATGGGCATTTTCTTGATTTAGATCCCATTAGACACAGTGAGAAGGATGAGTCTATTAGAAGATAACAACATTGTTTTCTTTTCAAATCACCTCCAACGATAAATCTACTCAAAATAGTGGTAAGATCTTCTTAGTGGAAGAAGGGGAATATGAGGAAAATAACATTTCTATGCATGTCCATACCAGGCGACAAATTTAATATTCAATATGCCAACGAGGGAGATCAAAACTGCCCCAGAGCTAACTGACTGACTTCTTAATAAAATCTCTCTTCAAGTTTTTCCTATGAGGTGCCTACTATGGAATGCTAAAAGGTCTAGAAGCCCAAACTTTTTTAGATTAGTTTTATGGAGCTTGTTTGCATTAATAGCCCTAGCATAGCAATTATCGTGGAAACTAGGGTTTCTAGTGAGAATGCAAAAAGAGTAAGACAATCCTTGGAATTCAACCACACTTTCAGAGTTGATGCAGAAGGTTTCTCAAGGGGAATTTGGCTTCTATGGCATTCTAAGAGGTCACTATCAATGTGTCGCAACATTCCTTTGAAGTCATTCATGCCACGATTTGGGTCAATGCCTCTCACTCAGGTAATTTTTCTATTAATTCCCATATCCTTTTTCCCCATCATCATTGGTTGCTTTCGGCTATTTATACTAGTCTCAAAAATTTGTTATTAGAAGCAAGTTACGGGAAGAATTATCATAATTTGCTTTCTCTTATTCTCTCATTTGGATTATGATAGGAGACTCTAACGAACTTTGTGATTCGGAGAAGTTTGGGGGTCGATCAATCAATCTTTCTTAAGCTTGCCTATTCCAAGAATATATGAATAGTTGGGGCATGATAGACTTAGGCTTCGTTGGACCCAAATTCACCTAGATAAATAAAATCATTTTGGATAGGTGATAAGGGAAAGCTTGGTAGGACTTGGGCTAATTATGAGTGGAAGACTAATATTCCTTACTCCTTTGTTTATCATGTCACAAAGGTTCACTATGATCATAACCCTTTATTTTTGGATGCCAATCCTAGGATGCCGCAATTTGGTTCAAAGTCGTTCAAATCCGAAACTGTGTGGTTTTCTCATTTTGAATTTGACTAAGTTGTTGAGAACACTTGGAATCAAGCCCCACATGTCCTTCTCGAGGCTATCCCTTTTCAAAGATAATATTTCTACATGGAATTTCCACACATTTGGTAATAATTTGCATAAGAAAAAAAATGTTATGCGCAATAGTTAATGGTATTAAAAAAGCTCTTAAATCTTCTTCTAATTCGTGGCTTTAATAGTTAGAAGACTCCTTAATTGAAGAGTACTAGCAAATCCTTAAGCTTGAAGAGAGCTCTAGGCTCTCAAACTCTAATTGATTGGATTTTTGATGGAGACCATAACATCCGGTATTATCACATGACAACTATACAACACAAGAAAAGGAATAAAATATTAGCCTTTATGAATGACATAGGAAATTGGTTTATAGGAGAAATAGACATAAAGCTCTTGGTTCTTAATCACTTCTTTAATCTTTACCTCTCTAGAAGCTAGAAGTTTGACCCCTGATCTTGACAGTAGACTTGGGCATCAGCTCTCTACTGATGATTGGAACAACCTCATTAAATTAGTTACTAGAATTGAAGTTTTCAATGCCTTGTTTAGATGAAACCTCTCAAGCCCCTAGGCTTGATGGTTTTCACCTTAGGATGCATTTGGTTCACGGAATTTAAGATTATCCCCAGGAATTTTATTTTCCGTAATTGTTTAACCTTATTTGGTTGGATAATATTCCCCCTCATCAGGAATCTTAGATTCCCAAAAATGTCAAAAAGGGGGAAAATAGGGGGGAAAACAATACCTTCCCCCTTGAGGTATTTTTTTTCCCTTGAGAATTCTTTTTTTGTTCCAGTTTTATCTTTAACATCTTTTCATTTAGGTCAACTTTACCATTTACTATCAAAGGTATTACATCCTAGATAATTATTTATATATTAAAATAAAAAAAATAAATAAACACCTTAAATACTTAAATAATTAATTTAAATGTAATTATACCATTGGATTTGTTAAAAATTACAACCCTAAATAAAACACTTATTAAAAACCCTTTTTTCAGGCCATTAAAATCTCTTTCTTAATTAAAACATAATCATTAATTTTATTAAATCTAAATATAGTTTATAAGTTTGCATGTATCACAATAACATTTCTTAACTAAATTGGTATTAATAAATGTAGTGTTCACTTAAATTTAAAGTGTCATTGTTTTTTTCTTATTTTGATGAATTGACATTTAAGAGAAAAATGAATTTAAAATCAAATGGACCAATAATAAGATGGACCCTATGATTTTTGATTAATCAAAATCAATTTAATATAGTAATAGTTTGTTAAATCAAAATAATTTACATAACAAAAACCTTATAAAAAAGGGACCAAATAAATAAATAAATGAGTATCTTAAATAAATAATTAATTAATTTAAATATAATCTATATCAAGTGTTATTCACTCTACATCAACTAATAATACGAAGGGTATTATAGTAAAATAAGTAATTAAGTAATCTTACTTTCCTTTAACCAAACACAGAAATCTTTTATTCCCACCAATACAACCAAATACAAGAACATAATATTCCCAGGAATCCGTTAAGTAAAATGATTTTTCGTTAAATGATTCCCAAAGGTAATCCTAAATTTTGCGAACCAAACGACCCCTTATTTTCTTTCAGAAATGTTGAAACACAGTTGGTTAATCGGTGCTTCAAGTTGTCAAAAAGATCTTCAAGATTGGTTTGATTTCAAAAGTAATCAATGAATGTTTTATAAGTTTGATTTTGATGGTTCAAAATCTTGAAACTATAACCCAGTTTAAGCCTATAGGATTGTGCAACATTGTCTATAATATCATTACTAAAGCCATTGTTAATAGACTGAGGCCTATTCTTCCTACGTGATTAGTCCCCTTCAAGCAAGCTTCATTCTTGGTAGGAAAGCTTTAAATAATGTTATTATTGTCTAAGAAATTATGCATTCCTTTAGAAAGAAAAGAGAAAACCAAGGCCTTATGCTTGTTAAAGATAACCTTGAGAAGGCCTATGATAGAACGGAGTGGAGCTTTATTAAGGAAATTTATATCTTTTTTTAATTTCCTACCAACTTGGATCAAACTTATCATTCCTGCATTTCTACTATTTCCATGACTGTGCTTATTAGGGAGCAAAGTGGGAAGATTTCCCCTACATGAGGAACTTGCCAAAAAGATCCATTAAATTGGTACATTTTTATTCTTTGTTGGGTGTATCTTTGTTTAAAAATTCAAGAAGAATGTGCTAATTGCAATTGGGAACCAATAACTTTTTTGAGAGGAGGTCTTAAGCTCTCCTACCTTTTTTATGTGAGACCTCGTATTTTAAAGCACTATTTAATTTTATTTATATAACAAGAATATTTAATATTTTAAATTTTGAATTATACTTTAGGTATACGAGCAATATAGTAGGTAGGCCCCATTGAATCCCTAAGGTCCAGATGAATGTGAAACTTGATGGATTCGATATTCAAGGCTAGAAAATATGATGGTAAGAATCTTAGCCTCAAACTCAATTATTTTTGCATGTTTTGGAAAATGTGCAACAATTTGAGAAATGACGATTTAATCTATAGGCCGTCGAAATTTTAGAAAATAATGATCAAACCAAAAGGACTTTTGACCCACTGTCTATAATAAACAATTCCTTATGAAATATAGTTTTATAATATCTAGATAGATGGAATAAACTAGATGTAAAAACAGAAATTTATGTGATTTTACGGTTAGGGGTATTTCGGTAATTTCACCTAAATCGGTAATTGAACCCTGACAAAACTTCACCAAACATTAGAGCAAGTTAAATAGAGGTGTTTTATGATTAAATAAAATATTTTTGAGATTAGATAGATTGTTTTCAACCAAGTCAAACTTTATGAGCAAAATTAGAAGAAATCTTTAAGTATAAGGGCAAAATGGTAAAATGGCCAATAAAATATCAATTTTTATGAAATTTCCATCATCTTTCCTGCTCATTTTCGGCCAGCAACCAGCAGCAACAATTCCTCCATAGCCAAGCTCGGTAGAAGAGAAAGAAAGTGAGAAGACTTAACCAAAATCACCTTAAAATTAAAAATTTTCTTCACCAAACTTATTCCCCTCAACTTCCTCTATCTTCCTACCTCAAAAACATTAACTAAAACAGCCAAAAGAGAGGTGTGGGAATCCTTGAAGGTTTTGGTCAAGGTGAGTTGTTGGGGAACCTTAGACTTTTTCATGGTTTTTTTTACTAATTACCATGTGTTTATGATGTTTTCATGCTTCCTTTAGTTTGAATTATGTGAAAATCATGTAATTAGACAAGTGAGGGTTTCGGCCACCATCCATTTTTCATGAGCATGATGTGTTTTGATGAGAGTTTGATGTAGGAAATTAAGTAGAAATCATGAAAAGCATGGACATAAGTTTATTTAGGCTTAATGTGAACAAAATCAATTTGCGGCATAAAGAGAGAGGTTCAGCCAAGGCTAGAGAAGCATAAATTATGTATGAATGGTGTAGAAAATTAAAAGAACAAGTTTTGATTAAGTAAGGAAGCTTGAATTATTAAAATGTGAGATGTTGAATGGTAGAGTGCATTCGGCCATGATAAGGGGAGGTGGAATTCTTGCTCATTTCAATGTAATTTAGGTCCTAAAATAATGTACGAATTATTTTGAGATTGTAGGTGCAATCGGAATTGAAAACGGAGTCGTATAGCAAAAGTTGTGATTTATCATCAGTAGAAATTTGTCACAGCCCGCGATCCTATTTTTCATCTTATTCTATACATCTTGTTTGGTTGGGCTGTCTGCGATACTTTACTTTTTCTTTTACATATAAACAATTTCATATTAAATTATAATATGAATTACATCTCTTATCTTAATTCATAAGGAAGTAGTACTGTAGATAAGTCTAAATACAGAAAATAAATGATCATACCTTATTAAATAAATCAAGTTGTCGCATCGTCCCCAAATGCGCAGCCGAAATCCTTTAGGTGTCAGACTCTCAGTCTTCGAAAACCTGAAATGTTAAAATTAAGGGGTGAGCAAACCACGGCTCAGTAAGGGAATTATATGCCTCACTTGATATTCAGCTATCTATATGCTGAAAAACTTTTTCATTTTTCCTATGGGGCTTTAGGCACACATGTAGGAAGGATACTACAGTTGGTTAGGGATTCAGATGGAGTAAGGTAGGTATTTTGAAATACATATATTGTCCCGGAACCTAGAAGCAACTGTAGAGAGTAATAAATTTCTTTTCGTTTGAAATTTAAATCCTTTTTCCTTTTTATTCCATATCATTTCCATATTCTTTTTAAAATAATGCTTTTATGAAATAAAGCATTTAAATAAAGTAACTAATATTCATATATTCTTTGAAAAGAATATTAGTTAAATCATCATCGTTCTCATTTAAAATTCATTTCATGTTTTAATGTACAATCATAATTAGTACAATACTTTAAATAGCAAAATAAGCTATTTAATCCTTCTCATATAAAATATACATCATTTAAATCTAATATTCAATTTAAAATTAAAATAAGAATATTAGATTTATTTTCCTCCTCTTTCCTTTTTGGAAAACATAGCACATATTCATGTCACATATAGTCTAATATTCAATTTAAAATCATAGTAAGAATATTAGACTTATAAACCCTTTTTCCTTTTGAAAACATATTATATGTTCATATCACATATCATATGAAAATCATCTCGTAATACTAAAATCAATACTGAAATAACCATTATGTGAAATGCTGTAAATCACTTTCATTTACTTATCACATATCATATAAAACATTTTCATTTCACGTATCACATATCATATAAAACATTTTCATATATGGAGACTGAGGCACGCCCAGCCCGTCCACTAGGTCGTTACTCATATCATGCTATAGACCCCGAAGGGTATAAAATAATCATGTCAGATCTATGGCCATAGTCTATAATTGTCTTCGGCAGATCACTGATTAGGTGTCAGCCGATACTACATATCACATATCACATATCACATATTACATATCACATGTCACATATCACTTATCAGCATGATAAGGTTGTTATCTAGTCTCAAAACCGTATTTTTCATCATAAAATAACCTTTATGAAATTTATAAAAATATATAATTTCATAATTTAAAACCATAAATGTTATAAAATCATTTAGTGAATATTTAAGAAATATATAGAAAAATATTCACTTTATTTCTTTTCATTTTTCGTCTTGTATTACGTGTAATTTATGTACTAGGAGAATTTTCGGTGATTTCATTCTTACAATTCTTGAAAACATGAATATTTTAAAATCATTTTCATTTTATTCATGTTTTTATGAAAAATATTCACTCATTGAGTCAAACACACTGCTCAAAGGCAAAGAGCTCCCTCCTCTTCCACTTTCTTCGTACCTACTGCCTTCAATCAAAGTTTTCGAAACGCAGAAGAAAAGAATAGATTTCATGAGAAATTCACCAATATGAGGATCAAGCATTGGTGACCAATTAACTTCGGATTCTTAGAGGAAATCAGATTACCATATCTAGCCAAGTTTGAAGCCTTTCATTAGACCCGTTTTCTAAAAATCAACACTCTGGTCCCATGCAACATCGTTCGGGCATTCTTCTCCAACGCCAAACTCATCATGAGTCCTAATGATAGGTGCCAAGTTGTGGGGATTAGATCGTTTGTCATGGGAAGGCATATTGAGGTCTCCAAGCAATCACTTTCCTATGCCTTTCGCATTCCCGAAGGCTGTCTTATCTATGAGGATGTAAAGGTTCCATTGGAGTTTGCCGTTATTGATGAGCATGCTGGTGATCTTCCTATCTTTGCACACCTCTTACACATCATCATCTTATGGAATCTTCGCCCATTTTGCACCAAATATTCTCAAGTCCGTAAGCTTGATCGATTTTGGCTTCACCACATCCATTCACCCGTTGGCATTAGGCCTAACCTCATTCATTTCATCTTTCATGACTGGGTGAAGATTGTCTAAGGTAGTGCCAAGACAATTGTCTTCCCTTAGCCACTAGCCTACTATCTCCTCGACCAAGGCGTGATTGGTCATTTTAAATCGATGTTCTTCTGGATCTAAGTACCACTATTAATCTTGCTACGATGCATAACCTTGGGTGGTACCTATGTAGGAGAGGTGATACCTTCGAGTGGGAGAGGCATCATAGACATCCAGCATCTCCCGAATATGCTCTCGAAGAGGAAGCCCCTGAGGGACCTTCTTTGCAGCATCATCGGGCTCCACAACTGCTTCTCTTGACCAGATCATGCTCATGCTTTAGCAAATTAACACCTCCCAACAAGCTTTCCAACAAAACGTTATCCAGCAGTTCAATCAGCACAATACTCGTCTTGATTAGATGGAAGAGACACAAGCTGCCTTGTATAATGAGCTTCAAGATGTTCGTATGCAGCAAGATGACTTTATTGAGCAGTACCACATGACTTTTCCTAAGCGGCATTAAGTTAGACATGTCTAGAGTATCTCAGCCCTTAGGACTTATTGACTTGTTAGATTAATTAGTCTATAGATTATTTATGACTGTTTATGCTTATATATGATTGAGTGAGACTCGTTTGTTATGTTTCTTTTGTGACTTTGTTTCTCAATGATATTATCTTTGTTTATGTTTATGTTTATGGCATTATCTTTATTGCTTTAAATTGACAACTTCTTAGTTGTATATTCCTTTTATACATGAGAGTTTATATCTGAGTTTTTATTCATATGTGATTTCTACATGTTATGTTTTATTTTTGCTATGACAAAAAGGGGGAGAAGTAGAGGTAAATTTTTTTTATAAAAACTCATGCTTTAATTAAGGGTGAGCAAATTTTGAAGGGAAGTACCATTGTTTTCAAAAATACAGTCAAAACAAATTTATCTTAAGTTTTGTCATACCAAAAAGGGGGTGATTGTTAGTTTTAAATTGACAAGTATTTTGAAATGACAAAAACTTAAGTAATGCTAAATGTCTTACTCTATATTGTAAATTTGCTTAACATGGACACAATGATAGAAAATCATTTAACAAAGTTTTGGAATAAGATTTCAATTAAGAAAGTTAGGAAATGCTCTTATAAAATTGAAAGAATGTTTTGAACTGACTTGAAATCACAAAAACACATCATTTTATCCCAAAACACATCCTAAAAAGTGTAAGAAAGGCTTGAAGGATTGATCCCCAGTTGGTAAGGAGCTTCCCAAGTGCAGAAAACAGGCAAGGGATTGATCCCCCCAATGAAAGGATTGATCCTCAATTGGCAGATTTGGCTCGAAGGGTCTCTGGAACTTAGGGATTGATCCCTTATGGCTAAGGATTGATCCTCTATCACGAAAACAGTGCCCAACGGCTACTTTTTGAGGGTTTTAATGGGAAGAATTGCATTAAATGCTTCAATAATTGTTCCAAGCTGTTGGTGGACTATAAATAGAGGATTTATGAAGATTAAAAATAGAACAAGCACTCAGAAACCTCTCTAACCTTCAAGAAAGAATTCAAAGCTGAAAAATCATTCTTTGTACTTGATTTGTGATATTCCATCTTGTACACAACCCATTTACATTAACATCAGTTATTCAAAGGGGTGTGAAAGCCTTGTAAGGTTATCTTGTAAGAGTGAGGGTAGCTTTGTAAAGGGATAAAATAAAGAGGTCATTCCTAAGCCTACAAAAGGAAGTGTAAGAGGTCTCTTCATACCTTGAAATGGTTTGTACTGATTCACAAGAAGAGTGGAATCAATTCCTTGACAAAAGGATCAAGGAGAGAGGATGTAGGCAAGAGATTGGCTGAACCTCTATAAATTCAATGTTTGCCTCTCTTCTCTTATCTTTATTTACTACATTTGTTACATTATTGCATAATTTGTTTTATTTGTTAATTGAGTTCTTAAAATCTCAAAATTAGTAGTTAAACCGATTCACCTCTCTCTCGATAGAGCCAACAATTTTGTTAAATTTTATTTATTTATATTAATTTTCAAAAATGTTTTATTTTTTAAAATAGTAAAATATTTTTTAAAAATAATTTTTAAATATTTAATAATAAAAATATTATTTGATATAAATAATTTTATTAATTTTAATTTATTATACGATTGTTTCTTATTTAAAATAATTTTATTAACTTTTAATTATTTTATTAATATTATTAAAATTTTTTAATATAATGTCTTTAATGATTATTTTCTTTTTTCATTACTTTTACTACTTTTTATTGTTACAATTACATCTTGTTGTTGCACAAAAACAACAATAAATAATTGTTGACGTCAATCTTTGTATTTTTCTTCACGTGTCTTCAAAAAGTTTCTGTAAAATAAGAAAAGTCATAGGAACGCAGGGGGTGATTCCTTGCGTAGGCACTCCGATGCTTAAGTCAGCCAAATATTCTTTAGCATTGGGAAAACGTAAAAGTCAAGAGTAAAAAATTAGGTCATAGAATAATACATGTGGCCTATTTATAGGCGAGTAAATTACCTATATTGCGGAGTAATTGCATGAAGGGCAATTTTATCTTTTTCAAAAGAGTTTGTGTTCTAGCACGACTCTAACAAGACCAATCTAAGGCGATAGGAGTATGTCGCTAAGCGAGAGACCTCCAACACCAAGACCAATCAGAGGCGACAGGAGTCTGTCGCTAGGAGGGAGACCTCCAATAGCAAGACCAATCAGAGGTGACAGGGTCCTCTCGCATGGGGGAGAGGCCTTGGCGATCTCTCGCTTTTGCGGGAGAGTACTTGACGACCTCTCGCTTTGCGGGAGAGTGCTTGGCGACCACCCACTTTGCGGGAGAGTACTTGGCAACCTCTCGCTTGTGGGAGAGAGCTTGGCGAGCTCGGGCTTGCGGGAGAGTCATTGGCGACCTCTCGCTTGCGGGAGAGTGCCTGAAGCACTCTCCCTTAAATGGGAGCGCACGGTGCACTCTCCCACGCGGAAGAGTGCTATCCCTTTATTGAATAAATGATTATATTTATTTAATAGCAAAATTATTATTATTTTTCATTTCCCATTTGTGTAAATTCTTTGTAAAAGAACTCGGTCTTTTGCAAAGAATTTTTCAACGGTTACATATATTACCTTGCATGTATTTAAATTTTTTGCTTCCAGTACATGAGTAGCTTACATCGCGTATTTTTCGCTTCAGGTTTTTTTTTTTTGAGTGCGTGGCTTATCTCGCGCATTTTTCGCTTCAAGCCCTTGCGTAGCCTACATCGCACTTTTTTCGCTTTGGGCTTTTTTCTTTGAATGCATGGTTTACCTTGCACATTTTTCACTTCAAGCCCTTGTATTGCCCATCTAGCGCATTTTTCGCTTAGGGACTTTTATTTTATTCACAGCTTACCTCGCGCATTTTTTGTTTCAAGCCCATGTATTGCCCATTCGCGTATTTTTCGCTTAGGGACTTTTTATTTCATTCACAGCTTACCTGGCGCATTTTTCGCTTTAAGCCCATGTGTTGCCCATCTTGCGCATTTTTTGCTTAGGGACTTTTTAGTTTTGCCCGTCTCGCACTTTTTTTGCCTAGGGACTTTTTCTGTTTGCCCATCTTGCGCATTTTTTGTTTAGGGACTTTTTGAATTTGCCCATCTCACTCCTTTTTGTGCTTAGGGACTTTTTGTCTTCATGCATGGCTTACATTGCGCACTTTTCGCTTCAAGTCCATGCATAGCCTACTTTGCGCACTTTTCGCTTCAGGCCTCTCTTTCTTCGAGTGCGTGGCTTACCTCGCGCATTTTTCGCTTCAAGCCCTTGCACTTTTTGTCTTCATGCATGACTTATATCACTCACTTTTCGCTTCAAGTACATGCGTAGCCTACATCGCACAATTTTCACTTCAAGCCTCTTTCTTTGAGTGCGTGGCTTATCTCGCGCATTTTTCGCTTTAAGCCCTTGCACTTTTTGTCTTCATGCATGACTTATATCGCGCACTTTTCGCTTCGAGTACATGCGTAGCCTACATCATGCATTTTTCGCTTCAGGCTTGTCATGGTTTTTGTATTCCTGTTGCAAGATATGCAATCATAATGAGAAAAATAAATTATATGTATATACAAAATTATTTCTTTATTGCATACTACCAATAATCAATGACAATATGGAATGTAATGTTCAAAATAACATGCTAATATTAATTGAAATTTTAAAATACTAAGGCCTCAAATCCTTATCCATCTTCATATCTGAAGGTCAATCGTGGTATGGGTTTCTTTGATCACCCCTTGCTTCATTATCCCTCCTTCTATCTGCTCCCCCTCTCTTCTGTTATTGTCATATTGCCTATTCTGCGGTAAATTATTTCTTCGATTACGTGGAGAATAGTGGGCTCCCCCATTCCTCTGAAGGTATTTGTCTTTTTTTCCTTCTCAAGTCAGTTTCTCAAGTTGATTCATTAGCTCCCTACATTTCTCAGTCGAGTGCCCATTCGCTCAATGGAAATCATAATAAGAATCTACGTCTCCTCCCATACTTCTCGTTGCTCTTTTAGGAAATTATAGTAGTCCTGTCTCTTCTGTAGCTGCTAGAATTAAGGCTCTAAGCTCATTAAGTTGAGTGTAACTATCGTATTTCAATTTTGGAGCCTTGTTAGACTTATCTTTGCTTTTGTCAATAGATTCTCTTTCTTGTTTCCTTCCTCCTTCGAGATCATTAATTTTTACCATTTCCATCACTTCCTCTTGAGTGATATATTTGTTAGCTCTAGCGAATAACTCCGAAAGTGTTGTTGGCTGATCTAGAAAGAGTGACTCTTGTAACTTCTTAGACCTAGTCCCTTACAATATTGCTACTACTGTGACATCGAGCTATAAGTCCCTAACTTCCAAAGTTGCATCTCGGATTTGATCCACATAGCTTTTTAGTGATTCCTTACTTCCTTGTTTAAGTGTAAGCAGATAAGTAGGTTCTTTCTTCCTTTGGCTGTTAACTATGAAGTCTTTCAGAAATTCGCTTCGCAATTGGTCGAAGGAGGTGATTGATGCCTCAGCCAGACTATTGAACCACTTCAAAGTGTGTCCAGTCGGGTGAGTGAGAAAGCTCTGCACATGATCTCGTCTTCCCACCTGTGGAGTAGCATCAATGCTTCATAATTTTGGATATGATCATAGGGGTCTATCTTTCTCGAGTATGTAGCCATTTGCAGCATTTTAAACTTCGGTGGTAAGGGTTTTTCCATAATAGCAGCAAAAAATAGTACCCGCCTTTTCTGACTTTCTTCTACGGATACTAGCTTCTTTTCTTCCAACACTTGTTTTATAACCTTTTTCATGTCAATTGTGGAGGTAGAATAACTTTTCCCCTTTTCTTTACTCTGAGATGCATCTTTTCACATCATTTTTGTGTTCCAAGTAGGGTCAGTCTTTAAGTCAGTCCACCAAGCATTTCCTTCGTCAAGAGTTGGCTGTGTTCATCTATGCCTTATCTTTCTAGCTCCCCCACACCTCGCATTGTTTCGGGTCTAGTTTGCCAAGCTGGAAGGTTGGACATACTCCACTGCATCTCAAATGTGCCTGCCGCAGGCTGCTCGCCCACCTGCCACAGTTTGCTTGTCGCAGATAGCTCAGCCTGTCGCGGCTTGCTCGCTTGTCAAGGCCTGCTCACTTGCCGTGACTCCCTCGCCTGTATCGGCTCGCCCATTTGTCGTGACTCGCCCACTTGTTGTAGCTCTCCTACATATCGCGCCCTGCTCCCCTGTCGCGACTCTCTCGCTTGTATAAGCTCGCTCATTTGTCGCGACACGCCCACCTGTCGTAGCTCGCCTACGTGTCACAGCCTGCTCGCCTTCCGTGACTCTCTTGCCTGTATCGACTAGCCCACCTGTCGCAGCTCGCACACCCTGTCACCCATATTGATGCTGTCGAGTCTCTCGAGTTGTTTCTTCGACCATATTCTGTACAACCTGCGGGACACTCAATTGCAGGAGGACTCCCTTAAACAGATCCACCATGGCCCTCAACGTCTGGGTTGTTTCCTTGCTCTACCGGCTTAGAGCCTCGAATTCCATCACTAACATGGTGGTTCTCTTTTCTTCTCTGATTACTAGTGGCCTTTCGCGGATTAGTTGTTCAGGCGAACTTACGGAGTTCTCCTCACTCCCATCTCTGACAGTAGTAGATCTTGTTCTCATCATCTTGAAAGTTTTGCCTGGCTTTTATTTTGTTTCCCACAGACGGTGCCGATTGTTGTTGCACAAAACAACAATGAATAATTGCTGACGTCAATCTTTGTATCTTTCTCCACGTGCCTCTCAAAAGCTTTTGTAAAACAAGAAAAATTAGAAGAACGCAGGGGGTGGTTCCCTGCGTAGGCACTCCGATGCTTAAGTCTGCCAAATATTCTTTAGCATTAGGAAAACGTAAAAGCCAAAAGTCAAAAATTAGGTCATAGAATAATACTTGTGGCCTATTTATAGGCGAGTAAATTACTTATACTGCGGAGTAATTGCATGAAGGGCAATTTCATCTTTTTCAAAAGAGTTTGTGTTCTAACACGACTCTAACAAGACCAATATGAGGCGACAAGAGTCTGTCGCTAGGCGGGAGACCTCCAACAGTAAGACCAGTCAGAGGCGACAAGAGTCTGTCGCCAAGCGAGAAACCTCCAACAGCAAGACCAATAAGAGGCGACATGGTCCTCTCGCATACGGGAGAGGCTTTAACGACCTCTTGCTTTACGGGAGAGTGCTTCGCGACCTCCCCTTTTGCGGGAGAGTGCCTGACGCACTCTCCCTTAAATTGGAGTGCATGGTGCACTCTCCCACATGGGAGAATGCTCTTCCTTTATTGAATAAATGATTATATTTATTTAATAGCAAAATTAT
The DNA here is from genome assembly GCA_032173925.1 of Heritiera fomes. Classification (NCBI taxonomy): domain Eukaryota; kingdom Viridiplantae; phylum Streptophyta; class Magnoliopsida; order Malvales; family Malvaceae; genus Heritiera; species Heritiera fomes. The sequence goes on along the minus strand of JAPDPM010000002.1, from coordinate 29,966,133 downwards.
TATTATTTTTCATTTGTCATTTGTGTAACCCATATCACATCTAAACATGAATATACCATTTAATTTCATTACTGAAATAAGAGAATTTCTATTTACGTTATAATTTTTACTTTTTATACTTCAATATTTATTAGAAAAAAAATCATTGTATGAAAAGACTAACGTACCATACAGAAAATTTTCAGAACATATAACTCATCTTATTTTCTCTTTTCTCTATCTAATTTCACGTTTTTCTACTCTTCTTCTCTTCCAAACCTCTAACCAAAAAAATGAAAAATTTAATTGAAAGTAGTTGTTACGGTAAAATTGAATGATATGAAAGCATAAAAACTGAAGAAGAGAGAAGCTTAAAAAAATAAAAAAATGTCTTAAAATAAAATTTTCAGACCTCTCACTGCCTGCGCAAGCAAATTTGCCCAAAGAGCATGATCCCAGACAAAAACACTTGCGCGGGGTGTCTTGTACTGGGTAGGTCCCAACACAAGTTAGCTTTCTCTAGGACATGACCATTGTTGAAAATGTCCTAATGCAAGGCAGCATACGCGAGGAACTTGTATCTGCGCAAGGTAGCTCGCCAAGGTATATAGTGCCAACGCAAGCTGCCTTGTGCGAGCCCCCCACCCCACGCCCTTCAGCTCTAGCTCCGGCAATAGATGACAACTACAACCCCCGAACACAACATCATCAGCACAACAATCCACCAGACACTATTATAAATTCCAAATCAATAACAACAAAACAATAATATCTAAGATTTTGGGTTTGGAGCATTGATCAAAAATGTAAAAACAATGGAAATCGATAGAGACGAAGGAACCATGGAAATGATGACGAAGAAATGATGGAAGTGATGGGTGAAAAGAATAAAGTTAAAAATGTAAATTTATTAAATATATTTAGTAATTTTTTTGTGATGTAATTAGAGGTGTGATGTAAAAATAAAAATTATAATGCAAAAAAAATTCTCCTTAAATAATCAATGTCAAACTCTTCAATTGTTGTTATTTCTACTAAATATATTTTTAAAATGGAATAAAAAACTTAAATTATAACGAAATTTCGAACAAAATTAATTTTAAATCATTAAAATAAATAAAAATACTTATAATTTACAAGAAAAAATAAAATCACACTTTCATATAGACCAAAATCCATCCAATTTACCAAAAGGCCGAAAGAAACGTAAGAATAGAACATGCCCTTAACAAAAATAAATAAATAAATAATAAAAAAACGGAGACCAAGACTTTAGACGATCAGTTAATTGTGAGAAAAAAAGGAAATTAAAAAAAAAATGAAGTAACGAACCTTCACGAAAATATTCTTCTTCATTTGAAAGGCAGGCAAAGGGGAAAAAGGGGGTATTTTGATTTTGAGCTCAAATTTTCCCTATACAATTAAAGGAAATGCGATTGCGGCGGTCCGAGCGGCCGTCCGATGAGATATCGGCGAAGCAGGATCACCACCGTTGATGGGATTTGTTGAGTTACAAATGACTTGGCAGCCGAGTTTACTCAGTGAAAAACGGAAGAAAGGCCCTCCTTTAGGCTTAAGAAACCTCGGCAACTCTTGTTACCTCAACAGCGTTCTTCAGTGTCTTACCTACACTCCACCGCTCGCCAATTTCTGCCTCCGCTCCCAACACTCCTCCTTCTGTGACGCCTCTGCCTCCAAAAAACCTCGCGACTGTCCCTTCTGTATCCTTGAAACTTGGATTACACGCTCCTTAACCCTCGATCTCACCCACGACGCGCCTTCAAAGATCCAAAGCTGCCTTAAAATCTTCGCCGAGCACTTCCGGTTCGGCCGACAAGAGGACGCGCACGAGTTCTTGCGGTACGTCATAGATGCTTGCCATAACACGTGTCTGCGTTTGAAGAAGTTGCGGCGAAAGGGAAGTGAAGGAGGAGAAGCGGTGAATGGCAATACCGTAGTTAAGGAGATTTTCGGGGGTGCTTTGCAAAGCCAGGTTAAGTGTTTGGGGTGTGGTGGGGAGTCAAATAAAGTTGATGAGATTATGGATATTAGTCTTGATATTTTATGTAGTAGCTCACTTAAAGAAGCTATGCATAAGTTTTTCCAGCCTGAAGTTTTGGATGGGAATAACAAGTACAAGTGTGACAAGTAAGTTCAAATTTCAACTTAATTAATTTGTAGCATTATTTGTTTAGATATCATTTTTTTGGTTGCTTTTGCTTTCAAAGTTAGAATAACAACAAAAAATAGTTGTGAAGAATGTGGTATTTTCTATTTTTTGCTTTTACCCTTTAATATAACCATTAAAGAAGCAAAAACCAAATATAAAGAAGTAAATAGCAAAGTAATAATAAAAAAGAGCCCTATTTGTTTAGGTATTGTGTTGGTTGCTTTTATTTTACATGCTTTTACCTTCAGAAGCGAATAACAAAGGAAAAACATAAAAACTAGTAATGTAGTCTTTGGAGAGAACAAAATATATGGTTTTACCTATCATCATCATCATCGGAGCCTTTATCCCAATAGATTGGTTTTACCTATGTATAAAATAATAATGCTAGAATTGGTGTTATATCTTTAGTGTTTGTTCACCTTTTTTTTTATCTATTAGGATTGTATTTTTTATCATTGTTTTCACTTTTATCGACATTTTAGGGAGAGAAAAACAAAATGCTAGATGCAAGAGAGAGAAAGCAGGAACCAAATGGAGTGTGATTGAGACCTTTTAATTTTCTTTTTTTTTTTTTTGCTTATTTATTGTGTTTTAGAATGAGAAACTTATGGTTGTTTAGTTGTAAGAAATTGGTGGCAGCGAGGAAGCAATTGTCTATACGTCAAGCACCTAATATCCTAGTCGTTCAATTGAAGGTAAGTTATGGCAGTTCTTTAAATTCTTAGTCTTGATTTCCATTGCCAATATTATAGTTGCTTAAGTTAGTTGTTTTATTGGTTTTTGGATTAAAGGAGTGATTGTTGGATCGTTATGGCAGAGGTTTGAGGGAATCTTTGGTGGGAAGATTGATAGGCTCGTTACATTTGAAGAAGTTTTGGTTCTTTCAAGCTTCATGTGCAAAGCAAGCCAGGTGTGTCAAGTTGTTAATTCAACATATAAGCTTGTTTGGTACAAGTTACATTTGCAGCATTCTATGAATTCTAGAATACAAGTTAACTAATAATAAGGTGGTATAAGTGATTTCCTTATAAATAATGTACACCGCTGGGACAATGAGCTCTAATACTTGAATACAAAAATGTTTTGCTATTTTCTTTGTCCAAATAGTCTGAATATCACAGTGTGGTGGTGGACTTTACACCTAGATCTCCATGATTGTTTGGCCTTTGAATGATTTTTGGTGGAATTTACTATAGAAATGAAAACTTCAGGGTCAATGCAACTTGTAACGGACTAAACTATTGTCAAGCATTTTTGGTTCTTGCCAGTTTTAGTCATCTAGGGACTAGATGTTAAGTCTGCTTCTTGATAGTCTCTCTTTTAAAAATCTCGCAAAAGGGTGAATTATAGAGTTTTACCTTGATCACTGTGTTCTAGACTACAAGGTGAATGAAGAGAATCTTATAAGTCCTTTCAGATTAAGGAGATTGCTTACCTCGGGATGTTTAGGTTTCTAGAAGTGCAACAAATAGCTTCAAATGCATTTTGCAGGTTGCTAACTACAGTCAGTATACTGTTGTTAGAATCCACCAATGGCTAGAAAGGATGGTGTTCACTTCAGTTAACAAGAAACTTTGATGGGTGTAGTGCTATTAGCTTATTTCATGGTGTAAGATTCTTAAATATTGTATTAGAGACTAATGCTCTCTTTTGATAAATAGCAAAGCTTGTAGAGTGTGCTTGAGTGGGGCATGACTTTTGTAGGGGGTATACCAGATAAGACCCTGAAGAAATAGAAAATGAGGAGGTTGATGAAACAGTAAAAGGAACTGATTCCCAAAAATTATTACCTTAATTACGAAAATGATCTAGAGAACCTAAGCTCACATAGGAGGAAAACTAGGAAAATAAATGTTTTAAATATAAGATGTTATCTCCATGATCTAATTAGAAGTCTAAACATCAAACTGAGCAAAATGGTCCGATTCTTCTACCAGAAATTTTTGGCTTTACTTGGCAAGCCTCTACAACCCTAGCAATTTTATCACTGTTTATGCATCTCTCATTAACGCACTGACAAGTCCCAAAACAACATAAGTACTGTGCTTTTCTCAAGTAATTGAGCACTGCAGTTCTGTAGCTAGTGAACAATTTAGTAAGAGGTGATCATCTTTTAGACTTGACGAAAGAACAGCTGCTAATAACAATTTCCCTTTATTCAGGCTAGTTTTCTGAGTAACAATATGAGGTAATGCTGCTGATAAAAAAGGCAGAAGAGTTTGCTAGGAAACGTTTACTCTCCAAATGCTTCTCAATGGATATTTTTGTGCAGTACCATGGCCAAAAACTTTCTAAAATACTTTTCTGCATTATTTTATTATCAATATATCTGTTTTGCTTTTCTATGGTTATATAAATATTTTCCACTGCAAGTCGTTTCATACAAATGTGCCTGAATGGTTGTTTAATGATTGAAAGTTTCAAACTTCTACGTTTAGAATTAAAAGTAGCAGATAAGTAGAACTTTAGAATTAAAAGCAGCAGATAGGTAGAACTTTATAATTAAAAGCAGCAGATAAGTAGAACCTTGGACATGGCTCCTAGTTGTTTGCTGTTGTTTTTATCCATACCATGACATTTTAACCCTCTTGGTGATTCTAGCATGACGTGTCAACTCCTTGATCTGTGCATCAAGAGTAAAGCAGACATATACTTGTTTGTTGCCCACTCTGTCATTACATCACCCTTCCTCTTTTGTACATTTTCTACTTTCACTAGGATTAAAGCTGTAAATATTTGCTTGTATGATTGTACCTTATAGAAATACATCTAATTATGCAAGGAAATGACAAGTGGTGGCAATGGTGACAAGGGAGGGATAGTGGGGATGATGATGGAGATTTCAATTTTGGAGAATGGGAATGGGTTCCAATTTACGGAAATAAGCTAACTAATTATAAAGCTTAGATGATTATAATGATAAAGGAGGATGGAGTGGCAGACTAACACAAGCTGAATAATCTTATCGGGCTGAATCAAGTTACTAGCTTGCTGCTGTGAGATTGCTGTAGATGTCATATTAGCATGAATTTCTTATGAGCATTTCATTTGCTCTTGTAGATTAGCTATGAAGCCTGCCTTGGTGTTTGTTTTACTAAATTATTGGGGAACATTGTATCATCTTAATGTGTTTTCTAACAATATTTACAGTATGGCATTTCTAGCATTATCATGTGTGCCTGAATTTCTCAAATATCTGTTTATATTTGGTGAATGGAAAAAATAGTCTTCAACTTTTTCTATAGATTAGCATGTATGTTTTAGGGGTCAGTATTTCTCATCTTCAATGCTTCATATGGTTAAATCATGTCATTGGTTTGTTAGCAATGTTGAGTAAGTCTATCGTCATTGCATTAGAGGAAGAAAAGCAAATGGTTGTGATTGACATCGATTTGGTTGAGGTAATTTCTGCATGTTTCTACCTAAATAGGATTTTATACAGGCAAAAACATTTCTTTGTTACTCCGCACAAAGTTATGGCTCCTACTTGTTCTACGCCATATATCCTATATGCATATACATATACATATACATGTATTGTAATTTTGTTGTTATTTTCAATGCAGGATCCACAACCAGAGTATAACCTATTTGGTACTATTGTGCACTCAGGAGACTCACCAGAATCTGGACATTACCATGCATATATCAAGGTGCTTATGCTATCGTCTTGCTTCCACTTTATATTTATGCTTCAATGCATCAATGTTGATTAGTTGCTGACTTTAGTTCTTTGTTTGCAAAGGATGCAATGGGCAGGTGGTATCGCTGCAATGACTCCATTGTCTCACTTTCAACCTTGCAGGAGGTCTTGTCAGAGAAGGTTTATATTCTTTTCTTTTCTCGTAGTAACCAAAGGCCAGGATCTTTCAGTACCACATTTTCTTGTAATGGAGTTAAACCGTGTGATTCTAATGGAAGTGAGGCATCCAAAACCCTGAAAGCTGTTCAATTGAAACCAGTCCAAACAAAACCTTGTCTTGAACAATCTTCACAGAAGGATAAGGTTGGAAAACCGTCTTCAACCCCACGGGTGAAATTCAATATTTCTGAAAAGCCTGGTCCCAAAAAGCTTCCTCTTATGGGTAATGGAAAAGTTGACTTCCATAAGACTCAGAACATTTCTGTGAATGGAGTTTCAAAGGATTCAATTCGTACGGAGAAGAATGAGAAAGATATTTTGTCATTGATGAACAGGAACGGTATTGACAAGAGCAGAAAAGTTGATGCTGTTGCTAGTGGAAAAAGCCAACCATTTGCATTGGCAAATGGAAGTTCTATGAAATCAGATTCTTCTGTAGTTAATGGTAGCAAGAGTGTGGCAGTTGGAGTGCAGGTTGATGCTGCTCATTTTTATGCCTGTGACAACTCAGGGCAAAAGAAAAATTCAGAAAACTCTTGTGATATTTCAGGGCCAAAGAAAAAGTCAGAAGATTCTTCTGATATATCAGGGCCAAAGAGAAAATCTGAAGATTCTTGTAATGTCTCAGGGACGAAGAGAAAACCCGAAGATTCCTGTAACTTCTCTGGGCTCAAGAGAAAATCTGAAGATTCCTGTAACTTCTCAGGGCCAAAGAGAAAATCCAATGCCTCTTGTGATGTTTCAGGGCCAAAGAGAAAATCAGAGGACTCTTGTGATAGTTCAGGTCCAATGACCAAACGAAAGGACTGCCGTGTTAACTTAGGGCCAAATAGAAAATTGAAAGATTCCTGTGATTACTCAAGGCCAAAGAAAATAGAAGACTCCTATGATTTCTCCAAGACAACAGGAAAATCCTGTATTTTGCTTTCCCAGGATGCTCAATCTCGTGCAGAAGTTGAAAATATAAAAGAAATGTAAGCTGCATTCTATCTCAATTGCTTTTGTGGTGCTTTTTATGGTATAATATACTGATTACTCTCTAGGCGTTGCATGTTAGTTGTTTGTGATTATGAGGTTCTTTTTCTTTTAATATCATTATTTTTTCATGATTTATCCATGCCTGAAATCTCTCTCAATTGGGAGATCAATTAATTAGAACTAGGGGTGTAAACGAACTGAACATGAACAAATATTACTATGTACATGTTCATTTGCTTACTTTTTAATATTATTCGTGTTTGGTAACAGTGTTGTCAAAAGCGGCCATAGCGGCCGTTATAGCGGCATAGCGTAGCGGAAATTTAACTACCGCTACGACAACATAAATAGCGTAGCGTTTTTGTAATAGCGGCCAATAGCGGCGAATAGCGGCCACAATAGCGGATAGCGCATAGCGGCCAATAGCGGCGCTATTCTGCATTTTTGGTGAAATGTCCATTTAACCATATTTTTTTTCTTGATTTAATTTCAGCCAATGATTTTATTGTATTTAAGGGTATTTAAGTCTTTTAAGCCTTTTTTTAAGATTAAATTTTTTTATTACAGCTCATTTTTACTGTACATAAAATTGTTTTAAATGAACTTTTTTTTATTAAATATTAAACTAAAAAGCAAAAACCTTAAATTAAATTATCTTATGTGACTTAAATTTACTTAACTTCATTTTGGTTTTGCCTGATTTTTATTAACTAGGCATTGATTGTAGAGAGCATGACTGACCTTTGTTTTTGTCTCTCTGATGTGAATTTCAGTAAAATATGGTCTTCTTGTCACCTTCATGACATTGAATTTGGATATATGGGAAACTGTAAAATCTAAAACATAGTGTTAGAATGTTGGAGAATGTTGGATTTCCAATATAGCTAGAAAATTCTTTTCTGGGTTTCTTGAACATGATCCTAGTAGGACAGCCAAACAAGTAGTCTGCTTTCTTGGGATTTTGTTAGCTGAAAAGGATAAATAAAAGATAGTGGTCGAGTGGGAACTCCTGGGAGCCAACCTTGGTCTTAGCTCATCTATTTAGTGACTTATAGGCGGTTTTAAAATTTTGTCTTTTAGTTGATTGTATGTAGCCAGCTAAAATTAGTTCTACAGTTTAAAATTGGATTAAGAATTTTAAAGGGAGCTGATTGAGAGAGAAAAAGGCATTATAGTGAGTTAGAATTTGGGACTTCATTTGTGTTTATGCTTGAGTTTTATCGTCTTATGTGACTTCATTTAGAGTTTTATCATCTTATGTGACCTGATAACTTGTTATTTGCAATGGTTTTATTGGCTTGAGAACATTATTTGAATGCTTTGTGTAATTTTTATGAGCAATTATAGTCATTATTTTGTTTTCTATTAAATTAGATATATTTTTTATAAAAAAAATTTATGGCCGCTATTGTGTCAATAGCGGCCGCTACGCTATCCGCTATGCATTCATAGCGGATTTTGGCCTCACCGCTATTGTCCGCTATTGATAACACTGTTTGGTAAGCTTGTTCGTGAATATTAAACAACCATGTTCACGAACATGTGTTTATGAATACTAAACAAACATGTTCACTATCATGTGTTTGTGAATATTAAACGAACATGTTCGTAAACGTTAAACAAACATGTTTATAAACACATGTTCATAAATATCAAATGAACATGTTTGTGAATATTAAATAAAAAACTTAAGCAAACAAATTGTATTCACTCCTAATATGAAATTAGAAAATTCTACATAAATATGTAGTTTTAATAATTACGTATTAAAATTACGTATTGGTAAATATGTAATTGTAAAAATTTATTATTATTGAACAACAAACAAACAGTAAACTATTAGACTGTTTAGTCATGCCATTAGTTTTTGAATTTGTATTAGAAGTCATTTGTCAAATATGTTTCCTCCTTCCGCTTGCCGTTGTTAACTCGCTAACAACTCGCAAAGATGAGCAAGTCACTTTTGGGAACTAGTTTCTTAATTATCTGCGTTATAGTGAAATGCTTTTTAGCCTGATTATATGGTTTATTGATACATACATAAAAATAGTTGTCTCTGCTTGTTTGTTATACTGTATCTGACAATGGTACCCAGGTTTAGAAAACTGAATCCTTACTGGCATAATACTTTCTAGTTGCATAGGATTTCATTACAGTTGAGCTATTCCTGGATGTGTTTAACTTGTCAAAAATTGCTTTTTTATTCACTTAACAACTCTTTTTATTATTTTGGTAATTTTTTTCAATTTGATGCAATATTTACCAGGTTGAAAAAAGAAGCTTCTTCAGATTTGCGATCGTGTGGCTGGTACCATAATGTTTACAGTTTCATGAATTTGAGGAAGCAGATGTATGCACTGGAGATTGGAAGCACCCTGACTGGCAATGATTTAGAGTAAGCCTTTATGCTCACTTCAAGCATGCATGATTTTCTTTAGGGATTTTGATACCTTTGACTTGCTATAGGTTTCCATCGAATTGGTGTAAATTATTGGCAGGTTTTTGACAAACTTCTGCAGAAATATATACTTACAAAGAAAGGCAAGATCTTTTTTTTTTAAACAACCTAAGGCTGATTCGGTTTTGGAATTGGGTTCCCAAAGCATGGTTTGGACCACAAATATGATACTGATTGGATTCAGAGTTTTCTGCCAAACTAGCTTTTGAGTCAAGAAAGCGCTTTCAACCTTTGTTTTCCAAACCATGATAATTCTTATTCAACCACAACGCCTAACAAGATCTTTTTCAAATTAACAATTTTACATAGAATTTATGTTGGTTTGCCACCCATTTTATTTATTTGCGACAAAGGTGTAAAATTTTTTTTTTTCATCTATATGGCTATATTATTGTACGTTAACTGTTAGTCTGAAATAAAAATCAAACAGATCGTTAATGATCCTTTTTCTTCTCAATATTTAGTTTGTGTGATGTACCATTTTATAGGAATGATGTGATAGAATGGGAGACAATTAGAGAAGTATAACTCTTTAACATTAGTACTCAATTCTTAAGGAGCTCAATTGTAGTGGCTGGAAAGGGATTAAAATGATTGGAAAATAATGCATGCCGAGCGTGTTGGAGAGGTGAATCATTGTGAAGCATGCCGTTGGTCGTCCGAGACAGAAGTAGTTGACTTATGTAAGCATTTAGTTTGGTTTCAGTGATAATTAATGCAGAGCAAGGGTGGGATAGAGGTAGAAAGTAAAGATAAGGAAAAATACATAGGGAAAGGGGGATAGCTATAAAAAGATTAGGTTCAAGCCATAATTCCTTGATACAACAAGCATATGTATTTGCCTGGACACAGAGAGAGAGAGAGAGAGAGAGAGAGAGAGAGAGAGAGAGAGAGAGAGAAATAAAAGTGTTTCTGTATGGAACGGACCAGTTCTTGTATCTGTTATTAGTCATGGGTTAAAATGGGGTTGTAACAACCATCTGTAGCATTAGCATCTGAAATTGGTATCCCCTGCTCACTAGTATTACATCTTTTTTCCAATGAGCTTTAATATTTAAACTTTCTTTCTTGCCTGCGAAAAGGCTGCAGGTGCCCTTCAGAATGTATTGATTTAGGATAATTGGACATTTTCAGATGTAATGTTGGTTTTACGAGGGATGCTAAGTGAATGTGTCTGCATTTGTGTTTGGTTCCCTTTTGTATGTCCCTTATATTTGCAGTAAGTTTTGCTCTTTTTTTTTTCTGTGTGAGCATTCTCCTGAGGGCAACTGTTTTTTTTTTTTTTTAGAGCATTAAAATGGCCTTTTGTTTCCTTTGCTAGATGCACTATGCATTCGTATATTTTTGAATTTGTATTCTATTTTGCTAGCCAATAATCTCCCCTAATCTTTTTACATTCCTATACCATATCAGCGCTATTACGTTTCATTAATAGGAAACCCTGGTTCATTACTTTTATGCAGGAAGAAGTTGATTGCAGATTCAAAGGCAACTTTTATTCAACAAATACCTGAGTCACTGAAGGAGGAACTAATCAAACTTCTCCAATCTCTTAGCCTAATAAAACAGGAATCTTTGGGCTCTTGATCAGCTTGGATGGTATTGAAGTAAATAACCTTCAATTCTCAAGATTCAGTTATTCTGAATTCTGGTAATTATGGATGTGAACTTCTTGGCTAACAACTTCTGTTCTTGCTAATGCCTTCTGCAGCCTGTTGCACGGAATCTTGGTGTATAATCATTGCTACTAATTGGTGTTGTAGTGAAAGAATATTCTTTGGGTTTATGTAAGTCATGCTTCTTTGAGCAACTTCCAGCAACGGCAGGAGATTGCGATCTTTTCACATTATCATTTATCAATGGCAACATCATGATGCTTGTGGGTGCTATGAATGGTTCTGAGATGGAACTGCTAGGTCTGAATATTTTCTAAAATTTTGATCTTTGAGGCCTCAAAGTTGATTTTTTTTCGGCAGAGAAGTTAGGAATCATTTTCATTTTGTACGATATCCATTTTGGAGAGCATAAATTCTTCATTTTATGGATGCATTACAATTTTCCCATCAAAATGTGATCGGATGGTACTCAGTGTATGAATGAGTTAAATCCTACTATAGCTGTTTCCTCATGGTTGGCTGCTTATTGTCACATTCCTTTCCTTGGTTCTTTACCTTCAATCGGAATTTGTGAAAGTGTTATATAGTTTAAGTAATCTGTTGGTTTTCTATTTTCTTGTTTAGTTTGCAGGCATGCTCGCCATGGATGATTGTGAGGAAGTGTGTTATCATCATATTCATATGCTTATCTTCATTTTCGAATGTGATGGTTTTATTGTGCTTGCCTATTTGAAGCATGGTAACAGCAGCGCTAGCAAAACCAAATTTATCTTCTGTTGGGACAATTAATTGTGGAACTGACTTTTGGAACAAATTAGTTCTCATAACAACCGATTCATTTGTAAGAATATCAGTCTGGCTAGTCTGCATTTGATTGGTGTATGCATCTTCTGTTCAAATAGCTGGTGTTGAAATGTCGCACATTTCTTCTTTCGTCCTCGTCTTTTTCAGTGTTAGAAAACTCGACGTTGTCAAAACTGTATGGCAATTGTCTCCATCCTAGACCTTGACAAAGAAAAGTTTCCATGACGATTAGTTATAAGTGTATATACCCTTTCCCTTTGCACTTAGCATTGCACCAAAGAAAATAAATCTCCAAATAACGTTACCAAACGAAACAGCTTATCACAATTAAAAAGCTTTAACAACGGCAAAGGAAGTTGTTCTCTTGAATTTTCAGCCTAGCCTAGCCCTTACGCAACAAGACGAGTGAGGATAGCCTTGGCAGAGAAATGAGTGGAATACGAGACAAGGGAAGAGGATGTGTTCAATGTCAAGAGCCAACTGCTTCTAAAGATAAACCCAATTCATAAGAAAGTCCCTGTTTTGATTCGCGAGCAAAGACCCATTTGTGAATCACTTGACATTGTTTAATATATTAAACGAGATTTGAAAACTTTTTTGAATGATATTATTGCGGCTGCTAGAGCAGTTTTATCTCGGGTTGAAGCAGTGGAAATAATATTGTTATCATCCAAGAGGCTGTGCCCTCTTTCAAAAGAAAAAAAATGGGATTGGAGATTTGATTATGAAAATTGGTTTAGGAAAAGCTTATGATACAATGAACTGAGATTTTTTAAGATGGGTTTTGACCGATATGAAATTGCTTTTGAATTTAATCGAATTAATTATATTTTGTGCCTCTTCAACATATGAATATTTTGTAAAATGGAGGGTTGACTTCATATTTTAAGCCAACAAGGGGGTTTAGACAAGAAGATTGATTTTTTCTATATTTATTTGTGATGTGCCTTCAAAAACTTCCAGATTTGATTGATAAAGTTGCAAATAATGGATCTTCGAAATCTGTCTCTCTTTCTCGAGGGCCTTGAGTTCCACATTTTTTTTTGAATGATTTGCTACTGTTTGGTAAGGCAATGGTACAACGACGTAGATCTAGCAAATCATATTTATAATTCGTTTTTGTATTATATAAAATCGTACTTATATCGTGTAAAATACGAAAATTTCGTATTGATATGAAAAATCAAAAATCACTTTTCAGCATTTAATCTAATTATATATGATTTTTATTTAATTTTAGTCTGTATCATCTTTGTATTTTTTATTCGTATTATTTTCGTGTTGTATTATCGTGTTTAAAATTGTCAAGTCTACAATGATGTGATGTAATAATGGAATGTTTGAATGGTTTTTTCAAGTTTTTTTTTGGATAAAAGGTTAATTTGAATAAGTCAATATTTTATACTGCAAGCTATGTTCCTTCTTGTACAATTGATACTGTACAGGCTAATTTATGAGCATGAAGTACTGTAAGGAGTTTGGCAGATCCTGGGTTTCTTACTGACTTTACACGGATGGTCAAATCAACATATCATTTTTTCGCTAGATAAGGTAAGCAGTAGACTAGCATCATTGAAAGCAAACCAATTGTCTATGGAAGGGAGAGCAACTCTAATCTAGTACATGGCTAGTTCCATCGCTTCCTATTCCTTACAAACAATGTGGCTGCCTACAACTATTGCTCAAGGCATTCATAGGTCGAATAGTTTGTTTCTTTGGGGCTCAAGTAATGAAAAGAAGGTGTCCCTGGTTAAACAGAAGGTGTGTGAACCTAAAATTGATGGTGGTTTAGGCATCCGTCAGATCTAGGGACATGAATGAAGCTAGCCAAGATGGGGTAGATATTAGATGCCAGAGAAGGGAAACTGGTTTGTGGGCCAAAGCGCTCAATGCCAAATACCCGAAGATAAAAACCTTTTTTGCAAGCTAAATTTAAGGATAGCACAATTACCAACATGACCCGACATCATCTCACGTAAGAAGACCGTACGTAAGGATAGTGCATGGATAATTGGGAATCGGCAAAAAAATCTTTTCAATGTGACACATGGGTGGGGGGATAATCCTCTCATTTCCTTATGGAATAGGGTTGTTCCGGCATGAAGTTATGATGATAAAGTTTGTGTTTATATGAATGGGAGCGACGAGTCGGACTAGAAGAAACTAAATTTTAACCTAAAATTAGTTACAGATCAATTTAAGTTGCTATCAATATCTAGTTTTGAGGAGGATAGGCTATATTGGAATGTGTCATCAGTTGGAGATTTTTCAGTTAGAAGAGCTTACCAATTGCAGCTTGGTGAGAAGAACTCATGTGAGAACCCAAATTTTCCAATATCTAATATAAGTTATTTGTTTTGGAAATCGAAGAGTGAAGGTTAATTGCTAAGATTTCCAAATAATAGTTATGCTAGAGAAATTGGAAGTGAGCCTTGTGAGATCCGTGGAGACCCAAAATGACTTAGAAATGACAAATTATTAATATTTGGAGTTTATTATACCTATGGTATAAATTTTGTCTCGATCAGAGCTGGATTTGAGTTACCTAAGAATTAGAGCCAACAAATTGAAAAATGACTATTGTATCCATAGCTGGGATAAAAATTCTAAAATATCAGTCAATGTAGTTTAACTTTTGACTTGCAGATTGTTATAATCAAACCCTCGTGTGAAGAAGTCCAATCATGTTTCAACTCGTAGACTGAATCAAATGAAAAAGCCGAAAATAACATGAATGAGCATTCAAGGGTATTTTGGTAATTTCACACTCTTGGCCGTTCACACCCATGAAAAATCAATGATTTGACCTTTTCATGATAGAGTAATGCAGAATACATGGAAATAAAAATAATTGAAGTTATTTTAAATAGTTTAAATGTATATTAAAATAGTTAGAACATAAAGGGAATTATGAAAATTTTAAAGGGACAAACTTGTAATTTAGCTTATAAGATATTTTTATATATATAAATAAGATATTTTAAAGCAAAATCATCATTATTTTCATCATGGTTAGCTAGCCATGGAAGATGGTAGAGAGAGAAAGAGAAAGTTAGGCTCTAGAGAGAGAAAGTGAAGAAAACCCTAGCTTAAAAGTCCCAAATTAAAAAGTGACCTAAAGGAGAATTGTTCTACCACATACTGAATTTTGGTGCATTGAAGTGGACATTTGGAGGGTCAAATTCTCTCTCAAAGTTTTGGTCAAAGTGAAGGTAAGAGAGAGGAAGTTCCCTTTTGATTTAATTTGATATATGTTGATGTTAGAATGATACAGAACGTGTTTGTGAAGTTTGATCTAAAAACCGATAAGTTTTGGTATTAGTTTCAGTTCCAGTTCCAGTATGAAGTAGACCAAAAATGTTGTTGTATTAGAAAATTAGAAAGATCTTCGAGTGTTCTAGATACTTTGTAAAAGAAGTACTGACTAAAAACAATGTTTAAACTATTTTCTGCAGCTTCGAAGTAAATAGGGAGGTGTAGGAAGAGTAGGCAAATATATGTTTGCCTACTTGTGCTTTTGTAATTAATTTGGCTATACTAGATCAGACTGATATTGTATTGGTAAGAGACATATATAACAGAACATAGGGATATCATGTTTTGCATTATGATTTGATTTTCAAACTTCAAGCATTTGAACTCTAATATTTGAATTATTTGTTAATGTTAAAGATTTCAGATTTGTTATCACTCTGATTTGAATTTAGAATTGTTGAACGGTTTGACTCTGATTTAGTATGCATGAATTTATTCTCTATTAGTCCACTTAAGATTCTCTATAGATAAGGAGTTAGGAAACCGGGACAAGTAAAGTGCTCTAAATCGTCCTTTTTAACTCACTCCAACTTCCTAACCCATTATAGAGTTCCTTTGATTGAACCTTTTGAACACAATGTTTTAATCTCTAAACAATATGATTTGAAATGCTAACGATTTGTCTGTTCTGATTTTTAACGTATTGTAAGGATACTTGCTTGGTATCAAACTAAATGATTTTAATATGTGGTTTTTGAAACTGTTTTAAGATGAAATTCTACAGGTTGAACGTTACACTGTGTGAGCTACCTTTAGAACCTACAAGACTAAGTGCTACATGCTGTGACTCATCTTTAAAATCCAAAAAATTTCAAAATGAAACTTGGTTCCCATAGTATTACATTTCGAATGTATTATTATATGATGTTCTAAAAGGCATAAAGTATATTTTATTGCTTTCATGGGAATCAGGTAAATATTTTGAGTGTTGGCTCCTTGTAGTTGCCTTTTTAGTAATCATGAGGTATATTTCTGACTTTGAACTTTGAACTGCTGTTATACCTTGAGTAAGTTTGTAGCCAGCTCTATATCACCTACTCAGTGGTATTATGGGGTGCTCTGATTCTAAAGTTGATTAACCCTCATCACGTCATCAGCTGTCCTAGATGTCACTTGATAAGTGTACACTGTGGACCTCTTGTAGACTATTGGCCATATGTTTGTACTTATTCTCCCTACTTGGGATCTGAACTGCATGATTTCTATTGGGATGTTGCCTTGTCTCCTTCTAAACTGTTTTGAAGGAATTGTCTGACTTTTGAACTGTTTTGAATGATCTGTTTCTGATCTGAAATGAACTGTCTGACTTCTGAACTGTTTTGAATGATCTGTTTCTAATATAAAATGAACTGACTATCTTTTGAACTATTTTGAATGAATTGTTACTAATCTGAAAACTAGTTATTGAAGTATGTTGTTCTGACTATTACCTATCTGATTGAGATAAACTGTTTTGATTTAAAAGTTATGACTGAATGGTATGTTTTCTAAAAGATTGACATTGTTTTTCATTGATTTGTATATTGTTTCGTAGAGACATGTATAGGATACTTGCATTTAGTTACGTGGTATCCATTTTTTATATATGTTTCTTATTGAGCGCAAAGCCCACCCCTTTACTCACCTCACAGGCTATCATCAGTAGACATATTTAGTGAATTCGTTTGAGGCTAAAGGAACATTCGTTTCTGAAGTCTTATTTAATTTATTGAAAGGTATATAATGTACCTTTTACTTTGTATTCAGACAACACATGCACAACATATGTTTGTGTATTTGTTTAAAGGGATGTAAATTAAGTAGCGTTAGATGTCTAGTACTGTTATAAAGACATTAATGTGATGTAAAATTGTTTGAGTTAATATTTATATATTGAGGTATTATGGTTGACACTTTTAGTTGGTATATCTTATATTAATGACTGTTAGGAGTAAAATGACAATGTTTTGGTAACATCACACAGTTAAAATGGGATCTTAGATCAAGTTATTAAATCGAAAGAAGCTAAGTTTTACAATACCCAAGCATAAATTGGTGGAAAACACATTTAACAAAGGGTAAGACAATTATAATCAATTTAAATATAAAGATAGTTAACTTCATTTACAATGATCATCAAGCAAAATGAAAAACATAGTTAAGAATATAACAAGCAACTGACAAGTTAAAATTGGAAGAGTTCCAACTATCATAGAATAAAATATATCACAGAATAAGAGTTAAACAGGAAAAGCATGAACTCCTCATGTGTGGAAGAAGAGAGTAGTTCATATTAAGACCTTTGCAAATAAAGTTTTTGAGGGACAAATACTAATGTATGTTTAATATGAACAAATAAGAGGGAGCAGATATGAGTAATTAACAAAATATGAAACTAAACTTTTTTTAATGATATTTACATCTCAAGATAGAAATATAATGATTATTTTGTTCTAGTATTTTCTACCAGAACATTTTACTGAAAAGCATTTGCTAAGTAAGAATATTTCCCTTGGATGAAATTGTCTTGTGAAATCCCCTATTTCCTGTAAAATCCCCACAATTGTATAGTATTATAAGCTTGAATGAATAAATAAATGTGAAATTTTGATATATGAATGACATATGAGACATGGAAGGAATAATGAAATTGATAGTCAAATGGTCAAGGAATTTATTTTGATATTGTGAGAATAATTGGATTAGGAGAAAATAAACAAAAGATTTTACAGTAGTTAAAGGACATGTGGTATATGAAGGAAGGAGGATAATTAAATGTCAAATGGTTAATTTGTCAAAAGTTATAAAGATGATGATTTAATGGATAAATATGAAATTAATGAAGCTTGATAAAATCATCATTTTCACCATTAAGGGTTGGCAGCCACCATTGCTATCTTTCTCTCAAATTCTCCTAAGTTTCCTCCATAGTCACCTTGACAAATACCTAGACTCTGTTATTGAATTGTCAAGCTCACTTAACGAAAATCGATCATCATCGCTAGCTTTAGCCATACTTGAAATTTGGAAGGCTAAATCCAAGTATTTGGAGAGATCTTATTACTGTCAAGTTTGATTATTAACAAAGGTAAGGATAGAAGTTGATTCTTCCAATTCTATCTTGGATTTGGAGTTGTGTTAAGATGGTATAAAGTGGTTATGGCCTTAAAATGAAAGAAGACCAAGTGTTGAGCTTTTATGAGTTTGGTCAAAAGATGGTTTGAGCTAATTAAGGGCTTTAAGATGATGTTTGGTGTCGAAAGAAACATTATTGAGATTTGATTTAAGTAATGATTTGATTTATTAATGGTTATTATGGATTTGTGCAGCTTGAAGAAGTAAAGGCTAAGTGTTGGTGCAGCAAGCTACTGCATTCTCGTATAAATTGAGGTAAGGGATATATGTAACGGACGTAGGGTGACTATGTCCATATGTTTTGAACGTTTTGGTATGAAATTGTAGTTGATTTTAAGTGCAAGAAGTTTAAATTTTGGGTTTTACTCCTAGTTACCAAATTGCTAGGAGCAGCCGATTGCCTAGAGACAACTTCGACGTAACTTTTTCGAAAACCGACTCAAACCAGTAGACTGTCTTGTTTAGTGATCGACTGCCATTTTCCAGAAAACATTCTGTTTCAAAAACAGTCGATTGCTAATGAACCAATCGACTGCTAATGAACCAATCGACTGCTATTTTCTCGAAAAGTATTCTGCTTGCAAAACTAGGTGACTGCTATATGACCAGTCGATTGCCCTATTTTCAAAAGCATTCTGTTTACGAAACCAATCAACTGTTAATGAGCCGGTCGATTGCATTTTCTCGGGAAGCATTTTGTTTCAAAACCAGTCGACTGTCCTATGTGTTTACAGATTTGGAAATATCTGGATTTTAAAAAAGAAAAAAATTGATATATGTAATAGCAGCCGACTGCCCTTAAATACCAGTCGACTGCCCTATTTGAAAATAGAATTTTCGAGCCTATTTTATATAAGTATATTTGCATTACCAAAAAGGGTACGCAATATATGTTTTGAGATTATTGACTCCTCTGGTAATCATGCATATTATATGCTTATTTGTATTTGGCTGTGGGACTCTAGTCAAGCCCTCAGTACCACAGATGTCACCTGACTAGTGTACACTGTGAATTATCGATGATGGCCATCAATCTCTTATGTGTTTGGCTTAAGGGAAGGAACCCTGGCCCATACGTGGGTACGCCGCTTATATGTGTATCCCTCACGAGATTTATGTGGTGCATGATTCTGATGGAATGTTAATAATCTCCAACCTATTGGAAGATTATTTGTATATGTGCTTTACGTGAAAGTACTTGATTTACTTGAACATATGAAAACTATTTATGTGATATGGCTATACGCTTACATGATATTTGAAGAATTATTTGATTATCTGATATACAAAGGTTTCCACATGATATTGTAGAGCCAAGTAGGAGACCAGCATATAGTGATATAGTACGTTCTTTTACATACCTTTCTTACTGAGCATAAGTCACTTCTAGTGATCTTCCGCTCTAGATAAAGGAGCCTATTTTTGGATTGTAAAACATTCCTTCGAGGCGCACTTCCATTTTCCTTGAAGGTATATAATTATGTTGTCATGTAATTCGGAATATGGTACAATACAATAATGTATAATGAACTATGTTGGGGATGTAAGTTATAAAAAGATTAGCATGTACTCATACAAGAGTCTTAAATATATGTGTAAGACGATCCTGTATATGCATAAGAAGTATTTTCTATTAAAATTTTTATCGCTATGTTAAGCGATTCTAAGTATGAGGTAGAAGAAGAGGAAAGAATGATCTCGACAAATAGCCTAACCACCGTTATGTGAAAGAAAAAGTTAATTGGTAATTGGGAGTGACAAGGATGTAACATGTCTAGACACTTACGGTACGAGAAATCTTATTTATGAGTTTTGTTTATGATTACACATTATGAAACAAAGTTTGGTTCTATCATGGTGCAATGTTGTTATCTATGCAAAATTATGCTTGCAAGTTGATAAAATAATGGACAACATAGAAAAGTATTTATTTAGCAAAGAAGTATAGTTGAGCCATTTATTGCTTAATTATAATGAGTTTGTTTTCATGTTTTGTTTAAGTCAAAAGACAAAGATATATCATACAAATTGAATCTTACGTTTAACCAATTATTTTAGATACAACAAGACTTGCATACACCAAAGAATAAATTCGTAAAGAAAGCAAGCATTTCAAGTAAGGTAAATAGGTAGACAAGGCAAGCACCGAAGTAAAAAAAAGACAATGTGTCATTTTTTTTTACATACAAATCAGATCATAAATACAGACATAGATTTAAAAATATATATACATACATACGTAAACAAATATGATTGAAAGTGGATCATGTAAAAAAAACTAGGGCAGTATAAACGAATAAACTACTGCAAGCAAAATGGCAGAGGCAACTTAACGTGGGGAACAATGAAGCAAATACATCAAGTGAAAAGAAAATATTTAGATTTGGATGAGAATACACATGCATTTTCTGATGAGGAACCGAGAGTCATCAAAAAGAAGGGAGAAAAATTCTTTGAAATGAAAGCCTAAAAAATCAAATTGAAACAATGTTAGGAAAAGAACTGTAAATGTTAGTATGTTACCAAAATGTCTTTATCCATGTCAAATCGAATAAAGAATCCAAAGAGTGTCGGCTATAGGCATGCTTGGTCATGCACTATGGGAGAAGGTTCTCTTCTGGAGTGTTTGGATAAGAAACAAAAGGGTTGGGAATGGTTGGAGTGAACAGTGTGGTTGGTTAAGAGTGAGTAAATATTTTGTTGGTTTTAGAATTAATTTGTTCACATCTTTAATTATTCTTGAAAACCAAGATTGATTTTTGTGTATGGTCAAATCAAGCGAAAGATATGGTGGCAGCAAAATATTTTCTTTGTTCAGTATAATTGCAATTCATAAATTCTTTGGGATGGACTAGTAAGATTTTGTCAAATTAAGAATAGTGAGAAATTGTTAGAAGTCGAGTTTTTGCAGGATGGGGTCCAAAATTATATATGAAAGATTGTTTTAAAAAGGAAGGCAAATAGGAATTTGTTTATGTTAAAATTCTAGTGCAGTAACACACATAAATGCATAAGAAGGGGAAAATGAGAATTGTTGTGATGATATTTTTTTTTATTTTTTTGCTAAAAGGAGCATAGAAAAGCAAGTTAACATTGTTATCTAATTTTTCTTTTTTAAAGTACTTACATGAAAGGACATAAAATTAATAATTTTTCTCAAAAATTATGTATATGTTTTATCTTATATATTTAGATCAATGGAAAAACATATATATGTTGAACAAATTTTTTTAAGCACGTTTTCACTAATTTGTTGCAACGTTGTTTTCTTACTAGTTTATTTCACTAAGCATTAATGAGAACATGGAAATAAATTAAAATTGATGTGTTATTGAAAATTAATAAGGAAAATATTATCTGAAATAAAATTATTAAAAATCTGTTTAATGATATAAATCATAAATGTTGAATAAATAAACGAAAATGCAAGAAAACAGAGAAATTTGTTTACCAACCAATATCAAAGTGGCTACAATTTTTTAGATCCATTAAATTAACAAGTAATAAGGGAGAGTGCAATGAAATGAGGAGAAAAAAACATATATCTTGAAAACATGAATATTTAGTAAATTATGTTGCATCCTTGGATTATATAAAGATGTAAAGTGTTTAATTTGGTGCACATAGTCCATAGTTACTTGCTTTTACAAAGTTGACAAAAAGAAAGAATTTGCAAATACATAAGCATGCATAAAAATAGATCATGTTCTACATTTAGAACAAAATAACAGGTCTAAGTGTCAAAAGCAAGCATGATGAGAGACCAAACAGATGTAGCTCAACTCATGTTTAGCCTTCATTAAAAGCTCGTATGATCTAAAAGATAATTGGATTTTTTCTTCTTCAGCTAAAACTTTGGATACAAGGGAGTTGCTTAAATGAGGAATAGATTATGATTAACCATTTTTCTTTTGTTTGCCCTTGCATGGATAATAGTTGAGTATCAAAGTGTAGCCAATGCAGGAAAAAAGGGGCAAAATATAAATAGATGTACAGTATTTGTAAAGAATTGAATTAATCAAAGATGTATACGTAGAAAGGGAAACGATGCATTCAATAGATCCAACGTTAATGTCAGGGAAAGAGAAGTAGGAAAAGAACAATATAATTCAATAGCAATAAATAAATTATATGCAAGATAAGACAAATTAGCAAAACAAAGGATAGCCACTTGGTTACGCAGATACACCTGCAGTGATGGCATAGGAGGAAGAGAATCTAGGGTCAAGGGGAAAAATGCATAATGAACATGGTAAGGCCAAAGAGAAATCATCTGTAGTAGCAAATTGGAGAAAAAGCTTTCTTTACTCATATGTCATAAAACTTGTTCATTAATAGAATTGTTACAACAAATTGTAAAATCAAGTTAGGAATCAAAAGAAAAAATTTGTCTAAGATAGTAAAGTGTATGATAGAGAATGAAAGATTTGGGGAACAAAGATGGTAAAATTAAGAAAAAGAAAGAATATTACCTGTTTCTTAATTTCTTTGAAGGAATGTCATCGTCAAACATTTCTTCTTCAACGTGCTGTGCATGTTCGAATTTTTTTTTTCTCTTGGCTAGAGGGAAAAGGTGAGAGAAGACATTAGCATAAATGAGCATATTATAAGGAACAGAAAAGAAAAGAAGGGAAAAGAGCAAGTTTTTCAGGGAAATTAATGTAGATGGATGTATGGTAGAGCAAAATCATGCTTTGTAATTAAACATTCTTAACACAACCAAATATTGAATAGATATTATTCCTTTCACAAACAAAGATAAATTTGATGTTCATGTAGAAAGAAGCACACAGAAAAGTATGTGAACCTAAATTTTTTTTTGAAGTAAGATCAACAATAGCAAACACTTCTTATTGAGCAAGATGAGAAGGAGGCATAAGTTGCTTATTTTTCTGGTCACTAGATATCAAAATATTTAAGATTATATTAGTGTAAATAAGTGTTTTATCAGAAAAGAAAAGCACCCAGAACAAATGTTTGGTTGATTTGTTTAAGCTAGCATTAATAATGACTTGGTTAGCTTTTTTTTTTTCATCTGCTTAGATGGAGGTGCATGTTTTACTTAAGACGGTTTATCAGTCTATTTTGGAGTCCTGGTCATAGAATTGGAAAACAAGATAAGTATAAAAGGTTTTTTCTTCGATAGTAAGCATATCTGTGTTTGCAAAAGCAAACAGGGAAAGCGGTATACCAACCTGATTTCCTTGTTTAAGGTGAAAAGGGCAAAGCGTTTTTTTATTCAAGCTGGTTTGGAATAGCAGCAACTCACTTTTGTTTGTCTTGACTGCGAAAGCAATATTAAAGAGATGATATTAATGTAGGTAGAAAACAAACAAACAAACAAATAAATATATGGATAGTAAGTTTTTTTTTTTCAATTAATCTAATAAACTAGAACAAAACTTGAAAAGTTTCTTTTTTTTAACTTGGGCTTATGGAAGCATGGGTGGTAGCTTGTTCTATTGATTCTCGAATATTATATAAATTGGAAAATCAAGGCAAGTGGAGTTCAATGTTGACAAAGTAGTACTAACATTTGAGCGAAATAAAACCAGGCAAGGATTTTACAAACTTTGATTCACTTTTGTGTAAAAGGAGAAATCTAAGAAAAGAAATCAGGCAAAATCTCCAAATGAGTTTCAATCGTTGTTTGGCTTTGTTTAGCAAGAGAAGTCATGTGGATTGAAGTTTGAATGGTAGAAGTTTGTAAAGGATCAGAACTTGTTGCTTCTAAGATTGGGGGTCTATCTCTTTCAATAGAAAGGTCCTATTGACAACAAAAGTTGGCACACCAGATTCAAATGATTGTCTTGCAAGGTTAACTTTGAAGATCCTTTCTTTGTTAATAAATGCTTTTACACATTCAAGCAATACTTGCTGATCCAATTCTTGTTCTTTGGCTTAATCGTCAACCAGTTTTTTGATGAGAAGCTCAGCAGTTTTTGCAAATACTATGAAATCTATTTCACCACTTTCATCTTGAACATTCATCAAGATTTTGTAGCTAGTTTTATTTAGACAAAAATAATGCAAGTGAGAGAAGAGGTATATAAGATTTTTACTGTTCACTTTGAATTTTTAATCAAAGACAAACCAAGAAATCATAGGATAATTGACTCACGCTAGTTTCGGCATCTATTCTCCATAGGTCGGATAACGTAATTTGTCATCTACAAATCTTACACCTTTGGTACAATCGTTGCAGCAATCATAAAACCATCCATTAGAACAATCAATGCTACAATATTTGCTTTGTAAGTGAAGAAATGATCCTACATCAAAATGCAAAAGCATTAAAATGACTGTTCAAGGCAACGAGATTTAAATGATGTAAGAGTGGATCAAAGATATAAAATTTAGGCAGGAAGCAACCTTTGACCATGAGACATCTATTTTTAAAAGCTGTTCAACATTCATCTTGTTTTCTTGAATATCATCTACATCTTCTTGCCTTGGTTGTGCTTGTTCATTTAGTTGTGCAACGGGAAGTGGTTTGTCAGCATATCTAGCAGTCATCAACAAAGAATGGGAAATGTTAACAAAGGTGTGCTTATAAGCATGAGTTTTGCAAGAAGCTTGTTAATTATATAAGAATAGACCTATCTTTGAGCAATTTAGCTGGAGGTATGTCCAGATCAATGTAAACCTTTGTTGCAGTTGAGCTTGACAAAGTTGAAATACCTGTAACACGAAAACTTCAAGATCAGTAGGGGAACGGCAAACAATGTATGTTTGCATGATTAATCAAGAAATTGTTTATTTATCTACCAAGAAATTTACAAATAGTCATTCCAACCAAGATAACCACAATATTTTTTGCAAAAAATAGGTGTGAGAGCCCTGTTTTTCTTATATTTGATATAAGTTACTAAGTGTATGAATTTAAAAGTGAAAACTTATTGTTAAAATATATAAATGAAGGGTCTGTTCGATAAGGTTCAGGAAAGTACTCGATGTGGGCCCCACTAGGACTTTCTCTGTCCAGATCGAAGTGAGACCTTAGAATGATGATATTTGAGGTAAAATATGAATATAGTGAGAATCTACATCTCAAAATCACCTAGTTTGAGTATATTTTGAAAGGTATGAAACAATTTCAAAAAAAGATGATTAAGGACATAGGCCAAAAGAATTTTCGTAAATTATGGTCAAACCGAGATGACTTTTGATCAATTATCAATGGTGAATAATTTTTCATGTAACAAGATTTTAGACCATGTGGACTGATAGAAAAAATCATGCATAAAAACATAAATTTACGCGATTTTACAATTAGGGGTATTTCAGTAATTTCACCCAAATCGATAACCGAACCTCAACAAAAGCACCACCAAAGATAATAGAAAGTTAAATAGAGGTGTTTTATAATTAAAAAAAATATTTTGGAGATTGGATTCACTGTTTTCAACTAAGTCAAATTTTAGGGGCAAAATTGGAAAGTTTATTATTAATAAAGGGCATTTTGGTAATTTTACACCCAAGAGATATTTTTAATTGAAATTTCCAACACCTTTCTCTTCTATTTTCAAAATTTACCATTTTTTCTCAAAAAACATCATTTTTGAAAGCTAAAAGAGAGAGAAAGCTCGAGAAACTGTAGTCAAATGACCTCTAAACCAAAAAAAGTCTTCACCAACCCTGTCTAGAATTCAGTGCTTTATCTTTTGACACCAAAATCAAGTCCTAAAGTGGCCAAGATCAAGATGAAATAGCTCCCACCAGATCTGGTCAAGAAAAAAGGTGAGAGAATTCTTGAAATTTTCATGATTTAAAGGTTTTTAACTATGTATTTAAGGTGTTTAAGCTTGTATCTAGGCTTGGATTGAATCAAAACCATGACATTCTCTCTCTTAGGGTTTCGATCACTATTCATTCTTCATGAACATGAGAAGTTTTGATGAAAATTTGATGTGGCGAATATGTAGAGATCATGAAACATATGAAAACAAGATTAATTAAGCTAAAATGGAAGAAATATTAAGTATGGGAAGAAAGGACCCATTGGGCCAAAGCTAGAGGAGCATGAATTTAATGCCATTTAATGTGAAATTCATATGGAAATGTAGTAGAAATTTAATGGAATAAAACTGAAACAAGTAATGTAGTTAAATTTGAAGAAATACCAAGTGTAAGGAAGAAGAGTGCATTCAGCCATGATAAGGGAAGGTGGAATTCTTGCTCATTTCAATGTAATTTGGGTTTTAAAATAATTTACAAATTATTCTGAGACTGTAGGTGCAGTCGAAATCGAAAACAGAGTTGTGTAGCAAAAGTTGTAATTTGGCACCGGTAGAATTTAGACTGAATTATAAAGCTACAATAGACTATGTGTTGGCAATTAATTAGTTAAATAATCTTTTACTTAAATTATAGTGAATTTATCGAGTTTAGATAATGAATTTGCATCCTCGAGATTAGAGGGTGCTACCGATGCTGATGAAGTGAATACTGATAAATTAAGAGGTAAGGGACATATATAGGAGACATAAGGATATCATGTTTTGCATCATGATTTGACTTCTAAAACTTTGACATCTGAACTTTAAATTCTGAAATTATTTTGTTTGACTTGGATTTGAACGACTTTTGAATCTTTGATATTTGAACCTTGAAAAAAACTTAAAATGGTTTTGATATTAAATACAATTTTGAATATGATATTGGTTTTGACATTGACTGATATGAATTCAGAATTATTGAACGGTTTGACTTTGATTTAATATGCATGAATTCCTTCTCTATTCATTCACTCAAGATTCTTTATAGAGCAAGAGTTAGGGAACCGGGACAAGTGAGGTGCTCTAAAGCATCCTTCCAAACTCACCCAACTTCCTAACTCGTTGTAGAGATTATGCTATCAAATTTTCTGTAAATGTTTATTAGTTTTATTTCGGTACCTAGGGTATAGGGTTAATATTTTAGTTATTGATGGGTTTCATAAACAAAAGAAAATTTAGCAATTGATGGGTTATAAGGATGATTATTTTTGGATGATTAATATTTGATTAATAAATCTAAGAAATGCTTACTATTTGTGGATTTATGGATAATGAACTGGATAGTGAATATATGGATTTGTACTAATTAAACTTGCCAGAGTTTCAGATTATAAAATCGTTATGTTGTCAAAACTTTTATAAATGGTTTGAAGTGAAAATGTCATGATTTTGAGATAAATTATTTATTTCAGTGATAAGTTTAGTGTTGATTTTAAGAATATATTTTGAAGGTACTAGAATTGATTCATAGTAATGAGACATACGTTTAAAGAGTATATGACTGAACTGCTGAAAATATGTGGAGATTATTGACTCGTATCAAATTTGATATCGGAAAGTATATGGCTGAATTTTGATGGAACAAATTAATATTTGAAAGTATATGACTAATTCTTGTATATCGATATGATACTTTATGAAATGTATTGAAAAATCTGAGACCGACCCTATACGATGAGGTATGAAATTTTTTTTTTGAACGATGAGGTATGAATTGAAAGTGAATAAAATCATATATTTTGTTATTTGATTTATGCATAAAGCATGGTTTTGTATACGTGACAGTTTTTGAATATGCATGATCTCTAATTTATTAATATTTGAAATAATGATTTGTATTTGATTATTTAAAAATTTGTCCGATAACATCGTATGCGTTATGGTTTATGAAATGTTATATTTATTGTTTTTGAATGTCAGTTAAAATAATATTTCTAATTATTTGGATTTATCTGAATATATTGAATGAAATGTTTTATTTTATGAATAATACATTTTGAAATGAAACTTGGTTCCCAAAACTTATATTTTGATTTCTGGGGTGGTAAATCCCTAGTTAACGTAGATCCAAGCACTCCCAGACTCTGAAAATAAAATGTTCGTTTATATTACTCTATTTGGTTTTGAAGACTTACAGAACTATTTTGTTTTCTTTTGGAAATCAAGTAAATGTGTGATGACTGTTGGCCCTTTAGCTACCTATAAGTGCATGATTTCTGTTTCGTTCCAAATGCTGTTGACTTTAACTCAGTCATCTAGCTTCCACAATTTTTACCTGGCTAGCATACACATTGTGTGTGAGAACCGATTATTTTGTACTGTATACATGTATTTATGTAAATTATTAAATTATTTTTTAATATATTTGTAAATTTCAAGTAAATAGTGATATGGGCCTCACTTAGATTTTGTGCCCAGATGTATATGTGACTAAAGGAACATGTATAAATGATGTAATAAGGATATTATGGAAATTTTGAGACCAAAATACCTTGTTTGCATTATTTTTGGAAGTATGGCAAACAAATTGAAAAATGACGGTTATGTCCTGATGGTATTTTCGTAATTTTATCCAAACTAAAATGAATTGGGATGAAGTAAAAATACCATGTTGTTGTACATGAAAAGTAGTTTAAGATAGCATCAATGGATTTATCAAAACAGTCGTTAAATTGGAGAAATTAGCTAGCGGGTCCTAGAGGTAAAATCGTAATTTCTCACTATCCGTGCACCGTGCTTTGACGAAACCACTTCCAATCATCAATATACATTAAATAGGATTGATTGGTACTGGAATCTGAAATTTTGGAGCATGATTACATGGTTTTTACGACAGCGGAACCATAAAGGCAAAATTGTCCTAAATTTACATAACTAGGGGCATTTTGGTCATTTTGCCCACTTCTAGAAATGTCTTTATAAATCCATCAGCTGCTGACTGGCACTATTTAGTGTCTTCTCCAAAAGTCTTCCACGCCACCATAAAGAAAAAAATTTGAGCCTCTGAGACTATATTCAAGGCTAGAAACGGGGTGACTGGTAGGTTCCTTAAGATGGTAAAAAGGGCCACCGAAGGCTGCTGTTTTGGGTGTTTAAATAAGGGCTAAAGGCTGAGTTTTGGTTGCTTGAAATAAGGTTGTTGTCGGCGAGACAAAGAAGAGAGTTCAACAAGGTATTTTAGGTTGAAACTTGGCACGAAAATAGTAAGAAGAATGTGGCTCAACGGAAGGTGATTTCTACTACTACCGTGTTTAGTCAGAAAATGGCTGTCTAGGGCCATTGACTGTGGCTGAGTAAGGCATGGTGGTGGCCACTTGTGGTGGTGATACAGGGCTACTATAAAGGCATGGAACAAAACTCATTGGGCTGGAAATAGATAAAAACCAAGAAGAGCATTGTAAGGGCTGATCTCACAACCAAATTTGAAGGGTTTTCAACCAAGTGAATCAGAACGGTTGAGGACTTGATTTCGAATTTCAAAAGGTCGGGAAGAAACAATTAAACCTCGAGGTAAGTCAGTTAAATAAGTCTTGCTAGTATCATCTCGTAAGAGATGAATGAATCTTCACTAGATATTTACCTAAATCCACATCAAGTTTGGTGGAATATTATGGATAAGACTATAAGAGTAAGTATGGGTAAAATACAAGTTAGGCTTGATGTGTTCGTGAATAAGTTTCGAATTAATTGTGATTTATGCGTGGTGTGTTATAACTTATTATGCTCAATGAGAATGCAAACTGGTATAAAATATAGGTGCATGTATCATGAGAAATGTATGTGATTTAATTAAGTTGCACCTAGTGAACATGCCAATACATTGTTATACTTTGAAATGTATATACAAACTAGTGTACAATATGTATACAGCCTACGATGTTTAACTCATGGACCTCGAATAACACCTAGTAGTATTTATCGAAAACTAGGATAATGGAATCGTATGATAACTGAAGTGCTTATGTGACTCGGGGAATTGAATGATTTTAGAGCATTATCTCTAGAAAGCATGCGCAATAGAGGCCAATCCGAGTAAAACTCATTCCTTTGTACCGTGTGAGCCACTTCTAGAGAACTCAAAGGAACTACATGCTACACAGATTCTTTGAAACTGTGGGAGCTACCTCTAGAGTTCTTTGAGAGCTAAGTGCTACACGAGTTCTGATGAACCATTAGAAACCATGTGTCATAGAGGCCAATCCGAGTAAAACTCATTCATTTGTACTGTGTGAGGCACCTCTAGAGAACTCAAAGGAACTATGCGCTACACAGATTCTTCGAAACTGTGGGAGCCACCTCTAAAGTCCTTTGAGAGCTAAGTGCTACACGAGTTCTGATGAACCATTAGAAAGCATGAGCCATAAAGGCCAATCCGAGTAAAACTCATTCCTTTGTACCGTGTGAGCCACCTCTAGAGAACTCAAAGGAACTACGTGCTACACAGATTCTTTGGAACTGTGGGAACCACCTCTAGAGTCCTTTGAGAGCTAAGTGCTACACGAGTTCCGATGAACCATGGAAAATCATATGCCAATGAGACAATGGATAAACGATTATGATCTGTGAATGTGACAACTATCATTAGATAAAATGGATATTATACATATGACAGTGAATTGGAATAGTTATCGAACTTTACTTATATTATGCTATAGCATTATGTGCTATTTGAAATGGTTAGTTATTTCACGCTTAACCATATCGATGAAAGGAAAGAAAAGGATGATATTGTGCGAGTTAAAGATATGAAGAAAAGTATGAATGAGCCTATACAATCTGTTGTAGATTATATGATAGTAGCTAATCTTGACAGAGTGCATACATGATATTTTATGGAGTTCATGCATGTATGATCATATTTTACAATATGAGCCTAGTCTGTATTTATTTAAACTACTTACTAAGCTGTGGATTGCTCACCCCCTTAAATTTAACATTTGCAGATCATACGAGTTGATATCCAGTTCAGGCTTCATATAGGCTCTCTCGGGAACTGTACCTAGTTGTGGTACTCGTCTACATTCTCCGAGCCTTGCTTTTGTACATTTTGAGGTATACGAATTGTATATCATTTTGATAATTATGCAAACTTTAATTTCACAGTACTAGGAAGTAAATGGGATGTAACTTTAGATCGCATTAGATGATTATATAGGTTTATGTGGTTATCGAGTACGATCCGGGATAATATCATTTTTTGAAATACGTATAAACTGTAAACAAAAGAATGTGGAATTACTAGTGAGATGGTTCTTGAGAAACATGAGATGCATGACTGTATGAATTGTGAAAATTAAAGCTAGTTGTATTGTGAAAGTTAGAAATGTATTTTCAATACAGGTGATTTTACTGGGGAAATTAATAAAATACAAAGGGGAGGTTTTCAACCCATTTCTTTTGGATGAGTGAATATAAGGCTAAAATGATTATAGACACTTTGAGAATCATGACACAGCTAGAGAAATAATATTATTAAGGCAAGATTTAGTTTAATTACTACGCTAACACCGAATACAAACTGTAAATAGAAAAGAAAAATTTAGTTCGTAATTTTCTAAATGAAATAAGGTGAGTGTTAAGTGAACGTCACGGCCTCCGGGTCGTGACATTACTGAACTAGTAGCTACTAATTACTGTTTACTGAACTGAAACCTACTAATTACTGTTTACTGAACTGAATTATACGAAATACTATTTACTGAACTGAAAGGAAATTTACTGTTATCGAGAAAAAATACTTTGAAAATTATTTCTAAAATAGAAATAATTACTGAATTGTTATCCAGTGATTTAGATATTTATAAGCTACTGTACTGAAAAGACTGTTTACTGTAACTACTGTTTTACCACTGTACTGCCACATGTTTGAACTGTACTGAAAGGAAGGAAAATAAATGGTTTATCCTGTTTATAATTATAGAGAAATGGGTATTAAATTGTTTTATTAAGACAATTTATAAATTACTCCCTATAGTCGCTCTGGGTTTTCGGGACAAGACAGGTATTCCAAAATACCTTCTATGCTCCATCTGGATTTCCCAACCAACTATAGTATCCTTCCTTTATTGTGCTTGGTACACCGTTAGGAAAATAAATATTTTCCTGCATATTGTTTTCATTATATCAAGTAGCATACGACTCCTTTACTGAGCAAGTGGTTCGCTCACCCCTTACTTTCAAATTTTCCAGATTAATTACGAGGGTTATTTGATGGCTTCCTCGAATAAATATAGTTGCAAGTAGCCCACAAGGACAAGAGCATTGAAATTTAAAGGTACAATCACTTCTCTTATACATTCAGACACTTGTATACAGTACTATATCATTGTAAAATAGAAACAGGGGATGTAAAGTGTATGGAATATTGTAAAAATTTTTATATTCCGAATTTATTGAATAAATGTTCACCATTTATTACTGATAATGATCAAGTGTTAAAGGCATCACAGACAGCCCAACTAGAAAAATGTGTAAAATATGAGTCACACAATTGACCATGAGTGAAGACAGGTTTTGGTAAATATAAGCCAACAAACTCCAGCGTTTGACATTGGCTTTTATTTATAATTATAGCATACGATAGCCAAAAAGGGAATTATTTTCTCTTGAGAACAAATGGACATTTGACATCATTAACACAAAACATATTTTAGGTATGAAAACTTTGACCAATGTGGCTACTAGTAATTATTTGTGCTTCAATAACATTTGTAGCTAATTGGGTTATTATAAGTCTAGTACCATTACACAAACCTGATATTTGATTTATATTTCTAAGCAACATGACAACACATCCTAATTTTAGTGAAAGGTCATGATTTGGGATAGTGGGAAATTTTAATGAATTTAAGAATTCTTGAGGGTACAACATTTCTTGCTCAAAAATGTCACCATCAATATTCAAAATGGAATCAAAGCTTAGATAAAGCTTTGCTTCACCTGGAATCATCAAAAGGACCTCACAATTGATCAAATCAATTGAATGAAGTCACAATGGCACTCTCCTTTAAATATATTGAATCAGTAAAGCGGTTTTCAATTTTGGGTAAATTACATGTATAATTGTTAGCACAGGAGTGCCAATATCTTCAAGTAGCAAATTTGGTGGGATTTGAATCCAAGTCGTATCAGAATCAAATTCAACATCAATAGTAGTGATGTCACCATTTCCCACATCTAGAATCTATTTTGTAAACTACTTTATTTCTCTCCTTGAGTGAGCATTGGGAAAATCAGACCTTAGTTCCAAGTTTATACTAAGAGTATAAACTTGATAATGCTTCCATATATAGAGGCGATCTACTAATCGATGCAGAGACAACTTGTGATCTAGTCTCTCTAGTAATGCAGGCAACATTTTTCTGAAATCACTACCAAGCAATACTGTCTTACCTCCAAACGGACAATTCAATCTTCCATTGACACCAAACAACATGATGTTGAGAATGGGTGCTTTCAAAAGCTTCGAAACAGTGCCTGCGAATCATGGGAGCCTCATCCCAAATGATGAGACATGTAATAA
Organism: Heritiera fomes; assembly: GCA_032173925.1. Taxonomy (NCBI): domain Eukaryota; kingdom Viridiplantae; phylum Streptophyta; class Magnoliopsida; order Malvales; family Malvaceae; genus Heritiera; species Heritiera fomes. The sequence goes on along the minus strand of JAPDPM010000002.1, from coordinate 29,932,534 downwards.
AAATAAACCGACAAAGCTTTGTGTTCTATTTGATTTGGCAAGTAGATATGTCATCAACCTTTAGCAAAATTTTGAACCGCAAGTGAGCAGTTCGACCTGGTAATAACAAAGCAATTCTAGATGATGCGACTGCAAGCACAAGTTTTTTAGTCGATGGAAGAGCTACCAAGATGGTTTTCCATAAGAAAGTTTTGTCTGTTCCACCATGACCGTAAATAAAGAAAATGTTGCCCTCGTCATCAGAAACAGATTTCAAAACAGCATTGTAAATTATTTTTTGCTGATCATTTAACATAGAAACAATGGTTGTGTGCTCATTTTGGAGATCAAGCATGTGAAATCCCCAATTTTCTGTAATTTTCCCTTAATTGTACAGTTTTCCAACTTGGACTAATGGAATAAATGTGAAATTTTGATATACAAATGGTGTATGGGACATAGGAGGAATTAAGGCAAATGAATGGTCAAATAATCAAGAAATAAATTCTGATGTTCCAGCATTTATGGAAGTGTAAGGAAAGAAATAAAATCAGATATTGGCAATTAAATGAGTATGTGGCTGAGATAATAAAGAGAAGAAGAGGATTTAATGGGTCAAAGGGTCAAGAGGTCAAAGGGTTAATAGTATGGCTGAGATGAATGGGATTAGAATGCATTTAAGGCATTAAATGAAGCCTCATGACTCATCATCATCATCTTTTGCACCCCACGACACCAGCCCATCTTCCTTCTCCCTCTCGTTGCTTCCATTTTTCCTCTAAGTGTCCAAGTTTCTCACCTTGACAAACCACCATCTCATACCATCGATTCGTTAAGCTTCTTTAACGAAAAACGATCCTTGTCGATAGCTTAACCTATGCCTTTAATATGAGAGAGTGAATCCAAGTGGTTAAGTAGATCTCAAAATCCAAAGATTTGGTGAATTGCAAAGGTAAGCAAGTTAGAAGGTTTTAGTTGATTTTATTGATGGTTTGGTATTGTATGGAGTTGGTAGAATAGGTTTATTGAAGTTTAAATTTGCCATGATGTTTACAGCTTGAAGAAGTGGAAAAAGGACAAGTGTTTGTGCAACCAACTTGTGGATTAATTGCTAATTGAGGTAAGGAATTTATGTAACGGACGTAGGGTGACTATGTCCGCATGTTTTAGTATGTTTTGATGTGATTTGGAAAGAAGTACAGCTGTTTTAATTGCAGGAAAAAGGGTACCATTTGGGTCCTACTCTTAGTACCAATTAGGCTAGGAGCAGCCGACTGCCTTAAGTAGCAGCCGACTGCCTTAAGTAGCAGCCGACTGCCTAGAGACATCTAAATGGCCGTTTTTCGAAAATCGATGCAAACCAGTCGACTGCCATGGGAGCCAATCGACTGCTATTTTTCCAGATATCATTCTGTTTCAAACTAGTCGACTGCCAGGGGGAGCCAGTCGACTGCTCTTTATCCAGAAGCATTCTGTTTCAAAACCAACTGACTGCCAAGGGGGCCAGTCGACTGCTAATTCTCGGGAAACATTCTGTTTCAAAACTAGTCGACTGCCATTTGGGGCCAGTCGACTGCCCTATTTGTATTTTGAAAAATATAATAATTGAATTTCAAAACGGGAAAGAAATTCAATATATGACCAGTCGACTGCCTATTTGAAAGAAAGGTTTTGAGAACCTGTTTTAAGAAAGGATATTCATACTTGTTTAAAACCTATATGAACAAGGTTTTGGAGACTATAAATCTCTCAAAAGAGCATGCACATTATTTGTTACTTGTATTTGACTGAGGAGCTTTAGTCCAGCCCTCAGACCCGCAGTACGGCACCTGACTAGTGAAACTGTGGGATATAGACAATGGCCATGAGTCTTTTATTTGATTCGGCTTTGGGGAGGATCCTTGGCCCATACGTGGGTACGCCATTTATTTGATATCTCTCGAGATTATCCCTAACGGGATATATTTGCGATATCCTTATGAGATTTATCTATTGGATTATCCCTTACGGGATATATTTGCTGTATCCATTATCTCTCTGGATTATCCTTAAAGGATATATTTGCTGTATCCACGATGAGAATTACTTGGTGCATGAATCTATTGGATATAAATTGTCTCCCATCTATTTGAAAATATTTGTATTTGTCTACTTGATTTCACGCGATTTGAGATCCGTGGAAATACTTGAAAGCATGATTTACTTGTATTTGATATATGCGAAAGAAATATAAGTACTATGCTTTATAATGATTTTACATGACATTATAGAGCCAAGCAGGAAAATTGCATATAGTGATATAGTACGCTCTTTTACATAAGTTTCTTACTGAGCGTAAACTCATCCCTTTACAATTATTTTTCATACAGATTACTTGAAGTAATTCCGCTCCGGATAGAGGAGCTCATTTCGGGATTTTTGAGATACCTTCGAAGCACGCTTCCTACTTATCCTTTGAAGGTATATTTAGTCGGCCGTTACTTCGGCTAATGTACAGTACAATGCTACAGTTTTGTATATGTTGGGGATTAGGGTGTATAAATATTTGAGGTCTTGAGGTATATGGCACATGTTTATAACTGAAAAATTTTATGCATGTGAAAATGAATATTATACTCTGATAGAAATGCCTAAAGCATAAGAGTAAGAGAGATTGACATCGGATAAACTAGTCGATTTATTTGTTATTTGAGATAAAAGTTAGTTGTTATTTGGTTAGTGACGAGGACGTCACAAAGCAGATTATAACTAAGCTCTTCCCTTATTAATCTATCTTGTATCACATGCATACTGGATAGCAACGGAAGATGATAATTTGACAAAGAAGAACCATTTTTGTTAAAGAGTTCTTTAAGATAAACCAAGATCTGATTCTTCAAATCTTCTTCGAGCAACACGACACGATTTTTGCCAAACACATCACTGGAGCGATATTTGATATCTTCTCACAGTAGTGTCCAATGTTTGTTCCACAGAGCCATCGATTTTTCAACTTCACAAAAAATTATAAGAGTCATGAACAACTGCTTTAACTCAGGATCTATTGCCTAAAACGAAGCTTGTTCTAAAGCATGATCCCACCTCGATCATCACCCAGCAAACCCAATACATGACATGCAGATTGGAAGGTAGGATGGTTAACACCATTGATTATTTTTAAATCGTCAAAACATGTTGCTCTTTTCATCACATTTAACAACAATCTCAAAAATAAACTTCGCCTGCTGCAAGATGAACAAAATTAATTTGGCCTATAGCCTTTCTTTTGACTCTATGTTTCTAAGACTTTTCTTTTTGAGACCAAACCCACTGAGTTGGAGAATTAGTATGGGTTAAGGAGTGAGCATGTTGATAAATTTTGTTTGTTTCCATCCACTTGGTAAACATAATTTTTTCAACAATGATTGCCACAAGACATTTTATAAGTTTGACTCTTCAGCAAAAGTGATGTAGTGTTGATTTGGTAAATGAACAGGAAGTTGGATAACTGCAGGATCTCTGTGGTGCACAATGTCCTTCAACAAGCTTCATGTGAAGTTATGTATCTACAATCAAGAAAAGTTTTAACTTCATCAATCTCAACTGAGTCAGTTTCATTGTTTGCTATCTTTGGCGCAGGGCTTTCTTCGATAACAACTCTTGTTCTATCAAGACCTTTGTTGACATACTTGAAAAGGTCCTTAATTGATTTTGTCTTTGCACAAACCTCAACATTTAAATACACTTGATAACAAACGAGCAAATCAACATTGTAAGAAACTACATATCTTGAATCAAGGATCACACCATTCTTCTCTACATGTTAACATTTATAGGAGGTCTTCTTCTATATGTGGCAACCGAATTTTCACCTATGATAGTTTGAGCTTCGAATGTTTTTGGAAAGAACTTGAAACATGCATCGTTTTTCATACATAGAGCTCGAGTGTTAGCAGCACCATATGAGCCATGGATCATAAAATTAGATACAGCTTCATATGCAACATAATCTTCTTGTTTGTTGAAAATTTCAGCCGATATAACTCTATCAGTATCTTTAGGAGTTGAAAGCTTGTCCTTAGGATGCAACCACAAGAGAATATGTGTATGAGGCAGACCTCGTTTCTGGAACTCAATTGTGTCTATGACTGGATAAATTCAAAAATAGGAAAAAGAGAGTTAAAACCATAATGAGGAAGCAAAAAGTGTAGCACAATTAAAAATAGGAATGTAGAGAAAAACCTACAATAGTTTGACCAAAGTGTTTGTTTTTAATCAAGTCATCCATGAGACATTTCAATCTTAGTTTGAACAGTCTTGTCAATATGTCAGGCCTGTTTTCAATTTTTTTGGCCTGAAATTATGGACAATGCTTGTTCAATTTCTGGCCATTTTGGATTGCAAGTAAAGGTAATGAACAAATCTGGTTGCCCAAATTGTCTACAAATGGCCATGGCATCTTGATAATGTTGGAATATAAACAGAGGACTGGAGATAAAACTCGATCGCAATATTACATGCTTGCTTGTAACATGACTATCAAAATCTCCTCAAGTTATTACATCTTATACACCTTGGTAAATTTAATATCTTAATTGCTTTTGATTGTCTCGAATCTATTGGAGTCTCATCTGTTTTATAAAGAGATAGGCATCAACAACAAATCGTTAGAATAACTTACCTCTTCTAAGAAGAGTGTGACCAGTTGCCATTCGCTGCTGGATGAAATATGTATAGTATTTCATCATCATCACTGTTTTCCATTCCTTGGCTGTCACGATCCGTAATACACAATAATTATCCATTTTCACAAACACAGTAGGATGGTTGGGTTGTCTGCAATGCCTTTATTTCACTCACTTTAACAATAAAACACTTTTTAACATGAAATTCTATTTAAATCAAATATCAGTAATTACAACAAAATATTATTTTCAGTATTTTCCACAAGTTCTACATCTCCTGTACAAGAATTATATAATCATAGTACTGTACATAATAAGTCTGAACATATAAAAGAGATAAATATACCTCTAAGATCCACTCAAAGATGCTTCGGGTTTTCTATAGTGCAGCCGAAATCTGTGGAACGGTATATAAACGATCACTACAAGTAATTTGTGGAGTGGAAAAATAAGGGGTGAGCTAACATGCTCAGTAAGAGAATCGTATGTAAAGACTGATATTATGAAATCTATATGCCAAAACATTTAATCCCTAATAGTTCAATAAGGTACAAATCAGGAAGGATACTATAGTCAGTTAGGAAACCGAATGGAGTATGGGAGGTATTTTAAAATACCTGTCATGTCCTGGCCCCTAGAAGCAACTATAGGGAGTAATTGCTTGAAATTGATATAAATAAATATTTTCATCACTTAAAACAATTCAATAAAAATAAGATGTATAAACAATTTAATTAAAATACTTCAATAAACAATTCAGTATAGAAGTCCAGTTTTTTTAGAAGAAAATCCCTAAAAAACTCTCTCTCTAAGACATTCTCTCTTTTTAGTTTTTTTTTCTCTTTAAATTAGAATTGACTATGCTAAACTATTAAATTTAATATATTAGATAATTTGGTTGCATACTTTGAAGGGATAAAATTGTAATTTTGGTTTGTTTTATGAATGGATAAAAATGTAATTTAAATACATTGTTTCCTTTTAAAAGGATAAAAATGTAATGTCCATTATAATTCATTAAAAATAAGTTTACCTGTTGACCTGTTAAATTATTATTAATATATTTTGTTAACTTTTATTATCTATTCAATCTCTCATGAGATATTGAATATTTCATAAGATCTTATAACCTCACAATAAGGTCGACATTTTATAATCTTATTGTAGCCAAGAATTTGAGCATCTTAAATTATGTCATGAAATTCCTCAAAAATTTTAAAATTCTTCAAATTTATTTGATAAATAAGAAAATTGGATTTTGGATTTTTAAATATCCTTATGGAAATGAAATCCTTACTTGAAATTCCTCATCCAAACACAGTGTGAAACTAAATAAATCATAACAACTAAATTGGAAAAGGAAGCAGTCATTCCCTTGTCTAAGTGGCATAGCCAGAAATGTTGTTTAGTGGATCAAAGAGTAATTACACTTATTCCTCTACATTTTTTGATTAAATTTCTTTAAATTATATCACCTTACTTTTTTTTTTACAAAATTTAATATATTTTTTATCTTTTTTATTCATTTATAATTTCATATTTCTTAATATATGAAAATTTTAAAAAAATAGTATAAAAAGGATTGAAAATTATCTTTTAAAATACAAAAATATATAAATATAAAATTTTTCAGACAAAATATTTAAATAATTATAATATCATTACAAAAATTAAGTATAAATATTACAAAGAAAAAGAGAATTATTTTATAGGATGGGAAAATTTCAAATTTCACAAGTGAGATTAATATATTTAAAAAATAATAAATTATTTAATTATGGAATGAAAATATAGCAGATAATTTCACTTATAGAATTTAAAAACTTGATGATGATGATGATGCTGATGATGATGATGATGATAATAATAATAATAATAATCTCTTAATATAAAGTTATCATTTTACCATTGTCATGAAGAGTTTTCATATTTTAAAAATAACCATATATATACGTATTGCATTTTTTAATGTATGTATCAAATTATCTCTTATTGATTTGAAGAGCAAATTTTCAATATTTTCGTCATTGAAAAAATTGTTTGTAGGCAATAATATTTTGATTTAATGACAATGAAGATATCTTTGAACATTGAAATCTTAGGTTTAAATCATCATGTGTGAGTTTGATCCAACTTTATATTAGATTTATCCAACTTGTATATGTTAGTTCATTGTTTGGTTGGTTTATTTATTTGATGTAATTAATTGATTTCTTTGTAATATTAAAATATTATCGTAATCTTTTTGGTATTTATAATTTCATAAAAAAATGTTAGTATAAAAAATTATTGCATAAATAATACTAATATTTTTCTTATCTTAACTACTCTGTAATCTGTTATAAAAAAAACTACTCTTTAGTCTTTATCTGAAGTTTATTTTCCACTAAGGCTCAAATTATTTTATTATATTATATATTAATTCCTAAATTTTCATTACAGTGAGCTCAATTTATTTTAATTTTTTATTTTCGATGGAAAAAATTATAATTTATCCATTAAAAGTATGAATATGTTATCAAATATTCTAAATTTCAGTAGGGTCATTTGACCCCACTTCCCTCACTTATCAAGTGCGATCTCCTTTATTATCTCAACCCAGTATCAATCTCATACCACTTCAACCGAGTTAGTTTTGGTCGGTCTTACTCTTCTTCAGAATTCAATCACTGAATATCAATGGTCTCTATCCATGAATCTTTTTTAGTATTTAACTTAAATAAAAAACGACTGAATTAATCGAATTAAATTTGATCGGTTAAATCTTTTCAAATTATTAAATTTGATTTGGTTAATGAAAATTTGATAATCAATTTTGGATATTTTAACTCAAAATTAGTTGAACCGATTAAATGAACATTTTTAAATATAACTAGAAAATTGCCTGTGCTTCACTACGGGAAAATTTTTTTCTTCACAATTTTTTGTTCAAACTCAATGCATACAAATGAAGAGTTAAAAATTAAAATACTCAAGACTTGAACAATCATGCTCGTTAATTTGTTACAAAACCTGATTGAAATTTTGGTTCAATGTAAACATGGAACAACAAAAGAAGTAAAAGTAGAAATATTATCACTATTGTTACATAGAGATTAAAGTTACCTTTAGAGACAGCATTTCAGCAATTGAATAGAATACAACAAATCTAGAACAGACAATACATAACATAATGATTGTTAGTAAAAGAAATATTTAAATACAACAACAAAATATTTAAATCAATAAGAAATATACTTTAATAAAAGAGGCACATATTGCAGCAGGTCGCCAACCCACACAGGTCGCCAATCCACACAACAGCATAACAGCTCGCCAAAGCACATAACTAGCCAATCCACACAACTGCATAACCGCTCGCCAATCTACACAGCTGGAGAAAGATTCAACTATCGTAATACTGCAGTAGCTCGCCAACCCACACAGGTCACCAATCCACACAACAGCATAATAGCTCGCCAACCCACATAACTCACCAATCCACACAATTGCATAACCACTCGCCAATCTACACAGCTGTAGAAAATTCCATTTTCTTCGATTCAACTATTGATGTTATTGATAAACAATTTACCAAAACCTACCGGCATGCTATGGTGGAAACCATTAGAAGCCAAAGAAATTAATGAGGATGATGAATATAAAAAAGATGAGGACACCATAGATGAATAAGTTGTTTGCAATCTCATGTGTTCCTGCATGTATATAAAGAAAGATTTATTTTTTCATTAAATTCCTTCCACAACTCAAATAAAAAACTCACTCTAATAATCGGATATAAAATCATTTAATTATAGAACAAAAAAATCCAAAATATTAAAAAAAAAGGAAAGGCAAGAAATGAAAAGTGAATTTACCTAGTTGGAATTTCTAGGATAAGGTCCCTGAAGAGTTGTAAACCCCAAGATACATAAGTTCTATAGAGAAAAATACACCATTGATTCCAATATAATTTAGCAAGAAAAGAAGGTGGAGAAATTTTTCCTAAAAGAAGAAGTCAAAGAAAAGGATGTCCTTGGAAGAATACAACTAAAAATCAAAGAAAAAAAATTGAGAATTCAATCAACGCCAAAGAAAGGTAAAAAAAAAAAGAGTTTTATTATTACCATTAGAAGGGCTCGAGAATCCTCAAGTACATACGTTGATAGCAGAATTCACAAAATTTGGAATGGAAACCCTAACTTTGGAGGAAAACCCAGCTACATTGACCTGAGAAGAAGAGATAAAATCAACTACAAAAACCAAACTCCAACTATGATCAAATTAAAAAAAAAAAGTAATGATTGAAAAATCCAAAGTGGCTCAAAATATAAACAGGTAAAACAAAAGAAATACTTTTGGTGATAGAAATAAAAACTCAAATAGTAAAGAAATGATAAATGTTTTTAGGTGTTTGTTGATGAGAAAAGAAAAAGTAGATGAATGAGGAAAAGGAGAGAAACACGGGATTTTATATCGTTTTATATAGAGACCCAAAGCTGATGAAGTAATGGAAAAGTAAAATCTGTTTTTAAAACTCAACTTTCCACTTGTCGTCAGTCTGAGAGAGCACTCAACAGAATAAACATGCACGGTTACACGTGATGAAGAAGATATGCATATATCCAAAATTACCCTCAAAATCAACATTAATGCCTAACCTCTTAGCTGGCACAAAATTGAGCATTCAATTGAGAAAAGAAAAAAAAACTGCCAAAAGCTATTTTTAATATTATGTTGTTATTGATTGATGCATGTTTGACATCTGTCAGCAGAACAACTTCAGCTATAAAAAGCAACAAACGCAACTGTCTATACGTGGGTCTTTTTGCCGCTACATGTGCCATCTTCAGCTACTTCAATTCAACCCAAAATCAAACATGCACGCTATTACGATAGTTGAATCGAAGAAAATGTAAGTTTCTACAGTTGTGTAGATTGGCGAGTTATGTGGGTTGGTGAGCTATTATGCTGTCGTGTGGATTGGCGACTTGTGTGCTTTGGCAAGCTGCTGCAATATGTGCCTCTGCTCTAAGTATTTGCTGTGATATTTCTTTGGCAACTCTCTTGTAGCTTGGCAATCCAAAAAGCAGACCACTGTCTCCCGCTCATCTTCAGAGGCTGAATATCGAGCATTGGCCACTACTACTTGTGAAATACAATGGTTCGTTTTTTGCTTCGTAATCTTCAAATTTCACACCCCACTCCAGCGTTACTTTTTTGTGACAATCAATCTGTTATGCATATTGCCAAGAATCTTGTGTTCCATGAAAGAACCAAACATATTGATATTGATTGTAATATTGTGCGTGAAAAAGCTTATTGCTGGTGTTCTTCATTTATTTCCCATGAAGTCCTCTGATCAGTGAGTTGATATCTTCATCAAGGCCTCTCATCTTGCAACCTTTCATCATTTTTTGTCCAAGCTTGGAGTCCAAAACATATACTCTCCAACTTGCGAGGGGGTATCACAGTAAATACCTATAGCAGAGGCACATACTGCAGCAGCTCGTCAATTCACACAACAGCATAATAGCTCGCCAACCAACATAGTCACCAATCCACACATCTGCATAACCGCTTGCTAATTCTTCGATTCGACTATCGTAATACATGCATTATCACCAATTGCTTCAATTGACAAAATAGTGTTCATACACGTGTAATCACCAATTGTTTCAATTGACAAAACATTGTTCAAAACTATCTTTAATAGTATATATTGATTTTGTTATGTATTCATTCAAACATATAATTTAATGTAGCCTAAAATTCATTATGTGTTTTTTTTTGTTTTATAATATTTTATTTATATTAATATAATATGGTACTTATTAATTATGACATTTAGATTACAACTTGATCAATGAATAATTGATTGTTGAATTTATATTTTGTTAATGAAATTAAATATGTAGTGAATATTAATAAACTTGGCGGCCCAAAATCCAAAAACTCCGGTTAGCCCACCGAAAGGTTTCACATCAAATTCCAAATCGGGTCGGACTCCGATGCTCGGATGGATACCCTCTCCTTTTACAAGTTGGAGTTAAGAGTTCCAGTTTCCACACCTCCTCCGTATAAGTATGAAGTCATCATAGAGTTACCCTCCATTACACCCTCCATTACACATCTTCCTGTCCACTGTTGAAAATCGATGGCACTAAAGCGCTCAAACCCCATTGAAGACCCACCAGCGGCTTCTTCATCTGAAGAAGAGGAGGTGGTGACTTCCTCTGAAGAAGAAGAAGAAGAAGAAGAGGAAGACCCAAAAACTCAAACTATTCTTCTAACCCCGAAAACCCAATATCCCAAAAAGCCTGGAACTGCCACCGCTGCTGATGAATCCGACGAATCCGGGTCTGATTCCGAGTCTGAATCCGACACACCAACTCCTACTGTCAAGCCTATTGCCACAAAACCCGTGGTGGAAATTTCTAATATCAAAAGACCCAGATCGAAACCCTTGGCTTTACCCGTTAAGGCTTCTTCAGCCAAACGGCTTAGCGAGTCCGAGCAAGAAGCCAAGGAAGCCAAACGGCCCAAGAAGAAAGCCGGGGAAGAAGGGACCGTTATTGCTTCCGTTGTTAAGACTGGAGAAGATGCAAAGAAGCAGCTTTTCCAGCGGCTTTTCACTGAAGACGATGAAATTGCTGTTTTGAAAGGTATGTTGGAATATTTTGACAAAAAGGGGGCTGATCCTTGTGCTGATATGAATGCATTCTATGATTTTGTTAAGAAATCCATTCATACTGATGTAACCAAAGCACAGTTAATGCATAAGATTAGGAGGTTAAGGAAAAAGTTTGAAAACAATGCTGGGAAAGGGAAAAAGGGCGAGGACCGGACTTTCTCTAAGCCTCATGAGATGAAAGCTTTCGAATTGTCAAAAATTATATGGGGTAAAGAAGGAATCCGTGGAAAAGTTGAGTCTTCTGTTGCTAGGTCGAATACTGCTAAGTCGAATGGGAAAGCGAAGGGAAATAGCAAGGCTTTGCCTGTGTCGAAACCAGAGTTGCTTTCTTCGCCCGAGAAGAAAGTGGAACGTGGGGAGCCAATTGAGGTTGACAAGAAGGTGTCTAAGAGTTTGGGTAGTTTGTTTGATAAGAGGTTTGGTGTGGCTGGCTTGGAAGAGGAAGTTCTAAAGAATGGACTGGATATGATTGGGGAAGAAAAGAGGGCAGCTTTGGAGGAGAAGTGGAAGAAATTGCAAATTGCTGAGTTGGAGCTGTTTGTGCAACGAACTGAGTTGATCAAGGAGCATGCCAAGTTGATGCTGGAATTTTACAAGTCCGAAGACAAATAGAGTGCTGTATAAGTAATGACATTTTTTCGTGCATTTTAAAGAAATGTAATTTTGTGGTTATTAGGTGTTTTGACTTTATATTTTTCCAATTGTGTGGTTTTCTAATGCTTATTTTGATTACTTATTTTAATATATTATATAGAGAGTAACGTCTGAAGTTGTTTCTTTGTTTATTTGCCACTTATGTCTGCGTAATGGCATTCTGTTAAGTGTAATTTGTTATGCTTGGATTTGCTTAATGTTTGAATTGTAGGTCATCTTGTAGGATTTTTCCCTTCTATATGATTGCCTGACTGCTTGTTATATTGTTGATTTTTCACGTTGCTACCTAGTTCACTAGGATGTTAATTAGTTAGGTAGCATTTTGAAGATGCAAACTTTTACTCCTTGATTGACTTGGAATAGCCAACGAGCCTATCATCAAAGTCATAGGATCATTGTTTGACACCTTTATTGACCTCCTTAGCGTAAAAAAGTCTTTCCTTTCCTTAGGATCATTGCTTCGATATTGGGTTGAGGGATATTCTAGTGCTCCACTTGCTCTTGCTCGATTTAAAACTGAAATGTACAAATCTATAAACTTTTGTAGCCTGCAATGTTTATTTTATAATCTGTGATGTGAATTTGTCTCATTCTGATTTCATTTGATGTTGTTCTAGCAGTAGTATACCTGAATTATTAACATGCTATGTCAGAATTGGATTAATGAATTAGAAATAATAGTGATTTTTTCTGTTATACCAGAGTGCCAGTGGGTGTTTGATGACAACAAATCTGGAGAAACTGTTTTTGTTGGCTATTTAATTATTGATTTTTAAACCAAATTTTCATCGTAAGTTTCCACATTCTTGGAAATGTTTTCATTAATTTGGAGTTCTATACATATGGACGATCTAACGTGATTTTAGATATTGGTTCATATAGCCTACCCCAATCTATTGGGATAAAGGCTCTGATGATGATGATGATGATGATGATGATGATGATGACTTTGGAGTTCTCATGTTCTGTAGCAGGTGTATTGCTTTTCAGCTTGGTGGTTTCTGATGCTTGACTATACATTCCTGTTTCTCTGCATTTATTCTGCCACTTCTTTCCTCTGTTTACTTGAACTTTCCTGAGCTGATCCTCTCATGCAGATGCCTTTTTTTTTATTCTCCAGCTCTACTTTGATCAAACTCCTGCACTATGAATCTATTATGCCATTCTTTTATAACCTCTACTATCAGTCTTCACCCTTAAGATTCAGTTTTTTGACTCATTGCAGTTAGTCAAAACATATTATAGTCTACCACATTGATTATCAAGATGGTTTTAAAGTTGAACGTAACAGTGTAAAATTTTGCCTTGTTATATCAACGTGTATGACAATTGCTGTATTTTTCTCTGGTTCCAAGTTTATTTTTGTAGTAATTTATACTTCTTACTGTATTTTCATATACTGCGACATAACCTAATAATCTTTACATTCTAGCTATTTGTGTAATAAATTTCTTATATATATTAAGTATAGAATTCCTTCCTGCTTCAGAAGTATGGTACATTCTTTTCATTTCAAAAGAATAACTGAACCTCTTACTGCTGCAAGCTAGTTTCTTTTCAAATATCGTGAGCATGTTGAAAGTTGAAACATTTTGCTGTGCCTTGCCCAAGCATATGCTGCTAAAGTTGCAATCTGAGAAGCTCTTGAGCTTCTTTGCATTAATATGTCCTATTAGTTGAGATAGCTTGGCTGTATCCATGTGATACTTCTTGAACATTATATTTCAAGTTGAGGCTTTTGACTGTCTGCACATGGTTACTTTCTTTTTCAGTTGCTGTTTTTTTGCAGAGAATATGTGTATGCTAGCAAATTTAGTTTTGAGTGTAATGGAGATAGTTGTTGGAAATTTTACTGCTTAAATTTGATGGTTTTGCTTGTGCTAACATTGCGGTAATTGAGCTGTCACTGAGATTAGCTCTTTCATTGCACTTGTTGGAATGGTGGTTTTGCATTTCTGTGCATCAATGATAACCTAAATATAGGAGATTGTTATCATTGCTGCTGAGAAACTTGGAATGAAGGTGGAAAGGAATCCTTCAAGCTCTCTCAATTTGGCATTTGTCAGTGACCCAAATATGTAAACCAAAGATATATGTATTCCTACTAACATGATTTTTACCCAAGCCCAAATTAACTGATAGATTAATTTCTTAGGTTTTGTATCATTACATGTGGGGCAGGCCTAATAGATTTCCAGACAAATAGTTCAAAGGAGACATGTTATTTGTTAGAGGGTAAAGTTAAGCTTTGCCTAAAGGAAAGCAAGGAGTGTGCTAAGATTGGTGTCAGACTGTCAGTGACTTGGTTGAGTTATCTACAAAGGAATGAGTTGCACTAGGCAAGTTTATATGGCTGTAGACAAGCACTATTATTTTGGTCATACTGTTTTTGGACAAGGTCTTTTAAGTTTTAACATCTTTTATCCATTTTTGTGATAAATGTATGGACTATGCCAGCTTATATGTTTGTTAAGTTAGCTTATGATCAGTACTTTGGGCTAGTTTTATTTGTCTGTCCACGTGTAAAGTTTGAGATTGAGATGATTGATTTTGGACTATGTTTTAGTTTATAGCAATCTGATGAAATTGCTGCTGTTTTGGTTGAGGTAGCAAGGAGTTTGTGGAGATTGGTGCTGGTGACTTGGTTGAGTTTCCTAGAGGAATGGGTTGCACTTGGGAAGTTTCTGTGGCTGTTGACAAAGACTATAAATTTGATTGAGTGTTTTAATCCAAGGTTTTTTACCCCTCTTTTCTCCATTGTTATTATGAAATAAATATAAATGCCTGGACAATGTTAGCCAATCCTTACTTCATTTCGTCCACTTATAAATGTTTTAATCCAAGCCACTTTAATATGATTTTAGACATACCTTAATTATCTTATCATTTGCAACTAATAAGCTATCCATTAATGGTTGCTTAACAATCTGTCTAGCAAAGCCTTTTTCTTGTATTTCTTTTGACATTGAATATGCAATTGGCAGATATATCCCACTGGGAAGTCGGTAAGAGGAGCAACAGGTGCGGTCCAGAATGATGGAAAGAAAGAGCTAATTAGGTGCTTCAAGTTGCTGGAAGGAGAGCTTGGAGACAAGCCTAATTTCGGAGGTGAGAGATTTGGATGTCAGATATGTCATTGATTCCCTTCTACAGTTGGTTCTATGCGTTGGAGACCTGTGGGTGCTTCAGCATTGTAGCAGAGTGACCAAAGCTGGTTGCATGGGCTAAAAGCTGCATGGAAATGGAGAGTGTGCCTGACCAAATTTATTGTCCTATTGAACTTAAGAGGCGTTAGATGCCAAATAAGCTGTTTTATTTAAAACTTTTTTTCTTATTCAAAAGACTTTTGGGCCTTCAACTATATGATGGTATATGATTTTGTATAAGATAAATTTTATTGAAGTTTTTAAGGTTTTACCATAGTTTAAGTCTAGTACATTAGTTCTGAAAATGGACACTTTAAGTCAAAATCACATATGACTTTAACATATATCAATCAATTATTAAACTCGAATTAATAATATCACATTTTCAAGTATTAACAATGAATTTTATTACTATTTATTATTTTAAAGTAATTTTGTAAAATATTATTTTATGTAACATTTTTATTTTTTAATATCAAAAAAGTGTATTATGGATATTTCATGAGTAACAAATGTTTAGGTTGTTCGGTTTTTTTTTATAATAACTTAATAGAACAAATTTTTTGAATTGTAAAATTTCTAATTTTGGACCAAAATGTTTATTTTTTAAATTAATAGATTTGAGTTAAATTATGATAAAATTATGAGGATTTTAGTGAAATTTATTCTTTTGGATGTGGTGGTATAGCCTTTCCTAGGATTGAGATGTAGGCTTTGATGATGATGATGATGTTTCTGTCGCATATTCAATAAAAGTTTCCTAGAAAGAAATGTTTTTATGCAATACTTATTTAGCAGTGAAATATTCTTATCCATCAACTGATCATAGTGGCATACCAATTACTGTATGTAATATTCAACAAGTAATTTATTAACCAATATGATAATTAGTAACCGGAGTAAAATGCCCCAAAACTGTTACAAAAGCCAATTCTATACGCATAAATGCAGGAAAAAAAATGAAACTTTTATTGGTACTAAACAACTCAAAATTAATATCATCTGCAGTCAAGAAATTTTCCAGGAAAAAGAAAGGAAAATAATGTAAACAAGGCAAAAACAACACACTGCTGTATGCATAGCAAATTTGTTGCTTCTCCTAATCTACTTATTCAGGTTAATTAGCCTTAATTATATGCAGGCAGGCCATTATTAATTTCCTTGAACAGTCATTTTAAAACCGGCTCTTTCTTTTGGTCATTATAGGGCTAGTTTGGATGAGCGATGCGATTGGCTCCGGTAAGATTGAAAAAAAGGAAATGATCACCGTAAGTATAAGTTTTATAATAAAATATTTAAAAGTATGGGTAAAAATATAATTTTACGTGATTTTTTTTGTCTTTTGCAAAAAAAAAAATTGTTTTTTCTGGCTTCACTAGACTGGAGTCACCGTGACATCCAAACAAAGCCACAATCAATTTGGTGATGAGGAACAACCAGTAAAGGATCTTGACAATTGATTTGGGGGCAATTAATATTATATTATGTTATATTTTTTTTAAAAAATGTGTTTTATCATACACACACATATATATACACTAATAATAAAAGACAATAAGTTCATAAAATTATTAAATAAAATTATATTTCAATAACATTTCAATTTTAAGAATATAAAAAGTTTTAAATTAATAGTAGAGTTACTAAGTATATAATCTTTTAATGAGGGCTTAATAGCCAAACAGACCCTCAACCTTTAGCATAAAATTGAATTAAGCCCTCAACGTTTTATCGCGTAGAAATCAGTTCATAAACTTTTATTTCATTGTAAATAAACCCTCAACCTTTTAAAATTATGCAATTAAGTCCAAATCTGTTAAATGACACTAACTTCCGTTTAGACATCTAACGTGAAAGCTGACGTGGATAGCTTAGTTGACTGTCACGTGGCATGCCACGTGTGCAATACTAACGAAAGTTAGTGTCATTTAACATATTTGGACTTAATTGCATAATTTTAAAAGAATGAGGGTTTATTTACAATGAAATAAAAGTTTATGGACTGATTCCCACGCGATAAAACGTTAAGGGCTTAATTTCATTTTATGCTAAAGGTTGAGGGTCTATTTAGCTATTAAACCTGTCATAACGTTTAGGTCCGTGAATCTAACCGTTAGACTTTAAAATTCTAGGAGTCGCCACTAACCATTCAAACCTAAGGTGTGATTGGTCACCTATTCTTGTCTAGAGATAAGGCTTGGTCTACGTTCAAAGAATCTAGAGTTCGGGAGTACGGTTACGTGTGGGGAAGGATTAGCACCCCCACAACGCCCATCCTAAAATGGTACCTGTGAGGACTGCAAATTTCGTACCGGTTCTTTTGTAAATAAATAAAGACCATCAAGTAAATTAATGAATTAAATTTTTAGTTTGTACTTTCGATTTCCTTTAGTAATGGAAGCGAATATTTTACTTAGGAGTAATTACCGATAAATGACGAGTGCTAGCATAATTTAGAACTTTATAATTAAGTTAAAAACATGCGTTAGTCTAATAAAGAAAATAAATTTAATCTAAGGACATTGTTGCTATGTGTGTGTATATATATATATATACACATGGATATAGATGAATAAAGAACAGAAAATATGTATATATATCTATACAACATATATAGTAAAATATATTAATTATGATTGGCTTCCTAAGGAAGCCAATCAAAACGTAACCTGCTCCCACTAGGTCTGTGATTAAAAGAAAGGCAGAAGCAAAGCTTCTGCCAAACGGGAAAAAGGGGAAAGAATAACAAAAAAAATATATATATATATAGACAAAAGCTAAAAGTTAGGATCGGGTAAAGGAGAGAAACAAAATAAAAGAAAGGTTTAAAGAGGACAAAGCTACAACCCAAAAACGAAACAGAAGGACACCGGCCAAAGAAAAGGAAGGAAAGGAAGAAAGAAAAGAGGGATCTCGGCTGGAAAGGAAGGAGAAAGAAAAAAGAAAGAAGAGAAAGAAGAAGAGGTCTCGGCCCGACACAGAGGAGAAACGCCGTGAAGGAGAGAAAGAAACGAAACTGGAGAAGAAAAGATTACTGCAGCAAAAAAAAAAAAAGGAAAAGAGAAAGAAGGAAAGAACTGCAACGGCAAAGTGAATATTGGTTGATCAACAAGGTCAGTAAGCTAAAAGGAAATTATGTGGATTTTAGATGCTAATTAAGGCTATTGTTAGGTTAAGTTTTTGTGACTGATTTGAAGACTGAAAAACTTGATTTTTAGGAGGCCATAACAGTGAACGTGTGACAGAGGTAAATGGTAGCTGTTGAGGCAAATCTAACAAAGGAAAAGGGATGGTATTGAGAGTGGAATTTTGCTGCATTGTCCAAGCAGTTTATAAGGGCTTTTGGACGTGAATATTAGGTCTGTATTGGGGCTGTCAACAGAAGTCTTCGGCAAGACTAATGGTGAGCAGATTGTGGTGGTCATTTTGTTGCATGAAAACAGAGAATAAATGAAACTGGGTCGATGACCATTTATAGGGCTTTAAAGGAGCTGTGATTCCTACTGTTCAGGGCTAAAGTGCAGGTGGCAGCAGGGATTTTTAGGTGGTTTAATGAACTAAAGACGTAGGCTTCTTGGAGGTTGAAGAAGTGACCAAACTGAACACTTGAAGAGGGCTGTTTGTGCGTGCGAAAACAGTGGCTCTTTTGGGCAGTGCATAGAGGTGGGAGCTGTGAGTTGAAGCCTCAGAACCATTGCCTTTGAAGCCTAGACTTGGGGTGTTTTGGGTTGATCCTGGCGGCTTGTTAGTGAGGGGATGTAGTAGCTACGGTGGTGTTGTGGGCTGCTGTAGGCTTGATTCAAAAGAAAGCTTCTTGTGGTATTTTAAAGGAGGTAAAGAGCTAGGAATGTGGCTATAATAAAGGTTCTTGTAGGTGTTTTAAGATTGGAAGAGAAACGTGTGAATAAAAGGCTGTGTGGTGGCAGAAACGGTGCTAGTTCAAAAGGCTATATTTGCACAGTGTTAAAGTTAAAGAAGGCAAGCACAAGGAGCTTAAGCCAAAAGGGTAAGACTCTTTGTTAATTAATTTTAATCTATATAAGCATTATTTGATTGATGAGAAATCATGAATATTCAGGATAATATACTTTAGATTAGTCTTGATTATTAGTTGAGATTATTTAAGGAAATGTGTATATATACACGTGTATAAATACAATTATATATATATACCTACATGAGCACATATGGAGACGTACAAATACATATCAAGTTGATATGAAGGGAATGATTTGAGCATAACTTCGTAACTGCATATACATATATACATAGATATATTTATACAACAATATATATATATATATATATACATATATATACACATATAACAATGGGAGTCTTGATTTGAAACAATAATGAAGAATGAACTCTTGATGTAGGGTTGGATCCGAAATCTTAAGGAAGGTTGGTAATACGACATCCGATTGATAAGGCTCATCAAGGTGAGAAAATTATGCTTTGGTCCTCAATGTAAGATATATGCGTAATTACAATTGTACTGAAAACGTGTATATATATATACACGAGAATGTATATATATATATACATGTACACGACCAATACGTGAAAGCGAAGAATTTAGCGGTGATACAAATGTGAACTAGTGTTAATTACGACTACTAGATAGATATTTTAAAGTGAGCGATTAAGCATAATGACGTATAATTATTCAAGTTAACTGATTTTGTGTAGTGGATCGGAGCGGTTAAAGGACCCAAACCTTCCAATCCAGAAGAACGGGGAAGATACTCACTAGGAATATAAGGTAAGTGGGTTAAGTAAAGCTTGATAGCACCATCTCGTAGGAATGGTTTAATTTTATAAATCGTTTATGCTTGGGCTAGATCGAAACTTATTTCTGCTTTGAGCGTTGTGGCCAACCAAGCGTACATTTTAAGTGGAATGAACCGATGCATACATGCATTTACATATAGCATGTTTTGAGTTTAAATTACGTAATGTTTATGGTTTAATGACTTGCATCATATGTTATATTTGCAAAGTCTTGGTTTGAACCAATATTTGAAATAAATCGAAAGTCCTTTATATTTCGAACTCAAAACTGATTTAATACTGATTTGGAATCCGTGGAAGCCAAGTGCTACGCGAGGAAATTGATTTCAAACTGTTTTTGAGAGCAGGCATGTCCTACAACCTTCGGGTCACTTCTAGCCTATCGAGCTTAGCTCTAGGCCTTATTTCCCGTCTATTGAGCTTTGTGCTCTAGACTATCGTATTGTACCTATCCAGCCTAGTGCTCTAGGTAGACTGATACTTGTCTGGAAAACCAGCAGGCAAGTTCCAGCTCTCGACTGATCAGCGAGACTGGATATCGTCCTATGGCCATAGATTTAGTGTTGCTTGCAACACCATTCCATCACTAGCTAGGATGGATATCGATTGATTGACTGATTGAGGATCACTGCCTAATCTCTACTTACCATTGTTTCATTTCTAACACTGCTTTTAGTGAACTGAGGCAATATGCCTAATCGTTATCGATTTTTCTTGATTTATGACTAATGCGTTCTTGAAAATCTATATGGATCGAAATGGTTGCAATACTTATTGATCGTTACCGAATGCTTATTGATTGTTTTATCAAAGTAATTACCGATTGACTTATCGAATTATACTGATAGTTTATTTGAAATGCACAACATACTGAATCCAACCGAAGGCATAGCGAACTCATTTAAATGAATTGCGTAGTAAGTTCTGTTTTAATTAAGTGCATATTGAAAACGTTCTATAACAGAAATGCATAAAGAAGTGTTTGGTTTATGATCATGCATTAATATCGAGTTCGCTTATTACTTCGGTATTGTTTTCCACAAGTGCATATAGAACGACATGAGTCTAGCATGCATTTACTTAAGCTACTTACTGAGCCGTGGTTTTGCTCACCCCTTATTAATAACATCGCAGATCATACCAGTTAGGCTCCCACTTGGAGTTTGGGTGCGAAGCCTCGGGGACATACTTGAGTAGCTATATCGGTCCGAATCCTCCGAGTGCTGTTTTTGTTGCACTTGAGGTATAATATCGTTTATTTTGTTATCCATGTATGACATGTTAAGTTTGCACAGTACATGCTTATGGGATTGCTTTTGGGATGTAACTTAGGATCGTCCTAGATTATTATAGGCTTTATGATTATCGAGCACGATCCGAGAAATGAATTGTAGTGATTTTGAAACTGTAAACTGTATCTTATATCTATTTGTTGACTTGGGAAGTATGTATTGGATCTAGTTGAATGAACTGAAAATTCTGGATTGAGATATGTGGCTGGAAATAGTTGAGATTTTTGCAGGTTATTGAGCTGGGGAAAGTCGATTTTATATAAGGGGGAGTTTTCGATGTTTTTCTTTTATTAGTCTAATATTAAAGGAGAGTATTACGTAAGTCCAAATGGTAAATTAAACAACAAATGTATATTAAATGAAGGATACGAGAGTAGTTGAGAGAGGACACTGACACCGAATACAAACCTTAAAGTGAAAAGAAAAAGTTAGTTCGTAAAATTGACACAATTGAAGGGTAAATAGTGAATGGAGTGATAAGCGTACGTCACGGCTATCGGGTCGTGACAGTACCAACTATTCTAGGTCATTCTAAATTTATCTTAATTTGAATTAATTTCACTATGCTTAATATATTGGAAACGTACTTAAAATCCTTCCATCAATCTGGTTCAGAGAATAAGTAAATCCCCTCACCTCAGGAGTATTCAAGTAGTACCAATTGACTTGCTCGAAGAAGCTCCGTTGTTGGATCATTTAAATATATTATGACAATCCTAATATTGACTCTATACCCAATAAATCATTCTAAATTTAATTTAAATTAATTTCGATATGCTTAAAATATTGAAAATTTACTTAAAATCCTTCCATCAATCTGGTTCAGACAATAAGTAAATCTCCTCACCTCAGGAGTATTCAAGTAGTACCAATTGACTTGCTTGAAGAGGCTCCGTCGTCGAAATATATTATGAAAATCCTAATTTTGGCTCTATGCCCAATTCTTTACTAATTTTCTATTTTATTTTTAACTGTATCTATTTCAATATCCTATTTCTATTTTATTTTAATTGTCTTTATTATTATATTTTATTTCTATTTTAGAAAATGAACACATATTATTATATTGAAAATTTACTCTAAACCTTCCATCAATCTGGTTCAGTCTAGAGCAAACTCCTCACCTAGAAACTTCCGAGGAGTACCATTTGACTTTCTTGGAATTTCATCATCGAATAATTTTCATTCATCTTTTTAATATAATTTTATTATTTCCTTATTCAATCTTTATTCTATTTTATTCTTATTTGCATTTTTCCTTTAATTTATTTTATTTTTATATTGTTTTATTTATTTAACATCTATCATACTAAACATACAAAATATAGAATATATCATACAAATATCAAATCATGTCAACGTACAAATTATCTATTCAATATATATATATATATATATTAATCAAATATTATCAAAATAGTTAAATCATGCAAAATCAATCCGATCATACAAGTCATGCAAATAAATCTTTATAAATTAGTTCATATTAAATTAAGCCAAGTCAAGTTATATTAATTATATTGATTATTAAATCATGTTAATTAAATTAATTAATCCTAAAAAATATATTTAAACAAAATATCTACTACAAATTAAGTCCAATCATACAAATTATGCTTTAAAATCATGCTAATTTGGATTATTTAAGTTTCAATTTATTTAATCAAATATCACCTAAGTAGTTAATATCTAATTATAATACAAATTAAAAATACCTTTTTACTTACCCTTATTTCCCAACGTCTCCTCTTTCTCTTATTGTCTCTTGTTTTTGCAACTTCCACTAATAGCCGTCTTTGGTTCTGTCCACAAATTCCAAGCAGCAAACGGTTGTACTACAGATGTTGGTAGAATGATATGATGAAGACACAACAGGGAGGAGTGACAGGACAGCAACGATGGTGCTTGGGTTGCAACACAAGTGGTTGGGCAATGAACAACAGCAAGAGGCAGATGGTCAGAAGAGTAAAACGGTACAGCAACAGCAAGAAATCAGGGAAGCAATCGGTGCAGCAGTGCGGCAGGACAAGGAGCGGGACTGATGACGAGACGAGCAGCGGTATCGATGACGTGAAAATATTTGCAGAAACAGGGGCTCGGTAATGAAAGCTTGAATGATGCAAGGTGGCTAACAGTCGATCCTCTCCCCTTCTCTCGATCAAAGGAGTCTCTTTTTATAGGCAAAAACTTATTAGAGTCCTAATATAACTATACTTATTCTAATAATTATCTCATATTTTTATCTTTTATCTATTTAATTCTTATGTTAATCCTAATCTAACTCTACCAAATTTAATATTAATCCATATAATTATCCTAAAAAATCTAATTATCCTAATTATCTAATCCTAAAATTAATTTTATTTTTATTTCTTTTTATCTTTTCTCTCTCTTTTCTTCTTCTTCTTCCTTTTTTTTATTCCTAAATCCTATTTTAATTTTAATTTCCTAATTAATGCTAATTCTAAATCTAAAAATTCTAATTTAATTCTAGCCAATTCTAAATTGTTAAATTAAAATACAAATGTCACCAAACCCAATTAATTATTTATACAAATTAAGACCCTGGACAAAATAGGGTGTCTACAGCTACCCCTCTTTGTGCATTTGTTGTGAAACAGTAATTGCACAAAGACATAGACACCTATTTTGTCTGACTTCTCTTTTTTTAATTTTTTTAATTTTTTCAAAAAGCTCCCTCTAAACAGAAAGGCAGTCAAACTTTAAAATCTTGTCTAAAAGCTCCTCATAAACAGGCAGGTAGTCAAACTTTAAAATCTTGTCTAAAAAGCTCCCCCTAAACAGGCAGGCAGTCAAACTTTAAAATCTTATCGAAAACGCTCCTCCTAAACAGGCAGGCAGTCAAACTTTAAAAATCTTGTCCAAAATGCTCCCCCTAAACTGGCATGCAGTCAAACTTTAAAATCTTATCCAAAATGCTCCCCCTAAATTGGCATGCAGTCAAACTTTAAAATCTTATCTAAAATGCTCCTCCTAAACAGGCAGGCAGTCAAACTTTAAAAATCTTGTCCAAAATGCTCCTCCTAAACAGGCAGGCAGTCAAACTTTAAAATCTTGTCCAAAATGCTCCCCCTAAACAGGCAGGCAGTCAAACTTTAAAATCTTATCTAAAATGCTCCTCCTAAATAGGCAGGCAATCAAACTTTAAAAATCTTGTCAATAGCTCCTCCTAAACAGGCAGGCAGTCAAACTTTAAAATCTTGTCCAAAATTTGGAGGAATCATGCCCGAAGGTCTTATAGATTGTACTAAAGGAGCCTTGTCTGTAATTTTTCTCATGCAATGCATCATGTATGCAACTACGCATACATTCTATCCTATCTATGCAGCTTATTCTATCATGCAATGCCATTCATGCAATATCACTCACACAATCTATTATGTTCATGCAATGTTGTCTTTGAAAACATTTCTACTTTAACTGTGGCAATAACAAGGTTTTTCTTTCTCAGTCCATCTCATGCATTCTTCTCTTTTCATTTGTCATCTTGTCCTTATATTTCCTATTTCTCTTCTCATTTTCCTTCTTCCATTTTTCTTGCCCAATGAAGCTCTTGTCTTCGTGCCCTCTTTATCTCATCTTATCCTTTGTTTCTTCTTTTTACTATCCTCCCTATTTGGCTATTCATTTGCTCATTAAAATTTTCATTCACTCTTCTTTATTCATTGGTTTTTCTTGATTTCCAATTTCCATTCATTCAAAAGTTTCCTTTTCTTTCATTTTCCTAAATAATATAGGAGTCTTTCACATATTTTGCCAAGCAAACATTCATTATCATTCCAATTTCAAAATCAATGCAATACAATTTCTCAATCCCTCCAGGTAAGGATATAGCAAAGAAATGATAGGTGAAAAGAAAAGGAATGGTATTATAAACATTTGGAAAGATTTAACAAGAAATTGCCAAGCATAAAAGGTGTTAGCTTTAAATTGCCATATATATTTTGAAATGACAAAAACTTAAGTAAGCTTTAATGTTTTAATTCATATTGTAAATTTGCCTTATCACACATGATTTTCTCAATCCATTTTTAAGTGTTCATATCAAACATTAAGACCATGATTTAATGATATATATTCTTATTGGTCTTAATACTTTATAAAATGTCTTGAATATTTTATAAAATTACTTGATGAATATTTGGACTATGTTTTCATTTGAGAAAGTCAAGAAAAACTCCCACAAAATATTAGGTTGAATTAGGATCAAAGACTATATCATTTCTAACCCAAAAGTGCAGGAAAAATGCCCTCTGGAAGCATGGGATCAATCCCATAGGGAAAGGGATCGATCCCTTTTTGGCAGAAGCACTCCAATGCGTGAAATGAAGGAAAGGATCGATCCCTTTGGTGAAAGGATCGATCCTTTTATGTCAGAAAGTCCCCAACGGCTAGTTTCTGTGAGATACAATGGCTAGTTTCTGTTTTGGCTCCAACCAACGTCCACAAACCATCCAAGGGACTATAAATAGAGGCTTAAAAGCTAAAGGAAGGAAGAGGAACTACTCAGCAACTCCATAACACATATTCCTCAAATCCTCGAGCCTCAAACAACAAATCAAGAGCTCCAAAGTCTTCATCTTCTATCATTCACTTATTCCTTGTAGTGCTTAGCACAAATATTGTATAGGCTTTTCTCTGTACCTAATTTTTGTAATCATTTGCCTACTTAGAGGTCTTCTTAGATTACACAAGTTGTAAACACATTCAATCCTTGTAAAAAGGGGAGGTTTCTCTTTAGCATAAGAAAAAGAGGGATGTTTCTCTTTAGCCTAAGAAAAAGAGGGAGGTTTCTCTTTAGCCTTAGAAAAAGAGGGAGGTTTCTCTTGAGCCTTAGAAAAAAAGGGAGGTTTCTCTTGAGCCTTAGAAAAGAGGGAGGTTTCTCTTGAGCCTAGAAAAAAAGAGAGGTTTCTCTTGAGCCTTTAAAAAGAGGGATTGTAAAGACAAATTCAAGTATAGTGAATTTGGGAAAATCCTTGGGAGCGTCTCAAGGTAGAGGACATAAGCAAGGTAGCCGAACCTCTATAAATCGATTGTGTAAATCTCTCTCTCTCTACTCTTTATTTACTTGCGATTATATTATGTTTATTGCATTGAACTTAGGTTGCATGCTTGAGTAGCTTAGAGAACTTAGAAAATATCAATCTAAGCTAGAGAATTTAGAGGAACCGAAAAACGAGCTTAAAGTTAGTGAAAAATCGATTCACCCCCCTCTCGGTATAGCCTATAAGAGCCAATAATTGGTATCAGAGCTTGGGCTCGAGATTGATTTAGACTAACCTCTATCAAGCAAAACGATCTTAAATGGCTCACTTGAATGTAGGGACACCCCTAGGAGAAGAGGGACACTCATTAGTTAGACCTCCACTCTTTAATGGTGAGAATTACTCTTATTGGAAAATTAAGATAATGCTATTTGTGCAATCCAATGACTATGAAGTGTGGAGAGTAATAGTTAATGGCCCTAGAATCCCAATAAAGAAAGTAGATGGAAAGGATGTCCCTAAGAGTGAAGATGAGTGTGACACCAATAACATGAGATTGGCACAATTGAATGCAAAGGCTATGCACACCCTCTTTTGTGCATTAGGTCCCAATGAGTATAATAGAGTCTCCTTATGTGAAAATGCTAAACAAATATGGGATAAACTAGCCATCACACATGAAGGGACAAATCAAGTTAGAGAGACCAAAATAGGAATGCTCACACATGATTATGAGCTATTTAGGATGAAAGAAAATGAGTCTATTAGCGAAATGTTCACTAGGTTTAATGATATAGTTAATGGACTTAAGGCTCTAGGCAAGAGCTATTCCAATCTAGAAATGGTTAAGAAAATCTTGAATAGCTTGCCAAAATCTTAGGAGGCAAAGGTAACCGCAATAGAAGAGTCTAAGGATCCAAATACCTTGTCCCTAGATGAACTTATGGGCTCCCTACTTACATATGAAATGAAATTGAAAAGAAATGAAGAGCCTTCAAAGAAAGTAGGAGTAGCACTTAAGTCTTCCACTCATTAGGTCATTGAAGATGATAGTGATGAGAGTGAAAATGAGGAAGAAAAGGAAATGGCAATGTTTGCCAAAAGATTTAATAGATTTATGAGAATGAAAGAGAGATAGAATGATAGGAGGCACAAAAGTAGAGGGGTAATAAGAGGAGAATCTAGTAGGAGAGAAAAAGACCTCTTAATGTGTTATGAATGTAATAAACCAGGTCACACTAAGCTAGATTGCCCCTTACTTAGGAAAGAAAAGGGTAGGAAGCCTAGGAAGAAAGCATTTGTGGCTGCATGGAGCGATAGTGATAGCTCCGATGAGGAAAACATAGATGATGAGATAGCCTACTCATGCTTTATGACCGTTAGTGATGATGAGGCTAGTTGTAGTTCTAGTGAAAATAATGATTATACCTTTAGTGAACTCCAAAATGCCTTTGATGATTTAGCAAATGAATTTCAATGCATGAACTCCAAATATAAGAAAATCATTGCTAAATTAAAAATAGAAAATGAAGCCTTGACAAATGTTAAGCTAGAATTTGAAAAAAAATTAGAAGAGGCTAACTTAGAGATAAATGAGTTGAATGAAAAGAATACAAATTTGCATAACTCATTTACTAGGTTTTATATGGGTCAACAAAAGCTAGATCACATGCTTGAGACCCAAAGAGCTTTCTTTGACAAAGATGGGTTAGGATATAATGCAATACAAAAAGAAACTCATCTAAAGAATTTCCTAGTGAGCAAAAATACTATGCATGATTTATCTTTTACATGCTCACTATGCAATAGAATAGGACACTCTTCACAAGCATGCACTTATAGAAAAACTACATTTAGAGGAAGAGTTGTTAGAAAAATGTGGGTGCCAAAGCATGCAATAAATAATGATGATTTGAGTTTGAAATGGATCCCCAAAGGATCAAAAATTGTTTGCACTAACTCTCATGGACCCAAGAAAATGTGGGTATCAAAGCATGTTTGAATATGGTTTGTTGTAGGAGTGTTAGAGCATGGGAATACAATGGAACAATGGAGTTTAAATGCTCAACACACCTTATGGAGTTTGCTTGTGCCAATGAGAAAAAGGAAGAGATTGGAAATCCATCCTTAGCAAGGTCACAACAATTCTTCAAAGAATAGCACAAGGTGGATTCAATTATTTAAGGCAAAACATTCTGTAGCAAAGGAGTATTGTAAGCTTAATTCCTTACTACTTAAACTTTTTATTGTTTATGCCTTGATGATATGGTTTGTTGATGATCTTTGATGCACTATAAGTTGAATGGATAAACGAAAGGCATGATAAATGATTGGATAGTTTTTGATGCAATATTTGATTGAATGAAAAGCATGTTTAGTTATTTTGAAATGATTATTGGATTTTTGCATTTTGAGCAAGTTTTCTATGTGTTGATAATGTATTTACTTGCCTTAAATTACCAAATATGTCATATATGCAAAATGTCATGTCATATGCATTAATGAAGAACTTGTATGTTGGAAATCATGGCATGTTGTTCACAAAATGTATGCTTTGATGATATATGTGCTTAAAACCTATGTGAACAAGTTTGTTTTGACATATTTATGAAATTCAATGCATTGGTTTTGCCAAAACAAGCACAACTCTCAAAATGACCTCCTTTGAGGCCAAAAATGCATTTATTGCTAAAAATCCTTCCAAAATTGCAAAATCTATTGTTAAATGGTTTTTCATTCATGTTTTTCATTCATACAAGTCCAAAATCACGTTTTACAAATGTTTATACCCTTACTTGGACTTAAAATACTCAAAAACGAAGTTTTGGCACCTCACAAGTTGGATTTTCTGTTAAAAATCTGCAGAACCAGGATGAGGGATCGATCCCTCTACATACAGGATCGATCCCTTTGGAAAAACATGCAGGAAACTTGATTCTGGAGTTTAGGGATCGATCCCTTTGCTCATGGGATCGATCCCTCTAGGCAATTTATGCCCTTTTTGCATTTTTAAGCCTTAGTTGAGAAGTTTTTCTTAATTCTCTTGATATCTTCTTTCTTCTCAACTTAAAATTCAATATTTTAACTTCCTTTTGATGATATTTAGAATATGAAAAATCATTTTTCATTGATATCATGCCTCAACTCCATCAACTTGTGTTATTTCCAACAAATGGCATCACTTTCAACAATTAATATCATTTTTATTGAACTCATAAGTGCAAAATCATTTTTCTTGTTGAAAACATTCATGAATCTTGAAATAATCTTGAAATATACTTTCAATGAATGCTTAAACAGAATTTTGAGAAATATTTCAAGAATTTATGGATATGTTTGAGAATTTGATGAACTTGTGCATAATGAATATTTTTCATTCTTTTTGTTCATCTTAGTCAAGCATGCTTATAGGATTATGTCACTTAGCTTGACTTATCTATTCCACACTAGGTTTCATAATAATTATACATCTAGTGGAAGAATAATTAAAACTTGACCTTAAGGATTGATTTCAAATGTAAATTCAACAAATGGTATAAGGTCATAATTTTCCTTGGCCTATAATTTGTGATGGTAAATGGATCCTAAATGTTGAATTGCATGAAAATTTATCATCCATGAAATTAATTCTTTATGGCCAAATTATTAAAGAACTTTAACGTTAATGACAACACCAACAATTGATACACATGCAGTGAATCTTGAGTGTTTTGATGTTGAACATGCATGTTTACTTAAGATTGAATCAATAATCATGCCTATGAGATGAGAATAGTTGTTTTCATGATATTATGTGCTTAACCTCACTCATAGTTTATGGATTTTCATGATAAAATATATTTTAGCTTGATAATATTGATTCACTTAGGTGAAGCCATTTTAGTTAAAATAGCAAATACCCTCTAGAACGTTAAATGATGATAACAACTAGGGATATGGCTCTTAATTGATTAAAATGGTAATTTTGAATTTTTCCTTGCTCATAATTGGTTAAGATCTTGAATGGAAAATTGAGCATAGGATTCTTTAGTTTCATGGAAAAAAATGTGTTTGCTTGAATACCTTGACATTTTGTATCTTCCATGTGGTATAATGTTGTGAATATGAATATGGATTAATACTTTATGATAGTGTGCTAATGCTTAATTAATCCATATGCATATTTGATGATGTGTGATTGTGTTCTTGCACATTTAGAATGATTATTTTCTTGACATGATCACACTACACACAAATATTGGATTTATGCAAAATGACTAAGTCAACCATTAGTAACAACTGATATTTAGATTGAAATAACAATTAGTATCATTGGGAACCATATTTTCAATAATTTGTAAACCAAAACTAAATTGCCAATTGCTATGAGCTTTAAATTGACAGTTCTTCTTGTGCTCATTAGTTTGAAATGACAAATAGAGAAGAATTCTCTTAGGATATTTTTGTATGAAACTCTTGTGTGCTAGAATTTGTAGTTAATTGCTATATATCTTAATTCTAGGCACAATATTTCTTGAAAATGATTTATGAGCACATGCATATGATATGTTATATAATTTTAACTAATAATCATGATGTATTACAATGCACCTTAGTTGGACTTTAAAGAACAATCGATACACTTAGGTGCTTAATAAGATTGAAATAAGCAAGTCATAGACCTTCGTAGATATTTATACTCAACTTGCTTCATTTCTTACCAATTGTGAACTTCTTGCAAAATTATTTATAAACAATTGGTATAGGAATATAAGTATTGTCCTTTACATGCCTAAATATTTCATACTCTTTATAGACATTGACTTATTTATTTGTGCTATGAGTCCCATGTACTAACATGTTTCTTGTTGGATGGAGCATATTCTTTTATCTCTTATCACATAGCCATGATTTTAGGGGGAGCATATTTTTTATTATTTTTCCTTCTTTTTGCTATGGCAAAAAGGGGGAGAGATAGATATTAAAAGGGAGAGATATTAAGGGGGAGAGATAATGGGGAAGAAATAGTTTGAAAATTCATTTTCAAAACCCATGCTTATATTAAGGGGGAGCTTTATAAAATCCTGCTTTATTTGAGGGGGAGTATTCTATCAAAGAATTTTCAAAGCAAATTTACATTAAGTTTTATCATATCAAAAAGGGGGAGATTGTTAGCTTTAAATTGCCATATATATTTTGAAATGACAAAAACTTAAGTAAGCTTTAATGTTTTAATTCATATTGTAAATTTGCCTTATCACACATGATTTTCTCAATCCATTTTTAAGTGTTCATATCAAACATTAAGACCATGATTTAATGATATATATTCTTATTGGTCTTAATACTTTATAAAATGTCTTGAATATTTTAGAAAATTGCTTGATGAATATTTGGACTATGTTTTCATTTGAGAAAGTCAAGAAAAACTCTCACAAAATATTGGGTTGAATTAGGATCAAAGACTATATCATTTCTAACCCAAAAGTGCAGGAAAAATGCCCTCTGGAAGCATGGGATCGATCCCATAGGGAAAGGGATCGATCCCATAGGGAAAGGGATCGATCCCTTTTTGGCAGAAGCACTCCAATGCGTGAAATGAAGGAAAGGATTGATCCCTTTGGTGAAAGGATCCCTTTATGTCAGAAAGACCCCAACGGCTAGTTTCTGTGAGATACAACGACTAGTTTCTGTTTTGGCTCCAACCAACATCCACAAACCATCCAAGGGACTATAAATAGAGGCTTAGAAGCTAAAGGAAGGAAGAGGAACTACTCAGCAACTCCATAACACATATTCCTCAAATCCTTGAGCCTCAAACAACAAATCAAGAGCTCCAAAGTCTTCATCTTCTATCATTCACTTATTCCTTGTAGTGCTTAGCACAAATATTGTATAGGCTTTTCTCTGTTCCTAATTTTTGTAATCATTTGCCTACTTAGAGGTCTTCTTTGATTACACAAGTTGTAAACACATTCAATCCTTGTAAAAAGGGGAGGTTTCTCTTTAGCATAAGAAAAAGAGGGAGGTTTCTCTTTAGCCTTAGAAAAAGAGGGAAGTTTCTCTTGAGCCTTAGAAAAAGAGGGAGGTTTCTCTTGAGCCTAGAAAAAGAGAGAGGTTTCTCTTGAGCCTTTAAAAAGAGGAATTGTAAAGATAAATTCAAGTATAGTGCATTTGGGAAAATCCTTGGGAGTGTCTCAAGGTAGAGGACGTAGGCAAGGTAGCCGAACCTCTATAAATCGATTGTGTAAATCTCTCTCTCCCTACTCTTTATTTACTTGCGATTATATTATGTTTATTGCATTGAACTTGGGTTATATGCTTGAGTAGCTTAGAGAACTTAGAAAATATCAATCTAAGCTAGAGAATTTAGAGGAACCGAAAAACGAGCTTAAAGTTAGTGAAAAACCGATTCACCCCCCCTCTCGATATAGCCTATAAGAGCCAACAAAAGGAAAGTAGGCTTGAATGAAAAGCAAGAATTTTCAGGATTAAGTAATAGGTAATAGTATCCAAATAGCAGCAATTCAATCAATTCTGATCAATGAATACAAAATTCCCTTCAAAAGTCCATCTTGTCTGATCATGTTGAGTTCATCAAAATATCCTCTTTCCTTAGTATCATTGACATCCAGTTTTTCTGGTATCTAAGCCGCCTTTTCAGGTTTTCAACTTAGATGCACTCCATTGATCCAAACCGCCCTTTTTGGGTTTTCGATTTGAATCCTTCTTTAATTTTTTTTTCTCTTTTTTTTTCTTTTCTTTTCTTCTTTTTTCTTCTTTTTCATTTTCTTTTCTTTCTTTTTTTATTCATTTCTCTTCATTTTCAACTTCATTGTCCTTGATGAAGCTTCTCTTATCTGTTCTCCATTCTGATTCATGCCCCAACATCAAATATTTCTTCACCCAATTTAATGCTCACATGGATCCAAAAGAGTCTCTGGAATCTCACTTCTTCCATCTAGACGAAATCTTTTTTGCTTATCTTGATCTGCTTGCCCTAATTCCATCCAAAGGATCATCATCTCATAATGTAAGTATGCCTTTATTCAACACATGATTCTTCAATAGGAGTACTCATATTTGATCAAAATGGACTTTTAAGGCACGTAATGTAGGCTCAGGTGAGGGTTCATGAAAGAAAGGATAATATAGGCACAAAATAAGTGTTTCAAGGTTCATCAAACCAATAATCATTTTTCATGAATCAATTAGGCATTTGACTTTTGCCCCATTTGCTTTTTCTCTCCTTTTTATTCTAATGTGATTAAGGTTTTCACTTTCTTGTTCAAACCCTCTTTCTTTCTTCATTCTCTTTTTCTTTTTCGTTCCTTTTTTTTTCACAAAAGGTTTTTTTTCTTTGCCCCACTGATCTTTCATCTTCTATTCTCTTTGCCTCCCAGTGTGGAGAGTGATTCTTGGTGGGTTATATCAAAAAAAATATAATAGGTTCAAAAGGGATAATCAATGGATAATTTTACTCACACTTGAAAGGTAGTGAAAGAAGGCCATTTCTCATCTCAATACAAGTACTCTCATTAAAGGTCGTCTATTGAACAAAGACAAACTCATTAGAACTTCATGTAGAGATTCACCTTTACTCATAACATTCTATAGTTGAAGATTTTAGACAAATATCTTCTATTCTCTTCTTGCTTGAACAATCTTGGCAAACTGGAAATCCATCTAACCAAACAAAGTAGTTCTTTCAAAATTGAATTTTATATTCATTGCCATCATCATTATCATGTTCATTATTTGGATACTTTTAAGCTTGGTAACAATGTAAAGAGTATGGGTATTGATGTTTTACACAAAAGAACAAGATTGGAATGGGGAATTAAGAAAAATGAATTGTATTAATCCTTTATTGAAATGAAAATAAATGAAAGCTGGCCCAATACATAAAAGAATTCTTAATGCTTTTTGGGCTGAAGCACTCTTATATTACCTAAGAAACTGAAACGTCCTAAGATGAATGAAATTAGAAACAAAGAAACAACCATTCTTTTCAAATTTGGTGAATCAATCAATATGATCCACTTTCTTCCATAACATTAACCGCTACCCCTCGTGTGATCTAGCAAAGAATTATCCTTCACAGTTGAGTCATTCTTTGCCCCAAAATTCAAAATTCCAGCGTTGACAAGTGCTTGGACTTTCCTCTTCAAGCCCATACAATTCTCAATAGTGTGTGACCAACATTGTCATTATGATAAGCACGCTTTGCATTAGGATCATACCATTTTGGGTGGGGAGACTTCAAGGGCTTTACATAAACAGGGACAATAAGGCATTTCGCTCAGTTGCCCCTTCATCTCTGTATTTTCCCTTTCCAACTTTTCTATCCTAATATTTTGATCCTCTTCCATAATGCGTGCTTGATACCTTGTATGATATCTGTGAAGCGTAGATCGTTTAGTGGATGCAATTTTGATACCTTGAGTGCCACAATTAAGTTGAAATTATATTTCATGTGATGATATGTTTATGCACAAAAATGAATGCATATGGAATGCACTTAAGTCTAACAACCTCTCATAACAATCAAAAGTATGTTCATCCTCATGATAAGACAAATGCAAACTTATGTGCATGATATGTTATGCAATGCAAAATCAAACACAATTATGCATGACTTAATGATAGCAAATTCACCTCTTTTTTTTGTGTCTTATTTTGGATTTGAGTCTAATACTTCAAGGGTTTTGTAAGGCTCTATCTAAGGTTTGGGCTTCTTAGGTTTTCCTATATGCAGGGCCTGGATCATTTAAAGTTCTAAAGGTTCCCAAATTGTTCCTCACTGTCATCCATACTGGACTAGTAAGGCACCCAATTCTCACCTATTATAGGCTATAAGTGGAAAGGTTCAATTTGAGTGAGAGTTTTTCGCCAGCACATGCGAAAGTTATCACCCCACGAAGGCATAGGTACTTTTCTCCCTCCTAATAAGGATAGAGCCCAGGTTGAGGGTTTATGTATGTATGCATGTGAAGTGTGTGTGTGTGTATTAAATGATTATTAAGCATTATGAAATCAACATTATTTCTAAGCAAATTTCTAATGACCTAAAATATATGTTGGCCTGACTCTAATATCCCCAGTGGGGTCGCCAATCTGTCATAACGTCTAAGTCCCTGAACCTAACCCGCTAGACTTTAATATCAAGGAGTCGCCACCAACCATTCAAACCTAAGGTATGATTGGTCACCTATTCTTGTCTAGAGATAAGGCTTGGTCTACGTTCAAAGAATCTAAGGTTCGAGAGTACGGTTACGTATGGGGAAGGATTAGCACCCCCACAACGCCCATCCTAAAATGGTACCAATTATTATAGGTCATTCTAAATTTATCTTAAGTTGAATTAATTTCAATATGCTTAATATATTGGAAAAGTACTTAAAATCCTTCTATCAATCTGGTTCAGAAAATAAGTAAATTCCCTCACCTCAGGAGTATTCAAGTAGTACCAATTGACTTGCTCGAAGAGGCTCTATCGTTAGATCATTTAAATATATTATGACAACCCTAATATTGACTCTATACCCAATAAATCATTCTAAATTTAAATTAATTTCGATATGCTTAAAATATTGAAAATTTACTTAAAATCCTTCCATCAATCTGGTTCAGACAATAAGTAAATCTTCTCACCTCAGGAGTATTCAAGTAGTACCGATTGACTTGCTTGAAGAGGCTCCATCGTCGGAATATATTATGAAAATCCTAATTTTGGCTCTATGCCCAATTCTTTACTAATTTTCTATTTTATTTTTAACTGTATCTATTTCAATATCTTATTTCTATTTTATTTTAATTGTCTTTATTATTATATTTTATTTCTATTTTAGAAAATGAACATATATTATTATATTGAAAATTTAGTCTAAACCTTCCATCAATCTGATTCAGTCTAGAGCAAACTCCTCACCTAGAAACTTCCGAGGAGTACCATTTGACTTTCTTGAAATTTCATCATCGAATAATTTTCATTCATCTTTTTAATATAATTTTATTATTTCCTTATTCAATCTTTATTCTATTTTATTCTTATTTGCATTTTTCCTTTAATTTATTTTATTTTTATATTGTTTTATTTATTTAACATCTATCATACTAAACATGCAAAATATAGAATATATCATACAAATATCAAATCATGTCAACGTACAAATTATCTATTCAATATATATATTAATCAAATATTATCAAAATAGTTAAATCATGCAAATAAATCTTTATAAATTAGTTCATATTAAATTAAGCCAAGTCATGTTATATTAATTATATTAATTATTAAATCATGTTAATTAAATTAATTAATCCTAAAAAATATATTTAAACAAAATATCTACTAAAAATTAAGTCCAATCATACAAATTATGCTTTAAAATCATGCTAATTTGGATTATTTAAGTTTCAATTTATTTAATCAAATATCACCTAAGTAGTTAATATCTAATTATAATACAAATTAAAAATACCTTTTTACTTACCCTTATTTCCCAACGTCTCCTCTTTCTCTTATTGTCTCTTGTTTTTGCAACTTCCACTAATAGCCGTCTTTGGTTCTGTCCACAAATTCCAAGCAGCAAACGGCTGTACTACAGATGTTGGTAGAATGATATGATGAAGACACAACAGGGAGGAGTGACAGGACAGCAACGGTGGTGTTTGGGTTGCAACACAAGTGGCTGGGCAATGAACAACATCAAGAGGCAGACGGTCAGAAGAGTAAAACGGTACAGCAACAGCAAGAAATCAGGGAAGCAATCGGTGCAGTAGTGCGGCAGGACAAGGAGCGGGACTGATGACGAGACGAGCAGCGGTATCGATGACGTGAAAATATTTGCAGAAACAGGGGCTCGGTAATGAAAGCTTGAATGATGCAAGGTGGCTAACAGTCGATCCTCTCCCCTTCTCTCGATCAAAGGAGTCTCTTTTTATAGGCAAAAACTTATTAGAGTCATAATACAACTATACTTATTCTAATAATTATCTCATATTTTTATCTTTTATCTATTTAATTCTTATGTTAATCCTAATCCAACTCTACCAAATTTAATATTAATCCATATAATTATCCTAAAAATGTAATTATCCTAATTATCTAATCCTAAAATTAATTTTATTTTTATTTCTTTTTATCTTTTCTCTCTCTTTTCTTCTTCTTCTTCCTTTTTTTTATTCTCCTATTTTAATTTTAATTTCCTAATTAATGTTAATTCTAAATCTAAAAATTCTAATTTAATTCTAGCCTAATCCTAAATTGTTAAATTAAAATACAAATGTCACCCAACCCAATTAATTATTTATACAAATTAAGACCCCGGACAAAATAGGGTGTCTACAAAACCTTTAATGAATTATAAAACTTTATTGATTCATTGGGCAATTTAAAAATTAAATAAACAATATAAATAAAGAATATATATTTTTTATTGAAGTAGGAAAAATAAATATATTTAAAAAAATGAAGTTGAAACTTTGAAATTAAAAGTTATGATTTTTTAAACTTTTTTAAATAAAGTGATTCTTATCTAATTTTTGATTGAAAATAAAATAAAATTACAGGACAATATGAAATAAAGATATAGAGTAAGATGAAAATTTATATGGAGAGGAAAAATAGTAATAAGTTAAAAAAATAACTCCCTTTCACAAAAAAAAAAGGTTCTTGGTTAAGGGTTTATAGTTTTTCAAAAAATCTAAAAAGTTAATTTTAGCTTTATTAAGTTTACATAATTGTGATTTAAATATTCTAACAAATTTCTTATTTTGAAGAATTTATAAATAGTGATTGGTGGTAGGTATAAATATAATAAATAGACAAATAATAATACGATTTTAATTAACATTATCAAATTGCAATGTATAAAACTAAATTTTGAACCAAAACATAATAAATAAAGTTAACAATTTAAATTTGAGAGAACCAATTTAAATTTTATGTATATGTATATGTATATGTAGAGGTGGCAAAAGTTGACTCGATTCGAAAAATCTGCCCAATTAATCCAAATCCAAACCCGATCGATCCGATTTGACTAAAAAAGTCAACAATCTAAATCCAACCCGATTCGAATCTGAATTGACCCGAAACCAAATTTATCCGAATTTACATTGATCCAAACCCGACCAGATCTGAACCTGAATTGATCCGAACCCAAATTCATCCGAATTTAGATTAACCTGAACCCGAATTGATCTGAACCCGAATTGACCCGAATCCGAATTTATCCGAATCCAAATTTATCTGAATCCAAATTGATTCGAATCCAAATTTACTCAAACCTGAAAAGATTCAAACTTAAATTTAATATTATCAATAAATATTTAAATGTTAAAATTAATTATCAAAGTATTTTAATATAGTAAAAATATAATTTTTTTCAATAATATGAGTGTTATATATTTTTTAATCTAGTTAAACTTAAATAGTCACTTTTATATTGCATTCATTTAAACCTAATATATAATTATTTAGTGGCTAATCTATAATAGAGTACAGAAGCTATATTATCTACACTTAATATCTCCAATTATTCTATAAAAAATAAAGATAAATTAAAGAGATATATAGTACTGATTTATGATATTTAGTAGAGATTATTAAATCACTTTGATTCATAAAGTTATTAATTATTATAGATAATAAAAATAAAATGAAAAAAATGTAATTAATTTATGAATATTGGTAAATATATTATAAAGAAAACTATCATACAAATTATTACGAGATGACGAAGGCTTAGCCGAATAAACATGTCCAATCGACTTGAATCCAAATCCGATTGACCCGAATCAAAATCCGATCAATCTGAATTGACTAAAAAAGTCAACGACCCAAATCCGATCTAATCCGAACCCGAATTAATCCGAACACAAATTGATTCGAATTCAAATTGATCTAAACCCGATCTTATCGGAATCCGAAATGATCCGAATCCGAAATAGACCGATTTTTCCTTGACCCAAACCTGATTTTATCCAAACCCGAAATAATTCGAACCCGAAATGATCCGATTTTTCCTTAACCCAAAATGATCCGATCTAAAATGACCCAACTCAAACCCAATCCGACCCGCTCATTTGCCACCTCTATGGATGTATATGTATGTGTGTGTATATTATATACACACATTAAGGGCTGTGAAAAGGGGGGGGGGGGGGGGGGGGGGGGGGGGGGGGGGGGGGGGGGGGAGGAGCGCAAAAGCTCCATCAAATTCTAAAGAGGTTCTGCCCTATATATACAATACCATGAGTGTTGAAACCTTTGAGGGGGCCTTGGCTAAGGACGGTCCGCCCCTGGGAATAACATTGACCTCTGGACTTGTCTTGACACACGAAATGTGGCTTTGCCAGTGCCGTAGATTGGTGAGGATGTTAGTCCTCTAATCTCATCATTTTCTTCCTCAGCTATGGTAGCCAGCATTTTCCTGAGTGGACGGTTGGCCACTGAGATTAGCAGTGGCGGAGCAACTTCGGTCCTGAACCTTTCAATATTCTGGAACTTGCCCATTGTAAAAAGCATGTAGAGGAAGACCTGTAAAGGGTCATAAAAGATGGAGAAAAGGATTGGAAAAGAGATTGATGCATGCCTCCATAAGCAGTAGAGCCATTGAATTTATACAGGAAGAGTTGGGGGTAATGAGGTTGGTTGGCAATGGCATGGCATGTCGCAGTGGGCGCATATGCTTTTTTTTTTTTTATGAAACTTTTCTTTTGTTACATTTATGAAACATTGATGCTCAATCACCGTGAGATTCTTGTTTAAGAGGCGACCATTTTTGGAAGAGTAAAAATGTCTCGTTATTTATAGTACTTTCATAATAAAATGATCAATTTCATAGTTTTAAATTTATAAATTTTTCATGCATAGAGTTGATTTAAATTTAAAATTCTTATATTTTAGATTTAAAATCTTAGAGTAAATTATATAATTATTCCTTGAAAACTTAATATACTTTTTTTAGCTTCGACTTACAAATTTTAGTTCTTTTCATCCACACCCTTTTCAAATTATTTTTAATTCTTTCATTTAATATATTAGAATTTGAAATTTTGAATGGAACATAAATGATATTTGTTACGTAGCACTTCATAAAGACACGTAACAAAATTTTACATAACTTTTTTTGGGTATATTATATATGAATGAATTTGAAATAACTTCAAAATTTTGGATATAAAAAAAAATATTTTAGTCGCAAAATGAAAACGAAAAATTATAAATAACCAAGTCAAGTGGTTGCAATTATCTCGTTATTCCTTCATGCTTCATTTCCCTCTGCCCAAAATTTTTGCTGTGTTTGCCGCGCAGCGCTGCCAGCCTACCAAACAAATTCTGAATCAAGAATTGAACATTCAAACTATTTTCAGCATTAATCGAAAGATATATGGCAAGAGATTGCTGTTGGCCGTGGGGAAAGGACCTTTTATCTTGGAAGGAAGAGCTGAGGTACCCAACCAGCCAGAGTCACAGCCGTAGCCACTCCATCACCAAATCTGTTGAACAATTTCTTATTTTATAAAAGAGATTATTTGATACATTTTTCAATGGAGGTTTTGTAATTTACAAGAAAGATTAATAAAATAACACATTTCTTAAAATAAATTAAAACTTAAATGTGTGATAATTTGTTAATT
The DNA here is from genome assembly GCA_032173925.1 of Heritiera fomes. Taxonomy (NCBI): domain Eukaryota; kingdom Viridiplantae; phylum Streptophyta; class Magnoliopsida; order Malvales; family Malvaceae; genus Heritiera; species Heritiera fomes. Next base: position 29,891,698 of record JAPDPM010000002.1, on the reverse strand, counting down.
TTAATAAAAAACTTTACATATACTACGTGTCTTCTAAAGCATTATGATTGTCTATATATGCAACACGCGGAATCAATTGTCTTATCATATAATTATTATAGTTTAATAACGAAACTGTTTATTGGTTTGTCCTAAAATAACATGCAATGATTTAGAATATGAGACACCTTTTACAAGGTTTGGGATGTTAAATCTTAGTGGAGAAACAAGGCTTGAATTGCAGGTTGGAAAAGATATTCGCTTCTTTGTGGAGCCAAGATTTAATTAATGGCCTTTTACATACATACATATATATATATATATATATATATATATATATACACATATATACATATATATATATATACATATATACATATATATATATATATACATATATATATGCTACTTTTAATTGTTAATTGTTGTGATTCAAACAAAGTTTTTCCTTCGCAAGTGCAATGGTTAAAATATAGGATATGTTTTATGCATACTTTTGGATTTTAAAATAGATAATAAAATTATTATTTTACATGCGGTAAAATTTATAAACTCGACAAATACATTTGTATATAATTAGAATTTATTACATCCACTCTATGACTACGAGTGAAAAAGGAGTTTTCAAACCTAAGTTTGTATGTATGTATGTATGTATGTAAAAAGATGTGGGTAGTTTTTTGGTACATAGTAGGTTTTTTTTTTATTTTAATTTCATTTTTATGTAATTTTTTCAATTGAGTCAACATAAGATTAGCTATTGACATGAACTCAATCAAATATTTTATTGTTATTATAGCTTAATACATGCCAATTGATGAATAATTCTTTTAATTTATTAATATCCTATATTATAACCTAAATGATATATGATAATCCTGAATAAGTTTATCCAGCACTACAAGCTTATGTTTGAAAGGGGATAAAAAAACAAAATATAACAAGACAAGTGCTGAGTCTAAAATGTACAAAAATTAACCTGTGGTGGACACGGTCATAATCGACCACGATTTTGAGTTTGAACATTTAGCTACCAACCAACTAAAAGAGCAACTACTGTGAGGCGCATTTTGAGGAAAAAATATATCCTGAGACTCATCCGAGATACTAGCTATGTCACGATATGCCACTAAGAATAGTGGATCCTTAAGTGAGTGAGGGGATGGCATGGTCTCAAAAGGGAGCTTTGAATCTCATATCGACAGTATACTAGAGTTTGTTCTTATATTTAAGTGTTCACATTATCCTTTAGAAAAAAAGACAAAACCGAGATGTTTAATGAGTCAAAACGGATAGAACTTTATAGTTGGATGTGAACCGTGACATTTAGATTAACAGTGGACAAAATGCCTAAACTTAAATATGGCATAACAATTAGTACAGATTAATCCATAGCCAATTGATGAATAATTCTTTTAATTTATTAATATCCTAAATTACAACCTAAATGATATATGATAATCTTGTATAAGTTTATCTACTGGTACAAGTTTATGTTTGAAAGGGGATAAAAAACAGAATATAACAGGGCAAGTACTGTGTCTGAAATGTCCAAAATTAACCTGTGCTGGACACAGTTACACTCGAACGGTTTTGAGTCCGAACATTTAGCTACTAACCAAGCAGAAGAGCAGAAGCTGTGATAGCCATGGGAGGGACCAAAGCAAAGCAGTTAGTGTGGTTGAAAACTGTTACTGCATCAACACGTCGTAGGGCAAAGAAGGGAGCAACGCCAGTTGTTGTTCTTCGATTGAAATTGTCCATGCCCATCAAAATGTTGTCTCTGTACTATTTATTTCAAGTTGTTTTCACCAATGCCGGCCTTTGAATGCACATCATGGATCATACTTTCATGCATATGGTACTACCAGATTCTTACTTAATATGCCATAAAGCTTGAAAAATGTAACACCCAGACATTCAACTGATGTTTAAGCTAATCTCATGCTCTAAATACAAAACAAAACAAAACAAAACAAAACAAAAATACCATTGTAGTTGATTTTTTTTAATTATAACTTCTGTAGCATTATCTCCATTTGGATCACGACAGCAATTTTACACAGCAAACAGGGCTGCTTGTTTTCATCAGGAACAAGGTCCCCTCTTCTCCAAGACTTGCTGACAAGGACGAGTAGAATTCATTCCAAAAAGCAAACATTGCTCAAGCTTCCATTAAAAAAAGAGGATTATATTCAAACCAGTTTCCATCTTTGGAAAGTGCTACTTGAAATTAGGAAGCAGGAGCTTGAAAAGGAAACTACCACCAAAGATGTGTGCAACAATGTCATTCTCCTCATTTTTAGTCCGGCGCAGCGGCTTTATTCCCATAGATTTCACATTTTTCCGGACAAGAAAATTGTCAAACTCTGAAATTCCAGTAAACCAAAATGGCCTCTGATGTTTTATTTATATGCATAAAGGTACATAGCACCCAATGATCCAGCAAAAAGAAGAATAAATTCATACAGACTGAAGAAGATTCAAAACAGATTCCCTGTCAGGCATGCTAGGAATGGCTCCCTTCACTTGAACACAAAGAGAGGCTGCTGCAGCTGTGGAATTGTTAAAAGAAAATATATGTGAGGATAAATCTTGCATGAAAAATAAATTAAGAAAATAAACAATGTATAATGCTTTTAATCATATCATGCTGTTGTACCATAATTAGGACCAAATCCTCAGTAAAGTTAATAGAAGCAAGGTCCTGTTCCAAAAATATATAAATATAAAAGTAACTGAGAGAGAGTACCAGCAAATCTTAAGCATTCCTCTTTGGACTTCCCCTCAACTAGAGCCACAGCAAAGGACGCGGTAAAAGTATCACCAGCTCCTGTTGTATCAAGAACTTGTGCAGCGGGAATGATAGGCTGTCTAATGGGTTCCTCACCTTCGACAAAAAGGGCAGATCCCTTGGCACCAAGTTTCACAAGAACTTGTCTAACACCCTGAAAAGTATTCACATTCAACTTGCGGTAAAATCTTGACATCTGCCTTGAGACCCATATAATTGCCATAAAAAGATTGCTTGCTCACCAGTGAAGGCCATTTATTTTAGCTAAATCTGGAAATGATCAAACAAGAAACTAAAACAGATCCCTCTGTCATCTATTATGTGAAAAGATTTTACTACTGAGAAATTCTGTCAATGAGACAATTAAAGTTCCAATCCAAAGAACCTAATCCAGTGTCTATTCCTGCTGTATGTGTGTGGGTGTTCAGCTTGCTAGTCCACATGTTTCAACTAGTACAAGGAAAGCATGTTTTCAGATCATTACACAAGATCATTCACCGTGAGGAGCAGAGAAATAACTACATATGCAATAGTGAAACACATCAACAGGATTACACTTGTTGCTTTAATATTTGGATATTTCAAAGAACCAGAATAGCCTCACTGCTCTCTCAGGAAATAATCCTTCAGTTAAAAAAGCCCATAAGAGCTTGCCCTATTACCAAAATTGTTGCCACTTCTGAATGGTTGCAACAATATATTTCAAATGTTACATTTCTAAGAGTTACATTCCTTAAGAACTTCAGGTCACAACATATATTCTGGGTTAAACAAATGCCAAACAAAGGACTTTTTTAGGTGCGCCAAAACTCACCATTTTGTGGCATTTTGCAGCTGCTTCACTAATCTGCTCAAAATTTTCAGTAGGCATTCCAGTCAATCGTCCAAGTTCAGATTCATTTGGGCTCAAAATATCTACAAAATCCAAAAGTTCTTGGGGCATTGGTGCATCCATTCCACCAGCATCCATAATTACAGTAACACCTGTAGTCCTAGCTGCCTGAAAAGTTATGGCACAAAAAGTATGAAAAATTGATGTAAAAGAAAACCTCACAATAGAGAGAGAGTGAAATAGGAAATGCTGCCACATCAAGTCCATTTTAGCAAAGCAAAAAAAAGCAGAGTACCCATTGGATAAAATTAAACTAAGAAATTATTAAACTAATCACCTAACAAATACCAAATTCACCTTCCATTGGAACAAAAGAACTTCATCGTCAATGGAGAACCCAGGACCTTAACTTTTGGCTTCTAAAGAGGATAAAGTTTATCTCACCTCACCAGGCTATCGTTGCAGCAGTCAGAATATTAACAATTATTTCTTCGACTTTGAATTGAGAGTACTCCACAAAAGTAGCATGGTGGCAGACTTCTCTTTGCAACCACATCACTTTCCTCTTCTAACCAGAGAACCCTAGCCCACAAATACTCAACCATCTCTATATAACTATAACAATCCGCAGTGTCTTCTCTAAAAATAAAGCCTACTTTTGAGGTCACTATCCCTAAATTGCAGTAACTAGATCTTTAATACATGCCAGTGTTTTTCCATGAAAAACCCACCTTTTCAAACCTTACATTAGAATAGAAAAGTCTGTGACTTAAAATATAAGACCCCAGCATCCCTTATTTTTCTAAGGCATCGAAAGCCTGTCTTATGTAATTCCCATAAACCATTGTTGCCTTTTCATCTCAGTAATTGTAAACATTTCTATTTGTTTTTTGGATTTCATCTGATATTTGAACTTGAACTGATGATATATGCAAGTCCGTGGTACTTATTCACGAAAGCAATTTGTTTCTGATGCCACAACAAACATCAATCAACTAGGTCGTTTGTTTTCTATTTCCCCTTCACTTTTTTGGATCTAAAATCCCTCAAGACTATGGTCCACTAGCTTGTCCATGGCACATGAGGCAATATATTAGTTTCTCTCAAACCCTCCTCTTTTAGTTCTTTTTCTTTCCTTGGCCAATCTCCTTTTTACTTTTGTGCAGCTTAAAGACAAAACAGAAGTCTTGCAAAGAAAATCTGATGGAAAATGGCAACTACCTTCAAAAGTGTATAAAAGGCATGCCAAGTCTAGTTGAGTCTCAAGCCTTACTTTGGCATGTGTCTAATGATGAGATGCCTTATTGGGAGCTTGAAAAAGTTTTTCTAATTTTAGTTATTTATGTTTAAAGTCAAACGTATTTTTGTAATTTCTAGGTCCTGGAAAAGTGAATTTTCTATGATTTATGATTTAGTATGTAGAGATATTTGAATCTAGAAAGAGGACAGGACAACAGAGAACCCAAATATACTATGGACAAGGTGGCAAAATGCATTAGAGAGGTGGGCAAGGAGATACTATGAGTATCAAATGGAAGAGCAGCAACTAGAAAGGCTGCATCATGGTAGACTGCATCACTTAAGGAAACTATAAAGACTAAGTAAGATTGTTACAAGACTTTGAAAAAAAACAACACCGAATAGAATTTCACAAAATATAGGTTTACTAGAAAGAAGGTAAAGAAGGCTATGGTAGAAGCTAAAACAAATATTGTAAAAGATATTGATGAGAAGTTGGACAAAAAGGATGGAGAGAAAGAGATATACAGATTGGCGCAAGCAAGAGAGAGGAGAAGTCGTGACCCAAGAGTCGTTAAATGTATCAAGGATGAGTACTAAAGAACTTTAGTAAAGGACAATAACATTAAGGAAATGTGACGTGATTATTTCGGCAAGCTATTTAACGATAGACAAAGCCGAATTTTGGACAATATCTCGGTGTCTTCCAAGAATCTAAACCGATGCTTTATTCTCCAAATCAAAGAGATAAAAGTAAAAAAGGCACTAAAGATAATGAAAATAGGAAAGGCCATTGGGCCTAACGATATTCCCATTGAAGTTTGGAAATGCTTTAGAAAAGTAGAAGTTAGATGGTTGATAAATATTTTTACTAAGATTTGACACACTAACAAGATGTCAAAGGAATTAAAGAAAAGTGTTTTGGTACTTCTCTATAAGAACAAGGGAGATATTTAGAGTTACTCTAACTACCGAGGCATAAAACTGATGAGTCATACAATGAAATTATGTGAAAAAGTGATGGAACAGAAATTAGAGAATACAGTAGAGATATGAAAGAATCAATTTGATTTTATGCCTGACTGATCAACTATGGAGGCAATACACTTGCTAAGACAACTTGTAGAGCATTCTCGATTACAAGGTTAAAGATCTTATGGTCTTTATAGATTTTGTCAGAGTTTAGGGTTTGAATTGTAGTTTATTGAATAATATGTTTGTTTACATACACAAGGGCTCTAGCACTAAATCAGGAAACTACTCCTAATACTAATTGAAATCCCTAAACTTACGGGATCTCAATAAATACATAATTACAACTAAATATATATACTTGATTCTAGAAAATATTTATTTTCCTAAAATAACACGGTTTCCCACACTCCCCCTCAAGCTGGTGAATAGGAATTTTCCATTCCCAGCTTGGATACAGTTCTGTCAAATGCCATGCTACTCAACCCTTTGGTGAGGATATCAGCAAGTTGCCCATGTGTTGACACATATGGAGTACATATCAAGCCACTGTCTAACTTCTCCTTAATGAAATGTCTATCCACCTCGATACGCTTCGTTCGATCATGCTGTACTGGATTATGAGCTATGTTGATTGCTGATTTATTGTCACAGTAGAGCCTCATAGGCCCTTCCCATTTAATCTTTAAGTCTTCTAAGATGATTTTTAGCCAAAGTAGCTCACACACGCCTTGTGCCATTGCACGAAATTCTGCCTCAGCACTAGAACGTGCTACTGCACTCTGTTTCTTGCTTCTCCATGTCACAAGATTCCCTCCAAGAAAGGTACAGTACCCGGAGGTTGATCTCCTATCAATGATCGATCCTGCATAGTCAGCATTGGTATAGGCTTCAAGTGTCGTACTCCCATTCCTCTTGAACAGAATTCCTCTTCCTGGTGTTCCCTTAAGACACTGCAAAATTCGGTGGGCAGCCTGCAAATGAACCTCTCTTGGACTATGCATAAACTGACTGATTAAGCTCACTGCATAAGCTATATCCGGTCTGGTATGTGATAAGTAAATCAATCTTCCCACGAGACGTTGATACATTTCCTTGTCCACTATGGCATCTTCCTCTGCTTTTCTTAGCTTAAGGTTTGGGTCCATAGGAGTACTTGCGGGTTTGCATGCAGTTTTGCCCGTTTCCTTGAGCAAATCCGTAACATACTTCTATTGGGATATAAAAATCCGTTTTCTGGAGTGCGCAACTTCAATTCCTAGAAAATATTTCAATCTTCCCAAAGTCTTAATTTCAAACTCCCTAGCCAAGCATTGACTCAATATTTGCTGCTCCCTTTTGTCATCTCCAGTCAATATAATGTCATCCACATATACTAACAGTGCTGTTACTCCCCTTGAAGCAGAATGTTTGATAAACAATGTGTGATCCCCCTGACTTTGTTTGTATCCCATGGCCAACATGACTCTAGCAAATCTTCCAAACCAAGCTCGAGGAGATTGCTTCAGGCCATACAAAGCTTTGTTCAACTTACATACCGTATTGGCAATCACATTCCTTCCATAACCTGGTGGAATCTCCATATAAATCTCCTCCTTAAGCTCCCCGTGTAAGAAGGCATTTTTCACATCAAATTGTTGTAGTTCCCAACCAAAATTGGCAACTAGAGATAAGATTACTTTGACTGTATTCATCTTAGCAACTGGAGCAAACGTCTCTAGGTAGTCAATCCCATAAGTCTGTGTATACCCTTTAGCTACCAACCTCGCCTTGTATCTCTCAATTGACCCATCTACCCTGTATTTCACAGTATAAACCCACTTGCACCCCACCGGCCTTTTTCCTGCTGGTAACTTCACCAACTCCCAAGTTTTATTCTTCTCTAGAGCCTCCAACTCCACATCCATGGCTTGTTTCCATTTTTCATTAGACAATGCGTCAGATAAGGTAGTAGGAATGGTGGTGTTCTTTAGGCTTACAAGGAAGGCTTTGTAGGTTTGTGAGAAATTTTTAAATGATAGGTAGTGTGAAAGAGGATATAATGGCTGTTTTGTACACTTTCTGGTCCCTTTTCTAATAGCAATTGGAAGGTCCTGGTCATCTTCAGTAATTTGGGCTTGGGTTTCAATATGTAATGCTGGAAAGTTAGTAATTGTTACCTCATTTGAAGGACTTGAGTTGGACTCTTGAACTTGCATAGATCCTGGATTGGCCTTTTTCTGCCTTGAGTACACCAAGTTTTTACCAAATCTCACCTCTCCAAGAGCAGATTCAGGGTTAGGTACTAGTTCGGGTTCAGACACATTTGGTGCAGTAGGAGTGGTCTTATTTGACTTAGGTTTAGGTTCACCAACAACTGGGGCATTTGACTCAGGTTCAGACTCAACAGATGGCTCAACAGACAGTTGGGGCATATGATTGGGTTGAGACAAAAGTGAAAGATCAAGCAACCCAAGAAAACCTTCCTTATCTTCCCTAAGACTCTCCCCCTGAAGATAAGGTTGAGTGAAATAGACCTCTTGTTCATTGAATGTTACATCTCGTGACACATAAAATTTCTTGGACGGAGGATGGTAACACTTATATCCTTTCTGAGTTGAAGAATACCCAATAAAAACACACTTTAGAGCTCTAGGGTCTAGCTTCCCCTTGTCTTGACTGTGGATATGAACAAAGGACACAAACCCAAAAATGCGAGGTGTAAGATAGTTTGTGGTAGAAAGGTTCGGATAGAATGAAGAAAGCACATCCATTGGACTTTTGAATCCTAGAACTCTAGAGGGTAATCTATTGATGAGATGAGTGGCTGTGAGAACTGCTTCCCCCCAGAAACTTTTTGGCACATTTTTTTGATACAATAGTGCTCGGGTTTGGTCTAGAAGGTGCCCATTTTTTCTTTCGGCAACTCCATTTTGTTTTGGTGTTCTCACACAGGAAAACTCGTGAATTATTCCCTCTCTTTGACAAAAAGGGGTAAGAATTTGATTGAAATAATCCTTGGCATTGTCTGACCTAAGTTTTTTAATACTCACACCAAACTGGTTTTTTACCATAGAGAAGAAATTAGGGAACACAGTGCTAACATCTTACTTATGTTTAAGCAAGAAAACCCAGGTAACTTGGGTACAATCATCAATAAAAGTCACAAACCATCGTGCCCCTGACACATTGGAAACAGTAGAGGGACCCCAAATATCAGTGTGAACAAGATAAAAAGGAAAAATGCTTCTTTTATTGCTTATTGGAAAAGGTATACGCTTGTGTTTGGCAAGTTCACACACCTCACAATGAAGACTCTCAATATCCAACTTTGTAAACAATGAAGGAAACAAAATTTTAATAACCCTAAATGATGGATGTCCTTACCGACAATGGTAAAGAAAAACTCTCCTTATTAGATAACATAGACTCAGACATGAATGAGTGGGGTGATCTGCTCTCGTATATGTTTGACTTGTTTGATTTCGCAAGGTAGTAAAGACCATCCCGTTCTCTAGCACGTCCAATCGTCCTCCCCGAATCCTTGTCCTGAAATAAACAATAACTACTGTGAAAAGTTACATTACAAAGCAAGTCTTGTGTGAGTTTCTGTACAGAGACAAGATTGGTGGATAGCTTAGGAACATGGACATTTTTCAAGGTTATGGATGGGTTTATTTGAACATCTCCTATACCAGCTACGGTTGCTAAGGATCCATCAGCTGTGGCTATTTTCTTATTGCTTGAACATGATGAGTATGTGGAAAAATGTTTGGATGAGTGGATCATGTGATCGGTGGCTCCTGAATCCATGATCCAAGATTGAGTAAAGGGTGTTTCTGAGGCATTTAATCCAAATGAAAATAGACGCTTACCTGAATACGCCAAAGTACAAGTACCTGTAGGTTTCTCGAGGTTACTTAAGAATGATCTCACCCTTTCCACCTCCTCTTGGTTAAGAGTAGCCGTACCAATCTCCTTGGTCTCTGACATCGTCCTTGGTCTCCAATGGGCAGAAACTAACAGATTACTTGAAGAAGAAAGGAAAAAACAGCAATAAAGGCTGATAAAAAATTTCCAGCAATGAAGGCTGGTAAAGCACTGTAAATGCTCTGTTTTGGCAGTAGAACAACAGAGCAAAACAGAAAAGAAAAACTATGACAGGCCAAACAACACCTAATTTCCCAGAAAAATCTTACTGCTCTGATGCCATGTCAGAGTTTAGGGTTTGAATTGTAGTTTATTGAATAATATGTTTGTTTATATCCACAAGGGCTCTAGCACTAAATCAGGAAACTACTCCTAATACTAATTGAAATCCCTAAACTTACGGGATCTCAATAAATACATAATTACAACTAAATATATACACTTGATTCTAGGAAATATTTATTTTCCTAAAATAACACGGTTTCCCACAGATTTGGAGAAAGCTTATGATAAAGTACTTAGGGAGATGTTATGGTGGTCCTTAATGAAGAAAAGAGTTTCCATAAAATATATTAAAATAATTAAGGATACATATGGAGATGCAAAGACACAAGCAAGGATATGTGGAGGGCAAACAAACTAATTTCCTATCACAGTGGGACTATGACATTAAGCCCATTCTTGTTTGTTGTAATAATGAACTAACAAACAAAATCCATCTAGGATAATATGCCTTAGTGTATGATGTTTGCAGATGATATTGTCTTGTGTGCTAAGACTAAAGTGAAGGTTAGCACAAAGTTAGAATTGTGAATCAAGAGGGTTCAGACTAAGCAAATTGAATACTAAATACATGGAATGTAAATTCAATTCAAACAAAGAGAAAGATCAAAATATAGTGATGCTAGATAGGGTGGCAATCCCTAAGGGGATCATTTCAAATATATGAGGTCACTTGTACAGATAGATGGAGAGATTAATGACAATGTGACACATTGGATCCAGGCTAATTTGAGCAAGTGGAGAAACGCTATAGATGTGCCGCGTGATAAATGAATTCTTATATGGTTGAAACGCAAATTTTACAAGACAGTTGTTAGACCAACATTGCTCTATGGTAGTGAATGTTAAGCGACTAAAAGACTACATATACAAAAAAAATAAGTGTAGCAGAAGTGCAAATGCTACGATGGATGTATAGATATACGAAAAATGATTAAATAAGAAATGAAGACATTCACAAAAAAGTTAAGAGTAGCACCTATCGAAGACAAGATGAGTAAGTCGTTCACGTTGGTTTGACAAATACGATGTAGACATGTGGACACTACAGTTAGGAGAATGGAAGTTATGTATGATGAAAAAAGAGTCAAGGTTAGGGAAAGAGTAAAAAAGACATAAAAGAAAGTCATTTGGAAAGATATAGCGGAACGAAAGTTGGAAGAACACATTGCATTAGATAGGAATGAGTGGAGGAGGAGAATTCATGCTGACAACTTAGCGTGAGTTCATATATTGGTTCATGTAGCCTACCCTATTGTTTAGATAAAGGCACTAATGATGATGATGAGGCTTAGGTATTAGGATTCTTAACAAGGTTAGGTTTGCCTGCTTCTTTATAAATAGGCCTTGTACTCTCTTTTAAAGTATGAATGATTATCAAAATTATCCAAAAAAAAAAATTGCTCTTTAGTTGTGTGATTCAACCCTCTTAGGTGTGATTCCTAAGAAACCCTAGGTGAGACTTTAGGCTTTTTTTTTCTTTATTTCTATTGTTCATGTCACTGTTCAAAGCAGCCTATTCAGCCCCAAATTTTCTGAATTTCGATCAAAACTTCAACTTTAATCCGAGTCCTTATAAAACCCATATTAGCCTTAATCTGAGTCCTTATAAAACCCATATTAGCCCAATATTCTATTTACCTATTCCCCGCTCTTAGGCTAAAATCTAATTTTTAACGACAGTCCAGATCTGTCCTACATCAAAACCTCTAAAAGCAACATCTCCTCACTCCCTTGCAACCTTGTGATTGAGGCTTTAAAAGATCAGGTTGTCGATGTTCATCATAAGGACCAAAACCATTCAACATAAAGAAAAAGTCTTGATGTCAAAAGGAATGCTATTAGCAGAAGTAATCAATCTATTGTAGACTTTGTACCTTTTAGGTTTCAAGGAACCCTTTCTCCATTGTTAATTTAGAGTATCTCCAGCTAAGGCTTAAATATGTTAATCATAACTAAATGGATTAATTTTTGAAAAGCTTGAATTAGTTCAACAACATCCTCTAATGGATTTTGTTTCCATTAAAGAACATTTTGATGAAAATGTTCACATGCAAGCAAACCTACACAAGTCAATACAATTCATCATTACGACAACAATCACAATAAATTTTTTATGGTTGCCAAAGATCAAATATAGGAGAAATTTCATGGATAGCAATTTATTTGAGATATGGTGATGTATGCAGGTAAACCAAATAGTTTCTTTTGTGGCCAAGGAGAAAAGAATCAATCCTAGGTCTATTTGAAAACATCTACTTTAGAAGTAAACCCCAAATAAACTCATACAAACTAGAACAAAAATGTTGAGGTGGAGTAAAATCTAGAGCACATAGTAGTTGAAACCTGCCAGTTAAGAAGGGAGCCTTCATTGATCGGTAGAAAAGAAAGCTTCCTAAGTCTACCGACAAAATAGTCAACCTTCTAAGCATGAAGACACTAATATACACTAGAATAAGTGGGTCAAAGTTAAGTCTCAATACCCAAATCAAACAATTTATGTGAAATTTTTATATATAAATGTATTCACGGTTCTTTCTGTTGCATTATTACATGCAAGGAAACACTTACGAGGAGCATATCAAAATTATATACCTCAAAACATTTCAAATATGACTGAGATGTTCAAGACCTCAAAGCTTAGCTAGAGCACTTTCTAAGGCATAGGGAAACACAAGAGCTCCAAGCTCAAAGTAAACCACGTAGAAGATCCTCATTGCACAAATTCATAATAAAGGTTCTAATAAATTGATTTTTAAGCAGGAAAGGAATTAATAGCAGACCAACTTAAGGACAATACATTCAATAAGCTTAAAAACTGCAAAACATATTAGCTCCTACTTACTAACATTTGTTTTATATCTAGTTAGTGAGATCCACTCCAAGAGGATTGCAAATAGAGAACCTCTCAAGATTTCTAAGCCCTCGTGATACTTTAGTAATGTGCTTGCTAGCAGATAGAAATCATTTAATAAAGAGAAATCAATTTTCAACCTGAAGTTAAGAACCATAAACTTATACATTCTTTAAAGTTTCTTAATTGACCTAATGCACAATAATAAATGAAAAAGGGAACAAAGGTTACTTTTAATTAGCAAGATTAGCATCAGCATGTAATAGGATTCCCTGAAGTTGAATATTACTTTTGACCAGATATATACGCATCTTTAAAATCAAACAACAAGCGTCTTGGCATAATGTTCAAAGAACATATTAATTACTGCTTAACCATATAAATTTAGGATGTTAAGTGACAAAAAACAGATGTTGCAATAAACTAGTACATTATTTAAAACAAAACAACAAAAGGCTAACAGGATGAAATAGTTTCCTATAGTTCCTTAGAGAACGTACAAACCCCATAATGATAAATCACAAGCACAGACAACTATTTAGAGCTTTAAAGCATCTTTCTTTTCTCAAATTCTATTATCATTCCTAGGAGTTCTAGTTTAGTTAATAAAGTTCACATTCTATATGTATAAAAGAATCTATTCACTATTAATTTGGCATCTTAAGTAAAATCATTTATAATTTATAATGTAAAAGAAAAGACAGGTGCACAAATTTCAGATATAAGGAAAAGGTCCTAACCTTAGCAACTTGAATATTAACAGAATCAGGAATTTCCCTCTGAAGCAAAACAATGCCAGCCTTCCTAACAACATCCAAGTCCTGATCAGACAACTTTTCAGGCCAAGAACTCGTATTAGCACCACCAACAATGATAATAGAATTCTGCCCATCAGACTGCAACATCACCACAGCATGACCAGTAGGCACACCACCACCCAAACTCTTCAAATACTCCAAACGGACCCCACCATTTCCCAATGCCTCAGTTATCAATTTCCCATGTGCATCGCCACCAACTTGTCCTACAAAATATGTTGGGTAGGAAAGTTTGGCTCCACAGGTGGCCTGGTTGGCTCCTTTGCCACCTGCAAGAGTTTGGCCATTTTTGGCTGAAATGGTCTCTCCTTCTGTGGGTAATCTGTCGATTTCCACATAGATATCTGCATTTGCTGAGCCTACTACTACTAATGGTGGTGGTTGGGTTATCGGGGTTTGGTTGGTTTTGGTTGAGTTTATGGAAAATGAGAGAAGTGGCTGGTTTAGGTTTTTGTAGTTGCAGAATGGAAATGGGACTTGCGTTAAGTTTTTGATGGGTTGGGGCGTTTGATTGGTATGGATTTTGGAGTAGCAATTGAAATTGTTTGCTGGTGAAAATATGATTCCTTTCATCGTGCTTTCAGTGGTTAGCCGTAAAATTGAAAACTTCTTTCTTTTCCGTTCCCTGATGGAATCGATAATCAGCCAGAAGAGAGAGACTGACGTTTGATCTCAAGGAAAGACAGGACTCAGTCAGGGAGTTTGACTTTCTTGGACTACAGATCGTACCACTACGACTCGCCCAGATTAGACCAAGGAACTCCAAAGTCCACAGTTGAAAGTTAAATCAAAAGACAATTTAAGCCACTCATCCTTGTTTTTTTTTTTTTTTTCATAAAAAAATAATAAGAATTATCTTTATTCCAAGATCAGAGTAGATTATTAATTTTTTACCGAAATTAATGAATTATAATTAGGCTTTCACCTATTGTTTATAATTTTTTTTTCAATGTACCAAAATTTTTTTTTTCAAACTTATAAATCATTTACCAATAAAAACAGTAAAATTTCAAAATCAAATCTTTTTTATTCAAAAAACTTTACCCACTAATCTTGTTGGCATCTTTGTTTTGTTTAGCCATCTACCCTGCCTCTGTCGAACGTTGATATTCATATTCATAAAAATAAAATATTGCAAATGTAAAATTTTTATTTCAACACAATTTTTAATTTCATAACTTTTAAGCTTAGTTTGATTTATAATTTTTTAATTATCATTTAAAAAACAATAAATAATAAAAAGTTCGTTTTTATATTATAATAATAATAAATATTTTTAACTTCACTCTTTTAATTAAAATTTTATTTTTAATAAATTTTGAATATATATCATTTGATTAGTTAATCACTGAAATTCAGAAGTTTGATTAACGATGGATATGATGAGATGATTTCTCATAATTATAACATTAATTAAACAAAACCATATTTGCATGATTGCATATGATGAAATACAACACTTTTTTTCCTATACAAAGAAATGATTTTTCTCGTTTGAAAGTAGTAATTTTTTTCCGATTGATCGATAAGAGAGTTAATCAATTGATTAGGCGTTTCAATTTCTTATATGCATTTTATCATGAAGGTTTGATTGTTATTTTAACAAATTAAATTTTTTTTTTTTGTGTAAGTACAAGTATCTTCGTCCTTTTGAGATCAAGTTGCTTGGGAGTCAACAATGTGGTAGATTTGTCATAGAAGATGACATCAAAGAGAAGTATTCGTCTGTATTTGAACAGCAAAAGATCTTGCACTTCTATTGAGTGAGCATTAAGAAATTTGGTCCAACTCTTGGCAAAAAAAAGTCGACGGCCAAGCCATCTAAGTGTAACCAAGGACCAAGTATATGACTGTTCAAAATAACTTTTGTGGATTGGTGAAGTCTCAACATATGCTCAGAAACAAACTCTTGTAGAATTACCTAAGGAGAATAACAGAAAAGATGGTGTTTAGGGGTAAATCAATATCTATTTATTATTAAAGATAGAAAGTTATAGGAATAACAGAAAAGATGGTATTTAGGGGTAAAACATGCGTTGCTCCGCCATCTATTGGATCTCTGATGGGATTCATTATATGCTCATCCAAAGCTGATTCAAGAGAGGTAGAAGAAGATAAATACATATGTAAATAAATAAAAATCATCAAGAGACAATAACACCCAAAAAAAAAATCAATTTAGAAACAGGATTCACATTTTCTTTTCTTTATATCTTCCATTGTTAAAACAGAATCTTCTCGAGTGTAAATTATTACATCAAAACAGAAATTTACATGAAGTCTGAAAGTCAGAATATCTGTGTCAAGAAGGGAGTGTTGTGCAAAGAATGTTTTTTATCCATCTATAAAACGAATTTGTAGATCTTTCCATTCCAACTTAACGTTGAAAGAACTTAGCAAAGGGCTTTCAACTACTGTTCAACATGGATAATTCGTGTGGTCATATGTAAATTTTCTGGGTATAACTTGGTGATAACAAAAAAGGATTGCATCAATGTTTTATCAATGAAAAACATCAAAGAATAACTAAAGGTCAGGAAAAAATTAATATGCAGGAAATAAACTTCGAAGAACAAAGATTAGACTATTATTCAAAGTTCTAGGTTTTTTTCCCTTACCAAAAAATCATCATCTTTGGATTCGTTGGTGATGATTTGATAAAAACCTTGCATGAGCTAAGGATGGTAAGATTGCATTTTTTTTCCCAAATAGAAGATACAGTCAAAGGTAAAGCAGAAAGCTGTTGTGGAGGTAGAAGACTGTGAAGGTCTGCTTTGGAATAGTAAACAGAGGAAAATGAGAAGGGAAAGTAAAGAGTTGGATTTCGGAAGATTGGAAAAAGAATTGTGTGTCGGATGGATTAGAATGTTTCTTTCTTGAGAAAATGGCGGCAAGCATTTAATCATTGTTGGTTAAAAAAAAATTTTTGCTTGTTTTTTTTTTAATCGTCAACCAAAGTGTGGATGTTGTAACAATGCAATTTTATTTTGAGCAGACAAATTTGCAGGTATGTATGTAGGCAATATATATAGAGTATTTTGTATATTACATATTATATTATTATGTATATTTTATTATTATAATAACATAGAACAATGATAAGTGGATATATTAATATGTTAATTAAATAATATGATTAGTGGATATATCTTTATATATTAATTAAATAATAAATTTTAGTATTATAAATTTAGGATAAATTTTAAATAGTATTAATTTAGGATAAATTTTATATGGTATTTAAATCTCGTAAAAGCAGTAATAATCCAAAGAAATATTTAAGTTTTTTAAATATTTTCTAAATAGGATTATTATATTATATATATCTATAAATAAAATATATGATATATTTACCTATTATATATATTTGTAAATAAAATATATGATATATATTAACATATTATATAATACTATAAATTTGACAGCTTTTAAATTATAGTTTTGAACCTACTATTGATTATTTATGGTATTTATAAATAATCGATAAATAATGCGTAAATAAAGAGGAAATAATTTTTTATTTCAAAAGTTAGTTAATAAAATACTATAAGTTATTTGATTGTTTGTTTAGCAAATATTAGCGTTCGTTTTTTTTATTATTCAATGAATTTATAGCTGAGGGTAAAATGATATATTATAAAGTCATGTAATTTATCTTTATTTTTTAATATATATTTATTTGTCTAATATTTTTTTTATAGCTAAAAAGCTTGTTCCATATAAATTTTCACTTGGGTATAGAATTTTTTTTCTTATATAATTTTATTTATCATTTATTTATCTATATATATATATATATATATTTATATTAGAAACCCATTTTTCTTTGGTAGATTTACTAAAATTTCCTTCGTTGTGTTACGAATTCTTTATTAAAACAAAAAGTTGAAAAATATAAATATAACAATATATATAAATTGAGTTAATTTTTTTATGTAACTTGTTATATGCATTTAAGCATAGTTTTTTTTATCTGAATTTTGCGGGGAAAAAAGGAAAAACAGAGACAAAAGATTTCGATTTTGCACCAATAAATTATTGTTTTTCAAAGATGATTTAATTATACTATAATATAATAGTATAATAATAATTAATTTTATTCGTGTAATAAACAGTCATTCCACAGGTATATTATAGATGAGTTAAGCTAAGTTTAAGACATCAAAATAAATTAGACCGATTTAAAGGGATTGAAATATGAGATGATGTCAATGATGGATTTTCAAATTAACAGACATAGAAAAAACTAATTTGATATCTATTATTACACTTTATGTGAACAACAAAAGAAAGATAGCATTTTTCATAGAACCCATCAACAGGTATTATATATTTCTTCTTCTTCTTCTATATCTGCAAAAGAACACTTCAGTGAGATACATTAGTTTGGGTTCTATCACCAAAAGAGCTAGGTCGCATCTTTTCCGTAGCTAATGTTCAACATATGTTTAATCCCTGCAAGAGAACAAAAAAAAGCTCAGCAAAGCTATTAATCTTCTCTCTTTTAATTAAAGCAATGCTTTATTTATGGAGCTAAGTAAGATGTTTACCATCTAGTCTAGGATGTTTAACTATTTATGAGCATGCAAGAAAACGGAAAAAAAGAGATAGCAAGAGCTTTTTAGTCATCAACGATCTCCTTTCCTCTACATAATCAACAGAACATTTTGTGTTAGAGGAAAAAGAACATAATTTATTATGAAAAAAATAGTTAACATACTTTAATTTTAGTTTCTTCACTAAAGATTCCTCTAGGAACAGATCAGATTGAACTACTGCCTTTGAGGGAGATGACAATATTTATGATACTTTCTGATCATACCCTTGCTTTTCTTTAGGAGTATTAGGACTGCTTGATTGTGCTTTTGCAGAATATATATTTGATAAGCTTTTGTTTCAACTAAAGAACTACTTGAAAATCCTTGAGAAGGTATTTCTTCAAGAGATTGTGAAAAGGAAGTTTCTTGAAGAGAAAGCTGAGAGTTATTACCATCTATATCGAAAGGATCAAGACAATCAAATATTTTATAAGCGATAACACTTGCTTTAATAACTTGTTTGGTCAAGCCAACTTTTAGAAGACATTCTTTTCCAGCAAGTTTCATCAAAAGTTTGGGCAAAGTAAATCCATCCAGAGTTCAACCACTGCTATTTTTGCCATATTAGTGTTTGTTAGTTTCTCAGCTGGTTTTTCGAATGCTAAAATTTGCATTTCACCTATGTCATCACTAATGGTAAGGCTTAGCTTGAATACAGGTATAAGTATAGAAGAGAGTTAATGAAAAGTATTAATGTAAAGAAAGTATGTAATACAATGAAATTAATATTTAGTTACAGTAGCTAGATGTTGAATTGTCACGACCCGAAGGTCGCGACTTTCACTTGATACTCATACTTTTTTTTAGTCTACAAATTTATGGACCAAATTTTTTCTTTTTCATTTTAAGGTTTGTATTCGGTGTCAGTGTAGTTACTATAATTTCACTGATCCTCTATACAATGCTTTATCACATCTCTAAGTTACATCCCGACTCACTGAGCAACATACGTATTGTGTATTAATTAAAGTCTGTACATGTAAACAAGAGACTTACAAAAATGTATACATCAAAAGTAACGAAGTGGATATACCGTCTCCGAATGCCCACTTAAAGCTCTCAGGGTAGATTTTAACTTCAATAGTCTGAAAAGAGATGAAATTTAGTGGGGTGAGCAAAACCACGGCTCAATAAGATACTAATATAAATGCAAGATTAGAATTATACTGTCTTAAACTGCAATGCTTAAAACCTACAAGTTTGCACTTACAGTTCACCTTTTTCATCGATAACATCTCATATCACTTTCCATATGGAGAATCATGATCATAGTGGTACAAAGTCATAATTCTCTTCGTGCATATTCTATGTTCATGTATCATATCATATCATCACATCATGTAGATGAAATATTGTTACCACCGAGTCATGATACTCCTCATATATTCTTCATGTTTCAACGATTCCTGTCATCTGTCTATCACTCAGATTTCTGAATAATTCATCTTAATCACCTTTCAATCTTCCCGTCTTTATACCACAATGCATCGCACAACAATGCATAATGTATCATTTGGATATCATTTACCATTAATTCATACTCACATCAATCTCATCGTGTATCATGTTTAATTGAGATATCCTCTTGAGTCACTTTACATTTAACAATCATACTCCTATATTACATCAATTCATATCACTTATCGTGTGGGAACTTATGATCACAATAGTGTAAGATCATCATTTTCTTCATATCAATCTTATGTTCATATGTCGTATCATATCATGACATCATATAGATGAATTATCGTTAATGCCGAGTCATAACATTCCTCATAGAATTCTCATGTATAAAGCATATTATCATGTCAAGGTTTAATATGCAATTTATGCAACTTTACTGTATAAACCTCTATCATTTCAAATCATATCATATATACTTTAGAACATGCTCAACATATGAATTTTCAATTCATTTCATATTACCTTTAAGGCATGATAGGAACATGTTCAATATCAATTCATGTATTCGTTTTTAGAGCATGTCTAAAACATGTGCGGTTTTAAAACATTTTTCATATACTATAAGTCATATCAAGTCTAGAGTTCATATCAAATCAATCGATACTCTAGACCACATATCATTTCAAGTTCGACACAAAATCATATATAAATCATATAAGTGTCGAAATCATATCACATGTACTTTTAAAACATGTTTAAAACATGTATTGTTTCAAAATATATTTCATTTCAAACATGTCTCATGTACTGTATAAGTCATGTCAAGTCTAGAGTTCATATCAATAAACTCATACTCTAGACTTCATATCATATCGGTTAGAGACTAAGCTAGGTCTCTATCACTCTATCAATAAAGACTTAAATCACTGTAGCTAGCAGTGAAAATCATGTCATTGTCCCTTAGAAACCAACTAAGGCGCTATCTATGGCCATAAACCTCATCTCTCTCAGCCCAACTGATCAGGCGCGACTGAGACCTGTCCACGACTATTGTCGGACAAGCATATCTGCCTAATGAGCAAAGCTCCAATTAGGTGGTTTCCACTATGCTTTATTGAATTTAATTCTTTTAGGGTGCCTACAGTCTTATAAAACATTTAAATCTTTAGCTTTTCTTGTCAAAATCATGTAAAGCATATGGTAAAATTCTTTAAGAGGCTTTATATATAAAAATATGTATAAACCATATACTTTCTTTTTAAAACTAATCTATACTTTATAGCATTCATATAAATGTTATTATAACATCTGAAGTTGTAGCAAGTTATGCTTAAGAGCGATGCTATAAAACCATTTCAATATGTAACTTCGGTGATATTTTCAAATGTCAATATATGCAATATCTTCATCTAATACAGTGAAGCAATTTCATTTAAATTTATCACCATCGACCATTCGATTTCAAAACTTTCTTTTTCTCAAATCAGTAATTCAGTATTCAAATCAATTCACTATTCATTTCATTCAGTCTTCAAATTGTTCAGTATTATTCAATAATCAGATCACTTGGTATTCAAACCATTAGGTATTCAATATCCTTTTTCGATAATTATCGACTATAATAATCATTTGTGCATTTCATTATCGATACTAGGACCACATCATTAGTATGAATCCTCTTAGTATCTATAAGTATTTAAATACCAAGCTTCTATGTAGTAATTAAGATACTGAAATTATGCAAATACCGATACCCTCATTCGATATCTATTCCAGAGTAGACATCGAGAATCACAGAACCACAAGATCAATAGTCACTTATCAAATCCATTTATGGTTTGACCTATTGGCACATTTTCAAAATTTTCAACTTGAGGTTCAATTTCTTTCACTATTATAAAATCATATCACAATCCTCAATTTACTTTTCATATGGCCTATATAACGTAATAGCATTCCAGATTTTTCTATAAGACATCATTCTTTTCAATTTTTGGTTGGCAATTTACTCACTTAAACAAATTTGCCAATTTTCCACTATCAACAATTTTTTAATTGTTTAAGTCACCTTGCGACTATCCATGTTATTGCAAAAATTTCAATTCACATCTATTAATATCGATATGTATAAATATATTTTTATGTAGACGTGTATTCCATCAAATACATATAAAATCTCACAATCTACTTTCTTATAATCATTGTCTCAGTCATACCACTAGGACAGACCATTCATCATGTCCTCTAACTTTTTCCAAGTCACTCAATTGTGAGAGAATATTTTTCGATACCCATTCTAAGATTATAACCGAATTCTGTATAGTCTTATGTATGACACCCATTTATTTGAATTTATAAATTCTGAAATCATTTCTCGATTGATAATCTTGCAATTCAGTCATTCGACCATCTAAATTACAACTTCGATTTTTTTTCTCTTAAGTTATATCATATAATTATTGTAGTTTTATCAGTGATCCGCCTAATCAATATTCCACCTCAATCTCAGCTTAATAGCCACTTTGTAATATTGAGATAACTTGATTTGTCGATTCTATAAGGCTTAAATCATATAATCCATCACGTTATCGTGCTCAACGATCTATCTTCTCCTCGATTTCAATATCAACTTTTTCCAGTAATACAATAAAGTCTTTTAAATGTTTATTTTCAATAATTATTTCCAAGATTCCATTTATGTGAGAAACTTAAATCTTTTTCCTCAAACATTTTCCTAAAATTTCGGTAGCATAACGACTTAATTTTTACTAAATCTCCTGTAAGGAAAACACAATTTATACCACAGCCGTTGATTCTCACAATTCCTTTATCTCTTACTAAGACCCCTACCATCAGTTGTGGGTACTCTTAGTATTTAAAAATCATTCTATCAATGCATCATATAAAAATCATCATCCCAAAACATACAGTATAATGCTACTAATGCTTTATAAAAGTATCTTACCTATTCATCAAAGCTTAGCGTGTTTTTCGACTTTCGAGCCTTGTCGAACTCCACCATTCGGCTCATTTCCATTTTGCTACAATTTCAATATCAATGCACTTACATCAATATAACAATAAAATTATTCAATAAATATCATCAATTTATTTTCCTTAATTTTCCTTACCGTTTCTTTTTCTTTCCTTTTTTTTCTTCTCTTTCTTCTTCCTTCTCCTTCTTTCTCTTTTTCTTTTCTTTTCTTCTTTCTCTTTTCTTTTTCTTTCTCTTTTTTTTGACCTGAACCGATTCGGACCTGTTTGGCCACCAACGATCGTCCATTCCAGCGGTTCAGCCACTCCGCAGCTAGCTGAGGTGGCCACGAAGCCAGATCTAGCCTCCATTTCCCAAGCGCCGACGCCGATGGTGGCAGATCTTGGTGGTGGTTTTTAGCCTCTTTCTCTTTTTCTTTCCTCTTTCCTTTTTCATTTTCCTTCGTCGTCGGTCATCCTCACCTCTTCCTTGACCTTCCGCCGTCGGCGTGGGTGGTGTGGCGGTGGCCAGATCGACGGCACCGCCACTTTTCCTCTTTCCATTTCCCTTTCTTTCCTTCCGGTTTCGCTTCACCATTTCTCTTTTCTTTCTTCTTTTTTTCTTTTCCATCGCCGGTCAGCCCTCTCTCCCTCTCCTCTTCCTTCTCTCTCTTTTCCCCCTTCCTCTTCCTTCTCTCTCGACCGACTGGTCGGCATTCATCCGGTTTTTCTCCTCTGTTTGTAACAGAGGAGGAAAGGAAATGGGGGGTGGTCGGCTTGTGTCCCGACTCTCCCTTTCATTTTTTTAATTTATTTATATATATTTATATTTATAAATATATATAAATACCTTATAATTATATTTATATAAATATAAATATACTTATTTTATTCCTTATTATTTTGGATCTCTTAATATTCAAAATAATTCCTCACATCCATCACTTTATCAGTTTTCGCGAATTCCAACAATTTTCCCATCTCTCAAATAAACTTATTTATTTACTTTCGCTTATTTATTTGCATAAAAATTAAATTCCCGAGTAATTTAATACCAAAAATAGAAAAATTCCCGGTTATCATATCATCTTCACCTTAAGAAATTCGGTCCTCCGAATTAAATTTAAGTAAAAGGTGGTACTGTTCCATATACTTATGATTCTTAACCTTTGGATTATCCTTTAAATAATTCTGCCAGTATACTTTCAATATCAAATCACTTTTAGATAATTACATATCATTTTTCACCATATAATTATACTCCCTAAAATTTCTTATTACTTGGTAGTTATCAATTTCCACTCTTTTTTTACATAATAGTCATTTCACACTATTTATCATCCATTTCTCTCATTTGGTGCCTAGTTAATATAATTTGATAATTATTATTTACTCGAATTAATCAATAGTATGTAATTGTCCTAGTAGCTTTCAAATGTCATGCATCCGCTCTCAATATATCTTTAAGCGTTCTCATATTACGCTCGAATATTCATATCAGTATGGAGCGGTGCTGTCTGTAAATTTGGAATCCCAAAGCCTTTGCTATTTTCTATAAGCATATGGCAAATCAGAGATTCCATTACATGTAACGCTCATTGTAACTTCCCATACCTTCTCACCATTTCATAGTTATATTTCGACTATGGCACTAGAGAAAATTTAGAAGCCTGATAATGAAAATGTGATTCAATTTGATCAACCAGTCTATAATCACTGTCATATCATCATATCTCTTTTAGACTCTTCATTGTTATCCCCAATACTCATTTTCACATTTATTTCATCAAGGCTGCACCTCATTGCAGACTTTACTGTTAATCATCTCTTGCCATAAATGCACCATTTATCAATCATTTTCTCTCTATATCTCTTTTCATGTAGTATTCTTATTACATCTCCTATTCCTTTGGTATTCTCGATATCACTTAAGTTTTAGAATACACGTAAACATGAAATCGTTTCTTAATTTAGATTCCATAGGTGACTAATAAAATCATCAATTTTTGTCACCATGTTATCTATACAATTACACCATTCCAAGGTGTGTGTATATATATATATATATCATTTTTTTTTCATTTACATAGCTGTTAGTAGATCATATAATTCATCTATTTACTCCTTTGAGTATCATTATATTTCATATGTCGAGTTTGACTCAATCTTACATCTAACCATAATCAAGTGATAACCAAGTGAGATCACTTTCAGTCTTAAATTCGGGAATTGCTTCATATTCGTGTTCCCTTATAATTCGAAATCTTAATTTTCAATTCCCAATAGTCCTCATAACTAAGGTGAGATTGTACTTTCAATCAAGCCATATACTTTGGTTCCATTAGTTTCATTGGCGTAATGCCACAAGTTCAGGTGACCTTATAAAACAAAACCCTTAGATTGAGCTCAATATATAGCTCAAGTTCCAAATCATCACATGACCTATCCTAGGCCAACTATGTTAAGTCATTCCATTGGCGATTCTTTTACCTCTTTCAATCTTCTCAATTTACATATCGATCATACCCTATACGATCATTCCATTATCTTCAAAATATAAAGTGCCTCGATCACTCATTCTCGATCAGTTAGTATCTTATTCCTTTAAGGTGATACACAATTCTTCTATACCGTATCGATACCATTCATTAACGGTTTCCAGTCCATTTCAATAGGCTATCGATTGGCATTTTTATGTCAAAGGCTAGCCTGTTTCAATAAGCCGTCGACTGGTATCACCCATACCAAAAGCTAACAAATCTTGGTATATATTGAAAATCAACAAGATTACATGTAGACACTACACAGTACATGGGATGTAACACTGTCATGGTCTCAACTACACTGACACGTACTAGATAAACCGTGCTCTGATACCATTAAATCTATCACGACCTGAGCGCCGCAACTTTCACTTTATACTTATACTTTTTCTTAGTCTACAAATTTATGGACTAAATTTTTTCTTTTTCATTTTAAGGTTTGTATTCGGTGTCAGTGTAGTTACTACTATAATTTCACTGATCCTCTATACAATGCTTTATCACATCTCTAAGTTACATCTTGACTCACTGAGCAACATACGTACTGTGTATTAATTAAAGTCTGTACATTTAAATAAGAGACTTACAAAAATGTATACCTCAAAAGTAACGAAGTGGATATACCGTCTTCGAATGCCCACTTAAAGCTCTCATGGTAGATTTTATCTTCAATAGTCTGAAAAGAGATGAAATTTAGTGGGGTGAGCAAAACCACAGCTCAATAAGATACTAATATAAATGCAAGATTAGAATTATACTGTCTTAAACCGCAATGCTTAAAACCTGCAAGTTTGCAATTACAGTTCACTTTTTTCATCGATAACATCTCATATCACTTTCCATATGAAGAATCATGATCACGGTGGTACGAAGTCATAATTCTCTTCGTGCATATTCTATGTTCATGTATCATATCATATCATCACATCATGTAGATGAAATATCGTTACCACGGAGTCATGATACTCTTTATATATTCTTCATGTTTCAACGATTCCTGTCATCTGTCTATCACTCAGACTTTTGAATAATTCATCTTAATCACCTTTCAATCTTCTCGTCTTTATACCACAATGCATCGCAGAACAATGCATAATGTATCATTTGGATATCATATACCATTAATTCATACTCACATCAATCTCATCATGTATCATGTTTAATTGAGATATCCTCTTGAGTCACTTTACATTTAACAATCATACTCCTGTATTACATCAATTCATATCACTTATCGTGTGGGAACTTATGATCACAATAGTGTAAGATCATAATTCTCTTCATATCAATCTTATGTTCATATGTCGTATCATATCATGACATCATATAGATGAATTATCGTTAATGCCGAGTCATAACATTCCTCATAGAATTCTCATGTATAAAGCATATTATCATGTCAGGGTTTAACATGCAATTTATGCAACTTTACTGTATAAACAGCTATCATTCCAAATCATATCATATATACTATAGAACATGCTCAACATATGAATTTTCAATTCATTTCATATTACCTTTAAGGCATGATAGGAACATGTTCAATATCAATTCATGTATTCGTTTTTAGAGCATGTCTAAAACATGTGCGGTTTTAAAACATTTTTCATATACTATAAGTCATATCAGGTCTAGAGTTCAAATCAAATCAATCTGTACTCTAGACCGCATATCATTTCAAGTTCGACACAAAATCATATATAAATCATATAAGTGTCGAAATCATATCACATGTACTTTTAAAACATGTTTAAAACATGTACTGTTTCAAAATATATTTCATTTCAAACATATCTCATGTACTGTATAAGTCATGTCAAGTCCAGAGTTCATATCAATAAAATCATACTCTAGACTTCATATCATAGCAGTTAGAGACTAGGCTAAGTCCCTATCACTCTATCAATAAAGACTTAAATCACTATAGCTACCAGTGAAAATCATGTCATCGTCCCTTGGAAACCAACTAGGGCGCTATCTATGGCCATAGACCTCATCTCTCTCAGCCCCACCGATCAAGCGTGACTGAGACCTGTCCACGACTATTGTCGGACAAGCATATATGCCTAATGAGCAAAGCTCCAAGTAGGCGGTTTCCACTATGATTTATTGAATTTAATTCTTTTAGGGTGCCTACAGTCTCATAAAATATTTAAATCTTTAGCTTTTCTTGTCAAAATCATGTAAAGCATATGGTAAAATTCTTTGAGAGACTTCATATATAAAAATATGTATAAACCATATACTTTCTTTTTAAAACTAATCTATACTTTATAACATTCATATAAATGTTATTATAACATCTGAAGTTGTAGCAAGTTATGCTTAAGAGCGATGCTATAAAACCATTTTAGTATGTAACTTCGGTGATATTTTCAAATGTCAATATATGCAATATCTTTATCTAATACAGTGAAGCAATTTCATTTATATTAATCACCATCGATCATTCGATTTCAAAACTTTCTTTTTGTCAAATCAGTAATTCAGTATTCAAATCAATTCACTATTCATTTCATTCAGTCTTCAAATTGTTCAGTACTCCAATTATTCAATAATCAGATCACTTCGTATTCAAACCATTCGGTATTCAATATCCTTTTTCGATAATTATCGACTATAACAATTATTTGTGCATTTCATTATCGATACTAGGACCACATCATTAGTATGAAGCCTTTTAGTATCTATAAGTATTTAAATACCAAGTTTCTATGTAGTAATTAAGATACTGAAATTATGCAAATACTGATACCCTCATTCGATATCTATTCTAGAGTCGACATCAAGGACCACAGAACCACAAGATCAATAGTCACTTATCAAATCCATTTATGGTTTGACCTATTGGCACACTTTCAAAATTTTCAACTTGAGGTTCAATTTCTTTCACTATTATAAAATCATATCACAATCCTCAGTTCACTTTTCATATGGCCTATAGAACGTAATAGCATTCCAGATTTTTCTATAAGACATCATTCTTTTCAATTTTTGGTTGGCAATTTACTCACTTAAACGAATTTGCCAATTTTCCACTATCAACAATTTTTTAATCATTTAAGTCACCTTACGACTATCCATGTTATTGCAAAAATTTCAATTCACATCTATTAATATCGATATGTATAAATATATTTTATGTAGATGTGTATTCCATCAAATACATATAAAATCTCACAATCTACTTTTTTATTATCATCGTCTCAGTCATACCACTAAGACAGACCATTCATCATGTCCTCTAACTTTCTCCAAGTCACTCAATTGTGAGAGAATATTTTTCGATACCCATTCTAAGATTATAACCAAATTCTATGTAGTCTCATGTATGACACCCATTTATTTGAATTTATCAATTCTGAAATCATTTCTCGATTGATAATCTCGCAATTCAGTCATTCGACCATCTAAATTACAACTTCGATTTTTTTTCTCTTAAGTTATATCATATAATTATTGTACTTTTATTAGTGATCCTCCTAATCAATATTCCACCTCAATCTCGGCTTGATAGCCACTTTGTAATATTGAGATAACTTAATTTGTCGATTCTATAAGGCTTAAACCATATAATCCATCACGTTATCGTGCTCAATGATCTATCTTCTCCTCGATTTCAATATCAACTTTTTCCGGTAATACAATAAAGTCCTTTAAATATTTATTTTCAATAATTATTTCCAAGATTTCATTTATGTGAGAAACTTAAATCTTTTTCCTCAAACATTTTCCTAAAATTTTGGCAGCATAACGGCTAAATTTTTACTAAACCTCCTGTAAAGAAAACACAATTTATACCACAACCGTTGATTCTCACAATTCCTTTATCTCTTACTAAGACCCTTACCATCAATTGTGGGTCCTCTTAGTATTTAAAAATCATTCCATCAATGCATCATATAAAAATCATAATCCCAAAACATACAATATAATGCTACTAATGCTTTATAAAAGTATCTTACCTATTCACCAAAGCTTAGCGCGTTTTCTGACTTTCGAGCCTTGCCGAACTCCACCATTCATCTCATTTCCATTTTGCTATAATTTCAATATCAATGCACTTACATCAATATAATAATAAAATTATTCAATAAATATCATCAATTTATTTTTCTTAATTTTCCTTACCATTTCTTTTTCTTTCCTTTTTCTTCTTCTCTTTCTTCTTCCTTCTCCTTCTTTCTCTTTTTCTTTTCTTTTCTTTTCTTTTTTCTCTTTTCTTTTTCTTTCTCTTTTTTTTCTGGCCTAAACCGATTCGAACCGATTTAGGCCGGTTCGATCGAGTTGACTTCTACTGGCCGATTCGGCCACCGACGGTCATCCATTCCAGTGATTCAGCCACTCTGCGGCTAGCTGAAGTGGCCACGAAACCAGATTTGGCCTCCATTTCCGGAGCGGCAGTGCTAGCGGTGGCATATCAAGGCGGTGGTTTTTGGCCTCTTTGTCTTTTTTCTTTCCTCTTTCCTTTTTCGTTTTCCTTCACCGCCAGTCATCCTTACCTCTTTCTTGACCTTTTGCCGTCGGCATGGGTGGTGCGGCGGTGGCCAGATCGGCAGCACTGCCACTTTTCGTCTTTCTCTTTCCCTTTCTTTCCTTCCGGTTTCGCTTCACCATTTCTCTTTTCTTTCTTCTCTTTTTCTTTTTCGCCGCCAGTCAGCCTCCTCTCCCTCTCCTTGGCTCGACAGAGATCTCTTTTCCCCTTCCTCTTCCTTCTCTCTCGGCCGACAGGTCGGCATTCATCTGGCTTTTCTCCTCTGTTTGTAACAGAAGAGAAAAGGAAATGGGGGGGTGGTCGGGCTGTGTCCCGACTCTCCCTTCCGTTTTTTTAATTTATTTATATATATTTATATTTATAAATATATATAAATACCTTATAATTATATTTATATAAATATAAATATATCTATTTTATTCCTTATTATTTTGGATCTCTTAATATTCAAAATAATTCCTCCCATTCATCACTTCATCAGTTTTTGGGAATTCTAACAATTTTCCCATCTCGCAAATAAACTTATTTATTTACTTTCGCTTATTTATTTGCATAAAAATTAAATTTCCGAGTAATTTAATACCAAAAATAGAAAAATTTCCGGTTATAACATGAATAAAGTATACTTTATGAAATATAATGTTAGAATATAAAAGTTCATAAAATTTGTACTTACATTAGATTCACAGTTTTTTCTCCATGAGTTGTACACCAATATGATCCAGCACATTCATGAAGGCTTTGCCAGCATTGATTGCAAGCATTGTAAAACCATCTAGTTGATGTGTCTATTTCCACTATCTTTGCTCATCAAACATACTTGATATTCTAGAGATAAATATATAAATGAATTTGATTATAATGAAATTATATTAACATTAAGTTCAATCACTTACTTGGATCACTGAAGGATCAAAAGAGAGTAATTCAATGACTGTCACAGGTTTTGGTTCTTGTCTGGCTCTTTTGTGTTTGGCAATAATTGGAAGGAAGGAAAACTGCATCTCTAGAGCTTTGAAACTGCCCAAATAAAACCACTAAACTAAGAAATAAGCTATTAAATACAAATTTCACAATAAAAAAGATAGCTAATAACATTAAACAAACCTTTTTCCTAGCATTTCTGTATCTAGCACATCTAGATCAAGATAACTTTTTGTTGCAGAGCATGTAGAAATATAAATTTCACATAATGATGAATAGTGACAAGTGTATAAGGATAAAATAGAGTCTAAGAACATTTTAAAGAGAAGAAATTTTACTAAAAACAATGTAAGTATTAATAGAAGAAACACAAATTTCAAACTTTCGAAACTTTTGACTGTTATTCCTCCAAAAATCAAAATTGGATTGGTTGAGTTATTAAGATAATCTTCTTTCAACTGTGGTATAAGTTCAGCCCAAACACAAACTTTGAGTATATTGGCTATGCCATTAAAAAACGGTTTAAGTTGATAAAAAAACAAATTTAGATAAAAATAGAAGAAAAATATAAATTAATGAAATGAAGAAAATGGAAGAAAGGAAACAAATTAAATTTTCATTTGTCCTGGGATCTTGAATGCACACATCACGCTTTTCACGTGTTACATTAGCAGCTACTTCAACATCCATAATAGGTCCTAAAAATCTGAATACCTCAATGATGTCTGAAGAAAGTAATAAAAGAAAAAGGGAGGGGGGCTAACAAACATTGATAAAAGTGAGTGAACAGGGAAAATATACAAGGATAAACAATAAGGACTAACCTATCATATATTTGGCGTTGCCTATGCATTTTTGCAACCCTTCATATGAGCAGAACTGAAAAAAATACCTAGGGTAACTGGTGGCATCACTTTTAATTTCTGAAACCTAAGTTGATTTGTTCAAAATGATTATTGTATCTCCAGAAACAACATTATGACTATATTTGGGTTCATTTATTTGGAATTTTGACAGTTTGTATAAGTTGCCTTCTTTGAAAGTATCTTTGAGCATATCAACATCAAAACTCCTGATAGTAACATGTTTGGTTGTTCCCTATTAATAAACACATTTTGCATCTTCAATGAACAAACAATAAAATAATACAAAGAAATAAGCATGCGCAAATAACCTCCACATCTGGTGCAACAAAGTCAATGCTAAGAAATTCGTTGTTCTTTCGATTTATAGAGTTCTATACACATGCAACTCTGATTTCAACCACTTTATTTTGCTTGATCTGAGATAGCTCATGAAGAAGCTAGATAGTCATTTTGCAAAATCTGACAAGAACAAAAATAAATTCAATGATATAATATATATATATATATATATATATCCACATTTGTGACTACATCAAAAAAAGAATAAAAAAAAGTGAGTAAAAGAAAGAAAAAAACAGCATGAATCAAACATAGAAAAAATAAGAACAATAACAAAAGAGAAAGGAAGTAATATTTTGTTAACATAAAAAAAGATCTACATACCAATACAATAGAAGAACATTCAAACGTCAATTCAAGTTATTCAATACTTCTCTAAAAATAATATTCTTTGTTTGACTTTTGCGCATTTCATTTGTATAATCCAAAAGAACTTTCAACCCTTCTCGAGAAGTAACTCTTGATAAAGCAACATATAGCTGACCATGTGTGAAAACAGGTTTTATCAAATATAAACCAACAATATCTAATGTTTGACCTTGACTTTTGTTAATGGTCATTGCATAGCATAATCTCACAGGGAATTGTTTTTTGTTAAAAACAAAAGGTAAACTTGCTTTTTTTTTACTGACATAATAATCCTTGGAATATAGAATTTCTCACCAGAAGTTGAATCAGAAATATTTCTTGCTTCAATCATATGTGCACTTAATTGTGTAATAATAAGTCTTGTTCCATTACACAGACCTAATGATTGATTTATATTTCTAAGAAGCATAATCATAGAACCAATTTTCAATTTAAGTTCACAATTTGGTACACCTAGAAATGTCAATGAATTAAGAAATTCTTGAGGATAGAGCAAATCTTGATCAGAGAAAGCATCAGTGGCCTTGGATATTGAATCAGAACTAAAATATGTCTTTGTAGCTCAAGGGGGCATATCAAGAACATCAGAATTTAGTTCATTAATTGTGTCATTATAAGCTATTAAAATAACTCTCCTTCTTAAATACACAAGATCAGCAAAATTCATTTTAAGATCTATATAAACAGTAGAAATCATAGTTTTGATAGGATCATTAGTTGACGACAACAATAAATCATCAGGGATAACAATCCACGAAGGCTCTTTTTCATCTCCATATGCATATTTCTCAACTTTACCATCTCCAATATCTAACAACCAATAAGCAAATAACTTGAGTTTAGCTCTTGCTGCATCAGTTAAGTCTTTGTTGAACAATCTCATGTTTGTATTCAAGCGAAAGACAGTACAATGTGCCCAGAGTCAAGACTAATTAATAGCTGCATTTACAGTTTCAGTTCTTGTTCCATATTTAATTATAGGTAGTACCTGTCTGAAATCACCTCCTAACAAAACTGGTTTCCCACCAAATGGCTTATCTATTTCATCTGTTAAGCCATTAGAAAGAATATCTCTCATGGATTTGTCTAATGCTTCAAAGCAATGACGATGAACCATAAGAGCCTCATCCTAAACAATTAGTGTTGTTTTCTTAAAGTAATCTTGATAGTTGAGTTCCTCTTTTTATCTGGCATGTGGAACACTCATTTATGGTCAAAGGAATTTTAAATCTTGAATGTGCAATTCTGCCTTCAGGAAGTAAAAAAGATGCTACAATAAGTATAATTTTCCCAACCAAACGAATTCCAAATATAATTGCATTCCAAAGATATGTTTTACCTATACCTCCATGGCCATATACAAAGAAAATTCCCCTTGACTTATTGTCAATTGATTCTCTAACAGCTTGATAATTTGCCATTTGATCTGAACTAAGATTTAAAAGCATCTCAACATGTTTTTGTTGCAGAGAAAGCATATCGTAATCAAGCTCTTCATTCAAAAGTTTTTCTGACTTTAAATTTTGGTAATGGATTTTTGGGTTTGAAATGAGTGATAAGGGTTAAAATATGGTTTCTGCAGTTTGGTTTCGAGATAAGGTTCAATATCAAATTGAAACAATACATCTTGAACTTGTTTTTTTTTTCTAGTATATTTTATCTGAAATTTTATTTTGTTTTTTGTTAACAGTGGGAAATATACCAAGTGACCTCTTCTTGCTGCAGACAACACATTTCACCTCCTCTTTTCCAATCTTTGTAGCTTTGTTTTGCCAATTCCCATACATCATCAAGTTTTTGATTTCTTTATCTTTCTAGGTTTTCTATCCTTGTTTCATTCTTTAGATTCTGAAACGCCATGTTTTTTAAACATTTCAAACAGTAAGGCATCAATTTCAATCCTAACGAAACCAATTGTTGTCTATTTCTCAAATGATTTCAAAATATCTCTTTCCCTTGGACTTTCTCATATATGCAAAACAAAGTCTACTATACTTAATACCTTACTTTTCGAGGTAATGATGAATTATTGGTAGTATCTTGATTCCTACCAAAAAAATTGAAGTAAAGTAGCAGGCTATATTAAAAAAAATGGAATAGGTATGCTTTTATGTTATTTCGTACTGTACACTTCCTTTGTTTGTGAGATCATTTTATTTTCTCATGAGGGGTAATGAAAAGAGTTATAGAATGGATTGCTGCTTTGGTTTTTCAGTTTTAAAGGTAATGTAGGTGTTATATTTATTTTTCTTTTTTTCCCTTTCTATTTGTGTTCTTCTTTTTTAAGGTGTTTTTTTTTTCCATGGCTGATTTTAATGATGGAAAAGGTAAATAAAGCTAAACGATCTTTGAAGATGAAATTAAAAAATGTTTATTTGTGGGATGTTCCTATTTTTATTGATGATTTAGATGAGTGTAAATTGAGTAGTTATTTCTTTGTGTGTTTTTTTAATCTGTCGAATTTGATGGAGTTTTTCTTCTTTGCAATGCGTGGGTGCTTTTGTTTGTTCAATTTTAAAGGTAATGTAGGTGTTGTTTTTATTTTTCTTTTCTTTTTCACTCTGTTTGTGTTCTTTTTTTCGAAGTTTTTTTTTAATGGCTGAAATAGAGCTAAACGTTTTGGAAGAGGAAACTAAAAAATGTTCGTTTATGGGATGTTCCTATTTCTGATTGTTTTGTTCGTAGAAAAAAAGTTGATAGATTAAATGCTAGTGAGTTATATGTTGTTGTGGGTTCAAATAGAGATGTGGAATTTATTTCTTTTTTTTATTGGTTTAAGACTTTACATGAATTAAGATTATACGATACTCTTATTTTTATTGATGATTTATATAAGTGTAAATTAAGTGGTTATTTCGGAGGGGTTGTTGTGAGGTTTGATGGTGTTGAAAGTGAGTTTAATGTGATAGGTCTTGGAATTGTAGTGGAAGATGTTGTTTGTGGTAGTAACCTTGGTTAATGTAATGGTTTGAGTGCGGTGAGGATATCTAAAGAAAGGTAGGATATTTGTGGGGTTCAAGCTACTTCATGTTATGATGATAATGAGAGTTTTGGTCAGATGTTTGAGCTCGTAGAGGATATTGAAAAGCCTCAGGCTGTTGCTAGTTCTGATGGTCATCAATTTAGGTTTTCAAAGTTTTCCTCTTTGAGTAAGTCAAATTATTCTGCATTCCACAGTTGATTATGATGGTAAGTTGCAAATACTTTCTTTTTCTGAGAGAAACGTGGAAACAATTCCTTTCCTTGAGAGAAACTTTGGTGAATGAGATGTTCCCTAGCTAGGTAGAAATTTTTGTTTTGATTTGATCTCTTCGTCGAGTCGAAGTTTGTGTATTGTTAAAGTGTTGGACAAAAGAAGAAGGAGGGGTATGATTCAGAGTACATTGAGGCTGTACGTAGTTTTGCAAGTAAAAGGAAGAAACGTGGCTGTTCTATCTCTTCTTCTGGTGTTAGAGCTCTTGATGTTGACTCTTACCAAGGTTTTTTTTTTATTTCTGATTTTTTTGTTAATTAATAAGTTATTTGTTCTTTTTTTCTTTATAATTAATGTTTTCTTTTACTGGTGATTTGTGGTTAGGTGGAGATGCATGTAACTCAAGGAAAAGAAGGGCAAGCACGAGATGTCAGCCGTTTTCCTCCGATGATTTATTGGCTTTTATAAGCTGTTACGTTTTATTTGTTATTGATTTTTTTCTAGTGAATTTTTGAAGAAAAAGAAAGAAGAACTTTGTTGAACATAGCTATTTGTTCTTTTTTATTTCTTTGTAGCTAATATTTTCTTTTGGTGGCAATTTGTGATTAGGTGGAGATGTATGTAGTTTGAAAAAAGAAGGGCAACTTGGAGATGTAGCAAGTTCCTTTAGGTGATTTATTGGTCTTTATGAGTTGTTATGTTTTGTTTGTTGTTGATTTTTTCTCTTTTCAGTGAATTTTTTATGTTTTTGGAAAGGACAAAAATCTCTTTTTTATGGTTTAACCTTCTTGTATTTATCAGGTGAAAATGAAATCATGGAGACTCCTGCAGTTGATGAAGAACTTAACTGTGAATTAAATAGTGTTTCTTCTCGTTTTGCTTCGGGTCATTTAAGTAAGTTAGTAGGATTTTGCTTATGATGTTTTATGTTTGTTATTTTTCGGTGGTGTGGTTTATTTATTTTCTTCTTTTATGTTAACAAGAAGATGTTTTGAAGTCCAATCTTTTGGTGAACCTTGGTGTATTTCTCCTTTTTGTGGTGCATGTATGTGGTATGATGATGTGATAACCGTAAATTTTCCATTTATTGGAAATTAGAAATATTGAAAATAAATATTGGAGAAATTAAATAAGAGGAAGTAAATAAAATTTTGCGAGAACGGGATATGGGTGAAAATCCCGAGAAGTGAGGAAGTGAAGATAAAAATAATAGAGAGAGGAAAAGAATTAAATTGGATAAATTAAAATCCAAATCTAATTAAGAAAATAAGAAAATAAAATAAAATATATTTATATAATTATATATTATATAAATGTATTTTTATACAAATACATATGTATGTAAATACTATATAGTATATTTTAATATACGTTGGTATATATATGGAAATATATACTATTTCATAAATTTAAATAATACATATGTATAAAAACATAATATTTTATGTGTATATATAATTATGCAAATACGTGTAGAAGAAAGGTAAATGTGGTTTTATATTAAAGTTTATATGTATAAATATTGTATTATAACATCTATATAATTTGTATATGTAAATGTTATTTATTTTAAGTATATAAATATATATATATAGATATATACTAGATATACATTTTTGTAATACTTAATATACATATATGTATATGTATGTATCTCTTTAAATATATATATATAGTACAATACTATATAAATAAGCAAATATTATTAAAATTAATTGTATAACATAAATATAAAGTAGATATATTGTTATATTATATCTATATAAATATTTATACTATGTATGAATTAATATATGTGTAGTATATAATATATATTATATGTATAAAGTATAAAATATAGTGTATAAGGTATAGTGTATTTTATACCAAATATAGAAAGAGAACAAAAATAGAAAGGGAATTAAAACAGAAAAAGGAAAGGAGAAAATCGGGGAGGAACCCCAACCCTCCCAGCCAGACCGCCGGTGGAGGAGTTGCCACCGCCGGCAAGGGAGGAAGGAGAAAGATACGCCACCGGCCAGAGAAAGGGAAGACGCTACCGACGGCGTGAAGAGACAGAAACAGAAATCGGTGGGAAAAAGCGAAGAGGAAAGAGGAAGGAAACGGCGGTGCCGGCCAGTCCAGGCACCGCCACCCCAACCCGAACCTCGGCGGAGGTGAGGGAAAGATGAAGGAGGCCACCGGCGAGACCAACGGCGGCCGAGGAAGGACGAACGAAGGAAGAAAGGAGCCGAAACCCACCCTCCTAGGTCCGGCACCGTCGCCGGCAATGGGGAGAAACGGAGACCAGATCCGGCATCTCCGCAACTCAGGCAAGCTGGGGGAGGCGCAAACCGGCGGAAAGGAGGATCGCCGGCGGTCGAACCGGTCGAACCGACCAGAGGAGGCACTGAACCGGTCCGGCCAAAAATGGAAAAAGAAAAGAAAAACGAAAAAAGAAAAGAAAAAGGAAAAAGAAAAAGAAAAAGAAAAAGAAAAGAAAGAAAGAAAAGAAAAAGAGGAAAAAGGAAGAAAAAGAGGAAAAAAGAGAATTTCTGGAATTCGGAAAATTCTCGGAAATTCGACAACCCGGGATTTTTCAAAGTTCGGTAAGAAATCTTCCTGAGATTTAATTTTCAGAAAAAAATTAAATAAATTATGAAAAATTCTAAAAAATTAGAATTTTAATTCCAGAAATTATTTTCAGCAATCGGGATAAGGAATCGGGAGAAATGGAGCGCGGGCGCAATCGATAAGCGGAAGTCGCCGACTCGAAAAAAGGTAAGGGATGCATGTGCAGCACTGTAAGGATACTCAGTCTGCATATTTTAAATTGAAATATTTTATGCAATTATTTTATGAGAATTATTATTATGCATGATTTGCTGAAAATAATTTAGGAAGAAGTACTGGCTGAAAGATTTTAAACTGTATTTTTCATGCAGGAGGTTAGTAAATTGGCAGCCGTTATGCTGCCGAAAATTTTAGAAAAACTTTATAAAATCATATTAAATGATTTTATTTCCGAATTTCGATAGTAAATCACGAAACATGAGGAAATTTCTAAATTTCATAAAACGTGAATATAATGAGATGGAACTTTAGAATATTCATGTATTCGAGAATGATGATAATGAAATCACCGAAAATTCTCGGAATAGATAAATTACACGAATTACGAGACGAAAGATGAAGTGAAATATAGTGAATATTCTTATGAATATTTTTATAAATATTCGCTAAAGGATTTTAACCCTTATGGTTTTAAATTATGGAATTTTATATTTATATAAATTCCATAAAGGTTTATTTTATGATGAAAATACGGTTTTGAGACTGGTTGGCATTCCTATCATGCTGATGCATGATATGTGACATGTTTAGTCCCGGTCAACGCCTAATCAGTGATCCACCGAGGACAATATAGGTTATGGTCATAGATTTGACCGGTGTATTTCCTTACCCTCCGAGGTTTATAGTATGATGAGATTAATGCCTATCTTAGACTCCATAAATGATAGGTGACATGTAAAAAGGAAAGTGTTTTACATGACATGGAATATGTCAAACGGAAAATGTGATACATGATGGGTGACATGTGAAAAGAACATGTTTTATATAATATGATAAGAGAATCAATTGAATTATAGCATTTTTACAAAATGCTCATTTAGGTATTGATTATAGTACCGTGAGATGATTCTCATAAGACATGAGATACAAACATGTAATATGTTTTCAAAAAGGAAGAAATGATAATTCTAATATTCTTTCTATGGTCTTAAATGGAATATTAGATCATAAGTACTACATGAGATCTGATAAGACAGTGGAAAGTACATATGGCATAAAGGCCAAACCGAGCAGAGACTCGATGATTTTATCGTGTGAGCCACCTCTAGAATCCTTCGGGAACTAAGTGCTGAACGTGTTCTGATATGTTAGTAAAGGCCAAACCGAGCAGAGACTCGATGATTGTACCGTGTGAGCCACCTCTAGAATCCTTCGGGAACTAAGTGCTGCACGTGTTCTGATGTGTTAGTAAAGGCCAAACCGAGCAGAGACTCGATGATTTTACCGTGTGAGCCACCTCTAGAATCCTTCGGGAACTAAGTACTGCACGTGTTCTGATGTGTTAGTAAAGGCCAAACCGAGCAGAGACTCGATGATTGTACCGTGTGAGCCACCTCTAGAATCCTTCAGGAACTAAGTGCTGCACGTGTTCTGATGTGTTAGTAAAGGCCAAACCGAGCAAAGACTCGATGATTTTACCGTGCGAGCCACCTCTAGAGTCCTTCGGGAACTAAGTGCTACACGAGTTCTGATGTGTTAGTAATCAGTCTAAGTTCTGATGGGGATGCGACAAATGTCGAAGGATGAAATAGATCTTGTGCACATGACATATGATGTGTGTGATATATCTGATTATGTTTATATATGCCACTCAAACATGTGCTACTTGAATGTTCGTCTCTTTCACACTTAATCATACTGATAAAAAGAATGATGCCTTGTGAACTTAAGACTGGAATAGATTTTAATAGCTTATTTTGCTTTTTAAAGGACGGTACTAATTAAGAGAGTACATTAAAACATAAAATGAATTTTAAAGAAATAAAATGATGATTTAACTAATATTCTTTTCAAGGAATATACGAATATTGATTATTCTATTTAAATGCTTTATTTCGTAGAAGCATTATTTTGAAAAGAAACCGACAAAAAGGTTATGAAAGTTTAAAAAGGAAAATGATTTATTAATTCAAAACAAAAAGAAAAAAATTCTCTCTACAGTTGCTTCTAGGTTCCGTAACAAGTATGGTATTCTAAAATACCTATCTTACTCTATTCGGATCCCTAGCTGACTGTAGTATCCTTCCTACATGCGAGCCTAGAGCCCATAGGAAAAATGAAAAAGATTTTTAGCATATAGGAAGCTGAGTATCAAGTGAGGCATATAATTCTCTTACTGAGCCGTGGTTTTGCTCACCCCTTAATTTTCAACATTTCAGGTTTTGCTGAATGTGAGTTCAGTGGATTGTGGATCCTGGCTGTACACGAAAGACAATGTGTCAGACTGATTGATTATTTGAGGTATGATCATTTATTCTCTGTATTTAGACACGTCAACAATACTACTTATCTGATTAGTTACGATAGGGGATGTGTATAATATAAACAATATTATGTAAAATTGTTTAGCAGTCAGTACAAGTGAAGTATCGCAGACAGCCCAACCGGTTAAGTTGTGTATAAAAAGATGAAAAATGTGGTCACGAGTCGTGACAGATGAAAAGGCTTCTTATCCTACAGATTCAAATCATCCAACATTTTCTTTATGTTGTAAAGAGGGAATGATCAAACTTCCTTGTCACATCTTGTATGTACAGTATTTTACACTTTTCATATGTATTACAAGGGTTGGGCTATCTACGATGCCTTTATTTCCCATTTTCTTTTCACAGTAAACATTTAGGATCGCAATTTACCATTTAATAATAATATTCACATATCGTAAATCATTTATCATTTACATCCACTGTTTATAATACAACACAGTAGTACTGTAAAATAAGCCTGAACATATAAAATAAATGTTTATACCTCTAGGATATAAGCTAGCTGCCTCGGGGTACTCAAATGCGCAGCCAAAATCCTCGGATGATATATCACGCAGTCACTAGAAATACTCTGTAAATGTTAAAAATAAAAGAGTGAGCAAATCACGACTTAGTAAAAGAATTATATGTAAAGCTTGATACCATGAAATCTACATGCCATAAAATCCTTATTTTCCTATAGGTACACTACGGACCGAAATAGGAAGGATACTTGTAAGAGCCTCGCCCGTCTCACCAGGCCGTCGGCAAGCATCTCCTAGGCGATCCACACGCCCCAGGTTTACTCTTACAACATCGTCAAGGCCTCGCCCGTTCGAATCAGCTGTCGACGAGCATCCCCTAGGAGTCCCACACTCCCCAAATTTTCCTTGACAGCGAGAGTAGGTGGTCGCCCAACACTCACCAACGACGTATTGTCCGCTCTGGGAGGTCGCCCACCCTCACGGCTTTATCTCAAGGCTCCTAAAGAACTCAGGATTAATGCCTTGAGCGTGTTTGCTGAATCTCGAACCCCGGCATCCTTAGATACCCGAGCCTTACACTCATGTTGGTCTCAATGGTAACATGAGTGTAAGGCTCGGGTATCTAAGGATGCCGAGGTTCAAGCCTCAGGAAACGCGCTCAAGGCATTAATCCTGAGTTCTTCAGGAGCCTTGAGACAAAGCCGTGAGGGTGGGCGACTCCCAGAGCGGACAATACGTCGGTGGTGAGTGTTAGGCAACCACCTACTCTCGCTGTCAAGGAAAACCTGGGGAGCGTGGGACTCGTAGGGTATGCTCGTCGATGGCCTGGTGAGACTTATAAATATATTTCAACTTAATATGAAAAGAGATAGCAGGGAAAATTTTATTGGTAGGCTCAGTAAATATGAGTTTTAACTGAATTAGAGCGCTATTAGAGACGTGTAGTCTCGAATGATAAAGTGAATAAGGATTTGTCGAGGAGTTTGTGGAATCAGCTGCTTCATTGATATGATACATATGTGTGGGAGCATAGTATTCGCAATGGTAAAAGGCTTTAACAAAGAGTACTATACCAATTGGAAATAAGAATTAAGAAAAAAGTTGGAATTCAAATAGATGGCCATAAAGAGAGGGTTCGGCCATTACTTTGTTTAGGCATGGAAATATACTGAATTTTACAATTAATAATAGAAAATGATTATAGAAATGGAAATAAAAGGATTGGTGGAATTAGAACTGAAAAAGGTGCTAAAACGGGAAAGTTTAGTTTTAGCACCAGTGTAATTTATACTGGTTGTATATATACTGTATAATTAGTGGCTGCATTTTATGGAAGTTAATGGCTTAAAATTTAGAGGAAAATTATTAATAAATTTTGATAAAATTATTTTGCAGCTAGGAATTAAGGATTTCGTCTGGTGTAATCGGGAAGCTCGGTTTCGTAAGACGGGTAAGGGATACGTGAATTTGTAGGGATATCTGAATGCATGGCTTTCATGCTGTGAATTTTATAAGATTTATTGGATATTGAAAAATGTGTTAGTGAAATTATTATTAAATTTGGAAAATAAATATTTTTATTTTTCCATAAATTATGAAAATATTGAAAATTGATTTCCAATAATTTTGAATTTCAAATGTTAAAAAGGAAAGTGTGGAAAGATGTGTATACTACGGTGAAAAGGCACAGTTATAAGAATTTTATTTCACAGTGAAATTATTTTATAAACTGTTTTCACTGTATGATAATGTGCTTTATACCTTTATGGATTTTCTGAAAGATGTTATTGATTTTACTTAATTCCATAAAGGTAACGAGATTTCACATATACTGTTTTGAGACTATTAGGCCTTATATCATGCTCACGTGTTCATGTGTTATGCTGTTGACACTGAGCCGTCTTCAGCAGTCCCGGCGTCACCCGCTCAGTGTACGGCTGAGGACACTTATAGATTATGGCCATAGATCTCATGTGTTTATTATACTATCCCTACAGGGATCTCACGTGTACCCTATTATTCCCTATAGGACTTATAGCATGATATCATCAGGGTGTTGCCTGGTCTCCACTATTATTCCACTTGTTATTGTTGGTTTTGGTGATAACTATCGAAATATACTGTTTATTGTGATGCTTTATCACTGACTGGTGAAATATGTGAACGAGTGTTTTATTGCTACACGTGTTTTAAGTGATTGATTTCAATGGTGGAAATCAAATAATTTTCAAGTGTTGTTCACATGATTTAATAAATTATTTTATTTAAACATGTGATATTTTTATATGCAGTAAATATTTTAGTGAGTTTATATTAAAATAAATTTCTACTCCCTATAGTCGCTCTAGGTTTCTAGGACAAGACAGGTATTTCAAAATACCTTCCTTACTCTATCTGGATTTCTTGACCGACTATAGCATCCTTTCCTTTTAGTGTGCGTAGCATACCGATAGCAAACTAAAAGGTTTTATACTACATGTAGTCTTCGAGATATCAAAATTTGCATACAATTCTCTTACTGAGCAGTGGTTTTCTCACTCCTTTACTTTCATCATCACAGATTTGATGTAAAGAATAGCTGAAGCACCAAACCATGGCTTAACTACGCTTGACTAGCTCGGAGTATCGTATGATGGATTCCCAAGTTATCATGTTTACATTTGTATATTCAGACATATTCGTACAGTACTACTTGTTGTAAAATTTAATTTCAGGGGATGTAAACTAACATCTTAATGTTGTGAATATTATTTGACAATAAATAAATAATGTCTAAATGGTTTACTGTTGTAGATGAACAGTGTGTAAAGGCATCACAGACAGCCTAACCATATAAATG
The DNA here is from genome assembly GCA_032173925.1 of Heritiera fomes. Classification (NCBI taxonomy): domain Eukaryota; kingdom Viridiplantae; phylum Streptophyta; class Magnoliopsida; order Malvales; family Malvaceae; genus Heritiera; species Heritiera fomes. The sequence goes on along the minus strand of JAPDPM010000002.1, from coordinate 29,847,913 downwards.
TGTGGAAAAACGTGAAATAATGTAGTCACGGGATGTGACAATACTATAGTTGGCTTGGGATTTGGATGGAGTAAGGAATGTATTTTGAACTACCTGTCTTGTCCTGAAACCTAGAAGCGACTATAGGGAATAAGTCTTGATTTTTGAAATAACCCACTTTTTCATAACATATAATTAAAGGTGGCAAATGGGTGGGTCGGATTAGGTTTGAGTTGGGTCATTTTGGATTGGATCATTTTGGATTAAGGAAAAATCGGATCATTTCATGTTTGGATCATTTCGGGTTCGGATAAGATCGGGTTTGGGTCAAGGAAAAATCAGTCTATTTTAGGTTCGGATCATTTTAGGTTCGGATAAGGTCAGGTTTGGATCAATTTGAATTCGAATCAATTTGGGTTCGGATTAATTCGGATTCGGATTAGATCGGGTTTGGGTCGTTGACTTTTTTAGTCAATTCGGGTTGGTCGAATTTAGATTCAAGTCGATTGGACAAGTTTATTGGGTTAAGCTTTGGTCATCTCGACGTGATTTATTTGGTATAAAAATCAATTGAAACCATATTTCTAAGAATTACAAAACTCATGAAAATAAAATTTTCTTTTTACATGACCTATAGTACAGTTGGGATTGAAATAACAAAATATTTAATAATCTGTATGATAGTTTTCTTTATAATATATTTACAAATATTCATAAATTAATTATATTTTTTTCATTTTATTTTTATTATCTATAATAATTAATAACTTTATGAATCAAAGTGATTTAATAATCCCCATTAAATATCATAAAATAGTACTATATATCTCTTTAAATTATCTTGATTTTTTATTGAATAATTGGAGACATTAAGTGTAGATGATATAGTTTTGTACTCTATTATAGATTAGCCATTAAATAATTATACATTAGGTTCAAATGAATATGATATAAAAGTGAATATTTAAGTTTAACTAGATTAAAAAAATATAACACTCGTATTATTGAAAAAAAAATTATATTTTTACTATATTAAAATACTTTGATAATTAATTTTAACATTTAAATATTTATTGATAATATTAAATTTAAGTTTGAATCTTTTCAAGTTCGGGTAAATTTGGATTCGGGTAAATTTGGATTCGGATCAATTTGGATTCAGGTTAATTTGGGTTCAGATCAATTTGGGTTTGAATCAGGTCGGATTTGGATCAATGTAAATTCGGATAGATTTGGTTTCGGATTAATTCAGATTCGGATCGAGTTGGATTTGGGTTATTGACTTTTTTAGTCAAATTGGATTAGTCAGGTTTGGATTCGGGTTAATTGGGCGGATTTTTCGGGTCGGGTCAAATTTTGCCACCTCTACATATCATACTCATTTCAAAATCAATACTTTCATCATATAAAACATTTAATCAAATAATCTAATATTCAAAATTTAAATCATAAAAAGAATATTAGATTATAAATCATCATTTTCGTTTGAACACATATTACATAAATCACTGAAATTTCATAAAACAGTATTGTACTCTCTTTAGTACAGTAAACTGTTTAGAAATTATCACTCATCTCATTTAAATCATATAAATAATCATTAATCATTTAACTCATCATTCATTTAAAACATCATTTTCCTATCATAAAATGGTGGAGACTAAGGCATCATCCAAGATATCTCATGCTACAGTCCCTGTAGGGTAGAATAATCATCATATCAGATCTATAGCCATAGTCTATAATTATCCTCGATCGTACAGATCAGGTGTCAACCGGGACTGAATACATATCACATGTCACATATCACATATCAGCATGATAAGGGGCCTATCAGTCTCAAAACAATATTCTCATCATCATATCACTTTTATGGAAATCAAGAAAATAGTTAAAATCATCAGTCAGTCCATAAAAGGTTTTATTAAATCATACAGTGAATATTTATGGAAAATAATTTATAAAATATTAACTTTTCAACTTTTCACTTTATAAACCACTTCTCATACAGTAAAACATATAAGAGGAATTTTCAATAGCCTCACTTTTATTAAATTTGATAAAATGAATATTTAAATAATATTTTTTGCTATATTAATGTTTTATGAAAAATATTAAATTCATCATTTCCAAGGCTAGGAAACCATTCAAATATGCATAAAAATATTTCATGATATTTTCAATAAATTTCCTAAGAAATTTCAGCAGCATATCTACTGCTTTTACCCTAGCCTTCCTACAAATTCAACACAGTTCAAAAACCAACCAACAACCACAATTTCACAGTTTCCGAATATGTTCATTTCTCAAATATTCTCATAAAATTATTTGTAGCAAAATCATGCATTCGAGATATCCTTACAACTCACATACGTATCTCTTACCTGTCTAAATTAGTCGACCTTCTCAGGTGCACCACTCGTAAACCATTACTTCCGGGCTACAAATAATTTCACCAAAAATATTAGCTCATTTAATACTTATTTTTGAGCTATTATTCTTGTATGTGCAGCCACATTGGACACTGTAAATAATTTCACAGTATAATTTCTACCAGTAATACAACATAACTTCTTCATTTTAAGTCAGATTTTAAATCCGAGCATACTGGTAGACTCTTTGTAATTTCTACAATCTAAATGTACCCTCAAATCATCAAAACCAGCCATGCACAATGTTCCCCTAATGTTGACCGAAATTGCCTTCTTACACACCATAATGATTTTCAACAATTCAATGCTATAATCTTATTCTACCATGCTTAATCATTAATTTGGCACCCAATTTATGCATGAAACACAATGAATCCATAAGGAACCATGCTTGGCCGAATACCTCTTAAATGGAAAATTTTCATTTAGCCACTATTGACCAAATCCAATGGTATGAACATGTTTTGCTAGCTTAGATTAGTCTTCCTACATCATTGAATTTCAAGGAAACAAAATGCATAGTAAGTTACTTACCTTGACCGAAACTTTGAGGCTTTCTTTCTCCTTATTTTGCCACTTATTCTATGATCTATTGGTATGGGTAGGTAGAGGAGAGAGATTAGAGAAATTTTCTAGTCAATGGTTTGGTGAGATAATGGCTAGGTTGGAAGACATGAAAGCTTTTATTTATTTCTTTCTTTTTCTCTTCAATGGCGTGGGAGCAAGATGGGAGAAGACTGAATAGCAGCCGGCTGGAAGTCAAGAAGAATTATGAAGAGTCTCTAGAAGGAGTGAAAATTACGAAAATGCCCCTAGTTTGTAAATTTCAAACAATTTTGCCTTTAAGCTTCTGTAGTCTTAAAAACTAGGTAATTGCACTCCAAAATTTTGGATTCCATAAAAAAATACTCTTATTAAATGTATTTTGATGATTAAAAGTGGTTTCGTCGACGCGCGGTATACCAAACGCATGAAATTACAATTTTACCCCTTGCGATTCGCCGGTGAATTTCTTCGATTTAACCACTGATTCGGTAAATCTCTTGACACTGTCTTAACCTCCTTTTCATGTAGAATATCGTGGTATTTTTATTTTGTCCCAATTCATTTAGTTTAAGCACAATTTACAAAAATACCCTCCAGATGTAACCGTTATTTTCCAATTTGTTTGCCATAATTCACAAAATGATGCAAATTAGGTATTTTGGCATCAAATTTCCATAATATCATTATCTGTACATTATTTCTTCAGTCTTATATGCATTTGGGCTCGAAATTCCAAGTGAGGCCCACATCACTATTTACTTGAAATTTACAAATATATTGCAAAAATAAATTAAAAATTACATATATACACATGTACAGTGCAAAATAATCGGTTCTCACATTCCTCCAACCCCTCCACTGCTTGATACTTTAGCTAAGCTTTTAGATTATGTTAGCTTTAAATTGCCATATGTATTTTGAAATGACAAAAACTTAAGTAAGCTTTAATGTTTTAATTCATATTGTAAATTTGCCTTATCACACATGATTTTCTCAATCCATTTTCAAGTGATCATATCAAACATTAAGACCATGATTTAAATACATATTCTTATTGGTCTTAATACTTTATAAAATGTCTTGAATATTTTAGAAAATTACTTGATGAATTTTTGGAGCATGTTTTCATTAAAGAAAGTCAAGAAAAACTCCCACAAAAATGTCAAAATGTTTTGGGTTGGATTAGGATCAAAGGCCACATCATTTCTAACTTAAACGTGCAGGAAAATGGATCTCTGAAAGCATGGGATCAATCCCCTAAGGGAAGGGATCGATCCCTTTATGGCAGAAAGGTCCCTCAGTCCAAAATAAGCATTCTGGAATGAAGGGATCGATCCCCTATGGAAAGGGATCAATCCCTTTGCCTGAAAATAGCCTATAATGGCTAGTTTTGTAAGATACAACGGTCATATTCAAATTTGGCTCCACCCAACGTTCACAAACCATCCAAAGGACTATAAATAGAGGCTTAGAAGCTGAAGCAACTAAAAGGAACTACTCAATCAACTCCAATACTCATTTTCCTCAAGTCCTCAAGCCTCAACAACAAATCAAGAGCTACAAAGTCTTTATCTTCCATCATTCACCTATTTCTTGTATTGCTTAGTACAAATCTTGTATAGGCTTTTATTTGTGCTTAATCTTTGTAATCACTTGCCTATCTAGAGGCCTTCTTTGATTACTTCTCTTGTAAACCAATTCATTCCTTGTAAAAGGGGAGGTTTCTCTTTAGCCTAAGAAAAAGAGAGAGGTTTCTCTTTAGCCTAAGAAAAAGAGAGAGGTTTTTCTTTAGCCTAAGAAAAAGAGGGAGGTTTCTCTTTAGCCTAAGAAAAAGAGGGAGGTTTCTCTTGAGCCTAGAAAAAGAGAGAGGTTTCTCTTGAGCCTAGAAAAAGAGGGAGTGTAACAAATTCAATGATATTGAATTTGGGAAAATCCTTGGGAGCGTCTCAAGGTAAAGGACGTAGGCAAGGTTGCCGAACCTCTATAAATCTCTTGCATAAATTTCTCTCTTCCTACTCTTTATTTACTTGCGATTATATTATGTTTATTGCATTGAACTTGGATTGCATGCTTGCCTAGCTTAGAGAAGTTAAAAAATAATCAAATAGGCTAGAGAATTTAGAAGAATCGCAAAACGAGCTTAAGGGTAGTTAAAAACCGATTCACCCCCCTCTCAGTATAGCCTATAGAGCCAACAATTGGTATCAGAGCTTGGGCTCGAGATTGATTTAGACTAACCTCTATTGGGCAAAACGATCTTAAATGGCTCACTTGAATGTAAGCACATCCTTAGGAGAAGAGGGACAATCATTAGTTAGACCTCCACTCTTCAATGGTGAGAATTATTCATATTGGAAAACTAGAATGATGTTATTTGTACAATCAAATGACTATGAAGTGTGGAGAGTAATAGTTAATGGCCATAGAATCCCAATAAAAAAAGTAGATGGAAGAGATGTCCCTAAGAGTGAAGATGAGTGGGACACCAATGACATGAGATTGGCACAATTGAATGCCAAGGCTATGCACACCCTCTTTTGTGCTCTAGGTCCCAATGAGTATAATAGAGTCTCCTTATGTGAGAATGCTAAACAAATATGGGATAAACTAGCCATCACACATGAAGGGACAAATCAAGTTAGAGAGACCAAAGTAGGAATGCTCACACATGATTATGAGCTATTTAAGATGAAAGAAAATGAGTCCATTAGCGAAATATTCACTAGGTTTAATGATATAATTAATGGACTTAAGGCATTAGGCAAGAACTATTCCAATGTTGAAATGGTAAAGAAAATTTTGAATAGCTTGCTACAATCATGGGAGGCAAAGGTAACCGCAATAGAAGAGTCTAAGGATCCAAATACCTTGTCTCTAGATGAGCTTACGGGCTCCCTACTTACATATGAAATGAAAATGAAAAGAAATGAAGTGCCTTCAAAGAAAGTAGGGGTAGCACTTAAGTCTTCCACTCATGAGATCATTAAAAATGATAGTAATGAGAGTGAAAATGAGGAAGAAAAGGAAATGGCAATGTTTGCCAAAAGATTTAATAGATTTATGAGAATGATAAGAGACATCAAAGAAGAGGGGTGAGAATAGGGGAGTCAAGTAGAAGAGAAAAGGAACCCTTAGTATGTTATGAGTGTAATGAACCGGGTCATACTAAGTTAGATTGCCCCTTACTTAGGAAGGAAAAGGATAGGAAACCTAGGAAGAAAGCATTTGTGGCTGCATGGAGCGACAGTAATAGCTCCGATGAGGAAAACATAGATAATGAGGTAGCCTACTCATGCTTTATGGCTATTAGTGACGATGATGCTAGCTCTAGTTCAAGTGAAGATAATGATTTTATATTTGATGAGTTACAAAATGCTTTTAATGAATTAGCAAATGAATTTTAATACATGAATTCTAAATATAAGAAAATCATTGCTAATTTGAAAATAGAAAAGGAAACCTTGACCAATGTTAAGCTAGAATTAGAGAAGAAAATAGAAGAGGCCAACCTAGAAATAAATGAGTTAAATAAAAAGAATACAAATTTGCATAACTCATTCTCTAGGTTCTATATGGGTCAACAAAAATTAGATCACATGCTTGAGACCCAAAGAGCTTTCTTTGACAAAGATGGGTTAGGATATAATGCAATACAAAAAGAAACTCATCTAAAAAATTTCCTAGTGAGCAAAAATACTATGCATGATTTATCTCTTACATGCTCACTATGTAATAGAATAGGACACTCTTCACAAGCATGCACTTATAGAAAAACTACATTTAGAGGAAGAGTTGTTAGAAAAATGTGGGTGCCAAAACATGCAATAAATAATGATGAATTATGCTTGAAATGGATCCCAAAAGGATCAAAAATTATTTGCACTAACTCTCATGGACCCAAGAAAATTTGGGTACCAAAACATGCTTAAATTGTTTCTTGTAGGAGTGTTAGAGCATGGAGTTACAAAGAAACAATGGGGTTTGAATGCTCTACACACCTCTATGGAGATTGCTTGTACCAATGACAAAATGAAAAAGCTTGAGGATCCATCCTTGGGAAAGATCACAACAATTCTTCAAAGAAAGGCCTAAGGTGGATTCAACAATTCAAGGCAAAGCATTCTCTAGCAAAGGAGTATTGTAAGCTTAATTCCTTACTCCTTAACCTCTTTGTTGTTTATGCCTTGATGATATAGTTTGTTGATGTTCTTTGATGGCTTATGAGTTGAGTGAATCAATAATAGGCATGACAAATGATCTTTGAATATTTGATGAATAGTACTTAATGCATTGAATGAAAAGCATGATTTGTGATTTTGAAATGATTATTGGATTTCTGCATTTTGAGCAAGTTTTCTATGTGTTGATAATGTATTTACTTGCCTCAAATTGCCAAATATATCATATATGCAAAATGTCATGTCATGAGTAATAATGAAGAACTTGTATATTAGAAATCATGGCATGTTGTTCACAAGATGTATGATTTGATGATATATGTGCTTAAAACCTATGTGAACAAGTTTGTTTTGACATATTTGTGGTTTCCAATGCTTTAGTTTTGTCAAAATATGCTTAACTCTTAAAATGACATCCTTTGAGGCCAAAAATATATTTTATTGTGTAAATTCTTCCAAAATTACAAAATCTTTTGTAAAATGGTTTTTCATTCATGTTTTTCATTCATACAAGTCCAAAATCATGTTTTACAAATGTTTAAACCCTTACTTGGACTTAAAATACTCAAAAACGAAGTTTTGGTACCTCAAAGGTTGGATTTTCTGTCAAAAACTGCAGAAATAGGATGAGGGATCGATCCCTCAACAAGTAGGATCGATCCCCCTTGAGCAGAGTGCAGGAAATCTGCATTCTGGAGTTAAAGGATCGATCCCTCCAAGCCAGAAAGGGCTTTCCTGCATGTTTTCAACCGAAATTGAGAAGAACTTTTCATTGTTTTGATACTTTCTCTCTTCTCAACTTAAAATTCATTGTTTTAACTTCTTTTTGATGATCTTTAAACTATGAAAATTCATTTTTCATTGATATCATGCCTCAACTCCATCAATTTGTATCATTTCCAACAAATGGTATCACTTTCAACAATCAATATCATTTTTATTGAACTCACAAGTGCAAAATCATTCTTCTTGTTGAAAACATTCATGAATTGCATAAATCTTGAAATAATCTTGAAATATATTTTCAATGAATGCTTAAACATAATTTTGAGATTTACTTCATTGATTTGTGAGTAATTTGAGAATTTGATGAGCTTGTGCATAATGACTATTGATCATATCTTTTGTTCATCTTAGTCAAGCATGTTTATAGGATTATTTTTATTAGCTTGACTCAACTACTCCACTCTAGGTTTCATGATCATTATACATCTAGTGAATTGATTTCAAATGTAGATTCAACAATTGGTAATGTTCATTGGCCTATAATTTGTGATGGTAAACGGATCCTAAATGTTGAATTGCATGAAAATTTATCATCCATAAAATTAATTCTTTATGGCCAAATTATTAAAGAACTTGAGTGTTAATGACAACACCAACAATTGATATACATGCATTGTATCTAGATTGTTTTGATGTTGAACATGCATGTTTACTTAAGTTGAATCAATAATCATGCCTATGAGATGAGAATAGTTGTTTTCATGATATTATGTGCTTAACCTCACTCATAGTTTATGGATTTTAATGATAAAATATATTTTAGCTTGATAATATTGATTCACTTAGGTGAAGCCATTTTAGTTAAAATAGCATATACCCTCTAGAACATTAAATGATGATAACAACTAGAGATATGGCTCATAATTGATTAAAATGTAACTTTGAATCTTTCCTTGCTCATAATTGGTTAAGGACTTGAATTGAAAAATGAGCATAGGATTTTTGTGCTTGAAGCTATGGAAGAAAATGTGTTTGCTTGAATAACTTGATTTTTTGAATCTTCCATATGATATAAAATTGTGAATATGAATATGGATTAATACTTTATGATAGTATGCTAATTTTTAATTAATCCATATGCATATTTGATGGTGTGTGATTGTGTTCTTGCATATTTAGAATGATTATTTTCTTGACATGAACACTACACATAGATATTGGATTCATGCAAAATGTCTAAGTCAACCATTAGTAACAACTGGTATTTAGATTGAAATAACAATTAGTATCATTGGCAACCATATTTTCAACAATTGGTAAGCCAAAACTAAATTGCCAATTGGTATGAGCTTTAAATTGACAATTCTTCATGTGCTCTTTAGTTTGAAATGACAAATAGAGAAGAATCCATTTAGGATATTTTTACATGAAACTCTTGTGTGCTAGAATTTGTAATTAATTGCTATATGTCTTAATTCTATGCAAACTCTTGCTTGAAAATGATTTATGAGCTCATGTATATGATATGTCATCTAATTTCAGCTCATAATCATGATGTATTATCATGCACCTTAGTTGAACCTTAGAGAACAATTGATATACTTAGGTGCTTGCTTAATTTCTTACCAATTGGAAACTACTGAAATTATTTATAAACAATTGGTATAGGATCATAAGTCATATTCTTTGCATGAATATTTCATACTTTTTATGTATATTGACTTATTTATTTGTGCTATGAGTCCCATGTACTAACACGTTTCTTATTGGATGGAGCATATTTATCTCTTCTCACATAACCATGATTTTAAGGGAAGTATATTTTTTATTATTTTTCCTTCTTTTTGCTATGACAAAAAGGGGGAGAGATAGATATTAAAAGGGAGAGATAGATATTAAAAGGGAGAGATATTAAGGGGGAGAAATAGTTTTAAAATTCATTTTCAAAACCCATGCTTATATTAAGGGAGAGCTTTATAAAATCCTGCTTTATTTGAGGGGGAGTATTTTATCAAAGAATTTTCAAAGCAAATTTACATTAAGTTTTGTCATATAAAAAAGGGGGAGATTGTTAGCTTTAAATTGTCATATGTATTTTGAAATGACAAAAACTTAAGTAAGCTTTAATGTTTTAATTCATATTGTAAATTTGCCTTATCACACATGATTTTCTCAATCCATTTTCAAGTGATCATATCAAACATTAAGCCCATGATTTAAATACATATTCTTATTGGTCTTAATACTTTATAAAATGTCTTGAATATTTTAGAAAATTACTTGATGAATTTTTGGACCATGTTTTCATTAGAGAAAGTCAAGAAAAACTCCCACAAAAATGTCAAAATGTTTTGGGTTGGATTAGGATCAAAGGCCACATCATTTCTAACTCAAACGTGCAGGAAAATGGCTCTCTGAAAGCATGGGATCGATCCCCTAAGGGAAGGGATCGATCCCTTTATGGCAGAAAGGTCCCTTAGTCTAGAATAAGCATTCTGAAATGAAAGGATCGATCCCCTATGGAAAGGGATCGATCCCTTTGCCCGAAAATAGCCTATAACGGCTAGTTTTGTAAGATACAATGGTCATATTCAAATTTGGCTCCACCCAACGTTCACAAACCATCCAAGGGACTATAAATAGAGGCTTAGAAGCTGAAGCAACTAAGAGGAACTACTCAATCAACTCCAATACTCATTTTCCTCAAATCCTCAAGCCTCAACAACAAATCAAGAGCTACAAAGTCTTTATCTTCCATCATTCACCTATTTCTTGTATTGCTTAGCACAAATCTTGTATAGGCTTTTATTTGTGCTTAATCTTTGTAATCACTTGCTTATCTAGAGGCCTTCTTTGATTACTTCTCTTGTAAACCAATTCATTCCTTGTAAAAGGGGAGGTTTCTCTTTAGCATAAGAAAAAGAGGGAGGTTTCTCTTTAGCCGAAGAAAAAGAGGGAGGTTTCTCTTTAGCCTAGAAAAAGAGGGAGTGTAACAAATTCAAGGATAGTGAATTTGGGAAAATCCTTGGGAGCGTCTCAAGGTAGAGGACGTAGGCAAGGTTGCCGAACCTCTATAAATCTCTTGCGTAAATTTCTCTCTCCCTACTCTTTATTTACTTGCGATTATATTATGTTTATTATGTTGAACTTGGATTGCATGCTTGCCTAGCTTAGAGAACTTATAAAATAATCAAATAGGCTAGAGAATTTAGAAGAATCGCAAAACGAGCTTAAGGGTAGTTAAAAACCGATTCACCCCCCCTCTCGGTTTAGCCTATAGAGCCAACAGATTACAATGAAGGTCTAAAGAGTTCGGCTTTTAAAGAGAACATACGGATATATAATTCTTTGTTTCAGTTCACTTCAATTGGAAGTCATATTGATAATTCTATTAATTCTGGAGGAGCTCATTATGTATTCAAGTTGAATGGTTAGAACCATCATAGGATTGGTTCTTTGCCATACATCTTCATTTATAAAAGTTTTAGTCTGGAATTCTTTGGGGTAAACTTTAGAGCATCTTCCCTTTACCATACATTAGGATCAAGTATTAGCCACACCACATGGACCATGAATCATAAAATTTGTAACAGAAGCAAAATTGATTGGATTTCCATTCTTATCAGGAATCTTAGTTGAAATAAATCTGTCAATTCGACCAAAAGTAGATAATTTATCTTCAGGATGCAACCATAACAAAATATTAATATGTAGAAGTCCTCTCTTTTGAAACTCTACAGTATAGGTAAAAGTAATAAACAAATCTGGATAACCAAAATAATGACAAATTGCAATTGCATCTTGATAATGCTGGAACAATAACTTTGTCCTCTAGTGAAGCTGGCTAGAAGAGTAATATGTTTCCCAATTTGATTTGCTGATTCGTCACCCCTTGCCATTGCATCAGTAATTCCTTTGTAAACCTCAGGACATAACGTTTTTGGTTTTTCTTAATATATTGCAATCGCATTTCTTCAACACATGAGAAAGCATCAACCAAAAACTGTTGGAATAATCTACCTCCTTTCAAGAGTGTACCATCTACAAATGGACGTTGCTGAATAATATAAGCAAAAAATTCTCGCATGGTAAGATTATCATGTTTTTCTTAGAACTTCGACCATTATGATAATAAGGAATACCAAGAGTGAAACCATCTTCACCATATGGAAATAAAAAAGGATATTGCATAGCCATAAAACTTAGATGCAACTAATTGATTCGCTTAAGATGTGAGACCCGATTTTATTATACTGTATAGCATATTGTAAATGATGGACAACCGAAATAAATTATTTAGTGGAATTAAATAATTATTGAATATGAAATTCCACTTTACATTATGGAATTTTTGGATTAATTTTTCAATATGGTGTATATGAATTAGAATGAAAATTTAAGAGATGAATATAAAGCATTCGGTTGGAAATAATTCAAACGAAATAAAATGAAGTTCATGGATAAAAGAAATTATATTAAAGCCAAACTAAGACATAAAATGAGGACTAAACACTATTGGATAGAATTTTCAAAAGGAAAGAAACAAGAGGCTATGAAGCACGCCACTACATGGCTGCATGTAGTGTTCGACTTATTCCTCTAGCAAATGTGAAAGCCAACAAAGTTATAATATAAAATATAATATAAGTAATATTTAAAAGAAACTTAAGTAAATGTTACACAAGGAAAGAAATCTTATTGGTTGAAGTATGAAAAAGAAGGGTGAAGAGAAGTCAAGAAAGGTGGCTGCAAAGTGGATTTCACGCCACTTTCTTCCTATGCAAGACCAATTGGCTATGGTTTATATAATGTAAGATAAGTAGAAATGAAGTCTAAGAATAAAGAAATAAAGAATACTTTATTGTAGAATTGCTATTGGATGCAAGTTGCAAAAGAAAGAAAAACAAGCACCAAAGTGCAACAAGAAATGGTGAACCACGCCACTTAAACTGCAGGTAGTATTCGGTTAGGCATCAAAGAAGTGTGAAAGCAAAATTTTCAAGATAACATTCTAGGTAAATAATATTCCAAAGATGATAAATTAAATGGTTTCACATGGGATTAATGGTGGTTGGTTGAAATGGTAGGAAGGTGGTAAGAAAAGTTAAGAGATTAGGGACAACACGCAAAGAACAATCCTTTTGCTACTATTACACGTCCTTTCCCCATTTTTGTTAAGGCTGGAAGATTAAGAATTTAATAGTATAAAGACAATATAAAAGATGCTTAAGGAAGAAGAGTCAACAAAGTCAACAAGGGAATATTTCTTTATAGATTGAAGTCTCTAAAAGAGGGGAGGAATAGTCAAAAACGTGCAGAAAATTGCCTCCCATAGCCGTTCCATTTGCTGCAGTTTTCTTCATGTAATTAATGCTAAATTAGACATGAAGTGATGAGGAATACAATCAAAAGGTGCAGCAAATGGGAGATCACACGTAAACTTGATGTTGTAAGATGCCATACGGCTTGATGCCAGTTGAAGGGCATTTTGGTTCATGTTACAAGAGGCATAAACGGTAATTACATGGAAGGAGATTGTTGAGGATGGACTTTATTGGCTGAAGTAGCCAACCAAAGGTAAACCAATCAAGTCAATAACGTGTAGGAAAACAAAAGGGAAACAGCCGATTTCTTGTGGGATGATTTTCTTCATGAATTAATACACTACATGACAAGCGAATTGATGAGGGAAGAAGCTAAGGGAACATGCAGCAAAGGGGTATTGAGTAACATGAATATAAAGAGGAATCATGGGATTAAATACTCCAGCAAATTTCCTGTCTCTCTCGATCCATGCTGCTGTACGCCAGCCTTGATGTTGTAACTGGAAGTTGACTGTATTGCTCTTGTTTTCCAAGGAGTCTTAGCAGAAAATTCATTCCCCCTAGTTAGCTAACTACCTAACCCTCTTTGCTAAATCCTCCTTTCATCTTAAGACCACTTAAAAAACAAGGAGAGGAAGGGACTGACGTGGACAGAACACTACACTACTCTAGTGTTGGGAGATTCGGTCAAGGTAAGCTAGTAAAATCCTATGGTTTTCTTAATATTCCATAGTAGATATCTATGATCTAAAATATGATAAACATGGATATAGCATGGTTTTTTTTAAGTACCCTTTTCAGAATATAAAAATAGAATCAAAATCATGCTAATGACAAGGAAGATTTGGTTGGCATAGGAAGATGAGGAAAAAGCTAGTTGCATGCAAGAGTAAGTCAAGAGGAGACTCACGTAAACAAAAAGCAAATGGAAAACAAGAAAATAAAATCAAATGTTGGAAAGTCAATAAAAATGGCCATGAGAGGTTCGACCATGACAATTGAAATTAAGAACTTTGGTCAACAATAGTTATAGAAATTAAAGGAGAAGAAGTAGTGAAATTAAAACTAAGAAAGAAGCTAGAAGGAATAAATGAAGTTATAACACTAGTATAATTTATACTGGTTGTAGTCATGACATAAAGCTAGTAGCTGTATTTTACGAATATTATTGACTTAAAAATAAGAATAGGAATATAAATAATTTTGGTAAAATTATTTTACAGCCCGAGTCGACGAAATTCGGAAAAGGCGATCGGGAAGATAGGCTTTGTAAGACCAGGTAAGGGAGTAGTAAGTGAAGTGAAATGCATGTCCTGTGAAGAAAAATATTATAAAAATATTAAGAAAATAATTTGGTTTGTGACATGCATTAGTTTAATAAACTGTTTTAATTTGGGAAAGCTAGATAGGCAATCCCTTGGTTTTAAAGAGAAATATTTTGTGGGCGACCCCCAGTTCAGCTCGGTGTGAGAGCTATAGTGGGCGACGTTAGTTCGCCACATAGGCGAATGAAAACATGCGAGCCAATTTAACTTGTTTTTTTCCTCACACAAGAAATGGTGAAATTAATGGCTGTTTTTACTGTGTTTTGTAAACAAAAAATATATTACCTTTTTGGAAAACAATTATTTTAAAGAAAATGATGAAATGTGTGAAATAATTCCTTAAAGGTGCTGTATGAGATATAAAGTGATTTTGAGACTTTAGGCCCCGAGTTTCATGCATTACTATTCACGAGGCTGATTGACCCGCCAAGTCCTCAGAGATCTCAAGGTCACCTGGCAAGTGTACCCGAGGACCACCTATAGATTGTGGCCATAGATCTACTATATCCCTGTGAGGATGATTATTACGTTCCTTCGGGAACGATGCATTCCTTTGGGAACGATGATAGCATGATTTAATTGTAGGGTGATGTCTAGTCTTAACTTACTGATTTCTGTTTACTGAAAGGAATTACTGAATCCTGTTTACTATGTTATATTGTAAACTGTTTAGCCAGTGATTTGAATATTAAAGACTGTTTACTATATCCACTGTTTTCCTACTGGGTACATTGTTAGGGAAAATAAACGTTTTGTGGGATATAGTTTTTATTTTTATAAAACAGCATACACCTTTCTTACTGAGCACGTTGTCGCTCACCCCTTATTTTTCACTCCACAGATTGTGGATTTTGGACTAAGAGAATTACCTTCCAGAGATTATCGACTGCTAGAGTCAGTAGATATTCGATATCGAAGGTATATTATTTTCTTTTATATATTTAGCGAATTTGTACAGTACTACTTTAAATAAAAGGGGATGTATAGATCTTAAGGAAATAATGTAATAACTCCTATTTCCATATTGGTACGATGAATAAGAGTACTAATTATTACTAAAGTGATTAACAGATTGTTAAGCATTATAGACAGCCCAACTGGTACAAATGTATGAATAAGAGTAAAGTATGCAATTTACTGTAGATTCGAGATGTTACATAAGACCCTCCTACTGATGCTCGACAATTATATCCCTATGACCCATCACATTTGCCAATATCACCAACAATCAATCTAGTAACTTCATATCCACTCGGAAGATTATAACTTGGATCTTCTCTATTTCGATTACCAATCAACATCAACTTAATGGGAGCATAATCTAAAGCAGCAAATCTATCTCTCGTTGTTCTAAAAGCTTTTACAATACTATTCAATTCACCCAACATGTCCTTTAATAATTCAACAACATCAACATCCACATTTGATTGATTTTCATAATAGTTCAAAGCAGCCATTAGATTAGATATTTTATTTGCTGTATCATAAACATAAAATTGAGCAAATTTAGGTCTTATTCCAGGAGTAGGCAGCAAAGAACCAATCCTAGGATGGTTTTGACCATTCAACTTGAAACATAAGGAGCTCCTTCAAAATTAATAGAATTATCAATATGACTTCTAATTGAAGTGAACTGAAACATAGAATTATATATTCGTATGTTCTCTTTAAAAGCTGAACTCCTTCAACCTCCATTGTAATCCAAAAACTTAGCTAAAGTATCAGGTGTTGGAGGGGTTGGAGGAAGTTTGATCATTCCCTCTTCATAACGCAAAGAAAATGTTGGATGATTTGAATCTGTAGGATAAGAAGCCCTTTCATCATACCACATACATGCACCACAAAAAGAACATTTACATCGAGGTCCACCAAAAGATTGGACTTTGAAACATCTTCCTGTTAACGTAAAAGAAGAAAATAAATAAACCATACCACCCAAAAATAACAAATAGAAAACTTCATAAGCAAAATCCTACTAACTTACTTATATGACCCGGAGCAAAATGAGAAGAAACACTACTTTCATTTATTTCATAGTTAAGTTCTTCATCAACTGTAGGAGTCTCCACGATTTCATTTTGACTTGATAAATAGAAAAAGGTTAAAACATCAAAAAGAGATTTTTGTCCCTTCAAGAAACATAAAAATTCATTGCATGGAGAAAAAATCAACAACAAACAAAACATAACAGCTCATAAAGACCAATAAATCAACTAAAGGAAACTACTAACATCTCTTGCTTGCCCTTCTTTGTTTTCAAACTACATACATCTTCACCAAATCACAAATTACCTCCAAAAGAAAACATTAGCTACAAAGAAATAAAAAAGAACAAATAGCTATGTTTAGCAAAGTTCTTCTTCCTTTTTCTAAAAAATTCACTAGAAACAAATCAACAACAAATAAAACGTAACAGCTCATAAAAACCAATAAATTACCAAACAAAAACTGTTGACATCTCGTGCTTGCCTTTCTTTTCCTTGAGCTACATGCATCTCTATCTCACCACAAATCACTAGTAAAAGAAAACATTAATTACAAAGAAATAAAAAAGAACAAATAAATTATCAATTGACAAAAGACAATAAAAAAAAAACCTTAACAAGAGTCAGCATCAAGAGCTCTAACACCACAAAAAGAGATAGAACAGCCATCTTTCTTCCTTTTACTTGAAAAACCATGAACAACCTCAATATACTCCGAATCATACCCCTCTCTTCTTCTTTTGTTCGACACTTTAACAATGCCCAAACTTTGACACAATGAAGTAGTCAAATCAAAACAAAAATTTCTACCCCGTAAGGGAACATCGCATTACAAAAGTTTCTCCCAGGGAAAAAGAAACTGTTTGCAACTCACTGTCACAATTAATAGTGGAATGTATAATAATTTGACTTCTCTTACTCAAAGAGGAAAACTTTAAAAACCCAAATAGATGACCATCAGAACTAACAACAGCCTGAGGCCTTTCAATATTCTCTACCAACTCAAACATCTTACCAAAACTCTCATTATCATTAGAACATGAAGCAGCTTGAACCCTACAAATATTCTGCCGTTCTTTAGATATCCTCACTACACTCAAACCATTACATTCACTAAAGCTACTACCACAAACAACATCTTCCACTACAATTCTAGGACTATCGCATTAAACCTACTTCCAACACCATCAAACCTTACAACAGTCCCTCCGTAATAACTACTTTATTTACACTCATCTAAATCACCAATAAAAATAGGAGTATCGTATAATCTTTATTCATGCAAAGGCTTAAACAGTTCAAAAAAGGAAATAAATTCCACATCTCTATCTAAACCCACAACAACACATAGCTCACTAACATTTAATCTATCACCTTCTTTTCTTCAAACAAAACAATCAGAAATAGGAACATCCCACAAATGAACATTTTTAATTTCCTCTTCCAAAAATGTTTAGCTCTATTTACCTTTCCATCATCCAAATCAACCATTAAAAAAACCTTCAAAAAGAAGAACAAAAATGGAGTGAAAAAAAAAAGAAAAAAAACACCTATATTACCTGTAAAACTGAAAAAACGAAAGCACCCACCACTGCAAAGAAGAAAAATTCCATTAAATTCAACAGATTAAAAAAAACACAAAGAAATAAATACTCAATTTATACTCATCTAAATCATCAATAAAAATAGGAACATCCCATAAAAAAACATTTTTTAATTTCCTCTTCAAAAAATGTTTAGCTCTATTTACCTTTCCATCATTAAAATCAGCCATTAAAAAAAACTTCAAAAAGAAGAAAACAAACAGGGGGAAAAAAAGAAAAATAAAAACAACACCTACACTACCTTTCAAACTGAAAAAACCAAAGTAACAATCCATTCTATAACTCTTTTCATTTCCCTCATGAGAAAAAAAAATGATCTCACAAAAGAAGTGTATAGTATGAAAAACATAAAAGCATACCCATTCCAATTTTTATTTTAATATAGCATGCTACTTTACTTTAATTTATTTGGCAGGAATCAAGATACTACCAATAATTCATCACTACCCCAAAAAGTAAAGTATTAAGTATAATATACTTTGTTTTGCATATAGGAGAAAGTCCAAGGGGAAGAGATATTTTGAAATCATTTGAGAAACTGATAACAATTGGCTTTCGCTAGGATTGAAATTGATGCCTTACTATTTGAAATGTTTAAAAAACATGGCATTTCATAATCTAAAGAATGAAATAGGGATAAAAAACCCAGAAAGATAAAGAAATCAAAAGCTTGATAAGCATAGGAATTGGCAAAACAAACCTGCAAAGATTAGAGAAAGGGAGGTTAAATGTGCGGTCTGCAACAAGAAGAGGTTACTTGGTATATTTTCCACTGTCAACAAAAAACAAAATAAAAATTTCAGATAAAATCTATTAGAAAAATTCAAAAAAATCAAGTTTAGGATGGGTTGTTTCAATTCAATCTTGAACCTCTTCTTGAAATCGAATTGTAGAAACAATATTTCAATCCTCATCACTCATTTCAAACCCAAAAATCCTTTACTGAAATTGAAACCCTATTCCCCATTGTCTCCACAATCCAACACATACGCTTATTCAATCTCAACAAGCTAAGAGCTCATACCTATAAATCAATTTAAAGAAAACATATTTCACATTTAAACCATTGAACCAAAAAATCTAATCCAAAAATCATCCAAACCCATAAGCAAACCGAAAAACACTTTGAATACAATAGACCCAAATCACTCAAATTCAATTTATAGAATTTCATAAACCCATAAGAAAGAAATTCCCTAAATAACATATAAAATACCCAGAAACCAATTTTGAAACCCATTCCCAACATCTAGCCAATCTCGAACCAACAAGAATTAGAGTAGAGATAAAAAGAAAAAGAGGTGGTTGGTGTTATTGTTGTAATAGATTTATGGAGTAAGAGGTTGTTGTTAAGAGATCTAAAACTGGAAAAGAATTTTAGAATTCTTATGGAAATGGTAGAAATGGGAAATTAGAGTCTAGAGAGAATTATGAACTCAACAAATAAAAAAAAACAAAGAAATGGAAAAAAATTAATAACAAACCCATGCATGTCAAAACAAAAAAAAAAGAAAAAGAGAAAAAAACCAGTTTGACGACCCACCCATAACCAAAATGCATCAACATTCCATGAAAAAAGAGGAAAAAAATACAAAACAAAGGTATCAATCGACATCGCATGGAAAGAGAGAAAAAAAATAAAAGGTACAAACCTCCCTCCAAATCACTCTAGCAAAAAGTTTTTTCCCTCCTAATGTCTATACAACAGCTATTTATAGCTATTTGTCATCGTCAACAACTAGTTGTCATCCGAGGATAAAAAGAAAAAGACAACTATCAAGCAATTAAGTAGTTGTCACATCTTGAATATGCAGTATTATACACTTTTTCACACTTTTTCATACACGTGAATTGGTTGGGCTATCTACGATGTCTTTACTTTCCACTTTTAAATCCATAGTGAACAATAAATACTGCAATTTACCTTAATTTACATTAGTAAAATACTTACAAGATAGTATTTATATTAATCATTCACATCCCCTGTTTAATACAACATTGTAGTATTGCAAATGAAAAGTTTGAACATATAAAATAGAATAAATATACCTTTGAGATCTACAACAGCTACCTCGGGATGCTCAATATGCAGTCACTAATCCTCAGATGATATACTCGACGATCACTGAAAATACTCTAGAGAGATAAAAATAATGGGGTGAGCAAACCACGGCTCAGTAAGAGAATTGTATGCAATTTTGATATCACGAAACTATATGTAGTAAAATCCTTGAATTCCTATTGGTATGCTAGATACACTAAAAAGGAAAAGATACTATAGTCGGCCAGGTAATCCAAATAGAGCATGGAAGGTATTTTCAAATAGCTATCTTGTCCCCAAAAATCCAGAGTGACTATAGAGAGTAGAAATTAATTTTAATGTAATATTCATTTAAATATTTACTGCATATAAATATCTCACATATTTGAGTAAATAACTCGTTTAATCATGTAAAACAATACATGAAAATAATTTGATTTCCACCATTGAAATCATCACCTTGAACACGTGTAACAGTAAAATAAACTATTTAAATATATATTCCAATTTAGTGGTAAAAATACCATGGTAAACATTGCTTTTCAATAAACACACAAAATCCAATAATAACACGTGAAGTAACAATAGAGACCAGGCAACACCCTAATGATATCATGTTATAATCCCCGTATGGAACAGTAGAAATAAACATGTGAGATCTACGGTTATAGTCTATAAATGTCTTCGGTCGTACATTGAGCGGGTGTCAACCTGGACGCTAAAGACGACTCAATGTCAACAGCAATCACACATGATATAATAACACATGAACACGTGAGCATGATATGGGCCTATCAATCTCAAAACTGTATTTTCACAGTGAAATAGCCTTTACGGAAAATCATTACACGTGATAAACCTTCAGTCAGTCCATAAAAGGTAATAAATAAAATAGTGAATATTATACTGAAATAATTTATAAAATATTCACTATTCAATCTTTCACTTTACAAATCATACATTTCACTGTAAAACACTTAGAATGAATTTTCGGTAGTTTAACTTTTACCGAAATCATTATCATGAATATTTAATAAATATTTTTTGGTAAATTTACCATTTAAGAAAAATAATAAAATTTTCACTTTTAAGGCTAGGATAGAAATCAACAATGCACCAAAATATTTTATAGCATTTTTAGAAATATTTTTAAAAAATTTTGATAGCATAACAGCTGCCAGTGTCCTAGCCTCCCTGCAATTTTAAACACAGTTTAACCAGCCAGATAACCATAATTTCATAGCAATTCAAGGCAATTCACTTTCAAAATAATTTCATAAAATTACTAGCATGAAAAACATGCATTCGGATATCCCTACAAATCACACACGCGTCTCTTATCTTTTTAGCGAAATCGCGTTTCCCTACTGCACCAAACAAATGTCGTAACTCCCGGGCTGCCATTAATTTTACCAAAATTATTAGCTTATTGAATACTTATTTTTAAGCTATAATTCTTATCAAAATGCAGCCACGTTGGAAACTGCAAATATTTTTGCAGTATAATTTCTACCGGTAGTATAACGTAACTTCTTTGTTTTGCGTTGGATTTTAAATCCAAGCATACCAACAGACTCCTCGTAATTCCTACAGTTTAAATCTACCCTCAAAACCTCAAGGACAGCCATGGAACCTAGTCCCCTTCACCTTGGCCGAATCTCCCTTATGGCATTTTTTATTGATTTTCAACAATTCATTCTTACCAAGTTATTCTACTATGTTCAATTTATTTGGCACCATTTTTAAGCTTGAAACATAATGAGACAGCATGATACCATGCTTGGCCAAATGCTTCATCAATGGCTAATTTTTATTGTTCAATTTTTAATTGAAACCATGGCTATAGAAATGTTAAGCATGCTTAGATGAATGATTTCATGCCATTAGATTTAAGGAAAACATAAGGAATGGCCTAGTACCTTTGCTTGGCCAAAACTTGCAAGCCTCCTTTCTCGTTGTATAGTGCCTTATAGGATGAGATATTGATGTAGAATTGTAGAGGAGAGAGAGAAGATCAAATTTGGTATAAAAATTGTGTTTAAATTCTAAGTATTGGTAGTTATAAAGCTTAGAAAAAATTGCTTTCTTCTTTCTCTTGAAGATGGCATTAGGCTTGATGGAGAAGAAGGTGAATAGTGCAGCTCAACTGCTGAGTGAATTTTAAAGAGAATTCTGGAACCATGCAAATTGACCAAAATGCCCCTAGTTATGAAAATTTCGGATGATTTTGCCCTTACGATCACACTGGCGTAAAAACCATGTAAACGTGCTCCAAATTTTCAGATTCTAATTCCAAATGGTCATATTAAATGTGTATTGATGATTGGAAGTGGTTTCATTGACGCACAGTGTACAGTGTTAGTTTTAAATTGCAATATATATTTTGAAATGACAAAAACTTAAGTAAGCTTTAATGTTTTAATTCATATTGTAAATTTGCCCTATCACACATGATTTTCTCAATACATTTCAAGTGTTCATATCAAACATTAAGACCATGATTTAATGATGCATATTCTTATTGGTCTTAATTCTTTATAAACGTTTTGAATATTTTAGAAAATCACTTGATGATTTCTTGGACAATATTTTCATTTGAGAAAGTCAAGAAAAACTCCCTTAAAACTTATAAATGTTTTGGGTTGAATTAGGATCAAAGGTCATATCATTTCTAATCCAAAAGTGCAGGAAAATGCCCTCTAGAAGAAAAGGATCGATCCCCACTGTAGCAGGATCGATCCCTTTTTGGCAGAAAGTCTTCCTAAGGTCCCTGAAGCCCAGAATCAAGATTCTGGACAAAAGGGATCGATCCCCACTATAGCAGGATCGATCCCTTTGCCCGAAAATAGCCTATAACGGCTAGTTTTGTGAGATACAACGGTCATATTCAATTTTGGCTCCACCCAACGGCTAGAATACATCCAAGGGACTATAAATAGAGGCTTAGAAGCTAAAGAAAGCAAGAGGAACCACTCAGCAACTTCAAATCTCATATTCCTCAAATCTACAAGCCTCAAACAACAAATCAAGAGCTACAAAGTTTCCATCATCTATCATTCTCTTATTCCTTGTAGTGCTTAGCACAAATCTTGTATAGGCTTTTATTTGTGCTTAATATTTGTAATCACTTGCCTATCTAGAGGCCTTCTTTGATTACTTCTCTTGTAAACCAATTCATTCCTTGTAAAAGGGGAGGTTTCTCTTTAGCCTTGAAAAAGAGGGAAGTTACTCTTTAGCCTAGGAAAAAGAGGGAGGTTACTCTTGAGCCTAGAAAAAGAGAGAGGTTTCTCTTGATCCTTGAAAAGAGGGAGTGTAACACAAATTCAAGTTAGTGAATTTGGGGAAAATCCTTGGGAGCGTCTCAAGGTAGAGGACGTAGGCAAGGTTGCCGAACCTCTATAAATCGCTTGCGTACATTTCTCTTTCCCTACTCTCTTTAATTACTTGCAATTGTATTGTGCTTATTGAATTGAATTTATATTGCATTATTAAATAGCCTAGAGAACTTAGGAAATATTCATATAGGCTAGAGAATTTAGAAGAATCGAAAAACGAGCTTAAGGGTAGTTAAAAACCGATTCACCCCCCTCTCGGTATAGCCTATAGAGCCAACATACAGATAGCGAGAAATTATGATTTTACCCCCGTGACCTGCCAGGGAAATTTTTTGTTTTTTTGACCATTTCGAAAGATCCATTGACACCATGTTAAAGTAATTTTCATGTAGAATAACATGATATTTTTACTTCGTCCTAATTCATTTTAGTTTGGGAGAAATTTACGAAAATACTCTCAGGACGTATCCATCACTTTTCAATTTGTTTCTCATACTTCAAAAAACAATACAACTTGGGTATTTTGACTTCCAAATCACCATAATATCATTATTCAAGCTCCCAAAAATTATTTTCTCACTCATATCAACATCTAGGCATTGTAAACTAAGTGGGGCCCACATAGCTTTTCACTTAATATTTATAAAGATATACAAAATTAATTTATTTATTAATTAAAATTTACATTTCCATACATGTACAATACAAAATAATGAGTTCTCACAGTAGTATACGTGTCATCCTTAATTGAACCAAAATTAGCCAAAAAAACTGTTGAAACCTAACTTTAATAATATGTCATTGATTATTAGGATCTTTCTAGAGTAACTATTTTTTATTATATTTCCATATATCTTTTGATCCTTTTTTAAAAAATCAAATTTTAGCAATTGATTGCTAGTTAAAAACTTAACAAGTTTCAAGCTAATTAGTAAGGTTTTGTGATACAATTTTGAGTATTGAATTATTTTTTTATGCTTGCTCTGTGATACATGGCTCCTTTCAAATCACCAGCACCAAGGCTCGATGTTTTCAAGTGGGTTTCTACAAAGCCAATTGGGTGGTAGTGAGATCATCTTTTTGTAAGACTATTCAAGATGCTTTTAGTAATGGATTTTTTGATACAGAGTTTAGTAAGGTTTTGATTGTTTTGATTCCAAAGGTGATGCAACCTAAATACATTATACAATTTCAACCCATCAATGTTTGTAATGTTTCATTTAAATTAATCTCCAAGGTGATTGTTAATTGACTTCATCCGTATTTATCAAATATTATGGCTCCTACTCAATGCAATTTTATACATGGGAGTAGCGCAGACGATATAGTGGTGGTACAAGAAGTAGTTTATTCTATGTCTCGGAAAAAAAGGCAAATTAGGGGAGGAGATTTTGAAGATTGATCTCAAAAAAGCATATGATTGGGTTAACTACGACTATTTGAGATAAGTTTTATTGGACACAGGTCTATCACATTAGTTGATAGATCTGATTATGTTTTGTGTTACATCCATAGAGATGAACATCTTATGGAATTAAAAAATAACTTCAAATTTTAAGCCTTCACGAAGGCTTAGGTAGGTTGACTCTTTGTCCCCTTAATTATTTGTTCTTTGTCTTCAGAAATTGTCAGATACTATTGAAAATGCAGTAAATGAGGGGTTATGGAAACCTATTCAATTAACATGTATGAATCTCTACTACCTCCCAAATCACTCCTAAATATATCTTTCTAACAACCAACAAAACTCATTCTCATAGAACTAATGCTTTTACCATTAAAGCATTCTCAGCTTATAACTTCATATTGAAACCATCCACCAAACACCTTTCATTGTTCTTGACAATCACTCCAAACTCCTGCATGCCTTAACTAGTTTGAACAACTCCATCACAAATTAATTTTCATTTAACCTCTCTCAAGAGCCCTCCATCTGCAATTTACATTAATTGATGCTTAAGCACTTCTTCTATCAGCTTTACTTCTACTTTCAATACCATGCAACCATTCTCTAGCTGCCAAACGAATTCTATTTATTAAATTTATACTTATCTCGTTTTTCCTTCCAACTACTACTTCACATCTTGCTTTCCAAATATACCAATAAGTATACGCAATCATAATTCTCATATCTTGCATATTCTCTTTTGTAAAAAGTTAAAAATATTTAAAAAAAAAACACCTATCAAGTGTTGAGATAGCCTCATTATCAATCTTTAAAGCTTGACAAACAATAAACCAACCCCTCTAATCCAACTACTAGAAGAAAGTGCAAAGACTACAGTTTTGTAAAAATAGTAACTACGGTTATTAAAAAAGCGAGCTCAGTCTAGTATCTTTAACTATAGTTTTTAATCTTAACCTAATTTTCAACTTTCAAACATCATAGATCTAATTCTGGTAAAAAAAATCATAGATCTAATAATGATTTTCTTAAAAACCTAGTCTTAGTTTATATTTATTTTTCCTCCTTTTTCATTACGTTTTCTGAAACTAAATTAATTGTCTATAGACTACATTTATATCTTTAACCGTCATCTATTTTTAGAAAATAGACATTCCTTTATATTAAAGACTACGGTTAATGTTGAATCATAGTCTATACTATATTTGCTTTAGATATAAAGACTGCGATTTTCTTAAAAATGTAGTCTTAGTTTATATTTATTTTTCTTCATTTTTTCATCACACCTTTTGAAATCAGATCAATTGTATATAGACTACATTTATGTTTTTAATTGTCATCTATTTTTATTGAAATAGATATTTCTTTATGCTAAAGACTACGGTTATTATTGAATCGGAGCCTATACTAAATTTGCTTTAGATACAAAGACTACTATTTTTTTGATAACGTAGTTTTAATTTATATTTCTTTTTTCTCATTTTTCCATCTTGTTTTTTGAAACTAGATCAATTGTATATAGACTACGTTTATGTCTTTAATCATCATCAATTTCTATTTAGATAGACATTTCTTTAGACTAAAGACTATGGTTAATGTTGAATCGTAGGCTATACTATATTTACTTTAGATACAAAGACTTGTTTTCTTAAAAACATAGTCTTAGTTTATATTTATTATGTAACATCTCAAATCCACTATATAACATAATATTTACTTATAAACTCCACTTACTCACCGGTTGGGCTGTCTGTGATGCTTAACACTATTAACAATTTATATAAGAATTAGAACTCTTATTACTTGTACTAAGATGCATATACATTCCCTTTTATTTAAAGTAGTACTGTACAATTTTTCTGAATATATAAAATGAATAATATACCTTCGATATCGAATCTCTGCTAGCAGTCGATAATCTCTGGAAGGTAATTCTCTTAACCCAAGATCTACAATCTGTGGAGTGGAAAATAAGGGGTGAGCGATAACGTGCTCAGTAAGGAAGTGTATTTTGCATTATACCAGTAAAACCATATTCTTTATTTAATTTATTTCTCCCAACAATAAACCCATTAGGGAAAAACAATGGATATTGTAATACAATCTGTGATAGTCAAATCATTTGTTAAACAGTTACAATATCATATAATACACAATGAAAAAGGATTCAACAAATCCTTTCAGAAATCATCAAGTCGAGACTAGGCATCACCCTATAAATAAATCATGCTATCATCGTTCCCCCTCCCCCTTGCGAGAACGAAAATAATTATCCCAACAGGGATACAGTAGATCTATGGCCACAATCTATGGGTGGTCCTCGAGTCCACTTGCCAAGTGCCCTCGAGACCGCTGATGACTTGGCGGGTCTATCAGCCTCATAACTCATGACAATGCATGAAAACTAGGGGCCTAAGTCTCAAAATCATATTTATAACTCAAAATACCTTTAAGGATACACATTTATAAACTTAAATCATTTAAATAATAATTCCAAAAAGGTATTATTCTCATTTTCATAGAAAATGTAAATTGAAATCTGTTCGCCCATGGTCAGCTCGCCCAGTCTGGCTCGCCCATGGTCAACTCTTCCAGTGCGGTGAACTTGTGTTCGCCCGCCAACCTTCGATATTAAAAACAAGTAAAACTGAATCGCCCTCAATGGCTTGCCCATGTCAGTTCGCCCATCTGGCATTGCCCATGGTCAACTCGCCCAAGGCAGAATTGCCATGGTCAACTCGCCCATTTCATGAAAACATGGGTCGCCCGTCCCAAAACAACATTAAAAAGGGTCCGCCCACAATGGCTCGCCCGGATTTTCTATTTAAAACAGGGTCACTCGCCCAAAAATCATAAAAATTTGGTTCGCCTGCCTAACAGTTCGCCCAAAATAACATAAAAGGGCTCGCCCACATTGGTTCGCTCAGATTTATTTTAAAACCAGGTCACTCGCCCGCCAAAACATCACAACAGGGGTTTTTCGCCTAAAACATAACAAAAGATTAGTTCGCCCGCCCTTACTAGTTCGCCTCAACAAACAATATTGGGTCGGCTTTTATTTCGCCCACAACAAAGCAATTTATCAAAATAATATGCATGTCATAAACCAAACCATTTCTCAGTAATTTCATAAATTTAACTTCACAGGACATGCATTCTTTTTACACACAACTCCCTTACCTCGTCTGATAAAACCTTGCTTCCTGCTCGCTTTTCTCAATTTTCGTCTGCAAAAATTTATTAAAACTATTAATATTCCTTTTTCGAATATTTTCTAAGCTATTTATATTTTCCTATTGGCGAGATTGAGTTTGCCATTCGCCCATAGAGCTCGCCCTTCTATAATCGATCTACTCTTGGGAGCTTGCCCAATCATTCTCGCCATTCATATGGCTTATATGTGGCAGTTCGCCCAATCATGGCTAATGTGTGAGTTCGCCCACACATCAGCTCAACTCGCCCTACACCGCTTTTATTCATTGGCAACTCACCTATGCATTAAACTTGCAGGTGGCGACCTCACCCTTACTTCCACATTCCAGATTTTAGCTCGCCCATACTAACTGAGCTCGCCCATTATCATTATTTCCAGTATCTTCATTGTCTATTCTCGATTCAGACTACACCTTGTTCTAGTTCTTATATATTCTAGCAAGATTTAGCTAAAACAAGGCTATATCTATGTTTATTACGTTATAACCATAGAAATATCCATCAATTTATCAAAATAACCATAGTAATATGGGAGCTCACCTCAACTGAGTTCTTCTTCCTGGAGCAGAGTGCTTTTCTGCCTCTCTTAGCTTTACTTTGTTTGTTCCTTAGTTCTTCAACAATGGAGGAAAGGTTTGGCTAACTAAAAATGAAGTTTTCATGGTTCATATATGAGAAAAATGGAAGAACTAATTGTGAGCCTGTGGTGAAAACAGAATGGCGAGAAGGATTTTGAGGAAGATGAAGTTGGCTAAGTTGGTTTTCTTCAGTTATATTCTTCTTATATACTCACTCAAATCCACTCAAATTCTACCACCTGTTTCCTTATCCCGTTCCCTTCATCATTGCCTTGTCTTTCATGCATTAAAACTTGTAGAAAAACTGCAGCAAATGGAACGGTTATGGAAAGAATTCTCTACACACTTTTGACTAATTTTCTCCTCTTTTCTCTTCTCCTTCTCCTCCACGCCACTTCCAGCAGCCACTATTATTGACTTGCTCCTCTTTGCCATTAAATGTCTTACCCAATTTGTACAGAAAGTAAGGTGGCGTATAGTCCACTTATAGGTTCTTACATTGACTTTTCTCTCTTCCTCTCCACGCCAATCCACTTCCAGCCACTATTATTGACTTTCATCTCATTCTTTTCTTTTGTCTTGTAGTATATTAATTCCTGAAGAATTTCTCAACACAAGACTTCGACTGGCCCTTGTTTGTCCTATTGCCATTAATCCCTTTCACACTTTCATTTAATGCTTTTAATTTCTCTCATTCCGTATGGGCGATCAGGAGCCCTCGTCCCGTTTGGGCGAACTCCTTACTCGCCCTCAGCACCATCATGGGCGTTCTGTTCGCCAATTTAGCTCGCCCATTGGCGAGCAGCCTTCCTTGCTCGCCCATTGGCGAGCTGCTCGACGTCCTCGCCCAGACATTATTTCACCGACATTCTTCCATGCACATCTCAAGTTAAGGAGTTTTTCATCCAACTGAAACTCAATATTCAATATTTAATATTTACTTCATTTACATTCTCAAATTTTATTAAGTTTGGGTCTACAGTAGTGTAGAATCAGATCTTACATATTATCCCTCATTTTTCCCTCACATTATCTAAACATATTCATAACTGTAATTTCTATCTCTAAGTTCACTCTTGCCCCTTCTTCTGCTATGACCAAAAGATTACGATTAGTTGCGAATTGATCTTTTGTCTTGTTCTCGCGTCTTTATCGTTGCCCTCTTCAGGTTAACGTTTATTTTCTATATTTATTAATTTAATTATTTGTTTAGTTTTTCTAAAATGTGGTTGTGCTTGAATGGTATAATGGTTGTATAATAAAAATTAATTTTCTTACAAATATGGATAAATCTTGGTTACAAGCTGATAGACAATCAATAGAATATGAGGAATGTGTGAAAATGTTCTTACAGTTTGCTTCAAAAAAAATGTAAATGGCTTGAATTATGTAAACTACATTGTAATAAGTGTGAGAATATGAATTTGCAAAAGATTCAGGATGGTAGATGTCAACTTTATTTTAATGGTGTTGATCTAAGTTATACCGATTGAGCTTTTCATCGAAAAATTAAGAAAATGAATCATCTGCATCTATTAATAAAGAAGAAGAATCGAGAATTGATGAAATTAGTTTCAAGTTATTTGATGAAACTATAGAAATGATATAAGGTGCACATGATTGTTGTTTAGATTATCCTAAAAAATTTGACCATTTGTTGAAGATGCAAGGAAGCTATTATATCTTGGTTGTAAGAAATTCACTAGGTCATTTGCATTGGTCAATTTGTACAACTTAAAAGCAAGAGACGAATAGAGTGATTAAAGTTTCTCAAATTTACTTTGCCTACTAATAGAAATGTTTCCAGAAGACAATCAATTTCATTAATCAATGACAAGGCTAAGAAGACATTGTCTTCACTAAGAATGGATTCTGAAAAGATTCATGCACATCTTAATGATTGCATACAGTATATAAAGGAGTATAAGAATGCGAAAAGGTGCTTTACATATAATGAATCCAAATGGACAGTGAATGCAAATGCAAATGTCAAGAAACAAAGTGTCAACCAAAGGTTTATGGCATATTTTCTCCCATACCAAGATTTCGTAGAGTGGTTGGTATGAAACAAATAGCTTAAGATTTGACATGACATGCAAATGAGAGAACAAATGGACTTCTAAGTCATCCAAAAGAAACATCATCATGGAAATAAGTAGATTATCAATAGCCTAATTTTGCAATTGACTCAAGAAATATTTGAATAGCCATTTCAGCTAATGGGATAAACTCTTATAAAACTCTTAATAGTACTTACAATATTTACAAAATGGCAAAACTCCTTTTTCAATCTCCAATTTTAGGAATAATCATTCAAGAATACAAGTAATTTATGATTTTCGATTGTATATTTTTTTAAAAAAAATTATGTGGTTTGCTTTTAAAAATTTATTTACTCTTAGTTAATTCTCTTTCATATTGCTTTACCCAATTTCTTCTTGGAAGCTCTGTTACTACAGAGATGTTGTATTTTGATTGTTTGTAATATTTGAACAATATCATCGACTATATTAGTTAATCATTACATATAAAATTATATGTGATCCATTATGTATTTATTCAATTTTTTTGTATAAATTTTTAAAGTTTTAATTTACTTTTTCTTTATGGGTTTCTTAAGGGTCTTGCAAATAAGAGTGGTAAATGTGCAACCTGGATGGGGGTTTTTGGGAATCTTTGAGCTATTACATATACTTAGCTCTTGCCCTTCCTCTTTATAATATTGGTTATTAAAGTACAGTTTTAGATATTGTAAAGTGCATTTGTAATTTAATAAACAAGACCCAATTTTTTATATAAATTATGATTTGATTTGATTTGATTTAATTTAATTGAAGAGTGATCTTTATAATTGGGGAAGCTCCTGCACCCCTAATAAGTTTTCCATTATATATCTCCATTGAGTTTGAAAACAATCTTTTGTGTGTGTACACACACACATATATATATATATATATATATCTATCTACACACACACAGACACATATTTAAAGATCTTTATAATGAGAGATAAGATCACCGTATAATGATTTTGTTCTTTTTTATTCCCTTACCTAGATATGTAGCTTGGGTTTTTCTCATAAAAATTAGTTAGGAGAAAATGGAAAAGTATCATTTCTATTTTTAAAAAAAAAATTATATATGATGCATTGACAGTGTTTGTAATGTATAAAAGGTATACACTGTCAGTCAATCATACAATACCACCTCACTAACAAGCAAAACTTAAAAATATACAGATCTTTAAAAATAAATTTAAAAACTTTATTAATATTTATTTTTAAGTGCCTACATATTTTTTAATTTTGCTCATTAATGATATATATTTTGGTTGACTGACAGTATATAATCTCTATACAGTGTCAGTGCATTATATATAAACTATAAAAAAAATAGATTTTTTAACTAATTTTATTGAATTTGTATATGATGCACTGACAGTGTATAGTTTCTATACACTATTAATGCATCAAAGGTTGACACTTCATCAATTGATATATTAAAAAATATGTCAAGCCCTCAAAAGCAAATATAAATAAATTTTTTTAATTTGTCCATAAGAACCTATTAATGAGGTGTCAACCTCTGGTGCATTGACAGTGTATAGAAACTATACACTGTCAGTGCATCATATATAAATCCAATTTTATTTATATAGTAAAATGATATGTATTTTTAAATAAAAAATAAAATAATCTATAAATATTGAATTCAAAATCATTTATTGAGACAAAATCTTATCAATTGAATCCATTTATCATTAGATTTGTAGCTTATGTAGACATTTTTTTTTTACAACACTACCAATATTTTTCTTTATATAACTGATTCAAATATCTTTATATCGACGGTATCTTATCTGTTTCGTATCCACTATATCATTCTCTCATCTTTTATTCTGTATCTTGCTCTTTAATATTTCATTTTCACTCTCTCTTAATATCCATTTAATGTTTTTTTTAATAAGTTGATTATTTTTTAAAAGAATATTTTACTTTTTTTTCCAAAATATTTTCCATTGAAAATAATTATCTAATACATTTAATATAATTAAATTGTTATGTAAACAATATTAATATATATACATCTTCTAATATATTTTTGTAATTGTAAATTTACTATACGCATATAATACTTTATTATACTCTAAAATCAAATAAATATTTTATTTTTCAAAATTCATGCATGGCAGACGATACAATCTAATTATATTAATTAAAATTTAATAAACCAAACTTATTAATATATATGTTATTTTTAAATTTTATTTTTACAAAATATTTATTCTATTTTTCTTGAGTCTTATTGGCGAACAAAACGTTCAATTAAAAAAATGAAAATCAAAATAAAATTTAACAATAAATATGCTATCCAGATCCAGATGGAGCAAGTGATGGACGCGGACGGTCCACAGCCTCTTCCTGCAATGCTTTCATAGCAGTCAGCAGTCAGCCACGTATTCTCTTTGGCAGTTTCGACCGTTCGGTACATATTTCTCTTTCCACTCAAAATCACCACAATCAATCTTCTTCCTTAGATGAACGGTTCAGATTCCCTCTATAATTTCTTTATTTTATTATTATGGGAATGCCAACAATTTGAATGTTTGAGAATCTGTGTGTTAGGTTGTTACGAAATGTCCATTAACAGTTTAAGCATAGGAATTTATATTCCTTGGAAAACACAATTCTTTTTAAGACCCAAATCCAAGGCTTTTGGTGTTCTTTACAAACCCAGAAAAGTTCCCTTCTCAGTTCGATCAATGGGTTCTTCTGCTTCATCCCAGAAACCCGAGAACGTTCAGGGTATTTTTTTTTATTTTTTTTGGTTATGATCGGAAATTTTGTGAATTGATTATTGTGAGATAGTAAATTGTTAGAAGTTCTTTTTTTCCTTCTTTTTTGCTTTCTCCTTTTTCCTAGTTTACCTGTTAGATGTACTCTTTTTTTTTATTTACTAAAAATTTTCAGGGATGATTATTATGTATAGGCAACTGTTAGGAGAAGTGTGAGTGATTTTGGGTTGACTCTGCCTTTATCTTGAAAGTTAACCTGGCTGATATTAAAGATTTCTATTAGCACCTTTACTTGGTGTGGATATTCTATAAAGAAGCATTGGGTGTGGCTGCATATGTCTAGCATCTTTGATTTTGTCTATGCGGAGTATTTATTTTAGTGACCGGAGCTTTGTTTATGCCTCTGGAGGTTTTGGGAATTGGAAATGTGTTCTTTTGTTGTTTTGCTTGAAAGCAGAACTTTGAAGTATAAAATATATGCTTGTTTCCTTTAAAATGAATCTATGCTAGGCAACACCGTGACTGGAAGAGGCCTGTAAGCTGACCACCAATCTATTGCCAAGAATTTGTGCCACACCCATCGCATAGAAGCCTTTTTCCATATCAAATACAACATGGTCATGTTAAGTAAAAGCTTTTCCTGTACTGGTTTCTGCTTACCCTTTGAGGCTTCTATAACACCAATGATAACTTCCTTGTCAAATTGGAAGTCTTCTGAAAGTCCTCAAAGGAAGGGGGGCCTTTGTTTCAAAAAAACAAATGTAGTTGACAGATAAAAAGAAGAAACTAAATAGATATATGCAGAGGGATACGGAGATCTAATGGACTTCATGAAATTAAGAAAAATTTTAACACATTGAGAATTTTTTCAATAGGGAAAAGCTAGAAGAATTGGTATTATTTATTGTGATCATTGTCGTATTCAGTATTTGTTATTGTTACCGTATTACTTTTGTTATTTGACAATACTTTTAAGTTTGTGATTTATAAACAACTGTATTGCATAATAGAATTGAATTTCATAAATCCTTACAAAAGAAAAATATGACAAAGCATCTTCTTTTCCTTGTCTTAAGTTGAACTTGAGGACTTGGCATGTTCCATCTGACCTATCATAGCTTATTCTTATGCCAAGGTTATAACTGTTGACTTGATTTTTTGAATAGGACTTGAAGTTTGAGGTTTATCAAAGTATCTTCTTTTTCTTCTTGGTTTGGTTTCAATCTGTGGCCAAATCCCACCAATCTGACCTAATGATATGCCAAGAATTTTAGAGCATAACTTAGTTCTTCTAACTCCATCAGGATTCAGGACAGATCGTTTGGTAAATCTTATAGATGCTGTCATCAGTTTTGCATCTAAAACCTTACTTCCAATTTGCTTTTTCTTCTGTTACTAGTGTAAAGGATGATATCCTAGTGCCATAATCAGATTGTAGGAATTTAATTCCTGGATGATGAAGGACAAAAGACAAACTTCTTTGCATGGATATTTTGCTGGAGGCAAACTTTCCACATGATCACACAACATTGCAACTATTGTTTTTTTTTAAATCTTTTATATATCTTCAATAGTGAAACAGCTAATATACTCTTAACTCATCTTTTAGGGGCTTATTTGGATGAATGCATGTTCCTATTCTTTGCTGTCAAATCCCTGCATTGTTATTATTCTTTTCTTAAAATCTGAATTGCACTTGGGGCATCAGATATTTATTGTCTGTCCTGACCCTGTGCAGAGGCTGGTGCAGTTGACTATGGTTCTTTAAGTGATGAAGAATGGAAGAAGAAGCTTACACCTGAACAATTTTACATTACTCGTCAAAAAGGGACCGAAAGAGCTTTCAATGGGTATGTTCTATCTGTTCATAGAACATCTACAGCTTTTTAGGTTCAACTTCTGAAAATGATTTTTTTTTTTGTAAAACAATTGTTTTAATTATTTTCTGAAAAATTCTACTAATTCGATAGATTATGGTTTTTGCATAATTCTTTTCTGAGCTACCAAGAGTTTCCTCCTCCTCATAATCTATTGCCAGCCATTTTTTGGTCTCCTAATTAAAGTTGTATTTAGTTGTGCCACGTTGCAGGTGTCGTAATAAAAATAGAACATATATATCTGAATCTTATTTCTCCTACTTTTCTCTCTTCTGATGAATGTCGTCAATCTTTTAATGATATCGCTCCTTCTTCTTTCGATATAAAGTGGGTGGCAAACACTAGGATATTGTGGAGAGACATGCATGTGAGCATTTTTCCTATTCTTGATGCAATTAATTGGTGGCATAGAAGTTTGTTTCCATATTTCATCTTTCTGAATATGAAGATTTAATGGTATGTAATTGAGCTGACTTGGTTATTAAGCTGTATCTGACATTACTAGCAATTCGTACTTTGGAAGGAATTGAGGAAGTCAGACTACATATAAATACTATTAAGATATCATGCATGAGCCACCTCCCAATTTGTTGCCACCTAAAACTGGTGAAAGTGATTCCCCAGTGAGCAGATTCAAGAAAATACTGACCAGAAAGGAAACAATTATTGATTTTTCTTCAAAAACCAAAGAAGAATGTGTGAACATATTTAAATGCTATAGTGGACACGAGACATTTTTTCGAAGTTTTATAAGTTGCAATTTGAAAGAATTTTCTGTTCTTACTTTATTGGTGGTTATTACTTGTGAAATTTATTTTTTAGTTAGAGTTATTAAATAAAAACACATAGTATTAAGCAAAATCATATTTAATTAAAATGAATGGGTAAGATATAAAACCAATTCAAGTGTAATAAATTCCATAGAAGAGTAAAATCAAGCATTTTCTTATCTATGAAAGTTGAATATTATTTCTTAAGCCTTTAGTAAATTGTTTGCTTTTGTATTCAACACATTCTTGTTACATTTTGTTTCTGGAAGAAAAAGTGAGGACCACAGTGGTGGCGAAATGGAGCCAAATTTGTTTTTGGCCTTCCAACAGCTTTTCACTATTAGCAAGTGATTTCAATCGTGCTAAGCATGGGATCAATTTAATTCTGGAGATGTCATCTTTTGTCATGTAGCTGGCAGTGAAGATCTAAAAGGAGGTTTATTTTGGATAGAGATGTAAATAGCCTTGAACATATAGTCCTCGCATAATGTGGCCTCTGAAATCTAGATTGTTCAGTTTGGTCTCTAAACCTTAAAAATTTTGTGCAATTTGGTTGGATAACCGATAGGATTAATCAAATTTCCAAAGTTTTGGCCAAAAAAAAAATCAATTTCCTAAGTAGATAGACATGTTTGTTAACTTCAGAAAAATACAATTTATATTTTATTAAACACTAGTTGTAAGCATTTGGGTGGCATTTGGACCGCCACCTGGATTAGAATCATATTTCACGTGCATGATTGATATATTAAGGAAATATAAAGTATCTGCTTGAGCTCTAATCTTATTGCATGTTGCACACAAACCACCTGACACCTATTCTTCTAGCTAACAAGTATGAATAGCTCATCTATAATTATCAGAAAGAACCACGACACCTAGTGTGTAATTTCTTCTAGCTAATAAGTATGAATAGCTCTTCTATAATTATCAGAAAGACCAGTCATCTGTTATTCCCTTTGCGCATCTAATCACGTTGCTCGGTATTTTGAAATGCCGGTATGATATTGAATATTTATTTTTTCAGTTTTAAGGATCTCGATATCAATGATTATCATTGTAGGGGTCATTAAGAACTTTACCTGCCAGGATAGTGTCTTTAATGTGTGAATTGAACCTAAATCCTACCAAGTCGCATTCTGTTCTTTTTTTTTTTCAAGCAAGTCACGTTCCATTGAACTTGCATTATGTGTAACCAGAGAAAAAAAAAGAACTTAAAGATGCATATATAAATCATATTAGATTGGGGATGCTAAATCTGCATTGGACTGAAAGCTGTTGATGTAATCTTAATGCTTCTATTACTAATTTACACTGTTTGCACCTTTTTTATGTGCAGGGAGTACTGGAACACAAAAACACCCGGAACTTACCATTGCATATGTTGTGACACGCCTCTTTTCGAGTAAGTCTTCGGGCTTTGTTAGTAATTACTGAGGACTAAAATCATTTGAACCTCTGATGTCCCAACACTAAGCAAACCATGATCCTCTATTCCAGATCAAGGACTAAATTTGATAGCGGAACTGGGTGGCCATCATATTATGAGCCAGTAGGAAAGAATGTGAAGTCAAAGTTAGATCTGTCAATAATTTTTATGCCTCGCCAAGAGGTTCTTTGTGCTGCTTGTGGTGCCCATCTTGGCCATGTCTTTGACGACGGTCCTCCACCTACAAGAAAGCGTTATTGTGTCAACAGGTAAAACATTTTCTTTTAATGCCAGGATGCATCTAATGTTATGCAATTCACTTTTTATGGAATTCATGTTAATTATGGTTATTTTGCAGCGCTTCCCTGAAACTGAAACCCATGTAAAAGACAGTGCTAAGCTTGCAGTTGCAGAGCAGACGAGAAACGTGATGGATGTCTAATTAAATTATCAATTGAATCAACAGAATTGTCAGACTCATTTTCAATATATTTTTAAATATATTATATGTAATATTAAAAATATCAAAAAAATTGTTATCTATTATTTGATTTAAACCAAAGGCATATGAAAATTCAAGAATTGAAAAAACATATTTGTAATAATAAATATGTAAAACAAAGATGGAAAAGTTTTTTGTTTTTAAAACCAATCGAACTGATTTATTTAGATTCATGTTTTTTTTTATTAGTAGAATTAAGTTGATCAATTAGGTTATTTCTTAACAGTACACTTGGACGAGAGATTTCAAAGAAAAATTTTATTTCAATCATGATATTTAAAAATTTAAAATTTAATTTTCTTGTTTGTCAAAAAAATCTGAAGAATATTAAAATTTTAAAGAAATTTCAAAAGGGAACTTTAAATGCTCAAATTTCTCATAATCTTGAAAATCCACATAAAAATGTGGTTTTCAAAACTTCTCATAATTTTTCTTATTTTATTAGGCATGATTCGCTATTGAATATAAAATTAAAAACAAAAATATATTATTTTATTTAAATATAATATATATTTTTACTTTTTTATATTATTAATTAATAATAACTATATATTTTTACAAATATAATGATACTTATATTGTATATTTTATTTAATATTTTTCTTTGTCTACTGTATCATATCATTAATTTTCTTCTATAATATTTTTTTTATTTCATAAAATTTTAGTATTCAAAAATTTTTTTTAAAAAATATTTATCCAAACAAGACAATTATAAATATTAACATTTTAAAATGCCTTCATTTGAAATGCTTTAAAATTTTAAAAATTTTAAAATTTTTTTATCCAAACGTGCTCTAAGGGTAAGTTAATTAATTTGATTTTTGTAATTTTTTCAGACCAAATTGACTAAAACATTTGATTATTCGTCCATACCTAAAATTAGCATCAATTTATAGACTACTAAACCCTTTTTTGGGGCTTAAGTCCACTATCATGAAAAGCCTAGAAAGCCTGTAACCCAAAAAAAAAAAATGAAAAGCCTAGAAAGCCTCCAAAAACCATGAAAATGAAGTAGAGGGGGTATCTTTTTATGAATTTAGTAGTACAAAACAGCTTACAATCATATTAAACTACTAGAGGTATAAATTAATCAAAAGAACAAACCAGTATAAAACTGAGTAAATCAATATAAAGTTAGATCAAATTCAAACATGATGAAACTTATTTCAATTTTTAAAAAAAAAACAAATGGCATCGTATTAAGTGACGTAAATAACTTTTATTTTAATTTAAACATAAGTGTTAAATTAGTTTTTATTTTTCATTGATAAAAGTTAATAAAAGTTTGATTGCAATTTAAAAAACAACCATCTTCCAAGAGGGCAAGCAATAAAAAAGTCTTCCAATAGAAGGGGATATCAATTGGGTTGTGTGCCTTGATATTGTATATTTATGCTAATGCATCCATTTGAGCACTGAAATTGTCTGTCACTTCCAAGAAAAAAAAAATAAACCTTTCATAAGACAACCTTGCAATGGTCAATTAGGTCCAAATTTGGGCATGTAATGAAATTAGAAAAACCTTCTCAAATAGGAAATATGACATCAATTATTGATAATTTCATCCTTATCTTGTGGAAGTCGGCCACAAATTTTTTTTGAAATAGGAATTGCTTTAATTCTTATTGCATGAACGAATTTACATCAGTTTTAAGAATATCATGCAAAAAAATAGGATAGCTTTCGACCCAAATAGTTTCCTGTGTACAAGTTACCCCGAATTTCGCTAAACCATGTGCTGCTCCATTCCCGCTACGCCTGGTGTGCTCGAACTGGCAGAAAGGAAATCTAGAAGCTTTGGTCTTCAATTCCTCCACAAGGGCTCCTACTGCAGAGAAGTCCAATGAGCTTCTCTATAGTTTATGAATTAAACCCAGCGCATCTCCCTCGAAAACAACCTTTCTAAGTCCCATCATCCAAGCAAAATCCATAGCCCTCACAGCAGCCAGAGCTTCAGCTACTTCTGGGTCTACAATCCATGATAGTTTGTCGGCAAGTGCACCCATTACCTCCCTCGCCGAGTTTCGAGCCACCACCCCAATTCCACCCAATCTCTTGTTTGAATCCACCGCGTCATCAAAATTCACCTTACATGTGTCCCCAATCAGTGGTCTCCAATTCTACGTGAAGTTACCCCGTTCTGCACCAATGCTCATTGTGGCTGATATAGCTTTGAATAAAACTAGCAGTGGTAGCTGCTTCTCCCTTCTCATGATCGTATACTTCCCTGTTTCTGGCATTCCACAGGGAAGTCGGCCACAAATTTGTATACAGTTCAATGGACCATGGACTACCACTACAACAATTAAGATTTTTAGTGACAATTTGTTTGTGATCATAAGTAATTTCGTCACAAATATTCAGCTTATTGTGACAAAAATTTTGTTTGACACTATTGTTATAAGTAATTGTGACGTATCATTATTTGGTCACTATTATAATAGCAACTGTGACGATTTAAGTTTTTTCACAATTAAATCGTCACTATAAAAGTATTATTGTGACAAAAAGCAACGTGTCACTAAATTTTCGTCACTAATAAAACACAAAAAATTGGCGCCAAATGATTTTTGGCGGGAAATACTATACTTGTGACGATATATAAAGTGGTCACTAATTTTTAGAATTATTGTGACGAAAAAAATAGTTTGTCACTTAATAATTTACTTTTTGTTATAAAAAATTTCGTCACAATTAAACATAATAAATTAATGTCGATTACATATCGTCACAAATAGTGAATTCACCATTGTAACAATTTAAATCGTCACTATTCTGAAAATTATAATGACTGAAAAGTACAAACTAGTTTATTATCATTTATATTAACAAATTTAAGAAATTGTTTCATATTACAATTTCATATTTTTTATTTTGTATGCCTGAACCCAATCAATTTATTATTTGAATAGTATAAGGTACTCAAACCCTTTATCCATTACAAATATAAAAAAATATTCATGTTTGTGATGAGATTTCAATATTGACAATTAGTTCTTAAGACAAAGCCAAGTGAACCAATTTTAATATTTAAAGTTACTTAATACAAAAATTATATTACATATTACAAATTAATTAAGGTATATAACTGACAAAATGTAATAAAAAATTATAAATTTAAATATAATTTTTGAAACTAAAGTAATGAAACTTTCATATTAAGTATACAATTCTTGATAGTTTAGTATATAAGATATAAATCTTAGTGCATACACACAAATATTGTTTTCTTTGTAACTTTTTATAATAAAATAAAAATGTTTTTATTTGAC
The DNA here is from genome assembly GCA_032173925.1 of Heritiera fomes. Classification (NCBI taxonomy): domain Eukaryota; kingdom Viridiplantae; phylum Streptophyta; class Magnoliopsida; order Malvales; family Malvaceae; genus Heritiera; species Heritiera fomes. Next base: position 29,806,594 of record JAPDPM010000002.1, on the reverse strand, counting down.
TTGAAAAAAAACGGTTGCAGACATAACGGAGACCATCGCGGTCACTGCGGTCATTGCGGTCGTGATTTTTTTTTAATTTCACACAATTTTGTATAAAATGTAATAATTGTAATTATAATCATTTAAAGTCTTATTTTATAATTTTTAAAGTAATTTATGATACTTTAAGTCTATTATTTAAGTTTAAAAAAAGGTTATTTATAATTTTTTGAATTATAATAAAATAGAACTTGTTAAATTCAATCCACTACAAAAAATAGTGATAAAAGAAAACTCACAAACGATAAACACGATATACAAAGAAACTACAATGCATAGCTCAGAATACTTGTCCTATTGCACATTTGGTTACTTAATTCATTACTTTAATATGTAAAAATAATTCATTTAAGTTACTTACTTTAATAAGTAAAAATAATTTAATTAATTACATTTACATTATCAATTAACCTATTAAAAAATTAATCATGTTTGGTTATATCAAAATTTTAATTCTAATTTGCTACTATCAGTTAACTTAGACCTAATCAAATATCAATATCAAATTATCGATATTATTTTTTCTTATAATAATAATTAATATCATATATTTAATTACATTACAATTTTTACTAAAAAAGTACATTAATAATTTAAATTCAAAATTACTTAATATTATTTAAAAAAATTACCTAATATTCTTAAAATATTAAAATTTTTTGAAAAAAATAAAAAGTAAATAATATATTTAAAAAAAGCCACGGCCCACCCACAAATGCACCCAAATTCCCAAACCCACCCACTTTGCCTCTGCCCATTTTCATCTCTCTCACTTTCACTTTCACTCTCAGTCTCAGTATCTCATTCTCATTCTCACGTCCACCCTCACAGCCACCTTGCTCCGTATCATCATTTTCATTTCCTGACACCCATAAGCCTTCAAACCTAGCCAAAATATTGAGTCACCAACCCGAGATTTCCCATCGACCAAGCTTGTATCTTCATCTTGTCCTCATCTCACCCTCACCCACGCAAGCCACCAGCCAGAGCCCAGACCAGATGCTCTCCAATCTCCACTTGCAAATGACAGATCATAGAAGCCACCACTAATGCAGCGAACAGGTATTGTCTCAGGCCACCCATGCCGCCCCATCGCTCACCCTGTTGTCGATAGCCTGACGCCTACAACAATATAGAACAGAGACCTTCGGTGTTTGGTCCCACCTCCCTCGTCCTCACCCGATCGGTCCCTCAAATCCCCTTCCCCGATGCCCAATCCAAATCTAGTTGATTTCATCTCTTCCATGATCCAGATCTACTTTCGAAAGGTAAATAATTTCTTGCTTCAAAAATCAAAACTCAAATCAATTGTTCTGTTGTGCTGTTGTTTCTTGTGAATTGATGTTGAATTCCTTTTTATTGAGACTGAAAATTTGATTGTGTAAAGCTAAGATTCTAAGTTATGTTTGTTGATTTTGAAAATTAATTTTTTTTTCTGATAGCAAAATGTTGAATAGAAAGTTACTGTTGTGATACGGATTCACAACCGTTTTTTCTCAATAGCTGTAGCTGGTGGCAGGAGTGTGAGCAGGATGACCGGGCGAGTGGTGCATGGCATGCTGTGGACACGAGTCACATGTTAGATGGTGTGATCAGGGCTTGTGCATTCTGTTTGGATTTCTGCTCAACATATTCTGTTTTTATACTTTCGCAATGGTTTAGTTGTTAGTTTATTATATTAGTTTAGTAAGTTATGTTGTCATTATATTATTCTAATTTATTAGTTTAAGTGTTATGTTAGTAATTGATTTTAAATTAAATATTTTTAGTTAGGATTAAATTTTAATTTTAAGTAACTTTCATTTATGTTCTTTAAATTTTATTCTAACTTAATTTTCATGTTCTTTAACATTATTTTCAAATTTTACTTTAAGCTTTATTTCAATCATTTTAGCTATTAGTTAATTTAAGAAATGGGTGGAAATCAAGGATTCTGGCATATTCAGACCTAAATTGTTGCTTCCAATGGGATTCCCAGAGGATGTTCGTATTATTGCTTAGGGCTTTTCCTTTGAAAGACCAACTATGATACTCTATGGAATTGATAACATTAGGGATTTGTTTGGACACATTAGGTTGCTCCAATTGAATGTTATCAAGTTTGTTCTTTGCTTTTATATATTATTGAAAGGTCATTTCATATTTCTATTTCATATTTCAGGCAGTCATAGGTGAATAATGTAGTTGCAACCAATGCTGGAGGTACTTCATTTCCTCATGTTTCTTTCTCTTTTTTAAGATTTTTTTTTTGTTTAGACTTTGTTTTAAAAGGTTAATTAGGTCCTTCATGTCTGCCAGTTCAATTGCTGCTGATGAACAGATACAGAAGCGCGTAGCAATGGGTTTTGGAAGGGTAAAAGTTAGACCCCTTTCGTTTTGCACGTTTTATAACTGTATTAAAAGAAATTTGTTTTGTCTAACATTTATTTATCCCTTATATCTTGCATGGCTTTCGTGGTTGTCTAAAGAATTTTTTCATCATATCCATTGATTACATTTTTGAGGAACATAATTTAGTAATTTAGTAATCATGTGATGGCTACATATACTATGATAATTGCATATCACAAGTTATGTTTCTAGAATTTAGGAGGATTACTAATAATTTGGGATAAAAGTAAGTTCATTAAGAATTTTGGCATGTCTCAGAACAATTTATTTTGTGGAAAGGAAGTAGACATGTTGGGTTTTGAATGCAGTATTTGTAATGTTTTTGCCTCACGAGATTGAAAAGCAAAGTAGATTTTGTGGGCTGAATTTTGGATGTTATGAACTCAAAGGGTGAAATTGATGAAGAAGAATTGAGTGAAATGAATTTCTTTGGCAGAGCTAGTTATTGTTTAGTTTGTGAACTTAATCTTTTTATGAATTGTGATAGTGCACCTTGTTTAACGTTGTGAAGTATAGAACAAATTCTCAGTTTACTTATCAATGACTACAATAAATTGATTAACCATTATTGATGCATCCTTCACAATATTGTAGATTATTGTGAATTTCTTTATAATCTCAATTTTATTTAGTTAATTACTTAAGTGTTATTGTGTCTTTGTTCAGGAAGTGAAACTTCTGTAAATAGCTACCTATTTGGAGTAAGAACCAACAAAATCTTGTAGCAATGGTGCAATACAAGTCTTAATGTAAGTTACGATTTTCATAGTTAAAGTAATTTATTAATTTTATATTACAATATATGTATTTTTTTAGTAGTATCAATTGACATATTTTTACTCTTGTTTTGCTCATTTTGCAGGGAACCAAATCCGACTTACCTTCTTCCGGAGTTGTCCATGTTTAGCTTATTGAATATTTTTATACATTTATTTTCATGTTAATGAATTGGGTATTTGTAAATTATAGATTTTTTTCATGAATATTATGAATATTTGTAAATATTTTAGTAGAATGTAAATGATATTGAATATTATTTCTTATATGCTAGTGAGTATACGTGAAATGTTTGAAAATCAATCTTGCATGTTCTGTAACGTTATTTATTGTGCATAATAATAATAATAATAATAATAATAATAATAATAATAATATATTATTATTATTATTATTATTATTTAAGAATACTTCTAATATTTGTTACGCTATTTTGGTAACTATAAAAATTAATGAGTGACAATAATTTTTTTGTAATTATTGTAATACTTTTAGAGAGGGTGTTCTTGTCACAAGAAAACCAAGTTACAGTAACAATTTTTGTTTGTCACTATTATAATTTTTTTTTGGTGTCAAAACTTGTCACAATAAAATGAGCAATTGTGACAACATAATTTGGTCACATATTCTAATGTTTTTAGAGACAAAAAAATTTGTCATAAAAAAAAATTATTGTGATGACTTAATAATAATTGTCACTAAAAAAATAATGACAGTGTTATTTATGACAATAAGTGACGACTTGAAAATTGATCACTATAAATTATAATGACTAAATTGTATGCTTTTTGTGACTAAATTTTTCTCCACTAAAAACACTTTTTCTTGCAGTGAACCAAGTTGAAAAAGACGGTCAAATTAACAAAGATCATGTGCAGAAAAGAGTAAGAAGATAAAACCTAGGAACTTCTATATTAACTACGTACTTTTTTTTAACAACTCCTAATTTAGAATCACAATCCCAAGCGCACATGGCACAACTAAGTGCCCATTTATTTGAAAACATAAATAAAAACATGGTAATTAAGCGAAACTGTCTTCCTTGTGTAGCCCCTCCACGATTTACTCAATTCCAAACACTTTCTTCAGATGCAAAACAAAGCCATAAACTTTTTCTTGGTCAGGAAGAGACTTGGATACACTCTGCTTTTCCAGGCAGCGTTTAGCCCATGCAATCAGCTTGGGGCACTCTGCCTCAATGCTGAAGTCGCCACACTTCTCGTAGGCATAAAACCAGCTGTAAAATGGAACAAGAACCACATCTACATAGCCAAGATTTTCTCCACCAAAGTAAGGCTTGTCTCCAAGCTCTCCTTCCAGCAGCTTCAGGCTCTCAATGAATTCTTTCTTTGCTGTTGCCTGTTCTTCTCCCTTACTTGTCCATATTTTCCTTCCAAGGTCATATACCTGCATTTGATTCAATTAAACAATATTATCAAATAAATTGCTTATTTGCAGTAATATTAGCTTTTACACTCGACTATATGACTCAATGATTAAAAAATATACTTTTTATCCCATTTTTCAATTTAAAATTAGAACAAAAACAAACCCATAAAGCCATGAACATAAGTTTAATCACAACAATTTAGCCAAAGACAAACAACGCTGATTTCAGCTTTACAAGATATAAGTCAAGGACAACAAAATGTTGAATACATATATGTCAATTGTCAGATGAAAGTTAAGCATAGTTTCCTAGTGGGTCACTAATTTCAACTCCCAATCAACATGGAAGTTAGAACCTGCAATGAGAAGAGAATGATTGTGTTCTCCTAAAATAGTCTCCATTGAAAATTGTAGGAATTCAAAGTCCAAACTACATGTAGTGTTTATAAGAACAGTAATCATGGCAACCAATTACCATCATCACCAAGTAGATCCACAATTTCGATGTGACAAGTGATCAAAATAACCAACTTATTTCCGGATGAGCAGCATACCGTTTTATACCAATAACATCGAACTTTCTAACTTGATTGAATGACTAAAATTGAAAACCAACTAATAATTTCCAAGTTCTGACCCAAGCTAGCCAGATTGCATATATAAGAAGTTGAACTGAACTAAGCTCGAACTAGATCACAGGGGCACCCCAACGATTCCAAGTATTAAAGTTTAAATTCGATCTCAGAGGTCTCGAGTTTAAACACCTCCTTCAAAATGCAATTCAGTATCACTCAGTTATACCAAAAAAAAAAAAGAACAATAAAACACAAAGAATCTCATATCAAATCAACCCATTGATCGAAATTATCATTCTAGCACTAGGAGTCGGAGCTTAATTAGTAGAAGGGTTAAGAAAACCCTACAAAATTCAAAGTCGGTCTGGTCAAATCAAAGAAACACAGACTTGAAAAAAAGTAGCAAATTAGAAAAGAAAAGAAAGTACCTTCTTGTCAACAAAATCAGCCCAGAATCTAGCAATAGCTTTTTGGTAAGGCTCAGAAGGAAGCAAAGGAGATTTATGGTGCCAAACCTCATCAATGTACTGAACCTGGATGAGTGATTCACAAACAGGTTTACCATTGTGGATAAGAACTGGGATTTTCTTGTGAACAGGGTTCATCTGAAGAAGCAAAGCACTCTTGTTCCTCAAATCCTCTTCCTTGTACTCATATTTTATCCCTTTCTCGGCCAAAGCAATCCTCACTCTCATCCCAAACGGACTTGGCCAGAAATCCAACAAAACCACCTCTTCTGCCATTCTCTACTAAACAAACAAAGACTGAAAGTTTCTTTCGTTTTCTGCTTTTGGTTTTCTCCTCTCTTATATCTGGAAGCGAATGGTTTGCCAGTCTATTTATAGACAAAAAAGTTCGTTCTATAACTTTCCTAACATAGTTACCAAAAAGAAAAAGGAAAATAAAAGAATATAACGTTTTCAAAGCTTACTGTTGTGCAAAGTTGCTTTTATTTTGTTTCTGTTACGCAATTGCTTGCCTCATCTATGACGTTTTCCACTTTAGGTTTTTGATTTTTCTTTTTATATTTTTTCTCATTTTATTTTTATATTCATCTCTCTAAATAAATTTGTTGCTTATTACTTTTTTTTAGTTGTCTATTTTATTTTATATTTATCATTGTTAAAAATATTTTATTGAATTTTTTCTAAATATGGACAAATAAAAAATTTCTACAAAAAGACAGTAATTTTATGTTTTTTTTATGTTGATAATGTGATTGTTTGACACATGGATCTTTTGATATTTTATTTAAATAAATTTGACTCTAGCCAAGTTAATTATAATCATTTTTATTTTTATTTTACACATGCATCGAATACAAATTCAAAATTGCTCTATTAATATACATATTTTTGCATGTACCACCATGGTTAAACAATGATAAAAAATGCGAGCTTCAAGGTTGAGTACATCATAGTCAAGATTGTATTTATATATTAACTTTTATTATATTTTATCCTAGATCAACTTTATATTTTTTTATTCATATTATGTATCGTGTCTGAATTTATTACGTTTAACTTGATGATAAGAAGCACAGCAATGGAGAAAAATGGGTCAACTAAATACTGTTGTATTAAAAAAAAAACCAACTAAAAAAAATAATGAAATAGGACGCATGTTAAACTAATATTAATGAAAAACTTTATAATATATATATATATATATATATCTTTTTTCCCTTCAATTTTCTCTTTTTGGGACTTTCTTTCGGCTTCCAAAGATGCCCTTCACGCCACCCTTTCTTTCTTTTGTTTTATTTTTTTAACCCTATTTTACTAAAGGTGTATTTGGATTCCACTGAACCGCCAGTGCAGTGAAATCTTTCACTAAAAAACAAAAAAAAAACATCACAACAGGACAAAAAAATGAATAAAACTGTTTTATACCTTTTGATTTTAACTTTTTTATTATTTATTAAAAAACTTATATCCACATTGATTATTTCATTTTTTTCGCCTCATGAAATCAATGACATCGCTTATCCGAACTAATCTTAAACCTACGGGACTTACACCTTAATTCTCCTTTTTTTTTTAACCTAATACCAAAGGCCTTTTAACATGGTTGGGCTTTTTTTTTGGTGAGACATGGTTGGGCTTTTAGGACTTAGGTATTACGCAAAATTGCTCATGCCCTTAGTTAGTGTAAATAAGCTTTCTCAAGCACCTAGTCTCTGTCAGCTGGAGTTTCTAACTTTTGTCTTGTTCCACCATGGTCATCTGCATAGATTTTCTTGCATATCCAAGAGAGAAATAAAAAAGTACAGAATAAATGCGGACAAGAAGAAAAACTACAGCCACAGACGTAATGGGCTGCAGGACAGAATCTTATCATTGTTCAAGTACATTGCTGAGTGCTCATTTAACTTGAACACTGAATTCTTAGAAAGCAACCTTAATTGATCCTGAGGTGCTGTTGGGTTTCAATAAATTTTTTTATTTAAAGAATTTTCTTTCGTCAAATAATTCTCACGTTTGGTTAGAGAAACTGAATTTTCTAAAGGTAATTTTTTTTTACCAACAGTGTCCAAACAATGCCAAATAGTGCCAAAATTGAGAAAAAAAAATTATCTCCTCTCCCTGAGGTATTTTTTTTCCAAGGAAAATTTAATTTTTTTGTCAATTTTACCCTCCAATAATTATATTTTGTTTCCATTTTACCCTTAAACCTATCTAATATTACAACCATGTTTTTTTTTATTTTGATGAAGAGAAAAATAAATTTAAAATCAAATGGACCAATAATAAGATGGATCCTATGATTTTTGATTAATCAAAATCAATTTAATATAGTAATAGTTTTATATCAAAATAATTTACATAACAAAAACCTTTATAAAAAGGGGCAAAATAAATAAATAAATAAGCATATTAAATAAATAAATAAATAAGTAATTAATTTAAATATAATTTATTTAAAGTGTTATTCACTTTACATCAACTAATAATATGGAAGGTATTATAGTAAAATAAATAATTTTACCCTCTTACTTTTCTTTAACCAAACACAGAAATCTTATATTCCCACCAATACAATCAAACACAGAAATCTAATATTCTCAGTAATCAGTCAAGTAAAATAATATTCCGATAATTTAATATTTTCGGTAATCTTAAATTCCTCGAACCAAACGGCCCCTGAGAGTGAAACTCGATAAACTGAATCAGATGCGTAACTAGAAATAAAATTTAATAAGACCATATATATATATGTTAATTCATATTATATAAATATTTTTATATTATATTAAAAATAACTTTCTCTTCTCAACTATTAAAACCACCTCTTCTGCCATTTTCAACTAAACAAAAAAAGACTGAAAGTTTCTTTTGCTTTTGGTTTTGGTTTTCTTCTCTCTTATATCTGAAACTGAATGGTTTGCCAGTGTGTTCTATGAATTTCCTGACATAATTACCAAAAAATGAAAATGGAAAATAACAGAAAGTCTTGAATATTCCATTGGCTTCTCCCAAAATGCTAAAGGCCTAAATGCAGTCTATGCAATCGCTTACGTCACTTGCTCCAGAAATGCCTTTTTCAGTTTTTAATGCTTATTGACACAGTCACGCAGTTGTTTTATTTTACGTATTTTGATTAGTTTTAATAATATGAAATTAATTTTATTTAAAGTTTATTTATAATTAAAATATTTTATTTTTTTTTAAAAATATATTTAATAAGAATCAAAGTTGAAAATTTTTCACACAGTTACTTTTATTATGTCCAAAAGTACGAATTTGTTTCTGTTATGTAATTGCTTACCTCATCTATTACGTTTTTCACTTTAGGTTTTTCATTTTCTTTTTATATTTTTTTCTCATTTTATTTTTATATTCATCACTGTAAATAAATTTGTTACTTATTACTTTTTTTAGTTATCTATTTTATTTTATATTTATCATTGTTAAAAATATTTTATTGAATTCTGTGTAAATATGGAAAAATCAAAACATTCTACAAAAAGACTATAATTTTATTTTTTAATGTTGATAATCTGATCATTTGACATATAGATATTTTGATATTTTATTTAGGATAATTATTTCATATATCATTAATAAAATTTTTTTATTTTACAAACATGTTAAGATCGTGATACATGTCTTATAAAAATATTAAAAAAATAAAAAATAAATAAAATAATACATATATCATAAATTTAATTCCATTTGTGAAATAAAATATTTTTATTAATGGTATATGGAATAATTATTTTTTTATTTAAATTAATTAGATTCTAACCAAGTTAATTATATTTATTTTTATTTGTTATTTTACACATGCATCGAATACAAATTCAAAATTGCTACCTCAAGTTACATATTTCTGTCTGTACTACCATGGTTAGACAATGGTAAATCTTGGGACCGTTAAGGTGGAGTACATCATAGTCAAGAAAAAAGTTCCGCCATTGTTGACTTTCAGTTGCTCTATTGAGTCTTTCCTTAACATTATTCGTAATATGATTTTCTCTTCTTAGCTATTAATGATGATTAAACCTTTTTGTACTCTCCTTCCAAAAATTAAATGATGATTAAAAGAAAAATACTCGCTTAACCAGTATCTTTAGAAATTACTTGAAGAGTTAAAATTTCAGTAGTTTAACCTTTAGTGTATTGTTTTCATAGAAATATCTAAAAATTATTGTCTATTATTTGATTTAAACCAAAGGCATGTGCAAATTCAAGAAGTGGAAAAACATATTTGTAATAGTATAATGTAAAATAAATATAGAAAAGTTGACCGACTTAATTCGATTCGTTTTTTAGCTTAGTTGAATTAAGACGATCAATTTGATTATTTCTTAATGTAAGTTTATTAATTTGGTTTTTGTATTTTTTTTACCAATTCAACTGCAAAATTTGATTACTTGTCGCTATCTAACATTAGCACCGACTTATAGGCTACCAATCAAGTACCGACTTATAGGCTACCAATCTGGAATTTGGGCTTAAGTACGCTATCCTGAAAAGCCTAGAAAGCCCTCCAAAACCCATGAAAATGAAGTTGAAGGTTTTTCTTTTTAATGAATTTAGTAGTACAAGAGAGCTTACAATCATATTAAAATACTATAGGATTAATTTAATCAAACGAGCAAACCAATATAAAACTGGGTAATTTAATATAAAGTTGGACCAAATTCAAATATATAATTTGAAAGTGAGATTTTAAAATTTTAAAACCATTTTTTTATTAGTAATTCATGATTTCATTGGCGAAAGGTTTTTTCTTTTTTAATCAAGACCAAATTTGTGACCGGATTATGAGCCAATATTGAATATTATTATTATACTTCAATGTCAATTTAATTTTTTTTTCTCTATACTTTTAGTTTTGTTGTTTTTTGTAAAAATAAAATAAAACTATTGTAAATTTTATATTTGCATAAATCAAATATGACTAAGGAGTTGAAAAAGCTCTTGAAATTATCTAAGCCCATAACCTCTTTTTTGGCAATCATTTTAAGTCTTTAAATTTAAATTTTTATCCAATTGAGTATGTTAATGGACAATCTAACATTTTGCTGGTCAACTGTAACATCCCAATTCCACTATATAACATGTTACTTACTTATAACTTACACTTATTACCGATTGGGCTGTTTGTGATGCTTAACAACTCTCGCTACTTGAATAAAATTTAAGTCTCTTATCAGATAAAGTTATGAACTATTAAATTGGTTCACTTACAACTGTTTATACATTCCCTTCTATTTAATGTAGTACTGTACCATTTTACTGAATATATAAAAGAATACAACATATCTTCGATATCAAATCTTGGGAAGGTAACTCTCCTTGTCCTAACTCAACAATCTGTGGAGTGGAAAAATAAGGAGTGAGCGACAATGTGCTCAGTAAGGATGCTTTATAAATATAAAGACTATATTCTCAAAAAAAACCATTTAATTATCCTAATGATCAAACTCATTAGGAAACAATGAATATAGTTAACATGAATCAGGATTCAACAGATCCCTTCATAAATCATTTAATTGAGACTAGGCAACAATCTAAATCATGCAAAGACACATGTCATCCGCTTTTGGGGTGCACCCGTAGGCCATCGCCCCTCACGGCTATCTCATCTAGATGTATGGCCATAATCTATAGGTGGTCTTCGGGTCCACTTGCCAAGTGACCTCGAGACCGCTGAAGACTTGGCAGGTCCATCAGCCCTGTGACGCCCTAGGGTGCACTCGTTGGTCTATTTGACCTGAGTCATCGCCCCAGATGGGTCACGTAAAGTATATGATTAATAATGCATGAATTCAATGCCTAATGTCTCAATATCAAGTTGCATCTTATGTATCATTTCCACAAAATGATTTGATTTCTTATAAAACAATAAAACACCAAAAGTCCCAACATTTCCCGTGAATGGAAAGTACGGGTTAAACTAGCTCGCCCGTGGCTAGTTCGCCCATAGTGAGCTCGCCTGGTAGTCAACACGCCTATTGGTCAACTCGCCCAATGGTCAATTCACCCCAAATAATTTCATATTTCTATTTTGAAAATATTACAACTTCTTATTTTTCGTAAAAGAAATTAACTTTGAAACTGTTCGCCAGAGTCAACTCGCCCTTCATGGCTCGCCCCTGATTAACTCAACAAGACGGCGAACTAGTATTCGCCCGCCATTTAGCTTTTAAAAACAACAAGGGTCGCCCGCCGAACAAATCTTTAAAAGGGTTTCGCCCGACTTTGGCTTACCCGGTTTTCTCTTTAAAAATAAGGGCACTCGCCCAGTTCTCATAAAAGAGAGCTCGCCACGTAGCTTTCCTATAAAATCGGTTCGCCCGCCCTTAAAACTAGAAATGGGTGTATAGAAATTATAAAAGGGCTTGGCTCGCCCGCCAATACCAATTCGCCTAACATAAAAATACAAGGGCTCGCCCAACATAAAAACATATGGCGGCTTGTAGCTCGCCCGAGATCAAAATAATTTATCAAATAAATGCATGTCAGAAATTAAAACAATTTCTAATATTTTTTTAACACTTTTACTCCACAGGACATGCATTTGCATCACATACTACTTCCTTACCTGATCTCACGAAGTCTTGCTTCGCCTTGCTTCCTACTCGCCGATAGCAATTTCACTTCCCGGCTGCAAAGTAAAATATTAATTTCATTAATATTTTCTTTTCTAGCAATTCTTCTAAAATCATTTTCAACCACTTCGGCGAGATAACAGTTCGCCATTCGCCTACTTAGCTCGCCATCCATTAGTGGCTCATTCTTGGGAGTTCGCCCAACATAGGAGCTCAACTCGCCACGCTTATCAATTTAATTCGTCATTCGTGGCTTTTCATTCATAAATGGCCTCGCCCGTGAATTGGATAACGCTTGGCCACCTCGCCCTGTTGAACAACACTTTGGCGAGTTCTCTATTACCTACTCACCTCATTGGCGATCATTGGTCCTCGCCCTTACTTCCGCATTCCAGATTATCCTATAACTATTGGCGAACATGTTCTCGCCCTGTCATGTATGCATCGTACTCGCCACGTCCTTTGGGCGAATACTCCTTGCTCGCCTATTGTTTTTCTTAATCATTTCCATCTAATTTCTTATATATTCTTGCAAAAGTTTAACCAAAACTAAGCTATATCTATATTTATTACGTTATAAACATAGAAATATACCATCATTTATCAAGATAACCATAGTAATACGGAAGCTCACCTCAACTGAGTTGCACTTCTTGGAGCAGAGTGCTTTTCTGCCTCACTTAGCTTTGTTTTGCTTGTTCCTTAGCTCTTCAACGGTGAGGAAAGGTTTGGCTAACTTAAAATGAAGTTTTTATGGCTTGTATATGAATGAAACGGGAGGACTGCATGTGATCTTGCAGTGGAAGTGAACTGGCGAGGAGTTTTCTGGAGAAGATGAAATTGCTACGTTGGTTCTTCTTCTCACATGTCCCTCCTTATATAGCCCAATAAAACCTGTTAGAACCAACCACCTGTTTCCTTATCCTGTTATCTGTTATCATTGCACGTCTTTCATGCAATTAAAACCCAGAGAAATTGGTGACAAAAGGAACGGTGGTAAACTTCCCGTTGCAGTCCGTTTCTTCCTTCCTTTTTGACTAATTTCACTTGCCATTTATTGCTTATTCCCTTTGTCAGGAGAAGCAATTGGCGAGAAGTCCTCTGCCGCCCCTTTCCTTGACTTTTCTCTTTTCTTTTCTTCCCTTCTCCATGCCATTTCTCTTCCAGCCAACGTTGATTGGCTATCTTCATATTCTTTTCTTCATTTTGTCCTATAGTCATTACTCTTCATTAAATGTTTTCATACCTTAATTAAATAATTAAATCACATCTATTCTTTATACACCATATGTACATTATATCATAAAATAAAAAGTGAAAAATCACATTCGATTATATCTTTAATTTCACTAAAAGAATTTATTTCCACTATCAATAATGTACACATACGGTATACAGTATAATAAAATTCGGATTTTACATCAACTATAAATACTTTTGGTGAAATCTAGTTTAGGAAAAATTAAAGAGGCCATTTAGAGAATTTTTAGATTTTTTCTTTTAAATTTTCTAGTGTTGTCAAACGTCTATGAAAGGACTCGATCGGGTAGAAATTAAAATTTAAGAGTTTTTTTTTTTTGAGAAAAGTTCAACCTTTTTATTGCTAGTGAATATTTGCATCATACAATAATAAGTCTGAGATAAAAATTGAAAATTCCTTTACCCATATCACTTCCCCCTCAATGTTTAGGCCCTCATTTGCTAACCTATTACCAACTATGTTTCTTGCATGGAGAGTGTGCGCTACTCAGCAACTAGAAAACATCCCTATTTTGGATTTTATCTCTTCAATCAAGGACCCTAAAGGAGAAATGTCATCCTCTTGTAAGTTCTTTTTTATCATTGTGAGAGAGTCCCCTTTAAGGAATATATCTCTGAATCCCATGTGCCAGGCCAAATCCAAGGCTTTTGTTGTTGCATATGCTTCCGCTACAAAAGGACTTGTAACCCATTGGATGCTAGAACAGTATGCTCCCAAGACCGCTCCTTCTGAGTTCCTGACCACTGCTCGAACACCTGTTATCTTATTTTGTAGGTCTATCGCACCATCAAAGTTTACTTTATACACATGTGGTGGAGGGTGCCATTTCGGTGCCATCTTCATTAAATGGTTTGTAGTTCCTCTGTTGCAGCATTAAATCCTTCCCAGTAAGAGCATGCAAATTGGGCTGATTTCGATGCATTTCGTCTACTTTCTTCGTGGAATTCATTGTTTCTGTCCATCCATATTGTGCAAGCCACAAGGAAAAATAATTGTAAATTATTCTCTCTGTTAGTGCTAATAAATACTTGGTTAAGCCATGTTTTAAGTTCCTCGTCATCACCACTGCCATTGGACCAGCTCTAGCCTACATTTTGCTAGACATCAATAGCCATCTTGCATGTTTTAAATGCACGACATACCGTTTCATCTTTTTCCCTGCATCTCTTGCACTGGGTTTCCACTTGAATAATCCTTTGTGCTAAGTTTGTCAGCACTAGAAGGATGTTGATTAAAACACGCCACATGAAGATCTTGATTTTGTTTGGCAGACATCAATAGCCATCTTGCATGTTTTAAATGCACGACATACCGTTTCATCTTTTTCCCTGCACCTCTTGCACTGGGTTTCTACTTGAATATTCCTTTGTGCTAAGTTTGTCAGCACTAGAAGGATGTTGATTAAAACACGCCACATGAAGATCTTGATTTTGTTTGGCACTTCTACTACCCAAAGCCTTCTCCAAACTTCTTCACCGAACCTGTTACCTCTTTTTTCCTCCAGTCGTTCCTGAATTTGATGAAGCATTTTGTACCCACTACGAACGGTGTACTTCCTTGTATTGTCGTAGTGCCAAATTAGTTTGTCTAGTGTGGCCACTCTACCTAAAGGAATTCTCCTTATGCCTTCTGCTTCCTCTTGTGAAAAGTTAAATTGGAGTAAGTCCTAGTCCTAGCTTCTTGTGCTACTATCAATGAGTTCGGCAACCATTATCTCTCTATTCTCAGTGCCCGATGAAACTGTTGCTTGGAAATTTGCTTTGAAAGGTAGCCACTTATCCTCCCAAATCTTCACTGTATTCCCATCTCCTATTTTCCACTAAAGAAGGTGTTGTTTGGGAAATATTTGTTGTCCAGATACATAACACTGCTTTAGTTGTCCAGATACTTCTCCACATTAAGGATGGATTTGTCCATAATGAGGACTCAAAGAAGGTGTTGTTCGGGAAATATTTGTTCTTTAACACCCAATATACCAGTGAATCAATGTTGTTTAGCAACCTCTACCCTTGTTTAGCCAGCATTGCCTTGTTAAAACTGTTCATTTCTCGAAATCCCAGTCCTCCTTGCTATTTTGGTCTATATAGTTTTTTCCATGAGAGCCAGTGTAGTTCCTTTTTACCTCCATGTGGTTTCCACCAATAGTTGCTCAACTGGCTATTAAGTTTGTCACAAACAGCTTTCCACAAGAGAAAGCAACCCATAACGTAGGTTGGCTTTGCTTGGAGGACTGATTTAATATACACCTCTTTACCTCCTTGAGATAATACTCTCTGGCTCTATCCTTCGATTTTCGTATTTAATCTGGCATTGAGATCTTTGAAGGTAGGAGTTCTATCTCTTTCCACCATTATCAACATTCCCAAGTACCTCTCGATATTGGTTATGGCTTGGATATTGAAGAAGCATTTAACAAAGTCTCTAGCTTCTTTGCTCAAATTGTTGTTGAAGAATAAGCTTGACTTATCAAGATTTATTACCTACCCCGAACACTCTTCATAACTCCTTAGCACGTCCATCACTTGTTGGCACTCACTTCTATTTGCTTTGGTAAATAGTATACTATCATCCGTGAAAAACAAGTGATTTATTCAGTGCTCCAATCGACTAGCTTGAACTCCTTGTATTAATCCCCTCCTTTGTTTGTCTTTGAGCATAGCTGAAAAACCCTCTGTACAAATTAGATAAACATACGGGGATAGAGGATCTCCTTGACGAAGACCTCTTCCTGGCTTAAAACTGTCAAAAGTGTTAACATTAATAGTGATAGAGCAAGAAACTAATGTAAAACACCGCATTGCAATAGAAATGCAATGTGTATGAAAGCCAAGTTTATGCATTATTGCTTCTAAATAGTTTCACTTTACCTTATTGTAGGCTTTACTCATATCTAGCTTTAAAGTAAAGAATCCCCCTTTCCCTTGTCTTCTAATCTTCATAGAGTGTAATAGCTCGTATGCAACCAGGATATTTTTAATGCTATCAGAGCTTGGGTTGGTCTGATGTCTGTTGATGCCTTTAGCATGGGAAATGTTGAAAAGGGTTAACATCCCCTGTAGTACTGTATAGTCTGAATGTATAGAGGAGTCGAATGACTGTGAAATGAGTTAAGTGTTGGAATATGGTGAAAGTTGACTAATTATGGGTTACAAATAGAGATAGTAATCCGAAAATTTTGCATGAAATATGCGATCTTATCATCATAATGTCGGGTCTATTTGATAAGGTATAGTGAGGAACTCGGTGAGGGCCCCACCAAGACTTCTCTGTCCATATCGAACTAAGATCCTGAAATGATGATATTGAGACAAAAAGGGATAATATTAGCATATAAGCTCTAAGATCGCGTGTTTGGAGTTATACTGATGAGAGAGAATTAAAGGGGAATTTATGAATATACCCCTATATTGACATGTTTTCTTTCAAAGTCATAAGTGATTGAATGGATTTAAAATACAAATTGATGGTGAAATAATATGTGGTGGTGTAAAGGATGATTTTTACTGTAGACCCCACTGATATATTGATAAGTAAGGCGACCCAGAGTACAAGCTATGAGAGGTCGCGAGATAGTCATCCCTGTTGTGGATTTTGGGGTCTGAATTTAAAACGGTGAATTGTGTGAGAAATGATCTAAAAACGATGATAATACTGATTATATATATACTCCTTATGTTGTAGGAGAATGGATATTAGTAGTGACTTGACATTTGAGGAAGTCAAGTGTTTGAGTCTGTGAATGAGAAAACTTTGAAATGGACGAACTCAAGCACGGTTGGAAGAACCGGGCATTGAGGTGATCGCCAAAGAGGATAATATGGATAAGTAGCGTTGTCACAGCAATCGTTGTCAATGGGCCTAAAGAGGGGTTGCCATGGCCGGTTGGGCTGGTCCGTTACGATATCCATAGAACCGTGATATTATGAGATTTATGAGAAATACTCGATGGGCGAGAACTATATTGGGATAGCTCGCCAATGGACGTGCAAATACATGATCGCCAATGATGTGGGCGAGTTAGATGATGGCAAGGACTTAAATGAGTCCGCCAAAATATCATGAATTACTAAAGTAAGCAAGAATCCTGATCGCCCAAAGAGTATGGTGAGTAATCTGATCGACAAATTGTGATATGAATCAAAGCAATGTGGTGAACAGAACGATAGCTGTAATCGCCAAGAAAATGAAATGTCTCGTAATTGCCAAAATTATAAAGTTGGTATCGAGATTTAGTTGACAAGCTTGGAGGTTGGAAAATTGAAATAGAAATTGTTGTAAGCTCTTACCAGTGAATTAGTAGAGCTTGAGAAATTACTCAAGAGATTGATGAGTAAAGAATAAAACTAGTTTGTTATAACTGGTGAAAAAAGAAAAATTTTATCATTTTGAAAACAATGAGATTAATATTCTCTACAGTTGCTTCTAGGTTCCGGAACAAGTATGGTATTCTAAAATACCTATCATATTCTATCTGGATCCCTAGCCGACTGTAGTATCCTTCCTATTTGTGTGCCTAGAGCCAACTAGGATGATTTTAAAAAGAAAATAAATATATTGATATAAGTAATATTATTGAATAAGGTATGAAAAAACTTTACTGTTAAGTCAGTAAACATGAGTTCTAATTGAACTATGTACATTAGAGACATGAGGTCTCAAGTGATTAAATGGACATTGAAATTGTCTAAGTAGAGGATGTTGCTATTGAAGTGCGGTTAAAGTATGGTTATTGAGGTATAAAATTTATGAGTTTTAACCGTATAGCACAAATGAATTGTTGAAGAGTTTGTGGAATTTGCTACCTTATTGATTCAATGCTTAATTGGGAGGAAGTAGAAGTGAATGGGTATGTATGAATAAAGTATTCGAAATGGTTACGAGATTGTAACAGTAAAGTACTATATTAAGTGGGAAAAGAATTGTGGTGATGAAATCTGAATGATAATAAAGTTAAATTTCAGAAATAGATGTAAGGAAAAGTATATTCTCCAAGTAGTGACATTACATGTACTAGGAGAATAAGAGATAGAATGATCACTTGAGGTAAAAGACGTGATCGAGGGAAAAATGATTACCTGAGACGTAATCGGTGGCTAATATTAAGGTCTGTAAAAGAAAAGCAGTCCTAGATTAATCATGAAACAATCACTGTGAGGTGGTGAAGAATCCGAAAGAACCATGATGTTATAGAAGTGATTATGGATTGAGTAATTAAATTATTTCACTTTTTCATCATCAGGTTTCGGGATGTAATAAGTGCCTTAATCGATATACATTGGTGAAATAGAGAGGACGTATGTGAAGTTTCAGTGAGTGGGTACTTGTGATAGGGATCCCTGATTCGCCGTATGCTTTGAGAGAATAGCAAGAGGCTTTGGGATTCCAAATTTTTACTGTTAGCACCGCCTCAGATTTATATAGATATCCGAGCGCATTGTGTGGACGCTCCGAGATATATTGGGAGCGAGTGCGTGGTATTTTAGAGACTACTGAGACAATTACATACGAATGATTAAAATTATCTATATGATAGTCACCAAATTATAATCGACTAGCAATGAATGAGATGATAAGTGATAAATAGTATAGATGAGTTACTAACTCGCAAGGATGATAAAAGACTTGAGGGAGTGTAAATTGGTTTTGAGAAAAGACGCCCGAGATTCTTTAGGACTTTGAGAATATTCGGGATGGGCGACCCACGAGTGGGTGATCGCTCAATATCAGAAAACATGTTGTGAGAAGTGGGCGAACTAGGTGGTCGCCAACACACTTGAGTGAATAATCATAGAGCGCGGGAGAGCACCAAAGGGATGATTATTGATGGCCTAAAGAGACGGGCAGTACTCTTAGAGACAATGAGGAATATAAAAAGATATTCGTGGTCTCATATTGGAAACGAGATTAAATAAGAGTTGAAAAGTGATAAGGAAGAAAAATACCTATATTAGAGGTACTTTCTATACTAAGTGAAAATTGAAAAGAGTAAATTGCTATCTGGATGGTTGTGGATATATTTCGTAAGTCTGCTCATTCCTTGATTTTGGAATTTGTTGAACTAATTAATGCCTTGGCCGGATTATATGTCAGGGAAATGGTGAGGTTTACAGTATTCCAGTGAGCATTATTGTTGATAGGGAGTCCCACTTCGTATCTCAATGTTGAGAGAGATTACAGGAAGCTATGGGATCCCGATTGAGTTTCGCACCGCCGTTTATCCGCAGACTGAGAGACAGTCCGAGCGTAGGAGATGGACGCTCGAGGATATGGTGTGAGCGTGTGCGATTGATTCTATAGGCTCCTGGGATAATCCTCTACCCTGGCAGAGTTTGTTGATAATAAGGGCCACAAGAGAGTATAGGCATAACATTTGGAAAATATTATTTAGCAGACGATATAATCCACGATAGCATGAGAAAATGGGAGACCGAAAATTATTTTCGACTTGGTCGAATAGACTTCTTGAGATATACAAGATGTTATGTATATTAAGGTCTCACCATTGGGATGCATAGTGAGAGGGAAATTGAGTTCCCGATGCATTGGATCGTTGGAGATCTTAGATCATGTGAAAGATGTGCAGTACCTCCCGTGTTGTTAGGAGTGCACAATGTGTTCTATGTTTCAATAATGAGGAAGTACTATCCATATCCTTCTCACGTGATTCGAGATGAGTCCTAGAGATTAGAGAGGATATGAATTACGTTGAGAAATTGGTACGGATTCTGGATAGGAAAGATAAATTGCAGTGATAAAGTGCTGTGATCTAAGATCATGTTATGGCTAAAAGTACTTTAATGGTATAATATTAAGGATAAGGCTACTTAAAAATTTAAAAGCCTTATGCATAAGAAGTATCCAGAGTTTCTTCACTAACAGGTCTGGTTGAAATTTGAAGGACCAAATTTCTTAAGGTAGGGAGAAAATGTAAGATCTGATTCTACACTACTATAGAGTCTAATTTCATAAATTAATAATGGAAATTAAATAAATAATGAACATTGATTTCCACTTAGTTGAAAAGCTCGTTATCATGAGATGAGAATGGAGCAATTTCGGTGAAATAAGGTATGGGCGAGAATGATTGTTCAGCTCGCCAAAAGGCGAGAAGGTAGTATGTTCGCCAATGGTTGAGCAGATCGACAATGGATAGTGGCGAGGGCGAGTATACTAGTTCGCCCAAATGATGCGAGTGCTCCTGATCGCTCATACAAATTGAGGAAATTAAAATGTTAAATAAAAATTTCCAAATGTGGGGAATCTTTGCAATTGGCGAGTTGGTTGGTTGCTCTTTGGATGGGCAAATAGTTGAGTTCGCCAATTCCGTGGATAGGTGATGGCCGCTTGTGGCGAGGACTAGGAACGCCAATGTATTTGGCGAGTAAGGTGGTCACCCCGATAGAGGGGCAAATGAAAACAGAATTCAACCTAGCAGCCAAGATTGACTTTGTGAAAAATACGGTTGAGGACAATAAATGAAGAAAAGTTAAAGTCAATAAGGGAATTAGCCTTATTGGTTGAGGAATTAAGCAAAGGCTGCAGCAGAAGAAAAAGGCGTGTGAAAGGGAGACTTCCACGCCACTTTGAGCTGCAGTCTTCTTCATGCCTTAAATGCATGAAGGACGTGAACAATGATGAAAGAAACAGGATAAGGGACAGGCGGTAGCTATTGATTGGTTGAGCATGGTTATATAAGAAGAAACAATAGAGGAAAACCGAGTTAGCCAATTTGATCTTCTTTACGAAAACCATTTCTCTGCTTCTTCCATTTCTGCTATGGTTGATCGAATAAGCTTCACCCTTAAGCTGGCTAAACAAGCAAAACAGCTTGCAAACCTTTCTTTCTTAGTTGGTTGAGCTAAAAGAATAGGCAAAGGAAGGTCAACATGAGATGGAAAGCAATCTGTTCTGGAAGTGCAGTTGATTGAGGTGAGTTTCATATTTTTGTAGTGTTCTTGATATTCAAGGGTAGACTTATATGTTTACAACGTAGAACACAACCTTGTTTTAGTTAGATCCTTAGAGAACATGAGAACAAGGAAAATAATGGAATAAGTGACGACAATGGCGACTACAGTGATCGCCCATGTTGAAAACTAGTAATCGCCAATGAGGCGAGTAGATAATAAGGAACTCGCCAAGGTAAGGCTGTGTTCAAGGGGCGAGAACGCCCAATTGTAGTGAAATGAATTCATGGGCGAGCTCAAATGCAGAAGTGTTGGGCGAATAGGATTGTGGGCGAACTCCCACAATTAGCCCAATGAAGGTCTCGTGAGTTGCCTGGCGGGCGAGATGACACGTGGTAGCCATATGGTGAATGGCGAGCTCGTCTGGCGAACTAGTAGAGCTCTATTTGGGCGAGTAGTCATTTGATTTATTTCAATTCGCCCAAGTAATGGAAAAATATTTATAAAGAAAATATTAAT
This sequence comes from Heritiera fomes, assembly GCA_032173925.1. Lineage (NCBI taxonomy): Eukaryota > Viridiplantae > Streptophyta > Magnoliopsida > Malvales > Malvaceae > Heritiera > Heritiera fomes. The sequence goes on along the minus strand of JAPDPM010000002.1, from coordinate 29,784,676 downwards.
GGAATTTATATAATTTGCAGCCGATAAATGGGAATGACTATGGGCGAACAGAGAGCAGGGCGAAGCAAGGCTTCGTTTCTAATAGGTAAGGGAGATGTGTGTGAAGTGATGCATGTCCTGTGGAGTAAATTTTATGAAAACATTAAGTTAAATGTTTTGTTTTCCGACATGCATTGTTTGAGGAAAGTTATTTTGATAATTATTTTGATACGGGCGAGCTAAAAGCCGACCCCTATGCTGTTTTGGGTGAACTGATACAGGGCGGGCGAGCCCTTGTATTTTTATAATGGGCGAATTGGTATTGGCGGGTGAGCCAAGCCGTTTTATAATTTTTATACAACCGTCTCTAGTTTTAAGGGCGGGCGAACTGGTTTTAATATGTTTGGGCGAACAGCCCTTTGTTTTAAATTGAAGGCGGGCGAACCGCCATCAACGAGATATAGTGCTGTTTTGAAAAGCTAAGTGACGGGCGAATACGAATTCACCGTCTTGTCGAGTTAGTCAGGGGCGAGCCGTGAAGGGCGAGCTGACTCTGGCGAACGGTTTTAACGTGAAATTTCCTAAACGAAAAATGAATAATTTTAAATATTTCAAAAATAAAAATATGAAACCTTTTTGGGGCGAGTTGACCATTGGCCGAGTTGCCTAATGGGCGAGCCGCTGAGGGCGAGCCAATTAAGCTTGTCGATTTTAAAAACAAGAGGGCGGGCGAACACTGGTTGTCCGCAGTGGGCGAGCTGCCATGGGCGAGCCATGTTGGGCGAGCTGACCATGGGCGAGCAGGTTTTAAAGGTTAAGATTTTGTAATGTTTTCGAATTGTTTTGTAAATAGAAAGCCTAAACCTTTTTGGGAATTAAATCATTTGAGTAAATGATAATATGGGTGAGAGAATCCCTTAAAGGTTTTCATGAGTTATAAAAGTGATTTTGAGACTTTAGGCCCCTAGTTTCATGCAGAGTTATGAGTTATGAGGCTGATGGACCCGCCAAGTCATCAGCAGGTCTCGAGGTCACCTGGCAAGTGGACCCGAGGACCACCTATAGATTATGGCCATAGATCTGAGATAGCCGTGAGGGGCGATGGCCTACGGGTGCACCCCAAAAGCGGCAGATTCCGTTCTAGCAAGGGGGAGGGGGAACGATGATAGCATGATTTATTTATACGGTGATGCCTAGTCTCAATTTATTAAATTCTGTTTACTGATAAGATTTATTGAATCTTATGTATTGTTTACTGCATTTTAAAGTAAACTGTTTAACCAGTGATTTAAGTGGTGTAATGAGAGTGTTGTTTTACTATAACCACTGTTTTCCTATCGATATGATTTTAGGAAAATCAAATAGTTGGTGGAATATAGTTTTGCTTTATTTAAAGCAGCATATGTTTCCTTTACTGAGCGTATGAATCGCTCACCCCTTTGTTTTTAACTCCACAGATAAGAAGTACACGGAGTTGAGAGAATTAGCTCTCAGATGAGTATAGCTATGCTTAAAGCACTGAGGCATGGCACGTTAAATGTGACAGGTACAGTCTCTTCTCTTTTACATTTTAGACATATGTATACAGTACTACCTTAGTGAAATAAAAGTTAATAGGGGATGTCAGATTAAAGGAATAATGAAAAGAAATTTAATATTCCATAATTAATAGATAAATGGATATCATTTATCACTGTTACTGTTGAATGTTAATGGCATCGCAGACAGCCCAACCGATTAAGTTGTATGGAAATACGTGAAAATGTGGTAACGAGATGTTACAATATTATTTGAAATAAGCCTCCTAGAAATAAAGGCACTCTGAATCTCATTGATAGTATTGGGAAGAAATGTTTTGAGTCTATTCACTAGCACTTCGAAAATAATCTTATAAATCACATTGCAAAGGCTTATGGGTCTAAAATCTCTAATATTGGACAGGTTCCTTTTTTTTGGGATCAAGACTATATTGGTATTATTGATATCTTCTAGTGTAGTTTCACCAGTTAGACATGAAAGACAGTATATGGTTACATCAGTACCAACAATAGACCAATATTTTTGAAAAAAAAAGAGCTAGCATACCATTGGGTCCAAAAGCTTTGGTAGGGTGTATTTGCTTTAGGGCTAAAAGAATCTCCTCAGCCTTAAACTCTGCAGTGAGGTTTTGGTTCATCTTGTCTGTTATACAAGGTTGGGTCACCTCTAATAAATCTGCAAAATTAGAGTTGTCTTTATAGGGGAAAAGCTTTTTAAAATAATGAGTGACAATCTTCTTTAGTTCAGATTCCTCCACTCTAAAAACCGTTCTCATTTTTTAACCCTTGTCTAATTTTATTTTTTTTTACGTATCGAGGCCTAAGAATAAAAAAAGCTATGTTTTCTATTACCCTCCTTCAGCCAACTTACTCTTGATCTCTGTTTCTAGTAGACTTCCTCCTTTTCTAGTAATTTGTTTATCTCCTTTTTCAGCATGTCTTGTTGATTCACAGAATCATCAGATGGATCTTTTCATTGACTTTCTTCCAGTTCTTTTCAAAGGGATCTCAGCTTATTTTTAAAATTTGGGTAAAAGTTACGAACCAACTTCCATAGCTCAGATTTGGCACTCTCCATTTTATCTAAAAAGGAAACTTTTGTCTCATGATGCCATGAAACCTTGACATGTTCCTCACATACGATTTCTTTAGTCCAGTATTCTTCAAATTTAAACCAACCCTTATTTTTCTTTTTACCTATCATCCTTTCATCCTTGCCGGATGTGTGTACAATGATTAGTTGATGGTTTGAAGAATTTTTTGATAGATGCCACACTTCATGGTCCGGAAATAAGTTTCACCAGTTACTGTTACCCAATCCTCGCTCTAACCTTTCTCTACTGCATGTCGCTTCAGTCTTCCCTCTTTCCTACGTGTACTAGCAGCCTTCGAAACCTAGATCCATTAAACCGCTCGCTTCCAAAGCCTCCTTAAAATCCTGCATTTGACTCTCTCTTCAATGGGCTTACCCAACCTTCTCGTGCTACCATAGTATTTTGTTGAAGTCTCCAATGCATAGCCAAGGCAAGTTACTCACATCTACTAGTTTCTTCAATAGATTCTAGGATTCCCATCTCTTATTTGTGTCAGGATCCCCATAAAAGCTTGTCAGTCTCCTTTTTTGCCCCTATTTGCTTCTTCAACTTCCATCTTAATGTGCCTTTTTGAAAAACTTTTTAGAACTAGTCGGACCTCGGTATCCCACATCATTGTTAACCCCCCATTGCTTACCTCTGAACTAACACTGAAGCATGATTACGTTCCACAATTCCTTCTTATCCTATCCATTTTCTTCTCATGTAGTTTGGTCTCTAGGAGGAAAACTACATAGGGACTTTTTTAGCTAGCTCAAGAAGAGCTCGAACTGTCGCTAGGTTCCTAAGCCCACGATAGTTCTAACTTAAACATCTCATTGATTCCAGTGAGATTGATTAACAGTCTCTGCCGATATAATAATTAGATCTTGTTCCTCTATCTCTCTTCGTTTTTTCCCAACTTGGTCTATCTCCTTATCCTTTGTCTGATGTGACTCAATCTTTCTTTTTCCTGCATCATGTTTGCTTTTTGCATGAGCCTCACTCGATTCACATGCTCTCCTCTTCTAGGCCTGTTTTCCTTTCATCTGACTTGGCCCACCCTCTTGCTTTTGAGTTGGACTCTAGTTAAGAATGTTGGGTATATTCTCTCCCACTTTTAATCCAACGTGGCTTGGGGTTTCATTTAGATTCTCTTTCCGTGTCTACATGTACACTAAATTCCCATGCACTAGTATCCCTTCCTTAACATAATTGCTGCTGCTACTATCGTTATTTGGGACACTGATAAAATCTTTTCAAACATCATTGACCTCTCGCCTGATGTATCTCGATAATTGCTATTGTTGCCTTTGATAGCATTGTCAACAATAAAGCCCGCCAATCTCCCGCGATTCTCGTTCATTAGGCTAATTGTTTCCAAAATTTGCTTTTTTGTCAATCGGTCCCTTTCCTTCTCCTTTGCTTGGTCACCGGCTGTTTTTCCCTGTGAGAACCACTTATTCTGGTACTGTTACACATGTAGGATGAATCACCACTATTCAATTCTTGTGTATTTCATAGGTATGACTGGATACAATAAGGTGGGTCCCACAGGCTCTATAGTGCCCAAATGGACGTAAGACTGGATAGACACTGTAAAGAGGACCAGATAAGCTATGGTAAAAATCTAGGACCTAAAATCCCTTATTTAGATTATTTTTGGAAGGTGTGAAAACAAATTAGAAAAAAATGATTAAGGACATAGTCGGTTGAACTTTCATAAATAACGGTCAAACTAAATGACCAAGTGACTAAGGAATGGTAATCTACATGTAAATAAGTTCTAGGCTATGTTAATAGATAGATTGAATCAGTGGTAAAATAAAAATTTTACGCAATTAGCTCAGTAGGGGTATTTTTGTAATTTCACCCTTATGGTCAATCCAACCTCAATAAAACCCCAATCATTCATTAAATTATGTTTAATAATAATATTCAGTGATGAAATAAAATATTCTAGAGTTAAATTGGATAGTTAGAAAAATTATGAAATTTTTTTTTTGAAAAGTAAAAAGTTTTATTAAATAGACTATAATTAAGTCCCATTGGACCATAAAGAGCTACAATTGATTTACAACCCAGAAACTAAGAACAAAAAGCGCATCGCTACTAGGTCATTTCCACAAACAATTAGTAAGCAAAAAGAGAGAACTGATCAAAAGGACTTTACTTGTTGTCCGCATCACCCCAACACAAGACAGAAGATTGAATCAACATCATTCAATGGCAGATTCACCACAAAGCTACCCCAACATTGTTCAGTGGCAGAATCATTTTTCAACAGAAACATCTCTGAGCCAACAAACAACAAACTTTCGATAAGAATGAAATGGAAAACTGGAGGTACAAACTTTTAGGAGTTGATCACAGGACTTCTTCTTAAAATCAACCGAAACTGATAGAATTCAGTATAACTATGCTGGGGACGCTTTGACTTATGATTTCCCAATCCTTCAGCCAAAGTTAAACTTTCAACCTTCCTTTCTTCTAAGCATTTACTCTGTCCATTTGTGGTATAATGACTTGGCTTAAATGACTACCCGTAACAGCCACTATTTATCAACTCGTGGCTGATACCCAGGGTCTAAAATTTGGACAAAAACTCGCAACTGATAAACTGTGTCTAAAATTGGACAGAGAGAGCAGTACCGAAAAATCAAACTTCCTCCATTTGCTAAATTCTCTCCTAGAATTTCAGTCAACAATGCAACAACTCTTCTAGTCTATTCAAAATAGTTACAAGGGCTGAAATTAAAAACTATTGGGTCTTTTGCTCTGTTTTAGTCAAAAACATTTGGTCCCTATTTGCCTTGCTAGGAAAACAGAACCATGAAAAAACTGTAGAACGGGAACTAATTCAATAACATATAAATTTTGATTTGCCTTCCCCGGAGAACAAAATTCCATATTCAAAACCTCAGCTCGCATATCATTTAACATCTATTCACGGCAGATGTTTCTTGCCATTTCTTCAATTTCGGCCTCCATAAGACTTCTGATAATGTCTTCCTCATTTGCATTTGCTGAAAGTCCTAAAAGCTTCGCCACCTCCAAAGTGGCCTGTGCTTCCTTTCTGAGCATTTTGTTTCTGTTCTTTATATCTTCATCTGTAATTTCTTCTTCAACAAAGTTAGTGGAGTCAGAGTAATATCCCAGCAGATTGTTCTCCTTTTTCCTGGAGAAATTTGTTTTTTTGTTGTTCTTTTTACCCTTTCTTTTTCTTGAGGCAAGCTTCTTCCTTTCGGATATGGATTCTGTGAGTTGGAGGGAAGAAACTGAGATGAATTTCTTATTTCTTCTGTTATTTGCTATTGCATCTTCACTTACAATGGCTTCAGCTTCCTGGCACTCTTCAGTTACAATGGCTTCATCAGCTTCTTAGCACTCTTCAGTATTTGAAGTGATTCGTCCATGGGCTGGGTATTATCTGGGCTGCTATATTTGACTAAGCTCAGGGCCTTAACATCTTCCATTGGCTGTTCTGGAATGGATTGCGGGCTATGGCCGAACAATTGAACTGGATCTTCCGGTGTTAAATCCAACACCAAATCTTCGACCACTGTAGTTTCTTTTCTTAACACCTCATCAGTAACGTTTATTTCTGAATTCCCTCCCTTTTCAATTTCACAATTCAAAATGCCGCTCTCAACATCGTACGATTTCTGACATTCAGCCTCGAAGCTAGTATGCTTCTCATTTTCCAAGGTTGGTTCATCATTACTCTGGTGATTTCTGTTGATTTCTTCTTCAGCTGGTAATTCGAGGACTTCTTCTTCACCACTGTTTTCTGAGTGATTCCTTGTCGTTGCCGAAAAATTTCCAGAAACAGGGGTGGTTGGATTTGAGCTTTCTTCTTGGAAGGTGGGTGAAAGGTGGTTCCATTCAAATTCAAGATTATCCTCTACTCTTAAAGTTACCTCAAATTCATCTCCATTTACCTTGAGCATAACAGACTTCCTCAAAGATTGATTTTGTTAACAACAATAAGAATTCGAGCATAATTCAGATTTTGTTTTTTACTGGTTCTATCGTCAGCTATGATGAACTTACCACAATGATCACCAATCTTTTTGAACACCTTTTCATTCCATGGATGAAGAGGGAGATTGCCGACTCTAATCCATAAGACCTTCTCATCACTAATGAGTTCTTTGGACCATGGTTTGATCCAATTGAACCATTTGTCAGTCCATTTGTTACTTTCAATAATCAGACTTCTCATTTTTTCCTTATTTTCGAAATGGATTAAATACCAGCTACCGCCCATCTCTGTAAATGAGAACTGAGAAAAACCTTTCGTGATCAAGCATTGTTTAAGAACGTGGAGTTCTAGGGGGTATTTGATCGAGGCTACTACGGATGTTTCCAGCCATTTTGTGTCTTGCACGTCGACCTGCTCTATCTCAACAACATTCAATTTATCACCCTCTATTTCATCATTTGTGGAAGAAGTACCTGGAGAATAAGGATTAGGCAAGTGCTTTTATTTCCGATCATCGATTCTTCTCCATACACCTGAATTAACATTTACTCTTGCAAAATCAACATCCAGCCTGTAGTCTAGGAACCATGCCCCATCGAGTTTCTCTACAGCATTCTTTGCATCGTTCCAGCTAGCAAATCTAACAAATCCAAACCTTCTTCCTGATCTGCTTCTCTTCTGAGGTATATGTACATTCATAACACTTCCATGGTGTTGAAAGACTTGTTTTAGCCATCTCCAATGGATATTTGGAGGAATGTTATTGACAAAAACGGAGAAGGTGGCAGATTGGGGGAGGGACACCATGAACTCGGAAACAAACTTGGTTGATTCTTGAATTGTAGATTTCGGTTTCACTTAGAGTATGAAAGAAATGGAAATGAAATTCAATTCTTTTGTAAATTGGAGAAAAAGACCTTCACTAATTATGAACCCAATCCGGAGTATGAATCCCTTTTCAACCATATATGAAAGTTTAAGGGCAAAATTGTTTACAATTCTCATAACCAGGGCATTTTTGTTATTTTACCATTAAGTTAAGCTTCTAAAATTTTCTCCACAAACCAGCCAACCACCTCACTCATCATCTTCAAGCTCTCACACCACCCTCCAAAACCAAAGCTTGGCAAAAACAAAATTCAACCAAAACACCATTAAAACCACTTCAAACCATAAAAATTTCTTCTACAAAGTTGTTCTAAATTAAATTCTTTGCGAGCCCATACCAAAGTCTTATTGTAAAGTGGACAAAATCAAGAGGAAAGAGGTCCCATAGATTTCAGCCAAGGTAAGACATTTTCATGCTTGTGATTTCTTTAAGTTCTAATGTTAGAGAATGATGTATTCATGTGTGTTAAACATGATTTTAGTGTTAGATTGAATCAAAATTCTCTAAATCACTTCCCTAGGGTTTCAGCCATGATGAAGAACTTGTGGATTCTTGTTTTTAATGCATGAAAATGGTATAGGAAGAATGGAAATTAAGGATAGAGCATGAAACTACAATGCAGTTGTTGAAAAACCATAAAATCCTTCATGTCTACCATTTGGCCATGGCTATGGGAGAGGGGTTTTAATGCTCAATTTGATGTGTTTTAGGTTCCACGAGACTTTATAAATTAAGAGAAGACTGTTGGTGAAGTCAGAATTTAAATTGGAGTTGATTTAGGCAAAGTGTGCTTTAGCACCGATGTAAATTATACTAGTTAAGTAACTTCTACAGACAATGTGGCTGAATTTAATGGAGAAAAATAGTTTATAAATTTGAACGTGGGGAAATAACAATGTTGGTATAATGTTTTGCAGCTCGGGAGTGAAGAATTGTCAAGTGGTGCTATCAGCAAGTTAGTAGAAAACGACAGGTAAAGAATGAGTATGGAAGCCGTAAGGATACTATGAATGCATGTTTTGGCTTAAAATAATTTTATGAAATGGTTTGGAAGTCAATTGTTTTGGAATTGGTGAAATTATGGATATTGGTTGGTTTATAAATTGTGTTTTCAATGCAAGAGGGCTAGGTTAGAAATAGCCATTATACTGCCGAAAATTTTAGAAATCCTTTGAATTATCCTCTAATATTTTTGAATATTAGAAATGTGGAATTTATTAAGTGAATTTCCTTTTATTTATTGAAATTGCATATTTTTATTAAATATCAAAAACAATATTTAAAAATTCATGTTAATGAATTTTACGTACTTGAAGGTACCAGCATATGCTTATCACTGTTCTGTAGATAAATAGAACATTTTCAAAAAAGAATACTGAACTGTGAATATTTTATGAATTTTTATTAATGAACTGTTTATATTTTTCAATATATCTATTTATGGACTGATTGAAGATATTATCACTAAAATTGATTCCATAAATAATGTTTCTACTGTTTATAAATTGTTTTGAGACTGTAGGCCCCGTATCATGCTCACGTGTTATTGTTACTATTACTATTGCTGATAGACCTACCAAGTCTTCAGCTTTCGCAGTTGTCACCTCGCAAGTGTACACTATGGAGCCACTGTGACTATAGTCATATGTTGTACTATTACTGTTTCTCCGTTCTTAGGATACTGTTATGGCATGATATTTATTCAGTGTAGCTTGATCTCCACTGTACTGTATTATTTTACTGAACTGAAAATCTTACTGGTATCGAAGTGAATGTTTTAGATATTAGCTGTACTATGGAATCTTAAAGTCTTTACATTTATTGTATTGTTTGTTGGATTATGCCCTTAGAACCATTCATTAGATGATTGACTTTGGCATTTTTTATGTATCATGACATTTTATTTATCATAGTTCATTATTATATTTGTCTTATAACTGCGTAATATAATCTTATATGATAATGTCCTTAGAATAGTAATAACACACTATTCTTGAAATATCCCTAGTCAAGTATTATTGTGAACAAGCATAACAATGATACGATAAGACTAGTATGTGGTTGACTGATGACCATTGTCATGGATATAGGATATCAAGTCATCACATAGGTACATGTTAGAGAACCATGTACTGGATCGACCCTCCATGAGAACGCTACATGGATTGTTATATGAGTGTCATAAGCGATTCTCATAGTGATGATGGTGTATGTGATCCTTTGACTTGAGATCATCATAGATCCCAACATAGAGAATTGCATACTTTAATGCTGCTAGATGTCATTCGTAACAGGATGGACTATAAAGGTAGTAATTGGGTATGCCTTGATCTATGTAGAGGGATGTTGAGTGATCAAGATAGGATTTATCCCTCTTATATAACAAGAGTGATGTCTTGGGCCCTTTGATAGAGTGAGACTAAGAAATGCATGGCCGTGCTCGAATAAGTCAATATGAGATATTGATTTTATTTGTTTAATTAGTCCACTCAAGAATCAAGAAACGCTGATTAGACTATACAAGTGTGACACATTCCATGACTTGTGTCTAATCAAGACATCATAGGATAAAGGGATTAGACTACACGGTAACATCTATCACGAGTAAGGTTATGTCGAGTCATTGACATTCTCGTTACATGGGTAGCAATGATGTGTTGCTAGATACCGCTCATTGCCTATGACAATTTTGTCATTGCCATTGTTTTGAGAACCTATTGGGTCGCACACTTAGAACGGATCAATGAGGAGCTTAATTAATCCTATTCTGAATTCGATTAAAGATATATCTAATCCTATTCTGAATTGGATTAAGGATATATCTAATCCTATTCTAAGTAGGATTAGAGTTCTGTTTGGCAGTAAATTTTAGGGTAAAATTTACTGCCTATAAAAAGGATGTTTTTCTAAAACATAGCCGCACTTTTTAAAACAGAGAAAAAAAAAACATTCCTTTTAATTGAAGCTAGCAGTTCAGTTATAAGGAATCAAAAGCTCTTTAAGGCTTCTGATCGTGAGACATTCAAGAGTCGTGAGATCCGTTCGTGTGGATACCATAGAGGCAGGAACGAAAAGTTGCTGCTTGTGACTCGACCAACGAAAAAAAAATTCAGAGAAAACGTTAGGTAAAATCTCGAAACCCTAATCAGGCAACTCTCCGAATCGATCTTGGTGGAGGCCGAATGATTTAAATTTCCGCTGCGTGTTGTTTCGGTTTCCTTCATTGTTTACTATATTTTTATACTGAATTGATTACTAGAATGAATTATTTAGATTGTTATATGCAGAGATATTGCATAACATGATCCTAAAAGTGTTTTATATTGTTTAATCATGTCATCTTCAAATATTACTCCTTATAGTCGCTACTAGGAACTGGGACACGAAAGGTATTTCGAAGTACCTCCCATACTCTATTCGGTTTCCTAGCCGACTATAGTATCCTTCCTTTAAATGTCCTTTAGCATATTGATAGAGATTAAACGTTTTTATTCATATAGATTTCATAGTATTAGTCTTGCATACGATTCTCTTACTGAGCACATTAGCTCACTTCTTATTTTTCCACCTCACAGATTACTTGCAGTAACATATTGGTATACCGTTCCATGGATTTGCTGCGCTTTAGTACCCTGAGGCAGTAATGAGTGGATCCTGGAGGTATATTTTATTTCTTTATATGTTCAAACTTATTATGTATAGTACTACATTTGTATAATTATGTACAGTGGATGTAGACCTTTTGTAAGCTATTGGAAATAATATTTTGTTGTAAATAACGATATCACTTATAAATAGAACTTTTGTTTTAAAAATAATTTACTATGGAAAGTGAGTGTGATAAAAGTATCACAGACAGCCCAATCAACTTATTGTGTGTGAATTTGAATAAATACTGTATATTACAGTACGTTACATTCCCGATGTTTACCCACCTTCTGATCCACCCTTCTCAGCAGGTTTACTTTGTGATTGCGGACTATCCCGTCTCCTCAAACTCTACTATTTTGGTATCTCGTCTCGATGTTCCAAAGCTTCGCCTTGGTGGTGTTGCTCTAAGCCAGTGCCCGTACTGTTGTCCTTCACCACTATGTTCTGTCGATTCTTCCTTTTCGCACTCGACATTTGTATGACCCAGTAGACGACATGTGTAACAGAAATTGGGAATCCTTTCATATTTCAAATGCCCAACTAACTTTGTTTTCACCTTCTTGTACGAACATCCTAATAGGTTTATTAATTTCAAGTTCAACCCTTAATCTCAAACATGTTCCACTTGCTCCATTGGAGTTTGATAAGTCCATTCCTTTAGGCGTCCCAATTTTTTTACCAATTTTTTCACCTGCCTCTCGTTGAAGTATCTTGATTGGTAAACCATAGATCTGAATCCAGAACAGAACTTTATCAAAAGAGTAATCACCTATTCGTAAATCTCCATCATAGTCTATCATTGCCAACTAATTTTTATCAAAAGGCCAAGGTGAACCATTTATTACTCTTTTCTTATCATTCTTAGAAGTAAATTGAAAAGAAAACGGTTCTCTTCTAAAATATCCACTTGTATCTCTTGGGATAACTTCCATATCACCTTCATTGTGCCCTACCATTGCATCCTTGTTAAAGGATCTTGTAGTTAGTAGTTTGCCAACCATCCAATTTTTTGTTGCTAGTGGATCTGAATCGCCCTTTGAATCATCAACTACCACTAGATCCTTCTCATCTTCTATTAACTTCATCTTCTCTCATAATTTTTCCAACGATTCCGATTCCTCCATTATCCCCTATGTGCAACCTGCCCTCCTAACTCTACCCTCTGCTATTGAGTATTTATTGATAAAACTATTCAACACTCTAAAGACTAATTTAAGAGTTTAATTGATTGCAAAAAATGTTATGGGTTTGAATGATAATCACATTAAAATTCAAGAGGTTTTTTGACCTTTAAACCCTTACATATCTTATAAAATATTTCAATTTTGTTACTTTTTATCTAAAAGTAAAAAAAATAAAAATATAAGGATAAAATTAAATAAAATTAAAATACAATGACAATATTTACATATTGAATTATATTACTATGTCTCATTTGACCCAATCTTTTTTTTTAACCAAAGATTGAAGGTTTGCCTTGAAATGGACGTTAATTCCACTCCATTATCAACAATCCAAACAATGAATTTTAAAATTTAGAATAAATATTATTTTTTAATTTAAACATTTAAAAATTTGATTAAGTTCACCAGTTTCTACTGGAGTGTCTAGAATTAAAATGCTTAGCTTTAATTATTCACGTTAAAATGTATTGGCATTGAGATATAACTTGTTTTTAGTAATTATGGTTATATTTTTTCCTTAATTTTTCTTTTTAAGATTCCTACACACATATAATTTAAATTTTTATGATTTCAATATTATTCCAACTTTTATCATTATTTTATTTTTAATTATCTTTTTATTTATTGTATTAACTACTTGTCAATTTTATATAATAAAAAACAAAAATTTTATTATGAAAAAAATTTCTAAATTTTTTTCACAATTTTAGTAATGTTTAAAAAATTCTTAATTAAGAATTCTCAAAATGGTACCTCACAATTTTCTTGAAATTCCACCATAAAATGGATTTTCATTTACTTACATAATCAAAATTAAAACGCATATGATGAAAACAAATATATAATGATCATTCAGAGTTTCAAATTATTCAAAATTTAATTTATGAATTTCTTTAAAAAAATTCATCATTGGAGGATTTTTCCTAAAATGATTTTTGTTATTATTTTATTTAGTGATTTATTTGCCTAATATACTTATTAATATCCTTAATATTAAATTATCAACAACAACAACAACAACAACAACAACAACAACAACAACAACAACAACAACATAATAATAATAATAATAATAATAATAATAATAATAATAATAATAATAAAATTATCTACAATTTTCAAATAAAAAAGAATTTATATATGATGCATTAAAAGTGTATAATCTCTATACCCTAACAATGCACCAGAGTTGCCAATAAGGCCTTGGCTTAGTAGCAAGGATGAGGCTTTGAAACTTTGAGGTCTCAGGTTCGAGTCTCACCAAGTGTGAGCTTGAGTTAATCTAGTTATTTACTAGTCTGTTTAGTTTATTATAATTGTTTACTATTTACCTAGTTTGAGTAATGTGATTTTCATAGTTATTTGTTCATGGAATGTGATTGTAACTCATAAGAGCTTATTGATGAGGTGTCTAACCTCTGATGTATAGAGACTATACACTGTTAATTTATATACACTATCAATGCATATAAATCCATAAAAACATCACTTTTGAATTAAAATTTAGGTTTGATTTGAAGTGCATGAGAGTCTAATGTTGAGTCTCATTTGTTAGAACTAAGGTTATAAATGGTTACCTTATAAGTGGGTACATTACATTATTTGACCCAATTAAATAAAATTAAGATATCTAATAATTAGATTCATGTAGTAACTGTATCATTCGTCACTAGATCAAGTAGTTATCTTATAGTACCCTAGTACCTGAAAACAATCTTATATAATAATTTTTAAATATGATATACATTTTATTTATAAATTATTTATTGTTAAAATAATACTTAAATTAATTCATTAAGTATTTTAATTATGATTTTTAACATTAATTTATTTTTATGAGTTAATTTAAATTTATTAATTTAATTTTTCTTAATGTATGCATTAAAGTTGATTTTAAATTTAAATTTAAAAAATAAAACTTTGACTTGATAAACAAGTATTTAACGGGTTTTGATAGTTAATGGGTATTTTTGGTATTATATGACTAGAGTTTGGGTAATTCAAAATATTCGAATTGCCAACTGATTCAGGTATTGTAAATTATAATCAAGTTCGGATTCTAATATTTTAAAATTAGCAGGTACAATAACTGCGGCAATTCTCATAAATCTCTAATGAGAACTTCACTTCTACTAACAACCAACTCTTTTTTTTTTTTGTAATACCTAAACCATACCTCTTTTTGCGTTAGTTTTTTTCAAAAAAAAATGTCATCTGATGTAGATAACTTTTATTTTATGTTAAACACAGGTGTTAAATTAGTTTTTATTTTTTATTGATAAAAGTTTATAAAAGTTTGATTGCAATTTAATAAAAACAACTATCTTCTAAGAAGGCAAGCAATAAAAAGTCTTCTAATAGAAGCGGATATCAATTGGGTTGAGTGTCATGATATTGAATATTTAGGCCAATGCATTCATTTAAGCACTCAAATTATTTGTCACTTCCAAGAAAAAAATATAAACCTTTCATTAGAAAACCTTGCAATGGTTAATTAGGTCCCATTTTAGGCATCTATTGAAATTAGAAAAACCTTCATAAATACGAAAAATGACGTCAATTAATGGTAATTTCATCCTAAACTTATTGAAGTCGGCCACAAAGTTGTGTTCAATGGACCATGGACAGTCAAGTTGAAAAAGTCAGTCAAATTAACAAAGAATATGTGCAAAAAGAGAAAGAAGATAAAACATAGGAACTTCTTCTACATTAATTAGTAAACTTTTTTATCAAGTCCAAGTTTGGAATCGCAATCCCAAGCACACATGGCACAACCAAGTGCCCATTTATTTGAAAACACAAATAGAAACATGGTAATCAAAAGAAACCGTGTTGCTTGTGTAGCCCCTCCACGATTTAATCAATTCCAAGCACTTTCTTCATATGCAAAACAAAGCCATAAACTTTTTCTTGGTCAGGAAGAGACTTGGATACACTCTCCTTTTGCAGGCAGCGTTTAGCCCATGCCATCAGCTTGGGGCACTCTGCCTCAATGCTGAAGTCGCCACACTTCTCATAGGCATAAAACCAGCTGTAAAATGGAACAAGAATCACATCTACATAGCCAAGATTTTCTCCACCAAAGTAAAGCCTGTCTCCAAGCTCTCCCTCCAACAGCGTCAGGCCCTCAATAAATTCTTTCTTTGCTGTTGCCTGTTCTTCTCCCTTGCTTGTCCATATTTTCCTCCCAGGGTCACTTATCTGCATTCGATTCAACAACAATTTAGGCACAACAATTCTATATTATCAAAGAAATCGCTTATTTGCAGTAATATTAGCTTTTACACTCGACCATATGACTCAATGATTGGAACATGTACTTCCTTTTATCCAAACCCAATTCAAATCCCATTTTTCAATTTAAAATTAAAACAAAAATAAAGCCATAAAATCACAACAATTGTCAAAGGGATGCTTGGACAACTGAAGACAAATATTGCTGATTTCAGCTTTACAACAAAAGTCAAGGACAACCAAATGTTGAACATATATGTCAACCGTCTGGTGAAAGTTAAGCATAGTTTCCTAGTGGGTCACTAAGTTCAACTCCCAATCAACATGGAAGTTGGAACCTGCAATGAGATGACTACAAGCAATAAAACATCAAGAGAATGATTTATGATGCCAAACCTCATCAAGAAAGTACCTTCTTGTCAACAAAATCAGCCCAGAATCTGGCAATGGCTCTTTGATAAGGATCAGAAGGAAGCAAAGGAGATTTATGGTGCCAAACCTCATCAATGTACTGAACCTGGATGAGTGACTCACAAACAGGTTTACCATTGTGGATGAGAACTGGGATTTTCTTGTGAACAGGGTTCATCTGAAGAAGCAAAGCACTCTTGTTCCTCAGATCCTCTTCCTTGTACTCATATTTTATCCCTTTCTCGGCCAAAGCAATCCTCACTCTCATCCCATATGGACTTGGCCAGAAATCCAACAATACCACCTCTTCTGCCATTTTCAACTAAAAAAAACGAAGACTGAAAGTTTCTTTTGCTTTTGCTTTTGGTTTTCTCCTTTCTGATGTCTGAAACTGAGCGGTTTGCAACTGTATTTATAGACAAAAAGTTCGTTATAAGTACTATTTTTATTCTAGGACCTTCTTCCGCCAAACTGCTCAAGGCCTAATATGCAATCGCTTACGTCACTTGGCCCAAAAATTACTTTTTCATTTTTTAATGCTGATTGACTTACGACCAAAAGTATGAATTTGCTTCTATTATGCAATTGCTTGCCTCATCCTTTACGTTTTCTCAGACCCATTTTTTTTTTTTACGTTTTCTACTATAGGTTTTTCATTTTATATTTTCTCATTTTATTTTCATATTCAACTCTCTGAATAAATTTGTTACTTATTATATTTATCATTGTTAAAAATATTTTATAGAATTTTATGTAAATATGGAAAAATCAAAACTTTCTATAAAAAGACACTAATTTTAGGCTGATAATCCAATTATTTGGCATATGGATAATTTGAAGTTTTATTTAAATTAATTTGATTCTAACCAAGTTAATTATATATTTTTTATTTTTTTTATTCTATACATGCATTTAGAACATTATTTTCTGTTGTCGTCCTCCTTCCCCTCGCGTTCCACCTCTCAATGGAACCGGAAGCCTCCAAAGTCCAAACCGCAATCTTCCAGTGCTCCTCTAAGGGCCACCATATGACTTTCTCCTCTCAATATTAATGATGATTAAGATTATTTGTTCTCCCCCTCCAAAAAATTTAATGATGATTAAAGGAAAAATACTCGCTTAATCAATGTCTTTAGGAATTATTTAAAGAGTTAAAATTTCATTAGTTTTGAAAAATTAACATTCAATGTATTGTTTTCATAAAATTAAAGAATATATATGAATTAAAATTCTTTTAAAATATTATCTTAACCAATAACAATTATCAAAAGAAATATTTATCTAATTTAATTTCAACAATTATTATTTATAATTAAGAATCAATTTGGATGAAGAGTGAGATTAGCATTGGTTAGATTGAAATAATTGTAGATGAAGTTATTTATTATAACAGTAAGATTAAAGCCAATGATGAAATATATATTTGGATGCAAAATTAATGGTGACACTTAAAGTGAATTGTAGCAAAAAAAATTTAAAGATAAAAAATTAAATTTTTCTATAATTAAAATTTAAATCATTTGATTTTTATGGAATTAATAAATAATTAAAAATTTATTAAAATTATTTTTATATCAAGTAATAATTTTGTTAATAAATAATTAAAATTAATAAAAAAGATAGTAATGTATCAAACAATATTTTTTTTCTTGATTTTCTTTATTATATATACTTATCTATTTTTTGTTAACTCATATTAATTATATAATAATGAAATTTATTTATTTATTTATATATTATTTTAGTATATAATAATACAATTTATTTATTATATTCAACAAACAAAACTATTCTACAATTTTAAAAAAAATCAAATTAAAAAAAATGAAAAAAAGGTTAACTAGTTGGATATTTTCATCCCGACAATATAGTTCCAAAAAGAGAGAGAGAGCAAGGGTATATTAGGAATGAGGAGCTGATGGAGAAGGGATTATTTCCACTGACTTTTTCCAATAAAAGAAGGGAGCAGATGATGTCCACTATTCCACTGTCATGTGATTCAAACGAATCAATACGGTATGATTGGACCAAAAAGTGCCTTTGATCGTATTGTTTTGTAACTCCGTTTGTATCCAAACAAGCCCTAGGACTCCATTTAGTTACCACGAGGTTTTACTAGTTAGGCATGATAAAAAATGCAGCCTTCGAACTATGGGAAATGAGCTGTTTTAACCTAAACTCTGTTGTTTGAATGAATTTGATTCATGATGTGGGACGTTTTGGATCAGGCCTATTTTAGTCTTTCATCTCGGAACATCTACCTGGTCAAAATGGGGCCCATTATACGAAACAAGAATACCCATGATCAAGACAAGCATCCATCGATTCAGATCAGACTCGTCAGGAATGACCCATCAACTCAAGTCAGCGCCTTAAGCGCTGGCCCTCGCTTAACACCATTGTTTACCTCGGGACCAAGGTTCAGCCTTGGGACTAAGCACGCATGAACATTTTGGCGGGAGGATGGCTCAGCTGACCTGTGGTACAGGTCAGCTCTTCCTCGTATTACTATTCGACCACGTATCCGGCCACCCAGGCGGTCCTCATCTATAAAAACCATTCGTCCCACTGAGAAAAGAGAGGCTGAAACTACTCCTTCACCTCAGATCCCTTTATTTCTCCTTCAGGGCCATCTTGTGCTTCGACATTTGGCGCGCCAGGTAGGGGCTTCCAGCATTTCCCTCAGTCACGGTCGAGAATGGCCCCCAAAAGGAGAGTGATAGAGAAGAAAGAACCCATGGCACCTCAGCCTCACCAATAAGCCCAAATTACCTTGCTAGAACCAGGAGCTTGGGTACTAATGGAGGATACAGTGAGGTAGATAAAGGAAAAAGAGATGGTGCACATGGAGGAGCTAAAGTTGTTGGAAAGCTCACTCCTCACGGAAGATATCGACTGAGCTCAACCTCAAATCAGCTTGGGAATGCCCACTGTTGACACTTACGATGGTACTTCTAACCTTCTTCATCTTTTGAAACTTTTTGTACTAACATTCTTATACCAGGAGTAGATCGTCAAGATGGATAAAAATGAAGAGAACAACCAACTTAAAGCTCAAAAAAGAGCTCGCCAAGTTAAAGCTCAAAAAAGAGCTCGTCTAAAGCTCAAAAAAGAGCTCGTCCAGCTCAAGAAAATGAGCTCGCCAAGTTAAAGCTCAAAAAAGAGCTCGTCCAAAGCTCAAAAAATAGCTCGTCCAGCTCAAGAAAATGAGCTCACCAAGTTAAAGCTCAAAAAAGAGCTCGTCTAAAGCTCAAAAAAGAGCTCGTCCAGCTCAAGAAAATGAGCTCGCCAAGTTAAAGCTAAAAAAAAGAGCTCATCCAGCTTAAGAAAATAAGCTTGCCAAGCCAAAGCTCAAAAAAAAAAAAAAGAGCTCCTCCATCTCAAAAAAATGAGCTCGCCAAGTGAAAGCTAAAACAGAGCTCGTCCAGGAATGAGCTCGCCACTTTGAAAGATCAAGCAAAAGTTTATCAAGTAGTAGAAAAGCGCTCGTCGAACAAAACTCAAGAAAAAGAGTTTATCAAGTTGAAGGTCAATGAAAAGCTCGCTTATTGAAAAACCAAGGATGAGCTCGTCAAATATTAAAAAACAAAGCTCGCCAAGTTAGAGCTCAAAAAAAAAAAAGGCCCTCGCCAAAATAAAAAGGCTAAAAAAGAGCTCACCAATTTAGGCTGGAGAAAAGACCTCACCAGGATAAAGCTCAAGGAGGTAGGGGCTTCTAACATTACCTCGGGTCGAATCAGGTCGGCCCGCCCTCAGGTTGGCCCGACAGAGCTCATCTCGATGCACCTCGGGGTCTGATCAGGTCGGCCCGTCTAAGCTCACTCGCAGAGCTCAATCAGTGCTCATCAGGTCAGCCCGTCTAAGCTCACGCGTAGAGCTCATCTTAGTGCACCTCAGGTTAGCCCGCCTAAGCTCACGCGTAGAGCTCATCTCGGTGCACCTCAGGTCGGCCCGTCTAAGCTCACTCGTAGAGCTCATCTTAGTGCACCTTAGGTTAGCCTGCCTAAGCTCACACGTAGAGCTCATCTCGGTGCACCTCAGGTAGAATCAGGTCGGCCTACCTAAGCTCACACACAGAGCTCATCTTAATGCATCTCAGGTTGGCCCGCAGAGCTCATCTCGATGCACCTCGGGGTCGGATCAGGTCGACCCGCCTAAGCTCATGTGTAGAGCTCATCTTGGTGCACCTCAGGTCGGCCCACCTAAGCTTATGCGCAGAGCTCAATCAGTGCTCATCAGGTCAGCCCGTCTAAGCTCACGCGTAGAGCTCATCTTGGTGCACCTCAGGTCGGCCCATCTAAGCTCACACGTAGAGCTCATCTTGGTGCACCTCAGGTCGGTCCGTCTAAGCTCACTCGTAGAGCTTATCTCGGTGCACCTCGGGTCAAATCAGGTCGGCCCACCTAAGCTCACACGTAGAGCTTATCTTGGTGCACCTCAAGTTGGCCCATCTAAGCTCACTCGTAAAGCTCATCTCGGTGCACCTCTGGTCGAATCAGGTCGGCCCGCCATCAGGTCGGCTCATCTAAGCTCACACGTAGAGCTCATCTTGGTGCACCTCAGGTCGGCCCGTCTAAGCTCACTCGTAGAGATCATCTCGGTGCAGCTCGGGTCAAATCGGGTCGGCCCGCCTAAGCTCACGTGTAGAACTCATCTCGGTGCACCTTAAGTCATGCACACGCCCGACTCAAGTCAGGCATGCATACGAGGTCAGGAGCATTTTGTTCAAATGAAGAGCTAAGAATCAGTTTTCGTCCCAAATATAAAGTACACTTTAACTTTCTAATAAATCCAATTCGGCCAATACAATTCTAGTTTGGCCAACATAAATCTAGACAAGGCAGAAAAACTTAAATAGCCAAAAACATGGCACCATCCAAATAAACGAAAGTACGTGTTCATTGATCTTAATACAAAAAACTTAAGGAAACTTATATGAAAGTGATAAAAGTCAAACAACAGCATCATCCATGACCTTGGGACTGCCCTCATCAGCTTCCCCTGGGTAGCCGCAACGTTGAGCTCAGCACCAACAGCTTCCTTCGCCTCAGTCTCATATTGTATTGTCCTCAGATTCTCCAACGATACTATGGACAAGTCCAGGTTGGGGTACGCGTGACTGACCTCCTAAAGGGCGAGGTCAAAAACACCTCGACACCCCCTCTTATTGCTGACCCGACCTGATAACAGGTTGACACCATATCTTACAGACCGATCTCGTCTCTTGGACCGAGCTTTCAAAACTAACTTCAGGAGGGACAGAATGATGTGGGACGTTTTGGATTAGGCCTATTTTAGTCTTTCATCTCGGAACATCTACCTGGTCAAAATGGGGCCCATTATACGAAAAAAGAATACCCTTGATCAAGACAAGCATCCATCGATTCAGATCAGACTCGTCAGGAATGACCCACAACTCAAGTCAGCGCCTTAAGCGCTAGCCCTCGCTTAACACCATTGTTTACCTCGGGACCAAGGTTCGGCCTTGGGACTAAGCACGCATGAACATTTTGGCGGGAGGATGGCTCACAGGTCAGCTCTTCCTCATATTACTATTCGACCACGTATCCGGCCACCCAGGCGGTCCTCACCTATAAAAACCATTCGTCCCACTGAGAAAAGAGAGGCTGAAACTACTCCTTCACCTCAGATCCCTTCATTTCTCCTTCAGGGCCATCTTGTGCTTCGACAATTCACATTTTTACTTTTAACAATTTGGCTTAAACTTTATGAAAATCTTACGTGACTAACGGTTCCATCTAGAATCAGAATTTAATACCGAGTTGCTCTATGATAATACACTTGGCATTCCACCTACATATCAATACATATGTGCAAAATGCCATGTGTCTAGTCAAGACTTGACATTGTCTTCGTGGACACGAAATGTTTGGTGTGGTTATAAAATTAACATTTTTCTTTTTTATTTTTCCTTCTCTTTTTCTTCCTATACATTTCCCTCTCTTTTTAGTACTTTAGCATTGTTTGCTAGAAAAAAATGAAAAAATTAGGATGAAAAATTTGCTAATTCAATAATTAAGTTTCATAACTACTTTACTATTTTGTAATTAAACCATTAAATTAATAATTTTTATGGTATTTTAAAACTCTGAGAACGATCATTGTTAGTTGAAAGAGAAAAAAAAAAGACTGAAATGCAAATTGAGATATCACTTTCAAAATTTTAATTATTTTGTTTTCATTTTGACAATTTTTTTACTATTGCTTATTTAATTTGGTGTGATCATAGTCCATAAGGGAAGAAGTAGTTTGGCTACAAACTCAAATCTTATAGCCTAAGCCAATGAGGTTTTGGCTTGATGACAAGGAGGAGACCTTGAGATTTTGAGGTCTTAAGTTCGAGTCTCACTAAATGTGAGATTTGTTTAATTTATTATTGTTTATTTAGTTTGTTAAATATAGTTATTGTATTTACCAGTTTATCAAGTTATCTGTTCATCGAATGTAATATCTTATTATGATTGTAACTTTGAATGAGATGTACCTTTAAAAAAAAATCTTATAGCCTAACATAATTTTTTTTAATCACTTAAAAAAAAGATTGTTCATTTTGTAATATAAGTAGTATTAGTAGTACATGTTAAATAGTTTGAAATGTTCACATCGAGAAAGAGAAAAAGCATGTAAGCCCATCAATGGCTAATAAATAAATAAAAAGCCTTGGGTTTTGAATTATAAGCTTGGGCTATTAACGTTGCAGTTGGAGCATCTTGGGCTTCAAGTTGATTCCTAAAATAAACAAAAAATAAAGAAAGTTACTAAAAGTTATGTCTATAAAAATTTGTATGAAATTAAAAATTATGTCTAACGGACACAATATTTCTTTTTTATTTTGTTCATAGGAGGTGTAAGAGAAGAGTAAAAAATCAAATTTTAGATTTAATTTTTTTAAAGAGGAATAATAACTACTAAGTTAAGCTTTGATTATTAATGGACACTATTTCTAAAGTTAAAGGTCATGTGACTAATAGATATAATTTATCAAAAACTTTTTTAAGTAGTTAATTCGTCATGAACTAAAAATAACATTTAGTAGACATAATTAGTTTCAAATGATATATTTTGGACGTGTTCATTAGAAAATGTTGTTTGTTATTATAAATATGTAAATTTCTATATTTAATATTCATTTTAATTTTTATATCTGTATTTAAGAAATTTTTAAATTCTTAGAAAAATAGATTGAAACTCAAATATCAATTTTTTTTTGTTCTGTATCTATCGGTACAAGTAATAATTTTGTTTTTATAAAAAAAATAATACTTGTTGCATATTTATTTTCATTGAGTGATGGTCTGCTAAATTTTTGTGGACACCCTTTATCTCCCACAATCCAATCAGCCATCCATCTCCAATCCATGACAAACCTACCATTCTCACAAATCACAAGCCCTTTTCTTTCTCCAAAGTTCTCTTTATCAAGCCAATTCACACTCAAGAATCCTCCAGGGCGTATCCAAAGCAATTCCAAACTTACCGAACTACCAATGGCTGCTAGAATTTTTCAATTGATGGACTACTATTAATTGGTAGTTTTGATTTTTAATAAAACAGGCTAATAATTTAGTCATGGTATGAAAACATGCGGGTAAGCCCAATTGAATAATTGTGATAAACTTGAATGAGCTTTTGCATATCTTATTGGGTCAGTATGTTGTGATAGTTGTGCAAACCTGAAACTTAATATTCTTTGATGGAGGACTATTAGATTCAACTATAAAAATAAGGATAGGTCCCCTCTTCACTAGTATTTACCCATTGAGAGCCATCCTAAAGAGAGAAGTAGAAGAGGAAGATCTACCTGTCAGAAAGATGTTTTCAAGTTCTACATTGTCTGTTGAAAAAGGTTTGCCTAATTAATTGTTTAAATCTTGTGTTCTAATTATTGCATAAGAAATATTGTTTGATTGATCTTACATGTGGTATCAAGAGCTAGGCTTATGTATAATTAGAATTGAATTTTTTTTTACTATTCATCAAAAAGGGTCTTGGGTGTTATTTTTGGTAAGAAAATTTTTATCTTGCAAAAGGATTTTTTGAATCAAACTATGGGGCTTTTATTGCCCATTCAACAATCAACAAGGATCAAAGCCATCTTGACTATTTTCATTAATTCGTTTTAAAGAAGAAAAAATCTAGTTACAAAGTTTTTAAACAAAGTTTTGGTAGAAATTCGAAATTAATTAAAATCTTTGTTTTTTTTTTGAGTTTTAGTTCAATTTAATCCCCAAGAACAATTCATAATTGATTAAAGGTATGAATCAAAGGTTTTAATTGAATGAATTTTTGGTTTAGATTGAAAAATCTGAATAAAACACAAACTGGTCATATACGTGTTGCTCAATTCTTGTTATTGGATTGAATTGATCATGTTTCTTGATGTTTTGATAGGTTTTTCAACATGGGTTTTGTAAAACAGTAAGTTAATTAGGTTTTGGAATGATCAATTTGATAAAAAATGAAAGAAAAGGTATCAAAATCGGGTTTTGAATGGCTGCAGACTCGAACGAGTCAAATTTTGAGAGAAACGAGTTGAATTTGATTTGACTGGTGGGCAAGAAGTTGCACAGTGTAGCGTTGCAAGGCCCACGTGGGAGGGGGGCACTGTTCTGAACCTAAATACAGTATGTAGTCTCCATATTTGAATGAATAAATTTTTGTACTCTCAGCCTGAATCTAGTGCATGATTAGCTAAAAATTATTAGAAAAATAATTTCCTATTAAGTTCAAGACTCTAAGGTTTTTTGATACAACACAAAGTAATTTAAGAACTTATTAAGATACATTTAGGTCTTGTGTCTTAGCAAGAATAGTTCATTGCATACATTAAGTTAAGTATGCAGGATAATTATTTGGGCAAAGTTTATTTTTCTCGGATTGATAAAATTTTTTGTTAATTGATGTGGATGCTTGGCTGCCAAAGTGGCTCATTTGTTGATATTAATGATTATTTTATTAATCACAAGTATTGGAGATGATTCTTAGGTTGTTTTATACAATTGCCTGCCCAAAGTTATTGTGTGAAATAATATGGATTGAGACATAAAACATCGAGTTGAGGGTACACCGATCTAGAAAGATTATCTGCCCAAAAGGGATATTTTTCAAAATTAGGATATCCTCATGTCAGCTTTATGTGAAAAGTATCTATCAATATATTGCATTCGCTACCCAAAGAGGAGTTTGTGGTGATACTTCTGGGCTTTTTGGTTTTTTAATGATAAATTCTTGAAGTTTATCTCGTTATTTACACATTAACTAATAGTTGCATTTATTGTCTTGATTGGTGACTGTTACTGTAGATAAGTGTGTTAGTACCATGAGGTTCTAAAAGGGTCCAACTTTAAGAAATGGAATGAGAACTTGCGTTTTGCGTTGATTATGGCTGAAATTGACGTAGCATTACGTGTTGAGGAACCCATGGCAATTATCGCTGAAAGCACTGTTGAATAAAAGGCATCATTAGAAAAAAAGGATAGCGCTAATCGCATGTGTTTGTATGCCATTAAGAAGACTGTCTTTGAGCATCTTTTGAGTGGGTTGGATTTGACTAAGAATACTAAGAAGCTTTATGAAGCTATATGTGCAAGATACAATAAGTCTAGTAAGTTTGAGGCAAGGAACCTTATAAATGAGCTAACGAGTATGAGGTATGACAGTAATCGAGGTGTTAGAAATTTTATTATGAAAATTGTTCACATTCAAACTAAGTTGCAATCCCATGAAATAATCTTTCCTGATAAATTCATTGTTCATCACGCTCTCAGTGCTTTACCCATATAATTCACCTAAATCAAAATTGCCTATAATTCCATGGATGGTGTTTGGAGTGTTAATGACCTTATCTCTAAGTGTGTCTCTGAGGAAGAAAAACTTAAGAAAGAAAAGAGTGATGTTGCCTTAGTAACCACCCATTCCAAACCAAACTCTTGCAAAAATTTTAGGAAACCTTGGAAGTCTAGTGCTCCTAAGAGATTTCAAGACAACAAAAGGCATGGAAATGGTTAGACCAAAGAAGTAGGAGGTCCTAATGTTGCCATTAAGAAAGATATTAAGTGTTTTTCTTGCAAGAAGAAATGTCATATGAAGCGAGATTACCAAAAATACAAAAATTGGTTAGAAAAACGTAATAAACAAGAAGGTAATCCACTTGTTCTCGTTTGTTTTGAATCCTATTTTGTTAGTGGTGCAACTACTCACGTTGCCATTACATTGAAAGGGTTCACAAGCAAACGGAAGCCAAGTGATAAGGAGTCTAAACCTAGGGTCAAAAATGATACTGAAGTAGTAGTCAATTTCATAGGAACAATTAGTTTGAACTTGGAGTCTAGTTTTCAACTTGTTTTCAAAAACGTTTTATATGTGCTAACTTTAAAGCGAAACTTAATATCAGTTTTTGTTTTGGATAAATTTGGATATTGTTTTAAGATTGGAAATGGAAAAGTTAATCTTATTTTAAATTCTAAAATTGTGGGAATATTTTTGCTTATTGACAATCTATATAGATTGAGTTTGGCTCATAATAATAAATATTTGTGCATGAATGTTGAAAACGCAATGTCTAAGAGATATTTTATTAAAGAAAAGTCTTCCTTGTTGTGGCATAAGAGATTAGGTCATATTTTAAATGAACGGATTGACAAGTTAATAAAAGATGAAATTTTACCTTCTTTAGACTTAAGCGAATTAGGCACATGTGTTGATTGCATAAGCGGTAAACTAACCAAAACTAAGAAAAAAAAAGGGGCAACTCACAGTTCTAGTCTTTTGGAGATTATTCACATTGATATTAGTGGAACCCTTATATCTACCTTGTGTGGTAACAAATATTTTGTTACATTTATTGATGAGTTCTCTCATTATGGTTATCTTTACTTGATCAATGAAAAATTTGATGCTTTAGAAAAAATTTAAAAATTTTAAAACTGAAGTAAAGAAATTATTAGGGAAGGTTATCAAAATTGTAAGGTCTGATAAAGGGGTAAGTATTATGGGAAATATGGTACAATAGGTCATCACATGGGGCCATCTGCCGAATACTTGCAAGAATGTGGAATTGTTCCACAATATACCATGCCTGGTAGTCTTGAACAAAATGATGTGGCTGAAAGGCGGAATTGCATCTTTAAAGATATGATGAGGAGCATGATGAGTAGAACTAAACTTCTTGAATCTCTTTGGGGCGAAGCCACTAAAACTGGTTTATACATCTTTAATAGAGTTCCTTCCAAATCTTTTCCTAAAATTCATTTTGAATTGTGGACAAGTAGGAAACCTAGTTTGAATCATTTTAGAGTTTGGGGTTATCATGTAGAAGTTATAACCCTTCAAAAAGGAAGATTGAACCAAGGACTACTTATTGCTATTTCATAAGGTACCCAGATTATTCTAAGGGATATCGGTTCTTTTGTCCTACTCGTGAAACCAAGGTTATAGATTCTCAGTTGGCAAAGTTTTTTGGAATTGAATGTTGTTGATAGTGATGTCATAAATCAAGTTGTCAATGAAAAGGAACCTGTTAGATATGTTGACAGTTCCCTACCTATTTCCCATAATGATGATTTGCTTATGATTGATGAGACAGTATATCATGAGGAGCAAGATGCAAATCTCTCAAATCTTGATACTTATCCTACTGATGTTTCTTAAAATCAAGGAGTTGAGAATGTGATGCCTTTAAGAAGATCTACTAAGAACAGGAGATCTTCTATTTCAGATGACTATCTAGTTTACCTTGAGGAAAGTGATTATGATATTAGTCATGTTATAGATCCTGTGACCTTTAATGATGCAATTAGTTGTTCTCAGTCTCAAATGTGGATGGATGCAATGAAAGATGAAATGGATTCCATGGCACGGAATGGAGTATGAGAAGTTGTTAAGCTTCCAAAAGAATGTAAGCAGATAGGTTGTAAATGGGTGTATAAAACCAAGAGAGATTCTAATGGAAAGATTGAAAGATTCAAGGTTAGATTGGTGGCAAAAGGATTCACTCAAAGAGAGGGTGTAGATTATAATGAGACATTCTCACCAGTGTCTACCAAAGATTCCTTTCATATCTTGGGTTACCCGCTTTGATTTAGAGATTCATCAAATGAATGTAAAAACTACCTTCTTGAATGGTAATCTTGAAGAGGAGGTTTACATGGTACAACCCGACGGTTTTGGAGAACCTAGGAAAGAACATTTAGTGTGTTGACTTAAAAAATCCATATATGGCTTGAAACAAGCTTCTCGGCAGTGGTTTATAAAATTTGATGAGGTAGTTACTTCCATTGGTTTTGAGGAAAATAAAGTCGACCAATACATATGTCTCAAGATCAGTGGGAGTAAGTACATATTTCTTGTGTCGTACGTAGTTGATATTTTGTTAGCATGTAATGATGTTGGTTTGTTGCATGAGACTAAACAGTTTCTGTCCAAGACTCTTGGTATGAAAGATCTTAGGGAAGTATCCTTTGTTCTTGGGATTGAGATTCATAGAGATAGATCTCGAAGTTTATTAGGACTTTCACAAAGAGCTTACATTGATGGTATGCCTCGAAGATTTAATATGGAGAATTGTAAAGGTGGAGAAACACTTGTTGTGAAAGGTGACAGATTTAATCTCAATTAGTGTCCAAAGAATGACTTGGAAGGAGAGTTCATGAAAGATATACCCTATTCTAGTGCGGTTGTGTATGCCTAAGTTTGCACTCGACCAGATATAGCTTTTGCAGTCTTGGTAGGTATTTAGCAAACCTTGAGAATGATCATTGGGTTGCTGCCAAGAAAGTTATGAGGTACTTGTAGAAAACTAAGGATCGCATGTTGGTATACAGAAAAGTAGACAATCTTAAAATAGTTGGTTATATGGATTCTGACTTCATTGGATGTCAAGATGACATGAAGTCTACTTCAGGGCATATTTTTATGTTAGCAGGAGGAGCTATTTCTTGGAAAATTGTTAAGCAAACACTTCAAGCTGAGTTTGTTGCATGTTATGGGAATGCTACGCAGGCTATTTGGCTTAAGAACCTAGTCTCAGGACTTAATATTGTTGATTTCATCTTTAGACCACTCATGATTTATTGTGATAATAGATCTGTAGTTTTGTTCTCTAAGAACAATAAAAGTACTAGTGGATCTAAGCATATAGAGATTAAATATCTCAAGGTTAGAGACTTTGTGAAAAATGGTGACATTGTTGTTAAGCACATTAATATTGATAGCATGATTGCTAATCCTTTGACTAAGAGATTGAGATCTAGTGTCTTTCATAAACATGTTGACAACATGGGTATTTTGGGATCTTTTGATGTATTGGTTTAGTGGGACTGTGTTGTTTGTGATTAAACACTCATATTTTTTTACATCATGCTATGTTAAGACCTCTTAATGTTTGGAATATTTATATGTGACATTTTACTTTATATATTAATTTGATGATCATCATTGATTTATTTGTGCTAGTGTATCGATATTTTCTACATGTACATTTGAAAATTTGTGAAATTGACTTTGTGTCAATGGGATATGTCTCAGTAAATGATACCGCTTGATAACCTTAAGAAAAATGAATAGAGACATATCAGCACATCTAGTTGCCAAATAGATTTCTCGAGAGTTAAGGAGAAATCACATTTCTCGGTGAGTTAAGGAGAAATCGGAGGACTGACAATAAAAGTAACACCCTTGATCGCTGCTGGGTGTTATTTTCTTGCTACACAGCCACACCGAGATCCATTGTTGATAAGATCACTAGTACTTGTAACTTTAGATTGGTCTTGTGTCAATAAAGGGCACAATCACTGCCATGATTCGGTATTGGTTGGCATGTTGAACAGGATCATTAAGATGTTGTTTCTAAGGACTAAATAGTTTTCAAAATTGTTGGCATGTCAAAGGTAAAATAAATTAGCTTGGAGTCTTGTTTTCTGAAAAAAAAAGTTTTCTTAAATTTTAAAACCCCAATCAATATTGTCCAAGTGAAAGAATGTTAGAATTTTCTAATTGGTGGACTACTATTAATTGGTAGTTTTGAGTTTTAATAAAGCAGGCTAATAATTTAGTCTTAGTATGAAAACACGTGGGTAAGCCCAATTGGATAATTGTGATCAACTTGAATGGGCTTTTGCACATCTTATTGGGTTAATGTAGTATAATGGTTGTGTAGGCTTGGAACTTAATATTCTTTGATGGAGGGACTATTGGGTTCAACTATAAATATAAAGGTAGGTCCCCTCTCCACTTCTTAACATATTGGTATCTACCAGAGCCACCCTAAAGAGATAAGTAGAAGAGGAAGATCTGCCTATCAGAAAGATGCCTTGAAGTTCTATAATGTCTGCTGAAAAAGGTACGCCTAATTAATTGTTTAATCTTTTGTGTTCTAATTATTGCATAAGAAATATTGTTTGATTGATCTTATAATGGCTTCCCTTCATCAAAATTCAATCTGTCTTCAATCCAAGTTCCTCCCATCATCCCAACTTCCCAGAGCCCTTGTTTCAACCTCTCCTTCTCAGCCTGCTTCCTTTTGCTCAAACTCTCCACCACTCGCCCTCTCTATGGTAGCAGCAAAATGTCTGCCACAGCTGCTTCTAGCTACATTGCAACTTTGGCTGATGTTGCCAAGTCCAATGACACTTTGGATGCCACCAGCTTCAATGTTGAAAAGCTCGAAAAAATCTTCTCTGACCCTCAAGTCCTGGACTTCTTTGCTAACCCTACCATCGACATTCTCAATAAACGTTAGGTTTTGGATGAAATAGTCATTCTTATTTGCTTTAGCCACGCATTGCAAACTCTCTAAACATCCTGGTGGATGCCAAGAGGATTGACCTTATTAAAGAAATTGTAAAAGAGTTCGAGATGGTTTATAATAAGTTGACGGATACGGAGTTGGCTGTGGTGAGTTCAGTGGTGCAGTTGGAGTCTCAGCATTTAGCACAGATTGCTAAACAGGTGCAGCAGCTGACTGATGTTAAGAATGTTAGGATTAAAACTGTGATTGAACCAAGTTTGGTAGTTGGGTTTACTATCAGGTATGGGAGTTCAGGGTCAAAATTGATTCACATGAGTGTTAAGAAGCAGTAGGAGGAGATTGCTACTCAGCTTGATTTGGGTGATATTCAACTTCTTGTATGCGTTTGAATTCTTTTTCTTTTGTTTTCTTTTTGAGTATAGGATTTGGAACCCGTTTTGTTTTGGTCATTATTGTAGTTGAAATTGATACTCTTAATGTTAAATGTATAAAAGTTGTCTTATAAGTAGATTGTTTAATTTAGGAGAACCGAGTTGTCCTTAACTTTCACAATACCATCCTCTGGTTTTGTCCATTGAATCATACCTTGGTTATGTTCCACCCGCTTGTTCTTGTTGTGCTGAAGATATTGTTCAATTCAGCTGCACCCTCAAGAATAAAATCAAATCAATCAGTGAGTTGCCAAAGCTGTTCTCCTGCTGCTGATTATTAAACAAGATCGTGTATCGTTTTGTCCATATTCTCCAAAGACCAGTAATAAATGTGCATCGCCAATCTATATCAGTGTCCCCTGTTTTCTCATGTTCTTAAAATTCATTTCGAGCCATTCCACCAATGGCACATTGAAGAAATCTACTTTTGGTTTCTCACTTAGCAAGATACTCCATGTGCAGTGTGGTTTCCACTACATGACCAAAAATTTGGCATAAATCTGACTGAACCATACCCCATTTTTACCTCAAATGATTCGAGAGCAGCCTATCTCTTCTCACCAGCCATAAGAAGTGTAGCTATCTTTGAAGTGTTGGGAGCTTCCATAACCAATCCCATTTCACTACCTCCCTATCTAAATCACAAGATAACTCATGCAAATAAGCAGACTTCGACGTGAACCTTCCATTCAATGCAAGTCCCCATATCCATTCATCCTCTGAGTTTCGAAGTCTTTGTAATGGTAGTCCCAATATCTTAGCTGCTAATCCCTTAAAGGTATAAGAATAAAGAACCGGCCGAGTTCCACCCCCATAGCTATTCCTGTAGTCACTGACCTTCTCACTAAGATTGATTTTGTCAGTGTATGATTGAGTCAACTGCTCCACTAAAGGTTTACCAATCCAAGGATCAGTCAGGAAATAAGTGTCCCTACATTTTCGCATTCTTCTACAAAATCATTAGCAAGAGACTTAAAAGCAATCCCCAAATCCCTCATTGAGCAACGGGTGTAAAACGGGCCGAAGCCCGCGGGCTTATTCGTTAAGCCCGCGGGCTTTTAAAGGGCCGGTTTCAATTTTTTAGGCCCGTTTTTACGGGTTGGCCCGCGCGGGTCGACGATCCGCGCGGGCCGGTTCATAAGCCCGCGGGCCAGCCCGCGGGCCGGCCCCATTTTAGGCCTTTTTTCATTTTTTTAATATAATTTGTTTTTTAATTATATTATTAATGTATTTTTATTTCTTACAAAATAATAAATACATGATATGATTTTATTGTATTCTAGCAAAAAAAATGAATTCATATAATTTTATTTTGAATTCAAACCATGACATTTTATATGTATATACACATATAATAATGAAAATAAGATGTTGGAAGATTTTAATGTTTAATAGAAATTTATGTTTTTTTTTAAGATTGCAATTATTTATTTTAAAATATTGTAAGTGAATTGTAATTGTATTTAAATTGTATTTGTATATGAATTTTAATGATTTTTAAAATTTTATTTTATTTTTATTATTTTTTATTTAAAAATTATATGGCCCGCGGGCCAGCCCGGTCCGCATTAAAAACGGACCAGGCATGTAAAAATAGGCCCGTTTAAAAACGGGCCTAAACGGGCTTGGCCCGTTTTGGCCCGTATCCGTACGGCCCGGCCCGCACCCGCCCCGGCCCGCCCGTTTTTCATCCCTGCTACCAGCATATCCTGTTTTTCCTCTCATACCGTAAACTTCTTTTAGGATATTCCACCATGCCATATACTTTGCTTTTAGAAAACGAACCCAAAAACTTTCAGGTTCCTGTGAAGTGTTTGTCAGAGTCTCTTTCTGAAGAGGAGAGATGGTAGTTGATAAAATTCTGTTGTAATTCGTTATTCTTCAAAGAAAAGCTTACACCGTTATTTATACATAAGCTAGAAAAGTCAGCAATAGTTTTATTAATGAACTTGAAAGAAACTAACAAACTAACAATCTTAACTAACTAGCTTTGCTGAATCAGCAAAGTTACTAACACATATTCTGTTAATAAATACAAATACAAAATGAAAAAAAAAATATAAATTCATTGTTAGCCCCCCTTAAGCTGAAGCTGGAGTGTGGAGGTTCTGAATTCCAAGTTTTGATATAAAGAGTGAAAGCTGCAACAGGAGTGTGACTTGATAAAAGTGTCATCAAGCTGAGAGGAATAGGAAACATGGACAAATTGAATCACGCCAGCTTGAAGTTTCTGTAGAATGAGATGGCAATCAATTTCAATGTATTTAGTGTGTTCGTGAAATATTAGGTTCTCAACAGTAGATATGGCTTACCTATTATCATAAAACAAGAGATCAGGATGAGAATGAGAAATTTGAAGATCATGAAGCAAATATAAGAGCCATTGCAATTTACACGTAGGTTATGGTTGAACGAGAATTGACAGAATACATTGTTTTAGAAAGGAATGAGTGAAGGAGAAGAATTCATACTGGCGACTTAATGTGAGTTTATATATTGATTCATATAGTCTACCTCAGTATTGGGATAAAGGTTTGGATGATGATGATGACGACACTAATGCAATTGTGTGAGTAGATCCCTCCTCAATATTTTGTATAATATTTTGCTTCTAAATACAAAATTGACAAAATTAAATATAAAAAATATTGCACAACGTAATATATATATATATTTTTAAAAATAAACATTTTCTTACAAATTATTCATAATGAGAATTTATCTCAATCTTTTTTCTTACAATTAGCAGTGTTATATAAAACTTTTCTCCTCACCAATAAAAATGTTAGAGAATAAAGCAAGTAAATCTAATCATAGGCCAGACTAGGCCCAAGGTATATGATAATGGCTTATATATATGTCTATGCCCGGTCTGGCCCAGCTGGGCTTATTCGGGCCTGACTTTTAGTCCATACCCTTTTTCATTTTTATAATACGAGCCCGGCTTGGCTTGAATATTATTTTATTTATTTTTTATATTTTCATTTTTTTATTTGTTTTTATTCTTTTATTTTCTTTAAAATTTAATTTAATTTGTTAAAATTTGTATGTTAATTTTCATATTAAATATTTATAATCATATTTATTAACCAATAATGTTTTATATACTTATAATTATATTATAGTTAGTAAATATAATTAAAAAAATTTAATTAATATTAATTTTTAGGCCGGTCAGGCAAGGCCTTGGCTTTGAAAGGTTAAGCCTGAGCTTAGCCGATTTTTAAACGAGCCTAAAAATTTTGTCCAAGCCCGTTAATTGTATCAGATATTTTTGTTCAAGCCCGACTAAATTTCGAGTGGGCCTTCGGGCTTAGGCGGGTAGCTTGGCCCTTGAGCAGGTTTTATGAGATCCCATATCTCTAATCATTGTAGATTAATATTTATAGAATATGAGATATTTTATAATTAATTAAATGTTAATTAAATTGTAGGTTTGAAAGGAAATTAGGAGGTGGGCCCCACTAACTTTCTCGTGGCCCGATGGAGTTGAAACTTGATGGATTCGATATTCAGAGCCGAAAACTATGATGGTAAGAATCCTAACTTTAAACTCAATTATTTATGCATATTTTGAAAAATGTGCAACAATTTGAGAAATGACGGTTAAGTCTATAGACCATCTAAATTTTTGTGAATAATGGTCAAACTAAATAGATTTTTGACCAACTATCTATACTAGATAATTTTTCATGAAATAAAGTTCTAGGCCATATAGACTAATGAAATAAAGCAGGTGTAAAAGCAAAAATTTACGCGATTTTACGGTTAGGGTTATTTTGGTAATTTCAACCAAATAAAAAACCGAACCTCAACAAATGCTCCACTAATGATTGGAGCAAGTTAAATAGAGGTGTTTTATGATTAAATAAAATATTTTGGAGATTTGATAGACTGTTTTTAACTAAGTCAATCGTTAAGGGCAAAAATTGGAATATTTCTTTAAGTATAAGGGTATTTTGGTAATTTGACAAATAAAATACCAATTTTTAGCCATTTTCCAGCAGTTTCCTTGTTCATTTTCAACAGCAACCAGCACCCATATTTCCTCCCTTAACGTGAGCTTAAGGAAGAGAGAGAAAGTGAGAAAACCTTACCAAAACTACACCAAAACCAAAAGTTGTCTTCATGAACCTTACTCTCCTCAACCTCTTCTACATTTTGGTGCCAAAATCAAGTGCCAAAACAACCAAAATCAAGGTCTAGAGTCCTCCATTGAATTCGGCCAAGGTAAGAACTATGGAAGCTTTAATTTTCTTTAATGATTTATGATTAAAGGCTAGGTGTTTAAGATGTGTAAGCTTATATCTAAGCTTGAATCAAATCAAAACCATGAAGAACACCTCCCAAGGGTTTCGGCCTACACCAATTGTGCATGAAAATGTTGTGTTGTGATGAGAAATTAATGTAGAAATGGTGTAGAAATTTAGTAGAATTAGTTTGAAACAAGTAATGAAGCTTACATTGAAGAAATATAATGTGTAGGAAGGAAGAACATATTCGGCCAACATAAGGAGAGGAAGAATTCATGCTTATTCCAATGTATTTTAGGCCCTAAAATATTATATAAATTAATACAAGACTGTAGGCGCGATCGGAATCGAAAACAGAGTTATTTTGATGTTAGTGCAGTATTAACACCGGGAGAAATTAGAATGAATTTAGAGTTGCAATAGGCAATGTACTAGTATTTAATCAATTAAATATTCTTTTAATTAAAGTTTGGTAAATTTACCGTGTTTGGATGGTAAGTTGTAGCTCTAAGGTCAGAAGGTGCTACTGGTGCTAACAAGCATGACAACGAGCGTTTAAGAGGTAAGGGATATATGTATGAATTGTAGGGATACCTCGTTCCATGATTTTGATAAATATTACTTTTATAAAATTGGGGTAATGTTTTGGATTGAATTTGAAAAATGAAATTTGTAGTTTGAAGCTATGTTTTCGTGCAGGAGGTTAGGTTAGAAAGAACCGTTATGCTGCCGAAATTTTATAAGTTAACCTAAACCCTTAAATTCATCATTGGTATGATATTTTGAAAATAAAAGAAAAATGATTTTAGGTGTTTGAAATTTAAATTCCTAAATATGACTTCATGCATATTAAATCACAAATTCAGTTTCGAACAAATTTTATGAGATTTTATCTGTTTCCCGATGCTTGTATATTTTTATATATATATTTCTATGGTATTTGATAAAATATTCTAAATGCTGAATATCATTCTGAGAATATTTTGTGAAGTATCATATTTAACTATATTGAATTTTGAATTGATTGCTTATAAATTTATTTAAGGTATGATTTATTAAATTTATCTTTGCAAACAACTCTGAAAATAATTTATAAAATGTTTTGAGACTATTGGGTTCGTAGCTATCTACTGGTACATGCATTTTTGTTCTGTTCTGATGCTGTTGACTCTAGCCTAGTTTCAGCTCCCACAGTGGTCACCTGGCTATTGTACACATTGTGCCCCTTGACTCTGGTTATACGTCTACTACAATGTATGAGTTTATTGGGTGAAGCCTAGTCTCCACTATACTTATACTGGGGTGGTAAATCCCTATTTAACATAGATTCAGGCACTCCTAGATTTGATTTGCTTCCGATTTCGTTAATATACTATTTGTGTTTGGTGATTAATAATATGTTTTGTGAGTTGTATTTATGTGAATTACTTTTTGAAAAATGACACAAATATTGTTTACGGAGCAACTTATGTTTTCTGAATAATTTAAGAAATGTTTGACACAAGCCATTGGATATATTTACTGAATTTGTGATTAAATTAATGCTATTGAATTCCCTATAGTGGACTAGGATGTCGGGACACGTGAAGTGCTCCAAAGCATCCTTTTGTACTCAATCTGGTTATCTAATCCACTAGAGTATCCTTTTCGAAAATCATGCCCAAGAGATTTAAATCATGAATTCATGGTTTTTGTATAAAACTATGTTATTTAAACTGCATATAGGATACGTTGTATTAGCTTTTGTCCATATATATATATATATGTGTATATATATATATATATATATATATATATATATATATTTCTTACTGAGCATATGCTCTCCCCTTTATTTTTCCTCCCAGATTATCTATAGTAAATTTTGGGTCTGCATCTGAAGGACCTGATTTTGGTATCTCTCAGGCAATCATCTTATTTCGTCGAGGTATACGAGCTCCTTTTTATGTATTTAGACTTTTCTGTAAAGTGCTATTTTATGTGTAGGATACTTGGGATGTAAATTATAAACTAGTTGTTTCATTGGACTTTGAGATTAATTATATTTATGCATAAGTATTTAAAAATTTGAATCCTGGGGTTTGTATGAAAAATATAAATTTTATTTTGAATAGAAGTTGACACTGCAAATAGCCCAACCATAAATGTTCAGATTATGTGAAATTAGTAAAATATTCGGTATTTCAGTACGTGAAAGGTTTAAATGCAAGTAGATAGATAATATAATTTTTTTGTTTATTTTATTGTGAGATTACATTTGTACTATATATCAAATAACTAACAACAAATAAAATATTATTACATTATGTACAACAAGCCAATCATTTATATATCTCATTTATAAATCATATATAATTTATACTACAAAGATAATTAAAAAGAAAAATTATAAACGAAAAATGTGATCACAACAAAGTAGAAAACGAATTTCAATAAAAAACAATAAACAAATCAAAATTAAAATAAGGCTAAAAATATAATTAGTGAAAAATCAATAGAACTGCAAGTTAATTTTTTTTCCAAACTTAAGCGTTAAAATTATACTCATAGTAAAAGAAAATTATTAGAATTTTCAAATAAAGATGAATGTAAAACTGACAGAGAAATATATTTTTGAATTTTTTTTTAACAAATTTTAATAAATTTAGTAGTGTCGACATAATAAAGTTACCAAATTTTTTATGCTAATTACGCGCGTGTCTGAGTTGGGTCAATCGATCCCACTCAATCAAAAGTGGCTACGCCACTACATAAGGGCTTCTATCTAATAGTGATTAATATTGTTGGGTCTGTAAGATTGATAGTTTGATTTAGAGTATTATGATTGAACAAAATCCTTTAATATTTATTAATTTTTAGCCAAATTACTCACATGTTTAAGAAAGTGTATCTTCTTTATGTATGAGCTACTATATCTAGCTATTTAAACTTCAACTTTTTCTTTGAATGTTATCTTAGTTTTAGTTTAATTTTTATTACTATTATAATGTATGTGTAGTCATTTATTATTATGTTATATTGTAAGGTTTCGTTGTCTTGGTTTATTATGTTATGCATGAAAATAAGCAGCGGATTAGAGAAACAACAAAATCAAAATCACTAGGATCATGCAACAAGATTGTTTTCAGGATAGAATCTAACCTTTTTGGTGTGACTCGTGTAGGAATGTTCAACTTTTGAATATGGTAACCCATGAACAGTCCTCGATTAATTGTTAACTCAAGACTCCTAGCTGAGAGAAGCCTTCTAATGGTATCCATACAAGTAAGACACAAAACAAGACCTTTGCCTGAGACAAGATGTGATCAGAAGCAAAGGGAGGAGGAAGGGAATTGTTTTCTGAGAGTGCTAGCTCCAAGAGGCAGAGCGGCTATAAAAAATATTCTGTCTAACTTTTAGAAAAATATTATGTCTAACTTTTAGACTTAATGTTGTTTTTATAATGCCTCTTAACAAAACCCTAAAAAGGCCTTAGCCTTAGTCCAACTAAATTGAGTCTTTTGGGCCTTTTAAAATTACTTAATCCAAATCCAATTGATTGTAGGGTATATTCTAACAATCTCCCACTTGCACTACAACCAATTGGTTATGCATTTGGATTAATAATTTGTTCTGCCCATGAATTATTAAATAAATAATTCATAATTATAATCTCATTATAATTGAAATGACCAAAATACCCTTTGGTAATCTTGGGCTAAAATTACTATTAATTAAATCCCGATTCTAGTTGGAACAGGATTCCAGTCTCACTAGGAATCCTACTTGTACTAGGATTCATCACATGGATCCAACTCCAATTACCTTGTTTTGGTCATACTCCTATTGTGTGCGACCCTTTAGGTTTCCATTATGTTGGTAGTGATTCAGAATCTCATTCATAAATCACAAGCCAAGATTGGCATCTAGCAATGCATCATGGCTACCCAAGTAATGAAAATTTTGGTGAGTTGACGATAACCTTTCAATGAGCAATTACCGAATAATTCGATCCTTTCATCACCTAATATTTCATTTGAACATAGAGTATGGAATGTGTCATCTCTATTAAAGTTCAACTACATTGTTGCTCAATCTTAAGATAAATGATTTAATAAAATGAATTCAAGATCTCATCTTAAATCTCATTTATACTGTGGCCACATATTTTCAATCATTAATCTCCATTGAAAGGCCTTGAGATATAGACTCTTATACCAAGAGGGACAAATCCTATCTTGATAACTCACAACCCTCATATGATTCATGATGTACCCAATTATCGTCTTACTTGCAACCCTTATTGAGCTACATTTACCAGGATCAAAGTACACCAATCCACACATAAGATACCATGGTGATCTCAAGTCTAAGGATCACATATACCATTGCCATTTGAGAATATCTAATGATACTCTCAAGATGGGTCAATCCAGTGTATTCATTCACAATGATCACCCATGTGTTGATCTGGATATCACCATATCCATGACTTATGAGTTCAGTCACCCAAAGGAATCTAACACATGTTAGTCTTACCGTATCACTGATGTCCCTTCTCAGTGATACTACGACTAAGGATATTTAAGAATAGTATTCTTTATGTCATAAGGATCTCATTATCAAAGTCACTACTTTGATTCCTTTGATACGAATCCACTATTTTAGGGACTTTATCATTTGATTATGACTTGATAAATTAAATATAGTCAATAATGATAAATAACTGCCATGTATTATTAAATAACATAAACAATCACAATGTCATAAGTGTAATACAAGCCCAAATTTGATTGGCTCATAGGGTACCCACTAACAATCATCCACTTGCACTACAAGCAATCGATCATGAAAGGGCCTCAGTATCTGTTTGGACCACTGGTGAGACTGAGGTTTCTTAGTTTGTATAATGGTTCCATTGTTGTCACAATATAGTGCCACTAGATCAGCAATGCTAGGGATCATCCAAGTTCTATGAACTTATTAATCCAAACAACTTCCTTAGTTGCATTTAATGCTGCTTTATACTTAACCTCGATTGTAGAATTGGCCACTATCTCTTGTTTAGAACTCTTCCAACTTTACAATGCCATCGTTCAGGCAAAACATATAGCCAGATTGTGATTTAAAGTAGTTTTTATTTGCTTGAAAACTAGCATCAGTCTAACCATTTACAATGAGCTCATTCTCTCCTCCATAAACTAAGAAGGCATCCTTAGTCCTTCTCAAGTACTTAAGGATGTTCTTAACTACTACCCAGTGACGCTCACCTGGGTTAGCTTGATACTTGCTCGCCATGCTTAAAGCATGTGAGACATCAAGCCTTGTACATAACATGGCGTACATGATAGATCCAATAGCTAAAGCATATGGAATCTTAGCCATTTTATCTCTCTCATCTTGTGTTTTAGGACTCATGTCCTTTGAGAGATAAATGCCATGTGACATGGGTAAGAATCCTTTCTTGGATTCTTCCATGTTGAACCTTCAACACTTTGTCAATATATGTATTTTGACTTAGACCTAGCAGCATATTCGATCTATCTCTATAAATCTTTATTCCAAGTATATAAACTGTTTCTCCTAAGTCTTTCATGGAGAAGCAATTCCCTAGCCAAGTTTTAACAGATTGTAGGCAGGAATGTCATTTCCTATGAGTAATATGTCATCCAAATATAACATTAGGAATATGACAGCACTCCCACTAAAATTTTTGTAAACACAAGGTTAATCTTTGTTTTTGATGAAGCCAAACTCTTTGACTGTCTCATCAAAACAAATGTTCCAGCTCCGAGAAGCTTGCTTTAATCTATAAATGAATTTTAAAGCTTGCATAACTTGTTGGCATTCTCAAGAGTGATAAAACCGCTAGGTTGTGTCATATACACATCTTCCAACAAGTTTACATTCAGGAACTTGGTTTTAACATCCGTCTGCCATATCTCATAATCATGGTATGCAGTGATAGCAAGCAAAATATGAATGGACTTGAGCATTGCAACTGGTGAAAAGGTTTCATTATAGTCTATAACATGCCTTAGTTTGAAACCGTTGGCCACCAATTGGCCTTTACAGGTATGCACATTACCATCCATATCAGTCTTCTTTTTGAAGACCCACTTGCACCCTATGGGTGTTACCCTTTCAGGTGGATCAACCAAGGTCTATACTTAGTTTGTATACATGGAGTCCATTTCAGATTTCATGGCTTCAAGCCATTCTCAGAATCTGGGCCCGTAATTGCTTTTTCGTAGGTGGTAGGCTCATCATTATACATGAGCAATACATCGTTGTGCTGATTGGTGAGAAGGTTAAGCTTCTCAGGCTCTCAATGTATCCTATTAGACCTACGTGGGCCTTATGTTTTTGGAGTTATTTCCTCTTCCACAACATCTTGAGGGACTTGATCCTTTTCTACTAAAGTTCAGTGACATTTTGTGGTTCTTGAACCTCTTCAAGCTCTATTTTCTTTCCACTAGTTCTTCTAAAAAGGAAGTTCTTTTCTAGAAAAACACTTGTACTGAGCCATAAACACTTTGTGCTCTGTGGGATTATAGAAATAGTATCCTTTTGCCTCTTTAAGATACCCCACAAATATGCATTTATTAGATTTAGGTCTTAATTTGTTTGAGACTTGTCTTTTGACATAAGCCTCACAACCCCAAATCTTTAGAAAAGACATATTAGGCTTTTTTCTTGTCCACATCTCATGTGGTGTGTTTTCAACAACTTTAGTAGGAACACGATTTAGTGTGATTGCTGCTATCTCTAAAGCATAACCCCAAAAGGAGATAGGGAGGTTAGACAGACTCATTATAGATCGAACCATCTCTAACAAGGTCCGATTCCTCCTCTCAGATACACCGTTCCATTTAGGTGTACCAGGTGGAGTGAGTTGTAGAACTATGCCACACTCCTTTAGATGATCTATAAATTCTAGGCTCAAATACTCTCCACCGCAATCTGATCGGAGTGTCTTGATATTCTTACCTAGCTGTTTTTGTACTTTATACTTGAATTCCTTGAACTTTTCAAAGGATTCTGACTTGTGTCTCATTAGATACACATAGCCATATCTACTGTAGTCATCAGTAAATGTGATGAAGTATTGGAACCCTTCTGTAGCCTGTGTGGTTAATGGGCCACATACATCTGTATGTATGAGCTCTAGTAAACCACTAGTCCTTTCACTTGTTCCTGTAAAAGGGGCCTTGGTCATTTTACCAAGTAAACAAGATTCGATACATCATATGATTCAAAATCAAATGAATCTAAGTGTCCATCTTTATGGAGCCTAGATATGTGTTTCTCGTTTATGTGACCAAGTCTACAATGCCAAAGGAATGTAGGGTTAATCTCATTACCCTTTGACCTCTTGGAATCAACACTGTATATGTGATTATCTAAGTCTAGAACATACAATCCATTCATAATGGAAGTGTTGCCATAGAAAATATTATTAAAGTAAATTGAAAAACTATTATTCATTATTTAAAAAAAAACCTTTCTTGTCTAAACAAGAAACAAAAATAATATTCTTGGCAATTGCTGGAACATAATAACAATTATCAACTTCTAGAATTAGGCTCGAAGACAACGATAAATTAAATGTTCCTACAGCTAATGCATCAACTGTTGCTCTATTTCCAACTCGTAGACCACCTTACCCTTGGCAAGTTTTCTACTTCTTGTTAGTCCTTGCACATGCAAATGTGAGAACCACATCCAGTATCTAATACCCAAATGAAGAAGTAGACAGATTTATCTCAATCACATATATACCTAAGGTGGAAGTCTCACTTCCTTTCTTTTTCTTCAGCTCTTTAAGGTACACGGTGCAATTTCACTTCCAATGACTAGTCTTATCGCAATGGAAGCACTTTCCTGTCTTAGCAACTCTACCAGATGGCTTGAGCTTTATAGCCTTTTCCTTTTTGTTACCCTTGGGCTTGGGCTTACCCTTAAGCTTGCCTTTGCCTTTAGATTTGGTCTTGTCAATCACCATAACAGAAGTAGGCCTTGACTTCTTCAAGTCCTGCTCAGCAGTTCTCAACATGTTGAGCAATTCTGCTAGTGTCTTATCCATACTGTTTATGTTATATTGCAACACAAACGAACTATAGCTATCCAATAAGGATTGGAAGATGAGATCAACTGACAACTCTTTATGCATGATGAAGCCCAGTGCTTCTAGCCTTTCAATGTACCAAATCATATTAAGTACACAAGTGTGCATTAAAGCTCCCTCAGCCATCTTGCTCTGGTAAAGCGCCGTAGACACCTCATAACGTTCGTGCCGTGTTTGCTCTTGAACATTTCCTTGAGATGTTCGATCATATCAAACGGTTTCATATTCTTATGTTGCTTCTAGAGTTCAAAACTCATGGAAGTTAACATTAGGCACTGCACGTCAATGGCATCATCCAAATGCTTTTGATAAGCTTGCTTATCAGTAGTGGAAGCATTCTGTAGGGGTTGAGCGGAGATCGCATGCTTTAGAACATATAATGTCTTTTCCTGACTGAGGACTATCCTCAAATTTCTGTACCAGTCTACGAAGTTTGCCCCGACCAACTCGTCATCCTTCTCAAGGATAGAACGAAGGGATAAATTGTTGTTTGCCATGATAATTCTACAATCATAAAATATGCAAGTAAGTAACATTGTGATTAAAATCATTTAATTATGGTCTTTTAATTAAATGAATTGCTCCCACTATTTTCCTCAAGCTAATAGCCCCCACTATCAACTCAGGAAGCCTTTTCGCCTAGAATCCCTAGTGGGCCAGGATCGATATTTGGTCCCATTATGACTTTAGCTGAGTTAATGCGTCCAATGAGATTATTTAGGTAGACAACTCTTGTCAATTGCATCTCATGCAACTCTTGAATAGTTGGGTGAACAATTCTTGTTCTAACTCATCATA
Source organism: Heritiera fomes (assembly GCA_032173925.1). Classification (NCBI taxonomy): domain Eukaryota; kingdom Viridiplantae; phylum Streptophyta; class Magnoliopsida; order Malvales; family Malvaceae; genus Heritiera; species Heritiera fomes. The sequence continues at coordinate 29,740,376 of JAPDPM010000002.1, read as the reverse complement.
TGGGTTAAAGCCCAACCTATGCCTCTAAATCTTATTAGGTTTGCTAAGCCAATGCCCTAATTTGATTTAGTTAAGTTTGACTCAATACACTTAGAGATAACTATTATCTCATGCAATGTGAATTCCTAAGGTAGGTATGGCCTTGACTGAGCCCAAGTAGCATAATACCGAACAAAGTCTCTTTCACATGCATCATACTGAAAGACATCTTTATTTGTTATCTTTGATTTAATATTTATTTTAAGGAATTTTTAATTTTACTGTCTCACCTAGCATGCTTTACTAACACACACACACACACACACACACACATATATATATATATATATATATATATCAACATATATAAGTAAAAGCATAAAATTAAATGTGACATGGTTAGAGCCTTTCTATTATAAAAGAACCTAGGGTTACATTATTTTTCTAAATGCTTTCTCCTTGATTTCCCTTCAAGCGTCACCTCGGTTCACCTTGGCTCCGGACCATCTTGGCTCCAAATGTTGTACATTTTACAAGATAATTCTAATTAATCTATGTAACTATTACATAAATAAATTACAAATAAATCAAGGCTTGTAAGCCCAATTTAAATTTATTTAAATAAATTACAACCCATGTAAACCTAGGCCCATAACCATATACCATGCAATCATCCATATCACATACGAATCAAGCATCAAGCATACATAGTAATATCACATATTAATTTGCATGCTTCCTAATTAAAATCTAATTTTAATTAATTATGAGTATCAAGAGCTGTTTTAATTTAATTTTAATTCTCAAAATTCAATTTGAGCTTAATTGAAATTTTAATCTTATTAAAATCTCAAAATCATTGGATAACTCTTATCCAATTTAAAATATTTTATTTTAAAACAAAAAATTTATAAAGATAACTCTTTTTGAAATTTTAATCTCATTAAAATCTCAAAAGTATTGGATAACTCTTATCCAATTTAAGATAGAAAATATTTTATTTTAAAACAAAATTTTATCAAGATAATTCCTTTTGAAATTTTAATCTTATTAAAATCTCAAAACTATTGGATAACTCTTATCTAATTTAATATAGGATATATTTTATTTTAAAACAAAATTTTTTCAAGATAACATTTTTGAAATTTTAATCTTATTAAAAATCTCAAAAACCATTGGATAACTTTGATCCAATTTTATTTTTTAAAAATATATTTCTTTAAAATATATTTAATTTAAAACTCTTATCAGGATAATTTTTATCCTAATTTATTTTATATATTTTAAATAAAATAATAACAAGTATTAATTTTTTTTGCAAGGGTGGTAACTACAAAACTGCCTATAGGGTTTTTGTCAAAACAATTTTGACTACTGCTCTAATAACAATTATATTAGATGAAAGCGTGCAGGGTTCATGCCAAACAATTTTGACAATATTTTAATTACAAGTTTGAAAAGAATTCTAACATGTAACTTTTAATTCAACAAATCCCTACAAGGTTTATTTAAATCTATAATTGTCTTACAATTATTTTAGGTTGCCCAAATGAATTTTGAAAATTAAAATCAAATCTATAACAACTTAAAATAAAACAACATCATCACGAATCGAATTTGCTATCCTGAAAGCCGTTTGCACACTGGCTCGGATACCATTGTAAGGTTTCATTATCTCGGTTTATCATGTCATACATGAAAATAAGCAGCAGATTAGAAAAACAACAAAACCAAAATCATTAGGATCATGCAATAAGAGTGTTTTTGGGATAAAATCTAACCTTTTTGGTGTGACTTGTGTAGGAATGTTCAACTTTTGAATATGGCAACCCAGGAACAGTCTTTGATTTATCGTTAACTCAAGATTCCTACCTAAGAGAAGCTTTCTAACGGTATCCATACAAGTAGGATGCAAAACAAGACCTTTGCCTGAGACAAGATGTGATCAGAAGCAAAGGGAGGAGGAAGGGAATTGTTTCTGAGAGTGCTAGCTCCAAGAGGCAGAGCTGCTATCAAAACTATTCTGTCTAACTTTTAGACTTAATGTTGTTTTTATAGTGCCTTTTAACAAAATCCTAATAAGGCCTTAGCCTTAGTCCAACTAAATTGGGTTTTTTGGGCCTTTTAAAATTACTTAATCCAAATCTAATTAATTGTAGGATATACTCTAACAATATGTATATACAAAGCTGTTATATATAACTACACACACACACGTATATGTATGTATGCATTTTATTTAATAATGGATTTATATATAATGCACTGACAGTATACAGTCTTTATACATTGTTAATGCATCAGAAGTTGACGCCCCATTAATAAGCTTTTATGAGCAAATTTGAAAAAAATTTATTTGTATTTATTTTTAAGGGTTTGGTATTTTTTTAGTTTGCATATTGATGAGGTGTCAACCTTTGATGTATTGATAGTGTATAGAGACTATAAATTGTCAGTGCATCATATATAAATCCTTTAATAATTCCCGAAGCAAAACATTTCTCTTACCAATGTATTGTATTATTCGATTAATTCGAAATTAACTTGATTAAATTCAATTAATTAGATTTCAAAATTAATAAAATTAATTCAGTTAATGAAAATAAAATAACATAATTCGATTTTAAATAATTTATTTGAAATTAACCAAATCAATTGAATGAGCACCTAAGTAATGGAGAGGCCAATAAGACTATGTGAAAATTGCAATCTTTGTATGGAACATGGATGACACATTTGTACCTTAAGCTAATTCAGCACTTGCTAGGTGAACAACTTTGAAAATGCATGTGCTGTTTGATGCTAAACATTCTACATGGATTGTTGGTGATTAAATATGGTTACAGTTGTGTTGGATAGAGGACCACACGGTGCTTAGGCTTGGTGGATTGGAATCTAAGCTAAGAGAGCTTCGGTTTTGTTGTTCTTTGAAGCATAGTGAGTGGACTTTATAACTGTGTTTGGTCTACATATAACGCTTTGGCCACATTTGCTTGGTTTGTGGTTTGAAATTCCGAAATTGGTATTAGTGCAAATTGTCTAAGTTTAGATTTGCTAAGGCAATTACATTGCTTAGCAATTTGGAAAACGTGTTTGGGATCTCAAGATGTCATCGACCAAATGGGTTAAAACACCCTAATTTTTACCTCTTGAATGTTTCATAGTTTTAAACTATCGTTTTAATAAAGTAAAAAGTTTTACAACTTTGACATAACTCATTTTTTGTGAAATTGCATGGTTTTAAGTATATGTGTATAAGTCGTTTACTTCATTAAAGTCTATGTTTTCTTGATGTTGGAAAATTGTACAAATGTTTCTAAAACTTAAGTTTGCTTTGAAGACTTTTAGTTGTTTGAAAATGGTTCGTAAATGAAACCTTCTGGAAACTTATTTAAAATTGTTCAATATGAGCCCTTTGGTACTATAGTACCATATGGGAGCTACAACCCTGGGATTGATAGGTAGCTAAGGTACATTAAAGCAATTTGAACCCGTTTCTTCGAGACAGTCTCAAAAGCACTTAGGCTTGTGCAGCATGTATTGGACAAGTTCCAATTTCACTCGATTAATGAAATTGGGAAAAGTTTGGATCTATAGCCATAGGTAGAGACCATTTTGGGAGTTCGGTCACTGATAGCTATAGTGAATTATTTGAAAAATTCTCTATGTAATAAGCTTAGTCTATGCCTCATTTCACTTTTTGAGTTCGGTTTTGGAATTTTCTTGTACTTGCATTTGAAAGTTTGAACAATGTGATTTGAATTAAGAAATCCAAGTTTGGGATTTGTTTAGCATATTTGATTTTGATTGAGTTTGAAATGTTGGAATGTTTGAAAGTTTGGAATTTTGAACTATTGCATACAACTATGATTTGGTTTTGGTATGCATGATGTTTGAACTGTATTAGATTTTTGAAAGCTTTGGACATTTGATATGAGATTTGTACCTTTGCATACTTAACAATTTTCTAAGCATATGCATTTTTGACATTGTCCAAGTTGTAATTTATTAATATGGTTTGAACTTGATGCTTTTATATGGTCCCTTACTGAGCCCTCGCTCACCCTCTTTCTTTCCTCTTTACAAATTGAGCTTTGAGGATTACTTTCTAGTTGTAGCCTCATGTTAGGTTAACTCCTTAGAGGCCCTTCTTGCATTTGTTTAAGGTATAGGGTTAAGATGGTTATGTTTGTGGGCACAAGTTTATTTTTGTACGGTGTGCTTGTATATGTCTATACTTGGGGATGTAAACTGAGTTAGGATTGTGTTATGTTTCAGATGAGGCATGTACTTTTGGTGGTACATTAGACTGTATCAAATTAATGATGCTATATATGGATATATGTATATATCGATGATGTATTAGGCTATATGATGTTGCTTATGTTTCTATGAAATGTGACACATGTAAGTCCATTTAAGCTATTTGATGGTTATGGATCACTCAGGTAAACTTTAGCGGGCATGCGTATGTCGTGTTATGGTTTAGGCAAAATGATTTATAATTGCTAAGTTGAATGCTGATATGGTCAATAATGATATGTAAGTTATAAACGTACGTTTGAATTGAGACCTAACGTAAGCATTTAGCATCATTTAAACTAATTGGTTTTGGATAGTAATGTAGTAGTACTTATGCAACACAAACAAACTTGTATGTGTTAGGAAAGAAAAAAAATTTGGCTTGCAAAATTGTAGCTTTCGAAAATTTGGTGTGTGACAAAATACATATAAAAAAATATCAAATATAGAAATTTTGGGTTGTTCGTAGACTTAATAACTTATATTGTAAAATTTCAAATAAAATTTGTATTATTTGTGAGTTTACTGAATATATTTGCGTGCATTGCATGGGTTTGAAATTAGTTAATAATTATCCTAGATCAATTATCCTATTTTATAGATGTATTCTCATATTTTTATGCAATAGGACTATATCGATACTTTTTTGAAAAGTTTGGGATTTTCATGAAACAATTTAAAGATCAAATACCAAAATGAAACTCAAGTGAAAAGTTTGAGGCTGCAAATGCACTTTATCAGGTGGAGAGACATAAAGGACAATAACAGAGTCACAAATAAGATTTGGTGGAGACTTAATTCAAATATATTAAGGTGCTGTTTGATAAACTGAAAAATTAAGTGCTGAAAAATTAATTACTGAATTTTTAGTACTGAATTTAATAAGTATTGAATTTGAATTATGAAAACTGTTTGGTATTTAACTGAAAATTAAGAGTTGAATATAAATATATTGTTTGATAACAATAAATGTTGAATTTTGAAATTTTGTTATTTTACATTTTTACCCTTATTTTCATATTATTTCAAATAAAATCAATTTTTTTATTGATGTCTTCTATTTTATAATACAATTATAAAATATGAGAAAAAAACATAACTATAAAATTCAAAAACATCATAAATTTTAAAAATATAAAATAATATTAAAATATAATAAAATAAATTTTTTAAAATCAAAAACCTGAATCACATTTTGATTAAAAAAGCATTACAGATAAAAGTTCCAAATTATTCATGGGATCATTACTTCTTCAAGCAATGGTTTGCCAAAATGAAACAGAACAAAAAACTTTGGACATCAATGATAATTGAAACGCTAATATAAAGAAAAGCCGAAAAAAAAAGTAATATGCGCCATTATACGGTGTCTAGGGCGTGTAGTATATCAACCTTCAGATCTTTAAAGTCTTCGACTCCAAAGATGAATCAAACCTAGTGGTAGAGAAATTTTAAGTACGTACAAAAACCTGACGAAATAATAATATAACGTTGAGTCTGGTTGGAGTTCATTCGTAACCTGATTAATGAATAGATAATTATATAAATTTTTTAAAATAAAATAGTAAAATTTATTTTATTTTTATGGATAAAGTGGCTGAAAATTTTTTAAATTAAGTGATAAGTATATGTTTATCTACTTATTTTATTCAATGTTTTTTCATTGAAAATTTTCTTTTAAGTTGATTTTGAAATATATTATCAAACATATTGAAAATATTAAATCATTGAAAATTTTTATTTTCAATGATTTAACAAACAGTACCTAAGTTATAAAAAGTAAAAAAATAATGATTACAATGAAAAATGAAAAATATAGGACTTTTGTATCCAGTCATAATTGTTAAAAAATTTACCTTTCTTTTTTAAGGCGATTTTGTATTTTGAAAACATTTACAATAATTTCATTATCAATACTTTTGAATACATTTTTTCAATGTACACAACTAACCTATTATTAAACTATTGATCTATTATTTGATTATACAAATAAAAGCTAGTTTGGATGGACAATGAGATTTGCTCCGGTAAAATTGAAAATGATAAAAAGAAATTAAAGATATATATATATATATATTTTAATAAAATAATAAAAAAATTTAAAAGAGGAGCAAGTGGATAATTTTACCCTCCTGCTATTTTATTTGATGTGCTCCCAGTGCACTGGGCCAGTGGCCAGTGGCCTCCCAAACTAATCCTAAATCTTCAAAATGTTTATTGCTAAAAATATTATAGTGACAACCGATTGAGCTAATGCTTGTATCAGTTTTTTTCTAGCCTCAACTATTTTTATAACAAAATCATTAATTCTTTTCAATCTTGAATTAGAGTGCATATTTTAACATAATAATTCCGAAATGTTTTTTTTTGGTGATGATAATAATTCTGAATTTGGTCCACCTCTAACGAGCCCTTAAGGTCTCCATATAAATTGATAATAACACCATCCATGTGATAGAGAAAGGTGGCTATCCAATGGACTTAGGAAAGTGTGGCCAGCCATCAATGGCATTGGATCATTTCACCACCTACCTTACCTAAAATCATTAATAAGGCATTCAAGCACTTGCGTTTACTTATTTCTCACAGCCAGAAGAAGGACGAACCGAGAAAGCATGGAGAAAACTGAAAACAGTAATGGTGTTGCTGCTGCTTCAAGATCTCCAATAGCTTTGATGGGGTCCTCAACGTATGAAAGTGAAGAGGTGAACGCCAGCATGCGAACTGCCGAGACCACGCTGCGGTTGGTGCCGATGGCTTTAGGTGTTGCTGCACTAGTTCTCATGATCAAGAATTCTCAATCCAATGAGTTTGGCTCCGTTTCCTACACAGATCTTGGAGCTTTCAGGTACAAATTCTGTTCCCCTGATGTTATTTACTAGTTAATCGGTCTTTCTTTTTTCTTTTTAGAACTAATCTGGATGAGTGGTGAGATTAGATATGATAAGATTAAAAAAATAACCATTAAGTAAAAATAATTTTAATAAAATAATAATAAAATTTAGAAAGAAAAGAATAAAAAATAATTTTACATATGTTTCTTTTGGTCTTTAGTAATTTTTTTTAGTGGTGGAATTCACCACACCTTTAAACTAGCCTTTAGTAAATTTTTAGCGATGGATTCCAAACAAAGTGTTAATTGACTACAGGTGCACGTATATTTTCCTATTTCATTTAAAGACTTAAACCTAAGTTTTCTTTTTCTTTTTTTGGCTTCAAGGAAAAAAATAAAAATTTTGTTCGAAGCTCCTTTTCTTTTTCTTTTTTTGGTTACACCTTTTCTTTTCTTTTAGAGAGTGCTTAATCCACTCTTTCAAATTACTTATGTTACAATTTTCCAGATATTAAAATTTATCAAAATAATTATTGTGTGAGGACAAAAAAAATCTTATTATTTTAACGTGAGAGTTACAAGAGATTAATTGAACCTGCCCAGTCAACGTATGTAAGTTTCCACACTTTTAAAATGATTTTTTTCTTATAACAATCCTTTTTCAAGTGCTTTTTTAAAGATATATATATCTTAAAATTCAGAACACAACCTCCAGATGTCTTCCTTAGGGTGAGTGCATAAATTGACTTGAAACATTGATTGCGAATGCGATGTCCATTCTTCTGTAGGAAAGATAATTTTTTTTTTCAACAAGGCATTGATGCAACACTCTCATTATAATATTATGTCACCAATTGATCTCCTTGTTTAGAATGCAGTGGCTTAGTTTTCAACTCCAATCGTATCCCATACCTTTTCGCAGTTAGCAAAAACAGATAGATCTTTCCAATTTTAGCCCGATGGAATTAAGAGGCCTCACCATCGCTATTGAACTTTCAAATCTCCTTGTCTTCAATTTTGGATCATCATCGGTTGATTTATTAGTTTCACCTGTCAAGTGGCCCAAGCTTTCCTATGCCATCAATCATGAGCTTGATTGATTATGCTCATTCTAAGTAATTTTTATCATCCAATTTGTGAATAGTCAATTGCAGAGATGAATTTTCAAATCCATACAAGTTTACAAAAGTTATTTGGCGAAGCACTTGCACTAATTTATTGGAAACGTTTATGCTTTGATACCATATGTTTATAATAAAGGGAAAAGAAGAATTTTTCGTGTCATTTTAAGTTAAGAGTTACAAGAGATTAAATAGGCTGAGTTGATTAATATCTTAACAGCTAAAATTTTGAATATATTATTATCTTACATATAAAAATTTATTAAACCAAAATATTACTATAAATAGTAAGTTAACAACTCTTAAGAGTTGCCTTAAAGTTATTATATTAGTTAAATTATAATTTCTAGTGCATTAAAATTTATCAAATTAACTATTAACTATTACATTTAATATAAAATATTATTATAAACAATAATTTAACAAATCTTAAAGAATATCTTAAGAGCCTTGGTTAGCAAAATCTTTCTCTTAAATCTACATGCAAGTTTTCTCACTTTGTAAAGATAATTCAGGATGGAAAATCTACACAAACCGATCTTCCCTTGGATAAGGAAGTATTTAACAGTCTTGACTGAAGACCAGCAGGAACCATGTCAAATATTACTTTTTTTGTTTTTTTTATACAATTAAACAAGGTTTCTTTACCATGCATAAAATTGGTGACTATAGAGATGGATTATGGACATCAATTTTGATTTTACATCTTTGATAACTGTGTTGAAATTCTTTAGATAAAAACTTTTTTTTAATTTATAACAATTAAAATTTAAATAAAAAATTTACACCATTAATAGTGACGCACTAGATATATGCTTATAACTTCTGCAATTTATTTATTTATTTATTTTTTACTTCTTAATGTATATGTGGCGTGGGTTTCCAGTTCTAGTTTCATTTAAAGTAAATTGAAAAATGAAAGAAAAAAAAGGGAAAAAACCTACAGTCGGAGGTTCCAGCTTATATAGTTAACAAAAACAGTAGAAAAATGGCATGCATTGATTGTTTCATAATTGTTTAACCTTAGCATCAAATATTAACTTGTTTGTAAATCGCAGGTATTTGGTGCATGCAAATGGAATTTGTGCCGGCTATTCCCTTCTTTCAGCTATTATTGCAGCCATGCCTCGTCCCACAACAATGCCTCGAGCTTGGACTTTCTTCCTCCTAGATCAGGTCAACTAAACTTATAGTAAACCATATGGATCTGGTGAATTACTGATCAGCATTATAATTTTAATGTGTTTTAATAAACCAGATTCAAACATACATAATCCTGGCTGCTGCTGCCGTGTCAACGGAGGTGCTCTACCTGGCAAACAAAGGCGATGCAGCAATCACTTGGAGTGCGGCCTGTGGAACATTTGCCGGCTTCTGTCATAAAGCCACAACATCAGTAATCATTACTTTTATTGCAGTAATTTGCTATGCAGTGCTGTCACTGATCTCTTCCTACAGACTTTTCAGCAAGTATGATGCACCTGTGAACTACACCAGCAAGGCTATTGAAACTAGAGTCTTCCATGGTTGATATATAATATTACTGTTTAATTAGTTTCGCATTCTGAATTGTAATAAGAATAGCTTGCCTTTTAGAATGTTTGTGACATATGGTTATTAGAGGTGCCCTTTTTGGCGCCCTTTATGTAATCAGACTGCTTACAAGAATCCATCTTATGTTGTATAATTAATTTATTGTCTTAATGCCAAAAATGAAAGACTGGTATCACATGCTTAGTGAAAAATAAAGCGTGCAGCATGACCGGACTCGGGAGGGCTCTTAGGCTTAGCGTCTTACCACAACGCCCGGTGATGCCAAACGCCCGCCATGGGCTCGTTTGGAGTCGCAGCCTCACAGGGCGCTGTGTTTAACCGTTTTGGTGGTATAGCAAACAAGTTAGGCGATTGCTAAGCTAACAAGTGATGAGGGAAATGAAAGTAGATTTCTTTTCCAAGTATTTGAAAATGATTTAAATCCTAGAGTCGTCACTATTAATAGTGCTTTACTGATTATCATTTTTGGCCTGAATATAATTAATCTTAAATCGTAAAACGAATGAAAATACCAGTGATTACGTAAAAAAATAGAAAAAAAAACAAGTCAGGCGATAGCATCAAAAAATTAGCACCAAGACTCCAAACTTCCAAAGGAGGGGAAGGGTTCTGATTTCTCATCTTATTGAAATTATTATTTAGTTCAATTTTACCCTTAGCATTTATAATTTTAAGATTAAAGTATTTTTAATAAATTAAAAAAAAATCATTCCTACCCATAATACGTGTTTTTATCTAACTGTACCCTTAAATAATTATTGTTTTTCCTAAAATACTCCCTAACTTAAAAACTTAATAAATTTGTTAGATTTTAAATGTTAAATAATATTAAAATATGTATGAAAATAGTATTTTTATTTGGGAAGAAGAAAATTCAAATCCTACTCTTAGAGGAGAGTCCATGTACCTAGCTTTGAATCAAATGCTTAGATGCTATATGAAAATAAATTCCCAAACACTTCTATATTATTATTTTTCATTGTCATTTTTTATTTTCACTTCATTATAATCACTATTTATATTAAGGGTAAATTTCATTGAGGTTCTTAAGATTTTACCATAATTCAAATCTAATTCATTAGTTTGAAAAATATACATTTTGGTCCAAAATTATAAGTTCGACAATACAAAAAAAGTTCTAATAAGTTACTATTAAAATATCTATTAACCTAAATATTTGTTACTCATGAAATATCCATAATATCCTTTTTTTGGAATTAAAAAAATAAAAAGCTTACGCAGAATAATTTTTTACAAAATTACATGAAAATAATAAATAGTAATAAAATTCATTGTTGATACTTGGAAATATGATATTATTAATTAAAATTTAGTAATTGACTGATATATATCAAAATCATTTTTGATTTTGGTCCAAAGTGTCAATTTTCAAAACTAATGGATTAGAGTTGAATTATTGTAAAACATTGAGGACCTTAGTGAAATTTACCCTTTTATTAAATACATTGTTTGTTGATTTTTTCTTGCAACGAACTCAACAATATCTCTCTTCATGTTAGGCCACAAGTACACCTTACGCAGATTTTGATACATCTTGTTATTGCTCGGATGCAAGGTGTACTTAGAACTGTGAGCCTTTACTAAAGTCAACTCCCGCAACTGTTGTCCCTGGGAATACAAATCCTATTCTGAAACCTGAGAATGCCATTTGTGCCAATCACATACTCTAACTGAACCCCCATATGCAACTGACTAGAAATTTCAATGAAACAGAGATCCTTCATCTGAGCATTTCTGATTTGATCCATCAATACCAGTTCTATCCAAAAATTGGCCACTAACACATACCTTTCAGAAGAAACAATATCCAAACTAAGGCTCACAAACTACTCTAATAGCTTGTATTCCTGCACCATCATATAGGAAACCATCCCCAGATGTTTTCTACTCAAAGCATCTGCTACTACATTAACCTTCCTCGGATGATACAATATCTCGTAGTCATAGTCTTTTAGTAGCTCATCCATCTACGCTGCATCATATTTAATTCACGCTACAAAACAAATATTTCAAGCTTTTATGGTCGATGAATACTTGGAATTTCTCATCATATAGGTAGTGCCGCCATATCTTCAAAGCAAACACCACGGCCGCAAGTTCTAGGTCATGTGCGGGATAATTCCTCTCGTGATCCTTTAACCAACAAGACCCATAAGCAACCACATTTTCATGCTGCATCAACACACAACCTAAACCTACTGAAGAGGCATCACTGTACACTAAAAACCCTCTAAAACCACTCGGAATAGTAAAGATCGGTGCTGTGGTCAACCTTCGCTTCAGCTCCTGGAAACTATGCTCACATGTATTAGTCCACTAAAATTTTACACCTTTGTGTGTGAGACGCGTCAATGGAGTAGCTAGTCTAGAGAAACCTACAACAAATCTGTGATAATATCCGGCCAGACCCAGAAAACTTCGTATCTCAGTCACTATCTTCGATCTCTCCCATTGCACTATAGCCTCGACTTTAGACGAATCAATTAACACCCTGTCTTTAGAGACACATGCCTTAAAAAAGTGATCTGATCAACCAGAATTCGCACTTACTGAATTTAGTATAAAGCTGCTTGTTTGTTAGGGTTTGCAGAACTATATACTGGTGCTGCTTGTGTTCCTCTCAAGACTTAAAATATACTAGGATGTCATCGATAAAAACGATGGCGAACTTATCAAGATAGGGCTTGAAGATCTCTTTCATCAAATTCATAAATGTTGCAGGGGCATTGGTCAGCCCAAATGGCATGACTAGAAACTTGTATTGGTCGTACTGAGTTTTGAAAGTCGTCTTAGGGACATCATTGTCCCGAATCTTCAACTGATGATATCTAAATCTGAGATCAATCTTAGAGAATACCTGGGCACCCCTGAGTTGATCAAACAAATCATCTATCCGGGGAAAAGGATATTTATTCTTGATAATAGCCCTATTGAGCAACCGGTAATGAATGTAGAGTCCCAGGCTACCATCTTTCTTCGAAATGAATAAGACTGGTGTACCCTAAGGAAAAACCCTGGGATGGATAAAACCCTTATGTAACAACTCCTGGAGCTACTTTTTGTGCTCATCAAGCTTGACTAGTGCCATCAGTACGAGGGTTTCGAAATGGGCTTAGTACTGGGTACTAAATCAATAGTGAATTCAATCTCTTGATCAGGCAGAAGCCCCGGTAATTCATCCGAAAACACATTTGGAAAATCCTTGACCATCGGGATCTCGTGTAACTCCATACGCTTCTTCTCAACATCGTCCACATATGCAACAAACCCTTCAACAATCAGATAAACACTTAAGTACTCCAAATGAATTTCAATAAAATATTTAATTTCATTCTTACACAGAAAGCTTTACAATATACTTTTTGGGTTAAGAGAAAGTTATATTCTTAGTGTAACAATCTACACTAATGTAATTCGTAACTAACCAGTCCATCCTTAAAATAACATCAAAGTCGTACATGTTTAACAAAACTAAGTTAGCTACGACTTCTTTTTCTCTTATCTTTAGCTTACAGTTCCTATACATAACATCAGTCATTTGTAATTCTTTAAATGGAGTAGTAATTTGTAGTGAATATCCTAACAGTTCAGGTTTCACCAATATTTTAGCAGCACATGCAAGAGATATAAATGAATGCGTGGAATCTGGATCTATCAATGCAATAGCAGTAGTATCAAAAATAGAAATCTTACATTGAATAATATCAAAAGAGGTATCAACAGTCTCTTTATCAAAAGAGTACACCCTGCCCTGCGTCACTGTCTGCTTGCCCTTCTCTGTTGCTGTCGACTCTTCTCAGTGCGGAAGGTGTCGCCTTTTCGGGTTCTTTCGCTGCTAGTGTTGTTACTGCTACTATTGTCGAGGCTGCTGGCACTACCTCCCTATCCTTAAGGCAATCTTTGATCATGTGACCCCACTGTCTACATTTAAAACAAGCTCCCATGGCCTAGTAGCAAAGTCTGTCACTGTCTGGCCTCCCACACTGCTTACATCTGGTCGTAGTGCCCCTCTTGGGAGTAGTGGATCTCCTAGTGCCAATTGATCTCGTGGATCTATCTCCACCAGATCACTCTCTGATCATAATACTTTTAGGTCTCTTAGCTGGCCTAGTATCACCTCGATCATTTGAACCCCGTCGAACCTTTTCCTTACTCTTACTTTTAGCCCGAAATCCAAACGTTGCCTGTTGAGCCTCGTAATTCTACTCACACAACTAGGCTCAGTGGACTGCCTCATCATAAGTAGAAATATTGAACGAGGCCAAACTATTCCTGATGGATGTCTACAGACCATATACAAACCACTCTATCTTATGTTTCTCACTCCTAGCTACCTCTTGATCGAAACGGCTAAGAGCAATGAATTTGGACTCGTACTAGTCCCAAGTTATACTCCCTTCCTTCAAATTCAGAAACTCTAACTTTAACTTCATCTGTGTTGTGCTAAGGATATACTGTTTATAAAAAGCCTTTATAAAAACCTCTTAGGTCACTGCTGGAAATTTAGCTGACAGTACGATCTTAGTGGACTTCCACCAATACTCTGCATTTCCTACCAATAAAAATGTAGCCAAGCCAACTTTTTGTGTCTTGGAACATGTCATATATTTAAACAGCTTTTCCACCTCATTTGCCTACTCCTCTACAGCTATCAGATCTTTCTCACCTCTGAACTTCGGTGGATCCAACTTCTTAAATTGTTGGATCAAATTTCGCATCGTAACCCCTAATAGGAACTCACCTCGGCTGCTTTGGAATCTGTGTTTAAGGCTGCAGTGGGGGCTATACCGGCTATGGCTGCGACTTTGGTGTCGGTGGCAGAGGTGGAGGCTGTGCTGCTTCAGGTGCCGATGCTCTACTAAAATTGGTTATGAAGTCTGCCACTACTCTTTCCAGTCTGGATATTCTAGTACTCGGACTATCAGGCTGTGGAGGGGGAGTTGGCTCCAGCATTGGCTCCGACATCGGCTCCGGAGTAGGCTCTAGGGAGGGCTGTACATGCTTGGAGCATCCCCTAGGGCATCCTTTGCCCCGTTCGCTACCCCTTCGCGTTTCTGACATACTGCACTATAACAGAATACACAAAAATAGATTTTAGTCACACAATTAAATTATATATCCAAACACATACAATACTACTTGGGATGTATATCATTTCTAATCAGAAGACACTGACAGACATGAGGCTAACCTCCTCTGATACCAACTTAACTATCACAGTTCGAAATATCATATATTTTACTAATTTCATGTAAACAATCCACATGTGATTGGGCTGTCTGCAACGTCAACTTATAATTAAAATGAAATTTATATATTTTATACAAACCTAGGATTTGAAATTCAATTACATAAACAAAATATAAACATTTACATCTTGTTAGCTTTAAATTGACAAGTATTTTGAAAATGACAAAACTCAAGCAAGATTAGAAATGATTTTTATACAAGTAAATTTGCTTTGAATGAACTCAATGATTGAAACTATTTTAACAAAGTCTTGGATTGAGATTTCAATTGAAAAAGTCAGTAAATACTCTTAGAAAAGTGTTAGAAGATTTTGAACTGACTTAAAATCACAAAAGCTATAAACTTTGCAGCAAGTTAAGTGCAGGAGGGCCTACTGGACAAAAGGGATCGATCCCTACTGTAGCAGGATCGATCCCAAATTGGCAGAATGCCATTGAACCATCAAGGAGAAAGTTGAATAGCATTCTGGAGAAAAGGGATCGATCCCTACTGTAGCAGGATCGATCCCTTTGCCCTAGACCTGACAGTAACGGCTAGTTTCTGAGGTTTTCAACGGGAAGAATTACATTAAATGCTTCAGCAACTGTTCTATCCGTTTGGTGGGTTATAAATAGTGGCATTTATGAAATTTGGAGGCAGAACAAGCATTCCAAAGTATTCAAGCTTCAAGAGAGAAACTGAAATCTGAAAATCTTTATTGTAACTCCATTTTGTGAGATTGTTTTCTGTGTTCTTCACCCATTCACTGAAAAATCATATATTCAAAGGGGTGAGCTATCCTTGTAAGGTCTGATATTGTAGAGTGTGGGAATACTACAAGGGTAGAGGAATAGAGGGACATTTCTAAAGTCTCAAGAGAAATTGTAAGAGGTCTTGCCACACCTTCAAGTGGTTTGTAAGCATTCTCAAGGAAGAGGTGAATCAAAACCTTGACAAGGAGTTCAAGGAGAGAGGACGTAGGCAAGAGATTGGCCGAACCTCTATAAAACTTGTGTTTGCTTCTCTTTCCCTTACTCTTATTTACTGCATTTATTTCATTGTTGTTTATTTGACTTTGATTGTGTATTAAGAGTTAGGAGAATTAGAAATAACTAGAAAAACCGATTCATCCCCCTCTCGGTAGAGCCAACAATTGGCATCAGAGCTTGGACTCGAAATTGACTTAGATTAACATCTATCGAGTATAAACGATCACTAATGGCTCAAACTAGTTTGT
Organism: Heritiera fomes; assembly: GCA_032173925.1. Classification (NCBI taxonomy): domain Eukaryota; kingdom Viridiplantae; phylum Streptophyta; class Magnoliopsida; order Malvales; family Malvaceae; genus Heritiera; species Heritiera fomes. Next base: position 29,724,100 of record JAPDPM010000002.1, on the reverse strand, counting down.
CTACACCCTTGGTAGGAGAGGGACACTCTACGGTTAGACCTCCACTCTTTAATGGTGAAAACTATGCTTATTGGAAGACTAGAATGATGCTATTTATCCAAGCTAATGATTATGAAGTATGGAGAGTTATTGTTAAAGGTCCTCTTATCCCTATTAAGAAAGTAGATGGGGCGGATGTGCCTAAGAAAGAAGATGAATGGGATACTAATGATATTAGGATGGCACAACTTAATGCTAAAGCAATGCACACACTCTTTTGTGCATTAGGACCAAATGAGTATAATCGAGTGTCACAATGTGAAAATGCTAAACAAGTTTGGGACAAACTAGCTATCACACATAAGGGAACCACACAAGTCAAAGAAACCAAAGTAGGCATGCTCACACAAGACTATGAACTATTTAGAATGAAGAATGATGAGTCAATTAGTGACATATTTACTAGGTTTACGGACAGAATAAATGGTCTTAAAGCTTTAGGGAAGACGTACTCTAATGTAGAGATGGTGAAAAAGATTCTCAATAGCTTACCCAAATCATGGGAAGCTAAAGTCACTGCTATTGAGGAATCCAAGGACCCTCATACACTCTCATTAGATGAACTTATGGGATCCTTGCTCACTTATGAGATGAAAATTAAGAGAAATCAAGATCCCCCAAAGAAAGTTGGAGTAGCACTAAAATCCACCACAAGTGAGGAATCAAAAGATGATAATGATGTAAGTGGTGATGAAGAAGATTTAGAAATGGCCATGTTTGCCAAGAGGTTCAATAAATTCACGAGGATGAGAGCTAGTGGAAACTCTAGGAGACCCCCTAGGAGAGAGTTAAATAGAGGTGAAACTAGTAGGAAAGATAATGACCAAATTATATGTTATGACTGCAAAAAACCTGGCCATATTAAGTTTGATTGTCCTTTGTATAGGAAGCAAAATGAAAAGAAACAAAAGAAGAAAGCAATGGTGGCTACTTGGAGTGATAGTGACTCCTCCGATGATGAGAATGTGGAAGATGAAGTAGCTAACCTTTGCTTCATGGCTTTTGAAGATGAGAAGGTAACTTCTAACTTGTTAGATGCTCATGAATACACTTTTGATGAATTACAAGATGCATTTGATGAATTGGCCAATGAATTTGAATGCATGAACTTGAAATATAAGAAAATGATCTCTAAGTTGAAAAAGGAAAATGAAATGCTTGTGAATATTAAGTTAGAATGTGAGAAGAAATTAGAAAATGCTAATCTAGAAATTGAAGAATTAAATAAGAAGAACACTAATTTGCATAACTCCTTTTCTAGATTTTACATGGGTCAACAAAAACTTGATCAAATGCTAGAAACTCAAAGAGCATTCTTTGATAGAGAAGGGTTAGGCTATAATGCATCTAACAAAGAGACTCATCTTAAAAACTTCCTAGTTAAAGATAGAAAATTTGCTTTGTGCCCATTATGTAACAAACTAGGACATTTTTAACAAGCATGCACCTCTAGGAAGACCATAATTAGAGGAAAAATGGCTATCAAGATTTGGGTGCCTAAACATGTTTTGAATTCAAATGATGAGTCTTTAAAGTTGAAATGGATCCCTAAAGGATCAAAAATTATTGATACTAACTCTAAAGGACCCAAGAAAATTTGGGTACCTAAGATGAAAGCTTGATGTGTTTGTAGAAGGAAGAGTATTGCTACAAGGCTAAGTCCAAGGAGCATTGGTACCTTGATAGTGGATGCTCTAGACACATGACGGGAGACAAGAGCCAATTCAAGTGCTTAAAGCATAAAAGTGGTGGAGAGGTCACGTTTGGAGATAACTCCAAAGGACAAATTGAAGGAATTGGCTCCATTGGTAACTCTTCCTCAACCATTGAAAATGTTTTGTATGTTAGAGGCTTAAAACATAACTTGCTTAGTATTAGTCAATTGTGTGATAAGGGATTTAAAGTTATGTTTGATGATTTGTGTTGCAATGTTGTTAATGCCAAATATAATCAAATTGTGTTTATTGGACATAGACAAGGAAATATTTATGTTGTAGATTTAAACGAACTTAATAGCAAAAATGTATGCTTTATGGCTACTAGAGAAGATGAACCTTGGCTATGACATAGAAGACTAGGCCATGCTAGCATGCATGTTTTGTCTAAGTTAGCCAAAAGAGACTTAGTGGTAGGGTTGCCTAAGCTTCAATTTGAAAATGACAAAGTTTGTGAGGCATGTGTAAGAGGAAAACACAAAAGAAATTCATTTAAACCTAAGAAGTGTGTCACTACCTCTAGATCACTTCAACTTCTTCACTTAGATCTCTTTGGACCAACTAGAACAACTAGTTTAGGAGGTAAACACTATGGATTTGTGATAGTTGATGATTGCACTAGGTTTACTTGGGTGTTCTTTTTAAGTGTTAAAAATGAGGCCTTAGAAAAATTCACTGTTTTCTCAAAACTTGTTCAAAATGAAAAAGGTTACTCTATTTCAAGCATTAGAAGTGATCATGGAAAAGAATTTGAAAATCTTGGTTTTGATATATTTTGCAATGAAAATGGTATTAGCCACAATTTTTCAGCTCCTAGAACTCCTCAATAAAATGGGGTAGTTGAAAGGAGAAATAGAACATTAGAAGAAATGGCTAGAACCATGCTTTGTGAAAACAATTTACCTAAATATTTTTGGGCTGAAGCAATAAATACTTCTTGCTATGTCATAAATAGAGCTATGGTAAGGCCTATTTTAAAGAAAACTCCATATGAGCTTTATAAAGGAAAAAGGCCTAACATAAGTTATTTTCACCTATTTGGGTGCAAATGTTTTGTTTTAAACAATGGTAAAGATAACCTAGGAAAACTTGATGCTAAAAGTGATGAAGGTATTTTTCTTGGTTATTTTTTAAATTCTAAGGCTTATAGAGTTTTTAATAAAAGAACACTTGTGTAGAAGAGTCAATACATGTAATCTTTGATGAATCAAATATTTCTAGTAAAACCAATCTTGATGATGAAGTAGAGATTTTTGATGAACCTATAATTGACCCTTCTCAAGATAAGGATGTTAGGGAACAATTAGAAGATCTTACTATTAACAAAAATGAGGAATCCATGGAACAAGACATAATTGAGAAGGAATCTAGGTGTCCTAGAGAACTTGGATATGTGAAAGATAATGATATTGTTGGAGATCCTACCATTGGAGTTAGGACAAGGTCAACCTATAGAAACATATGTCAACATGTAGCCTTTGTGTCCCAATTTGAGCTAAAAAGAAAGTGGATGAGGCTTTGAATGATGAAAATTGGATTATGGCCATGCAAGAAGAATTAAATCAATTTGAAAGAAGCAAAGTGTGGACATTAGTAGAAAGACATAAAGATTATCCCATCATTGGAACCAAATGGATATTCAAGAATAAGATGGATGAAAATAGCATTATTGTTTGAAATAAGGCTAGGTTAGTGGCTCAAGGCTATAGACAAGAAGAAGGGATTGACTATGATGAAACCTATGCTCCGATAGCTAGATTAGAAGCCATTAGGATGCTACTTGCATTTGCATGTTATAAGGATTTTAAGTTATATCAAATGGATGTAAAAAGTGCTTTTCTAAATGGTTATATAAATGAAGAGGTTTATGTTGAGCAACCTCCCGGTTTTGAAAATCCAAAATTTCCTAACCATGTTTTCAAACTTTCAAAAGCCTTATATGGATTAAAACGAGCTCCTAGAGCTTGGTATGAAAGACTTTCAAAGTTTTTAATCGAAAAGGGTTTTACAAGAGGAAAGGTAGACACAACTTTGTTTATACAATCTAAGGGCAATGACTTATTAGTAGTTCAAATTTATGTAGATGATATCATTTTTGGTTCTACAAATGAGTCATTGTGCAAAAATTTTTCAAAGCTAATGCAAGGTGAATTTGAAATGAGTATGATGGGAGAATTAACCTTCTTTCTAGGACTTCAAGTTAAACAATGTAAAGAAGGTATTTTCATAAATCCAGCTAAGTACACTAAAGATTTGCTCAAAAGATTTGGAATGGATGAATCTAAACCTTTTTCTACACCTATGAGCACAAATATTAAGCTTGATAAGGATGAAGGAGGAAAATGTGTAGACACTAAACTATATAGGTCTATGATTGGCTCATTGCTATATTTAACTGCTAGTAGACCCGATATGATGTTTAGTGTATGCTTGTGTGCTAGATTTCAGTCATCCCCTAGAGAATCACACCTACAAGCAGTAAAAAGAATCCTTAGATACCTCAAAGACACTTCTTCCTTAGGACTTTGGTATCCTAAAGATTCTACACTTGACCTCCATGCCTATTCCGATGCAGATTTTGGTGGATGCAAAGTGGATAGGAAAAGCACATCGGGAACATGCCAATTCTTAGGAAGTAGGCTCATTTCATGGTTTTCTAAGAAACAAAATAGTGTAGCTCAATCCATAACCGAGGCTGAATATATAGCTTCCGGAAGTTGCTGTGCTCAAGTTTTATGGATTAAGCAACAAATGAGAGACTATGGAATAGAAATGAACCAAGTTCCCATTAGGTGTGACAACACTAGTGCCATCAATCTTACAAAAAATCCCATCCAACACTCTAGAACCAAGCACATTGAGATTAGACATCATTTTATACGGGATCATGTGCAAAAGGGAGACATAAGTCTAGAGTATGTGGACACCTTGCACCAATTAGCTGATATTTTCTCAAAGCCCTTGGACAAGGAGAGATTTTGCACTCTTAGAGGTGAATTAGGCATTATGAATGCTCCTTGAAGTAATTTGATGTTGCATGAATGTCTTATGGTTGGTTTGTGATGATTGCAAGACAGCAATTTGAAGAATATAATTACCCTTGCAATTCATGACCTTAACTTACTGAGTTACTGTTCATGTTCATAGCTCCTTAAGATTGAACTGTTGAATTTTGTGTGTTCTGCTCATGTTAAACTCCATTCATTAGCCAAAACACATTTCTAATGTTAAGACACTATCACAGCCATGTTCACCTATTATTTCTGCATACTTATGCAAGGTTCTGCATTTTTTCTGCAGTATTTTGCACTGTTTCTGCAGTTTTCAAACTCATTTCATGGATCTCAAGTGCAAAAATTAGTTTTTGATTTTCACATGGTAAAAATGCATAAGTTACAATGTTTTCAAATCATTTTTGTGCATCATAAATGAGCCACGTGGCTGCGGAGACAATTCCTCTCAAATAGGATTGATTTCCAAGTCTGTTTGGCCAAAATTCTGGGTGATGGGAAGCATTCAGCTTAAAAGGGATTGATCCCTATACAGTAGGGGATCGATCCCCTAGTGCCAGAATAGCTTTCTGGACTTTGGGAAGCAATCTGCCTAAAAGGGATCGATCCCCTCGTGGCATATTTGCCTCCAAGGTGTTTTTTTTTAATCGTCGGCCTCTTCTCCTCTTTTCAACTATTCATCTTCCTCTTCCTTTCCAAACGCCATTCACCATTTTCTCTCATTTACACTTCTCTATCTCACTCATTTCTACACCAAATCACTCCATTCTTTCACCAATCTTTCTCATTTTCTTCTCTTTTTCATTTCCCCTCCTCATTTCCTGACAAAAACTCTTCCTTTCTTCTTTTCCTTTTTCTTCCACACCATGGATACTATTCACCCAACATTTCAGTTGTAAGTTTTTCTAACATTTTTCTTTAAATTTTTCTTGCATTTCTAGTTTCTTTTATCATATCTTGCCTACCCATGTGCATATCTTGCATCAATTTCTTCTCCATCTAGGTTTTCAATTCCTTTGGCACTTGTATTTTTCTCAAGTTTATACTTAAACTATTTGTCATTTTTCATCCGAATTTCCTTGTTATAATTGTTAAATGCATCTTGGGTTGTGGCTCTCTGCTGTTGGTTAGATCACATTTCTCCCACACACTCATCCATAGTTCCTCAAACTTGTGCACACCACCTGTTTGATAAAAGTCCTCAACGAAATTTCCTATCTTTTTCCTTCTCCATATGGCTCCTAAGATTAAGCACGCTGCTCCAAAACGCAAAACCCGTGCTTCCTCTTCCTCATCCTCCACACCAACCGCCTTTAACCGCTGCTTTCGCCATGCCAATGAGAAAACCAAATTTCTAACCGAATTTGCCAATATGCCCATTAAGCATTGGCGTCCTATTGATTTCGACTTCCTCGAGTCAATTCATTTTCCTTACCTCGTCAAGGTTCAATGAATGGGGTTGGACCCAATTCCTCAAAATCAATACTCCGGTCCCAGCGAACATCATTCGCGCCTTCTTTTCCAATGCCGATATCATCTATGCTCCAAATAATGACTTGTAAGGTTGTCGGGATTAATTCTTATGTCATGGGCAAGAATATTGAACTGACCACGCAATCCCTCTCTCTTGCCTTTAGACTTCCTGAGGGCGGTAATATCTATGAAAATATCGATGTCCCTTTAGCGTTTCCCGTTACCGATAATCGTGCAAGCGACCTTCCTGTCTTCGCACGCCTCCTCCATATCATCATCTCATGGAATCTCCGCCCTCTTGGCACCTGATATTCTCATCTTCGCAAACTTGATCGTTTTTGGCTTCATCATATTCATGAACCTAACGGCGACCCACCAGACCTACTACACTTTATCCTTCATGATTCGGTGAAGATTGTTCGTGGCAAGGTCCACACCATTGTTTTCCCTCAGCCTCTCGCCTACTACTTAATCTCTGAAGGCGTTGACTGTTCATGTGAGGTTGGCATACTTCCGGATGCCAACACCACAATCAATCTCACCACCCTCTATAACTTGGGATGGTATCTTCATCAAGTGGGTGACACCTTCGAATGGGTCAAGGGTCATGGTCAGCCTGCGTCTCCCGAACATGCTCCGGCACCAGACGGCGAAGAAGGAGCGGATGCAGCCGACGCACCTGCAGCAGCCACATCTTCTGCACCTTCCGGCTCCTCGTCAGCATCTCTTGACCAGATCATGCATATGCTTTAAAACTTTCAGCATGACGTGGGTGAGCGACTTGATCACATCGAGGCCACCCAAGTTGCCTTGTTCGATGAAATTCAGGATGTTCGCATGCAACATGAGGACTTCGTTGAGCAATATCACAAGACCTTTCCAAGGCGTTGATCCTCCTTGTTGTGACATGTGTCCTGTTTTCTAGTTGTTTTATGTTAATGCCTATGTTCATGACTTTGCTAGTTATGCTTTCTAGTTGTTTTATGTTACTACTATGTCTATGACTATGTTAATGACTTTGCTAGTTATGCTTTCTAGTTGTTTTCTGTCAATGACTATGTCATGTTCTGATATTAATTGTGCTTTAATGACATTGGGTTGCTTTTTGTTTCTCTCTATCTCCTTGCCAATACTATTGCTAAACACATAAGCAAATTTACCTTAAGTTTTGTCATATCAAAAAGGGGGACATTGTTAGCTTTAAATTGACAAGTATTTTGAAAATGACAAAACTCAAGCAAGATTAGAAATGATTTTTATACAAGTAAATTTGCTTTGAATGAACTCAATGATTGAAACTATTTTAACAAAGTCTTGGATTGAGATTTCAATTGAAAAAGTCAGTAAATACTCTTAGAAAAGTGTTAGAAGATTTTGAACTGACTTAAAATCACAAAAGCTATAAACTTTGCAGCAAGTTAAGTGCAGGAGGGCCTACTGGACAAAAGGGATCGATCCCTACTGTAGCAGGATCGATCCCAAATTGGCAGAATGCCATTGAACCATCCAGGAGAAAGTTGGATAACATTCTGGAGAAAAGGGATCGATCCCTACTGTAGCAGGATCGATCCCTTTGCCCCAGACCTGACAGTAACGGCTAGTTTCTGAGGTTTTCAAGAGGAAGAATTACATTAAATGCTTCACCAACTGTTCTATCCGTTTGGTGGGTTATAAATAGTGACATTTATGAAGTTTGGAGGCAGAACAAGCATTCCAAAGTATTCAAGCTTCAAGAGAGAAACTGAAATCTGAAAATCTTTATTGTAACTCCATTTTGTGAGATTTTTTTCTGTGTTCTTCACCCATTCACTGAAAAATCATATATTCAAAGGGGTGAGCTATCCTTGTAAGGTCTGATATTGTAGAGTGTGGGAATACTACAAGGGTAGAGGAATAGAGGGACATTTCTAAAGTCTCAAGAGAAATTGCAAGAGGTCTTGCCACACCTTCAAGTGGTTTGTAAGCATTCTCAAGGAAGAGGTGAATCAAAACCTTGACAAGGAGTTCAAGGAGAGAGGACGTAGGCAAGAGATTGGCCGAACCTCTATAAAACTTGTGTTTGCTTCTCTTTCCCTTACTCTTATTTACTGCATTTATTTCATTGTTGTTTATTTGACTTTGATTGTGCATTAAGAGTTAGGAGAATTAGAAATAACTAGAAAAACCGATTCACCTCCCCTCTCGGTAGAGCCAACACATCTCAAGTATAATATACATAAAAGTAGCACTATACAAAAAGTCTGAATACATAAAAGTAAAACTCATATACCTCGACGAATATTGATGGTCACCTGAAGGATACCAAAATCAAGTCCTCAGGAAAAGCGCACCCGAACCTACTGCAAATAATTTGGGAGTGGAAAAATAAAGGGGTGAGCTATCTTGCTCAGTAAGGAATACCTATACAACAGCTGATACAACGTATTCTATATGCAATTTAATAAACGAATTTTCATACAAAAACCATGAATTTAAAATATTAAAATTAAATAGTCACGATCTAACAGTAAGAATACTATAGTGGATTAGATAACCAGATGAGTATGGGAGGATACTTTAAAGTACCTTACGTGTGCCGGTATCCAAGTCCATTATGGGGAGTTTAACAATATTTAATTAAATCAAAAATTCTAAAATAAATCTAATATCTTATGATAAACATTTCATATTCAGAAAATCATACTTTAATCTGTAAACAATATTAAATCATATAGATATCAATTTCTAAACAGATAGTTCAAATAAATATAATTTGCAAAAACACATTATTCAAATCACACGCAAACAACATATAATTCAAAATAAGAAATGAATCAAATCTGCGAGTGCCTGGATCTATGTTAACCAAGGATTTACTACCCCAGTATAAATTTTTGTGCAGACTAGGTTACACCCAATAAGCGCATGCACTGTAATAGACATATGGCCATAGTCAGGAGGCCATAGTGTGAACACTGGCTAGGTGTCACCTATGAGAGCTAAAGATTGGGCTAGAGTCAAGAGCATTGGAACGAAATGGAAATGCATGTACCTGTAGGTAACTACGGGGCTAATAGTCTCAAAACATTTCATAAATATTTTCAAAGTTGTTTACGGAGATAAATTTAAATAGACATATCTTCTATAAATTCATAAGAAATTTAATTCATAAAATCAACATATTTAAATATGAAAATATACAACATAATCTCAAAACAATATTTAGCATGCAAAAGATTTTATTTAATAACACAAAAATATAAAATATTCAAATAATTGAAAAACACATAATTTTCATGAAATCAAGTGATTTAATTTACTTAAAGCTGTTTTTAGGGACTTAAATAATTAAATTTCTAAAATTTATTTCTTTTATTTTAAATATCATGCTAATTAAAATTTTAAACGGGGTTTAGGCTATTTTAGAAAAATTTCGATAGCATAACGATCCCTCTTGCACAAAACATAACTTCAGACCACAATTTCCAAATTTCAATTTCAATCCAAAACATCAATTTCAATCATACCAGAAGATATTTTTCATCAAAATTATGCAAATGAATCATCCCTACGTTTCATACAAATCTCCCTTGCCTCTTAGTTTCTCGGTATCCGATTCGTCAGCACCAGTAAAACCTTCTGATCTCGAGGCTGCAAATTACCATTCCAACTTGGTAAATCTACCATACTTTAATTAAAAGAATAACAAAATTAATTAAATACTAGCACATTGTCTATGAAAATCTCTAAATTCAGTCTAATTTCTATTGGTACAAAATCACAACTTATGCTAGACAACTCCATTTTCAATTCCAATTGCGCCTACAGTCTCAAAACATTATTTAAGACCTAAAATACATTGAAATCACCTTGAATTCCTTCTCCCCTTAGGCTGGCCGAATTGCTTCTTCTACCTTACACATTGAATTTCTTCCATTTAAGCTTAATTAAGCTTATTTTCATGTTTTTCCTAATTTTCTACCTCATTTCCACATGAGCTTTGCATGAAATGGCATTATGTTCAAGTCTCCCTAGCCATGGCTGAAACCCTTGGGTACCCAAACTCATGCTTTTAATTTGATTCAAGCTAAAATTAACATGAAAACATCTTAATCATATAGTAAATAACTAGAAAACCATGAAAGAATTCAAGTTTCTAACACAACTCACCTTGGCCAAAATGCTAAGGAACCCTTCACTATGCAAATGGCCACTATAGGCTATGATTTGGGTACCAAGAGAAAGAGTACTGAAAAATAAACAGGATTTGTTAACAAATTTTTTAGTTTCGAGTTATTTTTCAATATGTTTTTGGAAGCTTTTTCTTTTCTCAAAGGTTGGCTATGGTGACTTGAAGAGAGTTTGAAGATGATCACCAGCCATAGTGTGGAGAGGTAGAAATTTCTAATTTTTAGATATCTTTCATGCAAAATTACCAAAATGCCCTTATACTTAATGTAACTTTCCAATTTTGCCCCTAAAGTTTGACTTAGTTGAAAAAAATCTATCTAATCTCCAAAATATTTGATTTAATCATAAAACATCTCTATTTAACTTGCTCTAATGTTTGGTGAAGCTTTTGTTAGGGTTCAGTTACTGATTTGGGTAAAATTATCAAAATACCCCTAATCGTAAAATTGTGTAAATTTCTGTTTTTACATCTAGTTTATTCCATCTGTTTACATGTTCTAAAACTATATTTCATGAGGAATTATTTATTACAGACAATTGCTCAAAAGTCCATTTAGTTTGACTATTATTTCCAAAAATTTCAATGGCCAATGGACTAAACCGTTATTTCTCAAATTGTTGCACATTTTTCAAAACATGCATAAATAATTGAGTTTGGGGTTAGGATTCTTACCATCGGGACCATAAGGAATTAGTGAGGCCCACCTACTTCATTGCACGTATACTTAAAGTATAATTTAAAATTTATTAATTATAAAATATTAAATATTCTTAATTATAAAAATAAAATTAAACAGTGCTTCAAAATACAAGGTCTCACACTTCACACGAAGATTTACCTATGACAGTCAATTGGTCTTAAATCAATTTAGATTAATCGTTATTTACACAAGTTTCTCCGGCCTATGGACATAACTGTCATTTTGGAAATTGTTGCATGCTTTTAAAAACATGCGCAAACGAAGTATAGCAGTTAGGCAATGTAAGGGATAGCAGGTGCAGTGGCGTGAATGGTGGTAGCATAGCTATGGGAAGAGACAATAATGCACGATAGGGAAGAGAGACCGCAGCAGGGTACAAGGGCTTTTCAAGCAGGGACGCAGCAACGGTGGAGAAGGCATGGTGGCTAGTCTGAAGGTAGTGGGGTGCGACGAGAAACTAGTGAGAACAAGGGACGATGTTAGAAGCCAACTGGTGCAAGGGTAGCGGTTGGAGCGATTGTAGGCAGCAAGCTTCAATGCAAATAGAGGTACAGTGACGGTAATGATGTAGAGCAAGGTAGCAGCGTAGAAGGGGAGAGTGGCAGCAAGGATGAATTCAAGATGGCGATGAATAGTGATGGAAGTTTATTTCCCTTTTTTTTTGTCCCCCTTAAATGGCTAAGCTCCTCTTTTTATACTTGTCAAAAATTTCATGAAAAGAAAGCAAAAATTTATAATTGATCCCATGATCACATGATTTTTCATTTATTTTGTTTGACTTTCCCCTTTTATTAACTTTCCCTTCATTTTTTCTAAATTTATTTCCATTTCCTTTTTTATTTTTGGCAATCAATTTTCAAATTTTATTTCAATTTGATTATTTCCTTTATTATTATTATCTTTCTTATGGCAACAAATCATTAAAGTCAACTTTCTTTTATTTTATACATATTCTTTGGTCAACTTTGGGTGTGCATGGGAATTTAGGTTTTGCATTGAGATTTAGGGTTTGACTAAAGTTGATTTATTTCTCATTTTTTATTTTTATATTTTTTTATTTTATATTTTTATATTTTTAATTTTTTATTAAAAAAGAATTATTCGGACAAAATTAGGTGTCTATAGCTGCCCCTCTTTGTGCATTGCTGAGAACCAGGAATTAGACAAAGATAATAGACAACCATTTTATCCGTATTCATCATGCCAACATGTTTCTTCCACAAAATTGCAATTAAAAAGGTTTAGAAATAAGAAATCCCCTAATCTTCTCCTCCTATAAAGATTAAAGGATGTAAAATATGAACTTTACTAGTCTCTTCTATCATAAGACTAAGAATAATGCGAAATGGAATTTCCTTGTCCTTTCTATCATAGGACTAAGGAACGGATGCAAAAAAAAAAAATATATATTGTTTTTTAGTCTGAAGAGTGAAATTTCCTAATTTTTTCTATCACAAAATTAAGGAATGCAAAGTGAAATTTCCTAGCCTTTTTGATTATAAGACTAAGGAATGCAAGATGAAATTTCCTAGTCTCTCTTATCATAAGACTAAGGAATGAAATTTTCTAATCTTTTCTATCATAAGATTAAGGAATGCAAAAATGAAATTTCCTATTCTCTTATATCATAAGATTAAGGAATGCAAAATGAAAATTTCTTAATCTCTTCTATCATAAGACTAAGAATGATGCAAAATGGAATTTCCTTATCCTTTCTATCATAGGACTAAGGAATGAATGCAAAAAATGATTTATTTTAGTCTTTTCTATCATAAGACTATTGAGTGAAATTTCCTAATATTTTCCTATTATAAAGATTAAGGAATTATCTTACCATCGTATCTTGTGTGCCAAATAAAACTTAATGCACATTTTAAAAACAATTTCTAATTGTATATAATGCATGCAATGCCAATGTCAATGTCAATATCATGCCCCTAAAATATCCTATGAAATTCCTAATAAATGTATGCAAATGCAATCTCAATTGTGGTAACAAGATTCTCAAACTCATCTTGTCTTTCTCAAGTCCATTCTATCAAGCTTCCTTTCATTTTCAAATCTTCTATCTTCATTTCTCATCCCATCTTCTATTGAGTATTGGTCTAGTATTGCCTTAAGACTTGCCATCATGCTTTTAGATTTATTTTTTCATCATTCATTTTTGTTTCTTTCTTTTAGCAATGCAAGAGTTCAAAAAGTATTTTTCAAAAATTTACCCAAAAGGTTACCAACATTTATTTATTTTCCTTCCAACTGAACTACTAATGTAATACACTTATGCATCTTCTCAATTTATTATAGGGATGGAGTAAATTCAAGATAATCATAAGAAGTAGGGGTATTCATTCTTAAAAAACAATGCGAATTCAAGGAAAATCAATGAGACAATTTGTTTGGGGATAGGGTTTTCAGTATCTATTTAACAAACAATTTGACAATTTCAATCAAGTTAATTTAAATTCTTTTCCAAAAGCCCGCTCTTGCTGATATTTTCATTCATGTAAGATCTACCAATCTTGCCCCTGTATCAAAACTTTTGGTGATGATGTTCTTCCTAAGCCGCCCTTTCAGGTTTTCAACTTAGGTATCATTCTTGTGATTCAAACTGCCTTTTTGGGTTTTCAACTTGAATCCTTTTTTCTCTTTTTTTTTCTTTCTTTTTTTTTCTTTTTCTCTTTTTTTTTCTTTTTCATATATTTCTTTTTTTTTATTATTTCAACTCCATTGGCCTTGACAAATTTCAACCCTTTGTTTTCAATCCAAATTCATGCCCCCTAGAAGCATTCTTGCCTTTGATCTAAAAGATGTCCTCCAAAGCTTTTTTTTTTATTTAGACATGAATTTCTTCATTTAGCTTGATCACTCACAAATGTCTTTAATGGATCTTCAAAGGATTATTATCTCATTGTACAAGTATGCCTTCATTCAATACGCAATTCTTCAATTTGAGCATTTACATTTGATCAAAATGGGCTTTTAAAGGTACATAATGTAGGCTCGGATGAGGGTTTACAAAAAAGAAAGGATAAAATAAGCCCAAAATGTGTTTCATAGTTTATAAACCAAAGGATCACATTCTTATGAAATAAATCATTTAAACATTTTGCCCTATTCTAATTTACTCATTTCTTTCTTCTTCCTTTTTTTTTTTTGGCTCTTTTTGGGTTCTTTGTATACAAACCCTTTGCTTCTTACTTCTTTTCTCCTTTTTTTTCATAAACGGGCATTTTCTTTTTCTTTCTTTTTCCACTCATGAATAATTTTTCATCTTTTTTGCCCCCTATTATGGAGGGTGATCCTTGGTGGGTTACATCGCAAAAAAACATAATAAGCTCAAAAGATAATTTTACTCACACTTGAAGGATAGTAAAAGAAGGCCATTCATCATTCCAAATCTAGATACTCTTATTAAAGATCATTTAGTAAGCAAGGACAAACCATTTAGTCAGCAAGGACAAACTTGTTGGAAACTTTTGTAAGAGATTCACCTTATACCATCTATTTGGGTGAAAATTGTTCTTCTTATTCTTTCTTGCTTGGACATCTTGGTAGATTGATAATCCATTCACAGAAGTGGTTCTTCCAAAATTGAATTCCATATTTATTGACATGATTATCATCATGTTCATTATTTGGATACTTTTGATAGAAAGATATGGTGAGTATGTGGGTAATGAGCAATAAACATAGAAAATGAGAAAATGACAGTGCATCACACTAGTCGCTTTATTGAAAGGAAACTAAATAAAATTAGCCCATACATAAAACTTTATTCGTGCTTTTGGGCTTAAGCACTTTAGAAAAATTATCTTGCATTACTTAAAGGAAATAACAGAAAAAATTTTAATAAATCTCCAAACTTGCATGGCTTGAACTCCCCTTGCGTCAAAAGAATCATCCCTCATCTGCATGGCTAGGCAATGGAATTGCATTCACAACCGGTTCCCTTTTTGTTTCAAAGTCCAATATGCCAGCTTTTATCAAACCTTACACCCTATACTTTAAAGCAGCGCAATTCTCCAAGGAATGACTTGGATTCCCAAAATGATACTCACATCGAACATTCTCATTATACCATTTTGGATATGGAGGCTTGAGAGGTTACACATAGACTGGGGCAATGAGTTGCTCTTTGATCAGTTTTAGGTATAACTCAGTGTAGGTCATGGGGATTGGGTTAATGGGAGTTTTTGGTCGTTTTGGCCGTGCCCCCTTAGGATTGCTTTCTTGTTTGTTGGACTGGGCGACTGGTTGGGTAATTGGTGCAGGTGTTTGAAGGTGAAAGCTAGGCTGAGCATTAATTTGCGAGTATGATTGGGTTGGGTATTGAACAGGATAATATGGCTGTGGCATAGGATAAGAGTGTCGTGGAGTGTACTGTCCATGTTGCCCTCCATGTATAATAGCATGGGCATTCTCTTCCTTCCTTCTGTTGGCTCCTCCTTTCTTCTCAATGTTTTTGGGAACTTCGATCTTACCACTCTTGATCGCATTCTCAATAATCTCACAAGATAACACCATATCAGTAAAATTCTTAGTGGCGTTGCTTATCATCCTATCATAATATAGAGCCTTCAAAGTATTCACAAATAGGATGGTGAGTTCCTTTTCTGAAAGAGGAGGTTGCACTTCTGCAGCCACATCGTGCCACCTTTGCACATATTGCTTGAAGCTTTCATTGGTTTTCATCTCCATGTTTTGAATTGATAAAGGGTCAAGGGCCATATCAGCATCATGTCGATATTGAGCCATGAATGCCCTTGCTAAGTCATTCCAAGTGGTGATCCGAGTTCTGTCTAATTGATTGTACCACTTGGCAGTAGATCTAGTGAGACTTTCTTGAAAAATGTGAATAAGGAGCTTATCATCTTGGGCAAAAACAACCATCTTCCGACAACACATAATGAGATGAGACCTAGGGTAGGATGTCCCATTGTATTTCTCGAACTCTGGTGCTTTGAACCTGGATGGAATAACTAGGTCCGACACTAAACACAACCCAGTGGCATCCATGGAACCATAGAAGTCTAAACCTTTAATAGCTCGAAGCCTTTCCTCCAACAAGTTAATCTTTTGTTGTGACTTCGCCTCAGTTTTCTCTTTTACTTGTTTGGCTTTCAACTTCTCGATTTCCCTTGGGTCATCTAAGTCAGGCACCTTAATGGGATTAATAGATTTCGCCCATTGGGAAGGATTAATGGGTACTTGAAATTGGGCCTGTCCAAACACTTGGGGCATAACAGTGTAAACAGGTGGATATCTTTTCTCTTGGAATGTTTGACTTAAGTGTGGACCAAATCCAAGAGGATAGATGGGATCTTCCATACTACGTTGTTGAACCCCTTCTTGGACTGCAACTTCTTCTACTACTCCTTTCCCCTTACTTAGATTTTTCAATAATTCTGTAATTTGGGCTAGTTGCCCCCTCATTTCCTCTTGAGCTTTTTCCATCTTCTCCATGCGCATGCTTAATTCTTCTTCCATGATCTTAGCTCGATAATGAGTGTTGTGTGAATGAACCTTAGAACGAGCTATCTTTGAACCTTTTACCACAATTAAGAGTTCATTATTTTTCATGTGGTGATGTTTGAAAATTTTTGAAAATGATTTGTTTAAAAACAATGAATGAAAAGATGGAATGCTATATGTGTATGAATGGAATGTGATTAGTAAAGCTTGACATTTTAAAAAAAAATCATGGATGAGGGATGTGTGAAAATATTTTGGTGAAAACTTATGATTCTTTATCTCATATGTCAATCAAAAGCAGGTAAGCATAACCAAACATGTGCCCTAAGTAATAGGTATTTTGTGTGGGTTAACATAACTCTATCCAAAGATGGCCATCTTAAGTTCACTATATGCATGGTTTGGATTTGTAGGGGTCTAAAGGTCCTCAATTGTTCCTCACCCACGTCTACATAAGACTAGTAAGGCACCTTAATCCTCACCCATCATAGGCTACAAACGGAAAAGGTTCAATTTGAGTGGAAGTATTTCGCTAGCCATTGCGGAGGTTACCACCTCACGAGAGCGTAGGTACTTTACTTCCCCCTAAGAAGGACAAAGCTCGGGTATAGAGCTCATGTTATGAATATGCATCTACAAGTGTGTGTAGTTAGACCTCTATTTTAAAATGCCCCACAAATATTGAAGCAATAGTATACAACTAACAAAATCAAATAAATACCAAATTAAAACCATTAAACCAAACCTAAGGTAACATCAAGATCAATTATTGGCCTGACCCTCAATGTCCCCAATGGAGTCGCCAAGCTGTCGTAATGTATTAAGGTTTTAGATAACCTAACCACTAGGCACAAATTAATGGAGTCGCCACCAATCATTCAAACTAAGGTGTGATTGGTCACCTAATCAAATTAAGGACAAGGACTGATCTTCGTCTCAAATTTAGGGTTCAAGGGTACGGTTACGTGTGAGGAAGGTTTTAGCACCCTCATGACGCCCATCCTAGAATAGTACCTAATTAATCTTGTGTTAACCTTAAAATGTTTGAATTAAATGGTCTTTAATTTAAATGTTCTTTATTTAATCCAAATAAATAAATATTGGAAAATTTCTAAGAAACTCTTCATCATTCTGGTGGAATTTCTTAAAAATTATCCTCACCTCAAGAGTATCCAAGTAATACCATTTGACTTGCTTGGAGAGGCTCCGTCGTCGGATTCATTAAATATCTTATTGAAATTTCCTAATTAATTTTATCTAAGGTTAATTTTAAATTATACTTCTTATTTAATTTTACTTTAATTCTCTTATTTTTATTTTATTAATAATTTATACCAAATTTATTTATTTTAAAATTAATTTATTTTAATTTGAGAAATAAATTCAGATTACCAATATTGAAAATCTCTCTTAGTCTTCTATCATTCTGGCGAGACTTCAAGAAAAATTCTCACCTAAAGAATTCCGAATGTCAACCATTTGTGACTTTTTGGACTCTTATCATCAGAGTAATCTTTATTTATTCCTCATTCCTTATTAACTTATTATACTTTATTATCAATATTATTTTTTATTATTTAAATTATTAGTATTATTATTATTATTATTTTGAAAAATAAATATCTATTATTAATATTGAAAATTTTACTTAAATCTTCTATCATTCTGGCGAGATTTAAGAAAAATCTTCTCACCTAGAAATTTTCAAATGTCGACCATTTGCGACTCTTTGGAATTGCATCATCAGGACAATCCATATTTACTTTGATTTTATTTTATCTAAGAAGAATTTATTTTCCAATTTATTTTCTAAAAAAATTGTATATATTTTGTGGGGTTTTGGTGTTTATTATATTTGAATAATTTAACCATATAAATTAAAGAAAACATGAACCAAGTATTCAATTTAATAACCACACCTATGCTAATGAGGCCCGGCTTGGTGGCAAGGAGGTGGCCCTGAGACTTTGAGGTCTCATGTTTGAGTCTCATCAAGTGTGAGCTTGAGTTAGTCTAGTTATTTACTAGTTTGTTTAGTTTGTTATAGTTATTTACTAGTTTACCTAATTTGAGTAATGTGATTTTCATAGTTACTTGTTATTGAAAATAATGAAAATAAAACTTAAACTAAAATTGGAAATTAAATTAAAGAGTATGAAAATTTTAATTGCAAGTAATGAGCATAAAAAAAAACCTAACCTTTGAAAATCTTTTTTTTTTAAAGCAGAATCGAAGATTACAATTTAAAGCTAAATTAATAGGAACAAAGTATAAGAAGAAGAAAACAATGAAGTTTTGAAATGAAAACATGAATTTAAATTTAAACAATGAACTTTAATATCTCTAAACTAAAGTGTTAAAACTTACATCTCTAAAAAGATAAAAATGAAAATAAAATTTAAAATTAATAGAAAACTATTCCTAAACTATGGAAGTCTTGAAAGAGAAGAACAATAACAATAATGAAGAAATGTCGCAAGGTAGATGAAGAACTGCAATAAAGAATTAGGAAGATTTAGCTGTTGTCACCAACCTCCTCTCCACACCGTTCTTCATACGGCTACTCTTTCATTTATATAGGTTAGGGCTTCTTCAAAAGGGCTTTGGCAAATAATCTTCTCGGGCTGCCCTCTCCTTTGGGCTTCCTAATGAAAATAAATCCATAAATGACTATAACTTGAGCTTGCATGAGAAAAGGCCCAGAAATCAAAGTGATTTTTGTTGCTATAGATTTAAGTGGCTTAAAAGGTTTAGAAGGGTTTTGAAATTGGGCTTGGTTTATGCATGGGTTATAAAGGGTTTCATGTGGGCTATATATGGTAAGATAGGGTTTAAGGGTTCCTACAAAGGCTCAAGAATTTATGCAACCGGAACAAGGGTTTATGGTTATTAAATGGGAAAGGGTTTGTCTTTAAGGTTTAAATACATGTTTCGGATTTAGTTAAGGGTTGATGTTTTTTTTAAAAGTAGTAAGAATAGGGTTTTGGGTTTGGAAAATGTTTGGGTTTGGAAAATGATGTTTTTTTAAATATAGAGTTAGGGTTTGGGTTTAAACACCAAATCCGAGCATTTTTCCTTGATTTCCTTGCCATTTTCTCAATTTTCTCATTATTCTTGAATTTCCTTAATAAAGACAATTTAATTAAATTGGAAAGAAATTACATTAAAATTTCAAAATTTAATCAAAATTCATGTAGTAAAATACTCTAAAAATATATATTTTAGAGACATATCACACTCTTAAACTTAATATTTTGCTTATTCTCAATCAAAACAATCTCAAAACATGCAAGAGATAATGTTTACACTTGACAGATTTATTCCCCACATACACCTCAAAGAAAGAGTACCAATCTAATCTAAGAAAAACCACAATTATTAATCAACATAGAGTTTCCTCCAATCACATGCTTAAGTCCCAATTAGATTCTGTCTATGAAAATGTCAATCACACTTCAAGGTATACATATCCAGATGAGATTATGCAAGCATAAAAAACAAAGTTCTTGAAGCATAAACAATCCCATAGGTTTGCTTTTCGCTTCTCTTTCCCCAAATGTAGCCATACTTAATCAAGAATCAATAGGACTTTATTAAGCTTGTAACGTAAGGCTAGGATTGTGAGAGTCACATAATTTGGTACTGTTGCATATGTCAGACTTGTCAACACTGTTCAATTCCTGTGTAATTCACAAGTAATAAGGGAAACAGTGTTGTGGGTCCTAAATGCTCTACAGTGCCCGGATGGATGTGAAACTAGACAAATAATGTACGGGGAGTCCAATAAGCCTATGGTAAGAATTTAGAACCTAAAATCTTTGATTTAGATTATTTTTGAGAAGTGTACCAACAAATGAGAAAATAACGATTAAGAACATAGCCCGATTGAATTTTCTTAAATTGCGGTCAAACTAAATTGACTTTTGACCTATTGATTGAAGTATGATAATCTAAATATAAATAAGTTCTATGCTATGTCAATAGATAGATTAAATCGGTAGTAAAATCGAAAATTTACACGATTGGTCCGATAGAGGTATTTTCGTAATTTCACCATACAGTCAATCAAACCTTAATAAAACCCTATTCATTCATTAAATTATGTTCAATAAAATATTTAGTGATGAAATAAAATATTTTGAAGTTAAATTCGATAGTTAGAAAAATTATGGAAGTTTAAGTCCAAAATTGTCCAAAATTCTCATAACCAAAGGCATTTTGGTCATTTTACTATTAAGTGGACCTTCTAAATTTTTCTACACAAACCAGCCAGCCACCTCACTTCATCATCTTCAACCTCACACCAAGGCCACCATAACCAAGCTTGAGCAAAAATAAAAATCTAACAAAAACACCATCAAATTCGCCTTAAATCACCAAACTTAATTCTACAAAGTTGTTCCAAATTCAATCCTCTACAAGCCCATAGACATATTTTGTTGTAAAGTGGACAAAATCAAGGAGGAAGAACTCCCATAGGTTTCGGCCAAAGCAAGGTAATTCTATACTTTCATTTCCTATAAATTCTAATGATAGAAAATGAGGAAATCAAGTGTGCTAAACATGAATATGGCCTTGGATTGAATTAAATCACACTAAATTTCTCCCTTAGGGTTTCGACCATAGAAGGAAGTTTATGAATTATGGTGTTTTGATGCATGAAAATGGTGTAAGAGAAGTAGAAATTAATGGTTAAGCATGAATCAGTGGTTAAATTGTTGGAAAATAATGAAATTCTTCATATGTACCATTTGGCTATGGCCATGGGAGAGGAGTATTTTGCTCAATTTGATGTGTTTTAGGTGCCATAAGACTATACAAATTAAGAGAAGACTGTTGGTGCAATCAGAATTAAAATCAGAGTTGAATTAGGCATAGTTATGTTTTAACATCAGTGTAAATTATACTAGTTTATTATTTTCTGTAGACAATGTGGTAGAATTTAAGGGAGAAAAATTAGTTATAAATTAGAATGTGGAGAAATAATAGTGTTGGTGTAATGTCTTACAGCTTGGGAGTGAAGAATTATCAAGTGGTGTAATTGGCGAATTCAGTAGAAAAGACAAGTAATGGATGAGTATGGAAGACATAGGGATATTGTGAATGCATATTATGGTTTAAAATAATTTCTTGAAATTGTTTTGAAGTCAATTGCTTTGGGAATTGTTGAATTGTGGATACTGGCTGGTTTATAAACTGTGTTTTCAATGCATGAGGGTTAGGTTAGAAATAGTCGTTATACTGCCGAAATTTCTAATAATTTTATGGAAATATCTTTTAATGTCTTTAAATTTTAGAAGTGAAGAAGTTATTAAGTGAAATTCATTTTATTTATTAAAATTGCATTATTTTATTAAATATCAAAAAACAATATTAAAAAATTCATGTTATTGACTTTTACATACGTGATGGTACCAGCATGGTCTTATAACTCATTTATAGATAAATAAAGCACTTTTAGAAGTAAATATTGAAGTGTGATATTTTATGAATTTTTAATTATGAACTGCTTATATATATATATATATATATATATATATCTATCTATTTATGGACTAACTGAGGATTTTATTACTGAAATTGATTTCCTTTATGGAATTTAGACTATTTATAAATTGTTTTGAGACTGATAGGTCCCGTATCATGCTCATCGCTACTGTTATTGTTGCTATAGACCTGCCAAGTCTTTTGCTTTCGTAGTTATCACCTGGCAAGTGTACACTATGGACCTACTGACTATGGCCATATGTCATACTGTTATTATTTCTCCCTTCTTGGGATACTGTTATGGCATGATATTCATAAGGTGTTGCCCGGTCTCCATTGTATTGTATTATTTTACTAAACTGAAACGTTTACTAGTACCGAAGTGAATGATTTAAATATTGATTGTACTGTGGAATTCTTAAGTGTTACTGTATTATTTACTAGATTTCTATGCTGAACTGTTTACTAAAGTGATTTAAGTTAAAATGTTTATAAATTGTTTATATACTGTTTATATATTTAGTAGTGCATGATATGTTTTCAAGTGATTTAAACTGTTTATACTTATCATCTTCAACTATTTATTCCCTATAGTCACTACTAGGGATCAGGACACGATATGTACTCTAAAGTACCTCCTAAACTCTATTTGGTTTCCTAGCTAGCCGACTATAATATCCTTCTTTAAATGTCCTTAGTGTACTATTAGGAAATTATATGTTTTTATGCATATATATTTCATAGTATTAGTTCTTGAATACGATTCTCTTACTGAGCACGTTAGCTCACCGCTTATTTTTCCACCTCACAGCTTATCTGCAGTAGTATACCGTTCTGAGGATTTAGCTGCACTTTTGGTAACCTAGGCAGCAGTGTATTGATCCTGGAGGTATATTTTATATGTTTTATATGTTCAGACTACTTATGTACAATACTACAATTGTATCATTTATGTACAGGGGATGTAGAACTTGTGATAGATATTGGAAATAATATTTTGTTGTAAATATTGATATCGGTTATAAATAGAATTTTATTGTAAAAGTGGATTACTGTTTAAAGTGAGTGTGATAAAGGTAGCATAGATAGCTCAACCACATTACTGTATATGTGTATTATGGATAATTATTGTATATAACAGTACGTTACATTTTTAATACTTATCGGAGCTAGGTTGGTCTGATATTTGTTGGTATTTTTATGTCTAAATAGGAGTGCATCCCCTGGTGTACTGTATAGTCTGAATGTATAAATGATTTAAGTGACTAAAAAACAATTTGAATGTTTGTGCTGTGCAAAAATGAGTAAGCGAAGGATTACCCGTAGTGGTAGAGGACGAGGTAGGGCAGAGCCAACTCTGGAGCCAGCACTGGAACCAACCCTAGAACCTGCCTTTCCACTACAACCCGAAAGTCCAAATATTAGAATTACGAGGGTGGAACGGATGTTGACAAATTTTATCACTATGTATAATGCAGAAAGAGCTACTGATAGAGCTAGAGAGCAGCACCACCAAATGTAGCAACACCCCCACCTCAGCCTGCACAGGTACCGACACAGCCCCTACTATCGAGCCACAGCCAACCCCACAGCCAACCCCACAGCCTGTGCCCCAACCACAGGTAGCACCGCAGCCACAAATTCAACTGCAACCTACAAATGTTGAGTCTTATTGTGACGTTAATCTAGTGCGGTAGTTTAAGAAGTTGGATCCTCTAAAGTTTAAAGGGGATAAGGATTCGATGGTGGCAGAGCACTAGGTAAATGCGATCGAGAAATTATTTAAGTATATGTGATGTTCCGAGACAGAGAAGGTGGGCTTGGTTGTATTTCAATTGATAGATAATGCAAGGCACTGGTGGAAGTCCACCTAGATGATGTTATTAGCCTAACATCTAGTGGTGACCTGGACGATATTTCTGGAGGCTTTTCACAGTCAGTATATTCCCTGCACAGCGCAGAAGAAGTTACAGCAAGAGTTTTTCGAGTTGACTCAAGGAGTATGACTATGGATCAGTACGAGTCCAGATTAACCACACTTAGTCGATTGATCCCCAGACACAAATGAGCAAGGAGCATAAGATTAATCTATTCATGGCGGGTTTGCCTTCTATCAGAACTTGGTTAGTTCCGTTCGATATCAGATCATACAATGAGGTGGTGAGACGAGCTCAGCTCTACGAGCAGGACTATGAGTAGTTCCATGTTGATACGGGTTCTAAGGGTAAAGGTAAAGAAAAGGAAAAGGCTAAGAGGGGTTTAGAGGATCAATTTGGGAGATGGCAGCCTATGAAGGCTAAGACATCGAGCATTTCAGATTTCAGAGGATAGGCCAGCTAAATCTGGTCCTACAGCCCCTACTATCAGCCCCAACATTACTCAAAGGAGTGCAACGACCAAGTGTGCATACAGTGGGAGATCGCATGGTACTCGGCCTTGTTATTTACTTACTAAGGCCTATTTTCATTGTGGATAGATGAGGCATTTAGTTAAGGATTGCCTGATGTTGAGAGAGGCAGCTACATCCACTATCCTAGCTACAGTTCCACCTCCGGCGACCCCAGTACCGAGTGAGTCAGAGAAGGCGACATCCTTACGGCCTCGACAAGCTATAAAGGCAGAGAATGGTAAGAAGGCTGTGACTTAAGGTAGGGTGAACACACTGGATCAGGCGGCTATTGATCATCCATAGATGTCATTAAAGGTAAGATTTATATTTTTGATATTTTGATACTTGCATTATTTGATCCTAAATCTACGCATTCTTTTGTATCACCTACTTGTCCTAGTAAGATACTTGTAGAACCTGAACCCTTAGGGTATACCTTACAGTAAATATGCCCTTTAAAGAGTCGCAAATGACTAACATTGTGTATAGGAATTGTAAAGTGACAATAAGAGAGAAGGTAACGACAGCTAACCTAATTTTGTTAAACATATATGATTTTGATGTAATCTTAGGAATGGATTGGTTAGCTGCGAACTATGTTAGTCTAAATAGTTACACTAAGATTATTACCTTTTCTCATCCTAAGCATTATACTGTAAAACTGTTAGATGTGTAATGAAAGTAAAATATTTTACTAAATTGTTTGGGTGTTATGTGTGATGTGATTGAAGGGTTTATTGCTTATGTGGAGGACGTAGAAAAGGAACGTCTAGAGCTACATGAGATTCCTGTGGTTAGGGATTTCCCTGATGTATTTTTGGATGATTTACCAGGGTTGCCACCAAATCGGGAGATCGATTTTACCATTGACTTGGTACCTGGTACGAAGTCCATTTCTAAGCCCCTATATTCAATGGCATTAGTGGAGTTGGAGGAACTTAAGAAGGAGCTCTAGGAATTATTGGATAAGGGCTTTATTCACCCCAGTGTGTCTCCGTAGGGCACACCAGTACTGTTCATCCGGAAGAATGATGGTAGCTTACGGTTGTGTATCGACTACCGGTTGCTCAATAGAGTTACCATCAAGAATAAATATCCCTTACCCAGGATCGATGATCTCTTCGATCAGCTAAGGGGCGCATAGGTGTTTTCCAACAATGCCGACCTATTCGCATGGAAACAAGATGATATGCCGAGGGTGGACCTTAGGGACATGGTCCATTGTTTTAACTTCGATCCAAGAGCCGAGCTTGTATGGCAAAAGAAGAGGTGTTTAGCAACAGAAAGGCAAGAAGCAATTAATGAAGAAGTATCTAAGCTTTTCAGTACGAGTTTTATCAGAAAAGCCTATAACCTAAAGTGGTTGGCCAATATGGCAATGGTGAAGAAGCAAAATAGAACATAGAGAATGTGCATAAACTTCACCAACCTAAATCGAGCATGCCCCATAGACAGTTTCCTTCTACCAAGCATCGATAAGCTGGTTAACAACAGTGCAGAACAAGGGTTGCTGAGCTTCTTGGATGCATACTCTGAATACAATTATATTAGAATGTTGAGGGAAGATGAGGAGAAGACCTCGTTTATAACAGAAAAGGGCTTATACTGTTATATGGTCATGCCATTCAGCCTTAAAAACACGATGGCCACCTACCAAAAGCTAGTCAACAAGATATTCAGAAATCAAATCGGGAAAAGCATGGAGGTCTATATGGATGATATGACTGTCAAAAAGCACTTACAAGACCTAGAAAAAGCGTTCGGAGTCCTCAAAAAGCATAATATGGGACTCAACCACATGAAGTGTGCATTTGGAGTCACTTCGGGAAAACTTTTGGGTTTCATGGTCAATCAAAGAGGAATTAAGGCCAACCTTGTAAAAGTTTAGGCCCTACTAGATATGGATCTACCAATCTCGGTCAAAGAAGTACAGAGACTTACAGGGAGAAGAGCAATTTGAGCAAATTCATGTCTCGATCAGGTGATAAATTCCTCCTATTTTTCAAAAGTTTAAAAAATATAAGTGAGTTCAAATGGTCCGAGTAATGTCAAAAAGCCTTTGAAGAACTCAAGACTTTCCTCTCATCCTTACCAATTTTATCCAAGCCTCGAGTCAGGGAAATGTTATATATGTATCTAGCAGTGATAGATCAAGTGGTTAGTTCAATCCTATTCAGGGAGGAATTCGAAATTTAGAAACCAGTGTACTTCACCAACAAAGTACTGCAAGGGGCTGAACTGAATTATCAAAAGGTTAAAAAGCTCACTTACCCCCTGGTCACATCCACTAGAAAGCTCAAACCTTAGTTCTAATCGCATGTTTTCACTATCTTGATTGACCAACCTTTCAGACAGGTCCTCTAAAAACTAAACCTATCTGGGAGATTGATAAAGTGGGCGATAGAGCTTAGTGAGTTTGATTTACATATCAAGTTGAGATTAGCCCTTAAGTCCTAGATGATTGTCGACTTTGTGGTGAAGTGTGCATTAACAGGGAAAAATGCCAAATAGAATATTGAGAAAGAAGAAATAGAGGAAGAAGGGGCTTGAAAACTCTATGTAGATGAATTAGCGAACAACAAAAGGAATGAAGCTGGGCTCATCTTGATCAACCCTAAAAATGTAAAAAATACAATACGCTCTGAGATTCCAGTTTAGAGTGTCCAACAATAAGGTCGAATATGAAGCGTTTATCATAGGGTTGAAGCTAGATAAAGAATTAAAAGTGGAGGAACTAAGTGTTTATAGTGACTCACGACTGGTGGTGAACTAGATAAACATAGAGTTTGAAGCCAAGGGAAAGGCTATGGAAAAATACTTAGAGAAGGTTAGACTGCTACTTACAAATTTCAAAAGATACCAAATAAAACAAATCCCAAGAGCAGATAATACCTTGGCCAACTCCTTGTCAAAATTAGCCTCAGGCCCCAATTTAGATCTCATAATAGGTGTAGTCATGGAAGAAGTGGAACAAAAGAGTATAAACAAAGAAAAAGAAATGACCCAGATAGAAAGAGATGTTGAATCGTGGATGGACCCTTATGTGAAATACGTAACCACAAGAGAAGTACTTGAAGATAAAAACTAGGTTAGGCCTTCGAGAAGAAAGGCACCAAGATATAACCTCATCAAAGGTAAGCTGTATAGAAGATCCTTTAGTTTGCCATCTTTGAGGTGTTTAAACCCAAGAGAAACAAACTACGCATTGAGAGGTGCACAAAGGAATCTGTGGAAATCACCTTAGCCCAAAGGCCCTTGCACACAAAGTTTTGAGGTAAGGTTACTATTTGCCCATAATATACAGACCGATATGGCTAAAAAATGTGACAAGTGCCAAAGATTTGCCCCCATCCAACACATCCCCTTTAACAATCTCACCTCGGCTAGCAGCCCTTAGCCATTCATGAAATGGGGATTGGATGTGGTCGGATCATTCCCCATGGCCTCGAGACAGAAAAAGTTCATCGTCGTCACCATTGACTACTACTTCATAAGTGGATTGAGGCTGAAGCCTTAAAAACCACCACAAAAAAAAAAAAAACAGGTTAAGAGTTTTTATTAGAAGATTGTAGTATGTAGATTTGGACTTCCAAAGGCAATTATCACAAACAATGAAAAATAGTTTGACAACCAGAAGTTCAAAAATTGGTGTGCCGTTTGGCATAGAATTGCAGTTCACCTTAGTCACACACTCTCAGGCAAATGGATAAGCTGAAGCAGCTAATCGAGTAACTTTAGAGACATAAAAGAAAAGCTTGATGAGGTAAAAGGAGTTTGCATAGATAAACTACCTAGGGTCTTTTGCACATTAAGTACAAGGACAAAGGTTCTGATAGGAGAGATACCCTTCAACCTTGACTTCAAAACTGAAGCCATTATGTGAAATCCCAATTCCATGTAATTTCCCATGTTTGTAAAGTATTATAAACTGGAATAATTGAACAAATATGAGAATTATGAAGTATGAATAATGTATGAAACATATGGAAGATAAATAGAATTGATAGTCAATTAGTCAAGGAATTTATTTTGATATTATGGAAATAATTGGAGTATAAAGCAATTAATATCAGAAATTTTGCCAATTAATTGGACATGTGTCAAATGAAGAAAAGGAAGTAAATGGTCAAGAGGTCAAAGAAATGCATGGTCAATGGCTAAGATGAGATGATTAAGGGATGAATATGCATTAAATGAAGCTTATGAGTCATCATCCTTTTCATCCCAAGCCGGCAGCCATTGCTCTCCCTCTCGTTTCCTCCAAAATTTCTTAAGTTTCCAATTGCAATTGCCTTGACAAACCACTACCTCATGTTATCGAACTGTTAAGTTTTCTTAATGAAAAACGATTATAGTCACTAGATTAAGCTATATCTGAAGTTTGGTGGATTGAATCCAAGTAATTGAAGAGATCTCAATTTCTGAAATTTGGTGACTAACCAAGGTAAGAGAAGAAGTTGATTTATCTACTTCTATCCATGGCTTAAAGTCGTGTTGAGTTGGTATAGCATATTTATGATGATTTCTTAAAGGTCTGAATGGTTGTAATAATTTTAGATTTGAAGAAGTGAAGAAGACCATTGGTGCAACCAAGTGAATTGAATTTCAGAAGAGAATCGAGGTAAGGAATTTATGTAACGGACGTAGGGTGGCTATGTCTGCATGTTTTGATATATTTTAAATGTCTTTGGGATGAAACAAAAGCTGATTTTGAAGTGCAGGAAGTTAAGTTTCGGGTTTTACTCCTAGTGCTAATTAGGCTAGGAGCAACTGACTGCCTTAAGTAGAGGCCGACTGCTTAGAGACAATCAAAGCGTAGATTTTCGAAAACCGAGACAAACCAATCGACTGCTATACAAGCCAGTCAACTGCTATTTTCCAGTATGCATTCTGTTTCGAAACAGTTGACTGCTATATGGGACAGTCGACTGCTTTTACTTAAAAAAAGGCATTCTGTTTCAAAACTAACTGACTGCCCTATAAGACCAATCGACTGCCCTATAAGACTAATCGACTGCCTTGTTTTCAGAAGCATTCTATTTCAAGAATAGTCGACTGCTATATGACTAGTCGACTACCATTTCTTGAAAAGCATTCTGTTCCAAATCCAGTCGACTGCTATATGGACCAGTCAACTACCCCATGTGTTTTCTGAAAATAAAAATATCAAAATTTTAAAAGAAAATAATTTCGATAAATGAAAATATGAGGCAGCAGTTGACTGCCCTATGAGGCCAGTTGACTACCCTGTTTGAAAAGAGGTTTTAAAACTTATTTCAAGAAAGTATGAATGTAATAGCAAATAGCTATATGACAAATGTTTTGAGACTATGAAGTACTTAATGATTATGCACTTCTGTATATGTTCATGGCTGAGGAGCTCTAGTCTAGCCCTCGGTGCTACAGATGTCACCTAACTAGTGTTCACTGTAGCCACCGACGTTTGGCCAAATTGTCTTTGAAAAATGATTGGCTAGGGGAGGATTCTTAGCTCCTACGGGAGTACGCCACATGTTATTCAATGCATAATTCTCTTAAATTGCGAATAGTCTCTCTGTTATTTGAAAGCTATATGATGTATGTTTTTAAAAAAGAATATGATGCATGTTTTGAAGAAAGTATAAGATGCATGTTTTGAAGAAAGTATAAGATGTATGTTTGCATATGCTATTTGAAAGAAGTATATGATTTACTTGATTTATAAGCATATGCTACTATGAAGAACTTTTATATACTTGATGAAAGATTACGAATATGCTTTATAATGATTTTACATGACATTATAGAGCCAAGCAGGAAAACTGCATATAGAGGCATAATACGCTCCTTTACATATATTTCTTACTGAGCATAAACTCACCCTTTTACGAATATTTTTCATACAGACTACTTGAAATGATCCCTTGCTCTAGATAGAAGAGCCTATTGGATCTGTATTCCTTCGAGTCACACTTCCTAGACTTCTTGAAGGTATACTTATGTAATTACGTAAATCAGACAGTACTACAATACATTGATGTATATAAGATTTTGGGGATTTAGGTTATGTAAGGTGTGTAAGATCCTGTGGTATGAAATGATATGTATATATATCGTTATTATGTTTTAATTGAAGCCAAATTAATTATTATGAACTATTAAATACTAAGTTCAAGAAGAAGAATGAATGACATTGACGGATGAGTCTAATCAAGTCGCATAAGATAAAGGAAAAAAGTTAGATGGGAAAAGGTAGTGACTGGGACATCACATATTGATATCAGAGCGGATTAGACTAACATTTGTCAGTGTCAATAAGTTAGAAATAGTGTATATCCCCAATGTACTGTGCTTATCCGAATACATATGCATAATATATCTGTTTGTAGTTATATTAAATAGCTCAATTTTGTGATAATATCGACAAAATGAGCTAACGTAGAAGAGGTATTAATAGAGGAAGAGGAAGGGGTCTTACAGAATAGCCCCCAGTACACTCTCCTCCTCTATCTCCATCGCATAGCTCGAACACTAGGCTAGCGAAAATGGAGAAGCATATGGAGAATATGGCTGTGCTGTTCACACAGTTCATGTCGAACTTTTCGAACGTGGCCACTAGTGCACCAGCAGCTACTCCTACAGTACAGCCCCCACCAACACAAAAGGAATTACCCCTACCAGTCCCAGCTACTGAAAAGCGAGATCCTAAGGCTTATTGCAGCGTGACGTTGATCAAAGAATTTTTGAAGCTAGATCCGCCTAAGTTTAAGGGGGAAAGAGATCTTTTGGCCGTAGAGAATTGGATAAAGGCGGTCATGAAATCTTTTGAGTACATGACATGCTCCGAAAGGGAGAAGGTGGGCTTGGCTACTTACTTGTTAGTAGATGATGCCGAGTATTGATGGCAGGCCACTTAGACCATTTTAGAGGCTCGCTATACTGAGGTTACGTGGGATAGATTTGTAGAAGCCTTTAATGAACAGTACATCCCATGCACTGATCAGAATAGATTGAAGATTGAGTTTTTAAGTTTGACTTAAGGGATGATGATAGTAAATCAGTATGAATCGAAGTTCATTACCTTGAGCAGATTTGATCCAAAGGTCCAAAGTAATGAAGGATAAAAGATTAACTGGTTTATAGAGGGATTGAAGTCCCCTATCATATCCAAACTATATCCTATGGATATCACCACGTATGGAGAGGCAGTTCATAAGGCTTAGTTGTGTGAGCAGGACTATAAGCTTCACCATGCTGATTTCTGAGCCAAGGGTAAATGCAAAGAACCAATGAAGCGGAAGTCGGATAAGAAAGCCTCGAGTGATAGGTATCCATATAGGAGAAGTCGACGTTATGAAGGAGTTTCGATAGGGACTCTTAGACTTATCGGGATCAAGATAAGTGATGAGAGATCCCGACATCCTGCTGGTAGTACCGCTAGCTCACCGAAGAGTATGATGCAAAGATGTGAGCAATGCAAGAAGTTTCATGGATCACAGCCATGTCGGTTAGCGAGTGACGCATGTTTTAGTTGTGGTGAGCAGGGACACATGATTAGAGATTGTCCCAAAAGGAATTTGAGGACATCTAAGGAATCAGAGAGACCCCTCAACCACCACCTAAGGCCATGGCTACAGAGAAAAGAAAGAAAGCTGTGACCTAAGGACGAGTATTTGCCATCGATGAAGAGTCTGTCGATGCCTCGTCCAAGGTGAATAAAGGTAAGATTTATCTATTTGATATAAGTGTGACTGCACTATTTGATCCAGGCTCCAC
Organism: Heritiera fomes; assembly: GCA_032173925.1. NCBI lineage: Eukaryota > Viridiplantae > Streptophyta > Magnoliopsida > Malvales > Malvaceae > Heritiera > Heritiera fomes. The sequence continues at coordinate 29,691,888 of JAPDPM010000002.1, read as the reverse complement.
TCACTCTTTTGTGTCTCTTAGGATTGTTATGAAAATACCTAGCGAGCTTGAGCCTTTAGGACACTTATTGCAAATAAGCACACCATTTAAGGAATCTCAACTGACGGACTTAGTGTACCGTGGTTGTAAGCTACAGGTAGGAGAAAGAGAATCAATACTTGACCTAATCCTACTAAATATGTATGGATTTGATGTTATTTTGGGTAAGGATTGGTTAGCTAAGAATTATGTGATCTTAGATTGTCATGCAAAAAGTGTGATATTCTCTTCACCTGTTAGCTATGTTGTAAATTTTAAAGATGTTTAATGCAGAAGTATGTTTATTTCTTGATTTGACTGCAAATTAAAGAAATAATAAGTATATATTGTCATGTGAAGGATTTATAGCTTATGTGGAGGATGTAGAACAGAAACGTCGCAAACTCCATGAAATTCCGATAGTCAAGGAATTTCCTGAGGTATTTCCAGATGATCTTCCTAAACTTCCTCCAAATAGGGAAGTAGAGTTTACGATCGATTTGGTGCCAGGGAGTGAGCCCATTTTGAGATCACCCTATCGGATGGCTTTAGTGGAATTAGAGGAATTGAAGAGGCAACTTCAGGAGTTACTTGATAAGGGATTCATACGACCCAGCGTATCCCCTTGGGGTGCTCCTGTGCTATTGGTCCGAAAGAAGGATGGCAGCATGAGGCTGTGTATAGATTACCGATGGTTGAATAAGGTGACGATCAAGAACAAGTATCCTCTTCCTAGGATTGACAATCTTTTTGATCAGCTTAAGGATGCACAAGTCTTTTCCAAGATAGACTTGAGGTCGGGATATCATCAATTGAAGATCCGGAGCGAAGATATCTTTAAGACTGCATTCAGGACACGGTATGGTCACTATGAATTTCTAGTGATGCCTTTTGGATTAACCAATGCACCCACGACTTTTATGAACTTGATGAATCATGTGTTTAAGTCGTACTTAGACCAGTTTGTCATTGTCTTTATCGATGAAATATTGGTGTATTCGAGGTCTCGGGAAGAGCATGAGCAGCATTTGGGAATAGTTCTGCAAACCCTCAAAGATCGAGGATTGTATGCCAAGCTAAGTAAGTGTGATTTCTGGCTAGATCAAATCTCCTTTTTGGGTCATATAATCAGTAAAGATGGAGTTTCGGTCGACCCATCAAAGATTGAAGCAGTGGTTCAATGTGAGAGACCAAAAACGATGACAGAGATTAGGAGTTTCTTGGGTCTAACTGGCTACTATCGAAGATTTGTAGTGGGTTTCTCGAAGTTAGCTGCTCCCTTGACACGCTTAACGTGCAAAGAGGTGAAGTTTGAATGGGATGTTGCCTGTGAATGAAGTTTTCAAAAGTTGCAGTGTAGGCTGATGACTGCACCTATCCTCACCATTCCTAGTGGTTCTGGTGGATTTTCGGTGTACAGTGATGCCTTAGGGCAAGGTTTGGGTTGTGTACTAATGCAAGATGGTAAGGTAGTTGCATATGGTTCTCGACAACTAAAGGACCATGAGAAGAACTACCCCACTCATGATTTGGAGTTAGCTGCAGTAGTGTTTGCTCTAAAGATTTGGAGGAATTACTTATATGGTGAGAAAGTTTAGATTTTTACGGATCATAAAAGTCTAAAATATTTGTTCTCTCAAAGAGAATTGAATATGAGACAAAGAAGATGGCTCGAGCTTCTGAAAGACTACGATTATGAGATCTTGTACCACCCAGGAAAGGCCAATGTGGTGGTAGATGCTCTGAGCCGGAAACATGTAGGGATAGTAGCTTACATGATGATCCGAGAGTATAAGTTGATTGAACAGTTTGCAAGCCTCAACCTAAATATTATGCCTTATGAGCAATTTGGAATGATGGCTAGTTTAAGGATTGAGCCAGAGTTGATGGACAAAATTCGGATTGCTTAGGGGGAAGATGATCAGTGTATTGAGGCTATGAATGAGATCCAGTCAGCTATGCTCTCAGAATTTGTTGTGGGTAATGATGAAGTTTTGAGGTTCAAGAACCGTATATGTGTTCCTAATGATAAGGAGCTAAAGAGGCTAATTTTGACAGAAGCACATGCCACTAAATACACGTTGCATCTTGGAAATACGAAGATGTATCACAATCTTCCCAAGGTGTATTGGTGGATTGGCATGAAAAGAGACACAGCAGAATTTGTGAAACACTGTCTCACATGTCAGCAGGTTAAGGTAGAGCACCAAAGAGCAGCAGGTTTGTTGCATCCTCTGCCTATACCTATGTGGAAGTGGTAAAACATTATGAAGGATTTTGTTATGGGATTGCCCAGGACCAAGAGGAATCATGATGGTATTTGGGTAATCGTGGATAGACTAACTAAGTCAGCTCACTTCCTACCTATGAAGTCTACAGACACACTTAGTACTTTGGTAGATTTGTATGTGAGGGAAGTTGTGAGACTACACGGTGTTCCAGTGAGCATAACCTCTGATAGAGATTTTAGGTTTCCTTCTCATTTTTGGGAGCATTTTTAAGAAGCCATGGGATCTCAGTTCAATTTTAGCACAGCCTTTCATCCACAGACTGATAGTTAGTCCGAGCACACTATTCAGATGCTCAAGGATATGTTGAGAGCTTGTGCTTTGGATTTTAAAGGCTCATGGGACGACTATCTACCATTGGCTGAGTTTGCTTATAACAATAGCTATCATGCAAGTATGGGGATGGCACCATATGAGGCCTTATATGGTAGAAGGTGTCGATCTCCGATGGGGTGGGAAGAAGTGGGCGAGCGTAAGTTATTAGCTCCAGATTTAGTCGAGCAAGCCTCTAAAGATGTTAAGACGATTTGTCAAAGACTCAAGACAGCTTAGAATAGACAAAAGAGTTATGCGGATGCTCGATGAAGACTACTTGAGTTTTTGGTTAGAGACTATGTGTTTTTGAAAGTTTCTCCATCCAAAAGGGATCATGAGATTTGGCCGAAGAGGTAAGCTTAGTCCTCGCTACATAGGGCCATTTGAGGTCTTGGACCGTGTAGGAGATGTTGCCTATAGGTTGGCATTGCCTCCGGAGCTATCGGGAGTACATAATGTTTTTCATATATCTATGCTTCAGAAGTACAATCCGGATCCGTCTCATGTCATAGAATATGAACCCTTGGAGATCCGGGAAGATATGAGCTATGTGGAGAAGCCAGTTCGAAATTTGGATAGAAAAGAGAAGGTTTTGAGGTATAAGATGATTCCATTAGTTAAAGTCCTCTGGCAATACCACACTATGGAAGAAGCTACATGGGAGCTAGAGAGCTTAATGAAAGAGATGTACCCGGAACTATTTAATACATAACTTGATTGAATTTGGAGGACCAAATTCTCTAAAGGTGGGGAGAATGTGAAATCCCCAATTCCATGTAAATTCCCATGTTTGTAGAGTATTATAAACTGGAATAATTGAACAAATATGAGAATTACGAAGTATCAATGATGTATGAAACATATGGAAGAAATAAATAGAATTGATAGTCAATTAGTTAAGGAATTTATTTTGATATTATGGAAATGATTGGAGTATAAAGCAATTAATATCAGAAATTTTGCCAATTAATTGGACATGTGTCAAATGAAGAAGAGGAAGTAAATGGTCAAGAGGTCAAAGAAATGCATGGTCAATGGCTGAGATGAGATGATTAAGGGATAAATATGCATTAAATGCATTAAATGAAGCTTATGAGTCATCATTCTTTTCATCCCATGCCGGCAGCCATTGCTCTCCCTCTCGTTTCCTCCAAAATTTCCTAAGTTTCCAATTGCAATTGCCTTGACAAACCACTACCTCATGTTATCAAATCATTAAGTTTTCTTAATGAAAAACGATTATAGTCACTAGATTAAGCTATATCTAAAGTTTGGTGGATTGAATCCAAGTAATTGAAGTGATCTCAATTTCTGAAATTTGGTGACTAACCAAGGTAAGAGAAGAAGTTGATTTATCTACTTCTATCCATGGCTTAGAGTCATGTTGAGTTGGTATAGCATATTTATGATGATTTCTTAAAGGTCTGAATGGTTGTAATAATTTCATATTTGAAGAAGTGAAGAAGACCATTGGTTCAACCAAGTGAATTGCATTTCGGAAGTGAATCGAGGTAAGGAATTTATGTAATGGACGTAGGGTGGCTATGTCCGCATGTTTTGATATATTTTAAATGTCTTTGGGATGAAACAAAACCTGATTTTAAAGTGCAGGAAGTTAAGTTTCGGGTTTTACTCCTAGTGCCAATTAGGCTAGGAGCATCCAACTGCCTTAAGTAGCAGCCGACTGCCTAGAGACAACCCAAGCGTAGATTTTCGAAAATCGAAACAAACCAGTAGACTGTTATACAAGCCAGTTGACTGCTATTTTCTAGTATGCATTCTGTTTCAAAACAGTCAACTGCTATATGGGACAGTCGACTGCTTTTACTTAAAAAAAGCATTCTGTTTCAAAACCAACCGACTGCCTTATAAGACCAGTCGACTGCCTTGTTTTCAGAAGCATTCTGTTTCAAAAACAGTCGACTGCTATATGACCAGTATATTTCCATTTCTTGAAAAGCATTCTGTTTCAAAACCAGTCGACTGCTATATGGACCAGTCAACTGCCCCATGTGTTTTTAGAAAATAAAAATATCAAAATTTTAAAAGAAAATAATTTCGATAATTGAAAATATGAGGCAGTAGCCGACTGCCCTATAAGGCCAGTCGACTGCTTGGTTTGAAAAGAGGTTTTAAAACTTATTTCAAGAAAGTATGAATGTCATAGCAAATAGCTATATGATAAATGTTTTGAGACTATGAAGTACTTAATGATTATGCACTTATGTATATGTTCATGGCTAAGGAGCTCTAGTCCAGCCCTCAGTGCTATAGATGTCACCTGACTAGTATTCACTGTAACCATCAACGTTTGGCCAAATTGTCTCTGAAAAATGATTGGCTAGGTGAGGATTCTTGGCTCCTACGAGAGTACGCTACATGTTATTCAGTGCATAATTCTGTTAAATTGCAAATAGTCTCTTTGTTATTTGAAAGCTATATGATGTATGTTTTAAAGAAAGAATATGATGCATGTTTTGAAGAAAGTATAAGATGTATGTTTGCATATGCTATTTGAAAGAAGTATATGATTTACTTGATTTATAAGCATATGCTACTATGAAGAACTTTTATATACTTGATGAAAGTATACGAATATGCTTTATAATGATTTTACATGATATTATAGAGCTAAGCAGGATAGTACGCTCCTTTACATATATTTCTTACTGAGCGTAAACTCACCCTTTTACGAATATTTTTCATACATACTACTTGAAGTGATCCTTTGCTCTAGATAGAAGAGCTTATTGGATCTGTATTCCTTCGAGTCAGGCTTCTTAGACTTCTTGAAGGTATACTTATGTAATTACATAAATTAGACAGTACTACAGTACATTGATGTATATAAGATTTTGGGGTTTTAGGTTATATAAAGTGTGTAAGATCCTGTGGTATGAAATGATATGTATATATATCATTATTATGTTTTAATTGAAGCCAAATTAATTATGATGAACTATTAAATACTAAGTTCAAGAAGAAGAATGAATGACATTAACGGACGAGTCTAATCAAGTCGCATAAGATAAAGGAAAAAGATTAGATGGGAAAAGGTAGTGACTGGGACATCACACATTATCCTCGTGGAAATAGGTATGCCTAGCCTAAGGATGGAACTGAACACCGAAGTGGGAAACGAAAAAGCATGAAGGAATAGCTTGGGTTAGACAGAAGAGCAAAGAGATCAGGCATTGATCACAATGGCGACTTACCAAAAAAATGTGTCTAAATACTATAACAAGAAGGTTAAGCGAAAGATAATTAGAAAGGGAGATTTGGTTTTAAGAAAGGTCGAGGCATCAGAAAGAGACGGAGCAGGAGGAAAGCTAGCCCCAAATTGGGAAGGACCATACATAGTTAAAAAGGTCGTCCAAACAAGGACTTATAGATTGCTAGATTTGAATGGCAAAGAGATTCTTAGAACATGGAATGCCAACAACTTGAAGAATTACTACCAATAATGCCTAGGTAACCTCCCAAACCAACCTGCTCGCTACTTTTAGCTTGGCCCATCCAACTTTATGCAAAATCCTTTTGTAAGCAACTCGAAGTAGTCTGGAATCTTTTGTAAACAAGTACCATTAATCCAGATCGATCTTTTGAATATTCGATAAATGAGAGGAGAACCAAGAAATTTCCTTTAACATTTAATAAATATTTCTCAAATAAAAGATAGAGCCTAGGGAGCTCTAAACTTAGATCGGTTAAGAAATATACATTACCCCACTCAGCACCAATAAAATAACAAGTTAAAAACAAACCACGGCTTAATAAGCTCAGTTAGCATTAAAGAAAAGATACTTTCATAGTTAACAAAACACAATACAAAGAAAACCCATAATCGTCTTTAGAAACAAAAAATCACAAAAATAACAAAATAAAAAGATAATTAAACAGCAGCATCTACTTGGACCTCGGCACTAGTGTTCTCAATTTCAACAAAGGCAGCAATGTTGGCCTTGCCTTCAGCATCAGCATCAATGGCATCATCCTCAACAGCTTTGGGCTTATATTGAACTGTCTTAAGGTTATCAAGGGAAATCATCGACAAGTCCAGGTTGGGATATACATAACCAACCTCTTGAACCACTAAAGTAAAAGCTTCCATCGCTCCTGCATTAGCCCATTTGGCTGAAACATCAAACTTAGGAGTGTTTTAGAAATTAGCTAAGGCTTCTTAAGCCACAAGGCATTTGAATTCCTCCTTGCTCTCTTTGGCACGAACTAGCTCCCCCTTCAACTTCTCCACCTCAGCCTTTAGCTCAACTACAAGGAGCTCAGACTCATGTTCCTTGCGCTCCGATTACTCTAGCTTCTTTGTCAGCAAATGACATCTTTCACGATAGGAGTTGTAGTCTTTGTGAAGTTTCTTAGCTTGCTCCTCAGCCCTGGTAGCATGAGCCAAAGCGAACTAAGCATGGTGTAAGCTCACGTTGATGTTAGCTGAGCATGGAGAATTCATTTTTTCCTTATCTCAAAAATAAAGATATGATAAGTAAATTCAGAAATAGGAAAGCAATAACAATAGCAAGAAAAGGAAAAAAAAAGCCGACTTGCTGGAGGGAGCATGAACTTAGCTAATTTTCGAGCTACTGAAGCACTCTCAAAGGCATTATCCGTAGAGGCCGAGTCCAAGGATAGCTACACATTTTTAGGGACCTAGACCTCCACCTCGGTAGCGTTTAGGACCTCTTCTACCTCATGAACCCTCTCTGGGGAAGGTTTGTTCACCTTGGACATGAAAGCCTTTCTTTTAGACTTAAACTGAGCTTGGTTTTTCCTATGCCGGGGTAGAGGTGGTTGGATAGTGCTAGTGGAAGGAAGCAGATGAGTTGCAAGCTGAATGTAATTGAAAATGTTGAACCGACTTGACATATCTGCACCAAAGGAAGGCAAAAGACTTAGTTAATAATCTAGTTGAAAAACGACTAAGGCATAAAACTATGTAAGTTACCAAGTCATCCTAAGGACCCAAGCAGATTCAAAACTTTAGGAAAGGTTAGGAGGTTGGCATCTAGGAGGATCCTCCCGTAGTCTTTCAATTTATTGATCTCATGAAAAGCCTTAAGCTCCTCACCAAAAATGTCACTAACCTCATCAAGTCCTTCTCGTATTTTTCCGCGATTATTATTCACTTCCCACTCTTCAAGCCTAATTAAACTAAAAAAGTGAAGTTTCGATGTTTTCTTGGAGAAAGGAATATTATTGAATAGTTTCTTACAAGGACGAGCGATGGCATAAAACCAGCTCTTGTCCATAGGTTTAATCTTTATGGAGAAAAAGGACTTGAATAATTTGAGAGTCAAAGAAAATCCAAAACCTTTACAGAGAACTAAGAACCCTATAATATAATGCCAGCTGTTAGGAAGCAATTGAGAAGGGGCTAAGCCATAGAAGTTCAAGAGCTCGATAATGAATGGATGAAGAGGGAACCTTAGCCCAAAAAGAACAGTGTCACCCATAACCTAGATTTACCTCAGTCATAGGTCATCTTATCAATGTAATAAGAGGGATCTATCTTAAAATCAAGAGAAATAAATTGGCCCTCATGAAGCTCGACAAAATCGCTCTTTGTTAATAGGTTGGGGCATGCTTCAAGAAGGGCTCCTCCTTTTAAGGCCTTTATGACACTTAGAGAAGCCCTACAGGAAAAGGATGTTTTACTCTGAAGTTGGTCGAGGTCATAGATGTGAACCCCAATTGCACGAAGGCTATCCTCTAGAGCTTGCTTCCCCTCAACAAACATAGGCTTGAAACACCGCATCCCTTTGGACACATATTTTGGTGGGACTTTTGGTGGATCGACCGAGGCCACAAAGGCTAAGTTAGAGACCGGCCAACTCAGCATGTTCATCCTGACTATCAAACCTAGCCTAGCCCTAAGCTCATGAAGATTGTCTGAGCTATGTTCACTAGTAGGAGCAATAATCTCTCTTAAAGGAGAAGACATGGGAAGAGAGGACTTACCTATAAAGCTTAAGTGTGTGGGGAAAGCTCAGAAAGACATAGAGCAAAGAAAGAACCAAGAAGAGAGTTTCAAAAATTTGTGAGTAGGTGAAGAATAATAGAAGGCCTCTCCTCCTTTTATAGGCGAAATCGCGGAAGACCAAGAGCTACTTGGGAAACCCAAGATACCTACCTATAGCCTAGGAGAAGAACCACCTTTGGATGGACTAGAAGCCATCTGGAGACCATTTGTTCCTACAGTCAGGATGTTGCCATAATAGAGACCAGGAACCAAGTGCACCAAACTTTAATACCCATCATCTTCCCAACCACCTTGTCAAGATTGAGGTAAAGAAGCCTAAAGGACTTAAACCTTTGCCGAAGCAACTCGACCTCTACAACCAAAAAACACCTCAGAGCTCTACATCTCAGTACTTAAAAACAGGACAACCTGATCCTTTGAATTGAGCTTGAAGACTAACTTAGGGGGGACGGAATGAAGGGGGATAATCTGACTTAGGGACATTTTAGTCTTTCACTCGGTCTCCTAACTTTACCCTGTGGGGTTCACGTTAGTCAACCAAATGCATAACTGTTGCAGCGTTGCTCTCATGACCATTCAACATGTCTAAGTTAGTGCCTGATGCGCTGACTTCTATCTTAGGTGTCATCATTTCCCTTGGGACCAAATACGTGTGGAGGATTTGGCGTGAAAATGACCCGAAGCCTAAGGTTGACTTGTATCATAGGTCGACCAGATCAGCGGGTCATTGTTCGACCACGTCCTCTCTAGCTGGATTGGAGTTGATGGCTAGACCTCATTCGTTAGGTCTTAATCTCCCGCTTATAAATACTCATCACTTACTCAGGTAAAAGGATTATTGAACCACTAATCTTCCTCCCTAGTAGTACTATTCCCATCCTTTCCTCGATTATGCCTTGAACTCCCATTCTTGGCATCAACAGCTATCCATATAAGTAGCTATGAACCCTTGAGAATGATGAATTATGCTATGGTTGTCACTATGGTAGTAGTTTGAATTTCAAAAACTCACCACCACAATTCCCTTGATGTCTTCGGGCTCTAAATAATGTAGGAAACACATTTCCTAGAAAGCTTTAAGAAGATTGGTAACAGAGGGATGATGAAATCGGCACACTTTCAAGATTACCTAGGGTTGTCGATATCTGCACAGTAACAAGGAGCTGGAGGTGGCCGTAATAGGGTTTATATAGTCAAGATAAATGTGTTTCATTAATCACACATTTACATTAATGCTCATGAACATATTTTAATTTATAATTGAGCTCATCTCTTAATGAAACAATTTAATTTAAGAGGTAAGTTCCAAACTTAAAATAATATAGAAGCCCACTAAATTAAACAGTTTAATTAAGCCCAATGCTTCCTAATTATTATTTGGCCTAATAACTTAACTAAAACATTTTTGATCAAGTCTTCTTAATTAAACATATTTAATGAAGAATAATTATAATTCCATAAAATAAGTTCCCATGGAAAATTCCAACTTACCCAAACCACTCAATTCAATTTAGTCCATTGGTTATTTTTATTTGTGTGACCCTTTAGGTTTGTAACATGTTGACAATGAATTGAACCAATACTCAATTCATAATCAAGGTGGGTATCTAGCAATACGTTATAACCAGCCAAATGTTGAAAATCAAAGTGGTTTGACTTAACCTATTCAAGGTACAGTATATAAGTGTAATTCGATTCTTTCGTCATAATGTCTCAGAGTTACAAAAAGTTTGGTGTAGTGTCTACTTTATCATAATCCAAAGACAAATCTCGAGACGTAATCATCAAAATTTTAGCTTTCAAAAATATGAAGCAAAATCAAGACCAAATTGATGATATAAACTTATTTTTCTTCCCCTTATCTGAATTACTATTATGCTACCAATATTCTTGAGCTGAATTAATTTGTTCATCCAGAAAATCCAAAGAAATCACGAATGTTGAGAAAAGCCAAAATATTCCTCCGTTGGTCCATAAGGAGACGCCCATTCTTCGGTCAGTACGTTAGCTATGCGTCTTCATGACTCGAAAGAATTGTTCAATTTTCCCACTCTGCTTAACTGGTTCCTACAAAATTGCCAATTTGGCCTTTTGGTCAATGCCTTTATTTGGTGGCGGACGATTGCTGTTGAAAAATTTCCCCTTTTCTCGATAGAACAACACTTTTTTATAATAGCTCGTCAAAATATTAAGTATTTCAATAAAGAAAAGCATAATAAATTATATATGGAAGCTGTAACCAAAAAAAAAAATTATATATGAAAGCATCTTTGTTTTACTTAGTTCATCCTCAATCTTTTTCGTACACGTTTTCAAATTCCAATCGTGAACTTTTGAAAAAAAATTGGTAAACGGCAAAGCTTTTGGAAAATTTGGATTCTATACGAAAAGTTGTAGTCTCAAACCAAATTGGTCAAATTTATGATTATTATATAAGGACATCCTCAATTTTATCCTTTTATGTTTGAAATTATAATTTTTTTTTGGTTACAAAAATTATAATTTTTATATTGTAACTTCAGAGAAAAGTAATTGAATAGATGGCGCGTAAGTGTGAAAATAAATGAGTTGTATTAGTAATCTCCTTTCATTTGTAAGCTGATTTATTAAATGATGCGCAAAGATCCAGGAAAAGAGATACATGGGAATAATGCCAGTTTGTATAAATATTTTTTTATGAGAAATAATATTTTTAACCAGAATATAATTAGACATATAATTCACACATCTTTTTATACTTAAACCTGAATTTTTTTTGCTCATCAAGATTTTGTCAATTTCTTTTTATCACTAGATCAAAGCCTAATTAGCGTATATATAAATATTTAAAACTTCAAAAGTTATGATTTATTTTATGTATTTTATTGGAACAATATATATATAAGATTATTATCCTATCCACCGTTAGTAGAGTTTTTATGATAACCGAGAATTTTTCTATTTTGGTATTAAATTACTCAGGAATTTAATTTTAATGCAAATAAATAAGCGAAAGTAAATAAATAAATTTATTTATGAGATGAGAAAATTGTTGGAATTCCCGAATTTGATGAAGTGATGAAGTTGAAGAAATTATTTTGAATAATTTTCGGATATTAAGAGATCCAAATATTATAACATGAAAATGAGTATTTATTTTGGATAATAAGAAATCCAAAATTTAAGAAATAAAAATGTGTATATATATTGTAAATACAATATTTATATATTGTATAAGTATAATTATATAAATAAATATAATTATATTATATATAAAAAAAAGAAGAGCTGGAAATCGGGGAAAAACCCGATTCCCTCATTTTTCTCTTCTGTTTTAGTTAAAACAGAAGAGACACGAAACAGAAAAGGGGCGGCTGACCACCGTCGGCCAACCAATCGAGGGAAGAGGAAGAGGAGGCGAGGGTGCCGACGATGCGAGGAAAGGAGGCCGGCGATGGGAAAAGGAAACAGAAGCGAAGCGAAGCAGAGAAAAATTGAAGAGAAAGGAGAAAGGGAGATCGGCGGTGCCGGCCGATCCGGGCACCGTCATCGCCACTCTCACCACCGGCGAAGGCCAACCAAAGGGAAAGAGGCCACCGGCGATGAAAGAAAAGAAGAAAGAGGAAGAAATGAAGAGGAGAAAGGAGTCGAAACCGCCGCTCCAGATCTGCCACCGTTGGCGCCGTCGCTGGGAAAATGGAGGCCAGATCCGGCTTTATGGCAATCGCGGGATGCTATAGGGTGGTCTAACCGTCGGAGATGGTGCCGCTAGAGGCTGAACAGGGCGGCAAGGGGTGAACCGATTCGGCCAGAAAAAAAAACAGAATAGAAAAATAGGAAGAAAAAGAAAGAAAAAAAAAAGAAAGAAAAGAAAAGGAAGGAAAAAGAAAAGAAAGAAGAAAAGAAAAGAAAAGGAGAAAGAAGGAAAGGAAGAAGAAAGAGAAGAAGCAAAGAAAAGAAAGAGAGAAAGAAGGAAAGAAAGAAGAAAGAGAAGAAAAGAAAGAAAAGGTAAGGAAAATTGAGGAAAAATAAATTATTGATGTTATTGAATAATTTTATTGTCATATATTCACGTAAGTGCATTGGTGTTGTAAAAATTGTAGCGGAAGTGACGGTGCGATTTGGTGTTCGACGATGCTAGGAGCTCGTCAAGGCGTTAAACTTCAGCACCAAGTAAGATACTTTTATAAAGCATTAGTAGCATTATATTGTATGATTTGGAATTATGATTTTTAATATGATGAATTGATGAATTGATGTTAAAAGGCTAAGAGGACCCACAATTGATGGTGGGGGTCTTAGTAAAAGATAAAGAAATTGTGAGAATCAACGGCTATAGTTATTAATTGTGTTTTTCTTGCAGGAGGTTTAGTAAAATTTAAGCCGTTATGCTGTTGAAATTTTAGGAAAATGTTTGAGGAAAAAAAAAGATTAAATTTCTCAAATAAATGGAATCTTGGAAATAATTATTGAAAATAAACATTTAAAGGACTTTATTGTATTACAGGAAAAAGTTGATATTGAAATCGAAGAGAAGATAGATCGTTGAGCACGATAACGTGATGGATTATATGGTTTAAGCCTTATAGAATTGACAAATCAAGTTATCTCAACATTACAAAGTGGCTATCAAACCGAGATTGAGGTGAAATATTGATTAGGCGGATCACTGATAAAGTACAATAATTATATGATATAACTTAAGGGAGAAAATCGAAGTTGTAATTTAGATGGTCGAATGACTGAATTGCGAGATTATCAATCAAGAAATGATTTCAGAATTGATAAATTCAAATAAATAGGTGTCATACATGAGACTATACAGAATTCGGTTATAAGCTTAGAATGGGTATCGAAAACTATTCTCTCACAATTGAGTGACTTGGAGAAAGTTAGAGGACATGATGAATGGTCTATCTTAGTGGTATGACTGAGACGATGATAATAAGAAAGTAGATTGTGAGATTTTATATGTATTTGATGGAATACATGTCTACATAAAAATGTACTTGTACATATAGATATTAATAGATGTGAATTGAAATTTTTGCAATAACATGTATAGTCGCAAGGTGACTTAAACGATTAAAATATTGTTGATAGTGGAAATTGGCAAATTCATTTAAGTGAGTAAATTGCCAACCAAAAATTGAAAAGAATGATGTCTTATAGATAATTCTAGCATGTTATTACGTTCTGTAGGCCATATGAAAAGTGAATTGAGGATTGTGATATGATTTTATGATAGTGAAAGAAATTGAACCTCAAGCCGAAAATTTTGAAAGTGTGCTAATAGGTCAAACCATAAATGGATTTGATAAGTGACTATTGATCTTATGGTTCTTTGATCCTCGATGTTGACTTTGGAATAGATATCGAATGAGGGTATCAGTATTTGCATAATTTCAGTATCTTGATGACTACATAAAAACTTGGTGTTTAAATACTTATAGATACTAAGAGGATTCATACTAATGATATGGTCCTAGTATCGATAATGAAATGTACAAATGATTATTATAGTCGATAATTATCGAAAAATGATATTGAATACCGAATGGTTTGAATACCAAGTGATGTGATTATTGAAAAATTGGAGTACTGAACAATTTGAAGATTGAATGAAATGAATAGTGAATTGATTTGAATACTGAATTACTGATTTGACAGAAAGAAAGTTTTGAAATCGAATGATCAATGGTGATAAATTTAAATGAAATTGCTTCACTATATTAGATGAAGATATTGCATATATTGACATTTGAAAATATCGCCGAAGTTACATACTGAAATGGTTTTATAGCATCGCTCTTAAGCATAACTTGCTACAACTTCAGATGTTATAATAACATTTATATGAATGCTATAAAGTATAGATTAGTTTTAAAAAGAAAGTATATGATTTATGCATATTTTTATATATGAAGCCTCTTAAAGAATTTTACCATATGCTTTACATGATTTTGACAAGAAAAGCTAAAGATTTAAATGTTTTATGAGACTGTAGGCACCCTAAAAGAATTAAATTCAATAAAGCATAGTGGAAACCAACTAATTGGAGCTTTGCTCATTAGGTAGAGATGCTTGTCCGACAATAGTCGTAGACAGGTCTCAGTCACGCCTGATCAGTGGGGCTGAGAGAGATGAGGTCTATGGCCATAGATAGCGCCCTAGTTGGTTTCCAGGGGACGATGACATGATTTTCACTGCTAGCTACAGTGATTTAAGTCTTTATTGATAGAGTGATAGGGATCTAGCCTAGTCTCTAACCGATAAGATATGAAGTCTAGAGTATGATTTTATTGATATGAACTCTAGACTTGACATGATTTATACAGTACATGAGACATGTTTGAAATGAAATATATTTTGAAACAGTACATGTTTTAAACATGTTTTAAAAGTACATGTGATATGATTTCGACACTTATATGATTTATATATGATTTTGTGTCGAACTTAAAATGATATGCGGTTTAGAGTATAGATTGATTTGATATAAACTATAGACCTGATATGACTTACAGTATATGAAAAATGTTTTAAAACCTCACATGTTTTAGACATGCTCTAAAAACGGATACATGAATTGAAATTGAACATGTTCCTATCATGCCTTAAAGGTAAATATGAAATGAATTGAAAAATTCATGTTGAGCATGTTCTAAAGTATATATGATATGATTTGAAATGATAGCAGTTCATACAGTGAAATTACATAAACTACCTACTAAATCATGAGATAATAGTATGCTTTTTACATAAGATATGTCATGATCTTATATGGTACAAAAACATGAAGAGTATATGAGGAGCATCATGACTCGGTGGTAACGATATTTCATTTACATGATATCATGATATGATATGATACATGAATACAGAATATACACGAAGAGAATTATGACTTCTTACCACCGTGATCATGATTTTCCATATTGAAAGTAATATGAGATGATAGAATACAGAAATATGATTATGAGACGAAAAGTGACTTGATACGATATCTCAATTGGACTGGATGTACTATGAGATTGATGAGAGTATGGACTAATAGTACATGATACAACAATATGTCGTGCGATGCACTATAGTATAATGATGAGAAAACTAAAAAGTAATTATGATGATTTATCTAGAAGTTTGAGTGATAAACAGATGACAAGAATTGAGATAATGAGATGTTATCGATGAAAAAGGTGAACTGTAATTGCAAACTTGCAGGTTTTAAGCATTATGGTTTAAGACAGTATAATTTTACTCCTACATTTATATTAGTATCTTACTGAGCCGTGGTTTTGCTCACCCTACTAAATTTCATCTCTTTTCAGACTATTGAAGTTAACATCTGCCATGTGAGTTGCTAAGTAGGCATCGGAGACGGTATCTAAGCTTGGTACTGGCCATCGTTCTTCGAATCCGCTTCATTGCCTTTGAGGTATACGTTCTTTGTAAATCTCTTGTTTACATGTACAGACTTTAATTAATACACAGTACGTATGTTGCTCAGTGAGTCGGGATGTAACTTAGAGATATGATAAAGCATTGTATAGAGGATCAGTGAAATTAGAGTAGTAACCACACTGACACCGAATACAAACCTTAAAATGAAAAAGAAAAATTTAGTCCATAAATTTGTAAACTAAGAAAAAGTATGAGTAATAAGTGAAAGTCACGGCCTTCGAGTTGTGACAGTTTCTTAACTCCATAAGCGAAGTTAAGATGATAACACATATACTTTAAAATATTAAGAAAATAAAAATAAATAAAATAATACATGTGTCATCATCTTAACTCTACTTATGAAATCAAAAAACTCTACTAACAGTGTGTGTGTGTGTGTGTATATATATATATATATATATATTTATAGTTATATATTAGTGTCTGAAAAAACGGAATTGTCCATAAGGATGCCTCTGCCCTTTATCTGGAGACCATTGAATTCAACAATGAAGCCTTTTGTAATTTTCCGGTGTTCCTTGACAGAAACCCCTTTTTAATTATTTAATATTTTCGCCACCTTTATTTTAATTTTTGAAAATTTTTTTCTTCATCAATTTTAGCACAACATTACTTTCTTTTTTATTTCTTCTATTTTTGAATTTCTCTAACAATTTTTTTATATTATGATTTAATAATCATCATGCCTTCAATGTCATCATCAAATCTTAAATTCAAATGACTGGAAGAAGAACAAGAGAAAGAAAGTATTCTTTCCATCAAAGGCAACGGTCAAAAAAGGGAAGCATAAGTATAAATCAAAGAGGATATTATATAAAGTTAATTTGATCCCTCTCCATGGGTAATGAAAATTTCAATTAGTGCTCCTATTTTTCATATATTTCGATAAACATGGACCAAATGTGAATAAGTTAATTTTTTATAATGTCAAACAAGTAAAGTTATTCCTGATCAACCATGCAAGTCAAGTCTAAAATTTCAAGTTTGTTGACTATACTTGGTTACTTATTTGATATGATCGAAACTATCTACATATTCTACATAAAAATAAGAAATAAAAACTGCATCTTAAGTATGCATGGTAAGGAAAATTTTTCATTGAAATTGTTAACGTTATTTCAGCTTAAAAGTTTGAGATATAAAAATATATTATTAGAGTCAAGAATGGATTTGTAAAAGAATTTACTCAGTGTCGCAAGCATAATTGAAATATTTATATGCATAAAATTTTAAAAATTACACTTAATTTTAATTTATGCTCTACTGGTACACATGAATATCTTATATTTTATGTTGATTATACAATTTAATTACATTTTTAACACTTGCCTTAAAGCAAAAATGTATGCTATGCGATTCAAAATCAGTTAAGTTTGAATGTTGTATCTCCACATAAAATGAAATTCATTTAATTAACTCTGTTGTTCAGATGAATCACATCAATTAAAGCTCAAAATTAAAGATTGACATCAAATTTTGACTTTTAACCTCATTATTAATAAGAACAAAAAAAAAAGAATGCAAATAAATATCTGATTAATTAAAAAAAATACGTAAATTAAATAATAATAAAACAAATGCAATCCGATCTTTTCTATTCTTTTTCTTGTGTCTTTGTCTTAATTTTTTTTTTAAGATAAAACATCAAACTTTCATTAAATAGATTTGGATTACAAATCATATCAAGAAGAGAATTCAACCACACACATTGAGATCCTACTTGACAATCTTATCTTGCCAAATCAGGCACAAGTTTGTTCGCAACCCTACTAACATGTCCAAAAACACAATTATCAAAGCTCCTAGCTAGATCTTGGATACTAATAACTAAAGCACCGTTTGGGATCATTTAATGTTTTGTATTTCGTCCTTCCTAATAAGATGTTTCCTTTTTGTTAATTTCATTAACAGCCATTAAGGAATCACTTTCAAACAACTCTTATTTTTAAATCAATGTGCAAAGCCACTTCTAATCCCCATAACATAGCATATATTTAAGCATAAAAGAAGTTGTCTACCTGCTCTAGTCTACGTACTGCTGACAAAACAATTTTTGATTCAAAGATCAAATTAACCTAATTAACATATAGTTTAATCGAAATATTAATCAAAACATAAAAAAGTCCTAAAATAAACTTAATAAAATATGAAACCTAAATATATGTATTTAATATTTGAAATTCAAATGATGTTTTAAGTTTAATATTGTTAGAATTCAACTTAATATTTTGATATTTGAATGCTTTATTGGATGAAATTATTTAGTTTGTCATAACGTCTTGTAGACCTAGGTCGCTAAACATTAAATGCATGGAGTAGTCACCAATATTTTTTTATCCATGTGTGATTGATTATTTATTCAAATCTATCTTCTTAAAGAAATCCTAAGTTTGGGCTAAGTTTTTCTAAAATTTATAAGTTTTTATCTGCGTTCTTAGAATTAGGTTTGAGAATTCATTTACAAATAAGGTTTTAGCACCCCCTACGACACCCAAAATCGGTATCCTTTAATCTTATGTTATTTTAGTTTTGTCTTAATTGACTGGTCTTTATTATTATTATTATTATTATTATTATTATTATTATTATTATTATTATTATTATCATGCTTTTTCATTTATTTTTTTATTGCTACACTTTTTGGAATTATTTATTTATTTTACATCTATTTTATTCAATTTGTTTTTATTTGCTTTTTTTTTCTATATGTTCATGTGTTTATTATTACTTTTTGAGTTTTTCTATTTTCCTAAAATATTCTAAGGCATGCATATGAGTAAATAACACAACTAGAAAAAGCTCATAAATTACGTTTAAAAAGTGTAGCCTAAGACAAAAGATTACTTTTTTAACCTAGCCTATTCTGGCATAGTTTTTTCTTAAGTAGTATAATCTATGGTTATTAAAACGCAGTATAATATATAAATATGAATTATGTTTTAGGAAGAAGCAGTCATCAAACTTATTGGAAATAGACTACGTTTTAAATTTTAATGTATGTAAAATCAATTACTTGATTAAGTTATTCATAATTTTTGATTTATTTGAAAATAAAATCAATATACTACGTTTTGCTGATATCTATAGATTAATTTCAAGTAAAAGACTACACATATTAGATAAATTGCGGTGTTTTATTATTATTACACAAAATATGTATAATTATGATAAAGGCTTTTTTTTCCAAAATTGAGCATAATGCTAAAGCTTTTTCCTTTGCTAGTCCCTTAATCTATTAACAACTTAGTTTGCATCACTTTTATTTGTCATTTTACTTGAATGGCTAGGTTGTTAAATTAATGGATTAAGTTCTTAGTGGTAATGGATGCATTGTACCAGGCAAGATATTCATCATATGGCATTGTATATATGCATATAATTTGCTTTATAAACTCATCATTATTGTTTAATGATTTTTTGTCTGGTCGGTTTGTAAAAATTATGAACTAGTGAGTTAAAAGTGATGCAAACTATAATATTAACAGATCTTGACCTCCATCATTTGTGGGAGACGATCTTGTGCAAAAAAAAATTTTGAATGACTTCAAGATGTATTGAAGTTCATCACAATGTGATTAAGAATAAACTTCAAAACTTTCTTGAAGGTTTTCAATATTTCTTATGCACAAGAACTCCGGAAATAATCAAGATTAGGATCTTTTAAGATCCTAACTTGCATCATCTTAAATTATAATTTCTAATTTTTGCAAATGCGACTAGACAAAATACTATTAAACAACAATACTGCATTTCAAAAGTGAATTAAATACACATAAACAATGTCTTATGATGCATAACTTGCCTAGTATAACGCATGCATTTCATTAAGAACTTGGTCCACTAAAATGAATAAAAAATAAATGAAAATAAAAAAGAAAATAAAATGGACAAGTTGATTTTTATTGGGTTCAAGTCCCTATCATAAACTTGTATGCCCAATCCAAATGACCAACAAAGCCCAAAAGCAAATCTTGTCCAAAAAATAAATTGAAATTCAAAAAAATATCGAAGCCCAAAAATAAATTTGAGATCCTATCAGAAATTTCTAGGTCTAATTACAACTTCGAGACCCAAAAAATAATCTCAAGAGGCAAAGGCATATCCCGAGACTTAATTTGTGATTCAAGAAACCAAAAACTATTCAGTTTTAACTAAACAATTTAATAACTGAACTCAATTTAATAACAATCATTTCGATAGCAAACTTGAATAAAAATTTCGGACGCAATAAGATGTCTAAATGCCTCATAATAAATCAAAAGAAAATTGTTCTTGATATTTTACATTTTTACAAAACTATGTGATACCATATCTACTCAGAGACATTAGTTTTGGAGAATAAATATTGTGAGTCAAATTAACAACACTCTTAGAAAATATACTATATTATATATATCTTGCTATTTGGTTTTCATTAAACAAACTCTAATTACATCAAAGAGGAGCTTTATTAGGCTTTAATACTGAGGTAACAAATTCTACTACAACATTTTGGAATTTACTGTGGACATTGGACAATAGTACTCTCTTCGTTTCTATAATTTCACATTTGAGAACATGGAAAGGACAAAGCAACTGAAGGATTTGAGAGTGTATAAATCACCCTTCAATTTATTGGTAAACAACGAAATTTGACAATCGATGTAACATCTTAGAAGTATATATATCTATCTTTTCCGATCAAGCAGAATCAATGTTTGCAAAATCAAGCGATTTCTTGCCATCGTGCGCATTTCCAAAAAAATGCTTCATGTAATCAGCAATCACAAACTCTCTGTAAAGGGCAATTCCATCTTTCTCTACCACCTGTGGCAAAGGTGCAATCTTCTCTGTTGGTTTTGGAATTGTAAATATAGGTATTGACACCCTTGATTTGGTACTTGTGGTACGAACTCTGTGCTCTGCACTTTTGTACTTTCCGTTGCTTAAAATCTGCACATAGAACACAAATTAGAAACGTGTAATTGCTTTTAGAGCTTGGTTTGTTTGAATCTTCAATTTTTTTTTGTTACGTAACCACATATTCATCTATTTGTTTTATGTCTTGAAATTAATTTTATTCAAATCAAGAGTGATAAATGGTAAAACTCTCTTAACAATAACGAGTTCAAAATTCAAACTGTATCCAAATGCCAGAAAAAAAATCTATTTTAATTTTTTTAATCAATTGTTGGTAGAATCTTCAACTTGTTTCACACGACAAATTTTTAATTGAAGCAAAAAGGGTCTCAAACTCTTAAATCTAAATCAAACATTTGACATGTACCTGTAACATGTCTCCAACATTTATGACCAGGGCACCAGGAGTAGGAGGGATCTCTATCCACTCTCCCTTCTTTCCAAAATCTCCATCTTCTTCGATTTTTACATATAAACCACCGATTCCATCTTGTAATAAGACGGTAAGAGTGCCCATATCAGAGTGACGCCCTACGCCTATAGTAAGATCTGGATTAGGACATGTTGGATAGAAGTTCATATTAACCATTTTCTTCCCCATAAATGTATCGATCTTTGGGTCCTCTGGTTTCACCCCGAAATGTCCCAACAAAACTTCAAGCAATTTTCTCACCATGCGAATCGATGTCCTCAAGTACTCAAGTGCCACTTCCCTACAAAGCAAAAAACAAGTAAAAGAATCAAAATTGGTGTTGATAAACAAAATATCTATATAACTCTGAAGAGCAGTAATGAAAGACGGATATTTAGGATTAAAGGTTCATGCAAAAGCAAAACACTTTGTATCTCACCGGCACTCTACAGGCCAATGTTCAAGCGCTTCAGCATCATTAGTGTATTGCATGCTGATATAATCTTTCCATTCCAATGCTTGCTCTTTCTCCGGCACAAAGCTCGTCCCATACTTCACTAATGGAGTTGGACTAACTTCGGTACGATAAACAGCCTTCCTTTCAGGAGGCAGGCTGAAGAAATTATGCGCAGTGTCCTTAAGGGACTCAAGTAGATCAACAGGCACTCCATGGTTGACAACTTGGAAGAAGCCGAGAGTCTCAGCAGCTCTAACAATTTCCTTGGCCACTTCA
The DNA here is from genome assembly GCA_032173925.1 of Heritiera fomes. Lineage (NCBI taxonomy): Eukaryota > Viridiplantae > Streptophyta > Magnoliopsida > Malvales > Malvaceae > Heritiera > Heritiera fomes. Next base: position 29,669,788 of record JAPDPM010000002.1, on the reverse strand, counting down.
TCATGGTCAGGGCCATCTAGCCTCGACAAATCAATCGGTGGCTGCCCATGTCTCCTTGCGTTTTCCTTGTCTATTCGCTCTTGAGGTGGTTGCAGGTAAGCCTGAGGCACCTTCGATAAGCCTAAATCCACCATGCCTTTGACACCATTGCCATCTCGGACAACAAAGTTATAAAGGGAGCTGACATCGTCAAAACTAGGAGCCATGGTGAGTATAGAAAAAAGGGCTGTGCTTGTTGAAGGCGAAGAAGGTTTATCTGATAAAAGTTGATCGGTGACTAGACCAGAGAGCAGGGACACCGCTATAAAAAGTGGAGAAATGGTTGAAATTTCTTCATGAACTAATAATTAAAAATTATATAAATTGCGATGACGTTGAGGAATTGATCTGAAATTTTCAGCAAGACAAGATGCAGGGCGTTTAAAAGATAGGACGGCAAAAGTTTTGCCTTCGATTTTTGGTTACGCAATCATTACGAAGATCGAACAACATATTAAAACTAAGGAAGGATGTTTGGGTTCAGCAATTTAGAATTGTCAAGACAATATTATAATATATATTCACCAACCCTTATGACTTCACAGATTTTCAAGCCACCTGAACTAATTAATTTGTATATTGATCAAAATGAAAGTTCAGGTGCAAATTTGTTTCTAATTTATTTAAAATTGAAATTAATATGAAATTTGAGCATTTAACTCTATAATAATAATAATAATAATAATAATAATAGCTGAAGTATCGAAATTTGGCATTCATATTGTTCTAAACACAAGATACACAGACTAGTTCAATTTATGAGATGAATAAATATTTTTTTGTTGATTGACTTTTTTTGTCAGGTTGATCTTTCCTCTTCGTGAGAATATTCTTAAAATAAAACCTTAAGGACATGTTTAGTGCATAGGATGATGAACAGGATATGATGATAATCATCTCATCTTATGTTTGGTGCATACATTAAAGGGAGGATTGAATTGCAAGGAGGATTTGTCATCCTCCTAGTATAGGATGATTCAATCCTCCCCAAAAGGTAAGGATTATTTTTAATCCCATAGGATTAGAAATAAATACTTATATTTTATTCATTTCATTTTTAAAATTATTAAATTTAAATTATTAAATTTAACTCACCTTTTTTTCATTTTTTTTCTATATTTCCTTCTAATTGACTAAAAAAGAAAGAAGATAAAGAAACCATAAAAATAAAAAAAAAATTATGAATTGTCTTTGGAAAAATTAATGTAATTAAAAAAAATAAACTTATTTCCTAAAAAAACTCAATTTTCTAAAAATAAATATATTTAAGTTACAACAAAAAATATTTTAAATTTAAAACATATAAAAGAAATAAAAACAAAAAGGAGAGAAAAGAAAAAAAAGTGAAAAAGTAAAGAGAATTTTTTGTAAAAATTCAATTTTTAACAAAATAATTTTTTTGAAAACGTAATATAACTTTTTAAAAATAATTTTTATTCAAAAAACATCTAATAAATTTGACGATTAATTATAATATTATAAATAATTTTTAGTTTTTTATCTATATTTATAATAAAAAAATTATAAATTTAAAATAATGTTACTTTAAAAAAGAAAGAGTACTAAAAAAAATTATTTTATACTACTTTTAATTTTACATATAACAAATATAGTGAAAGACATAAAAAATTATTCTATCCTATTCTTAATCCTTGTATACACCAAACATAAGATAGGATGATATAATCTAATCTTATCCTATCCATTATCTTATATTATCTTATCCAATCCTCATCCTATGCACCAAACATGACCTTCATGTTTGGTGTATAAGATGATGGATAAGATAGGATGATAATCATCCTATCTTATGTTTGGTGCACACATTAAAGGGAGGATTGAATTGCAAGGAGGATTAATCATCCTCCTAGTATAGGATAACTCAATCCTCTCCAAAAGGTGAGGATTATTCCTAATCCCATAGGATTAGAAATAAATACTCATATTTTATTATTTTATCATTAACATTTATATTTAAAAATTAACTTAAACATTTAATAAAATAGCAAAGATCTTTAATTAATTAATTAGTTAATTAATATAATTTTTTCCTTCTTTTTCATTTTTCCTTCTTTTTCTTTCTTTTTTTTTGTTTTTGATTAAAGAAAAACTATAATTTTGATAAAATAATATTTTCCTGTACAAATTTTTTAAAAATATTTTTTAGAAAATAAATTTTCAAACATAAAAAATATTATAAAATATATTTTTTAACTAGTTTTTTCTTACATTTAAATTTTTATTTTTTCTTTCTTAATTTTTTTCTTTTTGCCTAAAAAAATGAAAGAAAAGTGACTATTAACCATAAATTATTAGAAATTATATATTTTTTAATTCATCAAAATTGAATTATTAAATTTAACTTGTATTTTTTTTTGTTTTATATTTCCTTATAATTGACAGAAAAAAATGAAAGAAGATAAAGAAACCATAAAAATAAAGAAAAATATTTAAGAATAGTCTTTTGGAAAATTTAATGTAATTAAAAAATAAACTTATTTTCAAAAAAACTCAATTTTACAAAAATAAAGATATTTAATTTACAATAAAAAATTATTTTAAATTTAAATCATATAAAAGAAATAAAAAAAGGGAAAAAATGAAAAAAATACAGAAAATGCTTTTATAAAAATTCATTTCTTAACAAAATAATTTTTTTGAAAAAGTAATATAAATTTTTTAGAAATAATTTTTTATTAAAAAAATCAGTTAAGAAATTGGATTATTAATTATAGTATTGTAAATAATATTTAAAATTTTCATTTTTCATTTATATTTATAACAAAAAAATTATAAATTTAAATTATGTTGCTTTAAAAAAGAATACTTAAAAAAATCATTTTATACTACTTTTAATTTTTCACATAATAAATATTGTGAAAGATATAAAAAATCATTCTATCCTATTCTTAATCATTGTACACACCAAACATAAGATAGGATGATATAATCTAATCTTATCCTATTCATAATCTTATATTATCTTATTCTATCATCATCTTATGCACTAAACATGACTTAAATTCATTGGCGGATGATAGTTTACTCATAAATCTGGCTTGACAGAAAGTCAAGAGAAAACAACCGTACTATAAAATATATTTAAAAATAAATTCTAACATAATTAATGACCAAGTAGAAAAAAAGACATGCCTGTGGTTTTCAGCCCTCCACTTGCAGTAACAACTAGGCCTAAAGTCCATGGTTTTCGGATTACATTCAAAGACTGTGATGAATGGTCGATGAAAATATACTATGATAAGGATAAAGACCGAAAGAGATTTGAAACACAATTCTTAAATATAGGACTTCAAATATCATAGCATACCGCTCGTCTACGATATTATTGCATTAAAAAGATTTTTTTTATTCGTACAAGAAAAGTTATCGAATCCGATTTTGAATTTAACCTCTTTTTTATAAAAAAAAAATAGGTGAAAGAAGGTTTTTTAACTCAAAGTCTAGGCATGTTGCAGATTTTAACGAGAATTTGTATTGAACTTATAGATTGCTCATTAAGAAGGATTATTAACAATGAGAGAGAAATTTAGACTTTAGTGAATAATCTTTAAAAAAAAAAAACAATTGTTAGGAAAAACTATGCGCTCTATTTTGCTCACACTGATACTCGAGTAAAATTGGATTTAAATGGACTGTTATGATATTTTACTGTTAGAGATTTAGTTGATCTTTTTCTTTATCTTGTCTCTGATCAAAAGATTTTAAGTTTTTTAGATTTTTGAAAATAAAATATAATTTTTTTGGACTAATATAATTTTGAATCTTTTGTATGTGTAAAAATAATTTTTACTTTTTTTTATGAGTTTCAACTTTCATGTATTTTTTTAAATTTTATTCTTAAATTTTTATTCAGAAACACATTATTCTTTTTATGAAAAACATGCTTCTAAGTGTACTTATGAGATCTATAAATTTATATCTTTAAAATGAAATGAAAATAGGTAAATTTTACTAAATCTTTAAAATTTTATCATAATTCAACTTTAGCCTATTAGTTTTGAAAATGAACATTTTCCCATAAATCACAAATGATCTTAACATATATTAATTAATTATTAAACTATGAATTAATAATATCATATTTTCAAGTATTAACAATGGCCCCCACACTCTTAGTCACCTTGGGCCGACAAGGCCCACAACCTCCACCACCTCAAGTCAATGAGGTCGTACTTTTGATAACTTTGGGCTGATGGGCTTGTACTTCTAGCTAACTCAAGCAACAGGGCCTAAACTCCAGAGACAAAGCCCAAATCAAGAATTGCTGGATAAGCTTTTGCTGCAATGTTTTTATCCAATTCCACTTTAGTGTTGATGAAGTTTAAATACATGAGGCAATAATCATTTTTTCCACTTAATAGCTTAGTAGCATACTTAAATAGCTTTAAAACCTTTTTGAATTGTCTTTCTCCTATGGTTTTTGTGCTCAGTATTTCGTCAAGCACATGGTATCAAAAACAAGCAAGAGTGCATTATATCCCATCTAACAAGGACAATGAAATTGATTAGAATGATACCGTTAATATCATAAATCAGCATGTGATCAAGCTACGGCCCATTGAAGATATGGAAAAGCTAAATTCAATAAGAAAAATGACAAGGCCATATATTTTTGCATGATAATTCATATGTTCATTTTAAGATTTTATGTCTTGAATTCGTAACTATGATTGACAATATTTAAATTTTATATGGTAGGAATGAGAAATTCAATGGCTTGAAGTGAAAAATGTACAAGGTAAGCTAAGCATAAGAAGAAAAAGGCTTACAGCGAAAAGTGCATAAAGTAGGCTACGCAAGGATTTAAAGTGAAAAGTGCATGAAGTAAGTCATGTGTGAAGAAAAAAGTGCAAGGGCTTCAAGAGAAAAATGCGCAAGGTAAGCCACGCACTCAAATAAAAAGGCTTGAAATGAAAAATTCACGAAGTAGGCTATGCATGGACTTGAAGTGAAAAGTGTGCAAAGTAAGTCATACGTGAAGACAAAAGTGTAAGGGCTTGAAGCGAAAAACGCGCAAGGTAAGCCACGCACTCAAAGAAAAAGTCCATAAGCGAAAAATGTGCAAGACAGGCAACCAAAAAGTCCTTAAGTGAAAAATACACGAGACGAGCAACAAAAAATCCCTAATCGAAAAATACACGAGATAAGCAACAAAAAAGTTCCTAAGACAAAATTAGCGAGATGGGCAACATATTGACTTGAAGCAAAAAATGCGTGAGGTAAGCCGTGAATGAAATAAAAGCCCTTAAGCGAAAAATACGTGGACGAGCAACAAAAAAGTCCATAAGAGAAAAATGCGTAAAGATGGGCAACAAAAAAAGTCCCTAAATGAAAAATATGCAAGACGAGCAACAAAAAAAGTCCCTAAATGAAAAATATGCAAGACGAGCAACAAAAAAGTCTTTAAGCAAAAAATGCACAAGATGGGCAACACATTAGCTTGGAGTGAAAAATGTGCAAGGTAAGTTGTGAATGAAATAAAAGTCCTTATGCAAAAAATGCGCGAGATGGGCAAAACTTGGGCTTGAAGCGAAAAATGCGTGAGGTAAGCCGTGAATTAAATAAAAATCCCTAAGTGAGAAATGCGCGAGATTGGTAACACATAAATAAAGTAAAGGGCTTAAAGCGAAAAATGTGCGAGCAAGCCAGACATGAGAATTCACGAACTTAAAGTGTAAAATGCAAGAGTAAGCCACACATGAGAAATTTAAAAGCTTGAAGAGAAAAATATACAATATAAGCCATGCACGTAAAAGACAAGAAAAAGTACAGGTTTGAAGTAAAAAATACATGACGCAAGCCACTTATGTGAAATGTAAATACTTGAAGTAAAAAGAGCGTGAGGTAAGTCCAATTGTTGCGTAAGATGAGTTTAAATAAGTGCAAAGTAAATGTGTAGTCGTCGTAAAATTCTTTATAAAAGATTGAGCTCTTTCACAAAAAACTGGGGAACACATACTACGTACATACAGATTAGAGGATGAAAATAAGGTAAGAAGGTGGAATTTTTCATTCATTCAACTCTAGAATTCTATTACAATAAGTGTCTTCTAGATTGACCTCTGCAACAAGAGAAGTATCGGTACTAACAGGTACCTAGGCATTTATGTCCTAAGAGACTATAATGTCAGGAGTTTGATCTTTAGAAAGGTTAGCCTCTGGATTATCTAAATCATCTTCGTCTAAGTCTGTAAGAACCTCGACCACTTCGGGTGGAACAAAAAGGTTCTTAAAGGCTGGTGAGATAGGATAGATCTTTATAAGCACACATCTTCAGAAAAGGTTCCAAACCTTAAACATCTGGATCAAGTTTTGACCAAGCAGGAGGATACCAGGTACAAACCATATTTGATAAAACCAATTAAGAATATAAACCTTCTTTTATGGCACATCTTGGAAAGACGATGCTCTCTCACGACCTTAACTTGAATTTGGTCTTGTTCCTATTGGCTAAGAAAAGGCTTTGGTGGCTCTACAATCTTGGTAATTTCTCCTTATAACTCTTTGTTTTAATCAGCTTGGACCTTGACTTCATAGAAAAGAGTGGTATACTCCACCTAAAGAGCATTCAACTTAGTTGAATTGGAGGAAAATACATCCGACAGTGCTTTGAAGAGGCAGTCTTGGCCTTTTTCATCTCAAAATCGTCTTTAAGATGAAGTAAGCCTAAGTCTTTTATGACGTCATTATCATTGACCCTTAGGCAAAGCAAAAAAAAAATTATTATGCCATGTGAATGACACTCCCTCCATTTATTACGAAGCAATAAGTGTTAAGAGAAGCAATCTGGAAGCAAAGGCACGTCTCTAATTGACAGCTCCCTAAATAGTTGCCTCCTACCTTTCATGAGGAGCTTGGATATATTGCATTCAGCTTGATTCTACTTGTGCAACTCTTCTAATTCCTCTTGTTGATTGCAACCTATCAATGGTGATTCACGAGGGACAGACTTGCCCCTTCCACAGTTAGGAGATCAAGAGGAAGTAAATCCATCATAATGAGCATGAGAAGAGTACAAGCTCGAGTGTTTTCTTTAACCACTCCTTTGAAGCGAACTCATTTTCTGAGGATGAGGAATTTCAACTTAAGAAACAGAGAAGCTTTCATTATCCTTCGTCATACAAAAAGCACGCTTAATACTTTGGGTTAATGGACCATCGTGCTCCAAAAGAGGACTAATGAGAGCATGAAAAGAATTTGTGAAAGCATCTACCATGTCTTAACCAACAGATAGGATGTTCACTTTGATGAAGAGAGTAAATAAATTAGTCCCTCTTCTAGAACATAACCAGTCAATCTGCTAACCATACAATCTCTTTAAGATCGAGAAAATCCTATCTTTAGATGATTTCCTCCCATGAATACCGCATTAGGTAGCAATGCCTAAACCTTCTGGGATTTCAACGAAGAACTAATCAGATTCATATCTATGAAGTGTGCTTGGAAGCTCTTAAAAAATTCTATTTTGAAATCCCTTTTTAGATGCCCTCTTGATAAAATAAGACATTGACTCAAGGAATCCATGGACTCTGAAATAAGCACTTAACCGCCTGGCATGACTTCATTCCTATTACAAAACTATGGTGAAGCCCACCAGTTGAGCCTACGAGTGAAAATGAAAGTCTCTTGCAATAATTCCAAAAAAGTGGGTATCAATAGTATCTGAAAGTCTATGAACCCATAATGATTTTGATTAAAAAAAACTATATACTCTTCCATAGGGTGTACCATGCAAAAGAGTGAAGAGTAATTGATGAGAGTCATACTAAGGGTCACTGGCCTTGTTATTAGTTAGACCGAAGGTTATTGGGCCTAAAGGTAGATTAGGCCCAAGAGAAAAGGTGACTCAAGAAGACCATGGAAGATCCATTAAGTGACCATTAAAGTTGTGGATCTTAAAGGTAATTACGTGCCTAATAACTTTTATAAATAGGTCACAAGTAGTATCTTTATTCTTTAAGCTGTATTTGCTTACTGAAAACCTGCCAAAACTCTGTTTGACTTAAATATCGGAGTGCGCGTGCAAGGAAAAGCCCTTGCATCCCCTAATTGGTTTTCTTTCTTGCATAGTTCTTAAAGACAAGCTTAGCACGAAGATTGAGATTATCATGTTAGCAATAATCATCGTTGTATCTGGGTAACAACAATAGTAAACAGCAATACTCATACATTATAACTTTTATAGAGTTAAAGCATATTTATTCTATTATAAAGGGCAATGCAGTATACAAACAACTAGAATTCAAATCGACAACCCACAACTATCACTCATAACATTCCAACATTGACAGACAAAATGTACAATAATATATAAGTAACAATTACCTGTTATGAAAACATAACCCATCAACCATTTAAAATAGCATAACATTATTGCTTTATAATTAAGAAGTTATATTATAATAATGATTTCATAATGTTAAGCTTTATTATTAAAATTATATATTGTTGTTTTATTATTAAAATTGTAATCATAATATTATTGATTATAATTTATACATTTTTGGTTTTTGAGAACCTATAAAAAATTCTTAAAGTGTTTTTCTAGTTCTTTTATATTGTGTAATATATTTTATATTTTTTTAAATCAAATTATTAATTTATGTGGCAATAAGGATTAAAGTTTTACATTAATTTAAAATAAAATTAATTATTATGATAGCAAAGTTTATTAATTTTCTACAATGATCATAGTTGAGATCATGAATTTCTATTAATTTAGAGAGGTCATAATATTGTTCAAATTTCATGTCTTTATTATTAAGACATGAAAGTCTTAACATTTGAAATTTAAATTTCAATAGAAGTGTTCTAATCCTTTCTCTCAAACCATTGTCTGAGGTTATGCCAAAAAAAAAAAATAAGGAGTTAATATTAATGAAAATGTTATTCCTTTCTCTTATAAATGTCTTAGGTTTATTTTTTAAGGAAATGTAATATTTTATTCATTATGAGAAAATCCATTACATTCTTCTAAAATAATATTAGCGATAGCATTACAATCCTTGATCCAATGTGAGTCCATTTTTTTGTTAAGAGCAAGCTTCTCCAATGTATGTGTTGTAGTATTGCCCTCTCTCCTTATATGTTCTACTTTAAACAAAACAAAATCTCTTTGAATCTTCCTGGCTTCCATGATAAGATTCCCTATAAGAGATAAGTCTCTTGTTGCAGAGGATATTGCTCTAATAATCTCTGAAGAGTGTCCCTCCAGTAGGATAGCATGAAAGCCCAAATCTCTAACTATCTTTATTGTTGACAATGTAGCTTTTATTTCTATTGCATTCGCCTACATGACAAGATGAATTAGAACAGATGATGTTGCCATTAATTACCCCCGAGAATCCCTGATAACCACTTTTGCTCTTCCAATATTTTCCTCAACCCTTAGAGCCCCATCAAAATTGACTATAACCAATCATATGGTAAAGGTTTCTGTCAGCTCTCCTGGATTTGTGGTTGAACTTCCAATCTCTATTAAGCCTCTTTATACTCTTGTAAGTAATGCTTAGCAAACGATGCAAGCTACTCCAGATCTCTCTATTCTCTGCCCATAACTTCAACATTTCTATAATGCCACATTATCCAGCATGCTGTCATCACTTCCTCTAATCTAGGAGTATTTAAATTCACCAAAGTATCAAACCAGTCTCTGTTTACCTCATTGTCCAACAGTTGCCATCCTCCATTTAAGAATAACAAGTTCCAGACAGCTCTAGATTTATCACAACCACTAATCACATGTTCTATTATTTCATCATGTTGTTTACACCTTGGGCATGCCATCTTTACTTCAATTTGTCGCTTTTTCAGATTATACAAGATCTATAGACTGCCATGTTTAAGTCTCCAATAAAATATTTTTACTTTATTTGGGACTTGTGCTTTCCAGATGGCCTTCCAACCTCCAACCTTTCTACCATCTCCATGCTGAGCATCTTGTTCTGGACGATCCTTATGAAAGCTTCTCTTACAAAGAATTTTATAAGCACTTCTGACTGAGTAAACTCTATTTTTCTCTGCCGTTCATAACAACTCATCTGGTTGTTGTAATCGGCTGAGGGGTATGGTTTTAATAAGTTGTGCTTCCTTGATGGTAAATCTGGCATTAATTTCATCCTCATTCCAGCTTCTATTGGCATTGTTAATCAAAACGTCCACTCTAGTATCATCTAAGTTGATACTACCACTAGAAGGCTTTGGCAACATTTTTAAAGGTAGCCACTCATCCTTCCAAATTCAAATCCGGTTCCCCCTTCCCACCCTCCATATAATACCATCTTGGAGGATTCGTTTTGTTTTCCATATACTCTGCGAAGCCATTGACGGATTGAATCCTAACTTATAATCCAAGAACGTAGAATTTGGAAAGTATCTGGCACTAGGTACCTTGAATACGAAAGAGTTTGCATTCTTCATTAGATGCCACCCCTATTTTGCTAAAAATGCCATATTAAAACATTAAAGTCTTGAAAACCCAACCCCCTTCTGCCTTGGTTAAACACTGTGTCTTTCATTTGACCCAGTTAATTCCTTTCCCTTGTGTTTTGGAATTCCACCAATATTTTCACACTGTGTTGCTCATTTCATGACATAAAGCCTTAGGGAAAAGAAAAAATACCATGGCATATCCTGGTATTTCTTAGAGAACCAATTTTATGAAAATTTCTTTGCTTCCTTGTGATAGCAATTTTTTATTCCATTGCTGCTCCAGTCTCTGTATCTTCTATGTAATATCTTGGAAAGCTTGCTTTCTTATTATTCCTACTAACATTGGAAGACCAAGGTACCTCTTTGGATTAGAAGTAGATTGATTCCCCAAATGTTGTTTCAATAAGTCACAGGTTGACATCATAACATTGTCGCCAAAAAATAAGGAGGTTTTATCAAAATTGATCTTTTGTCCCGAACGTTCTTTGTATTGCAATAATATGTTCCTCACCTTTTCGCATTCACTTTGTTTGGTTCTTAGGAAAAGCAAACAATCATCTGCAAAAAATAAGTTAGTAATTTGAGGACTATTCCGACTTGCTTTTGCACCCACTATTCTTCCTTTCTGTTGCGCCTTGTGTAATAAAGATGAGAAAGCTTCTGTACACATTAGAAATAAATACGGATATAAAGGATCTCCTTGTCTGAGTCCTCTTTTCGAATAGAAGATTCTTAGTACACAAGCCATTTACCAAGACTGAAAATGAAACTGTTGTCACACATTTCATAATCAAAGAGATCAAATGGCCATTAAAGCCTAACTTTTCCATCACTGCTACAAGAGAAGGGCATTCTACTCTATCATAAACCTTACTTATATCTAGCTTAATGGCCATATTTCCCTCTCTCCCTTTTTTTCTTAATTTTTAAGTGAGTGCATTATTTCATATGCTATCAATACATTATTAGAGATTAATATGCCTAGCACAAATGCACTTTGCTACTCACTAATATAATCAAGAAGAATATGTTTGAGCCTGTTAGCTATAGTCTGAGCAATAATTTTATATAAAACATTGCAAAGACCAATTGGTCTAAAGTTGATCATGGATTTAAGGTCTTTCAATTTTGGGATAAGCAAAATAATTGTTTCATTTATATCCTGGATAGACTTATTCCTATTAAGAAAGGAAAGGCAAAATTCAGTAACATCAGATCCTACTATAGATCAATACTTTGATAAAAAAAAGGTAAGACATACTATCTAGTCCAGGGGCTTTAATGGGTGCATTTGATTTAAGGCCTATTTGATCTCATCCAGCTTAAAATCGGCAAGAAAAAACTCATTCACCTCATTAGATACACACATTTTTCAACTACCTAGAGCATCTCATTGAATTTAGAAGGTCTTTGAGATGTAAAAATGTATCGTCTTAGTCACTCAATTTCCAAACTAAATTTTTCTTTCATTCAATTATTTGGATGGGTTGTGAGTAGTGTCATACGATCAAACTTACTTAACAAATCAATATCCAATTAAATCAAAGTAGTCCCAGTACATTCATTTACAGTACACCATTATTTCTATTATATTCTGGTTATATTTATATCAAGTCCTAGAACAATTATTTCATATCTATACTTAACTAAGCAATCTTAATTATATAAATATCAAGTATCAATCATTTAAACTTTAGTATACATTTCTTTCTGTATTAAACGACTATCAATGACATTAAAACTTCTTTCGTTTACATCCCTTAGAGACTCTAATGTACTATACCATAAAGTCTGAATACATAAAGCAACTATACAATTGTACCTTCAAAGTAAAGTATAAGAGCCTCAAAGGGATACAATTGAAATCCTCTCTCTACAAAGTAGCTACTATTGCGAACTATTTGGGAGGTGGAAGAGAGGGGTGAGCTTTATGCCTAGTAAGAAATACTTATAAAAGAGCTTATATCATGCTAACTATATGCGCGTATCCTATATTGGTTCTTACAATAATAGTTTACCATTATTAATATTAAATCTGATTTCAGTAGGAGCGGTTTATTTTTAAACTTGACTTTCAAAATCGATAATGGTCAAACGGTATACAATCATTTCAGTTCAAATATAAACAATATAGCTTTTAAAACATTTAAATCAAATACCGATAGATAAACACTCTCACTTTTGATCATTATCATTAAATCATTCATATCTTTTTGCTTATGATTAAACATTTCATTCTATAAAACATTTGGTAGAGACTATTAACATCCCTCAAATAGAGTTATACATGAACTGTATCCCATAAGGGAAGCAAATAAGAAATGGCATACCTAATGCATGGCCAAGGATCCACCCTTAAGCCAAGCACATAGAAGGAGACAAATAGCCATTGTCGCAAATAAGTGTACTCAGTGAGTACTGATCAAGTGTCATCTGGGACTGCTAAGATGTGATCAAGGTCTTTCAGCAAACACATAACATCCCATAGTACCATTGAACAGGCAATACCGAGATGGCTGTAAACTTGCTCAAGGTCTAACAGCAACACATAACACATAACAATATGCATGATTGTGGGAGCGAATAATCTCAAAACATTTACTTAGTTCCCATAGAATGATAAAACGATACGTTGTGCTTTCAAAACTTTATACGATCACATAATCAACATATATAAACTTTTAGGGAACCAAGCTCATTTCATAGTTCCATGGGATACAACGGTGAGGTATACTATGTAGCACTTAACTCCTTTAGGACCCTAAAGGTGACTTTCATAGTCTCGAGGAAGTCGTGTACCACATGGTACTTTCATGGTCTCAAGGAACTCATGTAGCACATAGGTCCTTCAGGACCCTAGAAGTGGCTTCCACAATATAACCCCTAACCATGGCATACCATGTTAAAAACAGTTGTGGTAAACCATCTTTATCAAATGTTTCATTCGGCATAAAACAGAAATCATTTACAATACCTTTAAACATTTGGATCATTTCAATACCATGAAAATCAAACACTTCATATTCATTTAATTTTCAAAACATTCAATCTATGCATTCTTTCAAAATAGTCAAACATTAAAATAATGCACTTCTAAACCATCGTGCATAACAATTGAAAAACTATCAAATAATGATTATGCATATGAGCAATGTAATTATGAATGACTAACGTATGCTTATACAATACCCTTTCATTTTTTGATTCTATACTTTCAGTTTCTAATGCTTTAAATACAATAGATGACATTCAATTAATCCTAATGCTTTCATTACAACTAATGACATTCAATCAATTCAATGCTTACAATCAATGCCATTTAATCGATTCCTATACTTTCAATACAATCAATAACATCAAATCAATGACTCCTTTTAGTCATTAACCAAGCTCAAAACATTTCTTTTCTCTCGATAACAGTTAATTGTTCTGATTATTCAAACCCTACAATCTGTTCAATCATTTCAACCAAATCCATTTTCAAAACATCTTACTTTACAATCTTTCGGTATGCTTCATAAACTTTCAATTATTCAATGCAAGCAATACTTTTAGACATATATTTTTGAATTATTACTAATCATATTAGGATCTAATGATTCATTACAATAGTCATATGTCAGAATCAAAATTCAACGATTTCAAACAATCGATTTAATTTATTTTAACTCTTACTCTACCTAACATTTTCTTAAGTTAAACCATTCTGACTTAAGGCAATTGACTGCTCTTTTGAGGTAGTCGATTGCTATGTTTTTCATTAACTTTCTTTTTTAAATTAATATTTTCAATATTTAAAATTCAATTATAATAGAGACAGTCGACTGGCCTAATGGCAGTTGATTGGTTTTCAAAAGAAAGTTTCTAGGTAAAATGCAGTCAATCGAAATTTAAGGCAGTCGGTTAGTTTAAGTTTGTTATAATTAGGGGGAGTCCATTGCTTTTTATGGCAGTCGACTGGTCTAAGTCGTTTATGATGAAAATATCTGAATTCTGTGTCTAAGCAGTCAGCTACTCCCCTTGGGCAGTTGGCTACTTCTAGATAGAACGCCATCTAGGAGTTAAAAACCCATTTTCTAAAACCTCAAACACAATCAATCATAATTCAATAAACCACAATTCAACCAAAATTCAATACAAACATGATATCCCCAAGTTCCTTTATATATACCCCTTACTATACCATAGTAATATCACTTGTACAGTCCAAATTTGCAGCACAAAACTAGTAAGCAATCATCCATTTGCCTACTCTCCATTTCACTCAAATATCTTCAAAGCTATAAAAAACAATTTTAAACTCAATCACTTGTTTGTACAAAGGGGAAATTGACTAATCTTTAAGTCTATTATGGGTAGCTAATTGCTATACAGGGCAATCAACTGCTTTAAGTCAGTTACTGTATATTTAAGTTGGTTACGATGGAAGATGCCCAGTTCTGTGTTTGGATAGTCAACTGCTATTCATGGCAATCAACTACTTTCTGCACAGAATACTAGCTAAAAGTTTAGACTCATTCTCAAATCTTTCCATACATTCAAACCCAATTCAATTTACCTTCAATTCAATCTGCACAGAATACTAGGTAAAAGTTTAGACTCATTCCCAAATCTTTCCATACATTCAAACCCAATTCAATTTATCTTCAATTCAATCATACACATGCTCTTTAACCTTAAAACATTAACATATATTGAAAGAAATCAAGGTTATATGAACTTTCTCTCACCTCTTTCTTAACTAAAATTTTGAGAGACCAAAGCACCATGATTTCTTCCTTTCTCATGGCTAATTCCAAGACATATGATAAAGGGTGATAAGATAAGCAAGTTTCCTTAAGAGATGTTTCGGTTTTGAGGCTTGTAGAGTGGAGTTTCTCAAGCGATTCTCTATCTACATTTAAGCTTCAAAAATGCTAGAAATGAGAGAGGTATGGCTAGCCCTTAAAGAAGATGAGATAAAATATCTCATATAAATACCTTCCAAGCCAAAAGCCCATTTTGCCCATCAACAATTTTAAAAATTCCCTTTACATCCCAATATTTCAATATTCGATTAAACATTCAATCTAACTTCAAACTACATTTATTTCAATGCCAATTATATCTATTCGACATAATTTAGTTAAAACATTGATTTTTGTTGGGGTTTGATTTGTCATGAGAGTGAAATTACTAAAATATCACTGATTGTTCATTTGCATTTATTTAGCGATTGCATGTGATTTAGTCTACAGGTTGGAATCATGTAAGCTTCTCCACACGAGGATTCATCTATAATAGTCTATGAGTCAAAAGTCATACTACGTTGATTGACATTCGCAATTGTCTTTTTGCTTATGGACACAACCATTATTATCGAATTTGTTACACATTTCTCAAAACGTGCAGAAAATGGAGGAATTTTGAGATGCAGATTCCAACCACCTCATTATTTCACTCCAAATATCAATAGTTTGGAGTTTCGTCCCAATCCGAATTGTAGAAATCCTAGTGGGGCTCACGTTTAATTTCCTTCCACGTTACCCTTATTTTAGAAATTTTAACATTGAGCTTTCACTTTTCGATTTCCAAAATAAATAACTTATACTGATTATTGGAAAATTGGGATTCTTACAAAAAAAGCTTCTGAAAGTATCCTAGTATGACCATTTCTAAATCCTCCTTTTCCTCCACCCAACAAACCCCTCATCTTCTAGCCCAATAATGAAATTATTTCTTCTCTGCGTCGCATGAGCATGAAAAAATGTCATGTTCTTATTCCATTCTTTTAACCAAGATACCCGTGATCTTTGTCTCCAATATTCTTCCGCTTTGGCTAGGAGATCATTAAGTTCCTTACATAGTCGCTCCTCTGATTGCAATGACTCATGGGTTGGGCTGTATCTTTTAATTTTCTCAAGTTCCTTTGTTCAACCTTCTATTCTATTATTAAGCCCCTTAAAAAAGACTTTGTTCCATTCTCTAATATTGAACCCTGTCTATAATCTTACTAACCTTTCTCAATGATATTTTTACACTCCTCTTCCTTTGACCACATTGCCTCAAAGTAGAAACGTCTTCTCTTTTCATCCTTCTTTCATCTGTTATAACTTTCGATAAGTACCAAAATCGGATGATGGTCAAATACAGAACTGGTCAACGTAGATACTCTGTATGACAAGAACATGTCAGACTAGTCTTTATTCCCCACTGCCCTATCCAATATTTCATGGACTATGGCATCCTCATCACGCCCTTTTTGCAAGTGAAGTAGGCTCCCTCAAAGCCCAAATCAAACTAACCCACCTCTTGCAATACTTCTTTAAACAACATTATATATCCCATTGGTGTAGGTTAACCACCTGATTTTTCTGTATCCCAAAGTATTTCGTTAAAGTTGCTTAGATAAAGCTAAGGCTTCACACTCTCTTGATAATCTTCTTAACAATACCCATGATTCATGCTGAAGATTGGTCTTAGGTTCTTTGTAAATACTAGTAATTCACCACTCATTATTTTCATCAGTTATCTCCATGTTTATGTGATTACTCGAGTAACTCTTTAAGCTTAACACTACTTCATCCTTCCACATCATAGCAAGTCCACCACTACGTCCTTTTGCATTTACTCCAAATACCGAACTCATCATGCATTTCCTTTTAATTGCCTCCAACTTATTACACTGTAGCTTAGTCTCACTTAGAAACACAACATTGGGAACTTCTCTCCTCAATAAGTTTTGGAGAGCTCGAATTGCACATGGGTTCCCTAGCCTCCAATAGTTGCATGTTATGCAATTCATGGCTCTCAATGAGACTAGAAACCAGTCTCCATTGTTAAAAATAGATGAGATTTTCCTTCCAACTCCTCTAGACCCCTACTCCTTTTGAGCTCAGAATCTATGTCCATCAGCTCAACTTCTATTTGTTGAAGATTCTGTTTCCTTTTACCCATTAATACCATATCATTCTCATCCTTCTTAGTATTTTCACAGGCCAGTTTTTTCCATTTAGCACATTGTTGAACTTTGGAATTATCTTTATCCCTGGTTACATCCTTTGTAATATTGCTACTATTCTCTTGACTATGCATTAAAGGAGATTCAGTTTTCTAGGACCCTTTGTTTTCATGTTTTTTTCCATGTTAAAGTCTTGTATAAATTGCCTACTTCACATTGGTTGCATGAATTCCCTTGTTTAAGTTTGTTATCCTACGTGGCCTCTCAAGTTGTTGACCAACATTTATTCCCCCAACAAATCCGACAAAACTTGTCGTTACTCTATTTCCTCCAGACTAGTTCAAAAGCCCATTGTTTTTTACTGCATTTCGGCATCCTTGATTATTGCTAATATCCTCATTTCTTCATATAATTCCATGATTCTTTCTTGATCCCCTACATATTGACTTTCCTTTTCTTTACTACTTTCCAAAACAAATGGCTTTGCTCGTACTCCTTCCTTGCCATCGTCGCCACCACCTATCTCTATTGCTTTTCCTGCACCACATGTCCTTTGTTGCTGTCTCGAAAACTACCCATTTCCATTTCTTCTAGGAAAAATCCTCTGCTTCTTGATCGATGGAGCTCGTAACCAGTCATCATATTGGTAAACTGGTTCATCTGTGATCTCTACCTTACTTAGATCTTCACGATCCACATCACCGTGCGCCAAGCGACCACACCAATAACAGAACATACTCAGCCTTTCATATTTTTTTTTCATCCCTAAACCCCATTTTTCCCAACCACTATTGCACAATGCAAAAGCTTTGTTATATCCTTTGCAACCCTTATCCTTAGGAATTGAGCCCATCCTCTCACATCAAGGCTTGCATCAATCTCTATCACATTGCCAATCCTTTTTCCCAATTTTTTTGCAAAACTCTGGTTTCTCATTCACAATAGAACATCATAAATCTGTATCTAGAATAAAACTTCAGAGAATACATACTCCTCAAGTAAAAAATCTGCTTTATACACCCGAAAAAGAGTAAGATATGCTGATCAAAGGACCACGGAGATCCTTCAATAACGCAATTTTTGTTTGCAAAGGAAGTAAACTTGAAGAGGAAAAGATTATCTTCTAATGATACTATATTCACTCCTTGGCTAATTTCCACACTTCTTGAAACATGCTCATCATAACTTCTTTATTAGACTGTCAATTTATGAATAGTTTACCAACCATCCACCTCTGATTCTCCACAGATTGTGTTCCAAGGCCATCATCTTTTGGGTCAAAACTCTCCAATTCATCCTCTGTAAGTTTCAAATTCTTCCACATTCCTTCCAGGCCCTCTTCCATTTTTCTAATAACAAAGCTATCAGTATTGAGAATGTAACTCACAAGACTTTAAAGACCATTTGTTCGAATGATATTCCCAAGGCAGTAACTCACTTGCACCTAGACAAGACTTAGAGAAAATCCTACACATCCTAAGGCCAAGAAGACTTCACAACTTTTAAATGTCTTAGGTTTGTTATGATTGAAGATAATGAGTGGGATAGTAGGGAAAAAGCTATGATTATTTTATCGTTAATAAGCAAAGATCCATGAACCTAAATATGTATTATAGTTAAGAACATATTGATCATCCATAAATCTAGCGTAACTGAAAATCATATGAAATACTTTGAATAAAAAAAATTGATTTCAGAATACCAAATTCATGCTTGCTAGATGTTAAAGATAGTAAATGCTCGCAAAGCAACACCTAGATTTTGGTAAGTGTAGTGTGGCAGAAAAATATCATAGACTAGTTCAATTCTCCCTTTTTTTTGCTTTTTTTTGTTAGAACTAGATAACTTCTCGCACATTGATGCAGGTTTGTATATGTTATTATTATTTTTAACTGAAATCTAATAAGTAGAATATTGATCAACTAAATTAAATGACATGAATCACTAACACTGTAAATGCATTTTCTTTATGGCACCAACCTATTGATAAATATATATTATATATATTTATTATGCAAAGGATTAACCAAATACATAATTTACGCATAAAAAAACACTACATAACTACTTAGGAACTTAGCAAACTTGCAATAATAGAGATGAAACACTAAGGCGTCATCGTTGCCACAGTTTTTGTCAACAATCTTCATCATCAAGTGTATTAGTGATGGTTAAGAAGGATTTTTAGAACATAACGTACTGAGGAAAAAAAGGTTAATGGTGGTGGTTGGGCTTTGAAAGAGGTGGAGAATGAGCCAAATAAAGTGGGTCCTAAACCAACTTACCTTCAACCAATTAAAGGCTACTAGGCTTGTGCTTTTATAGCCTTCATGGGTCCAAATTCTAAACTAAATTCACCTAACTTGATGCTCTATTTCACCATTTTCCCTGAGGTACTCATCCTCTGTAACACTTATTGTAAGGGTTGGTTAATGAATACAACTCTGTGGTGCCTTTGGAAATATGGTCCCTATGGAAAGCATAATACTTAGACCTATAAGCATTCAAGTTAAGATGCCTGGTTAAGGTTGCTGAACATAAGACTTATTCGTTGTGGCGTTTATAATGGCTTCTCAACTCATGGTTAGTGGGGTATAGGAATGAAACTTTCTTTGAGGGGATCTAGGTCTGTTATCAAGCCTGTTGATGGGCCTGTCCCTTTCTGGTCACCTAAACTTAAGATGGTCACTCCTTTTGGGCTTCACATAGGCCTTCTCCAAATTCTTCTCTTTAATCTCCTCAATTTTTGCCAAAGTTTTGCTTTCTATAGTACATTATGTAGTGCTTCCAATTGTTCACCACAAAGCAAATAATGTATGTGGTTATTTATTACTCTGGCTTTGAACACCTGAATAACAAAGCTATCATTTGGATCTTTAACATCAGTGTACGCAGTAGCGAACCTGCGGATGCAATCCCTCAACTTCTGCTTAAGTCTTTAGACAACAGACATCAAACTCATGAAAGTTCTCCTTTGCTTTTTATTGGGAAGGAAATGTCCCACAAACAATTTGCTGAGCTAGACAAAATATGTGATTGAATTAGGTGGAAGTAAATAAAACCAAGACCTAGCTGTACCTTTGAGTGTAATAGGGAATGTCCTATACTTAGCAACATTAGTGGTTTCGTACAAGTCCAAGGTCGCCTCATAGCAAAGGATATGTTCTTGTAGATCTCTCGTGTCATCGTTATTCTCTTTTAAGACCCTGAAATTGTGAGGAACTATCTCCCTCTAAATCTCCGCAGATAGTGGGCTGTCTATTCACCTAACACAGTGAACTATCTCCTGCTTCCCTTTCTTTAGCTCCTTTAGTTTTTCATAAACAGCATCGAGCCTTTTTGTGAAATCCCCAATTTCCATGTATTCCTCCTTATTTGTAAAGTATTTCAATCCAATATGATTAAATGAATATGAGGTTTAATGTATGAATGATGTATGGATGATGTATGGAACATGTAAGAAATAAAGAGAATTGAAAATGAAATTATGAAAGAAATAAGGTGATATCAAGAAAATAAATGGATGAGACAAGAAATTAAATCAGAAAATGAATAAAGCATGAGAAAAGAATTAAAATCAGAATTTTGATTGGAGATTTAATGGATGAGTCATATGGAAGAGGAATTAAATGGTCAATTGAGTCAAAGAGGTAAAGGAGATGGCTGAGATTTAGGGGATAATCTTGCATTAAATGAAGCTTAGTGACTCATCACCCCCACCATCATCTCCCAACGTCAGCCTCTACCTCCAGCCTCTCCCTCTCGTTCCATCTCCAAGCTTCTAAGTTCCATTTCAAGTTACCTTGATAAGCTACCTTATTTTTCCATCGATCTCTTTAGCTAGTTGAACGAAAAACGATCCTTGTCACTAGACTAAGTGATATCCGAAGTTTGGTAGATTGATTCCAAGTATCGGAGGAGATCTCAAAGTTTGAGATTTTGGTCACTAGCGAAAGGTAAGAGAAGAAGATGATTTGTTCAATTATGTTCATGATATGGAGTTGTATGGAGTTGATATGATATGTGTATGTTGTTTAATTTAAGGTTTGATTTGGTATGATGATTTCAGATTTGAAGGAGTGAAAGCTAGGGTTACGCTCCAAGTGATTTCGTGTTTCCGAAGGAATTAAGGTAAGAAATTTATGTAACGGACGTAAGGCGGCTATGTCCGCATGTTTTATGATGTTTTTATGTGGTTTGGAGAGAAGCATCAGTTGATTTTGTGCAGGAAAAGATGCATTTTCGGACTTGTCTCCTAGTACCAATTAGGCTAGGGGCAGCCGACTGCCATAAAGGGAAGTCGACTGCCTAGAGACAACCAAAACGCCGTTTTTCGAAAACCGATGCAAACCAGTCGACTGCTATTTACCCAGAAGCATTCTGTTTCAAACCAGTCAACTGCTATATGGGACAGTCGACTGCTATTTTCCAAAATGCATTCTGTTTCAAACCAGTCGACTGCTATTTGCTAAAATGCGTTCTGTTTGAAAACCAGTCGACTACTATATGACCAGTCGACTGCTATTTGCTAAGAAGCATTCTGTTTGAAAACCAGTCGACTGCTATATGGACCAGTCGACTGCCCCCATGTATTTTCAAAGATGAAATTATCGGAATTTTAAATGAAATTAATTTCGATAAAAGAAATTATGAAGCAGCAGCCGACTGCCCTATGAGGCCAGTCGATTGCCCTGTTTTGAAAAGAGATTTTTACACCTATTTTCAGAAAGTATGAAATGTCATGGCAAGAAGCTATATGGCATATGTTTTGAGATTATGCACTTTCATGTTTATAGTAGGGGCTCTGATCAAGTCCTGAAATGATGTAATGTATGTTATGGGCTGAGGAACCATAAGTCAGGCCTCAGTCGCTACAGAAGGACACCTGACTACTGTCACGACCTGAAGACCGCGACTTTCACTTGATTCTTATACTTTTCTTAGTCTACAAATTTATGGACTAAATTTTTCTTTTTCATTTTAAGGTTTGTATTCGGTGTCAGTGTAGTTACTATACTATCTAGGTGACCTATAGTTATTCCATTTAAATATTAAACAAACATGGAAACGGTTCTTAGTTACATCCCGACTTGTTAAACAGAATATGTACTGTGCATCAATTTAAGTCTTACATGTAAACAAGTATTTTATAAGGAACATATACCTCAGAAGACTAGTACCAAGTCCATACACCGTCTCCGATGCCCACTGAGCAGCTCACATGGCAGAAGTTAACTTCTTTAATTTGAAAGAGATGAAATTTAGTGGGGTGAGCAAAACCACGGCTCAGTAAGATACTAATATAAATACAAGAGTAGGATTACACTGTCTTAAACTGCAACGCTTAAAGCTTGTAAAGATGCAATTACAGTTAATCCTTTCTCATCGATACATCTCATTATCACTTCTCATTTTCACTTTTCATTTCATAATCATACTTTGGTATGCTCTCATCTCATATCAATTCTCATATTTACTTTTCATTTCATAATCATATTTCTGTATTCTATCATCTCTTATCGATTCTCATATCATCTCTTATCAATTCTCATATCATCTCTTATCCATTCTCATATTGTGGATCATGATCACGGTGGTACGAAGTCATAATTCTCTTCGTGTATTTCTATATTCATCTTTCATATCATATCATGACATCATATAGATGAAATATCGTTACCACCGAGTCATGGTACTCCTCATATATTCTTCATGTTTAATCGAGATATCCTATCGAGTCACTTTACATTTAACAATCATATTCCTGTCTTATATCAATTCATATCACTTATCGTATGGGAATTTATGATCCCCATAGAGTAAGATCAGAATTCTCTTCAAATCAATCTTATGTTCATATATCATATCATATCATGTCATCGTATAGATGAAACATCATTAACGTCGAGTCATGATATTCCTCATGGAATTCTCATATACTAAGCATATTATCATATCAAGGTTTAATATGCAATTCATGTAATTTTTTTCTGTATAAACCTTTATCATTTCTAATCGTATCATATGTACTTTAGAACATGCTCCACGTATGAATTTTCAATTCATTCAAGTCTACCTTTACGGCATGATAAAAACATGTTCAATGTCAATTCATGTATTCGTTTTCAGAGCATGTCTAAAACATGTGCGGTTTTATTCATATACTATAAATCATATCAGGTTTAGAGTTCATATCAAATCGATCTATACTCTAAACCGCATGTCATTTCAAATTCGACACAAAATCGTATATAAATCATGTAAGTGTCGAAATCATTTATCATGTACTTTTAAAACATATCAGGTCTAGAGTTCATATCAAATCAAACTATACTCTAGACAGCATATCATGCCATGTTCGACACAAAATCACATATAAATCATATAAGTGTCGAAATCATATCTCATGGACTTTTAAAACATGTTTAAAACATGTACTGTTTCAAAACATATTTCATTTCAAATATGTTTCATGTACAGTATAAATCATGTCAAGTCTAGAGTTCATATCAATAAAATCATACTCTAGACTTCATATCATATCGGTTAGAGACTAGGCTAGATCCCTATCATCTCTCTATCAATAAAGACTTAAATCACTGTAGCTAGCAGTGAAAATCATGTCATCGTCCCCTGGAAACCAACTAGGGCGCTATCTATGGCCATAGACCTCATCTTTCTCAGCCCCACTGATCAGGCGTGACTGAGACCTGTCTACGACTATTGTCGGACAAGCATATCTGCCTAATGAGCAAAGCTCCAATTAGGCGGATTCCACTATGCTTTATTGAATTTAATTCTTTTAGGGTGCCTACAGTCTCATAAAACATTTAAATCTTTATCTTTTCTTTCAATATCATATAAAGCATATGGTAAAATTCTGTATAAGACTTCATATATCAAAATATATATATCTACCATATACTTTCATTTCAAATCAAATCAATACTTTATAGTATTCAAATAAACATTTTTAAAATGCTTCAAATTGTAAGAAGGCATGCTTAAATGCGATGCAGATTCAATCATGAGTTTCAAACAATGAACTATCATTTTTGTAAAACATATCATTTAGTTATAGTGTTAACTATAATCCAATTCCTCAATTCCATACTTTTGATTTCAATCAAATTATACCAAATAGGTAATTTCGATATTCATTGTAGTTCCTCGATATTCAGTATCATTTCGTAGTAATTATCGACTATAAAAATCACTGGTACATTTTATCATTCAATACTGGAGCACCACTGTCAGTATGAATCCTTTTTAGTATCTCTGGATATTTAAATATCATATTTCTATATAACCATTAAGATACTGGAATTATGTAATTATCGATGTCATCACTCAATACCTATTTCAAAGTCAACATCGAGGATATAAAATCACAAGATCAATAGTTGTCTATCAATCCATCTATAATTTGATCTATTGGTGCACCTTCATAATTTCCGTCTTGAGGTTCAATTTCATTCACTTAGGAGAATTTGCTAATTTCCACTATCAACAGCGTTTTCAACCATTTAAGTCGCCTTGCGACCATCTACGTTATTGTAGTAGTCTTAGTTCACGTCTATTTAATATCGATGTGTACAAATATATTTTTGTGTAGACGTGTGTTCTATCAATGTCCATACGGCATCACGATCTACTTTTCTTATTATCATCTCAATTATATCACTAAGATGGACCATTCATCATGTTCTCCTATTTCTCCAAGTCACTCATATACGAGAGGATATTTTTCAAAACCTATTCCCAAGGTTATAATCAATTTCGTATAATCATGTGTGTGACATCCATTTATCTAAATCAATTAATTTTTGAAATCATCTCTCGATCGATAATTCCGACATTAAATCAATCGACCATCTAAATTATAACTTCGATCTTTCTCTTTTAATTTATATTATATAACCAACGTTACTCTTATCAGTTGATCCCCCAATTATCTATTTCATCTCAATCTCAGCTTGATAACCACTTTGAGATATTAAGATAATTTGATTTATCGATTCCAATATCAACCTTTTCCGGTAATACAATAAAGTCCTTCACATGTTTATTTTCAATAATTATTTCTAAGATTCCATTTATGGGAGAAACTAAATCTTTTTCCTCAAACATTTTCCTAAAAATTTCGGCAGCATAACGACTTAATTTTCCCTAACCTCCTGCAAGGGAAACACAATTTATACCACAGCCGTTGATTCTCACAATTCCTACGTCTCTACTAAAACCCCCACCATCAGTTGTGGGTCCTCTTAGCATTTTTAATATCAATTAAATCAATGGATCATATATAAAAATATCACAATTCCATTAAAAATCATTTCATAAATGCATCATATAAAAATCATAAATCCCACATACAATATGATGCTACTAATGCTTTATAAAAGTATCTTACTTGTTCGCCAAAGCTTAGCGCACTTTCCGATTTTCGAGCCTTGCCGAACTCCACCTTTCGTCTCATTTCCGTTTTTGCTACAATTTCAATAATTGAGACATATTTTCATTTAGAAAATAATCCAACAATTCCTAATAAATTCTATAGAAATATAGCAAAAACTTTTAATTTTCCTTACCCATTTCTTCTTCTTCTTTTTCTTCTTCCTTTTCCTTTTTCTTTTTCTTTTCTTTTCTTCTTTTTCTTTTCTTTTCTTTTTCTTTCTCCTTCTTTCTCTTTTTCTTTTCTTTTCTTCTTTTTCCTTTCTTTTTTTTTTCTTTTTTTTTCTGAACCGATTCGGGTCGGGTCGAACCGGGTCGGGTCGAGTTCGGGCCGGTTCAGTTTGGCTTGGCCGGTTCAACTTTGGCTGACCGGTTCGATCACCGGCGGCCACCCATTCCGGCGGTTCAGCCACTCCACAGCTTGCCGAGGTTGCCACGAAGACGGATCTGGTCTCGGCTTGGCCCCATCACCGGCTACGGCGCCGGATCTGGCGGCGTGGGTTTCGGCTCTTTCTCCTTCGTTTCTTCCTCCCTCAGCCGTCCGTAGCCTCGCCGGTGGTGTTCTTTTGCTTCCCCTCAGCTCCACCGAGCTCGGGGTTGGGGTGGCGGTGCCTAGACCGGCCGGCACCGCCACTTCCCTCTTTTCTTTTTCTCTTCGGTTTCGCCTCGTATTCTCCTGCTTCGCTTCGTTTCTGTTTCCTTTTCCTTTCCCCGCCGTCGGCGTCGGCGTCTCTTCCTCCATCACGGCTCGCCGACGGCGTGCTCCTCCTCTGGTAAGCCAACAGGGGGTCGGCTCCCTTTGTTT
Source organism: Heritiera fomes (assembly GCA_032173925.1). Lineage (NCBI taxonomy): Eukaryota > Viridiplantae > Streptophyta > Magnoliopsida > Malvales > Malvaceae > Heritiera > Heritiera fomes. The sequence continues at coordinate 29,643,098 of JAPDPM010000002.1, read as the reverse complement.
CTTTATTTTCTCCTCTGTTTTCAAAATATAGGAGAATAAGGTGGGAATAGGGTTATCTCGATTCCCGCCTGTTTCATTTTTTTTTAATATTTATTATTTTATATAATAATAATAACTATAATATATATAATTATTATACACCATAATTATATATATACACTATTCATAATATATATTTAAATACATATTTTGTATCAAAATATATGTTTATATATATACTTTTTACACTTTTAACACAAAATAATATTTATATTTATCCAAGGTATATTTATATAATATCATTATATAAATATATCAAAATATTTTTATTTCTTATTTAGTTTTAGATTTCTAAATATCCAAAATTATTTTCTCCATTTTCTTATTTAATTTGGATTTCCATTTATCCAAATTAAATTTCCTCCTTCATTTCTTATTTCCAATTTAATTTCCCTTTTAATTTCTTATTTAAATTTGGGTTTCAATTTGTCCAAGTTAAATTTTTCCGAATGCCTTATATTTATTTAGAAAATTCTCGGTCTTCACACTAGTGTTAACTGTAGCCACCCGCAGTTGGCCAATCTGTTTATATTTCATGTTCGGCTAAGGGAGGATTCCTGGCCCTACGGGGTACGCCACATGATGATGATGATGATGATGCAGTGCATAACTCCATAAAAGTACAAATAGTTTTTATGTTATCAAAAACTATATGTATATACGATTTCAAAGAAATAAAGAAATCGAAAGTACTTGGTGTACTTGTATAAGAAGTTTTAAAAAGAAGTATATGATGTATGATTTCAAGAAAGTATAAGATGTTTTAAGAAAAGTATGTATGTATGTAAATGATATTTGAAAGAAGTACATGAGGTATGTTTTGAAGAAGTATACGAAACATGCTATGTTATAAAAGCATGTAAAGTATGTTTTAAAGATAGAAGATGATGCATGTTTTATATGAATGCTATATTTTAAAAGAAGCATACAAAGTATGATTTCCATGTCATTTGAAATAAATATGCATGGTTGCAAACAATGCATGAAAGATGTTTATGATGCATGCTTTATAATGTTTTACATGACATTATAGAGCCAAGTAGGAAAAATGCATATAGAGGCATAGCACGCTCTTTTACATATTTTTCTTACTGAGCGTAAACTCACCCTTTTACGAACATTTTTCATACAGACTACCTGAAGTAATCCCTCGCTCTCGATAGAAGAGCCTACGAGTGGATCTTGAAAGTTTACCTTCGAAAGACGCTTCCCAAGTAGTATAGAAGGTATACTTATGTAATTATGCAAAGTAAATTGTAATTCAGTTATGGTACAGTACAACTAACATTAATGTGTATAAGATGTCGGGGATTTAAGTTAAGATGATGTATGAGATCCTGTGGAAACGGATGATACATATATACATGTATCATTAGTTTGTTTTATTGAAATTGAATAAAATTTTATGAGCTATCAGATAATTAGCTTAAGAATAAAGGAAGAATGACATTGGATGAACTAAATCTAAATAAAGAAGGAAAAAGATAAGTGATAAGATGAAGTGACGGGGACGTCACACTTTCATGGATAGATAAATCTAGGTTCTTATGACCCGTTCTAGTTCTCTTGGTCAAATCTATCATTGGGGAGTAAACTCCTCTTTTCCATTTCTTTTCTCCTATCAGGGTTATAGCAACCCCCTTGTGGCTCAACTGGAGGAGTTTAGTGTTCGAAGAAGCTTGGGTTAGGTGTCGAGCTGTTTTTGGTTGGCGATCATTCTGAAGATGGGGGGGGGGGGTTGGTTGCAAGTGGAATAGCAAGTGCCTCATGTATTGTAGGGCAATCATTTGGTTTAGTAGCTTAGCACTGCAAAGTCAAGGATTTTACTATCTTGGCATAGTGTGCGATTTTAGCAGTTAGGGCTTTTGGTGTTAGGCGAGCAGCTGGCTATATTATTTGAAGGTTATCTTTCAGGATGATGTCGAGATAGAACATGGTCTCGTTGTGGTTGGGAACTAGGGAAAAGAAGCGATTGCGATGGCAAGGGCATTGAAGGGCAGCGATACCATGGTGGTTGAGTTGCTAAACGATGGAGGCAATATGGAGGTAGTAGCTTCTCCATGGGTTAAAGAGGTTAATGTCACAACCCGAAGGCCGCGACTTTAACTTAATACTTATACTTTTCTTAGTCTACAAATTTATGGACTTAATTTTTTTCTTTTTCATTTTAAGGTTTGCATTCGGTGTCAGTGTAGTTACTACTCTGATTTCACTGATTCTCTATACATACTTTATCACACTTCTAACTTACATCCCGACTCGTTGAACAAAATACGTACTGTGTATTAATTAAAGTCTGTACATGTAAACAAGAGATTTACAAGAACGTATACCTCAAAGCAATGAAGCGGATTCGAAGAACAGTGGCCAGTACCAAGTTTAGATACCGTCTCCGATGCCTACTTAGCAGCTCGCATGGTAGATGTTAACTTCAATAGTCTGAAAGAGATGAAATTTAGTGGGGTGAGCAAAACCACGGCTCAGTAAGATACTAATATAAATGCAAGAGTAGGATTATACTGTCTTAAACCGCAATGCTTAAAACTTGCAAGTTTGCAATTACAGTTAATCCTTTTTCATCGATCACATCTCATTGTCTCAATTCTTGTCATCTGTCTATCACTCAGACTTCTAAATAAATCAACATAATCACTTTTTAGTTTTCTCATCATTATACTATAGTGCATCGCACAACAATATGTCGTGTCTAATTTGAATATCATGTACTATTAGTCCATATTCTCATCAATCTCATTATACATCCTGTTCAATTGAGATATCGTATCAAGTCACTTTTCATTTCATAATCATACTTCTATATTCTATCATCTCATATCGCTTCTCATATTGTGGATCATGATCACGGTGGTACGAAGTCATAATTCTCTTCGTGTATTTCTATATTCATGTTTCATATCATATCATGACATCATGTAGATGAAATATCGTTACCACCGAGTCATGATACTCCTCATATATTCTTCATGTTTTAGTACCATATAAGGTCATGACATATCTTATGTAAAAAGCATACTATTATGTCATAATTTAGTAGGCAACTTATGTAATTTCACTGTATGAACCGCTATCATTTCAAATCATATCATATAAATTTTAGAACATGCTCAACATATGAATTTTCAATTCATTTCATATTTAAGGTTGAAAGCATGCATAATTCTCTTTTTATATCATATCAATTCAAAACATGTCTTTTCACTTTTCATATCATGTTAATTCAAAACATGTCTTTTCATATCATTTCAAATCAAAATGTGCACATTTCTCTTTTCATATCATGTCAATTCAAAACATGTCTTTTCATATCATTTCAAATCAAAACATGTACATTTCTCTTTTCATATCATGTCAATTCAAAATTTTCTTTCATATATTGTAAGTCATATCAGGTCTAGAGTTCATATCAAATCAATCTATACTCTAGACCACGTATCATTTCAAGTTCGACACAAAATCATATATAAATCATATAAGTATCGAAGTCATATCACAGTACTTTTAAAACATGTTTAAAACATGTACTGTTTCAAAATATATTTCATTTCAATCATGTCTCATGTATTGTATAAATCATGTCAAGTCTAGAGTTTGTATCAATAAAATCATATTCTAGACTTCATATCATATCAGTTAGAGGCTAGGCTAGATCCCTGTCATCTCTATCAATAAAGACTTAAATCACTGTAGTTAGCAATGAAAATCATGTCATCGTCCCCTAATAACCAACTAGGGTGCTATCTATGGCCATAGACCTCATCTCTCTCAGCCCCACTGATCAGGCATGAGTGACTGAGACCTGTCCAGGACTATTGTCAGACAAGCATCTTTGCCTAATGCGCAAAGCTCCAATTAGGCGGTTTCCACTATGCTTTATTGAATTTAATTTTTTTAGGGTGCCTACAGTCTCATAAAATATTTAAATCTTTAGCTTTCTTTTCAATATCATGTAAAGCATATGGTAAAATTCTGTATGAGGCTTCATATATCAAAATATATATCTACCATATACTTTCATTTCAAAACAAATAAATACTTTACAGTATTCATATAAACATTATTATAATGTTTCAAGTTGTAAGAAGGCATACTTAAATGCGATGCAGATTCAATCATGAGTTTCAAACAATGAACTATCATTTTCGTATAATATATCATTTAATTATAGTGTTAACTATAATCCAACTCCTCAATTCCATCCTTTTGATTTCAATCAAATCATACCTAATAGGTAATTTCGATATTCATTGTGGTTCCTCGATATTCAGTATCATTTCATAGTAATTATCGACTATAAAAATCACTTGTACATTTTATCATTCAATACTAGGACCACCACTGTCAGTATGAGTCCTCTTAGTATCTCTGAATATTTAAATATCATATTTCTATATAACCATTAAGATACTGGAATTATGCAATTACCGATATCATCACTCAGGACCTATTTCAGAGTCAACATCGAGGATATAAAATCACAATATCAATAGTCGTCTATCAATCCATCTATAATTTGATCTATTGGTGCACTTTCATAATTTCCGACTTGAGGTTCAATTTCATTCACTATCATCGAACCAGGTCACAATCCTCAACTCAATTCTTATATGGCTTGTATAATGTAATACCATGCTAGAGTTATCTATGAAGGCGTCATTAATTCAATTTTTTATTTGGCAATTTACCCACTTAAGAGGATTTGCTAATTTTCACTATCAACAACGTTTTCAATCATTTAAGTCGTATTGCGACTATCCACGTTATTCTACTAGTCTCAGTTCACGTCTATTTAACATCTATGTGTACCAATATATTTTTGTGTATACGTGTGTTCTATCAATGTCCATACGACATCACTATCTACTTTTCTTATTATCATCATCTCAATCATATCACTAAGACGGACCGTTCATCATGTCCTCCAATTTCTCCAAGTCACTCAAATACGAGAGGATATTTTTTTTTTCAAAACCTATTCCAAGGTTATAATCAATTCCGTATAATCACGTGTGTGACATCCATTTATCTGAATCTATCAATTCTGAAATCATCTCTCAATCGATAATTCCGAAATTTAGCCAATTGACCATCTAAATTACAACTTCGATTTTTCTCTTTTAATTTATATCATATAACCATCGTTACTCTTATCAGTGATCCTCCAAATAGATATTCCATCTCAATCTCAGCTTGACAACCACATTGTGATATTAAGATAATTTGATTTATCGATTCCATAAAGCTTAAATAATAAAATTCATCACGTTATCATGCTCAACAATCTACCTTCTCATCGATTCCAATATCAACTTTTTTCGGTAATGCAATGAAGTCCTATACATGTTTATTTTCAATAATTATTTCTAAGATTCCATTTATGTGAGAAACTTAATCTTTTCCTCAAACATTTTCCTAAAAATTTTGGCAATATAACGGCTTAATTTTTACTAAACCTCCTGCAAGGAAAACACAGTTTATAACCACAGCCGTTGATTTTCACAATTCCTTTATCTCTTACTAAGACCCCCACCATCAGTTGTGGGTCTTTTTAGTAATAAAAATCATTCCATCAATGCATCATATAAAATTCATAATCCCAAAATATACAATATAATGCTACTAATGCTTTATAAAAGTATCTTACCTATTTGCCAAAGCTTAGCGTGTTTCCGACGTTCGAGCCTTGCCGAACTCCACCATTCATCTCATTTCCGTTTTGCTATAATTTCAATATCAATGCACTTACATCAATATAATAATAAAATTATTCAATAAATATCAGCAATTTATTTTCCTTAATTTTCCTTACCATTTCTTTTTCTTTCCTTTTTCTTCTTCTCTTTCTTCTTATTCCTTCTCCTTCTTTCTCTCTTTCTTTTCTTTTTCTTCTTCTCTTTCTTCTTTTTCTTTTCTCCTTTCCTTTCTTTTTTTTTCTTTTCTTTTTCTTTTCTTTTCTAAACTGGGTCGGGTAGGGTTGACCGAGTCGAATCGGGTTAGATCGGTTCCACCGGTTCAATCTTTGCTTGGCCGGTTCAGCCACCGGCGGCCACCATTTCCGGCGGTTTGGCCACCCTATAGCATCCCGCGGTTGCCACGAAGCTGGATCTGGCCTCCATTTCCCGAGCGACAGCGCCGACGATGGCGGATCTGGGAGGTGGTTTTCGACCTCTTTCTCTTCTTCTTTCCTCCTCCCTTTTTCATTTTCCTTCACCGCTGGCCATCCTCACCTCTTCCTTGACCTTCTGTAGTCGACGTGGGTGGTGTGGCGGTGGCCAAATCGACGGCACTGCCACTTTTCCTCATTCTGTTTCCTTTCTTTCCTCTCGGCTTCCGCTTCATTTTCTTTCTTTCTCTCTTCTTTCCCGTCGCCGGTAGCTTCCTTCTCCCCTTCTCCGGCCGACGACGATGCCTCCTCCCTCCTCTCTGCTCTCTTCTTCTCACTCGGTCGGGGGTCGGCTCCCTTCTGTTTCTTTTGTTTTCTCCTCTATTTTGAAATAGAGGAGAACAAGGCTGGGAATCGGGTTATCCCAATTCTCGCCTCTTTCTTTTTTGTTTTAATATATAATATATATTTATATTATTATATATATAATTATACTCATATAATTATATATTAATTTATGGAAAAATATATATTTATATAATAACCTTATATAAATATATAAAATTACATATTTTTATTTCTTATTAAATTTGGATTTCTTTATATCGAAATTTATTTTCTCCATTTTCATTTCTTATTTAATCTCGATTTCAATTTGTCCCGATCAAATTCTCCGGATACGTAATATTCCTTTGGAAATTCTCGATTTTCACAGTTAAAGGGTTGTTACTCTTGATATGGGGAATAAGTTCTTGGTTTAGAATGATGGAGCATCAATGAAGAAGGTTAGGTGGTTGCTTGTACAGTAAAATTAGCCAGTGGTTCAGTGTCTACTTGGTTGGGTGCTTGTTGGTTGGCTTAGGAACTCGACATGGCTTCTTCTTCTTTGGTTCCCAGTGAGACTTTCTTCGATGCCTAAGTTAGTAAAGGTTTTAAGAATGTTTGATTAAAAAGGTATGATAGTATAGAAAGCACGAGAAGGCATTCGAACCTGTTTTTAGTGCATGGTCTTCCTTTTTATAGGCTTTCCTGGCATGTTCTCCCATTACTTCCTGAATATGTGGAGTTGGGCGACCATGCTTGTAATGGGCAATTATGCCCAATTGTGCGGGAGAATGGACGGTTATGCTTGATCATGTGGGAGAATGGGTGCTTATGCCTTTTTGTACGGGAGAGTGGGCAGTCACTGCACACGTACTCCTATTTTCTAGTTACGAGGAACTAGGGCTTACGACCTGTTGAGTCATTGATGGCCCATTATTTCCCATCAACCCCTTGTGGGCTAGGTGTAGAGGTGGCAAAAATTGGCCCGAGGTCGAAAACCCGCTCGAGACTGAACTGGGACCAGCCTAAATTGACCAAAAAAGTCAAAGGCCCATAACCGAAAAAACCCGTAACTGAAAAAGCCTAAAATCGAAAAAACTTGAAACCTAAAAAACCCGAACTTACACATAACCTAAGCCCGACACGATCCGAAACCGAGACCGATCCTACCCGAAACCCTAAAAAACCGAATTTATAACCCTAAGAAAACCCGAATTATAATTATATAATTATTATTTAAAAATAAATAAATAATTGATACACTTTTTTAATTAAAAAGTTTAAAATTTTGAAAACAATTATTATTTTTATTCAATTTTATCAATTATGTATTACCAGCAAAATAAATATTGAATCTTTTTAATTTAATGAAATTAATTTAATTTAAAGCACCATAATATATGATATCAAATAATTTTTAATATCATACTTATTGCATTTATAATAATAAATATATTATTAATTTAACATTTGATTTTATTATAAAAATCATTTTAACATCTTATTATTTTTATTTTATAATAAAATTTTAATTTTAATACAATAATAAATCAAATATATAAAAAAATTATAGAATTTTAACATTTGTTTGAAACTTTGAATTTGATATTTTGTGCAATAAGACATTAAAAATATTTTTAATAAAATTAAATTTAAACTATATTTTTTTTAAGTTTTAAGTATAGAAAGATATTGAATTTAGATTAAAAAAACCTAATCTTAAAACTAAAATTCAAGTTTTTAATACTAGAAAAAGTTAAGTAATTAAATTAAACAAAATAAGTACAATTTTTTTTTTACGCTTGGACATCATTGGAAGAAAAAATTATAAATCAAGCTAGTGGTAATTTTATTTTAGCCTTGAAACAAAAGACATTAACAAATCAAGTTAGTGGTAATTAATTATTTATTATATTATAATAATCTTATACATGAATAAACCAATTTGGTATCTTATAATAATGATTTGTATATTATATTATAATAATCTTTTAAGAATAAATTATGTAATCTCTTAGTGTGTAAGTTTTATTTTGATAAAATTAAGTATTTATTAAAAACAATTTATTTATTGTCTATTAAATGTAAAATTAAAGTATGGATAAAAATAATAATTCTAATAGTAAATTAAAGTGTAATTTAATAATATATTAGAGTAGTATTACTGTGTAAGTGGTAATTTTAATAAAATTTGTTTTTATACTTTATTAATATTATTAATTATATTTAAATAACTAGCATTATATTAATTAATTTATTAATATGTACTATTTAATATTTTAATTAGATATTGGATCAATTGGTGTATATCTACTATTATTATGTTAATGTGAACATGAAAAAATTAATATCAATTGGTGTAAAACTGTATATGATATAATTATATCAAATGTTGTTATTTATAATATAATGTTAATTGGTGTATATAACTTATTTAATTTAATGTTCTAAATTTTTAATGAGATATTTGATTAATTATTGTGTACGAGTACGATTTTATTTAAAATAATGTTATATTATGATTTATGTACAAACCAAAAACAAAATAAATATAAAATTGAGGTAATTAATTGATCAATTATTCATAATATTAAGTATTTTTTTAATGTATACTATAATTTTATTTAACATTATAATTAAACAATTAGTTAACAAGTTATGCGGTTAGATTTAATTTAATTACTAATTATATTGATATTTAAAGGACAAAATAAATGTAAAAAAAATTCTTAAAAATTTAAAATTTTATTAAAAATATAATATAATTATTAAAAAAGCTAATAAAACAAAGTAAAAAAATTATTGAACTAAGAATGTCTAAATTCAGATAGCCCAATGTTGACCCAAAAAATACAGTAACCCAATAAGTTATTGTTAAAAGTATAAAACCATTTATATAAATGTTTAATTGTTTAATGTGATTTATTTATAATTTGTTAGTTATTTATTTGTACAACTAATACTTTTAGATTTTCACTTTCTTTTAGTTTTACTATATATGTATTTGGCTCACTTAAAAAATAAATTTTTATATAATTATTAATATACAATTATATATTTTATAACAAATGTGAATATCTTAAGAAATTAAAAAAACAAATAATAATTGTCAAGTAATAAAAACATTAAAATGTAAAAATTTATATTTATATAAATATTTATTAAATTTTAACTTTAATTTAGCATTTCTATTATATTTTTATTTAACAATATAAAATTAAATTAATTATTACATTCAAAATTATAAAAATATTTATAACTTATAAAATTTTAAAATAATTTGACTAATCCCGCTAAGCCCACCTGATTAAAACCAGACCGAACCCGAAACCGGACCGAAACCTTAAATAATCGAACCCGAAAATATCCGAAACTGAAAAAACCCAAAACTGAAAGTGCTCGAAACCGAAAAAACCCGGAATCAAAAAAATTCAAAACTGAAAAAAATCGAAATAAAAAAAATCTGAACCCGAATATAACCCGCCCAAAACTTGCCTGAACCCATCCGTTTGCCACTTCTAGCTGGGTGAGCTATAGTTCATCCACTATTGGGCTAGGTAGATCTAGGCTTATAAATATAGTAGTAACAAGTCTCACATCCAATGTGATATGAAAACATAATGTGAGTTACATAAAAAATGAATTGTTTTAATCTCCAATGTTTAGTATTGCTACTATTTACTATTTAGGCTCCAAAGAACGCAAAATATTAGGCTATAATCTAGACACCATTTTATACTCTTTCCAAATATTGCTCTACACATCTTTTATTTACATATACATATCTATATATATATATATATATATATATATATATATATATATTTGGTTAGTAAAATATTCTACACTCACCTACCCCTTTTTTTCGTCAAGAAGGGGCCCACAATTAAGCAAGCAGAAGTCAGAAGTTATAAAGGTCTTAGTAAAAGGAATGACCGAGCATAAGTAATTTATAAATTAAGTTTAATATCCCAATGAGGGGTCCTTTTTCTTACAAATGAACATTTTTTTCCTTCCACGACAGTTGTTATGGAACAAAGAAAAAAGTGGTCAAAACTCAGATATCATCAGGATTCAGAAAGAATTTGAAAGAAAGATAAATGTCATTTTATTTGCTTTTGTTCCTCAATTCTTATGGAGACACCTATTTACTTGAACCGAAATTAAAGAGCTCTAATGTTAAACTTTATGCATTAGCTTGATAAGCCAAATACATATATAAGATATAGAACAAATTAGGTGACCGCAACAAAAGATTTTTTTTAATAAACTTAATTGGTCATTGATATAATTTTCTCATATTTTGAAATATTGTGAAGTCTTTTTCTTGGAAACAAATTAACCTCTTGTTTGCCATTAAAGGTAGGAAAAATAAAAACAAGAGTTTAGAACATAAGCATCAGGAAGGGAGAGTCCATAGCATATGTTTTGTGACCAAGAGAACTTTCACTACTGTTTTTCAGACTGATTTTTTCGAACATAGTAAAAATTTTCAGTTTATCTGTTGCGTTGATTCGTAAGTCGTAATTGAGGAACAGTGTTAATATGTCAATGTTTCCCATTTTGTTTTTCATTGCCTCATGAGTTATGGGCCTCTTTGCTTGTTCTTGAAATTATTTTATACAACACTATGTTTTTATTCTTTAAATTTTTGTCGTTAATGTTTTCTTTAATTTGTGAAAGATAATACTGTAGTTAAAATCAGAGAAATTCCTAAATCTAATGCATTTTTTACTTTTTTCACTACAATTTAACTACACCACAAAAAAATATTACATATATTTCATTTATTTACAATTTTAACCCTACAATATTTTAATCCCAAATTCAACCTTCATCTTTCTAGAAACTTTTTGGAGCTGTTTTTTTTTTTTTTTGACTCATTTTTGGGGCTGTTTTTCACTATACTCTTTTCATCTTGTTTTCTTATTTTTCTGTGACAAAGTGTTCCTGCCCAAACTACTTGTGCAAAACAACAATGGGTATTGGGTAAATAAATAAAACAAATTAAAATTTAAAAAAAGAGTTTGAGCCGAACAATTTTTTCATGCACCAAAAAAAAAAAGTTATTCTTCACTTGTGCAGGAACAATGTTCTTGCGCAAGTAAATCCTGTGCACCTCACCTTGCACAGGAATATTGTTTCTGCGCGAGATTTTTACTTAGGCACAATTTATTCTTGTGCAAGACTTTTGCGCAGGAACATATTAAATATTTTTTATTTTTAATTATTATTTATAGATCTTATTAATAATAAATTGTAAATTTAAATGGAGGACGAAGATAGCGATAGAAAGAGAAGAAGAAGAAGCTGATCGAAGAGAGAAGAGGAGATGACTTTATCTATATTAGGACACTAATGTCTTTTTAGATAAAGGTTTTTTTGTCTTATAAATAGTTGAAATACAGAAAGTAGAAAATGTAGTAGATTTAGGAAAAATTCTAAATATACCCTTTTGTTAATTATTCATACCTTTTCTATCTATGAATAGCAATTCATTAAACAAAATTGGATAAGAAGAGTAAAAAAGTGGGTAGGTTTAAAATTTTTCTAAAATTGTCATTAATTTGTAATAAAATTAGCAACGCATTTCTTGTTCCCAATGTATGAGCTTTAATGACCCCTTTTTTTTTTTGACAAAATTTACAACAAAATTTTCTACCAAAAGAAAGCATTAGCAACGAAATTTTGATTTTAGTGACAAAAATTTCATCACTAATGCTTTGATTTCTTGTGGTGGGGCTAGTGCTTCTTGGAATATAAAGAAACAAAATTGGAAATCTTGAAGCAGCACATGGAATTACTAAATATGGGATTCCTTAAGTGTAACACCTCAATCCTACATCGAAAGTTTGTGAGACTCTGCAATGTTATATATGTAGAAACTTGAACCCATAATTGTGAGGAGCCTTTTGTGGAACAAAATTGTAAAACTTTAGGGTTAAAACAGACAATATCTTGCAGATTGATGTAGGTTTCCATAAATGAAATCAGAGGTTGTCCACTAGCTGGAACACGGGAGCTAAGTGCTACATCATGGGAGCTACTTCGAGATTCTTGCGAGCCACCTCTAGATTCTTAACGCCTATTGTGATCTTAGTTCTATTTTGATTAGGCTTAATGAGGACGTCAAGTGATAATTCTATAATTTATAGAATTATCATGAATTTAATGATATAATTTATCTTTAAATTATTATTATTAGATTAAAATCCCTCATTTATCTATTAAATTTCTCTCAATGATATAGGAACTCCAATTCATAAAGAAGTCAAAGATGTGAAGGATTTTAGTTTCAAATTCCATTCAAACACAAGACTTTGTTGATAAAGCTTCATGCATGGATATCTCTACTTGCTGCCAAGAAAGATAAATTGTTGTAATTATCTTTTATGAAGATAAATTATCAAGATGGATTTTTTGCTAAGGATAGGGATAAACAAGAGAGCTGATAAAAGATAAATTTTCTGTGAAGATAAAGATCAAGCCTTATCAGCCAAGATTTTGAGCTAATCATCATCCCTACTACCTCTATAAATAGCCAGCTTCAGCACCATGAAAAAGAATGCAATCCTACTAGGGGATATGGAGTAGTTTTAGTGTATTCTCTTTATTTTAGTTTTCAAGTTTTTTGTGACATCCCAGTCACTACACATTTACCTATAACTTTTTCCTTATTCACATAAACTTTTATATATCATTCCTTCCTACAGGATCTTACACATCTTACTTAACATAATTCCCCGAAATCTTACATACATTATTGTTAGGTTGTACTATACAATAGCTGAATTACAATACACTTTACATGATTTCATAAGTATACCTTCAATATTAACTGGGAAGCGTATCTCGAAGGTAACTTTCAAGATCCACTAGTAGGCTCTTCTATCGAGAGCGAGGGATTACTTCAAGTAGTCTGTATAAAAATATTCGTAAAAGGGTGAGTTTATGCTTGGCTCTATAATATCATGTAAAATCATTATAAAGCATATTCATATACTTTCATCAAATATATTAAAATTCTTCATAATAGCATATGCTTATGAATCAAGTAAATCAAGTACTTCTTTAAAATAGCATATGCAAACATACTTCACATGCTTTCTTAAAATCATACATCATATACTTCTTTCAAATCTCATTTGCAAACATACAAACTTCTTTCAAAACGTCTTATACAAATAAATCAAGTACTTTCGATTTCTTTATTCTTTGAAATCGCATATACATACATATGGCTTTCAAAAAACATAAAACCATTTCATCTTTACGAAATTATGCACTATTATGCACTGAGTCATCAAGTCACGTACCCCGTAGGGCCAGGAATCCTCCTACAGCTGAACATATACATGTGACAAATTTGGCCAACTGTCAGTGGCTACAGGTAACACTAGTCAGGTGTCTTTCTGTAGCGATTGAGGCCTGACTTATGGTTCCTCAGCCAAAATAAATCATACCGGGACTTGATCAAAACCCCTACTATCAGTATAGAAGTGCATAACCTCAAAACCTTTGTCATATAGCTTTTTTCCATGACATTTCATATTTTCTTGAAATAGTTTTAAAAACCTTTTTTCAAACAGGGCAATCGACTGGCCTCATAGGGCAGTCAGCTGCTGCCTTATATTTTTATTTATCGAAATTATTTTCTTTTAAAATTCCAATATTTTTATTTTCTAAAATTCATGGGGGCAGTCGACTGGTCCATATAGCAGTTGGCTGGTTTTCAAACAGATGCTTTTCAAACAGATAGCAGTCGACTGGTCCATATAGCAGTCGACTGTTTTTGAAACAGAATGCTTCTGAAAACAGGGTAGTCGACTAATTTATATAGGCAGTCGGCTAGTTTTGAAACAGAATGCATTTTAGCAAATAGCAGTCGACTGTCCCATATAGCAGTTGACTAGTTTGAAACAGAATGCTTTTCTGGAAAATGGCAGTCAACTGGCTTACATAGCAGTCGACTGGTTTGTCTCAATTTTCGAAAAACTACGCTTTGGTTGTCTCTAAGCAGTTGGCTACTACTTAAGGCAGTCGATTGCTCCTAGCATTTTGGTAAATAGGAGTAAAACCCAAAAATCACATTTCCTGCATTAAAACCAACTGGTACTTCATCCCAAAATCGTTAAAATCATGCGAACATAGTTATCCTACATCCGTTACATAAATTCCTTACCTCGATTGCCAAAATCCTCGAGCTAGGTTGCATCAACCTTAGCCTTTCAATTCACTTCTTTAACACTGCATAATTCATAACAATTTAAACCTTTAAGAAATCTTTATATCCATATTCTACCAACTCAACTCAACTCCAAACCATGAATAAAATCAACTAAAACCACTTCCATCTCTTACCTTTATAAATCACCAAATAACATAATTTCTGATCTCCTTAAATACTTTGATTCAGCCTTTCATATTAAAGGCATGAGTAGAGCAAGTGATGAGGATCGTTTCCTTTAAGGGAGCTTAATGATTTGGTCACTGAATAGGGGTATTTGTCAAGGTAGCTATGGAGCAAAACTTGGAAGCTTGGAAAGGAAACGAGAGGGAGAGGGCTGGGAAAAGGGACTGTCGATTGGTAATGGCTGGAGATGGTGATTCATCAAGTTCATTCAATGCTTATTAATCCATTATCATCTCATCTCAGCCATTGACCATGCTTTTGACCCTTCGTTGACCATTTAATTCTCTTCCTTTTCTTCCCTTTTCTCATATCAGCCACATATACCAACTAAAAATCTGATATTAATTTTATCATCATCCAATTAAATCATTTCATCTCAATCTTTGACCATCATTATTTGACCATTCACTTAAATGGTCTCCTTTCTTCCATATAACACTTGTCTATCTAATCACACTAAATTTCTGATATTAAATTCTCTTCTTCTTCCATTCATCGGCCATATATATCATGTAATTACATTAAAATTTCTTACATTTACTATTTTCTCATACTCTAATATTCTTACAATATCAATTTAATTCCTTGACTATTTGACCTTCCATTTCATTACTTCTTCCATGTTCCATACATTATACATACTTCATAATTCTCATATTTATTTATTTCATTTGAGCTGAATTACTTTACAATTATGAAGGAATTACATGAAAATTGGGGATTTCACATTTTTCATCTAAATTTCTTTCGGTTTTTATTTTGTAATATTTTAGAAGTCTTGATTTAAATAAAGATTTTTTTATTTTCACTTTCCTACTACTTCTATTTCAGAAATATTAGTGTTTTGATTAAAAAATTCTTTCGATCGTTTGAATAAAATTAGGGTGTGAAATTTTAGTACTTAGTAAACAACTCACAATTTCAATCCTCATGTGAACGATCTTATACTCATCACTTTATTACTTGCTACGGTCCGTATACTTGCGGTATACTCATCGAAAATTTAGTAACAAGTTTTTGGTGCCATTGCCAGGGATTGAAGGATTTGTTTTGCTAATATTAATACAAAGCATACCTAGTTTTAATTCAAATATTTTTTTTCTTTTCTTTTTCTCCTTTCTTGATACTAATATCTTTTCTTGTTTTTTTTTTGCGAGGTACATCGGCCTAATGCATGAGTTGTGCAAGGAGTGGTGAATTGGCTCCCCTTGACCCCGAAATTGAAAGGACTTTACGAAGAATCAAGAAGGAGAACCAAAAAGACCTTGTTGAAACAAACACCATGGAAGAAGCAGATACCAAGGCTCTTCGAGATTATGCAATGCCTACAGTGAATGGATTTGAGATGAGCATAAGATATCCAGCCATTCAAGCAAACAATTTCGAGATCAAACCAGTCATCATCCAAATGATCCAAACTTCTGTACAGTTTGGAGGTTCAATCAATGATGATCCTAATGCTCATCTGAAACACATTTTACAAATTTGCTCTACTTTTAAGAATAATGGTGTTTCTGATGATGCGATAAGATTGAGATTATTTCCTTTTTCTCTTAGGGATAAAGCGATGGATTGGCTGAACTCATTGGCACCAGGATCAATCACAACATGGGAGGACTTGGTCCAAAAGTTCTTGGCAAAATTCTTCCCACCAACCAAAATGGCTAAGATGAGGAATGACATCACCACTTTCATGCAACATGATTCAAAGTCAATTTGTGAAGCATGGGAGAGGTACAAAGAACTCTTGAGAAGGTGTCCTCATCATGGGATTCCAAATTGGTTGCAAGTGCAGATATTCTACAATGGGTTGAAAGACCAGACTAGAACTACTATAGACATAGCTGCAGGTGGTGCATTAATGAGAAAGTCTATAAATGATGCCTACAACTTGATAGAAGACATGGCTACAAATAGCTATCAATGGTCAACTGAGAGGTTTACACCAAAGAGAACAGTAGGTATGTATGAGTTAGATGCACTCACCGCCCTTACCTCTCAAATATCAACCTTGACCAAAAAGGTTGATTCTCTTGGAATCAATTAACCACCCAACCTAGTCCATTCCATTCAAAACCTTTTCATAACTTATGATAATTGTGGGGGTAATCACTGTAGTGATAGGTGTCTTATTTGAGCCGAACAAGTCCAATATGTTTCCCATCCAAATAGGAACCATAACCCATTCTCAAACACCTATAACCATGGCTAAAGAAATCACTCAAATTTGTCTTAGAATAATAATCAAAGGAAACCATCTAACCTAAGACCTACCTATCCTCCTGGCTTCCATACTCAACCACCACCACCACTTCTACATAATCCTTTACCACAAGTCCTACCTCAAGAAAAGAAGCCTTCCTTAGAAGAGATGTTCACCACCATCTTACAAAACTAAGCAGCTTTTATAAAGAACCTAGAAATTCAGGTAGGTCAGATTGCTAATGCCATTAGTAATCTTCCCCAAGGTACCCTGCCTAGCAATACTGAACCTAATCTAAGACGGGAAGAGCAATGTAGATCAATCACCTTGAGGAAGGGTAAAGAAATGGGCTACATACCTAAAGAATTAGAGAAAGATGTTAGAGTTGAAGTCGAGGCAAAAGAAGAATATAAGCAACAAAAGAACATTGAGCAGACTTCATCTCAATCTAGTAAGATCATTGAATCACCTCCTCAACCTATCCCTTTTCCTCAAAGATTCAAGCAAAAGAAGATAGATAGGCAATTTGTTAAGTTCCTAAAGGTATTCAAAAAGCTCCACATCAACATCCTTTTCTCTGATGCATTGGAGCAAATGCCAATTTATGCCAAGTTCATGAAGGACATCATCTCCAAGAAAAGGCAAATTGAAGATTTTGAAACTATTGCTCTTATTGAGGAGCGTAACACCATTTTGTAAAGGAACTTACCACCTAAGCTTGAAGATCCAGGGAGTTTTACTATTCCTTGCACTATTGGTAACTTATTTTTTGATAAAGCTTTATGTGATCTAGGTGCAAGTATTAATTTAATGCCTTTTTCTATTTTCAGGAAACTTGGACTAGAAGAGACTAAACCCACCAAGATAACACTCCAATTAGCATATCAGTCTCTCAAGTATCCAAGAGGCATTATTGAAGATGTGCTAGTGAAAGTTGACAAATTCATATTTCCAGCTGATTTTGTCGTGTTGGATATGGAGGAAGATCATGAAATCCAATTATCCTTGGAAGGCCCTTTTTGGCAACTGGTAAGGCTTTTGTTGATGTGCAAAAAGGAGAGCTCACCATGTAGGTCAATGATCAAAAGGTAACATTTAATCTTTTCTCTACAATTAAATTTTCAAGTGAGACTGATGATTGTTTTAAAGTGAATGAAGAAGAGAGTATAGTTAAGGAATATTCATCAATTAAAAACCTATGGACACCATAGAAGCAATTCTTGATGAAGAGAAGTCCAATTGTGCTGAGGTAAAAGTCGTGATGATTCCTAATAGACAATTTGAAAGGTATGTTTATTTAGATGGTGAAAAGTGTCTATTGTAACCCAACGAGTTGATGAATTCAGAATGCAAGCATATGAGAGTGCTAGACTCTATAAGGAGAGAACGAAGAAGTGGCATGACAAGGAGATAGTGGAAAGACAATTTGAGCCAAGGCAACAGGTTTTACTCTATAATTCTTGTTTGAAGCTATTTCCAAGTAAGTTGAAATCAATGTGGTTTGTACCATTCATTGTTACTCAAGTATTTCCATATGGAACTGTGGAAATAAGAGCTGAATTTTCAAAAGAACCATTTAAGGTTAATGGTTAGGGATTGAAACATTATTGGGAAGGAGTGATCGATCGTGGAAAATCGGTCACTTATCTTAATAATCCAGCTTGAAATCAATAATGGTAGTCAAGCCGAAAACTATAACTCAAGCACTTATGAAGAGGCAACCCCAACTTTCAATTCTTTCCTTTTAAGATGTTGCTATTTATTTATTTTTATTTGTTTCATTTATCTATTTATAGGTGATGATCTCTGCTGGACGTGTGATGCATGAACTGTGGCATAAGCAGGAGATGTTGTGGTTGTGCATAAGCCTTCTTCATGGTGTAAGCATGTGGCAATTTAATCTCAAGTCAGGGGAGTATTTCTTTCTCATTCCTATTTTTCATTTTTATACATTGAGGACAATGTATGTTTCAAGTTGGGGGGAAGAGCAATTTTTTTTTTTATTTTCAAAGATTGAGCAAAAATTTTTTTTTCTCTTTTTCTTTTGAAATCTTTGCAAAAATTTTGTGCTTTAAAATGATTTTTTCCTTGAAGTAATTATATGCTTGCTTGATAATTCCTTGATATTTAACCATTGATTGAGAATGTTATAGCAAAATGAAATTCATGAGTATGTGCAAAGTATGTGAATGAATTCTTTAGTGAATTATCTTTTTGATTGAGATTTTTCCAAAAATTGAATGCACTATGTTTTTATCATTGAAGTCATGCATATTTAGAGAAGATTTATGTGAATAGAATAAACACTAGTCTTTGAAGTTTGTTATTTGTCTAGAATTTGTTTTATCATCTCTCAAGGCAAAATCCTAGAACACACTTAGATAAAGAGGTGATTTAGGCAATCTTTGGACCGTTTAAGCTTTTCAAGATTACCATGATATATTTTATCCTTAGTCACCTAATTTGAGCTTAAAGTAGACCTTCTTTCTTGTTTTACCTACATTAATAATTAGCCTAGCCTATAAAAAAAAGAAGAAAAAAATTTCCCATACCCCGTTATATGCATGAGGACTATGGCAAGATGTATTTAAAGCTACGCATCTATGGAAGAAAGGGTGAAATTCAAAAAAAAAAGTTGAAAAAAAATATTCAAAAAAAATGAGAAATCAAGTTGGGAGAATTATTTGAAAGCTCTTAAAAAGTCCAAGAAAAAGAATGCACGATTAGGGGTTAAGCCTAAAAATCCTTTTTCTCCCACCTTTACCCTAGCTATACATTACAAGCTTATAAAGTCTTATTGATCTTTGGCTATGTGTGTCTACATTAGTGGAAAGAAGATGAGAAAAGCAAACTTACGGAAGATAATTATTCTTTGAGATCTTTTGTTATGTTCATATTTGTATAAATTCATCCGGATTGCATGAACTGAAATGAAGAAACATTTACACACACACGAAATAAATTCAATTGAATTGATACTTTCTTTTGAATGAGTTTACATATATTTAGCTAATGTTTATGGATTTTCATGGAGTTGTAATGTTTTCAAAATCTTTGGGGAAATTAAAGGAAAATCATTCTTGCAAGTGTATTTGACCTTTAGGTACATTTCTTTGTGAATTTTATTTTGCTCAAGGACAAGCAAAAATTCAAGTTTGGGGGTGTGATAATTCTATAATTTATAGAATTATCATGAATTTAATGATACAATTTATCTCTAAATTATTATTATTAGATTAAAATCCCTCATTCATCTATTAAATTTCTCTCAATGATGTAGGAACTCCAATTCATAAAGAAGTCAAAGATGTGAAGGACTTTAGTTCCAAATTCCATTCAAATACAAGACTTTGTTGATAAAGCTTCACGCATCTCTACTTGCTGCCAGGATAGATAAATTGTTGTAATTATCTTTTATGAAGATAAATTATCAAGATGGACTTTTTGCTAAGGATAGGGATAAACAAGAGAGCTGATAAAAGATAAATTTTCTGTGGAGATAAAGATCAAGCCTTATCAGCCAAAATTTTGAGCTAATAATCATCCCCACTAACTCTATAAATAGCCAGCAGCACCATGAAAGAGAATGCAATTCTACTAGGGGATATGGAGTAATTTTAGTGTTATTCTCTTTATTTTAGTTTTCAAGTTTTTCATCTAAATTTCTTTCGGTTTTTGTTTTGTAATATTTTAGAAGTCTTGATTTAAATAAAGATTTTTTTTATTTTCACTTTCCTGCTACTTCTATTTCAGAAATATTAGTGTTTTGATTAAAAAATTCTTTCGATCGTTTGAAAAAAAATTAGGGTGTGAAATTTTAGTACTTAGTAAACAACTCACAATTTCAATCCTTATGGGAACGATCTTGTATTCATCACTTTATTACTTGCTACGGTCCGTATACTTGCGATACACTTATCAAAAATTCGGTAACATCAAGCTTTAAAATGGGAGAGTTTGTAACATCTGAATCTCACATTGAAACTTTGCAATACTATATATGTAGAGACTTGAACACATACTTGCGAAGTGCTTTTTGTGGGACAAAACCGTGAGACTTTTAGATCAAAGTAGATAATACATCACAAGTTCGGTGCAAATTTTCACATTAAGCAAAAGATGTTGTAAGCATCAACGGAGTTGATGTAACCGAATGAAATATATATAAAAAAAAATGTACCCACAGGTAGTTAGGCTTTTAAACTTTGATTTTAGACTTTTATTTCATAGTTCAAATTGCATTTGTTCTTGCTGAAAGGTCAATGTAATATATTTTCTTCTAATGCTAATCTTATTCCCTATTGCATGGTTTATTGATCAATATTTTAGATTTTTATATCATAATTCAGATTGTGACAGCTTTGTTGCAAGTTCTATTTGTTTGAATCATAAACTGGAAAAATCAGTGATCTATAGCTAGATGAAATGACAAAGTTTCGAGTCATTTGGTTTTGTATCATTGACGTGGAACTACTGATCGTGGAGTTGCTGAATTTGAGGAAATATTTTTAAGAAAATAATAAAGTTTTCAAAATAATCTAATTAAACCTCCATGGTTTATGACTCTGTATTATTTCTATGTTTTTGTAATAATTTAATGAAAACAAGCAATAAAATAAATCCAACTTCATTATTCCAAAGCTATGCAAATTTTAACGAATAAGTACCAACTTTTTTACTAAGTTCGTGGCATTTAAAAAGTTTAAGGTAGTTTTCCATAGCATATGCCTAATATCAACAAAAAGTTTATTTATAATTTTTTTTGGATAAATCACGAGGCGTTTTTAAACGTCTAAAAGCAATTAAAATTATTAATCAAAATTCCCTTTTAGTTTCTTCCTCTTGTGTGTATATTTGGTTTCTAGAACCCTTAGTTATCCAATTGTACAGCTCTATTAATAAAGATCAAGTTTTAAATCCAAAATTCAAATCTGGTTAACCAAGTGATGAATCGTCAATTCATGCATGCAATCTAAACTCTCTAATATTATATCCACAGCACACAACTAAAAACTTCTTAATTATAAAGACTTTTGGAGGGTATAGAATGCTACCAACAAGTAGTTGGAAAAAATGAAATTAGATTTCTTCCTAAGACATTTAGACATAGTTCGAATCCTAGAGTTGTTATTGTTGAGAGGGTTTTATTGTTTACCACTCTTGACTTGAACAAAATTAATCTCAAACTCTAAAATAGATAAAAATACTTGTTATTACATTTTAAAAAAAAAAAGATAAAGAATGGTATAGTATGCTTAAAATATATAAAATATAATATATTTTATTGAGATGAAACACAATATTGTCGCATGTGCAATATACGTTAATCATATTTTAAATTACAATATAATTAGTATTTCATTATTTATTTCGGTGGCATGTTAAGAATAATGAAAGTTTTGACTCGATCGTTGTTTGATTAATCCACAAAATCTGACATGTACTGTTACTATTCAACAAACTCCACAGGGCTCTTTGCGCAGCCAAGTTGTTTTCCGTTGTTTTTCCATTTAGGAATATTTCTCAACGACACAAAGATTCAATATCTCCCATCTTTTGAGTCAACCTTTATTTATTGATATTTTTTGAATTAGTGGAAAGCCCTACGTGATAACTACGGTGTTGTCCAAGGAACGCAATATGACAGATTTGAACTCATAATTTGAACACGATATTGTTTCTATCGTTCCCACTATTGCCAGTTCATGACTGCTATTAACCAACCGATTTTTTCTTTTTTGGGGGCAAAAAGAGATATTTTATTAAAAATAAGATAGATCCATGTTTCCAACAAAGGGAAATCATTTATGTATAAAATCTTCCTTGCTTCCTTTCCAAAAAAATCCCTTCATAAATCATTAATTTATGAATATGAAATAAAAACAAAATAATAATCTCTTTTATAAACAACAGCAACATTATTTGTGACATGGGCAAGAAGTTTCAAAATAGAATATGTTATTCTTAAATCAAAGCACATTTATTGACCAGAACTTTGTCAATTAGAAAAGAAATCTGCACATGCCAATAAGGCCTTGAATCAGTAGCATTGAGAAGGTCTTCTTGGGGTCCAGCACCATGTCTTTTTGGAAGTGTTTTCAATACTATATTTCTTTTGTTAATGTCTTTTCTAGATACACATGGATATATTTCTTGCAATCTAAAGGTCAACCTCTCTCTTCATTCATTCATACTACGAAAATGGTTGAAATAATTCTCCACTTCTATAAAGGTATTACAAACTGTTGGGGTGGAGAAATCAAAAGTTTTACATCCTTTCTCAATTCTGAAGGCACCATCTTCAGACATTCATGCCCTCAAACTTCCCAAAAAAATGGTGTAGTTAAGAGAAAACATAGACATCTTGTTGAAATAGGCTTGACCTTGCTCTCTCAAGCTTTTCATCCTTTCAAATTTTAGTCTGAAACATTCTCCACTGCAGTATTCCTTATCAACAGGTTACTTACTACAAACCTTTAGTCAAGATCACCCTTTGAAATTCCTCACAAGGCCAGACTATTCTTATTTTAGGACATTTGGTTGTCTTTGCTTCCCTTATCTCACGCCTTTTCATACCAAAAAAATGAATTTTCGATCTTCACCTTGTCTATTTTTAGGATATTGTTTCAGCCATAAG
Source organism: Heritiera fomes (assembly GCA_032173925.1). Taxonomy (NCBI): domain Eukaryota; kingdom Viridiplantae; phylum Streptophyta; class Magnoliopsida; order Malvales; family Malvaceae; genus Heritiera; species Heritiera fomes. Next base: position 29,619,361 of record JAPDPM010000002.1, on the reverse strand, counting down.
GGCTATAAATGCTTAAATGCTAATAACAATATGTTCATTTCTAGACATGTCATATTTGATGAGTCACAATTCCCATATACATATTTGTTTTCCAAATAACCTATTGAACACTCCAATTTTGATACTACTTTCTTAAAAACACCTCATATTCTCTTTAATCAATCATTACCAAATATTACTCATCCTACACATCAAAATTCACAAAGTTCTTCACCATCTTCTTCATCTCAGTCTCCACAATCTGTTGATCCTTCATTGCATGATTCTTCATCATTTGGTCATACTCCACAATCTCCTATATAGAACACTAGTCAATCTTCAATACTATGACCACATCCAGCCTCTATGAACAATTAACATCCATTGATAACCAGGTTTAAAAGAGGTATCTTCAAATCTAAAGTATCTTCAAACCTAAAGTATATCTAGCTAATCTTGATCATTAAAGACCTACCACAGTTAATCCAGCCCTTCAACACACCAAATGGAGAGAAGCAATTCAGGTAAAATATGATGCTTTGATGAGGAATATCACTTGGGCCTTGGTTCTTTCTCTCTCAAATAGATCTATTATAGGCAATAAATGGGTGTTTAAGCTAAACAAGAAATATGATGGTTCAGTTGCAAGGTATAATGCCACATTAGAACCTAAAGGTACTTGCAGTAGCCTGGCATTGATTTTGGAGAAACCTTTAGTCCTGTTGTGAAGCCAATTACAATTAGGATCATTCTCACATTTGCTTTGTCTAGAGATTGGTCACTTAGACAGGTTGATGTTAGTAATGCTTTTCTAAATGGTACTCTTCAAGAGGAGGTATATATGCAACAACCTCTTGGTTTTGAGGTTCAAAACAATAGCCAAAAGATGGTATGCAAGTTACACAAGGCCTTATATGGCTTAAAACATGCCCCGAGAGCTTGGTATGATAAACTTCAATTTGTTCTTCTTGAGCAAGGGTTTACTACATCTAGATCTTATCAGTCTCTCTTCATTAAGCAAGCACCATTTGTCACCATCTATGTGCTAGTGTATGTTGATGATATTATCATCACTGGAAGCTCTAATACTGAAGTGGATAAGCTTATTTTTTAGCTTTCTCCCTTAAGGACCTAGGTTCTCTGAATTATTTTCTTGGTATAGAGGTTACAACTCTTCCTACTAGCCTTCTTCTTACTCAATCTAAATATATCAAAGAGCTGCTACAGAAGTATAATATGGCAAATGCCAAGCCCGAGCCAACTCCTATGGTGAACTCTTTGAAGCTCTCAATAAGTGATGGGCCACCTCATAAAGTGCACAACAATATAGAAGTACAATAGGTGCTCTGCAATATATCACTATAACTAGAGACCTAAAATAGCTTACAGTGTGAGTAAGGTTTCTCAATTCATGCACCAGCCCTTAAACACTCATTGAAAAGCTGTAAAAAGGATATTCAGATACTTGTGTGGCACTCTTAATCATGGCATTCTACTACAATCATCATCATTTTTATAGCTGACTGAGTTTACTGATGCCGATTGGGCATTTGATCTGGATGATTGGGGGTCCATTTCAGGTTATTGTGTCTTTTTAGGCTCAAACCTCATTGCTTGGAGCTCAAAGAAACAACATACGGTTTCAAGATCGAGCATAGAGGTAGAATTTTAGGAGTTTGGCTAACCTTACTGCAAAGGTTACCTGGATTCAATCTTTACTATCTAAGATAGGTCTGGTTCTTCCCATTCGGCCTCATATAGTGTGTGATAATCTCTCAACTGTAGCCTTGTCTACAAATCCTGTCCAACATGCTAGAACCAAGCATTTAGAACTGGACATGTTCTTTGTTCGAGAAAAAGTATTGAAGAAACTTATCACAATGAGCCATAGACCAACTTATGATCAAATAGCTAATATATTGACTAAGCCTCTCTCATACTCCAACTTCAACAGACTAAGAGCTAAACTCACAGTTCAACCGTTAGCCATGAAGATGAGTGGTCAAGGAGTCTCCAGAAGAGGGCTGAGTTTGCAGGGGAATGAAAGGAGCTATCTAGTAGCTCGGATAGAAGAGGGTTGAGTTTGCAGGAGAATGTAAATAGAGTTACCTAACTAACAGTACATGCTAGTTTAGTCAACACAACTATTAGTCAATTAGGTTCCCTTGCAATTAATTAGTTAGACTCTAGGTCATATTCAATATAAGAGGTTGTATGAACTATTGAAAGATAAGGACTCAATTCACAATTCTTGATTCTTTCTCTGTTGCTGTGTATACATCCTATCTCCTTCTTCTTTCTTTCTTCTTAATCTTTCTTCTATTGGTCTAGATGTTTGTATTTTGTTAACATACAAGATTCATCACAATATTATGCGGACACAATCATAAATCGACTTTATAGAATTCTTTGTCATGATTGGATAATTGCAGGATTGTTGTAAAGAAACTGTGAAATTCTCGTTTTTAAACTCTTTAGACTAAATTTAAGACAACAAATAAGTTGTGTAAGTGTTTCTTCAAGCATGAAACTGTTATTTTTGTTTAATATAGATTAAGTAAATAGATTGATTAAGCTGCAAGTGAGTCAGGACCGAAATCATTTGATTCAAACTACGGGTACGTTCTTCCAATCAACTTGAAATGCACTCATTTTGATTCTTCCAGAATCAAAGAAAGACTCATCTTGAAGTAAATTAAGAATGTAACAAAAGGAGACTAATCAATTGCAACCGCAGAAATTAATTAATCCCAGTGTACAAACTGCAAATTAAAGATTAATAGCAAAAACAGTGAGCATGTTCTTTCTCTTACAATGTAGCTCCACATATCTAACAAAAGAGTAAAAAATTGAAATCCATTTTATCAGAAAATTAAGCAGTAGATTTCATCTCATCATTTGCACGTCAAATTCTGGATTTGTTTCAGGATGATGTTAACATCCATAGTGCAATCCATTTCGGCTGATTTCTTTTTCTTGAATATCTTTAAAAGATGTATCTTTCCTTCCAGCTCCGCATGGCTGCTCAAATTTACGATCCCGGAATCAATATCACAACTCAGCTGGCGTGAATTTTGTGGTATCTTATTCTTGGAACTCACCGATACCGTCATGTTAAACTTCGTCGTCGATCGAGCCCTGGCACTAGCCTCAAATGTAGTAGCCTCACCAACAGGAGTAGCGTTGTAAGAAATCGTGAAAGTGCTGTTCTTGATTTTGAAGTGACCGAAATTTGTGTTCTTCACAGTAACTTGAGCATTAAGTTTCATGGTAAAAGAGGCTGCGGAAGGTGAAGAATTGACATTGAGATTTTCCACCATGGCCCCTCCCAAACGAACCTTAGGATTTCGGGTACGCAATAGAAGCAGCACAAAGAGCAAAATGATTGTGGTCATTGCTGCGACCCCGGCAACTATGTATCCCCAGCACTTGATGTTTCTCCTATTCCGAGAAGTTTGATCCCCTGAATGCATGTTTAAATTTTCACTAGAGATAAGTATGAAGGGAATTGAAATTCCTTCTACTTAATTTTGTTTCTGGGTTTGCTATGTTGAGATTGGATTGAAGATTGATGGAGAGAAAGAGGTTGGTTTTGCAGAGAGGACACGGAAGGTGGAATGCCATGGAGATGGTGTAGGATTTATGGGGTGCTATGATATTCATATTCTATGAGAGAAATTTAAAATTGGAGCGGTGTAGGACGTATAGTTGAGTTAATTAAAGCCATCTAGAATGAATATGAAAGAGAGTTAATTTGAGGGTAAATTTCAACTAGGTTTTTCAATTTGAACATTAATTCATGATTGGTTCATTAGTTTAAAAAATGGACATTTTGATTTAAAATTATCAATTTGACAGTAAAAACAGTCATTCTGTTAAATCACTTTTAAAAAAGTCACCCAACTTAAGCATTATTACTCGTGTAAAGTCCATAATACAGTTTTTTAGTATTATAAAATGAAAATTTTACATAATAATTTTTTATAAAAATACTTAAATGTAATAAAATAGTAATAAAATTCATTATTGATACCTAAGAATATAATATTATTAATTCTAGCTTAGTAACTGATTGATATATATTAAAATCAATTGTGTCAATTTTCAAAACTACTAAATTAAAATTGAATTATGATAAAATCTTTGAAATCTTAATGAAGTTTATCCTTAATTTAAAATTAAAAATCATACAATTTAAGGAATGTTTCACAGAGAAGGCATGGGTAAGTCCAGTCTTGCAAGATTGCAATATTCGCATGCGGTTGTGGGGGCCCAAAGACAAGCTTCCCGAAAAGCAGGTTATAAAGTGAAAAGATATCAAGATTTGGAAACTTGTTTTATTATTTTTCCTCACTTAAAAGGCTTCAAGCTTACTGGCTACGGCTACAATATGCCTACATCATCAATATTCAAAAAATAAGGATAAAAAAAGTGATGGATGCCTTTTCTATCAAAAAAAAAAGAGGATAAACTCAATTTAGAGGGTTTTTTTTAATAAATATTTACCAAATGGAAGATTTAAATTCATGAATTTATTGAGAAGAATGATGTACTATGCCAGTTTTCTCATAGATAAAGGCATAACTTAATGAAAACTAGAAGATGAAATTTAAACCTGTGAATTTTCTATACATTTTTACAAGAAAGCAATTCAAGAGACACGGACTGATAACTCATTTTCCTAAATTAATTATTTAAATTGACTGAAAAAAATTAAATCTTTGCAAGCAGGTTGAGGAAGTCTATTAGCCTGAAAAAATTAATTTTTATCAAGCTGGCAATGATAAGCAATACAGAAAAATGCAATTGCAACTATGATAAACTCCCTGACTCCTACTGAATCACACTCACTTTCAGCCAGGTGAAACTCAAGAGGATGGAAGTTTATGGAGCGAATATGTCCTTCATGAAACTTAAACTCATTTAAGAGTTTTCGAGCAGTAAGGTCCTACACCTATTCAGCAGTGACAGTATACAAATGATTAGTTAAATAGAACTGATGACTCATTCAATGCAGATGATGGTGTGATCTCTAGTTACCTTTACAACATTATCAAATCCACCAGAAACTAACCAGTGGCCACCAGAAGTGAATCTAATTGTATTAATGCCCCTCGAGTGATACATATAAGCAGACGGGAAACCAGTATAACCCAAAAATTTTAAGCATTAACTTATAAGAATTATGCTCATGAAGCAAATAAAAACCACACTTTGTGGTTATGATCCTTGAGTTAATTACCTAAAATTACTCCCACAATTAACCTTCAAAGTTCAAATCAACTTTAAAGTCTAATCTACAAACTGAGCTACAAAATTTTAAATGACTCATTCATCACTCATCCGAACCATTCTTAAAATGAATTTAGCCTGCTTCACTGAACTGGAGCTAAATAACTCGATCATCCTCCCCCCAATAAATAAGAGAAACAAACACTTTACCAAAGTATGACTACATAAGTTGTTCAAACAACACATTAAACCAAAGACTGTACTTCTATATAGAAAAGGGAATCAAAACTGTTTTGATTACTGATGAGAGTCTTACTAAAGATCATTGAGCCTTGATATAAGTAATGCTGAAGAACATTGGGCCTAATGGTAGTCTAAGCTCAAGAGGAAAGAGGACTAAGAAGGGCCATGAAAGATCCACTAAGTTACCATTTAAGCTATGGAACTTAACTGTAATTAAGCGCTATATTACTCTTATAAATAGGTCACAGGTATCATTTTTAAACCTTAATCTTTATTAGCTTATTGAAACTCTGCTTAGATCCTGTCTGACTTAAGCATTGGAGTGCGCGTGCAGGGGAAAGCTCTTGCGCCCTCTGATCATTTTCTTTCTTGCAGAGTTCTTGGAGACAGGTTAAGACGCAGATCGAGATTCGTACGTCATCAAAAATATTTGTTGTAAATAGGTAACAACAATTAGCGCTGTATGTGGGAAACAAACAAAAAAGCCAACTACAAAAGATAGCGAGAACACAATCAGCGAGCAATAGGCACGGCAGGCATGTGGCAGGGTGCAACGTGCGGTATACCTACGTTAGGGTGCCTTAGGAAGCGATAAGCGCGGCAAGCATGTGGTTGGTGTGCGGCAAGGTGTAACGCACGTCAGGCACAAGACAGGATGCAACGTACAATAGGCACATAATAGGTTGCAATGGGCGGCAGGCTCGCGGCAAGCGTGCGACAGGGTTAAAAACGCGGTAGGCATTTGGTAGGTGCACGAAAAGCATGCAACAGAATGCCTTAGCTTGCAGCAGGTTGCAAGGCTACGGCAGATACCCCTTGGCGACAAGGTGCGAGGTTGCGGCAGGGTGCGAGCCTGCAGCAGGGTACCCCTCAACGGTAGGTACGCAAACTACAGCAGGGTTCAAGATAGAGCTCGAGCAATGAGGTCATACTTTTGATCACCTTGGGTCGATAAGCCTTCACTCCTAGCCAACTCGAGTGAACTGGGAAAGACCTTACAAGATTAGAATGGTGATCAGACCAAGCACTTGTCCTTTGAAGGCCTTACAGTGTAAGAAGGTTCCAAAAACTTGGAACACTAATCACTTGAAACCGTACTAGTGATAAGCACAAGATATTTTTGTTTTAACATTTATTGCAGTTATTTTGTTACTTGTTCCATTTGATTGGAAGTATTACATGTATGAAATTTAATGCCAATTATTCATATCTTTATCTATACTATGATAATCTTCTATGTATGATAGACATGTTACAGGAATAAAAGAATCAAAAGTCTCTAAGCACAGAAGGTGCGAGACGGGCAAATCAAAAGTCCCTAAACACAGAAAGTGCAAGACGGGCAAATTAAAAGTCCCTAAGAGAAAAATGTGGGAGACGGGCAAATCAAAAGTCCCTAAGCACAGAAGGTTCGAGACGAGCAAATCAAAAGTCCCTAAGCACAGAAGGTGCGAGATGGGCAAATCAAAAGTAGCTATGCACAGAAGGTGCGAGACGGGCAAATTAAAAGTCCCTAAGCAAAAAATGCACGAAACGGGCAAATCAAAAGTCCCAAAGCACAGAAGGTGCAAGACGGGCAAATCAAAAGTCCCTATGCACAGAAGGTGTGAGATGGGCAAATCAAAAGTCACTAAGCACAGAAGGTGCGAGACGGGCAAATTAAAAGTCTCTAAGTATAAAAGGTGCAAGATGGGCAAATCAAAAGTCCCTAAGCATAGAAGGTGCGAGACGGGCAAATTAAAAGTCCCTAAGCGAAAAATATGTGAGACGGGCAGAATAAAAAAGTCCCTAAGCACAAAAAGGTGCGAGACGGGCAAATTCAAAAAGCCTGAAGCAAAAAATGCGTGATGTAGGCTACGCATGGACTTGAAGCAAAAAGTGCGCGATGTAAGTCATGCATGAAGGCAAAAAACACATGGGCCTGAAGCGAAAAATGCGCGAGGTAAGCTACACACTCAAAGAAAAAAGCCTAAAGTGAAAAATGAGCGATATAGGCTACGCATGAACTTGAAGCAAAAAGTGCACGATGTAAGTCATGCATGAAGGCAAAAAGTGAAAGTGCTTGAAGTGAAAAATGTGCAAGGTAAGCCACGCACTCAAAGAAAAAAGCCTGAAGCAAAAAATGCACGATGTAGGCTACACATGAACTTGAAGCGAAAGGTGAGTGATGTAAGTCATGCATGATGGCTAAAAGTGCAAGGGCTTGAAGCGAAAAATGCGAGAGGTAAGCCACACACTCAAAGGAAAAATGTTGAAGCGAAAAGTGCGCGATGTAGGCTATGCATGAACTTAAAGCGAAAAGTGTGCGATGTAAGTCATGCATGAAGGCAAAAAGTGCAAGGGCTTGAAGCAAAAAATGCGCAAGGTAAGCCACACGCTCAAAGAAAAAAGCCTGAAGCAAAAAATGCGCGATGTAGGCTAGCATGGGCCTAAAGCAAAAAATGCACAAAATAGACTACGCACGGACTTGAAGCGAAAAATGCGCGAGACGGGCAACACCTGGGCTTGAAGAAAAAAATGCGCAAGGTAAGTCATGCACAAGTAGAAAAAAGGTCTGAAGCAAAAAGTGCACAATGTAGGCTATGCATATACATGATTTAAATAAAAAAAACTTTATATACTCTTTCACAAGGTATACCCTGTGAAAAAGTGGGGAGCAATTGATGAGAGTCTTACTAAAGGTCATTAGGCCTTGATATAAGTCATGCTGAAGAACATTGGGCCTAATGGTAGTCTAAGCCCAAGAGGAAAGAGGATTAAGAAGGGCCATGAAAGATCCACTAGGTTATCATTTAAGCTATGGGTCTTAACTGTAATTACACGCTATATTACACCTATAAATAGGTCACAAGTATCATTTTTAAACCCTAATCTCTATTGGCTTATTGAAACCCTATTAGATCCTGTCTGACTTAAGCATCGAAGTGCGTGCACAAGGGAAAGCTCCTGCGCCCTTTGATCATTTTCTTTCTTGCAGAGTTCTTAGAGACAAGTTAAGATGCATATCGAGATTCGTACGTCATCAAAAATATTTGTTGTAAATAGGTAACATCAATTACAATATGTCCATTGATTGTTAAAGGCTGAAAATCATATTTAACCAATAATGTTGCAAAGTATGAAGTACTCTTAGGTGGCATGGAACTTGCCAAAAAGATAAAAGCACAAAACTTAAATATTTTACTAACTTGAAACTAGTGGCAAGACAAATATTGGGAGAATATGAAGTGACAAATCCCAACCTTACCCAGTATCACACTCGGGTCACCTAACTATGGGCCAAGTTGCCAACAATCCAACACCAGCAAATTAAAAGGGAGGAAAATAATAGAGCATCTGCACTATCAAAGATCAATGATGCATAGACAATGGGGAATCCTTATAAAATACAAGGATCTGCCTAGTACTAGAGAAAAACCAAAGTTGTTTGAAACATTACTTGGAGATTGGAGGCATCAAGTACTTAACCACAGGAACGTATGAGCCTATGGGAACAAAAGTTATGACGCTAAAAAGGAGGGCATCCAAATATGATCTTATAGAGGGTGAGCACCATAAGAAGTCTTTCAACCTCCCATATTTGAAGTGTCTAGGCCCAGTAGAGGTTGACTAGCACTTAGAGAAATCTATGAGGGAATTTCTAGGTAGCACTTGAAAGGAAGGGTCATAGCACATAAAGCTCTAAGATAAGGAACTTAATGGCACACCATGAGGAAAGATGACTTAGCCCTAGTGAGGAAGCGTGACAAATGTCGAAGGTACATACAAGTAAATAGGCAACCTCCCAAGAACTTGACTTCTATCTTAGCCTCAATGGGACTTAGACATACTAAGGCCTTTTCCTTTAGCCATTGTCAGAAAAAAGTTCGTGACAGTTGCATGTGATTACTTCACCAAATGGGCGGAAGCAGAAGTAGTGACCAAAATAACATAAAAGGTCATAAAGAAGTACTTGCAGCAAAATGGGGTTTAAAGGTTTAGACTTCCCCACACCATCATTGTAAACAATGGACTGCAACTAGTAAGTAAGCATGTCTCTACCTTATGTGTAAACTTACATATCAAGCTTATTGCTAATTCAATCACCCATCCTTAAACCAACGGCTAAATAGAGACTACTAAAAATATCTTAGTGGCCTTGGAAACAAATTTAGATAATATAACAAGAGCATAAGTAGAGGAGTTTCCAGGGATATTATAAGCAACCAAAACCAAATCCCACTCAACATCAAGTGAAACCCCCTTTAATCTTGTATTTGGCACTGAAGCTGCGATTCTTGTGGCAATAAGAGTCAATATACTCGAAACAACCAAGTTAGTAAACCAGTAAAATAAAGTCACTCTAAGGAACATCCTGGACTTATTGAAGGAGGCAAAAGAAGAAGCAAGAGTCAAAGCAAATCAATTATAGGTAGCCCATCACTACAACAAAAAAGTCAAAGACAAGCAGTTCAAAGTAGATGACCTTATGCTTAGGAGTTGTGAAGCTAGTAAACTACCTAGTAATCTCAAAAAGCTCTCACCTAATTAGGAATAACCATACCAACTTAAGATAGTGATTCATAAGGGGAATATAAGTTAACGACATAGGAGGAAATATGGTTCCAATAACGTAGAATGTGTTGCATCTAAAAAATTATTATTGTTGAAGTCCCATGATAAGGGCTTAAGTTTCCATTGTAAAATCCCTAATAAGGGTACTTATGTGTAAATCCCTAGATAAGGGAATTAATGCTATTAAAAACTCTTTATTTAGTGTGCCTAGATTGATTATGCAAAGATTTTGCTCTAATTCTAATTTTTTTCATTACTAAAATAAAAAGTTCATTACAAAAAAACTTAATTTTTTGCACTTTTGTACAAAAGATTTATATTAATTTTTTGTACTTTTGTACAAAAGATTTATACAAAAAAGCTTTCTCAAAAAATAAAATAAAAATAAAATCTTTCAAAGTCAAAACTTAACCCTTTAGAGCTCTCTCTTTCTCTCTCTCACAAAGGCTCACCCATAAAATCTTCAATATTATCTTCAATAAGGATAGGCTTAGAAAGTGGCACAACAGCTTCAATAGAAGGCTCAATAGGGGGAATCACATTGATGGGCTTAGGACTGAAGGCAGCAACATGCTCAGCATCACCCTCTTCACCATCCTCTTCCTCAGCACTTCTTAGACTATCAAAGTCTAAGTCTAAGAAGTCCATATCATGATACTTCTATTTGATGGTGAAGATCACTAGCCTTTGATATGTTGGGTTGTAAACCCAATTACATTGGGTAAGTCTTTTTATTTTAGTTGCCCATAGTGTTAAACTCTTATGTAGTATATTAAAGCCCATAGTATAGAAGACTAAGAGAGAAAAAAAATAGAACAAATGGATAAACTTTGTGTGCTGGAAATTTGTACAAAACAGAACTATAGTGTAGTAAAAAAAAGATGTTGAGCAAAAACATGGGTTTGAGAAAGAACAAAAGGGCTTCGTTTGCTTAGTGTGAAAAGAAACAAACTTTCTTGTAAACATTTATTTAACTTTACCTATGTGAATATATTTTGATGCATTTTGAAGTGAAAATATTGTGATATTACTCTTGTTTCATTTGTTCGAATATGGGTTATGTTTAACGGTTGTTGTGTGGATATTCTTGAAAGTTGAGATTGGTTGTTGTGAGTTTGTTTTGATGAGATATTGATGCTAAAATTTGTGTGAGATTAAGTTGAAGAGTTGTAAACTTGGTGGTTGTTTGGAGATGACTTAGTTGTTTGTTGAAGTCTAATGAAGTGTGCATGCTAAATGTTTGTGTAAATACCTCTTAGATCTCTCCTCCCAACAAAAGTGGCATCAAAGCTTCAAGTCTATTTGTGTTGATTACTTGGTGGATTCTACTTAACTTAGGTCTTCCATTTCGGGATTTTTTTATTAGTGTGGTGGTTTGTTGTGGTGTTGGTGAAGTTGACATAATGATGGCCAACAATTTTATGCAACCTCAAATTCCTTTTGACAGTTGTAGTATACTAATGAAGGTGTTGTTGGAGTCTCAACACTTATGAGAGATTTTTCACAATGCGTTTGAAAAACCTAGAGTAAAAGAAGAGGAAAAACTAACAGAAACTCAAAAGGTTACTCTTTAGTAGGCTTTGTTCGCACTCTACCAAGCAATTGATAAGTTAAACTTTGAGAAGATTTCTATGGTTTCAACTTCCAAGAAGTCATGAGATATCCTTAAGAATTCACATAAAGGGATTGACAAGGTTGTGAAGATTTGCCTACAAGTTCTAAGGGGTGAGTTTGATGCCATCTCTATGAATGAAAATGAGACCACTTCAGAGTACTTTGGAAAAGTGTTGACCATTGTGAATGAGATGAAGAGAAATGGCAAGAAGCTTGGTGATGTCCCAATTATGAAAAAATTCTTCGATCCTTAACTCCAAAATTCGAGCAAATAACGGTGATTGTGGAAGAAGTGAAGGACTTGGAGGATATGACGGTTGATCAATTGATGGGAAAATTGCAAGTGCATGAACAAAGGTTAAGTAAGAAGATGACAAGCTCCATTGACCAAGATCTTTACACTAAGCTTGCTTTAGATGAAGATAAAAAGGAAGTTGTTATTCAAGGTACTCAAAGATGAAAAGGTAGAGTCTCTAGAGGTCGTGGTAGAAGTAATGCAATTCAAGGTCATCATTATGAAGTGGGGGGTAGAGGTTATGATGACTAAGGAAGAGGTTTTGTTAGTAGAGGTAGAAGAGGTAGAACAAAAGGTGGAAGACATTAATCATGGCATGCTCCAAGAAGAAGAGGAATAGATAGAAATGATGGTAACTTCAACAACTTCCCAAACCGACAAGGTTATGACAAAAGAAATGTTCAATGCTATAAGTGTCATAAATATGGTCATTATAGTAATGAATGTTGGGGAAAGCAAGGTGGTGAAGTCAACGAGCAAGCTAATTATGTTGAGAAAGACTATGGTGAAAGGGACTCTACTTTGTTGTTCACTTCTAATTGGACTATTGCGGATGAAAGCAATACTTGGTATTTTGATAATGCGACTAGCAACCACATGACCAGGAATAAGAAAGTCTTTGTTGAGTTGAATAAAGTGATGAAAGGCAATCTCACTTTTAAAGATGATTCCAAAGTTCAAGTGGAAGGCAAAGATAGCATTCTTATCAAGCTCAAGAATGGTTCTCATAATTTCATTTCCAATGTTTATTATATTCTTTCTTTGAAAAAGAGTATTCTGGGACAACTTTGGGAGAAAGGTTATATGATTCATATGGAGAATAGTCTTCTTACTATAAAGGATAGGAATGGGAAGTTGATTACTTTTGTGAAGATGTCAAATAGAATGTTTCGCTTGAATTTAGTTTGAGTTCTCACTAAGATGAGATATCCCCTGCTGTACACAACTGAGCTTTATATAAGCAATCCGTGTGGCTGACATCCCTAGCCATTAGGAGTTCTTATTTATCTAAAATTCCTAAGTGACCAAGCTCAATAGAAACTCCTCTAGCATTTGCCTACCAGAGTTCTTGCTATCCAATGACTCTTCCCCAAGCATAGTCATTTGTCTAGTGTTGTCGGTCGCCAACTTATATCTTGAGTGCCAGGTGTGCGCACTCATCCAGGGTCCTTCCTTTGTCTTTAGAATCCTTCTAAGACTCAGATTAACATTTCACGCCAATCAGATTACACTTAGAAGGGTTTTTTACGAACTTAACTTCTCTTACACAGTCTTGGTTGCACCAGAACTCCTTGTCGTGTCCGTTTGCCTCAACATTCACACATGTGCACACTACTCAATCATGTGCTACGCCACCTCTTACCACAGCGCGTATGCCATGCACGCACAATTGCCATCTTCACTTGCCACCCAACATGCTCTGCTTCCGTAGCCAACGAAAGTTGTCTCATGCCCCATACCTATGCATGGCTAGTCTTCGCCCGCACCAGCTTACGCACAGCCGTGCCCCCAATCACAAGGGTGTAACAAATTGTCCCCTGCCGAATGAAGCTGACGTTCTCGTCGGGAGGTTGTCTAGATAAGCCCACTACTCCTTGCATTCGCACAATATCCCATAGTGCTGTAAGAGTTTCTCACATGAAACAATCCACCAAGCCTAACCACATGTACCCCGAGCATGATAATCGCTATCAAACATCTTCACCATATGCTGACCTAATAGCATCCCCGCTATCTTTGTAAGACCTGATTCTACACTACTGTAGATTTTAATTTCATAAAATAGATAATGGAAATTAAATAAATGATGAATATTGATTTCCACTTGGACAACAAGCTCCTTAACTTAGGATGTGAATGGAGCAGTTTTTGTGAAACACTTTATGGGCGAGTACAAACAGCTCACCAGTGGGCGAGCAAGAGGATGACCCCCAATGTATGATGGCGAGTGTACTGTTGGCGAGTTGGTTTAATTGTTTGTTGGGCGAATAGGTGCGTTCGCCATGCCTCTTGGTTAGAATAATCGCCCGAATGGGCGAGGACTTGTGATTGCCATATGGAGTCAGTAAATTAAAATAATAAATGTTAATCGCCAACTTGTGGCTTGAATCATAACAAATAGGCCAATAGAACAATAAATGGTGATCTCCAAGTAAAGAAAATCAATTCGTAAATCACCAAATATTGTTGGCGAACTGAAATTGAAAATAGAATGGGCGAGCTGAGGTCTCAGGTTGAATAAGTGAAATGGAACTGGAATCAACACTTGTGGACAAAATGAAAATAGATTCAAACCATTTTACAGCCAAAATTGACTTTGTGAGTCATACGGTTGAAGACAATAAATGAACAAAAGTTAAAGTCAATAAAGGAATTAGCCTTATTGGTTGAGGAATTAAACAAAGTCAATAGCAGAAGAAAAGGCGTATGGAAGGGAGACTTTCACGCCACCTTGAGCTGCAGTTTTTCTTCATGCATTAAAGGAATGAAAGACGTAAAATGATGGAAGAAACAGGATAAGGGACAGGTGGTAGATTTTGATTTGAAAAGCATGGCTATATATATATATATATATATATATATATATATATATATGAAGATTGAATGGTAAACCGATGCTGTTGCAAACTCATATTCGGTTCTTTCCATTTCCATACATGCTTGATTTACAAAACTTCACCCTTAAGTTGGCTAAACAAGTAAACCTTCTTGCAAAACTTTTCCTCCATTGTTGATGAGCTAGAAGAATAAGCAAAGTAAGGCCAACATGAAACAGAAAGTGTTCTGTTCTGGAAGTGCAGTTGATTCAGGTAAGATTTAATGGTTTCTTGAGATTGAATGATATATTTCTATGATTCCAAGCATGAATCTGGTCTTGCTTTTGATTTATTCTTATTAGATCATAGAAATAGAATGAATACATATCTTGAAGTAGATGATGAATAAAAAGAAAATGGGTTGAAATTATACTAAGATGATGGAAAAATCATTAAAAGAAACTAGAAAACAATCAAGAATAAATAAGGAAAGTAGTGGAAATGGTGTAAAAGTGATGAGAATGGCGACTATGGTGATTGCCCATGTTGAATATTAGTGATCGCCAATGGGGCGAGTAGAAAATACATGAACTGGCCAAGTTATAGTTCTTGTACAAATGGGCGAGGTCGCCCAACGCTAGTTTAATTCATGGGCGAGCCCACTTCTTCAATAGAAAGCCACGAATGGCGAACTCACATTCATAGGCAATGGCGAGTTGATTGTGGGCGAACTCCCACATTTAAGCCAATTAAGGCGTGGCGAGTAGGTTGTGGGAGAACTCCAACGAAGAAGCCAGTATGTGATGGCGAGAAGATTGGGCGAGCTCCCTCTTGTAATCCATATGATGTATAGCGAGCTCGGTTGGGCGAGCTAGTGAGAGCTCTGTTGGGCGAGCTAGTTGATTTATCTCAATCACGCCAAAGTACTGAAAATGTTTGGAAAAAGGAAAATATTAATAATTTTAATAAAATATTTTGCAGTCGGGAATTTGGAATGGCTATTGGCGAGTAGGAAGCAAGGCGAAGCAAGGCTTCCTAATATCAGGTAAGGGAGATGTGTGTGAAGTGAATGCATGTCCTGTAGAGTTAAATTTTACGAAATTATTGAGAAATTGTTTTGTTTTATGACATGCATTATTATGCAAAATCGTGTGCTTGGGCGAACTGGTAAAACGGCGGGCGAGCCAAGTGGGCGAGCTCTCTTTTATGATATTTGATATCTTGGGCGAGTAGCCCTGTTTTAAGTAAAAATCCGAGCGAGCCAATGTGGCGAACCCTTTTAATGTTATTTTGGGGCGAGCGACCCCTGTTTTCATGGATGGGCGAGTTGACCATGGCAATGCCATAAAGGGCGAGCCTTGAGGGTGAGCCAGGTTAACTTGATTTAATCGCTAAGGACTAGCAAGCGAACACTAGTTCACCGTACTTGGCGAGCTAATCATAGGCGAACTAATTTATGAGTATTTTCTCAACGAAAAAAAATTGAATTAATTTTAATATCTTTGAAAATAGAAAATATGAAACTATTTGGGCCGAGTTGACTAATGGGCGTGTTGACCATTGGGCGAGTTGACTATTGGTGAGCTCACTATAGGTGAACTAGCCATGGGCGAGCCAGCTTAACCCGTGCCTTTCTCACACGGAAAATGTTGAGATTGCGGGCTATTTTACTATTTTATAAAACCTTTTGGAAATCAAATGATTTTGTGGAAATGATAACATGAGTGAAATAATTCCATAAAGGTTTTCATGAGTTATAAAAATGATTTTTGAGACTTTAGGCTCTGAGTTCATGCTTTATTATTCATGTAATTGCGTGACCCACCTGGGGCGGTGGCTCGAGTCAATGGACCAACGGGTGCACCTCAGGGCATCACAAGGCTGATGGACCCGCCAAGTTATCAGTAGTCTCGAGGTCACTTGGCAAGTGAACCCGAGGACCACCTATAGATTATGGTCATAGATCTAGCAGAGATAGCCGTGAGGGGCGATGGCTTACGGGTGCACCCCAATAGCAGTAGATTCTGTTCTCGCAAGGGGGAGGGGGAACGATGAAAGCATGATTTATTCATAGAGTGATGCCTAGTCTCAACTTGTTGGTTTCTGTTTAATGAGAGGATTTGTTAAATCTTAATTTCTGTTTAAATTACATGATATTATAAACTGTTGAGCAAATGATTTGAATGGTGCATTGAGAGTACTGTTTACTATAACCACTGTTTTCCTATCGATATGATTTTAGGAAAAACAAATAGTTTGTGGTATATAGTTTTGGTTTTATAAAGCAGCATAGGTCTCCTTTACTGAGCGTATGAATCGCTCACCCCTTTGTTTTAACTCCACATCTAAAAGTCACGGAGTTAGAGAATTAGCTCCAAGATGGATGTAGCTACATATAAAGCGCTGGGGCAAAGTATGTTAAACATGACAGGTACAGTCTCTTCTATTTTACATTTCAGACATAAGTATACAGTACTACTTTAGTGAAATAAGACAATAGGGGATGTTGGATAGAAGGAATAATGAAAAGAATTTTTATAGTCCATATTTGTTAAATAAATGTTTAACATTTATTATAGTCATTATTAAATGTTAATGGCATCGCAGATAGCCCAATTGAAAAAATGTATAGAAATACGTGAAAAATGTGGTAACGGGCTGTTACAGATTAAATGGTATCAGAGCTGCAGTTGGTCAGATGTTTGTTGATGCCTTTAGCACTGAAAGTGTTGAGAAAGGTTAACATCTCCTGTAGTACTGTATAGTCTGAATTTATAGAGGAGTCAAGTGACTGTAAATTGAGTTAAGTGTTTAAAAGTGGTGAAAATTGATGAATTAAAGATTACAAATAGAGATTGTAATCTGGGAATTTTGCATGAGATAGGCAATCTTATCATCATAATATTAGGTCTATTCGGTAAGGTACAGTGAGGAACTCGGTGGGGGCCCCACCAAGACTTCTCTGTCCATATCGAACTAAGATCCTGAAATGATGATATATGTGTATAAGCCCTAAGATCGCGTGTTAGGAGGTATATCGAATAGAGAGAATTAAAGGGAAATTTATGAACATACCCCTATATTGAAATGCTTTCTCTAAGCCATAAATGACTAAATTGATTTAAAATAGATCGATGGTGAAATAGTATGAGTATTTGATGGTGTAAAGGATGATCCCTATTGTGGACCCCACTGATATATTGACGAGTAAGGCGACCCGGAGTATATGCTATCAGAGGTCGCAAAATAGTTAGCCCTGTTGTGGATATTAAGGTCTGAATTAAAATAAAGATATGGATTATATTGATAAGAGATTATTGAATATTCTGAAAATTGATGTACTTATAGAGTGTAAACCAAAAGGTGAATTGTGTAAGAAATGATGAAAAAAATTGATTAAGTTAATACTGGTTCTAGACACTCCTTATGTTTTAAGAGAATAAATAATAGTAATGACTTGACATTTGAGGAAGTCAAGTTTTCGAGTTACTGCGGATACGAAAGAAAACCTTGAGATGGGCGAGCTCAACACGGTTGGAAGGACTGAGGCGTCGAGGCATTCGCCAAAAAGGACAGTATGGATGAGTAGCGTTGTCACAGCAATCGTTGTCGATGGGCCCAAAGAGGGGTTGCCATGGCCGGTTGGGCTGATCCGTTACGATATCCATAAAACCGAAATATTGTGAAATACTTATAAAGTGACTTGAAAATTTATATATATGTGTTTGGAGGATACATAGTGATTTTGTTGGATGTAAATAACGAGACATCTAAGATGATATGAGTTTGTGAATTTGAAATTACATGATGATGTTTTAAGTAAATTTTTGGAATAACGTGGATTCGAGAGATTGTTAACTCGATTCACAACATAGAAATTGTTTGTAAGCTCTTACCAGTGAATCAGAAGAGCTTGGAAAATTACTCAAGAGATTGATGAGTAGAGAAATAAACTGTTTTGGTATAACTGGTGAAAACGAAAATTATATCGTTTTGAAAACAATGGGATTAGTACTCTCTACAGTTGCTTCTAGGTTCCGGAACAAGTATGATATTCTAAAATACCTATCATATTCTATCTGGATCCATAGCCGACTGTAGTATCCTTCTTATTTGTGTGCCTAGAGCCAACTGGATGATTTTAAAAGAATAAATATGTATATTGATATAAGCAATATCGTTGAATAACGTCACAAACTTCTAGGAATGGAAAACCTTACTGTTAAGTCAGTGAACATGAGTTCTAATTGAACTATATACAGTAGAGACGTGAGGTCTCGAATGATTAAGTGGACATTGAAGTTGTATGAGTAAAGGATCTCACTACTTAAGTGAGATTAAAGTGTGGTGATTGAGGTATAAAATTTATGAGGGTTACCCGTATGGCATAAATGAATTATTGAAGAGTTTGTGAAATTCGCTACCTTATTTATGTGACATATACATAGGAGAAAGTGAAAGTGAATGACTATGTATGAATAAAGTATTCGAGATGGTTATGAGATTATAGGGAAAACAACTGTGGTGATGAATGTAAAAGAATGAAATTGTCTTAAGAGACAAGTCATATGATGACTAGGGAACACAAGTTGTGAGATAGTTCCCAAGTATATGAATAAATGTGATTTCCTCTTATCATTATGTAGTTATGGCTGGAATTAATGACAAGCCAGAATTGGAAAGATAAAATTGTCATACTCAGAAGAGCAAATACAAGAAGTACTACTAATCCTGAAAAAGAATATACATAGGTGTATACATGTACATATTGGGAATGTGAAATTGTATAAGTAAAGTGGTGATGAAATCTGAATGATAATAAATTTAAATTTCAGAAATTGATGTGAGGAAATTATACTCTCAAGTATATTCTCCAAGTAGTGACATTACATGTACTAGGAGAATAGAAGAGATAAAATGATAACTTGATATAAGAGAAGTTATCGAAGGAAAAATGATTACCTGAGACATAATCGGTGGCTAATATTAAGGTCTGCAAAAGAAGGGCAGTCATAGTTTAACCATGAGGTTATAAAAGTGATTATGGATTGTGTAACCGAGTTAATTCACTTCATCATCATGTTAGGGATGTCTTGAATGCCTTAGTGGATATATATCAGTGAAACAGAGAGAGCGTATGTGAAGTTCCAGTGAGTGGGTACTTGTGATAGGGATCCCTGATTTGCCACATGCTTTGAGAGGATAGCAAGAGGCTTTGGGATTCCAAAATTTTTCTGTCAACACCGCCTCTAATTGATATAGATATTTGAGTGCATTGTGTGGACGCTTCGGGATATATTGAGAGCAAGTGCGTTGTATTTAAGAGACTACTGGGACAATTACATACGATTGATTAAAACTATCTAAATGATAGTCACCAAATTATTATCGACTTAGCACCGAATGAGATGATAAGTGATAAGTAGTATGAATAAGTTACTGTGTAAAAGAAGTGAAAATTTGCTAACTCCCAAGGATGATAAAAGATTTCAGGGAGTATAAAATGGTTGTGAGAGAAGAAGCCAGAGTTCTTCAGGATCCTTGTATAAAATCCGGGATGGCAACCCATGAGTGGGGCGGTAGCCTAATAGCGGATAATATGTTATGAGATGTGGGCGAACTATGTAGTCGCCGACTCACTTGAAAGAGTAAACTTGGGGCGCGAGAGAGCGGCAAAGAAATGATTGTTAATGACCTGAAGAGATGGGCAGTACTATTAAAGCCAATATGGAGTATAAAGAGATATTTGTGGTCTCAACTTAGAGACGAGATTAACTAGAAGTTGAAATGTGATAAGGAAGAAAAAAAAACCTATATGAGAGGTACTTCCTAAAGTAAATGGAAATAATTGAATTAACCACAAAAGGGTATGTTGCTATCTAGATAGCTGTGGATATGTTGACTAAGTCTGCTTATTTCGTTGATTATGGAATTTATTGAGCTAATTAGTGCCTTGGCCGAGTTATATGTCAGGGAAATGGTGAGAATACACAGTATTCCAGTGAGCATTACATTTGATAGGGAGTCTCGCTTTGTATCTCAATGCTGAGAGAGATTACAGGAAGCTATGGGATCCCGATTGAGTTTTGTACCGCAGTTCATCCGCAGGCTGAGAGACAGTCCGAGCGTATGATATCAACGCTCAAGGATATACTGTGAGCGTGTGCAGTTGATTTTATAGGTTCCTGGGATAATCCTCTACCCTGGCAAAGTTTGTGTATGATAATGGCCAAAGGAGAGTAAAGGCCTAACACCTTAAATGGTTTATTTAGCAGACAATATAATCCACGATAGCATGAGAAGATCGGAGGTCGAGAGTCATTTTCGACTTGGTCGAACAGACTTCTTGAGATATACAAGATATTATGTATATTGAAGTCTTACCAGTTAGAGGCATAATGAGAGGGAAATTGAGTTCCCGACATATTGGATTATTGAAGATCTTAGATCGTGTGGGAAATGTGCACTACCTCAAAGTTGTCAGGAGTGCATAACGTATCACATGTCTCGAGGATTGAGAAAATGTTATCCAAATCCTTCTCACGTAATTCGACATGAGTCCTTAGATATTAGAAAGGACATGAATTATGTTGAGAAACCGGTACGGATTCTGGATAGGAAGGATTAAGTGTAGTAATAAAGTGATTGTGATCTAAGATTAATCCTTTGATTGGAATACTCTGGCAATGAGAGGCTACTAGAGAGTAGATAGCCTTATAAGTAAGAAGTATCCAGAGCTCTTTCAGTGATAGGTCCATATAAAATTTGGAGGACCAAATTTCTTAAGGTGGGAAGAAAATGTAAGACTTGATTCTACACTACTGTAGACTTTAATTTCATAAAATAGATAATGGAAATTAAATAAATAATGAATATTGATTTCCACTTGGATAACAAGCTCCTTAACTTAGGATGTGAATGGAACAATTTTTGTGAAACACTCTATGGGCGAGTACGAACAGCTCGCCAGTGGGCGAGCAAGAGGATGACCACCAATGTATGATGGCGAGTGTACTGTTGGTGAGTTGATTTAATTGTTTGTTGGGCGAATAGGTGAGTTCGCCATGCCTCTTGGTTAGAATAATCGCCCGAATGGGCGAGGGCTTGTGATCGCCCATATGGAGTGAGTAAATTAAAATGATAAATGGTAATCGCCAACTTGTGGCATGAATCATAGCAAATAGGCGAGTAGAACAATAAATGGTGATCGCCAAGTAAAGAAAATCAGCTCGTAAATCACCAAATATTGTTGGCGAACTAAAATTGAAAATAGAATGGGCGAGCTGAGGTCTCAGATTGAATAGGTGAACTGGAACTGGAATCAACACTTGCGGAAAATGAAAAATAGATTCAAACCATTTTGCAGCCAAAATTGACTTTGTGAGTCATACGGTTGAAGACAATAAATGAAGAAAAGTTAAAGTCAATAAAGGAATTAGCCTTATTGGTTGAGGAATTAAACAAATTCAATAGCAGAAGAAAAAGGCGTATGGAAGGGAGACTTTCACACCACCTCGAGCTGCAGTTTTTCTTCATGCATTAAAGGAATGAAAGACGTGAAATGATGGAAGAAACAGGATAAGGGACAGGTGGTAGATTTTGATTTGAAAAGCATGGCTATATATATATATATGAAGATTGAATGGAAAACCGATGCTGCTACAAATTCATATTCAATTCTTTCCATTTCCATACATGCTTGATTTACAAAACTTCACCCTTAAGTTGGCTAAACAAGTAAACCTTCTTGCAAAACTTTTCCTCCATTGTTGATGAGCTAGAGGAGTAAGCAAAGTAAGGCCAACATGAAACAGAAAGTGTTCTGTTCTGAAAGTGCAGTTGATTCAGGTAAGATTTAATAGTTTCTTGAGATTGAATGATATATTTCTATGATTCCAAGCATGAGTATGGTCTTGCTTTTGATTTATTCTTATTAGATCATAGAAATAGAATGAATACATATCTTGAAGTAGATGATGAATAAAATGAAACTGGGTTGAAATTATACTAGGATGATGGAAAAATCATTAAAAGAAACTAGAAAACAATCGAGAATAAATAAGGAAAGTATTGGAAATGGTGTAAAAGTGATGAGAATGGCGACTATGGTGATCGCCCATGTTGAATATTAGTGATCGCCAATGGGGCGAGTAGGAAATACATGAACTCGCCAAGTTATAGTTCTTGTACAAATGGGCGAGGTCGCCCAATGCTAGTTTAATTCATGAGCGAGCCCATTTCTTCAATAGAAAGCCACGAATGGCGAACTCACATTCATAGACAATGGCGAGTTGATTGTGGGCGAACTCCCACATTTAAGCCAATTAAGGCGTGGCGAGTAGGTTGTGGGCAAACTCCAACGAAGAAGCCAATATGTGATGGCGAGAAGATTGGGCGAGCTCCCTCTTGTAATCCATATGATGTATGGCAAGCTCGGTTGCGCGAGCTAGCTGATTTATCTCAATCACGCCAAAGTACTGAAAATGTTTGGAAAAAGGAAAATATTAATAATTTTAATAAATTATTTTGCAGCCAGGAATTTGGAATGGCTATTGGCGAGCAGGAAGCAAGGCGAAGCAAGGCTTCCTAATATCAAGTAAGGGAGATATGTGTGAAGTGAATGCATATCATGTGGAGTTAAATTTTACGAAATTATTGAGAAATTGTTTTATTTTATGACATGCATTATTATGCAAAATCGTGTGCTTGGGCGAACTGGTAAAACGGCGGGCGAGCCAAGTGGGCGAGCTCTCTTTTATGATATTTGATATCTTGGGCGAGTAGCCCTGTTTGAAGTAGAAATCCGAGTGAGCCAATGTGGCGAACCCTTTTAATGTTATTTTGGGGCGGGCGACCCCTGTTTTCATGGATGGGCGAGTTGACCATGGCAATGTCATAAAGGGCGAGCCTTGAGGGCGAGCCAGGTTAACTTGTTTTAGTCACTAAGGACTGGCGGGCGAACACTAGTTCACCGTACTTGGTGAGCTGATCATGGGCGAACTTATTTATGAGTATTTTTTCAACGAAAAAAAATTGAATTAATTTTAATATCTTTGAAAATAGAAAATATGAAACTTTTTAGGGCGAGTTGACTAATGGGCGTGTTGACCATTGGGCGTGTTGACCATTGGCGAACTAGCCATGGGCGAGCCAGCTTAACCTGTACCTTTCTCACACGGAAAATGTTGAGATTGCGGGCTGTTTTACTATTTTATAAAACCTTTTGGGAATCAAATCATTTTGTGGAAATGATAACATGAGTGAAATAATTCCATAAAGGTTTTCATGAGTTATAAAAGTGATTTTTGAGACTTTAGGCCTTGAGTTCATGCTTTATTATTCATGTAATTGCGTGACTCACCTGGGACAGTGGCTCGAGTCAATGGACCAATGGGTGCACCTCAAGGCGTCACAAGGCTGATGGACCTGCCAAGTTATCAGCGGTCTCGAGGTCACTTGGCAAGTGAACCCGAGGACCACCTATAGATTATGGCCATAGATCTAGCAGAGATAGCCGTGAGGGGCGATGGCCTACGGGTGCAGCCCAATAGCGGTAGATTCTGTTCTCGCAAGGGGGAGGGGGAACGATAATAGCATGATTTATTCGTAGGTTGATGCCTAGTCTCAACTTGTTGGTTTCTGTTTAATGAGAGGATTTGTTAAATCCTAATTTCTGTTTAAATTACATGATATTATAAACTGTTGAGCAAATTATTTGAATGGTGCATTGAGAGTACTGTTTACTATAACCACTGTTTTCCTATCGATATGATTTTAGGAAAAACAAATAGTTTGTGGTATATAGTTTTGGTTTTATAAAGCAGCATATTCTCCTTTACTAAGCGTATGATCGCTCATCCCTTTGTTTTAACTCCACAGCTAAAAGTCAAGGAGTTAGAGAATTAGCTCCAAGATGGATGTAGCTACATATAAAGCGCTAGGGCAAAGTATGTTAAACATGACAGGTACAATCTCTTCTCTTTTACATTTCAGACATAAGTATACAGTACTACTTTAGTTAAATAAGACAATAGGGGATGTTGGATATAAGGAATAATGAAAAGAATTTTTATAGTCCATATTTGTTAAATAAATGTTTAACATTTATTATAGTCATTATTAAATGTTAATGGCATCGCAGACAGCCCAACCGAAAAAGTGTATAGAAATACGTGAAAAATGTGGTAACGGGCTGTTACAATCTTGGCAATATAGGCTCGAGGAAAAGCCACCAACATTGCACACTCATCAAAACGATCTGCCACTACTAAGATAAATACCCATCTATCAAATGTGCACAATCCAACCATAAGAAATACAGACTCCTATAACCTGCTTGGAGTCGATAGTGGTTGAAACAGTCCTATCTATCTTAATAGCTCGATCATCACAATCTTACAAACATAATCCTACATGTCTCCTGACCAAAAAATCAAAGCCAACATCATTCCTATGCTTAGATGCATTACTGTCAACCATGGATCATGCGCTAAGACACGCATTGATTCTCCATCCATAGGAAATAACAAACTGTACTAGCGAGCATACTGCAAGTTGTTTCCAACCCAACTACTTCGAACCAAGCCCTCCCTAGCTTGCTGCCTCACACAACAGTAGTTGGTGTCTACCTCGGACACTTGCCTTGCATCCAAGCAATGAACTATGCTCATATGTGTCCCATGTGCTATCTCAAACTCATTAGCAACTAGCTCTAGTTTCTTGCTATCAATAGGGCGTCCTCCTTGGACCATCACCCCTTTAATGCCTCTGCTTGATGTACCCGTATGCACTTTCATAATATCATCAAAAGAGCCATTAATCTGGAAAAAAGGCCGCTAACGTAACTGGCTTACACTTTTTCCTTTCTGATTTTGATGGCATCAAGGACTTTTCTACCTTTGGTCCCCTCACTCTCTGTTAGGACAAAGCATGGGCACCTCTCATAGCCAATCCATAGACCGCCCAAGTAGAGTATAGGTGCTGCCTTTGCATCAACAAAGAATTCTAACCCAAGGATTAGCTCAAAATCATCAAGCAACAATGTCGTAAGTGTGCACACCTGTTCCCAACTTCCCACTTTCATCAAACAGTGGTCAGGCCTAGGACAAGCTATGCCCTCGCGTTTATAGCCTTGATCTAACTTGAGTAGTTAAAGACAGTCAATCCAAAATGCTGCATAACCCGCTAGGAGATGAAATTGTTGGTAGCTCCCGTATCCAACATCGCACGCTAACTTTGCCCATTCATCTCTACCTTCACAAACATCAGCCTTTGGTTGGGGCCTTGCTTGCCCACCATGATGGCATTCAGCAGTCGCAAAGGATTGACTCTAGGACTAAAATCTTCCACCTCACTTTCAGAATCAACCTGTGCAATCAGAGTAGAAAGCCTTTGCCTACGAGGACAATCCTTAGCACGATGAGGGCCATTACAAATGAAACATCCAAATTTAGATTTATCTTGGGGTGCATCCGATTCCCCTAATTCGAATGATTAGCTTTCACATTGCTTCTTGTCGCGCTTTCTATCTGTGCCATGCCTCTGATTCCTCTTATCCTTCTTAGACTTCTTGTCAACTTTGGATGAAGAAGGTCCAATTTGATAGTTATTGAGACTATCCACAGCAACAATCGCTGAAGGTAGATCCGTCACCTTCAATCGCCTCAGCTCTGCTTGAGCCTAAGGCTGAAGACCAGAGAGGAAGTTAAATACTCGATCTTCCTCGATCATGTTGGTGATCTCCAATATCAACGAACTTAACTCTTTGACATAGTCCTGCACAAAACTCGTGTGCCTTAGTTTCTTAAGTGCCTGTTTAGCCTGTCAAGCCATGTTCACGAGAAGAAATTGCTCCCTCAATTCCTTCTTCAAGGCTTCCAATGTCTAGATCGCTTCTCGTCCAGCACTTACATCATCATCCAACCTTGTCTACCACCACAGTTTAGCATCATCGGTGAGGTACATGCTAGTAATTGACACTTGGTCCCTCTCCACAACGCGAGTAGCCTTGAAGTACTGCTTCATGTCCCAAATAAAGTTTTCTTACTCCTTAGCACTTCGACTCCCACCAAATTGCTTAAGCCCTAAGACTTTCACTTTAAGGGTTTATCACTAGCACTATTGCTCAAGTAGCCTACAACATCCCTCTTTAGTAAACTACCATCAGTTTCAAAGTTAGAAAATTTACCTTCAAACCAATCAGACAATGATTGGATCCACGTGAGCAAGTAATTAAACTAGACCACCATATCCTTCTAGTTGTCATTGACCAAGCAGTGCAGGTCAGCCATGGCATGAAAGTGAAGCGTCGCTTGCTCCGATAGGGATGCAGCATCAGGAGCTGGCACACCGACCAGTGCCTTAAGAATATCGACTCATTCGCTGAATGTTCCAACCATCATAACACATGCTCCGATACCAAATTATTTTTGTGATGAGATGTCCCCTGAGATGAGAAAGGTGCATTCTCATTCAAATAAAGGATAGGAATGGAAAGTTGATTACTTTTGTGAAGATGAGTCTTAGTTGTGGCACTTGAGGTTTTGGCATCTTAACTTTGATGGCTTGAGATCTTTGGCAAGTAAACATATGGTGAAGAGGTTGCCTCATATTAATCATCCTAATCAAATTTGCGAAGGGTGCATTCTTAGAAAACAACATAGGCTAAGTTTTGCCAATGAGGATAGGTGGAGAGCATCTAAACCTTTGGAGCTTATGCATATCAACATTTGTGGTGCTTTGAAACCAATGTCAAATGGAAAGAATAGATACTTTGTGACTTTCATTGATGACTTTAGTCAAAAAACTTGGGTGTATTTCTTGAAGAGAAAGTCCGACTTGCTAGAAATATTTAAAGAGTTTAAGGCTTTTGTGGAGAATCAAAGTGGTTATTATTTGAAGATTTTAAGGTCTGATCAAGGTGGAGAGTACACTTCGGATCAATTCCAACACTTATGCAAGGCATATAGGATATACACCAAGTCACTCCATCCTAAACTCCACAACTTAATGGTTTTGCTGAAAGGAAGAGTTGAACAATCTTGCACATGGCAAGGAGTATGATGAGAGGTGTTAGCTTTAAATTACAATATATATTTTGAAATGACAAAAACTTAAGTAAGCTTTAATGTTTTAATTCATATTGTAAATTTGCCTTATCACACATGATTTTCTCAATTCATTTTGAAGTGTTCATATCAAACATTAAGACCATGATTTAATGATATATTCTTATGGGTTTTAATACTTTATAAAATG
This sequence comes from Heritiera fomes, assembly GCA_032173925.1. Classification (NCBI taxonomy): domain Eukaryota; kingdom Viridiplantae; phylum Streptophyta; class Magnoliopsida; order Malvales; family Malvaceae; genus Heritiera; species Heritiera fomes. Next base: position 29,591,650 of record JAPDPM010000002.1, on the reverse strand, counting down.
GTTTTCAATATTAAGTAATTTTCTCAAGAATTATTGAACATAAGTTTAGAAAATTACTTATAAGTTTTTTGGACAATATTTTCATTTGAAAAAGTCAAGAAAAACTCCCTTCAAGCTTATAAATGTTTTGGGTTGAATTAAAATTAAAAGCTATATCATTTCTAACCCAAAAGTGCAGGAAAAACTCATTCTGGAAGCATGGGATCAATCCCCTCAGGAAAGGGATCGATCCCTTTTTGGCAGAATGCCCTGGAAGCCTAGAATGAAGCATGGGATTGATCCTTTTTGTAAAAGGATCAATCCCTTTATGTCAGAAAGTCCCCAACGGCTAGTTTCTGTGAGATACAACGGCTAGTTTCTGTTTTGGCTCCAACCAACGTCCACAAACCATCCAAGGGACTATAAATAGAGGCTTAGAAGCTAAAGGAAGGAAGGGGAACTACTCAATCAACTCCAATACTCATTTTCCTCAAAATCTTCAAGCCTCAAACAACAAATCAAGAGCTACAAAGTCTTCATCTTCCATCATTCACATATTTCTTGTATAGCTTAGCACAAATCTTGTATAGGCTTTTTCTTGTGCTTAATCTCTGTAATCATTTGCCTATCTAAAGACCCTTCTTTGATTACACAATTTGTAAACCAATTCATTCCTTGTAAAAGGAGATGTTCCTCTTTAGCCTAAGAAAAAGAGGGAGGTTTCTCTTTAGCCTAAGAAAAAGAGGGAGGTTTCTCTTGAGCCTAGAAAAAGAGAGAGGTTTCTCTTGAGCCTAGAAAAAGAGAGAGGTTTCTCTTGAGCCTAGAAAAAGAGGGAGTGTAATACAAATTCAAAGATAGTGAACTTGGGGAAAATCCTTGGGAGCATCTCAAGGTAAAGGATGTAGGCAAGGTTGCCGAACCTCTATAAATCACTTGTGTACATTTCTATATCCTTACTCTCTTTACTTGTTTGTAATTATATTTGTGTTTATTGTATTGAATTTATATTGCATAATTGAGTAGCTTAGAGAGCTTAGAAAATATCAATATAGGTTAGAGAATTTAGAGGAACCGAAAAACGAACCTAAGGTTAGTGAAAAACCGATTCAACCCCCCTCTCGGTATACCCTATAGAGCCAACAATTGGTATCAGAGCTTGGGCTCGAGATTGATTTAGACTAACCTCTATCGAGCAAACCGATCATAAATGGCTCACTTGAATGTAGGCACACCCCTAGGAGAAGAAGGACACTCATTAGTTAGACCTCCACTTTTCAATGGTGAGAATTACTCTTATTGGAAAATTAGGATGATGTTATTTGTGCAATCTAATGAATATGAAGTGTGGAGAGTAATAGTTAATGGCCCTAGAATCCCAATAAAGAAAGTAGATGGAAAGATGTCCCTAAGAGTAAAGATGAATGGGACACCAATGACATGAGATTGGCACAATTAAATGCCAACGCTATGCACACCCTCTTTTGTGCATTAGGTCCTAATGAGTATAATAGAGTGTCTCTATGTGAAAATGCTAAGCAAATATGAGACAAATTAGCCATCACACATGAAGGGACCAATCAAGTGAAAGAAACCAAAGTAGGAATGCTCACACATGATTATGAGCTTTTTAGAATGAAAGAAAATGAGTCCATGAGTGAAATGTACACTAGGTTTAATAACATAATTAATGGACTTAAGGCATTAGGCAAGAGCTATTCCAATGTAGAAATGGTTAAGAAAATCTTGAATAGCTTGCCAAAATCTTGGGAGGCAAAGGTGACTGCTATAGAAGAATCTAAGGATCCTAACACCTTGTCTCTAGATGAACTTATGGGCTCCCTACTTACATATGAAATGAAATTAAAAAGAAATGAAGAGCCTTCAAAGAAAGTAGGGGTAGCACTTAAGTCTTCCACTCATGAGGTCATTGAAGATGATAGTGATGAGAGTGGAAATGAGGAAGAAAAGGAAATGACAATGTTTGCCAAAAGATTCAATAGGTTCATGAGAATGAATGAGAGAGAGCGAAATAGGAGACATCATAGGGGAGAGTCAAGTAGAAGAGAAAAAAACCCCTTAGTGTGTTATGAGTGTAATGAACCAGGTCATACTAAGTTAGATTGCCCCTTACTTAGGAAGGAAAAGGATAGGAAACCTAAGAAGAAAGCATTTGTGGCTGCATGGAGTGATAGTGATAGCTCCAATGAGGAAAACGTAGATAATGAGGTAGCCTACACATGCTTTATGGCCATTAGTGATGATGAGGCTAGTTGTAGTTCTAGTGAAAATAATGATTATACCTTTAGTGAACTACAAAATGCCTTTGATGATTTAGCAAATGAATTTCAATACATGAACTCCAAATATAAGAAAATTATTGCTAAATTAAAAATAGAAAATGAAGCCTTGACTAATACTAAGCTAGAATTTGAAAAGAAATTAGAAGAGGCTAACTTAGAGATAAATGAGTTAAATAAAAAGAATACAAATTTGCATAACTCATTTACTAGGTTCTATATGGGTCAACAAAAATTAGATCACATGCTTGAGACCCAAAGAGCTTTCTTTGATAAAGATGGGTTAGGTTATAATGCAATACAAAAAGAAACTCATCTAAATAATTTCCTTGTGAGCAAAAATACTATGCATGATTTATCTCTTACATGCTCACTATGCAATAGAATAGGACACTCTTCACAAGCATGCACATATAGAAAAACCACATTTAGAGGAATAGTAGTTAGAAAAATGTGGGTGCCAAAGCATGCAATAAATAACGATGAATTGTGCTTGAAATGGATCCCAAAAGGATCAAAAATTGTTTGCACTAACTCTCATAGACCCAAGAAAATTTGGGCACCAAAGCATGCATAAATTTGTTTGTTGTAGGAGTGTTAGAGCATGGGAATACAATGGAACAATGGAGTTTAAATGCTCAACACATCCTCATGGAGTTTGCTTGTACCAATGAGAAAGAGAAAGTGCTTAAGAATCCATACCTGGCAAGGTCACAACCATTCTTCAAAGAATGGCACAAGGTGGATTCAACTATTCAAGGCAAAGCATTCTCTAGTAAAGGAGTATTGTAAGCTTAATTCCTTACTCCTTAAACTTTTTATTGTTTACGCCTTGATGATATGGTTTGTTGATGATCTTTGATGCATTATAAGTAGAATGATTGAACAAAAGGCATGATAAATGATTTTTGAATGTTTGATGATAGTACTTGATACATTGAATGAAAAGAATGATTTATGATTTTGAAATGATTATTGGATTTCTACATTTTGAGCAAGTTTTATATGTGTTGATAATGTATTTACTTGCCTCAAAATACCAAATATGTCATTTATACAAAATGCTATGTCATGAGCAATAATAAAGAACTTGTATGTTGAAAATCATGGCATGTTGTTCACAAGATGTATGCTTTAATGATACATGTGCTTAAAACCTATGTGAACAAGTTTGTTTTGACATATTTGTGGTATCCAATGCTTTAGTTTTATCAAAATATGCATAACTCTCAAAATGACCTCTTTTAAGGCAAAAAATGCATTTATTGGTGAAAATCCTTCCAAAATTGCAAAATCTATTGTAAAATGGTTTTTCATTCATGTTTTTCATTCATACAAGTCCAAAATCATGTTTTACAAATGTTTAAACCTTTACTTGGACTTAAAATACTCAAAAACGAAGTTTTGGCACCTCAAAGGTTGGATTTTCTGTCAAAAATCTGCAGAAACAGGATGAGGGATCGATCCCTCAACAAGCAAGATCCTTGGGAGCATCTCAAGATAGAGGATGTAGGCAAGGTTGTCGAACCTCTATAAATCACTTGCGTACATTTCTCTATCCTTACTCTCTTTACTTGTTTGCAATTATATTTGTGTTTATTGTATTGAATTTATATTGCATAATTGAGTAGCTTAGAGAACTTAGAAAATATCAATATAGGTTAGAGAATTTAGAGTAACCGAAAAACGAACCTAAGGTTAGTGAAAAACCTATTCACCCCCCTCTCGGTATACCTTATAGAGCCAACAAGAGGTAAGAAGATGCTGAGAGAGTTTTAGGCGAAAGTGGTATCTTACACTATATACTTGTTAAATTGGTGCCCTACAAAAAGTGTTTACTTGAAGACCTCGAAGGAAGCTTGGAGTAGTTTAAAACCAAGTATGGCTCAACTCAAAGTGTTTAGGTGTATTGCTTATGCTAAAATTCTGGAAGCTAGAAGAATAAAGCTTGATGACAAAGGGGAGAAATGTGTCTTTCGTGGCTATGGAGCACAGCCATGGGTTACAAGTTGTATAATCCACTCTCTAAGAGAGTTTTTATGAGTATAAATGTGATCTTTGAGTTTTTATGGCTTGTGGGATTGGAATCTTGATGAAGTTAGTGTTGTGGAATTTCAACTTGACCAAAAAGAAGAAGAACCTAGAGTGGTACAAGGCATAGAGCCACAAACACCTCTCCACACTTCCTTTTCAACATTATCCCCATCATCTTCGTCATCTGGAGAGAGCTTCAGTGAAAGGTCTCATAAAACTAGAAGTTTGATGGAAGTGTATGAAGCCACCGAAAGCATTAAAGATGTTAATCTTTATTGCTTCTATATGGATTATAATTCTCTTTGTTTTGGGAAAGCTATTCAAGAAGAGAAATGGAAGAAAGCAATGGATGAAGAAATAAAGGCAATTGAGAAGAATGACACTTGGATACTGACATCCTTACCAGAAGGTAAAAAAGCCATTGGTGTGAAATGGGTGTACAAGACTAAGAAGAATGCAACGAGAGAAGTTCAAAGGTGCAAGGTAATATTGGTTGTAAAAGGGTAGAAGCAAAAGCTTTGTATTGATTATGGTGAAGCGTTTGCTCTGGTTACTCAATTAGAGACCATTAGATCGGTGATTTCCTTAGCTACCCAAAATGATTGGAAACTCTATCAATTAGATGTCAAGTTCACATTTTTGAATGGTTTTCTTGAAGAGGATATATATGTAGAACAACCCTTGAGGTATGTGAAACATGGCAATAAAAACAAGGTGTACAAGTTGAGAAAGGCTCTTTATGGGCTCAAGTAAGCACCACAAGCATGGAATGCTAGAATTGATAAGTATTTCCATGATAATAGCTTTGAGAAATGTCCTTATGAACATGCCTTGCATATGAAGAAAACCAATTGTGGAGATGTGCTATTTGTGTCTTTATATTGATGACTTGATCTTCACTGGGAACAATGCAATTATGTTTGATGAATTTAAGAAAGTATGATTCAAGAGTTTGAGATGACAAATATTGGCTTGTTAGCACACTTTCTTGGTATTGAGGTAGTGCAAAAGGATGATGGAATCTTTATTTCTCAAAGTGCATGTGCAAAGGAGGTTTTTAAAATATTCAAAATGGAGTCTTGCAATGAAGTGAATCCCCCTTGATTATGGTTGGAGTTGAGGAAGAGTTCCAGTGGTGGCAATGTGGATCCTTCATACTTCAAGAGTATAGTGGGAAGTCTACACTATCTCACTTGCACTAGACCCGACATTCTTTATGGAGTTAGTTTGATTAGTAGATACATGGAGGAACCGGATCAATCACACCTTAATATGGGAAAGAGGATTCTAAGGTATGTCAAAGGAACTATCAATGATGGCTTGTTCTACTCCTATTTCAATGATGTGAAACTTCTTAGTTATTCATATAGTGATTGAGATAAAGATTTAGATGAAAGGAAGAAAACTTCTGGTTTTGCTTTCTTTGTTAGTGATTATGCATTTACTTGGTCTTCCAAGAAGCAAACTATTGTGACTTTATTAACTTGTGAAATAAAGCATGTGGCTACAAATTCTACCATTAGTCATGCTATTTGGTTGAGAAATGTGTTAAGCTATTTGGGGTTTCTGCAAAAAGGTCCTACGGAGATTTTGTTGAAAATCGCTAGGTTATTGCTTTAGCCAAGAATCCGGTGTTTAATGATAGGAGCAAGTATATTAAAACTCACCATCACTTTATCCGAAAGCATATGGAGAAAGAAAAAATTGAGTTAGTGCATTACAAGTCTCAAGACAAGTTGCAGATATTTTTACGAAGCCATTGAAGATTGGTGTGTTTAAGAGGATGAAGGTGATGTTGGGAATGAGAAGTGGTAATTGGTTTAAGGGGGATGTTGGGTTGTAAACCCATTTACACTTGGTAAGTCTTTTTATTGTAATAGCCCATAGTGTTAGACTTTGTGTAGTATATTAAAGCCTATAGTATAGAAGACTAAGAGAGAAATAAAGAACAAAAAGACAAACTTTGTGTGCTGGAAATTTGTACAAAACAAAACTATAGTGTAGTAAAAAAAAGATGTAGAGCAAAAACACGAGTTTGAGAAAAAACAAAAGGGTTTCTTTTGCTTGGTGTGAAAAGATGCAAACTTTCTTGTAAGCATATATTTCACTTTACCTATATGAATATATTTGATGCATTTTGAAGTGAAAATATTGTGATATTGCTCTTGTTTCATATGTTTGAATATGGGTTATGTTTGATGGTTGTTGTGTGGATATTCTTGAAAGTTGAGATTGGTTGTTGTGAGTTTGTTTTGATGAGATATTGATGCTGGAAATTTGTGTGATATTAAGTTGAAAAGTTGTAAAACTTGATGTTTGTTTGGAGTATGATTTAGTTGTTTGTTAAAAGCCTAATAAAGTGTGCATGCCAAGTGTTTGTGTTAATGCCTCTTAAACCTCTCCTCCCAACATGATAACCAAGGCCAATATTGTGAACTTCAGAAATTATGCCTTCATGTGTCTTTGAGATAGTTGCATCAATAGCCTTATTAATCTTTGTTGCATGATTCACTCGAACTTCTTAAAGTTGTTACTCAACAAAAGAAAGTAGAGACTTTCTTTCTGCCAGGTCTGACTTCTTTTTCTTCGTAGCCTCTGCGTGCTCTTTCCTCAAAAACTTTTTCTTCAAAAACTTAATTTAAGCACGGGCCTCATCTCTCGCTAGTTCAACAAGATCTCTATTGGCCTCAAATGCAATGAATTAGTTCACCATGGCAAACCTAGCATCGACAAGCACTTTAAGTTTCCTCTCTACTTTGCTCAATACATGGCTAGTCTGATAAGAAGTGTAATCAATCAAAGATATGACTCAGGCTAGTAGTTGACAAAGAATAAAAAAAATTATTAAGAAAATAAAACTAAGAGCAAAAACAAAAAGGAAGAGCATCAAGGCCCTAGCAGTAGAGATATAAACATTACCTACATTCATTTACCTGGACTTGTTAAGTAGAAATTTGTGGTCTAGGAAAAAGATAAAAACTAGAAAACAAAAAAGGCATACTTAGGATTCCCTAAAATGATATTTAATGAGGAAAAATGAACAAAAGGATCTAGCATCTTTGGAACATCGAGCCCTTATGTAGGAGGGAGGACAAAAACATCACCATTTGAAGTCATAACAGCCACAGGCTCAGAAGGGTCTTTCTTCACCCTCGAGCTAAAGGTACCAATAATGACCTCAACTTCAGGGGTTGAGTATTTTGATCATTTAGTACAGCACCTCAAACCAAGACTTATCCAAAACAAGCACTTAAAATAATATTTGAAAAAGTACTAGATAGTTGGTCATCTAAATCACCAGAAAAGTGCAAACCAAGGCTAGCCTCACAAGTTACCCTAAGGGGAATACTAGGAGTAGGACTAGGATGGCGAGGAGAAGAATTAGGACAACTCCCAAACAAGTCAAGCTAATACCTACTGTTGAACAAAGGTTCATTAGCATACTACAGTTTACCTAGACACCTTCAAGTATAGAATCTTAGACCTTCTCATCTACGGATAAGCCAAAAGGAAAGCTCGCCACATGGTTAGCGATCCTCTTAGTAACATTCACCCTAAAATCCTCCTCCCTATGGATTGCCAAAAGCGATCCTACCAATTTTTAAGATTGTTTAAGCATGCCCATGACTACCTGATGTTTCCTTGCAAGATAATGGTATCACCCTGACCCAATAGTATGCCTATGCTGGTAAAAGTACCTAAACAACCTAGATGAGGGCTCTACGTAGTTATCCCTATGAGTTATGTAAAACGCAACTAATACTTTCCATGCGTTGGGGTTCAACTGCGAAGGGGCAATTTGAATGTCATCCTATCAAATGTTGATGAAGAAGGGCTTAAAGGGGAACTTCAATCCATTTTGGAGGAAGGCCAAAATATGCCTCAACCGTCCCATTAACCTCCCTCATTGTGCTAATCTTAGAGCCCCTACTGGGAACTTTAATGGTGGTGTCATCGAATCAGAAATCTTCGATCGGCTTCAAATCCACATTTATTTTGTGATTGTCAGCAATCCAACAGCCCCCAGACCAAACCTCGACCAAGCTACAAGCAATCATTACTTAAGAAGAGAAAAGAAGTATATAATATACTTACAAGAGAAAAGGAAGAAAAATCAAAGTGCTTTAGAGAAGAAAGAAAGAAGGCAATAGCAAGAAAACAGTGAAAGCAGAAGTTGAAAGGTTCAAAATGGGGAGAAAGATAAAGGTATATGTAGGTAACACTAAAGTCAATAAAGATATGCTACCATACTAAGCACCTATAAAAGCCCTCCACATGAAAGCATAGTACTCGAGCCACAGTAAAACCTCGCTTCAACCATGTCTCATCAGCCTACGTGGAAATAATACTTTCGCCCAAATAACTGTTTAAAAATTTTTGAAAATTTAAAAACTAAGGAAATCCCTACAAAACTCTTGGAATATCGAGAAATCCTATTGGTCCATGTGCCATGACCATGTGGAAAACATCAAAGGAACATAGCAAATTAATGGCGAACTCTAAAGTATCATTTTAAGATCATACGATCATAAGCTTGCCCAATATGTATTGGCAAGCACCAATGACTTTGAGATTGAAGCTTTCTCACTAAGGGAACATGATATTGAATTACATTAGGCCCTTAAAACCCAAGCAGGCCAAGCTAGCCAATCAAAAGGACCCAAAGGTCAGTGGAAGGACCAAGCCAAGGATGGTTAAATTTGGCCATTTCAAAACATGGTCTGAGTGGAAGACATCCAATCACTCACTAGCCAACATGCTGCATGCATGATTGGCAAATCGTCCCATGTTTGCAGGAAACTACCAAATCCTGCAAATATCTACCCACTTAGAAACACACAATATGTATGAAAGACGTTGATTTCATGCATGAAGGAATTTTTTTCTATAAAATGGGACTTCTAAATGAGAAAAGGTATGAACTCTCTCTGTCACTAACATTTCTAAGTACTTCACAAATCACTGTTCCAATCTTGAATATTTCACTAACTTGAGTATCGATTACAATGGGAAATACCCTTTTATACTTTTTTGTTTCATAGGTTAATCCGAGAAGGCAAGGAAAGAAGACCATTTGAAGGTTACCATCCATTTTTGGCATCAACACAAGTAGTTAAATGAAATTTTAGTTTTAAGAGCAAGAAAAAATAAATAATAAAAAGATCATATTGTGGTTAAAATTTATTCTAGAATATAGCATCTTTTTTATTGAAGCACTTGTCACAATATTTTATTTATAAAACTAAATTACAAAAAAGAATACTAGTATTTACATTATTAAATTTCTTTGACTGAACTAGGTGATTAAAGCACCACGAATCATAATTTCTTGCTAAAAAGCATGCATTATTTTTTCCTTTGTCTTTCTCATTTAGTATAGACTTATCTCAAAAAAGAAAAAGAGAAAGTAGATTCAGACTTACTGTTTTATGCTACATTTAATTAGTAATTTTTTTTACCTAAAAATTGAATTTTTTTTTCTAAATTCATCCAAAAAAGGCGAAAACCAAAAAGAAAAAGCAAAAAAAAAAGAAGCAATGCTCAATATTATTTTCTTGTACTTATAAAGAAATCCTAGAGGAATAAGAGAGTTGGACCTATATCAACAGAGATGGATGATTGGAAATCTATGGTCATACAACATAAATGAGAGTCAAGAAGAGATCTTGAATTCATTTAATTGAGTCATTCATCTTGAGATTAAGAAACAATGTAGTTGAACTTTAATAGAGATGACACATTCCATGCTCTATATTCAACTGAGATATTAGGTGATAAAAAGATCGAATTATACGATAATTGCACATGAAAAGGTTATCATCAACTCACAAACATTTTCATTACTTGGGTAGCCATAATGCATTGTTAGATGCCAATATTGGCTTATGATTTATGAATAAGAATATGAATCATTGCTAACATAATGGAAACATAAAGGGTCACACATAATAATAGTACGACCAAAACAAGGAAATTGAAGTTGGATTCATGTGATGAATCCTAGTGCAAGTAAGATTCTTAGTGAGACTAGAATCATGTTCCAATTAGAATTCAAGATTTAAATAATAGTAATTTTATCCCGAGATGACTAAAGGGTATTTTGGTCTTTTCTGTCACGACCCGAAGGCCAATGACGTCTACTTAACACTTACCTTATTTCATTTAGAAAATTTCGAGCTAAATTTTTCTTTTTCTATTTACGGTTTGCATTCGATGTTAGTGTAGTAACTAAATCAAATCTTACCTTAATAATATTATTTCTCTAGCTATGTCATACTTCTCAAAGTGATTTTAATCATTTTAGCCTTATATTCACTTATCCAAAAGAAATGGGTCGAAAACCTCCCCCTTGTATTTTATCAATTTCCCCAATAAAATCACCTGCATTAAAATACATTTAACTTTCACAATACAGCCAGCTTTAATTCCCACAATTCACACAATCATGCATCTCATATTTCTTAAGATCCATGTCACTAGAATTTCCATATTTTACAGTTTATACATACTTCAAAATATATACCTAATCCCGGATCGTACTCGATAATCACATAGACTTACATAATAATCTAGTGCGATCCAAAGTTAAATCTCATATTTCTTCCTAGTACTGTGAAACTAAAGTTTGTATAACTATCAAAACGATATACAATTAGTATACCTCAAAAGCATATAAGCTAGGCTCGGAGAACGTAGACGAGTACCACAACTAGGTATAGTTCCCGAAAGAGCCTATGTGAAGCCTAAACTGGATATCAATTCGTTTGATCTGCAGATGTTAAATTTAAGGAGTGAGCAATTCAAGGCTCAATAGTAGCTTAAATAAGTACAGACTAGGCTCATATCGTAAAATATGATCATACATGCATGAACTCTTTAAAATATCATGTATGCACTATGTCAAGATTAGCTACTAACTTATAATCTACAACAGATTTCACATACTCATTCATGATTTTCTTCATTTCTTTAAATCGCATAATATCATCTTTTTTATCCCTTTTATTAATATGGTTAAGCATGAAAGAAACAACCATGTCAAGTAGTACATGGTTCTATAGCATAATATAAGTAAAGTTCAACAATTATTCCAATTCTTTGTCATATGTATAATATCTATCTTATCTAATGATAGTTGTCACATTCACAGATCACAATCGTTTATCCATTGTCTCATTGGCATATGATTTCCCATGATTCATCAGTACACGTGCAGCACTTAGTTCATGAAGGATTCTAGAGGTGGCTCCCACATTTCCGAAGAACCTATGTAGCACGTAGGTCCTTTGAATTCTCTAAAGATGGCTCACACGGCACAAAAGATTGAGTTTTACTCGGGTTTGCCTCTTTGGCGTATGTTTTCTAATGGTTCATCGATACACGTGCAGCATTTAGTTCTCAAAGGATTCTAGAGGTGGCTCCCACAATTTCGAAGAATCTATGTAGTACGTAGTTCCTTTGAGTTCTCTAGAGGTGGCTTACACGGTACAAAGGAATGAGTTTTACTCGGATTGGCCTCTATGGTGCATGCTTTCTAATGATTCATCGGAACTCTTGTAGCACTTAGCTCTCAAAGGACTCTAGAGGTGGCTCCCACAATTTCAAAGAATCTGTGTAGCACGTAGTTCCTTTGAATTCTCTAAAGGTGGCTCACACGATACAAAGGCATGAGTTTTACTCAGGTTTGGCCTCTATGGCGCATGCTTTCTAATGATTCATCGGAACTCATGTAGTACATAGCTCTCAAAGAACTCTAGAGGTGGCTCCTAAAGTTCCAAAGAATCTGTGTAGCACGTAGTTTCTTTGAGTTCTCTAGAGGTGGCTCACACGGTACAAAGGCATGAGTTTTACTCGGGTTTGGCCTCTATGGCGCATGCTTTCTAATAGTTATATTCTACCATCATTCAAGTCCTCAAGTTGCATATACACGTCAATGGTCATACAATTCCAGTGTCCTAGTTTTTCGATAAATACCACTAGGAGCTATTCAAGTTCTTTGAGTTAAATATCATAGGTTGTATACATATTGTACACTAATCCGTATATACATTTTTAAAGTGTAACAATGTATTGGCATGCTCACTAGGTGCAACATAAATAAATCACATACATTTCTCATGACATAGGCACCTATATTTTATACGAGTTCCTATTCTCAATGAGCATAATAAGTTATAACACACCACACACACAAATCACAAATAATCCGAAAACTATTCATGAACACATCAAATCCAACTTGTATTTTACCCATACTTACTCTTATAGTCTTTTCCGTAGTATTCCATCAAACTTGATGCGAATTTAGATAAGTATCTAATAAAGATTCATTCATCTCTTACGAGATGATACTAGTAAGGCTTATTTAACCCACTTACCTGGAGGCTTAAAATTTTCTTCTCGTGCTTTTGAGTCCGTACTCAAGCCTCTACACCGTTCTGATTCGCTACACATAATCCATTAACATTTTGATGAGTTTTCATCATCATGCTTAATCATGTACTGTAAACAAGAATCTTAAAACACTTTTAAATTCCATTAACTACAAATATGAGACTACCTCCTTATCATCATTCACGACATACCCATTGGTAGTCATCCTTATGTACGTATATTTAAACACATAGATGCTTATATTTATGTGTATATCCCAATATATATTGTATATACATACATATATATATATATATCCATGCTCATCCTTTTCTTCTCCTTATCAATATTTATTACGTATAAATAATTATATATTTATAGATATATATCATTTTAATGGTACATATCATATTGATCATCATGTATATATATCCATGTCTCTATCACCATTCTTATCCTCTAAGCACATCGATATATCGCCTATATCTAGCTTCAAGATCGTTACTCATTTTACTTTAAATTCCTCAATTCCCTCATTTCAATTTCAGCAGGATTGTATGTAATAAAAATCAATTTAAATAAAAATGAACTCATCATATACCAATTTCATAGCTCATTCAATCATAGTACTAATAACTTTTAATCATTTTGTTAACTATCATTATACTATGACTATATCATTCCTTATGTATCACTATGTCTCAATCTTTAACCATCATCATCATCACACAATCCTGACTATACTGTACAATATAATTCTAAAAATGAATTATATAAATGTCTTACTGATTCCTATGCTTAGTGTTCAAACATCGAGTTTAGTCGGATTTGTGTTCATCACCTCAGCGTCGCATTATATATTCAAACACTGTTGATCAGCTTAGTATCAACTTGATAAAATTCTAAATATATATATTTAGTACAGCACTATGCAACCTCTCTTACCTATTTCTTTAAACCGAAACACTAGGCGAGTGCCTTGAATTTAGCTAGATTCCCATTGGCCGCTTGATCATCCACAAGGTTTCTGACTTACAATTTTCCTACAATTCCATATTATGCCATACTCGAAATTAATTAAGTACATTCATAAATTCTTATGAGAATACTACTAAGCTCACTATTGTCTTACCAATTTGTAGCTTAGCTTGGGCGTGCGCCAATCTTAGCCCAACTCATGTTGTCGCTTATGTGTTGCGCGATTTAAAGCTTAATGTGCCAAAAATCTGTGCTTCGTATACGCGTATCGAATTTCACACGTACATCAAGCTTGCCGCATATACTCTTTAAACATCGTTAATGAATTTGTTATGAATTCAATAAAAAGTTTAAATAAATATATATATACACACACATTTAAATTTAAACGATATTGGCTTACCAAATAACTAGAGTCAAGGTCTTTATACGTGTGTGTGTATATGTATATATATATATATATGTGTTTATATATTCCTTTCTTCTCTTTTCTTTTCTTCTCATTGCTCTCTGTTTTCTCCTCTCTTGTAGGCCTAATTCCAGTTCCAAAATCAGCATTTGATTAGTTTACAACCAGCCCATATTCGGCCTTTTAACAACCTTTCATTATCACAGTTCCATCCACTCCTATTCAACCTTGCCCAGCCACCATTTTGGTCTCCTTTTACTCACGGTTTACAACCTCCAAATCAACCTTTAAATTCTCCCTTATCAGCTTGATAACCTTTAAAACAACACTGCATTTGGGCCAGCCGACACCTTTAACTGTCACCATTTCCTTTGCCTTAGAGCTTCGGTTTTCAGCCTTGAACAGCCTTTGAAGGCTCAGCATTCACCATTCGTTACAATCCCTGGACGTCACCCTCTTTTTGCTCCAAAATGCCTCCTATTCAGCTACTCCACTAGCCATCAGAAGACTTACCTCCAGCTCCCATTTTCATGCCGTTTCAGTCGTTATTGACACATTCTACAGCCATGGTCTTCAGCATTCAATTCTGCCCAACACAACCTCTTATTTCAATACCAAATAATAATCTTTAACCTCTCGGGATGTCCTTGTTCTGATGCCACTTTCCAGCCCCTAACCACACCAACTCAGCCTCCAATACCAGCCTAGATCAGACTCCTAATGACCACTCAGAAGCAGCACTCACGGCCTAAAAATCTGGTCCCTTGCAACTGCTTTTAAACCCCCACTGTTTCTCTCTTCTAAGCTTTGTTTCTAGCCTTTAAAGGAGACACAAATTAGCCACCAGAAGCAACTGAATAATACCTCTATACTTCTTTGTTCAAGCCATACATAACCTTGTATAGACCAACCAAAAAGAATCAAGAGTATCACCCCTATTTTAGCCTTGAGAAAGCCCCGATCTGAACCTTGAAAGATCAAGACGAGTGCCCCTCTGTTTCACGCCTCCAACAACCTACAGCCGCCCTTCAACACCGCCGAAATAACCTTCACTCAAATGCATAGCTACCGCTTCATCAGTTTTGATTTTTCAGCTTCTTTCTTTATGTGATCGAGGGGGAGAAAGATGGAGACGAGGCTGAGATGAGAATGAGATACGAGAGAAGAGAGGGAAAGGAAGTGAGAAGCAATGGTGATGGAGCATGGCTGAGTGTATGGGACGGCGAGGAAATGTGGCGAGAGAGAGAAATACAAGGAAGAACGACGATGGCAGAGATGAGGGCATGGCTGAGTGTATGGGACGGCGAGGAAATGTGGCGAGAGAGAGAAATACAAGGAAGAACGACGATGGCAGAGATGAGGAAGATAGTAGAGAGACTTGAAATAATAAAAATAAAAAGATATAGAAATGGTTGATGGGGGGCTGACGTGATTTAGATGGGTTGATGGAAATTTCCCACCAACCCATAAAATATATTATTATTAAATATATATTTTATATATATTTAATTTTTATATATATAAGATACAAATATATATATATATGTTTATTTTTGACTTTATACATATATATATATATATATATATATATATATATATTTATACTAAAAATGTATATACTTGCACAAGTACCTATATACTTATATATATTTTTCATATATTTATTTGCACTGTATATTAATTTATATTCTTATTCTTTTTAATTATTTGCGTATATTTATATATACACATGCATGCACATTGTATGCGTTGAGTTTACGTATACATGTATGCATACACGTTGCATGCATTAAATTTGATTTATGTGTGTGCGTAAGCTTATATGCATAACACGTTTATTCCATTTATATCAATTTAACGTGCATTGTGTATACAACATACATGTTCATTTCACGTCGTTCTAAATTTCTATTCTTGAAGACTTCATTTCGATAAATTGCATTATCTATACTCACAATTACATGTTGAGTATATGATCGATTTAAGAAAATTGCGATTCTCACATTTTCAATTATAATGAGATTATAATTATAAATTATTAATTTAATAATTCATGATTGGTCCAAATTATTAATCCAAATATATAACTGATTGCTATAGTGCAAGTGGGAGAGTATGCCTTACGAGCCAATTAGATTTGGATTAAGTAATTTTAAAAAGTCCAAAAAGACTCAATCTAGTTAGATTAAGGTTAAGACCTTTTTAGGGTTTTGTTAAGAGGCATTATATAAACAACATTAAGTTTAAAACTTGAATTTAGAACACACTTGATAGCCACTTTTCTTGTTGAAGCTAGCACTCACGGAATAATCCTCTTTCTACTCCCTTTGCCATTAACTACACTGCACCCTATCCTAGGCAAAAGTCTTATTTTGCATTCTACTTGTGTAGATATATACTTAGCTCTGTAGATATATACTTAGCTCGGGATCTCAAGTTAACGATAAAACCGAGGTCCCACATGCTATTCTTTTCGTGTATAACATGATAACTCGAGACAACAAAACCTTACAAACTCCTCCTCTATTTCACTCATCAACATCTGCTTATAGGATTTTTTTTGTTTTTCTGTTTACATAGTGAGCATTGATATTTAAATCCAGACCACCCTCCGTCTGAATATCACCACCGGTACATCTAATCATTTCGTCGAACCTCCTTAAAACCTCCTGCTGGCCTTTGGCTGAAGAAGGCATCCCTTTGATCTTTTGATTCTCGAATTCATCATTCCTACTCCTCTGAATAGTCCCAGGACTGATTCTTCTCCAATAAGATCTAAAATTAAATTTAGCTGGATTAACACCTAGCCTATAATCCAATCTGCCCACCGCCATAGACGCATCTCTAAAGTTGTCATACCGCACAAATCCATTCTTTTTCCCTACAAACTTCTTTTCTTCGGAATGAACACATGCATAACATTACCATGGTGCTGAGATATCTGACCAAGCCATCGCCAATGCATGCTGGGAGGAATATCGTTTACGAACACTGAGAAGACCTGGGACTTTCTCTCCGCCATATATCCTGAGCACAAAATGGAACGCTTCGAAAATCCTAATTTCTCTTTTGAGAAAATTACAGCGGAAACAGATTAAACATGAAAGATACTTGAATTGCTTTTTCTAGATTCATCCAAAAGGAGCAAAAGGAGAAAGAAAAAAGCACAGGAAAAAAAAAAGCAATGCTCAATATTATTTTCTCGTACGCATAAAGAAATCCTAGAGGAAGTAGAGAATTGGACCTAATATTCGTAAGAATGAATAAGAAGTCTTGGTGAGTCGATGTCTGATAATATTAAAAAGTATCAATTAATACAATCCGATGAAAATTAGTTCAGTGCAACCTATAAAGCCTTACTTACATAAGAAAAGGATCAAGATCAAACTCTACAACTGATTTGAGCTCATCCCAGTTCGCACGTGTGAAGAAATCATTTTCTGGACCGTTTGAAAAGCTCGAAGATGATGCTATATATGAAGGTTGAGCTATGCTGCTGAATTGCTCCGCATGCCATTGGCTTCTGCTGCCATTGATCATATGATTCGCAACTGGCTTCTCATCATAATTTTGAACAGTTTGAGAGCCAAATGTAATGTAATTTTCGTGAATGTTGGATTCCATACTGCAACTCTGAGAGCTACGTGTGGCAGCTGATGGACGTTTAGTTGCTAGTTCTCTCCAATCTGGTGTGTATTTTCTGTGTGATACATTCCGCTTGAAAATTCGACATATAGTCCATACTTCCTGCAATTCCAAAAAAGTATTAATTAAACATCGATAACATTAATTATAAACATACTTAGTTTAAATATTCCTAGAATTATGCATTTTGACATCAAATCCTTTTTTTTAATCCAAACGTTCTTTTTGAAACTTTTTTTTTTCAAAAATGAAAGCACAAAGAACAAAAGTATCAATCTTTGCTTACAGCATCTTGTGCAGTAGATTTGGGATTGGAAAGGCTAGTGTTAGTGTTACTATCATTGGTGGGAAGGCGAAACTCATGCATCATCCAATCCGTTTTGGTTCCTTTGCCTGCACTTCCGCGGTAGTATACTAATGTTTTCTTTAACCCAATGGCAGCGCAGGCACGGCCTTCTCCTCCGAGTGAATAAACAGGCTTGTCAATGCCGGTTGCTTTCCAAAATCCAGAACCCGTCACTCTGTTTGGTCTAACGCTGTTTCTGTACTTTCTTCCTCGTCTGCAGAAGAAATATGATTCACTCTCACCCACAACGCCGGGTTCTTCTTCATTCATCATGAAAATACATTAGACAAAGTTCAATTTCCATACGTATCTTGTGACAAAAACTGGGATTTTTACAATCGCAAACGTTAGATGTGGGAAGTTGAGTTTCGCATATAGAAGTCTCAGTTTTGCAATTAAATTGAAAGAAAAAGGTTGGTAGATTAAAAGATTTTCAGGGCTAATATAAGTGTTTTTTGAATTTGTATTTGTTAGTTCTGCTCATAGGTATTTGTTCTTTTTATATTCACTTTAGGTCATCTTTTGTTGGGATCTTTGTATTTACAAAGGTATTAATCTATACTCTAATTTTACTAGCCATGCTACTAGCTCTACAGCCTTCCTACCTTTAATAAAACTCTTTTGACGTAAGCTCTCTTTGGATGTCACCCCACCGACTCCAGTCCAATGGGAGCAAAAAAAAAAACAAAAAAAAATTACAAAAGATAAATAAAAATTCATGTAAAATTATTTTTTTATCCATATTTTTAAATATTTTATTATAAAATTTATACTCATGGCGATCATTTTTTTTCAATCTTATCAAAACCTATCAAACCGTTCATCTAAACTAGCCCTTAGAAAATAAAAAAGCTATACTTCCCCCATGTTTTTCGAGAAGTGTTTTTTCTCCCAATTAGAAAAACCAAAATTTTCTTAATTCATAACCTTTAATTTATCAGAAAGAAAAAAACAAAAGGCTAGTTATTTTCAAGTATATAATGCTTTTACAATAATTAATTATGTTGCCAAGTACAATACTTCAAACATATAGAGCAATCAAGAGTTTGTAACAATCATTTTTAAGGAACAAAACCATTAAAATTCATGTAAATACACCATTATTCGGATTAAGCTTCTAGTTAAATAAAACATGTTAATATTTTTTGTAAATTATAATATGATATTTTAAAAAATTAAATAAAAGTCGAATTTCTGTACTAGAAATCAGGCTAAGTTAATGATTTTTTTTTTTTAAACTTTTCAACCTTTCATAGCAAACCGAAACCCTTTTTCCCTAGATGAAAAACAAGAATATTTTCAACAAGAAACTTAAAAATCAAAGACGATAGCTAGAACATACTTGGGAGATCCCAGGGATCATATTTGTAGATATCAATCTGTTTGATGAGCTCGATTCTGAGGGGTTTCTTCTCAACTTTTCGTCGAAGATAAAACCCTATGAGCTCTTCATCTGTTGGATGAAATCGAAAGCCTGGAAGTGGAACATCTTCCTCCTTGTTATCACTAGTGCCTTGGAACACGTTCATCTTGGATTCTCTGTGATTTATCCCTTCAACTGGCTAAGTGGAGTGCAAGGACAAAGATTTCATTTCATTCATACAGAGAAAGATTAATTTTGATTAATTTTAACATTTATAAGCGAACCTTCTTGAAAAATGATGAGAATTTGGAGTCATTCGAGCGCTGGCGGTAGTTCAGGTCAAGTCAAACTCTTGACTCTTCGGCAATAAAAGCCCAATCAGCTTAGAAAAAGTCTTTCTTTTTTGCTTCAAAAGTTTATCGCTTCTTTGTCCCAAAAACCAAGAAGGGTAATTTGTATTTTATATAAACATATCATTTAAGATATTTATAATAGGTTTCAAAGAAGATCAAAGGATTGAGAAACAATAGCTAGCTTGGATGACGGTGGGATTGAAAAAGAAAAAATATCATTAAAGATAAATGATTATAATAAAATAATAAAAAATATTTAAAATCAAAGTTGGAATAGTAATTTTGCCCTTCTACAATCCTAAGACTCTCACTAAGAAATATCAAACAAATTAAGAGATTTCTCTATGCGTAATTGAAAAAGTTTTTTTTATACATAATGAGAATAAAAGATAGGCAAATGTATCTATTTTATTATTTTTATTATTAAAATATGTGTCAATCTTTTAATAATTTTGGTGAAGTTTAAAAATTCTACTAATCATAGATGAAACAAAATTTAAAAATTCTAAATGAAATTATATATATTTATATCTATATATATATATATATTTAACAAAATATATAGGAAATTGAGCTTACCAAACACAACATGACAATTCAACTTTTTATCTTTTAGACTTAGAAAGGACTTAATTTGCATATTCCTTTGTAATTTTGTTTGTAACTTAATTGCAACATTTTTTCTTGAATAATATATTTTTATTCAAAGTTTATCACAATCAACATATTACATTGATGCACCGGTAACTGATAAATTTGTAAGTACAACAAATAATACAAATAACAAACCCAATCTCACATTTGATGATACTCGAAATTAATATTTCAAAATTCAAAAACCTCTTGCTTGTTACTAAGCTAATGCCATATTGGCAATTACAACATTAATAAAACCATGTAGTGAAAACCACATGTAAGTGTCACAAGTTGGTGATGAGTTGAGTAATTTTGGGCAATCAAATCTCAAACATAAGATCTGCTTTTGAATAATTCAATATGCAGCTATCTCAAGGTGGGGCTCCTCGTTGAAAAGAACGCAAAGATGAAAACTAAGTCGTACATATTTATGCGACATGAAAAAGTACATGTTTACGTTCAAAAATGGCTTGAGGGGCCTTTTAAAGGTCAATTTGTCGTTCTGTTCGCAATTAAGGGTCAATTTTGGCAAATGGAGAAGGAAGTAGAGTCTTTCTTGCAAAGTTGAATTATGTAGGCCTAATTTTGAAAACAAGGTTACTGTTTTCCAAGAAATTAATTATTGACTTTTATCATCCATAAATCAGAGCGATATAGTAAGTAGTAATATAAAATGACCATGAATATGCACTTGTTATTATTGTAATTAAATTTCATTATTTTCCATAAAGAGGCATGCATGCAAACTATTAGCAAATTGTCAATAAAAGTTGAGCCGCTATTATTGAAAAGATTTTACTGTATACCAATAAAAAAGGGTCCAATAATAATTTTGAGATCCATTTGGTTATTTAAAAATGCTTATAAGTCCAGAAAAAACGAAATCCAATAAATATAAAATCAAAAATGAAAGTGAAAAGCCTTTTCTAGAAGATGAGTGCACCATATTTGACCATTATTGGAGGGAATAAAACAATATAAAAAAACATAAACCATGTTCCCAAGTCTAAGGGAAAGAAATGTCCAAGTGTTAATGAAAGTAAGAATAAGATGCACCACCGCCTATAAAATATTTGCAGCAAGACTTGACTTGCGACCTTAGTATTTACCTAGTTGGAGATCATTGAATTAGTATTTAAGAGACTTTATGTAATTTTTTTTTAATATTATACAATAAATTTTAATCTCGAACCATCTTAAAACAAATTCCCAACATCCTAAGGTTAATAGGAAAGATAATGTAGACAAAATTTACGTGATATAATGTGCACATGAAACTATTTCGACCTCTACATTCTTATACTCTTTATCATGTTTCGTCATATAATTGTGTGGTTTAAAGCATTCACTGTTGAAAAAATTTTTAAGTGAGCCTGATATAATAATTAATTGTACATTACATGTTATTAATATTGTCGTAACGACTTCGCGCTCGACGATTTTGAAAACATTTAAACATAAAGGGAGTTGCCACCAATCTTTTTTAATTAGGTGTGATTGGTCACCTAAAATATTTATCTTTTTAACAAAATCTCAAAATTAATTAAGTTTTATTAAAAAGACAATTTTTGGTCTGCGAAAATAAAATTGGGTCCGGGAGTACGGTTACGCGTGGGGAAGGATTAGCACCCCCACGACGCCCGTTAAAAAACGGTACCATAATAATCATGTGTTATCCTTTAATTTTAATAAAATGGTCTTGAATTAATATTTAAAAATAATTCTTATTTCATTGCAATCAATTTTATTCTTTTATTCAAAGTTATTTTTTATTTGTAAAAATCATTTTGTTTTATTTTTAAAAGTTAAATTTTATTTTTCAAAAGTGAATGTGAACCTTTTTGTATTAAAAAATTAAATCAAATATCCCAATACTCTGGTAACATTTGAAATAATTTTCCTCACCTAAAGATTTCTTAAGAATCACTACTTGTGAGTTCTATAAAATCTCATCATCGGAAAATTCACATTTGCTTCGAAAATTATTATGAATGCACATGATACAAACAGGTAAAAAATGATTCATGTGAAACTTAAAAGAAATTCTATTTATTTTGATTTTATTAATGAAACTCTTGATATTGAAAAATTTAGCTAAATATCCCAATACTCTAGTAATATTTAGCTAATTTCTCTCACCTAGGGATCAGTCAAGAAATCACTACTTGTGAGTTTCATGACATCCCATCATCGGATGAATTCCACTTATTATTTTTCTTTATTTATGCACAAGATGCTAACATAGGGTTTATGATGCATATGGAATTATGAAAAGAACTTTATATTTTGATTTTTATTAATGAAACTCTTAATATTGAAAAATTTAACTAAATATCCCAATACTCTGGTAACATTTAGCTAATTCCTCTCACCTAGGGATCAGTCAAGAAATCACTACTTGTGAGTCTCATGACATCCCATCCTCGGAAGAATTTCATTCATTTTAAAATTATTATTAATTTTCTTTGTTTTTTATTTTCCTTTAAAAACTTATCTATTTTTATTTTTAATAAAACAAATTAAATTATTGAAAAATCATACTAAATATCCCAATACTGTCACGACCCGAAGGCCTCGACTTTCCTTTATACTCATACTTTTCTTAGTCTACAAATTTATGGACTAAATTTTTCTTTTTCATTTTAAGGTTTGTATTCGGTGTCAGTGTAGTTACTATACTATCTAGGTGGCTTATAGTCATTCCATTTAAATATTAAACAACACGGAAGCGGTTCTTAGTTACATCCCGACTTGTTAAACAAAATATGTACTGTGCATCAATTAAAGTCATACATGTAAACAAGCATTTTATAAGTTCCATATACCTCCGGAAACTAGTACCAAGTCCATACACCGTCTCCGATGCCCATTGAGCAGCTCACATGGCAAATGTTAACTTCAATAATCTGAAAGAGATGGAATTTAGTGGGGTGAGCAAAACCACGGCTCAGTAAGATACTAATATAAATGCAAGAGTAGGATTATACTGTCTTAACCGCAAATGCTTAAAACTTGCAAGGATGCAATTACAGTTAATCCTTTCTCATCGATAACATATCATTATCTCATTTCTTGTCATCTGTCTATCACTTATACTTTTAAATAAATCATCATAATCACTTTTTCAATCTTCTCGATCTTACACTATAGTGCATCGCATCTGTCGTATCCAAATTGAATGTCATATACAACTAGTCTATATTTCCCTCTATCTCGGAGTACATCCTGTCCAATTGAAGCATCATATCAATTCACCTTATGTTTCATAATCGTACTCTTGTAATCTATCACCTCATATCATTTTCCATATAGAGAAATCATGATCACAATAGTGTAAGTTCACAATTCTCTTCATATCGATCTTATGTTCATGTATCATATCATGTCTAGATGAAATATCGTTACCACTGTGTGCTATCATCACATGATTCAATATGTACCGTATAAAATTTGTGTTTTGTATAAAACATTCATTTCAAATCATGTTTCATGTAGTACATAATCATGTACGAAAGTCATGTAATTTAGAATCATTTGACATATGTTTTAAAACACATTTTAAAACATATGAAATCTCTATTCATATCATGTGTGGTATAAAACACATGTACATCATTTCATCTGTCATGTCAAATAAACATGGTTTTAAACATATAAAGTCTCAAATCATATAATGCATAATATAAACCATGTTTCAATCATTCAATTTCAATCATTTCATGTATACTGTAAAACATATCATGTCTAGAGTTTAATATATAATAAATTGTACTCTAGACATTCTTTAACATTTAGTAAGAGACTAGGCATGAATCCCTATTCTATTATCATATCATCTCTAACCCATTGTAGCTATCAATGGGATAGTTTCCCTCGAAGGGTTCACTATCTATGATCATAGATCGTCCCAGTCCCACTGATCAGCTGGAAACTGAGGAATGTGTCCACGACTATTGTCGGACAGCCTGGAATGATCTCATCAGGCAACATTTACATGTACATATCATATATGTATAAATGGGGTTCCATGCCACACAGGCAGAACCACACAATAAATACATACTCTGTGCCACAAAGGCATATGCCACTCAGGCATTCAATAGGGTACCTGTCGTCTCAAAAATCGAAATCTTTTGATATATCATTTTGAATTCATTTAGACAGCCCTCATAAAAAAAAACATTTAAAACCGAGTCTTTTCTCAAATCAATGCATAATTAAATCTCATGTTCAATATGTACATGTCATGAATGATATTAAACATCAAGGTCTGTGGCTGTCTAATCATTTCAAATATTTACTTTCACTTAAAAGATTTCGATGCATCTCTTTTTAAAATATCACTTTTTCTTTTAAAACAACATGAAATCATATGTCATGCATGAATGATTTTCTAAATATATCCAAATATATCTCAATACTCATTCAATCTGTTGTTGTGCATATTATGACATCAGACTAAGGTGTGTCTTTAGTAGCCTAAATTTCTTATTCAAACATGATCATGACACGAAAGTCATCCGTCATTCATTCTACAATTACACACGTCTTTCAAGTCCCCAATGGCATCATTAAAATCCACTGTACATATGTTTGCACGTTTATTCAAATACATTTCAATAACATCCATAGACTACTAGGATCATTCTAGTATATTTTTCCATCAAAGATCACAAGCTACCTCAAGCTTTCATTCTCCCTTTCATTATTTTGCACATTAATTAAATCAATTCCCAACATTAGCTTTACACATACAAAGTTAACATGCCACAATCAAACATTGATTCGAATCCATTCTATTGACAAAGATATTCCATAATGTAGTATATATCAAGTACCAAATTCTCTAAATCTCATTTTATTGCTATATTTTTTTTTCTCAATTTCAGCCTTATGGTATATTAAGATTATATTGTCATATTGCCAGATAGGTCATGATCCACACTTACAATCCTCTAACTTCGAGGTCATAACACATCAAAATGTCCATAAGATTTCGCGATCTACTTTCTTATGATCATTATCTCAATCATACCACTAAGACAGTCCATTTGTTTGAATCTATCAATTCTATAATCATCACTTTTCAACTATGATCTTCTCTTCAAAGCAATATCATATAATCATCGTTACATCTATCAATACTCCAACTATCGAGATTGCACCTCAATTTCTACTCGATAGTCAACTTGAAATATTACATAACCCGAATTATCGACTCTATAAGATTCACAACCAAATTCTTCATATTGTCGTACTCATCCGTTAACCTTCTCAACCATTTAAAAATCAATTTTTCCTATGATACAATAAAATCCTTTCAAGCTTATCTTCGATAATTCTTTCAGGATTCCATTTAGATGAGAATTTAATATTTTTCCTTAAACATTTTCGTGGAAATTTCGGCAGCATAACGGCTTAATTTCCTCTAAACTTCCTGCAAGGAAACACAATTTATACTGACAGCCGTTGATTCTCACCAATTTTTACCTCTTACTAAGACCCTCACCATCAGTTGTGGGTCCTCTTAGCATTTTTAACAAATCAATTTAAATCGATGCATCATATAAAAATCATAATTCCATTAAAATCATTCCATCAATGCATCATATAACATCATAAATCCCACATACAATATAATGCTACTAAGGCTTTATAAGAGTATCTTACCCATTCACCAAGCTTAGCGCACTTTCCGATTTTTCGAGCCTGGCCGAATTCCACCATTCGTCTCATTTCCGTTTTACTAAAATTTCAAAAATTAACATATATTTTCATTTAGAAAATAATCCGAAAATTCCCAATAAATCCAATAGACATATGGCAAAAAGACTTAAATTTTCCTTACCACATTTTTTTTCTTTTTCCTTTCTTTCTTCTTCTTCTTTCTTCTTTTCTTTCTCCTTTTATTTTCTTTTCTTTTCTTCTTTTTCCTTTCTTTCTCTTTTTTTTTTTTTTTGAACCGGGTCGGGTCGGGTTCGAGTTGACCGGGTCAAATCGGGTCGGGTCGGGTTGACCGGGTCAGGCGGGTCGGATCGGGTCGGACCGGTTTCGCCGGTTCAATCTTCTGCTGGCCGGTTCGGTCACCGGCGGCCACCCATTCCGGCGGTTCGGCCACCCAACAGCTTGCCGAGGTTGCGAGGACTCCGGATCTGGCCTCGGTTTCGCCCCATCACCGGCGACGGTGCCGGATCTGGCGACGTGGGTTTCGGCCTCTTTCCCTTCTCTTTTCTCCCTCCTTTCTCTTCCTCCTTCACCGCCGGTCACCTCTTTTCCTTCCCTTTACCTCCGCCAGTGTCGGCGTTGGAGTGGCGGTGCTCGGATTGGCCGGCACCGCCGTTTTTCCTTTTTCTCCTCTCTCTTTTTCTTTTCTGTTTTTCTTTCGATTTTCTCTTCTCCTTCCGACTCGAGCCGCCGTCGTTCGCTTCCTCACTCGCCGGCAACGCCCTCTCTCCTCCGCTTTCTCCTTTGGCCGGTCGGCATTGGCCGGCTTCTCATCTGTTTCTTTTGTTCTTCTTTAAGTTTCTCCTCTGTTTTGTTAACAGAGGAGAAATAAGCAGGGAATCGGGAATAGCCCGATTCCCGCCCCTTTCCTTCTCTTTTTTTTTTTTTTTTTAAAGTTTGATATTTATTATTATACATAATAATAACTATAATATATATATAATTATTATACACCATAATTATATATATATACTATTCATAATATGTATTTAAATACATATTTTGTATCAAAACATATATTTATATATATATACTTTTTTTACACTTTTAACACAAAATAATATTTATATTTATCAAAGGTATATTTATATAATATCATTATATAAATATATCAAAATATTTTTATTTCTTATTAAGTTTTGGATTTCTAAATATCCAAAATTATTTTCTCCATTTTCTTATTTAATTTTGATTTCCATTTATCCAAATTAAATTTCCTCCTTCATTTCTTATTTCCAAATTTAATTTTTCCTTTTCATTTCTTATTTAATTTGGATTTCACTTTGTCCAAATTAAATTTTCCAGATACTTTATATTTATTTAGAAAATTCTCGGTCTTCACAAATACTCTGGTAACATTTAGTAGGACTCTTCTCACCTAGGGATCAGTCAAGAAATCACTACTTGTGAGTCTCATGAGATCCCATCCTTGGACGAATTTCATCTAGGGATCAGTCAAGAAATCACTACTTGTGAGTCTCATGAGATCCCATCCTTGGACGAATTTCATTTAATTAAACTTAATTTTTATTATTAATTTCCTTTTTGGATTTTCTTTTTAAAAAAACTTATTTATTTTTATTTTTTAATAAAACAAATTAAATTATTGAAAAATCATACTAAATATCCCAATACTCTGGTAACATTTAGTAGGACTCTTCTCACCTAGGGATCAGTCAAGAAATCACTACTTGTGAGTTTCATGACATCCCATCATCGGGAGAATTTCGTTTTATTTTCGTTTTTAAGATTTATTATCTTGATTCTTTCAATTATTCCTTTTTATTAAAATTCTATTATTACTTATTTAATTAATTTAACTATCATTCTTTACTTTTGGAAACTTTACTATGATTAATTTTTATTATTTTGTATTTATGTATTTCTAAAAAATCCCTTTTTTTATTTCTCTCAACTGTTTTTATTACCTCTTTTGTTTTTATTAGTTTTCGTTTAATTAATATTTCTCTAAACACTCTTTATTTGTCAAAACTCTTTATTATATATATTTATTTATTCATTTTATTATTATTATTAATATTTAATTTTTCTTTAAAAAAAATAAGCATGAAATTGGATATTGAGGAATAATACCGAATATCCCAATACTCTGGTAACATTTGATATAATTCCCCTCATCTAAAGTTTTTCTAAGAATCGCTACTTGCGAGTTCTACGAAGACTTATCATTGAGATTCCATGCTTATTTTATTTATTTTATTATTATTCTTCATTTATTATTATTATTTTTTCTTAACCCACATTTCATTTATCTAATAAAATTTATTTTTATTTTAAAAATATGTTTTTATGTATAATTTTTGTATATATACATTTTTATATATTTATTTATATATTCTATGTACAATATATATTGATATGTTTTAAAGCTATATATTTTATATATTTATATGTATGTATTTTACCCATTTATTTACATACATTTTAAAACTATATATTTATACCTTTTTTTTATATTTATTAACATATGTATTTTATAAAATTTATATAGTTTAAAACTATGTATTTTACATATTTTATATTTATTTATCTTTTCTTTTAAAACTATGTGTTCATTTTATTTTATTCTATTTTTATATATTGTATTATACTATTTATTTATTTATTTTTTCTTTGTTATATTTTCTATTTTTTTATTTTTTTATTTTTTTACCATAATTAACAAATAAATGGATAAATAAAATAAAGAAAGAAAATATACCAAAATGGAGCGGGTCGCGGTCGGGTCAGAAACCGGGTCGGGCTGGAGCGCGGGTCGAGTGAGGCGAAGTGGAGAACCGGGTCACGGGCGCTTTGCGCGGATCTCGGATCCGGGTCACATGCGGGTCAGCCGGTCAAAACGCACCGTTTTGATGCTTTACAAAAGACTCCCTTTTTTTTTCTTTCATTTGTTACCGAGCTTCCTAAAAAAAAGTTCAGAAACCCCAAAATCCTCTCAACCCTCCTTCTACGGGCGATTTTCGGCCACCGTGCGCCACCGTACGCCGTCGCCGGTAAGATTTCCAACGGCCCTAAAACACTCGTCTAACCTTCCTCTTACCGGATCTGGCTTCCGTTACACCCAAAAGTAAACCTAACCCTACGGATCTAGCCCTCTCCGAAAGCCTCTGTCCTCTGTTTGTTTTTTTTTGTTTTTTGTTTTTGTTGTTTTTATCTGGTTGGATCTGGTTGTGGATGTGGTTGCTTGCCTTTTTTTGTTTTTCTTGCAGGTTTTAGGTCTAGGGTTCCTAGATCTGAGATCCTAAGGGTCTCGGTTCTAGGGTTTGGGGTTTGTTTGTTTTTTTTTTGTTAGGTTTTGGGTAGGTGATGGTGGCGGTTTGATGGTGATGGTGACGACGGTGATGAGTGGTGGCTGGGATCTGGCAATGGTAGCTTGGTGATGGTAGTAGTGAGTAGTGGCTACGGTGGTGGTTTAGGGTTTCTGTTGGTGATGGTTTGGTGAGGGTGATGGTGATCTGTGGTGACTGGACGGTGGTGATGGTGGTTATTCTTTGTATTTTTTTTGAGTCTGTCCTCCACCAGGAAAGAAGAAAACCTGAAGAAAATCCTGTCTTCTTAAACTAATTTAGGATCATCCTTTGGCCCCGAGGATAAGAACCAATCTAGGTTCTTTCTATTGTTTCCCAGTCCTCTGGACAGTGTCTGGGATAGGATTGATACCTGGGGAAGCTGAACTTTAGAGATACCCAAGACCTAGGGGAACGGGTGGAGGACGCCGGCGTTTGGGAGTGCAGCCGGTGACTGGATTAGCATTAAATGTGATTGCAATATGTTAGCTTTAAATTGCCATACATATTTTGAAATGACAAAAACTTAAGTGAGCTTTAATGTTTTAATTCATATTGTAAATTTGCCTTATCACACATGATTTTCTCAATACATTTTAAGTGATCATACCCAAACATTAAGACCATGATTTAATGATACATCCTTATTGGTCTTAATTCTTTATAAATGTTTTGAATACTTTAGAAAATCACTTAATGAATTTTTGGACAATGTTTTTATCAAAGAAAGTCATGAAAAACTCCCACAAAAGTGCCAATATGTTTTGGGTTGAATTAGGATCAAAGACCACATCATTTCTAACCCAAAAGTGCAGGAAAAACCCATTCTGGAGGAATGGGATCGATCCCCTAAGGAAAGGGATCGATCCCTTTTTGGCAGTGTGCCCCGGAAGGCCAAAATGAAGCATGGGATCGATCCCCTAAGGAAAGGGATCGATCCCTTTATGTCAGAAAGTCCCCAACGGCTATTTTCTGTGAAATACAACGGCTAGTTTCGGTTTTGGCTCCAACCAACGTCCACAAACCATCCAAGGGGCTATAAATAGAGGCTTAGAAGCTAAAGGAAGGAAGAGGAACAACCAAGCAACATCTTTCATCATCTTATTCATCTTCCTCAAGCCTCAAACAACAATCAAGAGCTCCAAAGTCTACATCATCTATCATTCTCATATTCCTTGTAGTGCTTAGCACAAATATTGTATAGGCTTCTCATTGAGCTTAATTTCTGTAATCAATTGCCTACCTAGAGGCCTTTTCTTTGATTACATTATTTGTATCCCATCATTCCTTGTAAAGGAGAGGTTTCTCTTAAGCCTTAGAAAAAGAGGGAGGTTACTCTTTAGCCTAAGAAAAAGAGGGAGGTTTCTCTTGAGCCTAGAAAAAGAGAGAGGTTTCTCTTTAGCCTAAGAAAAAGAGGGAGGTTTCTCTTGAGCCTAGAAAAAGAGAGAGGTTTCTCTTGAGCCTAGAAAAAGAGAGAGGTTTCTCTTGAGCCTTGAAAAGAGGGAGTGTAACAAATTCAAGGATAGTGAATTTGGGAAAATCCTTGGGAGCGTCTCAAGGTAGAGGACGTAGGCAAGGTTGCCGAACCTCTATAAATCACTTGTGTACATTTCTCTATCCTTTCTCTCTTTACTTTCTTGCAATTATATTTGTGTTTATTGCATTGAATTTATATTGTATAATTGCCTAGCTAAGAGAACTTAGAAAATATCAATATAGGCTAGAGAATTTAGAAGAACCGAAAAACGAACCTAAGGTTAGTGAAAAACCGATTCACCCCCCCTCTCGGTATAGCCTATAAGAGCCAACAATTGGTATCAGAGCTTGGGCTCGTGATTGATTTAGACTAACCTCTATCGAGCAAAACGATCTTTAATGGCTCACTTGAGTGTAGGCACACCCCTAGGAGAAGAGGGACAATCCTTAGTTAGACCTCCACTCTTCAATGGAGAGAATTACTCTTATTGGAAAACAAGAATGATGTTGTTTGTCCAATCAAATGATTATGAAGTGTGGAGAATTATAGTGAATGGTCCTAGAACTCCTATGAAGAAAGTAGATGGAAAAGATGTCCCTAAGGATGAGGATGAGTGGGACACAAATGACATGAAAGTGGCACAATTGAATGCCAAGGCTATGCACACCCTCTTTTGTGCATTAGGTCCCAATGAATATAATAGAGTGTCCCTATGTGAAAATGCTAAGCAAATATGGGACAAATTGGCCATCACACATGAAGGGACCAATCAAGTTAGGGAAACCAAAGTAGGAATGCTCACACATGATTATGAGCTTTTTAGAATGAAAGAAAATGAGTCCATGAGTGAAATGTATACTAGGTTTAATAACATAATTAATGGACTTAAGGCATTAGGCAAAAGCTATTCCAATGTGGAAATGGTAAAAAAGATTTTGAATAGTTTGCCTAAATCTTGGGAGGCTAAGGTAACCGCTATAGAAGAATCTAAGGATCCAAACACCTTGTCTCTAGATGAACTTATGGGGTCTCTACTTACTCATGAAATGAAACTAAAAAGAAATGTAGAGTCTTCAAAGAAAGTTGGGGTAGCACTTAAGTCTTCCACTCATGAGGTCATTGAAGATGATAGTGATGAGAGTGGAAGTGAGGAAGAAAAGGAAATGGCAATGTTTGCCAAAAGATTCAATAGGTTCATGAGAATGAATGAGAGAGAGAAGAATAGGAGACATCATAGGGGAGAATCAAGTAGAAAAGAAAAAGACTCCTTAGTATGTTATGAGTGCAATGAATCGGGTCATACTAAGTTAGATTGCCCCTTACTTAGGAAGGAAAAGGATAGAAAGCCTAGGAAGAAAGCATTTGTGGCTGCATGGAGCGATAGTGATAGCTCCGATGAGGAAAATGTAGATGAAGAGGTAGCCTACTCATGCTTTATGGCCATTAGTGATGATGAGGCTAGTTGTAGTTCTAGTGAAAATAATGATTATACCTTTAGTGAACTACAAAATGCCTTTGATGATTTAGCAAATGAATTTCAATGCATGAACTCCAAATATAAGAAAATCATTGCTAAATTGAAAATAGAAAATGAGATGCTATTAAATGCCAAACTTGAATTTGAGAAGAAGATAGAAGAAGCAAATCTAGAAATAAATGAGTTGAATAAAAAGAATACAAATTTGCATAACTCATTTACTAGGTTTTATATGGGTCAACAAAAGCTAGATCATATGTTAGAGACCCAAAGAGCTTTCTTTGATAAAGATGGGTTAGGATATAATGAAATACATAAAGAAACTCATCTTAGGAATTTCTTAGTGAGCAAAAATACTATGCATGATACACCTCTTACATGCTCACTTTGCAATAGAATAGGACACTCTTCACAAGCATGCACTTATAGAAAAACTACATTTAGAGGAAGAGTAGTTAAGAAAATGTGGGTGCCAAAGCATGCAATAAATAATGATGAATTATGCTTGAAATGGATCCCAAAAGGATCTAAAATTGTGAATACTAACTCTCATGGACCCAAGAAAGTTTGGGTACCAAAGCATGCTTGAATTTGTGTGTTGTAGGAGTGTTAGAGCATGGAGATACAAGATACTATGAAGTTTGAATGCTCAACACATCCTCATGGAGTTTGCTTGTGCCAATGAGAAAAAGGAAAAAGCTTGAGGATCTATCTTTGACAAGATCACAACATTTTTTTTTAAAGGATAGCTCAAGGTGGACTCAACAATTCAAGGCAAAGCATACTCAAGCAAAGGAGTTTTGTAAGATTAATTCTTTACTCCTTAAAACTTTTATTTGATTATTTGTGATTTGATGAGAAATTTGGTTGATGATTCTTGATGCATTGTGAGTTAAATGATAGAACAAAAGGCATGATGAATGATTGTTGAATGTTTGATGAATAGTACTTGATACATTGAATGAAAAGCATGATTTGTGATTTTGAAATGATTTTTGATTTTCTGCATCTTGAGCAAGTTTGATATGTCTAGATAATATATTTGGTTGCTCAAAAGATGTCAAATATGTCATATATGCAAAATGCCTTGTCATGAGCCTTAATGAAGAATATGCATGTTGACAATCATGACATGTTGTTCACAAGTAGGATGATTTGATGTTATATGTGCTTAAAATCTATGTGAACAAGTTTGTTTTGGCATATTTGTGATTTCTAATGATTTGGTTTGGCCAAAGTATGCATAACTATCAAAATGACCTCCTTTGAGGCCAAAAATGCCTTTATTGGTGAAAATCCTTCCAAAATTGCAAAATCTTTTGTAAAAAAAAAGTTTTTCAATCATGTTCTTCATTCATACAAGTCCAAAATCATGTTTTACTAATGTTTGAACCTTTACTTGGACTTAAATAACTCAAAAACGAAGTTTTGGTACCTCAAAGGTTGGATTTTCTGTCAAAAATCTGCAGAAACAGTATGAGGGATCGATCCCTTTTCAAACAGGATCGATCCCCTTGAGCAGAACACGGAATTGGTGTATTCTGGAACTAAGGGATCGATCCCCCTCACAAAGGGATCGATCCCCCCAGGCCAAAATGGCTATTCTGCACTTTTTTAACCGAATTTGAGAAGGATTTTTCACTTTCTTGATATCTTCTTTCTTCTCAAGTTAAAATTCATTGTTTTAACTTCTTGTTGATGATCTTTAATGTATGAAAATTCATTTTTCATTGATATCATGCCTCAACTTCATCAATTAATATCATTTCCAACAAATGGTATCACTTTCAACAATCTATATCATTTTTCTTGAACTCACAAGTGCAAAATCAGTTTTCTCATTGAAAATGGTCATGAATTGCATAAATCTTGAAATAATCTTGAAATATACTTTAAATGAATACTTAAACATAATTTTGAGAATTATTTCATTGATTTGTGAGTAATTTGAGAAATTGATGAGCTTGTGCATAATGACTATTGATCATATCTTTTGTTCATCTTAGTCAAGCATGCTTAGAGAATTTTATCTTATAGCTTGACTCACATATTCCCATTGAGCATCATGATATAATTCTTAGTGGAAGATGATTAGTTAAGGTCATATACCTTAATGATAAAATGATTGAAACTTGACCTTATGGATTGATTTTAAATATAAATTCAACAATTAGTAAGGGTCATTGGCCTATAATTTGTGATGGTAAATGGATCCTCAATGTTCAAATGCATGAAACTTTATCATCCTTGTACTTAAAGAACTAAGGTCTTAATGACAACACCAACATTCAAAGATAAATGCAAACTTGAACAAACTTGATATCCATGCATTTATTATTTGAATCTTTCCTTGCTCATAATTGGTTAAGGACTTGAATTGGAAAATGAGCATAGGATTTTTGTGCTTGAAAACATGGAAGAAAATGTGTTTGCTTGAATACTTTGATTTTATGAATCTTCCATATGGTATAACTTTGTGAATATGAATATGGATTAATACTTTATGATAGTATGCTTATGTTTAATTAATCCATATGCATATTTGATAATATGTGATTGTGTTCTTGCATATTTAGAATAATTATTTTCTTGACATGAACACACTACATATTGGATTCATGCAAAATGACTAAGTCAATCATTAGTAACAATTGGTATTTAGATTGAAATAACAATTAGTATCATTGGAAACCATATTTTCAATAATTGGTAAGCCAAAACTAAATTGCCAATTGGTTTGAGCTTTAAATTGACAACTCTTCTCATGCTCCTTAGATTGAAATGACAAATAGAGAAGAATTCTCTTAGGATACTTTTGCATGAAACTCTTGTGTGCTAGAATTGGTAGTTAATTGCTATATGTTTTGAATCTATGCACACTCTTGCTTGAACATGATTTATGAGCACATGCATATGATATGTTATATAATTTTAGCTCATAATCATGATGTATTACCATGCACCTTAGTCGGACCTTAGAGAACAATTGATATACTTAGGTGCTTGCTTAACTTCTTACCAATTGGAACCTTCTTGCAAAATTACTTATCAACAATTGGTATCCAAATTATTTATAAACAATTGGTATTGGATCATAAGTCATATTCATTGCATGAATATTTCATACTCTTTGAGAATATTGACTTATTTATTTGTGCTATAAGTCCCATGTACTAACATGTTTCTTGTTGGATGGAGCATTTTTATTTATTCTCACATAGCCATGATTTTAGGGGGAGCATATTTTTTATTATTTTTCCTTCTTTTTGCTATGACAAAAAGGGGGAGAGATAGAAAAAGGGAGAGATAGATATAGAGAGAGATATTAAGGGGGAGAAATAGTTTAAAAATTCATTTTCAAAACCCATGCTTATATTAAGGGGGAGCTTTATAAAATCCTGCTTTATTTGAGGGGGAGTATTTTATCAAAGAATTTTCAAAGCAAATTTACATTAAGTTTTGTCATATCAAAAAGGGGGAGATTGTTAGCTTTAAATTGCCATACATATTTTGAAATGACAAAAACTTAAGTGAGCTTTAATGTTTTAATTCATATTGTAAATTTGCCTTATCACACATGATTTTCTCAATACATTTTAAGTGATCATACCCAAACATTAAGACCATGATTTAATGATACATCCTTATTGGTCTTAATTCTTTATAAATGTTTTGAATACTTTAGAAAATCACTTAATGAATTTTTGGACAATGTTTTTATCAAAGAAAGTCATGAAAAACTCCCACAAAAGTGCCAATATGTTTTGGGTTGAATTAGGATCAAAGACCACATCATTTCTAACCCAAAAGTGCAGGAAAAACCCATTCTGGAGGAATGGGATCGATCCCCTAAGGAAAGGGATCGATCCCTTTTTGGCAGTGTGCCCCGGAAGGCCAAAATGAAGCATGGGATCGATCCCCTAAGGAAAGGGATCGATCCCTTTATGTCAGAAAGTCCC
Organism: Heritiera fomes; assembly: GCA_032173925.1. NCBI lineage: Eukaryota > Viridiplantae > Streptophyta > Magnoliopsida > Malvales > Malvaceae > Heritiera > Heritiera fomes. The sequence continues at coordinate 29,555,292 of JAPDPM010000002.1, read as the reverse complement.
CAACGGCTATTTTCTGTGAAATACAACGGCTAGTTTCGGTTTTGGCTCCAACCAACGTCCACAAACCATCCAAGGGGCTATAAATAGAGGCTTAGAAGCTAAAGGAAGGAAGAGGAACAACCAAGCAACATCTTTCATCATCTTATTCATCTTCCTCAAGCCTCAAACAACAATCAAGAGCTCCAAAGTCTACATCATCTATCATTCTCATATTCCTTGTAGTGCTTAGCACAAATATTGTATAGGCTTCTCATTGAGCTTAATTTCTGTAATCAATTGCCTACCTAGAGGCCTTTTCTTTGATTACATTATTTGTATCCCATCATTCCTTGTAAAGGAGAGGTTTCTCTTAAGCCTTAGAAAAAGAGGGAGGTTACTCTTTAGCCTAAGAAAAAGAGGGAGGTTTCTCTTGAGCCTAGAAAAAGAGAGAGGTTTCTCTTTAGCCTAAGAAAAAGAGGGAGGTTTCTCTTGAGCCTAGAAAAAGAGAGAGGTTTCTCTTGAGCCTAGAAAAAGAGAGAGGTTTCTCTTGAGCCTTGAAAAGAGGGAGTGTAACAAATTCAAGGATAGTGAATTTGGGAAAATCCTTGGGAGCGTCTCAAGGTAGAGGACGTAGGCAAGGTTGCCGAACCTCTATAAATCACTTGTGTACATTTCTCTATCCTTTCTCTCTTTACTTTCTTGCAATTATATTTGTGTTTATTGCATTGAATTTATATTGTATAATTGCCTAGCTAAGAGAACTTAGAAAATATCAATATAGGCTAGAGAATTTAGAAGAACCGAAAAACGAACCTAAGGTTAGTGAAAAACCGATTCACCCCCCCTCTCGGTATAGCCTATAAGAGCCAACACAATATATTAGTAATAATAATAAAACAGATTGAAAAATAATATAAAAAAGAGTTAATAATAATAATAATAATAAAAACAAATAAAACAAATAATATAAAAAATATATATAATAAGAATAAAAATAAATTAAGAACTAAAAATTAATAATAATAAATAAAACAAAAATAAAAATAAAAATAACAATAATGAAACACACATATAGAATAATGATAATAATAAAAACAAAAACAAAAAATATATAATAAAAATAAATTAAGAATCAAAAATTAATAATAATAATAATAACATATAAAATGAAAATAAAAATAACACACATATAATAATAATAATAATAATAATAATAATAATAATAATAATAAATAAAATAAAACACATGTGATAAAAAAACAATAACAATAATAACATACATAATAACAAAAATATATATATAAAAATAATAATAATAAAAATGAAAACGAAAAATAACGATAAAAATAATAAAAATAAAAACAAACAGATAAAAATAAAATACTAATAATAATAAAAATAAATTTATTCATTTTAATGGGCCTTGAAGCCCAATGTTTTATTTTGGATTTTGAAAGTCCAATTGAGTTTAAAACTATCAATTTGGACAAATTTTGGTGTCTACGAATGTGTTTAGTCCATTTAAAGTGATCATGTAAGATTTGAGTTATTGAGCTTTAGAACATCTCATTTAGCATAAGTTTTGCAATGTATAGAGACCTATTATTTTATTTTATTTTTATGATGGATAAAAATAAAATAAAATATATTACAGATATAAATATATTATGATCTTCAGTCTAAACGTAACGTGATTCTTATTCCATCCCATCAGTGAATAAGGCAAAAATTTTCTCTCAGAAAATAAAAATCTAGACATGAAGGACTGCTAATCCCAAATCAATTTCAAATGGGTTCAAGTATACTTTCATATTAATTTCCTTAATAATCAAAGATAAGATCCTGTGTGTTTTATCCGTATGAGTTTTCCTACATTCACTATATTGTGATGAGTAAATGTGAATTGTTTATTAGTTGACCAAGTTTTATGTATATCAATCCCATTCCCATGCCAATTATTTTAAAGGAAAACTAAAAGGTGAGAGATGTTTGAGCAAGTCATTACACCAAAGAACTTGGGGACCCAGTCCTAGTGGCGGAGCTTCATGGGGGCGAGTGGGGGCTGACTCCCAACATAAATATATATATATATATTTATGTATGTGTGTATATATATATATATATATATATATATTTATGTATGTATATATATTATTAAATTTTATTCAAAATTCTTTTTTTAGTGAAACATTTAGTAGATAAAATTTAAGTTGATTTATACTAGCATTGAGTTTTCAAAGTTGAAAAGAATTAATAATTTTACAGTAAAAATGGTGGAGATTGAAAAGGAGAAAATACATTCGTTAGTTTATTTGTTGTAAATGCTAACATTGATTTTTTTAGTTATTATAACAACATATAATATATTTTTAACATGTCAAAAACTTGTTTGTATAACGAAATGAGAGATTAATGATTTAATAGTAAATTAGTTGTGTTTCTTAAAAAATATATGTTCCAAAGTATTGGTGACGAAACTACTGTACAAAATTATTGTACATAATTTTGAAAATATAAAATCAAACAACAAAATGATTAATTTTTTTTACAATTATGACTAGATACAAAAATTTTAATTTTTTAATTAATATTATTATAAATATTGTTGTTATTATTTTTTTATAATTTAATATATTTAAATGAAGTCCCCAGTAAATAAATTTTTGGACTCCGCCACTGAGTCCTAAAGTTAGGCAGCTCTATCATCTCTTCCTCCACCAAGCAGCAACCTTTTCAGTTTGTTTCCATTTTTAGCGTGTTTGTTTCAACCCAGGGAATCTGCGGAGAAAGTGCCTTATCATCGTCTTCATCATTTATTACTTTGAAAATTTTATGAATTAATGGGGAACCAGATCAACAATTTTCATTTTTTTTAAAAAAAAAAAGCAAGATTTATTATTTATTTAATACGATGAGTATTAGAGTAGTAAGCAAAGTCAATTTTGATTTAAATATTAATTGTAATTAATATCAAATTAATGAACAATTTTCTTTTTTTGGTTCGTAATTAATGAACAATTTTCATAGAACTATTTGAAGCATATATACATACATACGCTATCATACAAATACACGCGCATTTAAATTTTCTAATATTTTGAAGGAACTAGAAAGAGAAAGATGAATTATAATTTTAATTGGTTTTTTGAAAATTGTAATCTATCCTTTAGCTCCTTAAATTTTATCTACATAACTCATTTGAAAAGAAATTCGTTTTTGGATGAGGGATTTGAATAGAAAATTTTATTTCAATTAGAATATTCAAAATCCAAAATTCAATTTCTTTATTTGGTAAAAAAATTTTTAAAATTTTGAAGCATTTCAAAATGAAAATGCTTCAAAATGAAAGTATTTTAAAATTCATCAATTTAAAATACCAGCATTTATCATTGTCTTGTTTTGATAATATTTTTTAGAAGGAAGTTTTGAATACTAGAATTTGATGAAATGAAAAAAATTATAAATGAAAAATAATGATATTATGTATTAGAAAAAGAAAAATATCAAATATAATATGCAATATGAATATTATTTGATTTTTAAAATGTATAGATATTATTAATAATACAAAAGTAAAAATATATATTATATTTAAATAAAATAATATGTTTATGTTTTTAATTTATATTTAATAGTGGGACATGTCCAATAAAGTGAGGAAGATTAGAGGAATTTTGAAAAACCACCTTTCTAGACGATTTTCAATAGAAAATATGAGATGCTTCAAATATTTTTTTTACAAACAAAGAAATTGGATTTTGAAATTTTGAATATCTTTATTGAAATGAAATCCCTCCTTGAAATAAGGGATTTCAAGAGAAAAATTCATTTCAATCAAAATATTCAAAATTCTAAAATTCAATTTCTTTGTTTGGCAAACAAATTTGAAATTTTTTAAATTTAAGAAAAATTTCAAAAAGGAATTTGAAATGTTCAAATTCTCTTTTGAAAATCCACCTAAAGAGGTGGTTTTCCAAAATTCCTTCAAATTTTTCTTTTTTTTTACACATAGCCCACAATTAATATCAAACTGAAAAAGAAAGATATTATTTTAATTAAATATAATATATTTTTTGCTTTTATATATTATTAATAATATCTCTACATTTTTACAAATCTAATTATACCTATATTGCATATTTTTTATAGTTTTCTTTATAATTATTTTTTTATTTCATCAAATTCTAGTATCCAAAAATTCTTTTAAAAAATATTTATCTAGATATGATAATTATAAATGTTAGTACTTTAAATTAATGAATTTTGAGATGTTTCAAAATTTCAAAATTCTCCATCTTAAAAAATTTCAAAATTTAAAAGAAATTTTAGGAGAAATTTTGAGATGTCCAAATCTTTCTTAAAAATCCACTTAAAGAGGTGATTTTTCAAAATAGAGCTTCTATTTGCAACCAAAAAAATTGTGTCTCACACCCTATTTTAATGAATTTTTTTAATACCAAAATGGTCGTCATACCAAAATACAATTTTACTTTTTTTTTTGTTGTTTTTCAATACTCTTGGAAATGAATATCTGGGATCAAAGAGTGTCTCGGAAATTCATTTCCGAGGCTACCATAGAACTCTTGGAAGTGAACTTTCAAGAGCCAAGTTGGACTTTTGGAAGTTCAGTTCTGTGAGCTTTAAAGTTTTATTAAAAAAAAATTTAAATGTTTATGTTGTGTGGAAGCAACCATAAGACAAAGAAGCATCACGAAAGTGTATTTTCATGAGCCAACTATAACTTATAGAAATACACTTCCGTGACCTTGCACGTGAACAAAAACTTGAGGTTTTGGTTTGTATCGAACAAACATCCAAATCTCCCATTTCATTTTCAATCCATCAAATGTAACATATAAATAATTAAAATGAATATATTCAATAAAAATTCAATGAATTTATCTTTGATTGTTGCAAATACGAAGAGATTCAAGAGAGTTCTAGAGTTTAGATTTAAAGCTTGGGTTGAGTTTGAGAGAGAGTTGTGTGAAGTTGTGTGGAGGGTAGATTGGGTAGAATAATATAGAAAATGGTTGTGAGAAGTAAAAATTAAAAGAAGATTTGAACTCATGTGTTGTGACTAAGTTGACAATGCAAGCTGAGTTTATAGGAATAGTTCTCGGGTTCGACTTCCACTAAACACACTTTTGGAAAAGGGTAAAGAGCCTTAACTGTGATGAAAGCCCAAACAGGATTATATTCAGATCGTTAAAATGGATGAGGATACTTGTGGTTTACACCAAAAAAAGGAAGATTTGAAGGTTTAGGAGTGGAGAGTAAATAATAGGTTGTATATAGAAATTCTCTTTTCAAAATTCCTCCAAATCTTTACTTTTATTGCACATGGCCCATTATTAAATATAAAACTAAGAAAAAGAAAGATAGTATTTTATTTATATATAGTGTATTCTTTTTTATGTTATTAATAATATCTTTGCATTTTTACAAATCTAATTATAGCCATTTTGCATATTTTTTATATATAAAATTATTATTTTTTATAATTTTTTATTTCATCAAATTCTAGCAAAAAAGAATTCTTTCTAAAAAATATTTGTTCAAACAAGACAATTATAAAAGTTAATATTTTAAATTGATGCATTTTATAATGCTTTTAAAATTCTTCAAAATTTCAAAATTCTCTATTTAAACGCACCATAAAATTTGAACCTTGAGAAATACGTCTAGTTACTTCGGCATGCATACCATATAATCATTGTAATATAATTTATCTCCAAATGAATAATAGTTAGAAAACCAATGACTATATAAAAATAAAGCATTTCAAAATTAATTTAATAAACTTTTAGATATTGTAAAATTAATCTTTATACACACACATATGTGTGTGTGTGTGTGTGTGTGTGTATAAGCCAAAGCATTTGATATAGGTAAAACATTCAATGTGGATTATCTGAAAATTTGACATGTGTAATATTCTAAAATAATAAAAAATATAATTTTTTACAATTTTCTAAAAGATAAGAATCTATATACATTAAAATTACAAAGTAAATTAATTATTTTTAAATCAATTATTTATTTCAATTTTCAAAAGATAAACATCTATATTTACATATATTATAAGGATTAATATCTCATACACATTTGGTGGAGTTTTTTTACTCCATAAGAGGGGTTAGGATCATGACAAATGTCTTTTAACATATTAAGAAAATAAAAAATAAATAAGATAAGACATGTATTATGATCTTAACCTATGAGAACCCCATTTTCCTCATATTCGATATAACTTACAGAGTGTAAGAACTTAAAAAAAAATATTGATTGTTAAAATATTTAAATGAAGGGTTTGTTCAATAAGATTCAAGGAAGTGCTCGATATGGGCCCCACCAAGACTTTCTCTATCCAGATCGAAGTGAAACCCTAGAATGTTGATATTTGAGGTGAAATATGAATATAGCAAGAATCTACATCTCAAAATCACCTCGATTGAGCATGTTTTGAAAAGTGTACAACAATTTCAAAAATGACGGTTAAGTTCATAGGCCGTCGGAATTTTCATGAATAACGGTCAAACTAAGATGACTTTTGACCAATTATCAGTGGTGAATACTTTTTAATGTAACAAGGTTTTAGACCATGTGGATTGATAGAAGAAATTAGGTGTAAAAGCAAAAATTTATACGATTTTACAATTAGGGGTATTTCGATAATTTCACCTAAATAAGCTACCAAACCTTAACAAAAGCTTCACCAATCATTAGAGCAAGTTAAATAGAGGTGTTTTATGATTAAATGAAATATTTTGGAGACTGGATAGACTGTTTTCAAGAAAGTCAAACTTTAGGGTCAAAATTGGAAAGTTTCATTAAGTAGGAAGGCATTTTGGTAATTTTACATGAAAGATATTTAAATAAGGAATTTTCTATGTAATTCTCCACACTTGGCCGGCCATCATCTTCAACCTCTCCCATGTCCACCATAGCTAAAGCTTGAAAGAAAGAAAAGCTTCCAAAAACCTAAGGAAAACTAACCCAAAACCGAAAAATCCCTTAACAAATCCTGTTTATTTTTCAATGCTCTTCCTATTGGTTCCAATATCTTTCCATAAAGTGGCCAAAATAAGACTAAGCTCTCCCATAGTTTTCGGCCAAGGTGAGTTTGTTGGGAACCTTATACTTTTTCATGGTTTTCTAGTTATTTATCATGCGATTAAGTTGTTTCCATGCTCCTTTAAGCTTGAATCATGTTGAAATCGTGAAATTGAACACTTGAGGGTTTCGGCCACCATCCACTCTTCATGAATATGATGTGTTTTGATGGGAATTTAGTGTAGGAATCATGTTAGAAATTATGAAAAGCATGAAAACAAGCTTAATTTAGCTTAAATGGAAGAAACACCAAGTGTAGGGAGAAGGAACCCATTTAGCCATGACTAAAATAGCGTGAATTTGATGCCATTCAATGTGAATTTCATGTAGAAATGGTGTAGAAAATTAAAAGAACAAGTTTAGATTAAGTAAGGAAGCTTAATTTGGAAGAATTCAATGTGTGGCATAAAAAGAGAGTTTCAACCAACATAAGGGGAGGCTAAATTTATGCCTATTTCAATGTATTTTAGGTCCTAAAACAATGTACAAATTATTCTAAGACTATGGGCGCGATCGGAATCTTAAATGGAGGTATTTGATATAAGTTCTGAGTTTAGCACAGGTAGGAATTAGACTGAATTTTAGAGCTGCAACAGACAATGTGCTGGCATTTAATGAGTTAAATATTCTTTTGATTGAAGTGTGGCAAATTTACCAAGTCTGTATGGTAATTGCAGCTCAAAGGTCAAAATGTGCGAATGGTGCTAATGAGTAGAACAATGAGCATTTAAGAGGTAAGGGACATATATACAAAATGTAAGGATATCATATTTTGCACGATGATTTGACTTCTAATGCTTTGATATCTGAACTTTGATTTTCTAAAATGTCTCTGATTTATTTGGATTTTAATGATTTCTGAATCTTTGATGTCTGATCTTTGATGAATTGAAAATGGTTTTGATATTGAATATGATTCTAAATCTAATATTGGTTTTGACATTGACTGATATGAATTTAGAATTATTGAACAGTTTTGAGTCTGATTTAATACGCATGAATTCCTTCTCTGTTCATTTATTCAAGATTCTCTATAGATATGGAGTTAGGGAACCGAGACAAGTGAGGTACTCTAAAGCATCCTTCCAAACTCACCCAACTTCCTAACTCGCTATAGATATCATCCCATCCAAATTTTCTATAGATGTTTATTGTCTCATTTCAATACCTAGAAGTATGTTTAATATTTCCATTAGTGACGGGTTTCGTAAATGAAAGAGAATTTAGAAATGATGGTTTATAGGGATTATATTACCTTTGAGTGATTATGATTTGATTAATGGATCTAAGGAATGCTTACTGTTTGTGGATTTATGGATAATGAACTGGACCGTGAATATATGGAATTATACTATTTGTACTTGCAGGAGGTTTTGATTATAGAAACGTTATGCTGTCGAAATTTTTATAAATGGTTTGAAGTAAAAGTGTTATGATCTTAAGAAAAAGTATTTGAATGATATGTGTTAGCTTTAAAATTGCCATATGTATTTTGAAATGACAAAAACTTAAGTAAACCTTAATGTTTCTTTCATATTGTAAATTTGCTTTATGACACATGATTTTTTCAAACCATTTAAAGTGATAATATCAAACATTAAGACTATGATTTAATGATGCATTCTTATTGGTCTTAATACTTTATAAAATGTTTTTTGAATATTTTAGAAAATTACTTAATGAATTTTTGAACCATGTTTTCATTAGAGAAAGTCAAGGAAAACTCTCACAAAAATGCCAAAATGTTTTGGGTTGAATTAGGATCAAAGGCCACATCATTTCTAACCCAAAAAGTGCAGGGAATCGCTCTCTGAAAGCATGGGATCGATCCCCTAAGGGAAGGGATTGATCCCTTCATGGCAGAATGGCTTCCCAACGCTGAAAAGGTCCCTCAAGCCAAGAATCAAGATTCTAGACTGAAGGGATAGATCCCTTTGGGCATGGGATCGATCCTTCAGGATGAAAAAGTGCTATAACGGCTATTTTGTGAGACACAACGGCTATATTCGTTTTTGGCTCCAACCAACGTCCACAAACCATCCAAGGGACTATAAATAGAGGCTTAGAAGCTTAAGGAAGCAAAGGGGAACTACTCAGCAACTCCAATCCTCATTTTCCTCAAATCCTCAAGCCTTAACAATATTTCAAGAGCTACAAAGTCTTCATTTTCCATCATACTCACATCCTTGTATAGAATAGCACAAATATTGTTTAGGATTTTCTTATGCTTAACTCTTGTAATCACTTACCTACCTAGAGGCCTTTCATTGATTACATCTTTTGTAAACCAATTCATTCCTTGTAAAAAGGGAGGTTTCTCTTTAGCCTAAGAAAAAGAGGGAGGTTTCTCTTGAGCCTAGAAAAAGAGGGAGTAGAGGTTTCTCTTAAGCCTAGAAAAAGAGAGAGGTTTCTCTTGAGCCTTGAAAAAAAGGGATTGTAAAGACAAATTCAAAGTTAGTGAATTTGGGGAAAATCCTTGGGAGCGTCTCAAGGTAAAGGACGTAGGCAAGGTTGCCGAACCTCTATAAATCGCTTGCGTAGATTTCTCTTTCCCTACTCTCTTTATTTTCTTGCAATTATATTGTGCTTATTGTTTATTGAATTTGGATTGCATAGGCTAGAGAATTTAGAAGAATCAAAAAACGAACTCAAAGTTAGCGAAAAACTGATTCACCCCTACTCTCAGTTAAGCCTATAGACCCAACAATTAGTATCAGAGCTTGGGCTCTTGTGTTAGGATTAAACCCCTAAGAGTTAAACGATCCTTAGAATGGCTCAATTCACCTTAGAAAACTCTTGTTTGATGGCTCTTGATGATGATTTTGAGAGTAGCTCACAAACTGTAGAAGAATATTCATTTGATGAGCTTCAAGATGCATTTAATGAGTTAAGTGATGAATATAAATCAATGCATGCAAGATATAGGAACAAGTTAAATACAATTAGACAAGAGAATGAAATTTTGGTAAATGCTAAGTTTGAGTTGGAGGAGAAAGTTAAAGATCTTGGTTTAAGGAATGAAGAACTAATCAAGGTAAAATTAGAGCTAGAAAAGAAATTAGAAGACATTGTAGATAAAATAGAAAATCCTAGCTCCTTGACTATTGAGAATGAAAAAAAGAAACCTAGCTCTAGTAAATGTAATGACCATTCTTATGATGATTTACAAAATGCTTTCGATGAGCTAGCTAGTGTTTTGAATGCATGAATTCAAAATACAAGAAAATTATTACAAAACTAAAAATGGAAAATGATGAGTTATTGAATGCCAAGCTTGATTTTGAAAAGAAATTAGAAGAAGCAAATCTAGAAATTGATGAACTAAATAAAAAGAACTTAATTTGCATAATTCATTTTCTAGATTATACATGGGTCAACAAAAGCTAGATCATATGTTAGAGACCCAAAGAGTCTTCTTTGACAAAGATGGGTTAGGCTATAATGCAAAACAAAAAGAAACTCATCTTAAGAATTTCTTAGTGAGCAAAAATTCTATACATGATACATCTCTCACATGCTCATTATGCAATAGGATAGGCCACTCTTCACAAGCATGCACATATAGAAAAACCACATTTAGATGAAGAGTAGTTAGAAAAATGTGGGTGCCAAAGCATGTTGTAAATAATGATGAATTGTGCTTGAAATGAATCCCAAAAACATCAAAAATTATTTACACTAACTCTCATGGACCCAAGAAAAATTTGGGTACCAAAACATGCATGAATGTGTTTGTTGTAGGAGTGTTTAGCATGGAGTTACAAAGAAACAATAGAGTTTGAATGCTCCACACACCTTCATGGAGCTTGCATGTGCCAATGAGAAAGAGAAAGAGCTTGAGAATCCATCCTTGGCAAGGTCACAACAATTCTTCAAAGAATGGCTCAAGGTGGATTCAACAAATCAAGGCAAAGCATTCTCAAGCAAGGAGTTTTGTAAGCTTAAATTCTATCTTCCCAAAACCCTCATTTGCTAAATTTTTTTTGTATAATTCATTGAGGCATTTTGCTAATGATCTTTGGTGCTTTGTGAGTTGAATGAATAAAGAAAAGGCATGATGAATGATTTTTGATTGTTTGATGGATAGTTCTTGAGGCATTGAATGATTGAATGAAAAGCATGTATGATGATTTTGAAATGATCATTTGATTTTTGTATTTTGAGCAAGTTTGCAATATGTTGATAATATATTTTCTTGCTATAAAATGTCAAATTTGTCATGTATGCAAAATGCTATGTCTGAGCATTAATGAAGAAATATGCATGTTAGAAATCATGGCATGATGTTCACAAGTGTAGTGATTTGATGATATGTGTTTAAAATCTATGTGAACAAGTTTGTCTTGACATATTTATGTATTTCAATACATTGGTTTTGACAAAATATGCATAACTCTTAAAATGACCTCTTTTGAGACCAAAAATGCATTTTATTGTGCAAATCCTTCCAACATTACAAAATCTATTGTTAAATGGTTTTTCATCCATATTTTTCACTCATACAAGTCCAAAATCATGTTACACGAATGTTTAAACTCTTACTTGGACTTAGAATACTCAAAAACAAAGTTTTGGCACCTCAAATGTTGGATTTTATGTCAAAAATCTGCAAAAACTGGATGAGGGATCAATCCCTCAACATGCAGGATCGATCCCCTTTGAGCAAAATGCAGAATTTGCGCATTCTGGAACTAAGGGATCGATCCCCCTCCTCCTGGGATCGATCCCCCCAAGCCAAAATGGCTTTTATGCACGTTTTGAGCCGAATTTGAGAAGGATTTTTCACTTTCTTGATATCTTCTTCATTCTCAACTTAAAATCCAGTATTTTAACTTCTTTTTGATGATCTTTACAATATGAAAAATTATTTTTCATTGATATCATACCTCAACTCCATCAATTTGCATTATTTCCAACAATTGGTATTACTTTCAACAATCAATATCATTTTTCATTGAGCTCACAAGTGCAAAATCAGTTTTCTCATTGAAGATGGTCATGAATTGCATAAATCCTGAACTAATCTTGAAATATATTTTCAATGAATGCTTAAACATAATTTTAAGAATTATTTCAATGATTTGTCAATATTTGATGAACTTGTGTATACTAGACATTTTTCATAACTTTTGTTCATCTTAGTCAAGCATGCTTATAGAATTATATTTCATAGCTTGACTCACATATTTCCATTAGGCATCATAATATTTTTTTTGTGGAATATAAGTAATTAAAAGTCATTTATATGCTTGAATAATCAAAACATGATCTTAATGTTTGAATCCAATTATGACTCTAGGTAAAGTATTAGACATTTCAAATATAAATTCATAATTGATCTTGGCTTACATTTTGTGATGATAAATGGATCCTAAATGTTCAAATGCATGAAACTTTATCATCCATGAACTTAAATTTCTCTTATGGCCAAATTATTAAAGAACTTGGGCTTTAATGACAATACCAACATTCAAAGATAAATGCAAACTTGAACAAATGTACATTAATTGATATCCATGTATGGATTCTTGATTGTTTTGATATTGAACTTACATGCTTGCTTAAGTTGAATCAATGATTATGTTTATGAGATGAGAATAGTTGTTTTCATGATATTATGTGCTTAATCTCAATCATAGATCATGAACTTTAATGTTAAAATATTTTGAGCATGATATTGATCTACTTAGGCAAAACCATTTTAGTTAAAATAGCATATACCCCTTAGAACCTTAAATGATAAAACAACAAGGGATATGGCTATTAAATGATTAAAATGGTGATATTGAAATCTTTCCTTGCTCATAATTGGTTAAGGACTTGAATTGGAAAATGAACATAAGATTTTTGTGCTTAAAACCATGGAAGAAAATGTGTTTGCTTGAATACCTTGATTTTTTGAATCTTCCATATGGTATAATTTTGTGAATATGATTATGGATTAATACTTTATGATAATATATTAATGTCTAATTAATCCATATGCATATTTAATGGTGTGTGATTGTGTTCTTGCATGTTTGATTTGATTATTCACTTGACATGAGTATCTCACACATAACAATTAGCAATATGCAAAATGTCTAAATCAATCATTGGTAACAATATTTTCAACAATTGGTAGAAGACAAAACTGAATTGACAATTGGTATGAGCTTTAAATTGACATTCTTCTTGTGTTCCTTAGATTCAAATGACAACTAGGGAAGAATTAAGAAACTTTTGCATAAGATAATTTTGTGCTAGAATTTGTGGATAATTGATATTTGTATTAATTCTTAGCACTTTCTTACTTGAAAATGATTTATAAGCTCATACATATGATATGTCATCTAATTTTAGCTCATAATCATGATGTATTGTCATGCACCTTAGTTGAACCTTAGAAAACAATTGATATACTTAGGTGCTTGATAGAATTGAAATAAGCAAGTTATAGAACTTAATAGATAATTTATAAATAACTTGCTTCATAATTACCAATTTTGAACTTCTTGCAAAATTATTTATAAACAATTGGTATAGGAATATAAGCCTTGTCCTTTGCATGCCTAAACATTTCATACTATTTATGGACATTGACTTATTAATTTGTGCTATGAGTCCCATGTACTAACATATTTCTTGTTGGATGGAGCATATTTATTTGTTCTCACATAGCCATAATTTTATAGGGAGCATATGAAGCATATTTATTTGTTCTCACATAGCCATAATTTTAGGGGGAGCATACTTTTTATTTTTCCTTCTTTTTGCTATGACAAAAAGGGGGAGAGATATTAAGATATTAAGGGGGAGAGATAATGAAGGAGAAATAGTTTGAAAATCTCTTTTGGAAAATTCTCTTCAAACCATGCTTACATTAAGGGAGAGCTTTATAAAATCCTGCTTTATTTGAGGGGGAGTATTTTATCAAAGAATTTTCAAAGCAAATTTACATTAAGTTTTGTCATATCAAAAAGGGAGAGATTGTCAGCTTTAAAATTGCCATATGTATTTTGAAATGACAAAAACTTAAGTAAACCTTAATGTTTCTTTCATATTGTAAATTTGCTTTATGACACATGATTTTCTCAAACCATTTAAAGTGATAATATCAAACATTAAGACCATGATTTAATGATACATTCTTATTGGTCTTAATACTTTATAAAATGTTTTTTGAATATTTTAGAAAATTACTTACTGAATTTTTTAACCATGTTTTCATTAGAGAAAGTCAAGGAAAACTCTCACAAAAATGCCAAAATGTTTTGGGTTGAATTAGGATCAAAGGCCACATCATTTCTAACCCAAAAAGTGCAGGAAATCGCTCTCTGGAAGCATGGGATCGATCCCCTAAGGGAAGGGATCGATCCCTTCATGGCAGAATGGCTTCCCAATGCTGAAAAGGTCCCTCAAGCCAAGAATCAAGATTCTGCACTGAAGGGATCGATCCCTTTGGACATGGGATCGATCTCTCGGGACGAAAAAAGTGCTGTAACGGCTAGTTTTGTAAAGACAAACGACTATATTCGTTTTTGGCTCCAACCAATGTCCATAAACCATCTAAGGGACTATAAATAGAAGCTTAGAAGCTCAAGGAAACAAAGGGGAACTACTCAGCAACTCCAATCCTCATTTTCCTCAAATCCTCAAGCCTCAAGAATATTTCAAGAGCTACAAAGTCTTCATCCTCCATCATACTCACATTCCTTGTATAGAATAGCACAAATATTGTTTAGAATTTTCTTGTGCTTAACTCTTGTAATCACTTGCCTACCTAGAGGCCTTTCTTTGATTACATCTCTTGTAAACCAATTCATTCCTTGTAAAAAGGGAGGTTTCTCTTTAGCTTAAGAAAAAGAAAGAGGTTTCTCTTGAGCCTAGAAAAAGAGGGAGAAGAGGTTTCTCTTGAGCCTAGAAAAAGAGAGAGATTTCTCTTGAGCCTTAAAAAAGAGGGATTGTAAAGACAAATTCAAAGTTAGTGAATTTGGGGAAAATCCTTGGGAGCGTCTCAAGGTAGAGGACATAAGCAAGGTTGCCGAACCTCTATAAATCGCTTGCGTACATTTCTCTTTCCCTACTCTCTTTATTTTCTTGCAATTATATTGTGCTTATTGTTTATTGAATTTGGATTGCATAGCCTAGAGAATTCAGAAATTATTAATATAGGCTAGAGAATTTAGAAGAATAAAAAAACAAACTCAAAGTTAGGGAAAAACTGATTCACCCCCCTCTCGGTTAAGCCTATAGAGCCAACAATATGTTCTTAAGATACTAGATTTGATATATAGTATAGGACTGAAATGTTGAAAATATTTGGAGGTAATTGAATCGTATCAAATTTGATAGCTGAAAGTATATGGCTGAATTTTGATGGAACGAATTAATATTTGAAAGTATGTGACTAACTCTTGTATAACGATTTGATAGTCTATGAAATGTATTAGAAAGTCTGAGACCGACCCTATACAATGGCTTTGATTTAAAGGTGAATAAAATCACATATTCTGTTATTTGATTTATATATAAAGCATAGTTTTGCATACATGTCAGTTTTGAATATGCATGATTTCATGAGTTTTAATTTATTAATATTTGAAACTAATGATTGATATTTGATTATTCTAAAATTTTTCCGATGCCATCATATGCATTCTAGTTTCTGAAATGTACTATTTATTGATTTGAATGTTAGGTTGAAATAATGTTTCGAATAATTTGGATTTGTTTGAATATATTAAATGAAACGTTTTGTTTTCTAAATGATATGTTTGAAATGAAACTTGTTCCCGAAAACTTTTATTTTGACTTCTGGGGTGGTAAATCCCTGGTTAACGTAGATCCAGGTACTCTCAAACTCTGAAAAATAAAATGTGCGATTATATTACTCTATTTAGTTTTGAAAGCTTACAGAACTGTGTTGTTTTTTTTCTCTTGGGAATCAATTAAATGTGTGGAGATTGTTAGCCCTGTAGCTACCTACAGGTACATGCTTTCCGTTCTATTCTGAATGCTGTTGACTCCAACCCGGTCATCTAGCTCCCACAGGTGTTATTTGGCCAGTATACAAACTGTGGCCTCCTGGACTGTTGGCCATATGTCCATAGCATGAGTCTACTAGGTGAAGCCTAGTCTCCACTGTTTTATTTATACTGGGGTGGTAAATCCTAGCTAACATAGATCTAAGCACTTCCAGACCTTTATAAATATTTGATTTCAATGTTTGGTTAGATATATTTTTTGATCTCCGTACCATTGTTGAAAATGATTATTTTACTGGTTTGATGGAAGCTAATTCCAAGTATTTATTAAACTCGATGATCAAATAAGTTTAAGTGAATTTTCGGCTTCGGTACTGATTTTCCATATTGACTTTAGCATCTTTGGCATCGGTTTTAAAATGATACTTGCATATAGTTGCCTGATATTAGTTCTTTTATGTATGTTTCTTACTAAGTTTTCCCTAAAGCTCACCCCTTTCTCTACCTTCTAGATTTATTTGCAGAAATAGTCATTTGATGAGAGAATATTCTGATAAGATGCCTACAGGAGTTTTATGGTCATACCTTGCAGGTATGATATTCAAATATCTACTGTACAGTACTTTAATAAGCAAAGGAATGTAAACAATAAATTGAAGAGGTTTGTAAGTAAATCATAGTATTTGTTATAAAGTATTTGTATTGAAAAACAATGCGTACTCTAATTATGTGTACTGGGACCTATTTAAACAAATAAATATTGCATTAGCTAAATTATTCTAATGTAAAGTCAAAATAAGGACACTAGGCACTTCCCAACCATTTATATGAAAATGAAAAAAAAAAAACTAGTTCCAATTTTCAGGAATTACTTATGCAGTAAAAAAACTTCACTGATGGTGTATAAGATAATTATCCATATTAAAATTAAAAAAAAAACATATCAATTATTTATTTATTTAGTCATCTTTTATCAATATACATGTACTGTTGACATACATATTAAAAACATATTTATGGCAATAATTAATTTTGGTATAAGTTTTTTATTTGAATGCATTTAAAAAAAAACATAGTATTTTATATGAAGACTTGACATGTGTGGTAAGATGAATTTTTTTTCTATCATTAAAGTATAAAATGTGTACTAAGAATCTCCTGATCGTTGATCCAATGTTACACTTCTCATTTTAATAAGATTCAGTTTTGATAATAATTATATATATATATATATGCGCCAAAGTAGTTGGCTCAAAGTAAAATATCTTATGTGGATATTCTAAAAATTTGACATTGTAATATTTAAAATAAAAAATAATAATTTTATTCGGTTTTCTAAAAGATAGGAATCTATAAACATTAAAGTTACAAAAACAAATTAATTATCTTTTTAAATCAATTATCTATTTCAATTTCTAAAAGATAAACATTTATATTTAAATATATTAAAATTAAAGAAAATTACATATCATTTATCAATTTCTTTACTTATCTTTTATCAATATATATAAACCGTTGTTATATACATTAAAAACATATTTAAAGAAATAATTAATTTTGGTGTAAATTTTTTTTTTTACTTAGATGAACTTTTTTAAGGAAAAAATCATATGTATTTTATATGAACACGTGACATATGTGATGAGATGAATTTTTTTTAATCGTTAAAGCATAAAATGTTAATGAAGAATCATCTAATCGTTAATCCAAAGTTACACTTCTACTTTCAATAAGATTTAGTTTTTGATAATAATCTTATATCTTATACAAATATATTAAAAACCAAAGCTATTAGAATAATAAGTTCATTTTAATATTTTTATAAATAATCTTATTCCATTGATTATTTAACTTTAAACTATCTGAAATTTAAACGTATATATTTTATTTAATAGTATTATCTTTATTTAAATCAAATAAAATTTATTTCATAATTTGAATTTTTTGTTATCACTTATTATATTATTTTTAAATTAAAAAAATCCATATATTTTGATTGGAGCTACCCTAAAGTTTTAAATTTTCTTATCAAGAAATTAAAATGGGATATTTAAGTTATATATTTTAGTACTAAATTAAACTTTCATGTCTTTTTTCAATTTTCATTTTATTTCTTTTTCAAATTTATTTATTTAATCATTTATTTATTTGTTCAATAATTTTTTTGGTAAAAAATTTCATATGAATTATCTATTAATTTGAAACATGTATTATCTTAAATATTGTATTTAATTATTTTAAATTAATTTAAAATTTTAAAAATTTAAATAATATTTATTTTATTTACATTTTTACTTACTTTTAATGTTTGAGACTACTATAAATTTTTTTAAAAACCCTAAAAGATAAAGTTTTCAACACTAATTAATTTTATAAGATTAATTTGAAATCATTTAAATTCAAATTTTAAAAATAAATCAATTTAAAATATGCAACATTAACTAATAAATTATTAAGGATTAATGAATTAAAAAGTATTTTCATTAAAATTGTAGCTATTTAAATATATTAAGATTTATGATATTTATTTTTTCTGCAATTTTTTATTTAGTATTTGATTTTGAATTATTTTTTAATTTGTATATTTTTTGCATAGATCAAGTTTTTTAATACATTATTCAACATGTATTTCAAAATAATTTTTTTTTAAATTCTATTCTTTTAAAAGGGTAAATTCCACTAAGGTCCTCAAGGATTTAACATAATTCAACTCTAGTCCATTAGTTTTGAAAATGGACTCCTTGGTCCGAAATCACAAATGATTCTGACATATATTGGTTAATTATTAAATTTGAATTAATAATATTATATTCTTAAGTATTAAAATGAATTTTATTACCATTTATTATTTTTAATAAATTTTTTAAATTTATTGTATGTAAAATTTTTTATTTTTTTAATGCTGAAAAAGGGTATTATGGATGTTTCATGAGTAACAAATGTTTAGGTTAATAGATTTTTTAATAGTAACTTAGTAAAACAATTTTTTTGTACCATTAAATTTATAATTTTAGACCAAAATATCCATTTTTCAAACTAATGGACTAGAGTTAAATTGTGGTAAAACTTTAAAGATTTCAGTAAAATTTACCCTAAAAACTTGTAAAAGAATTCTTTCAAAGAAGAGAACAGAAATTGTGAAGACCGAGAATTTTTGAAAAATAAATAGTAAATATCCGGGAAAATTTAATTTGGATAAGTTGCAATCCAAATTAAATAAGAGAAGAAATGGAGAAAATAATTTTTGGATATTAGGAATTCAAAAATTTAAAGAAATAAAAATGTGAATAAAAATATAATTATATAAATAGATTATATAATATATTTTTACACGTTTTCTTTTTAAATAGGTATATATATATGAAATATATATATACTATTTAGATCAAAGTGTATATATATACATATATTTTAAGATAAAGTATGTATATATGTATATATATTAAAATTTAATAGTATATGATATATATATATATAAATCTAATTTTATATATAATAAATAAATATATATAAAAAAGAAAATGAAACAGAAGTGGGAATCGGGTTCCCCAATTCCCACGTTTCTCTTCTGTTAGTTAAAAACAGAAGAGAAGCAAATAGAAAAAAAAAAGCGCCGGACGACGCCGGCCACCGGAGAAAGGAAGAAGCGGGAGGAGCGGTGTCGGCGGCAAGGGAAGAAGCAGCTGACGGTAGCCTGAGGTAGAAAGAGAAGGGATCGGTGCGAAAATAGAAGGGAAAACCGAAGGAAAAAGAAGAAAAGAGAGAAGAGAGAAGTGGCGGTGCCGGCCAGTCTAAGCACCGCCACCCCAAACTCGAGCTCGGTGGAGCTGAGGGGAAGAAAAGAAAGGCTACAGGCGAGGCAAAGGGCGGCGGAAGGAGGAAGAAACAGAAGAAAAAGAGGTCGAAACCCACTGACCCAGATCCGACGCCGTCGCCAGTGATGGGGCCAAACGGAGACCAAATCCGGCATCCTTGCAACTTCGGCAAGCTGTGGAGTGGCTGAACAGCTGGAATGGGTGGCCGCTGGTGGCCGAACTGGCCAGTAGAAGATTGAACCGGGGGAACCGGTCTGACCCGCCTGACCCAGTCAACCCGACCCGACCCGACCCGATTTGACCCAGTCAACCCGAACCCGACTCGACCCGACCTGGTTCAGAAAAAAAAGAAGAAAAAAAAAGAAGAAAAGAAAAGAAAAAAGTAAAAAAAAGAAAAGGAAAAGAAAAAGAAAAAGGAAGAAGAAAAAGAGGAAGAGATGGGTAAGGAAAATTAAAAGCCTTTTCGCTATATGTCTGGAATTTAGTAGAAATTCTTGGATTATTTTCTAAATGAAAATATATGTCAATTTTTGAAATTGTAGCAAACGAAAATGAGACGAATGGTGGAGTTCAGCAAGGCTCGGAAATCGGAAAGTACGCTAAGCTTGGCGAATAGGTAAGATACTTTTATAAAGCATTAGTAGCATTATGTTGTATGTGAGATTTATAATCTTATATAATGCTCTGATGGAATGATTTTAATGGAATTATGATTTTTTAATATATGATGAATTGATTTAATTGATGTTAAAAATACTAAGAGGACCCACAATTGATGGTGGAGGTCTTAGTGAGAGGTAAAAATTGGTGAGAATCAACAGCTGCAATTATAAATTGTATTTCCTTGCAGGAGGTTTAGAGGAAATTAAGCTGTTATGCTGCCGAAATTTCCACGAAAATATTTGAGGAAAAAGATTAAGTCTCTCACATAAATGGAATCTTGGAGATAATTATTGAAAATAAATATTGAAAGGATTTTATGGTATTACCGAAAATGTTTGATATTGAAATCGATGAGAAGATAGATCGTTGAAAACGATAATGTGGTGAATTACATGGTTTAAACCTTATAGAATCGATAAATCAAGTAATTTTAATATCACAAATGGTATCAAGTTGAGATTGAGGTGGAATTATTAATTAGACGGATCACGGATAAAAGTGATGATAATTATATGATATAGCTTGGAAGAGAAGATCACAGTTGAAATTTCGATGGTCGAATGATTGGATTGTGAAGTTATTAACGGAGTAATGATTTACAGAATTTATCGAGTCCGGTTTCATGATTTTGAAATAATTCCGAATGTGATAAAATGGACAAACTCGAGAGATCAAAATGGAGATTGAATTACGACACAATCCGATCAATTATGGATTCAAAGAAATGAGTGATAAATATGTGAAAAGATGATTGTGCTTATAACCTTAGAATAGGTCTTGAATAATAAGATCGACAATTGCATAAGTTCGGATAAAATCATAAAGGCCACATGAAAATTGATTTGAGGATTTAGATACGATTTTGTAATAGTAAATGAAATTGAACCTCAAATCGAAAATGATGAACATGTATCAATAGATCAAATCATAGATGGATTTGATAAGCGATTATTGATCTTGTGGTTCTATGATCCTCGATGTCGACTCTGGAATAAATATCGAATGAGGATATTAGTATTTCATAATTTCAGTATCATGATGGCTATATGGAAACATGATGGCTATATGGAAACATGATATTTAGATGCTCATAGATACTAAGAGGATTCACACTGATGATGTGGTTCTAGTATCGGTAATAAAAGTACAATTGATTATTATAGTCGATAATTATCGAAAAAGGATATTGAATACCGAATGGTTTGAATACCAAGTGATCTGGTTATTAAATAATTAGAGTATTGAGCAATTTGAATACTGAATGAAATGAATCTTGAATGATTTGAATAGTGATTTACTGATTGGACAGAAAGAAAGTCTTGAAATCGAATAACTGATGGTGATAAAGTTAAATGAATCGCTTCAGCGTATTTGATGGAAATAATACCGAAGTTGCATACTGAAATGTTTTATAGCATCGCATTTAAGCATGCTTTCTTGCAATTTGAAACATTTTAATAATGTTTATATGAATACTGAAAAGTATTGATTTGTTTTGAAATGAAAGTATATGGTATATATATATTTTGATATATGAAATATCATACAGAATTTTACCATATGCTTTACATGATATTGAAAATAAAGCTATAGATTTAAATGTTTTATGAGACTGTAGGCACCCTAAGAGAATTAAATTCAATAAAGCATAGTGGAAACCGCCTAATTGGAGCTTTGCTCATTAGGCAGATATGCTTGTCCGACAATAGTCGTGGACAGGTCTCAGTCACGCCTGATCAGTGGGGCTGAGAGAGATGAGGTCTATGGCCATAGATAGCGCCCTAGTTGGTTTCCAGGGGACGATGATATGATTTCACTGCTAGCTACAGTGATTTAAGTCTTTATTGATAGAGATGAGAGGGATCTAGCCTAGTCTCTAATTGATATGATATGAAGTCTAGAGTATGATTTTATTGATATGAACCCTAAACTTGACATGATTTATACTGTACATGAAACAGATTTGAAATGAAATATGTTTTGAAATAGTACATGTTTTAAACATGTTTTAAAAGTCCATGAGATATGATTTCGACACTTATATGATTTATATGTGATTTTGTGTCGAACATGGCATGATATGCGGTCTAGAGTATAGTTTGATTTGATATGAGCTCTAGACCTGATATGATTTATAGTAAATGTTTTAAAAGTATATGATAAATGATTTCGACACTTATATGATTTATATACGATTTTGTGTCGAATTTAAAATAATATGCGGTCTAGAGTATAAATTGATTGATATGAACTCTAGACCTGATATGACTTATAGTATGTGAAAATGTTTTAAAACCGCACATGTTTTAGACATGCTCTGAAAAGAATACATGAATGGAAATTGAACATGTTTCTACCATGCCTTAAAGGCAAATTTGAAATGAATTGAAAATTTATATGTTGAGCATGTCCTAAAGTATATATGATATGATTTGAAATGATAGTGGTTTATACAGAAAAATTACATGAATTGCATATTAAACCCTGATATGATAATATGCTTAGTATATGAGAATTTCATGAAAAATGTCATGACTCGACGTTAATGATGTTTCATCTATATGATGACATGATATGATATGATATATGAACATAAGATTGATATGAAAAGAATTCTGATCTTACTCTATCGTGATCATTAATTCCCATACGATAAGTGATATGAATTGATATAAGACAGGAATATGATTGTTAAATGTAAAGTGACTCGATAGGATATCTCAATTAAACATGAAGAATATATGAGGAGTACCATGACTCGGTGGTGACGATATTTCATCTATATGATGTCATGATATGATATGAAACATGAATATAGAAATACACGAATAGAATTATGACTTCGTACCACCGTGATCATGATCCACAATATGAGAATTGATAAGAGATGATAGAATACAGAAATATGATTATGAAATGAAAAGTAAATATGAGAATTGATATGAGATGATAGCATACCAAAGTATGATTATGAAATGAAAAGTGAAAATGAGAAGTGATAATGAGATGTATCGATGAGAAAGGATTAACTGTAATTGCATCCTTGCAAGTTTTAAGCATTGCAGTTTAAGGCAGTATAATCCTACTCTTGTATTTATATTAGTATCTTACTGAGCCGTGGTTTTGCTCACCCTATTAAATTTCATCTCTTTCAGATTAATAAAGTTAACATCTGCCATGTGAGCTGCTCAGTGGGCATCGGAGACGGTGTATGGACTTGGTACTAGTCTTTTGAAGTGTATGTTCCTTATAAAATACTTGTTTACATGTAAGACTTAAATTGATGCACAGTACATATTCTGTTTAACAAGTCGGGATGTAACTAAGAACCGTTTCCATGTTTGTTTAATATTTAAAGGGAATGACTATAGGTCGCCTAGATAGTATAGTAACTACACTGACACCGAATACAAACCTTAAAATGAAAAAGAAAAAAATTAGTCCATAAATTTGTAGACTAAGAAAAGTACAAGAATCAAGTGAAAGTCGCGGTCTTCGAGTCGTGACAGAAATACAGTAAAACGTTCTATAAAATTCCCAAAATTTTCACATACAATAGAAATCATTAAAATGATAGAGTTATATAATACATGTAGTTGATTCATGGTAATATATAGTGTAGGTTTTTAAATTCCAATTCGACTTCAAAATATATAATTCAATTTTTTATTTAATGAATTTCTCAACAGATGTTCTTAGATGTTAGAAAATGTAAAATAATTATTTATAAATATTTAAATTTTTGACAAAAAATTATATTAATCGATGTCATAGTCAGTTAGACACTAATTAAAGTGATATTTAAAAAAAAGTGAGAAATTCACTTATGCTAGTGTAAAACAAATTATTTTATACATTTTTATAATCGTTACGTTTAACAATCTACTTATATCTATCATACAAGTTAAGTTTTTAGTCAATCCGATGTTCTTATCATTTTATTTTTTAATATATATTAATTATTAAAATTTTATTATTATAAAATAAATAAATAGACATTTTCGATTAACTTAAAATTTGACATATATAATTTACGTAAATAGAATAGAAGATTCAACTTATCAAATTAAAAAATACAAATCATATAACAAGTTATAAAAAAATATAAAACTAAATTAATTTTACAATACTATGAGCTGATATATTCTTTAAAAAATATATAATTAACGAAATGTATTTTTTTGTATTTAAAGAAATCGTCCATTAATAGGATACCATAGGTTAATTACTGATTTTCAAAAGCCAAAGGCCAATGATAGAAGCAAACAGGGGATTTTAATCTAGGTAACGACCTTTCGTTAGTGAATGGCTAGAAAATGCGCGGTCCAAATGCAATTTCTTTTTCTTAAGAAATAGAGAAGATTGGAAATTATAGAAAAATGAATTCAATATATGTTGACTTCGGACTTTGAATTTTGTTCAAACATGGGCAAAACGCAAATTCCAAAGCACGTGCCTAGATTACTTACAATTCTAAAATTCTGCTCTTTTCTTCTTTTTTTTTGAATAATTAATTAATTAATTAGACATTAATATTGTATCCATATACGTGCCGTATGAGAACTGGAAAAAAAATTGCAGTCAGAATTTGCTTGATGTTATTTATGAAAAAAAATCATATACAAGGGAAAGCGATTTATAGCATCAAATATTCATATAAAAATCTAAAAAAATATTTGTTTGTTTGAAAACATTTCACATCTTCCAAGGTTCTCTATAATTGTAGTTTTGAATTTTTATTAATAAAATTGTTAATGTGTAATTTAGCCATTGAATTATATCACTTTTTTCACTTTGGCACCTAAAGAATATTTTTTATTACTTTCATATATGAACTTCACTTCCGTCAGCTACTTTACCCCAAAAGTTAACACCGTTAAAAAAAAGCTGACGTGACATTAAATGTCCAATAATATTTTAACACGTGGCGTACTATGTTAGCATTATTTCTTTTTCTGTTTTTTGACCAAATTATTTTTATCTTTAAAAAAAATAAAAAAATAGTAAAAATTTAAAATTATTTTAAAATATTTTAAAAACATTTAAAAATTTGTGTAAAAATACTTAAAATATATAAAAGTTTTAAAATATATATTTAAAAATATTTAAAAATACATAAAAAATATTTAAAAATAAGTAAAAATATTTTTAAATATTTTCAAAATATTCAAAAATATATAAAATATTTAAAAATACATAAAATATTTTTATATATTAATATTATGAAAAAAAATATATTTAAAAAATAGGAGAAAAATCGAGGATGGACACAAAATGCAAGGTGTTTGGTGAAACTGAAATTGGTAGATAAAGCTCCATTAGAATCCCAATTAAACCCAGATTTCATCATAATCCTAACATCAATAAACCACAATCCCAATTTAATCTAAAATATATCAAAATCCATCAAAGAAAATTAGTTACTAGTAACAGTCTTCCATCCCAAAACCACATCTACTCGATTCTTAGCTAAAATCAAAGACCAATCTACAATCCAATACACCTTTAGATATACAATAACACAGCAGAACCCAAAAACACAATCAATAACAGAAGAAGTAATTCAGTCAACATAACATCAATAAATAAATAAATAAATAAATAAATAAATAATAACCTAAATAGATTCAAAAAGGAGAGGAAGGCAGAAAACGTTTTTATTTTTTTTGGTAGTTTCTTAAAGGTTCAAGCAAAATGGAAGATAATGTAATTTGGGATATATGGAGACAGATATTAAGAAATTTGGTGACAGTTGGAGAAGGGATTCGGTGTAAAGGCTTTGAAGAAAGTTTGGTGAAAAGGAAGGAAGGATGAAAAGTATGCGGCAAGAAGTAGCAATGGTGTTGGCCGGAACTATAAAGGGCTCTCCTAGAAAGAAAAGAAGAAAAGAAAAAAGAGAGGGAGAAAAAGAGAGAAGAAAAAAGGGAATAAAATGTGAAATTCCCTAATTTCATGTAATTTTCTAATACTCGTGAAGAATTCCAGTTGAAATAATTAAATAAATGTAAAGTTCTGATGTATAAATGATGTATGGGACATATAAAGGAATAATGAAATTGATAGTCAAATTAGTCAAAGAATTTATTTTGATATCAGGAAAATAATTAGAGTATGAGAAAAGAATTAATATCAGAAAATTAAGTGTAATTAAATCCAAGTGTTATATGGAAGAAAAGAGACCAATTAAATGAATGGTCAAATAATGATGGTCAAAGAGTTAAAGAGCCAAAAGGTTAAGGGCTAAGAGGAAATGATTTAATTGGATGATAAAATAGATATTAGAATTTTTAGGTAGTTAAATGAGATGTGGCTGATATGAATGGAAGAAAAAGGAATTAAATGGTCAAATAAGGGTCAAAAGCATAGTCAAAAAGGAAGCATGGCTAAGATGAGATGATTATGGGATAAGGATGGCATTAAATGAGATGGCATGAGTCACCATCTTTAGCCATCACCAATCGGCAGTAACACTCCCAGCCCTCTCTCTCTCGTTGCCTCTCCTTCATTCCAGAATTTCTTAAGTTTCCTCCATAGTTGCCTTGACAAACCATCATCTCCTTTCATCAAATCGCTAAGCTTATTTAACTAAAAATGCTCCTCATCACTAGCTTAAGCTATATCTGAAGTTTGGTGGATTGAATCCAAGGAAGTGAAGAGATCTGAAATTCTGAAATTTTGATGAATAACAAAGGTAAGGATAGAAGTTGATTTTCTCAATTCTATCTATGGTTTGGAGTTAAGTTGAGTTGGTAGAGTATAGTTATAAAGGCTTCTTAAAGGTTTGGTTTATTATGAATTATGCAGCTTTGAGGAAGTAAAAGGCAAGAATTGGTGCAACCAAGGGATTGGCATATTCGAAGTGAATCGAGGTAAGGAATATATGTAACGGACATAGGGTGACTATGTCCGCATGTTTTAAATGTTTTGGGATGAAACAAAAGCTGGTGTAAATGCAGGAAATGTAAAATTCACGGTTTTCACCCTGTTACGATTTGGCTCGGGGCAGTCGACTGCCTTAAATAGCAGCTAACTGCTCAGAGACAGTCGTGACGTAACTTTTTTCGAAACCGACTTAAAGCAGCCGACTGCCCTATATAGCAGTCGACTGCCATTTTTCCAGAAGCTTTCTATTTGCAAACCAGTCGACTGCCAAAGAGCCAGTTGACTGCATTTTCTCGAAAAAGCTTCTGTTTGCGGACCAGTCGACTGCCCTATTTGACCAGTCGACTGCCAAAGTATATTTGGAATTTTTAAATATTTTAAATGGAAAAAAAAATAAATTTATAAAATTTATTTATGCTATAGCAGTCGACTGCCCTAAAATAGCAGTCGACTGCCCCTTTTGAAAATAATAATTTTATATTTATTTATATAAATGTATTTGAATAAGTATATAAGAAGGTTTATTGAAAGGCAATGGTTTTCTAAGAAGTAGTTTTGCTATCTAATGTTTTGAGACTATGAACCACTTAATGATCATGCACTATTGATATGGATTGAAGGGACTCTGATCAAGTTCTTAAGATTATGTGTTATATGTATTTGGGCTGAGGAACCATAAGTCAAGCCTCGGTCACCACAGATGTCACCTGACTAGTGTTCACTGTGGTTTATAGACAATGGGCATGTGTCTTTTATGTGTTTTGGGTTAGGGGAGGATCCCTGGCCCATGCGTGGGTACGCCACTTTATATGTGCATCCCTTACGGGATTTATTTGGTGCATGATTTTATTGGGTGTCAAATGTCTCCATAAGTATTTGAAGATTATTTGTGTATTCAACTTCAAGTGAATTGATACATATGAAAGTATTTGAAGTATATGAATATATTTGAGTTATTTGAATATTTGCAAGTGATTTCATAAGAAAGTATGTGAGAGTATTTGAAGTTATTTGAAATTGAAGTTAATTGTATTTGTAAATGTGATTTCAAGTGAATTAAAGGAAATTGAAAGTATTTAACTTATTTGATATTATGTGTATACGATATTTGAAGAAATTACATGATACATGTTTTATAATGATTTTACATGACATTATAGAGCCAAGCAGGAAAACTGCATGTAGTGGCATAGTACGTTCTTTTACATTTATTTCTTATTGAGCGTAAACTCACCCCTTTACAATATTTTTCATACAGATTACCTGAAGTGAATTCCGCTCCAAATAGAGGAGCTTGCTTTTGAGACCTTATAGTGTACCTTCGAGATACGCTTCCCAATAACTATTGAAGGTATACTTATGTATTATGTGCTTCAGACTATTGTACTGTACAACATTACATTAATGTATATTAGGAAGTTTGGGGATATAGGATATGTAAGTTATGTGATATCTTGATGTATGTGACGCATGTGTATTTACATATAAGAAAATTTTGTTCATGCAAATTTGATATCGTGCTATAAGTAATAAAACATGAAGTATAAGAAGAAAGAAAGGATGACATTGATAAACGAGTCTAGTTAAATGGCATGTGAAGTAAGAAGTTAGTTGATATTTGGGTAGTAACGAGGATGTCACAGATTGGTATTAGAGCAGTTTAGACTGATGTTTGTCGGTGTCATTAGGCTAGAAATAGTAGATATCCCCAATGTACTGTACTTGTTTGAGCTCATATGCATAGTATAACTAGTTGAAGTTATGCTAAATAGCTCAATTTTGTGATTTTATCGACAGAATGAGCTGAGGTAGAAGGGGTATTTGTAAAGGAAGAGGAAGGGGTCATGTAGAACTGCCCCCAACACAGTCTTCTTCTCCATCTTCACCACATAGCCCGAACACTAGGCTAGCAAAAATGGAGAAGCATATGGAGAATATGGTCATTATGTTCACGCAATTTATGGCGAACTTCCTGAACATGGCCACTAGTGCACTAGTGGATACCCTAATAGTATAGCCCCCACCAGTACAGACAGAGTTACCCCCACAAGTCCCAACTATTGAAAGGCGGGATCTCACGACTTATTATAGCATGACCTTAATTAAGGAATTCAAGAAGTTAGATCCGCCTAAGTTTAAGGGGGATAAGGACACGTTGGCCGCAGGGAACTGGGTGAAGGCAATCACTAGATCTTTCGAATATATGTCATGCTCTGAAAAGGAAAAGGTGGGTTTGGCTGCTTACTTGTTAGTGGATGATGCAGAGTATTGGTGGCAGTCCACTCGGGCCATTTTGGAGGCTCAACATGTTGAGGTTACGTGAGATAGATTTTTAGAAGCTTTTACTGAGCAGTACATCCCATGGACTGATCAGACTAGGTTGAAGACTGAGTTTCTGAACTTGACTCAGGAAACAATGTCAATTAATCAATATGAGTCGAAGTTCATTTCTTTAAGCGGATTCGACTTAGAGACCCTCAGGAGTGAAGGACATAAGATTTACAGATTTATAGAGGGACTGAAGTCTCCTATTAGATCTAAGTTGCATACTATGGATATCACTACTTATAATGAGATAGTCCGTAAGGCTCAGTTGTGGGAACAGGATTATGAGCTTCATCATGATGATTTCGGAACCAAAGGTAAAGGCAAAACACCGATGAAACGGAAATCAGAGGGGAAAACCTCTAGTGATAGATATCCATCTAAGAGAGGCAGGCCATATGAAAGAGCCTCAATAGGGACTCTGAGAGTTACGGGATCAAGATAAATGATGAAAGATCCCGACATCTAGATAGTAGTACCGCTAGTTCACCTAAAAGTACAAGACAAAGGTGTGAGTGTTGCGGGAAATTTCATGGGTTACAAGCATGCCGCAAGATTACTGGGGCTTGTTATTGGTGTGGTAAACATGGACATATGATTAAGAACTGTCCTAAGATGAATCAAAGGGTGCCCGAGGAATCGGAAGAGACTACCCAATCCTAGTGTAAGGCCATAGCTGAAGAGAAGGGAAAGACACTTGTTAACTATGATGTAAATATTGAAGATGTATAATGTAAAGGTATATTGCATTATTTGACTTATTGTAAATGAAGTTAATAGAAAGTAAGTATGATTTTGTGAAGGATTTTAACTTATGTCGTGGAAGTAGAAAAGAGAAGTCCTGAACTTAATGAAATACAATAATTGACAAGAAACGATAGTTGGAATTCTGAAGTACTTACTGGTATGAAGTTTTATGATGTATATAGTGATATGTGAAAGGAGTTTAAATGAGAATGATGATTGACTTTTATTAGTCGATTTTACTTAAATGTTTTATTTTATGAAAGCATTACTCTGAAAAGAATATGAATTAATATGAAAGATAAGTTGTCTAAACAACGGTATTTATTCCCTATAGTCGCTTCTAGGTTTCGGAACAAGACAGGTATTTCAAAGTACCTTCCTTACTCCATCCGGATCCCTAGCCGACTATAGTATCCTTCCTAATTGATCCCTAGAGTACCATAGGGAAATGAGGATATTCGTTCATTTGGCATATTTGACGTTAAAAAAAATTTATAGATAGCCATTGTGAATAAATGGCTATAATTCTGATTTAGATAGAAGAGAAGTTTCGTTTGGAAATTGTTAGTGGTGAATATCGCTTATTAGGGCATGAGATACAAGTTCAATTATCATATGAAAACTTAAAGGCATTATTTGTATGGTAAGAAATTTCAGATTTGTACAGACCATAATTGTCTGAAGTACTAATTCTCTTAAAGAGAATTGAATATGAGACAGAAGGAATAGTTCAAGTTTCTAAAGGATTATGAAGGTGAGATTTTATATCATCTAGGGAAAGCCATTGTAATGGCACATGCTTTAAACCGAAAGCATGAAAGGAATAATGGTTTATATGATGATAAAGAGTATGAATTACTTGAGTAAATCACAAGCCTTAAGCTAAATGTTTTGCCTTCAAGGTAAATTGGGAATGATGACTAGTATAATGATTAAGCCAGAATTGATGAATGGATTTACGAAGTCAGCTCACTTCCTAACTATGAAGTCTACGGACACACTTAGTGCTTTGGCAGAATTGTATGTAAAAGAAGTTGTTAAACTACCTGGAGTTCCAGTGAGCATTTCATTTGACAGAAATTCCAAGTTTACTTCTCATTTTGAGAACATTCCAAGAAGCCATGGGATCTTAACTAAACTTTAGCATAGCTTTTCATCCACAGACTGATGGTCAGTCTGAGCGCATTTTTCAGACACTCAAGGATATGTTGAGAGCTTGTGTCATGGATTTTAAAGGCTCATGAGACGGCCATCTGCCATTGCCTGAGTTTACTTGTGATAATAGCTATCATGCAAGTATCGAGATGACACTATATGAACTGTTCTATGATAGAAAGTGTCAATCTCCGATTGGGTGGGAAGAAGTGGACGAGCACGAATTATTAGCTCCAAATTTAGTCGAGCAAGTTTCTGAGGATGTTAAACTAATTTGTCAAAGATTTGAGACAGCTCAGAATTGACAAAAGAGTTATATAAATGTTCAACGGAGACCACTTGAATTTTTGGTTGGGGATTCTGTGTTTGTGAAAATTTCTCCATCCAAAGGAATTATGAGATTCGGCCAAAGAAGTAAGCTTAATCCTTATTACATTGGATCATTTGAGGTTTTGGACCAAGTGAGAGATGTTACCTATAGGTTGGCATTACCTCTAGAGCTATTAGGAGTACACAATGTTTTTAATGTATCTATGTTTTGAAAGTATAATCTAGATCCATCTCATGTCATTAAATATGAACCATTAGAGATTTGGGAAGGTATGCGCTATGTGGAGAAGCCGGTTCAGATTTTGGACAGAAAATATAAGGTGTTAAGGTCTAAGGTGATTCATTTAGTTAAAGTTCCCTGGCAGTATCACATTATAGAAGAAACTACATAGAAGCTAGAGAGCTTAATGAAAGAGAAGTACCCGGAACTGTTTAATACATAACTTGATTTGAATTTGGAGGACCAAATTCTCTAAGGTAGGGAGAATGTGAAATTCCCTAATTTCATGTAATTTTCTAATACTCGTGAAGAATTCCAGCTGAAATAATTAAATAAATGTAAAGTTCTGATGTATAAATGATGTATGGGACATATAAAGGAATAATGAAATTGATAGTCAAATTAGTCAAAGAATTTATTTTGATATCAGGAAAATAATTAGAGTATGAGAAAAGAATTAATATCAGAAAATTAAGTGTAATTAAATCCAAGTGTTATATGGAAGAAAAGAGACCAATTAAATGAATGGTCAAATAATGATGGTCAAAGAGTTAAAGAGCCAAAAGGTTAAGGGCTAAGAGGAAATGATTTAATTGGATGATAAAATAGATATCAGAATTTTTAGGTAGTTAAATGAGATGTGGCTGATATGAATGGAAGAAAAAGGAATTAAATGGTCAAATAAGGGTCAAAAGCATAGTCAAAAAGGAAGCATGGCTGAGATGAGATGATTATGGGATAAGGATGCCATTAAATGAGATGGCATGAGTCACCATCTTTAGCCATCACCAATCGACAGTAACACTCCCAGCCCTCTCTCTCTCGTTGCCTCTCCTTCATTCCAGAATTTCTTAAGTTTCCTCCATAGTTGCCTTGACAAACCATCATCTCCTTTCATCAAATCGCTAAGCTTATTTAACTAAAAATGCTCCTCATCACTAGCTTAAGCTATATCTGAAGTTTGGTGGATTGAATCCAAGGAAGTGAAGAGATCTGAAATTCTGAAATTTTGATGAATAACAAAGGTAAGGATAGAAGTTGATTTTCTCAATTCTATCTATGGTTTAGAGTTAAGTTGAGTTGGTAGAGTATAGTTATAAAGGCTTCTTAAAGGTTTGATTTATTATGAATTATGCAGCTTTGAGGAAGTAAAAGGCAAGAATTGGTGCAACCAAGGGATTTGCATATTCGAAGTGAATCGAGGTAAGGAATATATGTAACGGACGTAGGGTGACTATGTCCGCATGTTTTAAATGTTTTAGGATGAAACAAAAGCTGGTGTAAATGCAGGAAATGTAAAATTCACGGTTTTCACCTAGTTACGATTTGGCTCGGGGCAGCCGACTGCCTTAAATAGCAGCTAACTGCTCAGAGACAGTCGTGACGTAACTTTTTTCGAAACCGACTTAAAGCAGTCGACTGCCCTATATAGCAGTCGACTGCCATTTTTCCAGAAGCTTTCTATTTGCAAACCAGTCGACCGCCAAAGAGCCAGTTGATTGCATTTTCTCGAAAAAGTTTCTGTTTGTGGACCAGTCGACTGCCCTATTTGACCAATCGACTGCCATAAGTATATTTGGAATTTTTAAATATTTTAAATGGAAAAAGAAAATAAATTTATAAAATTTATTTATGCCGACCCTAAAATAGCAGTCGACTGCCCCTTTTGAAAATAATAATTTTATATTTATTTATATAAATGTATTTGAATTATCATTAAAGTATATAAGAAGGTTTATTGAAAGGCAATGGTTTTCTAAGAAGTAGTTTTGCTATCTAATGTTTTGAGACTATGAACCACTTAATGATCATGCACTATTGATATGGATTGAAGGGACTCTGATCAAGTTCCTAAGATTATGTGTTATATGTATTTGGGTTGAGGAACCATAAGTCAAGCCTCGGTCACGACAGATGTCACCTGACTAGTGTTCACTGTGGTCTATAGGCAATGGGCATGTGTCTTTTATGTGTTTTGGCTTAGGGGAGGATCCCTGGCCCATGCGTGGGTACGCCACTTTATATGTGCATCCCTTACGGGATTTATTTGGTGCATGATTTTATTGGGTGTCAAATGTCTCCATAAGTATTTGAAGATTATTTATGTATTCAATTTCAAGTGAATTGATACATATGAAAGTATTTGAAGTATATGAGTATATTTGAGTTATTGGAATATTTGCAAGTGATTTCATAAGAAAGTATGTGAGAGTATTTGAAGTTATTTGAAATTGAAGTTAATTGTATTTGTAAATGTGATTTCAAGTGAATTAAAGGAAATTGAAAGTATTTGACTTATTTGATATTATGTGTATACGATATTTGAAGAAATTACATGATACATGTTTTATAATGATTTTACATGACATTATAGAGCCAAGCAGGAAAACTGCATATAGTGGCATAGTACGTTCTTTTTCATTTATTTCTTACTGAGCGTAAACTCACTCCTTTACAATATTTTTCATACATATTACCTGAAGTGAATTTTGCTCCAAATAGAGGAGCTTGCTTTTGAGACCTTATAGTGTACCTTCGAGATACGCTTCCCAATAACTATTGAAGGTATACTTATGTATTATGTGCTTCAGACTATTGTACAGTACAACATTACATTAATGTATATTAGGAAGTTTGGGGATATAGGATATGTAAGTTATGTGAGATCCTGATGTATGTGACGCATGTGTATTTACATATAAGAAAATTTTGTTCATGCAAATTTGATATCATGCTATAAGTAATAAAACATGAAGTATAAGAAGAAAGAAAGGATGACATTGATAAACGAGTCTAGTTAAATGGCATGTGAAGTAAGAAGTTAGTTGATATTTGGGTAGTGACGAGGATGTCACATAAAATGAAAGATCATGGGTCACGATATAGAGAAATGATAAAAAGAATGACATGTTTGTTTATTGCCCAAATTTGGGTTTCTTCATGGTATGTTGGACTTCTCCGATTATCTCTTTACTGTCCTTTGATGTTCCGGTATTGATCATTAGGTCTAGATCTTCTGTTTACGAATTGATTGTTAATTCATATAAATGTCTTTTGTTTGTGGTACTTTGGGGTTGGTTATTGATTTGTCTCAACATCTCATTTTGAGCTACTCAGTATCTCAACATTGAAGTTGTTCGATGAAAGTCCTGAATGGAAGGTCGGCATGGTTTTTCTCTTGGATTTATTGGATCAAAGGAGCTCTGCCCAAATCACACTTGCATTTAGCATCGCGGAAGGTTACGTCGTTGGCTTGCTAGGATTGAGATGCTTATGTCAAGATGGTTTGCTATGTTGTTCTTTGCCCTTGATGAAATTGCAGTTGCTCTTCTTTGGTTAGGTGAATTTGCTGAAGGAGTTTGGTTCTTGTGATCTAGCATGATTTCCTCTTTATTTGCTTCTAAGTCTTTTGTGATTAATTCGCTGATTGGTTTCACTTTATAAGGATGTTCGACCTCAAAGCCAGGAACATTCAATTAGTTATTATAGTGCTTCCTCGATTTTTAGTGCTAGCCTCTTAGAGTCACATTTTTGTTCTTTTAGTTTTGCTGTAGAAAGTTGTCATGCATGTTAGCTTTTCATTTCATCTAGATTTTTCTCTAGCCCATTCAATAAACTCAGCCTTTCAAAAAAATTTTCTTTTTCTCGTTTTTTTTTGGTTCATAACTTCATCCTCTTTCTTTTGTATTGGCAAAGCCAAGCGAGGAAGAAGAAGAGACCTATGCCGATTCTCAATATTTTTATATATTTTTTAAATATTTTTTCATATTTTTCAATATTTTTACATATTTATAAATATTATTATGTATTTTTAAATATTTTTTTCATATTTTTATAATATTTTTTACATATTTTAAACATTTTACATAAAATTTTAAATATTTTTAACTATTTTTTAACATTTTTACGCATTTTTTAATATTTTTGAATTTTTTTAAACATTTTTTAAAGAAAAAGAAATAATGCTGACATAATGCACCACATATTAACATATTATTGGACATGCAATGCCACGTTAGCTTTTTTCTAACGGTATTAACTTTTGGGGTAAAATGGTTGACGAAAGTGAAGTTTATGTATGAAAAGTGACAAAAAATTTTCTTTAGGTACTAAAGTGAAAAAAGTGGTATAGTTCATGGCTAAATTATACATTAACTCTTAATAAAATGGTAGAATTTGCTTAAAACTATATATACACACACATACACAGACTCACTTTTCACTTCATATTCTTTAATGAAAATAATCTAAATGTTTAACTTATCATTTAATTTCTTTTCTTTTTAGGATGAATTGGATTGCATGTTAGCGGCCACTTCTATGATCGCTTTTTTAGTTTAGTTGGAAGATATGCCTAGGTTCTTAGATTCTGTTATTAAAAAAGAAAAGACTTTGCTATAAGATATTCACAACTGTTTGATATATGAAAGAATTCCGTTGTTTACTATCAAAATAAAAAATAAAATTGAAAAGAAAAACAATACTCCTTCAAGATTATCTTAGAATTGAATCAGTCATAAATTCTTATCTAAAAGAGTTAATACTATAAGAGTTAAATTGATTAATTTTGAAAGTATCCACCAAAATTCTTTATAATAAAATTTAAAAATAGTGAGGTAACTATTTAATAATCATTATTGTAAAGTTTTATCATTATTGTACTTGCTACAAAATATCAATTTTATTGTAAAATTATGATATCTCATGAGATCTTTCATCAAAGTTAAAAAATTATGTAAATATTGGTTTAACACGTCAATAAGTAAACTTTAATTTAATGAAATATAATGCAATCTACATTTTTATATTTTAAAAAGGCAACAAGATATTTAAATTACATTTTTCTTTTTTCATAAAACAATCAAATTACATTTTTTTCCTTTTAAAGTATGAAAGCAAATTATCTAATACATTAAATTTCATTGTTTTTTTCACCTTAGACTATACATTAAAATAAAGGCAATCCATGCTAATTTAAGAAGAGAAAATTAAGAAGGGAGAATGTCTTTAGAGAGAGCATTAAGGATTCATTTGCCTAGAAAACAGGCATTCATACCCCAAATACCTTAGGGCAATCGAATTCACATGTATGACATTTGACTATCCTATTAAATTTTGATGTCTTTTAAACTTATTGCCATAAATTTGTTTTGTTAATTATCATAGATTTATGCTTTTTATAGTGTTCTTATGCTTCTTCTCATAAATTTTGCAATTATTTATAATAGATTTATGCTTTTATAGTATTTTTACATTTATTCTAATCAATTTTATGATGAATCACATTAATACAGTTGATTATTAGCAAATATTTAGGTTGGAAAACAACTCTTAAAAAATGGCGACATCTTTTTCTTCTTCTCCCAAACCTTCGGATCAGGATAGTGCTCAGTCTTTGGATTGGCGTTCAAGCTTCTCTTCTATTTTTGTGGACAATCTAAGTAGAAGAGTTTCTAAGTCGGTGTTTGGAGAAGCTTTTAGTGCTTACGGTAGGGTAGTCAACGTTTACACCTCGTATTGGAACAAAAGGCCATCGTCTTCACTAACGTTTATGTCCGTTAGATATAGGTCTAAAAATGAGATGATAATGACGATCGAAAGACGTAACAATAGGAGAATTGATGGTTGTTTTATCTTGGTCAAAAGGGTGGCTATAAAGTGGAATGAGAAAAATAGGTTTGTGTCAAATTAGTGTACCAGCTGAAGAAGGTTCTGTCACGAAATGGCAGTCCTCAGCCTAGTTCATGTAGGGACTTCAGATCTTACACGGATGTTCTTGTGGGTCCTAAATGTGTTGATTCATTGTCTAAGGTTAATGCCGAGGTTGAAATGGATGCGATGGCTAAGAAGAACGAAAAGGAAGTAACTTTCAATATTGAGATTCCCAAACGTAATATGGAATGGCTTAATAATAGTGTTGCTGGTTGCATGAAGGAGGTGGTGAGTTTTCAGGATGTTCTCGTAGCGTCTACCAGTTGTTTTCTGAGTTGCCAAGTGAGTTATTTAGGTGGCGAGTCGGTGCTTCTATCGTTTAGGTCACATGCAGTTATGGATGTGTTTTTGTTGGATGATAATGAACTAAAGTCGAAGTGTTTCTTGTCTATTCAATCGTGGTATTCTTCCTCCATTCATCACAGGATTTCTGTGGCTGGTCTTAGAGGAGGTCCCATTACAAGTTTGGCATAAGAGTTTCTTTAGCCCATTAGGAAATAGTTGGGGAACGTTCGTGTGATTGGATGACTCCATAGCTAGAAGACAAAGACTTAACTATGCTAGAATGCTTGTCTTCGTTGATTTTAGATGGTGCATTCCATCATCTGTTTCTTTCGAAGTCAAAGGTTCTTCATTTCAAATCTGTGTCTCAATGGATGATGTCATGTCTTAAACCATAAAATTTAGGATTAACATTTCCCATTTTCACTTAATTGGTTGGGCGGTGCTCAGTGTCCTCACTCTAACTTTACGCTAGAATTATTTAGCTAATGCAATATTTATTTATTTATTTAAATAGGTCCCAGTACACATAATCAGAGTAGCATTTATTTTTCAATACAAATACTTTATAACAAATACTATGGTTGACATACAACCGTCTTCAATTTATTGTTTACATCCCTTCACACACTAAAGCATTGTACAATAAATGTTTGAATACCATACTTGCAAGGTACAAAAATGAAACCCCCATAGACATCTTATCAGAATATTCTCTTATCAAACGACTATTTCTCCTGATAAATCTAGAAGGCAGAGAAGGGGGTGAGCTTTGGGAAAAGCCTAATAAGAAACATACATAAAAAACTGATATCATGCAACTATATGCAAATATCATTTTAAAACTGATGCCAAATATGCTAAAGACAAGATTGCAAATTAGTATCGAAGCCGGAAATTCATTTAAACCCATTTGGTCGTAGAGTTTAATAAACACTTGGAACTAGTTTTTATTAAATTGTAAAATGATCATTTCTGTAACAGTATAGAAATTAGAAATTACATTTAACAAAACACCAAAATCCGAAAATATATTAAAGTCTGGGAGTGCCTGGATCTATGTTAGCCAGGATTTACCACCCTAGTATAAATAAAACAGTGGAGACTAGGTTTCACCTAATAGACTCATGCTGCGAACATATGGCTAATAGTCCTGGGGGCCACTATGTATACTAGCCAGGTAACACCTGTAGGAACTAGATGACTGGGCTAAAGTCAATAGCATTTGGAACGGAATGGAAAGCATGTACCTGTAAGTAGCTACGGGGCCAACAATCTCCACACATTTGCTTGATTCCTAAGAGAAAAACAAAACCTTTCTGTAAGCTTGCAAAACTAAATAGAGTAATATAACACACATTTTATTATCAGAGTTTGGGAGTGCTTGGATCTACGTTAACCAAGGATTTACCACCCCAAAAGTCAAAATATAAGCTTTCGGGAACCAAGTTGCATTTTAAAATATATTATTTAGAAAACAAAACATTTCATTCAATATATTCAGATAAATCAAAAAAATTCAAAAATTATTTCAACCTAGCATTCAAACAATAAATAATGCATTTCACAAACTAGAATGCATGCAATGGCATCAAACAAATTTTAAAATAATCAAATATCGATCATTAGTTTCAAATATTAGTAAATTAAAACTCAAAAGATCACGCATATTCAAAACTGACATGTATGCAAAATTATGCTTTATGCATAAATCAAATAATAGAATATATGATTTTATTCACTTTCAAATCAAACCTCATCATATAGGGTTGGTCTCAAATTTTCCAATACATTTCATAAACTATCAAATCATTATACAAGAGTCAGTCACATATTTTCAAATATTAAACTTCGTTCTATCAGAATTCAACCATGTACTTTCAGATATCAAATTCGACACGATTCAATTACCTCCAAATATTTCAACATTTCACTGCTGCACTCTTTAAACATATGTCTCATTACTATCAATCAAATCTGGTACCTTCAAAACATATCCTTACAATCAACACTAAACTTATCGTTGAAATACTTTTTCTGAAGATCATAACACTTTTAATTCAAACCATTTATAAAAACTTCAGCAGTATAACGTTTCTATAATCGAAACCTCCTGCAAGTTCAAACAGTAAAAATCCACATATTCTCACTCCAGTTCATTACCAATAAATCCACAAATAATAAGTATTCCTTAAATCCACTAATCAAATCATAATCATACAAAGGTAATAATCCTTAAGATTTTATTATTCCTAAAATTCTCTTTCTTTATAAAACTAAACACTAATTGGAATATTAATCATGCTTTTAAATGCCTAAATGAAGCAATAGATATGTTCATAGGAAATTCGAACCAAATAATCTTTATAGCGAGTTAGGAAGTTGGCTGAGTTAGGAAGGATGCTTTAGAGTATCTCAATTGTCCCGGTTCCCTAACTCCTTATCTATAGAGAATCGAAAGTGAACTATTACAGAAGGAATTCATACGTACTAAATTAGAGTCAAAGTTGTTCAATAATTCTAAATTCATATCAGTCAATATCAAAACCAAATGTCGGATTCAGAATCGGATTCAATATCAAAACCATTGTTGGATTCAGAATCAGAATTCAATATCAAAACCAATGTTGGATTCAGAATCAGAATTCAATATCCCAACCAATGTCGAATTCAGAATCAGAATTCGATATCAAAACATTTTCAACTCATCAAAGATCAGACATTAGAGATTCAAAAATTATTAAATCCAATTAAATCAAAGTCATTTCAAAAAATCAAAGTTCAGATATCAAAGTTTCAAAAGTCAAATCATGATGCAAAACATGATATCCTTACATCTCCTACATATGTCTCTTACCTTTTAAATGCTCATTGTCTTACACGTTAGCACCAGTATCACCTTCTAACCTCAAAGCAACAATTTACCATACAAACTAAATAAACTCTCCACAATTCACTTAAAAAGAATATTTAATTCATTAAATGCTAGTACATTGGCTATTGTAGTTCTAAATTCAATCTAATTTCTGCCGGTGGTAAACACCTCTATTTTCGATTCTGATTGTGCCTACAGTCTTGTATTAATTTATTATCATGGAACCCAAAACACATAGAAATGAATACAATTTCACCTTCCCCTTCTCTGGGCCGAATACTCCATTTCTCTTACACAACTTTATTTGTTCCATTTAAGCTTAAATTCATATTCCACCATTATTCTACATTGATTTTGCATCAAATTCTCATCAAACAACATCATGTTCATGCAAAATGGATGGTGACCGAAAACCCTAAGAGAGAGAATTTCATGGTTTTGATTCAATCTAATCCTAGATACAAGCTTAAACATCTTAAATACATAGCTAAAAATCATTAAATCATGAAAATTTCAAGAATTCTCTCACCTTTCCTCATGACCAGATCTGACGTGGGATGATTCACCATGATTTTGGCCATTTTAAGACTTGATTCTGGTGTCAAAAGATAGAGCATTGAAAACTAGGTAGGGTTGGTGAAAACAGTTTTCGGTTTCGAAGTGATTTTGTTAAGGTTTTATGAACTTTCTCTCTTACCAAGCGTTCAACAATGGTGAAAGAGGAGAAAGAAGATGATGGATGGCAGCATTGAGAGAAGGCCAGAAAATTCCTTTAGAAATTAATATTTTAAGTGGCAAATTACTAAAATGCCCTTATACTTAAAAGTTTCAATTTTGCCATTCAAAGTTTGACTTTATTGAAAACAGTTTATCCAACCTCCAAAATATTTCATTTTAATCATAAAACACCTCTATTTAACCTGTTCTAATAATTGGTGAAGCTTTTGTTGAGGTTCGGTTGCTTATTTGGGTGAAATTATCAAAATACCCCTAACCATAAAATCGCGTAAATTTTTGCTTTTACACCTAATTTCTTCTATCAATCCACATGGTCTAAACTTTTATTACATGAAAAATCATTCACCACTAATAATTGGTCAAAATTCATCTCAGTTTGACTGTTATTCACAAAAATTTCAACTTCCTATGGACTTAATCGTCATTTTTGAATTTATTGCACACTTTTCAAAACATACACAATCAAGGTGATTTTGAAATGCAGATTCTTACTATATTCATATTTCACGTCAAATATCATCATTTTAAGGTCTCACTTTGATCCAGACAGAGAAAGTCCTGGTGGAGCCCACACTGAGTACTTCTTGAAACCTTAGCGAATAGACCCTTCATTTAAATATTTTAACAAGCAATATTTTCCTTTAAGTTCCTACACTCTGTAACTTATATCAAATATGAGGAAAATGGGGTTCTTACTAATGATGTTTCGAAGTCTAATATTTTCCAGGTTGGATTAGTTTCTACAGCGTCCAGTTCAGTGACACTTCATCTTCTCCAGTAGACAATGACTTTAATGCAAGCCCAATTTTACTGGGGTTGTTGCAGACATTTTGATTCTCAAGTATGAATGTTAGGTGCTATATGGCTCGACTGGATGTCATATGGTTAAACAAATTGTGCTGACTCAGACTGAGCATGTTAAGGTTGGTGGATTGTCATTGGTTGAAATTTATAAAGATAGGTGGCTGGGAAATAATGCCCTTGTGGTTATTAATGATTCTAATTTTGAGTTAGATTTGAGAGTAGGAGGTGTTCAGGCTAGGGCCAATGCTAACTTGGCCCTTGATTGGGGTTCTTGCCTTCGTGGGCTAGTTGCCAGCGAATGTGATCTTGAAGTT
Organism: Heritiera fomes; assembly: GCA_032173925.1. Classification (NCBI taxonomy): domain Eukaryota; kingdom Viridiplantae; phylum Streptophyta; class Magnoliopsida; order Malvales; family Malvaceae; genus Heritiera; species Heritiera fomes. The sequence goes on along the minus strand of JAPDPM010000002.1, from coordinate 29,512,369 downwards.
GGGTCTGCATCTCATGAGGATGCTTTTATTTCTTGTATTAAGGGTGGGGACAAGGCCATTGTTGAGCATGGGCTTTTTGTTAAGCAAGTGGGTAGAAGAGGTGGGGTTTCTAATGGTGGGCTTGGTGGCTATAGAAAAAAAAAGCCTATTTTGACTAGTAGAAGGAGAAAGATTATTTGAAAAGAGATTAGAGAAATTTTGGATGGTGAAAAAGCTACGAATTTGTCTACATTTGAAAACTCGGTTTTCAACTTCGATATCGAGAATAGGAACGTGCTTTTATTGAAGGAAGCCGAAGCTACTTTAGAGGTTTGTTCCTTGTTGGGTGTGGAATTCAAGTTGGATAAGCCTTCAATGGTTGACATCTTCAAGAAGTTGGAGGAGGTAGATAAGGCTGATTTTTATTGGTCATTTCAAGTTGTGGGTTTGTGGTGTGAATCTCTATTTTTTATAAAGATTGTTATGTGGAATGTGAGGGTTAGGGGAAGGCAGAGAAAAGACATGCAGCAAAGAAATTGGTGGTCAAACTCAAGCTGAGTGCTATCGTTTTGCAGAAATCCAAGTTGAGTAAGGTGTCGTTTCACATTTTGAATTCTTTAAAGGGCTCGGTGCCACTAAAATTCGAATTCATGGAGGCGATTGGTTCTACTGGAGGCCTTATTTGATATGGAGTGAGAGGTTCTTTAAATTAGAGAATAAAATTATTTTTCAAAGATATATCTTGTTGGTTGGTGTTTTATGCCAATTTAATATTAGATGTGGGTTAGGCAATATTTACGCCTCTAACAATGATGATGAGAGGTAGGTTTTTTGGGAGGAACTGGTGAGTATTCTAGAGGGCTTTGATTTTTCTTGGTGCATTGGTTGTGATTTCAACATTGTTAGGTCACTTGATGAGAAGTCTGGTAACACATGCAACTCGTTAGCTATGGCATAGTTTGTTAATTTTATTAACGTCATAGGCTTGGTAGATTTACCATTGGTGGGGGGTCGGTTTACATGGTATAGCAATAGGGAGGTGCCAACCTTTTGCTGATTGGATCGTTTCTTATTTTCTCCAGAGCTTATTTCTTTAATGCCTAGTTTAGTTCAAAGTTTTCTTCCAAGATCCCTTTATGATGACAACCCTATTTTATGGATTCTTCAAATATCAATTGGGGTCCTAAGCCTTTTAAATTCTTTAACCATTGGCTCAAGGAGGAAGGCTTTCAGAAGACTGTTGATTCAACATAGGCTAGCATGGTTGATAAAGTTTTACGACCGTCGAATATTTAGAGCAAGCTTCGAGTCGCTAGATTGGTTATAAAGAATTGGTGTAACAAGGAGGGCAAAAAGGATAGTGGTTTGATCAGCACTTTAGAAGAAAGGATTGATAAGATAGAGAAGGTGATGCACAATGCTAATAGTATAGGTAGTTCTTGGGAAGAGATTAAAAAGTTGAAAGTTGAGTTATGGTCTTTGTATTGTTCTAAAGAGAGGTCATGTTATCGAGGTTGCAGGAAGGTGATAAGAACACAAAATTCTTCCACCTAGTGGCTACATCTAGGAGGAGAGCAAACTTCATCGATAAAATTAGTATTCAAGGAAGAGAGGTAATGGATCCGACTATCATCAAAGATTTCATTGCTACACATTTTGAATTTCATTATAATACTGGGCAGGCTGTGTAAGTTAGTAATATGAATTGTGTGTTTCATTTCGTTAGGGATGAAAGCACTAGAATGATGGTGAAACCTTTTTCGATCGAGCAAGTTTAGGTTGTTATAAGTAATAGTGATGATAATAAGGCTCTAGGACCCGACAGACTAAACCTGAATTTCTTTAAAGCCAATTGGGAAATGCTAAAAGATGATATCATGGCCTTCTTCGACGACTTGCATGAGTAAAATTCGTTGGATAGAAGATTAAATTCTTCCTTTATCACCCTAATCTTCAAAGGCTCTAGTCAGTCTGGTATCTCTGACTTGAGACCCATTTCCTTAGTTGGTAGAGTTTATAAAATTTTGGCAAAAGTTCTGGCTAACCGTATGAGATCCATTCTGGATAAAGTCATTGGGGATAATCAATTTGCTTTTGTTAAAGGTAGGCAAATTCTTAATTGTTCTCTCATTGCAAATGAAGTTATTGATGATATTAGGAAGAAAGATATTGGTGGCTTGGTCTTTAAGGTGGACTTTGAGAAAGCATAAGATAGCGTAGATTGGAGCCTTTTGGATTTTGTTTTGATGAAGATGGGTTTGGGGTTAAGTGGAGATTGTGGATAAAAGCATGTATCTCTTCAGCCTTATTGTCTGTTATGGACAATGGGGCTCCTCCCAAGGAGCTTTACATGAATAAAGGGTTACGACAAGAGTGCTCACTTTCCCCTTTTTTATTCAACATTGTGGCTGAAGCACTTAGTATTTTGCTTACAAAGTCCTCTGATTAGGGCTGTTCAATGGTTCTACTATGGGGCGCAGCTCTGTAAGGGTAACCTACCTTCAATTTACTAATGACATTATTATTTTCAGTGATCTCGATCTAGAGCAGCTGGTGAATCAAAAGGGTGCTTCGGTGTTTTCAACTTCTTTTAGGTCTTAAATTAAGATCAATTTTAAGCAGAGTAGCCTTATCAGGGTAAGTGTTGATAAACAATGACTTGAAAGAAGGACAAATGTGATTTACTGCAAAACTGAGTCACTACCTTCAAAGTATCTTGGTTTACCTCTCAGGTTCCATTCTAAGTGTGTGAGCCTTTGGAATCCTGTTATTGAAAAGATTGATAGGAGACTTGCCAGTTGGAAAACCAAAATTCTATCATTAGAGGTTGTGCCTCCTTAGTTAAATCAATTTTATTTAGTTTATCGATTTATTACATGTCCTTATTGCAGATTCCTGTTAGTGTTAAGGCTAAGTTGGATAGTATTCAGAAAAAGGTTCTTGTGGAGCAAGTTTTCCTCAATTAGGAAACTACACTGGTAGATTGGTTTACCATTTTGTAATTTCAAAGATAATGGTGGTCTAGGTATCATTGATTTAGGCACCAAAACAGAACACTACTAAACAAGCGGATATTTAGGTATGGTTCAGAATAGAATGCTTTGTGGAAATCTATAATTATCGGCAAGTATGGTGGTAATTAGGTTGATCTTATTCCTTTTCCAGGATGTAGTAAAAGATTTTCTAACGTCTGAGGAATATTACTTCTCTCTTTGTTAACTTCGCTCAACCCTTGTTTTTGTTAGGTGGGTTAGGTTTTTTGCTTGGTAATGGTAATAGAATTAACTATTAGGAAGATGACTGGGTTGAGGGGGTTGTTCTCAACCAATTTTTCCCTTGTGTCTATGCATTGGCAGTGAGGAAGATGGGTAAGGTGAATAAGTTTGGGTATTAGGATGATTAAAGGTGGATTTGGGATGTTAAACTGAGAAGGAATCCTTTTGATTAGGAACTTCATCAATGGCTGGGCTTTATTCAATTGATTAATGAGCATTGTGTCTGTAGGAAGTTGAGTGATTCTTTGATTTGGAAAGGATCTTCGGATGGAAGGTATTTAGCCAAGGAATTCTTCAAGTCAGTGCCTAGCTTCTCTAATCCAAAGTCCAATTGCTGGAAGTATGTTTGGACCAGTCGTGCTCCTCCGAAAGTTGAAATTTTCGTATGGCAACTATTGAAAGGAAAGGTCACTGTTAAAGATCAACTTGCGAAAAAAGGGCTGTTGAATAGTAACAATGCGTACTGTGTCTTTTCTAAAGTTGAGCGTGAAATCTTAAAACACCTCTTCTTTTCTTATATGGAAGTGTGGAAAGTTTAGGCTCAATGTTGCCATTACTGGGGTATCTTTTGGATTTGTCATGAGAATCCAATGTCTTTCTTCTTAGCATGGTAACGTGTGCTTCTAATAGGTAGATGTGACAAGGCGTGGAAGATGGCATTCTTCACCATTATTTGGTCTATTTGGTTATATAGGAACGATGTTGTTTTTAATGGTAAGGACGCTAATCTTAAGTGTCTAATGGAAGTGATTAAATTTAGAGTTGCTTCTTGGTTTAAGATTAAATGGTCCTCAAGCTCTGTATCCTTTTCTTACTATCAATTTCCTTCGATGGTGTTAGTGCCCCCTAAAATTAAAAAGCCTAGACCAGTAGTGGATGCTACCTCCTATTAGCTTTCTTAAATTTAACGTTGATGTTTCCACCTTTAGTAAACTAGGGCCAGTCGGTATCGGTAGGGCTTGGAGAGATGACAGGTATGAAGTTAAAATTCTATTTTCCAAGTCTATTAGAGTGGCTGATTCTAACGATGCTAAAGTTTTTGCTATGTTTGAGGCAGTTGTGTTATTTTCTAAGTCTAAGTGGGCCAGTTCTCATCACCTGGTTATTAAGAGCGACTCGGTTAATACAGTTAAATGGTTTTTGTTGCCTGATGCAACTCCTTGGAAACTCAGGAATATCTTCTCCCAAGTTGAAAATATGAAACTCCTATTGGTTGGTTTTCACATTCATAACATTCTTAGGGAATGTAATGAGCTTGTTGATTCTCTTGCCAAACAGGGTGTGAATAGAGCTTTTGATCCGTTGGTGATTAATGACTAGTGCTTTCGGCGTGGACTCTCTATTTGGTTTTGGTCGGTCATTTTGTGCTTTTAGCTACGGGGCTTAAGTTCATTTTCTGGTTGCTCTGGTCATACGCGGTGGTTTGGTTGTTTTGTTTGTGTGGGAGTGTTGTTAGTTCGTTCTTGGTGCTTGATGATTACCTTGATTGGTTTGGGTTGTTGCGGTTTTCATTGTTGGTTGTAGTTGTTTTATTTCAATGGTTTTTGATTGTTTGTTTTTTCTAGTTAGGTTTTTTGCTGATGGCATTCTCAGTTCCTGTTGTTTGGCATTGCCTCTCAACTGTTAGTGTTATTGTCTCTTTGGGTGGTTGGTTTTCTTTTATGGTCTGGTTTCAGTCGGGCCATATCTTTTAATTACTTGGTCTCTGTTTTGATTGTTGTTGGCTTGCTTTAGCTTCACTGTTTTTGTATTCCTCTGTTTGTAGTAATATATTCTTTTTGCCTTTCAAAAAAATATCGTTAATTATTATATATTTATGCTTTTTCTACTATTTTACACTTATCTCATTAATTTTATAATTATTTATCATATTTTTATGTTTTTATTATTATATATAATATCGTTAATTATTATATATTTATGCTTTTTCTACTATTTTGATTAGTGTTTTTTTTAGTGTTTTTACACTTACTTTCATCAATTTTACGATGAATTTTATAAATTTTACGGTTAATTATTATATATTTATGCTTTTTTAGTATTTTTATGCTTACTTTCATTAATTTTACAATGAATCTCATAAATTATAGAATGAATATCATAAATTTTACGATGAATGTCTTAAGTTTTACCATGAATCTCATATATTTTACGGTTAATCATTAAATTATGCTTTTTTAGTGTTTTTATACTTACTCTCATCAATTTTATGAGAGAATCTCATAAAATTTACGATAAATTTAATAAATTTTACGATAAATGTTATGAATATTACGAGAAATCTCACAACATTTAACAATGAATCTCATAAAATTTAAATTATGGTCTTTTAAATTATTATGTCCTTTTAAATTTTATGTCGTTAAAGTTATATTGCAAATTTAATTTTTACACTCTTTACTTTTCTTGTAATTTTATTTGATGTTTTATTTTGATTATCATTTTATAAAAAAGAAAAATAATATAACTAAAAATTGTGAAAATTATAAGAAGGTCAAATTTGTAACATATTTAATATATACTTATAATTTGAAAAAACTAGTTGAATTGACTACCAAATTAAAACTTTTTTTATATACTTTGATATATTAATTTTAAGTTTTTACATTGAGTAGACTGCTTGTTATTTAATTGTCGACTGCCATTTATCATAAGTTTTCTGTTAACCGCTTTAATCAGGGCAGTCGAATGCCTATCACAAGCATTCGACTTCCTATATTTCCTAATGTTGTTGTAGATTTCATTGTCACTGTAACGTAGGTAGGTCTCCCACACAGTCTGTACTTCGGTGAATTTAATTACAAGTTTAATTAAAAAAATTTAATTACAAGTGTCCTTGAAAATGAGGGGTTTCTGAACTACCTGAAAGTTGTAACTTGTAGATAAGGTAAAAAAAAAACTATTTGATTATGATTTGATTAAAGTTTAGGACGTAGGGTTTAAGATTTAGCAACAACAAAAAAAAAACTCCACAAAACAGGAAGAAGAACTAGATTGAAGGGATTTTTTTACAAAAAAAATAACTGAAATAAAAGTTAAAGGAATTTTTTCAGTTGCAAAAGGAAATATTAAATAACTGGGACTTGGGGTAGAGTTATTTAGATTCGAATCTAAATCTTATAAGATATCATAATTCATCTTTAGCCACTCAATCAAAAATTGTTGGCAAAGTTGTGGGAATTATAACTGTTGTCGCACGAAACAACAATGATTCGTTGCTAACGTCGGATCCTCGATCTTCGCGTTAGTCTGTCTCCAAAAAATCTACGAAATAGGAAAAGTCAGAGGACGCAAGGGTTTTCCCCTGCGCGCACACTCCGATGCTTAAGTCAGATAGGGTTTTGGTAGGCAAATAGAGCTTAGGGTTTAAGAATGATACCTGTGACCTATTTATATGAGTTATTCTGCGCGTAATTACCTTTAAGCCCCACAGCTTAAATAATAACCCAATGGGCCATTTATGGGCATTCTGAGTCCTCTTTCCTCTTGGGCTTAGATTATTATTTGGCTCAATGGTCTTCAGTTTGACTTATAAAAAAGCCCAGTAAACTTTAACCTGACCCACATCAATTGCTCCCCACTCTTTTGCAGGGTTTACACTGTGAAAGAGTATATAAAGAATGGGCTTTTCAAATTCTCTTGCTATCCTCTTTTTGATATTATCAAAGAGTCTTTTCATCTTCACTTGAGGGCTCAACTAGTGAACTTCATTATTATTTGTAACAGAAACGACGTCGTGTGATCATTTTTTTTGTCAAGTGCCTTTTTCAAGATACTACTGGGATATGTTTTTCTCCTCTGAGCTAAATGCTTCTCAAGCGGAATATACCACCCTTCTTTTCAAATTCAAGATCTTAGCTAACCGAGACCAAGAGCTATAAGGAGAAATTACGAGATTGCTGAGCCACCAAAGCCTTATATTAGCCAAGATGAAGAAAACCAAATCTGGGTTAAGGCCATGGGGGCGCATCGTCAAGAAACGCCACAAGAGGATGCATAGGTTTCATCAAATGCGATTTGTGCTTGGCATGCTCCTGATTGCTTGAAGCTTGATCCAGATGCTGAAGATTTGGAACCGTTTCTTAGGATAGGCATTTATAAAGATCTATCTGATCTTACCAGCCCTTAAGAGCCTTTTTCATTGACCCGAGATAGTCGGGGTTCTCACAGGTTTGGACGAAGATGATTTAAATAATTATAGTACCTCACAGCGTACATGCTTGGGTGCCTGTTAGTATCGATGCTCCTTTTGAGGCAGAAGTTAATCTAGAGTGCTCCCCAGTTTCTTGTGAAAGAGTTTAGTCTTTTACAAACTGATCAACATATTTAAACTCATCTACAGAGGCAACTACACATTTACCTTGTATTAGTCTTACGTAATAGTCAGACTTTCCTCGTGCACTTTTTGATTCAAGTTCTTTTACATATGTGGCTTATGCCGCTCAATTACTACTTCAAGCACAAGCACTTCATGCATGACTTACATCACACACTTTTCGCTTTAGTTGCATGCGTAGCCTACATCGCGCATTTTTCACTTCAGGCTTTTTTCTCAGAGTACGTGGCTTACTTCGCGCATTTTTCGCTTCAAGCCCTTACACTTTATGCATGACTAACATCGCGCATTTTTTCGCTTCAAGTACATGCGTAGCCTACATTGCGCATTTTTCACTTCAAGCTTTTGGTTTGCCCATCTAGCACCCTTTTGTGCTTAGGGACTTTTGATTCGCCCGTCTTGCGCATTTTTTGCTCAGGGACTTTGGAATTTGCCCGTCTCGCACCGTTTTGTGCTTAGGGACTTTATAGAATTAATAAGAATATAACATCGCTTATATTTGAAATGCTAACATAAAATATGATAAAATTGTAGCATACCTTGTAACATACCTCACAGCCTGTATACTGTGTGCTCCCCAAGTTTTTCTTTGCAACTTTTTGTGTCCAAAGAAGAACTTTTACCGGAGTATTGGTCTTGTCTTGCGTACTATCCGCTTAAGGACTCGTTTAGAGATATTTTTGCCCGTCTTGCACGTCTCGCGCATTTTTCGCTTAGGGACTTATTTGTGCCCGTCTCGCGTCTTCTTCTCGCTTAGGGTCTTATTTGTGCCCATCTCGCGCATTTTTCGCTTAGGGACTTATTTGTGCCCGTCTTGCGTCTTCTTCTTGCTTAGAGGCTTCTTTGTTTGCCCGTCTCGCACATTTTTCGCTTAGGGACTTTTTGTTTGCCCGTCTCGCGCATTTTTCGCTTAGGGACTTTTTTGTTTGCCCTTTTTTCGCTTAGGGACTTTTTGTTTGTCCGTCTCGCGCATTTTTCGCTTAGGGACTTTTTTGTTTGCCTGTCTCGCACATTTTTCGCTTAGGGACTTTTTGTTTGTTAGCTGTTGCCTCATTTCAATTCATGTAGCACATAATCTGTCTCACATATTGCGTTAGAGAATATAAAAAATAATGGGCTGGCCTTTATTCATGAATCAGATAATTGCAAAACAATAATATCTGTAAATCAACGGAGCAATAGATGGAAAAGTAAAGACAAGAATAATAACAATCAGAAAAAAGTACAATGCTTATTGCCAGTACAGCTTAAGATGGTTGGCATTCTAAGTCTTTGTCTGTTGTCAACCATGGATTGTACACTAACTCGTGCATCGGTACCAGCAATCTACCTTCACGAGCTTGCCACAAGTTGTTTTCGATCTAATCAAGCTCTCCCTGGCTTGCTGCCTTTCATGACAGTGGCTAGTTCCTACCTTGGACATCTGCCTAATACGATCACAACTGTTAGAATAGACAAGAAAATCGCAAGCATAATATATGAGGGTACCTCAAATCTACTACCACCCATACGTCCTTGCTTGGTCGATGAACACTATACCAATGTGCAAGGGACTTCGCTGGCCTTGCATCCAAGCAATTGGTTGCGCTCATATGTCTCCCACGTGTGTTTTCTAACTCATCAGTAACTAGTTCTCATTTCTTGTTATCAATATCAATACTAATGAGGCATCCTCCTGGGACCAAGGATGAGTCCGACTCGCAAGGTCTGGACGATTATTTAGAGGATGGAGCCATGGATGATCTGGATAATCTCAAAGGTCTATGGCTTCCTCAACAGTTGCGTAATTAGCCTGGGGTTACTGAGGTTCGTGACCAGCCTAGGCCTATCGAAGTGCGTAATGAGCTTGAACATGTCGAGGTAGGCGATCAGCCCGAGCCTATCAAGTCACTGCAAGGGTTAGATGGTGACTGTAGACATCGAATTTTGTCCGGCTAATTAAAAAAAATTAAAAAATATATAAAAATAAAAAAAAAATGAAATAAATTTTGGTCAAACCCTAAAATCTCCCATGTGAACACCATATATATCTTTTGCATATCATGGGTTGACTAATGTTGATTTTTGTTACCATAAATAAATGAAATTAACGGCAAAAATGGAAGGAATTAATATCCAAGTCAATTACTTAAACTTAGGGATGTAATTTGTCAAGAAAATCAATCACAAAAATTTAATGAAATAAAATTGCAAAGAAAAGGAAAGAAAAATCAAAATTGAAGGACTTTCTTTAAGTGGCCATCTAAAGCCATTACATAACGAGGATTTTGGACAGAAAAAAAAGATACGAAAAACCCTAGGGCCACCCCACAGACCACGATCACCAAACACCAATACCTTGGACCCGTGGAAGCACCATCTTGACCGAACCCTATCATTTTTTTTTTGCGACGGCTTCATCTTCTACACAAAAAAAAACCTTGCCTCGTTCCACCGCCCCCAGCCTCCTTTGCCTACTGTGTAGCTGTTCTTCATTCATCACCATCTTTCGAAAGAAAAACCAACGCCACACTTTCTCACCCGAAAACCTCCCTCAAATACTGCCTTAGCCGAGACCACCCAACATGGCTTCAACCCAGTCCCTTACTTCAGCTGCTGCCCATCGTCTTCACCAGTCTTGACGCAACCTCTATTTACCGACATCATCGCTTGCTCTGACCTGCGGCTTTCCCTGTTCTTGCATCGTTCCTGTCACTATTGCTGCACGTTGCTTGAGTAGCTTTTTACAGGATCTGAAGCTGAGTTGCTGGTTTAGCAACATGAAAACAACGTGAAAGAAGGAGAACAGAAGACACAGAAAAAAAAAAGGGATCTGACAGCCTCTTTCACTGGCAATATTGTCCTACCTTCCTTCTTGTGCCATTCCCCATCACCACCTTCAATCACCATTCCCAGTCCCGTGCTGCAGAGCTTGCATCGTGCCTCTGTTTCCGGCGCACCACCCTGGACAGCAACCATCTTGGTCATCCTCGCTACAAACAGACACTGCCATTGTTCATAATCTTCATCACACGATCCTGCTTGCTCATCTTCATCATCATTTTCACCTTGGCCTTCCTCTCCGGCCTTGCTATCCCTGCCCTCGCTGCCACCTTTTTTTTTTTTCTTTCTCTCTTGCACCTTGAACCACCCCTGTTTGGCTATATCCACTACTGTCAACTGGTGGCAAAACTCTTTCCCTTGCTCACCTTCTACCCACGACGCCAGATTCTGATCACTTTGCGCCCAGACCATCCTGTCCACTGTTGCATGCCTTGCTCATCCATCAGGTCTGCTAGCAACCACGCCCATTGCTGCTCGGCGTAGATCACCTCGCTATTTGCTTCTGTTTTGAGGAAAGAACACCATCCCCACTTGCTACCCGATTTACATCATCTCGTCATTTGCTTCTGTTTAAGGTAAACCTGTTGAAGCTTGAAAGCATGCTATTTACTTTTCTTTACGTGGCTTCTGTTCATATTTCTTTTACATAAAAAAAAATATATCATGTTCTTTAAAAAGCTATCCACGTTGAAAGCATTGTGTAAGAGTTAAGAATATTCTTTCAAAATAAACATCATGAGTACTATTCTATGGATTAATTATTATGATTTTTAATTCTAAAGATAAAACAAATATTCCAAAGTGATGAAAGGTTATTCAATAAAATAATAAAAACCAATAAGGATAAATAATAAAAAAGAAATATTTATAAGTTTTAAAAAATATTCCCGATGATAGGATTTTTTAGAGAAATCGCAAGTAGCGATTCTTTGATAATCCTTAGGATCGAGATAAAATCCTTAAATGTCACCAGCGTATTGGGATATTTAAGTGATTTTATTTCGATAATAAAATTCTTAATTTTTATAAAATAAATCAATTTAAAAAATAATAATAATAAAATAATAAAATAAAAAAATGAAAAGGCAAATGAATGAATATGTAAATAATGTCCGATGATAGGATTCCTTAGAAATCGCAAGTAGCGATTCTTTGACAATCCTTAGGATCGAAATAAAATCTTTAATGTCACCAGCGTATTGGGACATTTAAATGATTTTATTTCGATATGAAGAAAAATATTAATAAGATTTCTTAGTATAAAAAAAATAATAAAAATGGTAATAGAAATAATAGTAGGTAAATACAAGAAAATAGTGAGCGAATAGAAATAAAAAAACTTTTAAATAGGTAAAAATTTAGGAATTAAAATAAATAAATAAATAAATGTAAATATACATCTTAAATATAAAAGGATCTCCGATGATAGGATTCCTTAGAAATCACAAGTAGTGATTCTTTGATTATCCTTAAGGTCGAAATAAAATATTTGAGTATTACCGGCGTATTGGAGTATTCAAATAATTTTAGTTCGATATTAAGATCTCTAATATAATCAACATATATTGAAATAAACTAACACTAAAATAATAAATAAATAAATATTTTAAACAAACAAATGAACAAGACTTCAAAATAAAGAGTAAAACAAATTAAAAAATAAATAAGATATAAATAATGTTCCGATGATGAGATGTTACGGAATTCACAAGTAGTGATTCCTAACTGATCTCTAGGTGAGAGAAACATGCTAAATGTTACCAGCGTATTGGAATATTTAGTATGCTTTTTCAATAAAAGTAAGATTTTATAAATATAAATAAATTACAAAATAATAATATAAATTTATGAATTAAAAAATAATAAAATGAAATAATGGATTTCTCATGTACATCATCCATATTTTGATTGCATCATTTGCATTCATGAAATTTCAAAAAAAAATAAGTGCGAATCTCCCGAGGATGAGATTCTATAGAAATCGCAAGTAGCGATTCTTAAGAAATCTCTAGGTGAGGAAATTATCCGACATGCTACCAAAAGTATTGGGGTATTTTGGAATAATTTTTAATACAAAAGATTCTCATTTATTTCAAATAAAAATTTAACATAAATAAAAATAAAATTTAATGTTTCAAATAATAAGCAAATAACAAATTGATTTCAAAATAAATGAATTTCTTTTTAAATGTTTAATTAAGACCATTTTATTAAGATCAAAAGATAATACATGATTAAGTGGTACCGTTTTCTAACGGGCGCTGTGGGGGTGCTAATCCTTCCCCACGCGTAACTAAACTCCCGAACCCAAACTTTGTTTTCGCAGACCAAAAATTATTTTTTTTGATAAACCTTAATTAATTCTAAGATTTTATTGAAAAAAAATAAATGATTTTAGGTGGCCAATCACACCTAGTCAAAAAAAGATTGGTGGCGACTCCATTTTGTGTTTCTTATCAAAATCGTCTAGCGATCGAGTCCCCGGACGAAAATCATTACGACAGTGACGAGCTCCAATTTTTCGATCTACTGTCATTGATTCCTAGCCAGACTCTATAGCTGTGGCTGGGCCCTCAAGCGATGCTCCTACTTCTGGAATTGCTCCTCAAGTTCCCCAAGATCCTAATGCTGATGCAGCATCTTCTCATTTGGCTGGTTTGGTTCTCACAGCTTTGATATCGACGTCCTAAGCTGGCACATCCTTGTCTTGTTTAAAGGACTCATGAAGCTGACACACCCTTTATATAGACAAACCCTCTTTCACATGTGTGGTTGTCAATAGGCCAAGTATGTGGCTCTTAAGCCACTTCTAGATAGTTGCTAGAGCAGTTCTTGAAAGCTTATGTGTCAGACGATCGACAGATGGGCCGAAGGAAGCTTTTGGACATTCTGCCGGATTAGAACGCGCACCAGATCTAGAAGATTCTAGATCATTCTGCTCAGATCCCACACTTGAGCGTGCGTTTGGATCGTCAAATTTAAATGTGCTCGCCAAAGTTTTTTCTAAAGGGCGAACCAGTAGTTTCGATTCCGTGCTTGCCAGCGTTGCTAGTCATTGTCGAAATGCATGACTCGGGTGTTCTTTGCTAGCTTGCATTGTACTAACGGGGTAATCTTGCATATGGGTGCTGTGTTCGCCTAATTTTCTTCGTTGTCATTTTATCAAAGTGGAGAGCTTGTTGTATGCGAGAGCCCCTGTCTCATCCAAGGCCTGTCGCGCGTGGGAGCTCCCCTGTCGCCCAAGGCCTTGTCGTGTGCAGGAGCCCTTGTCTCGCTCAAGGCCTGTCGCATGGGGGAGCCCATGTCTCGCTTAGGGCCTGTCACGCGCGGGAGTTTCTCTCTCTCCAAAGGCCTGTTGAATGTGCTCACCATTACCTTTGACCTATTGGGCTAGCATGCAGCTTGGGATCAGTGCTCGTGTATTTGCATTACCGCCTTGCGTACGGTGGATTGACCTATTGTGGCAAGAGCCCTTTTGTTGCGGCGGTGTCTGCTGTACGTTAGCTGTTTTTTTTTCTTTTACTCTACAGGCCGTGCTTGCCATCATCTCTTTGCTGTCCAAGACTGTCGTGCATGTACAGTGCTCGCCATCGTGGCTTACTCTTTTGCCAAAACTTGTGCTGTGTTTAACATGCTCGCCACATTCACGCCTGTGTGTGCTTTTCGTGAGGCACCCTACCTCCCTTACATGCGCAAGTTGCTATCTCTCGCCAAAGGGTCCTACCGTGTGGTCCTACTCGCCCATATTTCGTGCCCTATGCGAGCCAACGTAACTGTTCTTTGTTCGTCACCTCCAAACAAGCATTTATAGTTATGCTTTGTTTGCCTACATGCGTTATTCTACCAGGGCACCTAATGCACCTACTGCGCGTGCCACTCTCTCGACAAAGGGGGATGCCGGGAGTGGAAGCCCTTCTCTTGCTATTAGTGCACGGGAGACTCTCTCGCTGTTCATGCGCGGGAGCCCCTCTCTCTCAATTTTGCATGTGGGAGACTCTTCTCGCCCAGGGGAGATGTCGCGTGTGGGAATCACTGCTTGCCCGCTTTGGTTGTCGTACAGGTGAGCCACCCTCTCGCCCAACGAGCTTGTCGCGGGTAGATGCGATCACCGCTTTTGCTGACGCATGGGCGTGGCATCCTCTTGCTAAGAAGTCTGCCTCATGGCTTTTGTTCGCCTGTTTTGGCTGTCTCATGGTTGAGCATTGTGTCGCCAGAGTGGCTTTCTGTGCAGGACCTATGTTCACCTAAAATTGGGCGAACTTTGTGTGCGGCAACTGTTATCGCCCATATTGCTTGACTATGCGACAGAGTGTTTTGCTGCGGGCTAATAATATCAATTAAATAAAACAGATCTTTGCTTTTTTTTTTGGTATGGGCTGAGTTTAAACTATTTATCAAGCAAAAGACTGTTGCTCATCTCATGCGAACTTGCAAAGGAGTCTTGACTCTTGAGCAAACAAAGCTTTTCAGCCAACTCTCATAAGAGATTCTATACTCTTTAAAAATTCAAAACTCATCTGCCTCAATGCCTTTCTGTTGCCTAACTCCCAATAATCAGACTTTAGTGTAGAAGTCTATTTATCCAACAAATAAAGGTAGAAGTCTAGTGATAAAAATCATCCAAATACTTCAACTCCCAAATCCTCATAAATGCTTTATACCTGCCAGAAACTTTTAGCAGAGGTAAATTTAAAGATGTACTTAAACAATGATAAAGTAAACAGCCTAAGCCTAAGGCGGTCTACAAACGCATATATGAGTCTTGTCTTTTAGTCACTTTCTGAAATGATGTGTATCAAGTCTCAATGAAACAGAGCACGTGATACACGTAAATCATGGCTTGAAGAATCATTTCCAATATTATAAGGAGTGCAGTCATCTTAATCATAGCATGAAAATTCAAGTGCAGAGAATCTTGTGCAAGTTGGAAATTCAGAATTCTTAAGTTTCTTAGCGAGTTCTTCAAGCTGCTCCTCTACATGTTGGAGCCTTTCATCAATTCGGCTTATAGGCTTTAGCATGTTCTCTTCAAACTTTAATAGGAGATCTTCTACTCTGCTGACTTGAGAAACAAGCTGAACCAGGAATCTCTCAATATGCCGACATGATACATCCGCCTTGACTTCTTTAGGTAGGGGCATCTCATGCTGGTTTGGTTCAATAGTCGCTGCGATTGCTTCCTGCACATTCACTTCCTGCTGATTGCCTAAACTGGGTTTTCCTTCTTGCGGGATTTCATTAGCAAAATTTAATGGTTCAATGGCGTTAGACCCATTTTCTTGTGTCTTTTCTTTTTCCTTCGAGCCAAAAATGCCTTCATTTTGTCTGTAGCAACGACCTGCTGTTTTAGATAACTGCAAAAATGTGGGAGCAAGCATGGCCATAAGAGAACTTCCTCCTGCATTTCCCATCCGACCCACTTCATTTTCTGAATCAGCTGATTCAACAGGATCAGCAAAAACATAGAGTTCATCAACACATACGCAGCCTTTATTCTGAAGTGAAAGCAATCGGAGAGTAATAGACGTGCAGGGGTTTGCATCAGTGATCTCAGTAGTAGCCTCATATAAATTCTGCCTACGTCATCACCGTTGCATTCAGTTGCGGTTCTAGTCTTCACCACTTGCCACCTTTTGCTGCATCAACGATCGCATAGCTTCGATCATTGAACCAAGCTTTCTAGCATCACCTGGAAACTTTGCTCATCATTACTGCATGTCACCATCATTGCTTACTACTTCTGCTACGTGAAGCAATAAAGTAAATATATTTAAGGCTTGAGGAAATCACCCAGCCACTGTAAAGGATTGGGTTGCGGAATCAAGAATGCAACAAAGAAGCATGGAGGAGCTACTCGAAAACAATCCTAGCTAGTTGTTCCAACCATTTTTTGAAGATTGGATTATTAATTGTCATTGTGATGCTAAATAGGAAAATAAGGGTTGCTCTTATTTTTTTTTCCAAATCATCAACAAAACCCAACAAAATCTCTGATAGAAAACCACATGCAACATGATTCGATTCTCCAATGAAAATGAAGACGATGTTGAGAATTACATGGCAAGTAACATCGTTCATAATCTCCAAACTCTGAATAAAACCTTTACAAACCAAAACCATATGATTCAAAGAAAAACCAGGTCAATCTGTCCATGCAGGAGACAACACACTTACTGACTGACCGATGGATTTGTTAGCAATTTAAGTGATTTTTTTTAAGTGCTCTACTACAACTGAGACATCATCGAATGCTAAGGCTCCAACTGCAAACCTTGCAGCCTTGTATGCCTCGGCAATTTTCTCTGGCGGTGGCTGGTAATTGCTGTCATATTGGTATTTTTGAGCACACAAGCAGCAGGTGCAGCAGCAAGGAGTTTCAAGCAGCAGCTATACAGGAGAGAAACGGTGGGTTGATGTACACAGTAGCTGGGAATCAAACAGCGGTGCAACGCCGTTGGCTAAGCAGAAACGCAGCTGGGATAGGTTTGGGCTATCTTTGCAAATGTCCAAACGGTTATGAAGGGAATCCGTACCTTTCAGAAAGCTGCCTAGATGTTGATGAGCGCATGATTTCGAGTCCTTGCGACGAAAATGCAGACTGCCACAATTTAGTAGGAAGTTTCAAATGTATTTGTCGAGGGGGATATGAGGGCGATGGAAGAAGAAATGGAACTGGCTGTGGTTATGTACACAAAACTCAAGGTTTTCCCTTTATTTTAACATTGTTCTGGTTGTCAGCATAAACCTTTTAGTGCTATTCTTGAGCCTTTCCTGGATTTACTGGGGACTTTGGCAAAGACGGCTCATCAAACAGAGAGAAAAATTCTTTCAGTGGAACAGTGGAATTATCTTACAAAAAGAATTCTCAAAACAAAAAGGAAGACTAGCGGCAATGCTGAGTCAGCACCCGTACAGCGCCAACTCTCCGACAATAAACACCTTATCCAGCTCAAAAGATCAGATGATGTCGGCTCCAAGCAGTAAAACAGTGGGACCCAGTTCATTGATGGTTTTAATGATCACATGCCTGCCATGCACCAGGTTCACGAAGCGATTTTTCTAAGGCCTGTTGCCTACGCGGGAGGCTCTCCCTCCCAAGCCTCATGAATGCGAGAGCCACTCTCTCGCCCGGCCTGTCGAATGCGAGAGCTATTCTCTCGCTCATGCAGTCTCTCGCCATGCTGTAAGGTGCGAGAGCTAGTCTCTCGCCATGCATTCTTTCGCTCATGCTGTCTCTCGCCTAGCTTTTTCACTTTTGTGTTTGGTATGTTAGATTAAGGCTGAATAGATGATGCGCGACAGGCTAGTTACTCTTTCGCGCCATTGTAATATATATTTTTTATTATTATTTTTTATTTGTGGCGACAGGCTTGTGATGACAGCCTTGTGCGAGAGGCTTGTGACGCCAGGGTATGTGACGAGAGGCTTGTGACGACAGGCTTATGCGAGAGGCTTGTGATGACAGCCTTTTGCGACAGGCTAGCCACTCTCTCGCCCAATGCTATCTCGTGCGGAAGCCACTCTCTCATCCCATTGCTTTTTCGCGTGAGCCTCCTTCTTAGCTTGTGACAGAGTGTCTGTCGCATGTATGTGGGCGAGCGAATCGCTCTGTCGCGTGAAACCTTCCGTGCGATAGTAGTCTGTCGTGTGTATATATTTTTTATTATTTTTTTTATTTTTTTATTTGTGCGCGACAGACTCGTTTATCTCTCGCGAAACTAGTAGTCTCCCACCAGTCTTACGCACCCTTTCACAGACTTTTATATTTGGCTTTTTGCTCAATTTCCCACAGACGGCACCAATTGTTGTCGCACGAAACAACAATGATTCGTTGCTGACGTCGGATCCTTGATCTTCGCGTTAGTCTGTCTCCAAGAAATCTGCGAAATGGGAAAAGTCAGAGGGCGCAGGGGTTTTCCCCTGCGCGCGCACTCCGATGCTTAAGTCAGATAGGGTTTTGGTAGGCAAATAGAGCTTAGGGTTTAAGAATGATACCTGTGACCTATTTATAGGAGTTATTTTGCGCGTAATTACCTTTAAGCCCCACAGCTTAAATAATAACCCAGTGGGCCATTTATGGGCATTCTGAGTCCTCTTTCCTCTTGGGCTTAGATTATTATTTGGCTCAATGGTCTTTAGTTTGACTTATAAAAAAGCCCAATAAACTTTAACCTGACCCACATCAATAACAAGGTTAAATTGATAATACACTTAATGATAATTTAAAACATTAATGGAATAATTTAATGGGTTAAAATTTCTTTTTATCTTTAAACTTTAATCAATGGTTTAGATTAATTGTTTCTAATCTAAAGGTTATTAATTACTAATCTTACAGTAAAGTAAAAATTTATAAATTTATTATGATATTATAATATGCTATTAATGAATTTTCTAAATTTTACAAACAGAGATTAAGATAATGATACATATTTCATTTTATTTTTTAAAACTTTTTTAATAGTTTTAAAGGATATGTGTTATTATCTTAACATCTTTTTGTGAAGTCTAAAAACTATACTACAGTAAATTATATTTAAAGTTTAATAAATTATTTGAAAAAAAATAAAACCTACAAAAATATTCAATCTATTATTCCAATTGCAGCAATGCCCGACCACTGCTGCAACGCTGCTTGAGTAAAATAAAAAAAGATTTTCTTAAACAAAGAGAAAAAAGGTAAAATTCACTTTCGCTTCCCAAAATTTTCTAATTTGGGACCTAATAATATATCTCGCCTTGATTTATCAAATTAATTATCACTGGTATTATAAAAATGGAGGTATAATAATTTTCGAACATTCCATCAAGAAAACAAGTTGGCTCCATACCATGGAACTTGGTAGTCGTACTATCAAGAAAACAGGTTGGCTCCATACCATGGAACTTGGTAGTCGTTCTATGTTCTAGATTACATGTCCAATATTCAATGCTCGGTAGCATGTCTGAATAACAATCCCTTTGAGTTTGTCGAATGTCAAATTCAATGCTTGATTTGATCATTTTCAATATATAAAGTGGACCACTGACCGCTTAACCTCTCAACCAAATTAATTAATGAACTTCAAAGTTTTTTTTTTTCCTTTTGAAGAATAATGTACTTCAAAATTAGACAATGAAATAATAGTGAATGACAAGTCAAAACAACTAGTTTTAACTCTAGTGGTCAAATTTGCCAAAAAAAAAAACTCTAGTGGTCAAATATTGTGTGTTCAATTTCCACAACTCCTTTTACATTGATTTTGCAAACCACTTCTTAAATAGAATATTGATATTCAGTAAAGAAGCAACTGGATTCTTTCAAAGGGCAGGTTTATCAAATGAAGAATAGTACCACTAAAGAAGAAAGCAAAAAAAAATTTAATAGGATAAAAAAAAAAGACATAGGATCGTTTGATCTTTGGTCTTTTAATTTTCAGAATAGTTGAAAAATGCCGTCTAACGTTTACAAAATGAACAGATCATCCTATTATTTTATCATGAGAAATTAATAATTGAATACTATACCATGCTTAGTAATAAGTTGAGAAGTAATTATATTCACACCTTATTTAATACTAAATATACCCTATGTAATTAACAGCTCTATTTTTTCTTTCATTTTTACTTCACACAACCTATAATTAGTTTTTCTCTACCCAAAACACCCTCCCTTCCCTAACAGCACAACCAACTCATTCTTGATGATGCTTTAACATGTATAAAATCATTTTTCATTGGTATTATGCTTCATTCTCAACAATAAACATCATTTTCCATTGCACTTTCAAGTGTAAAATCATTTTTCTTATTAAAGATATTCATTAAATATATAAATCTTGAAATATCTTTTCAATGAATGCTTAAACATAATTTTAAGTATTATTTCAATGATTTGTGTATGCACTTGAGAATTTGATGATCTTGTGCTTGATAGACATATTCATTTCTTTGGTTCATCTTAGTTAAGAATGCTTATAGAATTATATCTCATAGCTTGACTCACATATTCCATATTAGGCTTCATGATATACTTCTTAGTGAAATATGAGTAATTAATGTCAATATTTATGCTTGAATGATAATATGATCAAACTTGACCTGAGTGTTTGAATTCAAATATTACTTAGTAAGTATACTATTTGAGATGCCTAATATATTACCTAGAGTCATAATTTTCTTTGGCTTACAATTAGTGATGATAAATGGATCTTAAATGATCAAATGTATGAAAATTCGTCATCCATAAACTTAGATTTCTCTCATGGCCAAATCTCTAAAGAACTTAACCCTGATGACATCAATATCCAAGAATAAATGCAAACATGAACAAAAGTACTTTGATTAGATTCTTGAATGTTTTGATGATAAGCTTACATGATTACTTAGGTTGAATCAATGATCATGCCTATGAGTTGAGAAAATTTGTTTTCATGAAGTTATGCGTTTGACCTCACTCATAGATTGCGAACTTTAATATTAAAAAGTTCTTTAACTTGATGATGATGATTCACTTAGGTAAAATTTTTTGATAAAATAGCATTTTTCCCTCCTAGAACCTTAAATGATAAAACAATTAGAGATATGACTATGATGTGATTAAGATGGTAAGCTTGAACCCTTTCATTGCTCATAATTGGTAAAGATCTTTAAATGAAAAATGAGCATAGGATTCTTTGTGCTTATGGCTATGGAAGAAAATGTGTGTGCTTGAATGATATAAATTCTTTGAATCTTCCATATGATTAAATTTGCACATATAAATATGGATCAATATTTTATGACAGTATGCTTATGTTTAAATTAATCCATAAACATGTTTACTGGATGTGTGATTATGATTGGTTATGGTTCATGAATATAGATGTCTTAAATTGATGATATGATGCTTTATATAAATGCCATTTTTATACATGTTCTATATGGATCTTGTGCTTCAGATACTTTGAGATATACATATTTGAATTTTGAATATAGAAGAATGTTTTTGAGTATGTTCTTGCTTGCTTAACTTGTCCATTCTCTTGGCATGAACATACCACACATAACAATTGAATTCATGCAAAATGTATTTCAACTATTGGTAACAATTGATATGAGCTTTAAATTGATAATTCTTCTCTCTTTCTTAAGATTGAAATGATAAATAGGGAAGAATTATTTTAGGACACATTTGCATGAGACCTTTTTGTGCTAGAATATGTGGATAATTGATATATGATTTAATTCTAGGTATATTCTTTCTTGAAAATGGTTTATGAGGTCAATGCATAATATTTCATCTAAGTTTAGCTCATAATCATTACATATTGACATGCATCTTAGTTGGACTATAAAGAATAATTGATGTATCTATGTGCTTGATAGAATTGAAATGAACAAGTTATAGAATTAATAGCAATGTATGAACAACTTGCATCATTATGACCAACTGGCACCGTATTGAAAATTATTTATGAACAATTGGTATAGGATCATAAATAATGTCCGTTGCATGCACAAACATTTCATGATAATTATATGGATATTGATTTATTTATTTATTTTGCTATAACTCTCAATGTACTAATCTTTTGTTTGTTAGTTGGAGCAATTTTCCTTATGTCCTCAAAAATTTGAAGCTATATTTTTAGAAGGAGAGCTACTTTTGTTTATCCTTCTTTTTACTATGACAAAAAGGGAGAGAGATAATGTGGTTTGTAAATTGTTTTGAAAATCATGATCATATTAAAGGAGAGCTTTTTTTTTTTTCAAATCATGCTTATATTAAGGAGGAGTTTTTTCAAAGTATTTTGAAAGCAAATTTACCTTAAGTTTTGTCATATCAAAAAGAGGGAGATTGTTAGCTTTAAATTGACAATTAAATATTTTAAAATGACAAAAACTTAAGCACAATTAAATGCTTAATTTTTATGTAAATTTGCATAAAGCTTTTCATGATTTTTACAATAATATCAAGTGCAAGTGTATACTGAAATTGTTTTATGCACTTAGAAAATATGGAACTAAGTAATTTTCCATTGAACTCATTGATTATAGTTTTGAGAAAATTACTTAATTAATATTTGAACTATACTTTCATGACATCTAGCCAAGAAATATTGAAATGAAGTTGGAAAACAACTTAAGAATGAATTAGGGTCAAAGTATCCATGTATTTTAACTAAAAACTACCCAAAAAATCATAATTTAGTGTGACAGGATTAATCCCTACCCTTAGAGGATCGATCCTAAGAAGGCAAAATCTCAAAGAATGTTTCTCCAAGCTGCAGGATCGATCCCCTTCACCTAAGGATCAATCCCCTACCACGTGAAATGTGCCCAACGACTATTTTTTGTGAGGGCCAATGGGAAAATCAATTTTAGGCTCCATCAAACTTCAACAACCATCCAAGATAGTATAAATAGAAGCTTAGAAGTTCAAGACATAGAAGAGACTTCATTCTTCATCTTCTTCAAGCTTCAAACACATTTCAAGTGCTAAAATTTCAGCATCTTCTATCATTCTCTTATCCTTGTATAACACAAACCTTCTATAAGTTCTTCTAGAACTTAAAGTGTAATCACCCACCTTCTTAGAGGTTATCTTAGATTACAACTCTTGAAAGCCCATTCACAAATTGTAAAGGGGAGTGAACCCTTGAGAGCTTCATTGTAAGTAAGGTTTGCGCAGAAAAGGTTTTCTCTTTGAGCCATAAAAGGGAGAAGTTGTAAGGTTTCCTTCTTAAGCCCGAAACAAAAAAAGGTATAAGGTTTCCTCCTTGAGCCTAGAAAAAGGAGAAGTGTAAAGGTTTCTCTTGAGCATGCAAAAAAAAGGTGTAAAGACAAATTCATTAGTCGATTTGGAAAAAATCTTTGAGAGTGTCTCAAGGTAGGCAAGGTTGCCAAACCTCTATAAATTGTTTGCATACTATTCTCTATCCCTTAACTGATATGAACCTCACCAAAAGAAGATGAGATTCAATGAAGAACATGAAGAACACTCAAAGAAAAATACAAGAACTAGTTTTAAAAAAAATCAACAAAGTAAAACAAAGAATTAAAGATAAAACCAAGACCATTGTGTAGAAACACAAGAACCTATGGTATTGGACCAAGACCCGTTGCTTAGAAAAGCAAGATCCTATGGTATGAATTGGTGGAAGGTAGAAGAACGCTACAAGGAAAACCTTGATAAGTTCAAGAGTTCTCAAGAGAACCAAAGAGAAGAAGTCTCTCAATTTTACAACTCAAATCAATTATGTTCTAGCCAAAGGGTTACATAGCTATTTATAGGCAAATAGCAAACTTGCAGCATAAGTAATAGGAATCCTACTTTCCTAACTTGCAAAACAAGAAATACAAAACTTGCAAAACAAGTAATAGAAATCCTACTTTCCTAACTTACAGAACAAGAAATAGAAATCCAACAATACCTATTAAATAAAAAGGAATTGGGCTTAAATTAAATTAAGACAATGTTCAGCCCAATGATACATAACTAAATAAAAGAAGTATAACATTTGGCCCAATTTATGCATCTGGCTCAATTGCATTTTAACCCAATACTTGTAAATCTTCAAGAAGGTTGAACTTGGGCTTGGATCATGTCGTAAGAGACTTTGTCATCCTCCATGCTCAAGCTTTGTTGGGCTTTCTCTCTAGCAATATTAATGAAACCAACCAAGGCTTGTTGCATTCTTTTCATTTTAGCTCTCGTCATTGGACCTCCATGGATACTCAAAAGATCACGATCATCACGAACATGACTTAGGATTTGTGAGCTTAATGGGCCTCCATCATTCCCCCTCTCCTGGAAAGGATTTGTCTTCAAATCAAAATCACCTATATCAATATCAAAGGGAGAAAGATCAAAAACATTAAATATAGCACTAACATTATACTTACATGGAAGATCCAACTTATAAGCATTGTCATTGATCTTTTCAATCACTTGGAATGGTCCATCGCCTCGCGGTTGCAACTTGGAATGACGTTGGGCAGGAAATCTCTTTTTACACATATGTACCCAAGCCCAATCACCAGGTTCAAAGACAACTTTCTTGTGATGCTTATTGGCTTGAGTAGCATATTGCTCAGTCCTCTTCTCAATGTTTTGACGTACCTTCTCATGCAATTGCTTAACAAATTCAGTTTTCTTTTCCCCATCCAAACTATCTATCTCCTCAATAGGTAATGGTAAAAGATTCAAAGGAGTGAGTGGATTGAAACCATAGACAACTTCAAATGGAGAATAACTAGTAGTGGAATGCACACTTCTATTATAAGCAAACTCCATATGAGGCAAACAATCTTCCCAATTCTTCAAGTTCTTTTGAATAATGGACCTCAACAAAGTAAACAAAGTATGATTGACTACCTTAATTTGACCATCAGTTTGTGGATGACAAGTAGTTGAAAAGAACAGCTTTGTTCCTAATTTTCCCCACAATGTTTTCCAAAAGTAGCTAAGGAACTTCACATCACGGTCAGAAACAATGGTCATCGGAACACCATGTAGACGAACAATTTCCTTGAATAATAAATCAGCAATGTTGCTTCCATCATCAATCTTATGGTAAGCAATGATGTGAGCCATCTTAGAGAACCTGTCAACAACAACAAAAACAGAATCTATACCTCTTTTTGCTCTTGGTAAACCCAAAACAAAGTCCATAGAAATGTCAGTCCAAGGAGTAGTTGGAATAGGTAATGGAATATAAAGACCATGATTCGTAACTTTAGACTTAGCTTGTTTACAGGTGACACATCTTTCACACAACTTTTCAACATCTCTTTTTATGTTAGGCCAAAAGAAGTGATTATGCAATATGTGTAAAGTTTTCTTTACTCCAAAATGTCCTATTAATCTACCACTATAGGCTTTTCTAACAAGTAATTCTCTCAAAGAACTCCTAGGCACTCATAATCTATTTTCTCTAAATAAGAAACCATCATGCCTATAAAACTTTTCAAAACCAATTTTCTCACATGCATTGAACACATTTTCAAAATCCTCATCAATAGCTTACAAGTCTTTAATATACTCAAATCCAAGTAGTTTAGCTTTAAGAGTAGTGATTAGAGTATACCTTCAAGACAATGCATTAGCTACAACCTTTTCTTTACCTTGTTTATATTTGATCGCATATGGGAATGTCTCAATGAACTCCATCCACTCGGCATGACGCTTATTCAACTTGCTTTGTCTCTTTAAGTGCTTCAAGGACTTATGATCAATGTGGATGACGAATTTATTGGGCCATAAATAATGTTGCCATGTTTCCAAGGCCCTCACTAATGCATACATCTCTTTATCGTACGTGGGATAGTTAAGGGCAACTTCACTTAACTTCTCACTGAAGAAAGCAATGGGGTGCTTCTCCTACATTAAAATAGCTCCAATACTTATACTTAAAGCATCACACTCGATCTCAAAAGTTTTAGTAAATTCAGGTAAAGATAATAAAGGTGTAAAACAAAGCTTATCTTTAAGCAAGTTAAAAGCATGATCTTGCTCAAGACCCCATTTAAATCCAACATTCTTTTTAACAATTTTAGTAAAAGGTGCAGCTATAGTGCTAAAGTCTCTAACAAACCTACAGTAGAAACTAGCTAATCCATGAAAACTACGCACCTCAGAGATATTCTTAGGTATAAGTCAATCTTTAATTGCCTTAACCTTTTCATCATCTACTGCTATATCCTCTTTTCATCATCTACTACTATACCCTTAGAAGAAATAACATATCCAAGAAATATAATCTTATCAGTGCAAAAGGAAAATTTCTTAAGGTTAATATATAACTTTTCTTTTCTCAAGACATTAAGCACATTCTTCAAATGTTCAATATGTTCATGCAAACTTCTACTATAGATCAAGATATCATCAAAATAAACAACTACAAATTTTCTAATGAAAGCACGCAAGACATGATTCATTAATCTCATGAAAGTGCTAGGTGCATTAGTTAATCCAAAAGGCATAACTAACCATTCATACAAACCATGCTTAGTCTTAAATGCAGTTTTCCATTCATTACCTTCTCTCATGCGAATTTGATAATAACTACTTCTCAAATCAATTTTGAAAAAGATGTAAGAACCATGTAACTCATCAAGCATATCATCTAATCAGGAATGGGATAGCGATACTTTATAGTGATTTTGTTGATGGCACAGCAATCAACACACATCCACCACGTCCCATCCTTCTTAAGAACGAGTAACACAGGAATAGCACATGGACTCATACTCTTTCTGACATAGCCTTTCCTCATTTTCTTCAACTTGCTTTTGAAGCTCCTTTGTCTCCTCGAGATTACTTCTATAGGCAGGTCGATTAGGAATGACAGCTCTAAGAACAAGGTCTATTTGATGCTTAATTCTCCTAATAGGTGGCAAGCTATTTCGAATCTCCTTAGGGAATATATATTCAAATTCCTTCGAAAGAGACACAACATCAAAGAAGCATTAAGATCATTAGAAATAAAACAAGTTTCTTTATATAAAAACATAAGGATTGGGCACTTAGCTAGAATAGCAGCCTTACATCACTTTCCTTTGCATAAAAGCTTATGTCCTTTCTTACTTTCCTCGCAATGTCTTTGCCCTTATCTAGATTCTTTGACCCTTGTTGTAAATCATTTTGCCCTTTCAATCTTAATTAGTCCTCATAAATCTCTTTAGGAATCAAGGGTGCAAGTGTGAATTTCTTACCATCCATGGTAAATGAATAACAGGTTTGTGAATCCATCATGTATAACACATCTCCCAAATTGTCATGGTCTTCCCAAAAGCAAATACCCAGTATCGGCACAACATCACACAACACTTTATCATTATACCTTCCAATGGAAAATGGCACTAATACTTGCTTTGTCACATTTACTTCTCCACAATAATTGAGCCATTGAAGTTTGTATGGTTTGGGATGTTTTGCAGTGGGCAAACTCAATTTGTAAACCAAATAAGTGCTAGGAACATTAGTGCAATTACCACCATTAATAATCAAAGAGCATACCTCACTGTTGACATGGCATCTAGTATGGAAAATATTTTCTTGTTGCACTTCATCTTTATCCTTAACTTGAGCACTTAATGCACGAGCGCTACAAGTGCTTCACCATAGGTAGCAAGCTCAACATAGTCATCATCCTCATCAATGTCCTCCAATGGTGGCATATTATCATCAACATCAGATTCTTCACTTATGATGTCACCATATTCACCATATAATCATGCTCGTTTGTTTGGACATTGTGATGCAATGTCTCATGTTCCTAAAAATCTAAAACACTTGATGTCTCTACTCCTACCTTATGATGCATGGGCAGCCTCAGGTGTCGGCTTTTGAACATTCTCAGCCTTAGGCTTGGTTGCCTCACGTTTAGGCTTGAATAAAGATTCAGTCTTAGGCTTGAATGTAGTCATATCATCCCTTCAAAAGGTGTTTGATTTTCAAGAAGAAGATGAACTAGAACCTTACACAAAACAAGATAAAGAACCTTTCCTCTTGAGTTTCCTTTCAACCTTTATAGCCATATGCAACATGTCATTAAACTCCACATAGTGATGTAACTCCACTATGTTAGCAATCTTACGATTCAATCCTTGTAAGAATCGAGCCATAGTAGCTTCACTATTTTCTTCAACATTAGCTTTGATCATGATAATTTCCATTTCTTTATGATAATCCTGAGCACTCTTAGAACCTTGAGTGAGACCTTGTAACCTTTGATAAAGCTCTCTATAGTAATGATTAGGAACAAACCTTTTTCTCAAACACGTTTCATTTCATTCCATGTAGCTATAGGTGGCTCTCTATTGCTAGGTCTACCAAGCATGAGTTGGTCCCACTAAATGATTGCATAATCCATGAACTCTACAGCAGCAAGCTTCACCTTTTTTTCTTCGGAATAGTTATGGAAATCAAAGACCATCTCCACTTTCTTTTCCCATTGTAAGTAAGCCTCAAGATCATTCTTACCTTGAAAGGAAGGAATCTTCAATTTGATACTTCCTAAATTTCCATCTATCCTATCATGATACTTGTCTCCTTTATACCTATCTCCATGACCTCCTTTATTACCACGGTTACCTTTAACACTTCTATTCATACTAAACTCATCATCAACTTTATCATAAAAGTTATTATTCACAACATTGTCATTCACATAAGAAGTATCACCTTACTTTACCTTAACTAGGGCAGCTTCATGTTCCTCTAACTTATCAATGAATATTATTAAACCTCAACTCTATTCTTGAAAATTGTTGTTGCATGGTTTGGAACATGAGCTCGATCTTACTCAAATCAGGCTTTTCACTATTGGAAGACATTATTATACCCTGCAAGAAATGTTAGTAAAAGAAAAGGACCTCAGAAGTATGACCTCATGTGTTTACACTCAATACACACAAGAATGTAGCACTCACACTCGTGTTTCACACAATTTTAATAAGGCTTTTCTCTACTAATGTTACTCACACACTCTTACCTTTTCCCTCACACAACTTTTCTCTATAGGTTCTATATTGAACTCAAGACTCAATCAAAAATTAGCTTATGGAATCCAACTATTAACCAACAATAAACAAGATGAGCACAAGATTTTAATCAAGGGAAAACAAAATAATGAAGACTCAACAAGACTTAGCAAGGCTCAGTAAGACTCAAGAAGACTCCGATGAATCTAAACCTTGAAGGAAATATGGGTGTTTTGGGGTGTTTGGTTAGGGTAATGTTTAGCCAATGGTAGGGTAGTTTTGTCCTTTTAGGTGGTAGGGTCAAAAGGTAATTTTAAGTAGTAAGGTAGAAAGGTAACAATGAATTTTGAGATTTAGGCAAACCAGAAATATCAAAGCTCAAGAAAGAATGACTACCTCAAGAATTTGATGAAGCATACCTCCACGGATTGCCTTTGATGTTGCACTTGCTACACATGATATGACGAATCACCTCTTGAATTGATTTTCTTTTCTTTTCTTTTTTTCTTTTTTTTTTACTTCTTTTTCTTTTTTTTTTTACTAAAGTAAACAAAAAATGGAGAAAAACAAAAAGTCTAAGTTATAAGAAAAGGTTTACTTAGAGAATAAGGTAACGTTTGAGAAAACAAGCTAGTTTTGGTAATAGCTTGTGTGGCAAGAAACAAAAGGGAATGGTGGCTTGTGAAATAAGGTAGTCTTTATGTGAAAGTAAAGCTTTTGAAGGTTTCTTGGTAAGCAAGAAAACCTTTGGGGTTTGGTTGCTTGGATAACAAGAAAGTGTTTACTTGGAGGCTAAGTAAAGGTTGGTTATTTTAATGAAGACAATAGGTTTAAGGGACAAACAATATTGGTAGTCGCTAGGAAGAGGATTCAAGATCAAGGTTTGTCCAAGACAAGAAGACAAAGAAAAAAAAACAAGAAAGCAACAAAACGAGACTCCCACGAATTAAACCTAAGCTCTGATGTCAAATGATATGAAACTCACCAAAAGAAGATGAGATTCAATGAAGAACACTCAATAAAGAAAACAAGAACAAGTTAAAAACAATGCAACAAAGTAAAAAAGAATTAAAGATAAAACCAAGACCCGTTGTATAGAAACACAAGAACTTATGGTATTATACCAAGACTCGTTGCTTAGAAAAGCAAGAACCTATGGTATGAATTAGTGGAAGGTAGAAGAATGCCACAAGGAAGACCTTGATAAGTTCAAAAGTTCTCAAGAGAACCAAAGAGAAAAAGTCTCTCAATTTTATAACTCAAATCAATTGTGTTCTACCCAAAGGGTTACATAGCTATTTATAGGCAAATAGCAAACTTGCAGTACAAGTAATAGGAATCCTACTTTCCTAACTTGCAAAACAAGTAATAGGAATCCTACTTTCCTAACTTGTAGAACAAGAAATAGAAATCCTACAATACCTATTAAATAAAAAGGAATTGTGCTTAAATTAAATTAAGATAATATTTAGCCCAATTATACATAACTAAATAAAAGAAGTATAACATTTGACCCAATTTATGCATCTGGCTCAATTACATTTCATCCCAGTACTTGTAAATCTTCAAGAAGGTTGAACATTGGCTTGGATCATGTTGTAAAAGACTTTGTCATCCTCAATGCTCAAGCTTTGTTGGGCTTTCTTTCTAGCAATATTAATGAAATTAGCCAAGGCTTGTTACATTCTTTTCATTTTAGCTCTCGTCATTGGACTTCCATGGATGCTCAAAGGATCACGATCGTCACGAACATAACTTGGGATTTGTGAGCTTGATGGGCCTCTATCGTTAACTCTTTCCTTACTTGCATTTGAATTGTTCACTTTATTTAGAGTTTGGATTGTATGCTTCACTAGGATAAGAGAACCTAGAAAACTATAAGATAAGTTAGAGAGTTTTAGAAGAACAAAAAACAAACCTAAGGATAGTTAATAACCGATTCACCCCTTCAACGTTAGGTAATTGAGCCAACAACATTTTTACTTACTTTTAATGTTTAAGACTACTATAAATAATTTTTTAAAAACCCTAAAAGATAAAGTTTTCAACACTAATTAATTTTATAAGATTAATTTGAAATCATTTAAATTCAAATTTTAAAAATAAATCAATTTAAAATATACAACATTAACTAATAATTTATTAAGGATTAATGAAGTAAAAAATATTTTCATTAAAATTGTAGCTATTTAAATATATTAAGATTTATGATTTTTAATTTTTCTGCAATTTTTTAATTATTATTTAATTTTGAATTATTTTTTAATTTGTTTATTTTTTGTATGCATCAAGTTTTTTAATACATTATTCAACATGTATTTCAAAATAATTTTTTTAAATTCTATTTTTTAAAAGGGTAAATTCTATTGAGGTCCTCAAGGATTTACCATAATTCAACTCTAATCCATTAGTTTTGAAAATGGACACCTTGGTCTGAAATCACAAATGATTTTGACATATATTGGTTAATTATTAAATTTGAATTAATAGTATTACATTCCTAAGTATCAACAATGAATTTCATTACTATTTATTATTTTTAATTAATTTTTTAAAAAATTATTCTATATAAGACTTTTATTTTTTAATACCGAAAAAGGGTATTATGGATATTTCATGAGTAATAAATGTTTATGTTAATAGATTTTTTAATAGTAACTTAGTAATACAATTTTTTTGTACCATCAAATTGATTATTTTGGACCAAAATATCAATTTATCAAACTAATAGACTAGAGTTGAATTATGGTAAAACTTTGAAGATTTCAATGAAATTTACCCTAAAAGCTTGTAAAAAAATTCTTTCAAAGAAGAGAACAGAAATACAGTAAAAAGTTCTATAACATTCCAAAAATTTTCACATCCAATATAAATCATTAAAACGATAGAGTTATATAATACATGTAGTTGATTCATGGTAATATATAGTTTAGGTTTTTAAATTCCGATTCGACTTCAAAATATATAATTCAGTTTTTTATTTAATGAATTTCTTGACAGATGTTCTTAGATGTTAGAAAATGTAAAATAATTATTTATAAATGTTTAAATTTTTTATAAAAAATTATATTAATCGATTTCATAGACAGTTAGACACTAATTAAAGTGATATTTTAAAAAAGTGAGAAATTCACTTATACTAGTGTAAAACAAATTATTTTATACATTTTTTTATAATCGTTACATTTAACAATCTATTCATATCTATCAGACAAGTAAATTTTAGTTAATTCGATATTCCTATCATTTTAATAAAAAAATAGCATTTTTTAATATATATTAATTATTGAAATTTTATTATTACAGAACAAATAGACAAGTATTTTCGATTAATTTGAAATCTGACATATATAATTTAGGTGAATAGAATATAAGATTCGACTTATTAAATTAAAAAAATAAATCATATAACAAAATATATGAAACTAAATTAATTTTACATTACTATAAGTTGATATATTGTTTAAAAAATATATAATTAACGAAATGTATTTTTTGTATTTAAAGAAATCGTCCATTAATAGGATACCATAGGTCAATTATTGATTTTCAAAGGCCAAAGGCCGATGATAGAAGCAAACAGGGGATTTTAGTCTAGAAAACGACCTCTAATTGGTGGAATGGCCAGAAAATGCGCGGTCCAAATGCAATTTTGTTTTAAGAAATAGAGAGGAATGGAAATTATAGAAAAATGAATTCAATATATGTTGACTTTGGACTTTTGAATTTTGTTCAAACATAGGCAAAACGCAAATTCTAAAGCACGCGCTTAGATTACTTTTTTTTTTTGAGTCGACGCGCTTAGATTACTTATAATTCTAAAATTCTTGTCTTTCTTCTTCTTTTGAATAATTAATTAATTAATTAGACATTAATATTGTATCCATATACGTGCCGTATGAGAACTGGAAAAAAAATTTGCAGTCAGAATTTGCTTGATGTTATTTATGAAAAAAAATCATATACAAGGGAAAGCGATTTATAGCACAAAATATATATTCATATAAAAATCTAAAAAATATTTGTTTGTTTGAAAACATTTCACATCTTCCAAGCTTCTCTTTAATTGTAGTTTTGAATTTTTATTAATAAAATGATGGAGTTTGCCTAAAACTATATATACACACACACACACACATATATATATATATATATGTGCATATATATATATATATATATATATATATATATATATATGTATGTACACACTTTTCACTTCATATTCTTTAATGAAAATAATCTAAATGTTCAACTAATCATTTAATTTTTTTTTTTTGTTAGGATGAATTGGATTGCATGTTAGCTAAGCGGCCACTTCTACGAAAGATTTTTTAGTTTAGTTGGAAGATATGCCTAGGTTCTTAGATTTTGTTATTCAAAAAGAAAAGACTTTGCTATAAGATGTTCACAACTGTTTAATGTATGAAAGAATTATATTGTTTACTATCAAAATAAAAAATAAAATTAAAAAAATACTCTTTCAAGATTATCTTAGAACTGAATCAGCCATAAATTCTTATCTAAAAAGAGTTAATACTATAAGAGTTAAAATGATTAATTTTGAAAGTATCCACTAAAATTCTTTATTATTGATTTATGATTTTGGTTTTAAC
Organism: Heritiera fomes; assembly: GCA_032173925.1. Classification (NCBI taxonomy): domain Eukaryota; kingdom Viridiplantae; phylum Streptophyta; class Magnoliopsida; order Malvales; family Malvaceae; genus Heritiera; species Heritiera fomes. The sequence goes on along the minus strand of JAPDPM010000002.1, from coordinate 29,478,896 downwards.
AAGTACAATAATGAAATAAAATTTTAAAAATAGTGAGGTAACTATTTAATAATCATTATTGTAAGGTTTTATCATTATTGTACTTATTGCGAAATATCAATTTTATTGTAAAATCATGAGATCTCATGAAATTTTCAATACAAGTTAAAAAATATATATAAATAATGGTTTAACACGTCAATAGGTAAACTTTAATTTAATAAAGTATGATGCAAATTACATTTTTATCTTTTTAAAAAGGCAACAAGATATTTAAATTACAATTTTCTCTTTTCATAAAACCATCAAAATTACATTTTTATCCTTTTAAAGTATGAAAGCAAATTATCTAATATATTAAATTTCATTATTTTTTTCACCTTAGCCTATACATTAAAATAAAGGCAATCCATGCTAATTTAAAAAGAGAAGATTAAGAAGAAAGAATGTCTTTAGAGAGAGCATTTAGGTTCATTTGCCTAGAAAACAGGCATTTATAGCCCGAATACCTTAAGCTAGTCGAATTCACATGTATGACATTTGACTGCCCTGTTAAATTTTAATGTTTTTTAGGCTTATTGCCATAAATTTTGTTGTTAATTATCATAGTGTGTGCTTTTTATAGTGTTTTTATGCTTATTCTCATAAATTTTGCAATTATTTATAATAGATTTATTCTTTTATAATATTTTTACGTTTATTCTCATCAATTTTACAATGAATCACATTAATACGATTAATTATTAGCAAATATTTAAGGGTTGGAAAAGAACTCTTAAAAATGGCGACATCTTTTCTTCTCCCGAACTTTCAAATCAAGATAGTGCTAAGTCTTTGGATTGGCGTTCAAGCTTGTTTTCGATTTTTGTGGACAATCTAAGTAGAAAAATTTCTAAGTTAGCGTTTGGAGAAGCTTTTAGTGCTTATGGCAGGGTAGTCGACATTTACATCTCATATTAGAACAAAAGGCCATCGTCTTCACTAACACTTGTGTTCGTTAGATATAGGTCTGAAAATGAGATGAACATGGCAATCGAAAAAGGTAACAATAGGAGAATTGATGGTCGTTTTATCTTGGTCAAAAGGGTGGCTATCGGGTGGAACGAGAAAAATAGGTTTGAGTCAAATCAGGGTACCAGCTCGTAGAAGGTTCTATCACAGAATGGCAATCATCAACCTAGTTCATGTAGGGACTTCAAATCTTACATGGATGTTCTTATGGGTCCTAAAGGTGTTGATTCATTCTGTAAGGTTAATGCTGAGGTTGAAATGGATGGGATGGCTAAGAAGAACAGAAAAGAAGTGACTTTCAATATTGAGATTCCCAAACGTGGTATGGAATGGCTTAACAATAGTGTTGTTGGTTACATGAAAGAGGTGGTGAGTTTTCAAGATGTTCTCGCAGTGTCTACCAGTTGTTTTATGAGTTGCCAAGTGAGTTATTTAGGTGGTGAGTCAGTGCTTCTATCGTTTAGGTCGTATGCAAATGTGGATGTGTTTTTGTTAGATGATAATAAACTAAAGTCGAAGTGTTTCTTATTTGTTTAGCTGTGCTCTTCTTCCTCCATTCATCATAAGATTTCTTTGTGGGTGGTTTTAGAATAGGTCATATTACAAGTTTGGCATGAGAGTTTCTTTAGCTCATTGGGAAATAGTTAGGGAACATTCATGCGATTGGATGACTCCACAGCTAGAAGATAAAGACTTGACTATGCTAGAATGCTTGTCTCCGTTGATTCTAAATGGCGCATTCCATCATCTGTTTCTTTCGAAGTTAAAGGTTCTTCATTTCAAATCCATGTCTTAGTGGATGATGATTCGAAGTCCAATATTTTCCAAGTTGGATTGGTTTCTACGGCATCTAATTCTGGTCATCTTCTTCAATAGACAATGACCTTAATGCAAGTCCAGTTTGTATTGTTACTGGGGCTATTACAGACGTTTTGATTCTCGAGTATGAACGTTAGGTGCTATGTGACTTGGCTGGATTCCACATGGATAAACAATTGTTTTAACTCAGACTAAGCATGTTGGGGTTAGTGGATTATCCTTAGTTGAAATTTATGAAGATAGGTGTCAGGGAAATAATGCCTTTGTGGTTATTAATGATTCTAATTTTGGGTTAAATTCGAGACTGGGAGGTGCTCAAGCTAAGGCCAATTCCAATTTGGGCCTGGATTTGGGTTCTGGCCTTTGTGGGCAAGTTACTAGCGAATTTAACTTGGATAGGCCTTCAATTGTTGAGATATTCAAAAAGTTGGAGGAGGTAGATAGGGCCGAGTTTTAATTGGTCATTTTGGGTTATGGGTTTATGGTGTGAATCTCTGTTTTTTATAAAGATTATTACATGGAATGTGAGGGGTTTGGGGATGGCGGAGAAAAGGCATGCAATAAAGAAGTAAATACTATCTTTTTGCAGGAATCCAAGCTGAGTAAGGTGTCGTTTCGCATTTTGAATTCTCTGAGGGGCTCAGTGCCAATGGAATCCAAATTTGTGGAAGTGGTTGGTTCTACTGGAGGTCTTATTTCGCTATGTAGTGAGAGGTTCTTTAAATTAGAGAATAAAATTATTTCTCAAAGATACATCTTGTTGGTTGGTGTTTTATGCTAATTTAATAGTAGATGCAAGTTAGGCAATATTTACACCCCTAACGACGATGGTGAGAGGCATGATATTTGGAGGAAATGGCGAGTATTCTAAAGGGCATTGATTTTCCTTGGTGCATTGGTGGTGATTTTAACATTGTTAGGTCACCTGATGAGAAGTTTGATAACACTTGTAGCTCATTGGCTATAGCACAGTTTGTTAATTTTATTAATGACCTGAGCTTGATGGATTTACCTTTGGTTGGGGGGTCAGTTTAAGTGGTGTAGCAATAGCAAGGTGCCAACCTTTTGCAGATTGGATCGCTTCTTATTTTCTCTGAAGCATATTTCTTTAATGCCTAGTTTGGTCCAAAGCTTACTTCCAAGATCCCTTTCCGATGACAACCATGTTTTTGTGGATTCTTCATATATCAATTGGGGTCCCAAGCCTTTTAAATTCTTTAACCATTGGTCTGAGGAGGAGGGCTGTCAGAAGACCGTTGATTTAGCATGGGCTAGCATAGGTGATAAAGCTTTACGACCGTCGGATATTTAAAGCAAGCTTCAAGTCGTTAGATTGGCTATAAAGAATTAGTGTAACAAGGAGGACAAGAAGCATAGTGGTTTGATCAGCACTTCAGAAGAAAGGATTGATAGGATAGAGAAAGCAATACACAATGCTAATGGTGTAGGTGGTTCTTTAGAGGGGATTAACAAGCTAAAAGCTGAGCTATGGTCTTTGTATTATTCTAAAGAGAGGTTATGGCATTAGAAGTCTAGGATCAAATGGTTGCAAGAAGGTGATAGGAACACAAAATTCTTCCACTTGGTGGCTAAATCTAGGAGGAGAGCAAACTTCATCTATAAAATTAGTATTCAAGGAAGAGAGGTAACGGATCCGATTATCATCAAAGATTTCATCGCTACACATTTTGAATCTCATTATAATATCGAGCAGGCTGTTGAAGTTAGTAATATGGATTATGTGTTTCTTTTGGTTAGGGATGAGAGCAATAGATTGTTGGTGAAACCTTTTTCAATTGAAGAAGTTTGGGATGTTATAAGCAATAGTGATGGTAATAAGGCTCTAAGACTCGACGGACTGAACCTGAATTTCTTTAAAGCCCATTGAGAAATGCTAAAAGATGATATCATGGCCTTCTTCCATGACTTTCATGAGTCAAATTCATTGGATAGAAGATTAAATTCTTCTTTTATCACCCTAATCCCCAAAGGCTCAAGTCAGTCTAGTATCTCTGACTTTAGACCCATTTCCTTGGTTGGTAGAGTTTATAAAATTTTTGTGAAAGTTTTAGCTAACCGTCTGAGATCTATTCTGGGTGAAGTCATTGGGGATAATCAGTTTGTTTTTGTTAAAGGTAGGGAAATTCTTAATTGTTCTCTCATCCCAAATGAAATTATTGACAATATTAAGAAGAAAGATATTAGCGGCTTGGTCTTTAAGGTAGACTTCGAGAAAGCATATGATAGCGTGGATAGGAACTTTTTCGATTTTGTTTTGATGAAGATGGATTTTGAATTGTGGATACAAGCGTGTATCCCTTTAGCCTCATTGTCTATTTTGGAGAATAGGGCTCTTTCCAAAAGTTTTGCATGAGTAGAGGGTTTTGACAAGGGTGCCTGCTTTCCTTTTATTCAACATAGTGGCTAAAGCACTTAGTATTTTGCTTACAAAGTCCTTTGATTTGGGGTTGTGCAATGGTTCTACTGTGAGGCGTAGCTCTGTAAGGGTAACCCACCTTCAATTTGCTAACGATATTATTATTGTTAGTTATCCCGATCTAGAGCAGCCGCTGAATCAAAAGGATGCTTTGATGTTTCCAAGTTCTTTCAAGTCTTAAGATCAATTTTAAGAAAAGCAGCCTTATCAAAGTGGGTGTTGATAAACAATGACTTGAAAGCTGGGTGAATATGATTTACTGTAAGATTGAGTCACTACCTTCAAAGTATCTTGGTTTGCCTCTCGTGTTCCATTCTAAGTGTGTGAGCCTTTGGAATCTTGTTATCGAAAAGTTCAAGAGGAGACTTGACGGTTGGAAAACCAAAATTCTGTCTATTGGGGGTCGTGTCTCCTTAGTTAAATTGGTTTTATTTAGTTTACCGATTTATTACATGTTCTTATTGTAGATTCCCATTAGTGTTAAGGCTAAGTTTGATAGTATTCAAAAAAAATTATTGTGGAGCGACTCTTCCTTAATTAGGAAATTGCACAAGGTAGATTGGTCTACCATTTGTAATTTCAAAGATAATGGTAGTCTGGGTATCATTGATTTAGGTGCCAAAAGCAAAGCGCTACTGAACAAGTGGATATATGGGTATGGCTCGGAACGGAATGCTTGGTGGAAATCTATAATTATCGGTAAGTATGGTGGTAATCAGGTTGATCTTATTCCTTTTTAAGGATGTAGTAAAAGATTTTCTAATGTCTGGAGGAATATTACTTCTTTCTCTTTGTTGACTTCACTTTGCCCTTGTCTTTGTTAGGTGGGTTGGGTTTTTTACTTGGTAATGGTAACAGAATTAACTTTTGGGAATATGATTGGATTGAGGGGGTTGTTCTTAAACAATTGTTCCCTTGTGTCTATGCATTAGCAACGAGAAAAACGGGTACAATGAATGAGTTCGGGTATTGGGATGATTAGAGGTTGATTTGGGATGTTAAACTGAGAAGGAATCCTTTCAATTGGGAACTTCATCAATGACTGGGCTTTATTCAATTGATTAACGAGCATTGTGTGTGTAGGAAGTTAAGTGATTCTTTGATTTGGAAAGGATCTTCGGATGGAAGGTATTCAGCAGGGAATTCTGCAAGTTAGTGCCTAACTTCTCCAGTCAGAAGTCCAATTGGTGGAAGTATGTTTGGACAAGTAGTGCTCCTTTAAAAGTTGAAATTTTCGTGTGGCAGCTATTGAAAGGAAAGGTCACTGTTAAAGATCAACTTGCAAAAAAGGGGTTGCTGAGTAGTAACAATGTGAATTGTTTCTTTTGTGAAGTTGAGTGTGGAATCGTAGAACACCTCTTCTTTTCTTGTATGGAAGTGTGGAAAGTTTGGGCTCAATGTGGCCATTGACGAGGTACCGTTTGGATTTGTCATGAGAATCCAATGTCTTTCTTCTTAGCATGGCAATGTGCCCTTCTAATAGGTAGATACGATAAGGCGTGGAAGATGGCATTCTTCGCCATTATTTGGTCTATTTGGCTATATAGGAACAATGTTGTTTTTAATGGTAAGGACGTTGATCTTAAGCATCTAATGGAAGTGATTAAATTTAGAGTTGCTTCTTAGTTTAAGGCTAAATGGCCCTCAAGCCCCGCATCCTTTTTTGATTTTTATCAGTTTCCATCAATGGTGTTAGTGCCCCCTAAAATTGAAAAGCCAAGACCAGTAGTTGAGTGGCTGCTACCTTGTGTTGGCTTTCTTAAATTTAACGTTGATGGCTCCGCCTTTGGTAAACCGAGGCCAACCGATATTGGTGGGGTTTTGAGAGATGACAGGGGTGAAGCTAAAATTCTGTTTTCCAAGTCTATTGGAGTGGTTGATTCTAACGATGCTGAAGTCTTTGTTGTGTGTGAGGTAGTTATTTTATTGTCTAAGTCTAAGTGGGCCACGTCTAATCCCCTAGTTATTAAGAGCGACTCAGTTAATACAATCAAATGGTTTTTGTCACCTAATGCAGCTTATTGGAAACTCCGGAATATCTTCTTCCAAGATGAAAATATGAAACTCTTATTGGTTGGTTTTCACATTCATCACGTTCTCAAGGAATGTAACGAGCTTGTTGATTATCCTGCCAAACAAGGTGTGAATAAAGCTTCTGATCTATTGGTGATGAATGACTAGTGTTTTCAATGTGGACTCTGCTTGGCTTTGGTCGGTGTTTTGTGCTTTTAGCTGCGGGGCTTGGGTTCGTTTTCTGGCTGATTTGGTTATACGCGATAGTTTGGTTGTTTTGTTTGTGTGGAAGTGTTGTTAGTTCGTTCTTAGTGCTCAATGATTGCCTTGATTGGTTTGAGCTGTTGTTGTTTTCATTTTCTGTTGTAGTCGTTTTGTTTCGTTGATTTTTTATTTTTTGTTTTTTCTAGTTAGGTTTTTTGCTGATTGCATTCTCGGTTCCAGTTGTTTGGCATTGCCCCTTAACTGTTTGTGTTGTTGTCTCTTTGGGTGGCTAGTTTTCTTTTGTGGTCTGGTTGTAGTCGAGCCATATCTTACAGTTGCTTAGTCTCTGTTTTGATTAGTGTTGGCCTGCTTTGGCTTCACTGTTTTATATTCCTGTATTTCTAGTAATATATTCTTCTTGCCTTTCAAGAAAAATATGGTTAATTATTATATATTTATGCTTTTTCTAATGTTTTACACTTATTAATTTTACGATAAATATAATAAATTTTATGATTATTTATCATATTTTTATTTTTTTAGTGTTTTTACACTTACTTTCATTAATTTTACAATGAATTTAATAAATTTTACGATTAATCATTATATATTTATGCTTTTTCTAATATTTTCATACTTACTTTCATCAATTTTACGATGAATCTCATAAATTTTGCAATAAATGTCATAAACTTTACGAGAAATCTCTTAAATTTTACGATGAACGTCTTAAATTTTATGGTGAATATAATAAATTTTATGGTTAGTTATTAATTTATGCCTTTTTAGTGTTTTTATACTTACTCTCGTCAATTTTATGAGATTCATCGTAAATTTCCCGATTCGCTCCCTTTTATATTGATTTGGTAGAGGCTACAATAACTTGCAGACTTAAATATTTCACTTTCATTTACTGGTTATGAAACATTCAATATTAATCCCCATTTTATCTTTCCTCATCTTGAATTATCAATACACTACTCCTTGTAGTACTTTTAATACTATTTAGGAGTAGAATATATTTGGGGATATAATTACTTTCAGAAATCAAATTTTCTGAAATTGATGATTTTCAAAAATATCACTCCTGCCCTTGACTATCAGTGCCAATCTCATAATTCATGTGCATATCCCTTATATACAATCGATAGTAAATTTATTTATTTATTCCTCGAGGTATGACCCATTTTATCTATCAAGTGTGGCTTGATTTTAATTTTAGTCGTATTTATGTGATCACCAGAGGAAATCACTTTCAATTTGAATTTGAGAATTACCCCCATAATCCACATTCTTTAACAATTCTATAAAGTACCTTTCAATACATCTTGTTACATTCAATACACTTGTCATTTCAGTTGTTTTCCCAAATAGTATAATACTTTACAATTTAATTTTTTTTTAATCCTTTTTAAGTACTCCACTCACCCATTCAACTTCTCACATGTGATTTATATTAGTGAGGCAGCAAATCTAACAACCTTTTCCATAAACCATTTGAGTTATTCAATTAAACCCAGTAACTTCCATATTTCAATTACTATCTTTAATCTCTCTCTCTCTTAATATTAAATCTCAAATTTAAGCGAATCTATCGTCACTTCGTCAATAGAGATCATATGTCTCAAAAGAAATATGTTTAATCATAGCTCATATTTACTCACCTTAGTTATTCAACTTCCAGTCTCTGGGAGTCTGTAAGACTATATGTATATATATCATACTATTCATGTTCTTCTGGTGCCTTAAAATATACTGGCATATCATCATTAAGCACCATCACAATTAATCTAGCTATGATTTAAATACCTCATTTAATTAGCTCATAACACTGGGAAAATATTTATCTATTCAATTGTACCACAAAGAATTTATAATAACTTTCCCGAGTCCTAATTATTATCTTAAGGACATTAGTCTCTCGAATTTTACCCAACCATACTCCGATTAATAGTTGATCTCATAAAATGTTTATGCACCCTTGAGTGGATCAATGTAATCATCAGTCTTGTAATAGGTGCATATTTATACTTGATGATAACACTATCAGTTAATCATCAATTATTGTATGCTCATATATCATCGTCACTCTTCTAGACAATTTAACATTGTTTTCTCCCATAGATATAAATTAAGAGAAATAAATTCTTTATTCAGAAATTTTAGAAGTGACTTCTTAAGCTTTTCCAATTTCGCTTATAGTATCCGATAATAGCTTAGAAGTAGTCTCCGTACCAATTATCGAGTTGATGATGAACTCGATATTCCGAATCAGTGGTGGTGTTCATCTAGAAAGATATCTGGATTACATGCCTCACACCACTTTGGACATTTCATTTCTATGTCCTTCACATACTAATATTTCTCACAACACACGTATATAACTCTTAAATAATTTTAGCACACCTCCTTCTCTGATTCATTTATTTAACAGTTTTTCACAATATTACATTCAAAGTACGAGGAGATGGTAAATTAAATATAATATTTCAGTTTAAAAAATCTACAACTAACCTGTCCCTTTCTAGACTTACCCCAAATTCATATACGTTCAATAAGCCTAGGTTAGCTGTCGTATTCTTTATCTCTTACTACCCCTTTATAGTTGCTATACACCCTTTTTCGAAAATTGGTGACATTTAGAACAGTATATTATTCTAGTAAGGTATATCTCAAAATTCTCCGGTTCTACAAACATCTACTTTGTACACACTCAAAAAACAAAAGAAATGTGTAGAACCAGAATTAACAGTGCCATTATTGAATTATTAAATGCACAAATCACAATCTCAACCTCATTTAGTATATATATCACCTTTCACATCATCAAACAATCCCTAACCAGATACCCCATTCATTTATATCTCAGCCTTAAGAAATGCATAGTAAGGCCAACTATCTAGCGACCTCTCATTATATACACATCAGGTCGCACCTGTCATCTGAATAAAGGTGGGGCCGATAATAGGAACTATTAAACAAAAATTTCTCCATCACAATATCACAAGAAACATTCTTTACATAATCCATTTCTCTATCACTTTCATTTAGTTCAATATCAAATCTGTTTACTGTTATTCAAGGGTTGTTTTAATGTAAGGACACATTCGTCATTTCCAAATTTATTTCTCTCTCCCTTCAATTTCCTTTAAGAAGGTGATCTTAAGGTCTATACACTAATGATATCCACATTTCACCTCAATATCATCATTTTAGGGTCTTATTTCGACTTCGGACAAAAGAAGTCTTGGCGGGACCCTTATCGAGTTCCTCTCTGTACCTTGTCGAACAAACCCTTCCTAAAGATTATAAGATCACCCATTACTTAGAATTCTCGAGGTACTATCCTTTTTTACAACTTTTAATCCACTAACTTTTTTACACAATTTCGACACTTAATCCCGATTTTTAGTCACTTGTTTCATTTATATATTCAGACTATACAGTACTACAGGGGATGTTAAATATTTTTAACACTTTCGATGCTAAAGATATTAATAGACATCAGGCCAACCTTGCTCTGATACCATTAAATACTATCATAGTCTAAGTATACAGTATTTTACACCTTTTCAAACATTTTTACAGACGTGATTCGGTTATGCTATCTGTGATGCCTTTACACACTGTTCATCTACAACAGTAAACATATTAGACAATATATATTTATTGACAATTAATGTTCACAGCTTGTAAAAGTTAGTTTACATCCCCCTGAAATAAATTTACAATCAGTAGTACTATATTAACAGGTCTGAATATACAAATGTAACATGATACCTCAAGGATCCATTATACGATACTTCGAGCTACTCAAAGTGCAGCTAGTCCATGGTTTGGTACTTTAACTATTCCTTACATCAAATATGTGATGATGAAAATAAAGGAGTGAGCAAACCACGGCTCAATAAGAGAGTTGTATGCAAATTTTTATATCACAAAGACTATATGCAGTAAAATCCTTAATTTCCTGTTTGTATGCTAAGCACACTAAAAGGGAAGGGATACTATAGTCGGCCGGGAAATCCAGATAGAGCATAAAAGGTATTTTGAAATACCTATCTTATCCCAGAAACCCAGAGCAACTATAGGGAGCAGAAGTTTAATTTCATGTAAAACTTATTTAAAATTTACCGCATATAAATATTTCATACACTTGAGTAAAACAACTTATCAAATCATTTAATTCAACACTTGAAAATCACTGGATTTCCACACACTAAAATCATTACTTTTACATGTGTAATAGTAAAAATACACTGTTTAAATATAATAACAATTTAGTAGTAAAACACTTCAAAAATCATCACATTTCTAGAAAATATCACCATATTTGATAATAACACATGAAATCATAATGGAGACTAGGCAACACCTAAATGATATCATGTTATAAGTCTTGTAGGGAATAATAATGAACACGTGAGATCCCTGTAGGGACATGAGATCTATGTCCATAGTCTATAGGTGCCCTCGGTCTTACACTGATCAGGTGTCAACCAGGACGCTAAAGACATGATCAGTGTCAACAGCTTCACACATGAGTAACACATGAAACACGTGACACATGAGCATGATACAGGGCCTATCAGTCTCAAAACAGTATATAAGAAATCTCATCACCTTTATGGAACTTAGTAAGATCAATGATGTTTTTCAAAAAATCCATAAAGGTATAAATCAAAATATTCCGTACGGTGAAAACAGTTTATAAAATAAACACAGTAGAAATAAAATTTTGTAACTGTTCCTTTTCACCTTAGAACACATACACAAGTGTTTCCATGCTTTCTTTCCAAAACTTGAAATTCAAAGTTATTGGAAATCAATTCCAATATTCTCATATTTTATGGAAAAATAAAATATTTATTTTCCAAAATTAATAATAATTCCACCAACACTTTTCTCACTATAAAACACGTGTAGAGACATTTTAGTCTCAAAACAATATTTACACAGTGATAAAGTCTTTATGGAAATCATTACATGTGATGTAGTCTAAATGATATGATGATTGTAGAACCCATGTACTTGAGAGGTCTTGGGTTCGAACGTGAAAAGATGCGTCCCAATGACGAATAAAGCCGTGAGGGAGGTGACCGCCCAAAGCGGACAATATGTTAGTGAGTGTGGACGACCGCCAACCTCACAGTTCAAGGCAAACTTAAGGCGATGGCACCTAGAGAAATTTATTTAATCCATAAAGGAAAATCATAATAAATTAATGAATATTATACTGAAAATCATTTATAAAATATTCACTATTCACCATTTTACTTCACCAATCACACATTTCCCTATAAAACATGTGGAATGAATTTTCGGTAGTTTAACCTTTACCGAAATCAATATCATGAATATTTAATAAATACTTTTCGGTAATTTCCACATTTATGAAAAATAATTAATTTATCACTTTTGAGGCTAGGAAAAATACCAACAATGCACAAAAATATTTTATAATATTTTTAGAAATATTTTTTTTGTAAATTTTGGCAGCATAACAGCTGCTAGAGTCCTAGCCTCCCTGCACTTGCAAACACAGTCTCAACAGCTTGAAAATCACAATTTCGTAACAATTCAATATCCAATAAATCTTATAAATTTCATAGTATGAAAAGCATGCATTTAGATATCCCTACAAATTCACACACGCATCTCTTACTTGTCTATTGAGATCGCGCTTCCCGACTGCACCACAAGAGAACCATAACTTCCGGGCTGCAATTAATTTCACCAAAATTGTTAGCTTATTTAATCCTTATTTTTAAGCTAAAGTTCATATTAAAATGCAGCCACATTGGATACTGCAAATATTTTTACAGTATAATTTCTACCGATAGTATATCGTAACTTCTTCATTTTCAGTCGGATTTTAAATCTGAACATACCGGTAGACTCCTCATAATTCCTACAATCTAAACTACCCTCAAAACATCAAAAACAGCCATGGATCAATTCCCCTTCACCTTGACCGAAATTGGTAGGAGGTGATTTTCATCAATCTAACTTTGCCAAATTGTTCTACTATGCTAAACAATTAATTTGGCACCATTTATATGCTTGAAACACCATGAGACACAATGACACCATGCTTGGCCGAATGCTTCATCAATGGTGAATTTCTATTTTTCAACAATTAAACAAAAACCATGGCTATAGGAATATTAGCTTGCTTTGATGAATAATTCTATGCCATTGGATTCAAAGAAAACTCCAAGAATAGTGACCTTACCAAGCTTCACTGAATATGGAGAGTCTCTTTTCTCCTTGTATAGTGCTTGATACGATGAAATATGGGTGTAGGATTGTAGAGGAGAGAGGAGAGAGAAGAGATTAATTTTGGTATATAAATCTTGTTGAAATTCTAAGTAGTTTGTTAGGTATGGTAGGTTTTATTTTTCTTTTCTTTTCTCTTGAAGGTGGTGTAGGAGCTATGGGAGAAGATGATGAACAATATCAGATCTCAGCTGAAATAATTGAGTGGAAAATTCTGGAGCTGTGCCAACTGACCAAAATGCACATAATTATGAAATTTTGGACGATTTTGCTCTTACGGTCTCATTGGCGTAAAAATCATGTAAACGAGCTCAAAAATTTTGGATTGTTGTTCCAAATGGTCATATTAAACATATTTTGATGATTGGAAGTGGTTTCATTGACGCGCGATGCACGGATTGTGAGAAATTTACGATTTTACCCCCGTAATCCGCCAGCGAGTTTCTCTTACTTCACCACCTTTTCAATAAATCTCTTAACACTATTTTATTCTCCTTTTTATGTAGAGTATCATGGTATTTTTACTTCGTTTAAACTCATTTTAGTTTGGACGCAAATTATGAAAATACCCTCGGGATGTATCCGTCATTTTCCAATTTATTTCTCATACTTTTCAAAATAATGCAAATTGGTTATTTTAACTTCCAAATCACCATATCATTATTCAACATCCCAAAATTTATTTTCTCACTCATATCATCGTCTGGGCACTGAAATCTAAGTAGGGCCCACATAGCTTTTTATTTAATATTTGTAAAAATGTACAAAAATAATTTATTTATTAATTAAAATTTACATGTCCGTACATGTACAGTATAGTAGAATCGGATCTCACACTTAACCATTTAGTCAAAAAATTGTTGGCAAAGTTATGGGAATTATAACAAGGTTAAATTGATAATACACTTAATGATAATTTAAAAAAATTAATGGAATAATTTAACGGGTTAAAACTTCTTTTTATTTTTTTAAATTTTAATCAATGGTTTAGATTAATTGTTTCTAATCTAAAGGTTATTACTTACTGATCTTACAGTAAGTCAAAATTTATAAATTTATTATGATATTACAATATGCTATTAATGAATTTTTTGAATTCAACAAACGGAATTAAGATAATGATACATATTTCACTTTATTTTTAAAATTTTTTTAATATTTTTAAAGGATATGTATCATTATATTAATATCATTTGTGAAGTCTAAAAACTATACTTACAGTAATATATATATATATATATATATATAAATATGCAAAGTTTAATAAATTATTTGAAAAAAACAAAACCTACAAAAATATTCAATCAATTATTCCAATTGCAGCAATGCCCGACCACTGCTGCGATGCTGCTTGAGTAAAATAAGAACAGATTTTTTTAAACAAAGAGAAAAGAGGTAAAATTCACTTTGGCTTCCGAAAATTTTCTAATTTGGGACCTAAAGATATATCTCGCCTTGATTTATCAAATTAATTATCACTGGTATTATAAAAATTGAGGTGTAATAATTTTCGAATATTCCATCAATAAAACAAGTTGGCTCCATACCATGGAACTTGGTAGTCGTATTATGTTCTAGATTACATATCCAATATTCAATGTTCGATAGCATGCTGAATAACAATCCCTTTGAGTTTGTCGGATGTCAAATTCAATGCTTGATTTGATCATTTTCAATATATAAAGTGGACCACTGACCACTTAATCTCTCAAGCAAATTAATTAATGAACTTGAAAGTTTTTTGTCCTTTTGAAGAATAATGATCTTCAAAATTGGACAATAATTATAGAATGAAATCATAGTGAATGACAAGTCAAAGCAACTAGTTTTAACTTTAGTGGTCAAATTTTCCCAAAAAAAAAAAACTTTAGTGGTCAAATATTGTGTGTTCAACTTCTTCAATTCCTTTTACATTGATTTGGCAAACCACTTCTTGAATAAAATATTGATATTCAGTAAAGAAGCAACTAGATTCTTTCAAAGGACATGTTTATCAAATGAACAATAGTACCACTAAAGAAGAAAGCAAAAGAAAATTTAATAGTACAAAAAAGACATAGGATCATTTGATCTTTGGTCTTTTAATTTTCAGAATACTTAACACAATACAGTCTAACGTTTACATAATGAACAGATCATCCTATTTTTTTATCACGAGGAATTAATAATTGAATACTATACCATGCTTAGTAATTCATTCAGAAGTAATTCTATTCATACCTTATTTAATACTAAATATACCTTATGTACTTGAAAGTTCTATTATTTTTTCATTTTTACGTCACACAACCTATAATTAGTTTTTTCTACCCAAAATACTTTCTCTTCCCTAACAATACAACCAACTCTTTCTCTTCATTCTTTTTTCAATTCCTCGAATCTCCTTTGAATCTCTCATTAATCTCTTAATAATCAAGGTTTTCTATATCAATCTAAGGTAAATCCTTTAACACATTCATCTAAATATGTCATTATTTCAATTTATCATGTGAAATTGATAGTTTTTAGGTTTTTTGTATATTGTTTTCTTTTTTTCTTGGGTTTTCAAGGTAAATCTTTTGGAAGCACCTGAATATTTGTAGAAGATTAAATATTAATGGAAATGGATGGACATGTTGACAAAACACAAAACATCTTAGTAGTACAGAGTAATTTAGGATTTATGAAGCCAAATCCACCAGGCTTGAAGGTAGGTCCTGTTGTAGTTAGAAGGAACAAATAGCAATAAAATAACTTGAGGTGTGCTACAATTGCACTGTCCTTAAGGATTATTTCACCAATAGGTGTAATCTCTCAGGATTCAACAAGCTCTTTTGGGATTTCCCAAGTAACAGGAACAGCAAAGAAGAAAGATCAATTTTGAATCCAACAAAAGAAGGAGCAGAGAAGCAGAGAGTGCTTCGAATGAAGAATGAGAGAAAGTTGTCAGGAGTGAAGAAGCTGTATTCTATAGCCCTCTATTTATAGTAAAAAATGGGCATAGAAAATCTATAGGAAATCATAATAAAATCGTAATAAAATCGTAATAAAATCATAATAAAATTAGTACATAATCTGGAGAAAATCAAAACAGGATTTTGATTAAATCTGAGAGAATATTTAATTAAATCTAAAAAAATCTTATCAAAGTTTTAGAAAAACCAAAACACTAGTTTTTCAAATAAGGTTAAATACTAAAAAATAATTAAATAAAAATAAATATGGTAAAAGTCTTTTTAGAAATATTAAAATATCCAACAATCTCCCTCCTATTTCAAAAAGCTTTTGAAAGAAAAAATATTTTGCTAGGTTAATTATAAGTATAATGCTTCGTATCTAGTGTCTTTTGGACTTGAACCAAACCTAGAATAATAAAACTTATTTTACTAAGTAATTGGTGAAGATTTTAGCTTCTTGAGCCAATAACTCATTATTGTAAAATAAAGGTCTTATTAATCACACTATATTTTCACAATTCTTTACTGTTCGACGCTGTTTTGCGCTAATAGGCCATGCGCGTGCCTGGTTATTTCATGAATGCTCTAGAAATTATGCCACAATTTCATAGGAGCGGCCTCACTCCACACTCACATAAATGTTTTCATCAAGTGTATACTGCAATGATATACACCACCCATAAGGGATATGAAAAACATTAAGAGCTTTAACTCATCCTCTCAAATTCATGCAATCTAGCACTTACACACATTATAGGAATGGACAAATTTATTAGTGCTAGCAAGAATAACAGTGATTTGTTATTTCCCATTGAACCTTATTCATGGGATCTCCAATCAAAAAGGTTAGGTTACCATCACCATTATTCTCAAATTAGCTTAAGTCACATTCCCCTCAATATTTCAGAACTTTCTCTCCAAAGGTTTAGTCAGAGGATTAGCCAAATTCACTTGTGACTTCACATAATCAATTGATATAATACCATCTTTCAACAGCTACTTAATCACATCATGTCTCAAACGTATGTGTCTATTTTTACCATTGAAAGTTTTGTTCTTTGCAATGGCTATTGTCACTTGGCAATCATAATGCATAAACACAAAAGATGTTGGTTTTTAACCCAACAGAATATTAGCTAAGAGGTTTCTCAACCACTCAGCCTCATTACTAGCCAATTCTAGAGCTATAAATTCTGATTCCATGGTGGATTTAGCTATAATAGTCTGTTTGGCTAATTTCCATGCAATAACACCCCCACTAAGGGTAAAAACATAGACAAATAGTGGATTTTATGTCATCTAAATGTGAAATCCAGTTAGCATCACTGTATCCTTCTAATACAGTGGGAAATCTACTATATAAAATACCATAATTCATGGTACTTCTCAAATATCCCATGATCATTAATCATCCTAGCACTAGTGATCATCTAATAGCTAAGGTACTTGTCTCAAATAGTTGTCAGACAACTCATAGACCTATATACGTATACATCAGAATCCCTTGCCTCGTAGGTGGACTCCATGACATATGTACATATATAGGCACCTAAATGCCACAGGCATAACACAGTGCCACAATCACGTGACCTTTTAACCTACACCATCGTTCAACTCTAGCTTTATACAATTATTCCACAAGATTTTAATATCATTTCAATCACATTTATATTTAAGTGCCAATATTAAGACCCCCACCATCACAAAGTTCCTCTTAGTATCTAATGAACATTTAAAAATTACTTTACTAAATATTCACAATAAATCCACAATGTTCAAAACATCAAGTAATTATTAAATTATTTAATCTATGGATTTACCCATATTCATTTCATCACAATACCATCATTACTTATTAAATTCCATCATTTCGTAATCAATTCTCAGCATCTCAAATCTATGCAAATTATTACGTGCTAAGTATTATCACACCATGGAATTATATGCAAATTTTCACAAAGTATAATCATATTCGTCTCACTCTGTTTTATTTTCTTTATTTAATTGTTCACAAACCATAAATCAATTTAAATCATTCTATAATACTGAGCTAAACAAAAATCAATGCTTCTACTATATACTTTGATATTCCATTCAACACTAAAAAATAACAAAAATTTAATTTCAATACTGTCTTACATTAAATATAGTCACACGTCCATAAAACCCCTTTGGAAAGAACTTCCAATCCATGTCAAGTATTTCTAGTCATGGAAAACATTTGCCTTAAGTGAAATTCTCTATTAAACATTATTCAAACAAAACATTATACCTCAACAAAAAATTATAGTCACTAATTAATCATATTAACCATTAACATGTTCATAACACTTCAAAATAGACATTTAAATATCACACTTCAAACAAATGCCCAAAACAACAATTTTATCATTGGTGTTAGATAATTTCAAACACTAAAGATCAATTCACATTTGCATACAAATCCAAAATCATCTCAAAAGCTATCATATTGAATAATTTATCATTCTAATAAATCTATACTAAAAACATGATACTAACACACTCTCTGTATATAATTTTTTCACTATCAATTACACATTATAAACATAGCATCAATTTGTATATAAATGCTTACTTATACTTTTTTACCACGATGATTGCAGCACTCCCTAGAGTACGATCCATTATGATAAGAAACACATTCAATGCTTTAAACTCTCGTGCAATATGTTAGGCTCCGGCTTCTAGTGAAACTTACCTTTCAGAAAGATTCCAAAATAAGCGAGCAATATTGAAAATTGAGGTTTTTTAAATTTGGGATTTTTGTTAATATTTTTGGGAAAATATTCCTTAAGATTGTTATAGTTAGAAGGAACAAACAACAATAAAACAACCTGAGGCGTGCTGCAATTGCACTGTCTTTAAATATTATTTCACCAACTAGTGTAATCCCTTAAGATTCAATAGGCTTTCTGGGATTGCCCAGGTAACAAGAACAGCAACGAAGGAAGATTAATTTTGAACCCAGCAAAAGAAGAAGGAGCTGTCACATCCCAAAATGTACAGTATTTAATACTTTATAACACTACATGTGACGGTTGGGCTGTCTACGATGCCTTTATCATCCACTTATTGAAAAAAGTAACTACAATTATATAGAATTTAATTTAGTAGTCGATGAAAATATTTACTGTAATATACATATACAATCTGTACATGTATTCTACATCCCCGGTACAAGAACTATACAATGTAGTACTGTACAAATATGTCCGAAAACTTATAAAAGAAATAATACCTCCAGGATCCACTAAAAGCTGTCTCGGGGTCAACTACCATGCAACCAAATTCTATGGAACTGAATCACTGAAGATAGTCTGTTGAGTGAGAAAATAAAGGGGTGAGCTAACGCGCTCAGTAAGAGAATTGTATGTAAAACTGATACTACAAAATCTATATGCTAAAAACATTTGCAGCCTAATAGCTCACTAACTCAAAACAGGATGGATACTATAGTCGGCTAGGAATACCAGATAGGGTATGGAAGGTATTTTAGAATACCGTACGTGTCTCGGCTCCTAGAAACGACTACAGGGAGTAATCATTTTCTCTTGATATTCAAATCCAAGTAAAACATTAAATGTTCACATGATAAAACATTTGAGTAAATAAATAAGGAATTAATATTCCTTTCAACAAATATTCATTTCTACACTTGTAAAACACCGTATAATATTTAGTTCAACATGTAGTATATCAAAAGCTCAATGGCTGCAATTAATTTAGTACCAGCTAAAGGTTCAGAGAAAGATATAATAGTCATTACAGTATCATGGAGACCAGGCAACACTCTAAATATATCCTGCTATAATATCATCCCAAATAGGGGAAATACATGAGATCTATGACCATAGTCTAGGAGGTCTACAGTGTGCATTGATCAGGTGCCCACTGGAGACGCTGACAATAGGATCAGTATCTATCAACAATAACACATGACACGTGAGCATGATACGGGGCCTAACAGTCTCAAAACAATAAACACGTGATATAAACACCATTTATGAAATCAATTCCACTGAATATATTTCCAATCAATCTGTAAATATTTAAAATTAAAATATATTCATTTTATGAATAAAAATTCATAAAATATTCATACTGTAACAATCATTCTAGAAAATGTCCTAGATATTTATAAAACAATATAAGGCACATGCTGGTACTCTCACATAAATAAAATTCCTTATCAGGAATTATTAAATATAGTTTTTCTGTAAACTATAAAATTATGCAATTTAATGAATTTCATGGAAATTTCCCAAAATTCCACTTATTTCCACTTTAGAAAAATACTAGAAATATTTTCTAAATATTTCTATAATTTTCAGCAGAATGACTGCTATTTTTAACCTAGTCTTTCTGCACGAAAATTACAGTTTATAATTTCAACAGCAGCCACAATTTCACCAAATTTCACCACTTTCAAAGGCAATTTATATCCAAATTATTTTATAAAAATAGTGTGAACCAAATTATGCATTTACAGTATCCCTACGATTCACACACGCATCCTTTACTTGTAGAATGAAATAAAATCGCCGGATAGCACCACGTACGAATCACCTCTCCCGGGTTGCAATAAAATTCACCCAAGACCATTATTCACCATAATTAAAATTCTAATAATTTTTCTGGCATTAAATTTTACCATATTTTCAGTAGAAAATATTAAACCAGTATAATTCGCACGGTGCTAAAACCTAACTTCGCCAATTTAGCTCCGAACCGAAATCTGACTTCACCATCAGTCTTCTTAAAATTTTTGCAGTCTTTTCACACCCTAACATTATGATTTGAAGCATCAAACCCCACCCATTCCATCATGGCCGAAATGGCTTCTTGCCATTTTTGGTGTTTTTTCCAAAATTTAACTAATATACTTTGTTTAATTAAGCTTAATCATTATTCTAATCCTATTTTTATGCATCAAACCATAGTAATTCATAAAGATCTCCTCATGGTCAAACACCCCTCTTAATGGTTGAGTATGATTTAGCTAGATTCAACCTAAACTAATACCATAAACAAGCTTAAGAAGCTTAGTTATCCCAAAATCAACCATTAAAATTCAAGGAATATAAAAGCATGAAAATGGGTTACCTTGACCGAAATTTCCTCTTCACTTTTCTCTTGATTTTGCCACTTAATCAAAGGGCTATTGGTATGGTTTGAGGGACGAAAATGAATAGAGCAATTTAGGTAGAAATAACTTAGTGAAAATATGGTGAAAATCAAGTGTTTTTGGAAGGTTTTAGTTTCTTCTCTTTTATGCTTCCATGGAGGTCACGAGAATGAGAGAAAGAAGAAGCTGCAACAGTGCCGGCAGCAGCTGGAAACATATAAAAATATTTGGACATATTTTATAAATGTTAAAAATAACAAAAATGCCATTATTGATAGTTTTTTCGGTCTTTTTCTTTCGAAATTTTTATAACTAGGCAGTTAAACTCCAAAAATTTATTTTCCATCACCAAAAAATCATATTAAGTGTATTTTGATAAATGGTGGTGGTTTGGCTCGGGTTTAACCTTTTCGAGAAGGTGAAATTACAAAAATACCCCTACCGGGTAAATCGCGTAGAATTCTAATTTGACTACCGATTCAGTCTATCTATTTACATAACACAGGACTTATTTTCATGTAGAATATCATTATTTAATCACTAGATTAAATTCTCATTTATTTTGATCTCAATTTACGAAAATGCCACCGAGCTATGTACTTAAACGTCATTTCCTAATTTGTTTCCATACTCTTCAAAATAACTAAATGAAGAAGTTTAGACTTAAAATTCATACCGTATATTTATTAGACCTTTTGTGTATTATCTGTCCTGTCTCACATCCATCTAGGCATTGTATAACCTGTAGGGCCCATCACACTGCACTGGCTCGTATCTGCAAAATTCACATGAATTGAACAGTATGAGTGTCCTTACATGTGAAACAGTATCTGAATACACGATTCTCACAGGAGCAGAGAAGTAGAGAGTGCTTTGAATGCAGAATGAGAGAAAGTTGCCAGGAGTGAAGAAGCTGTATTCTGTAGCCCTGTACTTATAGTAGAAAAATGGGCTTAGAAAATTTATAAGAAATCATAATAAAATCAGCACATAATCTAGTGAAAATCAATACAAGATTTTGACTAAATCTGAGAGAATATTTAATTAAATCTGAAACAGATCTTGTCAAAGTTTTAGAAAAACCAAAACACTAGTTTTTCAAATAAGGTTGAATACTAAAAAATAATTAAATAAAAAATGAATATGGTAAAAGTCTTTTTAGAAATATTAAAATATCCAACAAGTCCTGCCATGGTGTACCCTTTACAGTACTTTGCAAGGGGACAACAAACACTACAGCAAAATTAACTTTTAGCGGCATATATTTAGCGGCGTTTTAAATAAAATCGCCGCCAAGTTCCGTGTTTTTAATCAAATCGCGGCGTTTCATTCAAAAAAACGTCATTTAATTAAAAAAATTTTGCCCAATTGCGGCGTTTCCATGATAAAACGCCGTAAATTTAACAGATAGCGGCATTTATTTCCTAGAAACACCACTATGTAATAAATATTTTCTATAATTGCTTTTTAGAAAATAAACGCAAGTTAGCGGCGTTTATAAGCGCCGCTAAGTTTTACACTTAACGGCGTTTTTCTATGAAAAACGCCACTATGTTAAAAAAATATATCACCTGTTTTAGCATTTTCTCCTTCCCGGTCGCCGATCCCAAATTCTTTCGTTTGTCTCGGTGGAACAGATATCACCTTAATTACCAGAAAGATTACCAAGGATTGCTTCAGTTCCCGTGCCTATATTAAATATATATTAATGAAAACCATCGTTTCCTTGAAAAAATCAACCAAGATTTGCCATTATTTTCTGATTAAAGCAAGGAAGTAAACTACGCAGAAGCTCCGCCCCACAGCTAGATTTCCAGCAAGGTAGTCGGGATTGTCGTGTGTTCCTAAAAGACCGTCTTCCGAGAACTGAAGCAATCTCCAATTCTTAGCTCGCGTCTCTCTCTCTTCGATTCTCAAGCTCACGTTTGTCTCTCTCTCCGATTCTCAAGCTCGCGTCTCTCTCTCTTTTCGATTCTCAAGCTCACGTTCTTCTCTCTCTCCGATTTCAAGCTCACGTTCGTCTCTCTCTCTCCGATTCTGTTTCACTTGTTTTTTCTAAAATGTAGGGATTTTTCTCAATCATCCTCTGCGACTAACGTGTTTTTTCTAAATGTAGGGATTCTTTCAATTTAATTGTTGTCAGATTTTTATTTTCAGGTAATGTAGTTCATTTGATTGATTTCAATTATTTTCTCTGGTTATAGTGAAAGGGAATTCCAGAGAGGGGATGAGATCACGTGGTTTGCGGATGGGGATAAGATTGTGAGAAGCGAGTATAATCCAGCTACAGCTTACGCATTTGGTCTAATCTCTTGTAGACTTTTAGTGTTGGAATTTATTGTTGATTTTTCCCCATATTTTTGATTGTCTATTTCCGGAATTGTTGAATCTGTCTATTTGAAAGTTACTCTACATGAACTTAGTTGCTTGAGGGCTTAATCCCAATTCCTATTTATACTTTTAATAATTGTTAGAAATTGCATCCTAAATATGTATGTAACCTTTGGAATAGACAACAACAAATAAAGTTATACTTGATACAAAATGCAGCCAAAAATGAAGTCCTCCAATCATCATTCGTTGTTATTTTGATATTCAATACGGAATTAAATAGTAAACAAACAGATTAGACTCCTAAGAATATTATTATTATTATTATTATTATTATTATTATTATTATTATTATTATTATTATTATTATTATTATTATTATTATTATTATTATTATTATTATTATTATTATTATATGTGCTGATATAAAATGTGAAGTGCTGACTCAAGGAAGCATGAATTCTGGGCATATGCTCCGTCTGGATAGATATATGAAACAGCAATTTTGAGTTGTTCAGCACCAACCAATTTTAATAATTGTTAATAAGAAAAAAAAGCAAAGATTATATATGGAAGACTTATTCTGTTTCTACTTATAATTAATATTATTTCCTAAAAGAATTCTAGATCTTGTGCATGGACTGCCAATACAAAGTATACAAGTTGCGTTAGGTTCATGAAATGAAACTGGAAAAAAACTAATAAAAAAGTTCTGCCTCGAATAAAATCTTCAGAGGAAGGAGGAATATGAACTGAAAACTTCTGCTTTAATTTGTTGTTTATCCAAAGAGTTGGTTGCAGTTTGTAAATGCACGCACCATTTCCCTGATGTGCTAACAGAATACAGATCAAAGACATATCTAGCTAGTTGATAGATTTTTTCAGTCAAAATCCAATATGATTTGTAGACACCTAATTTTGGCCGAACAATTTTCAAATAAAAAAAATCAAAAAAATCAAAAAAATCAAAAAATGATAAAAAGAGACAAGTCAATTTTGGTCAAATCTCATGTGGAGCACATGCAAAATTCACACCTTCAAGAGTTGACTAAAGTTGATATTGTTGCCAAAAATAAAAGAAAAAATAATCAGCCATTAAATCAATGAATAAATTAAGGAAGAAAATAAATTGGGTGAAATAAAATCTGAAAATTGATTACCAAAAATAAAAAAATGAAATGGAAATAAATTTAAAAAAAGAGGGAAAGTTAAACAAAATAAATGAAAAATCCCATGATCATGGGATCAAATATAAATTTTTGATTGCTTTCCATGAAATTTTGAGGCTATAAAAGCCAATGAAAAGAAAAAAAAAGGAAGAGGGGGAGAACAAAAAAAACCCTAGAGAGGAAAAACCCTAAAAAAAACCTAGAAAAAAAACTCTAGCTGTTACACATCGTCTCTGGTTCCTGGCTGCTGCGCCACCGTCTTCCTCTACTGTGGATCATCATCTTCAACTTAGTTTTGCATTACTGCACCGATCCTCTGCACCTTACTCCCCATCATCACGCTGCTCTAACTTTTGCTGTACGTTGGCCTTGTATTGCACTGCACCTTGACCTTTGTTGCAGCTCCCTTTGCTGCCATTGCTGCTTCCTTGTGTCAAACAAAAACCAGTAACTCACGACCACCCACGCCTTTGCTATCATTCTGCATCTTCATTCTCGGTTCCTTCACTTCCTCAACTACTATCCTGGCATTTTTCTTAGCTTCCCATCATCTTGCTTCCTTACTCTACAAACGGCTCCGTCATCACCATCGTTCCCTGTCCTATTTGGCCACCACCACACCAGTCCACCTCGCCTTTCCCTGGGCTGTATTGCTGTCAAAGCTAGCACGGTGCTGCCACTCTCCTCGCCCAGCATCGTCTTTGTTGTTGCAACTGCACCAGCACCATCACCAAAACCGAACCTGCATTGCATGAGGCCAATCCTGCATCAACGTACCATCGCACGACCCCTCCATGCTACTTTCACGCCACCATCCCTGCTCTGCGCAACCATCACACACCGCCGCTTTGCTTCTCGTTGCTGCATCACATCAGTTCCATCGTCGCCTGCAGTCCTGCACTAAGTTGTTGTTGCGTTGAAGTGCATGTTTAAGAACATAAAAGAGCACAGCAACACGTGAAAAAGGCTACTGCAAGATTGGATCTGTTCCAAAGTACATCACCTAATCTCTGTCTCGTTGTCGACCACACCACTATTCTGCACTCACCACTGCTCTGTCCGCACCGCTCTTGCTGTCCAGCTGTTGCTTCAACGCTGTCGCTCGTGCTTGCTCTTGTTGCTGCTTGTCCCTACCAGCCTTGCTCCATCGCAGACATCACCTATTGCTATGCCACTTTCTGTAAGTGAGCAATTACTTCTACAAGAGGAAGTAACAGTGGTCGGTTCATAAAAGTTAGATTCTGTGAGTGGTTTCTTCGGTTAAGGTAAGTGTGCTTATATTCATTCATTTGTCTTTTATATATATTATTCATTTATCTTATTAAAAATAATGATATTAATATTGGTACATTTTAGAGGGCCTCCTTTTACTGAAACTGCATGTTTATGTACATTTATCTTTCAATAATAAAAAGATTAAAAAAGAATATATATTTAAATAAATAATAAATAAAAATTGTAAAATAAAATAATATAAAAAATTTTTCGGTGATAGGATTTCATAGAATTCACAAGTAGTGATTCTTTGATAATCCTTAAGGTCGAAGTAAAATCCTTAATGTCACCAGCGTATTGGGACATTTAAGTGATTTTATTCCGATATCAGAATCTCTTAATATAAAGAAAAATAATAAAAATAAATATAAAAAAGGTGAATAAATATAAAAATAGATAAAACTGTGAGTGTTAAAATAAATAAATTAATATGTAGATAAATGTAAGTATAAGTGAATAAAAATATACATTTTAAATAAATAAACAAAAATATAAAAGGATCTCCTATGATAGGATTTCTTAAAAATCACAAGTAGTGATTCTTTGATAATCCTTAGGGTCGAAATGAAATATTTGAATATTACCAGTGTATTGGGGTATTCAAGTAATTTTAGTTCGATGAAATAAATTAATATTAATAAACAAATAATAAATAAATAAAATTTTTAAACAAATAAATAAGAGTACAAAATTGTTACAATTAACCTTCAAAAATAAATGATAATAAAACAATTAAATAAAAAGTATAAGTTTTAAAGATTTTCCGATGATGAGATGTTTTGGAATTCACAAGTAGTGATTCCTAACTGATCTCTAGGTGAGAGAAATATACTAAATGTTACCAGCGTATTGGAATATTTAGTATGATTTTTCAATAAAAGTAAGATTTTATAAATATAAATAAATTACAAAATAATAATATAAGTATAAATGAATTAAAAGATAATAAAAATAAAATAAAATTTCTCATGTGCATCACATCTATTTTGTTTGCATCATTTGCATTCATTGTAATTCCAAACTAAATGCAAATCTCCCGAGGATGGGATTCTATAGAAATCGCAAGTAGCGATTCTTAAGAAATCCCTAGGTGAGGAAATTATCCGAAATGCTACCAAAAGTATTGGGGTACTTCGGAATAATTTTCGACATAAGGGATTTTCATTTATTTCAAATAAAAACTAAAATTTAAATATTTCAAAATAAATAACAAAATGATTTCAAAATAAATGAAGTTCTTTTTAAACGTTTAATTAGGATCATTTTATTAAGATTAAAGGATAAGACATGATTAAGTGGTACCGTTTTTTTTAACAGGCGTTGTGGGGGTGCTAATCCTTCCCCACACGTAACCGAACTCCCGAACCCAAACTTTGTTTTCGCACACCAAAATTATTCCTTTTGATAAAACTTAATTAATTTTAGGATTTTATTAAGAAGATAAATAATTTTAGGTAACCAATCACACCTAGTCAAAAAAGATTGGTGGCGACTCCATTTTGTGTTTTATTTCAAAATCGTCTAGCGATCGAGTCCCTGGACAAAAATCGTTACGACAGCTTTGGCGACTCCACTGGGGACATTTGAGAGTCAAACCATAATTAATCATGTCTTCTCCAAAATCTTAGTTAATGGTCTTAATAAATATTTAACAAAATTCTTCATAAAAAACAAAAACATCAAAACAAAAAAAACAAAAAAAAAACAAAAATAATACAAACAAAGAAAAATGTGTGAATCATTTTCATCATTTGTGTTTTGTTGGGATGCATCTTAAATTTTATTCCTTTGCATACATGACATATTCATTACATACATCAACCCTACACCCGGGTTTGTCCCTTTTAGGAGAGAGTATAGTACCTTTGCTCTCGTAAGGTAATAACCTCCGCAATGGCAAGTGAAATACTCTCACTCAAATTGAACCCTTTCCGTTTGTAGCCTGTCATGGGTGAGGATTGGGGTGCCTTACTAGTCTAGTGTGGACATCAGTAAGGAACAATTTGAGAACCTCTTGTCCTCTAGAACTCCAAACCAAACATATAGTAAACTTAAGAGGACCAACTTGGGATAGAGTCATGTTAACCCTATTACTTAGGACATATCTTTGATCATGTATGTTTGCTTTTGTTTGACATGTGAGACACTAATAAGGAATCATAGGTTCTTGAGCAAAACATTTCCATGCATGATTTTTTCCAAACACATGTAGCATTTTGTTCATCCATTCATCTTCATTCATTTTTTTTTCAAGCATCACCACATGTGAAATGATAAATTCTTAATTGTGGTAATAAAGATTTGAAGATAGCTCGACCAAAAGTTCATTCACACAACACTCGTTATCGAGCTAAGATCATGGAAGAAGAATCAAGCGCGCGCATGGAGAAGATGGAAAAAGCTCAAGAGGAAATGAGAGGGCAACTGGCCCAAATTGCAGATTTATTGAAAAATCTAAGCAAGGGCAAAGGAGTAGTAGAGGAAGTTGCAGTCCAAGAAGGGGTTCAACAACACAGTATGGAAGATCCTATCTATCCTCCTGGATTTGGTCCATTTCCAAGTCAAACATCTCAAGAAAGAAGATATCCACCTGCTTACGCTACTATACCCCAAGTGTTTGGACAAGCTCAATTCCAAGGACCCGCCCATCCTTCCCAAGGCGCAAAGTCTACTGATCCCATTGAGGTGCCCAACTTAGATGACCTAAGGGAAATTGAGAAGCTGAAAGCCAAACAAGTAGAAGAGAAAGATGAGGCGAAGTCACAACAAAAGATTAATATGTTGGAGGAAAGGATTCGAGCTATTGAAGGCTTAGACTTTTATGGTTCTATGGATGCTATTGGGTTGTGTTTGGTGTCAGACTTGGTTATTCCACCCAAGTTCAAAGCGCCAGAGTTTGAGAAGTATAATGGAACTTCCTGCCCTAGGTCTCATCTTATTATGTATTACCGGAAGATGGCTACTTTTGCTCAAGATGATAAGCTCCTTATTCACATTTTTCAAGAAAGTCTCACTGGATCTGCTGCCAAGTGGTACAATCAATTAGATGGAACTCGAATCACCACTTGGAATGACTTGGCAAGAGCATTTATGGCTCAATATCGACATGTCGCTGATATGGCCCCTGATCGTCTATCACTCCAAAGCATGGAAAAGAGGGCTAATGAGAGCTTCAAGCAATATGCCCAAAGGTGGCGTGATATGGCTGCGGAGGTGCAACCTCCACTTTTGGAGAAGGAGCTTACCATTATGTTCGTTAATACTTTGAAGGCTCCATATTACGATAGGATGATCGGTAATGCCACTAAGAATTTTGCTGATATGGTATTGTCTGGTGAGATAATTGAGAATGCAATTAAGAGTGGAAAGATTGAAGTTCCCAACAATATTGAGAAGAAAGGAGGAGCCAACAGAAGGAGGGAAGAGGATGCTCATGCTGTTATAAATGAGGGGCAACATGGACGATACACTCCACGACACTCTTATCCCATGCCACAACCATATTATCCTGTTCAAATACCCTTACCAGTCATATCCGCAAATTAATGCTCAGCCTAACTTTCACCCTCAAGCACCCGCACCAAATACCCAATCAGTTGCCCAATCCAACAAACAAGAAAGCAATCCTAGGGGGGCATGGCCAAAACAACAAAAAGCTCCCATTGATCCAATTCCCATAACCTATACCGAGTTGTACTCAAAACTAATCAAAGAGCAACTCATTGCCCCAGTTTATGCGGAACCCTCAAGCCTCCATATCCAAAATGGTATAATGAGAATGCTCGATGTGAGTATCATTTTGGGAATTCGGGTCACTCCTTGGAGAATTGCACTGCTTTAAAGTATAAGGTGCAAGGTTTGATAAAAGCCGGCATATTGCACTTTGAAAAAAAAAGGGAAACCAACTGTGAATGCGAATCCATTGCCCAACCATGGAAATGAGGGATAATTCTTTTGAGGTGAAAGGAGTTTAAGCCATGCAAGTCTGGAGATTTATCAGAATTTTTTTTTAGTAATGCAAGACAGTTTTTTTTTAAAGTGCTTAAGCCCATAAGCACGAAATAAAGTTTTATGTATGGGCTAACTTTTATTTATTTCCCTTTCAATAAAGCGACTAGTGTGATGCACTGTCATTTTCTCATTCTATTCATTTGCCATTTCTCACATACTCATCATATCTTTCTTTCATAAGTATCCAAATAATGAACATGATGATGATGATGTCAACAAATCTGGAATTCAATTTTGAAAGAACCACTTTTGCTTATGGATTATCAATCTACCAAGGTGTCCAAGTAAGAAAGAAGAAAATTTGTTCACAATTTTCACCCAAATTTGATGGTATAAGAAAAGGTGAATCTCTTATAAAAAAAATTTCTAACAAGTTTGTATTTGTTCAGTAAATGATCTTCAAGGAGAATATTTGCATTTGAAATGATAAATGGCCTTCTTTTACTATCCTTCAAGCGGGAGTAAAATTATCCTTTGATTACCCTTTTGAGCCTATTATGTTTTTTTGGAATATAACCCACCAAGGATCACCCTCCACACTGGGGGCAAGGAAGATGAAATAAAGAAATTTTGGGGGCAACAAAAAGAAATAGCCCATTTTTGTGAAAAAAAAAAGAAAAGAAAAGGGTTTGAATTCAAAAAGAAAACCCAAAAAAAAAGAGAAGCAAGAAAAGAAATGAGTGAATTAGAAAGGGGCAAAATGCCTAAATGATTTACTTCATAAGAAAGTGATCCTTTGGTTTGTAAACCTTGAAACACATTTTGGGCCTATTTTATCCTTTGCTTGTAAACCCTCACCTGAGCCACATTACGTACCTTTAAAAGCCCATTTTGATCAAATGTAAATGCTTGAATTGAAGAATCATGCGTTGAATGAAAACATACTTGTACAATGAGATAATGATCCTTTGAAGGAAGTAGATCAAGTTGAATGAAGAAACCCATGAGCTTTGGAAGATATCTTGGATCGAAATCAAGAACGCCTATTATGGGTTGAATTTGGATTGAGCACTGAAGGTTGAAGTTTGTCAAAGCCAATGAAGTTGAAGATGAAAAGAAAAAAAAGAAAAAAATAAAAAATATATGAAAATAGAGAAAAAAAAGAAAGAAAAAAAAAGAAGAAAAAAAGAGAAAAAGAAAAAGGAGGATTCAAATTGAAAACTCGAAAAGGGCAGTTTGAATCAAATAAGGGGGCACCTAAGTTGAAAACCTAAAAGGGCGGCTTAGGAGGAAGGTCATCACCAACAGTTTTGATACAGAGGACAAGATTGGTAGACACTACATGAAAGAGCATATCAATATGAGTGGGCTTTCGGAGAAGAATTTTAGATTGACTTGATTGAAATTGTCAGAATGTTTATTAAATGGATACTGAAAACCCTATTCCAAACAAACTAGCCCATTGATTTTTCTTGATTTCACATTCCTTTTCTAAGAATGAATACCCATATCTCTCATTATTATTTTAAATTCATTCCATCTCTATAATAAATTGAGAAGATATATGAGTGCATTACATTGGTGGTCGAGTTGGAAGGAAAATAAATAAACGTTGGTAACCTTTTTTTGGGTAAATTTTTGAAAAAAATATTCTTTTGAGAAATCTTGCATTACTAAAAGAGAGAAAGAAACAAAAATAAAAAATGATGGCAAGTCTTCAAGCATAATGGGACCAAGACTCATTAGAAGGTGGGATGAGAAGTGGAGATAGAAGGTTTGAATAAGAAGAATCCAGCAAATATGTGGAACTTGAGGAAAAAACGATGAGCTTGAGAATCTTGTTACCACAATTGAGATTACATTTACATACATTCATGGAATAATTCAGGGGGCACGACATTAACATGTACATAACATTCATAGCATCTGTGATATTCATGGCATTCATTATATTCATGACATGCATGACATTTCATTAGTGCATTTTGACATTGAATTATTTGTTAAGACATTAAGATAAGAAGTTCTGAGTGGTTAAAATTTTGAGGGAAAGAGAAAATATAAGAGATGGTAATTTGAAAAAATGATGAGGTATGAGAAGATGATAAGAAAAATACCTTTTTGAAAAACCTTAGATGAGAGCAAAGTCCAATTTAGCTGGCACCCTAAAGGAGGATGAAACCTAATATTGATGGCATCAAAATGAAAGCTAAGCCCAGTCAAACCCATGTTAACTGGCATTCTGAAACGAAAGTCTTTATTTTTCAAAAGTCTCAATGCCTCTGTTGAGAGGAGCTCTTTATTTTTCAAAAAGTCTCAATGCCTCTGTTGAGAGGAGCTCTTTATTTTTCAAAAAGTCTCAATGCCTCTATTGAGAGGAGCTCTTCGCTTTCAAAAGTCTTATCGCCTCTGTTGAGAGGAGCTTTATTTTCAAAAGTCTCATTGCCTCTGTTGAGAGGAGCTTTATTTTTCAAAGTCTCATTGCCTCTGTTGAGAGGAGTTTTTGTTTCAAAAGTCTCAATGCCTCTGTTAAGAGGAGCTTTTATTTCATGATTATTTTGTATTCCTTAGTCTTATGATAGGAAAGACTAGGAAATTTCATTTCACAGTCCTTAATCTCATGATAGGAGAGTCTAGGAAATTTCATTTTTGCATTCCTTGGTCTTATGATAGGAGAGACTAGGAAAACTTCATCCTGCATTCCGTAGTCTTATGATAGGAAAGACTAGGAAATTTCATTTCACAGTCCTTAATCTTGTGATAGGAAAGATTAGGAAAATTCATGTTTGCATTCCTTAGTCTTATGATAGGAGAGACTAAAAAAAAAATCTCACTTTGCATTCCTTAATCTTATGATAGGAAAGATTAGGAAAATTCATGTTTGCATTCCTTAGTCTTATGGTAAGAGAGACTAGGAATTTCACTTCACAGTCCTTAATCTTGTGATAGGAAAGATTAGGAAAATTCATGTTTGCATTCCTTAGTCTTATGATAGGAGAGACTAGGAAAATTTCATCTTGCATTCATTAGTCTTATGA
The DNA here is from genome assembly GCA_032173925.1 of Heritiera fomes. Classification (NCBI taxonomy): domain Eukaryota; kingdom Viridiplantae; phylum Streptophyta; class Magnoliopsida; order Malvales; family Malvaceae; genus Heritiera; species Heritiera fomes. Next base: position 29,446,308 of record JAPDPM010000002.1, on the reverse strand, counting down.
TAGGAAAGACTAGGAATTTCATTTCACAATCCTTAGTCTTATGATAGAAAGGATTAGGAAAACTCATGTTTGCATTCCTTAGTCTTATGATAGGAGAGACTAGGAATTTCACTTTGCATTCCTTAATCTTATGATAGAAAAGATTTGGAAAATTCATGTTTGCATTCCTTAGTCTTATGATAGGAGAGACTAAAAAAGGAATTTCACTTTGCATTCCTTAGTCTTATGATAGGAAAGACTAGGAAATTTCATCTCACAGTCTTATGATAGGAGAGACTAGGAAATTTCACTTCCCATTCCTTAATCTTGTGATAGAAAGGATTAGGAAATCTCATTCTATAGTCTTATGATAGGAAAGACTAGGAGAATTCATGTTGTTGCATTCCTTAATCTTAAGATTAGGAAATTTCATTCTTTAGTCTTATGATAGAAAAGACTAGAAAATCCCATTCTGCATTCATTTCCTTAGTTTCATGATAGAAGAGGCTAGGAAACTTCATTTTGCATTCATTCCTCAATCTTTATAGAAGAAGGAGATTAGGAAACTTCATTTGGCATTTATTCCTTAGTCTTATGAGAGAGAAGACTAGGAAATATCATATTTTACAAAGAATTCATTGATAGGTAGTGCATTTGGACAAAATGGTTGTCTATGTCTTTGCACAATTACTGTTTCACAGCAAAGCGCAAAGAGGGGCAGCTGTAGACACCTAATTTTGTCCGAACAATTTTTAAATAAAAAAATCAAAAAAATTAAAAAAATAAAAAAATAAAAAAATGATAAAAAGAAACAAGTCAATTTTGGTCAAATCTCATGTGGAGCACATGCAAAATTCACACCTTCAAGAGTTGACTAAAGTTGATATCGTTGCCAAAAATAAAAGAAAAAATAATCAGCCATTAAATCAATGAATAAATTAAGGAAGAAAATAAATTGGGTGAAATAAAATCTGAAAATTGATTACCAAAAATAAAAAAAATGAAATCGAAATAAATTTAAAAAAAAAAGAGGGAAAGTTAAACAAAATAAATGAAAAATCCCATGATCATGGGATCAAATATAAATTTTTGATTGCTTTCCATGAATTTTTGAGACCAATGAAAAGAAAAAAAAAGGAAGAGGGGGAGAACAAAAAAAAACCCTAGAGGGGAAAAACCCTAAAAAAAACCTAGAAAAAAAACCCTAGCTGTTGCACATCGTCTCTGGTTCCTGGCTGCTGCGCCACCGTCTTCCTCTACTGTGGATCATCATCTTCAACTTAGTTTTGCATTACTGCACCGATCCTCTGCACCTTACTCCCCATCATCACGCTGCTCTACCTTTTGCTGTACGTTGGCCTTGTATGCACTACACTTTGCCCTTTGTTGCAGCTCCCTTTGCTGCCATTGCTGCTTCCCTGCGTCAAACAAAAACCAGTAACTCACGACCACCCACGCCTTTGCTATCATTCTGCATCTTCATTCTCGGTTCCTTCACTTCCTCAACTACTATCCTGGCATTTTTCTTAGCTTCCCATCATCTTGCTTCCTTACTCTACAAACGGCTCCGTCATCACCATCGTTCCCTGTCCTATTTGGCCACCACCGCACCAGTCCACCTCACCTTTCCCTGGACTGTATTGCTGTCAAAGCCAGCACGGTGCTGCCACTCTCCTCGCCCAGCATCGTCTTTGTTGTTGCAACTGCACCAGCACCATCACCAAAACCGAACCTGCATTGCATGAGGCCAATCCTGCATCAACGTACCATCGCACGACCCCTGCATGCTACTTTCATGCCACCATCCCTGCTCTGCGCAACCATCACACACCGCTGCTTTGCTTCTCGTTGCTGCATCACATCAGTTTCATCGTCGCCTGCAGTCCTGCACTAAGTTGTTGTTGCGTTGAAGTGCATGTTTAAGAACATAAAAGAGCACAGCAACACATGAAAAAGGCTACTGCAAGATTGGATCTGTTCCAAAGTACATCACCTGATCTCTGTCTCGTTGTCGACCACACCACTATTCTGCACTCACCACTGCTCTGTCCGCACCGCTCTTGCTGTCCAGCTGCTGCTTCAACGCTGTCGCTCGTGCCTGCTCTTGTTGCTGCTCGTCCCTACCAGCCTTGCTCCATCACAGACATCACCTATTGCTATGCCACTTTCTGTAAGTGAGCAATTACTTCTACAAGAGGAAGTAACAGTGGCCGGTTCATAAAAGTTAGATTCTGTGAGTGGTTTCTTCGGTTAAGGTAAGTGTGCTTATATTCATTCATTTGTCTTTTATATATATTATTCATTTATCTTATTAAAAATAATGATATTAATATTGGTACATTTTAGAGGGCCTCCTTTTATTGAAATTGCATGTTTATGTACATTTATCTTTCAATAATAACAAGATTAAAAAAGAATATATATTTAAATAAATAATAAATAAAAATTGTAAAATAAAATAATATAAAAAATTTTTCGGTGATAGGATTTCATAGAATTCACAAGTAGTGATTCTTTGATAATCCTTAAGGTCGAAGTAAAATCCTTAATGTCACCAGCGTATTGGGACATTTAAGTGATTTTATTCCGATATCAGAATCTCTTAATATAAAGAAAAATAATAAAAATAAATATAAAAAAGGTGAATAAATATAAAAATAGATAAAACTGTGAGTGTTAAAATAAATAAATTAATATGTAGATAAATGCAAGTATAAGTGAATAAAAATATACATTTTAAATAAATAAACAAAAATATAAAAGGATCTCCTATGATAGGATTTCTTAGAAATCACAAGTAGTGATTCTTTGATAATCCTTAGAGTCGAAATGAAATATTTGAATATTACCAGTGTATTGGGGTATTCAAGTAATTTTAGTTCGATGAAATAAATTAATATTAATAAATAAATAATAAATAAATAAAATTTTTAAACAAATAAATAAGAGTACAAAATTGTTACAATTAACCTTCAAAAATAAATGATAATAAAACAATTAAATAAAAAGTATAAGTTTTAAAGATTTTCCAATGATGAGATGTTTTGGAATTCACAAGTAGTGATTCCTAACTGATCTTTAGGTGAGAGAAATATGCTAAATGTTACCAGCGTATTGGAATATTTAGTATGATTTTTCAATAAAAGTAAGATTTTATAAATATAAATAAATTACAAAATAATAATATAAGTATAAATGAATTAAAAGATAATAAAAATAAAATAAAATTTCTCATATGCATCACATCTATTTTGTTTGCATCATTTGTATTCATTGTAATTCCAAACTAAATGCAAATCTCCCGAGGATGGGATTCTATAGAAATCGCAAGTAGCGATTCTTAAGAAATCCCTAGGTGAGGAAATTATCCGAAATGCTACCAAAAGTATTGGGGTACTTCGGAATAATTTTCGATATAAGGGATTTTCATTTATTTCAAATAAAAACTAAAATTTAAATATTTCAAAATAAATAACAAAATGATTTCAAAATAAATGAAGTTCTATTTAAATGTTTAATTAGGATCATTTTATTAAGATTAAAGGATAAGACATGATTAAGTGGTACCGTTTTTTTTAACGGGCGTTGTGGGGGTGCTAATCCTTCCCCACACGTAACCGAACTCCCGAACCCAAACTTTGTTTTCGCAGACCAAAATTATTCCTTTTGATAAAACTTAATTAATTTTAGGATTTTATTAAGAAGATAAATAATTTTAGGTGACCAATCACACCTAGTCAAAAAAGATTGGTGGCGACTCCATTTTGTGTTTTATTTCAAAATCGTCTAGCGATCGAGTCCCCGGACGAAAATCGTTACGACATGATTTACAAGCATTCTGTCATCAACTTCTAAATAAAATAAGTATTTAATGGTTGTGAAATCTTGAAACATATATGAATGCAATTTTAGTTGACTATGCAAGGTAGAGTTTGTTTGCCCTGAAGATTCCAAATAGGTGGCTCTTCAAAAGACCATAGATTCAAAGCTGAGCATATTCCTTTGTCGTTCAAAGATTCAAAATTGGAAAAAACAGAGACAAAATAATCAAAGTCAAGAATCTTTAGACCTTATCCCACTCCACCATGGCTAGTCAGAGCAGAATTTCACCCTAACATTTGTCATCAAATCCAATCATCGTTCAGGTTTTTAAGCCACAGTGCGTTAGGCCTTAACTATCCCACTAATATATAGACTTTTTATGCAAATTATTAATATTAAAATCTGGACAACGGGTTCTTCTTTCATTTGTTGCTTGGGTTAGTGTTCTCTCATTATCTTGTTCCGCTGAAAAGGTTGGTTCTGAATTCAATTACATACCTAGTTTAAGTAGACTTGGTTTTGATTTCCGTGGACTGAACAAGATAAAACCACGTTGGTAAACCTTTCGGTCTTCGCCCTATCTTTTCATGCTAGAAATATTATGCTAGAAATATTTATAGGAACTGTTTTTGCTTATGGTGTTACAAGCAGTGGGAAGACGCACACATGTTAACAAATGTTAACAAATACTCAACTACCAACAGTACAGATATTACACATTGCAAAATCTCTTTTATCACTTTGTGCTTATATTTGACAGTTACTCTACATGAACTTAGTTGCTTGAGGGCTTAATCCCAATTCCTATTTATGCTAGAAATCTTCTGCTGTTGCATATTTAGGATGCAATTTCTTTCTGTATATGCTAGGAATCTGTGCATATATTGTGATTTGTGTCTTGGTATGTATCCATGATTCATTAATCTGATAATGTTGTGTGTGTTTTGCTGCATGTGCACTACAGAGCCGGGCAGACAGCCTTTGAACTTTGTTTGGATGCTCTTTTTGTTCAGTGAATTTTAAGGTTAGGGTTCTCTACTTGTAAAGTTTTAGCATATTTACACCTTTGTGCTTTGAATTGCTCTACTAAGACTTTGTTTTTTGGCTTGAGTGAGGAAACTAAGCTTTGTTTCTTCTAGAAATGTTAATAATGTTCTAGTTTGGACTTGATCTTTGGTTACAGGAATTATGAAGAAAGCAAAGACTAGAAAATTCTGGTTTGTTAATTACCCATGTTTAAGTTCTAACCATGGTTGTTGAAACAATCCTTGATTTCTCTTCTTTAAGCTTTTATTTATCAAATTCAGCTGTTCATTGTGGTTTTACATTCCAATGAAAATTTTGATTTGCCTACTAGTGAGATTACTGTGTTAATAAGTTTTGAGGATAGGGTTGATACTGTTTTAAGTTATTTTGATTTGCCTAGTAGTGAATGGTATATGGGATCTTTTGGCTTTAATTATTTTAGATTCTGTGTATGCATATATCTGAAATTTTCCTGAAATTTATTTTCTTATAAATAAAATATATAGCACGTATTCAGCACCCTGCTTCCATGAAAAATGCAGAATGCATTTGAATCATTGGTTTGAAATAGAATGGTATTGAACAAGCCCCAGGATTGATAGGAGCAAGACACCTGTTGTATCTCATGCTGCCTAATCTCCCAAGTCTCAAATAAGCCTTCATATTTATAATTAAGCTTAACGCAAATCTTATAGAATTAACTGCATTTTGCTCAAATATGTAAGCATTTCTGTTGACAAGGTAATAAAATTGAAAATGCAGATAATGTTACAAGATTACCTTTCCATCATGATCTTAATTATGAGAGATTTTAGTGTATTCAATGAAGTATGGTGAAAAGAAAATCAAATTTTAACTTGAGACTGCTCAATTCATTTTTCACATTCCAAGCTAGTTGTTTGAACTTTGTGCTGCAGGAATGTTGTTTCGTTTAGTGATGGAGTTCCAGACAGAAGCAAGAAATGCCTTGAATGTTGTAAGGGAACTTATTAAAGAAAGAAAGGATAACTTTTGGATGTAAAAGCTTAAGAACTTATTAATCTTTGTTCTTTCTTTCTTTTTTCTTATATATGTTTTTTTTAATTAAATGTTGAGAGATTTATTTTTATATCAAATAGGAGATGTATAAATATATTTTTCATTACATTTATTTTATATTATTCATGTTTTAATGTAATATTGTTTCATCATTCCTTTTTGTTTTTAATGTAAATACTATAAACACTTATTTTATAGTATTGTGTTGGTGAGGTCGGCAGTATTGTGTTGGTGAGGTCGGGTCGGCTAAGCAGAGGTATGAAGCAAATTAATCGAATAATTAAAATAAAAAAAAAAAGAAAAAGCCTAACTTAGCGGCGTTTTTGCCCTAAAATGCCGCAAGCAAATTAATCGAATAATTAAAATAAAAAAGAAAAAAGAAAAAGCCTAACTTAGCGGCGTTTTTTCCCTAAAACGACGCAAAATTTGCGGCGTTTATGCCCTAAAACGCTGCTAAATTGCGGCGACAAAAATGCCGCTAATATGCAAAAAATTGCCGCAAACTTAGCGGCACTTTTTTTTAGAAAACGCCGCTATTTTTCGCAACACTAATAAAACCGGCGGTTTTTGTGGCGTTATCTGACAATGTCACAATAGTTTAGCGGCATTTATAAACGCCGCTAAAAGTCCATTTGCTGTAGTGAAAGAAAGCTTCTTGAATATCTCCATTCCTGAAGACATCCGGATAGCCATTAATGGAATCAATTTTCCTGATGTTTCCTGGCTTAAAACCTGACATTGATCAAATAGCTCATGATAAATGAATTCCTATAACACCCAACTACTGCATTTTTTTCTCAGAAACGTTTTAATATCTGAAATAGACGGTTGGAGACATGAGATTGTCAACGCGGAGGCAAGACTCACAGTGAAACTTGCTAATAGGATTAGAATCGCAAACATAAGGAAATTCGTAAGGAAGGCACTTAACAATTGCTTCAAACACTTCTATAAAAAATCCTATGACTTATGAACCATTCTTGTCTTGGTCATCACAATATTAGCATTTAATTTTTTTGTGTTTTTTCATCCATAAATAAAAAATCAAAACAAATAAAGAAAACTTGAGATTTAGAAGAAAATTGTGTAATTTTGTTGTTAGAGGGTGGCTTTTAGAGTGAGAAGAAGGAGAGATAATGGTAAGTTCATGCAAGGGTTCTTTTGTAATAAAAAAGTTTCATCAATTTAGAATGTATCTAGCACCCTTTAGGGTGTGAATAGAAGCCCTATTCATTGAGATATGATTTGATGGAATAATTGAATTATGTTAAGAGATTAGTCATTGAAAGTTTAGGAGTTAAGCTTCATTAATTAAGTCTCTAAAATTGGATGATTATGATGACTTGTTAGACCTGCTCATAATCTATGAATATAAATTAAAATCATAATATAAAAATTATGGATTTAATTTATAGTCATATTGCCTACATGCATCTTAAGAGCCTAATGAATCACACACAAAATGCAACTTGCCAATGGTAAAATTAGAAATTAATTAAGTGTACTTAATAAATTTTTTCTTCAAAGGTGGTTTAATTTATTAAATCTTAGTGACTTACTTACAATGGTGTAAAAGTTAGATGTAAAAGAACTAGTTTCGATGCAACGCACCCCAATTGAAGGGTGTGAGTACACCTCAAACATGCTGCCGTACTGTAAGATAAAAAGCCACTAAACCCTTAAGGGTCCAATGGCTTCTGACTAGAATTTTTTAATTATTTTTTTGGTTTTCTTAATATTAGATTATATAGTATATCATTTATATTTTTATGTAATTAATTAATAAATAAATATTTAAAATAATAAATATATAAATAATTAATTTTGTTATCAAATAAATCACAAGTAAATAAAAATAAATATTTTTATCATAAATGATTCATTAAACTAAATAACTACATGAATAATAACATAATATAAATAACTTTTATTTTAAGATGTGTAAATATATTATTATTTTTAAATTATTTTAGACATTTATAAAAAAATTTATTATATATAAAATAAATTTTGTAAGTTTTTATTATTTATTAATTTCACAAGTACCAAATAAATATTATGTAGACACTCTATTTTGTTCGGGGTCTTAACTTGTGAAAATAATTAGTAGAGTTATGTGACATTAAATTTAATTTAACAATTTGGATTAGGATAATTATTTTTTTAGATTTAGAATTAACATTTATTAGGAAATTAGAATTAAAGTAGGATTTAGGAATTTAAAAAAAAGGAGATAATAAAATAAAATAAATCTAATTTTAAGATCAAATAATTAGATTATTAGATTTTTTTAGGATAATTTTTAGAATTTAAATTAGGAGAGTTATTATTATATTAAAATTAGAGCAATTAGAATTAGACTAGAATTAACATAGGAATTTAATAAGATAATTAATACAATAGGTATAGTTGTATTAAGACTCTAACAAATTTGTAGCTATAAAAAGAGATTAAAGCTAATCTAAATTGTTAAATTAAATTTAATGTCACCTAACTCCACTAATTAGGAAATTAGAATTAAAATAGGATTTAGGAATTAAAAAAACGAGATAATAAAATAAAATAAAACTAATTTTAGGATCAGATTATTAGATTTTTTTAGGATAATTTTTTGGAATTTAAATTATAAGAGTTATTATTATATTAAAATTAGAGGAATTAAAATTAGACTAAAATTAGCATAAAATTTAATAAAATAATTAATAGAATCGATATAGTTGTATTAAAACTCTAATAAATTTGTGACTATAAAAAGATATTAAAGCTCATGATTTAACAGACAAAAAAAAGTATCTCAGCCTATAATTTTTACTCCCAAAGACCGATCATTGTTCCACCGCTGCTGCCCTCGATAGCTTCTTGCGCCAAGATCGTTGCCATAGCCAAGCCAAGTCGCCCCTTTGCTTCCTTGCTGTCATTGTCGAAACGTTGTTGCCCCTCAAGTTGCCAGCTTGCATCCTGCATCATAGTTGCTGCCTAGTTCTTCCTTAAATCGACGCTGCAATCGTCGTTCCTTCCTACTGCATTGCCAATTGCCCTTGTTTCTAGATTTCAGACAGCTGTTAATAGCCGTTGCTTGGCCTTGCTTCATCGCCGGTTGCTGCTTGACTACCATTGTTTGCTAACATAGGAGTTTGAAGAAGACAACGAGCTACCGCTTTCCAGGTTTTCTAAAAATTTATTTTATTGATTGTTTTGCTATGAGACTGACGTATGATTGACCTGATCATAAAATTAATTAATATAAATTGTGTGTTAATAACTTACTACCTGTTGTTGCACAAAAACAACAATAAAAATATGCTGACGTCAATGTTCGTACTAAGTCTCCACGTGTCTCCAAGAAGCTTCTGTAAAGCAAGAAAAGTCAGAGGGACGCAGGGGAGGTTCCCTGCGTAGACACTCCGATGCTTAAATCAGTAGAAAATTCTTCAATATTAGGAAGCGTAAAAGCCAGTAGTCAAAAAATTAGGGTCTAAAATCATACCTGGGGGCCTATTTATAGGCCAGCATTCTAGGTTAATTGCTTAAGGATAATGACATTATCTTGTTAAGAGTTTGTGTCCCAATATAACACAAGTTCCTTAAAAATCGGGAGCTTTCGGAGCCTGTCGCCAGCGAGAGACTCATACCACGTGGCACATTGTGGCGTCAGGGGTCTGTCGCTAGTGGGAGCCGAAACCGTGCACCACGTGTCGCCATATGACTGTAGGCGACAGACCAGGAATCTGTCGCCGGGTGGTAGATGTATGCGTGCTACGTGTCGCGTCATGATTGCAGGCGATAGACTCTGGGTCTGTCGCCAGTCGACAGGTATGATCGCGCACTTCTACCTCTGTCGTCGATGGCCACGTGGAACGGTGACTCTGTCGCTAGAGACAGGTGTAATGCGTTAAGCATCTATCGCCGAAGGCCACGTGGACCAGTGAGTTCTTGCCACGTGGTAATCCCTGGACGCCATTGGGCCTAGCCCAACACGGGTAGACTTTGTCATATCAATTGCTCCCCACTCTCTTGTTGGATTTCTCCAACCAAGAGAGTATAAATATGTGTTTTTGGGCCTTAACCCACTGTGAAAGTCCTCTTTGTTTTTCTTTTGTTTTTGCAATTTCTTTGGCATTTTTTTGCAGGTGAAAAATTCTACTCTGCGACAGGTGTGATCAAGCGCGACGTTTGGCATTCCCTGTCGTCGCTATATAAACGTCTGGGACCCAACGAGAGAACGCACGAGAAAACCTCTGAGCAGCCATCTGTCGCCCATTTTTCCGCTCTTTCGCCACAAAGAGTCTTTCGCTCTCACGCCTAGAGTCTCTCGCTTATCTTATCGTCAGTAAGTATACCCCTGTCGCCTTATATATTCACATACCGTACTAGGTTTAGGTCTCCCGCAGGTGATTTCATCTTCCGCGTAGAGTTTAGTCTTCCGCAAGTGTCTTTTTTAGTAGGTCTGTCACCCAAGAGGTCTGTCGCCCGAGGGTCTGTCGTTTTACTAGGTCTGTCGCCCAAAGGGTCTATCGCCCAAAAGGTCTATCGCCTGTAGAGTCTGTCGTCGGGTAGTTTTTGCTTTCTTTTGCCATGTCTTTGTTACGCCCGGGTAAAACACTTAAGACAGGTGGTCTTGTGTGTTCATTGACAAACACTAACTTAGAGGATATTAGGACTCGTTTCCCTCTTCCCTCGGGTTATGGCTATAGACTTCCAGTGCAAGGGGAGGTCACGCCTGACTTGGTTAGAAGTGGTGTGGTCGTCCATAAGGCTTCTTTGTCTTTTGGTTTTCGCTTCCCACTTCCGGAGTTTGGCGAAGCATTTCTTAGATACAAGGACATCGTCCCGTGTCAACTCCACCCCCATGCGTGGGCTCAGCTGGTAGCTTTTTCCATAGTGTGTCATCATCTGGGTATTGTTCCCACGGTTCCCCTTTTAAGCGCCTTTTTTAGAGTTCGTAGGCTGAAGGGAGTGATAACATTCTCTCTTCAACGGTTGACAGTCGGCGAATTTCCTAATAATAAAATCTTCTCGGATCTCTCCAATAAACTGCGCGGTTTTGAGAGCGAGTGGGTCGTTGTTGAGATTCCTAGCAATCTGCGGATTCGCTCTAGGTGGAATCGTGATACCTCTGACCACTCACAGCGTTCGGACAGGTTCAGGATAGAAATTTTAAGAGACCAATTTGGTGAGCCTATTCGGCAAATCTGTTCTACCGGGGAGCGTAATTTATTTTCTCTTCTAACCCCGGAAAACATTGCCGCTGCCGGCTGGGGCGTAAGCAGGACCGTTCTTGAAGCTTCTGCTGCCCCATCTAACCTGCCTACAACTCCTCGTTTATTTGATGCTGGCCCTAGTCAGCCATCCCCGGTCTTAGTAGCCGAAGCATCTACCCCTGTGGGCCACCTTGTAGATGAGTCCTCTTCAGATTCGGAGGACGGGATCCCTGAGGCTGCGGGTACTAGTGGTTATTCAGGGGATGGCCCTGAGTGGGCTCAGGCTGACGCCTTTGGGAGTCCTTTCGTTGATTTTCCGTTGGATTCGAATCTGGATATTTTAGAGGACTTTGGTGGTTTTCTAGGTTTTCCATCCTTTTTTTTTATTTCTTGTACACGTGTGAGTGGTGTTTCGCTCGGTCGGCTAATCCTTTCTTTATATATTGTGTAGGCATGAACTTCCGAGATTTGATGCGTAGGAGGGATGCCAGTGCTGCTGCTGCTCGAGCGGCTCCTCCTTCTCAGTCGCAAGTTAAAGCCCCATCTGGGCCAGCGCGTGCTCCTACTCCTCCTCCACCTTCTACTGGCGAATCCAGCCGCCCTACACAAGAGGCCGGGAGAAACAAACGGAAGAGGCCTCTTGTCCCTGATCGAGGTTCAAGCGATCGCGAGAGCTCCGAGTCCCAAAGGAGTGATCCAGTCCCTCAAGAAGATGGCTCTCGTGTTGCCGAGGGTAGGTCGGCTCCTCGCCAGCCAAGGCGCAAATACAGGAAGAGGCTGGTTGTTGAAGCCTCGATGCCTACAAGACCAGTCTTACCCGAGGTGGTAGACCCTACTGTGAGGCGTTATGTGATTGATAGTGGGGTCGTCGTTAGTGGGGACGATTTTCAGACCTATCCCGGAGTGAACGACAATGACAACATAGAGGATGCCGGGATAGCATCTCGTCTGGCTTGGAGCACCATTCTTCCTCGTGACGAGGCGGGGTTGTTTACAAACATCCCGGAGGCGGAGGATAATTCTGATTATCTCGCTATGAAGGTAAGAGTTTGGTAACTAATTTCCTCGTCTAAACTTTTTTCATTAAAAGATTTGTTGAGTTACTTTTGTTTTTTGTCTTATCAGTCAGCTCAACAAATTGCGGCCGTCAATGCTCGGCACAGGGCTCTCAAGGAGCAAGCTGACAAAGAGATTCGCGAGCTTCGGGATCAAAAGATGGAGCTTTCAAACGAGGTTAACCAGCTTCGTCCTTATGTCAACAGGGTGGAGGAGGTAAACAAAAGGAGCGCTGATCTTGAGCGAAAAAATGTTGATCTCGAGCGAAGGCTCCAAGAAGAGCAGGCGAAGGTGTCTTCCCTTCAAGGGTACCAAGAGGCTTATAATAAGGCTGTCGATGACCGGGGAGCCATGGAGAGGCAGCGAGATGAGGCTATTGAGGAGCTGCACAATGTACTGGATCGTCAAAGAGAAGCTCGAATCGAGGCCGTTCGTGAATACCGCTTGTCGCAGCATTGTTTTGACAAGAAAGCAGCTTTCTCGACGGGATTTATTAAATACGGTTTCTATTTGGCTCGCGCTTGGTTGGAGAGGCATCGGCCCAATGAGGCTTTTCCTGAATTGCTCTTCACCGAGGAGGCTAAGTACTACGATGCTCCTTCTTGGACCAAGTATGAGCCCGACGCACAAAGTCTAGAGGCCTATTTAGCGAAAGGGGCTGTAGATAATCTGGACAACCTTGAGGGTCCGTGGCCTCCTCGACAGCCACTACATATGCTTGAGTCTTCCGAAGCACTTGATCAATCTGAGCCTCCGGCAGTGCGTGACGTCTCTGAGCCTATCAAGACAGGCGATCAGCCTGAGTCTATTGAGGCACTGCTGGGGCTGGACAGCGACGAGTTGCAAATTTCAGATTCTACTGCCGCTGATCTCGTGCCAGACTCTGCGGCCGTGGTTGGGCCTTCAAGTGACATTCCTGTTTCCAGGGTGGCTCCCTCGTCTTCCCGGGATCCTGGTTCTTTGACTCCTCCAGTTCCTGAGCCCCAAGCTTCTCGAGACGCTAGCGCCGATGTAGCGCCTTCCCAGCCGACTGATTCGGTCATTGCCGTAGATTAGAGTTTTGTAGTTTTTGTTTTGTTTGTTAACTCCGATGTACAGATTAATTTTGAATGAAAAGTACCGTTTTCATTTTGTAGCTCTTTCTCTTGCTTATGTAAATTTAGTGGAGTACCTTGTATGACTTTACTTTTACACCATGTTGCTCCCCAAGTTTTTGTTTGAAACAGTGTCGTCATTTCGTTCAAATATGAACTTGTCTCGAGCGTTGTGCCTATTTCGCGTTACTTTTGCTTAAGGACTTATTAGAGTAATCAATGCTAAAAACGTCAAAGTTTAATCATAATTTGTCAACTTATTGCTACATATGAATCCGGAAATTTTGTAACGTACCTCGCAAATTGCTATATAGCTTGTACCTTTACCTTTCGTACGCACGTTACGTATTGAAGGACTGGTCTTTACCTATCGTGTACTTTTCCGTGCGTAAGGACTTTTTGTTTGCCCGTCTCGCACATTTTTCGCTTAGGGACTTTTTGTTTGCCCGTCTCGCGCATTTTTCGCTTAGGGACTTTTTGTTTGCCCGTCTCGCGCATTTTTCGCTTAGGGACTTTTTTTTTGCCCGTCTCGTGCATTTTTCGCTTAGGGACTTTAGTTGCCCATTTCGCGCATTTTTCGCTTAGGGACTTTTTGTTTGCCCGTCTCGCGCATTTTTCGCTTAGGGACTTTGTTTTTGCCCGTCTCGCGCATTTTCGCTTAGGGACTTTGTTTTTGCCCGTCTCGCGCATTTTCGCTTAGGGACTTTGTTTTTGCCCGTCTCGCGCATTTTTCGCTGAGGGACTTTTTGTTTGCCGGCTGTTGCCTCATTTCAATTCCTGCAACACATGATCTGTCTCACATATTGTGTTAGAGAATATAGAAAATGATTGGCTGGCCTTTATTTATGAATCAGAAAAAATAATAACATCTGCAAAGTAAATGTAGCAATAGATGGGAAAGTAAAGACAAGAATAATAGCAGTCAGAAAGCAGAAATTACAATTTTTACTGCCAATATAGCTTAAGATGGTTGGCATTCCAAGTCTTTGAGATCTTCTTTCCTTGCAAGGTTTCTAAGATGCAAGTGCTAGGTCCAACCATTTTTCTGATTCTGTATGGTCCTTCCCAATTCGCCCGGAGCTTTCCATCTTCTCTATGGGCGTTTGTAATTGCCGACTTTTTCAATATAAGGTCCCCTTCTTTCAATTCTTTGTTCTTGACCCGTGCATTGTAATACGCAGCTACTCTCTGTTGGTAGGCAGCCAGTCTCATTTTTGCTTTGTCTCTCAGCTCGTCTAACAGGTCTAGATTCTCCTTTAGTCCCTGAGAATTGAGTTCTTCGATGTAGGGGACCAATCGGGGTGACCCAGCTCCAACTTCTATTGGGATGAGGGCTTCAGTGCCATATACCAAATTGAATGGTGTTTCACCTGTTGACACTTTGCTTGTCGTTTTGTAGGCCCATAGGACACTTGGGAGCTCATCTACCCATGCTCCTTTTGCCTTGTCCAGTCTAGTCTTCAACCCGTGCAGTATAGTTCGATTGCTCACCTCTGTCTGCCCATTGGCCTGTGGGTAAGACACAGAAGATATTCTTAGAAGAATTTTCAGGCCACTACAAAAATTCCGGAAAGCGTCACAGTCGAACTGCTTCCCATGATCTGCATTTATCACACGGGGGATCCCAAATCGGCAAATTATGTCTTTCCATACCATTGCTTCACCTTCTTCTCAGAAATTGTAGCCAAAGGCTCGGCTTCTATCCATTTCGTAAAGTAGTCAGTGGCCACAAGCAAATACTTCCTTTGTCCCGAGCCTTGGGGAAAAGGTCCCAGGATATTTAGTCCCCATTGTGCAAATGGAGTTGGTTGGAGAGTGCTTTGGAGAGACGAAACAGGCGCGGTAGTTATAGGAGCGAATTTCTGGCATTTTTCGCATCTTCTCACTTTTTCTGTGGCATCCTTCGTCAGTGTAGGCCAATAAAACCCTGTGTGCAATATTTTCGAGGCCAAGGCTCGAGCCCCCAAATGTTCACCACATATTCCCTCGTGAACTTCAGCTAAAGTGTACTCAGCCTGTTGGGGACCTAGACACTTCAACAGGGGCATTGTGAATCCTCGTTTATAGAGTTCCCCATTCACCACGGTAAACCTAGCACTTTTTAACTTCAGCCTTCGAGCTTCGTCTCTGTTACTGGGGAGTGTGCCCCCCAGTATGTAATCTTTGATTGGGCTTCTCCAATCGCCTCCGATTTCAACATCACAGACATCTTCTTCTTCAATACTTGGCCTAGCGAGGGATTCCACTTTGACCATACCCCCTTTGACTCCTCTAGAAGAAGCCAACTTTGAAAGGGCATCTGCATGGTTATTCTCTGACCGGTTTATCTGGGCCAATTTGAAGTTCTTAAATGACTGTGCCAATAATTGTACTTTCTGCAGATAGGGGACTAGAGCTGGTTCTCGTGCTTCATACTCACCCGAGAACTGGTTTACCACTAATTGCGAATCGCTGTGAGCCATTAAGTTGCTGACTCCCATTTTCTCAGCAAGTTTCATTCCAGCTAACAAGGCTTCGTACTCGGCTGTATTGTTTGAACTTGGAAAGTCGAAACGTAGGGAATACTCATAGGTTTCCCCTTCAGGCGAAGTTAGCACAATTCCGGCTCCACTGCCATCCATGTTAGGAGCTCCATCCACAAATAATTTCCACCAAACTAACTCTGTTTCTACCC
Organism: Heritiera fomes; assembly: GCA_032173925.1. Classification (NCBI taxonomy): domain Eukaryota; kingdom Viridiplantae; phylum Streptophyta; class Magnoliopsida; order Malvales; family Malvaceae; genus Heritiera; species Heritiera fomes. The sequence goes on along the minus strand of JAPDPM010000002.1, from coordinate 29,430,418 downwards.
GGACTTCTCGGCCAGTGCATTCTACGATGAAATCTGCCAGCGCCTGCCCTTTTATTGCTTGGCGAGGCTGGAAGTGTATATCATACTCACTTAATTCAATGGCCCATTTGATCAGACGACCGGAATGCTCTGGTTTTTGCAGTATTTGTCTCAAAGGCTGATTCGTTAAGATAGTCACCGAGTGAGCTTGGAAGTAAGGTCGTAACTTCCGAGTTGCCATCACCAAGGATAGAGCTATTCTTTCAACTAAGGGGTATCTTGTCTCGGCATCTAGTAGGACTTTACTCACATAATAGATCGGGCAATCCCTATCCCCTTCCTTCCTTATTAGGACTGCACTTATAGCTTTCTCTCCTACGCCGAGGTACATGAAGAGGTGGTCTCCAAGCTGTGGCCGAGATAATAGGGGCAACTCTTTTAGGTAGTCTTTTAACTTTTCAAAGGCGTCGTTGCACTCCTCTGTCCACTTGAAATTCTTTCATGCCTTTATCGCCTTGAAAAATGGTAGACAAAATGGTAGACTCCTTTCAGCTGATTTGGACAAGAAACGACTCAAGGCTGCTATTCTTCCTATTAGCTTTTGAACTTCTTTTATAGTATTTGGTGGCCTCATGTCCAAAATAGCTTGAACTTTCTCAGGATTAGCCTCTATCCCCCGATTAGTAATCATGAATCCTAAGAACTTTCCAGACCTCACCCCGAATGAGCATTTACTAGGATTCAACTTCATCTTGTACTGCCACAACACCTTGAACACCTTTGTCATCTTTTCGGCATGTGATTCTCCCTGTCGACTTTTGATGATCATATCATCGACATAGGCTTCCATTGTGTTGCCCAACAAGTCTTGGAACACCCTGTTTACCATGCGCTGGTAGGTTGCCCTCGCATTCTTCAGACCGAATGGCATTACTTGGTAACAAAATGTCCCACTATCGGTAATGAATGAAGTCTTTTCCTCATCATCCGGATGCATCATGATTTGGTGGTATCCTGAGAAGGCATCCAAGAAGCTAAGTAATTCATGCCCACAAGTTTCGTCCACTAACCTGTCAATTCGAGGTAGTGGATATGAATCCTTAGGACAAGCTTTATTCAGATCTGTGAAGTCCACACACATTCTCCATTTCCCGTTGGCTTTCTTCACCATCACAACATTGGCCAACCACTCCGGATAATTAACTTCTCTGATGAATCCTGCTTGCAACAACTTCGAGATTTCTTCTTTTATTGCCTGTTGCCTCTCTGGAGCAAAATTCCTCTTCTTCTGTTTTATCGGCTTTGCCCCTGAGATTACGTTCAACCGATGGCAAATAACTTCAGGGTCTATTCCTGGCATATCGGCTGGGGTCCATGCAAACACATCACAATTCTCTTTTAAGCATTGGACCATCTCCTTTTTTGCTTGTTCAGGCAGCTAGCTTCCCACATATACTATTTTCCCTTTATCTTCGTCATCTAACTGGATCGCTTCCATTTCCTCATCAGGTTTTGGTTTAGGCGGTTCTTCAATTGTAAGGGTTTCCTTCCTCTGAATCCCTTTACATGTCGTAGATGCAATGTTACATGTCCTGGCTTTCCTTTGATCTCCCCTCACTTGTCCAACACCGCGGGTAGTCGAAAACTTCATTAACAAATAGCAGGGATGCACCACAGCTCTCATGTCATTTAACAATGGGCCCCCAAGGATCATATTGTACGCCACTAACGTTGACTTCACAACCATAAATAACACTTGTCGAGTGACACACTTCGGGCTTTCACCCAATGTCACAGGTAGCTGAACTGCGCCTTCCACCTGAGAATCCATACAGTGGTGTGGTGACTGGCTCCAGTCGATCCTTCGAGATGCTCATTTTTTCAAAGCAACTCCAATAAATCAAACTTACCGAACTCCCATTATCAACTAGGATGCGACTTACTGGGTGTTTTGCTATTACCGCCGAAATCACCATTGGGTCATCATGAGGGATCACTACATCACCTCTGTCAGCTGGCGTGAAAGTAATAGGCTCTTCATCATGTTTTTCTTCCATCACTGAATTAATTTGATAAGCATGTCGGGCGTAGGTCTTTCGAGACGAGGAAGAAGTGCCAGCTAACGACTCACCTCCGGATATCACGTTAATAGTTGGCCCCGTGGGTTCATTATCTTCCTCTCGATTCCTTCTTTCTACCCTTCTGTCATTATCTCTTCTTTCATCTTCATTTCGTCTAACAGGTCTTCTGTTTTCACCTCTTCTCTCTCTGAAATTGTTTCCTCTGTTCTGTGCAGAATAGTTAGTTCTATCACCTCTCCATACAAAACAGTTTATTTTTCCCTCTCGTGCTAGTTTTTCTAGCTGATTCATCAACTCCCTACATTTTTCAGTTGTATGCCCATGCGCTGAGTGATAATCACAATACGACCTTGAATCACGGCCCAGATTCCCTGACGTCTTCTTTGGAGTCTGTATAAGCCCTGATCCTTCGATAGCTGCCAACACTGAAGCCCGAGATTCAGTAAGTGGTGTATAAGAATTATATTTTAGTGTGGGAGCTTTCTCAAACTTTCTCGGTTGGCTAGAAGATGCTTCAGTGGCCTCTCTTCCTCGTTTCCTTCCGTCCTTGGACTCTCCTATCACTACCATTTTCATTACTTCCTCTTGGGTTATGTACTTATGTGCTCGGGAAAGCAAGTCTGAGATGGTAGTTGGCTGTTCTAGCGACAGGGATTCTTGCAATTTCTCAGACCTTGTCCCATGTAACATGGCTGCCACGGCTATACCGACTTGTAGGTCTCGTACCTCTAAAGTGGCATCTCTGAACCGATCTACATAACTCTTTAATGACTCCTTAGCTCCCTGCTTAATAATGAGCAAATAGGTCGGTTCCTTCCTTCTCTGACTATTCACCGCAAACGCTTTGAGAAACTCGCTTCGCAACTGGTCAAAAGAGATAATGGACCCTTCAGGCAGGTTATTGAACCATTTCATCGCGTGTCCGGATAGAGTTAAGGAAAAGGCCCTGCACATTATCTCATCTTCCCATCCATGTAGCAGCATTAGGGCCTCATAGTTTTGCATATGGTCGTAGGGGTCCATCTTTCCGGTGTATGCGGCCATCTGCGGCATTTTGAACTTTGGGGGCAGAGGCTTTTGCATGATGGTCGCGCAGAACGGTACTCTTCTTCTCTGACTCTCTTCCACAGACACTAATTTTTTCTCCTCTAACACCTGTTCTATCATCTTTTTTATGTCTACGGTGGGAGCAAGCTGATTTCTGGCATGAGACGAATTAGGTAGGTCTACGACTACTTCCTTACCTTTCGCTTGAGGTGCATTTGTTCGTACCATCTGCGTGCACCAGGTGGGGTCCAACTCCGACCCGGCTCCCCAAATGATTTGATCCTCTCCACCATTCCTTCCAGCACCTCCAACACCATGTTCCAAGTTGGTATCAGCGAAATTTGACAAGTCATGAAGATGGGCGGTAGACCCTATCGCCCGGTCAGCATCCTGTCGCCCAGACATCTACCGCCCTACATGTGGAACCTGTCGCCTGACACTTGTCGCAGGTTCCAACCCTATTGCTTCCTCAGCCTCTCGCTGGGTGTCTGTGACAGGTTTCCCGCTCCCCTGTCGCCTGACACCTGTCGCATGCTCTAACCCTATTGCTTCCTCAGCCTCTCGCTGGGTGCCTGAGACAGGTCTCCCGCTAGCCTGTCCTACCGCACCCTGATGAAAGTCCTGCTCTTCCACAGAGGGAACCTCTCGCCGAAGAGAGGGGTCTGCCGCTGTTGTGTCCTCCTGTCACCCAAACACCTGCGACGGGACACCCCTACTTGTTCCTCCTACCAAGTTCTGCACGGCAGGCGGCAGATCCAATGTCGGGAGAACTCCTTGGAACAGATCCACCATGGCTCGTAGCGCCTGGGTTGTTTCCTCGCTCTGTCGCCTCAGAGTTTCGAATTCTGCCGCTGACACAGTAATTCTTTCTTCCTCCCTGTTCACCTGGTTTGTCTGGCGAATCCATTGTTCAGGGGAGCTCACAGAGTTTTCCTCACTTTCAGTCCTTACGTTTGTCGATCGTGTTCTCACCATCTTAGAAAATCTTGGCTTTTATACGCTTCCCACAGACGGCGCCAATTGTTGTTGCACAAAAACAACAATAAAAGTATGCTGACGTCGATGTTCGTACTAAGTCTCCACGTGTCTCCAAGAAGCTTCTGTAAAGCAAGAAAAGTCAGAGGGACGCAGGGGTGGTTCCCTGCGTAGACACTCCGATGCTTAAGTCAGTAGAAAAATCTTCAATATTGGGAAGCGTAAAAGCCAGTAGTCAAAAAATTAGGGTCTAAAATCATACCTGAGGCCCTATTTATAGGCCAGCATTCTAGGTTAATTGCTTAAGGATAATGACATTATCTTGTTAAGAGTTTGTGTCCCAATATAACACAAGTTCCTTAAAAATCGGGAGCTTCCGGAGCTTGTCGCCAGCGAGAGACTCATACCACGTGGCACATTGTGGCGTCAGGGGTCTGTCGCTAGTGGGAGCCGAAACCGTGCACCACGTGTCGCCATATGATTGTAGGCGACAGACCAGGAATCTGTCACCGGGCGGTAGATGTATGTGTGCTACGTGTCGCGTCATGATTGCAGGCGATAGACTCTGGGTCTATTGCCAGTCGACAGGTATGATCACGCACTTCTACCTCTGTCGCCGATGGCCACGTGGAACGGTGACTCTGTCGCTAGAGACAGGTGTAATGCGTTAAGCATCTATCGCCGAAGGCCACGTGGACCAGTGAGTTCTTGCCACGTGGTAATCCCTGGACGCCATTGGGCCTAGCCCAACACGGGTAGACTTTGTCATATCACTACCATATTATGTAATAAAAAATTTAATAATTAAATGATGTGCATGATGCTGTGCACTACTAATTGGTGTGGTACAAATAATAGAACTAAGTAAGCTAAATTCGGTTTGCATGATAGTGGGTTAATTAAATTAGATTTAGGTTAAAGATCCGTAGGTTGTATGTCTATAATTTGCTTCGCATGAAAATTAATAAAAGGAATTTATATGACTTTGCAAGATAATTGATAAAGAACCTTTAAAATTAGGATGATCAAAGTGAAGTGATTTAAACAGGTTTGCATGACAACAATTAATTTGATTTTTTTTTATAAAATTATTGCATGACAATGTTTGACTAATTTAATATGATTGCATGATATATTTTGTGTGTATAGTTTTTATAATGTGACTTTAGAAATGGCGTGATTTAGTATATAGTATAAGGATTAGCATTTAGATTCTTATAATGAAAACAATAATAATAATGATGAAGTCAGATTAGGATTATAATTAATTTAAAATTTAAAAGGTAAAAGTAAATAACTATATATAAATACAAAGGACAAGTAGAAGGAATTCTAAAAGGACTACGCTAGAGTAATATTTTTAGATGTCTTGAGATGAGGAGAGTCTTTTTAAGTCTCATCAACTTGATAGAAGATTTAATGGATTTTTTCAATATTTAATAATTAATCATAAAAAAATTAAAATAAAATTCAAATTAATAAATTCAAATTAAAAATAATTAAAAGAATAGAATAATAATAAGATAAATATAAGAGTAAAAATAAAAAAAACTAGGATAAAATAAAATTAAACAATAATAAACAACTTGGATAAATGTGCATTATTCTGATGATTGAATTTAAAACGGAATTGCACTTGAATAGTTTTCTTTAAAATTCCTAGGTGTGGAGATTTCTTCCAAGGTCTGACCAGCTTGATGGAAAGGTCTAAAAGAAATTTTCAATATTAAATAATTCATATTTATTCAAGATATAAAAAGTAAAAAAATATTATAGGATAAAAAGAAATTACAAATTATAAAAACTAAAAATAAGAGTAGAAAAATAAAAAATAATTTGTATAAATTGGGATGGGAGTCAAAAATAGGTATTTCATAATATATTTAAATCATCCGACGATGGAGCCTCTTCAAGAAAGGCGATTGGTCCTACTTGAATACTCTTGAGGGGAGAAGAACTTTTAAATTCTCCAACCAACTTGATGGAGGAGACTTAGAAAATTTTTCAATATTTAATCATATCGAAATTAAAGTAAACATATAGGCAAAATTAAGATAACTTTAGACTATTTGTACTATCTTAAGATGGGCGTTGTGGGGGTGCTAATCCTTCCCCACACGTAACCGTACTCTCGAACCATAGAATTTTTGAACGTAGACAAGAATAGATGACCAATCACACCTTAAGTTAGAATGGTTAGTGGCGACTCTGTGAATTTAAGTCTAGTAGGTTTAGTTCTAGGACTTGACACGTTACGACAGGTTGGCGACTCCGGTGGGGACACTTAGAGAGTCAAGCCAGTAGATAGTTTAAGTTCATCGAAATTTTGCCTAAAAGCTTTGAATTTCATAAAAAATTAAATACACACATTTCACTCGCATGAGCATGCATTAGCCTTCAACCCGGGCTTGTCCTTTTTAGAAGGGAGTGTAGTACCTTTGCCTTCATGAGGTGGTAACCTCCACATAGGCTAGTGAAACACTCCCACTCAAATTGAACATTTCCGTTTGTAGCCTATAATGGATGAGGATTGGGTGCCTTACTAGTCTTGTGTGGATGACAGTGAGGAACAATTTGGGAACCTTTAGACCTTGAATTATCCAAACCCAGCATGTAATGAAACATAAGGCTTAGCCTTAGGGTAGAACCATACTAGATTGAAGTGTAGACTCAAACCCAAGATAGGACACATGAAGGAATAAGTTTTACTTCCTCTTTTTTACATTGTTTTTACAAAAAAAAAATCAAAAATATAGTTTTTTTTCTTTCTTCCATTTTTCAAAATAACAAAAAAAATTAGTTTGTTTATATTATTAAGTCATGCATAGTTGTGTTTAATTTTGCATCGCATAACATATCATTCACATAAGTTTGCACCAATCTTATCATGAGAATGAACACACTTTTGATTGTTAGTAGAGATTGCTAGACCTAAGTGCATTCCATCTGCATTCATTTTTGTGCATAAACAAATCACCACATCAAATATAATTTCAACTTAATTGTGGCACTCAAGGTATCAAAATTGGATCTACTAGATAGTCCACCCTCCACAGATATCATACAAGGTATCAATCATGCATAATGGAAGAAGATCAAAATAATAGAATAAAGAAGTTGGAAAGGGAAAATGCAGAGATAAGGGGGCAATTAAGCGAAATTACTCAGTTGTTAAAAGCCATGATTAAAGGAAAGGAGAAGATAGGTAATCAAGACGAGTCTAAGACTCAACAAAGCATGTGAGACAACCTTATTTTTTTCCGTCAAAGCTCCAACATCTCCACAGATACAGGTTCAAAACCCAGTGGAAGTGCCAAATTTAAATGATCCCAAAGAGTTAGAAAAGTCGAGGCATAAAGAAGAATATAGTGGTACCAAAGCTCAGTTGAGCTTAATAGAGGAAAGACTAAGTGTCGTAGAAGGAGTTGACTATTTTGGACTAATTGATGTTGAAAGGTTGTGTTTGGTACCTGGTGTCGTACTTTCACCAAAATTCAAGGTGCCTAAATTTGAAAAGTTCAATGGAACTTTGTGCCCAAAAGACCATATTACCATGTACTGTAGAAAGATGGTAGCATATGCATGGGATGACAAGCTACTAATTCATGTTTTTCAAGATAACTTGACTAGGTTAGCCGCTAAATGGTATAACCAACTAGAAAGGAGCCTAGTTACCTCTTGGTCTGAGTTGGCTAAAGCTTTCATAGCTCAATATAAACATGTCTCCGATGTAGCTCCCAATCGCTTATCTCTTCAATGCATGGAAAAGAAGAAAGATGAGAGCTTCAAAGAATATGCCCAACGATGGAGAGACATGGCATCACAAGTTCAACCTCTCTTGATTGAGAAGGAAATCATCATGTTCTTTTTCAATACTCTTCAGGCTCCCTCTTATGAGCGTATGCTTAGCAATGTGACTAAGAATTTTACAGACATGGTGTTAACGGGTGAAGCTATTGAAAATGCCCTCAAGAGTGGTAAGATTGAAGCATTTATGAATGATAGCAAGAGAAATGGGTTTTCAAAGAAGAAGGAAGAAAATGCACAAGCTGTCTCTAATAACTCACGTCGCTTTTATACCCCTTATTTTTCTTCTGTGAATTATGCTTATTCTCAACCCTACCCACAAACTCATCATCGAAATGCTTACCAACCCATTTCCCATTCACAAGCCCCTACTTTTTCACATAATGACCAAAAGAATACCTGATCTTGGTGAAATGACACCATAAACCCTATATCGATGACATATGCAAAGTTGTTCCCACTGTTGGTAAGGGGTCACTTTATTGCTCCTGTTTATGTAGAGCCCTTGAAGCCTCCCTACCTAAAGTGGTATGATCTAATGCAAAGTGTGCTTATCATAATGAGAATGTTGGTTACTCTATTGAGAATTTATGGGCTTGAAGAGGAAAGTCCAAGCACTTGTTAACACTAGAATTTTGAGTTTTAGGGCAAAGAATGACCCAAATGTGAATGATAACCCTCTGCCAGATCACACAAGGGGTAGCGGTTAATGCTATGGAAGAAAGCCTACCTAAAGTGGTATGATCCTAATGCAAAGTGTGCTTATCATAATGAGAATGTTGGTTACTCTATTAAGAATTGTATGGGCTTGAAGAGGAAAGTCCAAGCACTTGTCAACGCTAGAATTTTGAGTTTTGGGGCAAAGAATGACCCAAATGTGAAACTCTGCCAGATCACACAAGGGGTAGCAGTTAATGCTATGGAAGAAAGTAGATGATATTGATTGATTCACTCAAGAAGATTACCTAAAATTTGTCTAAAGAAGCAAAAATAACCATCACAGATTCTCCTACTTTAGAGAAGGTTTTGGCATTTTTTTTGTAAGTGGACAAGAATTATAAATTAAGAAGCATTAAAAAAGCTTCAACAGTTAAGCCCAGTGGAAAAAGCTCCAGCCCGTCACAGCTATTATCGCCATCAAGTTCACTCTATCTGCCAAAGGATGCCACTCTTTGAAGTACACATTCATGCCTTTTGTTAGTTTGTGTATATCTTTGATGGCAGGTTTGATTGTCTAAAGAAAACTTGAGTCTCCTTCAAAAAATGTCATCCAATTGTTTTTGTTACAAAGAATTGTTCTGGCTTCAATGGTGTGGAGTTTGAGAGTTACCCTTTGAACTAGAGATGTCTTTGCTAGCAGTTTTGAAGATGCGTTGATATTGTCACCAAAGACAAATGTAGGTCTGGTTGAGTTATGGAGTTATGGGTCAAGGCACTAATTCCAAATCGATTATTGTTGAGAACTTTATACATTCCCAAAAAAATGAGCCAGTAATTAACCTTCAGGTTAAAGTCGAGGGGATTGCAATCACGACTTAGTTTTGTATGAATAGGGGGATACCTGCTTTTTGAATGTTCCTCTGTCTTTTCTTACTTCTTGTAAACGTCCCAAAGAGATCTCATCTAAGATTTGGCGTGGATTCTGTAAAGATATAGTTATTCTTGTATATCCATAGTGCCTATAGTATGTTAAAGACTTGATGATAAAAATCCAAAAATGTCTTCGGCATTGATGTTTTTGATTGACAAGATTTGGTTGATCCAATTGGTAACACTGTTTGGAGTAAGAGTGTTGACACGTACAGTCAGATTTGAAGCAAACCAAACCGCTCTTGCTATCTAGCATTGCACGAAGAGATGATCAATAGTTTCATCCTTATCTCGACAAAGTGGACATACTCTTGTTAATCGTATATTACTATAAAATTGTTGTGTGAATTATTATTAGAGACTATAAAACATGGGGTAGTTTATGAATTTTGAAGGATATTAAGCTTCATCAATAAGGAGTTACATTAGATTACAATATCTAAGTGTTATCTATGCTTCTTGAAACCTTTTATATGAATACTAATGTTACACTTACATTGCATGATCAGTTTGATTCTTGATCAAAGAGATCCATAAGTATCTATTTATTGGTGTAAAAATTTTAAATTCCATTGCACTTACCTCTAATAGTCACTCTTTAACCTACTGATGCATGACTTAGAAACCTTAAAAATCCAACAAAAATCAAATTAAAAAAAGGCGTATAGCAAAAGACAAAAAAAATTGTAAAAACTCAATTCTGCCTCCACCACCAACCAGTATCGTCTTCGCCACCACCATCACTATAAAAAAAAAAAAACACTCCCCCCATGTCCAAAGAAACACCACCCAAAAAAAAACCAATCTTTAAAAAAAAATAAATCAAAGAAAAAATAACCCTAACCTACCAACATCATCCCCAAAGAGAAAGAAAAAAAGGAAAGAAAGAGAAAAACATAATGAGTGTTTGTAATGTTTAAAGTAGAAAAAGTAGGATTTTTGGAGTTTGAAGTTGCTAGGTATGTTTTTAGATTTAGGCCTTTGCACTTGTTTTTGGAAAATCTAATCAAAGAAAAGGAATAAAAGAGTAAGAAAAGAGTTTTCAAGTGATTTTTGCTACTAAAGAGCGATGATTGGAAGGGTGAATGGCAACTGGCATGAAGGTCAGTTGTCGAATTTTGGGTTCTCTAAAATTTTTTTATGGCTTTCTGGGTTAGGGAGAGAGAATTTTCAAAGGAGAGATAGAGAGAGTTGAGTTAGAGAAAGAGGGAGAGGAAAAAATGAAACTGAAGCCCAACAATGGCGAATAGAAATAGTGAATCACCCACCTGCTCCGAGGAAAAAGATCTCAAAGCAAAAAGTGTTAAACGCACAAAAAATGGCGAATTCAAGCAAGCTGATCATGAAATGCAAGATTCCTGTACGCATCCTTTTTCCTACAAAGACTCTTTGCTGGGAACAAAGGAAACTTTCTTTGGATCTTTTGTCAACACTCCATGCTACTTAGATGAAGAATCTGACCAAGAAACAGACAACTGTGATGAGATACCCACGATTCTTTTATCTAAAGAAGAAAAAAAGGGGATCAGAGCTCCTTGGAAAAATGCCATTATAGTCAAAACTTTTGGAAAGTCTGTTGGCTATAATTTCTTATATCTTAGAGTCAATGCTTTATGGAAGCCTTGTGGAAAGATAGAATGCATCGATTTAGGCTAGGACTTTTTCTTGTTTAGGTTCCAGAATCTGGATGACTTTCAGAGAGTCATTTATGGGGGAACATGGTTCGTAGGTCCTTATTATCTGACCATGCGAATCTGGCAGCCAGGCTTTGTGGCAAAAACTTCCAAGGCTTTCTCAACCACAACAGTATGGGCTCGTTTACCTGGTCTTCCCATTGAATTCTTCGACAAGAGCATTCTACAGAGAGTGGGAAACCAGATTGGTACACTGTTAAAGATTGATTCATTTACAAAACTCAGTGCAAGGGGAAGGTATGCCAGGATCTATGTTCAAGTCGACCTGGACAGACCACTATTACCCAAGGTCAGGATAGGCAAACTCATCCAACCGATACTATATGAGGGGGTAAACTTGTGTTTCTAGTGTGGGTTAACTGGACACCAAAAGGAACACTGTATGAACAAGAAAGAGGAGATGACAAATAATCAGAACAACATGCAAAGAAAAAGTAAGCCAAGAATCTGACAACAAGCAAGAAAAAGTAGGCCAAGAATCTGACAAAACAGCAGTGGAGAAATATGAGGAATTCGGTCTTTGGATGCTCGTATCTAGAAGAATAACAAAAACCCATAAAAACAAGGAGTCGGGCGAAGAAGACCCGAGTCTAAACCCAACTTCAAACGGAAAAGAGAAAGGGAAATCCAAAATGTTGGAACACGTAACAAGTACAAGCCAACGGTCAAATGCACAGCACGTGATATTTGAAAGCAAGGGCTAGAAGAACTAGGCCATGCAGAGTTCAGTCATGTCAAGTGAAAAGAAAAGTCCTGCAAAAGAAAAGAATCAACTTAATGACCAAGAGTTTAGTCTAAATCTAACAGAACAAGGCCAGGTAAAGACTGTGTTCTTGTTTAAAGGATCTACATCTAAAGCTAACAAAACTAAAGGGAGGGGCAGGAAAAAGGCAACCCACACAGGAGACTCAAACAATCCTACCCTCAATGGAAAACTCACAGGAAACATTCCAAGACCTGGAGATGATGTTTCTCACAATGGAATGAGAAATCATAAACATGAAAAAGGCAATGGAGATTTTATTCAACAGGACGTCGCACGATAGGGAATAGAGCATGGAAAAAATAATGCGAGCATGGAACAACGTGATTTATGCCATGGAGATACCAGACATCAAGCCTCATCTTCATCTGGTGACAAAACAGAGTCAACCATTCAACCCAACTCAAGTGGAAACCTTACCCCCTCTTCGAAACATTACTCTAAACCAAGTGAAGCTGGACACTGTAAGGATAATGGAGATTCAAGAGAGCCAGGAGAAAGCATTCATATGGACTACTCGGCTAATGATCAACCCTATAACCATGGTGATCGAGGCGATACGAACAAGGGAGGACATCAAAACGCACTCTCTGTTGGCCATGCCCTAATACTACCATGCGTCGAACTTACTATGGTGGAAGCAAACGGGGGAAATCATGAATGTCCCAGAATTAGCTAGATGGCTGTTCAACCTCGCTCTTATTGAATCCTTTCCAATGCAGTGCCTATTTTGGAATGCTCGTGGGGCTGGGAGCTCGGAGTTCAGAAGATTTTTTATGGACCTAGTTAGGATCAACAATCCTTATGTTGCTATCATTGTTGAAATCAAGGTCTCAGGAAACAGAGCTGAAGGAATTTGTTATTCTTTAGGCTTTGATGGAACTCACAGAGTGGATGCAGATGGCTATTCGGGAGGCATCTGGCTCTTGTGGCAGCCGGCTAAAGTCAAGCTAGACATTCTTCATTCTAGCAGTTAAGTGGTACATGCTACAATCCAGGTAAATACAAATGACCCATCTTCCTCTCTTCCAACTTCTAACCCAATTTGGATTTTTTCTACTTTATATGCTCGTCCTAATTACGTGGCTAGGAGAATTCTTTGGAATGAGTTAAGCGAGTTTGCTAAATCTCATAATCTCCCTTAGGCAATCATGGGGGACTTCAATGAACTCATTAGTAACTCAGAGAAATTCAGGGGAAGGCCAATTTGCCAAAGTTGTGCACATAAATTTGCTGAGTGCATGGATATCTGTGGTATGATTGATCTAGGCTATGTTGGGCAACAATTTACATGGACTAACAAAAACCATCAAGGGCAGATCATACGAGAAAGATTGGACATAGCGTGGGCCAATAGAGACTGGAAGTTGAAGTTTTCAAACTCCTCAGTGACTCATCTCACCAAAATCTACTCAGATAATAATCCACTTCTTCTAGACACCAACTTAAAAACAACTAGAGTTGGAAATCGACCTTTTCGGTTCGAAATGATTTGGTTTTCCCATCTGGATTTCAATAATGTTGTTAAAAATACGTGGGATCAAGGCAATGGATCGATCATTTGTGCTATTCCTTTGTTCAAAGAGAACATTTCTATTTGGAATAAGACCATTTTTGGCAATATATTCCATAAAAAAGGAAGACTACGAGCTAGACTACATGGTATCCAAAGAGCCTTAGCTCATGAAAATTACGAATGGTTATTGAATCTTGAGGAATCTCTACAAAAGGAATACTAACCCATCCTTAAGCGAGAGGAAGAACTTTAGGCACTCAAATCTAGAGTTGAATGGATCGCCGATAGTGATAGAAATACTAGGTTCTATCATCTGAGCACAATTCAACATAAGAGGAACAACAAAATTCTTGGCCTGAAAGATCTTTAGGGTAATTGGTCTCATGATCTTCTTGAAATAAAATCCAATATCGTCAACCATTTTAGTCATCTTGATTCCACAGAAATGGCAGTTGGAAATAGAGCCTCCTCTCTCTTCAATTGACTTGGAAATCCTTTTTTGACTGAGGAAATAGAGCTTTTAAACAGAGACATCCCTTATCAAGAAGTTTACACTGCTACATTCTCTATGAAGCCATACAAGGCTCCTGGTCCTGATGGCCTTCACCCTATCTTTTTCCAGAGATGCTGGGACATCGTTAGGTTATCAGTCTTCGAACTCGTCAAACAAGTCTTTAACTCGGGAAAGATTCCGGAAGAAATCAACAAATGTCTCTTGTGTTTACTTCCAAAAATTCAGAATCCAGAATCTCTAAATCATTTTCGTCCCATTGGACTCTGCAATACTGTCTATAAAATCATTGCAAAGGTCCTTGTCAATAGGTTCAGACCCATGCTCTCGAGGATGATCTATCCACTACAAGCGAGTTTCATTGCTGGAAGGAGAGCCCAAGACAATGCTATTATAGCTCAAGAGATCGTTCATTCATTCAAGAGAAAAAGAGGAAAGAATGGACGGATGTTCGTCAAGATCGATCTTGAAAAAGCTTATGACAGGCTTGAGTGGAGCTTTATAAAAGATGTTCTCACTTTCTTCCAATTCCCTCCAAATTGGATCAATCTGATCATGTCTTGGGTCTCAACCCCTACTATGTCCATTCTTATCAATGGAGAACAAAGTGAAACGTTTTCTCCTTCTAGAGGCATTCGCCAAGGTGACCCGTTATCACCTTATATCTTCATTCTGTGCATGGAATATTTGTCTCTAAAAATCATGGAGGCTTGCAACGAGAAACAATGGGCTCTAATTCAGCTCAATAGAGGGGGTCCAAAACTCACTCATCTCTTCTACACTGATGACCTTATTCTGTTGGGTAAAGCTACAAATGGGACTGGAAATATCATGATGAAAATTTTACGAGATTTTTGCAAGATATCAGGTCAAAAAGTCAACTTGGACAAATCTCGAATTCTCTTTTCTAATAATGTCGATGAACCCACTAGGAACTCTTTAAGTCAGATTTTGGGCATAACTCAAACGGATGATCTCGGCAGATATCTTGGTTTCCCAATCACAAAAGGACGACAAGCTTCAGGGTTTAGATTCATTGTTGACAAAATCAAAAATAAGCTTGCTGGCTGGAAAGCAAACCTCCTATCTTTTGCAAGTCGAATGACTCTTATCAAAACTATTACAAGCTCGATTCCTCTATATTACATGCAGGGTAGCCCAATTCCAAGAAGTATTTGTGATGAAATTAATAGACTCAACAGGAATTTTCTTTGGGGATCTACGGATAACCATAAGAAGATCCACTTGATTAAGTGGGACACTGTCACCAACCATAAAGAGGAAGGGGGTCTTGGAATCAACGACATGCATCATCTTAATAAAGCCAATATGACAAAACTGACTTGGAGACTTATCATGGAGCCTAATAGCATATGGAGCAAGGTGTTGCAATTAAAATATTCAAGAAATGACATGTTTGTTAAAAGAGCATGTTCCCCCACTTGGGCTGGTATGAGAAAGAATAGCACCTTATTTGAGAAGGGCATCAAATGGGTAGTTAGGTCTGACCTTCAAACATCTTTCATTCAAGACAACTGGATAGGGTTTGGATCCCTCAAATCTCTCTTGTTTGGACCCTGGCTCCCACAAGATGAACAACTAACGGTGAAAGAAATGATCAATAATAACGGAGAATGGCTTTTTGACAAAGTTAGCTATTGTATACCTGATTGTCTTAAACAAAAAATTAAAGCAATTCCACTCCAGACCGAGGGTTATAATAAGGACACTATGGCATGGTATTCAGATACGATCGGAAATTTCTCTCTAAAGTCGGCCTATAACCTGGCTAAGGATATTTCACCTACCAATAACCCCATCTAGAAACAGGTTTGGAAGCTGCCTATCTTGCCAAAAATTCAAACCTTCTTGTGGCAATGTGTACATGGAAGAGTAGCCACCAAACAAATTTTGGTAACTCGCGGGATGGAGATTTCTACCACTTGTTCAAGATGTAATACAGAAGAGGAGACTATTGCTCATTGCCTAAAAGATTGTAGCATTGTCAGAGATATGTGGCAGCTCTTTGCCATTCCTGATTCTATGCAACAATCCTTTCAATTAGATTTCCATAGCTAGATCAAACTAAACATCAGTGTAAAAGAAGTCTCGAACAGATAGGGGATTCCTTGGAACATCATTTTTGGCTTTGTTATTTAGATGATCTGGATTGATCGGAACAAGATTGTTTTCGAGGGATCTGGCCTTCAAATCATGGAATGGGGTAGAAAGACAATTACAAAGGCGAGGGAATATTGGGCTTTAGCAGAAACAGAACAAAAACCTAAAAAACAGAGACACATTGATGTTGGTTGGAGCCCCCCCCCCTCCCCTCCCCCCCCCCCCCCCCACCCTCGCGGAAGGTTTTATTAAGCTGAACACAGATGGATCAGCTTTTGGTAATCCAGGAATAGCAGGCGCTGGAGGAGTCTTTCGTAGCTTTGATGGCACCTGGTTAGCTGGTTATGCACGAAACCTTGAAGAAACTTCTAGCATTGTTGCAGAATTATGGGGGTTAAGGGATGGGCTCCAAATAGCAACAGCCAAAGGATACAAGAATATCCTTATTGAGACTGATTCCCAAGTGGCGTTGAGGTACGTTCTCGAACACACTCTCGAAACACATTCTTACATCGCCCTTATTTCTGACTGCAAGAAATTACTCCAGAAGTTTGAAAATGCCAAGATCTACCACATATTTCGTGAAGCTAATTGTTGTGCTGATGTGCTGGCCAAGAAGGGAGCAACTTTCAATTCTTCTTTTGCTTATTATGACTCTCCTCCTAGTGAGGTGTTATCTTAGTTTTTATTTGACCATATGGGTCTTTGTACGCCCAGGACAATCAAGTGTATCCCTATGAGGGATTAATTTTTTTTTTTATGAATGTTTGTTTTTACATCAAAAAAAAGGAGAGGAAAAAATGAAAAAAACAATTTACTTGAATAGTTGCATAAAAGCTCTAATAATAATGATGATGAATTGGACAAAAGGTACTTTTTTGAAAGATAGAGAATGCACCTTAAGCCACAATCTCACTCGAGAGTCACTCACTCAACTCATGAATTGCACTTTCAACCCGATATTTAACATGTTGACTCGCACCCTAACTTGTTGACCCACATTGAATGAGCATTGACTCGCACTTATTGAGCTGTTGACCTACGTTGACTTGCCCAATTCTAATAAATTTTAATTTTTTATATTTATTTATTTTATTAATTAATTAATTTACATACATATTTAACATTTAGAATTTTAGAATAAGTAAGCATATATATTTTAAATTGGTAAAAATAATAATAAATTTAAAAGGAAAAATAAAAATATTGTAGTTTTTTTTGTGTAAATGCTTTTATTTTATCATGTAGATCTAATATATTTTGGTGAATAAATGAAAATCTTTCCAATGATGAAATTCTAAGGGACCGTAAATTGATGATTTTACTAGAAATCTCAACGTGATTTTTTTAAATTTTATCATAATGATGTAAAACACAAAAAGAAATTTCAATATGAATGATTAACATTTATTTTAAAATAAAAATGAGAAATAAAACATAAAGAAAATAGGAAAAAAAAACTAAATCATAATATATAAATACTGTAATTTTAAATGAAATAAAAATTCAAATTCAAATTTTGATATATAGTTAATATATGTTTCAAATTCAAAACATGTATATCATATAATAATAATTTCAATTAAGTTGTAACTTTTCAAATTCAATATGAATATCTGAATGCAATGAGTTAAAAATCTATAAATCTATAACTATTTTTCACCCAAAAAAAATCTATAAACACATAAATATAAGGATATAAAAAAATTAAATAATAATAATAATAATAATAATAATAGGATTATTACCCTATCCACTGTCAGTGGAGTTTTTTAACTCCACAAGCGAGATTAGGATATTGACATGTGTTTTTTAAAAATATTAAAAAAATAAAAAATAAATAAAATGAGACACATATCATCATCCTAACCTCGCTTGTGGAGTTAAAAAACTTTACTGACAATGTATAGAATAATTTTCCAGAATAATAATAATAATAATATAAGCGGGGCCTGAGCCTGAATGTAATTGTTGATGGTACCCAAAACATCGATCCATTGCCAACCAATTAGTCCAACACTATTTTACACTCTCTCTTTGCCTCGGCCAATCCGAAAGTCCAAAAGCCAACTGGATTGAAAAACTCTTTTTACTCATATTCTTCATTTTGATCTTACAATACTTTCGTCTATGTTTTTCAATCTCATTTTTCTTCACAAATGAAAAAACCCTGAGATTGAACTTGCCCATCAAGTGTTTTAACCTCTTATTGCTTAGCTCCAATTGTTTTTTTTTCTCTATTGACGCTTTTCCAATCAGATGAGGATAGATCGGTTTTCTGTAGCTTTGTTTCTGGTGCTTTCATTTCTTGTTGCAGTCTTGGATGCTAGTGCTGGTGATTCTGATCCACGTTACAGGTTTTTCTGTTTTTCCATCCTCTATTACCCGTAATTCTTTTTTTTTTAATTATTGTTATTGTTTGAATGTTCTACCTTTAGGTTATGCATCGTATAAGTTTGTTCATAGCAGGAAAAACAAAATTTCATTTTCCAAGTATCCTGGGGAAATTGCGGTCAGTTATTATCCGTTACTATGCAAACGATATTTGTCTTGATTTTCGACATGGATGCCTAGGGATATTGAACATTTTTAAGTCCAAAGTTAGGAACTTACAGTGTCTACTGCAATCTGCAATAGGCATGTATATCACTTAATCGTCATATTGGAATAGGCATGTATCTGAAATAATTGTTTTACCATTCATTTGGTTAAAAATTAAGAGCAGGTCTTTTCTGATCAGGATTGCAAGAGGATGCATAACTGGGACGGGTTTGTGTTGCTACCAACTAAGGATTTCACCACTGAGTCTAACTAGCTTTTTTTTTTTATATGTTCTTGATGCAAGTCGTAAAATTGGCCCTTCCATCCTCTATGGTAGTGCTTCATATGGGTTCTTGGTGAGACTAGGAATTTTAATGTTTTTATAATTAGGTTCTGGTTAAACGCCCTGCTTTTGGTATGGTTAGAAAATGTGCATATTTTATTGTAAGTCAAAGAGCCTTCATGGTTAAGGGATGCTGATAAAGGTTGATACCATATTGATAACATGGACAGTGGCTAGATCAAGACTAATTCGAAGTCTAGGGCAAATTCATGTTGATCACAATAGCAAAAGTCCCTTTTGAGTGCAAGTGTTTGTGGCAGTAAAGTTAAGTCATTGGTATTTCTTCTTTTAGTCTTAATGATTTTTTTTATGTTACTTTATGCATCTTTGTAGTCAAACACGAGCTGGTAGGTACTTAGCTGATTGCTTGAATGATGACCTAAAACTCTCAAGGCAAGGCAACTTCAATGGCAAACTGAAAGCTTAGCACATCCGCTGAGGTGACAAGTCATTAAGATTAGCACCTCACTGAAACTAATAACTGCTTTATAGGATATTTACTTAATTGGTCATCAATTAGGTACAAGTAAAAATCGCTTATTTAAATGTGCCTTTTATTTGAAAATTTTCTGTCTTCATTAAGCTAATAATATCCATTAATTAATATTTAATACCCTGTGAGACATTTAGGGTTGGATTGGTCCCTTTGAATCAAAATATAAGACTAGGCGGTACTTCTACAATTATCCGTCTTAATGTCCTCTAGCTTCTGCATTTACAAACGAGAAGCTCTATGATTTAATCATTTTTCTCGTTTTCCCTTTTAATTTTTTAATTGATCATGGAATTCCATGAATCTATATAGACTCTGCTGTTGGATCACTAAATATTTTGTCCGTGGAACAGCAATTTACTTGTTAGACATATTTAGCTGAGTCTATATTTAGGACATTGTTTGTATGTGCATACATTCATTTTAACTTGCATTTGCAATTATCTGCATTCTGCATGCATGTAATAAAGTGTGAACTTTGTCCAGATTTAAATTGAACACTCCCACACTTTTGCTACAAACGAGAAGCTCTATGATTTAATCATTTTTCTCATTTTCCCTTTTAATTTTTTAATTGATCATGGAATTCCATGAATCTATATAGACTCTGCTGTTGGATCACTAAATATTCTGTCCGTGGAACAGCAATTTACTTGTTAGACATATTTAGCTGAGTCTATATTTAGGACTTTGTTTGTATGTGCATACATTCATTTTAACTTGCATTTGCAATTATCTGCATTCTGCATGCATGTAATAAAGTGTGAACTTTGTCCAGATTTAAATTGAACACTCCCACACTTTTGCATCTACTCCTATCTGACACACTTTAGGAATATACATTCCCATTTTGATGCTCAGTCACAGGTCAAACCTCAATAGGAACTCTGAACGGAACTTAATCTAAACTTGAGCCTTAGTCTTAACCAATCACACATTCAATTGTTTGAATTGATTGACTGGTTCCTGGAACAATAACTGAGCATATTGTATTGTGGTTGAAAGATTATGTCAAGAAAAGAACTACTACAGTTTGCAGCCTATATGGGAGTAGCATGGGATATTTTTAGTCATTTTCCAAGCAAGTGTTCAAACTTGCAGTGCAAGGGTAATTGCATTTGGTGATGTGATCTCAGACCATAACTATTTCTTGTCTATATTACTAGGGTGGTGCTTCATGTGGATCAGTGATGAGCTTCCCTAGGTTTTATTTCTTTTGTTGTTGCCACTTTGTTGGGAGTTCATAGAGGTCATCAGCAATTTGTATTTTCTATCTAAAGTCAGTCAAAATGTATATAATTGGGAATTTATATTTTTGAAGAACAAATGCACATATATCATTTTGGTTTATGGGAGTTTTATAACAGTTTTATGCTTTTGCAAAGATGTATAAAAAAAAAAGAGATAGAAAGAAAGGAAAAGATAAGGGAATAATATAATTCTTTTGTATAATTTGTAATGGAGCAGGGGTGTCTGCTTATTATGGATTGCAGCTTGTCACACTCTTTTTTCTATGACTTGAACTTAATTTACTCCTGACTCCTTTACCTCCTTGCATGGACTGATTAGAGTTTACAACATGGAATGCGTTGAATTTCAGGGCTTGTGTGGCACAATGTGAGAAAACTGGATGTGTGGGGGAAAGATGCTTTCCACACTGCAAATTTCCTTCTGATAGTGTTGCCACTGATGGTCCATGGTACATGCAAGAACTACTTTACTTGAAGTGGAAACAATGGGATTGCCAAAGTGATTGTCGTTACAACTGCATGATTGACAGAGAAAAAGAAAGAGAAGCACTTGGTGATGGACCTGTCAAGTATCATGGTAAATGGCCCTTCAAGCGTGTTTTTGGAATTCAGGTTTGCTTCTTTTTTTTTCATACATTAGAACTCAATAAAGATTTCTTTTAGATTATTTTGGAATGTAATCACGGCTTTTTTGCAGTATTTGTCTTGACTTGGCTGTTGATTTTCTTAGGAACCAGCTTCTGTAGCTTTCTCTGCACTCAACCTAGCAATGCATTTTCATGGTTGGCTGTCCTTTTTCATCCTACTTTACTACAATTTGCCTTTAAAACAAGATAAGAAGGCATACTATGAGTTCTCAAGCTTGTGGCATATATATGGCCTCTTGTCAATGAACTCATGGTTCTGGAGTGCTGTTTTCCATAGTCGGTAAGGATTTTAACGTTCACATCTCCATCCACCTTTTTCCCACTCCGATAAATATGGCTGGAACTTTGCCTCAGCAAGGATGATTCTTTTGAAATGAAACCTGCAAATGTAGGTTTAACTTGGAAAAGTAAGTCAATGTCACATGGAGCGGAGTTTATACGACCGTTATAACACTGATGTAACAAGGGGAAAGGCAAAATACCAGAAAGTGTTAGGTTTTCTCATATAAGATAGGAATACATGCAAATACTAACACTTCTAACTGTTAGTAATATATCAGTAAATAAAATAGGTCACAGGGAATTGAAAGAAACTAATCTGGTGAAATAAAATGCCTCTTGTCTAATACTGCCTTGCCAAAGTTGGATCCTAAAACTGGCTTTGTAAATAGAACTAGCCATGTACATTTTTGCATCTCTCTTGTTAATTGAATCTGTATTCTATGTTGCTTGTACTTAGGTTCAAGTGTCAGAATTGGGTATGTTTAAATTTTTCCAAGGTTTTCTTTATATTTCGAGTATCATTATCCACATTACCATCTCTAATTTAAGATGTCCAATAACATGGAAGTGTTAGGAAAAAAGAACAGAGTAACATAGTTTGTAATTATGCCTAGCAGCTAGAGATTTTTCTCATTGTACTGGTCACAGTGACCCTTTATATGTTTAGGTGCATGCCTTTGCGTCTGTTAATTGGTGCACATGTTAGCATATTGCATTTTTATTGATGCTTTGTCCAGAGTGGAAAATATTTGGCTAAGTTGGCCTACCCACAGATCACACACATGCATAGAAACTCTAAACTCTCTCTCTCTCTCTCTCTCTCTCTCTCTCTCTCTCTCTCTCTCTCTCTGTGACTGCATGTATGCACGCATGGTCTTGTTTCTGAGTCTGACACTTCTATTTGAACCACAGTGATGTGGATTTGACAGAAAAATTAGACTACTCATCTGCAGTTGCACTGCTTGGCTACTCTCTTATTCTAGCCATACTTAGAAGTTTTAATGTGAGAGACGAGGCTGCCAGAGTCATGGTTGCTGCTCCATTTCTCGCCTTTGTGACTACCCATATATTGTACCTCAACTTCTACACACTTGACTACGGTAACATCTCTGTTCTTTGGTAGTTTCTGCTTTAACATTTTATGATCAGAGGGTTAAGTTTACATAAAAATGCTCTTAGTTAATTATAATAACTTGCAGAAGATATTCCACTTAATTTTGACAGTTTGCATTGTCACATATCTCATTAGGAATACATAATTGGACGAGCATCTCTCCTTTAACCAGTGCATTAATATTTGATTCTGGTTGCATATGTCATGCATTAGAGGCTTCTATTCATAATTTTCTTGCATTACCGGCTACAATAACATGATATGAAACATTGTACAGGGTGGAACATGAAAGTTTGTGTAGTCATGGGGGTTGCTCAACTTCTCATTTGGGCAATTTGGGCTGGTATGACACGCCATCCTTCTCGCTGGAAATTGTGGGTCGTGGTCATTGGAGGTGGCCTTGCAATGTTTCTGGAGATCTATGATTTCCCTCCTCATCAAGGATTCTTTGACGCCCATGCTTTATGGCATGCCACAACCATTCCACTTACCTGCCTATGGTGGAGTTTCATTAGGGACGACGCCAAGTTTCGAACTTCCAACCTCCTTAAGAAGGCTAAGTAGCCCCCTGTAAAACCAACATGTAAACCGTCATCATCTTGCAGCACCTTGACCTCTAAAAAGCCTGTCTTTTGGCATAAGGTTTTGCGTATCATTTATTCCCTGTTACCTGTCTTGTTATGATACAGAAATGGAGATTACTTAGTTGGGACTCCCAGTTGGTTGAGACTTGAAAAACCATTCTTGCTGGAATTGGATTCTGAGATGGATGTTGAACTTGTAACATTGAATAATTCAATTCTTTTGTAGATTCAAACCTTTAAGTTTGAATGATTTTAGTTTTATTTATTTTTGAGTTTTCATGTGGCTGGTCCTGGCATGGTCGAAAATATATTCACAAGCCATTTAAGCTGATTTTGATTGAGCTTGGTTGTACCAACATTCGGACTTATGTCTAGATGGTTCTAGATAGCACTGTCAAAATGGGCCGAGGTCCGTTGAGTCGGCCCGGCTTGACCCATTTATTTAGGGTTTTAGCTTCATATTTGTAGTTCATTTAACAAAAAGGGTTTTTTGGTCCGACCCATTTAGGCTCGGGCTTAAATGGATTTAGCTTGGGCTTAAATGGGTCGACCTATTTAATTTTTTTAATATTTTTAATTATATTAAAATTTTATTTTTATTTTAATTATTTATATGTTTAACATTTTAATCAAAGTAAAATATATAAAATTAATACTACTTAGTATTACTAATTTACTTCAAACCAACCTCATGACTCACAACCTCTTATACATACTAGTTGAAAGGGGAACAGTACATTTGCTTTAAGTGATGTAAGTTCATTTTTGTTTTTTAAGTATATACTTTATTTTAAATTCTCTTTTGTAATGATAATTAATTTATTTTGAAATGTCCAAGGATATAGGCTTTTAAAAGATTTGAAACTATTCAAGTGAAAAAACCAAAATCTCAATTAGATTTTTATTTAGAAAAGCTAAGGATTATGAGTCGCATGATTGAAAATTTAAATGTGCTGCAATAGTAGAAAGATCATGAGCCAAGATTTCCAAAGCTTGCAAGTATAGCTTGTGATATCTTGAGCATTCTAATAACAACAACAGCATTAGAAAGTTTTTTTAGTATTGGTTCTCGTGTTTTAAATAAGTATTGAAGTTTTATAAATCATGAGAACGTGAAAACTTTCATTTGCATCCGAAATTGGATTCTTGGTTTTGAAAGTAATGTTATTAATTAGTTGACAATTTTTAATTAATTCATAAGTTTAATTCTTGTGAGTTCTTATATTGTTCTTTATTTATATTTGTAAATGGCAACATTGAAAAAAAATTGATTGAATGTGATTGACACTATGAAGGAGATGGATGAACATAGATATATTTATCATGTTTTTTATTTTTAATATGGTTGAGACATGTTTTTCAGTATCTAGGTTTGTTAAAACAATTTATATTATGCTTATTAAACTATTAATATGTAATGTTCAAATGATATTAAAGACTTGATGGATTTGATGTGAATTTATTTGATGTTTGTTTAATATTTATTTCAAATTTTACTTTGTTTATTTACTAAAAATGAGATTTTAATATGAAATTTAATTTTTTAAATTTCTTATACGAGCCAGCCCATTTAGGCCCATTAGCCCTTACGGTCGGATATGGGCTTGCATTTTTAGGCCCATTTAACTAAAATGGCTTTTTGGCCCGGCCCATTTAGGCCCTAGCCCGTTAGGGCCAGCCCAGGCCGGCCTGTTTTGACAGTACTAGTTCTAGAGCAATAAATTTTTATTCAATTATGCTACAAAAATAAGAAATTACCCTATAAACATCTTATTTTACCGAGTAAATGACAACTTTTTTTCTTTTTTTTTAATAACATGATTTAATTTTGAATTAAAAAATTATATTTTATATGTATAAATTTTATATATTGTCGTTGAATTACATTATTATACCTCATTAATTGATAGTTTATGAATTTATATGCGGCTAAACTGTATCAATTATAAATTCTTGAATTAAACACATGTCCAACTTGAGTCCATTTAAAATTTGATTTAGCCTGATTATATTAATTTCCTCACGTTTAGATTTGATTAAATTTCATTTTATATGAGCTCATTCGGCTCAAGCTTTTTAAGGATTGAGACCGTGCATTTTTTGACTATTTGGGCTTTGAAAATTGGAATAGAAAGAAATCCATATATATATATATATATATATTTGTGTAAACTGTAGGTAATCTCAACCGTTTATATATATTTTTGTGTAAACTGTAGTTAATCTCATCCGTTTTAATTGTGTTAGCTTTAAATTGACAAGTATTTTGAAATGATAAAAACTTAAGTAATGCTAAATGTTTTCTCTATATTGTAAATTTGCTTAAAATGGACACAATGATAGAAAATCCTTTAAACAAAGTTTTGGATTGAAATTTTCAATTGAGAAAGTTAAGAAAATTGAGAGAATGTTTTTGACCTAAAGTCAAATCACAAAAACCCATCACATTATCCCAAAAAAGCTCACAAAAAATGCGGAAAGAGCTTGAGAGATCGATCCTGTGAAATTTCCCAATTTCATGTAAATTCCTTATGTTTGTAAAGTATTTCAAACTGAAATGATTAAGTAAATATAAGATTTTGAAGTGTAAATAAGATATGGGACACATGTGGAATTAAAGCAATTGATAGTCAAATAGTCAAAGAAGTAATTTTGAAGTTATGAGAATAATTGGATTATGAAAAAGAATAAATATCAGATTTTCATAATTAAATGATGTATGTGGCATATGAATGGAAGAAGGATAATTAAATGGGTCAAAGGGTCAATGGCTGAAGAAATAAATGGATAGAGGTGCAATTAATGAAGCTTGATGAATCATCATCTTTAGCCATCACAAGTCGGCAGCCCCTTTCCCTTTCCCTTTCGTTCCCTCAATTTCTCCCAAAGTCTCCTCCATAGCTACCTTGACAAACCACCATTTCCTATCCTCAAATCGTTAAGCTCCCTTAACGAAAAACGATCATCATCACTAGCTCTAGTCATGCCTGTAATATGAAAGGCTGAATCCAAGGAAAGTAAGGAGATCAGAAATGCTATTATTTTGGTGAATAACCAAGGTAAGAGAAGAAGTTGATTTACCTGCTTCTATCTGTGGTTTGGAGTCATAATGAGGTGGTATAGTATGGTTATAAAGGTTTCCTTAAAGGTTTGGAAATTTTATGATATTTGCAGCTTAGAAGAAGTGAAAGGGAAAGGATTGATGCAACCAAGCTTGTGGATTATTAGCTATTGAGGTAAGGAATTTATGTAACGGACGTAGGGTGGCTATGTCCGCATGTTTTTAAGTGTTTTGGGATGAAGTACCAGCTGTTTTAAGTGTAGGAAAAGTAAATTTCGGGTTTTACTCCTAGTTACCAAAATGCTAGGAGCAGCTGACTGCCTAGAGACAGCCAAAGTGTAGATTTCTAAAAATCGAGACAAACCAGTTGACTGATATATAAGACAGTCGACTGCTATATAAGACAGTCGACTACTATTTTCCAGAAAGCATTCTGTTTCAAACCAGTCGACTGCTATTTACTTGAAAAGTATTCTGTTTCAAAACCAACCGACTGCCCTGTTTTCAGAAGCATTCTGTTTCAAAACCAGTCGACTGCTATATAGGACCAGTCGACTGCCCTATGTGTTTTTCGAAAAATAAAATATTCAAATTTCAAAAAGAAAAAGAAATTCAATAAAGCAAAATATGGTGTAGCAACCGACTAGCCTAAAGACCAGTCGACTGCCCTATTGTAGAAGAACACTTACTGTAGAAGAATCAATTCATGTGATTTTTGATGAGTCAAGTTCCTCAAGTAGAACCAATCTTGATGATGATGTAGAAATATTTGATAAACCAATAATTGATCCATCTCAAGATAAAGATGTTAGGGAACAATTAGAAGATCTTGATATAAATAAGAATGAGAAGTCATTGGAACAAGAAATAATTAAGAAAGAATCAAGATGTCTTAGAGAACTTAGTTATGTGAAGGATAATGACATTGTTGGAGATCCAAATATTGGTGTTAGAACTAGGTCAACATATAGAAATATATGTCAACATGTAGCTTTTGTATCACAATTTGAACCAAAGGATGTGCATGAGGCTTGAAAAGATGAAAATTGGATTATGGCTATGCAAGAGGAATTAAATCAATTTGAAAGAAGCAAAGTATGGACACTAGTGAAAAGACCTAAGGATCATTCAATTATTAGAACTAAATGGGTATGCAAAAATAAAATGGATGAGAATAATATAATAGTTAGAAACAAAGCCAGATTAGTAGCACAAGGATAGAGGTAAGAAGAAGGAATAGACTATGATGAAACCTATGCTCCGATAGCTAGACTAAAAGCCATTAGGATACTACTTGCCTTTGCATGTTACAAAAATTTTAAACTATATCAAATGGATGTTAAAAATGCTTTCTTAAATGGTTACATAAATGAAAAGGTTTATATTGAGCAACCTCCCGGTTTTGAAAATCCAAAGTTTCCTAATCATGTTTTCAAACTCTCAAAAGCTTTGTATGGGTTAAAACAAGCCCTTAGAGCTTGGTATGAAAGACTTTCAAAATTCTTAATTGAAAAAGGTTTTGCAAGAGGCAAAGTAGATACAACCTTGTTTATCCAATCTAGGGGTAATGACTTATTAATGGTTCAAATTTATGTAGATGATATCATTTTTGGGTCCACAAATGAGTCATTATGTAAAGATTTCTCCAAATTAATGCAATGTGAATTTGAAATGAGCATGATGGGAAAGCTAACCTTCTTCCTAGGACTTCAAGTTAAACAATGTAAAGATGGAATTTTTATAAATCAGGCTAAGTACACTAAAGACTTGCTCAAAAGATTTGGAATGGCTGAGTCTAAACGTCAATCCACTCCAATGAGCACAAATATCAAGCTTGATAAGAATGAAGGAGGAAAATGTGTTGACACTAAACTATATAGGTCTATGATTGGTTCATTGTTATATCTCACTGCTAATAGACCCGATATAATGTTTAGTTTATCCTTGTGTGCTAGATTTCAATCATCTCTAAGATAATCACACTTACAAGCTGTAAAAAGAATACTTAGATATCTTAAAGACACTTCTTCCTTAAGACTATGGTATCCTAAAGATTCTACTTTTGCTCTCATGCTTTTTTCGATGTGGATTTTGGTGGTTGTAAAGTTTATAGGAAAAGTACATCCGAAACTTGTCAATTCTTAGGAAATAGACTCATTTCATGGTTGCCTAAGAAACAAAATAGTGTAGCTCAATTCACAACCGAAGTTGAATATATTGCTTCCAAAAGTTGTTGTGCATAAGTATTATGGATTAAGCAACAAATGAGTGATTATGGAATAGAGATGAACCAAATTTCTATCAAATGTGATAATACTAGTGCTATCAACCTTACCAAAAATCTCATACAGCACTCTAGAACTAAACATATTGAAATAAGACACCATTTTATAAGAGATCATGTACAAAAATGTGTTATTGTTCTAGAGTACATAGATACCTTGCACCAATTGATTGATATCTTCACAAAACCCTTGGATAAAGAGAGATTTTGCACACTTAGAGGCGAACTAGGTCTCATTAATGCTCCTTGAACTAAATTGACTTTCTTGTAACCACTTGCTATTCATAGACTTAACTTGCCATATTTCTCTTAGTTGTTTGGATGAATTGTTCAAATATGTGTTTGATCATGTTGTAAATTCCATGTCAATTTCTTACCATTCAGCCCTTTGAGAAATAATATTGATCTGACTAAATCACCATGCCACCTGCTAAAATCACTTCTCATGTCCAATTTTCCAAATGTTTTTGTTCTATACAAGTTATAAAATAAGATTTTAACTTACTGAACATTTGTCTTGATTTTAAAATAATAAAACTGCACTATTTCACTTATTTTCAAATCATTTTTCTGCATAAAAACTCAAGCAATGACTGAGGGATTGACTCCTTAAGAAATAGGATCGGTTCCTTGGGTTCTCAAGCCTAAAATTCTAGGATTTAGCTATGAGGGATTGATCCCCATCACCATGGGATCGATCCCATGGCTTCAGTTTACACACCATTCGGTTCTGCCTGGAAGGGATCGATCCCTTCCTTGAGTGGATCGATCCCTTTAAGCCAAAATGCAGAAAATTGGCCTTTTAAATTTTGACTTTTCCCTTCCCTCATCACTATTCATCATCCCCTTCCTCCAAACACCCATTCCACCATTTCCTACAAACCCAAACTTCAAATCTCACTCATTTCTCAACCAAATCACACCATTTCTTCACTGCTCGTCATCATTTCTCAATCACTTTACTTTCCATCATCATCTTATTCCAAAACTTCATTTTTTTTTTGCGTTTTTCTTATTCCCCTTGTGTTCAACGCCATTCACACCCAACATAGCAATTTTACTTGTTTCTTCATCAATTTCCATCACATTTCTTGCATTTTTCACTTATTTCATCATCCTTTACAAACCCATTTCCATTTCTTGCACAAATTCACATTCCATCTCATTTTCATATACTCCAAAACCCGTTCTTTTGTCCAAACTTCTAGCCCTCATAACTTCAAATCCCTTCCATACTTCATCATCGTTTCTTCATCAACATTATTGTTTGTGTGTTAATCTGTTGTGTTGAACTGTTAAGTTGGTTCAAATATTCCCATAAACTCATCCACACCTCACCAAAGTAGTGCCCATCACTTGTTCGACGAAATTCCTTATAGGCTTTTTCTTCACTTCTCCCATTCAAGTCTAACTCAAAATGGATCCTCGTGTCAAACACACCATTCAGAGGCGAAGAGCTCCCTCCTCTTCCAGTTCCTCTGTACCCACTGCCTTCAATCGTAGTTTCTGAAATGCTGAAGAGAAGAATAGATTTCATGAGAAATTCGCCAATATGCGGATCAAGCATTGGCGACCAATCAACTTCAAATTCTTGGAGGAAATCGAATTCCCATATCTCGCCAAGTTCGAAGCCTACCACTGGACCCATTTTCTGAAAACCAACACTCCAGTTCCATGTAACATCGTTCGGGCGTTCTTCTCCAATGCCAAACTTATCATGAGTCCTAATGATCCATGCAAAGTTGTGGGGATTAGATCGTTTGTCATAGGAAGGCATGTTGAGGTTACCAAGCAATCACTCTCCTATGCCTTCCGCATTCTCGAAGGCAGTCTTACCTATAGGGATGCCGAGGTTCCATTAGAGTTTGACATTACTGATGAGCGTGCCGGTGACCTTCCTGTCTCTGCACGCCTATTACATATCATCATCTTATGGAATCTTCATCCATTCGGCACTAAATATTCTCAAGTTCGTAAGCTCGATAGATTTTGGCTTCACCATATCCATTCACCCGATGGCATTCAGCCCGACCTCCTTCATTTCATCCTACATGACTAGGTGAGAATTGTCCAAGGTGGCGCCAAGACAATTGTCTTTCCTCAACCCCTAGCCTACTATCTCCTTGAGCAAGGCATTGACTATTCTTGCAAGGTTGGTGTTCTTCCAAATCCAAGTACCACCATCAATCTTGCTACAATGTATAATCTTGGGTGGTATTTACGTAGGAGAGGTGATGACTTCGAATGGGAGCATGGACATCTAGCATCTCCCGAGCATGCTCCCGAAGAGGAAGCCACTGAAGGACCTTCTTCTTCCCCGCCATCAAGCTCTTCTTTTGACCAGATCATGCTCATGCTTCAACAAATGATCACCTCTCAACAAACTTTCCAACAGGATGTCACTCAGAGGTTCGATCAAATTGATGCTCATCTTGATAGGATGGAGAAGACACGGGCTACATTGTACGATGAGCTCTAGACTTTCGCATGCAGTAAGGCAACTTTATTGAGCAGTACCACATGACCTATCCTAAGAAGCGTTGACTTAGATATGTCTAGAGTATTCAACCCTTTGGACTTATTGACTTGTTAGATTAGTTAGCCTAGACTACTTGTGACTGGTTGTGATTATGTGAGACTAGTTTGTTATGTTTACTTTGTGACTTCTTAGGATTCTGATTCTCTATGGTACTATCTTGGCTTATGTTTATATCTATGGCATTGATTATATTTATGTTGCTTTAAATTGCCAACTTCTCCATGCTGTCTATTTTTTCCATACATGTTGTGTTAAGGGGGAGTTTATATCTGCATTTTCACTTCTATATGATTTTTGCTATGACAAAAAAGGGGAGAAGTAGTGTGGTAAATTTTTATAAAAATTTCATGCTTAGATTAAAGGGGAGCAAATGATAAGGGAGAGTAGCATTTTTTTTTCAAAAATATATTCAAAGCAAATTTACCTTAAGTTTTGTCATATCAAAAAGGGAGAGATTGTTAGCTTTAAATTGACAAGTATTTTGCTTAAAATGGACACAATGATAGAAAATCCTTTAAACAAAGTTTTGGACAGAAATTTTTAATTGAGAAAGTTAAGAAAATTGAAAGAATGTTTTTAACCTAAAGTCAAATCACAAAAACCCATCACATTATCCCAAAATAGTTCACAAAAAATGCAGGAAGAGCTTGAGGGATCGATCCCCAGATGGCAAAAAGGCTCCCAAGTGGGTAGCAGACTTCCCAGGTGTAGAAATGGGCAAGAGATCGATTCCCACAGTGAAGGGATCGATCCCCAGTTGGCAGAATGGGCTAGAAGACTTTCTGGAAGTTAGGGATCGATCCCCTATAGCTAAGGATCGATCCTTTATCACGAAAACAGTGCCCAACGGCTAGTTTTTGAGGGTTTCAATGGGAAGAATTGCATTAAATGCTTCAACAACCGTTCCAAGCAGTTGATGGACTATAAATAGAGGCATTTATAAAGATTATAGTAAAAACAAGCACTTAGCAATTTTTATAAGCTTCAAGAAAGAATTCAAATCTGAAAAATCATCCTTTGTATTTGATTTGTGATATCCCACCTTGTACACCACCCAATCACATTAATTTCTACTATTGCTAGCCTTATAAGGTTATTTTGTAATAGTGAGGGTAGCTTTACAAAGAGATAGGTTGAGAAGGTTATTCTTAAGCCTTCAAAAGGAATTGTAAGAGGTCTCACCACACCTTGAAGTAGTTTGTACCAATTCACAAAGAATAGTGGAATCAATCTCTTGACAAGAGGATCAAGGAGAGAGGACGTAGCAAGAGATTGGCTGAGCCTCTATAAATTCTATGTTTGTTTCTCTTCCCTTTATCTTTATTTACTGCATTTGCTTTATTATTGCATAATTTGCTTTATTTGTTAATTGAGTTCTTAAAAACTCAAAATTAGTAGTAAAACGGATTCACCCTCCCTCCCGGTAGAGCCAACAAATTGTCTAAGATTAATCTTGTTCGGGGCTTCGTCACAGTTAAGGCTCCTCGCCCCTCCCCAAAGATGTTTTTAGTGGGGGTCAAAACTAAGAGCTCTTTCACAAACTCAGTCTGCGTTGCCAACTGAGTCACAACCCATGGGTTAAATCCATATATAATTAAACTAAAAAATATTATTTATTAATTAAAAGTTTTCTAAATGTTAAAAAAGAAAATAATGAATGCAAAGAAAAAGAAACCTGTTAAAAAGTCAAAAAAATTACAAAAAAAAAAAGAGAGAACAATAAGCCTTATGACAAAAGGCGGTTGAACAATTGGAATCAAGCTGCCAGTTGCCCTCTACCATTTCTCACCCTTGTTGTAGAAAACCCGACAACCAAAAGGTTGATAGTGGCACCTTTAAAAGGCCCTCTTATCTTAAAAATTTTGGGATTTGAACCCCCAAATGAATATAAATTGAAATTTTTGAAACAAACAAAAAGGAAAGCAAAAAGAAAAGAAAAAAGAAAAGTAGAAAAATAACAAATTTCAACTAAATAATTTCCAAAACATTAATCCACCACCAGTCTTCATCACCACAATTATCACTGAACATTGTCATTAGTCCCAATCGCCACCACCTTCACTCACCGCTATCATCAACCTCGTCACCACAAGCACCATCATTTTTTCAACACTTTTTTTTTGTATAATTACAAGTATCCTCATATGTTTTATGATCTAAAATTAATATTGTTCGACAGTCAATCTTCAACGTCCGAAGCCTATTTTGCCTTCGTTAGAAATCAAAAACTTACCAAATACAATACTCACTATCCAAACCCCACCATAACAAAAATCCAAGCCCTACCAAAATCTTCCACCACTTATTAAAACTGAAATCTTACCCTTACCACTCCAAAATAGCCACCATCCTCTAAACAATTCACAATCCATTACAATGCCTTAAACAAACTATAACCACCATTTTTTTAACTCCAAAAACACAATCTTACTTCAACACTGACATGAAAACAAAAAGAAATCATTTTTGCTACCCCAATAATCA
The DNA here is from genome assembly GCA_032173925.1 of Heritiera fomes. Lineage (NCBI taxonomy): Eukaryota > Viridiplantae > Streptophyta > Magnoliopsida > Malvales > Malvaceae > Heritiera > Heritiera fomes. Next base: position 29,396,712 of record JAPDPM010000002.1, on the reverse strand, counting down.
AAACAAAAATATCAAAAAAAATAATAGCATCAGTGCTCACAAAACAAATAAGGAAGCATCACAATGAACCAACAAAAATTTAAAAAAAAATAGAAAAAAGAGAGAAAATAGTAAAAAAATAGTATTTTTAAAAGAATTTCTTAGGGTTTCAAAAGGGGAATATCCAAAAAAAAGAGATAAAAAAATGTTCAATTTGGTTTTTTCGAAAGCTTTAAGTTTCATTTGGGTAACTAAGTAAGGAAGATTGCTGCTAGTGGCTGCAACCTAGAGCTAGGTGGTTTAGATTTGAGAGAAAAGAAGAGAAGAGAAGAGAAAGAGAAAGAGAAGGAAATAAGGAAGGAAAAAAAAGAAATAATGGGTTGGTTGATGAAACATAACAGCCAAGATGCCTCAAATTAGGAGAAGGTGCTTGGAAGGAAGGATGTTGCAAGAAGAGGAAGGAAAAAAGAGAAGAGAAAGGAAGTAGGGTTTCAAAAAAAGAAGAGATTATAAGACGTCCTCTAAACATGGACATTTTAGAAGAAGAAAGCTTCTATTCATACCCAAATAATTAAGTCTCACACTCTATTTTAATATATATATATATTTTTTTAATACCAAAATACCATTATATGAATATACATTTTTACCCTTTATTTTTATTTTTTTTCTATTTTTTGAGGCTACATAAATGAATTTCTAGGAGCCACTATTGGTTCTCGAAAATTCAGCTTGGCTCTCGAAAATTCACTTTCGAGAGCCTTTTTTTGGTTCTTGAAAGTGTAGAGCCATTATTGGCTGACAGCGCTTTATTTGGCATTCTGGTTTGCATTTCTTCTTTATTGGATATCCAAAAAACATGTCCCTGCATATTGTTTTCTAATTTTAACAGTACAACTTGAATGAAACTGTCAAGTTGTATATTTCAAAACTTGAAAATCTTTTGTGTTTGCCAGGACGGTGTACAAGAATACAAGCGAGGGAAACAAAGAAAAAAAGCAACTTGAATGAAAATGGCATTCTGGTTTGCATTTCTTCTTTATGGGATAGCCAAAAAACATGTCTGCATATTGTTTTCTAATTTTAACAGTACAACTTGAATGAAACTATCAAGTTGTATATTTCAAAACTTGAAAATCTTTTGTATTTGCCACGACAGTGTACAAGAATACGAGCAAGGGAAACAGAGAAAATAGCAACTAGCAAAAGTTTTGAACGACAGCAACATTGTGTACGGTCTATTCTTATAGTTGACAAACTATCATCTTCATCTTCTAGTGATTGTCTGTTTCTGCTTGGAGTCTTTATATGGTCTATTCTTGTAGTTGACAAACTATCATTTTCATCTTCTAGTGATTGTCTATTTCTGCTTGGAGTCTTATCGTTTTCATAGTCACAGTTTCAATCACTTTCTACTAGTGCATTTTATTGCACACAGGATCTTTAAATTTGGATATCACCCTGCCCAAAAGAGTAATCGCCTTCGGTGTCCAGCCTTCTTTATTCCCTGAGTAGACGACTTGATTTATAAAAAAGATTTTAGCGTTTACTAAAAAGAATATTCACCACATAGCATTTACAAAACAACGCGTGGGAGGCTTAAAGCTTTTAATCAAATTCAAAGCAGGCAATTATGGCATGGGAGGTTTCTATACAATTTTGAGAATAAAAAAACAAAACCCAAACCAAATTCTTGTGAGTACAAGTCGAGATTGAAGAGATAGGAGAGAAATGGTGAGAATTATTTTAAGAGAAATGTTTTAAGATCAGTAGATTGTGTGAGAGAGGGGATAAAATAGGAAAAATTTTAAGATTTGTAGGTTGTGACTACTAGTTTTAATATTTAAATGTAGAACTTAGGGTTTTTTAGCAAATAGATTGTGTGAAGAAATTGATAGGTTGCTAATGGAATTTCTCTTAGAAGAATAAGTAAAAAAAAAAAAAAAAGAAGAAAAGAAAATAAAAAAAGGGTTATTGGTGGCAACATGACTTAATTTGAGTATGACCTAACAGAGAAAAAAAAAGAAATGGGCTGGTGATGGTGACCTGAACTAAGTGCATATTAGATCAAACTTAATTTGGGCTTGACCCAGTCAAATTTGTGCCATTTGATTCTAGGTTTAACCAAGACTTTATTTAGGTATATTTTTTTCTTATTTATTTATTTATTTATTTATTATGTGTTTAAGTTTACTTATTTTCGCCAATGAGGCTTTGGTTTAGTGGCAAGGAAGAGGCTTTGAAACTTTGAAGTCTCAGGTTCGAGTCTCACCGAGTATGAGTTCGAGTAAGTTTATTTGTTATTTGTTTAGTTGAATATTATCATTTGTATTTATCAATTTATCAAGTTACCGGTTCATGGAATGTAATATACTGATTATGATTATAACTTTGAATGAGAATGTACTACTTAAAAAAAAGTTTACTTATTTTCATTCTTCTGAATAATGTCTTATGTCAATATTAGATGTGGTCATAAATCGTTAACTTTTCTCGATTGTAGTTAATGCACTCAATCCTTGAAAGTACCTCTTCTCTTCCTTAACCACCTTTTTCAAATACAAAAATCCAAGGAAAATAATAAGGAGTAAATTACACAGGATTGCAGAAATCCAATCAAATCCTCTATCTGACTCCTCTAGAAATGAGGAACGAAACCTAAAAAAAGAAGTGGATGAACTGTTGAAAATGGAGGAAAGGTACTGGCACCAAAGATCTAGAGTTAATTGGCTGAAGTATGGGGATAAAAACACAAGATTTTCCACGTTTCCACAATGAATAGAAGAAGACATAATGCAATTCTCCAAGTCAAAGATCAAAATGGAGAGTGGATTAAAGAAGAAGACAAGATCTAAAGGATATTTGAAGATCATTTCAAGGACTTGTTCTGATCTAAACCTCTATCTAATGTGGAAGATGTCTTGGAGGCGATATCGAAGGTCATTACAGATGAAATGAACATTGACTTGAATAAAGAGGTTACTGATGAGGAGATCTGAAATGTGGTTTTTGAATTAGGTGCCTACAAAGCTCTTGGACTGGATGGATTAAATGGGCTTTTTTTTCAGAATTTTTGGGATGTGTTGGCAAGGGATGTTTGTTCCTCAGTAAAAGAATTCTTCTCAAGGGGTTTCATGCTTAAAGAATGGAATAGATTTATGACCACATCTAATACTGATTATGATTATAACTTTGAATGAAAATGTACTACTTAAAAAAAAGTTTACTTATTTTCATTCTTGTGAATAATGTCTTATGTCAATATTAGATGTGGTCATAAATCGTTAACTTTTCTCGATTGTAGTTAATGCACTCAATCCTTGAAAGTACCTCTTCTCTTCCTTAACCACCTTTTTCAAATACAAAAATCCAAGGAAAATAATAAGGAGTAAATTACACAGGATTGCAGAAATCCAATCAAATCCTCTATCTGACTCCTCTAGAAATGAGGAACGAAACCTAAAAAAAGAAGTGGATGAACTGTTGAAAATGGAGGAAAGGTACTGGCACCAAAGATCTAGAGTTAATTGGCTGAAGTAAGGGGATAAAAACACAAGATTTTCCACGTTTCCACAATGAATAGAAGAAGACATAATGCAATTCTCCAAGTCAAAGATCAAAATGGAGAGTGGATTAAAGAAGAAGACAAGATCTAAAGGATATTTGAAGATTATTTCAAGGACTTGTTCTGATCTAAACCTCTATCTAATGTGGAAGATGTCTTGGAGGCGATATCGAAGGTCATTACAGATGAAATGAACATTGACTTGAATAAAGAGGTTACTGATGAGGAGATCTGAAATGTGGTTTTTGAATTAGGTGCCTACAAAGCTCCTGGACTGGATGGATTAAATGGGCTTTTTTTTCAAAATTTTTGGGATGTGTTGGCAAGGGATGTTTGTTCCTCAGTAAAAGAATTCTTCTCAAGGGGTTTCATGCTTAAAGAATGGAATAGAACAAATATTGTTTTAATTCCAAAACAAAGATCTCCGGAAGAAGTAAGACAATGTAGACCAATCAGTCTATGCAACTTTATTTATAAAGTTATTGCAAAAATCATGGCAAACAAATTGAAACCTTTGCCTCCAGGTATTATCTCACCATGTCAATCAGCTTTCATTCCTGGTAGACAAATCCAAGATAACATTATTATTGCCCATGAAGTTTTTCATTCAACGAGAAAGAGAAAAAAGGGTACAAAGTGAGCTATGGCCATTAAACTTGATTTGAGTAAAGCCTATAACTGAGTGGAATGGGGGTTCCTTGAAAAACTTCTCCTAAAAATGGAATTCAGTCATTCTTGGGTTTTCAGAATTATGCAATGCATTTCTACTCCTCAATGTTCTATTGTGATAAATGGAAAAAAAGGCAAAGCTTTTAATCCACAGAGAGGACTTCGTCAAGGAGATCCATTATCCCCTTATCTTTTCATCATGGTAGGAAATGTGCTGTCCTGTCTTCTGGAAAAGGAAATCACTTAAGGCATCTTACAAGGTTATCGTATCAACCGAAGATGTCTAAGTCTAAGCCACTTAATTTTTGCTGATGATTGCTTCATTTTTGCAAAAGCAGATGTACAGAATTGCCAATCTTTGTTGGGAGTGCTGTAGATGTTTAAAAATGCCACTGGCAAAGATGTAAATCTTGCAAAATCTGCAATTTTCTTTTCATACAATACTGGGATGCAAGTAAGGAGGCAGATAAAGGATAAACTTGGTATTGGAATGATGGAAACTAATAGCTTTTATCTTGGACTACCGGTGTTCTGGGGAAGGGGTAGAAAAGAAGCTCTACAATTTATTCTGGACAAAATCCGTGCCAAAACTCAGATATGGAAAGGTAAACTTCTTTCCCCAACTGGTAAGGAAACTCTCATGAAAGCTGTTACCTCAGCTGTTCTAGTTTATGCAATGCAATGCTTTAAACTCCCAAGCTCTTTTTGTAATGAGCTTAATTCAATCTTGGGGAATTTTTTGTGGGGAAATTCTGAGGATAATACCTCAAAGACTCATTGGCTTAGTTGGGTCAAACTAACTATCCCAAAGTCAAAAGGGGGAATGGGGTTCAGGAATTTTCATCTGTTTAACAAAGCCCTCTTGGCCAAACAAGCATGGAGACTCTTAAAGAATCAAGAAGCTCTTTGGGCAAAAATTTTGAAAGCTATCTATTTTCCTTTCTCGTCCTTGTTTAATGCAAGAAAAGGAAAATTGTCATCATGGGCATGGAAAAGCATATGGGAAGGGGTTGAAGTTCTCAAACTTGGCATGAGATGGAATGTAAGCAATGGTAAAAACATTCAAATCTGGGAAGAAAAATGGATTCCATCATTACCATCTTTCAAAATTGCCTCATCTAGACCCCCTGGAGTAGAATTATTCCTGGTTCATTAACTTATTGATCAGGATCAAAGAAGATGGAAGATGGATCAAATCAATTCTTTGTTCAGTGAAGAAGAGGTGCAGGCAATCAGTCGTATCCCTATTGGTAATCCTGAACAAGATGATACTTTAGTGTGGCATTTTTCTAACGATGGAAATTATTCTGTAAAATCAGGTTTTGTTTTTCTTGTTAACAGGCTGAATGTCTCAAGCATTGGGCACTCAAATAGCTCAACTTCAGTCAACCCACAAGATGATTGTTTCTGGAAGAGCATTTGGAAACTTCCAATTATTCCAAGGGTGAGGAATTTCATCTGGAAAGCATGCATAATGCTCTAGCTACAAAGGAAAATCTCTCAAAAAGGTTTCAACATTCTGATGCTTTTTGTCCTAGATGCTTATTGGGGATTGAATCATTAGAACATGTTTTATTTTTCTACCCTTTTGCTGAAGCAGCCTGGAGAGCATCAAACTTCAATTACCTTCCAAAAAAGGAGGGCTTTTCAAGTTTTTACAGGTGGTGGAAAGATGCAGTCTTGTCTTTAACTGAATTTGGCTCCTTCAATCCTAAAGCTCTTATAGCCTATCTGTGCTGGCATTTATGGAAGAGTAGAAATGAATTTCTGTTTGAAGGCATTACTGGTAATCCTATTATGGTCTGGCTAGAGGCAACTAGAGACTATCAAGCCTTTCTTGATGTTACTGACCAACCTCAAGCTCCCCAGCAAAATGAAGGGAGACCCTCTCAATGGCAATGCCCATCTGGCTCTTTTATCAAAATCAATTATGATGCATCTTTTGATATGATGCTTTTTGTCCTAGATGCTTTTTGGAGATTGAATCATTAGAACATGTTTTATTTTTATGCCCTTTTGCTGAAGCAACCTGGAGAGCATCAAACTTCAATTATCTTCCAAAAAAGGAGGGCTTTTCAAGTTTTTACAGGTGGTGGAAAGATGCAGTCTTTTCTTTACCTGAATTTGGCTCCTTCAATCCTAAAGCTCTTATAGCCTATCTGTGCTAGCATTTATGGAAGAGTATAAATGAATTTTTGTTTGAAGGCATTACTGGTAATCCTATTATGGTCTGGCTGAAGGCAACTAGAGACTATCAAGCCTTCCTTGATGTTACTAACCAACCTCAAACTCTCCAACAAAATGAAGGGAGACCCTCTCAATGGCAATGCCCATCTGGCTCTTTTATCAAAATCAATTGTGATGCATCTTTTTATAACAAAACAGGTTTAGCTGGAATTGTAGCGGTGGCTAGGGACTCTTCGGGGAAGGTAATTGATGGTGTAAACTGTATAATCCAATCCGAGTCTGCTATCACAGCAGAAACATTGGCTGTGAGATTTGGTTGTAACCTGGCTATTGATAAAGGATGGAGCAAAGTTCTTTGTTAATCTGACTGTGCAGAGGTTATTCTTCGTTTAGCATAACCAAATCGTCCAAAGAACCGGAAAACTATGGCCATTGAAGCAAATATGCTTCGCATATGTCAAAGATTTAATGAATTTTAGTTTAAATTTGTGACTAGAAAAGCAAATGGTGTAGCTGATTAGGTGGCTAGAAAAACCAGGCAAAGATGTTGCCCATCTGACTGGTTTGCTAGTCCACCTAGTGATCTGATTTGTTTGCTGTAATCTTTTGTTTCTTTATCAATGAAAATTTCTTATTCAGATTAAAAAAAAATCTAAATTGAATTTTCACAACAACAGAAAAAAAAATCTTCAAGGAAAAATTTTTTTTTTATGATATTAGATTATGAACTCAAATATCCAAAACAATGATTAAGGAACTTTACCTAAAAAAAAGTTATTCTTAGAATACCCAAACCCACAATTTCTCTTCTTCTTCCACTCAAAACAACATTAAATTCAAAAAAAGTTTGGAATCCACATCTAGGTCACTTTTATGATACTTGCTTTTATTTGAAATTCACCCATTACGTAGCTAACCAAGCTATTCTTGAAGCTTTTGAAGGAAAAAAAAATGAAAACCTAAAGAAGGAGGAATATGTGTTTTTAGGTGTGAGAGGTCTTGAATGTTATTTTGCAAATCCAACAGTGGAAATCTAGGTAAAGATGAAGAAGCTTAAATTGGCAGCCATTAGAAGCAGCAACAATGATAGATCTAGGTTTTTTTGGCATTCAGTTTTTTTGGGTTTTTGTGGATATAAAAAGTTTTTTTACAGCAATTTATGCCATTAAATTGAAAGAGGAGGTGAAGAGGAATTTTGTTGGATCTTTTGGAAACTTTTTGGTGCCAATCGATGGTGGTCATCGACAGTGAGCAATGAACAATAGGAGTGAGGCGGCGACATTGACGTCAATTTCCAAAAATATTTTGAAGAACTAGTTGGAGGGAAGAAAAAGGAATAAAGGAATAAAGAAAGAAAAGAAAAAGAAGAAATAAAAAGGAAAGAAAAGAGAAAGAAAGAAAGGAAACAAAATAAAAATAGGTTTTTTAGTATGACATGTGGCATTTTAAGTGGTCAATCAATAATACGATGTGGCATGCCACATATTATTTCAATCCAAATGGCAGTCAGTGTTCTACAAGTTCAATGTCCACATTAACACATCCAACAAACGGAGTTACTGTTAGGTAGCACATTAATTAACCGATTGATAAGTTAGATACCACATTGGAGATTTTTAAGGCTAAAGCATCACATTGAAAAATTCAATAAAGTGTAGATGGAAAATGTGACATTAACCCTTGAAAAAAATCAAAGAGGAAAAAAAATACCCTTGTATATTCTTTATTATCAAGCAAAACAAGCGATCAACAAAGCCAACCAATATATAACTAACAAAAATAAGTAAAAATCAATAAATCAATAAATCAAAAATCCTTAGATTTTAAAATTTTTAAGGAAAAAAAAGAGATAAAATACACAAAATCCTAAGTGAATAGATTGAACATGAGTCATACTTGGCCTTTGATTGACAAAGATCATGATGATAGCGTTAGATTTTTTTAATGAAGAATATTTAGAAAAGGAAAAAAACGAAAAGAAAGAAAAGAAAAAAGGAGAGCCAAGAAAGGGGGATAAGTTTGGATAGTTAGAGTTTGGGAGGTGAACAATCATGAAAAGAAAAAGAAGAGAGGAAGAAAATGGAAAATAAGGTCAGCAATCTATGTAGTAGATTTATATTTTACACATATTTAGCCTAACAGGCCAGCAATCTATGCAGGCCAGCTCCACAAATACGGGTTAGTCCATGGGCCAGCCAGATGAAAAAGGCCACACAGCCCAATCCCCTACAACCTGGCTTGCTTTGTGGTGCTACTATTGCCTAGACCCCAAGCCCACCAAGCCCTTACACTCTTAAGCCCAACACAGGTTTCAAATTCCAATGGATTAAAAGGCCTTCTAAAATTGTTTGATACCCAACTTTTAATAAATTTTACTATGCTAAATAGTTAAAACTTGCAATTATAAAAGTTTAAAAATTATTATAAATGACTTATATATGATTTAAATAGACATATTTGAAATCTACTATACCTCTGCTAGAGCTATTTCTAGGAAACAAAGGATGATGAGCAAGGTATTTTCTTAACGACCAGATAAGAGATGCCTTTTACAGAGTGCATGGTATGCTCAAGCAATCATCTAAAATAACTCCTCTCCATAAACATGTAGATGCACACTGATATTATTAGGAAAGGAATCACTTTAAAAAGAGAGAGAGAGAGAGAGAGAGAGAGAGAGAGAGAGAGGACTGGCTCATGGGCTAATCCAGCCCTCGTTAGAGTCGATTTGGACTGAATATTTTTAGTTCATTTAAATGCGAGCCTAAACGGGTCCACTTTGACTCATTCATTTTGAATCCCTACATATGATCCAAGTCCAATTAAGATTTTTTGTCTTGGCCCTACATAATTGATCACCTTTATTGAATCTATGCCTAATTTAAGAAAAAAGGCTAACCTATTTCAAAATATAATTTCTATCTCTTCCATATTTATTTGACTATTATTTATTGATTTATATTTGATGCATTGTCAATATATAAATCTCATAATTATTAGTGAATCATAACATGACATCTCATTAGTCATAAATTTTACAATAAAAATTTCTTAACAACAAAATTATTAAATTCACTGATTAATGGAGCATCATGATATGATTAAATGATAACCTATAAGATTTATATATTGGTAATGCATCAAATAGAAATTCATTATTTATTATGTTGTATTGTCTCTTTCAATTTAAATTAATAAAATTGTTGGATTAGTAAATTAAATTGAATTAACCAAAAATAATGATAATCATAATAAAGAGTACAATAACTAAAAATATATACTAATTAGACGATGACCATTGTATTCTATTTATTGTTTTAACTTTTTAATTCATTGACACTGATTTATGAAGTCGATCCACGCGTAACTGGCTTGAAAACTAGTGCATTTCTACGTGTTGATATAAAGAAAACAGTGAAAGAGTGGAAAGATGCGTGGCCACCAAGGTCCAAAAGTTAAAATCTCATATTATATTTGGTGTCACATAATATTTTATATTTTATGCATGATTAATGTATATATTTTATATATTAATATTGAGTTATAGCATCTTATTAGCCAATGAATGAATCTAACACAATTTTATATGTAGCTGCTATTTTTTGACTTTCATTTGTTAGACTTTTGACCATTTTATAAGATTTTTTTTAACTTTTTCACAATCAAAATAGAAATTAGATTATTGTTAAAATTAATGTTGATCTGAGAACAAAAAAAAAATTATGTTGATCTAAATTAAAATACAGTGATAAAATTGATATTTTATTTTTGATTATTATTCTTTTCAAACTAAAGGTAAAAGCAAATAAATAAGATGTACAATTTATTTTAACTTAAACGTTTACAAATACAAATATGTAGAAAAAATAGTAATTTTTATTGATAGAGAAAAAATAGTAAATTATTACTTATTAAGCCAACGGGAAATTTTATTAATTATAAAAAAGATATATATCAAATCTTTTTTTTTTAATAGAATAATTTCATTCAAGGTTACAATCATAATCAGTATAGTACATTCAATAGACCGATAACTTGATGAACTGGTAAATACAAAGAGTAATAACAAACTACAAATAACAATAACAAATTAAACATCAAACCCACATTTTGTGAGATTCGAATCTGGGACCTCAAAAATCTCAAGATTTCTTCCTTGCCATTGAGCCAAAACTTCATCGACTATATATATATATATATATATATATATATATATATATATATATATATATCAAATCTATAATTCGCTTTAAAAATTGAAGACTTCACTGCTTGTCTATAAAATATATATAAGAGTGGTTTAATCTCAATCATAAGTTTATATCAATCTAATGGTTACAAAAAAATGTAAAACTAATTAGTTTTACACTGATATAAGTGAATCTTTTCTCATATATATATATATATATATATATATATATATATTAAATAATACCATATGAACCAAACTTGAATTAAAAAAATAGTGAACTGAAGTGGCGGCCACGCAAAACAGGCCCTATAAATGAAAGAAAAACAAGCGATAATTTCCTCACTCTTTCACAACCAGCGTTTGTTTCTTTTTCAGGTTTGCTCTTTTTTCTTCGCTGTTTTTTAATACATATATTGAGATTTTTGCAGTTATCATTTGATACAGATTTATGCTATTATTTTCGTTTCTCATACTCCAACTTTTGTATAAGTTTCTAGTAGGCAGGCACCGTAGAAGTTGAATTTATTTGCTTTTGTTTCACTTAATAACAAGAACTAAAGAAAGCGTTGATTAAAGCAATGGCCAAGCACCATCCTGATTTGATCATGTGTCGGAAACAACCAGGCATTGCGATTGGGCGACTTTGTGAGAAATGCGATGGCAAGTGCGTAATCTGCGACTCTTTGGTGCGACCTTGCACGCTTGTGCGGGTTTGCGACGAATGCAACTATGGGTCATTTCAGGGAAGGTGTGTGATCTGTGGAGGGCTGGGAATATCTGATGCGTACTACTGCAAAGAGTGTACACAGCAAGAGAAAGATCGAGATGGTTGTCCCAAAATCGTCAATCTGGGGACTGCCAGAACAGATTTGTTCTATGAACGAAAAAAATATGGTTTCAAGAAAAGATAATTTGAAGTCTTGATTTGATTAAGGTTGTCTTCTCAGCAGAATGTAAATTGTTGATTGATTTGTGGTTAAATGGGTGAAGATGGGTCTGTATTTTCAAGTTGTTTGTCTTGCTTTGTATGAGTTGTTTGACATTTAAGTAGTTTACTGCCTGAAATGTTCTGAATTTTACAGCTTTTGTGGCACAATGGGATAAAACTGTGGTTTATGGTAGAACCAAATTCGTTGAAGTGGAAACAATGGGGCTGCCAAGGTGATTGTTCTTTACAATTGCATGAGACACAGAGAAAGCACGAGAAGCACTTGATGATCAATGATTATGGTAAATGGCTTTTGAATGCATTAAATGACCTCAACAAAAGATTTCTTTTGGATTATGTTTTGAATGTTGTTTTCTGCAGTATTAATTAATCTTGTGGTTTAAGATGTGTCTATTAATTTGCTTCTGTAACCTTCTCCACCCTCATCCAAGCAATGCATTTTTTGATGTTCCCTCCGAAGCAAGGATTTTTTGATGCCAATCTCCCTAAGAAAGCCAAGTAGTCCCCCTGTGGCTGCAAGATTGACATGTAAAACCAATATGATTTTGTAGTGCCAGCCCATGTCTACTAAGAAGTTTGTATTTATTAATAGTTATGCTCCTGTTGTTTTCATCTGGTAAAGCTCCAGAAATGCTTTGCTTAGCTGCTTTTCCAACTTGGTTCAAACTTGAAACTTGAAAATCAATGATGCTTGAATCTGAGTTTGGCTTACAATGGAAGTTAAGGTTGTGACATGGAACTGATTCAATTCTTGTATGAATTCTGATGAGGGATATTTAGGCACAAGGACATTTCGGTCCTTCAGCATCTGTGGTCGATTTGACTTTACTAGAACCCCTCCAGAGCTGACACCTGAACGTGCCAGCTCTGCCATCATCATTACTATGGAAGCATAGCTCGGCCCCTGACACGCCGGTCTCCATCCAGGTGTCATCGGTTGCCTCGGGACCGACCACTTTCCTAGGGAATCAGCGTACGCGTGAACGCCTTGGCGGGAACCTGACGGGGCATCCATCAGCCGACTTGTATCATCGAACTGACAGGTCAGCGCCTTACTATTCGACCACGTTTCTTCCACCTGTGCCGAGGTTGGAGACTAAGCGTGAAGTACCTTGCCTATAAATAGCCCCTTCATATTCATGTCGAGGCCAAGGGTAATCCAACTCTCCCGAAATTCTGTCATTCTTGACAACAACATTTGGCGCGCTAGGTAGGGAGCTACTCTAAGGTTGTTGTCCAGAATGGCACCCAGAAGGAGAGTTGCAGAAGATGAGGAACCAGTTGCGCCGGTCAGTCCAAATAACACACCCGACGACCAACCCAACCAACCAATCCAAAGGCCACCTCCCACAGCTGAACAATTCTATCAGCTCTCCCAACAGTTGAAAAACCTTACCGAATTAGTCCAGGCTCATGTCCTCACGCCCTCACCAACCCAAAAGCCCCCGTCGAGAAATGACACCGATCAACCTGATCTTTCCCAAACACCCTCACCACCAAGAGAAGAGGTAAGCGCTAGCACCTCTTCCCAACCAGAAGTAATGGAGAAAACCAAAACCAAAACCCAAAAGAACTTCCCCGACACCAAAAGAAGTCACTGAAATGCCTCGCTCTCAGCCCCTATGTCCCAAAACCACACCCATGATCGGTTAGAAGCAAGGATGGAAGCGATGGAGAAACAGATACAAGAGAGAGAACAGATCCATATAGACGAACTGAAGCTGCTGGAAACGTCGCCATTCCTAGAAGAAATCAACCGCGCCCAGCCCCCCAAAGGCTTCAGAATGCCCACGATAGAGGCGTACGACGGTACAACCGATCCCTTTGACCACTTGGAACTTTTCCGCGCTAACATGTCCATACAGGGAGCGGACGACCCGTTGATGTGCAAAGCGTTTCTGGCCACTCTCAAAGGAGCAGCTCGAGCATGGTATTCCGGCCTGGCTCCCTGATCTATCGGCTCATTCAAAGAGCTCGGTCATTCATTCTTAACTCACTTCATCAGCAGTAGACAAGCTAAGAAAACTACTCTGAGCTTAATGGCAGTTAAGCAACGGCATGGAGAATCACTGAGGGAGTATGTAACAAGATTCAACGCCGAAGCATTGCAAGTCAAGGACTTGGAGCAGTCCGTGGCAGTAGCCGGCCTCATGAATGGCCTTACGGACGACGAGTTTCATTTTAAATTCTCTCTCTCTCTGGAACCCCCTAAAACCCTTCCTGAGCTCTTGCACAGAGCAGAGAAATACATCAACGCCGAGGAAACCATGTCGGCCAGATTAAGCACAGAAGACCATAAAGATGACCCACTAAGTCACAAAAGGAGGGAGAGAGAGGACGAGAAAGACCGGGGAAGCAGGAAGTTCGGTAGACTAAATGGCCACCAGGCCAGGAAAAGCCCAGAAAGAAAGGGCTATCAAACTTATACTCCCTTAAACACTACAAGGGAAAGAATTTTAATGCAAATTGGGAAGGACCCTCAGCTCAAGTAGCCAAGGCCAATGAAGCCAAACCCACAAAGGGTTAGAACTAAGAGGTGTGCGTTTCATCGAGACCACGGCCACACGACCGAGGAATGCACTGACCTCATGAATGAAATAGAGAACCTAATCAGAAGTGGTCGCCTGAAAAGGTTCGTCCTAAATGAAACGAGGCAAGACTTCAGAAGAGGCGGATACCAGCAAAGGAATTTCAACAACCGGCCTCGAACAGACTACGGAAGACCTCCACCAACATGGAATGCAGGAGAAAGGGGACAGGGGCAGAACCGAAATGAAGAGAGGACCAGAGGTAATACAAACAGGCCTACAGCAGGGATAATCAACGTCATAATAGGGAAACCACCGGCTTTCACAAGAAAAAAGGTCGGCCAAACAACCATCATGGCCATAGGCTCCTCGGTCAAAAAGCCCAGATCTTGGAAGGACGAGCCCGTATCCTTCTCTGCCAGGGATCTTGAAGGTATAGAATTTCCCCACGAAGATGCAATAGTTTTCAGCGCAGTCATTTACAACCACGTGGTAAGAAGGATTTACTTCGACAACGGAAGTGCCGGAGACATCCTGTATTACGAAACACTGAAGAAAATGGGAATCAATGATGATCGGCTAAAGCCGCATCCGACGCCACTGGTCGGGTTTGGTAATGAACAAGTCCCTGTGATCGGCACCATAGTCCTTCCGTTAACAATGGGTACGGAGCCGAGGACGGTGACGGCAATGGTAGAATTCATGGTGGTTAAAGTCCCCTCCGCCTATAATGCCATTATTGGCCGACCCAACCAAATGCATATGAGAATGATCGGATCAGCTCCGCATCTAAAAATCAAATTCCCAACCCCTCATGGAACGGGGGAAGTCTAAGGAGATCAGGTGACTGCCCGACGATGTTACATGACCGCAATAAAAACAAAAAGAAAAGCCGAGGAGGCCATGGCCATAGAAGTACCCGACCAGCGGCCTGAGCAAGGACGTGGCCGACCACAACCAGCCGAGGACTTCATCAACGTCCCCTTTGACCCAGAGGACCCCACCAAGCTAGTACAGATTGGTTCAACTCTCGAAGGAAAGGAAGAGCTAGTACAGCTAATCAGAAAAAATGTCGATCTGTTTGCATGGAGGCCTGAAGACATGCCAAGGGTAGACCCAAGTGAAATCGTCCATCGCCTTAACGTGGACCCCGAAGCCAGACCAGTGAGACAGAAGAAGAGATGTTTTGCAATCGAAAGACAAGAGGCGATCAACGAGGAAGTGACGAAGCTCCTTCGAGCAGGATTTATCAGGGAGGCCCACTACCCGGAATGGTTAGCCAACGTAGTAATGGTGAAAAAGCATAACGGAAAATGAAGAATGTGCGTTGATTTCACCGACCTTAATCGGGCTTGCCCAAAAGACAGCTTCCCTCTACCAAATATCGACAGATTAGTAGATAATAGTGCCGAACAAGGGCTACTGAGCTTCATGGATGCCTACTCCGGGTATAATCAGATCAGAATGCTCGAGGAGGACGAGGAGAAAACCGCATTCATCACAGAAAAAGGTCTATACTGTTACAAGGTTATGCCTTTTGGCCTAAAAAATGCTGGTGCCACCTACCAGAGGCTGGTCAACAAGATTTTCAAAGAGCAAATCGGAAAGACCATGCAAGTCTACGTGGACGACATGATTGTAAAAAGCAAGGAGGTCGAGACACACTTGCGAGACCTGGAAGAGGCCTTTGAGGTCCTCAGGAAACATAATATGAGGCTCAACCCCCTAAAGTGTGCCTTCGGAGTAACTTCGGGAAAATTCCTAGGCTTCATGGTTAGTCAACAAGGCATCGAAGCTAATCTAGAAAAAGTACAGGCCATTCTAGACATGAAACCGCCGACCTTAGTAAAAGAAGTGCAGAGGCTCACTGGTAGAATAGCCGCCCTTAACAGGTTCATGTCAAGATCAGGCGATAAATGCATTCCATTTTTCAAAACGTTGAAGAACGTACGAGAGTTCAGATGGACCGAACAATGTCAAAGAGCCTTCGAAGAACTCAAGGCTTTTCTCTCCTCCCCACCAGTTCTGTCCAAACCACGGATCGGGGAAATGCTATACTTATACCTGGCTGCAACTGATCAGGCAGTAAGCTCAGTGTTGATAAGGGAAGAGACCGGAGTGTAAAGGCCGGTATACTTCACCAGCAAAGTACTACAGGGGGCTGAGCTCAACTATCAGAAAGTGGAGAAGCTCGCCTATGTTCTTGTCACCTCGGCCAGAAAACTGAGGCCCTACTTCCAATCACACCCGATCACTGTCTTGACCGATCAACCACTCAGACAAATCCTCCAAAAGCCAGAACTGTCAGGAAGGCTAATTAAGTGGGCAGTGGAGCTCAGCGAATACGATCTGCAAATTAGACCTCGGTCATCCCTCAAATCTCAAGTGCTTGCTGATTTTATGGTGGAGTATGTGTCAACAGAACAACCTACACAAGGAAGTCCGGAGATGGAAGAACCAGAGGAAGAGAAGGCATGGAAGCTTTATGTGGATGGATCGGCAAATAGCAAGAATAGTGGGGCCGGACTAATCCTAGTCAGCCCGGAAAAGGTCAAAACACAGTATGCCCTCAAATTCAACTTTAGGGCAACGAACAATGAGGCTGAATACGAAGCACTCATCACGGGGTTGAAGTTAGCAAAGGAGTTGAAGGTGGAAAAGCTAACCGTCTTCAGTGATTCCCAATTAGTGGTAAACCAGGTGAACAAAGAATTTGAAGCCAAGGGAAAAGCAATGATTAAATATTTGGAAAAGGTCGGACTTCTACTCTCAAATTTCAAAAAATACAAAGTGAAACAAATTTCAAGGACCGACAACACTTTGGCTGACTACTTATCCAAAATGGCCACAGGTTCCAACCTGGGTCTTATGCCAGGAGTTATAGTGGAAGTAGTGGAGCAGAAAGCAATAGCTGACGAGCAAGAGGTAAGCCAGATCGAAGAAGAGGCAGGATCGTGGATGACCCCATACATAAGATTCTTGACTACAGGAGAAGAACCAGAAGATCGGACCCAAGCCAGATCCATGAGAAGGAAAGCCCCAAGATACACCCTCATTGACGGAAAACTTTATAGAAGATCATTTAGTTTGCCTTATCTTCGATGCCTAAGCCCGGTCGAGGCAAACTACGTTTTGAGGGAAGTGCATGAAGGAATCTGCGGAAATCACATCAGCCCTAGAGCCCTCACACACAGAGCACTGAGGCAAGGTTACTACTGGCCCACAATGCATAAGGACTGAGTCGACTTAGTAAGAAAATGCAACAAATGCCAAAGATTCGCACCAATCCAACATGTTCCCTTGAACGATCTCACCTCGATCACGAGCCCTTAGCCATTTATGCAGTGGGGCATGGATGTGCTGGGACCCTTCCCACCAGCTACAGGACAGAGAAGGTTCGTTCTTGTCACCATCGACTATTTCACAAAATGGATTGAAGCCGAAGCCCTCGCAAATACCACAGAGAAACAAGTTCAAAATTTCTGTTGGAAGAACATCGTCTGTAGATACGGGGTTCCAAAGGCAATTGTCACCGACAACGGAAAACAATTTGATAATCCAAAATTCAGGACTTGGTGCGAAAACTTGGGCATACAGCTGCAGTTCACG
Source organism: Heritiera fomes (assembly GCA_032173925.1). NCBI lineage: Eukaryota > Viridiplantae > Streptophyta > Magnoliopsida > Malvales > Malvaceae > Heritiera > Heritiera fomes. The sequence goes on along the minus strand of JAPDPM010000002.1, from coordinate 29,379,034 downwards.
TCGGTAGCACATCCTCAGGCCAATGGGCAGGCCGAGGCGGCCAACCGAACAATCTTGGAAGCCTTGAAGAAAAAGTTGGATGACAAAAAAGGGGAATGGGCCGACCTATTACCCAAGGTCCTCTGGCATTGAGAACCACGACAAAAGTCCCCACGGGGGAAACCCCATTTAACCTCACCTTTGGGACTGAAGCGGTAATCCCCGTAGAAATAGGTATGCCTAGCTTACGTGTACAGTTGAACACTGAGCTCGGGAACGAAGAAGCCCTGAGAAACAATCTGGACCTCTCCGAAGAACACAGAGACCGAGCACTCGTCACAATGGCAGCCTACTAGCAAAGAATAACGGGGTTACTACAACAAAAAGGTTCGAAAGAAGCCGATCAGACAGGGGGATTTAGTCCTAAGAAAGGTGGAAGCCTCAAGAAAAGATACGGCCGGAGGAAAATTGGCCCCAAACTGGGAGGGCCCTTACGTGGTTAAAGAGGTAGTCCGCACAAGAACTTACAAGTTGAAGGACATAGATGGCAAAGAAATTCCAAGGACCTGGAACGCCGATAACTTGAAGGTCTTTTACCAGTAATCAGCCGATATGAATCCTTGCTACCCCTATTATCAGCTCAGCCAGCTCAGCTGGTCTTTTGTTAGCGTTCCTACGCTCATCTTAATTTTGTTCATCTCGCGTCAGCTCAGCCAATGTTTGGCCATAAGATATGTAAACCATTCATGAGACAAAGTTGTTGAAAGGAAAGAGGCTGATCTTTTAAATAAAAGGATAATATCCATGAAGCATTACAAAAAGTTCCAATTTAAAAGAAATTCACAACGAAACACCAAAGTAAAAGCAGTACAACACAACTATAGAAAGAAAATCAAACAGCAGCATCATCCTGAACCTCTGCCCCCACATCTTCAGTCTGAGCCGGGGTGGCAACAGTAGCCTCGCCGTCAGCACCATCATCCTCGGCAGCCGAAGGTTCATACTGAACTGTCTTAAGATTTTCAAGGGAAATCATAGACAGGTCCAGGTCGGGATACATGTAACCGACCTCACTAATGGCCAAGGCAAAGGCACCTCTCACCCCTTCTGCGTTTGCGAGTTTTGCTGCTGCATCAAATTGTGGGGTATTCTGAAAATTGGCTAAGGCCTCCTCGGACCCAAGACGTCTGGCCTCTTCCTTGACCTCTTCAACTCAGCTCAGCTCTTGCTTTTGTTTTTCTACCTCAGCCTTAAGCTCGGTCAGTAGCTGCTCAGACTCGCGCCCCTGGCCCTCCAACTGCTTTACTTTCTTCGAAAGAGTGTGGCATTTCTCGTGATAGGAACTGTAATCCTTATGCAACTTCTTCACCTAATCCTCGGCCCTTGTAGCGTGGGCCAGAGCAAGCCAAGAGTGATGAAGGCTGGCGTTGACGTTCACCGAGCAAGGGGAGTTCATCTTATCCTTATCTGCGCAAAGAAACGAACTGAGTGCCACAGAATAACTAAATAAGCAAATGTGAAGGAGAAAAAGCTGACCTGCCGGAGGGAGCATGGACTTGGCTAGTTTCCGCGCCACGGACGCACTCTCGAAAGCACTGTCCGAGGAGGCAAGTTCCACGGTAAGCTTGACATTTTTTGGGACCTCGGCTCCTGCTTCCAGAGTGTCAGATATGTCCTCCACACCTCGGGCCCTTTTGGGAGAGGGCTCACTCACCTCGGCCTCCGTGGTCTTCCTTTTCGACTTGGACTGTGATCGAGTCTGTCTGGACCGAGATGGAGGTGGTTGGCTGGCACCCTCAGTCGGAGGCTGAGCTGCAGGACGAATGTAGTCGAAAATGTTGAAACGTCCAGACATACCTGCATAAAAGCAAATGGAGTTTAATAATCAGACCAGCCATTAGAAAAATTGGAACCAAAACCAACTAATTACCAGGTCGGTCTCGAGAGCCGAGCTTTGTCAAAACTTCGGGGGAAGTCAGAAGTTTGGCATCTAAGAGAACCCTACCATAGTCTCTCAGCTTATTTATTTCGTGATGGGCTCTAAGCTCCTCACCAAAGATATCACTCATATCGTCAGCCCCCTCTTTCATTTTACCACGGCTATTAGTCACTTGCCACTCACCAGGGCTTATTAAACTAAAAAAATGAAGTTTCCAGATTTTATTTGACGAAGGTATATTACTAAACAGTTTTTTACGGAGATGAGCTGTTGTATAGTGCCAGCTCTTATCTACAGGGCTGACCTTTATGGAGAAGAACGACTTGAATAACTTAAGGGTCAACAGAAACCCCAAACCCTCACACAAAACTAAAAAACCGACGATATGACGCCAGCTATTTGGAAGCAGTTGAAAAGGTGCTAAACCATAGAAGTTCAAGAGCTCAACCACGAAAGGATGAAGGGGAAATCTAAGACCAGAAAGGACGGCCTCCTTATAAACCCACAATCTGGATTTACCTCGATCCTGTGTTACCCTATCGGTACCACGAGGTGGATCTATCTTAAACTGGGGAGAAATATATTGGTCTTAGCAGAGATCGGCGAAGTCCCTCCTTGTAAACAAGTTAGGACACGCCTCAGGAAGAGCCCCACCTTTCAGAGCCTTCATAACTGTCAAAGAAGCTTGACGAGAAGTGGAAGGCCTACCCTGAAGTTGGCCGAGGTCATGAATTTGAACCCCAGAAGCACGAAGGCTATCCTCTAAAGCCTGCTTCTCTTCGTCTTGCATAGGCTGGAGCCACCAAAGTGCCTTAGTCCTACGTTTTGAAAAAGGCTCGGCCGAGGCCACGGTAGCCGAGGCCACGGAAGCTCTATCCTCGGATACCTCAGCCTGTTCGGCCTGATCGGCCTGCTCATCTTGACTATTTAATCCTAACCTAATCTCGAGCTCGCGAAAACTATCCGAGCTATCCCGGCTAGGAGGAGTAATAATCTCTACCGAAGAAGAAGACATAGGGAAGAGGACTTACCTAAAAAAGCTCAGACTTATGGGGGAAGCTTGGAGCGACCTGAAGCGAAACGAAAATCGAAGGGAAAGAGGAGACGAAACTTTGTTGAATGAGCAAAAATGAAGGAAGACCCCCCTTTTATAGAAAATCCGCGGAAGGTAAAAGGTCACCTAGAGAACCAAAACGATCTACTCGGGATACATGAGGAAAGATCGCCCTTGGATGATCTTGGAACTATCCAGAGCATATCTATTCCTACGGTCAGGATGACACCATCCTCGATTTAGCAGATCGAGGAAATCAGACTTTAATGTTTCTGACCTTTTTCTCAACTACCTCGTCAGAACCTAACTATGGAATCCCCAAAGACTAAAGTACTCTCCAGAATAATCAAACTATTATTTTCTCAACCACTCAACCTCCCACCAGATAGCTCGGTTCCCCCGCACGTGACGTTCGAGCTCTTCGACCCGCACGTGACGTCCGAGCTCTTCGACCCGCACGTGACGTCCGAGCTCTTCGACCGAGCTTACGGACCAACTTCGGGGGGACAGAATGATGAGGGATATTTAGGCACAAGGGCATTTCGATCCTTCAGCATCTGTGGTCGATTTGACCTTACTAGAACCCCTCTAGAGCTGACACCTGAACGTGCCAGCTCTGCCATCATCATTACTATGGAAGCATAGCTCGGCCCCTGACGCGCCGGTCTCCATCCAGGTGTCATCGGTTGCCTCGGGACCGACCACTTTCCTAGGGAATCAGCGTACACGTGAACGCCTTGGCGGGAACCTAACGGGGCATCCATCAGCCGACCTGTATCATCGAACTGACAGGTCAGCGCCTTACTATTCGACCACGTTTCTTCCACCTGTGCCGAGGTTGGAGACTAAGCGTGAAGTACCTTGCCTATAAATAGCCCCTTCATATTCACGTCGAGGCCAAGGGTAATCCAACTCTCCCGAAATTCTGTCATTCTTGACAACAACAAATTCAAACCCTTATGTTTCACAATTTGAACAATAGTTTTTTTCCACCTTTTCATGCATTATGAGCTTTACAAGCCGTTCGGTTCCGAGGAATTCTCTTTTTATTCCTCCTCTATCCCCTAAGCTCCACCAATTCACTTGATTGGTTCAGATTTTGGCCAGAGAAATGGAAATCCCCGTTCCTCTTATACAACCATTCAAAATTCTGACTTTAAAGACCAGCCTCTATCTTATGGGTTAGATCACCTTCCATATGTACAATCGACATCAAATATCTAAAATGATTTTGCTTAGGGATTGCAATCCTATCTAGTATCACTATATTTTTATCTTCCTCTTTATTTGAACTGAATTTACGTTCTTTGTATTTAGTCTTTACTTTTGCTTAGTCTGAATCCTCTTGATTTTAACGTTTGTCTCTATAGTTTTAAGTTCTAACTTCACATTAACTTTCGCTCTAGTTTCAACAAAAAGACAATTTTATTTGCAAACATCATACACAATTGTATTTTATCTTGGATGGATTTTGTTAGCTTCTCTATTATTGTGGCGAACAGAAATGGATTTAAAGCTAACCCTTGATGTAGTCTACTTTGATTGAAAATTCATTTGTTTGCCCTCACAGGTCCTCACATGTGTCCTTTCATCTTCGTACATATCTTTAATTATTTCAATATATTTCATGAAGATTTTTTTCTTTATTAAAGACTACTATAACACCTCCCAAGGCACTTTATCATATACTTTCTTTAAGTCTATGAAGACAATTTTAATTTATAATAATTTTAAAAATAAAATAAAATTATAAAAAATTATTTTCAAATACATGTTGAATAATGTATTAAAAAAACTTGGTGTATATATATAGGATATACAAATTTAAAATAATAATTTGAAATCAAATACCATTTAGAAAAATTATAGAAATAAATTAAACAACAAATCTTAAATCTGATAACATTCTAATTGAAATTTGAAAATGCCTCAGAGATGTAGGAGTTAGGTGGCTGCCAAATTTTTTTAATAAGATTTGGCGCATCAATAAAATGCCTGAGAAATAGAGGAAGAGTATATTGATGCCTCTTTATAAAAAGAAGAAAGATATTCAAAATTGTGCTAACTATCGAAGCATAAAACTGATGAGTCACACGATGAAACTATAGGAGAGAGTGATAGAAATGGAGATTAAGAAAAAATGTAGAGATATTGAAGAATCAATTTAGTTTTATACCTGGTTGATCAATTATGGAGACAATATATTTGCTTAGACAACTTATGGAACACTCTCGAGTACTGGATAAAGATCTCTATATGATCTTTATAGATTTGGAGAAAGCATATGATAAAGTGCTTAGGGAGGTACTATGGTGGTTCTTAATGAAAAAAAGAGTTCCTTTGAAATTTATTGAACTAGTCAAGGACGTGTATGGAGATGTAAGGACACATGTGAAGGGGAAACAAGTGAGTTTTTTATTACAATGGGATTACACCAAGGATCAACACTAAGTCCATTCTTGTTTGCGGTAGTTATGGATGAACTGACAAAATCCATCCAAGATAAGGTGCCTTGGTGTATAATGTTTGCAAATGATATTGTCTTATGTGCGGGAACTAAAACGAAGATCAATGCAAAATTAGAATTATGGAGACAAACGTTAGAATTAAGAGGATTTAAACTAAGCAGAGTGAAGACTGAATACATGAGTGTAAATTCAGTTCAAACCAAGTAGAAGAGCATAATGTAGCAACGTTATATGGGGTGGCGATACTTAAGTGAGGCCACTTGCGACATCTAAGGTTAATAGTATAAATGGATGGAGAGATTGATGGTGATGTTGCTCATAGGATCCAGGCTAGATGGAGTAAGTGGAGAAATGCTACAGGTGTGTTGTGTGAAAAAAGAATTCCTATATAGTTGAAAGGCAAATTTTATAGAACAGTTGTTAGATCAATATTGTTATATAGTAGTGAATCTTTGGCGACTAAGAGACAGCATACACAAAAGATAAGTGTAACAGAAATGCAAATGTTGAGGTGGATATGTAAATATACAAGAAATGATAGAATGAGAAGTGAAGATATTTATAAAATGGTTGAAGTGGTACCTATCGAAGACAAGATGTGTGAAAAATATATACGTTAGTTTGAACACGTCCGACGTAGACCCATAAATGCTTCAGATAGGAGAATAGAGGTTATGAATGTTGAGAGAAATGTTTGGACTAGAGGAAAACTAAAAAAACTTAGAAGGAAGTAATTTGGAAAGATATGGAGGTATTAAAGTTGAATGAACACATGGCCTTAGATAAGAATGTGTGGAAAAGGAGAATACATATGGACGATCTAACGTAAATTCAAATATTGGCTCATATAGTTTACCATAATCTCTTAGGATAAAGGCTATAATAATTATAATAACAAATCTTAAATCTTAAATAAATTAATTAATTAAATAGCTACAACTATAATAAAAGCAACTGTTACTATATTAGTAATTAATAGATTATTGGTTAATGTTTCATATTTGAAATTGATTTATTTTTCAAATTTGAATTTAAATGACTCCAAAATAATCTTATAAAATTAATTATAGTTGAAAACTCTATTATTTTAGGGTTTTGAAAAAAGTTTTATTTACAATAATTTCAAACATAAAAAGTAAGTAAAGTAAAAATAAAAATAGTTTATTATTTGATTTTTTAAAATTTAAATCAGTTCAAAATAATTAATTACAATATTTAAGAGAAAATAAGGTTTCAAAAAAAATAGAAAATCATATGGATATTTTTTTTACCAAAGAAAATGATTGAACAATTAAATAAACAAAACGATTGAACAAATAAATTTGAAAAAGGAATGAAATGAAAATTGAAAAAAATAAAAATTTAATTAAATGCTAAAATATATAGACTTAAATATCTAGTTTTAATTTTTGATAAAAGATTTATAAAAAAAAATTCATCTTACAACACATACCATGTGCTTATATGAAATACGTATGTATTTTTCTTTAAAAAAATGCATCCAAGTAAAAAATTTTACCAAAATTAATTATTTTTATAAATATGCTTTTAATTTATATGAAGAGTAACAGTACATATATCTTGATAAAAGACGTGTAAAGAAATTGATAAATGATATGTGATTTTTTTTTTGTAATTTCAGTGTGCATATATGTATAAATGTCTATCTTTTAGAAATTAATAGATAATTGATTTAAAGAGATAATCAATTTATTTGTAATTTTAATATAATATAGATTCCTATCTTTTATAAAATTAAAAAAAAAGATAATTATTTTTTATTTTAAGATATTATATATGTCAAACATTTGGATTATCTATATAATATATTTTACTTGTAGTTAAAAGCTTTAACTTTTATATATTTATATAAGATATAATAAAGATAAAAGATTATCATAAGTTCAGTTTTTCATAATTCATTAAAATTATTCGTATATATATTTTCTTATTACATATAAGATTACATTTAAAAAAAATGAAAGGTTTAAAATAAAAATTTATTGTTGTATTTGTCGCTAAATTGAAGGTTAAAGAATAAGATGAAATGAAACCATATATGGGAAAGATTAAACTTGGTCATGGGTTGGGTCAGGCTCGGGTTGAGCCCATGACATATATTAATGTTTAATCTATGTATCCAAGCCTGGTCCGGCTCAAAAATTTGAGTTTGACTTTTTGTTCAATCTCATTTTTATTTTATATTACAAAGCTCGAGCCTAGTCCAGCCAGCTCGAAAATAATTTTTTATATTTTAATTTTTTTATTTATTTCTTTTTATTATTTTATACCCTTTAAAATTTAATTTAATTTAATTTGTCAAAATTTATATATCAATTTTCATATTAAATATTTATAATCATGTTTATTAATCAATAATGTTTTATATGCATATAATTATATTATACTTATTAAATATATAAAAACTTTTAATTAATATTAAAAAGGAAATATAAAAAATAAAAAATATAAATTCAGGCCGGCCTGGCTCGGGCTTTGAAAGCTCAAGCTCAGGATTTAGCCTGATTTTTAAATGGGCCTAAAAATTTTGCCTAAGCTCGATTATTGTGTCAAATATTTTTGTCTAAACCCTCTAAATATTGGGTGGGTCTTCGGACTTGGGCAAGTATCCTAGCCCTTGAGTATGTCAAAAAAGATTCAAACTATCTTATATGTACAGTGAAATTTTTAAAATTTACAAACAGATTTATAACTTATTAAATCAAATTTAAATTTTTTTATATATTTGTAAAATAATTCAAAAAATTTAAATTTTATTGTCCACAAATAGCGTCAAATTTAGTTGATACCTTTAACTCTTAACTTCAAAATCTATGTTTGAGTTCTTGCTCAATTCACCCTTAAAAAATTCTAAATATTATTAAAATATAAAAAAGATTTTTAGGTATATACTTTAAAATATAATTAACCGTAAAATAATATTATAAATCATATTTAAACTTATAAAAATTTATCCAAAACTTAATCTGAATTAAACTAAATTTGAACCCAACATATTGACAAACGTATGTATATTGGAAAATGCAATTAGCCTTGTATTAGAAACAAAACAAATAAACTGTTATATTTATATTCATAAAGTTTGAAACTTGCGGTGTAAGATCTATAATTCTTCATTAAAAAAAAAATCAACGATGATGAGAAGAAATTTTCTCATTAATAAAAAAGAATAAGAGAGAAAAGATTTTAAAAGTCAATAATATAAAAAGATTTTTAGGTATACTTTAAAATATAAAATAATACTATGAATCGTATTTAAATTTAAAAAATTTATACTTGAATTAATCTAAATTTGAACCCAACACGTTGACAAACATATTTTTATTGAAAAATGTAATTAGCCTTGTATTAGAAACAAAACAAGTAAACTGTTTTATATTTATATAGGAATAATAGTCAAATAAGCCCTCGACCTTAAGCCCAAAATGGAATTAAGCCCTCAACGTTTTATTTCGTGGCAATCAGTCCATAAACTTTTATTTTAGTGGAAATAAACCCTCAACCTTATTAAATTATGCAATTAAGTCCAAATCTGTTAAATGACACTAACTGCCGTTAGTGAAAGCTGACGTGGATAGTTTACTTGGCTGCCACGTGGCATGCCACATGTGCAATACTAACGGCAGTTAGTGTCATTTAACAGATTTAGACTTAATTGCATAATTTTAGAAGGTTGAGGGCTTATTTCCACTGAAATAAAAGTTTATGGACTGATTTTCACGAAATAAAAGGTCGAGTGCTTAATTCCATTTTGGATCCAAAGTCGAGGACTTATTTGACTATTTTACCTATTTATATATGTGTTCATTAAGTTTGAAACTTGCCGTGCAAGGTCTATAATTCTACATTAAAAAAAAAAAAACAACCATGATGACAAGAATTTTTCTCATTAGTAAAAAGAATAAGAAGAAATATTTTAAAAGTCTATGACATCTTCAGAAACGCCAAAAGCCCAAGCCCAAAAGGAAAAGAGAAAAACCCTAGTTCGAATCCTTCACTCACTCTCAAGCGAACTGCGTAGGCATCTCATCGACTATAAATACGGCATATCCTCCTTCGAGTGTACCTTATTCGAGAGGGAGTTCAAACAATCTACGTTTCTCTTTCTCTCGCCGCATTTCTCTCTTCTTCTATCAGGTTTGCTCTTCCCATTTCATTTTTGTTAAGATCTGTCTCGATTTAGATCCTGGTATATTCATTCCTTCCTGCTTTGAATTTTGGATCCTGATTTAATCCAACGTCAATTTTTTTTGGTACAGAACCTCACTTCTTCTATGTTATAGGAAATTTGAATCTGTTTGTTAAAAGAATCTTGCAGTTACTTATCTCTGGAAAAAAAATTCTCTACTTTTTTTGTTTTCTGGGTATTGACTGTTGAATGTATATATCTAATTTGATTTCAGATCTCGAAATATACACTTTTTTATTGGATGGGTTTTTGAGGCTATGCTTGTTTTGATGTTACTGTGTATCCTATTTGGAAGATTAAGAATTGTGTTTTTTGTTTGTTGTGCAGGTTTTTGATAGTTCGGGGTATTTTAAAGACAAGTCAAGATGGTGAGTTGAATGAATGTATCATGTGTTTTCATCTGCTGTTTTGTTTTTGTTTAAGAAGTGTTTGCTGTGGCATCTTTTTTATGTGAGTTATGCTTGATGGGTTACAGGTGAAGTTTACAGCTGAGGAGCTCCGGGCTATTATGGACCGGAAACACAACATCCGTAATATGTCTGTGATTGCCCACGTGGATCACGGTATGCTTTTTTTTGTTCATGTTTGTTAACACTGAACCTGATTTAAAATGTCGACCTTGTTTGAGTAAATATGTGCTTGGATAATGGTGTTTGTGTGTCAATTTTGTCATGGGTCTATTTATGAAATTTCATCTGTGTTAGCTTCTTTGAAGATAGTCATGGTAACATGAACATCTAGTCTGTATAAAATTTATGCTAGGTTAGTTGCAAATAAAGTGCCACTTTTGTTTGTTACTGCAGAAGCTATTAACTTCTTGATTGGCAATGCAAGTTATAGTTCTGTTCTAAAGTTTGATTTTGTTGGCATTAGTTCTGATTTAGGATTTTTTTTTTGATATGCAGGGAAATCTACACTTACCGATTCTCTTGTGGCTGCTGCTGGTATCATTGCACAAGAAGTTGCTGGTGATGTTCGTATGACCGATACCCGCGCTGATGAGGCTGAGCGTGGTATCACAATCAAGTCTACTGGTATCTCTCTATACTATGAAATGTCTGATGATTCTTTGAAGAACTACAAAGGAGAGAGACAAGGGAATGAGTACCTCATCAATCTTATTGATTCCCCTGGGCATGTTGACTTTTCATCAGAGGTCACAGCTGCTCTTCGTATTACTGATGGTGCCCTTGTAGTTGTTGACTGTGTTGAAGGTGTCTGTGTGCAAACAGAGACTGTCCTCCGTCAGGCTCTTGGAGAAAGGATTAGGCCTGTCTTGACTGTCAACAAGATGGACAGGTGCTTCCTTGAGCTTCAGGTTGATGGAGAGGAGGCATACCAGACATTTCAGAGAGTGATTGAAAATGCTAATGTCATCATGGCCACCTATGAAGATCCTCTTCTTGGTGATGTTCAAGTCTACCCTGAGAAGGGAACAGTTGCCTTCTCTGCTGGATTGCACGGTTGGGCATTTACCCTAACCAATTTTGCTAAAATGTATGCCTCAAAGTTTGGAGTGGATGAGGCAAAAATGATGGAAAGACTCTGGGGTGAGAACTATTTTGATCCAGCTACCAAGAAGTGGACCACCAAGAACACTGGTTCTGCCACCTGCAAGCGCGGATTTGTTCAGTTCTGTTATGAGCCCATCAAGCAGATCATCAATACTTGTATGAATGACCAGAAGGATAAGCTCTGGCCCATGTTGCAAAAGCTTGGTGTTACCATGAAGTCCGACGAGAAGGACTTGATGGGGAAGGCCCTAATGAAGCGTGTAATGCAGACTTGGCTTCCTGCAAGTGATGCTCTCTTGGAAATGATGGTCTTTCACCTTCCCTCTCCTAGCAAAGCTCAGAAGTATCGTGTTGAGAATTTGTATGAGGGTCCTCTTGATGATATCTATGCCAATGCTATCAGGAACTGTGATCCTGAGGGTCCACTTATGCTCTATGTTTCAAAGATGATTCCCGCTTCTGATAAGGGCAGGTTCTTTGCATTTGGCCGTGTCTTTTCTGGCAAAGTATCTACTGGTTTGAAGGTCAGGATTATGGGTCCAAACTATGTCCCTGGTGAGAAGAAAGACTTGTACGTGAAGAGTGTACAGAGAACTGTTATTTGGATGGGAAAGAAGCAGGAAACTGTTGAGGATGTGCCTTGTGGTAACACAGTTGCCATGGTTGGATTGGATCAGTTTATCACCAAAAATGCTACTTTGACCAATGAGAAGGAAGTTGATGCCCACCCGATTCGCGCCATGAAGTTCTCTGTCTCTCCTGTTGTCCGTGTTGCTGTTCAATGCAAGGTTGCATCTGATCTTCCCAAACTTGTTGAGGGGCTGAAGCGTTTGGCTAAGTCTGATCCTATGGTTGTCTGTACCATTGAAGAGTCAGGAGAGCACATTGTTGCTGGTGCTGGAGAACTCCACCTTGAAATCTGTCTCAAGGATTTACAAGAAGATTTTATGGGTGGTGCGGAAATCATTAAATCAGACCCTGTTGTGTCATTCCGTGAGACTGTCCTTGAGAGGTCTTGCAGGACTGTTATGAGCAAGTCACCGAACAAGCACAATCGTCTGTACATGGAAGCTCGACCTTTGGAGGAAGGTCTTGCTGAGGCCATTGATGATGGGCGTATTGGTCCAAGAGATGATCCCAAGGTTCGTTCTAAGATCTTGGCCGAGGAGTTTGGCTGGGACAAAGATCTTGCTAAGAAGATTTGGTGTTTTGGCCCTGAGACCACTGGTCCTAACATGGTTGTTGATATGTGTAAAGGTGTTCAGTACCTTAATGAAATTAAGGATTCTGTTGTTGCTGGGTTCCAATGGGCATCAAAGGAAGGTGCAATGGCCGAAGAGAACATGAGGGGTATCTGCTTTGAAGTCTGTGATGTGGTTCTCCATGCTGATGCTATCCACAGAGGTGGTGGTCAGATCATTCCAACTGCTAGGAGGGTGTTCTATGCTTCTCAGCTTACAGCCAAGCCAAGGCTTCTTGAGCCTGTTTACTTGGTGGAGATCCAAGCCCCTGAGCAGGCACTTGGTGGTATTTACAGTGTTCTTAACCAGAAGCGAGGACATGTGTTTGAGGAGATGCAGAGGCCTGGTACTCCACTTTACAACATCAAGGCCTACCTTCCTGTCATCGAGTCTTTTGGATTCTCTGGCACTCTGAGGGCTGCTACATCAGGACAGGCTTTCCCACAATGTGTGTTTGATCACTGGGATATGATGTCTTCAGATCCATTGGAACCTGGTTCCCAGGCAGCAGGCCATGTTGCTGAGATCCGCAAGAGGAAGGGATTGAAGGAACAGATGACCCCATTGTCTGAGTACGAGGACAAGCTGTAAGCTAGAGAATAATGGAGATTTTGTGCTGCCATTTAGTTTTGTTTTCTATATTTTGTCAGTAGTTGTTGCTGCTTGGGTGCTATCACGCCTCTATCATCATGTAAGGTCATTTCTTAGATGCATTTGACAAAGACTCGAGAATTGAATTGTTCCGTCAACTGTGGTGTTACATTTTTATGTTCTGATGTTATTTCAATCGACAGATATTGCTTGTGTTAACGTTTTATGTCTCTGTTTCAGCCTGTGTCATGTATTTTATATTGTTGATTGCTTTACTTGACACTGATAGTATACATCCAGGTTGTTGCTGGTCGCTTGTTTAATAATTATGAAGAACTAATTTATTATGATAATATTATTGCAAAATAGGCTCTTACACTGTGTTTGGATAAACATTAGTAAAGGAAAGGAAAGAAATGTAAATTAGATGAAAGAAAAGGAAAGGAAAAGGTATATGTGTTCTTTGTTTGGATAGTTAAAATTAATAAAGAAAAGGAAAATAATTTTAACAATCACTGTTTGGTTAAACAATGGAAGGGAAAGTAAATGATTTATTGTAATGTTTGATTTTTCAATTATACCTTATTTTGTTTTAAACTTTATAATATAGTATTTGTTTAGTTTGTTATAGTTATTTACTAATTTACTTAGTTTAAGTAATGTGAGTTTCATGGTTACCTGTTCATGAAATGTAATATGCTGATTGTGATTATAACTTTTAATGAAAATGTACTACTCAAAAAAAAACTTTATAATATAGTAAGGTTAAATTTAATATTTTACATGTTAAAATGTTTTTTCTTTCTTTTTCGTTTACTCCAAATTGGGGTTTTAAAAAAATTGAATAATTCAAGGGAACACAAAGGGTGCTTAATCCTTCTTTTTTTCTTTTTCCTAGCTAAAAAATTTTTTCAAACAAGGGAAAGGTTAGCAACATTTTTTTGTTTTACTTAACTTTTCTTTCTTTTCTCTTTCTCACCACATAGGGTTAATTTTTTTTTTTTTAAATCAATGATGATAAGATTTCTATAATTATAAATCATGAAAAAATTGTTACCAATCGTTATACTTGAGATATGTACTTTTAAATGTTTGTTTTCAATAGAAGGCTGGATGGTCTTATTTATTTATGAAACAGGAAATACATGCAGCAGATTATACAAGTCTAGCTGTACAATTATTATAGTGAAGGTAAGAGCTAATTTGGATAGCAGATTATACAAGTCTAGCTGTACAATTATTATAGTGCATGTAAGAGCTAATTTGGATGAACAGTGAGATTAAAAACAATGAAAAGACGTTTATAGATATATATTTTTTAATAAAATAATTTTAAAAAAATTAAAAAGTAAAAATTAGGGGATAATTTTACCCCCTTAAATTTTGTCTTCTTGTTGGCCGACTGGCCAGCATTGGAGCCAATCAGCCAACCAAACTAAGCCTAAGTCAATCGAGCTAATACAATGACGTGTTTGAGTTCAAATTTAACTCGAAAATTCATGTTTGAAACTCAATTCAAATTTGACCAAGTTTTAATTTTTGAGTTTGAGTTTGATTCGAGATTAAAATTGAGATATTCAATCTCATTCGATTATGTTCAACTATCCAAATTTGATTTTCATACTCAAACTCAATTTCGATTGAATGCTCAAACTTTGAATTCGAATTTAATTTTATACATACAAACTTATTGTTGTATTAATTAAATATAATAAAACATAATATTTTTTAATAATAATAACAATACAACACCAATAATAATGAAAAATTATAAAGTCTTATATAATTTTAAATTTATAAAAATAAACAACAAAAATCGTAATATCACCCCCACAACACAAGGGGTGAAACATATAGCAGCAACACTTGCAATATCAACAATAGCGTAAACTACATAATAAACTTGTAACAAACTGTCAGAGTATAAAAATAGTGCAATAAATGGAACAATTGTAAACTACATATGAATTAGTAAACTAAGAACTAGTAAGCATCCATACGACAAATAGAACAAATTGTAAAAATATTGCAGTTTATAATTGGAAATATTTTTATTTTATATTAATAAATTATAGTTTTTTTAGTAGTGCCAATGTGGAAGGAAACCGCTAGCAGACTTTGCAAGGCAAGATGCAGCTAAACTTTGATCGTATCTGAATCAATTATCTAACATTTCAAGGAGGTTTCTGTAATTAAACTAGAACTTCTGACATGGGAAAATTTTTATGAAGCTAACTTAACGTGTTAGAGAGATCTATGATTAGACCTGCTCAAGGGCCGGGCTACCCGCCCAAGCCTGAGAGCCCGTTCTAAATTTGATCGGGTTTGGATAAAAATATTTGATAAAAAAACGGGCTTGGGCAAAATTTTTAGGTCCGTTTTAAATACGGGCCGGGCCTCGGGCTTGCCTTTCAAAGCCCGGGCCCGGCCCGGCTCGGCCCAAATTATGAATTTTTTTTATTTTTTATATATCTTTTTTAATATTAACTAAATTTTTATATATATTTACTAAATATAATATAATTATATGTATATAAAATACTATTGAATAATAAATATGATTATAAATATTTAATATGGAAATTAATATATAAATTTTGATAAATTATATTAAATTTTAAAGGGTATAAAATAATAAAAAAACAAATAAATATAAAATTAAAATATAAAAAAAATTATTTTCTGATCGGGCTCGGGTTTGTAGTATAAAAATGAAAACGGGCTTGGACAAAAAAATCAGGCCCGAATGTCGGGCCGGGCCGGGCTTGGGCGTGGAAAAATTTCATTAATACCTGTAATGGGCCCGGCCCGAACCCGACCCGGCCCGGCCCATGAACAGGTCTATCTATGATCTCTCAAGCTTAAATATTGAAGTTGGAAAAAGTTATTGTTGCTTAAAGAGTGGGATGTCCGATTCCTATCTTGAGGTTTTTAATTTTTTTTTGTGTAAATCACAGGTATCCTCATCCGTTTTAACTGTTTGAGACTAATCATGCTCGGAGCTTAGTCACAGTTAAGGCTTTTCACTCCTCCCCAAAGATGTGTTTAGTGAGGATCGAACCCGAGAGCTCTTTTCACAAATTTAATCTGCATTGCCAACTAAGCCACAACCCATGGGTAGGTTCTTAATTCTTTTGAGTATTAAAGAAAAAGGCAGATTTTTTTTTCTTTGTTAGTATTCTAATATGCATAGAGAGAAACCAAACATTTAAAATGAACCTAGTATCCAAATGAACCATAACACCTAGCAACAGTGAGCATGACAAAATTAAATTATAAAAGAAATAACAAATAAAATATATATTATTCTACAGTAAAATTAATCAGAGACTTTGATAATCAATCATGTGCATGTACACAGAAAGATCTTTTGCAGCAAACAAGTTTCAATATAGCAGCCAACTACAACAAAATGAAATGCCCTTCTCTGTATTAGCGTATTACAGTTCAATAAAATAACAATGAGAAACCAAGTCAAAGGCAAGTAACTAGAATATGCTAACATTATTTCATATAACTTGGTGTTATATACCTTGCTTATTTTCCTTAATTTTTACGTTAGTTCACCATCCCCAACAATCAAAATCTAATGCATTCCAACCAATTTTGAAAAAAGAACAATAATCATCAAGACAAAGTCTATACTATACGGAGCCCGTTCAACGCACCAGTTCAGTAGCATCTTTTGCAAAAGACAAAAAATTTGAAAGATCAAATTACTTTTTTATCCTTACTTTTAAATTTTTTATTATTTTATTAATAAAATACATATTTAATGGTCAATTTATCTATTTCAATCTCACTGGAGCCAATTTCACTGTCTATCCAAACTAGCCCTTAATCGCAAAATGTAAACGTTCTTTACATTAGTTAATGATTTTTTTTTTATATTTATGAATGTAGATAAATAGAAAATGAACTCTAAAATTACACTGTAGAAAATTAATTCTAAAATTTATACCACAGCTCTATATCAAAGGCAAAAAAAAAAAAAACCACAAAGACCAAAATAAAATAGAACAAGTTGTTCACAGAATAGAACTACATCAAGTGCGTCAAATTTGATGCAGGGACTAGGTGCATCGGTCGAATTTGGTGCGAGGAAGGGCTAGGTGCATCAGATTTGGTGCTAGGCCGATCAGATTTGGTGCCGAAGAGGGCTAGGTGAGCAGAATCGGGTGTTGGGGGAGGCTCGATGCGCCAAATTTGGTGCGAAAGAGGCTTGGTGTGTCGGATTTGGAGCCAAGAAGGGCTAGGTGTGCTCGGATCTGTTGCGGACTGCAGCTAGAATGTGAGGAAGAAAGGGAGTTAGCTTGTGCAAGGTCGCTAAAGCTATAGTGCTGCACTAGATATAGGGGAAAACTTGATGGTGCTTAGAAGGGGGCTGATAGGTGTGGCAACTGGTAGGTGCGGTTAGGTGGATGGAAGAGTGAAAAAGAAATATGTTTAGGGTTTCTAAAATGAAGGCAAATAGTAAATGGTTTTTAGTAATGGTATAGGGAAAATTGGTAAATATGTTTTAAAATATTAAAATATATAGTAAAATAATACAAGTTTGATAAGGCTTGCGAGATACTTGATCCAGGTATCTTAATACTTGAACTCGGCTTGCTCGAGTAGTTTGAGCTTGACCTTAACTCAACAAAAATCGAGTCGAGTTCGAATTTTCTGTTGTAATTTTAATAATAAAATAAAGACAGTTTCAACAATAAAAGCTAAACGTTAAACGTTATTATAATAATAGCAATGTAAACCTTTAACTGATGAAGTAAAGGTGCCGGTTTCATTAGCTTTTAAAATATAAAACTATGGGTTTTACTCTTGCAGGTTGTATCTTTTGAAAATGATGTCTAGATACATTTCATATATAAACGTTACTAGTTGTTCAATGCAAGCAGTAATAGTGCAAACTCTAAAACGGAAATGTGCTCATAAAATTGATAATAAATTTTTTAAATCTGTTACAAAATCTGCAGCCTATAAATAGTGAATCCAAACCTCAAACAAACACCAACTCTCACAACTCATCTTGTTTACAAATTTCATTCTCCATACAAACTATCAAATTCTTGGGCAGTGAAAGGTGTTCTATTATTTGAGCTTTTTGACTCTACAGTTAGTGCAGAATTGTAGAGCGTACAACAAAGAATCAGTTGGGCTGTTGTATCCTGGAGGTGACACGCTTTGAGTTCCTGCTGCACCGGCCAATATCAACCGCAGAGGCGTGAATGGTCTTAAAGAGAGCGAGATATTCGTGCCTCAGTCCAACTCTTCGTATCATCAGTAATTTAAATTTAATTTCATATTTCTTATATCATTTTTATTACTAACAATTTCTGCTGTTTTAGCTTATACTTCCAACAAGTTTAAGACGATTCAATTTTTTTTAAAAAGATGTCTTCAACTCAAGAAAAACCTTTGAAACTTACAAATGAGTTGAATATACCTTTTCGTTTTAGTGGAGAGCATTTTAAAAGATGGAAAGGAAAAGTTTTATATTATTTAAATTTATTAAATGTACCTTATGTCCTTTCCGAAAAAAATCCAAAAAAGATTTCTACTGATGATATGAATGATGAGGAAAGGAAGACACATGAGGAAAAGAAAGCGAAGTGGGAAAAAGATGAATATAATTGTCGTTACAGTTTACTCAATTGTCTTTCTGACCAATTTTATGATTATTATGAGAGTACTTACAGTACTGCTAAAAAGATTTGGAAGGCTTTGCAGAAAAAGTATGATACAGAAGAGGCTGGTGCCAAGATGTATGCAGGTAGCCGATGGTTTCGTTATCAAATGGTAGATGGAAAGTCGGTGATGGAACAAATCAGAGATTTTCAGATGTTGGCCCATGAACTCAAGTTCGAAGGAATTCGAATTGAAGACAATCTACAAGTGGTGGCTATCATTGATAAGCTACCACCTTCTTGGAAGGACTTTCAAAAGATACTTCGCCACAAACAAAAGGAGATTTCGATTGAAAGTCTAATCACCCGAATTCGGATTGAGGAGGAAGCAAGGAACCAAGATGCAACAAGTGCTCAAAGAGTCCAAGGCAATCTTTCCACTAAGGTAAATCTTATTTCCTCTAGTGAGAACTTGCCTAAAAGTCAGAATTTTAAGAACAATGCTCTATTAAAGCCTAGGAACAAGCCTATGAAAAATAAGTTCTTTAAAAAGAATTATAAGCCAAGCCAAAATTCAAATACCAACCCATCAAGTTGTGCTCAAAATGGACCATGTTTTATGTGTGGCAAAGTTGGACACACAACAAGAATTTGTAGATTCCGAAAGCGTGGGCAAAATCCTCAAGCCTATGTAACTGAGGAGCCACTTGTGGCGATGATATCTGAAGTTAACATGGTAAATGGGCTTGATGGGTGGTGGGCAGATACTGGTGCTGCTAGGCATGTGTGCAAGGATAAGTCTTGGTTCAAGACATATTCTAGCTTAAACGAAGCAAAAGAGGTAATGCTTGGTGACTCTCACACTACAAAAGTTCTTGGCCAAGGAGACGTTGAATTAAAATTCACTTCTGGTAAGACTCTGACTTTGAAAGATGTTTACACACACCTTACATGAGAAAAAATTTGTTGTCTGATTTTCTGCTTGATAAGGCTGGTTTTAAACAAACCATAAAGTCTGGTCAATATGCCATTACTAAAAATGGAGTATTTGTGGGTAAAGGGTATGCTGTTGATGGTATGTTTAAATTGAGCATTGAAATGAATAAAGCATCTACTAGTTCTATTTATACTGTTTCTTGTGTTAATATTTGGCATGCTCGTCTATGTCACATAAATAGTAAGTATGTGAAAAATATGAGTAAGCAAGGACTAATTCCTAATATAAATAATGAATTTCAAAAATGTGATTCTTGTAGCATGTGTAAAATTACAAAAGTGCTTCATAAAAGTGTTGAAAGAAATACTATCTTATTAGATTTGATACATACATATATCTGTGAGTTTGAAGGAATTTTAACACGTGGAGGAAATAGATATTTTATAACTTGTATAGATGATTTTTCAAAATACTCATATGTTTATTTAATTAAAAACAAAAGTGATGCCTTTGATGCTTTTAAAATTTTTATTAATGAAGTTGAAAATCAACTTGGTAAAAAGATTAAAAGATTTCGTAATGATAGAGGAGGTGAATATGATTCAAATAATTTTAATACTTTTATTCAATCTTTAGGAATAATTCATGAAGTTACACCTCCTTATTCACCAGCTTCTAATGGTGTAGCAGAACGTACAAATAGAATTTTAAAAAATTTAGTTAATGCTATGCTTATTAGTTCAGGAGCTCCAAATAACTTGTGGGGTGAAGCCATATTAACAGCTTGTTATGTACTAAATAGGGTTCCTAATAAAAATAAGCCTTATAACCCCTTTTGAGTTGTGAAAAGGTTATAAACCGAATTTAAGGTACTTAAGGATTTGGGGTAGTTTAGCTTATGTAAGATTGATAGATCCAAAGAGACCTAAATTAGGAATTCAAACTTCCACTTGTGTGTTTGTTGGGTATGCTTTAAATTGTAAGGCTTATAGATTTTTAGATTTTGAGAATAATGTAATCATAGAATCTTTAGATGCAATATTTCATGAAGATAAATTTCCGTTTAAATCAAGAATAATTCAAGATCAAGAAGTTGCTAAACAAAATAATGATTTATCTTCTAATAAATCTGTCATAAATGATAATTTTCAAGTAAGGAGAAGTAAAAGAACTAGAGTTGAAAAAGATTTTGGTAGTGATTTTTATGTTTATAACATAGATGACACAATTTCTTATCATGAAGCTTTATCGTCTCATGATTTTGAGTTTTGGAAAGAAGCTATTAATGAAGAGATGGATTCTCTTATTTCAAATAAAACTTGGAAGCTAGTTGACTTACCGGATGGTTGTCACGCTATAGGGTGTAAATGGATTCTTAGAAAAAAATTAAAGCTTGATGGAACAATAGATAAATATAAGGCTAGGCTTGTAGCAAAAGGATTTAAACAAAAAGAAGGAATTGACTATTTTGATACTTTTTCACCTATTACTAGAATTACATCCATTAGATTTTTAATAGCAATTGCATCTATTCATAATCTCATAATTCATCAAATGGATGTCAAAACGGCTTTTTTAAATGGAGACTTAAAAGAAGAAATTTACATGGAGCAACCTGAAGGCTTTGTAATGCCTGGTCAAGAAAATAAGGTATGTAAGTTGAATAAATCTCTGTATGGTCTTAAACAAGCTCCTAAACAATGGCATGAAAAATTTGATATGTGTATGAGAGATAATAATTTTAAATCAAGTGAATGTGATAAATGTATTTATTTTAAATCTTTCAATAATTGTCATGTGATTATATGTTTATATGTGGATGATCTTTTAATTTTTGGAAATAATATGGACACAATTAATAATACTAAAACTTTGCTCAAGAAATACTTTGAAATGAAAGATCTTGGTGAAGCTAATGTTATACTGGGAATGAAAATTACTAGAAGTAGTGATTGTATTTTATTTGATCAGTCTCATTACATAGATAAAATATTAAAGAAGTTTAATTATGTTGACTGTAAGCATGTGACCACTCCCTTTTTGTCTCATTTATATTTATTTCCTATTGTTGAAGATAAAGATATTGTTAATCAAGAAGAATATGCCAAAATAACTGGTAGTTTGCGTTATGCTTGTGATTGTACTAGACCTGATATAGCATATGCGATAGGTGTTTTAAGTAGATTTACTAGCAAGCCTAATAAAGAACATTGGTATGCTTTAGATCGCTTGATGAAATATTTGTGTGGTACTAAAAATTATGGATTATGTTATAAAAAACAGCCTACTGTCCTTGAATGTTTTAGTGATGCTGATTGGAACTCCTTATCAGGTGATTCTTTATCTACAACTGGTTTTATATTTACTTTAGGTGGTAGTGCTATTTGTTGGAAATCTAAAAAACAACAAATAATTGCAAAATCCACAATGGAAGCTGAGCTTATCGCTTTAGCTCCAGCTAGTGAAGAGGCTAGCTGGTTAAGAGATTTATTGTGATAACCGTAATTTTTCATTTATTGCAAATAAATAAATAAATAAATAAAATTATGAGAACGGGATATTGGTGAAAATCCCGAAAATTGAGGAAGTAATAAATCGAGAAATACGAGTGAAGGAAAAATAAGATTGGAATTATGGAAAATATAGAAGAGAAGGAAATTTAATTTGGATAAATTAAAATCCAAATTAAATAAGAAAAACGAGGAATAAATATGAAATATATTTATATAATTATAAATTATATAAATATAATTTTATATAAATACATATGTATTGAAATACTATATAGTATATATTAATATACAGAGGAATATATAAATATATATACTATTGTATAAATTTGAATAATACATATGTATATGAATATAATATTTACTGTATATATATATATACACAGGTAAAGAAATATAAATATTAATTTATATTAAAGTTAGAATAAATATATATATATATATTGTAAATACAATATATATTGTATTTTCTAGAATAATGTAAAGATATATATATATATATATAAATGCTAATTTATATAAAATATATATACATATATTTATTAAATATATTTGTATTTTATTAATATATAATATATATATCTTTATATAATATATATAGTACAATACTATACTATATATTAAATACCAATATTATATGTATAATATATGTGGAATATATTATATGTATAATATATAATATATAGTATACATTATGTTATATGTATAAAATATAAATTATAGTATTAAAATATAGTAATTATATACTAAAAATAGTAAATAAAACAAAAGAGGAAAGGAAAAAAATCGGGAGAAACCCGATCTCCCCGATGAGGCCAACCCTGTCGACGGTGAGGGAGAGAAGAGAGGGAACCGTCGCCGGAGGAAAGGAGGAGAAAGGAACTACCAGTGGCGGGAAAGGAGAAGAGTAGAAGGAAAATCGGGAAGGAAACAGAGGCAGAAGCCGGCGAAGCCGAGGAAGAAAAAGGAAAATGGGAACCGGCGGTACCGGCCGAATTGGCCACCGCCACTGCAGCCACACCACTGCCGGAGGAAGAGGAAGACGTGGGAGGCCACCAGTGAGGCCACCGACGGCGGAGAAAGGCCGACGGAGGAGGAGAAGAAATCGAGGTAAAACCGAGTAGATCCGCCGCCGTGCCGTCGATCCAGGCCGAGCTGAGGCCACCGGCAACTTCGCCTTGACGCCGGCTAGCTGATGGAAGGCTGAACCGCCAGAGAACCGGTCGCCGGAGAAGAACCGGCCATGAAGGAGGCTGATCGGTCTGGAACCGGTCTGAACCAGAAAAGAAAGAAAAGAAAAAAAAGAAAAAAAGGAAAAAGAAAAGAGAAAAAGAAAGAAAAGAGGAAAAACAAGAAAGAGGAAAAGAAAAGCAATTCCGGGAATTTGGAAAATTCCCGGGAATTCGAAAAATTCCCGGGAATTCGAAAATCCGAAAAATCCCGGGCACTCGGTAAGGATTTCGGAAATTAATTCCGAATAATTAATTTGAATAAATTATGAAAAAATTCTAATTTTTAGAATTTTAATTTCCAAAAAATTTTCTTGATAACCGAGCCGATGGAATCGAGCGAGGTGAACACGGGCGCGACCTTCGAGAGGCAGTCGCCGACCCGAGACAGGTAAGGGAGACATGTGCCGCTGTAAGGATATTCGGCCATGTTTTTAAATTGCATTTAATTTTATTAATGCTATTGATAATTATCGGTTTATAATGTGGTGATTTATCGGTTTTAAATTGTGGTGAAATACCAGTTGAGAAATATAAACTGTCTTTTCCGTGCAGGAGGCTAGCCAAATTGGCAGCCGTTATACTGCCGAAAAATTATCGAAAAATTACTGAAATTTACCGAAAATCACCGAAAACCAAAATAAAAGATTTGCTTTCACGTGAATCGATTAAGTAAATTTCATAAAACATGAATATAGTGATATTTAATTTTAAAACATTCATGTTTTTGAAAATGGTGAAAAAGGAAATCACCTAAATTTATCCCGATAGGTGATATTTCACGTGAAACGAGGTGAAAAATGAAAAGGACCAAAGTGAATATTTTAATAATTTTTCTTCAAATATTTACTTGATTTTATAAATAACCTTTATGGGTTCGATTGTGAAAATAAGTGTTTATAGAAAATTTCATAAAGGTAATTAAAGGTGGAAAATAGTGTTTTGAGAATAAAAGGTCTCCGTATCTGTTTATAGAGAAAACACGGGACGGGAGTGTTGATTTGGAAAATAAATATTTTAATCTTTCCTAAATCATAAAAATAATTGATTTGAATCCCGATAACTTTGAAAATCATGTTTTCGATAGAAAGCATGGAAAAGCGTGCGTATATGTTTTACGGTGAAAAAGGACAGTTATGACTTTTTATATTTTACAGTGATTATTTTATAAACTGTTTTCACCGTATGGAAAATGTAATTTATACTGTTCTATAATATTTAGAACATTTTCGGGAATGATTACCCCATTATGAATATTTTATAAATTGTTATTCATAAGATGAAAATATTTTCCTTATGAATATTTATGGAGCGATTGAATTTATATTCAATGAAATTGATTTCATAAATGGGGTTTCTATCACGTGTTTACTGTTTTGAGACTGTTAGGCCCTATATCATGCTCACGTGTCACGTGTTAGTGCTGATAGATACTGATCCTATTATCAGCGCCCCAGTGGACACCTAATCAGTGCACACTGAGGACCCCATAGACTATGACCATAGATCTCATGTGTTTCCCTTATTAGGGATGATATTATTATGGCATGATATATTTAGGGTGTTGCCTGGTTTCCATGATACTGAACTAAAAGCTACCGTATACTGTTTGCTGAATTGGTAGCTACTGTTTACTATTTACTGACTGAACCGTATCAAGATACTGTTTTACCGAGTGGTACTGTATTGAATATTACTATTTTATTGAACTGTAAGATACGGTTATTGAATTAAAGAGAAATGAATGTTTATTCAAAAAGAATAACATTGAAAATTATTTCAAAAATAGAAATAATTACCAAATGGTTTATCCTAAACCACTGTTTTACTACTGAACTGTCACGTGTTTTAAAACATACTGAAGTGAAGAGAAATAAATGGTTTACTCTACAGAAAACGAATATTAAATCGTTTTGAGAACAATTTATACAGTACTCTCTACAGTTGCTTCTAGGTTTCAGGACAAGACAGGTATTTCAAAATACCTGCCTTACTCCATCCGGATCTCTAGCCGACTGTAGTATCCTTCCTACATGTGAGCCTAGAGCCTTTAGGAAGATTTAAAGAAAGTGAAAAATTATTTTCAGCATATAGGTAGCTGAATATCAAGTGTTGCATATAACTCTCTTACTGAGCCGTGGTTTGCTCACTCCCCAATATTAACATTTCAGATTTTCGAGGACTAAGAGATCTGACATCTGAGGATTACGAGTTGCGCATTTGGAGACACTGCGACAGCTTGATTTATAATATGAGGTATGATCATTTGTTTTCTGTATTTAGACTTACTTTCAGTACTACTTTCTTGAGCATTAAAATAGGGGATGTAATTGATAATATAAATTTTATATTTAACAGTTAAATGAATATGAAAAGTGAAGTATCACAGACAGCCCAACCGGATAAGTTGTGTAGAAAAACGTGAAAAATATGGTCACGGGATGTGACAGATTTAATGGTATCAGAGCAGGTTGGGCCTGATGTCTGTTGCTACTTTTGAAAAGAAATATGTTGAGAAACGTTAAACATCCCCGGTAGTACTGTGTAGTCTGAATACATAGAGAAAATAAATGATTACGAATTGAGTAAAATAATTTAA
The DNA here is from genome assembly GCA_032173925.1 of Heritiera fomes. NCBI lineage: Eukaryota > Viridiplantae > Streptophyta > Magnoliopsida > Malvales > Malvaceae > Heritiera > Heritiera fomes. The sequence goes on along the minus strand of JAPDPM010000002.1, from coordinate 29,353,136 downwards.
AGGGAGTGAGAAAGTGTAAATTGAGAATGTTAAAGAGAAAAAATAGGCTCAGAAATTACTAGAATGTTGGTGATCTTATAATCTAAATGAAGGCCTGTTCGGTGAGGAACCGAAAGGACTCGGTGAGGGCCCCACCAGTACTTTTCGGTCCGGATCGAACTGAGACCCAAAAATGATGGTATAAAGGGGGAGAATGAAGTATCATCATTAAATAGACATTAAGATCACTGATTAAAAGTAATTTAAAGAGAGAGAAAATTTTTGATAAAAAATGACCAAAATACCCCTGCCTCCAAAATTTTACAGGGAGTTAAAATAAACCAACAAAGATTGAAATTGATTGATCTGACAGAGAAATTGATGATATAAAGCTGCATTACAAGTAAAATAATCCAATTATGGATTTTAGTGGATTTCTTTGTCGAAATTGAATAAGATCTAAATTGCTGATATAAGTATGAGAAAGGATAATATCAGCACATGGATAATGAGATCATTGATTTCAATGTATACTGAGAAGAAAGAAATCAATGTCGAAATGACGAAAATGCCCCTATGTTGGGCGATGTGCTTAATAGTGATAAAACCAAGTTGATCTTGAATCCATTGATGGTGATGGAGTCATTTATGGCATATAGGATGTAATATGAATATAACGATCCCTATTACTGATTCCACTTACACTTAGATTATGGACGCGAATTGCGAGTGACCTAGTGAACAGGCTAGGCCTCATGACAAAACCTCGAAGGGGCCAGTGGGCTTGCCAAAGAGGACAGTACACATGTGTAAAGGCGGACGGCGAATGGGCCGGGGCCTTGTATGATGCGATCCAATAAGAGTGTAGTGGAATGTTGCAAAATGATTAGCCCGATTATTGATTATAAGGGCCTGAATTAAGAGTGTATTGAATTGGATGTTTATTACGGGATCGTTAGATATTATGAAAAGTGAGATGACTATAGAAAATGACTGAGAAAGTGAATAGTACAAATAATGAAATCAAGATAGAGAATATTTCAAAATGATTTGAATATTAACTTTTTCTACCTTGAGGATACACAGTGAAAATGATAGGACATAAGGATGAAATATCCAAAATGATAAGAGGTGAGTGATTAAAGAAAGTCTCGGATGTAATGCCCGATAAATTTTTCAGAGTTATATGGATTGGAGAAATCGAGCTAACACTGACTTGAGGGATTATATGAAATTTAATTCTGAGCTTATATCGGAGGATATAGAAAGAGTCCGAAAGCTTTACAATAACTCTGGAAAATGTGTGAATAATGAAATTCACTTGTAAATGTGAGATTGATGGAAACACAGATAGTGTGATTTGAGGTTAATGAAGTATCTGTATAAGTGCAAATGAGAGAAGCACAGATGACCGTGATATGTAGATGGATTTAAATGGTATATCAAATTCTATTTATTTAATAAAGGTCTTGTGAAGAACAAGTGATCATCTACATGAAAATGGACGCTTTATTGATCTGGTCAGAGATACAGGAGGAGTCCATAAGACTAGCCTCAGTATAAAGCGTCATTAGAGAAAGGTCAGAGACTGATGTCCATAAGATGATGACTAGAACTCGATGAAATTTTACGAGTTCCTATTGAGGTTTCAAGGTTAATGAATTTCCTTGTGAGGTATATAAACCTAAGGAGTGAGATATCGAAATAGTTAAGGATACAAATGGAATAGGAGCAGCATTATGATATATAATCCTTTAAACTCTCAGAAACTGTGGACTTATGTTAAGAGTGGCGAATAAGAGACTTGGCTAGACAGTATCTCTTTTTGGGATATCTGAACTCGAGATGACAGAATGACAGTGAATCTGTCTATGATAGTGAGATAATGATTGAGATACGAAATTACTGAGTCCAGCTAGATACTACTGCCAATATATAAAAGAGTTATGGGACTAGCTGCTCTACTAATGAGATATAATTAGAGAAATAAAAGTCGGTAAATGGATAAGTCAGAAGAAAAGATAGTATGCAAAATGTTAAGAGATTTTACTATAGAATACCATACCACTCGAGAAAACCGACTAAATTGATGAAAATATGAAAACGAAAATGAAATAAGAAAGTAAGTAACATGATGAGTAGGGAACCTAAAGTAGTTCCCGAAATTACGACTAAAGGTGATTTCATTTGGTTATCACATAATCGTGGCTAGATGTAAAATCAAGTCAAACTTGACAGGTGGAAATAAATGATACTCAAAGGAGTAAATAAATGATTTAACTTTTTACTGCCAGTAATGTAATAGAAATGGTGGAATTATATGGATAATGTGGTGATGAAATTGAGGATTTCAATATTCTACTGTGGAATTTAAATTATGAGAAGATTACATTCTCAAGTATATTCAAAATTTAAGTGATGTTGAATATGCCATAAGAACAAGAGATGATTAACAGTAGACTCTACAATGAGATGCAGCCTTGATGGAATAAATGTAAAAGTGGATATTGTGGACAATAAAGAGTTCAAAAGAGATATGACGATATGGAAGTGATTAAAGACTGATTGTCTAAATGGAATCACTTTTCCACTATCGGACTCCTAGATTCTCTAGTGCCTTAGTCGAAGTGTGAGTGTGAAACAGTGGAAATGTATGTGTACAGTTCCAGTGAGCATTACATGTGATGAGAGTATCTGAGTAGCCATATACTAATAGAAAATAGCAAAAGGCATTGAGATCCCAAGTGTACTAATAGTACCTCTCCGTACTGATGAAAATACTCAAGCGTAATATGTGGATGCTTGAGCATATATTGAGAGAGCGAGTACACGAGATGTGAAAGCTACTAGGACAATTACATATAACTTATTGACATGTGTAACTGATAGTTTTTTTTAAACTATATCGACTTGGCACTAAGTGAGAAAAATAGATGGTGAACAGTATAGATCAGCTGTGATATGAACAATGGTGTGAATGGACTCTTATGCGAAAAGAGTAGGAATGAACAACTCCCGAATTGATAAATGAATTTATAGGAGTGTAAATATATACTAAATGATAAAAGGCTTCATGTAGTGCTGTAAAAGTAATCTTGAATGCTGAAAGTGTACTGGCAGTATTACTTGGAGGATGACCTAGAGGTTAGAAGTCGTAAGTATACAGAATGTACCACCTTGTGACTTAAGGTAAATTCGGAGGACCGAATTTCTTAAGGCGGGGAGAATGTGATAACTGTAATTTTTCATTTATTGGAAATAAATAAATAAATAAAATTATGAGAACGGGATATTGGTGGAAATCCCGAAAATTGAGGAAGTGATAAATCGAGAAATACGAGTGAAGGAAAAATAAGATTGGAATTATGGAAAATATAGAAGAGAAGGAAATTTAATTTGGATAAATTAAAATCCAAATTAAATAAGAAAAACGAGGAATAAATATGAAATATATCTATATAATTATAAATTATATAAATATAATTTTATATAAATACATATGTATTGAAATACTATATAGTATATATTAATATACAAAGGTATATATAAATATATATACTACTGTATAAATTTGAATAATACATATGTATATGAATATAATATTTACTGTATATATATACACAGGTAAAGAAATATAAATATTAATTTATATTAAAGTTAGAATAAATATATATTGTAAATACAATATATATTGTATTTTCTAGAATTATGTAAAGATATATATAAATGCTAATTTATATAAAATATATATATATATACATATATATTAAATATATTTGTATTTTATTAATATATAATATATATATATCTTTATATAATATATATAGTACAATACTATATATTAAATACCAATATTATATGTATAATATATGTGGAATATATTATATGTATAATATATAATATATAGTATACATTATATTATATGTATAAAATATAAATTATAGTATATAATATAGTAATTATATACTAAAAATAGTAAATAAAACAAAAGAGGAAAGGAAAAAAATCATGAGAAACCCGATCTCCCCGGTGAGGCCGACCCTGTCGGCGGTGAAGGAGAGAAGAGAGGGAACCGTTGCCGGAGGAAAGGAGGAGAAAGGAACTACCGGCGGTAGGAAAGGAGAAGAGCAAAAGGAAAATCGGGAAGGAAACAGAGGCAGAAGCCGGCGAAGCCGAGGAAGAAAAAGGAAAATGGGAACCAGCGGTACCGGCCGAATTGGCCACCGCCACTGTAGCCACACCATTGCCGGAGGAAGAGGAAGACGTGGGAGGCCACCGGTGAGGCCACCGACGGCGGAGAAAGGCCGACGGAGGAGGAGAAGAAACCGAGGCAAAACCGAGTAGATCCGCCGCTGTGCCGTCGATCCAGGCTGAGCTGAGGCCACCGGCAGCTTCGCCTTGACACCGGCCAGCTGAGGGAAGGCTGAACCGCCGGAGAACCGGTCGCCGGAGAAGAACCGGCCATGGAGGAGGCTGACCGGTCTGGAACCGGTCTGAACCAGAAAAGAGAGAAAAGAAAAAAAAAGAAAAAGGAAAAAGAAAATGAAAAAAAAAAAGAAAAGAAAAGAAAAGAGAAAAAGAAAGAAAAGAGGAAAAACAAGAAAGAGGAAAAGAAAAGCAATTCCGGGAATTTGGAAAATTCCTAGGAATTCGAAAATCCAGAGAATCCCGGGCACTCGGTAAAGATTTCGGAAATTAATTCCGAATAATTAATTTGAATAAATTATGGAAAAATTCTAATTTTTAGAATTTTAATTTCCAAAAAATTTTCTCGATAACTGAGCCATGGAATCGGGCGAGGTGAACAAGAGCGTGACCTTCGAGAGGCAGTCGCCGACCAGAGACAGGTAAGGGAGACATGTGCCGCCTATAAGGATATTCGGCCATGTTTTTAAATTGCATTTAATTTTATAAATGCTATTGATAATTATCGGTTTATAATGTAGTGATTTATCGATTTTAAATTGTGGTGAAATACCAGTTGAGAAATATAAACTGTATTTTTCGTGCAGGAGGCTAGCCAAATCGACAGCCGTTATACTGCCGAAAAATTATCGAAAAATTATTGAAATTTACCGAAAATCACCGAAAACCAAAATAAAAGATTTGATTTCACGTGAATCAATTTTCGAGTACGAAAATCGAGAAATTAAGTAAATTTCATAAAACATGAATATAGTGATATTTAATTTAAAATATTCATGTTTTTGAAAATGGTGAAAAAGGAAATCACCTAAATTTATCCCGATAGGTGATATTTCACGTGAAACGAGGTGAAAAATGAAAAGGATCAAAGTGAATATTTTAATAATTTTTCTTCAAATATTCACTTGATTTTATAAATAACCTTTATGGGTTCAATTGTGAAAATAAGTGTTTATAGAAAATTTCATAAAGGTAATTAAAGGTGGAAAATAGTGTTTTGAGACTAAAAGGTCTCCGCATGTGTTTACAGAGAAAACACGGGACGGGAGTGTTGATTTGGAAAATAAATATTTTAATCTTTCCTAAATCATAAAAATAATTGATTTGAATCCCGATAACTTTAAAATCATGTTTTCGATAGAAAGCATGGAAAAGCGTGCGTATATGTTTTACGGTGAAAAAGGACAATTATGACTTTTTATATTTTACAGTGATTATTTTATAAACTGTTTTCACCGTATGGAAAATGTAATTTATACTGTTCTATAATATTTAGAACATTTTCGGGAATGATTACCCCAGTATGAATATTTTATAAATTGTTATTCATAAGATGAAAATATTTTCCTTATGAATATTTATGGAGTTATTGAATTTATATTCAATGAAATTGATTTTATAAATGGGGTTTCTATCACGTGTTTACTGTTTTGAGACTGTTAGGCCTCATATCATGCTCACGTATCACGTGTTAGTGTTGATAGATACTGATCTTATTATCAGCGTCCCAGTGGACACCTGATTAGTGCACACTGAGGACCCCATAGACTATGGCCATAGATCTCATGTGTTTCCCCTATTAGGGATGATATTATTATAGCATGATATATTTAGGGTGTTGCCTGGTCTCCATGATATTGAACTGAAAGCTACCATATACTGTTTACTGAATTGGTAGCTACTGTTTACTGTTTACTGACTGAACCGTATCAAGATAATGTTTTATCGAGTGGTACTGTATTGAATATTACTGTTTTATTGAACTGTAAGATACAGTTATTGGATTAAAGAGAAATGAATGTTTATTCAAAAAGAATAACATTGAAAATTATTTCAAAAATAGAAATAATTACCAAATGGTTTATCCTAAACCACTGTTTTACTACTGAACTGTCACGTGTTTTAAAACATACTGAAGTGAAGAGAAATAAAAACGAATATTAAATCGTTTTGAGAACAATTTATATAGTACTCTCTACAGTTGCTTCTAGGTTCTGGGACAAGACAGGTATTTCAAAATACCTGCCTTACTCCATTCGGATCCCTAGCCGACTGTAGTATCCTTCCTACATGTGAGCCTAGAGCCTCTAGGAAGATTTAAAGAAAGTGAAAAATTATTTTCAACATATAGGTAGCTGAATATCAAGTGTTGCATATAACTCTCTTACTGAGCCGTGGTTTGCTCACTCCCCAATATTAACATTTCAGATTTTCGAGGACTAAGAGATCTGACATCTGAGGATTACGAGCTGTGCATTTGGAGACACTACGACAGCTTGATTTATAATATGAGGTATGATCATTTATTTTCTGTATTTAGACTTACTTTCAGTACTACTTTCTTGAGCATTAAAATAGGGGATGTAATTGATAATATAAATTTTATATTTAACAGTTAAATGAATATGAAAAGTGAAGTATCACAGACAGCCCAACCAGATAAGTTGTGTAGAAAAACGTGAATAAATGTGGTCACGGGATGTGACATTTATTACATGAAATTCCAATGTGGGAAAAACCAATACCACCTGTGTTAATACATTGTGATAGCACTACTACAACTGGTAGGGTGCATAACCGTTATTATAATGTAAAATCCAGCTCTATTAGAAGGAAGCATGCTATAGTGAGATCCTATTTGAGTAGTGGGATTATAAGTGTGAATTACATAAAATCAAATGATAACCTTTCAGACCCTTTAACAAAAGCTCTAGCTAGAGAAAAGATCTGGAGTACATCGAGGGGGATGGGTCTTTTGCCCAAAGAATCTGGAATCTCCTATGATGAAACCCAACCTAATGATCAGAGATCCTGAGAGTTAGGTTCAATGGGAAGAACGAATCATAGAGAGATTGTTATAAGGTACACACTAAGTAACTTTAAGCATATTTGTCCATCCCTATGGTGTAATGTATCTTTCCTGTAACGATGGAGAGTTGATTTTTTAAGAATCTTAATGAAATCTATAGCTCATTATGAGGGGAGTGTGTTAGTTACAGGAACACTCTTGATAGATTTCACCTATGTGAGTTTTGGAGTGGGGCCGCTCCTATAAAGCTTGGTTGGGCAAGTTTCTAGATTACTCACTAAGTATGGGATCAAGCATAAGGCCGTAATGTGCTGGCTTAAAGAGAAGCTCGTAAACACCTGAATTATTATGTGTGTACTGCAAACTCTTGTCTCCCTTATACAGTCAAAGTTCAATGCGTATGGCACACTATTGACTTAGGATCAAGATTTGCTACTACACTAAGTAAAAGTTCAATGCGGTCACACACCTTAATTATGCATAATAATTCATCTCTGCCCAAGTTAATTAAAAAAAATTAAAAAAAAGCATGCTTAATAATTTTTATTTTATTACTAAAATATAGGGGGAATTGTTGTAATTTTAATAATAAAATAAAGACAGTTTCAACAATAAAAGCTAAACGTTAAACGTTATTATAATAATAGCAATGTAAACCTTTAACTGATGAAGTAAAGGTGTCGGTTTCATTAGCTTTTAAAATATAAAACTATGGGTTTTACTCTTGCAGGTTGTATCTTTTGAAAATGATGTCTAGATACATTTCATATATAAACGTTACTAGCTGTTCAATGCAAGCAGTAATAGTGCAAACTTTAAAACGAAAATGTGCTCATAAAATTGATAATAAATTTTTTAAATCTGTTACAAAATCTGCAGCCTATAAATAGTGAATCCAAACCTCAAACAAACACCAACTCTCACATCTTGTTTACAAATTTCATTCTCCATATAAACTATCAAATTCTTGGGCAGTGAAAGGTGTTCTATTATTTTAGCTTTTTGACTCTATAGTTAGTGCAGAATTGTAGAGCGTACAACGAAGAATCAGTTGGGCTGTTGTATCCTGAAGGCGACACACTTTGAGTTCATGCTACACCGGCCAATATCAACCGCAGAGGCGTGAATGGTCTTAAAGAGAGCGAGATATCCGTGCCTCAGTCCAACTCTTCGTATCATCAGTAATTTAAATTTAATTTCATATTTCTTATATCATTTTTATTACTAACAATTTCTGCTGTTTTAGCTTATATTTCCAACATTTTCTTCAAGTCGAGCCTGAGTAGCTTGCAAACACTAGTGAAAACGATACACCCTTAATAGTGATTGAAACCCATTCAAAAAGATTTATATATGATATACTGTTAGTGTATGAGAGCTTTTAGTTGCAACCAAGAAATTATGTCACACAACCTATTTTACTGAATTTTTTAAAATACCAAAATGCCCTTGTATGAAAAATACAATTTTACCCTTTTTTATTGTTTTTCGACACTCTTGAAAATAAATTTTTGGGAGCAAAGAGTGTTTCTATTTCTAGGACTACAATAAAACTCCTGAAGGTGAACTTTTACTAGCAAAGTTGGGCTTTTAAAAGTTCTCTTTCGAGAGCTTTATTTTTTTTATAAAAAATATATATATTTTTTAACATTTCTTTTGGGTGAAAGTGTGCTTCCGTGAGACAGAGCCATGAGATTTCTCTGCCAATAAAAGTGTATTTCCATGAGCCATATTGTGCATAGACAAAAACTTGAGGTTTCTGTCTGTCCCGAACAAACTCCTAAATCTCCTAAGATTTTCAATTTCAATCTATCAAATATAACATATAAGTAATTAAAATGAATATATTCAATGAAAATTCAAAAATTTATCTTTAATTGTTACAAACATGGAGACATTCAAGAGAGATTGAGAGTTTAGGTTTAGGTTTAGGTTTAAGGCATTAGGGAGATAAGTTATGAGAAGTTTTGTGAACGGTAGATTAGGTAGAATAATATAGAAAATAGGTTGTGAGGAATAGAAATTGAAAGAGGATTTTAAGGTCTAGGTTTTTTAAGTAAATAGATTGTGAGAAGTAGTTGATAGGTTGTATATAAAAATTCTCATACTGTTTAGACTCTATATACTGCCAGTGTATTAAAAGTTATCACCTCATTAATAAACAAAATGAAAATATGCCAAACCCTTGTAAATAAATGTAAATAAGCTTTTGCCATAAGGATTTGACTTATTTTCAATTTGCTTATCAATGATATGTCAATTTTTTTAAATGACAATGTAGAAGCTAGTGCACATATAAAACCTTTTATTTAAAAGCTAAATGCTCAAATTGGGATCTAACATTCAAGTCATTTTTTTATTAATGGTACAATCTATTATTTGAATCATTTAAGGACCAAATATTTGCGAAAGTGACCAGTTAAAGACATTTTAATGAGAGTGAGTTACACACACCGTTAAAGGGATTAAATGTTGATGAAAATATTTTTTTAAAAAAATAACTATAAAAACCCAAATTTTTTCTTTTTTTTTCACTTATTTTTCATTTTTTTTCTCACCATCCTCTTTCGCTCTCTTCCTTCTATCTAAAATCCTCCTATTCCCCTGGATTTTCTTCATGAAACCAGAAAACTATCGTTGGTTGCCGACCGACCACAGTATTTCATTGTTGGCAGATGATGTTTGGCGACGAAAAATTTTCAAAAAAAATATGTAAAAAGTTCCTTTTTATCTCATAAACTCCTATCATATTAGATTTTCTCGAAAGCCCATAAATTTTTCCAGATCTAAAAAGAAAGTTACGATTCTTGTAAACACCATATTTTGTCCGAATTAATTAGAATTACTAGGTTATTAGACTTGTCAGGATTTCATAATTTATTTGGGCTTAATAGGTCTATTGGATTTTATTTTTAGTTTAAGACTTGATTTAGTTTAAGACTCAAATTAAGTTCTAGACTCAAATTAAAATTCAAAGTCTAAATTTAGGCTTATAGCTCAAATCATTTTAAGGCTTTTATGTCCAGATTTTTGCTTAGTCTAAATTTATTTTATTTTAGTTTTATTTGTTTAAATAAAATTTTAAAAAAATCCAAAATAAAGATAATTAGGTTTAGGAGATTGTTTTTCAAAATTAAAAAAAGAGATAAAGATAAAAAAATCAAATAAAACAATCTGATTTAGATAGACTTAAGGAACATTTGAATTTAAAATTTTTAAGATTAATCTGACTTAGTTACAATTTTCCTATATAAAAGGAATCCATAATTCAATCGGGAGGGGGGACACGGGAAAAAAAAGAAAAAGAAGCAGCAATATGCAAGGAATTCTGAGAGGAAATTAACGCAAAAATATATAAAGCAAGCCAATCAGTATATCAAGCAGGATCATCGAGGGAAGCTTCGAGGAAGTCTAACGGAGCCGGCGACAGGAGTTTGCGAAAAAGAGGCCAGGTTGGCGACGAGCGATTGATTGCAGAGGAAGGGACTGGGTTCGGGCGACAGCATCCATTACAGTAGCATGTCGACTTTTGCTAATCCTCAAAGAGCGTTCACTTGCTTTGGGCTGCTCTCTTGAAAGGGACCCACGCGAAACAAACTTTGAAGCTTGGAGTCTTGCTCTTCTGTTGGTGAAATTGAGATTACTTACGTGAACTATTTTTAAAGTAAATAGGTATGTTCTCTTGTATTGTTTTATTTTTCCATGTTTTCTTTGTTAGACTTGTACTTTAGTTTTTTTAATGAATAATAAAAGCAGTATATAATAATAATAAAACATGATAACATAATAAATAGCAATACAATATTTAAAGTAAAAAATAATAATAGTATTAATTAGTAAATTAAAAATGAAAATAAGCTTTAAGTAAATAAATTTTAGAATTTACAATTATTATAATAGCTGTCAAGAATAAAATTAAAAATTATTCCAATGATGGAACTCTAAAGTGTCACGAATGATTGATATATCAAGAATTCCTAGGTGAGAATGTTTTTCATGAATTTTGTCAGAATGATGGAAAATTCGTGAAGGGCGTTCAATATTTAAAATATTAATATATATTTCTAAAATTTTAGTTATTATAAAATTATTATTTGATAAATTAAAATTATTCCAATGATGAAATTCTGAGGTGTCATGAATGATTGACATTTTAGATTTCCTAGGTGAGGGTGTTTTCCGTGAGTTTGTCAGAATGATGGAAAATTCATAGAAGATGTTCAATAAAAAAAAATTAAAACGCATATTTCTTAAATTTAATTATTATAAAATTATAACTATTTAATAAAATTAAAAATTATTCCGATGATGGAATTCTGAAGTCTCACGAATAGTTGACATTTTAGACTTCCTAGGTGAGGAGATTTTTGTGAGTTTCGTCAGAATAATAGAAAATTTATGAAATTTGTTCAATATTAAAAATATTCAGATATATATTTCTAAAAATTTTAATTATTATAAAATAAATTAAAATTATTCTGATGATGGAATTCAAAGTGTCACGAACGGTTGACATTTTTGAAATTCTTAGGTGAGAATGACTTCTTTAGGTTTCGTTGGAACGGTTGACACTTTTTTTCTTAGGCTCAAGAGTAACCTTTACACCCCTTTTTTTTCCGGGCTCAAGGAGGAAACCTTATACTTTCTTTTTTCGGGCACAAGAAGGAAACCTTACAACCTCTCCCTTTTATGGCTCAAGGAGAAAACCTTTTACCCAATCCTCACTTACAATGAAGCACTCAATGGTTTACTACCTTTTACAAATTGTGAATGTGTTTTCTAGTTTGTGTAATTAAGGAGATACCTCTAGATAAGCAAATGATTACAAAGGTTAAGCTCAAAATAAAACCTATACAATATTTGTACTATTTTATAAAAAGAAGATGAGAATGATAGAATATGAAGAATTTTTAGCACTTGAAATGTTGTTAAAACTTGAGGAAGATGAAGAAGATGAATAATATTATTGCTTAGCTATTCCACTTCCTTTCTTAAGCTTCCAAGTCGCTTTTTATAGTCCTTTGGACATGTTCTTGACGTTGAGTGGAGTCAAAATCAAAAGCTACAGTTGTATCTCACAAAAACTAGCCGTTGGAGTGCTTTCTTGAGGTAGGGGATCGATCCCATGCCCTAGGGGATCGATCCCATGCTTCAAATTTTCTTCCTGGGAGCATTCTGCCATTAGGGGATCGATCGTTTTTACTATTCATCTATCTTATTGGTCAGGGGATCCATCCCTTTGGTCAGGAGTACACTATTCATTTGCCTTTTTTAGGTTTTTAGGCATTAAAAACATTCTAAAACCAATTTTGAGTATTTTTAAATATGACATAACTTTGAAAACATGAATTTGAGTCCAAAAATTTATCAAGTAATTTTCTTAAAATATATTCAATAATTCCATAAGAAGATTGCTTAAACCAATAATTAAAAATGTTTTCTAAATTGATTAAAGCCAATAAAGATATTGGATTAAATCATGGTTTTATATTTGATAAAAGCACTTAATATGGTTTGTGAAAATCATAATTGATAAAGCAAATTTACAATATAAATCAAACATTTAAAATTACTTAAGTTTTTGTCATTTCAAAATATATGTCAATTTAAAGCTAACAATCTCCCCCTTTTTGATATGACAAAACTTAAGGTAAATTTGTTTTGAAAATTCTTCGAAGAAATACTCCCCCTCAAATAAAGCATGGTTTTAAATATAAAGCTCCCCCTAACTATTAGCATGGTTTTCAAAAGAATTTTCCAAATCCATTATTTCTCCCGTTTTTTTTCATAGCAAAAAGAAGGGAAAATTATGCTCCCCTTAAAATTATAGCTTAATAAATGTGAGAACCAAGAAATATGCTCCATCCAACAAGAAACATGTTAGTACATGAGACTAATAGCACAAATAAATAGATCAATGTCCATAAAGAGTATGAGATGTTTGTGCATGCAAAGAACATTGGTTATGATCCTATACCAATTGTTTGTAAATAATTTTGCAAGAAGCTCTCAATTGGTAGATAATGAAGCAAGTTGTTTACAATTTATCTACTAAGTTCTATAACTTGCTCATTTTAATTTTATCAAGCACCTAGATACATCAATTATTCTCTAAAGTCCAACTAAGGTGCATGTCATTACATCATGATTATGAGCTGAAATTAGATGACATATCATATGCATTGAGCTCATAAATCATTTTCAAGTAATAATGTGCTTAGAATTAATACATATATCAATTAACCACAAATTCTAGCACACAAATGTCTCATGCAAAAGTGTCTTAACTAAATTCTTCCCTATTTTTCATTTCAATCTAAAGAGAGAAGGAGAAGAATTATTGTTAATTTAAAGCTCATACTAATTGTTACCAATGGTTGTCTTAGCCATTTTGCATGATGCTAATTGTTATGTGTGGTGTTCAAGTCAAGAATATAATCAAGTCAAACACACAAGAACATAATCACACACCACCAAATATGCATATGGATTAGTTAAACATTAGCATACTATCATGGAACATTAATCCATATTCACAAGCGCAAATCTAATCATATGGAAGATTAAAGAATTTGAGTCATTCAAGCACACACATTTTCTTCCATAGTTATAAGCACAAAAATCCTATGCTCATTTTCCAATTCAAGTCCTTAACTAATTATGAGCAAGGAAAGGTTCAAGATTTTCATCTTAATAATTTAATAGTCATATCCCTAGTTATTTTATCATTTAAGGTTTTAAGGGGTATATGCTATTTTAATTAAAATGGTTTTACCCAAGTGAATCAATATTATTAAGCTAAAATGTATTTTATCGTTAAGATTTTCAATTTATAAGTGAGGTCAAGTACAATTTCATGAAAACTAATATTCTCATCTCATAGACATCGATTCAACTTAAGCAAACATGCAAGTTCAACATCAAAACAATCAAGATTCAATGCATAGATATCAGTCAAACTACATTTGTTCAAGTTTGCATTTATTCTTGAATGTTGATGTTGTCATTAAAGCCTAAGTTCCTTAAAAATTTGGCCATAAGAAAAATTTAAGTTCATGGATGACAAATTTTCATACATTTGAACATTTAAGATCTATTTATCATCACAAATTGTAAGCCAAGGATAATTATGACTCTAGGTAAAGCTTTTTGATTCTCATGTATTTCATTCACCAAGTCATGTTTGAATTCTATCATTAAGGTCAAATTATGATCATTTTATCATTCAATCATATATATATACTAGAAAAGTTACCCGGCTTTGCTCGGGTTCCATTTTATTTAATGAATTAGTAATAAATATTTAAAATAATATTATCTAATGTTGAAAAATTAACAAATTTATTCAAAAAGAAATTCTATTGATGCTTAGTGAGATTTTTATTTTTTACGTGTATAGTGTGCTAAATTTAAATAAAAGCTAAATAAGCTATAAAAAATATATTAAAGATAGAAGTTGATGTTCCATTCATTATAATGTATATGAGCCTTTACAAACTTGTCTATATGATACTACAAACAAAATCCAGAGCAACTTAATGAGGATTCAGATGCCAAAAGATATCCTGCTGCAGATGAGTTCCAAAAGAGAAAGTTAGAAGAAATCTGATCACTTTCAATTGTCTTACCTGCAAACCATCCAAAACTAATATTATAAAAAAAAAAAACCATCCAAAACTAATGAACATAAATTGGAACTTTAATTAGCCTGACCACAAATACAACAACAGCAAAGAATAGGATTTTGATTGTATATATATTAATTAATATCTAAAAAATACTGTGCATTATGAAAGATGATAAATGTAAAGTTGACTTATTAAAGCAATCATTAATTAAAAGAAAAGGCGAGCAAGTAACTAATTAAGTGGCAGGATTAGATTATTTTGAGTTGAAGCACCAACATTAAACAACCATATCCATCCTATTTATATAAATATTTTTCCTTGTTATTTAGTACATGAACAATTGACTTACTAAAGTTGTCAAAAATTTACATTCACAAACAATTCAAGTTTAAGATCTGGGATTAAATAGACAAATTCATAAAAAGGGAATAGCAAGCTGAAATTTATCTTTTGACTTATGAAACTCTATAAATTATATTCAAAGTGCATATAGCTTGAAAATTCACTACTAATGAATAGGTGACTAAGTTCAGTAGAGCATAAATCTAAGAAAAAAGAATTTTCAAAGTGAATATCAAATTTAAAAGCTTTGGTTTTCTTTATTTCATGGGCAAATAAAGTATAACCAAAACTTAAAAAAATTCTTGCAAACAATTGAATTGTTACCTACAAAGCTTTCTCTTGCTTGATTCCAATGCATTGTAAATGGACACAAATTACTTCAATATTCTAGCATGTTTAGCCAAAATTCATTTGTGTAATATATTGAAATGTATACTTAGATTTTAAGTCTGCATTAAAATATAATACAATGCAAATTCAATTCATGGCTAAATGAATATGAATCTTTTAGGTTTTGTCTAAGGATCAAATGCTCAGTTCGAAGTTACAGCTGACTAACTAAAAGAGAACTATGCTCAATAAAATCACATATGATGCTGCGAGACAAAATTCTTTTTCTTGACCCTGAGTTCCTTTTACAGTCTTTTCTCCAGTGTTATCATATTTCCATCATGCCTTTTTATTAGATGCAATCAGTCCAAAAATCATTCTTCTTCTGCATTCAAGAAATCACACGCTTGGATAATGTCATGAAAAGCCAAAAAGGAACTCAGGGTCAAGAAAAACCAATCAAGGCATTGATTATCTTACCTCATCAGATGTGGAAAATTTTTTATTGAACAAAAAGCATATGACCTATGAGAAGAACCGACCCCAGTGCATTCAATATATATGCTTCAAACATCTATGAAGCCATTATCAAATTAATCTTCTTCTTGTTACTTATTAAAATACAGCTAATACCTCCACATATACCTTTAGGCTCACTTTGAATGAAGCCCAACGTGTAATAACCTACTGCAATTGCCTTAAAATTACAATAAATTAGAAAAAGATATGTAGTTGCCTTGCTAAAAAAAACTGACAAGCAAAATTGGATTGTTAGAGAACCAATTTAATTGGAGGAAAAATTAAAGATAATTATTTCACTACAGCTAATTTCAGGAAATCTAGAAAATCAACTCCAAGTCATTTATGAAACATTTGGAATGATTCGTTGCATCATAAATAATTGTATAGTTTAATATTAGAGCAGTAGATAAGAATATGGAAAACTTAATTTAAGTTGTATAAGCTATAGTCACAAAAATTACACAATGCAACATGTAAAATCTCAAATCAATAAAGAATTATTTTAATACCAGATAAATAATATAAATATGTCAATAACTTCATCTCTAACTCCATACACAATGTAATTTCAGTTTACATATCAAAGGATTGAGAACTCACTCATATATGAAGCTTGAGCCATGCCAAATGCAAGAAGCAAGCATCCCTGTTAAATCCATCTTGAGTCCTGACTAAAGGAGCAGAGGAAGAGTTTCAAAAGAGTGGCAATCAAAAAATAATAACAGTGTCAAGTCTAGGTGATTAAAAAAGAAAAAGGAACTGCCTAATTAAGGAAACATGTGTGTACAACAATGCTAACAGAAACAACAATGCTATGATTCATATGCTACCCACCATTCTACTGTGATACAATACAAAAATCATGGCCATTATAGTAGCAATCAGTACTAAGTTGATTTATACAAAGAACAATATAGAATCCATGCTTAAAAAAATAAAAAATAAAAAATTGCTTATGGATGATAATTGGTTACAGATAAGAAATTTTGAAGAAAAAAGAGAAACAACAACATCAAAATAAGTATTTGGTGGCTTTTATATATAAAATCAAAAATCAGAAAATTGAATAAGGAACATAATCAATAGACCTATGCCACTAAAGAAAACTCTCTTATCTGTTTGCAATGAACACAACTTCAAATTAGATGTAGGGAAGCAAAAGAATTCAATATCTTACCCACAACTGAAATAGTGGCCCCATTTATGATTCTGCAACTCAATTTCCTGAAGAATAAACAATGTCAAATATTTTTGACTCAAAGTCAACAATTCTTAAGACAAAAGACCCAGAGAAAGAAGAAAAACAGCATTTTTGCATGTTGCAGGAACTAATACAATCAGGAAATGGAAGATAAACATATAAACTCCCATAGGAACATGTAGCAAGTTACATAACCAACTCAATAGCTATAAATGGAAGAAAACCATAAGGTTAACATATTGATAAAGGCAGGAAAATTCATAAACCTGGTTAGGATCAATAGGATAAGTATAGATAGTGTACTTATCATTGACATTAGCAATTCGGAGAAGCTTTGAAGCCTCCCCTTCATCATGCTTTCGAATAGCCACAATCGTGTCTTGCCGGATTGCCATCGCAACACTGGGTATCCTTCATAGTCAATGTGTTCTCCAATCAAGTTCACTCACCTTGTACATAAATAGCCATTAATGATCTATCGAATTCAAAAATAGCAAATGTTTACAATTAAAACAGGCCAACGACAAAGACAAGAGAGAGAAAGTGAACAATGCCCATCTTTCTATTTTATTTAGTTTTTTTAACTTTCAATTAGTGAACACTGTAATTTTCTCACAGTTTTTCTCAGCAACCAATTAGCAACTCTCTAATGTCTAGCTTCAATTTAACATGGGTTTCATGAATTCAACCTCAATGATCATCAGTTGTGTTCATTCAGGTTAGAAACCAAATGTACCTCCAGAAATACAAAAAAAAAATATCATGGAATTAAGAACATATCATAAAAGCAAGCTAATGAAACAACAAAACATATTTTTTACCAAGTCCTTCTAAGAATGTAATGAAATAAGCAAATTGGGTAAAAGCCCTTATCTCTATAACAACAACAGTAGATTTCATCACCGGGAAAAGCCTCCTCCTCTCCTTTTCTTTTTGATTATGAGAAAAAGGGAAAAGAAAGGAACGGGTAGATGAGATGAGAGAGTGGTGGAAGAGTAACATGGTTTCAACATAAAATCGAAAAAAAAAAAAGAAACAGAGAGTGAGAGAAAATCAGAAGAGATGAAGAAAGAAGAAGATCTCAGAAGATTCGAAAGAAGTGGCAAGCAACAACAAATAAAACAATTCCTTTTGTCTTAAAAAAACACGTGGCAAGCAACGGTGAACCGGAGACAAAAATAATATATACACATCTCAAGTTCGGATTGAACCAAATCTTAATCAATCATTAATTATTTATTTATTTATTTTTTAAGAACATCACGTCTCAAGTTCTCCATGAACCAAATGTCAACAAATTATTTATTTTTTATGGCTTTAAATAAAATAACAACATAAATGTTAAATTTTAATTGGATCAGATGTCGATCATTTATCAATTTTATATTTATATATAAATGAAAAAAATAGAGAGATAAGTGTAAGAGGATTTTGGTGGAAGGTAAACAATACTAGCGATAGGATGACTAAGTGACGTGAAAGACTTTTAAGGCACCTTTATTTATGAACGAAAAAAACAAAAAAAAAAGAAAGGCTTTTAAAGCAAGTGATGGGAAAGGCTTTTAATGCACCTTTATTTATAAAAAAAACAAAGAAAAAGGAAATGAAACAATAACATTAGTGCAACAAAAAAAAAAGAAAATTAAACATAAAAACAACAAATGGATGACGTGGCTGAATGAGAGAAGAGTTCAGGAGATAAAATTAATAAATAGTACTAGACACAGACCCATGCGATGTTACGGGTCTATTTTTATTTTGCAATTTTTAAAGTTAGTAAATTTGATTATTAGATAAAAGTTATTGGTCTTAAAAATATCTATTTCCTTCATATTGTTTAGTACAAAAGAAAAATATGTTTACTAATGATAGAGTTTATGTATCAAACAAAATATCAAAAAATAATTTTTTGAGAAAATTGGATTAGCTTGAATTAAAAAAATACATAATACTTAAGTTAGATAGTATGACAAACAGATAATCTGTTCTAGAAACAAACAAATTAAGATAATGATGCAATAACAATAAAAAGTAAAAGCACCAAAATATATATATGGCATAGTGGTTTAGACAATTTAATGAAGAAGTAAGAAAAATTAGATAAGAATGTTTTGTTCATATTATTAATCAAATGTAAGATTTTAAACCCATCTATAAGCATTTTTATTTTAAGAATAACTAATTGAATTATTTATATTTACTACAAAGTACAATATCAAAGTAAAAGTATTTTTTTCTGAAAAAGTTAAAGATAAAAACCCTTTCATATAATAATTTTCATTCGAAAGCAAAATATATGCCAGTAGAAGAAACAAATAGATAAAAATATAAAATAATACCATAAAATAATAATAGAGGATTGGATTAAAGAAAGTTAAAGAGCCATACAAAAAACATGTTAAGGATTTAACTAAAAAAATTGTTGAGAAAAAAAAAATAAAAGGACCTAAGTAAAAAAAAAGTTATTGAGGGCAAAAAAAGAAAATAGACAAGTGTCACTCAAAGGGAGAGGAGGAGACAAAAATATTTTATAGTATAGATATTGACTTTTAATTATTTATATTCCACTAAAAAATATATCATGATACCTAATGGGAATATGTGTATCAAGTTATGAGATAAAATCCTCTAAGCATGCTTGACTAAGATGAACAAAAGGTATGAACAATATTCATCATGCACAAGTTTTTTAGAATGTTTTTAAGTCAATACACAAATCATTGAAATAGTTCTCAAAATAATGTTTAAGCATTCATCGAAAATATATTTTAAGATTATTTCAAGATTTATGTAATTCATGAATGTCTTCAACAAGAAAAATGATTTTGCACTTGTAAGTTCAATGAGAAATGAAATTAATTGTTGAGGATAATACCAATTGTTGAAGCTGAGGCATGATACCAATGAAAAATGATTTTCATATCAAAGGATCATCAAGAAGAAGTTAAAATACTGAGTTTTAAGTTGGCAAGAACGAAAATATGAAGATAATGAAAAGTCCTTCTCAAATTCGGTTTAAATAGTGCAGGGAAGGCATTTTGCTTTGGGGGGATCGATCTCAAAGGGAAAGGGATCGATCCCTCATTTCCAGAATGCAAAAATTCTGCATTTTTGGCTAGAGAATCGATCCTACATGAGGAGGGATCAATCCCTCATTCAACTTCTATAGAATTTTGGCTTAAAAATCAACTTTGGAGGTGCCAAAACTTCATTTTTGAGTATTTTAAGTTTAAGTAAAAGTTTAAACTTTTGTGTAACATGATTTTGGACTTGTATGAATGAAAAATATGGATGAAAAATCATTTAACAATAGACTTCACAATTTTGAAAGGATTTTTACTAATAAATGCATTTTTGGTTACATAGAAGGTCATTTTCAAAGTTATGCATATTTTGACAAAACTAATATGCTTAGAAACACAAATATGCCAAAACAAACATGTTCACATAGATTTTAAGCACATATCATCATATCACCACACTTGTGAACATCATGCCATAATTTCTAATATACAAATTCCTCATTAATGCTCATGACATGGCATTTTACATGTACGACATATTTGACATTTTTTTGGAGCAAGAAAATATATTATCAACACATTGCAAACTTGCTCAAATTACAAAAAAAAAATCCAATAATCATTTCAAAATCATGTTACATGCTTTTTATCCAATCATCAATAATTGTCTACAAAATACTCAAAAATCATTTATCATGCCTTTTGTTCAATCATTCAACTCACAATGCATCAAGGATCATTAACAAAATGCCTCATTGAATCATACAAATAATTTTAGCACATATGAGTTTTGAGAAGATAGAATTTAAGCTTACAAAACTCATTTGCTTAAGAATGCTTTGCCTTGGTTTGTTGAGTCCACCTTGAGCTATCTTTTGAAGAATTTTTGTGACCTTGCCAATGGGTGGATTCCCAAGCTCTTTCTCTTTCTTATTGGCAGAAGCAAACTCCATGGGATGTGTAGAGCATTTGAACTTCATTATTTCATTGTAGCTCCATGCTCTAAGACTCCTACAACAAACAAATTCAAGCATGTTTTAATACCTAAATTTTTTTTGGTCCATGAGAGTTAGTGTTCAAAATTTTAGATCCTTTAGGGATCCATTTGAAACTCAATTCATCATTATTTACAACATGTTTTGGCACCCACATTTTTCTAACTACTCTTCCTCTAAATGTGGTTTTTCTATAAGTGTATGCTTTTGATGAGTGTCCTATTTTATTGCATATTGAACATGTGAGAGATGTATCATGCATAGAATTTTTGTTCACAAGAAAATTCTTAAGATGAGTGTCCTTTTTATTTGCATTATAACCTAACCCATCTTTATCAAAAAAAGCTTTTTGGGTCTCAAGCATGTGATCTAATTTTTGTTGACCTATGTAAAATCTAGAAAATGAGTTTTGCAAATTTGTATTGTTTTTATTCAACTCATTTATCTCTAAGTTGGCATTTATAATTTCTTCTCTAGTTCTAGCTTAGCATTTGTCAAGGCTTCCTTTTCTATTTTCAAAATAGCAATGATTTTCTTATATTTAGAGTTCATGCATTGAAATTCATTTGCTAATTCATTAAAGGCATTTTGTAATTCATCAAATGTATAAACGTTATCTTCACTAGAACTAGAACTAGCCTCATCATCACTAATAGCCATAAAGCATGAGTAAGCTACCTCATCATCTACGTTTTCCTCATCGGAGCTATCACTATCGCTCCATGTAGCCACAAATGCCTTCTTCTTAGGCTTCCTATCCTTTTCCTTCCTAAGTAAGGGGCAATCTAGCTTAGTATGACCCGGTTCATTACACTCATAACACACTAAAGGGTCTTTTTCTTTCCTACTTAACTCTCCTCTTATTACTCCTCTTCTTTGATGTCTCCTATCATTCTCTCTCTCTTTCATCCTCATAAATCTATTAAATTTTTTAGCAAACATTGCTATTTCCTTTTCTTTCTCATCTCCACTCTCATCACTATCATCTCTAATGTTCTCATGAGTGGATGATTTAAGAGTTACCCTTACTTTCTTTGAAGGCACTCCATTTCTTTTTAATTTCATTTCATATGTGAGTAGGGAGCTAAGAATAAACTCATCTAGAGACAAGGTGTTAGGATTCTTAGATTCTTCTATTGCTGTTACTTTTGCCTCCCAAGATTTTGGCAAGCTATTCAAAATTTTCTTAACCATTTCTACATTGGAATAGGTCTTGTCAATGCCTTAAGTCTATTGATTATGTCATTAAATTGAATGAACATTTCACTCATGGACTCATTTTCTTTCATCCTAAAAAACTCATAGCCATATGTGAGCATTCCTACTTTGGTTTCTCTAACTTGATTAGTCCCTTCATGTGTAATGGTCAATTTGTCCCATATTTTTTTAGCGTTCTCACATAAAGAGACTATTGTATTCATTTAGACATAATGCACAAAAGAGAGTGTGCATAGCCATAACATTCAATTGTGCCAATATCATATCGTTTGAGTCCCACTCATCCTCACTCTTAGGGACACCCTTTCCATCCACTTTCTTCATTGGAATTTTGGGACCATTAACTATAACTCTCCACACTTCATAATCATTTGATTGCACAAACAACATCATTCTTATTTTCAAATGTGAGTAATTTTTTCCATTAAAGAGTTGAGGTCTAACTAATAAGTGTCCCTCTTCTCCTAGGAGTGTACCTATGTTCAAATGAGCCATCTACGATCATTTTGTTCGATGAATGTTAATCCAAATCAATCTCGAGCCCCAGCTCTGATACTAATTGTTGGCTCTATAACCTAAACCGAGTTGGGGGTGAATTGATTTTGTGCTATCTTGGTTTTGTTTTTCGATTCTTCTAAATTCTCTAGCCTATATTGAATTTTTTAAGTTCTCTAGGCTACACAAGCATGCAATTCAAGTTCAATTCAACAATCAGAATATAAATGCAAATAAGTAAAGAGAAAAGGGAAAGAGAAATGTACACAATCAATTTATAGAGGTTCGACAGCCTTGCCTACGTCATCTACCTTGAGACGCTCCCAAGGATTTTCCCAAATCCACTAGCTTGAATTTGTTACACTCTTTTTCTTATGCTCAAGAGTAACCTTTACACCTCTCTTTTTTCCGAGCTCAAGGAGGAAACCTTACACCTTCTTTTTCCGGGCTCAAGAAGGAAACCTTACAACTTCTCCCTTTTATGGCTCAAGAAAAAAACCTTTTACCCAATCCTCACTTACAATGAAGCACTCAATGGTTCACTCCCTTTTACAAATTGTGAATGGGTTTTCTAGTTTGTGTAATCAAGGAGATACCTCTAAATAGGCAAATGATTACAAAGTGTTAGCTTTAAATTGATATATGTATTTTGAAATGACAAAAACTTAAGTGATCTTTTATGTTTTGATTCATATTGTAAATTTGCTTTATCACACATGATTTTCTCAAACCATTTTAAGTTTAAGATCATTATTTAATGATATATTCTTATTGGTCTTAATACTTTATAAAATGGTTTTGAATATTTTCATTAAGTAATGTTTTCAAGAATATATTTGAACACAACCTTAGAAAATTATTTAATGAGTTTTTGGATTATGTTTTCAATTGAGAAAGTCAAGAAAAACTCCCACAAAATTCTAAAATGTTTTGGGATGAGTTAAAATCAAAGTCTATATCATTTCTGACCCAAAATGGCCTAGAAAAGTGCAGAAAAAACATGAGGGATCGATCCCCTAGGATAAAAGATCGATCCCCTATTGGCAGAATGCCTTGGAGGCGTGGAATGAAATATGGGATCGATCCCCTAGGCCATAGGATCGATCCCTTAACACGTGAAAAACCTCTAATGGCTAGTTTCTGTGAGATACAATGGTAACTTTCGTTTTTGGCTCAAACCAACGTCAAGAATACATCAAAGGGACTATAAATAGAGGCTTGGAAGCTCAAGAAAGAAGAGAAAGCAGTGAAGACATATCATTCTTCAATTTCTTCATCTTCTCCAAGCATTTCAAAGATTACAAGAGCTAAAATTCAATATCTTCTATCACTCTCATCTTCTTTGTATGAACTAGCACAAATATTGTATAGGCTTTTCTTTGTGCTTAAACATTATAATCACTTGCCTAACTAGATACCTTTCTTTGATTACATTACTTGTAAACACAAAACATACCTTGTAAAGGGGAGGTTTCTCTTAAGCCTCAGAAAAAGAGAAAGGTTTCTCTTTAGCCTTAGAAAAATAGGAAGGTTTCTTTTGAGCCTAGAAAAATAGGGATGTTACTCTTGAGTCTACAAAAAAGAGGGATTGTAAAGACAAATTCAAGTTAGTGAATTTGGGAAAAATCCTTGGGAGCGTCTCAAGGTAAAGGACGTAGGCAAAGTTGCCTAACCTCTATAAATCGCTTGTGTACATTTCTCTTTCCCTTCTCTCTTTATTTACTTGCAATCATATTATGCTTATTGTATTGAATTTGGATTGCATGCTTGCATAGCTTAGAGAACTTAGAAAACATTAATATAGGCTAGTGAATTTAGAAGAACCGAAAAACGATCTTAAGGTTAGCTAAAACCGATTCACCCCCATCTCGGTATTGTTATAGAGCCAACACAAAGGTTAAGCTTAAAATAAAACCTATACAATATTTGTGCTATTTTATACAAAGAAGATGAGAATGATAGAATATGAAGAATTTTTAACACTTGAAATGTTGTTGAAACTTGAGGAAGATGGAGAAGATGAAGAATATTATTGCCCAGCTATTCCACTTCCTTTCTTAAGCTTCCAAGCCTCTTTTTATAGTCCCTTGGACATGTTCTTGACGTTAGGTGTAGCCAAAATCAAAAGTTACCATTGTATCTCACAAAAACTAGCTGTTGGAGTGCTTTCTCGAGGTAAGGGATCAATCCCATGCTTCAATTTTTCTTCCTCGGAGCATTATGTCATTAGGGGATCGATCGCTTTTACTATTCATCTGTCTTGTTGGTCAGGAGATCTATCTCTTTGGTCAGGGGTGCACTATTCATTTGCCTTTTCTAGGTTTTCAAGCATTAAAACAATTCTAAAACCAATTTTGAGTATTTTTAAATATGACATGACTTTGAAAACATGAATTTGAGTCCAAAAATTTATCAAGTAATTTTTTTAAAATATATTCAATAATTCCGTAAGAAGATTACTTAAACCAATAATTAAAAATATTTTCTAAATTGATTAAAGCCAATAAAGATAATCAATTAAATCATGGTTTTATATTTGATAAAAGCACTTAATATGGTTTGTGAAAATCATAATTGATAAAGCAAATTTACAATAGGAATCAAACATTTAAGATTACTTAAGTTTTTGTCATTTCAAAATATATGTCAATTTAAAGCTAACAAATATTATTTTATTAATTTATTTAATTAGTTTTCATATTATGAAATTTTTATTAATTTTTCAGTACATTTAATTTCCAAAAATCTTATTATCATAAGCATAATTAACTAATTTAATTTCATAATTAATTTTATTATTTTTTTTAATTTTTTTAAGAAAGTTCTAACTCTCAAGCATAATTAATAAATTTGTAACAACACAACCTCATATCTATGATCCATCTACCATTTCACAAAGATCATTTGATTTAAAGCTACATACTATTCAACTTTTATCTTAATATAAAATGTTTTCAATTTCAATCTATAATCCTATATTAGAATATAATGTATTTCTAATTTCAAACATATAATTTCTTATCATATATTCATGTAATATAGATTAACTTGATCTATGATTATAATATTAGAGTATTAAATAGATATCAGCTCTAAATTTTTTTTTAAAGTCCAATAAAGCTTTTTTTCAATTTATTATAAAGAGTTAAGCAATCACATTGTTATTTTAAGTATAATTAACTAATTTAATTTTATAATTACTATATTATTATATTTTGTTAATTTTTTAAGCTAACAAAATTATATTATTTAAAGGATTTATATATGATGTATTAATAATATATAATCTCTATATACTATCAATGCATAAGAAGTCAAAACCTTATTAATAACAAAGAAATGTAAACACTACGAATGAACGAGCATGAATGCATGATGATTTGTGGACTTAATTGTTTGTCATCAGGATTTAAGAGATAAATTTAAGGTAATTTGTGTGGTTTTTCCTTTTTCTCCTTACCTTCAAAAGTTCTCACAATTTATTTTTCCCGGTGGAGCCGTGGAGGAATGGATCGCAAAGATAATCAATCTCCTCAAGGTACACACTTTTTCCTCACTTTGACTTGCTTTTCATTAAAACTTTATAAATTTTCTTTACCATTTTTAAGCAAATTTCTTTGTGTTTATTTTCCACAGGAGAAATTTCTGGGATTTTGGTCGAATTCTTGGAGGTAGCAATCACTTGTATTTTTTTTCTTATATTTCTTGTAAATCTTTTCACTCTTGTTCTTGGGTTTCTATAATAATTTCATTCCATCACCAACTTCTATGGATAAATTTGTGTTAAAATTTTTTAAATAAGGGTTTTTTTTTAATAAAGATTTTTTTGGGGATTTTTGTCCTGCAATATACGAGTGAATAGGTAGTTATTAATCAATGAAGAAGTGAAAGTTGGAGCAATTGGGATTTTTAGTAGTTTTCCAATATTTTGATCTTTATATTATTATTAACTTCTAAATTAATATTATGTACCTCCTTTGCTTATTACTGTAAGTTTTGTAATTTAGGCTGGAAGGAACTTTATGGCACATAAAATGGTTAAATTTGAAAGTGTCAACCTCTAATGATCGAGTTGTTACCATGAAAAATATACATTTTGTGAGTCATGGTTTATTTTTGTATAAATGAATTTTATGTAAATGTCATATGTGTAACTTGTGTTGGATGCTTTTGTTGAAGGTGCTTTCAAGAGGAGGAGATATACAAATGTGGCAGTACAAAAGGCATGCACAACATTCTCAGCTAAGAGAATATATCCATTCTGCTGTTTCTGGACTTCTTCCCTTCATCCAACAGGCTGGTCACATTCATAGATATTTGAGTTGTGTTTATTAATGTCTTGGGATGTTTTACAATATTTTTTGATAATTTGATTTACTTAGAGTTTCCTTGAATGCCATGGCGATGTGGAAATGAGTGTGTTCTATGCAGTATATCATGGTCCAGTATTGTGTGTGATGATGACTGTTCTTTGTGGTGCCCCTCATGTTGATTATAAGAAAGCAAAAGCATTAGATAATTTAATTTTTTTGGGCTATGAAATAAATTTAATATTCTTGCTACTTTCATAGGATGATTTTAAGTCAGAGGAAAAAGGAACCGAAAACATTTCTGTATCTACCAAATAAAACATTAATGGAGAGAGAGAGAGAGATGTCTCTGACACTTTAATAAGTGTTACAACTCACTTATTTATTAACTCAATGGCTTTTATTAGAGGCACTTGTGATTCTAAGATATAGAAAATGGGTTAACACAGTGGATTATCTGTATATAATATAAGCGAACATACATACCAACTACTCTCTATGATTCAAATGTCAGAATCACCCGTATGGATAAAGTCACAATAATTCAACTCGATGCTGCAGATGCATGAACATATAATTTACAGTAGAAATTCCAGAAATAGTTTTCTAGGTTATGAATTTTCCATTTTATTATGTCATTTTTTTAACATTTATAGGGCATTTTTTTTATTTAATTTTTTTATAACATAGAACTTATCAGAATAAAAACAATTTGTTGTGGAATTCCCGTATGGGTGCTGCATATTTGCTGTGATCTTTTTTCTATTTCAGCAATCTTATTTGCCTCAGTTTCTATCTTTACACTATTGAAGCCAGTTTATTTATTGACAACATTGATCATATTTAAATCTCTGGTGCTGAAACCTATGAGCACTTTTAGAGGTGCATTATGATGTATGATAACTTCAACATACATATGTGATTCCTCATAAAGTGAAATAAACGTTTTCGTGAACTAGGGCCTGTTATTTTTTTCAACACTGACAACATTCCTGTGGAGAGATTTATTTTCAAACTAATGATTAATCAGTCTTCCAGCTTAAAGGTGGAAGAAATTGATCTAGAATTCACTCTTAGATCATACTTGATAAAACTTTCAGTCTCCCAACACCTTAAAAGAACTCTTTCTTGTGGTAAGTTTAACTAGGTGTAATTTATCAAATATTCATGTGTTTATTGGTCTAAGTGAGCTTTTAGAGATTAAGTTACTTAATTCGCTTTATCTGGTAGGGGCTTTCTCTTTTGCTGGCTTGCTGCATCATTTGACTATTGTGATTTTTCTTTTCTTATTATGGTCAAGAGGTTAAGGTGAATCTCTTGTTCGTTTTCTTATCTAACAGATTGCGCGGGTGGGAGATCACAGCTTGCTTCCATTCCCTCCCTCAGATTAGTACTAGCAAGGATACGGAGCTGTGGATCTCAATTGACACAAAACAGTGGCAACAACCTCCAGTATCAAGTCAGTGAACATTGAGCCTCTGGATGCGCAACTATACTCAGAACATCCGAGTCTACTGGAACCAAAATCTTAGAGGGAAACTCATACTGCATTCTGATTAATCTGGTATGACTCTGAAACATGGAGATTATTCATCTTCATTGGTGCATAATTTTGAAGACACGCAACATAACATAATCAAGCTCAGACAATATGGAATTGGGTTAAGTGAAAAATATTGAGAGTCAAAGCAGAATTTTATAAAGGAAGCAAACCCAAACTCTTGGAATTGGGAAGCAAAATTATGGCCTGTTGGTTAATTATTGGTGCCAATTTTATGAATTGATAAAACTGTTAGGTCTTATAAACTTTTTTTGTTTTGAAGAATGGAAACAGGATGACCATATTATTAGGCTGAGATGGCATGTTTTTGTAGTTCTTAGGAGTGAAGATAAATCTCATACCAGCCCACAGCTTAAGTTAGAAGAAAGTTCTTGTTACCTTGGTCATGCTCTGTTCCAGGACTCATAATTCAATGAAGTGCCTCAAGGACTACTATTTCTCTGGATCTTCTCGTTGGAAATATTAATTATGCCATATTAATAGATTAGCATCGCCTTTTAAACTGATTGAGAAACTGAGGTTGCAAATAGTTTAATGAATTGCCACTCCTATAGCCTTGTTTAGGTGTGATTTTTGGTACTTTAATACAAAAAAAAAATCACAAGGTGCAGATGCATGACCATGTTTATAAATGACTTTTGACAACATCATTGAAAATCTTCAAGAAGTTATGATAGAAAGATTTATGCAAATACTTAATAGGAGACTCCTTGTTTGAATTGACATAGGCTTGGCAATGTTTGGGAGTACTAAGAGAATCTCCCTAAAAAGAAAAATGAAGAGAAGCTAGAGTGCTAAACATGATTTTGGCCACATGTGATTTTTAATTCCTGAAAAACTAGGAAATGTTTGGGAGTATTAAGAAAATCTCCCTAAGAAGAAAAATGAAGAGAAGCTAGAGTGCTAGACATGATTTTGGCCGCATGTGATTTTGAATTCCTGGAAAAATAGGAAATGTTTACTTAGTTGTTGAAATTGTGGATTGTTACTCTAGGTCTTAGTGCAGCTAATCTTGGATTTTAGTGTTGATTAATGCACAAGAATTGCTTGGATTGTGCAAAATATCCTAAAAGGTTTGTGACAGTACCGCTTGTTAGAAATTTGAAAAATGAAATGTTTACTGTTTGCAGAAATTTATTGCAGAATTGACCTTGAATTTCCAAATTTTACAGATGAAATGTACAAGTATATGTGTTTGAAGAGATACAGAAAAGATGGAGATGGATGATTAATCTACGACATTAAGTAACCACTAATTAGTAGTGTTATGTTAAGGAATGAACAGAAAGCATACTTGCGGGTTAGGTTGGTAAACTAGAGCATAGTTTCATCATTGTTCTTTGTCCTTGCAACTGCAAAACACTTTGATTTTGTTCATATGTTTATGTATGTATTCCCTACATATGTTCATACCACATTGAACATTTCAATGTTAATACATTTATGTTTTCTGGCAAATAATGTCTAATTCTGGTGGATTAGAATGATAGTTTTGCTAGTGTGAGCTCTGAGTGTATGATTTTTGTTAACGGAGAAGAAAGAAATCAGAGAAATAAACTTATTCTCTGTTATGTTTTATTGATATGGAATCGATATATAAATAGCCTAGATAAAATAGCACATCCCTAAAATATCTCCTAAAAATCAGTAAATGATAAATACAAAGAATAAAATCTCAAAGAATAAAATCTCCTAAAAATCAGAAATTTAAACTACTGTATCTATCAAAACAGCCTGGACAAGAATCAGTCCTTATTCAAGAATAAATCATCATCATCATCATCATCAGAGCCTTTATCCCAATAGATTGGGGTAGGCTATATGAACCAATATCTAAAATCATGTTAGATCGTCCATATGTATTCTCTGCCTCCATAGATTCCTATTCAAGGCCATTTGCTCATCTAATTCTAAAATCTCCATGTCTTTCCAAACTACTTCCTTCCAAGTCTTTTTCGGTCTTCCTCTAGTCTTAACCCTTCTCTCAACATCCATAGCCTCTATTCTCCTAACTGGAGCATCTACAGGCCTACGTCTTACATGTCCAAACCAACGTAAACGATTTTCACACATTTTGTCTTCGATAGGTACCACTCCAATCATCTTACGAATATGATCATTTCTCATTCTATCCTTTCTTGTGTATCCACATATCCACTGTAACATTCTCATTTCTGTTACACTTATCTTTTGTGTATGTAGCCTCTTAGTCGCCCAACATTCACTACCATATAACAATGTTGGTCTAACAACTGTCCTATAAAACGTGCCTTTCAACCATGTAGGAATTCCTTTATCGCACAACACACCTGTAGCACTTCTCCACTTACTCCATCCAGCTTGGATCCTATAGGTCACATCACCATCAATCTCTCCATCCATCTGTATTATTGATCCCAAGTATCGAAAATGATCTCGCTTAGGTATCGCCACCCCATCTAACTTCACTACATCATGCTCTTCCAGTCGGTTAGAACTGAATTTACACTCCATGTATTCAGTCTTCACTCTGCTTAGTTTAAATCCTTTTGATTCCAACGTTTGTCTCCATAATTCCAACTTTGTATTGATCTCCGCTCTAGTTTCCGCACATAGGACAATATCATCTGCAGACATCATACAGCAAGGCACCTTATCCTGGATGGATTTTGTCAGTTCGTCTATAACTACCGCAAACAAGAATGGACTCAACGTTGACCCTTGGTGTAATCCTACCGTGATAGGAAAACTTGGATGACAACACTCCCCCTCAGGCTGAGTAGATATTTATCATTCCAAGCTTGTTTGTGAGCACTTCAAAATTTTGTCGTGGTAATCCTTTGGTTAGGATGTCTGCAGTCTGCTGATTGGTTGGAACATAGGTCACACAAATCATTCCACTTTCAATTTTTTCTTTTATGAAATGTCTATCAACCTCCACATGCTTAGTTCTGTCATGGTGAACTGGGTTATGTGCAATACTAATGGCAGCCTTGTTGTCACAGTATAACTGCATTGGACAGTCCAGTTTAATCTTTAATTCTTCCATAAGTCTTTTGAGCCAAATCAATTCACAAATGCCATGAGCCATAGACCTGAACTCTGCCTCTGCACTACTTCTAGCAACCACTGATTGTTTCTTACTTCTCCAAGTTACTAAATTTCCCCAAACCATGGTGCAATATCCAGAAGTAGACTTCCTATCACCAACTGAACCTGCCCAATCTGCATCAGTAAAAGCTGCCACCTTCCTTTCTTCTGTTTTCTTGAAAAACAGTCCTTTCCCTGGAGTCATCTTGAGATACCTCAAAATTCTATAAACTGCATTGAGGTGTTCTTCCTTTGGGTCATGCATAAATTGACTAACAAAGCTGACAGCGAAGGCTATATCAGGTCTCGTATGAGAGAGATAAATCAATTTCCCAACTAACCTTTGATATCTTCCTTTGTCAACTGAAATTTCTCCCTTACATTGGGCTGTCTTGTGGCTTTGTTCCATTGGTGTATCAGCAGTTTGCATCCCAACATTCATGTTTCCTTTAACAAGTCCAAAGTATATTTTCGTTGAGCAACAGATATGCCTATCTTGCTTCTAGCTACTTCCATTCCCAAAAAATACTTTAAAGGGCCAAGATCCTTTATTTCAAACTCTGTGGCTAGTAGACCCTTCAATTTCTCCATTTCCTCTAGAGCATCTCCTGTGAGAATTATGTCATCCACGTACACTATTAGAATAGCAACCTTTCTAAACGGGAGGTGTTTGAAGAACAAAGTGTGGTCAGTCTGGCCTTGATTATATCCATATCTTCTTATTGCTCTTGAAAAACGGTCAAACCATGCTCGCGGTGATTGCTTCAGTCCATATAGGGATTTTTTTAGCTTGCATACCTTCTGAGTATTTTTACTATCTTCAAAGCCTGGTGGAATATCCATGTAAACCTCTTCTTCTAGGTCTCCATTTAGGAAGGCATTCTTCACATCTAGTTGATGTAATGGCCAATCCAAATTTGCTGCTAGAGATAACAAGACCCTTATGGTATTTAGCTTAGCAACCGGTGCAAATGTTTCCATGTAGTCGATCCCATAGGTTTGTGTGAAACCTTTAGCCACAAGTCGAGCCTTATGTCTCTCAATTGAGCCATCTGCTTTAGATTTTACTGTGAATACCCACTTACAACCAACAGTAGTCTTCCCATTAGGTAGAGTCACTAGTTCCCAAGTGCCATTTTTTTCAAGAGCATTCATTTCCTCCCAAACAGCCTTTTTCCATTCAGGTTTAGCAAGAGCCTCCTGTATTGACCTAGGGATCTCAATATTGGAAACATTAGTGGTAAAAGCACGAAATGATGGTGAAAGATTTTTGTATGACACAAACTGAGATATGGGATGCAAAGTGCAAGAACGGACTCCTTTCCTAAGAGCAATAGGTAACTCAATAGGGTTATTTGAAAGAGGAACAGTTTCATGAGTACCTGAGGTATTAGCATCCTCTAGTTCGGACTCTTGGCTCTGTGGGACCATGAATTGCTTTCTTTCTTGAGGCTGATTTCTTCTAGTATAGACACGTAGCTCTTGATTTTTTTGCCTCATGAAACCTCCCCCTGTTTCCAAATCTGTTTTTTGTTGTTGTTGTTGTGGCATTATTAGAGAAGACAGACTTGGATTTGACTCAAGTGAAAGATGTAGAGTAGACTTGGACATATCATCAATAGGCATGGATACCGTTTCCCAAAAACGATCTTCATTGGTTTCAATCTCCCCCTGAAGAGAGGTGGCAGGAAAGAATGGTTGAGTCTCAAAAAAGGTAACATCACGAGAGATGTAGAATTTGTTTTCTGAAGGTGAGTAACAACGGTACCCTTTTTGTGTGGGTGAGTAGCCGAGAAACACAGTTTTAATGGCTTTGGGGTCTAATTTGCTGCGGTTTTGGGCATGTATATGTACAAAGGCAGTACACCCAAAGGTTTTGAAGGGAAGATTGTTCAAGATGTGAAGATGAGGATAGTATTTGGTAAGGGTGGACAGAGGTGTTTGGTAGTGGATAGTCCGACTTGGTAATCTATTTATAAGGTAGGCTGCTGTAAGAACTGCTTCACCCCACAAGTACCTTGGAACATGCATGGTGAACATAAGAGCTCGTGTGACTTCAAGTAAATGTCGATTCTTTCGTTCAGATACCCCATTTTGTTGTGGGGTGTCCACACATGAACTTTGATGGATAATCCCATTGTTGGCTAAAAACTCACCTAACACTGAATGAAAATACTCTCGCCCATTGTCTATACGTAAGACATGAATTTTTGCCTGAAACTGTGTTTGAATCATGGAATGGAAGTTCTTAAAGATTTGACAAGTTTCAGATTTTTGTTTCAAAAGGTAAACCCAAGTGACTCGTGTGTGGTCATCAATAAATGTTATGAACCAACGTTTACCGGATGAAGTGGTAACTTTGGATGGCCCCCAAATGTCACTGTGAATTAATGAGAAAGGTGAGGAAGACTTATAAGGTAAGGAAGGAAAAGGGTTTCAGTTGTGCTTTGCTAATTGACAAACTTCACATTGGAAAGAATGAAGATTTTTATTTCTGAAAAGTTGAGGAAACAAACATTTAAGATAAGAAAAGTTTGGGTGGCCAAGTCTATAATCAGAAATTTAAACTACTGTATCTATCAAAACAGCCTAGACAAGAATCAGTCCTTATTCAAGAATAAATAAAAAACTAAAACTTGGATGACAACAATTTTTGTTGTTTTTATCCAAAAGAAGCGTTGGGGGAGAGATGTAAACATGCAAATACTCATGCTTAGCTGTCTTGGACAATATAGTATCTAGGCCTATCTTTCTGTTTGTAATTACCAGGTATCTTAAATATTGGCAATATAGCTAGTTAAATTCAAAGAGGAGGAGAAAAAATAATGCTTATGACTGCATTGGGGTAGCTTGAAGCTGAAGGTTATGAAGTTTAAGCATTATATGTTGATGGGTGCTCATAAAAGACTGTTTAATATATAAGCATTTGTACTTTGTTTATATTTTTGCTAACAATTTTGCTACTGGAGCTTTCTTTTGCCCATATGTTGAATGAAGAGGGATGTGTGTGTATGAAAGCCGGACTGTTTAAATATATAGAAAAACTTGAGAAAAAATTGGACCATACGTATATATGTCTAACACATACGTCTATTTGGCACTCACCCGAGACGGCTATATACAATGCATAGTCAGCCAAAGTTATAGAAAGAATACTGCAAAATCTTTAATCTAAGTTCAAGGTCACATGAAAGTGTTAGAGATTCCTGTCCTGCCCTAATGGTTCGGCTTGGTTTTAACCTTTGGACTTTGGATCCTGTTCACCATGTGAATGGGAAACCTTAAAAGATATGAAATGAGAGTTTAGAGCCTCCTTTAATGTGGAAAGAAAGGAATGCTTATTTTTAGACAAAAGAGGGCCTTAAACGGATACCTGGTTTTAGAATGAGCAACTATTTTGGTGTGTTTTGCCATATGTTTACAGGTTCGACTTTGTTGCGAAGCGTTTGGAAGAGAAATTTTAATATTTTGAAGAACTTCAAAATGCGTCAATTCAAAATACTAGCATTTGTAATTATATTGTTTGGATAAATATTTTTTAGAAAGAATTTTTTCTATTAAAATTTGATGAAATAAAAAAGTAATTATAAAAGAAAAATAATGATATTAGATATAAGAAAAATATTTCATAGGATTATGGAATATTCATCATATATTTGCTTTGAATATGTTTAACAAAAAAAATCATGTATTCTTGTTGAGGGACTTGACCACTATATTTGGCCTCTTTATACTACCTCTTTGGTGAATGCATTTTTGGAGCTTATGATACAAAAAAGTAGAATTATTAATTTGTTCGACCATTACCAAAAATTGTGGTTTCAATGATAAGAAAAGCCGGTCATTATTGGGAAATTAGAATAAAATCTTGGCATTAGTGGGATTTGAACAAGGACAACTTTCCTATTTCTATATTTGGTTGTTTGCTGATCTTATTGTCCCAGAATTATTGTCTCTAATTGAGGAAAATAGATGTCTATATATTGTAATCATTCTTTCAAAGTAAATACGTAAGTGAGAATTCTTTCTAAACCCTCTTGTTTCATTGTATCAGAGCTGGTGTTCTTGCCGGCATTGTTTTTTTTGTTAGCCCCCCTTAATGGCTAATACAATCCCTTCATCAACAGCGAAGTCCTCAGTGGCTTCAACATTTTTTATCCTTCAAACAAAACCTGGAACCTTTATGACTTCTTCTCTAGACACCATTCACTTCAAATAACCCAAAATAAACTAAGCAGAACAAATTTCTGTGAATGGTTCCTTTCCAAATTGCTAGTTATCAAAGGCAGAGACAAGATGGGATATGTAACTAGAGCTATCCTAAAGTCAGAAATCACAACAGACAAACATAGATCTTGAGAAGTTAAAAACTTAATAGTTATGGCTTGTCTTATCATCTTGATGGAGCCAAGGAAGGATATACAATGAGCAGAAATGCTAAACCAATTCAAGTGGTTGGTCAAGGGGGAGAACCCAATACTATTAACACAAAAAAGATTTTGGTTTACTCAAGAATTCCTCGAGCTCCTCCTCAAAGCTAATTGTCATAACCGGAGCCAAATCCTTTAGTGGAGTTCATAAGGGAAGATACTGCTATGATTGATGATCTAGACGTTCCAATTGCTATTAGGAAAGGGGTAAGATATTCTGTTAAGTGCCCTATCTATAATTACCTGACATATTCCAAGTTATCCCAGGATTACAAAGTGTTCAAGAGTTGATAATGTGCAAACACCTAAAGACATTCAAGGGCCTATCCAAGATCCTAGATGGACAGAAGTTGTATTGGAAGAGGTGAAAGCTTAAATGGATAATGAGACATGGGAGATAGTGGACCTGCCCGAGGGAAGGAAACCAATTCAAAGCAAGTGGATATTTACCGTCGAATATGATTTGGATGGAAAGGCTGAAAGATATAAGGCTAGGTTAGTTGCTTGGGGTTTTGTACAAACATATGAATAGACTATGAAGAAACTTTTGCTCCCTTAGAAAAACTAAACTCTATTAGAGTCCTTTTGTCTCTTGCTGCTGATCTTGATTGAAAATTACATCAGTTGAATATTAAAATTCTTTCCTAAATGGGACATTGGAAGATGAGGTTTATATGAAACCTCCATTTGGTTTCGAGGCACAAGAAAAATTGTGCAAGTATGTAATAAAAAAAATCTTTTTATGGTCTCAAACAATCTCCTAGAGCATGGTTTACACTGTTTAACACTGTCATGAAGCAGTTTGGATACAAGCAAGGGCATGTTGATCATGCTCTTTTCGTTAAGCTTGCTAAAGATTGAAGAAATCAATTTTAATTGCGTCTCTTGATGATATAGTGATTAATGAAGATGATGTGCAGGAGATAGAGGAACTTAAAAGGAAGCTTCAAGCTGAATTCCAAGTAAACGATCTCGGTACATTTTGGTATTTCCTAGGAATGGAAATTGCTAGAAGCAAGCACGGTATTTTTATCTTAACGAAGGAGGTATACTTTAGATCTTTTAAAAGAAACACAGAAATTGGGGTGTAAACCAGCTAGAACTCCTCTTCAGAGGAATTGGATACAGAAAATTTCAGATGAGATCCTCCAATAGATCAGGACAGATATCACCATTTGGTAGGAAAGCTGATTTATTTATTGTCGGTAAATTAATGTGGAAGTCAATAATTTACAACCTGATTTTTAGGAATTAGTTGTAATCTGATTCCTAGGGATTAGCTTTTAATAATTAACTTAATTTGTTCCTAAAATAAAGGGATATCAGATATGTATCACTGATTCCTAGATTTTCTGTTTCTTTCCTAATTTATAGTTACTTATTATACTATTTAAGATTGTAACATTCAGCCATAAGGAAATAAGATTATTATTCTTCTTGTTTTCCTTTTGTTATTATTTTCTACATGGTATCAGAGCTTCTAGGGCTCGATCATGAATTTTAAGGCTGCCATGGTTAGCTCAAATACAACCTCTTCAGAAACTACTAGTGGCACGACATCTTCAGAGGGAATTTCTCAATCACTTTCAGCTATTTCTTTCACTGAAAATTCTCTTCAGATTACTATTCACAAACTGAATGGTAAAATTATCTTGAGTGGTCTCAATCCGTGCGTTTGGTGATCGACGGTAAGGGAAAACTTGGGTAGTTGAATGGCAAAGTGAAATAGCCAGATATTAGTGATCCCAAATACAAGTAATGGCGATTAGAAAATTCAATGGTTACTGCTTGGTTGATCAACTCCATGGATCCAGTTGTGGGAAAACCTTTCATGTTTCTGCCAACCGCACGAGATGTTTGGGAAGCGGTTCGAGAAACTTATTCCGACTTGGAGAATCATTCTCAATTGTTTGAATTAAATACCTAGATGCGGCGGATGCAACAAGGGAATCGAGAGGTAACAGCCTACTATAACGAGATGATGACGCTTTGGTAGGAATTGGATATGTTCGAAGATGAAAAGTGGGAATGCACAAATGACAGTATTCGATACAAGAAGAAGATGGAGAGAAGTCGCGTGTTCGTATTTTTAGCTGGTCTAAATAAAGACCTTGATGAGGTTCGAGGGTGAATACTAGGACGAAAACCCTTACCTTCTATCAGAGAAGTCTTCTCCGAGGTGCGTAGAGAAGAAGCTCGGAGACAAGTGATGTTGAAGAAAGCTGAGGAACCAAAAATAGACATTGATGGATCTGCCCTTGTCGCTCAGGGTACTGATTCGGAAGGAGATAGGCGATGGGGTAAACAAAGGACTTGGTGTGATCATTGTCAGAAGCCTTGGCATACACGGGAGACTTGTTGGAAGCTTCATGGAAAACCTACGAATTGGAAGAAAAAGCCTGGAGGTGATGCACGGTCAGGGGGAGATTCTCGTGCATTTCAAGTTAGCAATACGGATCAAGGGCAGCAGTCATCCTCAAATTCTCTTCCTTTCACCAAAGAGCAAATAAAGCACCTTTACAAAATGTTTTAGTCCCAATCTATAGGAAATTCTAGTTCAAACTACACTTTAGCACAGTTAGGTAATTTTTTCACTGCAACCATCACTTATACCAATTCTAATGACTCCTGGATCTTAGATTCAGGTGCTACTGATCATATGACAGGGACATCGCAATCGTTTTCGTAATATATACCTTGTGCAGGAAATCAAAAGGTTAAAATTGCTGATGGTTCCTTTGCTACAATTGCTGGAAAAGGCAAAATTACTATTTCCCCATTTTTAACCCTTAAAGATGTTCTTTATGTTCCTCATTTGTCTTATAATCTCTTGTCTGTCAGTAAACTAACTTGTGATCATAATTGTCGAGTTAATTTTTGGCCTTCTTATTGTGAGTTTCAGGATTTAACCTCAGGGGAAGATGATTGGCAGTGCTAGACAGGATGGTGGCCTCTATATCTTTAATAAAGGATCAACCTTTGGAAGGCAAGATCTGCAAACTTGTTTCAATTCTATTTCTAGTTCCAATGACGTTGAGATTATGTTATGGCATTATCGATTAGGACATCCTAATTTTTAATATTTAAAGAATTTGTTACCCAAGTTATTCATGAATAAAAAACCTTCTGTTTTCTGGTGTGAATTTTGTGAATTAGCTAAACGTCATCGTGCTATTTTTCCTTCTCAACCTTATAAAAAATCAAAGCCATTTACCATCATTCATAGTGACATATGGGGTCCTTCTAAAGTGAACATTTTCTGGAAAACGTTGGTTTATCACATTTATTGATGATCATACTAGGGTTACTTGGGTTTTCCTTCTAAAAGAAAAATCTGATGCTGAAAATGTGTTCAAAAATTTTTATACAATGGTTCAAACACAATTTCAGACTCAAATTAAAATTTTTCGAAGTGATAATGGAAAGGAGTATTTTAACAATGTGTTAGGAAATTTTTTTGCTGAGAAAGGGATTGTGCATCAAAGTTCTTGTAATAATACACCTCAACAGAACAGGGTGGCTGAAAGAAAAAACAATCATCTCCTCGAAGTTGCTAAAGCTCTAAGTTTTACAACTAAGGTTCCAAAATATCTTTGGGGAGAAGCAATTTTAACAGCCACATATCTTATCAATAGAATGCTTACAAGAATTTTAAAATTCAAAACACCAATAAAGGTTTTCAATGAATGTTTTCCCACCTCTTGGCTAACAACAGTCGTTCCCTTAAAAATTTTTGGAAGTACTGCTTTCGTTCACAATCATGACCCTAGACGTACAAACTTGATCCAAAAGCACATAAATGTATTTTCGTAGGCTATCCTACAAATCAAAGAGGTTACAAATGTTTTGATCCAGTTTTGCAGAAAATGTTTATTTCAATGGATGTCCCCTTCTTTGAAGGACAGTCATATTATAGCAATTCCCATCTTCAGGGGGAGAGCAGTAGTGAAGATGTACTGTTAAATGGTTCTGATTTAACATTTGAGTTTGGTCATGATGATGTTCCAACTAAACAATCTCTTACAGAAAATGAAGAAGAAAACACAAAATTTGGGAAAACAAATGAATTAAATGTTGAAACTGTTGGACAACCTTCATTAGTGCTATCTCAAAATCAAAATACTGAACAACAGAAATGGGTGCGAAACGATACAAAGGTCTTGTGTATTCAAAGGAGTATCAAGCGCAAAAAAGAAGAGGCACTGTCTTGCAGCACCACCAGGAATCTAATTAGTGGTTAGATCATGAGATCAACAATAACTCTTCAAAAACTCCTGACAATAATCTTCCTGGTAATTCTGTGTCAAATTCTTCAAATCAACTTGATCCTCCCATTGCTCTTAGTAAAGGTGTTAGGTCTTGTACAAAACATCCTTTGTCTAATTTTATATCTTATAAAAATGTGTCATCTCCTTATCATGCTTTTATTTCACAAGTGTCTAGTGTGGTCATTCCAAATAGTGTACAGAAGGCTCTAAATGTTCCTGAGTGGAAAGAAGTTATATTTGAGGAGATGAGAGCTCTAGAGAAGAATGCTACTTGGGAGAAGGTGGATCTGCCACATGGTAAGACAGTTGTTGGCTTTAAATGGGTATTCACTGTGAAGTATAATTCAGATGGATCCTTGGAGAGATACAAGGCTCGTTTAGTAGCTAAAGGCTTCACTCAGACTTATGGAGTTGACTACTCTAAAACTTTTTCTCCAGTGGCAAAACTAAATACAGTTCAAGTACTCTTGTCTGTTGCAGCTAACCTTGATTGGCCATTAAATCAGTTGGATGTGAAGAATGCTTTTCTGAATGGAGACCTAGAGGAGGAAGTCTATATGGAGCCTCCACCTGGTTTTACTGAGGGGTTTGGATCCAAGGTATGCAAGCTAAAAAAATCTTTATATGGTCTTAAACAGTCACCTAGAGCTTGGTTTGAGAGATTCACAAAGTTTGTTAAAAGCCAAGGCTATAGCCAAGGACAATCTGATCATACTCTTTTCACAAAGAATTCTGCTAAAGATAAGATCTCAGTTTTGATTGTTTATGTAGATGATATAATCTTGACAGGAGATGATATAGAAGAGATGAGCAGATTGAAGCAAAGTCTAGCCAAGGAATTTGAGATTAAAGATTTAGGCCAATTACGATATTTTCTTGGAATGGAAGTTGCAAGATCAAAAAAGGGTTTTGTAGTGTCACAACGAAAATATATATTAGATCTCTTGAAAGAAACTGGGATGAGCGGATGCAAACCTTTTGACACCCCAATAGAAGTTAATGCTAAGCTTGGAGAGGTGAAAGATGATGTTCCAGTTGATACAGGGAGATATCAAAGGCTGGTTGGGAGACTAATTTACTTGTCCCATAATCGACCAGATATTGCTTTTGCTGTGAGCATGGTGAGTCAATTTATGCATTCCCCATATGAGGAACATCTTGAGGCTATGTATCGAATTCTTCGATATCTGAAGGGTACACCAGGGAAAGG
Source organism: Heritiera fomes (assembly GCA_032173925.1). Taxonomy (NCBI): domain Eukaryota; kingdom Viridiplantae; phylum Streptophyta; class Magnoliopsida; order Malvales; family Malvaceae; genus Heritiera; species Heritiera fomes. Next base: position 29,311,321 of record JAPDPM010000002.1, on the reverse strand, counting down.
ACTCTTCTTCAAGAAGAATGAGAAGAGAGGAATAGAGGTGTATACAGATGCTGATTGGGCAGGTTCAGTCATTGATAGAAGATCAACATCAGGGTATTGTACATTCCTATATGGCAATTTAGTCACTTGGAGAAGCAAGAAGCAGAGTGTTGTTGCCAGGAGTAGTGCTGAAGCTGAGTATAGGTCAATGGCTCAAGGAGTTTGTGAGGTACTTTGGCTAAAAAGGGTACTAGAAGAACTTAAGAGGCCAGCTAGTCTTCTTATGAATTTGTACTATGATAACAAGGCAGCTATTAGCATTGCTTATAATCCAGTTTTACATGACAGGACAAAACATGTTGAGATTGACAGACACTTTATAAAAGAAAAACTTGAAGGAGGAGTAATTTGTACTCCATTTATTCCTACCACACAGCAGGTTGCAGACATTCTAACCAAGGGCTTGGTGAGACAGCAATTTGAGCTTCAAGTTAGCAAGTTGGGCATGACAGACATCTTTGCACCAACTTGAGAGGGAGTGTCGGTAAATTAATGTGGAAGTCAATAATTTACAACCTGATTTTTAGGAATTAGTTGTAATTTGATTCCTAGGAATTAGCTTTTAATAATTAACTTAATTTGTTCCTAAAATAAAAGGATATCAGATATGTATCACTGATTCCCAGATTTTCTGTTTCTTTCCTAATTTATAGTTACTTATCTAATTTATAGTTACTTATCATACTATTTAAGATTGTAACATTCAGCCAGAAGGAAATAAGATTATTATTCTTCTTCTTTTCCCTCTGTTATTATTTTCTACACTTATCACTCACAATGCCTGGTATTGCATTTTGTGCAAGTGTGGTAAGCCAATTTATGCACCCACAAGAAGGCATTTAGAAGCTGTAAATTAGATTCTCCAGTACTTAAAGAGCACTCCTGGGAAAGGACTTTTATTCAAAAGCCTGAACATAGGACATAAAAGGGTATGTTCATGCTGACTGAGCCAGTGCTGTTGAAGACAGAAAGTCATGACGGGGTATTGCACTAAACTGTGGAGATATTTGGTGACTTGGAGGAACAAGTAACAAAAAATGATAGCCCTTAGTAATGAAGAAGCAGAGTATAGGGCTATAGCTCGAGGAATTTGTGAACTTATATTGCTGGGAAGGCTACTAAAAGACTTGAATGTTCCTATAACAAGCCTATAAAGTTGTATAGTGACAGTAAATCTGCCATCAGCCTAGTTCACAACCCAATTCAGAATGAGAGGATGAAACATGTGGGGAATTTCGTCAAAATCGACATAGAAAATGGGACTGCTATCCTAACCTATGTTTCATCCTAGTCTCAAGAAGCTAATGTTCTCACAAAGGTGATGTCTAAAAATTCGACTCCTTCGTAAGCAAGCTGAGAATGATTGATATCTATTCACTAGCTTGAGGGGCAGTGTTGGGAAATTAGAATAAAATCTCAGTATTAGTGGGATTTAAACAGGTCAACATTCTTATTTCTATGTTTGGTAGTTTACTAATTTTATTGTCCTAGAATTCTGGTATTTAATTTAGGAAAGTGGATGTCTATATATTGTAATCATTCTTCCAAAGTAAATACATAAGTGAGAATTCTTTCTTTTAGCAAAAAATACATTAGTGAGAATTCTTTCTTTTGCTTTGTTCTAACAAAAAAAATGACTAATAAATTCAACAAGGATTGGCATATAGGACCAGTTATATACTTGTACCAAAAATCATCTGTTCTGTAAATTGTGATAATGTAACATGCATCCCACAATCGATTTAATTAACTTCAAATTTGTTGAACTTCAAATTGGACTGATAGCCATTTAACTTGCTGCATAAATAAGCGATGTTCAGGGAAATTATTTGATATCAGTTTGTTTGGTTAACTATCCCTTTTACTTTGTAGCCTTAGCTCTGCTTCTGATGTCAATACCAGCAGGAGTCAAGTCGAAAGAGACTACAAGTGTATGGCTGAAACTCCAAGCCATTGGCATCAACCGCTAAGCACAATTTTAATCATAGGAAGGCACAATTTTAATCATAGGAAGGCATAAAATAAATTTGCATCACATGATATACAATTTCCTTCACATTTTTTCACAAACATAATTAAAATCAATTATACATCTGAAATGTTTCAGTCTCCATTTAATATTTCATCCTAGGGAGACAACTAATAGTGTCATTGCCTATATAATGATTTCATACATTTACTATCCACGTATTTATTTTATTTTATTTTTATTATTTTTTGACGTAAATTGAGAAACAAAAGAATTTTCTGCTGTATTTCTCATTAAGAAAATATGTACAAAGTGGCTATGTATATATATAATAACCCTAGCAATAGAAAAGGAAACTAACTATGCTATCAAATCCCATGATTTATGGAATATTCTTAACCAAATCAGCCAAATTCTAGGGATACAAACTGTTGCAAAATCTCCTAAAAATCTGGCTGTACATTAATCATGTTTTCCCACACTCCCTCTCAAGCTGGTGAATAGATGTTTTCCATTCCCAGCTTGGATACAATACTCTGAAACACTAAGCTACTTAACCCTTTAGTAAGCACATCTGCGAGTTGGCCATGTGTAGACACGTAAGGGGAACAAATCAACCCGCTCTCCAGTTTCTCCTTGATGAAGTGTCTGTCAATTTCGATGTGCTTCGTTCGATCATATTGTACCGGGTTGTGAGCTATGCTAATCGCAGACTTATTATCACAATAAAGTCTCATTGGGCCGTCCCACTTGATCTTCAAGTTTTCCAAGATGATCTTCAACCAAAGTAGTTCACACACACCTTGAGCCATTGCTCGAAATTCTGCCTCTGCACTAGACCGTGCTACCACATGTTTCTTGCTCCTCCACGTCACGAGATTACCACCAAGAAAGGTGCAATATCCTGTGGTTGACCTCCTATCGACTATTGACCCAGCATAATCAACATCTGTGTAAGCCTCAAGCACCAAACCTCCGTTTCTTTTAAACATAATACCCTTTCCTGGCGTCCCTTTGAGATATCGCAACACTCGATGAGCTGCTTGCAAATGAACTTCCTTTGGGCTATGCATGAATTGACTAATCACACTTACTGCATATGCTATGTCCGGTCGTGTGTGAGATAAATAAATGAGTTTTCCTACCAAGCGCTGATACATTTCCTTATCTATTGCAACGTCTTCCTCTGCCATTCCAAGTCTAAGATTTGGGTCTATTGGAGTACTTGTTGGTTTGCACGCTGTCTTGCCCGTTTCTGTAAGGAGATCTGTAACATACTTCTGTTGGGAGATAAAAATGCCCTGCTTAGAGTGAGCCACCTCAATCCCAAGAAAATATTTCAGCCTTCCTAATGCTTTGATCTCAAACTCCTTAGCCAAACACTGACTTAGAAGCTGTCTCTCCTTATCATCATTCCCTGTCACTATTATGTCATCAACATACATTAAGAGTGCTGTGACTCCCCCTGAAGATGAGTGTTTAATGAACAGTGTATGATCCCCTTGGCTTTGACTATACCCCATGGCAATCATAACTCTCGCAAACCTACCAAACCATGCCCGTGGTGATTACTTAAGTCCGTATAAAGCTTTCTTCAATTTACACACAGTATGAGCATCCAAATTATTCCTATAACCTGGTGGGACCTCCATATAAATTTCTTCTTCTAGTTCTCCATGCAAAAATGCATTCTTGACATCAAACTGCTGTAACTCCCAACTATAATTAGCTGCTAATGACAGCAAGATTCTAACAGTATTCATTTTCGCAACTGGAGCAAAAGTCTTTAGGTAGTCAATCCTAGAGGTTTGAGTATAGCCCTTGGCCACCGACCTTGCCTTATACCTCTCTATTGACCCATCTGCTCTATATTTCACTGTATAGACCCATTTACACCCCACGGGTTTCTTTCCTGCTGGTAGCTTCACCAACTCCCATGTTTTGTTCTTCTCCAATGCCTCCATTTCTACATTCATGGCTTGTTTCCATTTCTCATTGGACAACGCCTCAGATAAGGTGGTAGGGATGGCAATGGTGTTTAGGCTAACTAGGAAGGCTCTATGTGATGGTGAAAAATGTTTGAAGGACAGGGAGTGTGCAAGAGGATATAAAGGTCGTTTTGTGCACTCTCTAGTTCCTTTCCTAACAGCAATGGGAAGGTCTAGGTCATCATCGCCTACATGAGATTCAGTATTAACTTGTAATGAAGAATTAGAAATTGTTACCTCATTCTCAGAATCTGGGTTGGATTCTTGGACTTGCATTGATTCAGGGACAGCCGTCTTCTTCCTTGAGTACACCTTGCCAAATCTCACATTTTCAATGGCAGAGTTGGGATTTTCTGAAATTTCGGGCACATGTTTAGACACAGGATTTGGCATAGGTTCTGAAATTTCGGACGCAGGTTCAGACACAGGATTTGGCATGGGTTCATAAAGAAATGAGTAATTATGAAAGCTGAACGATATGTTCGAGCTTATATTTTTATTCCACTGAAGTATCTCTATTTAAAGAGATATTGGTTACATAGAATATCCTGAAAATCAGGATTACAAATAGAAGATAAGGTTGGATATTCTGATCCTAATCACTTGGATATTATCCTAAAATTTTAAAAAACTATCCTAGACTTATCAGCATCTATTTAAAATAGAAAACAGAAAATAAAGCTGGAATTTAAATAATCCTACACTCCCCCTCAAGTTGGGTTGTAAATGTTTAACATACCCAACTTGTTAACAAATTTTTCAAACAACCCCCTAAACAAAGCTTTGGTAAAAATATCTGCTACTTGATGACTTGTAGAGATATATGAAAGAGTAGCAATTCCTTGTTCAATTTTCTCCTTGATGAAGTGTCGGTCGATCTCCACATGCTTTGTCCGATCATGGTGAACTGGATTCTTAGCAATACTGATAGCTGCCTGATTGTCACAAAACAGTTTAACAGATTCATTTAAAGGCATCTTTAGTTCTGCGAGAAGTCTTCTTAACCACATACCTTCACACACACCTAAAGCCATGGCTCTAAACTCTGCCTCTGCGCTGCTTCTTGCTACCACAGATTGCTTTTTACTTCTCCAAGTAACCAGATTTCCCCATAGGAAAGTACAATAACCTGAAGTTGATCGTCTATCAGTCACTGAGCCGGCCCAATCTGCATCTGTGAACACTTCGATACTTCTACTAACACCCTTTTTAAAAAATAAACCCAAACCTGGAGTCATCTTTAGATACCGTAGGATACGGTACACAGCTTCAAAATGTTCTTCATTTGGGTTGTTCATGAATTGACTGACAACACTTACTGAAAAACTTATATCAGGCCGAGTATGAGACAAGTAGATAAGTCTTCCCACTAATCTTTGATACCTTCCCTTGTCAACAGGGGAACATCCTTCCTTTTTTCCAACTTTACAGGTTGCATCCATAGGTGTATCAGCTGGTTTACACCCTAGCATACCTGTTTCTTTAAGTAAATCAAGGGTATATTTTCTTTGAGACACAACAATGCCTTTTTCTGATCTTGCCACTTCCATTCCCAAGAAATATCTTAGTTGCCCTAAATCTTTGATTTCAAATTCTTTTGCCAACATAGACTTTAATTTGATCATCTTTTCAATATAATTTCCAGTCAAAATAATATCATCAACATAGACAATAAGAATAGCAATGTCACCTGTAGGGGAATGTTTAGTGAAAAGGGTGTGGTCGGCTTGTCCCTGTTGATAGCCTTGATGCTTGAGTACTCTGGTGAATCTTTCGAACCATGCCCGTGGAGATTGCTTCAAACCATAGAGAGATTTTCGTAATTTGCAAACCAAATTTGAATTATGCTCTCCCTTGAACCCAGGTGGAACCTCCATATATACCTCTTCCTCTAAGTCTCCATTGAGGAAGGCATTCTTCACATCTAGTTGTTGTAACTCCCAGTCCAGGTTTACTGCAATAGAGATAAGTACTCGTATAGTATTTAGTTTAGCAACCAGAGCAAATATCTCTTGATAATCAATGCCATAGGTTTGAGTGTAACCTTTGGCAACTAACCTGGCCTTATACCTTTCAATACTCCCATCAGCTTTATATTTCACATTGAATATCCACCTGCATCCTACTGGGGTCTTTCCTTTTGGCAGCTTCACCATTTCCCAAGTACCATTTTTCCTCAAGGCCTGAATTTCCTCATTGACTGCTTGTTTCCATTCTGATTTCCTAAGAGCTTCTCCTATTGTTTGTGGAATCTCAACATTGGACATTTTAGTGGTAAAAGCTCTAAATTTAGAGGATAACCTTTCATAGGATAGGAAGTTAGCTATAGGATGTTGAGTGCAAGTCCTAACTCCTTTCCTCTTTGCAATAGGAACATCAAGATCATCAAATTCAGATTCAATAGGGAGTACCTCGGTGTTACCTGATGTGAGTTCCTGGGTTTTGGAACCTGGTTCAGAATCATGGTGTTGACTAGGAGTAGAATCAGACTCTACCTTCTCACAAGTCCTTGGTCTCCGTGTGTATACTTGGATTTGAGGAGGAACAGTTTTGGTTAAAAAAGGCTTGGTCTGGGTTTCAGGTGCAGTTGGCTGCTTTGTTTGGATTTCAGGCTCTGTTTCAGGTGCTGTCTGTTGCTCTGCCTGGATTTTTGGCTCTGTTTCAAGTGCTGGCTGCTTTGTTTGGATTTCAGGCAATGTTTCAGGTGCTGTTTCAGGTTCAAGACAGTATGTGGGTGATTGGGTTATTGTGAACGGAAGTAAAAACTGATATTCTTGTTGTTTGGTTGTGTTATTCTCCCCCTGAATATCAGTTTTTGTATAGTATGGCTGATGTTCAAGAAAGGTCACATCCATGGTATTATAAAAGCGATGGTTGGTTGGTGAGTAGCATTTATATCCTTTTTGGTTTGATGAGTAGCCAAGAAATATACATTTGGTAGCCTTTGGATCAAGTTTGCTACGATTTTGGGAGTGGATATGAACAAAGGTGGTGCAGCCAAAAATTTTAAGTGGGAGGGTAGTGAGGAATCTGAGTTGTGGGCAGGCATTCAAAAGTGATTGGTATGGGGTTTGAAATTGTAATACCCTGGAAGGCATTCGGTTAATTAGATATGTGGCGGTAAGAACAGCTTCCCCCCAAAAATGATTTGGAACATTATAGGTAAATAGAAGGGATCGGGCAACCTCTAAAATATGACGGTTCTTTCTTTCAGCTACCCAGTTTTGTTGTGGGGTGTCAACACACGAGCTTTGATGGATAATTCCATTGGCTAAGAGATATTTGTTTAAGTTCAAGTTGAAATAGTCTTTGGCATTGTCAGTTCGAAGGACCTTTATTTTGGTTTGAAATTGATTTTGGATCATGGTATGAAAGTTTTCAAATATGGTGTAAGTTTCAGATTTATCTTTCATCAAAAAGACCCAAGTAATTCTAGTATGATCATCTATAAAAGAAACAAACCATCTAGAACCCGTAATGTTTTTAACCCTTGTAGGTCCCCAAATATCACTATGAACAACATTGAATGGCTGGGATGCTTTATATGGCTGGGTTGAAAAAGTAGCACGAGTATGTTTAGATAAATGGCAAATTTCACATTGGAAAGGAATCTGATTTTTATTAATCAAAGATGGAAACATCTTTTTCATATACTGAAAGGAAGGATGACCCATGCGATAATGCCATAAAGAAATAGTACTACTTTTATCGGGAATGGAACAGGAAAAATACGGTGTAGGAAGGGCATTGCAGGCTGTTCGAAATGGGGACTTGGAGATGTCAGCTTGTAGAAGGTATAGCCCAGCCCTCTCTTTAGCACTGCCAATCATCTTCCCCGAGTCCAAATCCTGAAAGTCACACCAAGTAGGATAAAATTTAGTAACACAATTCATGTCTTTTGTGAGTTTATTAACCGAAAGTAAATTACACTTAAGGTTAGGGATATAAAGAACAGAATTTAAGACTAGATTTCGAGAAACCACTATTGTCCCAACACCCTTTACACTTGACAAAGATCCATCTGCAATTTTAACTGATAAACTACTGGGGCACGAACGAAGCTCATGAAATAAAATGGCATTACCAGTCATATGATCTGACGCTCCAGAATCAACGATCCATTCTTTCTGTTTATCCAGTTCAGCATTAAAGGCACTCAAAAAATTACCTCTTTGGGCTACAGAACCTGTGCTGATGTTGGGGTTGGATTGTACTTGTTTAAGTAATTGCTGGAGGAGATCCATTTGTTCTTTTGAGAAGACAGAATTCTCAACATCAGGTTTTGTTGTGGTGGCTGGTTCAACCTCGACATTGTAGCTGCGGCTGTCTTGAGATCCTTTGGATGGTTTCCAATCTGCAGGTTTCCCATGAAGCTTCCAGCATTTGTCCTTGACATGGCCTGGTTTTTTGCAGTGTTCACACCAAGGACGCCCCTTTCTTCTCTCTGTTTGACTTTGAGAATTGTTGCCTCGAACAGCAAGGGCAGATCTGTCCACTCCTTCGGAGGGAGTTTGGTGCAGCATAACCTTTTTCCTGCTTTCTTCTCTTCGTACCTCAGAAAATACTTCACGGATAGAGGGCAATGGCTTAAGACTTAGAATTCTTCCTCTGACTTCGTCTAAGTCTTTGTTGAGACCCAACAAAAACGTAAAAATCCTCTCCTCTATAATTTTCTTGTATAAGATGCTATCATCCGTGCATTGCCACTTGTATTCCTCGAAAGTGTCCAATTGCTGCCAGTAACGTGTAAGGGAATTGAAATAAGTGGTGACAGAGTGTTCACCTTGCCTTAGATCATGGAGGAGCCCTTTGATCTCAAATAATTCAGCAGTATTATTTGTATCTGAGTACATTACCTTTGCTGCATCCCAAATTTCTTTGGCTGTTTTGTAGAACATAAAGTCTTGGCCTATATCATTCTCCATGGTATTGATGAGCCAGGACATCACCATATTATTCTCTGAACGCCAGATTTTAAACTTCGGATCTTCTGGTGAAGGAGCAGCAGCAGCTCCAGTGAGGAAGTCATCTTTATCTTTTCCACAAATGAACATCATAACGGATTGAGACCACTGGATATAATTTTGACCATTGAGCTTATATCCAGTGATGGGCAAAGAAGTCTCAGATAGCCCATGATGAGAAGTTGTTTGCCCATGAAAAGGTGCTGTAACAGCAGGAGTTGAACCCGAGGAACCTGAGGTTACCTCAGCAAAAGTCTGTCTGTCTGATGTCATGCCGGCTTTTGGCATTTTCAGATGATCAGGTCCAGCTCTGATACCATAAAGAAATAAGTAATTATGAAAGCTGAACGATATGTTCGAGCTTATATTTTTATTCCACTGAAGTATCTCTATTTAAAGAGATATTGGTTACATAGAATATCCTGAAAATCAGGATTACAAATAGAAGATAAGGTTGGATATTCTGATCCTAATCACTTGGATATTATCCTAAAATTTTAAAAAACTATCCTAGACTTATCAGCATCTATTTAAAATAGAAAACAGAAAATAAAGCTGGAATTTAAATAATCCTACAGTTCAGACACAGGATTTGACATGGACTTAGATATTGGCACAGACATTGGAAGTGACGACAGATCAAGCAAGAAATCCCTATCCTTATCTTCAAGTATGGAATTCTACCCCTGAAGATAAGGTATGCTGAAGTAAGGCACTTGTTCATTGAAAGAAACGTCCACTGAGACATAAAACTTCTGTGATGGAGGGTGATAACACTTGTACCCTTTTTGAGTTGAGGAATAACCCACAAATACGCATTTTAATGCCCTTGGATCTAGCTTCCCTCTATTTTAACTATGAACATGGACAAATGACACGCACCCAAATATCCAAGGGACAAGATTATTTGTAGTCTGTATGTTTGGATAGAATGTTGAGAGTGTTTCCATTGGACTCTTGAATCCCAAAACTCTAGATGGCAAACGATTTATAAGATGAGTGGCTGTAAGAACTGCTTCCCCCCAAAAGGATTTAGGCATGTTTTTTTGGAATAAGAGAGCTCGTGTTGACTGAAGGAGATGACCATTTTTCCTTTCTACAACTCCGTTTTGTTGTGGTGTATTGACACAGGATGACTCATTTACTATCCCTTCCTTTTGAAAGTAAGGAGTTAGGACTTGATTGAAATAGTCCCTAGCATTATCTGACCTAAACCTTTTGATATTGACTCCAAATTGGTTCCTAATCATGGAACAGAAATTTGGGAGGACAGTACTAACATCAGATTTATGTTTAAGCAAGAAAATCCAAGTAACACGAGTACAATCGTCAATGAATGACACAAACCATTTTGCCCCAAAAACATTAGGAATAGTAAAAGGACCCCAAATATCACTGTGAATGAGATAAAAAGGAAGAGAGCTTCTGTTATTACTTACTGGAAAAGGTACACGTTTATGTTTAGCAAGTTCGCACACTTCACAATGAAAGCTCTCAACATCTAGACCTTGAAATAAAGATGGAAACAGAATTTTAATGACTCTAAATGATGGATGTCCAAGTCGACAGTGGTGAAGCCAAACTTTGTCTTTATTGGACGAATAAAGTTCTGAAACGAAAGAAGAAGGTAATTTGCCCTTGGTAATATTTGATTGGCTAAGTGCTTCAAGGTAGTAGAGGCCATCCCATTCTCTAGCATGTCCAATCGTCTTCCCCGAATCCTTGTCCTGAAATACACAATGACTATGATGAAAAATCACATTACAACATAAATCTTGAGTAAGCTTTTGGATAGAGACAAGGTTTGTGGATAATCTAGGGACATGAAGAACATTTTTTAAGGTCAATGATGGGCTTATTTTAACATCTCCTACACCTGCTACAGTAGTCAAAGAACCATCAGTTGTGGCTATTTTCCTATTGCTTGGACATGGGGAGTATGTGTAAAAGACATTTGGTGAGTGGGTCATATGGTCGGTAGCTCCTGAATCCATGATCCAAGAGTTGGCAAAGGTTGTATCCGAGACATTTAATCCAATAGAGGATGGAAACTTACCTGAATACACCAATGAACAAGTACCTGAAGGTTTGTCAAGGTTACTAATTAGAGATCTCAGCCTCTTGACCTTTTCTTAGGTGAGATTGCCGGACTCCTTTGGTGCTGCAGTGGTTGTTTCTGCAACTACTGACATTTTTTACAAATCAATACTTGCTGAAAGTATGGGTAAAGATCTTCATATGGTCTTTATAGATTTGGAGAAAGCATATGATAAAGTGCCTAGGGAGGTACTCTGGTGGTCCTTAATGAAGAAAAGAGTTCCTTTGAAATATATTAAACTAATTAAGGACATGTATAGAGGCGCAAGGACACATGTGAGGACAGGTGGGGGGCAAACAAGTGAGTTTCCTATCACGGTGGGATTACACCAAGGGTCAACGTTGAGTCCATTCTTGTTTGCGGTAGTTATGGACGAATTGACAAAATCCATCCAGGATAAGGTGCCTTGGTGTATGATGTTTGCAGATGATATTGTCCTATGTGCGGAAACTAGAGCGGAGATCAATACAAAGTTGGAATTATGGAGACAAACGTTGGAATCAAAAGGATTTAAACTAAGCAGAGTGAAGACTGAATACATGGAGTGTAAATTCAGTTCTAACCGATTGTAAGAGCATGATGTAGTGAAGTTAGATGGGGTGGCGATACCTAAGCGGGATCATTTTCGATACTTGGGATCAATAATACAGATGGATGGAGAGATTGATGGTGATGTGACCTATAGGATCCAGGCTGGATGGAGTAAGTGGAGAAGTGCTACAGGTGTGTTGTGCGATAAAGGAATTCCTACATGGTTGAAAGGCAAGTTTTATAGGACAGTTGTTAGACCAACAATGTTATATGGTAGTGAATGTTGGGCGACTAAGAGGCTACATACACTAAAGATGAGTGTAACAGAAATGAGAATGTTACGGTGGATGTGTGGATATACAAGAAAGGATAGAATGAGAAATGATGATATTCGTAAGATGATTGGAGTGGTACCTATCGAAGACAAAATGTGTGAAAATCGTTTACGTTGGTTTGGACATGTAAGACGTAGACCTGTAGATGCTCCAGTTAGGAGAATAGAGGCTATGGATGTTGAGAGAAGGGTTAAGACTAGAGGAAGACTGAAAAAGACTTGGAAGGAAGTAGTTTGGAAAGACATGAAGGTTTTAGAATTAGATGAGCAAATAGCCTTGAATAGGAATCTATGGAGGCAGAGAATACATATGGACGATCTAACGTGATTTTAGATATTGGTTCATCTAGCCTACCCCAATCTAGTGGGATAAAGGCTCTGATGATGATGATGATGAATATTTGCTGAAAGACTGGTGAGAATCAGGGATAAATCGGCAACGAAGGCCAAGCAACAAAGAGAAACCGTCAATGATGAAGAGAGGAAAAATCCGGCTATGAAGGCTGGAAAAAGAACACTTGAAATACTCTGTTTTTTCTTTAGAAAACAGAGCAAAAAAAAACAGCGATGAAGGCTGGAACAAGAGAATGGCTATGAAAGCCTAAGGTAAAAAAATCAGCAATGAAGGCTGAAGAGGAAACTGCAGAAAATATCAACAATGAAGGTTGAAAAAGAAACTGTAGAAAAATCAGCTATGAAGGCTGAAAAGGTGACTGATTTCCAAGAAAAAACCTAAAGCTCTTGATACCATGACGTAAATTGAGAAACAAAAGAATTTTCTGCTGTATTTCTCATTAAGAAAATATGTACAAAGTGGCTATGTATATATATAATAACCCTAGCAATAGAAAAGGAAACTAACTAGGCTATCAAATCCCATGATTTATGGAATATTCTTAACCAAATCAGCCAAATTCTAGGGATACAAACTGTTGCAAAATCTCCTAAAAATCTGGCTGTACATTAATCATGTTTTCCCACATTTTTTGAAAATTTCCAAGTACTGGTATATAACAAAATGCCTTCTTAGAGTTTCTTGATGTACTTCTGTTTCTGTATACAGGAGTTTATGAAGCATAGCATCACACTAATGATTATAATGATGCTTTACTGAGTATATTTTAACCAAATGCACTGTGGTATACTGTGTTGTGTTCATACAGATCTGAAGCTATTTTGTATTGAGATAATAAATCAAGTCATGCAAAGCGTTCCGCTCTTACAATTAAAGTCCAGTGTCCTGAGTTTGAGCGTTAGCTGTTGTTTGGACTGATTGTTACTCCCTTTAGAATCTAAAGTTTGATTATTTGTTTTGCCTATAGATAAATTGTTCAAGCCATCTCTTATTATTAGTGTTAGTCTACATAAATGCTACCACAATGGACTCTAGACTTGCAAATTACTTTTATGATAGGATTAAGGGAAAGAGTTTTAGCCTAGCTAAAAATTGGGTGTGATCTTAATGCATCAGCTGTATTTAGTAGCATTGATTGACCATTCATTAAATACAGAATTTATTTGTTGCTTTGGTGTAATTTTGTAAGCTTTACCCCCAGCTGATTCTAGAAACATGGTCTGCAGCAATTTAGGTAAAATTTTTGGATGCTTATACCTTTTGGATTTTCTTCTTTCTGATAGATAGAAAAATTATGTGCCATTGACTGCTGCTTCTCTAGGGGGAATATTATGGTAGGGATTAATGGATATTGTTTCCAAGGTTTGTATTTTATAGATCACTAGCTAATTTTAATCATTGAAGTGTAATTTAATTTGTTGATTCAATTCCATTGTATTTTAGTTATTCAGCTTTATTCTGTTTTCAACGTTAGTTGCCACTATAGGGACTAAGAATGCACATCTTCTACACATAAAATTAAAAGAAGCATAAATAAATGACATTATAGGACTAATATGTGATCATAGTAGGATGGTTCCTTAAAATGTCAAATTCCTCTGGTGTCATTTAACCTCAAATCCCTATGCTACCTGCTCACTAGCTGAAGTGATCTAGACCACCTAATAGGTTTCATTCTTGTATTGTATACGTGTTAAGAGATTAGTAAAGAGTATGATTTCAACCTTATGAGCTTTGAAATGTATTAAGCATCACCATGTTAGTATATGGTTAACGTAATTGATCTAAAAGCTGACCAGTTTAGGTCTTTGATTTGGGTAGAGAAAACCAGGTTAGGTGGAATTCTCTCTCCATCTTGCCTCATTGAGAATGGAGGGCAACAGGTCTGTGTGCTATACTGTTTTATGATATGAGTTGCTAGTTATGCCTATGCTAGTAATTTTCATTGATGATCCATTCCTTTGTAAGCAAACATTTAAATCAGTTAAAACAAAAGCAGAGCGACCAGAGGCTGCTTTCTCTACCCTATAGTTAAAAGAAGTACAGAGATCTGAATAAAAGAAGCACTGAAGTGCAATAGTTAGTAATTCTCAGCATAAGCTTATAGTTGGACTATCACTTTTTCTTGGGCTTAGGCTATACTTATTTTCACTCGCTTCTCTTTGGCACTTCTCATTCATGCCTGTTGAGACTGATGAAATATTCTATTGTGTTTGATTCCCTACTTAACCATCAATATTGAAGATGTTCAATGCTAAACCTTCACCATTTTGTTTGGAGGTTAATATATATTCTGTTTTTTGTTAACAGAAAAGAGCCTCAATCGCCCAGTGCTCCAACATGTTCCAATAAGGGTAGCTGTTTGTTCTTTTCTATGTTCCAAATTCTGTGGGTTTGGAGAGAGTCCTTCACAATAGTACATTCAGTGAAAAAGGCCCAGCAAGAAAGGCCAGAGAACTGTGTCGAAGAATGCCCAGCAATAAAGGTGAAGTGCTTATGCGACCTTATAATACAGGGGTCAATATGTGAGGCCTTAAACAGTTAGTGGTTCCAATTTTAGGTTGATAGTTCCAGATTTTTATTAGATTTATATGTAATTGTAAAACAATATTGTAGTGTATGTTTATTCATCTTAGGACATGTTGGAGTTTGTTTAGATTGTAATTTATCATGACAGATTCAAATCATTTATTTGACATAATTAGCCAAATTTAAAAATGATTTTGCCCATTTGTAAGCTGAAGTTCTATTCATTATGCTTGGGCTTGAACAAGGATGAGGGGTTTTTTCTTAATTTTCTGATGATGCTCTTGTATTTGCAGGCTCACATATGACTTTATTACAATCATTGACATCTGAGTAGTTGTACCAACAAGTAGTTGAAAAAAGTGGAAGTGAAAGTAGACTTCTTCTCTTGACATTTAAACATGGTTTGAATCTTGGGATTGCAACTGTTTGAAAAATACTTTTATTCATAATTGCTGTTAAATTATTATACTATGATACAATTGAAATTAGGAAAGTTTTTTTTTTTTCTGTAACCTAATGGCCTTCCTTTGGGTTCATGTTCTCCTCTTATGATTGCTACAGGCTATTGTGATTTTTTCGATTACAATATTTGAAATAAAAGCAAATTCTAGGAAGAAAACCAAGAACCAAGTATAATCTTACCATAAACTCACCTGATGAGTTTAAAAGTAACAATCTGTCTCAACTGGAAGACTGAATAATCTTCATGTTCTTCAGTTGTATATTGTCATACAAAATCTATGAATTCTGCAGCAATATTTGATTGAACTAGGGATATCTAGAAACTATGCATCAAAAAGAGGAAGGTAGTAGCAGGGATGCGCTTTTCATCTGATTCATACATGCATGGAACTAGTGTTTCCTCCTTTAGACTAATTTGTTTGTTTATACCAATCTATGAAGATTACCCTAGCTTGGATAGGAATAGGGATGTGAAAGGAAGCCAGAAGACCAGTAAAAATATCTTTACCTTTCCTAATGGACAGGAACTGTCGAAAGAATGTGGTCTAGATGAGTTAAATGTCATATATTGAATTAATCATTCAACTCTAGTCAAGAGAAATTAACCCCTTTCAGTCTTTTGTTTTTGGGGTAATTCACCCCTTTCAATCTACTTATGTTCAATAGTGGTTTGTGATGATGGATGTAATCCTTGTTTGCATTGCAATGATGTCTCTTAGGTCTGGGGATTAAATCACTTTATAATGACCTTACTTTATTTACTGCATTTCTTGATCACTTTGGCGCTCATCTAGGTGCACCTATGCATTAAACTGGTTTTAATAAGTTTAGTGGAAAGCACGTGGGAGGAAGGCACTGATCGATGCGTTCGATTATACATTTTAGAACAGATTAATGCTCTAGCCATGAAAACAGAGTAGGGACCTTGATGGGTGCAATCATGCTATTCTTTAGCATTTTCTCATGAAGAACCTTTGTGAAAGAAAAAAGTATTAAAGCACTCGATGATTTTGTGGTCTTTCAACACAAACTGAAATCTGTATAAAAGTTCAATGCAGTTGCCATTGTGCTTGCAGTTGCACCTCCTGAAATAATTGCATACTTCAAATTGAAGGCAATCAGGAGAAACGGCATATTTGAGTGAAATAGATTCCCATAATAAAGAAGATTTCACTTTTTCTTTTAAATATTCTCTTTCCCTCCTTTTTGGTTAAAACACCAGTCTTCATTTAATGGGAAGAAAAAATTAAAAATTTCATAAATCTTTGGTGTTGCTTACAGTGGATGCATATTCTTTGAGGGAAAAGTGTCATCTTGGCATCCTCATTAATGGTTATACTTTAACCAGCTCTGCCAGGATTGTGTTTCCCATGAAATTAGGCATGGTATGAAATGATGGTTAACTGTATAAAATAGAAAAAGAATGTATGAAATTGTGAGAATCTTGTTCTGCAGAAGATCAGGAACTATCTCTTCAATTAAAGGCTTATCTTCTTGTGTTACTTTCGAAAAAGGAACTTTAGCTTGTTCTGATTAGCTAAGAATACTGCCATATGCTAACAACATATTGCTAATTTAAAATTCTCATAATCTTTTCGTGATATTTGGTTGATTGACATTTAACCTGTATGCCTCACTATCATGGTAAGATTCTCTTTATATTAATATGAATAGTTCAAATTTTTATTCATACAACATAAACAAGTAGTAATCGTTTAGATAGAAGATGTCTAATCTTGTATTGCCTAATTCTATCTTTGGAAGAAATGAACTTTACCTTCCACTTGGAGAGGATCTAAGGATTTTAACAAAAGAAAAAGAGATGCGTTTGCTCCTCAACTGAGGTAAGAATATAGCATCAGTTCTGCACCATTTTTTGCCTTGTGTTGTTGCTTTTTCAGCATCATTAAAAAACCCTATCTTCTTTTAAAGGTGGACTTGGTACTTGTATATTTGTACTGTTATATGCCGTGTCATCCATAGAGTTAATGGAATGATGAGGAAGACAAGCTTTTATCTTTTAAATATCATTCTTGGGCGGGAATGTTTTGAGGATAAGAAAAGCTCTCCTTAGTGGTATTATTTAACATTTCTTTTTATCTCTCCTTCAAACAGCCTTTCATGCACTAAGCTCCTGTTTAAGCCAATGGCTAAAATAGGTTTAAAGTAGGTTTCGTTGGTACCATAAGGCATGGCATGATAAAAAGCAAGAAGTTTGTTTACAAAAATAGGAATTATCTCCAGGCACTTGTAGGCTGTAGTAGCACGTTTTCACAGGACAGGCATATTCTCTGAAACATAACTACCTTGTTTTCTCACTAGCTCATGGAACCAAAACTGAGGTGGTCAAATTAAATCACCCTTGCCAAATATATCATTTAATCTTAAACTCAATTACTTGAGATAAAATTGTTGTTTTTCAATTACTAGTGATAAAATTGTTGTTTTTCTTATTTTTCAACTGCTTTCTTTCATTTAAAACAAAATGAAAAATGCCCTTCAACTTATTTCAATATCTCGGATCCCATTTTCCAGATTTTCTAGGAAATTGAAGAAGAGGCTTTTTAAACAAGCACCATGAAAATTTTCAGTATCCGTCTGTATATTAAACAAGCCTTTTGTGAACATCATGTTCAGATATTTCTACATCAATACAGCGCATGCAATGAAAAACATCATGAAAAACCTTGGTGACATCGACACTCAAGTTGTGTACTTAACTGGACACATTTATATGTGTAACATGCATTTCATTATTCATTTTGTTTTGTAGTTCAACTGTCTAACACCTTAAGCATATCAGCTTTGTTGTGACATGCTAAGCAAGATAATATCCAATGCCTGAAAAATTCAAAAACAAATTGAAAAAGAATAAGGCTGTTTTCAAAGAGTTTGACATGAGCAAGAGAATGGGTGGACAAAATCATCCCAGGATGCGAAATTTGCAGAATAAGTGGGGCTCTAGAATTGATGTTTGGCTAAATGATAAAATTTGGTACCTTTATATCATACAGATTGCAATAATATTCCTTGAGGAAAAAGAAACAATAATTTTAAGAATTATATTCAGATATTAGGTAATTTTATATTTTCATAAGGCAGTCCAAAACTCTATAAAGCTACTGCACCTTTGTCTGCTGCGGTTTCTAGGAAAATAATAAGAAACAAACAGATCTTTTTCATATTTATGCTTACCTGTAGAATAAATGAGCCTTCATTATTAGAACCTCTATGTCTGCTTTTCTGAATAATGTGTTTATGAATGGTCCAGGGGCTGATGTGGTGTGCGGCCAGGGGTGGGACAAGTCTAGCCTGTGCAATCACCATCCATGGTTCCATTATAAGACTGTGAGTCAGATATGAATGAGCAAAGTCAGTGCTTGATTAACAGAGAGGGCAGGCAGTAATTATATCATTCATGATGGATCCCAATCTGAGGCCCAATGTATTAACTGAGTCCTGTCATGTTGTTTCATTTGGCCCATTTGGCTTAAAATTGATATAGATAGGCTAAGATTTCTAGATGAAAACTCCTAGCTTATGCAATGACAATACTGTTAAAATACAACAGTTTGTTACCATGTCAGATGATAGTGATAACATCAATCTAGTTATAGTGATTGTCATAATAATTTCATCAGCAGAAAGTTTGGCTTTTAATTTCTGCAGAAATTCTGTGATAAATTTCATGGTTTTTTTTTTATGTAACTTACTGATCAAAGATATTAATAGAAGATACACTGTTTGTCAATAGCTAGCTACACTATTTCTTTGATGTCCTAGGAGAAAATGAAGGGATTGGTTGTGGAGTGGAGCAATCTTGTCTTATCCTAATGATGAAATATAATTGGAAATGCATCTAATAGCCTTAGATTGTTCTTCCTTAAAGCTTCTAACTATTTCGAGAAAACAGTTTCTCTTAATATAGGAAATAGAACAGCTTGCTAAACATGTTATCTTGGCCCCAGTTTTTAGCTGATAGCATAGGCACCTCTTGTTGTTTGAGAAAGCACAAAAATTCCCTGTTCTGTGAAAGATAAAAGTAGATGCTAATGTTACAGTCACATGTTTGAAATTACTTTGAACCTTCCAACATGTTGATTGATGTAATCTTTAAGATTTTGCATTGATCCCTCCACTAATCGGAGAAAAAAGATTGATTAGACAGATAATAGTGCTATCAAAGTGGAGGCTGCTGGTCAGGTTTTCATAAAGGGGAGTGAGAGATTTTAATCACTGCATTAACACGTTTTCTTTCAAAGTCGGTAAATATACAGCCTAGTTTAATGCATTCATGAAAACATGAATAATACCCTCTAGCAAGTTATATATAAGTGCAGAAAAGCATGTAGGTGTCATAATCATCCATCTGGAGTTGTAATTTCATAGGGAGAGAAAATTTTGTATGGTCCATTATTAGTGGGCCAAATCTTCTCCCTGCATTTGCGTAATGAATTGTCTGATAGACAGCACAATATTCACGCATTCGCATTATGATATTGGCTAATTATACCGTATATTTTCTTCCAATTTATCTGGTCCAGAGAGATGGCTGATTCTTTGTAATGTCATCTTCAACCCCCAGCTCGTGTCTTTGTCACTGTTAGAATATACTACTTTGAAAGAAAAAAAAAAGAATACAGATTAAAAACATATAGTACATCCTATCTTTCTTTGTTCAGGTCATTGTATTTGCATCAGAATCACTTTATAATATTTTAGGGGGTGTAGTTTCTCCAATCCAATGTTTTGTACATATAATCCTATCCAACCACATTGAAAAATCCATTCTATTCTATGTTGGATATCATGTCTGCCCACTTCCGTCAACCATACTGCATGAATGATTTGAGTGGTTGGCGTTTACATTGGTTGCCTAATGCAGACAAGATAGAACTATTACAAACACTTTCAGACAAAGTACACATTAAGAATAGTGAGAGAAAGAGGGAGAAAGACTTGAGAAAAGAGAAGCATAATGATTTTACCTAAGATGGGGGAGTTGGGTTTGCAACCACAATCCCTATGAACCTATTAATGAGATGAGTAAGACCTTATGGACTAGGGCACATGGACATTGGCTTAGTGGGAGAAGCTGATGTTTACACTTGCACAACAATATCAGTCAAAACCTAGAGAAAATAATAGATGCAATAGTTATAGTTGTTTCTTTTTCTCTTTTTTGTGTTTCTTCAGTTTTATCTTTTCAATGTTTCATTCATTTAGTGGGGTTAGATGGATTCAAATTTGCAATAAATAATGTCTCCCCAATCTAAAGCCAGACTCCGCCCATCACACCAAATTGTGATCCCATGTAAAAGTAGAGTCATGGCAGGTAATTTGAAATTCCCACATAAAAGAAAACAACTCATTGTGTAAGATAGGATTTCTAGGTGAATGGTTTATGCACTCTTCCTTTGGGGGTTTTGTGGGATTCTTTTCTTGACTCACCATGCCTTTCAAAAGGAAAATTATATAACCCATCATCCTGGCATAGTAGAATGAGAAGGGTGCAGAGTAAGAGAAAGGGAATCATTACATTTTCTTGTTCAGTCAAATTAGGTTTGTAGAAACCCTAAAAACTTGATAGTTTTCTTTTTTCTTTTGTTGCCTACTAAGATACCTTGAAAGAAAAAGTTCCCACCCAACAAAATAAAGCCATTGAAGATTGAAGCTTCATTCTTTTTGCCCATGATGATGATGACCTACCATTGAAATTGAAAAAATGAGCTGTAAAAATTATGCTAGACTTCCATTGAGATGTTCCCTAGTAATTAAAAGGTTCTTTTTTCCATACTTGAGATTCACATTTCACACTTATTAAGAAATGATGCAATGGGTGCCACTGCCATGCATCTCAAACCTCAATTTTAATTTGACCTAACTTGGGTCTTATCTTAATTGATGACTTGTGAAATGGGTGGTGGGGGTGGGGTCATCATGACTTTTAAAACAAAATTATGTTAGGACTTGGGAGAGAACAAAGGAAACAACAAAATCAATTCCAACATGAGTGCTTCCCTTCACTTCACAAGGTGAGAAGAAAAGTTAGGGTTCCCATTAATGGCTCCATCCTTCTTGATTGCATCCATATTCTCTGCTTTTGTACTGTCCATTGCTTTGGCTGTCCCACACGCAACTGAATTTTGGAATATGGTTTTCTTATTTATATCACCGAAGTGGACAACCTTATGTGACACACATATCAATCATCCCTTTACACCCTCAAAATTAGAAATCATATTTATAATAAATAAATTGAAAAGCAAGTAAAATGTAATGGATTAATTAACCTAAAAGGTTGGCTCAGTGATATAAAGCTCTTAGAGTTTTTGAGTGAAGACGACCAATAATGAGAGGTCTCATGTTTGAATCTTCACTAGGTTAAATTTCTTTGGATCAGTGTCAACCACGCAGCGCGAACGATAATCTCATACCCAATATGATATGAGTACATCTCGTGATTAAAAAAAAATTATAATGGGTTTACCAAATCAAACAGTAAGTACAACTTGATATTGTTAACCCCAAATAAAAAAAAATAAAAATTAAGCCATTGGGTCAAGTGTGGTGCATTAGATTAGGAGTCGGCATTTTGCTGGCCAGGGTTGGTGCGTAGTGTGTAAGTGACGATGAATCCGAGCATGCTTTTTCATCTGTTTTTGCTGTTTGCTAGATATCTGACATTATTCTGATTAATGTCAAGCAATAATTATTGGAGAAGATGAAGAAGATGTGGCCCACAATGAAATTGATGTGTGATTCTATGGGAAATGGGACCAAAACCTATGAAGTTGGTTTTAGTTTATTCACACATATTTTCTTGAAAGGGAGACATCGTACATGGCAGTTGTGTTGGTGTTACTCGCCTGCCTTGCCCAATTCTACATTTGAGTAAAGGCCTTTGAAAAATCAAAACTAAAAATAAATTATATACTTGGATTTGGATTTGGAATTCCAATGTGCAATGCACCACTCAACCTAAAAATCCAAATATTTTGATGATTTTGACTATAAAAAATTAGTACTTAATTCCTCTTTCACAATCCCAACAATCTTCAAAAACACCGTATTTTTATGCACTTTTTTTATTCGAATCAAATCTATACATTAAGAAACAAACAACCATTTAGTTAATCACCACTAAATAAATCTAATTAAGATTAATTGAAAATTAGGATGATGATTATTTCCTACCCAATTACAAGGAGTTGTGCTTCCAATATTCTTGTATTAGGTTATGCATGTTGGCATTATTTAGTAGAGAGTTTCTTTTTCTTTTAATAATAAAATTTGTTTATTTAGTTAAAGATTTATTTATGATGCACTAACAATATATAGTTTCTATACATTGTTAATACATAAAAAGTTGAAATCTCATCAATAAGCTCTTATGAACAAATTTTAAAAATTTATTTATGTTTACTTTTAAGGGCTTAGCATATTTTTTAATTTACCAATTAATGACGTATCAACCTCTGATGCATTAATAATGTATAAAAACTATATACTATCAGTACATCATATACAAACCCTTTAGTTAATTTAGGAAAGTTAGGTTTAAGTATTTGACTCAATGTAAGTTTTTATATCTTTTTATTCAAAAAGTTGAGTTCGAATCGTTTTTCTTCTAATAAAAATTTTTCATAAAAATTTTTTGAGAAAGCAATTTTATTAGCTTAGGCAATAAAATATAATAAATTAACAAATGGTTGGAAGAAGTGGAATTGGATTTTTTTTCTCAGTCTTTGGACATGGTTCGAATCTCAGAGTCACTACTGTTAAAAGGGCTTTATCATTTATTACTCCTGGCCTGAATAAGATTAATCTCATATCGTAAAACGGATGAAGATACTTGTGATTACACTAAAAAATAAATAAAATATAATAAAAATATTATTTGGGAAAAAAAGGATTAATGATAGTATATGATTTGGAAAATTAAATCAAAGAGCTATTATTTAAAGAATATTGTTTAACTTACAATTATTGCATTCCATTTTCCTAAAAAAAATCGAATTATCATAGTCAAATATGAAAAATAAAAATTTAAATTATATGGGGAGGAGATTTCAACATAGAAAGTAAATTTAATAATTTTAGACACGATTAAATGATATGACACCAATAAAACACACGAAAATGACATGATTAAAATTTGATAAAAGTTATATATGATGTTGACCA
Organism: Heritiera fomes; assembly: GCA_032173925.1. Lineage (NCBI taxonomy): Eukaryota > Viridiplantae > Streptophyta > Magnoliopsida > Malvales > Malvaceae > Heritiera > Heritiera fomes. Next base: position 29,287,865 of record JAPDPM010000002.1, on the reverse strand, counting down.
AAGCTAAAAAAAATTGTATTTAATGTACCGACACGATTTTTTAAGTGTTTTACACAACACAATCACGATTTTACATGTTATGAAAATTAATTATATACATAAATTGTCAAGTTTAATCTAAATCATGCTAAGTAGTGGGGCTTATTGATGAATGATGACTCAATTGCCACATCAAATGCCAAACAGATCAACTTTAAAAACACACATAAAAGCAAGGATCATTATTTCTATTTCTAGCAAAATGTTTCTCTAACTTTTGATTAGATTTATAGGCAAAAACACCTATTATTTAGGTAACTTCATTTACCCTAAAACAAAAAAAAAATCTCGATAATGTATGTAAGTATGCGTGGGTGGCATCATATTCTTATACATAGTTTTCACCATCTTTTCAATTATTTTACATCCATAAAAGACATAACTTTATATAAAATACACTGTCTATAAAATTTTTTTAAAGGACTATTATATAATACATTGTCTATAAAATTTTTAAACTCCGTAAACGTAGTTTAAATCATAATAACACATATCTTTTAGAAAATATTAAAAATAAAAAAATGAATTGAGGTATATGCCGTTATTTTAACCTTACTTGTGAAATGTAAAAATTCAACTGAAGGTATATTGGATAATAATCTTTTTTTAATTACATAATTTATATATTAAATGATAACAATAATTAACAATTAATGGACTTGTTTTTTTGCGCTAAAATAAATTTATATATGAAAAACTTATTGAAATTCAATTTTTTTAAATTTATTATTATTATTATTATTATTATTATTATTATTATTATTAAACCTAGTGTTAAGATTAGAATTGTACCGAATTTATGGAAAAAAAAAGAAGAAAATATCAGTGAAATTAATGAAGAGGAAGACGTGGCAGTGGAATAGATTCACATGTTTTAGAGGGCATGCTGGTCATAAAGGAGCAGATGTTCCCTCAAATGTTGGGCCCACAAAGGCCCAAATATCCTTTAAACAAAATATTACGTCACTAACCATTCGTATTTATTTTGTGATGTCGTTTTTGTTATGTCGTTTCTTTTTTCTGGTTATGTCATTTTTATTTCTCCTCTTTAAATGCCAACTTTGGCATTTTGGTCCCTAATTTTATATCCAACATAGTTCTAAAATTGGCACTTTGTTTGGACACAATTTGAATCATTGATTATGGTTGAATGTGACTTATTTCTAATCAATTAGGCATGTTGGGGAGGACCCTTGATAAATATTCTATATGCATAATTTATGTAAAATGCTAATATAAGAACCAAGAGACTATATTATATATAAATATTTATAAATAATTAACTAGAATGATTCGAATTTTCCTTTAACCAAATTTAATATAAAAATATTTAATTAGGCACTTTAGATGAACAGATGTTCGACAATTAGGCTTCTCCTTACAAAGAAAAGTCTAGTTAAATCATATTGATATTAATTTCATTTTTGGTTTTTATTAGTGTGTTTTCACCGTCTCTATGCAATTTTATTATCTCTCTAACTTTTATCATAAATTATTTGCTATTGAATGATTTCTACCTACGGTCTTCTTCCCCAGCTCTTTGATGCACATGATTGAGCAATCTATTAAATTATACAATCGTGAAAACACATGCATGAACGATGAAAAGGACTTGAAAAATTCATGAATCCTAACTTTCTACATCTTATTTCAACATTTTCTCTCTTACAATAATGAATCTTACTGTATATAAGAATCTTAAACACTAATTCTTTATTAGATAACTATCTAATATATCGTCAATAAAATTTTTTGATTTTATAAGCAAAGTTAGAATGATGATACATGTCTTGTATTATTTATTTTTATTTTCATAATATTTTTAAAAAACATGTGTCATTGTCCTAACATTGCTTATGGAGTTAAAAAGCTTCACTGACGGTATATTGGATGTTAATCCTTCTTTATTTATATAAAAAAAATCTTAAACACATCATAAATTTGAAGCAAATATTTTGAAGTCCTTGTATATATAAATATATATTTCATAAACAGGATTAAAATATTAAAAAAATCCATTTAATTATCATATTATACTTTTATTTATTTTTTAAAAATGTATGAAATTTTTTTAATTAATTCTACTCATGAAATTTAAAAATTTCACTGATAATGTATAAGATGATAAAAACATATGTGGCTTGACAACTTCCAACCACGTGTCTAATAAAATCTCCGCATGAAATAAAGTGATAAAAACAATCAATTATCACAAAAAAACATTAGCAATTTGTGATAAAAGAACATCAGAATAAGGCCTAAAACCGTACAAATTTAATATTTTGATAAAAAAATTGATGTAACATATATGATATCTACGTCTCAAATTTAATTTTTATGTCAAAAACTTGAAATACTTAATTGCTGAGAGTGGTATGGATACACAAAATTATCTTTAAGAGAACATTCAGGAAGTATAATTTGAAACTTTAACTTAATTTTTTAGATTTAACTTTCATTTTGCATGTACTATAAATTCTTATGGCCTATTATCCTTTTTATGTATGAAGTTAAGAGTTGCTTAGCTAAATACTTTTATTTACCTTTGATTTCATATTCATTTTTTCTATTTTTACCTTTTCTTTCTTATTAATTTTTCTACAAAAAAAAAGTAAAAAACAAAAGTATTTATCTTTGATTATATATTATTTTTATATTGTCCTTTTTATTCTTTTTTACAAATAAAATAAAATAAATTAACAAAAGTATTTGCAAAAAATACGAGTAATGCTCTTATATTGGTATTCATATATAACTTTAATTTAAAACCCCTCAAATTATTATGAAATGAAAAGAAAATTAATTCACAAAGACTCACATATATATATGTTAAAGAGATGTTATTTATATCTATTAAATATTGAGATTTTTATGATTTTATGTTTAAGTCATTCATCTATTTCTAATTGGTTTTTGGTTGAATGCTTAACAAGGTATTAAAGTCCAAGCTCTATTTTGTGCTTCATGCATGTTACTCTTCCATATCTCCACCTATATACATGATGGGGATCTATTAAAGTAGTTATATCCTATAATTATTAATACTAAATTTTTTGTAATTCTATCCATCTATTGTCAACCGATTTTTGGTGAAAAACTTAATAATATCTATCAAATGAAAATCAAGTCCCACAATTATTATTATTATTATCATTTAAACATGCACTCCTCACATTCAGACAGCAAAAATCTCTATTCTTATTTTGATTTGAGTGAAAAAATTACTCTAAAACTATGGGAATGTTTATTGCTGCAACAAAATCTTTGTCCAGAGAGTTTTTATCTTGTGAATTTCCACATGTCAAAAACTGGTAATGAAATAGCAAATTTGCTTGCAAATTATACCTTGCAATTTAATGAAGCAATGTATTGGGTTGAGGAAAATCTTGGTATATTGAAAAATGTCCTAGATACTGATGTATTGTTTATGAATAAATAAATAAATTTACAAATTTCTTTCGGAAACAATTAATTTTAGTATCAAACTGTATGTGAAGAAACCAATATACTACGTACATATCCAAATTATCAATGTGGTTGAAAAACATTTAACCAAAAATAGAAGTATTAATATATAGAAAAATTTTCACATACATCGACAGGATTAAATAAATTACCACATGTACCTCTTAAATATGTTTAAAATAATAAATAAATTAATATAATAAATAAAAATTATGCGATATATTAGGATTTATATTTGATAGACTGACAATATATGAAAAAAATATACTATCAATACATAACTACTAATACATAACTACTATATACTATCAATGCATCAAAGATAAATTTTATAAAATATAAAAGTTTTACCAACAATGTGTAGAATAATAGTAAGTATAAATAATGTAGACCACCAGTTATGGGGGTGATTTAAAACAGAAAAAGAAAAAGTGAGGAATTTCGTAAAATGGTCAGCATCATTCAGAAATACGAACATGGATTAATTTTATATAAATTTTATATAATGTGGAAAGATCTCATAGTTTTACACCAAAAGTTTAAAAAAATTAGAATAACGTGTATACTTTTATTTTATATTTTTATTATTAAAATAATTAAATTTTACATGCATTCAATAATAATAAAATTAATATATCTGACACCAACTCGACTCAATAAAATTATATTTATACGTATAATAAAAATTAAAAAAAAAATAAAGTTGGTAGTGTAAATGCAGACTAGTGTGAGTGTTGAACTGTTGACGGTGACAAAAGAAAGAGGCAACAGGCCAACGTGCGGTGGGATGCGCCTCCTTCAATCACCGCCCAAACACCTGCCTTATCAAATCTCTCTTGATCGATTATCCAATTTCTGATAAGATGCCTTACCCTCCCCTTTCTTTTTTAAAATTTGATCACTTTTTTTTTTTTAATTTTTGCAATTATTAAGTGTTAAATAAAAATGACAAATAATAAATAAAATAAAAAGCCGACGTCTAAAATACGCCAAAAATGCGAAAGATAAGCATATGCCTTTAGCAGAAGAGAGACCTTTCGTACTTTTTGTTGAGTGATGTTTTCCCGCTGCTCTTTTAAACCGCTTTTGGCTCCGAGTCCTCCCTTCATCTACTTCTTTCTCGTTTCTTTTAAATAAAGCTTTTTCTTTTCTTTTCTTTTTTTTACTATTTTCTCTTTTTAAAAATTAATTTAATAAAATCTAGGAAAATGTTAGATATGAAAAGAAGGAAAAGAGATGATATAATCATGAGAAAGATGAGAATTTTCTTTTGTGTAAGGCACGAAGCACTTTCATATATATATATATATATATATATATATATATATATATATATTTGAGTTTCGTGGTAGACGTTTGTTTGAGAAAATTTGTCAAAAAAAATCAAGAGTTACATCGTCATCAATCTCTCAATTCATTTGTATAATCATCTCCCAAATATCAGAAATAATCTTACTTAGTATCACCATTTCATCTAACGTCTGATCTTTCTTTTTATTTGAATTTAATTTACATCTTATATATTTAATCTTCATTTTACTTAGTCTGAACTCTCTTAATTTTGACATCTATGCATAGTTCCAAATAATTTTGTGTTAATCTTTACTCTAGTCTCAGCACAAAAAATAATATCATATGCAAATATCATACATCAAGACACTTTATTTTCAATAGATTTTATAAGTTCGTCCGTTACTACACCGAACAAGAACAGATTTAATGCTTACTATTAATATAGTTTTAATATAATAAAAAATTACTTATTTGCCCTTTACATTTTTTTATAGCAAATGGTGAATCATTTATTTAAATAGTAGTATTTTTACATCCCATAAATAATCACTTAATCTTGCTTTGATAAAAGTATATATAAAAAAAAAATCAGTTCTACTAAAGTTATGCTCCATTCTACCAATTTTCGTGCATCATTTAACATAGATATTAGAAATTTCTTTGTCTTAAAAGTTTTAATATCATATTATTTTATTAGAATAAAAATTATATAATATTTGATGTTTAAAAGGGCAAAAATATAAATTTAAAATATTAAAAAAAAAGAACTGTTGAAACCGTGCCGTTGTGTGCGCGAGACGAGGGCAAAGAAAGTGAGGTAGAGAGTGGGACTACTGCCGAGCAGCGGCAGCACAAACAACAGCGACATTTGCGCGCGTCCAACGTGTCAGCTTTTCCCTCACATCTGTCCCTTTCACTCCCCCTCGTTGAGTCGACGGCCCCGCACGCGTCACCCCTACGCTCCTATTTGCCATTTCCTGAACGTCTTCCCTCTCTATCTATAGGATAGATTCCCTTACTGGGTCCCACCCTTCCCATTTTACCCTTCTTTTTGTTAAATGGAAAAATTATAACAGCCTATGATTACTTTTTTTTTGTAAATTAAATGTATTTTTATTTGTTTTAATAAATTTTTCATTTTTTTAAAAATATATTTAGTAAGAATCAAATTCGAAAATTCTTTCCATAAACTCAATAATTACATCTTAACTTCATAAGCTAAAATTCCAAATTACAATAGATAGAACCAAGAAAACATCAAAATTGTCTTAAAATAAAATAAAAATAGACATAGAAAATTAGAAATTAAATGCAAAAAATTAACTCCATTTTCATAAATGTAAGGAAAAAATGCAGATATGTTGCAATTACCCATTTCTTCTCTAAGATATACTGATTTAAAAAAGGAACGAATGAAAAAAATTACTTATGAACTAAACCCAGAGTAGAAAATTCGAAAAGAAAAGAATTAAACTAACTATTTACAAAATCTTGGATCCCAACATTCTTCTTTTTTGGATTTATGTAACTCAAAGTAGAAAATTCGAAAAGAAAAGAATTAAACTAACTATTTACAAAATCTTGGATCTCAACATTCTTCTTTTCTAGATTTATGTTTTTTTTTTGGCTATGACATGTTAACACGAACGCTAGCATTTTTTATGGATTTACAAATGGGGCAAATGTGAAGGCTAGAGCCACAAACAGTACACAAGCACAAATGCCTGCATGGTAGCAGCAACACACACGATTCCTCCTGCCCACAATTCCTGCACAGCCTGCTGCCAGTGCCATTTTCCCTCTCACCACTACTATTAACATTATTATTATTATTATTATCCTTCGGTTTCTCCTCTCCTCCTTCCCATGCCAACGTGCGCCTCTCCACTTCCCAACTGCTGCCACAGCATGATTGCGCATCGTCAACCTCATCAGCCGCTGGCTCCTGTAATCCCATGCCACGGGTGCGCTCATCCTTATCCTGCGCGGCCAGGATTTGTTCTAGGTTGGTTCGCAGGGCGTTGGCCGTGGCCTCATTGGTTCGAGCCAAATCTCTCCAAATTTGGTTCTCTATGCAGAGTGACTTCACCCTTTCTTCAAGCGCCCAATTTAATTTCTCAGTCTTCTCAATTTCTTCTTCTTTGGCTCTTAGTTTCTTCATTACTCCTCCTTCAATTGCCTCCATTATCTTTCTTGCTTGACTTTTCCTTTTTTCCTCTATTTCCATCCTCACTTTCTCCATCTTCAAAAAAAAAAACCCAAACTTCCATCAGTCTTAAATTTTAAAAAAATTTAATAAAACTAACGCAATTGAACTTGTCCTTTAGCACCACTCTTTTCCTTACAAAATGCAGCTTTCGAAAACAAAAAACAAAACTAAAATTAGAATTTAAAACTTGAGATATATTTTAAAAAGGGACTGAATTCGGTAATTTATTATATTAAAAAGTTTAAAACTTGAAATATTTTGGTTGAATTTCACAATAAAAATGAGAAGAACGCTTAGTGAAATCATTGTTTTTTGATTAATATTTCATTACAAAGCTGTTTTGGCATTCCAGCACTGTAAGTACCCTTCTCAATAGAAAAAACTTACATGTTGGGAGAGGAGGTGATCAATATCCAACTGTTGCTGCTCCATATGAAAGGAAATATCATGGCCAAGAAAAGAGAAAGGTGAGCAAATTTTGCTGTGGTTATGGGGTTGTAGTGGCTGTGGAGCAGGGAAGGAAAGGACTGGATTAATGGAATCTATTGAACGTTTCCTCGGTAGTGGAAGAGTGTTGTACGTCAAAGAACTCTCTGATTTGATTGCCGCTGCAGCCTTCTGATGGATTGAATCAGTAACCAAAGAGTTGTACAAAGGAAGCAATCCTTCGGTCGCTGCTGTTGTTGTTCCTGATAATAGTACCCCATATCCCATCTCGGTTTGAAACATATTCCCATTTGCTTCGATGGGATTCATCATTTCCCTGCAAAAAACATAAAGGTCGACGTTAAACGTTTCCTTTTGTTTGAGTCTTTGATTCAATGGTAAAGATATACGGGTTTAGAACGAACCTTTTTCCTAAGAATTGAGAGGGGAAAAGATTGAGATGCCTAGCTTCAACTGCCATAGATTAAAGAACAAAGATTGCCTTCGCGTTTGAGTTTGCCTCGGTTTTTAAGAACGACGAAATGAAAGAGAAAGAGACAGAGAACAAAAGGAGGGGCATGCAATGGAGGTTGCAAAGCTGTATGGTGGGGTTTATTTAGGGTTCGGTTCGGTCTAGAAATAGAGTGAGAAATTAGAAAATATATATTTTCCTTTATATCTTTTTTTTTTAATTTTAGATTAGATTTATAGAGAGAAAAGTAAGGTATATAAAAGCAGATATGTTTGTTGGTTTGGGTTCTTTTGTCTATTTTAAGATTTGTTTACCAAGTTAAACCTAGACTCCAATCAATTAAAATTCAGATCTAATACGTCATCTTGAAATCAAGTCCTCCCGTAATTCTAGCAAGTTTGTAGGGGCATCTCTAGAATTTGAAAAAAACCCTGTTTACCGTCTTCTTAACTGGTTGCGATGAAAGATTTAATAACTGACAGCCCAAAGGTATCTGCCACGTAAGCAGAGCTGATCTTCTTGAAACAACGTGAAAATGATGGGGTCCGGTTGGGACCGTGTGTGAAGAAGTTGAGGACAAAGTATGGTGGGGACCGCACGTGAGGAGTGCAGGATGGGGCCCACGTGTCAGACTGTCAAAGAGAAAAATAAAAAAGTAAAGAAAGGGATGGGTTTATTGAAGCAGCCGTTTAGAAAGGGCGAGAGAGTTGAAGGATACGGTTTACCCAGGGGATGGACGAGTCGTGCGTGTCTGCTTCTTTCCTTTGGCTGCTCTCCCATGGGAAACGTTACCGAATTTTTTGGCATTAACTTATGCAACGTGTCCACATTTCCTTCCCTTAATTATTATAAATTAAAATAATAATAAATCAATTTTCTCGTCAACTTGGATAATGAGTTTTTTTAGAAAAGATGTGTCACAAATCGATTATAAATATTGCCTTCATCAAAAGTTTAATTGATTTACAATAAATGTTTTCAAATGTAAACTTAACAAAATATCTTTACATATGATTGCGACGAATTTGTTTTATCGTAATATCCGATTAGACTTTATTTAAGCCGCTTCATGCATGTACCTAGGTTTGACAGAAATCTACTATTTATTTAATTATCTCCATGACATTCTTGTTTTACATTAATTTTGGATGATGATAAAGAAAGTTGACTTCCAAAAAGATGAATTTATACAATTGATGTTGTGGTAAAGAAAACAGAATCAGAATTCATCCCTACACGACAGAATATTTTTAATTTTATGTATTAACGAATGGCTTAAGGATACCATTCTATGTTTAAAAAGAGAAATAAGAAAATTATTGCAAGATAAATTAATTAAAATAATAACAGAAAATTTGGGCAAAAAACAAATTCATCAATTGACTAAATTGATAATTAAGAATCCAAATAGTTGATTCAATAGTGTAAGGTCTTTCTAAATTTTAGGTAAGGACAATTCATAAGGGGTAGTGTAAGATCCTGTTAAATTTTTAAATAAAAATGATTCATAACAAGAAATTTTATAATCGAATCTTCATCAGATTAAATTTCTTTGAGTCAATGCGCTATTTGCTAGCTAGGCAAGGCAAATGTAAAGTTTTAAGGCAAATTCTCTTAGACCAATACCAATCATATTTAATATTATATGAGAACGGCTTATAGTTTAATATAAAACCTTAAATCGATAATTATCAAGTCTCAAAATTAGCAATGTTTTAATAGGCGGATGGGAAGTAAAGTCATATATAGCTATTAGCTAGCTAGGCAAGCAAATGCAGGGTTTTAGGTAGGTGGGAGGGTTGTCCTAAGTCTTAATGATATTTGATTTTCAAAAATGGAACATTTAATGTTACTATGTTATGTTATGCTATGTTTCTTAATGGTACACTGTAGAACAATTTAAGCGCTATTATTTTAATGCTCAGTTATCGCCTTCACATGTTTAATTAATAATAATACTGGTAAAGGTCAAGCTTAATTTGAGTTAAATCTAGAAGGCGAGGGCTTTGAAATTCGAAAGGTCTTATAATTCAACTAAACTAAATTCGGTAATTTGTGGATGCTTCTTCGTTATAACCAATGCCATCATCAAAAATGTCATATTAACGTACATGGTTTCACACTTTATATTAATTTACCAAATTTATTGTTTTTAAATTGTTGCTTCATGTATGCCTTTATATATATGTGAAAAAAAATTAATAACACGTCATTTGATTTGATTAAGCGTACATTTATTTTAAAAAATGATTTATCTTATATATATTTTCTTTTCATGAAATTTTTTTGAAAGAATTTTTCTTTTTGTTTTTGGAAAAATTTTGTTCTTCGGCTGAATTGAATTTCATGGATCATATTTTGTTTTTATTTTGGATTGGATTTCCAAAGAAAAGAGGCATGATTTTGTTGGAGTTGAATTCTAGAATTCCATTAACTTTGGTAAAGCAATTTTTTGACCGGCTCTAAATTTTGACATGCCAATTAATCTTTACCTAATTGGTGACCTTGAAATTAAGAATGTGGAATTCAAAATCTCAATTGGATGGCGATTGAATCCACCTTCTATTCTCCCTTCCTTAATTATAATATCTGTTGCTTTACAACCATTTCTTCCACAATTGAAGCTGTCATCTAAAGATGTTTCACAAATTTTAGCAACCTTAGCCACTAAGGTTTAATTTGAGAAAGTATTTAAGAATCAACTTTGAAAAGGGAACATTGAAACTTGGAAAAGAGTTTCATGACAAAACTTGTTAAGATTTATGAAGAGTGGTATATATTAAAAAAAAATTATATGCCAATAGTGAAATTTTTAGACTTTACTAACAAAGTTAAAGGGTATGCGTTTTAAAAATTTTTTATCAATCATTGAATCTTTATTTTCTTCTTTTATGAAAAAAGAAAGAAAAAAAAAGTCAACAAATGCAATGCAAATACAAATGCAAATGCTTCATTAATTGAATTAGAAAATATAACAATATCATTAATCTAAATACTTAAAGAAACTAAACAAGTTAAATCTAGATAGTTGACTTGAGAGTATAGATAGGTTGAGTATTTTACCTAACACATACATATATACACACATATATACACATACACATATATAAATACATACACATACACATACACATATGTATACACATGTACATACACAGTACTCACATACATACATACATACATGTATGTATGTATGTATGATTTATTTAGATTAAGAAAAGGAAAGATTTGAGCTCAAGCAGAAAGATTCGCGCATCCATTATTGAATTAGTTGATCAAATGTTTGGCGAAAACTTATTAGACTTTTCAACTATCTTGATGCACAAAGAAGTAGCATATATAATACTTCTTGTTCAATGAGCTGGATAAATCAAGTCCATTTTTCTTAAATAAAAATATATTTTTAAGTCTAGAATTATAATTATTCATTTGATTTAAGGATGTTTAACTATCCCGTATTTACAGATACGAAATTAAGAAAAAAGGAACTGTTTTTAATTGTTTCCCACGTCTCTTCATTGAAATCTCCTTGATTTTATCATATTACAGCCGGATCTGAAGCCGTGCCTTGACCAAAAACATGTAGATTTGAGTTTGTTGGATTGATGACACAAGGACAAACACACAACAATTAAATTTTAATGTCACATAGCAACAATAATGTACTAATTGATGCTTCCTAGGCAACATATGTGATTTCTGACTGCTTCCTACTATATTAAGCATTTTTAAATAAGGTTACTTAAGCTAGATTAGACAAAATAGCTTCATTTAAGGAGACAAAATGACAAATAAATCAGTCCTTTGATGAACATACAAAAGCTTCCAACTAAGATTTTACAGAAATTGTTCGTATTCCTCATTGCATTGATCGGACATTGTAAGAAGAGATAATCTTATATTCTAATATAAAAATATAATATAGTTTAATTTCTCTTAATCATTGGTTATTAGAGTTTTAATTATCATAAAGTCACATGGGTTATGTTATCAAATTAAATTTATAATGCATGAGATAATGTGCCTTGCAAGCAGGCCGTACAGACAGAGATGGCCATAATTCATTAATATATCCGTTGCCTCAACATTGTTCATATTTCCCTTTCATGACTCTGTCAAGCAACTACCTGGCAAAGACTTAGTAATATGGAGATTAGCTTAAGAGAAAAGCTAAATTAATGTGTAAATTTGTCGCAAATGTTCATTACTTAGAGAAGATAGATGCTCATTACGAGGAAGGAGTAGATTATGTAAAGGATTGTAACCAAAAAAAAAAAGATTATGTAAAGGAGACTGAAGGATTCCTTGTTCATTGTACTCTTCGTCATGTCTTTTCTTTCATTTCCTAGCTCTATTATTGCCCATGTAAATCCATTCCTATCAACTATATTTTCATTCAACCAAGTAAAAGAAAAAAACTAATAAATAAAGTTAAGTAAATTATAAAAGGTGAGATTTATCTTAGTGTAAAAAAAAAAGCTATTAACAAGTAATTAGAAGAAGTTAAAGTAGATTTTTTTTTCAAATATTTGAATATGATTCAAATTTCAGAATTGCTTTTATTGAGAGAGTTTTACTATTTTTTACTTTCAGCCCAAATAAAATTTGTTTCAAATAGTAAAACAAATAAAAATACTTATGATTACACAAAAAAGGCTAGAGAAGCTCTATCTAAATAGAAAGGAGATCCCTAAATCTTAATGTCTTTTTATGTATAGATTCAATCCAACTTATTGTTCAGCTTTTCTAATTATATATTGATTTGCTAATTGAATTGTTTATTTGATATAATTTATCGATTTATATATATATTGATTTTTCTTGTAGTACTTATAATTTTATAAAAGAAAAAAAGAAGAAAAAAGAAGAGATAATTGGATGGTTATGATTGTTGTTGAATGCATGTTGTTGTGATGATAAATTAGGCAAGAAGAAATAGTTTTAAAAGGAGGGAAAATGAGAGATATGAATGAAAGAGGGCGGGGATCATGTTTGTTTGTGCTTCCCCTCTTTTAAGGGCAATGAATTGTATATTGCTTATTGCACCAATTGACTTGGTTTCCCTTTAACTTTTTTCCCACACTCAACTTATTAAAGTTATTGGTGTTAGTGTACCCTTCATGTGATACCCAAACTAATACACCATGCATGAGAATCTCGAAACATTTCCACCTCTCTCTTTCTATACTTTGCATTTTCTATTTCCTCTCCACAAAGACTTATATAAATTAAATCATTACTTTGACTATGTCAGATTCATCATGCCTCTATATATTGTACTCTATTTTTTTATTATTATTATTTTTTATTTGAGTCCATTTTTGAGAAGAGGATACATTACCGTCAGGAGCTTAAGTGACAATATGTTTATATTTAAATTATTCCACATAACAACGATAAAATTTTACAAATAAATTTATAAACCTGACATGTTTTTATTTGGTAATTATTTTTAGTTTATTGATTATAACTTAATGAACATAGTCATATGATAGTCATGTAAACACATTTATAAAGTTTAAAACTCTCATAAAATAAATTCGCTGATTCTGTCTTACTTTTCTTTTTCTACCTTTATTTTTTCTCTCAATTTTCAGTCCTTGGTATTGTGCGTATGAAATGGTTGATGCTTTCCGCCAGAAAAAAAAAAAAAAAAGAGAAATGGTTGGCGCAGGGCAGCGGGGGTTCAGATTGAGTTATCATTATTTCTTGCATCGGAAAGATACCTTACTTGGACTAAGGAAACATATATGGAAAAAAGTTAGATTTATTACATTGACCGTTAGGTTTAGCAAACAAACTATAACTGTGGGGTCCAAAATAAAAGGGTACATGATTCTCTTTTGAAAAATTTTATTTACAATTCAAAACTAAAGTTTTTATTTTTAATTTTACAATAAAAATGTCCATAAAAATGATTTTATTGATCTTATAAAAAATTATTTTGTAGAACTAAAAGTTTTCCGAATCCACTTCAAAACATTTTAGGAGTGCATTTAGATGAAAAATTTTAAAACATTCAAACGTATTCATTGAAAATATTAGCACTTGTAATTTGTATTGTTTGGATTTTTTTTAAGTGGATCATTGAAATGTGATAAAATAAAATCTTAATAGCTAAATGTACCTTCAACTTTTTGCATAAAATAGAATTAATCCCTCAATATTTTATTATTTGAAAATCAATCCATAAATTTTTATTTTATTGTAAATAAACCATCAATCTTTTAAATTTATGCAATTAAGTTCAAATCCGTTAAGCGACACTAACTACAATTAGGACATCCTATGTGGAAGCTAATGTGGATAGCTTAGTTGGTTGCCACATGGCATCCTATATATGCAATACTAATGGAAGTTAGTGTCATTTAACAGATTTAGATTTAATTGCTTGAGGGTTTATTTACAATAAAAAAAAGTTTATAGACTGATTTTCATGCAATAAAACGTTGAGAACTTATAATCATTTTGTGCTAAAGATTAAAGGAATATTTGGCTATTAAGGCTAAAATGAGAAATAATTATAAGAAAAAAATAATGATATTAAATATAAAAAAATGAAAAAAAGAAATATACAACACGGATATCATTATATTAGCAAAAAATGTATAGATATTGTTAATAGTATGAAATAAATAAAAATATACATTATATTTAAATAAAATAATAATTTTCTTTTAAAATTTATATTTAATGTGGGAAAATGTCCATTAAAATAAAGATTGAGAAGAAAGGAAGAAAGTGATGGCAGGTGAAGGTTGTGGTGGTCGCGATGAGAAGGTGTGAAAGCGTTAAACGGGAAAAGTAAATTAAAGGTTGTAATAGTGGTATGGAATAATTTTGGCTTTTAGATTTTTTTGAGTGAGGTTGTTTATAGGGGGAATTTTATAGTAAAGTCGACTTTGATCTTATGGTAAAATCGACTTATTTTATAATTTTTTAAAAATTATTTTCACTTATATTTTGTTTATATTTATTTATGATAATGTTCAATTATTTCTCTTGCTTCTAGTAATAGAGTTATCAAGAGTACAAGCTAATTACGATTGAAATTTCTATTCAAATGCACTGGTGCATCTGGATGGAAATGATACAGCCCGGCTGACTCATGCCACACCTTCACTAGAGATCCACTAGATTTTTAACATACATAAATAAATACCCTAGGTTTCTTTTTAATTCAGGTTTTTTTAATTTTTATTTTTAGGTTTTAATTATATATTTATTTATATGTATATATAAGCTCTTAATTTAAATAAATATATGTATAAATAAAATTTAAATATTTAATAATTAAAATATTATTTGATACAAAAATAATTTTAATAAATATTTATTAAACAAAGACCTTTCTTTGGCAGGAGCAAACGTGACTTCACTTCACTGTCAAGTGTCAACCTTGCATGAATAATGCAAATGGACAACCCAAAAAAACCGGATTCCGAAAATTTCATGGAAAATCAGAACTGGGCCTGAAACGGCAAGTGCTTTCATTAGTTCTCCTGCAATATCAATGACACATTTCCCAATAAACCTATTTATTCATTTCTCTTCCTATCTCTGATCGGATCTGAACTGATGTTTTCCATGTGCAAATTTCCCAGTTGTCCCACTTCAAGGCAAAGTTTTTTCGCAAATGTGGTGAATTAAAGTGAATTAAATTGAATTGGATTGAACCTGCACATTTTTTTTTGTTTTCAAGGACTATTTATTGTGAATAAACAGTAATAGATGCTGAGTTGCTTTCACAAATTTTGACATGTTAATTTGTGCATTGAAATACATTGACTACAATTGTTTCCTGCAAGCAACAACCAATGCATATATCTAGCTATAATGCAACAAGCACAGCCCATTTGACAGAAACTAATCATCATATACGGCTCATGCAGGCACAGCTATGATATTGTCCTTTTTCTTTTGTTTTCTACCTTCTCCACCTTCTTCCTGTTGCATTTAATGGAAGAAATGTGACCTTCTGATGACAATGTTATGACACTGTACTTTTTTTTTCATGAATTTGGAAAAGAAAAAGACCTTTTCAGCATGTTTCTGGATAAAGAAATTAGAAGATTGTGACACAGAAGTTACTTTTGGAAGGAGGGTAGAGAGAAATATATAGTACAGCTGTAAAATGTTTGAGTTGCTTGATTTGATTTCTTTTTCTTTTTTTTTTTTGGGTTACAAATTTGATTTCTTTTTCTTGAATTGATAAAAGTGATTGAGAATCTCATTTTAAATTAACAATTTCTTAGATTATAAACTCTCTTTGTCCAAACCTTGGAAATATAAATGCCAATATCTTCAACTCCATCTCAAATGGGTTGAGCATCAATAAATACAGCTTATGAATATATATATATATATATATATATATATATATAAATATAAATAAATGAATAATTATTACATACACTGACAGTGGAGTTTTTTTACTCCACAAGTAGCTTTAAGATCATGACATGTGTTTTATAAAAATATTAAAATAAATAAAACAAGATATGTGTCATGATCTTAACGCTGCTTGTGGAATAAAAAAACTCCACTATCAATGTATGTAATAATTATCCTATATAAATATATTCTTCCAAAAATTTTGGTTGAATGAGGACGGGAGATCATTGGGGTAATAATCCTAATTGGGATTGTGGCTCAATTATTTTCTTTCAGATTTGGGCTTCGATTATCTTCTTTGGGCCATAAGATCCTTTTTTGGGTTTTCTTCTAATTCATGGCATAAAGCCTGTAATGGAGCAGAAGGGGAGGGGAAAGAAGAAATTATGATCTTAATACATTGCTGATTATGTGTAAGCAAACTTTTTTTTTTTAATTTTAAATTCAAGAAACCAATTATACATAAAACGAAAATGATAATATGTATACCATGGATAATGAGAACTTGCTGAAATATTGGAGATTCTTTACTTGATTTCCTACATTGTTTTCATTTAATAGCTACTTCTTTGTATTGCATTGTGCTTTCCTGTTCCATAACATAAGAGTTCTTATGTTTCATTTTAAATTGTATAACTTTTTTTATCCCTCAAGAGGCATTTCATCTATCCCTTATAGTGCGTTTGAATGAAAAATTTTAAAATTTTGAAACAGATTAAAATAAAAGTATTTCAAAATGCATCAATTTAAAATATTGCATTTATAATTGTTTTGTTTGGATAAATATTTTTTAGAAATAATTTTTGAATACTAGAATTTGATGAAATAAAAAATAATCATATTATATATAAATAAAAGAAAAATATAAAAAATATAATATGGGTATCATAAGATTTGTAAAAGTGTGTAGATATTATTAATAATATAAAAAGAAAAAATATTAAATAAAATAATATATTTCTTTTTTAGTCTTATATTTAATAATGGGTTATATGTTGGAGAAATTTTGAAAAACCACATCTTCACATGGATTTTCAAGAGGAATTTGCTCAAATTCCCTATTGAAAATTTTCAAAATTATTTTGCCAAAAAGGAAACTAGTTTTGGACTTATAAATATCTTGATTAAAATGAATTTCCTCTTTAAAATCCCTTATCCAAATCCACCCTTAAATTTTAAGATTTCAGCTTGAAATTATCAAATCTAATTAACTTTAAGATAGGCACAATGATGATTTATCATTAATTAGATTAGGACTCTTTGAAAGAGTTGCAATCCTCTAACCCCCAAGCTAGCCAAAGTAGCCACCAGAAGCACTGGATCACTGTACCAACCACCTCTCATTGCCATACTTGGATCATTAGAAAATGCTTGAAACTCTAGAAATACTCCTCGCGAACATCTCCTTCTAAATCTTAGGCTCCATTAAACAGAAGCTTTTCTTTTTTTGTCTAGATATAGGATAAAATGAAATAAAAAGAGTGAACCTTCTAGAAACTTTGAAACCCAAAAAGAATGAGAGCCTACGACCGATAGGCTTGACCGCCAGCCACCATTCATCCCTCTCTGCCCTTTGCTCCTTAATCTCTAAGCCCGTAGATGAGATCACCCTCCTACCTTATGTTCCTTTTAATCATGCTTATCATTTCTCCCTTGTCTACAATTTCTTCACCCTTTTTATCTTTTTTCATATCCCTCATTTTTTTACTTCCTTCGTATCGTTTGCTTCCCAAGTTATCAATCTTAATCATTTTGTTGGTGTCATTCATCATTTGCTACTTCATTTCTCTTATCCTTTATTTGCGAAGTCTTTTGTTGAACTTCCCCATTTTGTGTTGTTTCTTTGCTTTAAATGTGTTTCCTAGCTTTAGATTTTTTGCTTTAATCTTGTTGCTTGTGTGTTTTTAATCAATTTCCATGGGTGGATTTCCTCCAAGATTAAAAAAAAAAATTGTTCATTTGTTGTTGGTGTCTGTTATTTTTGTTGTTTGTGATATGCACCATACGTTAGTGTATGCCCTAGAACCAACTCACTTGGTGAAAAGTATGGTACAACAACAACACATGATCACTTATGATAAGTGACAAAAAAGTTTCCCTTCACTATTTAGATTGACAATGATAGTGATTATTTGTCTCTAAATAAGGTGAAGTCCATGAAACATGATAGACCTTGCATCAAAGACTTGTTCCTTACAAAGTTCCTAGTCGATGTTATTGTCAAGAATGAGAATTGACAATGCACTAGAGATTAGCACATGTTAAGTCTCTTACTTGTGAAGTAAGCAGTTGATCTCATAAAGTTTCGTTCTTGCTTTTTAATAAATACATATAATAATATTTTGTGCTATCATCGAAAAAAGTAATAAAATACTTATTGCCACCTTATTCAAACAAATTTTAAATTACAAATATCATCGTGAATAAGGGTTTAGTTTTCCTTTCATCTGTTTGGAATGATGGCCTCATTAGTTTTGCCTCAACATAAGTTTCACACTTATATTTGAAATTTATATGAAAATTGGATATGTGATTCATCTTAATCAACTTATGCATAATGTCATAATTAACATGTCCTCAAGAAATAAGCAAAAGAACTAACTTTATTAATGATTGGTTTACTTGAGGTTACATTTACCATGAAAGCCCATTTGATACATAACCATTTCCAACATACATTCTATTATTAAACAAAACAATTAAACCATTTCCAACATACATTCTATTATTAAACAAAACAATTTTGTCTGACTTAATACCATATGAAATCCATGTTTGCTCAAAAGTGAACCTGATACAAGGTTCTTGCAGATTTTTGGCACATAGAATACATTATTCTAAGTAAACTCTTTCCCAAATTTTATCTTCAATACCTCTTTTTCCTTGACCCTTGGTCTTTAAGGTAGTAAAATTTTTCTTGAACAACTTCTCTTCATTTGCAATTGGTTTGAAGGTAGTAAATTTTATTTGAGTAAACATATTGGGTTAAACCATTCTTTTTTATTAGACCCAACTAGGTTCACTTCAGAAACAATAGTAGAAAGACTTATGTTTGACACATTTTGAATGATGTTGTTCATCATGTTTGCCTCTTTGTTTCTGTTTCTCTTAGCAACTTGCAATTAGATGTTTTGTGACCCATTTTGTCATAATTAAAACATATGCCTTGAAACTTTGTCGACTTCTTAGAGATGCCACTTCTTAGGTCCACTTGGATTGATTGTTGTTGGACTTGTTCTCAATAATAGTAGCCACTTGGAAAGGTTCACTCAAATTCATCAACTCAGTATGAATCTCATGTAAGACTTGAGTGATCATTGTCTTGAATCATCTATATTATAATATAGGAAACAATCAATTACAAATTTCTTTGTTCTAATTTATCCCTTCAGCGTGAATCTAATATAAGATCATTTGAATCTCTTGAACTTAATTGATCATTATCTTGAAGTTATCGTCTTATAATCCAGAAAGCAACCAAGTACAAATTTCTTGGTCTCAGCATCCGCACTTTTATATTTTTGTTCTAAAGATTCTTATAACTCTTTGATTGTTTTCTTTGTATTATACACATTCTACAAAAAATCAGTCAACCTATTCATGACATAATTTCAGCATAAAAAGTCAAAATGTTTTAATGCATCCATAACATTGATCATTTCAATATCATGCTCATCTTCATTGATTTAGGAGCATCCTCAGTCAAGAATCTTGCAAGATTCAAGGTAGCCAGATACAACAACATTTTCTGCTGTCACCTCTTGAAGTTTAAATCATAAAACTTCTCCAGTTTCTCTCTTTGGTTCATAGGAATTGTTATCAGTACAGTAGAGGTCGAAGCTTCAGCTGTCATAGGAGGGTTCTCAATATTAGTTTCAGTTGCTATTTAGAAATCACAATCAACTTTCTTTGAATTTTTAGAATAACAATACATACATACATACATCTCAAATGAACTACAATAATTTTATTAATTCCCTTTCCTAACTAGGATGTTGATAAACTAAATACTACTTAATAAAAAGTTTCTAAGAAAAGTTAGAGGGTTCACAAATGGTCCTACTTAAAACACAATCTACTTAGACAGAACTAACTAATCTGAATAATTCAAAGTTCAACACCACACCTAGAATCTATTTTAAAATTGTAGGAAAATAATGACAACTTAAATATAAAATGGAGTAAATCTACAATAACAACAACAATAATATAAATATTATAATTGAAACAGAGTAAGAGAGATATACAAATTGAGTGAATCGAGGCTAATGTATCGCATAGTTTTCTTAAAACAGATTCGCCCTATCGTAGTGAGTTTTTGAGTAGCTCAAGTGCCTATATTCCAAAATACAATTGTAACCAAGTAGTAGAGGCACACCATTAATCTAATTCTTGAGTAGCTCAAGTGCCTATATTCCAAAATACAATTGTAACCAAGTAGTAGAGGCACACCATTAATCTAATTCAATCAAACTTTCAAGTGCCCAAACTCTATCACATTGAGAATAAGATCCGAAGCTTTTAAAACCAGGACCTTGAAAAAAGAATAAACCCTAGAGAGGAACTAGAGAGAAGCTAAAGAATTTTGTTTTCCGTGTCTAAAATAAATGAGAAGAGATTCCATTTAATAGCTTTTATCCAAGTGCATTTTGGTGTTATATAAATTTGGAATTAAGTCCAAAATTTATTTAGCAATTTATTCCAATGACAATTTAAATTTTAAATTTAAACCAATGATAGTTACAAGTCTAATGGTAGTTACAATGGGTATCAATTTTTTATTAATCCATGTATCTTTTTTAATGAATAAATTTTCCTCTAACACAAAGTAAATTCCCCCTCTAATTGTAATTTCTAAATGACTAATAAATGGCCCATTTAAATGGCCATTTTCCAACTGAAAGAACTTTAGTTTGTAGAAAATGTGGAAAATTAGGTCATGCCAAAGCTAAACGCGCATTTTCTACCTTAAGAGGTAATGAATATGGACACCATTCTTGCATGTGAGAGCCATATATACTGGTACCATTGTACATGTAGGGATACTCACCACTGCTCATTTCCTATGTATTTCACAGGTATGATCTAATACATTGAAGTGGGCCCTACAGGCTCTACAGTGCCCGGATGGACGTGAGACCAGATAGATATTATTCGGGGAGTCCAATAAGCCTACAATAAGAATTTAATACTTAAAACCCTTTATTTAGATTATTTTGGAGAAGCGTGCTAACAAATTAGAAAATAACGATTAAGGACATAGCTTGGTGGCATTTTTGTAAATTGTGGTCAAACTAAATGGAATTTGGATATAGTGATTTAAGCATGATATTCTAAATAAAAATAAGTTCTAGGCTATGTCAATAGATAGATCGAATTGATGGTTAAATAAAAAATTACGCAATTTACTCAATAGGGGTATTTTCATAATTTTGCCTTTACGGTAGGTCAAACCTGAACCCAACCAGCTTTATTCACCAAAATATGTTTTACAATAATATTTAATGATGAAATATGAATTTTTGGATTTTAATTGCATAGTTAGAAAAATTATAGAAGCTTAAGGGCATTTTTGTCCAAAATCTTCATAACTAAGGGTAAAATGATCATTTTAATGTTTGGGCAGTTTCTAAATAATTCTACACACTCACTTGGCTAGCCATATCATCATCTTTGACCTCTCTTCCAACAAACTTCATAGCCAAAGCTTAGAAAACTTAAAAATTTAACAAAATCACCATTAAAACTCACTTAAATCACAAAATTTCCTTCTACAAAATTATTGTACATATCATCCTCTACAAATCTATGCCCATAGCTCATCCTAAAGTTGACAAAATTAAGAGGAAAGTGGGCACAAGGAATACGGCCAAGGTATGAATTTTTATGCAATTGGCTTCTTCGAATTTTAATGGAATGGCATGATAGATTTAAGCTCCCTAAACATGAATCTAGCATTAGTTTTGCTTGAATTCCATCCAATTCTACCCTATGTATTCGGCCATTAATGGAACTTCATGGTTCCAAGTAGCTTGATGCATGATGATGGTGTTAGATGAATGAAGGAACATGAAAAATCATAATATAAATGAAAAATTGTTGAAATTCCAATAATTTCCCACCATGTCATATTCGGCCATGACTAAGGGGAAGTGGTTTTGTGTTGCATTTGATGAATTTAGGGTGCCATGAGACTGTAGAAATAATAAGGAGACTATTGATGAAGTCGAAATTAAAATCGGAGTTGTGTAGGAGAAGTTATGTTTTACTATTGGTGTAATTTAGACTGGTTCAATATTTACTGTAGACAATATGGCTGAATTTAGGGCAGAAAAAATATTTTATAAATTAAAGTGAGGTGAATTAATAATATTGGTGTGATGTTTCGTAGCCCGGGAGAATTAATTTACGTGTGGTGCTATCGAATAGTCGGAGGAATTAGACAGGTAATGGATTAGTGTGTGAACTGTAGGGATACTGTGAATGCATGATTTACCTCAAATAAATTTTATAAAGTGATTTGAAAATTAATTGCATTGGAATTGATGAAATTGTGGATACTGGCTGGTTATTAAATTGTGTTTTTTGTGCGGGGAGGTTAGGTTAGAAACAGCCGTTATTCTGTCGAAATTTATAGAAAATTTTAAGAAATAAATTCTAATATTTTTAAGTGATAGAATTAAATAGATTGCCAAATGATTTCCTTGTAATTTATTTAAATTGCAATATTTATTATTTACCAAAAAAAATATTTAAATATTCATGTTAATGAATTTTAATTAAGTGAAAGTACCAGCATGTGTTTATTACTGTTCTACAGATGAATAGAACATTTCCAAAAAATAATATTTAAACATGAGTAGTTTATGAATTTCAATTTATAAACTGAATATATATTCAATACATTTATTTATGGACTGACTGAAGATATTATCAGTGGAATTGATTTCATAAATGTTGTTTCTACTGCATATTTACTGTTTTGAAATTGTTAAGCCCCGTATCATGCTCATATGTCACTTGTATTGTTAATGTTATTATTGATATTGTGGTAATAAACCCACTAAGTCTTCAACCACCACTAGTGGCACCTGGCAAATGTATACTGTGGACCTTATAGACTATGGTCATATATCTCATATGTTTACTGTTATTCCCTTTTCGTGATCTTATTTTGGCATTATATACTTTGGGTGTTGCCTGGTCTCCACTACAATATTATTGTTTATTATACTGTTTTATTGAATTGCTTGCTGGTACTAAATCGTTTACCTATATTAAAATATTTACATATTGTTTACTTAACTGTTTACCATACTGTGTTTACTAATATTGCATTGAATGTTATTGTTGACAAAGAAATATTCATTTATTTATTAAAATTGTTTTGCTATATGATTTTAATAGCATTTCATATGGTTTTGATATCAAATTCAATTTATTACTCCCTATAATTGCTTCTAAGAGCCGGGACACGAAAGACATTCTAAAATACCTCTCATACTCCATCCGATTTATTAGTCGACTATAGTATCCTTCTTGATTTGTACCTTAGTACCCTAATAGGAAATTAAATATTTTTAACATATAGATTTCATAATATTAGTCTTTACATACGATTCTCTTACTGAGTACGTTAGCTCACTCCTTATTTTTCCACTCCACATATTACTTACAGTGATTGCATATATACCATTCCACTAATTTTAGCTATGTTATTGTTTCCTCAAGGCAGCTTCAGTTAGATTTTGGAGGTATATTTGTGTTGGCTCATAACTAAACCAAAAGGGGGTGAATCGATTTTGAGCTACTCTTTAGTTTGTTTTTCAGTTCTTCTAAATTCTCTAGCCTATATTGAATTTTCTGAGTTCTTTAGCCTACACAAGCATGCAATTCAAGTTCAATTCAACAATCACAATATAAATGCAAATAAATAAAGAGAGAAGGGAAAGAGAAATGTACACAATCGATTTATAGAGGTTCGACAACCTTGCCTACTTCCTCTACCTTGAGATGCTCCCAAGGATTTTCCCCAAATCCACTAGCTTAAAATTTGTTACACTCTTTTTCTTAGGCTCAAGAGTAACCTTTACACCTTTCTTTTTTCCGGGCTCAAAGAGGAAACCTTACACCTTTTTTTCCGGGCTCAAGAAGGAAACCTTACAACCTCTCCCTTTTATGGCGCAAGGAGAAAACCTTCTACCCAATCCTCACTTACAATGAAGCACTCAAGGGTTCACTCCCTTTTACAAATTGTGAATAGGTATACAAGAGATGTAATCAAGAAAAGCCTTTAGATAGGCAAGTGATTACAAAGGTTAAGCACAAGAGAAGCCTATATAAGATTTTGTGCTATACTATACAAGGAAGGTGAGTGTGAGGACTGCGTGGCACGCTGGTCCCCGAGGATTCAGTCATCGCAGGATTCAGGAGGTGGCCCCTGCATCCCACTCAACCGTATTGTCCGCTTTGGGGTGCACCACACAGGCCACCGCCCCTCACGGATTTATCGAGAATAAATCCCCAATTCGCGTCCCCCAGGAGGTTCGAACTTAGGACCCTTAAGTACCTAGTTCTTACACTCCTGGTACCATTGAGACAACCACCTCCTGAATCCTGCGAGGACTGAATCCTCGGGGACCAGCGTGCCACGCAGTCCTCACAAAAAAACGCGCGTTTTTTTGTGACGCCCCGGGGTGCACTCACTGGTCCACCGACCCGAGCCACCGCCCCAGGCGGGTCACTCATCCGTATTGTCCACTCTGGATTCTAGAGGTGGCCCCCGTCAGTTCCGCTGACGTGGCACTTAGGTCCTCACGGATTTCTTTCGCGTCCGCCGCTACTCGAACCCTTGACATCCAAGCGATTCGAGTAACGACTAACCATTGGACCTGTCTCAATGGTACCAGGAGTGTAAGAACTAGGTACTTAAGGGTCCTAAGTTCGAACCTCCTGGGGGACGCGAATTGGGAATTTATTCCCGATAAATCCGTGAGGGGCGGTGGCCTGTGTGGTGCACCCCAGAGCGGACAATACGGATGAGTGAGCTCGGGCGGTGGCCTGTGGGTGCACCCGAGTCGTCACAAAAAAAACGCGCGTTTTATTGTGACGACTCGGGTGCACCCACAGGCCACCGCCCGAGCTCACTCAACCTTATTGTCCGCTCTGGGATGCACCACACGGGCCACCGCCCCTCACGGATTTATCGGGAATAAATTCCCAATTCGCGTCCCCCAGGAGGTTCGAACTTAGGACCCTTAAGTACCTAGTTCTTACACTCCTGGTACCATTGAGACAACTTGTCTCAATGGTACCAGGAGTGTAAGAACTAGGTACTTAAGGGTCCTAAGTTCGAACCTCCTGGGGGACGCGAATTGGGAATTTATTCCCGATAAATCCGTGAGAGGCGGTGGCCCGTGTGGTGCATCCCAGAGCGGACAATACGGTTGAGTGAGCTCGGGCGGTGGCCTGTGGGTGCACCCGAGTCGTCACAATATGGTCCAATGGTTAGTCATGACTTGACACTTACAAGTGGTAAGGGGTTCAAGTCATGGCGGACGCGAATTGGGAATTTATTCTCGATAAATCCGTGAGGGGCGGTGGCCTGTGTGGTGCACCCCAGAGCGGACAATACGGATGAGTGACCCGCCTGGGGCGGTGGCTCGGGTCGGTGGACCAGCGGGTGCACCCCGGGGCGTCACAGTGAGAATGAAGAATTTTTAGCACTTGAAATGTTGTTGAGACTTGAGGAAGATGGAAAAGATGAAGAATATTGTTACTCAGTTGTTCCCTTTGCTTTCTTGAGCTTCCAAGCCTCTATTTATAGTCCCTTGGATGTGCTCTTGACATTGGGTGAAGCCAAAATCCAAAGTTACCGTTGTATCTCACAAAAACTAGCCGTTGGAGTGCTTATCGATCCTATGCCCTAGGGGATCGATCCTATGCTTCAATTTTTCTTCTTGGGAGCATTATGCCATTAAGGGATCGATCCCTTTTACTATTCATCTATCCTGTTGGTCAAGGGATCCATCCCTTTAGGCAGGGGATCCATCTCTTTGGTCAAGGGATCCATCCCTTGCATTATTCATTTGCCTTTTTTAGGTTTTTAGGCATTAAAAACATTCTAAAACCAATTTTGAGTATTTTTAAATATGACATGACTTTGAAAACATGAATTTGAGTCCAAAAATTTATCGAGTAATTTTCTTAAAATATATTCACTAGTTCCATAAGAAAATTACTTAAACCAATAATTAAGAATATTTTCTAAATTGATTAAAGCCAATAAAGATAATCAATTAAATCATGGTTTTATATTTGATAAAAGCACTTAATATGGTTTGTGAAAATCATAATTGATAAAGCAAATTTACAATATGAATCAAACATTTAAGATTACTTAAGTTTTTATTATTTCAAAATATATATGTCAGTTTAAAGCTAACAATCTCCCTCTTTTTGATATGATAAAACTTAAGGTAAATTTGCTTTGAAAATTCTTTGAAGAAATACTCCCCCTCAAATAAAGCATAGTTTTAAATATAAAGCTCCCCCTAAATATTAGCATGGTTTTTAAAAGAATTTTTCAAATCCCATTATTTCTCTCCTTTTTTGTCATAGCAAAAAGAAGGAAAAAATTATACCCCCCCTAAAATTATGGCTTAATAAATGTAAGAACCAAGAAATATGCTCCATCCAACAAGAAACGTGTTAGTACATGGGACTAATAGCACAAATAAATATATCAATGTCCATAAAAAGTATGAGATGTTTGTGCATGCAAAGGACATTGGTTATGATCCTATTCCAATTATTCATAAATAATTTTGCAAGAAGCTCCCAATTGGTAGATAATGAAACAAGTTGTTTACAATTTATCTACTAAGTTCTATAACTTGCTAATTTTAATTCTATTAAGCACCTAGATACATCAATTGTTCTCTAAAGTCCAACTAAGGTGCATATCAATACATCATGATTATGAGCTGAAATTAGATGACATATCATATGCATTGAGCTCATAAATCATTTTCAAGTAAGAATGTGCTTAGAACTAATACATATATCAATTAACCACAAATTCTAGCACACAAATGTCTTATGCAAAATTATCCTAACTAAAATTTTCCTATTTGTCATTTCAATCTAAAGAGAGAAAGAGAAGAATTATTGTCAATTTAAAGCTCATACCAATTGTTATCAATGGTTATCTAAGCCATTTTGCATGATGCTAATTGTTATGTGTGTTATGCTTAATGAATAATCAAGTCAAACATGTAAGAGCATAGTCACACACCATCAAACATGCATATGGATTAATTAGACATTAGCGTCCTATCATAAAATATTAGCACAAATCTAATTATATGGAAGATTCAAAAATTTATATAATCAAAGCACACACATTTTCTTCCATACTTATAAGCACAAAAATCCTATGCTTATTTTCCAATTCAAGTCCTTAACCTATTATGAGCAAGGAAAAGTTCAATATTTTCATGTTAATCATTTAATAGCCATATCCATAGTTATTTTTATCATTTAGGGTTCTAGAGGGTGTATGCTATCTTAGCTAAAATTGCTTTACCCAAGTGAATCAATATTTATTAAGTTAAGATTTATTTTATTGTTAAGATTTTCAATCTATAAGTGAGGTCAAGTACAATTTCATGAAAGCTAATATTCTCATCTCATAGACATGATCATGTAAGTTCAACATCAAAACAATCAAGATTCAATGCATCGATATCAATCAAAGTGCATTTGTTCAAGTTTGCATTTATCATTGAATGTTGATGTTGTCATTAAAGCTCAAGTTCGTTAGAAATTTGGCCATAAGAAAAATCTAAGTTTATGGATGACAAATTTTTATGCATTTGAACATTTAGGATCCATTTGTCATCACAAATTGTAGGCCAAGGATAATTATGACTCTAGGTAAAGCTTTTTGAATCTCATGTATTTCATTCACCTAAGTCATGTTTGAATTTTATCATTAAGGTTAAGCTATGGTCATTTTATCATTCAAGCATATATATATATATATATATATATATATATATATATATATTGAACTTTAATTATTTATATTCCACTAAAAAATATATCATGATGCCTAATGGGAATATGTGAGTCAAGCTATGAGATAAAATCCTTTAAGCATGCTTGACTAAGATGAACAAAAAGTATGAACAACATCTATCATGCACAAGTTCATCAAAATCTTAAGTCAAAACACAAATCATTGAAATAACTTTCAAATTGAAACAACTTTCAAAATTATGTTTAAGCACTCATTGAAAATATATTTCAAGATTTATGCAATTCATGAATGTCTTCAACAAGAAAAATGATTTTGCACTTGTAAGTTCAATGAGAAATGATTTTAATTATTGAAGATAATACCAATTGTTAAAGTTGAGGCATGATATCAATGAAAAATGATTTTTCATATTGAAAAGATCATCAAAAAGAAGTTAAAACAATGAATTTTAAGCTTAAAAACAAAAATAATATGAAGTTAATGCAAAATCCTTCTCAAATTTGACTAAAAAGTGCAAGGAAGGCATTTTCCCTTTAGGGGGATCGATCCTTAGGGGAGGGGGATCAATCCCTCATTCACAGAATACAGAAATTCTGCATTTTTAGCTAAAGGATTGATCCTACAGGAGGAGGAATCGATCCCTCATTCAACTTTTGCAGAATTTTGGCTTAAAAATCAACTGTGGAGGTGACAAAACTTTGTTTTTTAGGTATTTTAAGTCTAAGTAAAAGTTTAAATATTTGTGTAACATGATTTTGGACTTGTATGAATGAAAAATATAGATGAAAAATCATTTAACAATAGATTTCATAATTTTGGAAGGATTTTTACCAATAAATGCATTTTTGGGTTACGAAGGAGGTCATTTTAAAAGTTATGTATATTTTGGCAAAACCAAAGCATTGGAAGATACAAATATGCCAAAACAAACATGTTCACATAGATTTTAAGCACATCAAGTCACCACACTTGTGAACATCATGCCATGATTTCTAATATACAAATTCCTCATTAATGCTTATGACATGGCATTTTGCATGCACGACATATTTGACATTTTTTTTAGCAAGAAAATATATTATCAACACATTGTAAACGTGCTCAAATTACAGAAATCCAATAATCATGTTACATGCTTTTTATCCAATCATCAGGAATTGTCCACAAAATAATAAAAAAATCATTTATCATGTCTTTTATTCAATCATTCAACTCACAATGTATCAAAAATCTTTAACAAAATGCCTCATTTAATCATACAAATAATTTTAGCAAATATGAGTTTTGAGAAGATAGAATTTAAGCTTACAAAACTCCTTTGCTTAAGAATGCTTTGCCTTGATTTGTTGAGTCCACCTTGAGCTATGCTTTGAAGAATTTTTGTGACCTTGCCAATGGTAGATTTCCAAGCTCTTCTTCTTTTTCATTGGCACAAGCAAACTCCATGAGGGTGTGTTGAGCATTCAAACTCCATTGTTCCATTATAATTTCATGCTCTAACACTCCTACACCAACCAATTTCAAGCATGTTTTGGTACTCAAATTTTCTTGGGTCCATGAAAGTTAGTGCAAATAATTTTTGATCTTTTAGGGATCCATTTCAAACACAATTCATCATTGTTTACAGCATGCTTTGGCACCCACATTTTTCTAACCACTCTTCCTCTAAATGTAGTTTTTCTATATGCGCATGCTTGTGAGGTGTGACCATTCTTATTGCAAAGCGAGCATGTGAGTGATGTATCATGAATAGAGTTTTTGCATACAAGAAAATTTTTAAGATGAGTTTCCTTTTTATTTGAATTATATCGTAATCCATCTTTGTCAAAGCAGCTCTTTGGGTCTCTAACATATGATCTAGCTTTTGTTGACCCGTATAGAATCTAAAAAATGAATTATGCAAGTTTATGTTCTTCTTCTTTACTTCATCAATTTCTAGATTTGCTTTTTCTAATTTCTTTTCAAATTCAAGTTTGGCATTTAATAGCATTTCATTTTCTATTTTCAATTTAGCAATAATCTTTTTATATTTGGAGTTCATGCATTGAAATTCATTTGCTAATTCATTAAAGGCATTTTGTAGTTCATCAAAAGTATAATCATTATCTTCACTAGAGCTAGAACTAGCCTCATCATCACTAATAGCCATAAAGCATGAGTAGGCTACCTCATCATCTATGATTTGATCATCGGAGCTATCACTATCGCTCCATGCAGCCACAAATGCTTTCTTCTTAGGCTTCCTATCATTTTTCTTTCTAAGTAATGGACATTCTAACTTAGTATGACCCGGTTCATTACACTCATATCACACTAAAGGGTCCTTTTCATTTCTAATTGACTATCTTCTTTGACGTCTCCTATTATTCTCTCACTCCTTCATCCTCATGAACTTATTAAATCTTTTGGCAAACATTGCCATTTCCTTTTCTTCCTCATCTCCAGTCTCATCACAATCATCTCTAGTTTTCTCATGAGTGGAAGATTTAAATGCTACCCCTATTTTCTTTGAAGGCATTTCATTTCTTTTCAATTTCATTTCATGGGTAAGTAAGAAGCCTATAAGCTCATCTAGAGATAAGGTATTAGGATCCTTATACTCTTTTATTGCAGTTACCTTTGCCTCCCAAGAATTAGGCAAGCTATTTAAAATTTTCTTTACCATTTCAACGTTGGAATAAGTCTTGCCTAAAGCTTTAAGTTCATTAATTATATCATTAAACCTAATGAACATATCACTAATGGACTCATCTTCTTTCATCCTAAAGAGCTCATAATCAAGTGTGAACAAACCTATTTTGGTTTCTCTAACTTGATTTGTCCCTTCATGTGTAATGACTAATTTGTCCTATATTTGCTTGGCATTCTCACATAAAGAGACTTTATTATATTCATTGGGACCTAATGCACAAAAGAGAGTGTGCATAGCCTTGGTAGTCAATTGTGCCAATTTTATGTCATTTGTATCCCATTCATCCTCACTCTTAGGGACATCCTTTCCATTACTTTCTTCATTGGAATTTTGGGACCATCAACTATCACTCTCCACACTTCATAGTCATTTGATCGCACAAACAACATCATACTAGTCTTCCAATATGAGTAATTCTCTCCATTGAAAAGTGGAGGTCTAACTAATAAGTGTCCCTCTTCTCCTAGGGGTGTACTTATGTTCAAATGAGCCATTTAGGACCGTTTTACTCGATTGATGTTAATCCAAATCAATCTCGAGCCCAAGCTCTAATACCATTTGTTGGTTCTATAACTAAATCGAGAGGGGGGTCAATCAGTTTTAAGCTACTCTTTAGTTTGTTTTTCGGTTCTTCTAAATTCTCTAGCCTATATTGAATTTTTTGAGTTCTCTAGGTTACACAAGCATGCAATTCAAGTTCAATTTAACAATCACAATATAAATGCAAATAAGTAAAGAGAGAAGGGAAAAAGAAATATACACAATCGATTTATAGAGGTTCGGCAACCTTGCCTACGTCCTCTACCTTAAGATACTCCCAAGGATTTTTCCCAAATCCACTAGCTTGAATTCGTTACACTCTTTTTCTTAGGCTCAAGAGTAACCTTTACACCTCTCTTTTTTCTGGGCTCAAAGAGGAGACCTTACACCTTTTTTCGGGCTCAAGAAGGAAACCTTACAACCTCTCCCTTTTATGGCTTAAGGAGAAAACCTTCTACCCAATCCCCAGTTATAATGAAGCACTCAAGGGTTTACTCTTTTTTACAAATTGTGAATGGGTATACAAGAGATGTAGTCAAGAAAAGCCTTTGGATAGGCAAGTGATTACAAAGGTTAAGCATAAGAGAAGCCTATACAAGATTTTGTGCTATACTATACAAGGAAGATGAGAATGAAGAATTTTAGTACTTGAAATGTTGTTGAGACTTGAGGAAGATGGAAAAGATGAAGAATATTGTTGCTCAGTTGTTCCCCTTACTTTCTTGAGCTTCCAAGCCTCTATTTATAGTCCATTGGACGTGTTCTTGACGTTGGGTGAAGCCAAAATCAAAAGTTACCGTTGTATCTCACAAAACTAGCCGTTGGTGTGCTTTATCAAGGTAAGGGATCGATCCCATGCTTCAAATTTTCTTCCTGGGAGCATTATGCCATTAGGGGATTGATCTCTTTTACTATTCATCTATCCTGTTAGTCAAGAGATCCATCCCTTCAGGCAGGGGATCCACCCCTTTGGTCAAGAGATCCATCCCTTGCACTATTCATTTATCTTTTCTAGGTTTTTAGCATTAAAAACATTCTAAAGCCAATTTTGAGTATTTTTAAATACGACATGACTTTGAAAACATGAATTTGAGTCCAAAAATTTATCGAGTAATTTTCTTAAAATATTTTCACTAATTCCATAAGAAAATTACTTAAACCAATAATTAAAAAAATTTTCTAAATTGATTAAAGCCAATAAAGGTAATCAATTAAATCATGGTTGTTGTAACGGCTTCGCGCTCGACGATTTTGAAAAACGTTTAAAAACAAAAGGGAGTCGCCACCAATCTTTTTTGACTAGGTGTGATTGGTCACCTGAAAATATTTATCTTTTTAACAAAATCCCAAAATTAATTAAGTTTTATTAAAAAGATAATTTTTTGGTCTGCGAAAACAAAAATTAGGTTCAGGGGTACGGTTACTCATGGGGAAGGATTAGCACCCCCACGACGCCCGTTAAAAAACGGTACCATAGTAATCATGTGTTATCCTTTAATTTTAATAAAATGGTCTTGAATTAATATTTAAAATTAATTCCTATTTTATTGTAATTTTTTAAACAAGATCATTTTTTATTTGTAAATTTATTTTTTTTTATTTTAAAAGGTTAAATTTTATTTTTCGAAAGTAAATGTGAACCTTTTGTATTGAATGATTAAATCGAATGCTCCAATACTTTTGGTAGCATTCGAAATAATTTTTCTCACCTAGAGATTTCTTAAGAATCACTACTTGTGACTTCTATAGAATCTCATCCTTGGAAAATTAACACTTGCTTCGAAAATTATTATGAATGCACATGATGCAAACAAATAAAAATGATGCAAATGGATTTTTAATTTTGAATTTCATTATTTATTTGTTAATTTATTTATTTCTTTTTGTTTTTAACAAAACTTATTCATTTTCATTTTTAATAAAAATTTAAATTATTGAAAAATCATATTAAATATTTCAATACTTTTGGCAACATTTAATACGACTCTTCTCACCTAAAGATCAGCTAGGAATCACTACTTGTGACTTCCGTAACATCCCATCATCGGAAATTCATTTAATTGAATTATAAAATTTATTATTAATTTTCTTTTAAAAATTTATTTTTATTTTTAACAAAGAATTAAATTATTGAAAAAGCATACTAAATATTCCAATACTTTTGACAATATTTTGTACGACTCTTCTTACCTAGGGATCAGCTAGGAATCACTACTTGTGACTTCCGTAGCATCCCATCATCGGACAATTTTTATTGAATTTAAATTTCATTTTTATAAACATGCATGATAAATAATAATAAATGAAACATCAATTTAATAACAAAATATACCACGAAGTGGACCAAAATCCAAGTAGAAGTGGGCTTCAAGGCTGCTGATTGGCTGGCACCGGTTGGTCCCGAGTGAGGCGCAGTGGGTCGGGTTGGCTCGTCTGAGGCGCGTGGGCCTTCTTCCTTCTGGTGGGCGGGCGATCACCCCTTTTGGCGGACAGGCGAGCACGCAGCTTGGCAGGGCAGGCGAGCGCGTGGGTCTTCTTCTTTATGGCTGGTGAGTGAGCACACAGATCCTCATAATTTTAGCAGGCGGGCGAGCTCACAGGTCCTGCTTCTCTTCCGACGGGCGAGCTCACGGATCTTCCTTCTACTCGGGCGGGCGATCTCGCGGACGGTGTTTCTCCTCGAGAGGGCGAGCACGCGGGTCCTGCTTCTCCTCGAGCGGGCGAGCGCACGGATATTCTCCAACGAAGAGGGTCGGAGGCGCGGGTCAGGTCGGGTGGTCAGAGGCGCGCTGATCTTCCTCCTTCCTCGGGTCGGGCGTGCGGATCCCGGGTCGGATCTCGGGTCACGCGCAGGTCAGCCATCCTCTATAAAAACCCTCTCTTTTTTTTTCTTTCACTTTTTCTTCTTTTCTCTCAAAAAAAATCCAGAGCCTTAGTGGCTCTCCGCCGGGGCGATTCCCGGCCACCGCAGGATCACCGTTTGCCGCCGTCGAAAGTAAAAAAGTTTCCGAATTTTCGAGAGCTCTCCTCGTCCTCTTTTGGTTTCTAGCCTCGGATTGCTTCGAAAACGTCCCCAACCCAACAGATCTGAGGTCGAAACCCTCGGCCTCCTCCCATTTTTTTTTTGTTGATGATGCTTGTTGATGTGATGATGATGGTTGTTGGTTTGTTGTGGTTTTGTTGTTTTTTTCCTTGCAGGTTTAGGGGTTTTAGATCTAGGTCTTTGAGGTCTCGGTTTCGAGATCTAGGTTTTTTGGCTCTCCGATTTGGGGGTTGGTTTTCGGTGGTGATGATGGTGGAGGTGTTTGGGGGTTTCGGTGGTAAACGGTGATGATGACAATTGGGTAGGGGTTGGTGGTTGGTGGCTGTTTAGTGGGCAATGGTGGTGGTGGCATTTCGGTTGGATAAGGGCAAGGGTGGTTTCGGTGGTGGTCTGATGTTGAGGCTGGTAAAAGACACGGTGGTGTTTTGTTGATGACAAGGTAGAGTTTCTGTTTTTGGAAGATTAGGAAGGAGGGGTTCGGGTCTCGTGTGTGAAGCAAGAAGAGAAGAATCCCCCAAAACTGGCCGACCCGCCCCTTTTGGGTTCGTGAGCAGAGGGTTCTTGTAGGTAGGACTGGTATAGGGGTTTTGGTGTAGATGGGTTAGACTGCAGAGTAGGTGACCGGCGAGGATGGGACTGCCTGGGGACTGGTGGCAGACTGGCTAATAGATGGGTGACAGTAGATTGGACAGAAAACAAAATAAAAATAAAAATAAAAATAATAAAATAAAAACAATAATAATAATGTAAATACTAACAAAACAAATAATAGAAATAAAAATAAATACAAATAATAATATTAATAATATTAGGACAAAATTAGGTGTCAACAGCTGCCCCTCTTTGCTCATTGCTGAGGATCAGGAATAGAGCAAAGACTGCTGAGGATCAGGAATAGAGCAAAGACAATAGACACACTAATTTTGTCCAGTTTATAATCTAATATCTCTTTTTTCTCTTTTTTTTCTTTTCTTTTTTTATTTTCATTCTCTTCTCTTTTTTTTTGGAATGTGCTCCTCTTGCAGCAAAGGCGATGAAACTTTAAATGTTCTTTTCTGAAAAGTTCTCCTCTTGCAGCAAAGGCAATGAAACTTTAAATTTTCCTTCTTTTGTTTTCTTTTCCTTTTTTTTTCGAGAAGGCTCCTCTTGCAGCAGAGGTAATGAAACTTTAAATTATTCTTCTTGAAATGTGCTCCTCTTGCAGCAGAGGCAATGAAACTTTAAATTCTTTTTTTGAAAAGTGCTTCTCTTGTGGCAGAGGCATTGAAACTTTAAAATTTTGCTCGGGGGACTTACAATTTGTGTCCGGAGGACTTATGATTTGTGCCCGGAAGACTTAAATTCTTTTTTCTGAAAAGTGCTCCTCTTGCAACGAGGCAATGAAACTTTAAAAATCCTTCCGAAATGTGCTCCTCTTGCAGCAGAGGCGATGAAACTTTATGAAACTTTAAACTCTTTTTCTAAAATGTGCTCCTCTTGCAGCAGAGGCGATCAAACTTTAAACTCTTTTTCTGAAATGTGCTCCTCTTGCAGCAGAGGCGATGAAACTTTAAATTCTTTTCTGGAATGTGCTCCTCTTGCAACAGAGGCAATGAAACTTTAAATTTCCTTTCTTTTTTTTTTTTTGAGAAAGCTCCTCTTGCCGCAGAGGCAATGAAACTTTAAATTCCTTTCTGAAAATGTGCTCCTCTTGCAGCAGAGGTAATGAACTTTAAAAATTTTGCCCGGAGGACTTAGAATTTGTGCCCAGAGGTCTTTGATTTGTGCCCGGAGGTCTTAGAATTATGCCTGGAGGACTTAGATTCCTTTTTTGAAAAGTGCTCCTCTTGCAGCAGAGGCATTGAAACTTTAAATTCCTTTCTGAAAATTTCTCCTCTTGCAATAGAGGCAATGAAACTTTAAAAATTCTGCCTGGAGGACTTAGAAATGGTGCCCGGAGGACTTATGATTTGTGCCCGGAGGACTTAAATTTTTTTTCTGAAAAGTGCTCCTCTGGCAGCAGAGGTAATGAAACTTTAAAAATTTTGCCTGGAGGACTTAGAATTGGTGTCCGGAGGACTTAAATTCCTTTTCTGAAAAGTGCTCCTCTTGCAGCAAAGGCATGGAAACTTTAAAAATTTTACCCGGAGGACTTAGAATTGGTGCCCGGAGGTCTTATGATTTGTGCATGGAGGACTTAAATTCCTTTTTTGAAAAGTGCTCCTCTGGCAGCAGAGGCATGGAAACTTTAAATTTTTTTCTGAAAATGTGCTCCTCTTGCAGCAGAGCCAATGAAACTTTAAATTCCTTTTCTGAAAAGTGCTCCTCTTACAGCAGAGGCATTGAAACTTTAAATTTGGCAAAATAGCCAAATAAGCCCTCGACCTTGGGTCCAAAATGGAATTAAGCCCTCGACCTTTTATTTCGTGAAAATCAGTCCATAAACTTTTATTTCAGTGGAAATAAACCCTCAACCTTCTAAAATTATGCAATTAAGTCCAAATCTGTTAAATGACACTAACTGCCGTTAGTATTGCACATGTGGCATGCCACGTGGCAGCCAAGTAAGCTATCCACGTCAGCTTTCACTAACGGCAGTTAGTATCATTTAACAGATTTGGACTTAATTGCATAATTTTAGAAGGTTGAGGGTTTATTTCCACTGAAATAAAAGTTTATGGACTGATTTTCACGAAATAAAAGGTCGAGGGCTTAATTCCATTTTGGGCTTAAGGTCGAGGGCTTATTTGGCTATTATTCCGAAAATTTTCTGAAAATGTGCTCCTCTTGCAGCTGAGGCAATGAAACTTTAAATTCCTTTTCTGAAAAGTTTTCCTCTTACAGCAGAGGCATTGAAACTTTAAAAATTTTGCCCGGAGAACTTAGAATTGGTGCTCGGAGGTCTTATGATTTTGAATTTGGTGCCCGGAGGACTTAAATTCTTTTTCTTAAAAGTGATCCTCTTGCAGCAGAGGCATTGAAACTTTAAATTTTTTGCCCGGGAGACTTGAGATTTGATTCTCCTGAAAATAAATCTTCAATCTTGATTAAACATGGCACTGGTCAAACTGGGTTTGAAATTTTCTTTATCATGAGAAAACTTGCCCCTCTCTTTTTTTTCCTTTTCCTTTTTTTTCTCTCTTCTCTTCTCTCTTTTTCGTTCTTTCTCTCTCTTTTTTTTCTTCTCTTTTCTTTCTCTCTCCTCTTTTTTTTCTCTTTTCCCTTTTTCTCTCTCTTCTCTTTTCTCTTCTTTTTATCTCTTTTCTTCTCTTCTTCTTTCTTCTCTTTTTTTCTTTTTTTTTCTCTCTCTGTTTTTCTCTTCTCTTTTCTTTCTCTTTTTTTTTTCTCTTTTTCTCTCTACTCTCTTTTTCTTCTTTCTTCTTTCTTTCTCTTCTCTTCTTCTTCTTTTTTTTTTAGAAAAGGTTGCATAACCTTTGAAATCTTGATTGAATGGTGTTGAGTCTTCAGCTTGAGAAACATGTTTTAATCTCAAAATTTTACACAAAAACTTTCAATGTTGATGCTGTATGATATTGTGTATGTATGCATGTATGCATGACACTCAATCCTGTACATTCTCTAACTTTGAAACTCTATATTGTCTTGCCAAAAGAGGCACATTATTTGTCTTTTTATTTTCTTTGCCCCAACATGATCATGAAAGCTCCTTTCTGTTTCCTATTTCTGCAGATTTCTTATACTCATATCATGGCCTTTTGACGAAAAGCACTAAATTTTCCTCATAACTATTTTCCAGGAGAAATGAATCTAATTTTCACAAATGATATTTGATCCTTTC
Organism: Heritiera fomes; assembly: GCA_032173925.1. Classification (NCBI taxonomy): domain Eukaryota; kingdom Viridiplantae; phylum Streptophyta; class Magnoliopsida; order Malvales; family Malvaceae; genus Heritiera; species Heritiera fomes. The sequence goes on along the minus strand of JAPDPM010000002.1, from coordinate 29,249,471 downwards.
GAAAAATTAGTGATTACTTTTCAAGATGAGTGACATAAATCCTGTTCGGATCTTTTCAACTGGACAATTTAAAATTTGGTGCACCCGGATGTTCTGTTTGGGGAATATTTTGCCACTTATCCAAAAAACAATGGTTTTTCTCTTGATTCAAAGTGGTTTTCTTAAATTCCATCGCTCTTCTTCTTTTTCTTTTTCTCTCTTTTTTTTTGGTGAAAAAAATTTGAATAAGAAAAGAAACAAAATATTTACAACTTGGTTTGACAATCTCTTAAATTCCCGAATAATGGCGTTCTTTAAATGCCAAGATGAGGTATGAATGACTGAGGTCTTTTTTGTTTAGGAAGAGTATGTACAAGAAGAAAGGTTCAAACTTTTTCAAAAAATGTCGACCAATCAAGTGACATCAAAATCTATGAATATCTCGAGGGTTTCTCAAGGCTTATTGATTCTTTTTCCGTATTTTCAATTCATGTCGCTGTATGACTTGGTTGCATGAAAAATTCATTATTTGCTCTAGACTGCCCTATTCGAGTTTTCACCCTAGAGCTTCACTCTTTCTTTTGTTTTCTTTTATCTCTTTTTTTTGTTTTTGTTTTTTTTTATTGATTATTCCACCATGCATTCAAAATATTCAAATTTCATTCAAACCAAAGAATGACAAAAATCTTCCAAAGAAGAGCTCTTCGATACAAGCATCCATATTTGATCAAAATGGACTTTTAAGTACGTAATGTAGGCCATGGTTTAGGGTTCTAAAAGAATAGATAAACAGGCCCAAAATGTGTTTGAAGGTAATCAATCCAAGGATCATTTCTTCTGATATAGCCATCTAGCATTTACATACTTAGAAGCACCTTTTCTCCTTTTACTTTTCCATGTATTTCTTCCTTTTCTTCTTTTCTTTCTTTCTTTTTTTTCTTTCTTTTTTTTTTCAAAATCCTATTCATCCTTTGAAGCATCTTTCTTTGTGTACTTTCACATGTATCCTTCCTCCTTTCTCTTTTTTTTGCTTTTTTTTTATTGATTCCTATCCAAGATTTCCAAAACATAATAAATCTTATTTGATCGAAAACAAAAGCTTAATCATTTATTTTCTTTGAAAAGATATTTTCTGCACATGCCCCCCAGTGTGAAGGGTGATCCTTGGAGGAGGTTTATTTTGAAAGAAACTATCAGGCTCAAAAAGGGTAGCAACAGGATAACGTTTATATTTGAGAATGGAATATGAAAGACGGCCATTCATCATCTCAAATTAAGATGCTTATATTGAAAAGCAATTCTTAGGACAAGTTCTTCTTTTGGCTTTGAAATCTTCTAAATATCATGTTTGCATGGTGTCACAATCAATTTCATTTTTTCTTCTTCTTTTTTCTTTTTTCTCTTTTTTTTGTTATGCACCCCTTTAGTATGACAAAAGTTGACCTCACACACCGAAAATTCATTTAAGGAAAAAGGTGATGCGTGACTCAAGGTATTATACAAATGGACAACAGTGAAAAATCCTCAGCTTTGGTTCTCTCTCTTTTTTTGCTTGCTTCTTTTTTGTTTTCTTGCCCCAAAACATGGGCGAAAAGGCATCTCGGAAATACAGGGTTGAAGAATTTGGGATTTGTACAAGAATTTAGGTGGAAAGCTGTTTCAAAATGATTTTGACAAATATTCGACCACCAATACCCAAAATCTTTGAGATTGTCATAAATTGACTTCCAAATTATTCTCAAAAAGTTTTGCATGTCGATCATCATTTTTTTTAACCATTAACAAAAAAGTCTCGTCATGTTCAAATGGGAACAAGTTGGACTTTCAAAATCTTATGCCCCAATTTAGCTTCAGGTTTTATTGAAACACGATCCTGGAACAATTTAAGACATTCATCTTTGGCAGTAATAACCAATTTTCTTGGAATCATTTTTATCATTAATGTGAAGAAAAGAGACATTTTGGTCATATGCCACTGGAAAATAAATTATGCAAAAAGTTGTGCTCATACAATTGTCACCTATGCCAACGGAAACAACAAGCATTTTCCAACAAAATACAGACTTTAAAATCTCAAAATCTTCGTTTTCCTCCAGATTAATCTGCCAAAATGCCGTGATTTTACACCAAAGTGGACTTCCACTGTTCCATGAGTTCTTGAGTCAAGATTCCACCATGGATGAGCTCTTCAATCCTTTCCTTCAACTGTCTGCATTTTTCTGTTGCATGCCCAATTGCCCCCATGTGATAGTCACATTTGCTGTTCGGGTCATAGCTCTTGGCCAATGGGTTCGGTACTGTTCTCAAAGGTATAGGGGCCAAATATTGGTTTTTTATCAAAAAAGGGCAAAAGATCGGAGATTGGAATTGGGATTTTTCCTTGATTACTTCTCGATCTTTTTCTGTTGTTTGTTGATTGTTGAATAGGTTGAGCTACTGGCCTAGGCATGAAGATAGGTGCATGAAAAATCGTTGGAAGACAAGAGTTTATTAGAAGTCCTGGCTGTGGGACCGGTGAATAAAGATAAGAATCACAGGAAGCATTGTTCGAGGTCGGACGGTATAATGGGTGAGACCAATAAGGATTCTGTGGAGTGGGATTCCTGAGAAATTGCCCCTCAAATGTCGCAGCTTGCACTTCTTCTTCCATTCATTTGGGCCTATTATCGACTATGTCACCTATCTTAATCTTGTCCCTCTTGATTGCATTCTCAATCATCTCTCCAGAGGCTACCATGTCGGCAAAATTCTTAGTAACATTCCCAATCATTCTATCATAATATGGTGTCTGGAGGGTACTAAGAAACAGAGTTGCAGTCTCTTTTTCTGTGAGGGGAGGCTGGACCTGGGTGGCAACATTCTTCCATCTCTGGGCATATTCTCTAAAGCCTTCAGTAGCTTTCTTTTCCATGGATTGCAAAGATAAACGATCTAGGGCTAGATCCATGATATGCTTATATTGGGCGACAAATGCCCTTGCCAAATCTACCCGTGAGTGAACATCGCCCATGCCCAACTGTGTATACCACTTAGCAGCAGATCCTTTAAGGCTATCTTGGAAGACATGGATCAACAGTTTGTCATCATGCACATGTGCTGCCATCTTTCTACAGTACATAGTGATATGGGCCTTTGGACAAGTGGTCCCATCATATTTCTCAAATTCTGGAGCTTTAAACTTTAAAGGAATGACCACACCAGGTACTAAGCATAATCCGGCAGCATCTAAAGATCCATGAAAATCCATTCCTTCAACAATCCGAAGCCTTTCTTCTATAAGCTCTATCTTTTGCTGAGAATTTGAGCCTTCTTCCACTTGTGGCATCACTTGCTCTTTGTGACTATCCAAATTAGCAACATGAATTGGTTCGAGGGGGTTCATTGTAGGAGTTGCATGCCTTTGAAACCGACTAGGGTCAATTGAAGATGGCATATTAAGGCATACATAATCTTTGGTGGGTATTGCTTGTGGCTCTTGAGATGATTGGGTTTCTCGTGAGCCAATGTTAACTGGACAAAAAGAATCCTCAGTATTTCGGAACCGATGCCCATCTTGGGTAGCTAGTTCTCCCATTTTTCCATTGTTCAGCTTCTCCCACAAACCTGCCATCTGTGACAATTGCTCTCTCATCTCTTGTTGAGCTTTTTCCATCCTTTCCATCCGAGTCATTTCTGTCTCTTCCATGTCCCAAAACTATCTCTGAAGCTTTTTAATGATCAAGCTATATCTACACCAAATCCTGTCACAACCTAAAATTAGATGTCATGCTTGCCATGCTAATGTGAAGCTTTCATTGTATTGAAATGGTATATCTACATGTAAAAGAAATTTCAATCTTGTTATTATTTTACAATATCACAAGTTACACATCAAAAGGAAAAAAATTATAAACAAAATTTTTTTTGACCGTTTATTTACTTTCTTCATTTTCATTTTTTTGAGGAAAGAATTATTGCTAGCCTTATTATTTTCTGTCAAAATCATGTTATGCACATATGAATGAAGTGAATGCAAACCTATAAAAAAAATTTCGTAACCACCTCCCTTATATCGAGGAATTTTTATCAATCATTCCTTTCTCCTTATATGAAAAGTCGATTGGTCTCCACTTGCTGATGATTCAACATGTATTTGCTCTAGAAACAACAACGACCCTTGAGAATGAACCAATTTAATTTCTCCAAAACTTTCAAGCATCTGCATTATCTTAGCTTGCTTTCCTTTCATCTCCCGTATATCATGTCCAAACTCCTCTCGATTATTCTCCAAAATAGTCTAGATTTCTAATTGATCTCTCATATCTTTGACCTCTTTTATTCCAAAAAGACAACTACTCTCCTTATTATGTGATGCGAATGCATTAATGTAATGAAATATGACATGCTAAAGAATCAAAATTTTCTCTTATTTAAATTCAATGAATGGATTCTCTCCTTTTTCTTTACTTTAAATTTTGATGATTTCTCCTCTTTTTTTTTTGTAAAGAATAAACTTTTCTTTTTCTCTTTTTTATTAAAAAAATCTTATTCTCACATCACAATTTATTATCTTTAATTTCCTTTTTTATTTAATTTATTTTTAAAGGAATGTGACGATGCACTTACCTTTTATTTTCTTATCAAAATTCCTCTTTCTTTTTAATATCTATGCATTAGTTTTAAAAAAATAAAAAACATTATTGTTATTTTTCAAATTGTATTAAAGAATGAAGGAATATTTTCATGTTATTTCTGACAAAGAAGAAAAACCGAGTAAATCTTTGTTTTATTCTCTAAAGTCGGAAAATTGCAAAATTTTATTTGAAAACAAATATCTCTTGATTTTGTGAGATTATGAATTTGAAAAATTATTAAAGTTATGATATGAAAAAAGTAGTAAAAATGTTCCCCCCATGTGTCCTAATCTCGGGATGATTTCTACAAAAATTGGACATGGCTCTAGCTAGGATTGGCTTCTTAGGGCCTTTTACATGCTAGGTTGGGATATGAAGATCTAAAGGTTCCCAAATTATATCTCACTGTCATCCACACTGGACTAGTAAGATTTAATTCGAGTGGGAGTATTTCGATTGCTATTGCGAAGGTGATTACCTCACGAGAGCAAAGGTACTCTACTCCTTCCTAAGAAAGACGGAACCTGGGTATAGAGCTCATGTTATGCAAATGCATGTGCAAGTGTGTGTATGAGGAAACACATCGAACATTCATCAAACCATAACCCCTATTCTACCCCAACAATTTATTAAGAATAATATATACAAATAAAGAATGCTATAAAATAATCAACATAATTAATACACAAATGCAACTAATTATTTTAAAATTAAAGAAATTAAATTTAAATATTAGTTAAGACCTTTAAATTAAAACTTAGGATAACACATGATTAATAAATGGCTTGACCCTCAAAAAGTCCCCAGTGGAGTTGCCAAGCTGTCGTAACGGCTTCGCGCTCGACGATTTTGAAAAACGTTTAAAAACAAAAGGGAGTCGCCACCAATCTTTTTTGACTAGGTGTGATTGGTCACCTAAAAATATTTATCTTTTTAACAAAATCTCAAAATTAATTAAGTTTTATTAAAAAGATAATTTTTTGGTATGCGAAAACAAAACTTGGGTTCGGGGGTACGGTTACTCATGGGGAAGAATTAGCACCCCCACGACGCCTGTTAAAAAACGGTACCATAGTAATCATGTGTTATTCTTTAATTTTAATAAAATGATCTTGAATTAATATTTAAAATTAATTCCTATTTTATTGCAATTTTTTAAACAAGATCATTTTTTATTTGTAAATTTATTTTGTTTTATTTTAAAAGGTTAAATTTTATTTTTCGAAAGTAAATGTGAACCTTTTGTATTGAATAATTAAATCGAATACTCCAATACTTTTGGCAGCATTCGAAATAATTTTTCTCACCTAGAGATTTCTTAAGAATCACTAGTTGTGACTTCTATAGAATCTCATCCTTGGAAAATTCACACTTGCTTCGAAAATTATTATGAATGCACATGATGCAAACAAAAAAAAATGATGCAAATGGATTTTTAATTTTGAATTTCATTATTTATTTGTTAATTTATTTATTTCTTTTTGTTTTTAACAAAACTTATTCATTTTCATTTTTAATAAAAATTTAAATTATTGAAAAATCATATTAAATATTCCAATACTTTTGGCAACATTTAATACGACTCTTCTCACCTAAGGATCAGCTAGGAATCACTACTTATGACTTCCGTAACATCCCATCATCGGAAATTCATTTAATTGAATTATAAAATTTATTATTAATTTTCTTTTAAAAATTTATTTTTATTTTTAACAAAGAATTAAATTATTGAAAAATCATACTAAATATTCCAATACTTTTGACAATATTTAGTACTACTCTTCTCACCTAGGGATCAGTTAGGAATCACTACTTGTGACTTCCGTAGCATCCCATCATCGGACAATTTTTATTGAATTTAAATTTTATTTTTATAAACATGCATGATAAATAATAATAAATGAAACATCAATTTAATAACAAAATATACCACGAAGTGGACCAAAATCCAAGTAGAAGTGGGCTTCAAGGCTGCTGATTGGCTGGCACCGGTTGGTCCCAAGTGAGGCGTAGTGGGTCGGGCTGGCTCGATTGAGGCGCATGGGTCTTCTTCCTTCTGGCGGGCGGGTGATCACCCCTTTTGGCGGACGGGCGAGCACGCAGCTTGGCGGGGCGGGCGAGCGCGTGGGTCTTCTTCTTTATGGCTGGCGAGCGAGCACACAGATCCTCATAATTTTGGCAGGCGGGCGAGCTCACAGGTCCTGCTTCTCTTCCGGCGGGCGAGCTCACGGATCTTCCTTCTACTCGGGCAGGCGAGCTCGCGGATGGTGTTTCTCCTCGAGCGGGCGAGCACGCAGGTCCTGCTTCTCCTCGAGTGGGCGAGCGCGCGGATCTTCTCCAACGAAGAGGGTCTGAGGCGCGGGTCAGATCGGGTGGTCTGAGGCGTGCGGATCTTCCTCCTTCCTCGGGTCAGGCACGCGGATCCCGGGTCGGATCTCAGGTCGCGCGCGGATCAGCCCTCCTCTATAAAAACCCTCTCTTTTTTTTCTTTGACTTTTTCTTCTTTTCTCTCAAAAAAAAATCCAGAGCCTTAGTGGCTCTCCGCAGGGGCGATTCCCGGCCACCGCCGGACCGCCGTCTGCCTTCGTCGAAAGTCAAAAAGTTTCCGACTTTCCGAGAGCTCTCCTCCTCCTCTTTTCGTTTCTAGCCTTGGATTGCTTCGAAAACGTCCCCAACCCAACAGATCTGAGGTCGAAACCCTCGACCTCCTCCCCTTTTTGTTTTTTTTTTTTGTTGATGATGCTTCTTGATGTGATGATGATGGTTGTTGGTTTGTTGTGGTTTTGTTGTTTTTTTCCTTGCAGGTTTAGGGGTTTTAGATCTAGGTCTTTGTGGTCTCGGTTCCGAGATCTAGGTTTTTTGGCTCTCGGATTTGGGGGTTGGTTTTCGGTGGTGATGATGGTGGAGGTGTTTGGGGGTTTCGGTGGTAAACGGTGATGATGAAAATTGGGTAGTGGTTGGTGGCTGTTTAGTGGGCAATGGTGGTGGTGGCGTTTCGGTTGGATAAAGGCAAGGGTGGTTTCGGTGGTGGTCTGATGTTGAGGCTGGTAAAAGACACGGTGGTGTTTTGTTGATGACAAGGTAGAGTTTCTATTTTTGGAAGATTAGGAAGGAGGGGTTCGGGTCTCGTGTGTGAAGTAAGAAGAGAAGAACCCCCCATAACTGGCCGACCCCCCCCCCCCCTTTTGGGTTCGTGAGCAGAGGGTTCTTGTAGGAAGGACTGGTATAGGGGTTTTGGTGTAGATGGGTTAGACTGCAGAGTAGGTGACCAGCGGGGATGGGACTGCCTGGGGACTGGTGGCAGACTGGCTAATAGATGGGTGACAGTAGATTGGACAAAAAACAAAATAAAAATAAAAATAATAAAATAAAAACAATAATAATAATAATAATAATAATAATAATAATAATAATAATAATAATAATAATAATAATAATAATAATAATAATAATAATAATAATAATAATGTAAATACTAACAAAACGAATAATAGAAATAAAAATAAATACAAATAATAATATTAATAATATTAGGACAAAATTAGGTATCAACAATGGTTTTATATTTAATAAAAGCAATTAATATGGTTTGTGAAAATCATAATTGATAAAGCAAATTTACAATATGAATCAAACATTTAAGATTACTTAAGTTTTTGTCATTTCAAAATATATATGTCAATTTAAAGCTAACAATTTGTTTTCTTTTATATGTTCAGACTTATTTTGTATAATACTACAGTTGTATAATTATGTACAGGGGATGTAAAGTAATAGCACAATTATGTAAATATTGATGATAAATAAATATAAATTTTATTTGCAAATATGTTTACTGTTATAAGTAAAAGTGAATAGTGATAAAGACATCACAGACAGCCCAACCAATCACTATTATGTGTGTGAAATATGATAATTACTGTATATCACGGGACGTGAAATACACTTTATATGTGTAAGAGAAAGTCCAATCTCAAAATCAAGGGAAAAAACAATCCTAATGAAAACTTTCAAATCAAAGTTCAAATTTAAGATGGAAAAGATGTGAAGCGAAGTCTAAGATCAACCTATATTGTCCAAAAGTGAAGACTTAATGATTAAAGAGATTAAAACACATCAAATTGAAATACCTAAATTTCATCAACCAAACTAGTAGAGCAGTAGAGGTGTTGATGGATTGAGTCGAAGACCGACTATGGAAAATGCTCTGAATGAAGAAACTCAACAGCCTAAATCCAAGGAAGAGGAGGACCTACTGTCAAGGTCAACCAAGAGAATAAAGTCTTCGACTATCTTAGAGGGGATGCAGGAAGATCAAGTCGTGAAGAATGGTAGTGTTACTAGACCATCCTTCAAGGACATGGTTATGGGAGGTCAGACATCTAGGATTTGGCACACTGATGAAGAAATGGGATCTGTTCCTGTTGAAGAAGACTCAATTAAGATATCAACAATAGATTCCTGGCCGTGTTTGTCTTTGTCTGATGAATACCGGAGTCAAATTCAAAAACCTTGGAAGGATTGCCTTATTATCAAATTACTAGGACGGTCATTGGGGTATAAATCTCTCGATGAGAAACTGAAGAAGATGTGGAACTCCAAGGGTGATTACGATCTTATAGATCTCGGGGAGGGATTTTTCCTTGTTAAATTTGCTGCTGCTGAAGATCTGCAATACGTGGTGGAAGAAGGTCCTTGGATTATATTCGGGCATTATTTAACCATTAGAAAGTGGCATCCAGATTTCCGTCCTTGTGACGCTGCTATTGAGTCTACAGCTGTTTGGATCCGGTTCCCAGGTTTACCGATAGAATATTACGATGAAAAAATTTTACTTGCCATGGGAGACACTATTGGTGTGGCCTTGAAGGTGGATCGAAATACTCGCTATGCATCCAGAGGAAAGTTTGCACGAGTTTGTGTTGAAGTGGACTTGCATAAGCCTTTAGTCCCGAAGATTTTCTTGGATGGACATTTGCAAAAGGTTGAATATGAGGGACTCAATCTTATTTGCTTTCAATGTGGCAGAATTGGTCATAAGGGGATTTGCCCCTTCCAAACTGATACGGGTGTCAAAAACAACCAAGAAGGAGACGGCCATGAAAGTTCCAAAGTCAACCTGGAGGAACATGGCATGGAAGATGGAGGTGTAGCAGGGGATTTTGGTCCCTGGATGGTAGCACATTCACGTCGAAGAAGGAAAGTGAATAATGCTGATGCCAAAATTCCTGGGAACATCTCTAACCGAGGATCACGTTTCCAAATCCTTGAAGAGGAGATTGTGGAGGAATTAGGGGAGAAGACGGAGAATATTACGGGTAACATGCAGAATAAAAGTTTGCATTATGGGATGGTTAAGGCCAACGAGTCTCAACGTGGACAACCTTCTTTAAGTGGCGTGCAAAGAGCTTCACGTGTTGGGCCTTCAATTGGTGTGGTTAGAAATTCTGAAGTGAGGGCTGCTTCTAGTTTGGGCTTGGATATAGTTGAGCCTAGTAATAAAATTATTTCTATTGATAAGATGGCCCATGAAAGCTCCTTGCCTAATTTAGTCTCAACCAGTTTGAATTCTCGTTTGGAGAAACAGCAAAATGGCGCCTGTTCGTCAGATGGTTTTAACAGTCAGAATGCTCAGTTCTCTTCGCATATGAACCCGAGCTTTGTTGCTAGGCCATCGGACCATAGAGATCGTGAACCTCCAGACACCTATGTTCCTGATTCTCAGCAGATGATTATCATGGCTAGAGCTGAAGATGTAAACCACTTGGTTCCTCCTAATGACAGGTCGCTTAATCCTCATCCTAGAGAGGTAGAAAATCTAGGAAGCCCTTTAATATCTGATGATGAACTGTTTGCTATGGAACACTAGGGGCTCGGGTAATGACTCCTTCCTGAGAAATGCAAAAGAATTGATCAGGATGTATAAGCCAAGCATCTTAGTGCTTGTGGAGAACAGAGTTGGACAGAATACTGCTGTGCGAGTTATAAAAAAACTGGGTTTCCAAAATTTTCATATTGTTAATCCAGTTGGCTTTTCGGGTGGTATATGGTTATGCTGGGTGTCAAACGATATTCAATTAACTGTTTTACATGCTACGAGTTAGGTGATCCATGCATCCGTTCGTACCAAAGATCAGTTGGAATGGTTTTTCTCTGCTATCTATGCTAATCCGAAACTGGAGGTTAGGAAATTGTTATGGTCCTCTTTAGAGGAGTTGTCAACTTCGGTAACCATGCCATGGCTTTTACTTGGAGATTTTAATGATGTGCGTGAAAGTTTCGAAAAATTTGGGGGTGCTGGGATCTCAGTTAGAAGGAGTTTTCTTTTCAATAAAATGATTGATTGTTGTAATCTCATTGACATGGGTTTTCAAGGTGCAAAGTTTACGTGGAGCAATGGCCGTCCGGGTAGGGCAAGAATTATGGGAAGATTGGACAGAGCTTTGGTGAATGTAGATTGGAGAGCATTATATCCTGAAGCTAGAGTTCTACATTTGCCAAATACTTACTCAGACCACTGTCCAGTGTTGTTGCAAATATTACCACCTGTTCAAGCATGTCATTCTAAGCCCTTTCGTTTTCAAAACATGTGGTTAACGGATAACTCAATTGATGGGCTGGTTACTCGGGTTTGGGAGAATACTAGCGGTTCCTTCTTGGAAAAAACGAGAAAGTTATCTGATGAATTGCGTTTGTGGAATAGGCATAGCTTTGGTAACGTCTTTGGGAATAAACACAGTATTTTAGCTCGCTTGAAAGGTGTTCAGAGAGCTTTATCTTTGCATTGGACACACCAACTCCATCTACTAGAGAAAGAATTGATTCAAGCTTATAACAAGATTCTCTGGCAAGAGGAATTGTTTTGGCACCAGAAATCTAGAATTCAATGGATTCAAGAAGGGGAGAGCAATACTCGCTTTTTCCATCTGTCAACGGTGTGTAGAAGGAATAGAAACAAGATAACAATGTTGAAGAATAGTGATGGTGCATGGGTTTCTGACCAGGCAGAGCTGAAGCTTTTAGTCTCGGAATTTTACAAAGTTCTTTATAGTGTGGATGATGTTGAGGTAGCCAGGCTTCCAACTACAGATGGACCATCCTTTAAGTCGAACCAAGCGGATCTTTTGTGCCAAGTCATCGATGAAAACGAAGTCCGTGCTGCCTTATTCCAAATGAAGTCATGGGCTGCTCCGGGAGTTGATGGATTCCAGGCTGGTTTCTTTCAAAAGTATTGGGATCTCCTCAAGGATAGCTTGCTAGAGATAGTTCAGACAGCCTTTGAAAGTGGTCGGATCCCTGGAGAGCTTAATACTACTTTGCTTACTCTCATCCCAAAGGTTAGTTCTCCTGAAGCTGTTAGTCAATTCCGTCCAATTAGCCTTTGCTCTGTTGTATATAAATTAATAACTAAGGTCTTGGTAAATCGATTGAGGCCTTTTTTAAATGACCTTGTGGCCCCAATTCAAACAAGCTTTATTCGTGGGAGACAAGCTGCGGATAATATCTTTATAGCTCAGGAATTGATTCACACTATCCGTAGATCTAAAAGAAAGGATGGTTTAATGGCTATTAAAATAGATTTGGAGAAAGCCTATGACAGAATTCGTTAGGAATTTTTGGAGGATACTTTGATGGCATTTGATTTTCCATTGAAATGGACTAATCTGATTATGAATTGTGTTAGTGGAGCTAAAATGTCGGTGCTCTGGAATGGTGAAATGACAGAGGTTTTTTTCTGCTCAACGTGGTTTAAGACAGGGTGATCCTCTTTCCCCCTTTCTCTTTGTACTTTGTATGGAGAGATTAGGCAGTCTTATAGACCAGGCTGTTAAAACGGGTGCTTGGAAGCCAGTTATGTTACGAAGGGGAGGACCAGGAATCTCTCACCTATTTTTTGCTGATGACATGTTTCTTTTTGCTCGGGCAAATTCCTTTCGGGCAAAGATTATTAAATCTATTCTTGATAAATTCAATGCAGCTTCTGGTGCTAAGGTGAACTTAGTGAAATCAAAAATTTTTATTTCACCCAAAGCCTCACCTATGCGTGGGCGTGCCGTCAGTCGAGTTTTGGGTTTTGGAACTACAAAAAACCTGGGTAATTACCTTGGAGTACCTCTAATACATGGTAGAGTTACTAAACAAACATTTCAGGAAATTGTGGATAAAGTACATAACCGACTTACAGGTTGGAAATCCAAGTTGCTAAATTTATCTGCTCGTGCAACGTTAATTAGTTCAGTTACAGCAGCAATCCCTACATATACCATGATGTCTACTATTTTGCCTAAGAATGTTCTGCACACTCTGGACAAATTGAATAGAAGATTCTTATGGGGTGGGTCTGAAGACAAGCGTGGTATCTCACTTGTTAACTGGAATGATGTTTGTATGCCAAAGAGACTTGGTGGTTTAGGCTTACGTAAAATGGAAGATCACAATTTGGCTATGATCCAAAAGTCAGCTTGGAGATTTTTAACCGAGCCAGGGAGTATTTGGGTTAATGCTCTTAAAACCAAATATAATTTCCATGGTGATGTGATTAGGCTGGCTTTGTCTAATGTATCCAACAATTGTAATAGGTCGTATTCCTGGAAATCCCTCCTCTCTGGTTTAAAGCTACTATCTGCTGGTCTTAAGAGACGTATTGGTGATGGACAGGATACGCTGTTTTGGAAGGACTGTTGGCTGGATAGGCCACTCATGTTGGTTTCAGAGATTAATCTGTAGAATGTTAACTTGGGAGCTTCAGTTCATGACTTCCTACATGACACGGGTGAATGGAAATCTGATTTGTTGTTTGCACAGCTTCCGTTAGAAGTAGCTCTACAAGTCTTGGGAACGCCTACCTCTATGCTTAGTTTGTTGAAAGATACCTGGGTGTGGAAGCATGAATCAAATGGTAATTTTACCTCTACATCTGCCTATGAAGTAGCTGTCCAAGGGGCGTCAACAGAAGACAAGAACTGGAGTTGGCTCTGGAAGTTACCAGCTCCGAATCGTTGGAAAGGTTTCTTGTGGTTGGTTTTGAAGGGCAGAATCTTAACAAATGCACTACGATCCAAATGGGGTATGTCAGACTCTGCATCTTGTCCATTGTGTGGATATGTGGAGGAGTCAATAATTCACGTCCTAAGGGACTGTCAACTAGCTGGGACAATATGGAAAGCTGTAATACCAAGTAACTTCTGGTCAGAACTTTTTACTTGTGAAGGGGAGGATTGGCTGCTAAATAATTTACAAAGAAATGGTGATTGGGTGGGCCTTGGCTGTGATTGGCGTTGCACTTTTATCACGGCTATTTGGAGGATATGGAAACGAAGGTGTTCCATGCTTTTTGACTCAACAAATAAACAACCTATTCTGGTGGAGAATCTAATTTCTTTTATACAGATGGGTGGTCAAGAGCTGCACCAAGCTTTTATCAAATCGGTCCATATTAACAAAGACCAAAACTTGATTAAGTGGAAACCGCCTCCTGAAGGATGGGTGAAGCTGAACTCTGACGGTGCTGCGAAAGGAAATCCGGGAGCAGCTGGAGCAGGCGATATTATTCGCTCCTCCTCCGGAAAATGGCTTTGTGGTTTTCAAGCTTACCTTGAGATATGTTCAAATGTGGTTGCAGAGTTGCAAGGTTTAAAATTGGGATTGATGCTTGCTTGGAATGAGGGATACCGGTGCTTGATTTGTGAATTAGATGCAATGACGGTTATTGAGTTAATCAAGTCTGCAGATGTTAAAACTCACCCTCATGGAAGTCTTATTGCAGATGTTAGGCTCTTGATTTCTCGAGCTTGGAAGGTGGAAATCTGTCATTCTTTCCGAGAAGGGAACTTTTGTGCAGACATGTTAGCTAAGGAAGCATGTAATACAGCTGTTGATTTTCAGAAGTTGGAGATTCCTCCATCAGCCCTGAAGACCTTAATTGATGCTGATGCGTGGGGAGTAGCTTTCCCACGGAAGTTTAAGATTTAGTTTATAATTTTACTTTCTCTTGTAACCAAAAAAAAAAAAGTAGAGGTGTTGATGAGCAATATTGGGTTTGGATCGGGTCTAGGTAAGATATTAAGAATTTGCAAGCATATTTGAGCTTGACTCGATTCGATTATTCAAGTCTAAGTTTTTGTCCAAAACCACTTTTACTATCAATTCTTTTAATAATTTTTTTAAATCTAAAAACTTAAAAAAAACACATAATAATTAATAATTATAATTAAATAAGTTCAAATAAATTTTTACAAAAAACTACTTATGAATATCTAAAAAATTAAACAAGTTCAAATTCAATTGCACAAAAAATGCAAATTAATTAAAAAATTTATTGATATTGTTGATACCCAAAAGATTGTTGGTTTCTTCAATGGCGTACAAATTTCTTTCTTCTTAGATCAAGCTGCAAATCCATTGGGGTTTGTTGAGTCATCAGGTGTTCTATTATTTCTCCTCAGCACTTGTGGGCTAGGTGTATCTGGGTATTGGATATAGTAGTAACAAATATATTTTCCAATAACTTTCTTACTTAACATATCTTTAAAAAAATCTTTTTAAAACCTATAAAATACAACATATTAAAAAAAATCAAATTAACTAAGTTATAAAAAAATTTAAAAAAAAAGTCATAAAATGGATAAGACTAAACTTGAGCTTGAAATTATGAGTCCAATGCTTAATTTATTTTTTTTATCGCGTCTCATGTGCTAGCACAACTCATCCAATGAATTTAATATTTTTTATTTAAACCCACCATCCAAAGAAGGGACAAACCTTCCATCTTGAACATGCTGCCCTAGCCATAAAAAACTCTTAAAAACCAAAGTTACTTACGAAAGATAATCGATTGGCAGCCGGCTTTGGAAGTTTGAAGGCGCAGTCCAGAACCAATAAGTTCTATGCACCTAAGCAATGTAATTTGTTTTTAAATGGATGGTAGTTAGTTGATTGAGTACATACACTGTGGTGAACTAGTATAGAATATATGGCTCCTTCGTATGCAGCTTAAAGTGAGTTCATTGTTGATGTATTTTCTTATTTTATACATACGCATTTTGGGGGGTTTGAGTCAACTCTCTTGTAAGCACCGTCAAGCAAGTTACCTCTCCATACTTAAATACCCACTAATTACTATGAAATGATCAAATCAACCCTCAATTTCCTGGATTCCAGCTCTTAAGCAATTTGACTTTAACCAACGCATCAACGTTCTCTGCGGCTTTAGCCATGGCACAAACTGATCAACAGCAACCTCCTGGTAAGTTCATTATATATTCTATTTAGTGACTATATATTGTGTTTGCGATCAAAGCTCCATGTATATACAAATAAAACTCCTTTCTTAGTAGCTAATTATTATAATCGTTTATCAAAAAAAAATTATTGCAATCGTTGTGATAGCATATCCTCGGCCAAGTGAGATATATCAATCAACCCAACAATGCTATATACCAGAAAAACCGGTGGAAATGTATGCTAACGCCCCTTATGTAGCTCCGCCACCACCCATCGGTTATCCCACCATGGACGGCACTGAGTACCCTCAACATGCTCCTCCGGTCCACACGCAAAGCAAGGGTGATGACTTTTGGAAAGGATGGTGAGTCATGGCTTTTGGTCTCTCTCTATCTTTCTCTGTGTCTCATTTTTTGTGCTTTTTTATTCTTTCTTTATACCTAATTTGAAAGTAGACTGAATTTTGGATTTAAAATTTTAAATCTTATCTATGGATTTTTGGATTCAAAGTTATTTATGTTTGATGCACATATAAAAAAAATGATTGAATTGTAAAAATAATTAATCCCATCCTTTTAATATAAAATGATTTAATCTTCTCTAAAAAAATAAAAATGATTTTTAATCCCGTATGTAAGATTAGCTGATAAAAAATACGAAAACCATGTTAGACATGATGCTTGAAAGATTTAGCTTTGATCATGAGTTTTCATTATGGTCATGGAACTATAATTCCATCCTTGGTTATTGACCATCTTGAGTGGTGTTTGGGTTTGACTATGATTTTGGAGTTTGTTCTTCTACTTTTATGGTTTTGTCTTCTTGATCTTCATCTTTGGATGTTCGCTTATGGAGGAGTTGAGCTTTTGGTGAATTATAGAGTTTTAAGGGAATTTTCTTTTGGGCTTTTTCTGCTGTTCTGCTTTTTCTGGGTTGGGCTCCTATCTGATAACCTTTTCGGCGTACTTGTTCTGTTAGGTTGGTTGTGTAGCATCTTTGATGCTCTAAATGGCGCTTTGGTACTCATTTCTATTAAAATTATTTTGGCTTAACAAAAAAAAAACAAAAATACCTATATTTTATTTTTAAAATTTATGTTTAAAAATTAATTTAAACTTTTGATAAGATAGCAATGGTCATTGATTAATTTGATTATTTTAGATTATTTTCCCCTTTTTAATTTTCACTAATTTTTCTTCTTTCTTTTTTACCTCTTTTTTTTGTTTCTCTTTTATTTTTAATATAGAAAAATATAGTTTAGATAAAATAATAATTTTAGAAATTAATTTTTTTCATTTATTAAATAATCAATGCTCAAAACCATTTTTTAAAAATTGAACCGTAAATATAAAATTCTTATTAATTATATTTTTTGATTTATAAAATTTGAAAAGTTAAATTTAGCTAGAATTTTATCTTATTTTTAAAATTTTAAAATTATTTTTTTCTGCTCTTTGTTTTTTGTTTTCAACAGTAAAAGAAAAAAAAAGAAAAGAAAAGAAAAAGAAAGGAAAGGAAAAAATAAGATAAGATTTTTTGTTATGCACCAAATCATGCCCAAATACAGTATTTATTCAAATAATATACTTAAGTTTGGTTGTGCTGTCTGCCATGTTTTCACTTTCACATCCAAAAGAGTATATGTAGATATTAAAAACTTCTAATTTACATTTATTAATCTAATTTCAATTTACATCCCAAGTATGAAATTTACATAAAATAGTACTGTCTAAAACAGTTTGAATACATAAAACTTGTATACCTCAACAGAAATCTATAACCGCATGAGGGATACTAAAAGCGAAAGTCCCCTCGAGCTGAAGCAGATAACTACTACAAATAATCTGAAATGAGAGTAAGAGGGGGTAAGCTTATGCCCAGTAAGAAATATATATAATAGAATTGATACTATGCATAACTATATGTAAGTATCTTAAAATATGCACTTTAGCACAAAAACCAATGATCATAAATTACTTTGGCATGATATTCGGAAAAAAAATACTATAATAGATTAGATAACTAGGTTGAATACAAGAGGATGCTTTAGAACACCTCACTTGTCCCGGCATCCAATTCCAACTATAAGGAGTTTATTAAAGTTTAATCAAGTGCAGAATTCAATAAGCGTTCAAAGTAGCTTCCATGATGCAGTTCATAATTCATTCAAATAATCATTTCTATTAAAATTATTTTGGCTTAACAAAAAAAAACAAAAATACCTATATTTTATTTTTAAAATTTATGTTTAAAAATTAATTTAAACTTTTGATAAGATAGCAATGGTCATTGATTAATTTGATTATTTTAGATTATTTTCCCCTTTTTAATTTTCACTAATTTTTCTTCTTTCTTTTTTACCACTTTTTTTTGTTTCTTTGTTTCTCTCTTTTTTTTAATATAGAAAAATATAGTTTAGATAAAATAATAATTTTAGAAATTAATTTTTTTATTTATTAAATAAACAATGCTCAAAACCATTTTTCACTTCATTTTCTATTTCCAAATAATACCATTGATGATTTCAAAGATTTAAGGCTATTTCTAGAAAATTTTGGTAGCATAACAGTTATATTTATCCTAATCTCCCTACAAGAAAATGCAGTTTATGAACCACAACTCTAGTGTTCCAATCTCAACCAAAACATGAAATCCAATATCACAATAGGCACTTTTATCTTTCCACATGGAACATAGTATCTATTTGTCTCTTACATATATCCTTTACCTGACAAATTCTTGCAGTGTTGCGAGTTAGCACTAGTTTCCTCCTTGAACTTTCGAGTTGCAATTCATCACACAAATGCTGTCAATTCTTTATACTTTAGCTACCAAGAATGCTTAACTCATTAAGACCTAGCACATTGCCTATTGCAATCTTAATTTTAGTCTACTTCCTACCGATGCCAGCACTGCATATCGTCAAAACACCTTCATTTTCAGTTCTGATTTCGCCTACAGTCTTGTATTAATTTATACATTATTTTAGAACTAAAAACACATCAAATTGAGCACTCTTTCAACCTCCCCTTCATTAGGCTGAAACTTATTCTCTCTCTTACACCATTCATTTCTTCAATTTAAACTTAAATTTATGTTCTACAATTATTCTACATTGATTCTACATTAAATTAACATCAAACAACACCTTGTTCATGCACACCCATTATTGGCCAAAACCCTAAGGAAGTGAATTTCATGATTTCAGTTCAATTTAAGCTTAAATTCATATCTAAACACCTTAAACACATAGTGTAGAATCATTAAATCATGGAACATTCAATCTTTCTCTCACTTACCATCTTGTCTGAAAGTTGTGGGAGTGCTTACCCTTGGATTTTGGCCACTGTGGCACTTGATTTTGGTATTAGGAGTTAGAGCATTGAAAACTGAACAACTTTGGTAAAGATAGTTTTCAGTTTTAGTGTCTTTTTCTAAGGTTTCTATGGGTTTTCTCTCTTTCTTCAAGGTATGAAAATGGTGGAAATGGGAAAGCGAAAGAAGGTGGATGGCAAGAAGAAGACCCAAAAAAATCATTTTAAATAATATCTTTAATATAAATAACCATTTTGCCCTTAAAACATTAAAATATAACAATTTTACCCTTAGCGATTTGACTTCGTTGAAAACAATCTGTCTAGCCTTCAAAATATTTTATTCAATCATAAAACACCTATATTTAACATTCTCTAATCATTGTTTGGGATTTTGTTGAGGTTTGACTGCCCATTTAGGTGAAATTAGAAAAATACACCTAACTATTGAATCACGTAATTTTTCACTTTTACACCTGATTTATTTCATCAGTCCATATGACCTAAAACTTTATTACATGGGAAATTATCTATCACTGATAGTTGATCGAAAGTCAATTTGGTTCAACCGTTATTCATGAAAGTTCTATTGGCCTTTGGACTTATTGTCATTTTCTAATTTGTTTGCATGTTTTTCAAAACATGCATAAACGGATGAGTTTGAGGTGTAGATTCTTACCACCATTATATTTGGCTCTAAATGATGTGTCCATCAAGTTTCACCTCCATTGGGACACCAAAAGTCAAGTGAGGCCCACCATGTAATTCTTTTTTATACCTACAAAACAAGTGGCATTTAAACACTTGTAAGACATCTACTCTTTCTAACTTCACTAATAATATGTAAGAATGATAGAAATTATGAATCTCACCTTTTTTTTTTAGTAAAAGTCCAAAGTATTTTTGTTAAAACAATCATTTGAAAATTTTAATTTTTCTAAAATAAAACTTAAAATCATTAAAATTAGTTTAAATTTAAATCATAAAAAATAAAAAAGAAAAAATATAGAAAAATATTTGTAATTAATTTTTTAACAAAATTAGTTTTTTGAAAACATTTAATATTTTTTAAAAGCTCAATATTTTATTGAAAAATTGACTTTCTTTTAAAAAAATAATTTAACTTTCAACTATAGAAAATATGGTTATATTTTTTTGTTAAAATATTTTTTGAATTATATTTATTGAAAATTTATAAATTTAAATTCTATTTACTTTAGAACTGTGTACATTTGATAAAAATTTATTTTATCATGCTCTTAATTTTACCCGTATAAATATGATGAAAAATATATACAAATCATATATCTTATTATTGATCATTATACACACTAGCCTTGTCCAAGAGTCGGGTCATCCATTAAATGCTGAAAGTCTATCCAATTTTTGGGAGGATTTAGGCAAAAATATTGGATGCAATTAATAGGTTTGGAAAGAATTTTTTGGCTCGCTTTTTGATTTGAGCTTGACCATTCGACACCCAGGCCCAACCTAAACATAATTAAAATTAAATTTTTTTAATATATTTACTAAGCATAGTGTTATTATATGAATATGAAATATTATTAATTGATAAACATGATTACATATATTTAATATTTGCAAATTGACATATAAATTTTGACAAATCAAATTAAAATTTAAAAGGAATAAAAGAATAAAAAATAAACAAAAAATTAAAATACAAAAAATAGGGTTAGGCTGGACTCGAACTTGTATGATAGAATAAAAGACAATCTTGGATTAAAAGTCGACCCAAATTTTTACGCCATGTTAGGTTCGGGCTTATATATAAGCTATTATATGGCCTAGGCTCGCCTTGAACTCGGCAATGGCTTGGCCCATGGACAGCCCTAATACACATCAAATATAAGATAGAATGATATCATTTAATTTAATCTAATCCTTTCTATAATGTTGTACTATCTTATCTTCTCCTTCATCTTATGCACTAAAAATTATCCTAAGCACTAATAATTGGGATGTCATATTTTTTTAGGATGATTTGTGTGTTTTTTTAATTCATAGGAAGGTACAAGGGGGAAAGGAGATTCAAACTTTAAACCTAATCTCCCTTAAAAAGGAGGTAACAATTGCTAGGTCAAGTCTTAGTCGTTTGTGTGTGTTTATTTTGCTGCATTATCGATGATTATATATATTTCTAACATGTCAGTTTTGATCCCTTGCAGTTTGGCTGCCGTATGTTGCTGCTGTGTCTTGGATTGGTGCTTCTGCTAATTAATGAAGTCTACCATAGATATCTAAATATTGATAATGCAATTGGCGCCCACTCAAGCCTTTTTTTTTCCCTTTCGAATTTCCCATCTAGGTTAAAAATTATGCTTTTCTCTCTACTTGATATACTTATTTTGTTTCAATATTTGCAATTTGTATATAACGAATAAGAATGTACGCTTTTGTGATGATGGAAATTCAGAATAGTATGTAAAACTGTAAAACATAAATAAACCCAATTACTTTAGGAAAAAAAAAAGCGGTCTCGAAAGAGTTGTCATTGATCAAATTAAGATACTTCGTTTGTATCCATTAACCAAACATTACACAATGCTTGACTTCTCAAAGTGGTTAGATTTTCTAATCTAACTGCTACATTTCTTCATACAATTATATGTTGTGCTAAAGCCTAAATGGTACTTCAAATTTGATATGATAAAAATGATGATAGTGCATGTAAATAAGACAAGCTTTACATACCCAAAAAAAAGAAAACAAATTTTAGGTAATTAAACGTTTATGTCCTTTTGAGTTTTGATAAACAATGGATCATAGGCAAAAAGAAAGAGGCTTTGATTTAGGCAAAGGTTTTCACGCTTTGCCTATTCTTATGCCTAAATTAGTTAGTTAATTAGAATTTGCTTTGATTTAATCAAAGGTTTTTCGAATCTTTGTTGCCTATACACGCATGTTACTATATATATAGAAAACAACCAAAAGAAAATCTTTAATTAAGTTGGATAAATCCAATAATAATAATAATAATAATAATAATAATAATAATAATAATAATAATAATAATAATAATAATTTGGCTCTAGTTTTCTTATCAATCAAGTAAGAAGTAAAATAAGACAAAATTATAAAGCAAGAAATATCTTATGTTCAAACAATAGGAATAAATAACTAGTTAGAGAAATAAGAATATCTAAATTCTAGTCAAATTCCTAGAGCTAATCTTCATGAAGGAACTTATGATAAATTAAGTCGGATAGCTTAAGGGAAGGAATTACTCCTAATACACAAAATGACTAATCTTCACTCCCGAGATTTGGTTTGTCCTCTGAATTGTTCTTCACTTCTTTTCCATCATCATCACCTTCATCTTCGTATGCTTTCTCTTGTCTTGTTGATGCCTCATCTTCTTTTTCTTCACTCTGCCAAATGCATTGAAACTATGCATCAAATTTGGTACATTAATTGAAGATTAACCATCATGTATAAACCGTTCACGATAAGCTGAAAAAAAATTAATTTATGCACCCTAGAAAACAAAATTAAGCAAAGCTCTGAAAAAGGTTGTCAAGATTTAAGAAGTTTTTATTCATTTTTTTGAAGTTTTTTCTGTTCATTAAAAAAAAGAAATAAATAGGTAAAATATTAATCAAAGGAGACCTTTAATATGATGTAAAATAGAAGTACAAAAAAATTTAAGGCATTAGCTAATCCATCATAAATTAATTGGTTTGGTGTCATTAAGATATATACATATATATATATATATATAAAATTCATTTATAAAATATTTTATTATATTTATGAGAATTTTTTAAATTATTGGTTAATAAGAAAATGCTAAATAACAAATTTTCTTTTTTTTGGTTACACTAAATAACAAATTTTCGCTATGTAATTTATATAACTAATGTCCTATATATTTTAAATCTATATGATTTAATATATATATATATATATATATATATACACACACACACACACACACACACACATATACATAAACAATAAAGCAATTCTATGATTAAATTCAATTTATTATGAAAAAAAACTTGACGACAGAGAATTAGAGATAATAAAATAAATACATATAACTAAAAATTAAGCACAAGTGAATTTTAACAGGACTAAAATTAACTATGGCAGAAAGGAATTAAATTGCAAACAAAAATTAAGAACTACTAATTATAACATGAATAATGAATGTCAGACTGCAATCACCTTATCATCACCAAGCAAGTCCAGTGTAACTTGGTTCCCAACAATATTTCTCTCCTCGCCAACACCATCATTCTTGGAATTAGCACCATCTTCTGCAACGTTCATTTCTTCTTGACTTTTTGGAGGATCGCATAGCTTTGTTTGCTTCATTGGTTCATTGTTATCAGCCTTTGGGGTACTCATGCAACCCCCTAAATTCTTCAGAGCACCTAAGAATTTGCTTTTAAGCCCCATGACTGATAGTTTTAAAGCCAATAAAAATGTTGCTTGTAAAATGAAGTTGAATGAGACTGCAATTAGGCTTGGTTTATGCGGAACTAGGGTGTTTAGCTATTTATAGAGGTGGTTTCTAGGGTTTTTTTTATTTATTTATTTTGCTAATTATTGATTCAGTATCACTTGTTTGATACAGTACTGTTGGAAAATTGTTATTTATGGAAACAGTGTCCTTAATTGTAGAGTATAGCTTCATAAATATAGAATCAAAGAATATGGAAAGATATATTACAGACTGTAAAATCTGTTTGCACTCTATTTTTTAGGTCCTTGTGACTCAATTCGTGTTGAAATGTACAATTGCAACGAAGCCATTTGATCACATGTATGGTAGCTTTTGAATTTCTTGACTAGGGCATTATATATGAGTAAATGCATGTATTTGTTTTTTTTTTTCATTCTAAAATAGTTGTATGATCGTTGTTGCTGATCATCCAACTGTTTTTAAATTTTGCCTAAGAATTGGGATGCAAATTAAGACAGCCCTGCAATTCCTCGGTATGAATGTTGATTGAGGGTACATTTGTATCCCCAGTTGACTACTGTGCAGTTAGGTTGAGGCTTTTGTCACGTCTCGCATACTTGTTCGAGGCTTGATGGACGGGTGAGGCCGCACGATTGTCCTGCTTAAGCCCTGAGTACGTGACAATTTTCACTGCACTGGTGAGTTATTAGGCTCATTTACAGTGCGGTATCGCTGCGCCCAATATTTGCACTTGACCTTGGCTAGGAAAAAACACTTCCAGTGTACTTTTTTTTTTCTTTCCAATTTTGACCTTTTCCTCTTCTTTTTTTTAATTTTACTTTTAAATTAATAAATAAATATTTAAAAACAATAA
The DNA here is from genome assembly GCA_032173925.1 of Heritiera fomes. Taxonomy (NCBI): domain Eukaryota; kingdom Viridiplantae; phylum Streptophyta; class Magnoliopsida; order Malvales; family Malvaceae; genus Heritiera; species Heritiera fomes. The sequence goes on along the minus strand of JAPDPM010000002.1, from coordinate 29,225,036 downwards.
ATATATAAATAATTAATTAATTTATTGTCAAATAAATTACAAGTAAATGAAAAAAAATATAGATTCTATAATTAAATAATTAATTAAAAATAATTTTATAAATATTAAAAAATTTTATTTTGAGATGTGTATATGTATTATTTTTTTCAAATAAAGTTATATTATTATTTGAAAAATATAATTTGAGTATTTTTAATCTTTTATTAATTTTACAATTATCATATATATATATATATATATATATATATATTTATATATTATAAATTTTATTTTACAAAATTTTTCTTTGATATTTTAAACGATCATTTATCTTCTCATTACATTTCACATCATTGCTGCATTTGCATTCAAATGCATATCCTATCACCAATTTCAATCTCACTGCTAGGGGCGAATGGTAATACACCTAAGGCCCCTCCTTCCCAAAAAAAAAAAAACTCAAAAAATCATTTTATATATATTAGAAGAGGCTGCTCCTAATCTATGCTTGGAAGGCATTGGCTCCCCCAACATTTTTGTAAAATTCATGTATTTATTTATATGTATAATATATTATATTAAACAAATTTAAATTGGTCCCTCAAAATTTTAAAAATTAAAATTATATTGATATTTATTTATTTATTTATTTTACTTACCAATCTCTTTAACAAATACTTAAAATTAATTGGGTTGTCACAAATATTAAGTCACAATCTTGTGAACTTAAAAAACCCAATTAAACTTTCATTCAACTTAAAAAATAAATAAACCTAGAATATTTTTCTAACTCATCAGCTGCCCAACATAACTTCTTTTCTATTTTATATTTTTCCTATATACTTTGCACTTTTACTTATAATTTAGCCAATCATTCTCTCAAAAGCAAGACTATCAAAATTATTATAGTTTGTGTGTTAATTCTTTTAATATATGTTTATTATTTACATAATTTTATCATTATATGAATGAGTAATGTTAAATTTTTTATATTTAATCAAAATTTTGAGGTAATTGTTACTTAATTTCTATTAAAAATTAATTAAAACTAAAAGTGAAACAAATAAATTAATTGGGATGAGGACAACAAAGGCTTTTGGGAATAGAAATTAAAAGCTCTTCTTGTATAGAGGTTTGCGTAGAGTAGTATCTATCGAAAAGTAATTGTAATTTATTGTTTCCTAGGCTTCTTGTATAGTCTTTTTTTCGCTCATAACTTTAACAATTTAAATTTTAATGGGTTAGCAATAATTTATATAATAACGTTGGGAATATAATTTTTTTTAGAGAATGTTAGCCGTCATTATATCAATGTGTTTTTTTTAATTGTCATAATTTATAAATAAATATTATAAATTATATTAGGCGAGTATAAGTTTGTCAAAGATTTTATCATGAAAATTAAACTAATAAATTTATATAATTGCAGGCCTTGTGGATTCATCATTCATGGGTAAGCAAAAAGGTTAGACTCATTTTTCAAAAAGAAAGATGATGATAATTTAGAAAGTAGCATACCATCCAAATCTCCAAGGTTGGAGCACCAAAGTCGTAATCAATCTCCTCCAAATTCTCTTATTGTTGGTGTTGAAGAAGTTAATATTCACTCCATTTAACGTGATCTCGGATTACGTCGACTTATGTTGGAATATCCAATTAATCAACAAGATGAAATTTGACGAGCTTACTTGAGAGCAGGTCCATATCAAATTCATTTTGCTAGTTATCTATGTTCATCAGAAAAGCATCCTAGGCGTTTTCAATATTCTTGGTTTTCTGAGTTCTCTTCTTGGCTTGAGAATTTTCTAACTAAAGATACTGCATATTGTTTACCGTATTATCTTTTTAACATAAAATCTAATGGTCAATCGGGTTGGGATGTATTCACTATTAAAGAATTTAGAAATTAAAAAAAGTCAATGCTAGAAAGGATTGTGCTTTTCTTAATCATATTGGCGATGATACTTCATCGTTGCATAATAATGCCATAAGATCTTGTGTGGATTTGATGAAACAATCTGGGCACATTGATAAAGTAATGCATGCACAAAGTTTACAACAAATTTTAAATAATAGGTTACAAGTCAAGACTTTTATAAATGTTGTTTGATGACTTGCATTCTAAGCTTGTGCTTTTAAAAGTAATGATGAGACACCTGATTCAAAAAATCAGAGAAATTTTATTGAGTTAATTGAACTTTTGGCTTCCTACAATGATGATGTTAAATAAGTTGTATTACAAAATGCTCTTAAATCAGCCGAGTATATTTCTTATTCAATCTAAAAAGAGATTGTCGTAACGGCTTCGCGCTCGACGAATTTTTTAAAAAGCGTTTAAAAACAAAAATGGGAGTCGCCACCAATCTTTTTTGACTAGGTGTGATTGGCCACCTGAAAACGTTTATCTTTTCAACAAAATCTCAAAATTAATTAAGTTTCATTAAAAAGATAATCTTTTGGTCTGCAAAACAAAAATTGGGTTCGGGGGTACGGTTACACGTGGGGAAGGATTAGCACCCCCACGACGCCCGTTAAAAAACGGTACCATAATAATCATGTGTTATCCTTTAATTTTAATAAAATGGTCTTGAATTAATATTTAAAAATAACTCTTATTTCATTGCAATCAGTTTTATTCTTTTTATTCAAAGTTATTTTTTTTTTATTTGTAAAAATCATTTTTTTTTATTTTTTTTAAAAAGGTTAAATTTTATTTTTCAAAAGTAAATGTGAACATATTTGTATTGAAAATATTAAATCAAATATCCCAATACTCTGGTAACATTTGAAATAATTTTCCTCACCTAGAGATTTCTTAAGAATCACTACTTGTGAGTTCTATAGAATCTCATCATCGGAAGATTCACACTCGCTTCAAAAATTATTATGAATGCAAATGATGCAAACAGATAATAAATGATGCAAATGAATTTTTTTGATTTTTTTGTATAAATATTTCTTTATTTATTTGAAATGAAAATTTTTATTATTGAAAAATTGCACTAAGTATCCCAATACTCTGGTAATGCTTAGTGAACTTCTCTCACCTAGGGATCAGTCAAGAAATCACTACTTGTGAGTTTCATGACATCCCATCATCGGACGAATTTAATTTAATTATTAAAGTTCATTATTTATTTTTCTTTGTTTTTTATAAAAAAAATTTATTTATTTTCATTTTTAATAAAAATTTAAATTATTGAAAAATCATACTAAATATCCCAATACTCTGGTAACATTTAGTACGACTCTTCTCACCTAGGGATCAGTCAAGAAATCACTACTTGTGAGTTTCATGACATCCCATCATCGGACAAATATTTAATTAAATTTAAATTTTTATTATTAATTTCCTTTTTCAATTTTCTTTTTTTAAAAAACTTATTTATTTTTATTTTTAATAAAAAATAAATTATTGAAAAATCATACTAAGTATCCCAATACTCTGGTAATATTTAGTACAACTCTTCTCACCTAGGGATCAGTCAAGAAATCACTACTTTTGAGTCTCATGACATCCCATCATCGGAAGAATTTCATTTAAATTTAAATTTTATTATTGAATTCTTTTTTTTATTTTCCTTTAAAACTTATCTATTTTTATTTTTAATAAAACAAATTAAATTATTGAAAAATCATACTAAATATCCCAATACTCTGGTAACATTTAGTAGGACTCTTCTCACCTAGGGATCAGTCAAGAAATCACTACTTGTGAGTCTCATGACATCCCATCATCGGAAGAATTTCATTTAAATTTAAATTTTATTTTTTAAACACATTTTCTAATCAATAATAATTAATGAAAATACAAGTAAAAGAAAAATTTTTCAATTTCTTGTTTTACAATATGCATTAATAAAAATAATAATAATAATAACAATAACTAAACACAATAATAATAATAATAATAATAATAATGATAATAATAAAGAAAGAAATTATACCCCAAATGATTGGGTTTTAAAACCCAAAGAAACCCTTTGAATTTGGCCCAAAAGTCAAAGCCCAATAGCACTAGGAATGGGCTGGAAGTGCTGGGTCGAGCGGGTCACGGACGGGTCGGACGCGGATCTCGGGTCGGGCGATGGGGCGACGCGCAGATCCTTCCCCACGGGTCGGGCGCGCGGATCCCGGGTCGGATCCGGGTCCGCGCGCGGGTCAGGCCTCCCTCTATAAAACCTTCTCCTTTTTTTTTCTTTCACTTTTTCCTTTTTCACAAAAAAAAAATTCAGAGCTTTCCAGAGCTCTCCCGGCCAGGCGATTCCCGGCCACCGCCGGGCCGCCGTCCTCCGCCGCCGGCTGCCGTTCGTCGGCGGCCAAATGCGAAAAGCTTTCGACTTTTCGAAAGCTCTTGCTCCCGTCAAACCAAATCCGGCCTTCCTTTTTCCCGAAAATTCCCCTAAGCCGCCGGATCTGGCTTTACCGAAGCCTCCTCTCCCTTTTTCTGATTTTTTTTTTGATGGTTTCGGTTGTGGTTTCTTGTTTTTGTGGCTTATTTTTCTTGCAGGTGATGGCTTAGATCTAGGTTTGTTGGGATTCGGTGTGGTTCCAGATCTGGGATTTTTGTGGCTTCGGTAATGGTGATGACGGTGATGATGGCGGTGTGTGGTGGTTGCTTTGGGTAGAGGTGGTACAGGGGCTGGTTCACGGTGGTGAGGGATGCGCTGGTTGTGGATATCGGGTAGTGGTTTTTGGTGAGTAATACTGGATTTTTTTGGGGTGTGCCGTGCTTGAGAGAGCTTGGTAAAGGGCTGGTGATCAGGGTAGTCCGATGATGATTGCTGTGATGGTGGTTTGGTGAGGATGGAGGGTCTCGGTTCTGGTTTGGAAATGGTGGCCGAAGGTGGCGCGACAATGGAGCTTTAGATCCGGATTTTTGGTACAGGCTCCCCCTTGCATAGTCTGATCTTTGTCCTTTTAAGAAGAAAGAATTTAATCCTAGTTTAGGTAAACTTTTGCATCAAATCTCGGATATTCAGCAAAAACGATTTCCATTGAAGAACTTAAGTCAACAAGGGTGGGCTGGCAGAGGAGTGACAGAGGAGGGTGGCCGGCAGTTATGGGGTACTGAACCCCATTCAATGCTGATGGAACTCAAACATAATAATAATATATAAAACTAAAAATAAAAATAAAAATAATAATAATAATAATAATAATAATATATAACAGTAACACAAATACAAATATATATATATATAAATAATAATAATAACAAAAAATGGGATAAAATTAGGTGTCAACAGCTGCCCCTCTTTGCTCATTGCTGAGGATCAGGAATAGAGCAAAGACAATAGACACTAATTTTGTCCGGCTTATGACTTAATCTCTTCTTCTTTTTTTCTTTCTTTCTTCTTTCTCTCTTGTATGCGCTCCTCTTGCAGCAGAGGCAATGAAACTTTTAAATTTAAATCATCCATTTCTTTTTTCTTTTTTTTTCTTTTTTTTTTTTTGCTCCTCTTTCAGCAGAGGTAATGAAACTTAAAATGTTGTTTTTCTTTTTTTCGAGAAAGCTCCTCTTGCAGCAAAGGCAATGAAACTTAAAAGGTAAATTTGTTTTGTTTTTGTTGTTTTTTTTTTGTGCTCCTCTTGCAGCAGAGGCAATCAGACTTTAAAATTCCTTTTCTGAGAATGTGCTCCTCTTGCAGCAGAGGCGATGAAACTTTAAATTTCTTTTTTCTGAAAATGTGCTCCTCTTGCAGCAGAGGCGATGAAACTTTAAATTTCCTTTCTTCTTCTTTTTTCCTTCTTTTTTTTTTCGAGAAAGCTCCTCTTGCAGCAGAGGCAATGACACTTTAAATTCCTTTCTGAAAATGTGCTCCTCTTGCAACAGAGGCAATGAAACTTTAAATTTTTTTTTTATGCTTCTTCTCTTTCCCTTTTTTTTTTGAAATGTGCTCCTCTTGCAGCAGAGGCGATGAAACTTTAAATTTAAACCGTCCATTTTTTGTTTTGTTTTTTAATGTGCTCCTCTTGCAGCAGAGGCAATGAAACTTTAAATTTCTTTTTTCTGAAATGTGCTCCTCTTGCAGCAGAGGCGATGAAACTTTAAATTTTTCTGAGAATGTGCTCCTCTTGCAGCAGAGGCGATGAAACTTTAAATTCCTTTTCTGAAATGTGCTCCTCTTGCAGCAGAGGCGATGAAACTTTAAAATTCCTTTTCTGAAATGTGCTCCTCTTGCAGCAGAGGCGATGAAACTTTAAATTCTTTTTTTCTGACATTGAGAGATTTCACATTTAAAGATTTGATTCGGAGATTCACATCCGAAATTTTCACTTGGAGATTCACACCCAGAATTTTAACTTTGTTTTGGATATTCGCATCCAAAATTTTAACTTTGATTTGGAGATTCACATCCAAAATTTGACTTGGAGATTCACATCCGAAATTCCACTTAGGGATTCGCACCCAAAAATTTGGTTCGGGGATTCACATCCGAAATTTCAACTTTGATTTGGAGATTCACATCCGAAATTTTGATTCGGAGATTCACATCCGAAATTTCACTTAGGGATTCGCACCCAAAAATTTGGTTCGGAGATTCACATCCGAAATTTCAACTTTGATTTGGAGATTCACATCCGAAATTTTGATTCGGAGATTCACATCCGAAATTTCACTTAGGGATTCGCACCCAAAATTTTGGTTCGGAGATTCACATCAGAAATTTCAACTTTGATCTGGAGATTCACATCCGAAATTTCACTTAGGGATTCGCACCCAAAAATTTGGTTCAGAGATTCACATCCGAAATTTTCAACTTGAAATTCAGAGATTCACACCTGAAATTTTGATTTGGAGATTCACATCCAAAATTTCACTTAGGGATTCGCACCCAAAAATTTGATTCGGAGATTCACATCCGAAATTTTGATTCTGTTTTGGAGATTCACATCCAAATTTTACTTAGAAATTCAGATATTCACACATGACATTTTCTGAATTGGAGATTCACATCCAAATACTCAGCTTCTTGATACATCATCCTTTTAAAACTCTTCACTTTGAAAATCTTACCATCTTATCCTGAAATTTCAAAATCCCGCTTCCTTTTTCTTGTGTTTTGCCTCTTTTTTTGACCAAGATTGTACCAACTTTGTTACTTAAAGGTGAAATTTTCATTTTTTTTTTTTGAATGCATGTGATGAATGCAATGCAAATGTCGAGAAATAAGAAAAAGGGAAAGAAAAAGAAAAGGAAAAAATAAAAGAAATCGAAAGTTGCAGTAATAGGGTTCACAAGACTATCATTCTCACCATTTTTGAATCTTTTCAAATCATAAGCTTCCGCACATCCTGTACATCCACTAATTTCATGAAACACCATTAATCCTTGTTCATTTTTCACCATTTGATCACACATTCATATTGCTTCGGCACACTTACAAACCTTCCCATGGTTCTCATCTTTTCCTTCTTTGCCCCGTATCATTTTTAACTTTCCTCTTTTGTAATGCATCGGGCTTTCACAAACATTGTCAATCACTTATTTATCATCATTTCAATTTTATAATGAATGCAATGCCATCACATTTCTTTCAATAATCATGAGTATGCAGATTGGCCAAAAGTTGAAGGATGGACATTTATGAAGAAGTAAACAAGAACAAATTTAACTAAGAAAAATAGGCAATTTCCCGAGGCCAAGGAAGGTAACAATACTAAACAATGAATATTTAATCAATCTTGATAAACTAATCTAGGATTTTTCCCAAAATTCTATTTAATTGACATTCTAATCATTTTGGTTCCATCAATGCTTTGCCCCCCACTTCATGAAATCATCAAATAGGACTGGTTTCTCTTATAAAAGGCTATCTTCTCGAGATTTTAGCCAAATCCTTCATTCTTCTTTTGACTCAAATCGCCCTTTCGGGTTTTCAACTTAAGCCCCTTCTTATTCTCCTTCCTTTCTTTTTTTCTTTCTTTTTTTTTTAGCTTTTTCTTTTTTCATTTTTCATTTTTTTATTTTTTTATTTTCTTCATCATTTTTCTTTTTACATTTTCATTCTTCTTCAAGAACCATACTTTTCCATAATCAACACACTTATCAAAGTCCAAATCATGAACTTGTAACATGTCTAGGCTCAATATATGATTCCTTAACTCAAGCATTCAAATTTGATCAAAATGGACTTTTAAGGTACGTAATGTAGGCCGGGTTTTGAGGTTCTGAAAGAATGGATAAGAAGGCCCAAAATACGTGTTTCAAGGGTTTCAAGCCATAGGATCATTTTTCATCATTTTAAGAACTTTAGCATTCTACCCCATTTTTTGTTTATTCTTCTTTGGTTTCTCGTTTCCCTTTCCGTTCATTTCTTTTTCTTTTGATTCACTCTTTTCCTCATTTTCATTTTTTTTTTTGAGAAATTCCAGCATGAAGATATCTTTTTCTTTATCTTGCCCCTAGATTTCTAGTGACTTGAAACTTTTTCGTGGGCAAATCTTACTTCATTTTTCTCAATTTTGCCCCCCAATGTGGAGGGTGATCCTTGGCAGGTTTCTTAAAAAAAAACATATATAACTATAAGGCTCAAAAGGGGTGACGACGGATAATTTTTCTCATGTGTGAAGGGTAAACCAAAGATGGCCATTTCTCATTTCAAACGTAAATACTCTCATCAAAGAATTATTTATTGAGCCAACACAACCTTGTGGAAAACCCACTATTAAATTGCACATCAATTTCGACTTTCCTTGTGTACACTCCATCTATTAACTTCAACATTCCCATCGATCAAGGGGGACAAAATTGTCAATACAAATAGAATTTTAAAGTTTTATCCTAGATTATTATCATAATCAACTTCATATTCATCATTTAACAACAAAATTGGGTGAAGAATGGAAATTAATCATTTAGAAGCCAAAAGAAGGAGAAAGAGGTAAAATAGGTGAATGCACAAAAAATATAAGATTTCGAAGGAGAGAGAAAATGTAATGAAAATGCATCAGTTACTCCGTTAAAATGACGAAAAATAAATGAAGTCAATACACAAAAGCGCTTTTCAGTTCATGAGCATTACAAAAAGAAACAGCTTTACGCATCGTGAATGACCAACCAAAAAGTCTTCTTTTGCAATCATACTGTAGCATGGTTAACCCGTTCCTTCTTTTGCCCCAAAATCCAACAAACCAGATTTGATCAAACTTTGCACCTTATGCTTGAAAGCAGGACAACTTTCTATCGAATGACCCATATTTCCACTATGATAGTCACACCGAGCATTTGGGTCATACCATTCTGGATATGGAGGTTCTAAAGGTTTTAGTTGGACTGGGGTAACAAGCTGGTTCTCGACAAGGTATTGAAATGCTTCAGTGTAGGACCAAGGAATTGGATCAATGTCGGTCCTTCTCCGTTTGTTTTGAGATCCTCTTTGGTTACTTTGGGTAGGCATAGGTGTTTGGAGACCTATTTGCCAGCTAGATTGGGGGATTGGCTGACGGGTATTCAGGTTCGGAGAGATATTATTTATGGTGGGGTAATGGGTGTGGTACATTGGATAAGAATGGTATGGAGCAAAGTCTCCCATTTGTTGCCCCGCATAATTCATAGCATAAACATCTTCTTCATTCCCCGATATATCACCTCTTCTTGTATTCATGGCATCATCTCCTACAAGCTTGCCACTATTGATTGCATTCTCTATTATTTCGCCAGAAATTACCATATCTGAGAAATTCTTGGTGGCATTACCGACCATCATTTCATAAAATGGTGCCGGGAGTGTATTGACAAACAAGATGGTGGTTTCTTTCTCTGTGAGAGGCGGTTGGACCTGGGCAGCTACATCCCTCCATCTCCGAGCATATTCTTTAAAGCTCTCCTCATGTTTCTTCCTTATGCCTTGTAAGGACAGGCGGTCTGGTGCCAAATCTTCAATGTGCTTGTATTGAGCAATGAATGCCCGAGCCAATTCTTTCCATGAGCGGATATGGGCTCGATCTAGTTGGGTGTACCACCTGGCAGCTGATCCGGTTAGACTGTCTTGAAAAATATGCATCAATAATTCATCATTCTGAGCATAAGCAGCCATTTTCTGACAGTACATCTTGATATGAGTTGCTGGGCATTTGGTCCCATCATACTTTTCAAAATCTGGAACTTTGAACTTTGGTGGGATAACTACACCCGGTACCAAACAGAGCTCGCTCGCCTCCAGAGAACCATATAAATCCATCCCTTCAATAGCTCGTAACCTCTCTTCAAGGAGATCTAACTTCGTCTGAGGCTTTAAGCTCCCTTTCATTGTTGACACACCCATCTTCAATTTCTCTTGTTCTTTAGGATCCTCTGAATCATGGACAGAGATCGGGTCTGATGGGTTCCTTCTGAAGTTTGGAATGTCGTGCCCCGCAAATAGCATATGCTGTGAAGTACGGACTTGGGGTGGAATGGGACTTCGTGGATATGAACGTTCACCGTCTTGTGCCCACCTTTCTTGAGTAGTTGCTTCCCCTACTGGTCCTTTTCCTTTATTCATTTTAGTCATCATCTCCAGCATTGCAGCCAATTGCCCCTTCATCTCTTCTTGTGCCCTTTCTATTTTCTCCATTTGGCTAGCCTGTCCTTCTTCCATGGTCTATACTTGAGAGTCCCGAATTGCTTTGTAACCTTTGATGGTCGAGAAGCCTTGAACCTTATTACCACAATTTTCTAATTAGAAAAATCTTATCTTATTTCTTTCAATTTTTTTGGAACAAACGAATTTTTTTCTTTTTTTTTCGAAAAACGAAGAGTATTAACATATTTACTGAAGTATAACAAGTCTATGATGTGAATTTTATGAAAATCATGTTTTTTGTATATGTATGCAAATGACATGTATGATAGAAATCTATGAAATGGGACAACTTTTCTTTTTCTTTTTCTTCTTTTTTTTTTCTCTTTCTTTTTTTTTCTTTTTTTTTGTTAGTTTGCATAACTTTCTTGATTTTACATATTAGGTATTTAGGTCTTCACTTTAACCAAATCTTAAGGAGGAATAATTTCAATGAAAATAATCAATCAATAGCACATGTACACAAATTTGATAAAAAAGAAAATTGAAAGAATAAACAAATTCAAAATTGTAAAAGACTTAGTCTAGTTTCTCAAAGACTTATCTACGAAATGTGATGCAACAATGCAAAATGCATACCAAAGTTCAAACTGAAATTTGCCTCTTATTTATCATATTCACTTATTAACTTAAGAGGTCAAGTTCGACACAAGTAAGAGAAGTTGAAGAGTAATCTTAAACCATATCGAAATTGTTTCAAAAACTCTCCCTCTCTCTCTTTTTTTTTTGTTTTTTAATTTTTGGTGAGAAGAAACATTATTAACTATGAAATTCTATGTAAAATGTTCAAGACATGACACAATAACAAGACATTGTTGAAAGACATGTTCAAACAAAATGCAATTTATGCAAAATGCTATTACAATGAAGATCAAATTCTATTTTATTTCACCTAACCTTCATGATTTTAAAATGCACATGACATGACTATCAACATATATATACACAATGATGATGAAATGAATTAAAATGATATATGTCCCTCACATGTTTGAGAAAAACGAATATTTGTATTCACAATACCTAGACACTAATCTCATTATTCCTTAATCCAACATGCGAGAAATATGGAATTCCTAACTAAATCTCAAACATTCTTCTTCATTTTTCTAGAAATCATTTTTCTTTGATCACCAAAATTTTTTTTTTTCTATTTTTTTTTCTAAAAAATAAAATTCACATTCCCTATTCTATTCTTTTTTTCAAAAATTGATTTTATTCCATTTTTATTCCAAATCAAACTTTTTCTTTTATCACTAAAATTTTCTTTTTATTTTCTATTTTTCCTAAAATTCACATCCACTATCGATTCTTTTGTCAAAAAATTAATTTTATTTCATTTTTATTCCAAATCAAACTATTTTTTTTTTTGAATTCTTTTTCAAACAAATTCAAGGACAATTTTTGTTGACATCTTTTTATTCAAGAAAAACTCAAATGTTTTTATATTTTCATCAAATTTCCTATATAACCCAAAATTAAAATAAAAAAATTTTTTTTTTATTTTTTTTTCTTGTTAACTTATTCTTTAATTTATTCAGAAAAAGAGAAAAAAGAAAAATCAATTAAAGATTTTGTTAACTTTATTTTACCTTTATTTAGAAAAAACGTCAGCTCTCTTCGTATTTTTTCATTTATTCCCATTTTTATGTCCATATTTTTGAAAGAAATCTCTCTTCTCTTTCTTTTTTTTCTTAAGAAAAATTATTCCCATTATTTTGAAAGAAAAGTTTGTTTTATTATTTTTCACACACTTTCCTTTTTCATTAAAACTTAGATTTCTTTCTTTTTATTCTACAAAATCTCTTTCCACAATTTTATTATTATTATTTTTTTCTGAAAAATCCTTTTTGAAAAACAAGAAAAATTTCTAAGACTTTAATTATGGACAATTCAAACCAAAATCCATAGTACCTTTATTATTGATATGAGAAATGGGGTCGAATAATGTTCCCTCTTGTGTCCTAATATCAGGATAATTTCTGCAAAAATTGGGCATGGCTCTATCTAAGGCTGGCCTCTTAGGTTCCTTTACATGCTGGGTTGGGATTTCAAATCTAAAGGTTCCCAAATTATACCTCACTGTCGTCCACACTGGACTAGTAAGATTTAATTTGAGTGGGAGTATTTTGATTGCCATTGCGGAGGTGATTACCTCACGAGAGCAAAGGTACTCTACTCCCTCCTAAGAAGGACAGAACTCGGGTATAGAGCTCATGTGATGCAAATGCAAGTGTAAGTGTGTGTATGAGGGAACTTTTATCAAACCATAACCCTTATTCTACCCCATAATTTATTAGCAATAATATATACAAGATAAAGAATGCCATAAAATAAACATAATAACTTATTCACACAAATGCAACAAATTATTTAAAATTAAAGAAATTAAATTTAAATATTAATTAAGACTTTTAAATTAAAACTTAGGATAACACATGATCAATAAATGGCTTGACCCTCAAAAAGCGTCCCCAGTGGAGTCGCCAAGCTGTCGTAACGGCTTCGCGCTCGACGAATTTTTTAAAAAGCGTTTAAAAACAAAAATGGGAGTCGCCACCAATCTTTTTTGACTAGGTGTGATTGGCCACCTGAAAACGTTTATCTTTTCAACAAAATCTCAAAATTAATTAAGTTTCATTAAAAAGATAATCTTTTGGTCTGCGAAACAAAAATTGGGTTCGGGGGTACGGTTACACGTGGGGAAGGATTAGCACCCCCACGACGCCCGTTAAAAAACGGTACCATAATAATCATGTGTTATCCTTTAATTTTAATAAAATGGTCTTGAATTAATATTTAAAAATAACTCTTATTTCATTGCAATCAGTTTTATTCTTTTTATTCAAAGTTATTTTTTTTTATTTGTAAAAATCATTTTTTTTTATTTTTTTAAAAAAGGTTAAATTTTATTTTTCAAAAGTAAATGTGAACATATTTGTATTGAAAATATTAAATCAAATATCCCAATACTCTGGTAACATTTGAAATAATTTTCCTCACCTAGAGATTTCTTAAGAACCACTACTTATGAGTTCTATAGAATCTCACCATCGGAAGATTCACACTCGCTTCAAAAATTATTATGAATGCAAATGATGCAAACAGATAATAAATGATGCAAATGAATTTTTTTGATTTTTTTGTATAAATATTTCTTTATTTATTTGAAATGAAAATTTTTATTATTGAAAAATTGCACTAAGTATCCCAATACTCTGGTAATGCTTAGTGAACTTCTCTCACCTAGGGATCAGTCAAGAAATCACTACTTGTGAGTTTCATGACATCCCATCATCGGACGAATTTAATTTAATTATTAAAGTTCATTATTTATTTTTCTTTGTTTTTTATAAAAAAAATTTATTTATTTTCATTTTTAATAAAAATTTAAATTATTGAAAAATCATACTAAATATCCCAATACTCTGGTAACATTTAGTACGACTCTTCTCACCTAGGGATCAGTCAAGAAATCACTACTTGTGAGTTTCATGACATCCCATCATCGGACAAATATTTAATTAAATTTAAATTTTTATTATTAATTTCCTTTTTCAATTTTCTTTTTTTAAAAAACTTATTTATTTTTATTTTTAATAAAAAATAAATTATTGAAAAATCATACTAAGTATCCCAATACTCTGGTAATATTTAGTACAACTCTTCTCACCTAGGGATCAGTCAAGAAATCACTACTTGTGAGTCTCATGACATCCCATCATCGGAAGAATTTCATTTAAATTTAAATTTTATTATTGAATTCTTTTTTTTTATTTTCCTTTAAAACTTATCTATTTCTATTTTTAATAAAACAAATTAAATTATTGAAAAATCATACTAAATATCCCAATACTCTGGTAACATTTAGTAGGACTCTTCTCACCTAGGGATCAGTCAAGAAATCACTACTTGTGAGTCTCATGACATCCCATCATCGGAAGAATTTCATTTAAATTTAAATTTTATTTTTTAAACACATTTTCTAATCAATAATAATTAATGAAAATACAAGTAAAAGAAAAATTTTTCAATTTCTTGTTTTACAATATGCATTAATAAAAATAATAATAATAATAACAATAACTAAACACAATAATAATAATAATAATAATAATAATAATGATAATAATAAAGAAAGAAATTATACCCCAAATGATTGGGTTTTAAAACCCAAAGAAACCCTTTGAATTTGGCCCAAAAGTCAAAGCCCAATAGCACTAGGAATGGGCTGGAAGTGCTGGGTCGAGCGGGTCACGGACGGGTCGGACGCGGATCTCGGGTCGGGCGATGGGGCGACGCGCAGATCCTTCCCCACGGGTCGGGCGCGCGGATCCCGGGTCGGATCCGGGTCCGCGCGCGGGTCAGGCCTCCCTCTATAAAACCTTCTCCTTTTTTTTTCTTTCACTTTTTCCTTTTTCACAAAAAAAAAATTTAGAGCTTTCCAGAGCTCTCCCAGCCAGGCGATTCCCGGCCACCGCCGGGCCGCCGTCCTCCGCCGCCGGCTGCCGTTCGTCGGCGGCCAAATGCGAAAAGCTTTCG
The DNA here is from genome assembly GCA_032173925.1 of Heritiera fomes. Taxonomy (NCBI): domain Eukaryota; kingdom Viridiplantae; phylum Streptophyta; class Magnoliopsida; order Malvales; family Malvaceae; genus Heritiera; species Heritiera fomes. The sequence continues at coordinate 29,209,947 of JAPDPM010000002.1, read as the reverse complement.
ACTTTTCGAAAGCTCTTGCTCCCGTCAAACCAAATCCGGCCTTCCTTTTTCCCGAAAATTCCCCTAAGCCGCCGGATCTGGCTTTACCGAAGCCTCCTCTCCCTTTTTCTGATTTTTTTTTGATGGTTTCGGTTGTGGTTTCTTGTTTTTGTGGCTTATTTTTCTTGCAGGTGATGGCTTAGATCTAGGTTTGTTGGGATTCGGTGTGGTTCCAGATCTGGGATTTTTGTGGCTTCGGTAATGGTGATGACGGTGATGATGGCGGTGTGTGGTGGTTGCTTTGGGTAGAGGTGGTACAGGGGCTGGTTCACGGTGGTGAGGGATGCGCTGGTTGTGGATATCGGGTAGTGGTTTTTGGTGAGTAATACTGGATTTTTTTGGGGTGTGCCGTGCTTGAGAGAGCTTGGTAAAGGGCTGGTGATCAGGGTAGTCCGATGATGATTGCTGTGATGGTGGTTTGGTGAGGATGGAGGGTCTCGGTTCTGGTTTGGAAATGGTGGCCGAAGGTGGCGCGACAATGGAGCTTTAGATCCGGATTTTTGGTACAGGCTCCCCCTTGCATAGTCTGATCTTTGTCCTTTTAAGAAGAAAGAATTTAATCCTAGTTTAGGTAAACTTTCGCATCAAATCTCGGATATTCAGCAAAAACGATTTCCATTGAAGAACTTAAGTCAACAAGGGTGGGCTGGCAGAGGAGTGACAGAGGAGGGTGGCCGGCAGTTATGGGGTACTGAACCCCATTCAATGCTGATGGAACTCAAACATAATAATAATATATAAAACTAAAAATAAAAATAAAAATAATAATAATAATAATAATAATAATATATAACAGTAACACAAATACAAATATATATATATATAAATAATAATAATAACAAAAAATGGGATAAAATTAGGTGTCAACAGAGATTGTGCATGTTCTTACTAATAAAGTACGAAATAAGATTCATGAAGATATTGGATATTCAAAATTTTGCATTATTGTTGACGAGGCTCGAGGTGAATCCAAAAGAGAACAAACGGCTCTTGTTTTAAGATTTGTTGACAAAGATGGCTTTATTAGGGAGCGTTTCTTTGATCTTGCTCATGTTAAACATACATCTGCATTAACTCTTAAGAAAGAAGTATGTGGTCAAGGATACGATGGGGCAAGTGATATGCACGGGGAATGCAAAGGATTGCAAGCATTATTCATTAATGATTGTCCTTCTGCTTATTATGTGCATTGTTTAGCTCATTAGCTGCAATTGACTTTTTTTGCTACATCTAGAGAGGTACACTCTGTTCATGAGTTTTTTAATAGTTAAAGTCATGAAGAATTACAAGTTGCTCTAGCAGCTGACATTACACACATGGTATCTGTTGATGAGCTTGAGACCAGAAAAGGTGCCAATCATATTGGAACTTTAATATAAGCTATTGGTACTCATTAGGATTCTCACTTTTATTCAATATGCAGTTTTATAATGATGTTTGATGCAACTTGTTTGGTGCTTGAAAATATTAACATAGAAGGATCCACTTATTCTTAACGAGGGGATGCTAGTATTGCATCCAAGTTTATTCAATCATTTGAATTCATTTTTATTTTGCACTTGATGAAAGAGGTTATGGAGATTACTGATGTATTATGCCAAGCTTTGCAACAAAAATCTCCAGATATTTTGAATGCTATATATTTGGTTTGAAGTCCAATGATGTTGATTCAGAATTTGAGAGAATCTAGTTGGAATAGTTTGCTTGTCATTTTGTGAAAAGCATGATTTGAGTGTTCATGATTTAAATTCTCCATATTCTGAAGGTCGATGTCGACAAGAACAAAGTCAAATCACTATAGAGCACCATTATAATTTTGACATATTCAATAAAGTCATTGATTTTCAAGTGCAATAACTACATAATAGGTTTAGTGCTCAAGCAGTGGATCTTTTGACACTTAGTTCTACTTTAGATCCAAAAGAAGATTATAAATCTTTCAATATTGATGATATTTGCACTATTGCAGAAAAATATTATCTTGTTGATTTTACTAAGCAAGAGAGATTGAATTTGAAATTCTAGTTGAAACATTTTAAGTATGATATGCATAATGATTTGAAACTACAAAATTTGTCTTTTTTATCACAATTGTGCTTTGGTCTAAAAAAGACAGAAAAATCAAAAATATATTATCTTCTTGATAGATTTATTAGACTTGTTTTAACTCTTCTAGTATCTATTGCAACTACTGAGCGAGCATTTTCTGCTATGAAGATCGTCAAAACAAGACTAAAAAACAAGATGGAAGATGAGTTTCTTACAAACAATTCAGTAGTCAACATCGAAAGAGAGATTGCTGAGACTTTTAGTTCAGACTTAATTCTTGAAGATTTTGTTTCTTTAATGCTTTGCTTGGTAGGAAGGATGGAAAGGGGTGATGATAGAAAATTTGTTAATCTAATGGTTAAGTTTCAAAACCATTTTTCTATTTTGTAGCTTAACTATTAGATTAGCAAATTTTCTATCCTTACCCATTTCCATCCTTCCTACAAGCAAAGCCTAAAAGAACGTCACTCACAATTTTAGATAAAATTATTTATTGGCTTAATACCTACATATGCCCTCAACGTTTAATTACATAGAAATCAATCAATTAAGTTTTATTTTAAGCAATTAAAATCTAAACATTTCAAAATAATAGAATTAAGTCCATTTTCGTTAAATTCTTTAACTACTATTACCCTTGCACAGCAATTAAAATTTAATGGCATTAGAGGGACTTAACGAAAATGTACTTAATTGCTTTAAAATAAAAATTAATGGACTAATTTCAATGTAATTGAATGTTGAAAGTTTAATTCCATTTTTGCGGTAAATATGAATGGCTTATTTGTGTATTAAATCTTATTTATTTGATGTATTTTCTTTCTTTATACTTTAATTTATGAATTATTAAAATTTATAATATCTTGTATATTTATGTTATTAATACATAATGATAGAACTCAACTAAATATATATAGTTTTACATTTTTAGTTGGCCCCTCCAAAAAATCAATGGTCAAGGTGTAAGAATCACTATTTTATAAATCATTATTAAATTAATTCAATATATTTTTAAGTCATGAGGAGTATGGAAAATGATTTAAGGCTTTGTTTGGAGAAAGAATGAATTATGAAAATTTTGGAAAAAGTAAGTGATGTTTATTATAAGAGCTTAGGTGATTAGCATTATGAATATTTTAATATATCATTTATTTCATCTCTCATGTGGCCGGCTAACCACTTTTTAGACCAAGAAAAGAGGAAAAAAATAAAATAAAGAACAAAGTCAAGAAACGTAAGAAAGCAACATGAGAAAGTAAGATATTTGGTTGCAAAGCTTATGGAATAAGCTTCAAGCCTTATTTTATTATTTCTTTTATTTCCTTTCCTTATTAAGTGACCGGCAGCCACATTTTTTAACCCAGCAAAAGCCAAAAATAAAAGAAGAAACGTGAGAGCTTGGAAGAAAAGAGAAAGCCGTGAGTTACCCAAGCAGCAGCCAGATTTTATTGCCATTTTTCGTCCTACTTCCAGCTAGTTTTAGCCTTTCCTCCCTTCATGAAAGTAGTTCCCAATTCTCACCTCTATAACATATCTGAGTTTCAGCTCAAATGGAGTTCATTTGGCTGGTGAAAAGTTCTCTGGAAGCCATATCTGTCAAGCTGCCATGTTTTGACGAGATCCAGAGAATCATTTTGTGGGGCAGAAACGATCAGGAAAATGACCTTTTATTGAAATGGCCAAGAAGGATCAATTGAAGCCCTGCCTCTTCTCTACCGCATATCCGAAAATCAGCTCAAACGGACCACATTTGATAGGGGAAATCTGTTCTGGAAATTTCTACTGCGCAGGGTAAGTAGTGCTGAAATTTTCTGTTCTTTCTAAACTAGATATAGGTTGCATTTCTTATTTTTCTAAGCCTATTTCTAGTGTTATAATAGTGTAAAACTGACCCTAAAGTAAAGTAGTGTTTTAAGTCTTGGCCAAATGGGTTTCCATAAGGAAAGTGTAAGGAGACAAGGGGGCTTTTGTTGTTGATAGTATAATTCATGTTAATGAACACGAGTTAAATGTAATGGAGGCTTTAAAGTGAAATTTGACCCGCATATAGAAAGATAAACTTTAGGCCTAAGGAAAGGCAATGTAGTAAATTCACCTTTAAAGTGAAATGACACTGGTAAATGAGAAGTAGATGAGTATTAATATGAATGGTGCAGTTGGAACGATTAAAAAGATCATATAGTGACTTTTGTCACATTATAGCTAAAGTGCAGCTAAGAAAGAGTAACAAGTAGTTAGTGTTAAATAGATATGTGTAAGTGTAAGGTGGTAATGATATTGTCTATATATGCTTATAGCGTTAACGACGCAATTTGGTGGTGTACAGTACACGGATTTTCAAGCTTAAACGAATGAGCTTAATCCTTACTTTTGGTAAGTTGACTATGCAAGCTACGAGTAGTAGTTTACAGGGTAAGTACCCTACATAAGCTACAAGTAATGATATATAGAATAAGTGAAAGGATTATGAAGTAAATGAATTGATTTGGATGTGAATTTTGAGATGTGTTGCTATTGGGGATATGAATTGTTTTTTCTTGCAGGCTGGGTAATGACATATCCTAATCCCGTCTTATTGCATAAATTTTGAAAAATTGTTAAAAGATGGATGTTGATCTCTATGTCTGCATCATGTATTGCATCTTTATGGTTTTATGAGATTTAAGCTTACACAAAGTTTATATGAAACGTATGAAAACTTTTACATCTCGTTTGCATCATGTTTTGAAGTATGTGAATGATATGACTTTATGGCATATTCATATGAGTTTTTGGATTGAACATCGATTGCTTGTACATCCTATTGATATGAGACTTCAAAACATGAGATGATTTCTAGTTTACAGACTTTTACGACATCCCATTGTACTATGAGACTAATAGAGCATATGGAACATGCTCGAGTAGTTGATACTCTTAGATAGGCAATACGAGGGTTGTCCGACATTGTCATTGACAAGTTCCAATTCTGGCTAATCACTAGGATTGGAGATAAGGAGGATCTATGACCATAGGTAACACCCTAGTTTCGATGTAACGAGGACTGCTTGCTGATAGCTACAGTAGGTTAAGACTTTATTTGTTGAATTACTGGGTTTGCCTAACGAGAAATGTTTAATGAACATGGTATATGAGATTACATGATATGTGAGTGAACTTTATGAAGCATTGTTTTTATGAGAACTACATGGTTTGACAAAACCAATTTTACATCGTTTTGTGTGCATGACATCAATTTTACCATAAAGGCATTGTGATGAAACATTGCATATGAGTATGTGATTGGATGTAGGATTGTAGTTGTGATGTCAAGTGCCTAGGGAAATAAGGTACTTCAAAGTATCCTCCCATTCGATACCTCGAAAGCTCCTGACAGCGTCACCGGAGTCCTAGACTAGAAATACGAAATTGTGATATTGAGTTACATGCGATATGAAATTTAAATGAATTATTGATATGTGATTTTATATGAAACACATGTTGCATACATTAGTGGTGCTATATCCTGTTTGTTACTATTTATGCGCTTGTGTAGTGACTTACTGAGCTTTTCCTAAAGCTCACCCCTTTATTCTCCTCCATAGATTAAGCTAAGATAGCAACGTTTGATAAGCGCCGTACCTCGTTTTGACATTTCAAGCTAGACGTCAGGCTTCAGTTCATAGCTCGGTATATAAGTTTACTATTCATATGCACTTGGAATTTGTTGATTTTGTACAGTAATGGAGTGTGAGATGTGATAAGTATGAATATGTGATTACTTTCAAAAATCGGGTTGATGTGAATAGTGTCAAGTATATAACAATTTTTGGTTAAGAAATATTTTAACGACCTTCAGGTTATCTGAAAATTATGAAACTTTTTCGAATATTCCATTGGACTGTATGAGAGTGCGATAGGCTATTTTGGGCCAAAGATATCAAAAAATGAATAGTATTATGATTTGTTGTTTGATTGTGTTGCAGGGGGTTTTCTGTAATTAAGTGAAAATGCTGCTAAAATTTATTTTTAAGTAATTTTAAGTTATGAAATGAACTGAGATCTAAGGAAATCAACCTTGAACTGTGGGTGAATAGTAAACTGAAATTGAAAGGTAAGACTACTCGTAGTTAAAGTAAAAGGAAAAAGTTAACCTCAAAATCCGTTCTTCCGTTATTTCGTAATTGAAATGTCTCGTATTACAGGGTATGACACAAGGTCGCCACTACTCACCGCCATAGTAACTAGTCTCACCACCATTATTGTTTTTATTCTCACGAAATCAGTCTAAGCACCAATCTAATGAACCCTAAACCACATGAACCGGGACAAATAGAGTTGTACAAGTCTTTAGAGACTGAGGAAAAGGTGGAAGCAAGAGAGTTAATAAGAATTAAATTACATTCTTGATGCACTTGTTTCTTGTCCAAAAGCATTTACATCACAAGATAGATATTTAGCTGTGATAACAAATATTGGAACTAGAAAATTATAACAGTTTCTCCTAAACATGCAGTGGAAAGATAGCACATAATTAAACTTGTTCACATTTGAACAATCCGTTTAATTGAACAAGATTTTTTTAGGTTATATTACTATAGATTTATTTTTAATTTAATTTTAATTTTAAAATATTCATATAATGTTTTTCATATTTTGATGACATTTAATTTAAATGAGCTCAATTGATTGTGTCAAGTTTGAACGTAATTTTTAGAAGTGTTAATTGAACCGATTTGATCCAATTCAACATATGAACACTTATATGCACAAAATAATGTTGTTGATTTTTTTGCCCTACAACAATCTTATTGATTTGAATACAGCACAAGAATTAAACCAATGATTTTAGCAAACATTAACACACAATCATAGTTCTTTTTTATCCAATTGGATTTCACATGTTCTTTAAGCTTAAAACCTCATACAAAACTTATCTCAAAAAAAAAAAACTTCGAACAAAAATAACTTAACTTCATTCACTACTAAAAAAATTAATAGTGTGTTTGGAAGAGTGATTTCAAGAGGAGAATTCATTTCAATCAAAATATTCAAAAGTCTAAAATCAAATTTCTTATTATTTGACAAAAAAATTGAAGAATTTTAAAATTTAAGAGAAATTTCAAGAGGGAATTTGAGATGTTGTAATTTTCTCTTGATAATCTATTAAAGAGGTGATTTTTTTTTGCACAAAAAAAGGTGATTTTTTAAAATTCCTCCAAACCTTCATCTACTTTAATGCACCTTGCCCGCTATTAAATATAAAACTCAAAAAGAAAAAAATATTATTTTATTTAAATATAATATAAATATATTTTTTCTTATTATTAATAATATTTATACATTTTTGTAAATATAAAAATACACATATTGCATTTTTTTTAATTTTCTTATATTTAATATAATTATATTTCTCTTAGAATTATTTTTTATTCTATCAAGTCATAATAGTCAATTTATTTCTAAAACGTATTTATCAAAAAAACACAATTACAAGTGCTAGTATTTTCAATTGTTGCATTTTGAAATTCTTCAAAATTTCAACTTTTCTCATCCACATGCACCTTAAAATACTATGTATAAAAAATGTAATCTATGAAAAGACTACATTTTTATAGTGGCGAAGCCACACAGTGGAGTCAATTGACCTCATTGAATTTTAAAATATTAAAATTTTCTTTTAAGTATGATATAGTAAATTTTTGTGTAATTTTTTATTGAACCCATTAGAATTAAATAAAAATATTAAGAGATAAATCAAATTATAAATAAAATTTTCATCTTTTTTTATAAAAAAAATAAATAGTATATATGTAACTTTCAAAAATAATTCTTAAAAAGTTTTTTTATTTATATTATATGTATAATATAATAAACTAATAAGAATATTTGATTAAAATATGAAATACGACTTCTAAGACATAATTAAATGAGATTAATTTACAAGTTTTCTACATATTCAAAAATATTATTCCCTTGCCGATTAATAAAACTTTTTCTCAATAGTAAAGATGAGGTTTTGAAATCTGAGCGGCGCTCAAGTTCATGTTGGACTCTTTCTAATCTGAATATAATAAAACACTTCAACAAGAAGAGATGCTATGGTTTCAAACGTCCTGGTCCAAATGGGTTCAGTATGGAGATCGGAATACTATGTTTTTTCATACAACAAGAGTGATTAGGAGGCATCGAAATACAATTTTGACACTTAAAAAAGAAGATGGCTCATGGTGTGATGATCAAAGGGAGCTAAAAGCTTTGATTACAGACTATTTTAAGAATTTGTATTCCTCTGAATTGGTTGATTTAGACTTTTGCAGTTGGTGTCCTAATCCTAATTTCAGATTTGATGCGCAAGTAATGCAGATATTAGGACAAATTCCACATGAGGATGAAATTTGGGGAGCATTGTGTTCTATGCCTTCGTACAAGGCTCCTAGCCCAAATGGTTTGCACTTATATAATTAACTTTCTGAGTCCTCACTCATTAAAATCTATTCTAATCCTTATTAGATTAAGCACAAAGCTAGGGAAGTATTTTGAATCTTTCCAAAAGCTACTGAGGCCTAAAATATCGTCTCAACTCTCCGAGGATATTTCATTGATCATTTTGGTATAGCATGATTCTTTTGTTATTTAATTGTTATTTCAGATTGTTTTTGATTTAATACTATAGGTTGGGATGTAAACTAAGATTACAGAATGTTTCTATAACATTTTGAAGCTTTCATCTTAGTGGAATGAAAATTATGTTAAATACTGATAAAACCGTAAATTATGCATGACTATGATGTTGGTATGAATGTCACCCTGATGATATCTGTGGTATTGAGTTAGTTGTGGATATCTAGGATTATAAAGAGATTATGTTGTCTTTACAAGTACTAGAGTGGAACCTTGAGCAATTAGCTCTAAATAAGGCAAGAAATTAACAATTTCATATTGACACTGCACACACACAAACAAACCTGTTAAGTTAGGAAAAAGCAAAATTTTGCTCGAAATTCCTACGCATCTACGAGGGTAAGTATCTAGTCGCAGCCTCTAGGTCGTGACAAATTTAATGGTATTAGAGCTGAGTTTGTCTAATGTATTCAGTGTAGATAAGTTGGAATAGTTTACAACCCATAGTACTGGTTTGCCTCAATGTGAAGTGCTAAATAAGTGCAGAAACTGTTCTAACTGCATTTGTTTGTGCTGTTGGATACAAAAATAGAAGTGAGGAGTGGACAAGGCCATGTGTGAGACCTCGTATTTTGAAGCACTGTTTAATTTTATTTATGTAATTAAGAATATTGAATATTTTATAATTACTAAATTGTTAATTATATTTTAGGTATAAAGGCAAAATAGTAGGTGGGCCCTACTGACCCTTTTAAGGTCCCGATAGAGGTGGAACTTGATGGATTCGATATTCGGGGTCGGAAACTATGATGGTAAGAATCTTAACCTCAAACTTAATTATTTTTGCATGTTTTGAAAAATGTGCAACAATTTGAAAAATGACGATTTAATCCATAGGCCGTCGAAATTTTTATAATAATAACGGTCAAACTAAATGGACTTTTGACTAACTATCTATGATAGATAATTCTTCATGAAATAAAGTCTTAGAACATGTAGACTGATGAAATGAATTGGGTGTAATGGTTAGGGGTATTTCGATAATTTCACCCAAATAAGTACCCGAACCTCAACAAAAGCTCCACCAACCATTAGAACAACTTAAATAGAGGTGATTTATGATTAAATGAAATATTTTGGAGGTTAGACAGACTATTTTTAACTAAGTCAAACTTTAGGGGCAAAATTGGAAAGCGTTATTAAGTATAGGGCATTTTGGTAATTTTGCATGAGAGATATTTAAATAAGGAATTTTCTACATAATTCTCCACACTTGGCCAGCCATCATCTTTAACCTCTCTTCAAGTCACTATAGCCAACCTTTGAGAAAAGAAAAAGCTTCAAAAAACATAGTGAAAACTAACCCGAAACCGAAAAATTTCTTAACAAACCTTGTCTATTTTTCAATGCTCTTTCTCTTGGTACCCAAATCATAGGCTATAGTGGCCATTTGCATAGCGAAGGCTTCCTTAAAGGTTTCGGCCAAGGTGAGTTGTGAAGGAACCTTAAATTTTTTTCATAGTTTTCTAGTTAATTACCATGTGATTAAGATGTTTTCATGTTTATTTTAGTTTGAATCAAATTGAAAGCATGAGTTTGGGTACTTGAGGGTCTCAGCCATGGTTAAGGAAGCTTGAACATGATGCCATTTCATGCAAAACTCATGTGGAAATGATGTAGAAAATTAGTAGAATAAGTTTAGAACAAGAAATAAAGCTTAATTTCAAGAAATACAAGTTGTAGTGTAGAAAGGGGTATTCGGCCAACATAAGGGGAGAAGGAAATCATGCTTATTTCAATGTAATTTAGGTCCTAAAATAATGTACAAATTATTCTTAGACAATAGGAGCGATCAAAATCGAAAATGGAGGTGTTTAGCATAAGTTGTGATTTTAGCACCGGTAGAATTTAGACTGAATTTAGAGATTTCAACAGACAATGCACTAGTATTTAATTAGTTAAATATTCTATTAATTAAAATATGGTGAATTTATCAAGTTTGAAATGGTGATTTGCAGCCTCGAGGTCAGAAGATGCTACTGGTGCTAACAAGCCTAATACTGAGAAACTAAGAGGTAAGAGATGTATGAAGTGTAAGGATACCTTAATGCATGTTTTGATGGTAATTATCTTTTATGGAATTGAAATTGATATTTTGGATTGAAATTGGAAACTAGAAATTATGGTTTGAAGCTATATTTGCGTGTAAGAGGGTTAGGCTAAATTATACCGTTATGCTGTCGAAATTTTCTAAAAATAGTCAAACCCCTCCAAAATATTATTTAGCATAATATTTTGAATAAAAGAAATAAATTTTAGAAATTCGAATATTTAAGTTTCTAAATATTACTTTAAGTAAATTAAATCACAAATTCAGTCTCTGGATATATTTTTATGAAAATTACATGTTTTTTTTTCAATTGTTTGAATATTTTTATACCTCTAGATTATTTGAAATAAATTATTTTGCATGCAATTGATGATTTTGAGATTATGTGGTATATTTTCATATTTAAATATATGGAATTTTGAATTAAATTCTTATGAATTTATTTAAGGCATGATTTATTTAATTTGTCTCTGTAAACAACTTTGGAAATATTTATGAAATATTTTGAGACTATTGTCCCTGCAGCTACTTACAGGGTATATGCATTTTTGTTCTGTTCCGATGCTAGTGACTCTAGCCTAGTCTTTAGCTCTCATAGATGACACCTGACTAGTGTTCACATTGTAGCCCCTTGACTATGGCCATAAGTCAACTATAGTGCATGTGTCTATTTGGTGAAGCCTAATCTCCACTAAACTTATACTGGGGTGGTAAATCCTTGGTTAACTTAGATCCAGGCAATCCTAGTTTTGATTTGACTTCTGATTTTGTTTATATGTTGTATATGTTTTTTGATTTTATAACATGTTTGGTGAATTATATTTATTTGAATAATATGTTAAAAAATGATACAAATATGATTTGAGATTATTTACGGAGTAATTTATGTTTTCTGAATGATTTAAGAATTGTTTGACAAGCTATTGAATATCTACTGAATTGTGATTAATTTAAATACTTCTGAACTTCCTATAGGGGACTTGGATGCCGAGACACGCAAGGTGCTCTAAAACATCTTTCTGTATTCCATCGGTTATCTGATCCACTGTAGTATCCTTCCAATGTTCGTGCCCACAAGTTATCACTCATGAATTCATGGTTTTTGTATTTAAAATAAAATTTTAAACTGCATATAGGATACGATGTATCAGCATTTGTATATATATTTCTTACTGAGCAATTAGCTTACCCCTTTATTTTTCCCATTCCCAAATTATCTATAGTAGCTTGGGTCTACCTCTGAAGGACCTGATTTTGGTATTCCTTATGAATTCATGGTTTTTGTATTTAAAATAAAATTTTTAAACTGCATATAGATACGATGTATCAGCATTTGTATATGTATTTCTTACTGAGCAATTAGCTTACCCCTTTATTTTTCCCATTCCCAAATTATCTATAGTAGCTTGGGTCTACCTCTGGGGGACCTGATTTTGGTATTCCTCAGGCGATTGTCCAATATCGTCCAGGTTTATAATTTTCTCTTATGTGTTCAGACTTATTTGTACAGTGCTACTTTTATGTATATATACTTGGGATGTAAATAATTTTATTTTTGTTTATTCTGGGTCTATATAAAAAAAATTCCATTTTGAATATAAGTTGACACTGTAGATAGCCCAACCGTATGTGAATTGTATATGTGAAATTAGATAAATATTTGATATTTCAAATTGTGACACCATGGACAATCCCCACGTGCTAGGTAAGCTCAATCGCCTCCACTTCCGCAACCTATGAGCCCAAGCACCAGGTTCACGTGCTTAGATCGGACAATGGTCAGGCTTGTTGCTATTATAGAATGACAGCATGCTAAAAGTTAAGATCAAACAACAATAGCCACCAATGCTAGAACTGACACAAGCCACTCCACCATCGCCATTACTTAATCAGTAGCCATTGACTCCACAATCACAAGCTGCACCACCACCACCACCACCTACACAGATAGTAGAATTTCAACCATCAGCTACTAGTGTGAAACAAAACATGGAGCAGTTCAAGCATTTTCACTGCCTAGAATTGATGATTTATTGGACTAGTTAAAGGGTGCCCAAATATTTTCGAAAATAGATTTGAGTCGAGGTACCACCAGTTGAGAGAGGCGAAGATGTGCCAAAAAGCCTTCAGGATAAGATATGGCCATTATGAGTTCTTGGTCATGTCGTTTGGATTGACTAATGTCCCCCGCAGCTTTCATGAGCTAAATGAACGAAGTTTTTAAGCCATACTTGGACAAATTTGTCATCATCTTTATAGATGGCATATTGGTGCATTCTCAATCTTGGGAAGAACATAAGCACCATTTTCGCGTTGTTCTTCATATTCTCTGAGAGAAAAAACCTTATGTGAGCTTAACAAGTGCAAATTTTTGTTGGAATAGAGTAGTTTCTTGGGGCATGTGGGATCTAGAGAAGGCGTAGCAGTAGACCCAATTAAGATAGAGGCCATGGTTAAAGGCCTAAGATAGTGAATAGGATTTGCAACTCTCTAGGGCTTCTAGGGTATTATAGGAGGTTTGTTGAGGGGTTCTCTAAGCTAGTAGGACCTTTGACCCGACTCATATGTAGGATGTCAAGTTAGAATGGAAACATGCGTGTGTGCGAAGCTTCTTAAAGCTGAGACACAGGTTGACTATGGCACCAATCTTCACCATTGTTAGTGGTTTTAGGAGATTTGTTGTATACAGTGACACATCACATCAGGGTCTGGATTATGTACTGATGCAAAATAGGAAGATAGTCACTTATGGTTCCAAACAACTAAAGGACCATGAGAGGAGCTATCACACCTATAACCTAGAGGTAGTTGTAGTTGTGTTTACTCTAAAGATATAGCATCATTACTTGTACGATGAAAGATTTTAGATTTATACAAATCACAAGAGTGTGGAGTACTTGTTCTCAGAAAACGAAATAAGAGAGAGAGAGAGAGAGAGAGAGAGAGAGAGAGAGAGAGAGAGTGCACGGAGTTACTTAAGGATTGATTATGAGATTCTCTACCATCTGGGCAAAGCTAATAGGGTAACTGATACATTGAGCAAGAAGAGTGTGAGATCCGATTCTACTATACTATACATATAATATGTAATTAATTTTTGAGTAAAAAAATTTTTTTGAGCTAAGTGATTTTAAGTGAAAGTGTGATGTGGGCCTCACTTATTTTTAATGTATTCGGATGGGCTCGAGACTGAAAATGCTAAGTATAATGGTATAATAAAATATAATATGATAATTTTGAGGTTTAAAATCATCGAATTATATTATTATGAATTTTTCTGAATTATTTGGTGAAGTTGGAAAACAAATTGGAAAATGACGGATACGTCACAAGGGCATTTTCATAAATTATGTCCAAACTAAAATGATTTGGGTTGAAGGAAAAATATAATGATATTTTATATAAAAAGGAGGATAAGATAGTGTCATAAGAATTATCGAATCGGTTGTTTAATCGAAAAATTTCGCTGGTGGTCGATTAGAGATAAAATCGTAATTACACGCAATCGATGAACCGCACGTCGATGAAACCACCATAATTGATTAAAATATACCCAATAAGAATTTTTGTTAATAAAATATTAATTTTTGGAGTTTAATTCCATAGTTAGAAAATTTTATAGAAGCTCAAGGGTGCTTTTATCTAAAATCTTTATAACCAAAGGTATAATGGTCATTTAATGTGAAGACTAGTTAAAACTAGTCAATACAGACCAGTATTGGCCAAAAATAATTAAATTTAAATTAATTAAAAATTTTAAATGATCAAAATTTTTTTTAGCAAATATGCATATAACTCATTCTAGAAGGGAGATTTACTCATTGTGCCAAGTGGCAATAACTGATTGGATGATGTATTTGATAAAAAGTGTTTAACTTCAGCCATTTGCAGCCCTGTTTACCGACTTTCTCAATTACATTTCTGCTACCCGATTTTGTTGAGTTTCCTCTCCATTTCTTCATGTCAAGTTCATGGCCACCATGTAAAACTCTTTTTCAAGCTTTCAATCCAACAAGTTTCCTTCACCCACTCCGTTTCCCATCCCAAAAGCTGCTCAAAACTGATGGTTGCCGGACAGAATTCAACGTGGAACGACTGGGTTGAGTTACAGTTTCTATTCGGTTCACATAAAGGTGAGGAAAGCTTTGGTTCAATGCTATTTTAGTTGGTGATTGTGAGTGCTTAAAATATGAAGAGCATGATTAAAACATTAATTTGAACCAGAATAAATTTGTGATGTTACAAGAGGTCTCGACTATGACAGAAAAACTTAAGAAATTTGATGAAATTGTTGTATAGTTAGTAGATATTAGTAAATGAATGAAATAAAAATCTGTTGGAGCAATTGTCGGAAGTTGGATTAAGTGAAATATGCAAGATATGGAAATGGTTTCATGTAGTGTGAATATGGGTGATTCACGACAAAAACAGGGGGCTTCGGCTGAGGAAGAAAAGTGGAAAATTGATGTGTATTTTAATGCTTGTTAGATAGAAAATAGAAGATCATGATGAATAGAAATTAGATGAAATATGATTGTGGAGATAAATTGTAAGCTGTGATTGTTTGGCTGAAACAGAAAATGGCATGAAGATGGTAAGGGCCATTCGGCCATATGGGTTGCTGGTTATTGATTGTAAAATTTAATGAGTGAAAGATGTTTGATATAGGTTCTAAGGGAGTAGAAGAATTTATGAAAGTATAGTTGGTTAAAGGATGAAAAATATGAGGAATGGCAAGTTGAGATTCACGGTTTGAATGAAAAATGGGTGGCTGACGCAGTGTAAAGGAAAACCAAAATAGAAAAGAAAAGAAAAAAAAAAGAAAAGAAAAGAAAAGAAAAGGAAAGAAAAATAATAAAAATAAGATGGTGTAAGTAAATGGACATAAGAGTAATAATAATAATAATAAATATTGAGGTAAAATTTTTTACAAATAACTATCAATTGAAGAATAACAATAATAGTGACTAAAGTCAATTATGAAATGGAAATTGAGAAATAATAAGTAATAAATTTGGCCATAAGCATGAATTATGATGAATCATGTTAAATTCTTAAAAAAAAAATTAATAATTAGAGCATGGTAACAAAGTGATAGCCAGAGTAAGTGGAAGATGAGATTCATGAAAAGAGAAACTACGAAATGAATTGAATTTTGGGACCAATTGAAATAATTGGCTAAACATATTTGAGGTGTAATTTTGAATATTAATAAGTAAGAAGTAATTAAGCCTTACTACTTGTAGAAAATATACTGCATAAATATTTGCAGTGTATGATGTGGCTACAATTAGACATGTATAATAGCTTAAAAATAGTATTAAATGAGTTAATAATTTTGGTGAAATTAATTGCAGCCCTAGGAGTTACGATTTAAGTTTGGTGTGATTGGGAGACGCGATCTCGATAAACAGGTAAGAGACGCGTGTGTAAATTTGTAGGGACATCCGAATGCATGTTTTCATGCTAAGAATTTTATTAAATTATTTGGGAAATGGATTTGCCTTGAATTGCTGCGGAATTGTGGTTATTTGCTTGGTTGGTCTGTATTTGAAAGTGCAGGGAGGTTAGGACACGTGCAGTCGTTATGCTGCCAAAAATTACCAAAAGTATTTCTAAAATATTTTAAAATATTTTGGTGCATTATTAAATTTTCTCCTAGCCTTAAAAATGAGAAATTAATTAATTTTCATAAATGGTGATTTTACCGAAAATTATTTATTAAATATTCATGATATCGATTTCAATAAAGGTTAAACTACCGAAAATTTATCTCACATGTCTTATAGTGAAACGTGTGATTTATGAAGTGAAATGATGAATAGTGAATATTTTATAAATTATTTTCAGTA
Source organism: Heritiera fomes (assembly GCA_032173925.1). Lineage (NCBI taxonomy): Eukaryota > Viridiplantae > Streptophyta > Magnoliopsida > Malvales > Malvaceae > Heritiera > Heritiera fomes. Next base: position 29,193,294 of record JAPDPM010000002.1, on the reverse strand, counting down.
CAACATTCACTATTTTAATTATTATCTTTGATGGATTGACTGAAGTTTTATCACATGTAATGATTTTCCATAAAGGATATTTCACCATGTACATACAGTTTTGAGACTGATAGGCCCCATATCATGCTCACATGTTCATGTGTTATTATATCATGTGTGAAGCTATTGACATTGAGCCGTGTTTAGCGTCCCGGTTAAAACCTGCTCAATGTACGGTCGAGGACATTTATAGACTATGGTCATAGATCTCACATGTTTATATTTGGTGCTCCCTACGGGGATTATAGCATGATATCTTTAGGGTGTTGTCTATTCTCCATTATCACTCACGTGTTATTTATTGGGTTTTGTGGTGTTTATTGAAAAGTGGTGTTTACTGTAGTATTTTATCACTGATTTGGGATATATATTTAACAATTTATTTTTACTGGTACACGTGTTTAAGGTGATGATTTCAATGGTGGAAATCAAATTATTTCTAAGCGTTGTTTTACATGATTACATGAATTATTTTACTCGAATTTATTAAGTATTTATATGCAATGAATATTTAAATGAAATTTATATTTAAATCAAATCATACTCCCTATAGTCGCTCTGGGTTTCTGGGACAAGATATGTATTTCAAAATACCTTCTATGCTCTATCTGGATTTCTCAGCCGACTATAGTATCCTTTCCTCTTAGTGTGCCTAGCATACCAATAGGAAATTAAGGATTTTACTGCATATAGTCTTTGAGATATCAAAATTGCATACAACTCTCTTACTGAGCCGTGGTTTGCTCACTCTATCATTCTATCTCTCCAGTGTATTTTCAGTGACTGCCGGATATATCATCCGCGGATTAGTAGCTGTGTATTGAGCACCCCGAGGCAGCTTTTATAAATCTCGGAGGTATATTTATTTATTTTATATATTCAGACTTTTCATTTACAGTATTGTAGTGTTGTATTAAATAGGGGATGTGAATGATTAATATAAATATGATTTTTTTAAATATTTTACTCATATAAATGAATGTAAATCACGGTATTTACTGTTCAGTGTGGATTTAAAAGTGGGAAACAAAGGCATCGCAAACAATCCAACCTATTCACGTGTATGAAAATGTGTGAAAAAAGTGAAAAATACTGTATACTTGGGCTGTGACAAAGAGTATGGGTATAGTTAGCTACATGATGATTAGAAAGTAGGATTTGTTGGAGCAATTTTCAGAGTTGAATTTGAATCTAAAGCCTACAGGTAAATGTCTAATGGCTATTTGATGATAGAACCTAGTATTCTGGAGCAAATTAGGTAGGTTCAGTGTGAGGACCCGAGGTTGATTGATGTTACTGGTTGGTTACAACACGGTCAAGAGTCAAAGTATAAGATTAGTGGGGATGGTTTATTGAACTCCAAAGTTAGGATATGTGCTACGGACAATAAAGCCCCAAAGAGACAGATCATGGAAGACGCACACAACTCTAACTACATGATGCACTTGAGTAATACAAAGAAGTATCAGAACTTGCGCAAAGTGTATTGGTGGGCAGGTATAAAAAGAGACATAGCAACTTTTGTGTCTAGATGCTTAGTGTGCTAACAAGTTAAGGTTGAGCACCAAAAACTAGCAAGATTGCTTAATACTTTGCTTGTGCCAACTTGGAAATGGGAACACATGACTATGAACTTCATCATTGGACCTCTTAGGACCTGAAAAATCATTATGCAATCTAGGTGACAGTTGACAAATTGACAAAGTTCACACACTTTTTGGCTATGAAAGCCACAGATTCATTCAATGCCTATGCTGATAAGCATGTCAGGTAGATAATAAGACTATATGGGGTTCCAATAAGCATAGTTTAGAAACAAGATTCTCGGTTTACTTCTCGTTTTTGGGAATATTTTCAAGGTGCCTTGGGAACTAAACTGAGCTTTAGCACCATCTTCCATCCACAAACCGACAGATAGTTAGAGAGACCCTTAAGGATATGTTGAGGGCATGTGTCATGGATTTTAAAGGCACATGGGATGATCACTTGGCACTCATTGAATTTGCATATAACAACAGTTTTTGCTCTAGCATTGGGATGGCACATATGAGGCATTGTATGGATGGAGGTGTACGTCTCCCATTGGTTGGGAAGAGTTGGGCAAAAGGAAGATCTTTGCTCTAGAACTAGTAAAGAAAGCTTCTAAGAATGTAAAGTTGATAAGTGATAGATTAAGGACAGCTCACAGCAAACAGAAGAGTTATGTCGATAATCGAATGAGACACTTGGAGTTTCAAGTTGGGGATAAAGTGTTCTTGAAGATTTCTCCATCTAAAGACATAATGAAGTTTGGCAAGAATGAAAATTAGTCTTCGGTACATTAGACCATTAAAGATACTTGAAAGAGTGGATGACATGGCATACCGATTAGCGCTACCCCTAGAGCTATCGAGTGTGCACAACATTTTTCCAATATCCGTGCTTACGAAGTATCACCCGGATTCCTCCCATGTGGTTGAGTATAAGTCTTTTGAGATCAAAGATGACTTAAACTATATTGAGAAATCGATACAGATTGTGGACCGAAAGGATAAAGTACAAGGTCTAAGACGATTCTCTTCGTAAAAGTGCTTTGGCAACATCACTCTTTAGAGGAAGCTACATCGGAGTTGGAGAGTTTGATGAAAGAGAAGTATCCTCACCTATTTTAGGATACCTTGGACCAATTTGGAAGACCAAATTTTCTTAAGGTGGGGAGAATGTGAAGACCACGAATTATCAATCCCGAACTTATGAAGAGACGTATAATTGTAAATGTACTAACGGTGAAGATGTAGCTTTTGAATTTGAACATATGAATATTATTCGATTTGATAAGAGAAATTATGGATGAATTGAAAATATGCATGAGATATAAATACAAATAAGTTTTTTTTTTAGTTTGCTCATAAAGGCTTGACATAATTTCAATTTGTTCATTAATGAGGTATAAACCTCTATTGCAATGACAATATATAGCTTTTATAAATTGTTAGTATATCATATATACTCTAATTTATATTTTTTGTTAATGAAATCATTCATCATTTCAAGTTCTAATTCCATTCATTCATAACTTTTTGATAGTAAATTATCTAATTGATTATTCACTATATTAATAAACTACTTAAAATTCTAGTTGATTTAACAATAAAAATTTATTTTCAAATGGTTGAATATATTAATTTTAACAATCTGTTTGGTCCAATTGAAGCTTTTATAAAATGTGCGGTTCGAGTAGAGCTTTTTTAAAAGTGCTGTTAAGAAAATTTAAATTAGAGTTTGACAAACTTAATCTAAAAGTGTTATAGAATGTTGAAAACTATTCAATAAAATTTTTGTATATTTTTAATAAATGTGAAAATAAAATAATAAACTTGATTAAAATAAATCAAAATTTTTAAGTGAAACAAATAAAAATACTTTTGTTAATTGAAATAAAAAATAAATGAAATGAATATAAAAATCACACAAAATAAATAAATAAATTAATGTGAAATAATATAATCCTACTGGTAATTTTGTAAATTATTGAAGAGTAAAGTGAAATGCAAAAAAATTCACTAAATACATGTTAATAAAATTAATACTTCTTGAAAAAGTTTTGATTTATAGCTTCCTTAAAATGCTCAAATATGCTTCTCGCATAAATTAAAAATTTTAAAATTTTTAGAGTCACAATTGGCTTCTACTTTTATAGTAAATAAGTTGGGTCAAACATACACTAATACTCATATATATACTCAATATTTTGTCTAAAAAAATAGATATAAACCGCTAACGTTTTGTTGTATGCAAATAAGTTCTTAAACTTTTATGTTATGACAATTTAAATTACAAATTTTTAATTAAAATCACGTAATTAAATCTAAATCTGTTAATCATGTAAGTACATTAACGGACGTTTGTTTTGCACAAGTAGCCTTCTGTGTGGGAATCAAATTGTTTACATGAAAAGATGACGTATCCTATTGATAGAAAAATAAATATTAAAAAAAAAGTTTATTTACATGTAATAAAATATTGAGAATTTATATCTATTTTATATAAAACAGTATTAAGTTTTTGTTTTTATTTAGAAAATAAAAAAATTAAAAAGCTAATATGTCATTTGCATGATCATTTTACAGCTTAACATGTCACATAAGATGTCATTTGTGCAAATAAATGTCTATTATTATCATTTAATATATTTAAACTTAATCACGTGATATTAAAAATTTATGTTTTAATTTACAATACAATAAAATAAAATTTTATGGAATGATTTACCTACAATAAAAAATAGGAGCTTATGTTATTTTACACAAAAAGTGTAATTCTATTTGACTAATAAAACATTAAACTTATGACTAAAGATGATAATTAGGCTATTAGAATTATCAAATTTAATTCATAAAATAATAACACTTGTTTGAATCACAAAATTTTTAAGATATTAAATATTTTTTAAATCACATAACTTTTAAATAACTATGAGATTAGAACATTTATCTCAATCATAAAACTTAAAAAAGCTATAAAAAATATCTTCATCATAAAATAATTTTTCTTCTTTCATGTTTAGTATGAGGCAAAATGTAAATTTTTCACATAAATTATTGTTTTAAATTATTTTATTAAAAAAACTATGCATAATTAATTGCTCTAGTTACTATTACTGTCTCATAATTACTAAGCTCTATTATAATTTAGTTCCTTCCCTATAGCATCCACTTATGTTATTCACATTTGTTATCTTTCTTTATGTCTTTATTTATCAACTTAACTTGTTAAGTTTAGTTGTTGTATAAGGTCCACTTTTGTTATCCACATTTTTTATCTTTTTTAGGTCTTTATTTAACAACTTGACTTGTTGCAGAATGGCTCATCTTTCTGTATGTCTTTATTTTACAACTCTACTTGTTAACTTGACTTGTTGCAAAAGGACTTGAACTAACCTACACCAAATGTAATCCACCATTCGAGATTAAAGGGGGAATTATCGAAATTGAAAACCATGAAAGGAAATGCATACTTTTGTCAAAGCTGACAAAAGCTTACCAAAAAATTACTAGCCATCAAAATCTATCACAAAAAAGATGGCAACGAATGTTACTACCTCTTTAACCAAGAAAGAAAAAGTAAGAAAGAACAACGATGCTAGAAAAAAAGGATCATCTTTAACTACTAAAAATGCTAGAAACAAAGTATCATCTCTAACTGCTGGATCAGCTTAGGTAGTAGGCAACTCTGACACAATAACCCACCTTCACCTTGTGACTACTCTTGTAAATCTTTTATCCCATGAAAACATTGTTGACAAATAAGTTGCTTTCTTTTAACTATGTTGAGAAACAAGTTGCTTTATTTTAAATGAAAGCAAAGTACAAGTAATTTTCTTTGTTATTCGCTTTAAATTTTAAGTGTTTGTAATATTCAACATAAGAATGGCTGCTGAGCTATATAAACTATTGTTGTCTGCCACTTCACTCTTAAGTTTTATAAACAATAATGCAAAAATGCATTAACTTACTATGAGCATCGCACAAACAAAGTCTTATCACTAGATGCAATTACTATGATACCAACATGTTTCGGGTCCCAACATTGTTTATCCACACTGTTAGTGTGACCTCTCAATTCAAAATCTTTAGCATTACCTAAACTGATATCACAAAATAACCATAACAACTTCGTTGTTAATAATGGAATATTATCAAATTCTAACATCCAAAATCGTAAGTACATTGTTTAGTTTATAAATAACATAAGTTTTACTCCAGACAACAATTAGAAATATTTCAAATTAAGGTAAACAATCCAAATTGAATTCAGATAAATTTGCAAAATCAAACGTGCCTAAGATACAATGAAATGGATGCAACAGATTACATGTTATACCTGCATTAATGTATCCTAAAGCATAAAAAAGAATACCCTTCTAAGATCCCAATACAAACTGTAGACACCGAATTTTGCCCAAATCAATAGGACTCTATTCAATTAGGCTCTCAAAGTCCAAATTGAAGTATTGGGCTTCCAAGCTCATTAAAATGGGCTGAGTTGATTTTTTTTATTATTTTATTTTATTTTTATTATTATTATTTGTATTATTTGTTTTTTTTATTTTTATTTTTATTATTTGATTTTCCTATTATTATTATATGTGTTTTATTTTTATTTTTATCTTTATTTTTTTATTTTTATTATTATCTGATTTTCCTATTATTGTTATTATTATGTGTTTTATTTTTTATTTTTTATTTTTTATTTTTTATTTTCATTTTATTTTACTTTTTATTTTATTTTTACTACTTTTCTGTTTGATTTCCCATCACATTTATGGGAAGACTGTTGGCTGGCTGTAGCTTAGGTAAAAAATGGTGCCGCCGGCGCCTCAACCCTTTCCCTAGATCTCGAGTTCTAGCAAATTTCCACCTTCCCCATGCCGTGAATCCCGCTATAACAGGAACCTATTGATTCTGTGACTCTGAAAGGCTAAGGGGGGGTTCCAAAATCGTTTTAAGAAGACCCCAAGCAAAGGGATGGGGGGACTTCTTCGGATAGAGAGAACAGAGACCCAAAAAACGCATAAACACCAATCCTCAACCATTCGACCACCACCAACCACCAACCCCGAAACACCATTCATCACTACCAACCATACAGCCACCAACCACCAACCCCAAACACCATCATCATCATCATCACCATATACTTTCGCCAATAGCCAAACACCGCCATCGTAAGCATCCATCGCCATCGCCACTACCAACACCACACAACCCCAAAGCCTCCAACCACCAACACCGAAGGAAACCAAACCCCAACCCAGATCCAAAAACCCCTAATCCGAGAACCCCGAGCCTAATCTCAAACCTAAATCTCCATCAACCTGCAAAAAAGAGAAAGCAAACCAAACAACGGCAACCACAAAGAGAATCACAACCAGATCTAACCAGATTTAAAAACAAAACACAAAAAAAAGGTAAAAGCTTTAGGAGATAGTCAGATCTGTGAAGTTGGGAGTGTTTTTGGGCTAAACGGGGCTCGGATCGGAGTAAAGGAGGGGGAGTAGAGTGTTTTAAGACTGTTGGGAAGATCACTATCGACCGGCGTACGGCGACCGACTGTCATCTGGGGAAGGAGAGGCTAAGAGGATTTTGAGGTTTTTGAGTTTTTTGGGAGAAATCGGATGAAAATGAGTTTAAAAAAAAGGGGTTGCCTTTTATAGCTGAGGAAAAAAAAGAAGAATAAAGGAGGCGACCCATGTGTGGACTCGACCCAACCAAGATCTAGGAGCTCGTCGGCCCGAGGAGAAGCAGGATCCGCGTATTGCTCCCATTTGACGCGATCGAGATCTGCGCTCGCCCGCTCAAGGAGCTCGCCCGTCGGAGGAGATCAAAGATCCGCGCGCTCGCCCGTTCAAGGAGCTCGCCCACCCGAGGAGAGTATATTTCCTTTTTTGTTTTATTTATTCATTCATTTGTTTTATAGAGATATTTGTTTAAGTATTTTTAACGTATCATCATGGCAAAAATAATAAATATAATAATATAATAAACAAAAATATAATAAAATAAAATAAGTATGAAATCCCGATTATAAGTCTTCGTAGAACTCGCAAGTAGCGATTCTTCGAAAAACTTTAGGTGAGAGAAATTATATCGAATGTTACCAAAGTATTGGGATATTCGATATTATTTCTCAATATTCAATTTCATGCTTATTTTTAAAAATATATATAATAATAAAAAAATATATAAAAATAACAAATCAATAAAAATAAAAATAAATTAAATGAAATTCGTCCGATGATGGGATGTCATGAAACTCACAAGTAGTGATTTCTTAACTGATCCCTAAGTGAGAGGAATTAGCTAAATGTTACCAGAGTATTGGGATATTTAGTTAAATTTTTCAATATTAAGAGTTTCATTAATAAAAATTAAAATATAAAGTTCTTTTTATAAGTTCTGTATGCATAAATATTAAAAACGAAAATAAAATGATATTCTTCCGATGATGGGATGTCATGAAACTCACAGGTAGTGATTTTTTGACTGATCCCTAGGTGAGAGGAATTAACTAAATATTACTAGAGTATTGGGATATTTAGTTAAATTTTTCAATATCGAGAGTTTCATATAAAAATAAAAGTCTTTTTATAAATCCATACGCATCATGTTTCCTTTATCAATGTCACATACATCCTTAATCAATTATACAAATAACATGAGCTCCACCGAAGATGAGATTCTATAGAACTCACAAGTAGTGATTCTTAAGAAATCTCTAGGTGAGGAAAATTATTTCAAATGTCACCAGAGTATTGGGATATTTGATTTAATTTTTCAATAAATGGTGTTCATGTTGATTTTCATAATGAAATCTTTTAAAACATTATAACAGTAATTTTTCAAGAAAATGCACGAATTTTTTATATAATAAATGAATTAAACTTAAGCCAAGACTATGTTGTTAAAATTAAAGGATACTATGTGGTTAGGATGGTACCGTTTTTTAACGGGTGTCGTGGGGGTGCTAATCCTTCCCCACGCGTAACCGTACCCCCGAACCCAAATTTTGTTTTCGCAAATCAAAAATTGTCTTTTTAATAAAACTTAATTAATTTTGAGATTTTATTAAAAAGATAAATATTTTAGGTGACCAATCACACTTAGACAAAAAAGATTGGTGGCGACTCCCTTTGTTTTTAAATGTTTTTTAAAATCGTCGAGCGCGAAGCCGTTACGACCCAAACCAAATTAACCAAAAAAAAACCTCCTCTAAATCGGTGTTATGGAAAATAGCCTCATTTCAATTCAGCAAAGGATTTCTTTCTTCTCTTGCTTCCTTAAAGAAATCAAAAACTACCAAAAAAAGAAGGGTTTTGTCTAGAAAAGTAGAAAAAGGAAAGAGCTTTACATGACCATGAAGCTCAATATGCCAAATTCAAGTGGTTTAAACAACAAAACAATAAGCAAGATTGGTGCCCCTGCAATTCCAAGCCACTAAATGCACCTTTGAATAAAGAAAACAATTCACTTTAGATAAGGGAGAGGAAAACAAAAAGAGTTACCTTCTTCTTGTGACCTTGATACTCTTTACTATGTAGATACTTGATGGGTATTTTCTTCTCAATCTCTAATCTCTCTTCCTCTCTAGGTTTTAGAGATGTCTTGTACCACCAGTTGAGGATTAGAGGCGAAAATGCCAAAAACAGCCTTCAAGATAAGACATGGCCATTATGAGTTCTTGGTTATGTCGTTTGGATGGACTAATGCCCTCGCAGCTTTCATGAGCTTAATAAATAAAGTGTTTACGCCCTACTGGGACAAATTTATTATTGTCTTTATCGATAACATATTGGTGTATTCACAATATCGGGGAGAACATGAGCACCATCTCTGCACTGTTATTCAGATTCTTTAGGAGAAAGATCATTATACAAAGCTCAGCAAGTGCGAATTTTGGTTAGGATAGATTAGTTTTCTATGGCATGTACTAACTAGAGAAGGTGTAGCAATAGACCCAGTTAAGATAAAGGTTGTGGTTAATTAGGAAAGGCATAAGACGGTGACTGAGATTTGTAGCTTCCTAGGGCTTGTAGGGTATTATAAGAGGTTTGTTGAAGGGTTCTACAAGCTAGTAGGACCTTTGACCCGACTCTCACATAAAGATGTCAAGTCTGAGTGGAATGATGTGTGTAAGTGTAGCCTTAAAGTTGAAACACTAACTGACTACTGCGCCAGTCCTCACCATTTCTAGTGGTTATGGGGGATTTCCTGTATACAGTGATGCATTAGATCAGGGTTTGGGTTGTGTATTGATGCAGAATGGGAAGGAAGTAGCTTATGGCTCCAAACAACTAAAGGACCATAAGAGGAATTATCCCACCCATGGTCTAGAGCTAACCGCAGTAGTGTTTGCTCTGAAGATATGGTGTCATTACTTGTATGGCAAAAGATTTCATATTTATACAGATCACAAGAGTCTAAAGTACCTTTTCTCACAAAAAGAATTGAACATGAGACAGAGACGGTGCATGGAGTTACTTAAGGATTATGACTGTGAGATTCTCTACCATCTGGGCGAAGCTAATAGGGTAGCTGATGCATTAAGCAAGAAGAGTATGGGTATAGTTAGATACATGATGGTTAGTTTCACGATCTAATTATCACACTTAGATTTAACTTTTATATTTGGTTGGGCTGTCTGTAATGTCCACACTCAGATTTCGTTATTAAACAAAACCCAGAATCTAAAACTTTCATTTCTATTTTCGCATAAATGACTAAACTTAAAATTTCTACCTTTGATATATTACTTTATAATGTAAATTACAATATGGTTTACATCCCCTTTACAAATCACATACATAGGAGTACTGTACATCTAAAGTCTCAACATACAAAAAGTAAAATTGTATATCTCTACGGTTTATGGGTAACCGCCTGAAGGATACTGATCAAAGCAACCTCTAAAGTGAAAAGGAACTATTATAGGTAATTTAGAAGGAAAGTAAGGGGGTGAGCTTATGCCGAGTAAGAAATATATATAAAAGAGCTTATACTATGTATAACTCCATGCATGAATTATAAAACATGTGCTTATACTTAAATCTACTATTAAAATAAAATTTAAATCACTTTACTAAAATGATACTATAGTCGGTTAAGTAACCAAGCTGAGTACTGAAGGCTACTTTGAAGTACCTCACTTGTCCCAATCCCTATTTCTGACTATAAGGAGTTTACTATAGTTTGTTTAATAAATAGTTCAAAGGTTTTCTTTCCAATCAATCATTTCATAAATAACACAGAAAAACACTAACAAGCACTCCATAACAGAAAAAAATTCAGTTCAGAACTACCTTAACAAAACTATTAGTAAGCAATCGATTAGATATAGAACTATCAGTAAATCAATCAATTACTCATATTCAATAAACTATTTTGACGAAAAATCAGCAAATAAATCGATCAGATTCAATTACAATCACTAAGTTTATTCAATCGATCAAATTTAGAAAACACATAGTAAAATAGTTCAATAACATTATAGTAGAGACTAGGCAACACCCAATAGTATCATGTAGTATAAGAATTCCCAAAAAGGGAGTAATAATAAGACATATGGCCATAGTTAGTAGTGGTCTATAGTGAAAACTAGTCAAGTGCCAGGTGTGGGTACTGAAGACTTGATTAGGGTCTAACAGCAACTGTACGCTCTATCACTTACTTAGATAAGCATGATAAGCCCGAAGGTTACTATAGGGCCAACAGTCTCAAAACGACTTATAATACAGTAGGAACATTCTTTAGAAATCAACTCGATAAAACTAATCTTCAATCAGTCCATAAATCAATAAAATCAGTAACAATTGCAGTCGAATTAAAATATTATGTAAATATTCATAGTTCAGAATCCAATTTTATTTACATATAAGCATGATATCAACACTCATAGAAAATTTGAAAACGAAGAAAATCATTAAAAACAGTCTCGGAAACTGTGTTACAAATTGAGTTGCATTAGCGACCTATATGCAACTCTTAGTTTATTCACTCCTTTAGCTTTATTTCTATTGAATTACAATCTATCCCTTGTAGCCTTAAGGTTTAGGGTTTAGTGTGCAAAATTTCAGCAGCATAATAGTGTGCTTATTCCTATATTCTCCTATACTGAAAACACAATATATAAGTCCAACACCATTCCCCAATTCAATCGTTTCTCAACATTCAATCACAATATATCACAATTAATTTAGTATTAATACAACATAGTCTCCTTATGCTTTTTACATATATCCCTTACCACTTAGATTCTGTCGATTCGCTCGTTAGCACCAGTATTTCTCACCTCACTTTCGAGTTGTAAAACATCATTCAAACACAATCAATTCATCACACTTCAGTTATAGCAAATTCATAACTTCTTGAGATTTACTACATAGCCTACTGCAGTTGCAAATTCGGTCTACTTCATACCGGTCCTAACACTGCAACTATTGCTAAAACACCTCCGTATTTGGTTCTGACTTTGCCAGTAGTCTTCTATTAATTTATATAATTTTTCAGGACCCAATTTACATCAATTTGAGCATGAATTCCTCATGCTCTTGTCTTGGCCAAATTGGCCTAACCTGCCTACACACTCTATTTCAACGATTTAAGGTCGTAAGCGCGTTCAGACACTCTCTACACTGTTTTTACACCACTTTTGCATTGAACACAATCACACACACATGGGTTACCATGGTCGAAACCCTAGGGAGTGAATTCTAGTGGTTTTAATCCAATTCAAGCTTGATTACATGGCTAAACATCTTAAACACATAGTATAAAGCCATTAAAGCATGAAAAAAATACACTTTCTCTCACCTATCACTTATGGCTGAAAATGAAGGAAGCCCAAACACCAAGAACTTTGTCTGCTCCAACTTGGATTTTGGTACAATCTTGAAGAGCTCGAAGAGTTGGACAAGTTTGGTGAAGGTAGTTTTCAGTTTCGGTGAGTTTTCGCTAGTGTTTTAAGGGTTTTCTCTCTCTTACCAAGCTTTAACAATGGAGGAGTGAGAAAGAGAAAGAGGGGGACAGCATTTGGAGGAAGAAGACCAGAAATTTCTTTTAAAAATTTATATTTTAAGTGACAAATTACTAAGACGCCCTCATACTTAACAAATGTTTCGATTTTACCCTTCACAATTTGACTTTGTTTTAAACAGTCAGTTTAACCTTCAAAATATTTCATTTAATCTTAAAACACCTCTATTTAATATGCTTTAATCATCAGTTGAGCTTTTGTTGAGGTTTGACTGACCAAATGGACGAAATTATCAAAATACCTTTAACCGTTGAATCGCGTAATTTTCTACTTTTTCACGTGATTCAGTCTATCAGTTAGCATGGCATAAATTTTCGTCATATGAGAATTTATCTATGACTATCAATTGGTCAAAAGTCAACTCAATTTGACCGTTACTTAAGAAAATTCTACCGACTTATGGACTTAATCAACATTTTCAAAATTGTTGTACGCTTTTCAAAACATGCATAAACAGATGAGTTTGAGGTGCAGATTCTTACTAGCACAATATTTGGCTCTAAATTTCAAGTCTGTGAAGTTTCACCTTCATCGGTACACTAAAAGACTAGTGGGGCCCACCAGCTAGTTCCCTTTCATACTTACAATTCAAATAGCATTAGGATAGTTGTGAGACACTTCTTATTCCTAACTTCATAAATAGTAATTAACAGTAATAAGAAGAGTGGATCTCATAGTTAGAGAGTGGGATTTGTTGGAGTAGTTTTCAGAGTTGAATTTAAATCTAGAGCCTACAGGTGAATCTCTAATGGCTAGTTTGAGGATAGAACCTAATATCATGGAGCAAATCAAGCAGGTTCATAATGAGCACCCGAGGTTGATTGAGGTTACCAGTTTAATACAACAGGGTCTAGAGTCAAAGTATAAGATCAGTGGGGATGGTTTATTAAGGTTCAAAGTTAGGATATGTGTTCCGAACAATAAAGCCCTAAAGAGACAAATCATGAAAGAGATACACAGCTCTACGTACACGATGCACTCGAGTAATACGAAGATGTATCAAAACTTGCTCAAAGTGTACTGGTGGGCATGTATAAAGAGAGACATGGTGACTTTGTGGCTAGATGCTTAGTGTGCGAACAAGTTAAGGTTCGGCACTAGAAACCAACAAGACTGCTCAATCCTTTGCCTGTTCCAACTTGGAAATGGGAGCACGTGACTATAGACTTCATCATGGGACTTCCTAGGACCTGAAAAAATCAAAATGCAATCTGGGTGATAGTTGACAAATTGACGAAGTTGGCATACATCCTGGCTATGAAAGCTACAAATTTGCTCAGTGTCGTTGCTGATATGTATGTCAGGGAGATAGAAGACTACACGGGGTTTCGATAAGCATAGTTTCATATCGAGATTTTTGGTTTACTTCCCGTTTCTAGGAACATTTCTAGGATGCCTTGGGAACTTAACTGAGTTTTAGCATTGCCTTCTAACCATAAACCAATGGGCAGTTAAAGAGAACAATATTGACCTTTAAGGATATGTTGAGGGTGTGCATCATGGATTTTGAAGGTTTATGTGATGATCACTTAGCACACGCTAAATTTGCATATAACAACAATTTTCACTCCAGCATTAGGATGGCACTGTATGAGGCATTGTATGGATAGAGGTAAGGGTTTCCCATTGGCTTGGAAGAGGTGGGAGAAAGGAAGATCTTTGCTTTGGGAATAGTATAGAAAGCTTCTGAGAATGCAAAGTTGATATGTGATCAATTAAGGACAGCTTAAAGTAGATAGAAGAGTTACGCCAATAGTCAAATGAGACCTTTGGAGCTTCAAGTTAGGGATAAAGTGTTCTTGAAGATCTCTCCATCTAAAGGCATAGTGAGGTGTGACAAGAAAAGAAAGTAGATAGAAGAGTTACGCCAATAGTCAAATGAGACCTTTGGAGCTTCAAGTTAGGGATAAAGTGTTCTTGAAGATCTCTCCATCTAAAGGCATAGTGAGGTGTGACAAGAAAAGAAAGTTGAGTCCTTAGTATATTGGGCCATTTGAGATTCCTAAGAGAGTAGATGATGTGGCATACCAATTAGCATTACTCCTAAAGCCATCGGGTGTGCACAACGTCTTCCTCATATCCATACTTCGAAAGTATCACCTGGATTCCTTTCATGTGATTGAGTATGAGCCTTTGGAAATCAAGGAGGACTTAAGCTATATTGAGAAATCGATATAGATTTTGGACTGGAAGGATAAGGTACTGAGGTCTAAGACGATTCCCTTGGTAAAAGTGCTCTAGCAACATCACTCTTCAAAGGAAGCCACATGGGAGTTAGAGTGTTTGATGAAGAGAAGTATCCTCACCTATTTTAGGATTACTTGGAGCAATTTGGAAGACCAAATTTTCTTAAGATGGGGAGAATGTGAAGACCGCAAATTCTAAATCCCGGACTTGTAAACAGACATATGATTGTAAATGTACTGATGGTAAATATGTAGCTTTCGAATTTAAACATATGAATATTAACCGATTTGATAAGGGAAATTATGTATGAATTAAAATTATGCACAATACACACACAGACACAAGGGTGTATTAACTTAAATTGAGGAAAAGAATATATATATTTATATATCGAACTAAATGCATGCAACGTATATGCATGCATGCTATACAAATCCAAATGCATACAACGTACCTGCATGCATGTGTACATATAAATATATGCAAAAATATATTATATACATGTATATATATAAAGACGTATGAGTATATATACATATATATAACTATATTATACTCATATGTATAGATATTTGTAAATACAAATAAATATAAATATAAATGTATATAAGGATGAATATATATATGGGTGTAAATATCATATTATAATTAAAGGATATTTATGAATATATATTATAAATATTAAAAGCATTACAAAATAATAGATAAATAATAAAATATATTTATTTTTTTTGAATTGAATGGGTTTGGTGAGAAGTTTCCCACCAAACCCAATGGGAATGGTCTGCCTAATCCCATCTCATACTAAAAAAAAAGGTGAAGAAAGAAGAAAGGCACAAGAGAGAGAGAGAGAGAGAGAGAGAGAGAGAGAGAGAGAGAGAGAGCTGAAGAAAAAAATATAAGTAACTAGAGAGGAGTAGTTCAGGTGCGAAGAGACATGAGTGAAGGGGACGAAAGCAGCATTGAACAAGCACCTTCAGGGGAAGAACAAAGGCTGTGAAGGGCTGTTTCCAGGGCTGAAACGGGAGGTCCATGTGGCTGTGTTTGTTTGGCTGTCTCAACGCTGACTAGAAAGGTTGGAAAGTGGCATTTTTGAGCCCGGTGCAATACCAAGGTTCCACGCTTGGAGAAGGGACTTTCGAGACCGAAACAAGGCTGTCACAAGTGGTGCTTTAGGCGCCAAGCGACGGCTATTTAAGGTGATTCTCTAGCTATCTAAAGGGGCTAAAAACAAGGTAAACGAGGGACTGGAAAATGTAACTGTTGTGGACTGCTTGTGAGGCGTTGAAATGTGCTAAAAATGGGCTGAAGTTAGGTGCTTTGTGAAGGCTGAAGTTGGGTAGTTGAGGGGCTAAGTTGGGGCTGTTAGGCTAGTAACATGAGGTGGTTGAAGGAGGCTGTGTAGGGAGAACACATTCGAGCCGAAAAGGGTGCTAAACCAGCCAAATCAAGGCTATCGAGTGGGCTGTTTGCTGCCCTGTTATACCAGCCGAGAAAATAAGGTAAGACAAAAAAGAAAAAGGAAAGGAAAGGAAAGAAAATATATATGTATATGTATATGTATAATATGTTAAAATGATTAAGCATAAGTATTAAAAAAATTTTATTTTTTTGCTCGGGTTAGAAAAAAGGTTGGTAACAGGGGTGAATTGCATTGTTTTAATTTCAAGAGAATTAATTAGAAATATTTTTGATTGATACTAAATTGATTTAGTGATATTTAAAAATGCAGCGCAAGACTAAAGCAACAATTCGAGTTTAGTTTAGGCTCGATGCACGAGCCCCAAGCATAGGAATCATAAGACTATTACATAAGTCTATAGTAGATTTATATTGTTTAGGTCATATATGGTTGCTTAACCGAACGAACTTACGGTATAAATGATTTGAATGTCAGGTTTGTGATCTTATAGTTGGATATTGAGTTTTGGAGAATTATTGAGGGATTTAAATATATAATGGTATTCTAGCAGATTAATGATCTCAGTTTTTACCGTGGATAAGTTTCAGTTTAGTATTATTAATATTGCATTAGTTTGATGATTTTTCGATTTTATAATATTTAATTATTGGTGAAATATTAAGAGGATCCATACTAGTGGTAGGGATCTTAGTATCAACTCTGTGATATTGAATTTGGACAAATGGACATGACTTGTGTATATTTGATCTTGTAAATATCAAGGTTACTAGGTCGAGATTATTTGTGAGATGATATGCGCTATGACTAATATTGAATTTGATTGCATGATTGTGGGACTACATCTACATTGTGCATATACATATCACAAGATTTAGACTTATGTTTTAATCATGGCTTTGAGCATGTGCAAGTTACATAACATGAGATTTATTGAAAATGCATTGATTTGAGGTTCATAAATGAATATGTTCAATTTTGTAAAGTTTAGCTTTATTGAAAGAGAACATGATGCATATTGATATGAGTTCAAATGATTTATGAACAAAATCGAAAAGGTTTTCATGTTTTCTTAAATGATTGAATTAAAGATAATTACTAAATTGTTTTGAGATTTTAGGACATATATGTTGATATCAATAAAACATAAATGGACACACCTAAGAGAGCTGTGCTTCTAGGCATACATGCAGACTTATTAGGCGGGGTTTTGATAAGGTTATTTGGACACGTGAGACAAGTTCTAGCATAAGTTCGGACTCTCACCTGATCAACGAGACCAGAGTATACCATGGCAATAGGTACAACCCTTCTCTATTGGGGCTTTTTCGATCCATTGATAGCTACAGTAGAATTAAGCCTTTATTGATTGATAATTGATACTTGATTGATTGTGCTATATCTCCACTACATTGACTTGGTTGATTTTACTCACACTTTGATTTTGAAAACCATGCTTAATACTAGTTTATGTATATCAAACCATGAGCTTGAATACCATCTCGGCTTTGATGATCAATTTCGATGCTTTTGCATTATTCATCCAAGCTTAAGCATGACTTAAGTCTCGATAGATGTTTTGAGACCCATGATAGCATCGGTGTCTTATATAATGGTTTTCATACCATTTGAGCATTTGGGTTTTGTACATCGAGACTTATATTGACATGGTTTCTCTCACACAATATGTTTTATAACTATGGCATATAAGCTTTGAAAGCATGTTATGTGTGCTATATAGGTTAAGATACAAGGATAGAAAAATGATAATGTGGATTACTATTGATCTCGGATGAATATTATATGATTGATTTGATGTTCATTGATATTGGAAAAGTCAATATACATATTGAGATTGATATTGGACTGTGTTATAGAGTTTGGTTACTTTTGTCCACAATGCTAAGTTAGAGTTCCTTAGAACATGATATCAGTTTAAATATATAACAATTATGACTGAAATGATATTTGATGACTGCATTCTTGTGGATTCATGCATTGCATGTACGACATTACAAAGCTACTTCTGCACTTATATAATTGACTTACCAAGCCCTCATTCATTAAAATCTATTCTAATCCTTTTCAAATTGAGCACAGGGTTGGAGAAGTATTTCGGATCTTTTCAAAAGCTACTATGGCCTAGAATATCGTTCCAACTCTTCGAGGAATTTCATTGCTTATTTTGGTATAGCATGATTCTTTTTGTATTTAATTGCAATTTAGATTGTTTTTGACTTAGTACTATAGGCTCGGATGTAAACTAAGATTATGGAATGTTTCTATAATATTTTGATGCCTTCATCTTGGTGGAATGGAAATTGAGTTAAATATCAATAAAACTATAAATTATGCATGACTATGGTGTTGGTATAATGTCACCTGGATGATATCTGTGGTATTAAGTTAGTTGTGGATATCTAGGATTGTAACCAAATTATGTTGTCTTCATAAGTACTACACTGAGATCTTGAGCAATTAGCTCTAAATAAGGCAAGAAGTTAACAACTTCATATTGACACTGCACACACACAAACAACTTGTTAAGTTAGGAAAAAGTGAAAATTTTGCTCGAAATTTCCTACGCATCCGCAAGGGTAAGTATCTAGTCATGGCCTATGAATCATGACATCAAATGAGATTTAAAAATGTAATCATAATATCATATGAGAATCGATATCAAATTGGATCTAAGTTCACATTAAGCATTAAATCAAGTCCAAACAAAATGAGATGTCCACAAGAATTAGATATTGGGAAATTGATGTGAGTGGAGGGTCGCCAATACTTGGTGCAGCTAGATTGTAAGCTCTTACAGCTTTCACTTCCATGTCATAACCCCTCAAATTAATATTTAAAAATGACTTTCTATTCAGCACATGATAAGATTAACCATATAATTAATAATTATTAATAATGCCAGAAAGGCTTACCCAAATAAATTGAGAATCATTATTTTATTACAAACATACCTAGTCATGAAAAGAAAAAAAAACATTGTAGGGAATAGAAAATGAGTCAAGTAAAGAACAAATTACAAAAAAAATAGAAGGTATATTTTTACACGAACCTTGAATTCCTTTCTTACTCTAGTGTTTTTTCTTGCAACCACCTATATTCATTCAAACTTAAAGAAGTTAGTTGTTGCTAATTACATCGTTGATCATTTGAAACCCATGAAAATCATCAAAAAATCATGTGTTTCACCCTAAATAACTACAAATAGCATCAAGTTGGAGACATAGCTTTTCATATATAACACAAAAAAAGTTGTTCATTTCAAAGTTTCAAGACTCTAGAAAATGGAAAGCACTCAATACTTGCAACTTAAAAGACTTAAAAGAAAGGGCCAAAATTGTCTTCATTTCTTAATCAACTTTGTTAATTATTCAATAATTATACCTAATTCAAACACCAAGAACTTTAATTAAAAAAGAAATGTAAAATCCTAACTAAAATTAACCTGATATATGAAAATACCTATCATTTTATACTAGAAGTAATTACAGACAAAAAAAAACACACCTAGCATCACATTAGTGAGCATTACTGTGATTGAACCACTGAAAAAGACAATCATGGTGAACAAATTTGAAGCTATTCAGACATGCGCAGGGGCATCAAAGTGGATTCTCCACATCTCTCAGGTTCCAACAGACCTTGCAAACGTCTTCCTCCTTTTCTTCCTTCTTCATCTCAATATCATGCTTCACCATTTTGAGGTCTTTGGACTTAGAGCAAAAATTGAGTTCATATAGGAAATTCACTCATGGGTTTTCTTTGGGGGTTTTCTTTTTCTTAGTTGAATTTGTGTGATTTTTGTGATGGCATGGGGTAGCCATGGCGCATGTAATCTAATAAAAAAGAACGTAATTATTGAAAAAAGACAATGTAACATAAGGACACCAAAAGTAATGCCAACAATGCAACACACGAACATTGTGTAAAAAAAATGCTTAGACAAGAAGGAGAAATCTGAGCTTAAATAGGAGGAATCCAAAGGAAGCTAATAAAGCTTAAATGTAAAGAGGAAAAAAAAAAACCTTAAGAATAGAGAATGGAAGGACTAAACAACCCCAAAAGCCTCCCCTTTTTGTAATTTTTATTATATAGATTTGTGATTAGAGAATATAGAAATTGCAATACATAATGACCATTTTGATCCTCAAATTATAACAAAAAGGTCATATTGATTCTCCATCTTTTATTTGAGTCATTTTGGTACTTCTTATATTTTAGATCAATTTAGTCACATTTTAACGTCAAGAGGGCAGAACTATGAAATAAATCACGTTAAACACTATTTCAGATGTCATTTCACTCGTCATATCATCACTATAGAGTTCTTCTTTTACATCAATTGTCAGATGATTTTGTCATCACAGAGATTTTTCAATGGTGTGATAAATAATGTGACCATTTGATGTAATAGACTTGATGATTTGATTGTTTTGATTTTTTAAGATTAGATTAAATAGATCGAAGATAAAAAAAAACTATAGTGATGTCAGAGAATCAATTTGGTTTTATACTGGGGCAATCAACTACAGAAGCAATACACTTGCTTAGACAACTTGTGGAGCGTTTTCAAGTACAAGGTAAATATGTTCATATGGTCTTTATAGATTTAAAGAAAGTATATGATAAAGTGTCTAGGCAGTGTTTTGGTGGTTTTTAAAGAAGAAAAAAGTTCCTGTGAAATATATTGAAATAATTAAGGACATGTATGGAGATGGAAGGATACATGTGAGGACGTGTGAAGGGCAAATAAGTGAATTTCCTATCACAGTAGACTACATCAAAGGTCAACATTAAGCTCATTTCTGTTCTCTACAGTAATGGACGAGCTAACAAAATCCATCTAGGATAATATACCTAGGTGAATGATGCTTGCAAATGACATTTTATTGTGTGCTAAGACTAGGGCGAAAGTTAATGCGAAGTTAGAATTATGGAGACAAATGTTGGAATCAAGAGGATTCAAACTAAGTAGAGTAAATATTGAATACATGAAATATAAATTCAGTTCAAACAAAGAGGAAGATAGAAACATAGTGATGCTAGATGGATGGTGATCCCTAAGCGGGATCATTTTAGATATTTGAAATCAATGGTATAGATGAATGGAAATATCGATGGTGATGTGACTCGTAGGATACAAGCTGATTGGAGGAAGTGAAAAAGCGCTACAAGTGTGTTGTGTGACAAATAAATTCCTGTATGTTTGAAAGACAAGTTTTACACGATAATTGTTAGACCAACATTGCTTTATGGCAATGAATGTTAGGCAACTAAAAGACTGCATACACGAAAAATGAGTGTAGCAGAAATATGAATGTTGCAATGAATGTGTGGATATACGAAAAAAGATAGAACAATAAATAAGGACATTTGTAGAAATGTTGGAATGGCATTTGTTGAAGACAAGATGAGTGAAATTCATTTATGTTGGTTTAGACACATTCGACGTAAACCTGCAGACACTCCAATTAGAAAAGCAAAGGCTATGAATGATATAGCAACGGTCAAGGCTAGGAAAAGACCAAAAAAGATTTGGAAAGAAGTAATCGAAAAGATATGGCAAAACAAGAGTTAGAAGAACACATTGTTTTAGATAATAATGAGTAGAGGAGGAGATTTCATGTTCACGATTTACCATACAATCATATATTGGTTCATATAGTCTACTCCAGTATTGGGATAAAGGCTCTGATAATAATGATTAGATTAAATAGACCCAAAATAAAATATGAAAGAACTAAAAGAACTCAAATAAATGATGGAGGATGGATCTTTTTATTATAGTTTAATGGTAAAAAAGGTAATTATGCCAAACTATAAAGGCTACTGGAGTTAGACTTTTCTATAACCAAGCAAATTGCCATGTAACAGAGATGAGTACACAAAGGCTGCTTCATCCTCCAGCATCCACTTTGCCGCCAACCTCTGGGTTGAGATCTCTTCCTTTACTTTTCGAACCGTTAATATAAATTGTGAAATCCACATGCAGATACAAATGATTAGGCTTTGGTTGGTAGGGTGGAAAGAAAACTGGAAATATGAAAAATTGGAGGAGGAAAAAATGAAGAGATAAAAAATTTTAATTTTTTTCTTTAAATGTATTTGATAGGAATGATGGAATGTAAAAGAAAATATAAATTTATTTCTTTCCATTACTTGATAGAGTTGAAAAATAAAAAAAAAAAGAAAATGAAATGATATTAATTTATCATTATACCATTACTTAATTAAGATAACAAATTAAAATTTAAAAAATAAAGGATAATTTTATAAATATACTTTCTTGACACACATCTCAATCATTTCCTCTCCACTAATCTTTTCAATTTGGAATGATTTAACTTTGTTAATAAAGAAAAAAAAGGGCAATCCTTCCCATCCCAAAGTTGAGATGGAGAGTGGACAATGGTGAAAGCATTAGATTATGGGTGAACAATTGGATTGGATGCACTTCAAATTTTACGGTTGAGTCTACTCATGCAGAAGCGAATGAAAAGAAGTAGGTTAGCACGTTAATATACATGAATTTGAGGTGTTGGAAATGGGATGTAGTGCAGACCTTGTTTTCAAGGAGTGAAGCAGAATATATTTTTTTCAATTCCAGTGGGCAGACGAAACGAACCTGATAAGAAGATTTGAAGTCACAGTAGAGATGGCCTGTATAGCGTCAAGAGCAGATATAGATTACTGAGTGAGGGAGCAAACAATCGAGGAGAGTTAGGTAATCGGAGTGTAGGGAAGGTCTGGACAGTGAAGGTGCCAAATAAGATGAAAGTCTTCATGTGGAAACTGATACGAGGAGCACTACTAGTAATGCTGAATTTAAGCAAGAAGCATATCCCTGTGGAACCGATGTGTTTTAGGTGTAAGGAGGAGCATGAAACGGAAACCCATGCGATAATGAAGTGTAGGAAAGCAAGAGATGTGTGGCGTCGTCTGAACATGGAGATGGAATTACGAGTTTCTGGCTTAAAAGAGGAAAGTTTGAATTAATTAATAAGCTCAATGAGGAAAAGCTACAAACTTTTGATTTTGCTGCATGGGGAATCTGGAACAATAGGAACCAAGAATTACATGAGGATGATTGCTCCAAGCCTACTGTAGTGGCGGAATATATTTCTCATTATATGGGTGAGTTTAAGAATATTCAGGAAAGGCGACAGAGATCTTTGACTAATAAGGAGCAGAGATGGGGGGCACCAAAGTTTACTTTGATGGGCTATTAGTGCAGGTAGTGTTTTGGGAGCCCAGGCAGGTGCGCTACCAAGAATGACAGAACCGGTAATTGTATAAGCCGTAGCAGCGTTGAAGGCATTAATCTTTGCATTGGAGTTGGGCTTACGAAGCATAGAGCTGGAAGCAATAGCGATGCTGAAAGACAACATGCAGAATCTGTCTTCGCTTGAAGTGATACTAACAGAAGCCCGTGACAAATTGAAGTACTTCCAAGGTTATTCCGTCAGGCACACAAGGAGAGGAGGTAATCGTGTGGCACATGAATTATCTAAAAGCACGATTAGAATATTCTTCAGATATGTATTGGATTGAAAATTATCCTAGTTTCCTTAAAAAAGTACTGATGTTGAGTTTTTATCTTAATGGAATGCATATTTTATTTCATAAAAAAAGTTGAAAGTGCCAAGTCCTGCACTTACCAAATATATCAGCTGACATACAAAAGAGGAAGATTTAACCAATCCAGCAGACAAAAACACCTGTTGAGGAGTGGAACTACAAGTTATGATTCATAGGTGCAAAAAAGACCCCACAACCAATTGACATGAGCACCAAACACGGTAGTGGTTTAATTCTACTAAGACAACGGCAAAACACTTCCTAAGAGTCAATGATTCCATTCTTCTAAAATTCTAGCAATCGATACTATTTTTGTTTTTTAAAGGAATTGAAACCTGAAAATAGGAGAAAAGAATTTTATTTTTACAAAGGAAATCCAAACCTGGAAATAGGAGAAAAAAATTGTAAGTACTAGAATTAAAACTCCAAACCTGCAAGATGTCACCGTTTAAGGTTCCGTTTAATTCACGTAAAATAACTTTTAGAAAATAATTTTTGAAAATTTGATTTTTTGAAAAAACTAATATTTTTTGTTGCTTGATTGATATGCTAAAAAATATTTTATATTGTTTGTTGTTTTAATCCAATATAGATTAGGTTGAATTTTAGTATGAGCTTTTTTCTTAAAAGTGACAGGTTTAAAAATTGTCTTCTTCTTTTAAAAATGGAAAGACAATTTATCAAAATTCTTAAAAATTTTCCATTGACTGAATTTCATTTTCTATTGACCGAAAATGTTTTACACGTACCAAACACTGAAAAATGTGAAAAATATTTTCGAGAAAATGAAATACACGAATCAAATGGATCCTAAGTAGAGGTGGCAAATGGGCGGGTCGGATCGGGTTTGGGTTAGATCATTTTGGATCGGATCATTTTGGGTTAAGGAAAAATCAGATCATTTCGGGTTCGAATAAGGTCGGGTTTGGATCAAGAAAAAATCGGTCTATTTCGGGTTTGGATTATTTCGGATTCGGATAAGGTCGGGTTTGAGTCAAAGAAAAATTAGTCTATTTCGGGTTCGGATCATTTCGGGTTCGGATCATTTCGGGTTCGGGTCCTTGACTTTTTAGTCAATTCAGGTTAGTCGGATTTGGATTCGGGTCGATCGGATTTTGATTCGAGTCGATTGGATAGATTTATTAGATTAAGCTTTGGTCATCTTGATGTGATTTATCTGGTATGAAAATCAACTGAAACCATATTTCTAAAAATTACAAAACTCATAAAAATAAAATTTTCTTCTTACATGACCTATAGTACAATTGGGATTGAAATAATCAAAATATGTAATAATCTGTATGATAGTTTTCATTATAATATATTTACCAATATTCATAAATTAATTACATTTTTTTCATTTTATTTTTATTATCTACAATAATTAATAACTTTTAAATCAAAGTGATTTAATAATCCTTGCTAAATATCCTAAAACGGTATTATATATCTCTTTAATTTATTTTGATTTTTTATAGAATAATTAGAGACATTAGTGTAGATGATATAGTTTTTGTACTCTATTATAGATTAGCCATTAAATAATTATACATTAAGTTCAAATGAATGCAATATAAAAGTGAATATTTAAATTTAACTAGATTAAAAAAATATATAACACTCATATTATTAAAAAGAATTATATTTTTACTATATTAAAACACTTTGATATTTAATTTTAACATTTAAATATTTATTGATAATATTAAATTTAAGTTTGAATCTTTTCAAGTTTGGGTAAATTTGGATTCGGATCAATTTGGATTCGGTCAATTTGTGTTCGAATCAATTCATATTCGGATCAATTCAAATTCGGATCAATTCGGGGTCGGGTTAATCTAAATTCAAATGAATTTGGATTCAGATCAATTTGGGTTCGGATTCGATCGGGTTTGGATTAATGTAAATTCGGATAAATTTGATTTCGAATCAATTTAGATTCGGATCGGGTTGAATTTGGATTGTTGACTTTTATAGTCAAATCGGATCGATCGGATTTGAATTCGAATTAATTGGTCGAATTTTTCGAGTCGGGTCAACTTTTGCCACCTCTAATCCTAAGAGTAGTTGGCAACTAAGACATTAGTCATATGATAACACACTCTCCACGAATGAAGCAGATTTTGAACTGTATAAAATTGAATCAACTGCCGCTAAAGCTGCAAAAATAAATGGGCAACCTTCTTCCTAGTCATCAAACTGAGATAGTCCCTGTTATTCCTCCATGTCTTCTCTACAAAATGAAAACTGAAACATGGAGAACTTAAAATAAATAAATAAATAAAAGGATGAAAAAAACTTAAGACCAAAGAGTGAATTTTCCTAAAAACTAACTATTTACAGACAATGTATTCATTCGTTTTACAGACATGTATAGTGACTTGTGTCTTGTTTGACAATTGAACAATGAAACCCATTTCAGTTTATGAAGGGATGGGATTGCAGCAAAACAGCTCATGCTGGTTGCATTGGAACTCCGGACTGATTTTTGCAGACAATATTAATTGGTTTGCAGACGTGTAGTGGCATTGCCTTCTGTGAGAACTGACCAGTGAAGTACAACTCAAATCAGGAAGAGATAGGATTTCAGCAGAACAGCTCATGTCCTGGATTGAAGGTAGAATAGGGGGCAAGAAAGCACCAAGTTGAGATCTTGCAAACCTATCAGGAACAGCTCATGTTCATGGTGATTCCTGCGGAGAAAATAGCATAAAACTCAATATGTTAAAAGCATTCAAAAGCAAAAGACCAATGGGGAAAAAGAATAAGAGAATCAATATCAATTTGTTCTCAAAAAGGGTAAAAAACTTGGGGAACGATGCAAGATAAGATTCAAAGAACCAAGAATTTGATTGGTAATTTCTCTGTCATTATGGGGTTTGGCATTAAAGAACATCTCACCTCAAGGAAAGATTGACACACCAATGTCTTGGATTACAAGTGCATTTTACTACAGATATTATGCTTGCAACACATTGCATCATCATGGACTATGAGTAATGACAAAAATCCATAGAATGAAATCACCCAACAATGCCACTACTTCAATTAAGATATGAGCTTTATAGTCCATGAACATGGTTGAAATATGCTAGTGTTTAAACAAAAACCAGTGAATAAAAAAAGGGCAAGGAAAAGTAAACCGTACTCCACTTGAGTGGGGAAATCTATGTAACCCACTTAAGTGCAACATCCAGTGCTCCAAGTATATATTCATGTCAATGCAAAACCAATTTACATTAATTGGTACCTTCAAAATACTCAGGAGTCGGGATAAATCCAGCAATTTTTTCATGGTGTTAGTGTTGAGTGCATGATTAATGCTAAGAACATGAAAACTAAATTAAATTGCGCATGATGAAAGCTTGTATAACAAAGAAATATAAGCAAGATATTTACAGTTACAGTTGGCTGACTGTTGACTGGCCTGTCCAGGTTCCGTTAGGCTTAATTCCATATCATGAGTTGCAGTCCAACCAGGTTCATATGCTTCAAGAAAACCAATCTTTGCCTTATTAGGTAGATCATGGGGATGCACGAACGGCACTCCATGTGGCCACCCAATTTCCATTCTAATATTGGCACAAGGGCTTTCTAGTGCATGAATGTGATTCTCACACTCTTTTAGGTTACAAAACCTTAGTTTTATGCCCTTCTTATCTGCAATTTCCTGCACCCTTTCCTTAAGCACTCTTTGAGCCTCAAGCCGTAACCTCTTGGAAGGAGGCAGAGGTTTGCATCTTGTATTATTCTTCCTTCTTCTCATCAAAGGCTTCATAGATCCTGTACCAGCATTTCATTGATCCAAGGACCTGCTGTTAAAAGCTTCTCACTAAGGCTACTTGGACAGAAAAATAACAAGGATAATCCAACGTCAAGATGGCTCGGCAAAACAAGCAACAAAATTTATTGTTAGGATTAAAATGTTGAAAACCCTTTCTTCTCCTTGTATTTGACTTTTAAGTAAAAATATTAATTCAACAATAATCCCAGTCCAGGATTGTTCAACTAACACCAAACTAGTAAAAGTCTCATCAGTTTATCATTAATATTCTACACATTTCTAGACATGATTTATATTGTTCTTCACTTAAAGAACTAGTCAGACAATGTTGAAAATATTTTCTTATTTTGCATTTCAATTATTGTGTAAGCAAAAACTTCAGTGAAAACAAATGACCTGTCACTGCCAGTTTCCTGGTGGCTAGTGACATAAGTCTATAATACATCCAGTCAGCAAATTAAAAGATAAGCAGCTTAAGCATTTTGACCCAATCTTAAGATATCTATGATACAGCTTCACAACTTACAGACACATGATAGTCTGTCTATGCTAACTGGGGAGAGTAAAAGGTTGAAAAGCACATTTGGCTTTCAAAATCTGATGAGACATAAAAACAAGCAGAATCATATAGGATGGCAACAACTTAATACTACATGATCAGAGAACTAATTTTCAATGAGAATCAACTGCTTATAACTCTGGAATAAAGATAGAAGCAGTAGCTCATACCACCGAATCCCATCATTTATAGCTTTTTCTGGGGCCAAAACAAGTAGTATAATAAAATGCTGCATATGAATAAACTATAAAGAAATATTGCCTACCATCTTGGGCTGGAGGGAAATTGAAGCTCTGAAAAGTATTTCTATTAAAGAGCTGATCTGTTGGATGAGATCTCTGCATGAAGTCATCCACTGGAACTGGAAGCTGGAACTGAGCTTCAACCCCATGACCAGCTGCTCTCATCTCTGAGCAACTGAGACTGGTCATAGATTTGGGCATGAGTTTGAAAGCCAAAGAGCATCGTCCATACATGTTACCCGTAATATTATTAATCTCTGTCCTATGCAGTGCAGGATTGATATAACCTGCAGTGGCTTGATAAAGAGCGAGTCCAGGATAAACAACTGCTTCTTGAGGACCAAGGTCCCCATCTACAAGAATCCACTGGCCATGAAAATCTCTTATATGCAAACCCGCCTTATCCGATTTAACAATAGATATTAAGCTTTTATCAACCTGGTGCTCATGGTCAGGGAACATGATCAATTGGCCATCATCCTGTGTCGTTAAATTGTGGTGTTGTGCTCCCTGAAAAGAAGGCCTTGCATGACAGCACACAGATAATACTGAAGAAGATATTTCCCGGCTTCTTAAGGGTACATTATCAAGTACTTCAGTAAAGGGAGAACTGCGCAGGTTCAAGTAATAGCTGATTGCATCCAGTATATCTCGAGCTGCCCTACCAAGCAAGCCAAATATGTCAGGCAAACCAGCAGGAGGAAACTCAATTCCATTGCTAGGCTCTGTAGGAGTTAGGCCTGGTCTGTAATCATAAGTTTCCTGCCATAGTTGGAGATCAGCATAGTAACCAGACGTTTTGCACCACTCACGAGAATCATTTGTTTGAATCATGTCTGCAGATGGGTATGCAGCCTTCTGCTGGAAGTAAAGGAGACCAGAATCTAAACCAGATCTCAAAAGAGCTCCATCACTAGCTGGAAATTGAATGATGGCAGCTGAATATTGAGCAAATGATTGTGACAAAGTTGAGACTGATAGTTTGTAAGAGTCTGAAGGAAGGCCTTCAGAGGGTATGAGATCAGTAAGCTTTACACGACCCAGAGATGGCAGGCCACTGCCTGCCATTAAATTCTTTTGCCTAAGTTTCAACAACAGTTACGACCTATTGACAGTACAAATTAAAAAGTGGCATCAGTCAAAGGCCTTAAGGCAACAAGTATCATCTGTCATACAGGAAAATAAAAAAGACAAATTTAACCGCCATAACACTGAACATTGTAAGACTATAAAGAAAGTTAGGGCATCAGTGACAAAAAGAACCCAAAAGCTATTTCAGTTGGTTCACAACTGGAAACGATAAGAAATTGAAAACATTTCTAAAGACTATGGATTGGAAAGACAGCATAAAATGAAGCAAACAATCAATCAAAGGATGCATACTATGTTATTCCCAGTTACATTTCACGGGATAAAATTCCTAAAAGGATGAAAATCGGCTGTCATGGGAAACATATTCAGAAGCCAGAAAGCACAAGTCACAAGCTCCAAAACCGGATGAAACTCAGTTACTCAGTTTTAGTTCCTACGGGACGGTCAAGGAAACAAAAAAAAAATTAAAGTATCCGCTTACAGATGATAAAAGAATTTTCTTTATTTCACAGCATGCAAAAGATGAACATTGAACAGAAAAATACTCAGATTTTGAAATTTCATAGTGGATTATAATAGGAAAGTAAATTGGCAGATTAAGCTATAGCAGCTGCCATAATCCACGCTGATTTTTATACCGATTGGCAGGATGAATTTCCTAATGAATTTAGGAACCATAAATTTTTCATTTTTCAGAATCTATTTATGTATATAAAACTCTTAACACAAACCATCAAACATTCCATTTAGTAAGAAATAAACGCCAAAAAAAGTGAACTTGCATTAATTTTGAATTTTCATAGCTAAAACACCCAATTCGTAAAATCAAAAAACTTAACAGAAAGAAACATCAATCAACGACCAACCCATATAATCAAAATAAAATTAAAAAAGAAGATTCCCAATTTAGTTATAAAAAGAAGAAGAAGTTGCCTTTGATTGAGTGAAGATCCTTCCTACCGTAAACAAAGCGACGCAGTGAATTGAAATCTGAAAGGCTAAAGCTGAAAGTGAGAGCAACAAGAAAGGGAAAAGGAGATGGAATTTCCTCGGGAGAAAACAGCTGTTTTCGTCAGTTTTGTTTGTTTACTTATAAAAGGTGCTCATGGACTTTGCTTCAGAAACTCTGGCTGACACGTGAGAAAAGGTTTCGGATTCGATTCTCGTTAAATATATTTTTGAAAAGGGTGAAAAGTTTTATTTGTAATTAAATTTTGAATAAAATTAATTTTAAATTATTAAAATGGATAAAAATATCTATGATTTATAAAAAAAAAAGTAAAAAGTTTTATCTGTAATTTAGTCTCGAACAAGATTAATCTCAGATTATTAAAACGGATGAAAATATTTGTGATTTATACAAAAAAAATCTGGCTGAGATTTAGTTAGATTGGGGTTTAGGCTAGATTGCTCAGGCTTAGTCTACCGAACCTGAAATTTTATTATTAAAATAATAAAATATTTTTATATTAATGTTTCTTTTAATTATTATTACTATTATTATTGAATTTAATTTAAATGAAAATACACATTTATTATTGGTGGTAATTAGAGGTGGTAAATAAGCGGATCTGATCGGATCGGATTTCAGTTGGGTTTTTTTGGCTCGGATTATTTTGGGTTCGGATTATTTCGGGTTCAGATCAGGTCAAGAAAAAATCGATTTATTTTGGGTTCGGATAAGATCGTGTTTGGATCAATTCGAGTTCGAATTAGGTCTAGTTCAGGTTATTGACTTTTTTAGTCAATTCGGATTGATTAGATTTGGATTCTGGTCGGCGAAAAGGTTTTTCAAGTTAAGCCTTAGTCATCTCGATGTGATTTATTTGTATGAAAATGAAATGAAACCATATTTTTAAAAATCACAAAACTCATAAAAATAAAATTTTCTTCTTACATGACCTATAATAAAATTTGGATTGAAATAATAAAAATATTTAATAATATGTATAATAGTTTTCTTTATAATATATTTACCAATATTCATAAATTAATTACATTTTTTTCATTTTATTTCTATTATCTATAATAATTAATACTTTTATGAATCAAAGTGATTTAATAATCCCTACTAAATATCATAATACAATCCTATACATCTCTTTAATTTCTCATGATTTTTATATAATAATTGAAGACATTAAATGTATGTGATATAGCTTCTGTACTCTATTATAGATTAGTCATTAAGTAATAATACATTAAGTTCAAATGAATATTTAAGTTTAACTAGATCAAAAAAAAAATATAACACTTGTATTATTGAAAAAAATTATATTTTTATTATAGTAAAATAATTTGATCATTAATTTTAACATTTAAATATTTCTTGATAATATTAAATTTAAGTTTGAATTTTTTCGAATTTGGGTTAATTTGGATTCGGATCAATTCGAATTCAAATCAGGTTGGGTTTGAATTAATGAAAATTTGAATCAATTTAGTTTTGAATGAATTAAAATTCAGATTGGATTGGATTTGGATTGTTGACTTTCTTGATCGAATTGGATCTATCAAATTTGGTTTCAGATTAATCGAGTTGGTTTTTCAAATCGGATCAATTTTTACCACCTCTAAATAATGGTGGTGGTGGTAGTAGTAGTAGGGCTTAAAAGTGTTAAATGATCTAATTACACTACTCATAAAAAATAAATGTTGATGAATTTATAGTTAATATTCCTAAAATAATTGAAGCGTTGGATTGTATTTGTAAATAAAAAAATAATATTACTTCATATTATGGACTTGCAAATGGATAAGCCGTGATTAATTAAGTAATAGAAGGACATACAAGTTATTTAGATTAAAATCTAAGTAATGAAACAACTTCCGCGAAAAGAAAAAGAAATAAAGGGACAGCAATAGATTGTTCAGACAGACACAACATTCTTAGGGTTGACAACGTTAAGAGCCAATCAAGTATCGTAAGTTCATAAGTACTTTGATTCGAGCAAGTCAATACAACTCTGATATAACACCATTCACAACTAATACAATCAGATGAGGGAATGAGCAAGGGGAGCTGAAATCCAGTAAAATAACCTAAGGCTTACGAGGAGGGGAACTACTGCTGCTGCTATTGCTGCTGCTTCTTCCTCTCAACGGCCTGCATATTAAAAGGCATATCTTAAGATTATATTTTGGAAAACACAGTGTATGTTTCAAGATCATTCATGGTTAAAATTCAAGAAATAAGTTTGAAGCCTGGAACTGTTACCACACACCTATGGCCCTATTATTTCCCCACAAAAATGCAAAAATCCAAAAGTACTCTATATAATAAATTGTAGCTTTGCACAAAGCATACATTATCAATTACTTGGCAGCAATAAATCAATGCTATATTAGAAGATTAAAAGAACCATATCAATGCTTGCAAAAGGATATAATACATTATATATATATATATATAGAGAGAGAGAGAGAGAGAGAGAGAGAGAAAGAGAGAGGGAGAGAGATATGCTCATACAAGCACAGCCTAGTCTACATGAATACACAGCATCAATCATAAACAAACTACAAATAATCATCCTCATCAGAGCCTTTATCTCAATAGATTAGGGTAGACTACATGTACCAATATCTAAAATTATGTAAAATCATGTTAAATCGCCTGTAAACAAACTACAAATAAATGAAGAAAACAGAAACCATCTTGCAGTGGAATAAAAATCTTCATTTAAAATACAAGTTCTTTGGTAAAAAAATGAATAATAGAATAAATAAACAAATTACCTCCTAGGGCTGCGACTCCTTGAAATCCTCCTTGCTAACTGTCAGAATTGAAAAAAAAAAGCCCGATATTAAATAAATAGTAAATAATGTACTCCCCTGAAACAAAAAACACATTTAATAAACACAAACCTTCCGCGGACTGGGTGATCTGGAATAGGATGATGACTTTCCACGTCTTGCTGCTGGTCCTCTGCCTCTGTTTTAAAAGTAAAATACAGAAGTAAAATCCCAAGATGTCAAAACACAGGATTACAAACAACAGTAAATTCATGTTTTTTCATTAACAGGTCTGCTTTCTTCTTGATCTACTAAATTCTAGCTTTGTAATTAAAGATAAAAGATAGGTCCCAAAAGAGAGAAAATATTATTACTATCAAAAGTCTGACCCCTTATACATCATATTTTGGTCAATTCTCAAACTGCCCAAGTCCAATCCAACATCAATTGATAGGAGCATGGAAAGGCATGAAAGACACCAGCACAAGCTCAAATTCACTTGTTCAATGTAGTCAATCAAATTACTAGTAATTTCACCAGCAAAAGCTCAAATCCACTCATTCGATATAGTCAATAAAATTTAATGAACTTCCCTACTTATTGTCACTTTTCTTGGGAATATTTGACATACTGAAGGAAAAATTGAGAGAGAGACAACAAAAAAGAAGAGAGATTGTTTAAGCAAATGCACTAGATGAAAGGATTATGGAACTAAGGTATTACCTCCGAGGTGAAATTGACCTGGAACGAGAACGAGCAGGTCTACGAATTGGAGAACGGCTCCGTCTACGACTGAAGGGAGACATTCGTGGAGGACTACGGGCTCGTCTAGGAGGTGAACTGTAATAAAACATGACAGTATAAAACCCAGATTCCATGAAATGTTACCGTTGAACTAGTTTTTCTGAGCTCATCCACTTTTCATACCAATAAAAGATTAATGCCAAAGTCAACTATGACTACCTAACTAACAATTCTGAGTATGTCTTTGATTTGATACATTATAATACTCTGATTCCTTTGATTCAGTAAGATCATATGCATTTATTCATTTGTTCACAGGCTGCGACCAGTTCACTTATAACTTAGGGCAACAAAATTTAAGCCTTGCAAAAAAAGCTAAAATGTATTATTACCGGCGCCTTGGAGGAGGAGAACGTCTTCGGATTGGACTACCACGCATCCTACGGGGAGATGTTCTATGAAGATTAAATCGGTCAAATTCTTTCTAAACCAGTTCAATAACTAAACAAACTATTAGCCTATTACAACTATCAAACCTTGCAGGAGATCGAAGCCGCCTTGGAGGAGATGATGGAGAACGACCTCTAGCAGGAGAGGCAGGCTGGTGACTGGGATTTGTTTCACCACGGCGATAAGAAGATTCCATATGGCGACGAACTGGAGAATTTACTCGCCGCCGTGGAGACTCTGGCAGTCGTCTAGGAGATCCACCTCTTCGACCCACAGGTGATCTCCTAGATGAGGCAAGGGGTTTCCGTTGAGGAGAAGCTGATATCCATCAGTTAACAAGTTGAACATCATGTAATTAAATAAATATACAAGTAAAACAGAAATTAAACAGAAATTTTACTATGTTAAACATACGTTCTCGTGGTCGTTTTGGCCCATCCCTCTCAATATCAGCATTGGCATTATCAGATTTTGGAGCATCTCTTTTAGTAGTAGAAGCAATTGGCTTTGGTGGTGGAGAAACTTTTGGTCTTGGAGGAAGAGTAAATTTTGCTCTTACAACATTGCCATCAATCTGGGCCTGAATTAAAGGACGAAAAAAAATTAGTCTTGCAAAATACTAGTTCTAAATACATAATAATTTTACTTTGGCATCTTAGCAAAACCTACACCATCCATGTACAGTAGAGCTTTTTCAGCATCTGCTCTAGTCTTGAATTCAACATAGCCAAATCCTCTCGGAAGATTAAGCTGTTAATGTGAAACATGTCAACAATAATGACAATAACAATAACAATAATAATCATCAACACCAAGAAATGACTGGTATGTACTTACAGAACGGTCCATTGCAAGATCCACATTAATAACTTCACCAAAATTACCTACAAAGTGGGAATATGAAAGCAATTATGATCAGCATTGAATTGTTGAAGTGTCTAAAAACTCATCCAAACATAAAGTAAAAAAATGATAAGCATTTCAGAAGTAGAAGACACATAAGATCATGCAAAAAATTGAAGTCTAAACTCCACCCCCTTTCTATTGCCA
The DNA here is from genome assembly GCA_032173925.1 of Heritiera fomes. Lineage (NCBI taxonomy): Eukaryota > Viridiplantae > Streptophyta > Magnoliopsida > Malvales > Malvaceae > Heritiera > Heritiera fomes. Next base: position 29,157,829 of record JAPDPM010000002.1, on the reverse strand, counting down.
CCGTTGCTAAATCCATAATTAATATAATTTTAATAATGCAAAGACACAAATTAATAGTCTCAAGCCCTTAATGAAATGGCTTAAATGAACTCTTCCTTGAAAGCATCAATCATGGAAAGAAGCTGCTCTTGTCACCAATGGTCTCATTGCTGCACAAAACAAATGTGACCCATTACAAAGGTTTGTGGAATACTAATTTGGCAATTATCCCAGTGGACCTTGTAATTAATCATGCACTCCATGCTTCTTTATCTTTAGAACCTCCTAATATATGGGACATATTTCATAATAGTTTTCCAAAAGCAATTTATGAGATCAAAAGACAGAGTAAAGTTTCTGGAACATAAGGACAACCTCAAAGGACATAATAAAACTCCAACAGCAAAAATATAGTTCAAAAAATAAGATTTGCAGAAACAAACATAAAGCACATACAATAATTCTCAATACTTTTTCTAGATAAGACAACGAGTGAATCTTATTTAATTTGATAATATAACTGCAAAAACATCATGCCTAACAATGATTAAGTGACCATACTCGGGGGGGGGGGGGGTGGGGGGGTGGGGGGGGTGTGTGGGAATGGTTTACAAGAAATACTAGAACAGATCTACAGGTAAATCAAGACGAAACTTATGACGTCATCATACACTGACCAGGTTCTTTCGATTAATTAAGAGTTTATTGATAATAGTCAATATCATATCACAAAGTATTTAGCGCGTCAATCATTCAAAAAAGTGTTATACACCATAGGTTCTTGAGTGGCTTCAGTTCTCAAGAATATTAACTATTCTCAAGCATTTGTACCACTCAAAGGTTAAAAGGTAAAGCACATACCAAATATTTCTCTCAGATGGCCTTCATTGACATTCCTGCTCAGTGAGTCAACATAGAGAACTACAGACTCAAGGATGGGAGAAGCCTTGCTGAAACGAATGCCAAGAACAACGTAAGTACTCGAACATAAACTTCAATCTTCTCAATTAGTGTATTTTTCTTTTCACTTTTTCCCCTAATCCGGAAATATGATCATACTGTTAAACTCTTCACAGTATGAAATTAAGTATAATGTATGTTTGCCTATATTGCATACAAGACAACCAACCAAGTCAAAGTTTCTCCAGAAAAATTTGCTAATGATTAAAAAAAAAGGTAAGAAATGAAAATTTTCCCAAAAAAGAAAAAACTATCCTTTGTTTCCTAAGAAACTAACTACAATTTAAATAACAGTTATCCTGTAAGAATAACTAAAATAGAATTTCTTCCTAAAAGAACTATTGATTCTCTCTACTATTAGAAACCCAGATCACTAACTTAAAACAGATAAAAAAAACAAGTTTCTTTTCCAACAACTCTGTCATTTTCTAAATCATAAATTACAAAACCTTTAAAAAATCCATTGTCTAGTTGTTACTAGTTAATAGTATAAAGTAATAGCTTCAGCAGAAATTTAAACTGACAATACTGGTAAAATTGAACTGAGCATAGCTTTACCTTGGAACTGGAGATGCTTTTTTAGATTGTGGCAGAGGGGAGCGACCTCGCCTAGATGCATTAGGAGGGCTGCGTCAGGGAAAGAAAAGAAAACTTAGATGCAAATATTAAACTTTTAAAAGGATACTAACCACATGCAACCAAAAAAAAAAAGAAGCAGGGTGACAACTAGAATATCTTAAACTTGAGACACCAATATCAATAAATATGGCATTTCCAATTGCGGAAGATATTTGAATACCAAAATCAAAGTTTTAATTCATTAATCGACAGCAATGCCACCTCTAAACTCATAATTTTGATCCAACTCTTGTACACCATATACATATAATTGATTCCCACTCAATCAGTTGCCAAGAAAAGGCCAGAATTTACACTTCCCACTCTTCCAAGCAACCATAACTTGATCAAGTTAAATTATTATATAAGGTACGTTGGACAAAATAGAATCTCGAAGCCAAGTTTCTATTTACTTATTATTAGGTAGATCATCCATTTCAGGTTATTATCAACAATAAATTATACTAATTACAATACAATCAACACATGAACAGAAAATCGATATCCCTAAGATTCCAAATAAAGGATCTGTTTGGTTTTCTACTATATAACTTTTTTTTCCATTTGCTCTTGCTTCCTAATAATTTGAAAAAAAAAAACCCAGAAGAAAACAATAGAAACCAAAGTTATAATTGATTAAAAATGCACAAATAACCAAAATGTAACACAATTCTAATATAGTTCTCCCAAACAACCAAACGGTACCTCAACAGTTTAGAATTGAATTCTTTCCTTTCTTTTTGCTATTAACAAAATGTAATCTTATTTCATTAAAATTTTCAAAACTTCAAATTTACTAAATCCTAATAAACAATATCTAGACTATCAACTATCTGAAAAGCGAAAGAAGAAGGGACCTTCGACGCTGAGGAGGGCTGCGACTTCGAGAGCTAGCGCTGCGCGAAGGAGAGGAAGAGGAGAAGGATCTGGACCGAGAGCGAGAGCTAGACGGGGAAGCAGATCCGGACACAGACCGAGAGCGGGACCGGGAACGAGACCCGGACCGTGACCGAGAACGGGAGGAGGAACCGGAGCCGGAGATGGAGGGCGAGCGACGGCTTCTCGTAGGCTTTGCCATTGTGGGAATACAGGGAAAGGAATACTGACACTCGAAGCCCTAGATAAACCCCAGGGGGTGGGGTTAGAGACTTGAGAGTGGTGCGAGGACGCGATTAAAAAATTCTATTTTTCTTTTCAAATTGTTTTGGATTTATTGTACTTTTCATATTCCAATTTAAATATTTAATAGCAACCCAAAATAAATTAAATTTTGCAACTGCTCTTGTAGTAATATATACATATATATATATATATATATATATATATATAAATTTCCTCCACTTTTATTTCAATACAATTTTCAATGAAAATTATTATCTAATAAATTATCAAAAAAATTTTAAATTTTACAAATCAATCAAGATAATGATACATATTTCGTATTATTTTTTTATTTTTAAATGTAAAAAATACTTCGATAAGTATTTATTATAAAAATAAATATGTCATTTTTTTAAGCAAACAAGCAAATTCATTCATTAATTTAAAAGAGATATATCAGTAGCAACGATACATTGAATTTTATGCGGATAATCCTCAATCCAACAATTATCAACCAGACAAACCAGCCCATATTTAGCTAAGGTACTGTTTGTTAAACCATTAAAAATTTTCAATTCATTGAAAATAAAAATTTTCGATAATTTAATTTTTCAATATGTTTGATAATATATTTTAAAATCAACTTAAAAAAATCTTCAATGAAAAATCATTGAATAAAATAAATAGATAAACATCTACTTATCACTTAATTTTGAAAATTTTCAATCACTTTATCCATAAAAATAAAATAAATTTGACTATTTTATCTTAAAAAATTTACATATTTATCTATTCATTAATCAGGTTACATACGAACTCTAACCAGACTCAACCTTATATTATTATTTCATTAGGTTTTTGTACGTACTTAACGTTTCTCTATCACTATTCTTTTACTATTAGAGGATAACTTGGTTTGATTCAATTTTGAAGTTGAAGACTTTAAAGATCTGAATGTTGATATACTACATGCCCTAGACACCATATAATGGCGCATATTACTTTTTTTTCAACTTTTCGTTATATTAGTGTTTCAATTATCATTGATGTCCAAAGTTTTTTGTTTTGTTTCATTTTGGCAGATCATTGCTTGAAGAAGTAATGATCCCATGAATAATTTGAGACTTTTATTTTTAATGCTTTTTTAATCAAAATGTGATTCGGATTTTTTATTTTAAAAATATTATTTTATTATATTTAAATTTTATTTTATTTTTAAAAAAATTATGATGTTTTTGAATTTTATGGTTATGTTTTTTTCTCATATATTTATACTTGTATTATAAAATAGAAGACATCAATAAAAAATTGATTTTATTTGAAATAATATGAAAATAAGGATAAAAATGTAAAATAACAAAATTTCAAAATTCAACATTTATTGTTATCAAACAATATATTTATATACAGCTCTTAACTTTCAGTTAAATACCAAACAGTTTTCATAATTCAAATTCAATCTTATTAAATTCAGTACTAAAAATTCAGTACTTAATTTTTCAGCACTTAATTTTTCAATTTATCAAATAGCACCTAACTCATGTGCAGCTTGGTTTCCCTCCCTCCTTGTATGCATGAATGTGCAACTATGAAATTCTCTGCTGGTCTGCTTTGCATCTTCGAGGGTCTCAATCTAAGATGTCAGGCTCACCACTTCCCAATTTCTTAACAATAGACAATGCATCATCCTCTACCTCCACCATTGTCAGACCTAGCTCTCTTGCAAATTGTACAGCTCGCACCGCTGCAAAGCCTCCACACAAGCTAGTTCAAATATCCACTCAACACTTCTTGCAAAAGCACCTACTATCATTCTTGTGTAGTCAAGTATAACAACCGCAATGTCACCTAACCTCTCCATTTGATTAAAAGCTCCATCATAATTGACCTTATAGTATCCTTGCCTTGGTGCTCTTCATCTACACATAATTTCCTGCCTTTGTGGCGCTTCCCTAATCTATGCACCATTAAACTCATCAATATGCCTATTTATGACGGTAGCAACCACATTCGGTGATTTGTGAGTCTCTTCATTTCAGCTGTTTCATATGGCCCACAAAGTGAAGATCAGCTGCTGGAATTGAAGTGGTTGGAGAAGTAGACACCGTTGCATTAGATTATCTTCTGTTATTCCTACTCGTACAGCATCCCAATCATATCGAAGCTCACTCCAAATCGCTTTCACTTTAGGACACCACAACATTGCATGAAAAACTGATTTAATCTCTGCTACACATCTAACACAACTAGGTAGGGTTGCAAACAAATTGAAGACGAGCAAACTAAATGATGTCTTTGTTCGTTCAGTTATTTTTTAGTGTGGTTCATGTTCGTTAAGGAATTTGATTTTTACGTTCAAGCTCGTTCGTTTATTTCATAAGATTGTTTGATAAATTTTCGTGAACACACTTGTTCGTCTTAAATGAGCTCATTCGTAAATATTAACCGAACATGTTCATGAACATGTTAATTGAACCTGTTCGCAAACATATAAACGAATATATTCGCATGAACATATATTCGCGAACAACATGTTTATGAACATATGTTAATCATCTTCATTCAAACTTGCTCATCTCTTATCCCATCTCTTATCCCGCATTCAACTGGCTTAGTAGCAAAATCTAAGACATCAATAATATTAACAGAAAGAGGAACAATCATCTCATCATCATCATTCAAACCCAGATTTCAAATGGAAAATGTAATAAAAATCAAATAAAATCCAACAAAAATATAAAACATACAAAATACAATAGATACAAACAACCAAACAAAAAATAACCTAAAAGAAAAAGAAAAAAATGCAACCCTGAGAAGATACCAACCAAGGATCGAGAGAGAGGAAGGGAATTTCACAATGAACTTTCGGATTGAAAAAGGCGTTGCCGGAGAGAGGAACAACGGAAAACTCAGATACACAGGGAGTCAAGATCGAAAGGCAAGAGCCGAGAGAGAGGGGCTAAGAGTGACTTTGTCACCATGTGTGAGCCTTGAGAGAGAGGACACTAGAGTACTGCTAGTGGAGGGAGTGAATCGACAAGGAGAGTAGAGAGATCAGAGAAATTGTTTAACCCTATGTTTGGATAGATATTAGTAAAGGAAAAGAAAGATACATATATCTCTTGTTTGGATAACTAAAAATTAATAAGGGAAAGGAAAGGAAAGTAATATTAAGAGAAACGAGAATGGAAAGAAAATATATAGTAAGAATTTATTTAAAACTTGCCGACACTAGAAAAGGGGTTTGGGCTCAATTAAAGTGGCACAATGTAGGCTCCGAGAGTAAGAGCTAAGGGTTAGGAGTGGAAGCTGGGTTTGGCGCAAGCAAGAAAAGGATGGTAACACCGTTGGGGTGCGTAAACTAGTGAGGGATCGACAAAGAAAAATATGAGTTAGGGTTAGGGATTTTAGATTTAGGTTATTAAATTTGGATTATTGGATTTGGGTAAGATTGGATCACAGATTTAATAGTTTATTGAACTTGGGGTTTGGGCTACATAATAGATTATATATTATTTTATTATTTTTTAAATTAATTATTTAAGAATTTATTAAAAGGTGGAAAGAATCTTTTAAATATATTAATATTCTAAAAAATTAATTTATGTTATTTCAACTTAAAATAATTTCTTATATGTTATAATATGGTTTAAAATAAATTACATATTTTTATTATATACAATATATAATATATTGAAAAGATATACAATATATATATGTGTGTGTGTGTGTGTGAAAGAGAGAGAGAGAGAGAGAGAGAGAGAGAGAGATTTAGAGTAAAAGACATAAAATAGATCATTAATATGCATGTCTTTATCATAATAATTTCTGTATTAATGTTACATTGTAATAATGTCTTATCATGTGATTTTTATAGAATAAATTATATAATATCATAGTGTAAAATCTTATCATGTCTTTTAGAATAAAGTACATAAAATAGTTATTAAATAGTATTTTACTATAACTATTTGTATTTTATCATTATCTTAGAATAATCTCTTATCACGTGATTTAAAATAAAATACATAAATAGATTATTAATATGCATATTTTATCATAATGATTTGTATTATATTATAATAATCTCTTATTGTAATATATTATTGTTTTAAAATTTAAATGTTTAATCTCTTATAGTATGCTCATGTCATTTAGATTAGCTTTATTAATGTCCATATTTATAATCTCTTGCAATAGAATAATATACAAATATAAATTTATATATATGTGTGTGTGCATGTTTTAAGATTTTTTACATTATAATAAAATATCATATGTGTGTGTGTGTGTGTGTGTGTGTGTGAATATATATTATACATTATACTAAAATATCATGTATATTAAGGATTTTATCTTAATTTACAATATAATATTTTCATAATTTAGAAAATATTATTATCTTAAGCATAATTAAATAATTTAATTTCATAAGTAATTTTATTATATGTTTCTTTATTCTCTTTTTTTTTCCAACAATATTTCATTAAATTTGATAATTAAACTTTTAAGTATGGGTTTGTTCTAAGATATGAATTAATTTTCGTTGCAAATTATCAAATGCTACAGTATCATATATATAAATGTTTAATGTATAAGAATTGCATCTTAACTAATTATAAAACTTTTATTAAATTAATTTTCAGTTTAACTTTATAAAAAAATTTTTATCTTAAACATAACTAACTAGTTTAATTTCATAATTATTTTATTATTATATTTTATTAATTTTTTAACTCGAGATAGTTATATTGTATAAATATGCTTAGGAATTAGGTACTAAAATTTTAAATTAAAGCCTTTTAATAACTTATATTTTGTATAACTTATATAATATAATTAATTTTAATATTTTAATAAATAACAAACGAACAACAAACAAATACTAAACGAGCAATAAACGAACACTAAACGAACAACAAATGAATAACAAATGCATAGAAACCAAACGAACATAAACGAGTTTGCTCGAAAACATAAACGAACGAACTACACCTCTATTCATGTTCTGTTCATTTAATAATCGAATACAAAAATGTTGTTCGAGTTTGTTTGTTAAGCTTAATAAACAAATAAAAATCGAACAAGTTCACGAACGGTTCGTCGAACATTTTGTTTGTTTACACTCCTACAACTAGGCGAGATTGGAACCATTTTTAGTAGTAGGTTTTGCATAAAGAGAACGATTCTAGAAGCCAACTTCCACATAAAAATTCACATCTTACTTTAAACCTTGCATGACCAAAGTCTATTCCAAAATCTTCTCTATCTTTCATCTACAGTTGATGTTACAAAATTCAAATCTTGAAGCAACAAGCAGTATCCACTCTTAACAGTATATATAATCCATCCTTACTAAAATGCTATACTAAAGCATCTGGCACTCCTCCAATAAAGTTCAAAGGCAGCAAGCATATATGGTTAACATCTTTAGAACAGAATCTGTCTTGTATCAAACCAATCTTCTATTGTTTTGTGACTGAATCAATTAAAGAATCTACTGTACAATCCTCTTCCCTAAGCATAGGAGTAGCAATTACCCAAAAGTGTGAAGCCCTTGGCAACCAGCTATCCCTCCAAATATAAATGCTATGACCATCCCCTACATGCCATCTAACTCCGCTTTGCAACGCATTTTTGCTCTCCCATATGCTTCACCAAGTCAGAGATAGATTGCTACCCCACTGTGATTGAAGGAAGTTTACATGTTAAAAATATTTGGCTTTAAAAACTTTGTGAGCTAAAGAATCAATGTGTTGTATCAATCTCTACCCGTGTTTAGCAAGAAGAGCCTTATTACACAACAGCTTTAAGTATGGTTTTGTTCTAAGATATTATTTATTGCAAATTATTTCAAATACTACAATATCATATATTTAAATAGTTGATGTATAAGAATTGCATCTTAACTAATTATAAAACTTTTATTAATTTAATTTTTTGGTTTAAATTTATAAAAACTTTTTATGTTAAGCATAACTAACTAATTTAATTTCATAATTATTTTATTATTATATTTTATTAATTTTTTAAGTCAAGATGGTTACATTGTATAAATATGTTTAGGAATTAGGTACTAAATTTTTAAGTTAAAACCTTTTAATAACTTATATATTGTATAACTTATATAATATAAGTAATTTTAATAAATAATAAATGAACAACAAACGAATGCCAAACGCACAGAAATCGAACGAACATAAAATGAGTTTGTTAACAAACATAAACGAACAAACCGCACCTCTTTTCATGTTCGGTTCATGTAATAAACAAACACAAAAATGTTGTTCGAGTTTATTTATTAAGTTTAATAAACAAACAGAAACCGAACGAGTTCACGAACGGTTCGTCGAATATTTTGTTCGTTTACACCCCTACAAGCTAGGCGAGATTAGAACCATTTTTTGTCATACAATTTGCTAGAGGTTGTAACAATCTGAATGATCCCACTACATTAGGACCCTTTCGACGGATCCATGGCTAGTCCACCCTACTTCTCTACCAAAGCCCGGGATAGGACCAGTGATATAGAAATGAGGAGTGCCTTGGCCGGGCATAACATCGAGTCATCCTTTTTTTTGTCGAATGTCCCGAGCCAAAAAGCACTTTTTTATATAACAAGAATGATTTTAGAAGTCAACTTCCACATAAAAATTCATCTCTTACTTTAAACCTTGCATGACCAAAGTTTCTTTCAAAAACTCATATGCCTTTCATCTATAGCTAAGGTTATAAAATGCAAATCTTGAAACAACAAGCGATATCCACTCTTAACCGTATATAATCCATCCTTACTAAAATGTCATACTAAAGCATCTGGCACTCCTCCACTAAAGTTCAAAGGCAGCGGGCATATACCAATAACATCTTTATAATAGAATTTGTCTTGTATCAAACCAATCTTATATTGTTTTGTGATTAAATCAATTAGAGAATCTACTGTACAATCCTCTTCCCTAGGCATATGAGTAGCACTTACCCAAAAGTTTAGAGCCTCTGGCAACCAACTATCCCTCCAAATATAAATGCTATAACCATCCCCTACATGCCACCTAACTCCGCTTTGCAATGCTTATTTGCTCCCCCATATGATTCGCCAAGTCAGAGATGGATTGCTACCCCACTGTGATTGAAGAAAGTTTCCATGTTAAAAATATTTGGCTTAAAGAACTTTGCGAGCCAAAGAATCAATGTGCTACATCAATCTCCGCCCTTGTTTAGCAAGTAAAGCCTGGTTAAAGAACCACATATTTCTGAACCCCATTCATTCATCCAACTTATTTTTGCACATATAATTCCAACTCGGCCAATAAATCCTTTTCTTCACTTTTGAATGACTCCTCCAATAGTTACTCAGTAACATGTTAAGCTCATAACATAGCAATTTAGGAAGCTGAAAGGAACTCATAAAATAAGTTGGAATTGCCTGCACAACAGCTTTAAAGAAATTCTCTTTTGTCGTAACGATTTTCGTCCGGGGACTCGATCGCTAGACGATTTTGGAAAAAAACACAAAATGGAGTCGTCACCAATCTTTTTTAACTAGGTGTGATTGGCCACCTAAAATCTTTTATTTTTTTTTAACAAAATCTTAAAATTAATTAAGTTTATAAAAAAAACAATTCTTGGTCTGCGAAAACAAAGTTTGGGTTCGGGAGTTCGGTTACGCGTGGGGAAAGATTAGCACTCCCACAACGCCCGTTAAAAAACGGTACCATTTAATCATGTATTATCTTTTGATCTTAATAAAATGGTCTTAATTAAACATTTAAAAAGAAATTCATTTATTTTGAAATCAATTTTTTATTTGCTTATTATTTGAAATATTAAATTTTATTTTTATTTATGTTAAATTTGTTTTTTATTTGAAATAAATGAGAATCTTTTGTATTGAAAATTATTCCGAAGTACCCCAATACTTTTGGTAGCATTTCGGATAATTTCCTCACCTAGAGATTTCTTAAGAATCGCTACTTGCGATTTCTATAGAATCCCATCCTCGGGAGATTCACACTTATTTTGAAATTTCATGGATGCAAATGATGCAATCAAAATACAGATGATGCACATGAGAAATCCATTGTTTCATTTTATTATTTTTTAATTCATTTATACTTATATTATTATTTTGTAATTTATTTATATTTATAAAATCTTGTTTTTATTGAAAAATCATATTAAATATTCCAATACGCTGGTAACATTTAGCATATTTCTCTCACCTAAAGATCAGTTAGGAATCACTACTTGTGAATTCCGTAACATCTCATCATCGGACATTATTTATTTTTAAATTGCTTTACTCTTTATTTTGAAGTCTTGTTTAATTGTTTATTTAAAATATTTATTTATTTGTTAATTTATTTCATATAAGTTGATTATATTAGAAATCTTAATATCGAACTAAAATTATTTCGATACCCCAATACGCTGGTAATATTCAAATATTTTATTTCGACCCTAAAGATAACCAAAGAATCACTACTTGTGATTTCTAAGGAATCTTATCATCGGGGATTTATAATTCATATTTATATTTATTTATTTGTTTATTTTAAAATTTTTTATTTGATTAATTTATTTTTATTTTTATTTTTTTATATTAATTTATTTAAAGAATTTTGAAATCGAGATAAAACCAATTAAATGTTCCAATACGCTGGTAACATCTAAGGATTTTTCTCGATCCTAAAGATTATCGAAGAATCACTACTTGTGATTTCTTCAAAATCTTATCATCGGAAATAAAAGAAGCTTATTTGATTACTTTATTTTCTATTATATATATTTTAAAACAGTCACTAGTAATTCATTATTTCATAAATTTGACAAAATCATCTTCTTGTATAACCTCTAAACATATCTAGACACTTTTTAAAATTCCTTAACATCTTAGAAATTATACAAGAGACAAATAATAACTTCATGCATAACAAGTGAATAGTTCAGTTTAAGAAAAGGAATGTACAAAAATATATATATATATATACATATATTTAAATATACATATATTTAAATATATATATTTATATAGACACACACACACATACCTCACAAGCTAAGGAATTTCTTTTGTTGGCTTTAAACGGTGTCCCACGTGGAGATGTGGCTTTCTTATTTCTCTTTGATTGCTTCTTTTTCTCTTCCTTTGAAACTGCTAACCTCCAGTATTTTTTGCTAGCCACAAGTTTAATCACTTAAGAGATAGACAGTAGCAACACAGCAGCAAGGCGTAGGGCAGGGCAACAAGCCGCGGGGCAGTGCAGAGCGGCAAGCGGGGCACGTGGTGCAGGCACTGGTGCAGGGCTGGAGTAGCTGCAGTGGAGCGAACATACAGGGATGAAGATGGCTCGGGTTTGCTGGGTAGCAAGGCGTGGAGACCACAAGGCAGGGATGCAAGGCAATGTAGGGGATAACAGGTGCGGTGGCAATGCAAAGAGCTTAAAAACCTTTATCCTGACTTGCACCTTCCTTAAACAGAAGCAAGTGGCGTGTGGCTTCAACAGTAACGATGATGGTGTAGCAATATAATGGACAAATACCAGCAGAAACGTTGTAAAGATGATGTAAGGGTCGGTATCAACGAGGATAGCTGCAACAGGGATATTGGGCGCAAGGTGACAAGGACGTGGAGTTGTGTTCAGGTGCAATCGGATTTGGCGTGGATAGCAGCAAGATGGTGGTGGCGTTGCAGAGAGCAATAAGCAATGGTGTGGCCTATTGGAGCAGGCTAGGTGTTGGAGAAATAGGGGTGCGATGATGGTAAAGCAATAACACAAGGGTGGTGAGCTCGGCTTGTCAAAGTGCTAGGCAGAGGTGATAATGGTGAAAGGATTAAGGAGGCTCGATGAAGATGATCCAGACCAATTGTAAAACTTTTTTTCCTCCTTTGTTTTTGTCCACGTAGCAACTTCAAGACGACAACTTGTAGTGGTTTGAGACAGGAGCAGTAACTGATATAGCTAGCAATGGCAATGGGGCAGTATAGGGACAAACGATGCAATAGAAGGTGCCCCAACTCAGGGAACAACAGCTTGCTTCGGCTTGGTGGTGCAGAACGTGGGCGGCTGGTGTAAGGCAAATGTTTGGCACAGTGGTGCTGCAGTAACTCAAGGGTAGGGCTGATGATGCAAAGCAGTGAGGATGTTCACGCAGGGCAGTGGATTGAAACGCAGCAGCAATGGAGAAGCAGCACCGGTGGCAAGGAACGATGGTGAAGGTGGCCCTAGCTAGGTTTTTTTTCTTCTCCAACTAGGTTTTTTCTTTCTAGGGTCTCTAGGGTTTTTTTTCGTGTCTCTTTTTTCTCCTTTAGGGTTTCTAGGTTTTTTCCAAGGTTTTTTTTTCTGTGTAAAAAGTCTTTTTTCAAAACCTAGCCGACCCCCATCTTATGTAATGGCTTTAGATGGCCACTTAAAGAAAATCCTTTAATTTTGATTTTTCTTTCCTTTTCTTTGCAATTTTTATTTCATTAAATTTTTGTGATGGATTTTCTTGACAAATTACATCCCTAAGTTTAAGTAATTGACTTGGGTATTAATTCATTCCATTTTTGCCGTTAATTTCATTTATTTATGGTAACAAAAATCAACATTGGTTAACCCATGATATGCAAATGATATATATGGTGTTCACACGGGAGATTTTAGGGTTTGACCAAAATTTATTTCATTTCATTTTTTTTATTTTTTAATTTAAAATTTTTTTTAAAAAATTACCCGGACAAAATTCGATGTCTACATCTTTCCCACATTAAGAAAATAGCATGTGACTCCAACTATTCATTCTGGAAACTACCCTTTCTTTTAATTCTTGAAATGCTCGCTTTTGACTATATCCAACCATAGCAGGAAGGCTAAGGCATTTCTTCGAACTGTTATTTACTCTAATATCAAAACTTTGACGAATTCCCTCCCTGCAATTCACTGTGGCATTACTACTGAAATATAAGGCTGACTTATTATAATTTATTTTTTACCCAGAGCTCATCTCATAAACTTGTAGCACCTCTTAAAGCTTTGCAACCTCTCTATCATCATCTTTTGCAAATAAAAGGCTATCATTGACAAAGAACAAATGTGTAATCCTTGGACCATAATGACTAGCCCTTACTCCTTTAAGCAGCCCCTCAATTTGATTCTTGTTAAGCAATGCTGTAAGACCTTTGTAACATATCAAAAAGAGAAAGGCAAAAGATTCCGTGAGAGTACCATTAACCACATTCCGGATTGAAAGATTCTGTGAGAGTACCATTAACTAGGATAGAATATGAAACTGAAGTGACACAATTCATTATGAGCCTAACCTACCCCTCGTTGAAGCCTAATCTACCCACAATTGCTTTTGAAACAATTCCACTCAAACCAGTCATATGCCTTGCTCATATCTAACTTAATAGTGAAGTAACTCCCTTTCCCTACATGTTTGTTCTTTAAGCTATGGAGTACTTTATATGCCACAAGAATATTATCTGAAATCAATCTACCCGACACAAAAGCACTTTGTGAGTCACTAATACATCTAGGGAGAACATGCTTTAGTTTTGTTGGCTCTTATAGGCGATACCGAGAGGGGGGGTGAATCGGTTTTTATCTAATCTTAAGCTCGTTTTTCGATTTCTCTAAATTCTCTAGCCTATATAAATATTTTCTAAGTTCTCTAGGCTATTCAATCATGCAATTCAAATACAATACAATAAGCTCAAATGTAATTGCAAGAAAGTAAAGAGAGTAGGGAAAGAGATTTACACAAGTGATTTATAGAGGTTCGGCAACTTGCCTACGTCCTCTACCTTGAGACGCTCCCAAGGATTTTCCCAAATTCACTATCTTTGAATTTGTCTTTACACTCCCTCTTTTCAAGGATCAAGAGAAACCTCTCTCTTTTTCTAGGCTCAAGAGTAACCTCCCTCTTTTTCTTAGGCTAAAGAGTAACCTCCCTCTTTTTCTAAGGCTTAAGAGAAACCTCCCTCTTTTTCTTAGGCTAAAGAGTAACCTCCCTCTTTTTCTAAGGCTTAAGAGAAACCTCCCCTTTACAAGGAATGATGGGATACAAATAATGTAATCAAAGAAAAGGCCTCTAGGTAGGCAATTGATTACAGAAATTAAGCTCAATGAGAAGCATATACAATATTTGTGCTAAGCACTACAAGGAATAAGAGAATGATAGATGATGGAAACTTTGTAGCTCTTGATTTGTTGTTTGAGGCTTGTAGATTTGAGGAATATGAGAATTTGAGTTGTTGAGTGGTTCCTCTTACTTTCTTTAGCTTCTAAGCCTCTATTTATAGTCCCTTGGATGGTTTGTGAACGTTGGGTGGAGCCAAAATCAAATATGACCGTTGTATCTCACAAAACTAGCCGTTATAGGCTATTTTCGGGCAAAGGGATCGATCCCTTTCCATAGGGGATCGATCCCATGCTTCATTTTCTTGCTTCCGGGGCATTCTGCCAAAAAGGGATCGATCCCTTCCCTTAGGGGATCGATCCCATGCTTCCATAATGTGATTTTCCTGCACTTTTGGGTTAGAAATGATGTGGTCTTTGATCCTAATCCAACCCAAAACATTTTGACATTTTTGTGGGAGTTTTTCTTGACTTTCTCAAATGAAAACATGGTCTAAAAATTCATCAAGTGATTTTCTAAAATATTCAAAATATTTACAAAGTATTAAGACCAATAAGAGTATGCACCATTAAATCATGGTCTTAATGTTTGATATGATCACTTGAAATGTGTTGAGAAAATCATGTGTGATTAGGCAAATTTATAATATGGATTAAAGCATTAAGGCTTACTTAAGTTTTTGTCATTTCAAAATATATATGTCAATTTAAAGCTAACAATCTCCCCCTTTTTGATATGACAAAACTTAATGTAAATTTGCTTTGAAAATTCTTTGATAAAATACTCCCCCTCAAATAAAGCAGGATTTTATAAGGCTCCCCCTTAATATAAGCATGGGTTTTGAAAATGAATTTTCAAACTATTTCTCCCCCTTAATATCTCTCCCTTTATCTATCTCTCCCCCTTTTTGTCATAGCAAAAAGAAGGAAAAATAATAAAAAATGTGCTCCCCCTAAAATCATGGCTATGTGAGAATAAATAAAAATGCTCCATCCAACAAGAAACATGTTAGTACATGGGACTTATAGCACAAATCAATAAGTCAATATTCTCAAAGAGTATGAAATATTTATGCAATGAATATGACTTATGATCCTATACCAATTGTTGATAAGTAATTTTGCAAGAAGGTTCCAATTGGTAAGAAGTTAAGCAAGCACCTAAGTATATTAATTTTTCTCTAAGGTCCAACTAAGGTGCATGACAATACATCATGATTATGAGCTAAAATTATATAACATATCATATGCATGTGCTCATAAATCATTCTCAAGAAATATTGTGTCTAGAATTAAATCATATAGCAATTAACTTCAAATTCTAGCACACAAGAGTTTCATGCAAAAATATCCTAAGATAATTCTTCTCTATTTGTCATTTCAATCTAAGGAGCATGAGAAGAATTGTCGATTTAAAGCTCATACCAATTGACAATTTAGTTTTGGCCTACCAATTGTTGAAAATATGATTGCCAATGAAACCAATTGTTATTTCAATCTAAATGCCAATTGTTACTAATGGTTGACTTAGTCATTTTGCATGAATCCAATATGTAGTGTGTTCATGTCAAGAAAATAATCATTCTAAATATGCAAGAACACAATCACACATTATCAAATATGCATATGGATTAATTAAACATTAGCACACTATCATAAAATATTAATCCATATTCATATTCACAAATTGATACCATATGGAAGATTCAAAAAATCAAGGAATTCAAGCAAACACATTTTCTTCCATGGTTTCAAGCACACAAATCCTATGCTCATTTTCTAATTCAAGTCCTTAACCAATTATGAGCAAGGAAATATTCAAATAATAAATGCATGGATATCAAGTTTGTTCAAGTTTGCATTTATCTTTGAATGTTGGTGTTGTCATTAAGACCTTAGTTCTTTAAGTACAAGGATGATAAAGTTTCATGCATTTGAACATTGAGGATCCATTTACCATCACAAATTATAGGCCAATGACCCTTACCAATTGTTGAATTTATATTTAAAATCAATCCATAAGGTCAAGTTTCAATCATTTTATCATTAAGGTATATGACCTTAACTAATCAACTTCCACTAAGAATTATATCATGATGCTCAATGGGAATATGTGAGTCAAGCTAAAAGATAAAGTTCTCTAAACATGCTTGACTAAGATGAACAAAAGGTATGATTACAAGTTTATCAAATTCTCAAATATATACACAAATCATTGAAATAAATCTCAAAATTATGTTAAAGCATTCATTGAAAGTATATTTCAAGATTATTTCAAGATTTATGAATGTTTTCAACAATAGATGATTTTGCACTTGTGAGTTGATTGTTGGAAGTGATACCATTTTGTTGGAAATGATTCAAATTGATGAAGTTGAGGCATGATATCAATGAAAAATGATTTTTCATATATTAAGGATCATCAAAAAGAAGTTCAAACAATGAATTTTAAGTTGAGAAGAAAGAAGATATCAAAATAATGAAAAGTTCCTCTCAAATTCGGTTGAAAAACATGCAGGAAAGCCATTTTGGCTTGGGGGGATCGATCCCTTTAGGAGGGGGATCGATCCCTTAGTTCCAGAATACACCAATTCTGTTTTCTGCACAAGGGGATCGATCCTGCTTGTTGAGGGATCGATCCCTCATCCTGTTTCTGCAGATTTTTGACAGAAAATCCAACCTTTGAGGTACCAAAACTTCGTTTTTGAGTTATTTAGGTCCAAGTAAAGGTTCAAACATTAGTAAAACATGATTTTGGACTTGTATGAATGAAAAATCTGAATGAAAAACCATTTTACAAAAGATTTTGCAATTTTGGTAGAATTTTCACCAATAAAAGCATTTTTGGCCTCAAAGGGGGTCATTTTAAGCATTATGCATATTTTGTCAAAACCAAAGCTTTGGAAACCACAAATATGCCAAAACAAACTTGTTCACATAGATTTTAAGCATATATAACATCAAATCATCATACTTGTGAACAACATGTCATGATTGTCAACATGCATATTCTTCGTTAAGGCTCATGACAAGGCATTTTGCATATATGACATATTTGACATCTTTTGAGCAACTAAATATATTATCTAGACATATCAAACTTGCTCAAGATGCAGAAAACCAAAAGTCATTTCAAAATCACAAAGCATGCTTTTCATTCAATGTATCAAGTACTATTCATCAAACATTCAACAATCATTCATCATGCCTTTTGTTCAATCATTCAACTCTCAAAGCATCAAAGATAATCAACAAAACATATCATCAAGGCATAAACAATTTAAATGTAACACAAATTTTAAGGAGTGAAAATTTAAGCTCACAATACTCCTTTGCTTGAGATTGCTTGCCATGATGTGTTGGATTCACCATTAGCCATTCTTTGAGAGATTGTTGTCACCTTGCTAAAGATGGATTTCCAAGCTCTTCCTTTTTCTCATTGGCACAAGCAAACTCCATGAGGATGTGTTGAGCATTTACTCTCCATTGTTTCATTGTATTCCCATGCTCTAACACTCCTACAACAAACAAATTCAAGCATGCTTTGGTACCCAAATTTTCTTGGGTCCATGAGAGTTAGTGCAAACAATTTTAGATCCTTTTGGGATCCATTTCAAGCTCAAATCATCATTATTTATAGCATGCTTTGGCACCCACATTTTTCTAACAACTCTTCCTCTAAAAGTGGTTTTTCTATATGTGCATGCTTGTGAAGAGTGTCCTATTCTATTACATAGTGAGCATGTGAGAGATGTATTATGCATAGTATTTTTGCTCACTAAGAAATTCCTAAGATGAGTTTCTTTATGTATTTCAATATATCCTAGCCCATCTTTGTCAAAGAAAGCTCTTTGGGTCTCTAACATATGATCTAGCTTTTGTTGACCCATATAAAACCTAGAAAATGAGTTATGCAAATTTGTGTTCTTTTTATTTAACTCATTTATTTCTAAGTTGGCCTCTTCTAGTTTCTTTTCAAATTCTATCTTAGCACTTGTCAAGGCTTCATTTTCTATTTTTAATTTAGCAATGATTTTCTTATATTTAGAATTCATGCATTGAAATTCATTTGCTAAATCAT
Source organism: Heritiera fomes (assembly GCA_032173925.1). Taxonomy (NCBI): domain Eukaryota; kingdom Viridiplantae; phylum Streptophyta; class Magnoliopsida; order Malvales; family Malvaceae; genus Heritiera; species Heritiera fomes. Next base: position 29,138,965 of record JAPDPM010000002.1, on the reverse strand, counting down.
CAAAGGCATTTTGTAGTTCACTAAAGGTATAATCATTATCTTCACTAGAACTACTACTAGCCTCATCATCACTAATAGCCATAAAGCATGTGTAGGCTACCTCATCATCTATGTTTTCATCATCGGAGCTATCACTATCGCTCCATGTAGCTACAAATGCTTTCTTTCTAGGCTTCCTATCCTTTTCCTTCCTAAGTGAGGGGCAATCTAACTTAGTATGACCCGGTTCATTACATTCATAACACACCAAGGGGCCTTTTTCTCTCCTACTAGATTCTCCTCTTATTACCCCTCTACTTTGGTGTCTCCTATCATTCTCTCTCTCTTTCATTCTCATGAATCTATTAAATCTTTTGGCAAACATTGCCATTTCCTTATCTTCCTCATCTCCACTCTCATTACTATCATTTTCAAAGTTCTCATGAGTGGATGATTTAAGAGCTACCTCTACTTTCTTTAAGGGCACTTCATTTCTTTTCAATTTCATCTCATATGTAAGTAGGGAGCCCATAAGCTCATCTAGAGACAAGGTATTTGGATCTTTAGACTCTTCTATTGCAGTTACCTTTGCCTCCCATGATTGTGGCAAGCTATTCAAAATTTTCTTCACCATTTCTACATTGGAATAGGTCTTGCCTAATGCCTTAAGTCCATTGATTATGTCATTAAATCTAGTGTACATATCACTCATGGACTCATTTTCTTTCATTCTAAAAAGCTCATAATCATGTGTGAGCATACCTACTTTGGTTTCTTTCACTTGATTGGTCCCTTCATGTGTGATGGCCAATTTGTCCCATATTTGCTTAGCATTTTCACATAGGGACACTTTATTATATTCATTGGGACCTAATGCACAAAAGAGAGTGTGCATAGCCTTGGCATTCAATTGTGCCACTCTCATGTCATTTGTGTCCCACTCATCCTCACTCTTAGGGACATCCTTTCCATCTACTTTCTTCATAGGAATTCTAGGACCATTCACAATAATTCTCCACACTTCATAATCATTGGATTGTACAAATAACATCATCCTAGTTTTCCAATATGAATAATTTTCACCATTGAAGAGTGGTGGTCTAACTAATGATTGTCCCTCTTCTCCTAGGAGTGTGCCTACATTTAAGTGAGCCATTTATGATCGTTTTGCTCGATAGAGGTTAATCTAATTCAATCTCGAGCCCAAGCTCTGATACCAATTGTTGGCTCTTATAGGCGATACCGAGAGGGGGGGTGAATCGGTTTTTATCTAATCTTAAGCTCGTTTTTCGATTTCTCTAAATTCTCTAGCCTATATAAATATTTTCTAAGTTCTCTAGGCTATTCAATCATGCAATTCAAATACAATACAATAAGCTCAAATGTAATTGCAAGAAAGTAAAGAGAGTAGGGAAAGAGATTTACACAAGTGATTTATAGAGGTTCGGCAACTTGCCTACGTCCTCTACCTTGAGACGCTCCCAAGGATTTTCCCAAATTCACTATCTTTGAATTTGTCTTTACACTCCCTCTTTTCAAGGATCAAGAGAAACCTCTCTCTTTTTCTAGGCTCAAGAGTAACCTCCCTCTTTTTCTTAGGCTAAAGAGTAACCTCCCTCTTTTTCTAAGGCTTAAGAGAAACCTCCCTCTTTTTCTTAGGCTAAAGAGTAACCTCCCTCTTTTTCTAAGGCTTAAGAGAAACCTCCCCTTTACAAGGAATGATGGGATACAAATAATGTAATCAAAGAAAAGGCCTCTAGGTAGGCAATTGATTACAGAAATTAAGCTCAATGAGAAGCATATACAATATTTGTGCTAAGCACTACAAGGAATAAGAGAATGATAGATGATGGAAACTTTGTAGCTCTTGATTTGTTGTTTGAGGCTTGTAGATTTGAGGAATATGAGAATTTGAGTTGCTGAGTGGTTCCTCTTACTTTCTTTAGCTTCTAAGCCTCTATTTATAGTCCCTTGGATGGTTTGTGAACGTTGGGTGGAGCCAAAATCAAATATGACCGTTGTATCTCACAAAACTAGCCGTTATAGGCTATTTTCGGGCAAAGAGATCGATCCCTTTCCATAGGGGATCGATCCCATGCTTCATTTTCTTGCTTCCGGGGCATTCTGCCAAAAAGGGATCGATCCCTTCCCTTAGGGGATCGATCCCATGCTTCCATAATGTGATTTTCCTGCACTTTTGGGTTAGAAATGATGTGGTCTTTGATCCTAATCCAACCCAAAACATTTTGACATTTTTGTGGGAGTTTTTCTTGACTTTCTCAAATGAAAACATGGTCTAAAAATTCATCAAGTGATTTTCTAAAATATTCAAAATATTTACAAAGTATTAAGACCAATAAGAGTATGCACCATTAAATCATGGTCTTAATGTTTGATATGATCACTTGAAATGTGTTGAGAAAATCATGTGTGATTAGGCAAATTTATAATATGGATTAAAGCATTAAGGCTTACTTAAGTTTTTGTCATTTCAAAATATATATGTCAATTTAAAGCTAACAAGTTTATTAACCAACACTTTAGAGACCAATTTATATATCACGTTACAAAGACTGATTGGTCTATACTACATAATTTGCTTTGGTTCTTTCACTTTAGGAATTAATGCAATATGTGTATGGTTTATGTCACTCATATCTCTCCCCCATTCAAACAATCTAACCATAATTTAATCACATCATCTTTCACAACATGCCAATATCTTTGGTAAAAAAGAGTAGGCATACCATTTGGTCTCTAGGCTTTTGTAGGAAACATTTGATTGATGGTTGATTTTATCTCCTCTTCTGCAGACTCTGTAAGTAGTTCCTCGTTCATCTCGTCAGTCACACATGGTTGCACAACTTCAAGTATTTTTGAAAAACCAATTGCTCTTTGGGATTGAAATAGTTTTTGAAAATAATTTGAAGTGATTTGTCTTTTTTTTTTATGTAAGCATAGATATCCTCATCCGTTTTATGGTCTGAGATTATTTTTGTTCGGGTCAAAAGTGGTAAACAATGGTAAAACCCTCCCAATAGTGAGAACTCCAGGACTCGAATCTTATCCCAATATCTAGGAAAGAAGTCTACTTCCACTTCTTCCAACTGATTTATTTTATTCTTACTGCATCTTCAAACCAGCATCCATTTCATCTTCAAGTCTCGAAATCATATTCCTACGCTTCTGTTGGGATGCTTGTGCATGAAAACATCGAGTATTTCTATCCCCTTCCCATAACCACTGCACTATGACCTCTACTTCCAAAAAATCTCATCTAGCCCTAGCAAAATATTCAACTCTTCTCTAATAGCACCACTCTTATTAATAATTTTGGTGTTCAAGGTGCTAGCCCCTATTGCCTTAAGCTCTGCCAAGAGTCTTTGCTTTTTCCACTTAGTCATTTTAAAGGTCCTATCATACCACCTAGACAACGTAGCCCTACCTCTTTGACCCTTAGCTAAAAGGACTTACCACTAAGACTTAGCTAAGTATCTTTGACCAATGATTCACAAGGCAGGTCTTTAGTCTAAGAAGCTTCAAATCTGAACCAATAGCTTTTATTCCTCCAAACTTTTATTCGTCTTTCTACATGAAGCATGATTGGCCTGTGGTCCGAGTTTGAAGCATCCAAATGTTGAATTCTATAGCTCAAGAACTATTCTAACCACTCCAATGAACGCACACACCAATCTATTCTCTCCCGAATAACTGTCACTATTAAATTCCTTCTCTTCCAAGTGTGCCAAGACCCTTCAAACCCTAAATCTACTCGATTACCTTGGTTAAAAGCTTCTCTAAACTCAAATCATTTGATTATCTCGCCGTTCACTCCCCCTTTCTTCTCATGTTGCCACAATATTTCATTGAAGTCCCCTAAACCACCTAGGGACTAGAGCTTTCAACAGCTAACATTTGTAACAAGCTCCAAGATTCATTTCTAGGACTAGTAACTAGCTAACCGTAAAATCTAATAAGTCTCCACTCACCTATCCCACCTTGAGCTTGGACTGTCATATCTATGTGACGCTAGGAAAAGCTCCTCAATAATAATTGTATATCAACATTCCAAAACATTGCCAAGCCTCCACTTCTACCCTCAACACTAACTCTAAAACAGTTTGTCATGCCACACATTCTCCTAATTTGATCCAATATCCTTACATATAGTTTGGCTTCAATTAAAGAAACTACATAGAGAGCTTCCATTCTTATTCTCATTAGCTCTTTTAGAGCTCTTACTGCTCGTGGGTTCCCAAGCCCATGGCAATTCCACGCAATGCACCTCATGGCTCTAGGCAAGACTGGGTTCCAGTCTCTGTCATTTCCACTTCAGTTGAGAACCTGTGAAGGCTGGAAGTGCCTAGGTTGGCCAAGGATTTGTCACCCCACTAACCTTACTCATCCGTACTGTCATATTTGAGTCAACTAACCCTCAAGGTTTTGTTGGTGGACAATTAGTTAGGAGGATTCGACATTTGCATGATGTCAAAGTTTCAAATCCCTCCGAATGTGAATTGGGGTGTTATTCCCCGACAAAACCTTGAGAGTCAATGGACCTAAAGAGGATAGTACGGATGAGTTAATGGTCTTGAGGCGACAAATCCCTAACCAACCCAGACACTCCCAAGCCTTGATAAAACTTGCCAACTTTCTTCCCATGCACATCTTGATATACATATTCTTTTCCATCATTTTCTTGCCTTCTTTTTCCCAAGCTAGTAGAAGAATCTCCCTTTTCTTTACCCGCTACTCGGGCTTTAAATTTCCATTTTGATTGACCTACCTTTTCCAACCATCTTTTGTATTACCACTACATCTTTGGCATTTACCTCCGTTGAAAGTACATTATTCTTCAAGATTGACCCCACTTCAAGTTCATGATGAGTAATACCAACCAGTATTTTTGTCTTCGTCTACTACCTCATCTCCATGTGTGTCTTTGTCTACTACCTCATCTCCACATGGTTCAACATAATTGGGTGGATCAATATTACCATGCAGAATATCCAAAGTTTGACCATTTCCAACCATGTCACCTTGATTCAACTCTATATTAATAGTCCTAGAAGTCCTTATGTCCTTGTCATTCTTATGTCCACCTATTGATTTTTCATGATCCATGTAACCGCCTAGCCGCCTCTTTCGTTCTTTCACGAAACCATTACTTGCCTCTGACCACAACTCCTTCAAATTATCACCACTGGCGATCCGTTACTACTCCGTCCTCCGTAGTCCTGCTTGATCTCCTATGCTTCTAGGTTTACCAAAATTCTGTTGATGAAATTGTCCATGCCTCGATCTATCGAAGCAGGAAGCCAAGGACCATATTGCTTCACAAATCCCTCTGATTCATCTTTATCTATGGACAATGGACATTTTGCCATGATATGGCCTAGAACTCCATAAGTGTAACAAAAATTTGGCAAACGCTCAAAAGTTAACTGACACCATCTCTCTTTTTGCCCATTTGGGAGCAGCAGACTTACAAACTTATGTAAAGGCTTGGTGATATCAATTTGGACCCTTAGCCCCATGCACATACCCGTTCCCTTCTTTGAATCCAAGTGAAAAAAGGTCCCTATCTCCTTTCCTACTTGTTCCCCAGTATTTGCATTCATCAGTTTAAAAGGTAACCCATTTACTCTCACTCAGAAGTAAGCCATGTCAAACTTATAATCAGCAAGTCAAAGATCTCCATCATAATCTGTGAAAAGAATCAAATATTTATTGAACATCCATGGAGAACCATCAAGCACTCTTTGTTTGCCTTTCTGAGAGGGAAACTTAAATCAAAATAGATTTGATTCAAGTACTATAACTTTCGCCTCTCTTGACAAACGCCACACAACTTTCAGAAGTTTTAACATTGCATCTTTTTGGAAACTTCTCTTCGTTAGGACTTTCGCTATCAACCACTTCTTACCCTTTTCACTGTCCTCTAACTCTAGAATTCCTTTAGTACTAACACTCTTTCTCCTCCTCGATAAGCCTAAACCCTTCCGATGCAGTCGCTAGATTAACATCCATCTCCACATCATGGTTGTACCCTAACCAAACAAAAACACTTACAAACTAAATGGAACTAGATAAATCTCAAAGATCTCAAAAATCTTAAGTATTGTATTCATGGACGGGACAAGACTAAACTCCTACGATCGTGTGCGCAGAGTAGACTACTTGTGAAGTTTATTATCGTTGAAGTCATTTTTAATAATCAAAAGTACAAAACAATCTTTTTGGCCCTTACATTATGTTTGGATAAACAATCTTGTGAATTTTTTTTTCCAAATTAAGGTATTTTAAAATCTTTATTTTTGATAGGGTATTTTTAAACTTATTTACCTGAATAGGGTACTCTAAGCCGCATCATCCTCTCTTTCCTTCAAATTTTTTTTAAATTAAAATTTTTTTTGGTCTTCTTAACAAACTCCTTCAAGGCTCAAGCTTCCTAAGACTCAAATGAATATTCACAAAATTTTGACCAAGGAACATGATGGGTAGGTCTTGACAATTTTCCTCGTTCTTTTGTGGCTCGATTTGCTGATTTAGTCAAGATCTTAAGTAAGAATGAATTGTTGCAGTGATGATGCTATTGGTAAATGAATAGGAAAGCTTCATTATCTATTTAATTATCTGTTTGATATTTGTAAGAATTCAATCTCTTGGTTTTGTATACAATTTTCTCTTTTTTCCACTTGCTACTTCAAATCTTCTTGCTACCAAACTTTTGACTAAAGCTTATTGCATTCATGATATTTGAGAACACCAAAATAAAAGACTTGAAGAATCCACTCTTTTCACCATTTTTTTCTAAGCAACAGGATTGTATTCATTGATAATACCCCAAGAAACGGCAAAAACAATCATCACTACAGTATCATTGAAATCCACCAAGCCCAAAAGAAAAACAAGGAACATCTCAGACGAAAGCATAACATCGTATTTCATTGGTGAATTCACATTTTGAGATCAAATTTCATGGCATGGTGTTCAGGTTCACTTTCTGCAGTCAACCAAAATATCTTTTAATTGCAGGAAGAAAAAAAAAGAAAATATTTGAAGGAAAGAGATGACGATATGGTTTAAGATACTTTATTTAAGGAAATAAGTTTTAAATTATCCCTATTAAAAAAATAAAGATTTTAAAATACATTAGTGTGAAAAAAAACTCCTATCCTGCGGTAGAATAGAATCCAAAATTTTATTTTATTTTATTTTATTCAAATGCACCCCACCGTGCAGAGAGCTAAGGGTGTAAAACGGGCGGGCTGATGCGGGCTTGGGGCGGGCTACACGGATGCGGGCTTAAACGGGTCAAGCCCGTTTAGGCCCGTTTTTAAACGGGCCAAATTGTATATGCTCGGTCCGTTTTTAATACGGATCTGGTTGGCACGCGGGCTACGTATTTTAAAATAAAAATAATAAAAATAAAATTTAAAAAAATATTAAAATTCATATATAAATATAATCTTAAAAAAACATAAATTTCTATTAAATATTAAACTCTTCCAACTTCTTTTTTTTCACTATCATACATATAATGTCATGGTTTGAATTCAAAATAAAATTACATGAATTCATTTTTTTGCTAGAATATATTAAAATCATGTTATGTATTATTTTGTAATTGTAAGAAATAAAAATACATTAATAATATGATTAAAAACAAATTATATAAAAAAAATAAAAAAAGGCCTAAATGGGGCCGGCCCGCGCAAACCAACCCGTTTAATCCCGTTTTTAAACGGACCTAAAAAAACAAAACCAGCCCTTAAAAAGCCCGCGGTTTAACGAGTTGACCCGCGGGCTTAGGCCCGTTTTACACCCATACAGAGAGCACAGTATTCCTTCCATCCAATGAAACAAAAATTCTCACGGGAGACAATGGGCCTAGTGGCTCGTTAGACTCTCTGTCTCTGGTGGGAATTAAAATTCTCACTTTACCTTTTTTTATTAAATTAATATTTTTACTTAAAAATAATTTCAAAATTAATTTTTGATAAAAATAATTTAATTTTATTCTTTAATAAATTTTCAAAAATTAAAAACAATTTATATAAAAATATTTTTTATTAATAATCCATGATATTGATATAAATGTTAAAAAAAAGGAAAAATAAAAGAAAAATGAGAAAAAAAAAAGAAAAATTGATAAAGCTGCCATACAACACCTCTATATACCATACAACACCTCTATATATATGTTGTCTGTAGACCACAGTAAAATTTCGTAATATTTGTTTCCCCAGTGTTTTTATGAAATACATGTACATTTTTTTCCAAACTATTTCATTTTAGTTTTTTCACATACAATTCTGAAAGGTAGGGATCATTTGACTGCTAACATTTATAGGCAGTTTATTCGAAAGCCTTTCAATTTCAAGTAGACATGACAATTTGCATGTATATTCCGTGCTCATTTTATATTAAATCGCGTTTATATTATATAAAATACAAAAATTATCGTGTCAACACGTCCATACACAACATTTATCTTAATTGTTATCAAATTCATATATCATATTTACCAAATTTTAATCTATCATTATCATTTTTTTTCATGCTGTAATTATATCATGTTATTATGTTACGTCTAAAATTGTCGGTTTCAAATTTTCTACCATTAAGTCTTGGAAAAAAAAAAAAAGAAAGACTTCCGCAAGCGAGAAAAAGATTTTGCACTATATAATTTACTGAGGTAAACTCGACTAAGTGAAGTTGACAAAGTTTAACAACTAAAATTTGCAGTCTCAGCTTACTTGATTAGAGCTGCAATAGCTAGTAGAACAATGATAGTAATCATGGGGCACAATGCTTTAATCTAGCGCCATCCAACTACAAGGGTGCTTAGTTTCCCCAGCCCAAGTCCCAAAAATGGTTTTCACTTTGGTTCTTCGGTGCTGGTTGAAGCTTCAGATCGCCTCCGCTTGGCTTCATTGTCACCCAAATGCAATGAAACACAGAGATCTTCATCGCAGCCATTTCTCAATGAAGCAAGATTTTCAGAAACAACCTTGTCTGAGAAGTTTTTATGTAAGGGAGATCGTCCAATGAAGCTTGGAATAAACTGATGCTCTACACTAGGACCAGCGTTGATACCATCTTCCAAATGAAACTCGGTTTTTATTGTTGATGGATTCGTTTCAGGGCTGTTGCAATCTACTTCTAATGGGATATGCTGAATCTGAAAACCCAATGGCTCAAATTTGTTTTCACTTTTGTCCTTTAGAAGAGCTCCATCCAGAGGTGAAGAGTCCCCAACCGTAGAGGCAATAGCTGCCGCTGAGGCAGCTCTTTGCTCTTGCACTGCCACTAAAGAAATGAAGGTAAAGTTATGAACAAATTTTGAAGTCTAATAGCCAGTTCGTATGATGCATGCCCATCTATGAATATGGCCTTTAAATTTATGCCAATGATCTTGACGGTATGCTAGATGATTCCTTTGATGGCATCTCACTCTCCAAAGAACACTATTAAGGAAAAATTAAACAAAGAAATACAACACCAAACGCTTAAAGCCCAGATTACTCACATGAAAACGAAGAGAACATATGCTTGAGCTAAAGGCCTTTCACTATCTTAATGGTCAGCGTAAAAATGACACGGTTAAAAGATCAATCACAGCATCTAGAGGCATATTTGAGAATGACAGTTATAATTGTTCTCCATAAAATGGCATCATTTGAGAATGGTTAACGACTCTGAAGATGAAATATGATAAAAATACTAAAATGATGGAAAAGTTAAAGATGCATTTATGGAAGGGACAAACCTTTAAGCCCATCCTCGGTTATGATGATATCAAGCTCAAGAAGGTTGAGCAGGCGCCCAAGATCAACCCCACTGGTCCAATTTTCTGGTGGTTGTCCAACTTTTAGCTTAAGTCTACCCCGGTTAGCAGTTCCACCCCATATAATTCCTATTGGTCTTGGCTTCCCCCCATTCTCACCCTTCATTATGATGAGACTTCCACTATCCCCTTCAAGGTCAAAACTCTGCTGATTCTCACCCACAACAAGAAAATCGGTTAAGAAGCATATGCCTTTCTCATCATTGTATTCAAGGGCATAGGCCAATACAGTTCCTGAGGTTAAGCCAGAACTCCTTCCAACCTTCATAACTTGCTTACCGATAAGGCTACCAATTGAAGACTGCAAATCAATAACCTTGACATCACCTATCTCTCCGACACCTTTAACAGATGTTGTAACAGTGGACATGTCAAAATCATCAGCAAATGGAATAAATGCACCATCTGCTCTGACAAATGTTTCTGTAGGTGAATGAAATCGTTAGGGGCTTGTGTAAGCTTGGGAAGGAAAATGTTTATCACATAACTGAAAGTCAGTTCAAATGTTTAGATAAACAGGTCATGTAAGTTCAACTAAAGGCAAGGTCAAAAGAAATCCCTGTTACTTTTAAATCAAGCACAAAAATAATGGAACATGAAGAAGGAAGCAAAGCACAAAACATTTCTACCTGCAAAGACATCAAAACGGTGTACTTGTGGCCTGATTAAACCTTAAGCAAACATTGGCAAATGAACCAACTCCATTGGATAGTTTAACAGGCAAATCTAAAGGCTACCAGATTCTAAGAGCTTCATTAAGATAATTTTAAAATAGTTCGATAGTTTGTCCATGTCGCAACATAAGCTTCAACATCAAATCAAAAACTGAATTAGTGAAATCCTAGTTCTCAAAAAATTCTTACCTGGGTTTGTTCCAGCAAAAATGCCATACCAAAGATCATCTGTGATGAATGATGTAGCTCTCTCCACTGCACCAAGATATACACCAGGACCAAGTGTTGGAGGCAAAGGATGAAACATTTTTTGATTTGGGTAATCTAAGTCAACAGCAACATGACGATTTGTGAGAAACCCAACCTGTCGGCTGCCTGTTTGACTTTTCACAATAGCACCTAGAGTACCATAAGTTTCCTGGTTTGCTACCTGAGAACAAAAAGTAGTAAAGGTGTACATGAAAAATTTATATGACACAAGAAACAAAAAGATCTACTAACAAAAGAAAAGGAGAGGCCAGAGATTCACTAGAGAATTAACATGGAGAGAAAAAGAAAATCCAATAAGCAAGAAAAGAACAAAAATGGATGTAAAATGGCCAATCAACATATACATATTTGTCGGCTCAGATTTTCCTTAAGACGGCTCTCTTTAGTTGACTAATAATGAAGACAGGAACATACTGTCCAGATATATAAACCAACATGTGATTCAAACAGAAAACACTAGTTCAAAACCCAACATACAAAAAAAAAAAAAAGGGGCTAGACAAAATCAAGTATCTTTGAAAAATATGATGCTTCTGGAAAAAAATAAAGAACGAAATTACTCTCCTTATCATATAGCCCAACCTCCACTAATTCCTTAAAAAAAACAATTTTTTTTTTGGTTCATAGGGAGATAAAAGGGGAGAAGGGGGATTCAAATCTTGAACCAAATCCCTCCTAAGGAGGCATAGCAACAGCTAAACCAAGCCTTAGTTGTTTACTCACAAAAACAAGTTGAGACAGACTAGAGAACTCCTTTACTCTATTTCACAATATAACGTAATAATGTCCAAAATGAAGATTAGGCATTAGACTTTGTTCAACTATCATTTGGAATTTGTGCTTGAATTCAATCCATGGTGCACATGAAGAACCAACCTAGCTAGTTAGAATTCCTTTGGAAAAGATAAAATAATAATGAGAAGAAATACAGAAAGGAAAAAACTAGAAGTATAACTTCAATCCTACCTTCTCTCAAACCCTGAGAATTACTCTCTCCCTCCTCCTCCCTTCCCTCCCCACCCCCTCTACCCATCTGTCCTCTCTCTCTCTCTCCTTGCCCTCCCCCTTGCTCCTCTCTGTCCTCCCTGTTCTCAACCACTGCAAAATCCAAGGGACTTTTGGATGGCAACTGTGAGGATCTCCCCCCCCTCTCCCCCTCCCCGCCCCCCCCCCCCCCCCCCCCCCCCCCCCAAGTTGGATTTTACCACTGGTCTGTACCTATGAGACAGTTCTTCAAGGATGATCTACATGGGATATTTCAGGCATCTTAAGATAGCCAAGGCAATGAAGAATCCAATAAAGGATGTGAACCACTTGGTTATAAGGTCTCAAGAAAGTTGTAGGGTATACACATTTTTGCTTGCATAATATAAGTGGGATGCTTATGAGCAGTAAACAAATATTACTGAATTGATTGCAAGGCAATGAAGAATCCAATAAAAGGATGTGAACCACTTGGTTATAAGGTCTCAAGAAAGTTGTAGGGTATACACATTTTTGCTTGCATAATATAAGTGGGATGCTTATGAGCAGTAAACAAATATTACTGAATTGATTGTAAAGACAATAGTTTGTGATAAAATAATTGAATAGCACTCTTGTTTCAGATTCTTATATGCCTAAACAACTCCTTCGATTTGATGTACCAGTTCATTAGTGCCATTTCAAGCCCATGAAGCAGATTTGCGTAATCACTAGAACTAAGAAACTGCAGTTTGCTATGCATTTTAATTGCCGGAGATAATACTATAATAACTAAACCTTCAGCTTGCATCGGATGATCAGAGCAAACATGCTTGCACAATGAAAAAGAAGATCTACCGGTTACCATACGTCAGGTACAAAATATTGCAAGGCAACTTGAGAATACCTGAGAACCTGAACCAATATGTGGATCACCCCCACGCAAATCATCAACAATCTCTGTGTACAGCTGCTCCTTAGGTGTTGGCTCAGGTGCACCAAAATATGAGAATTCCACAACATCCACATCACACCATACACCTCCTGGTCCCTGATTAAAGGATTTTTTTACTTATTTTAGCTCCATATGCAATGTTGTTCCAACTAAATATGTTGAAACAAGATAAAACTACTGTGCGGTCAGAATGGAAAATGTAAAAGAAAAAAGGAACAGAGGAATGGAGCAGGATATGAAATAAAATTGTATAACCTCTAGTGCTGTAGGTAGACACTGGATGGGGCTGAGCCATTGCTTGTCAACTTTCCTGGAGACAAAAACAAGTATAGCCGGTATGTCAGTCAACACACCCCGTTTAATACGAAACCCAATTGCTGTCCCAAGACTGTAGCATCTCAAAATCTTGCTATGAAATGCTCTTATGGTCATTAGCTCAAGTAATGTTGTTGCTTGTTGCCCTTTTGGCAACCGGCTAAGATTTTCAGGCAGCACTCCTTTCTGTAGATTAGCGAAATAGTTTGACCTCTCTTCAGCAGCATCATTTAATCTGCTGGAGGTTGGCCATGAAAAGTAAGGAGCATTGCTCTCACTGTGCTGTCCAGCTGAAGCAAAAGGCTGAAGTGTTGGTGGACTAAATGAAGGAAGATGACGATGACAGCAGCAGTTTCTTTCAAAATCCAAGGCAGATTCCTCTGATGGTGTTGAGCCAGAGCAACGACCCCTCATATTAAGTCTGGACCGCTCCATCTTTCAGACTAGCTAAACCAGTACAATGGACAATGATTCAAGATACACATGCATCTAGCCAGACAATTCAAAAATCATTTGTGAATACATAGCATAGTGGCCAAAATACAGAATTATCTTTTTTAACCTCAAAGTCAAAAGAAGAATATAAAAACTATCCATCTCAACCTAAAGCTCAAATCCAGCTCCTTCTTTAAAGATGGTAATATAGATAAAAGCAAGGTGCATAGTTCAATAAAATTCAATAACCAGAGAGAATGAGCAAAAGCAATAGAACAGCCGTTTACAATTAGTACCCAAATTGTGAAAGATCTGCTAATAACTCTGCATTACTCAAATCTATTCCACATCATTCCACTTCAAAACTCAGCACATTTATTGCCCGTAAATCAGTTATAGCAAACGGTTCAAGTTATAAGCAAGCACAAGTCTCAACATGGTCAGAAAACAAGTCAAACTTTGGTCATTTAAAAAACTGTAAAATCATTCCACAATCCAGTTCAGCATCTTCATTCTGATCATTTGCTTACAAATTTTCATATGTTTTAACAAGTCAAAACTTACAAGAACCAAATATGCTACTATACCTATATTAAAGAAACTTCCACATTTCTCTCTCTTTTTTTTTCCCTGGTGATGAGGGAAAAAAGCACAATGCCATAAAATTTTCTTCAAGAAACAAGGAAAAAAGAAAATTGGACTTGACTTGGAAAGGCCAAAACAAACTAAATAAATAATTAAAAGCATTGTAAAATGCAGAAGAAGTGACATTTTCATGTTACACAAAAGAAGGTTGATTAAAGTTAATCAATGGAAATCTATCTCAGATATAAAGCAATTGAAAATTTGAAGTTCAAAACGGATAAAAAAAAAAGAAATTAAGTCAATAACATGGTACAGCAATTTTGAACACTTGGTACAGGTACCAAAAGCACATAATACAATTATACGCTCTTTTTATTCTCTCTCCTTGTTCTGACAAATTCAATCATGAATATGCTTCTGTATCATTTCAACAATAGTGAAAAAGCTTAAATCTTCACATTGCGTATCCAAGAACAAAAATCAAACAACCAGAAAAACAAAGAAAATGAACACTTAAACAGGAGCTGAAAAACATCTAAATTTCAAAATCCAAAGTCACCCCAGAAACTGAAAAACCCCATTTATTTTGAGATAACTAACATAACCCAATTCAAGCATGTTTAAGAAAAGAAAAAAAAAACCGTTGGAAGAAATGAGAGAAAAGAAAGAAGAGAAGAGAACTCACCCGACAAAGAAAAGAAAAAGAAGAGGAAATGAGTTAGTGTGTCCAATTGGAAGAGAAATCTCAAAGCTAGACTGAAGTAGACTAAACTGGCATCAGCTATCAACCAATTCGACAAAGAATCTGCCGAAGACAAAAGCTACAGAGATGGACTGTTTGATAATTGCCATGAAGGAGGCCAAAAGTACAACAAAACCTGAAACATAAATAAATGTGGTAAAAGACTAAAGGTAAAGTAATTTTTATGAGTCTTTGAGTACGTAGTTGAACTTTTGAGGGAGAATTTTGTCGTCTTTTGAATTATGTTCGATTCGAATTCGGATTAATTTTATACCAAAAATATAAGAATACAGGATAATATAAATAAAAAAAAAGTAATTTTATGTAGTTAATATATATTAATTATATATTTATTTTTTAAAATATCATCTTACCTTAGCAAGTGACCGCGTGACACTAGTTGAGTTTGGTTTGTGGGAATGTTATTTTATGTGAGAAAGTCCACTGTAAGATTGCCAAGTTTTCATCTTACAGCGGATCTGTTGAGTTTAATTAAATCGGACGGATATAAGGAAGATCAGTTTTTTTTAAAATTGGATTAAGTTTAGAATTAGAAGAAAAAATGAAAATGTAAAAATTAGATTTTTTTTTCGAGTAAAAGATTTTTTTTGTTACAGTAACGGCTTTTTTACTGATCAGTAAAAATTAGAATTTTTAAACCTTAAAAAAGAAGTGGAATATGATATTTTTTTTAACAAACTTTTTTTCTAATTCAAATATTATTCTTTTTATCCGAGTTAACTTGTCACATTTTGATTTTTCTCGCTTCAAATTCTTTAACTTGGAGATCTTATTATAAAAATTTTATAATATTTGAACGATGTAGTTTTCAATATATTTTAATTAATTAAAACATCATCAATAATTATACATTAAAGTATTCTTCTGATTGGAATAGTGTTTTGGAGGTAAATTGAGAGCTATTTCTCATTCAAATAGTCATTCGGAATTTTATTTTATTTTATTTTTGCTTAGTTTTGTTTTGGTCCAAAATAATTAGTCTTTATTTTAAACGGATCTTAATTTAGGAAAATTTTATTTTAAAAAGAAAAAGAAAGTAAAAAATAGAAGAAAAAGTAAATTTTTTATTTTCTCTTTTATTAGTTTTTCTTTAATTAAAAGTGAACTCATACTAAAAATGTAATTGCAATATATGAAATATATATTAGATTTAAGTATTTTAGTTTTAATTTTTTTAATTTTTGTGTTAGAATTAAAATTTTATATTAAAATAATCATAAATAAAATAAAGACAATTGAAAGATTTGATAGAAAACAATTCATCTCAATGAAGTGGAGTTTAATTCTAGTTTGAAATTATACCATAATTGTGATGAAAGATAATAAATTTTGACAAAAATATCAAGTTATCAACTATAAGAAGACCAAAAAAAGTAAAAATTATATATTAATAGTATTATTTTTATGTTACATTTGACATTGAGGGAAAGATTTGTTTTTTTTTTAATAACTAATATTTGACTAAACAATTATTACCGTTTGTTAAAAAGAATTAGATTTAAGATTTGAATCTTCATTTTTTTTTTGTACTTCTCTAAAAAGCAAAAAAAAAAAGATATTTTAAAAGATTAATTTGATTACACCGCACCTTTAATTCTACGCATTAGGCACTCAATGGCTGGCACGATAAAATTATTTTCGATGAATTTTAGCATCCCACCATGGTGGGATGTTTACAAATTGGTCCTTAACTTTTTTTTAAAATTTTTAACATTAAATTTTTAAAAAAAAAATTATTTTTTTTGTTTTTTTTTCATTTTCATTTTATTTAAAATGTTAGAATAATTTCATTAATTTAATATAATATATAAAAATTTTATTATTGTATAGTAAATTAATATATGTATACATGTACATAATATTTTTTAAATATTTAATAGCAAATGTGCATTTGATATAAAAATAATTTTAAAAAATAAGAAAAATACAGAAAACACACCAAAATAGCTCAAAGGAAAAAAAAAAGAAAAAGAAACACCTAGACTTCCAAATATCATCAAAGAAACTAAATAGAAACTCATTTTAAAAAATTCTAAAGAAAATTTCAAAATACAACCCTCATTTTGTTCCTTAGAATCAACTTTTTTTTATCTAATTTTATAAAAATGATATTTTTAGACAAATGCCTTATTTTGTAAATCATCCAAAAAATTTTGGATTTTTGCACATTTCGAAAATGAATTTCTGCAAATCCTTGGATAATTTTAGAAGCAAACTTTGGCGAGGCTACATATTTTTGCTTCCGCGCAAGGACACTAGCCTCGCCGCAGGACAGCAGCAGAATAAACCATGTTTTAAAACTTCTATTTTACCTCTTTTGTTTGATTGTGTTCCAAATGAATTTAAGCCAACCAAAATCATTCCACATAGGCTAAGAACAATGATGGCTTAGGGACAACTAGGCAAGAAAATGCCTCTGAAAAGGTTTCCACATTGGCATTATATCAATGCCAATTTACCACATCAAGCTGACACCATTGATGATATAGCTGCTGTAGATGTAAGTGATGATGCAGAACATAAACTGAGATGTAACGCAGAAGAGCTAAGGTGAATCCAAAAGGGAAAGAAGAACAGACTTCAAGCTCAAGCAGTGGCAGGGGCAGTGGAAGTGAGAGTAGTGGGAGTCAATTGCAGTGGAAGTGAAAATGGGACTGGGAGCAGTTTTATTTAAAGTAGAGACATAATTGAAACAAGCTATTCGTGAATTATTCGAATTCGATTTGTTTGTTTTCGAGTAGAATAAGAGTTATTTGTATAACAAGTCGAGTCGAATTTGAGTTTTTTAATGTTCGATTAGAGCGGCTTGTAAATTTAATCAAACTTTTTTAATATATTTTTAATATATTATTATTAATTTACTATTTTACCCATATATATAGTTGAAAAAATGATAAATCGAATCTAACGAATTGAATTCAAGCCTATCAAGTCGAGTTTTAGTATTTTGCCGAGTCGAGCTTTAGCTTCAAAAGCTAAGTTCAATCAAACTTAAAAACCGAGTTTCAAGTATCAAATTTTCGAGTCTAACGAACTCAAACTTGATATTGGATCGTTTCAATTTGACTCGATTATACTCCTTTAACTTAAAGTCTTCCAACAACAACCCAATAACTGTTTTGCATAGCCTTATTTGGCATGGCTTTTGAATTACTGCTTGAAGAACTAGGGCTAAAAAATTGTTGTAAAAGATTGCCATGGAAAATTGTCATGAATTAAAATGTTTTTAATCCTAATGCAAAATCCCACTTCATTACCAAAAAAAAGTTTTAAGTCTCGGAGCAACATAGTAAGCTATTCAAACATTGTGCAGATTTAGTATCTTCATTTTTTTTGGCTTTAATTAATTTTCTTAGCCTTTTACTTGCGAAACTAATCAAGTACAATTGTTGCAAAATATGATGATAGGAAATATAATAAATAGGGTAAGTTGTTGAAAATAGTCTTCAAAATGAAGCTAGTCAATTAAACTTTGTGCTTAAATTTTTAGCTCCGCACAAGTTCCAATAAATAATAACGGTGGAGAGTTATACTAACTTATAAAGTTCTATTTGTCACAATTTTAACGTTTTATTTCGTAAAAATATATCGTAAACATGAGTTAAGAGCTTTTCATATATATTATAATTTATAATAGATCTTTTAAACTTTTCAATGTGAGATTGAAATATTACAGATTTTTCCGTTAAAAGCTTGACGTCATCCTCAATCCTAATACATTACCAAATCAGGGTCACTTTATTAATTTCAATTATCATCTAACAAAAATTTTGTACTTCATTAATCTCAATTATTAATTCAAATTATTATTTAATATATAAAATTTTAAATTTTATTAATCTCAATTGTTATTTAATAAAAATTAATATTAAAAAATTTTAATTTTAATTGAATTACTTTTAAGTGATTATTTTATTTAATATTACGTTTAATTATAGTATTATTTAAATTATATTAAGTTTTAATATGATCATATGAATATATTTAATGTTAGTGTTAAATAGTTAAAATAATACCGAGCAAGATTAGTCTCAGACCATTAAAACAGATGAAGATACCTGTGGTTTATACCAAAAAAATATTATTTAATAAGTATATTATTTTTATTTAATTTTTAAAATTTTATTTTATTAATTAAATTATTATATTTGAATCAATTTAAATATTTTTTTTTCCTAATAACAACCAAATATGTTTTTTATTTTCAAAATTTAAAAACAAAACAAAATTTTAAAACAAAAAACAATCCTTTACAAATTTTAAAATTTTATTTTCTCATCAAATTGTTTTATATGATAAAAATTATTCATTTATCTTTAATCGATAGAATGGTATTGTATGTTGTTATCACTACTCATTATTTTATTTTCTTAAATAAAATTATTTTTTAGACAAAAAAAATACCATTAAAAACATTTTTATTAGGAAAGAAAGAGTCACCCTTGAATTTTGGGTTTTAAAATATTTATAAAAATGACAAATCACATAAAATGGGCCAATATCCCTAAAATATCTCTAACCCAGCCCAGGTTATAAGTTATTTATTGCGTTTACGGAGTCCTAGTTCCGGTGCTCTTTCAAAATCCCTCAAAGCCGCTTTGTTAAGCTGATAGTCGAGTGTTGAGGGTAAAGTTTGCAGAAGATGTCAAGCATAATACTTTTTGAGGATATCTTTGTGGTTGATAAGCTTGACCCAGATGGTAAAAAGTTTGATAAAGGTAAAATTTTTTATCTAATCTTTTATTTGTTTTTATTTTCTTTCTCTAATTTACCCTGTGTTTCATTCTTGCTCCTGATTTTAGCAGTTTCAATCACATGTATATGTTGTCAGCCTACCTTGATAGTGAAACTTGATTTTTAAGCTTGGATATTTTCTTTATGTTATGTATTGGCTATAGAATTTGGTTGATTTTGTGGTAACACCATGTTCATTGTGAAAGAAATCGTGGAACTCAATATTATTGAATGGCATCGAACCTTGTTTGTTGTCTTAATTATACAGTGATAATAATCAGCTATGATATATATGTGAGCTAAACATGAAAATAAGATATGAGTGTATTTATATAGATGGTCGAACTTGAATTTTTGCTCAATTTTTTCTTCCTATGACATTAAAAATAAACTATTATGCATTTATGCTTGAAAATACTTTGTTATTTCTGCTTCTAATGCTTAAATATTCTATTTCCTTCCTATGTAGGAGTAGAAGTACACATTTGGTTTTAATTTTTTCTTGACTCATATTTGGTTTTAATGTTTACCAATGGTAGATATAAAGTAGTTGTAATGCAGTAGTTTTTTCACACAATTTTTGCATAAAATATGTGTACCATGATCATGACTAAAGGAATAAATAATATCAAGCAACTTTTTTACCTGCTTTGGTTAAGTGTTTTAGTTGCATTTCCTATTTACATTTTGGTATATTCATGCAGTTACTCGCATTGAAGCACGGAGCCAGAACTGTGACATGTTCATGCACCTAGATGTGAATACAGAGATATATCCTATGCATGTTGGTGATAAATTCACGATGGCATTGGCTCACACATTGAATTTGGATGGAACACCTGACACTGGCTATTTCACTCCGGTAGTCTTCTTACAGTTGTAATTTAATGTTTAATACACTTTGCTAATTTCTTTGCTGCAACAAAAGACATTCTTGTAGGAAGTGACACGTGCATGCAGATAGCCTCGACTATTATCTGCAGGGCTTGAGTTTGATTGTAGCATTCATTGCATTCACTCAGATAGGATTACAAACATGAACCATGCTTCTTTGTCAGTTTAGTTCTAGTGGATGTTTTCTGTGCTAATTGTCTAAAATTCGTAAATGCAATTTTTTTTTTCATTTTCTGGTCATTAACCTATTCATAAAGCATGTTACTAGAATAAAGCAAAATCCTATATTTACTTTAACAAGTTTATATAACCTAGTATTTTGTACTTTGTTTATAGTCTAGTTGCACTTCTCATATAATATTATCATAGTTGAAGAAATTTAGAATCTGTGTGTGTGACGTGTGTCTGCACGTGCCTGTGTTGTGTTTTGAGTCTAAAAAAAGAGGTTGCTGACCTGTGAGGAATGAAGGAAAGAAATGCGGAGAATCAGAGACTGGGTGGTGTGAACAGCTATTTGCAATGCCAATGGTGAGAAAGAACCACTGAGGGGTGGTGTAGGAATTTTGAAAGAACAACATAGAGAGAAAGAAAAAGGACTTGTGAGAAGGAGAAAATTTTTAAATTTAGAAAATGACTGGTACAATTACATGGCCTATGCAGTGGGAGACTAGAAGCTCTTGATTGTTAATTAATAAAACGGTGATTAGTTGGTATTTGGTTATTGACATGGCAAACATGAGGGAAAAACTGTGTTTGCCTTTTTTTTTTAAACACCTTGATATTCTATCTAGTTATCTACTTGTATGTGCGAGCCTGTATATGTGAAAAGTCATCTATTCTTAAAGATATGCAATATTTTGCTGCTGTATGCCTAACAAATTGTACTTGCATTCCAGGGAAAGAAATCTCTTGCGGATAAGTATGAGTATGTCATGCACGGGAAGCTATACAAGATATCAGATGATGCTTCAGGGAAAGGACTTAAAGCGTATGTTTATTTACCATACCTGGCCATTACGTTTCTGTGTCCCACAAGTATCTCTTTGTTTATTCAACCATTGTTGCTGCTTGGGTGGTGCAGTTACTGAGTTGATAATCAATAGGATTAATTACCTAATTGCTATTTCACTATACAACTTGATCTGATCTCTTTGGGCTAGTAGAGTGTTCTTGCTTGATCTAAGAATTAAATCTGTTTTTGTTTTCAGGGAAATATATGTTTCATATGGTGGGCTTCTGATGCTGCTCAGGGGAGAAGCTTCTCACGTTGCCCACTTTGAACTTGACCAGAGACTATTTCTTCTCATGAGGAAGCTGTGAAACTTTCATTACATGGGACATTTCTCTTTGACTTGGCTAAATTATGTGAGCTTCTAGGTGGTTTTATAATATTATAAAGGTGACTCTTAGCAGAGTCTTCTGTCTTGAGTTTCCTGCAGATTGGCACTGCAACATGAGTTGGAAGTGCCTGTCTTGACAATCCAACCGGTTATCATTTACTCTTGCAACTGTGTGGTAATTTTATTCAAGCTCTTGTTTTATTCCATAATAATGAGAATATTATGTTAGACCAAGCCTCTGCATGGTAGGTTGAGTATGGCTTCCTCTCCATACTCTTTGTCATTGCTCTTTGATAGATTTATTACTGGCTAAATAGTCATTTAGTGCTTTAAATATAATAAACCAATAAGCCCCTCTCTTTAAATTTATTTTGTGCTCAGCAATTAAGGCCTTGTCACACTCAGTCAGGCAAGCTAGAAAATGTGATCAATGAGGGTATTCAGTCAGTTGAGTAAGTGGTGCTTTTGTTATGGGAAGAAAGTTGCGGCATCACAATAGTATTGAGGTGGAGAAACATGATCGAATTCGAAAAATCATTTAGAATTTTTCTAGATCCATCTGAGCATAAATTTGATTTTACCTGAATTGCTGAAAAAATTTAAAGAATTAGAAAATTTGGATATTGAAATAATTTGAATCGCATTGGTAGATGATCCATATTTGAAAATAGCTAGAACTGTGAGTTATAGGTGAAGTAATTCAAATCCATAATTTTGAATTTGAGATTCATTTGATTCAAAATTCATAAAAATTTTAAAATATTCCAATTGTAAATATTATAATATTGGTAGAATTCAAAAGGAAATGAAGTGGAAATAAATTGACACGATTTAAGTTCGAAATAGTTCAAATATGAGATATTTGTGATGGTCTGAATGATTCAAATTGAATATGATCTGAATCTAAAATTAAATTATTGAGAATAATTCGAATCTAAAATCATTAAAATTGAATTTGAAATAACAAATTAACTTAATTCTAACTTTAGTCCAAAATTATTTGAATCTGAAAAAAATCTAATTCCTGCAAATGCAAATGGGAACAGTGGGAGGACAGTTCAAAGCAAGGAAAACAAGTGGTGACGCTCAGAATCAGAATGTCATCATGAAGTTATTGGGGTGGATTGGCCTGGATATGTTTCAGTTTTACCTTTTTAATTTTTTTTTTATATTTAAGAAGAAATCCATTCTTTTTATTTATATTGACAGTGTTAGATAATAATCCTTATTATTATATCTTAACCAAATATAATTTTGGAGTTTTTTCTGTACTTTAGGAACTTGTTTCTAATAATTTATTTTCTGATCTTTAGTTCTGTTCGCTATATCATCCCTAAAGGTATTCATGGGTTAAGCTGAGGTCAAGTAGGTAAAATATTATTACATTAATATCTAGTTCAAGCTTGGCTTGATCCAATTTTGCTGGCCTAATTTTTTATTCGAATCCGTTTTTACATAAAATTAATGAGCTCAAATTCATTCAAGTTCATCCAAATATTATTAATTAAAAAAATATTAAAACACATAATAATTTTTTATACGACAAACACATAATAATTAATAAATATAAGACAATAAGTTAAAGCAGATTCTTACAAAAAAGACTACCAAAAACATGAAAATTTTAAATTAAAGTCCAAAAAAATAGTGCAAGCTCAATTTAAATTGCACAAAAAATAAAAAATAATTAGAAAATGTATTAGTATAAAAAATAATAATAAAAAAACTATAATTATCGGGTCAGATTAGGTTGTGCTTGGACTTGAAAGGGTAAACCTAAGCCTAACTCCTTTTTTAAAAATTCTTGATTTTCAAGTTCAAACTCATTTAATACGTTTAATATTTTATCTAAATCCATATAATTTTTAGCTCGGTTTTAAAGTTTAGACAGATAACTCAATCATTGAATATGTCTAATCAACCTATTCATTTTTTTTTTGTTCATAAAAAGATATATGGGGAGGAGATAATTTGAATCTTGTACAGGCAAAACCATCCCATTCATTTCCATCAGTCTTTCTCTTATTGTACAGTATCTTTTTTTCTATTTTTAATTTTATTACTATTTTCTTTTAATCTTCAAACATAATATTAAAGAAAATCAATTTGACATGCTATCCTCTTTCTTAGTCCCTTTATTATTATTATTATTATTATTATTATTAATTTGCTTGATGAATTGATAGTGGAATTTGCTCAATGCTGTGAATAAGGACTAAACAAATTTGAAAGAATTTCTCATTGGGAAAAGAGAAAAATTGACATGATATTGGAAATTAAGCCTGCCGACCGGAGGAGACAGAGTTTGCTGAAAGAGTGCTCTTATAGTTACAAACATCCATTAATTATTTCTCGAAGTAAATATTTTTAGAACCCTAATCTCTCTCCTCCATAATTACAAAAAATCCATTAATTGTTTGTCAAAGTAATTTTTTTTGCTGTACCAAAAAAAAGAATTTTTTTTATGACAGTTTCTCCCAATAAATTTTTTTTTTTGGATTTTCTCCCAATAAATTTAACATGCTAGGCTAAAATACTAAAAAAAAACTCTTGTACTTTATGTTTTTTTTTTCTAAATAAGCCCATGTATTTTTGTTGTATTCAAATAGGTTCTTATACTTCTATTTATCTTATGTAAGTCACTATTTCTAACGAAAATATTACTGCCGTTAACTCATTTGCCACTTGACATAGGATATCCACGTGGATGATTATGTGACATGATGATATGGTTAAATGAAATTGAGTTAGACTAAGATAATTAACAAAAGAAAAAAAATTAACTTTTAATTACTTAAGCAAAGAAACACCTTGAATCTGATAAAGGAAAAGAAAACCTTCCAATCCTATTAACTTGAAATCAATTTCATTTCAAACTCTAAATTGAAGAGAAAAAGCACCTTTTTATTAAAAAAAAACCAAGAAAACCATGAATTTAGTATTTGTCTTTTTGACATCAGAGGCACTAAGAATGCTCTTATCAACTGCCTCTGCTGTTGGGAACAAGCTGCGCTAAGGATGTGTTTGGTAGGGTGGAAAAGTGGAAGGATGAAAAAGAGGTGTGTGAAAAAATGGAAAGAAAATTAATTTTTTTAGTACTTAATAAGAAGAAAAAGTGTAAAAAAAAATAGGAAAAATTGCCATTTTCTTTCTTTATTAACAAAACCAGGCAAAGAGTAAAGCTTCAAGAAATAAGTTTAAAGATATAGTGACTTGGGAAATAAAGTGATTTGATATAAAAACTCTTTTGGAATTTTTTTCTTGAAAAATAATTATTAAACTAAATCCCAGTTGTTAGTATATAACATTGGATTGATTAAATGCTAACTCAAATGGCTGCCTGGTAGAAGGTTTTGCTAAATTTCTGAGTGAGTAAGATTAGTATCACATTCAATGTAATATGAGAATATCTTGTACTTTTCAAGTAGATTATGTACTAATAAAATTAAAAGAAAAAAAAAACTAAGCCAACTTTCTATTAAGTAATATCTAAAAAAATCATGCATCAGCGTAAGATCAATAAGAACTTGAGCAAGCCAATGAGATCTTGGCTTAGTGGCAAGGAGGAGGCCCTGAGACTTTAAGATCTCAGGTTCGAGTCTCATCAAGTGTGAGCTTGAGTTAGTCTAGTTATTTACTAGTTTATTTAATTTGTTATAGTTATTTACTAGTTTAATTAGTTTGAGTAATGTGATTTTCATAGTTACCTGTTCATGGAATGTAATATACTGATTGTGATTGTAACTTCTAATGAAAATGTATTACTCAAAAAAAAAATTAAGAACTTGAACAAAAAAAAAATTTAAGAAAACTACACCACCACTAGATCCATCAACTTAGTTAAATCCAATGAGTTAGCAACAAAAATCAAGAACAAATTATCAAGTGGTCATTAACAACTTATAACTCTCTGAATCATCATTAGGAATATTGAAGGATGTCATCATCACAACCTTACATGCATATTAATTGATCATGTTAAGTTTTTTGTTTTCTTATAAAACAATAACAAAATATTAAAAGAGAAAGAGAGAGAGCATATGTTGAGCTGCTCATTCAGAAGACATAGAGATCAGCCAATTCCTCCAAGGAATACAAAATGAGATTTGGATCAGAATTCTCAAGCATCCATAACAGATGATCAAACAAAACCACCTCACATTTCACCAATATGCCTTCGCCTCCTGCATGCTTCTCTTTAGACCTCTCCATCAATGCATTCAACAAAGGATGCTTCAAGTACTTGGAACTGATCACATATCGTTTCCTTGTGCTCCCAACATAAATTGTTTCCCAATGCTGATCATCATCTCCTCCTATTTGATTCTGCCGATGATGAGGATCTTCCCTAGCCGATTTCGACCTCAGGCTGCTATATGAAGACGATCGTCCTAGCTGTCTCGACAAGCTCTTGCATTTCCCTAGTATGCGATTCATCTTCTTCATTGGATTAATTTTTTGGAAGATTGGAAAAAAGAGATGGAGAAGAGAATTGTAAGCCAAAAAGAGATCATTTGATTTACACTTAGGAAGAAAGAATAGGATGGCTATAAAAGGGGTTAGGAGGAGGATGGTATTGGTAGGTGCAAAGTCATTGTATTTCGGTGCTACAAAAATTGTGGGATCGCACCCTACCAACCGAGCATTTTAATTTAATGATACGAAGGAGTCATCTTCTAATGAATTTGAAGGTTATAGTGGGGGCTTTTACACCTACAAAAGGACACTAAACTCAATTACTTGTACAATGAATGAACCAAAAAAAATTTACTTGTACAATAAATACTATCATGGATTTTTATATATGTATATATACACACACACACACACACACACACACACATATATATATATATATATATATATATAGTGATGGAAAATGAAAGGAATGATGGCACAAGATAGAAATTAATCTTACATATGCATAATATAATAGAAATCTGAGTAAAAGGTCACCTTTCTGTGAAACTAATGTCAAATTTGTCATCATGTTATAGTTCTTTTTTTTTTTTTTGGGTTACATATTATAATTCAATTTAAAAGTTATATAAAGCTACGGATCCTTAATTTGTATATTGGTCTTTTTTCCTCTCAATGTATTAACTGTCATTCTTAATTTCTTGTACCTTTTATAACTAATAAGATTTGGTTTTTAATCACCAAGGAGTTGTCTTGACATCATTTTTGTTTTGTGCCTTTTGTTTTTGTTTTCAATAATTTTGAAAACAACAGAAAACTTTGATAATGTTTTTTTATTTTAAAAAAACAAAAATAAAAATTTTCAAAATTGTTGGGAACAAAAATTTTCAAAATTGTTTTTCATATTTTCAAAATGATGTTCTTATTTTTGACAGTGTTTATCAATAAGTGAGCAATATTTATGTATTAACATAATATTATATATATTTATAATAAAAAGTAAAAACTACATAATTTTGAAAACAAAAGAAAATGAAGCGAAAATAAATTTTTTGAAAACGGAAAATAGAAAACAATACTAAATGATTTCTAAATTAAAAAATAATTTTATATTATTTATATATCTAAGAAGGATAAAGGCAAAAAAAACTTGAGAGCACTACTAGAAAAAGGGTTTTTCGCAACGATTAAAATCGTTGCAAAACACATATTTATCGTTGTTAAAGCATTGTTGTAACGATTAAAAGTCGTTGTGTTTAATTTCGATGCTAAAAGTATACGCAACGACTTTTATCGTTACAATAAAAGGTATTTATTGTAACGATTTTTATCGTTTCTAAT
Source organism: Heritiera fomes (assembly GCA_032173925.1). NCBI lineage: Eukaryota > Viridiplantae > Streptophyta > Magnoliopsida > Malvales > Malvaceae > Heritiera > Heritiera fomes. Next base: position 29,111,445 of record JAPDPM010000002.1, on the reverse strand, counting down.
TAAATTTTGCTTTAGCAACGACTTAACGTTGGTAGCAAATCTTATTTGGCAATGATATTTTTATTGTTGCAAAAGATAGTTTTGCAACGATTATTTGTTGTTGCAAAAAAATAATACAAAGCGACAATTTTATCGCTTCTAATTTTATTTACAGCAACAATAGTTGTTGCTAAAAAATAATTAGGCAACCATAAATATGTTGTTTCTAATTTTTTTTAACAACGATTATAATCGTTATTAAATAATTAACGAAACAATAATTTTGTCGTTTCTAATTTTTTTTAACAACGATTATAATCGTTATTAAATAATTAACGAAACAATAATTTTGTCGTTTCTAATATTTTTTAACAACGATTATAGTCGTTACTAAATAATTAACGACATAATAACTTTGTCATTTCTAATTTTTTTTAACAACGATTATAGTCGTTACTAAATAATTAACGAAAAAATAACTTTGTCGTTTTTAATTTTTTTAACAACGATTATAGTCGTTACTAAATAATTAACGAAACAATATTTTTGTCGTTTCTAATTTTTTTAACAATGATTATAGTCGTTAGTAAATAATTAACAAAACAATATTTTTGTCGTTTCTAATTTTTAACAACATTTATTGTCGTTATTAAATAATTAACGAAACAATAATTTTATCGGTTCTATTTTTTTTAATAATGAGTACAGTTGTTGCAAAAAAAATGTACAAAATAATAATTTTGTCGTTTTTTTTAACAACCGTTATAGTCACTGTTAGAAAATCTATTAGAAAATGTACTATAGTTGCTCTATATAATTTTTTCACTAAAAAATTTTAACATAAAAAAAATCATAATTTAAATAAATATTAATAAAATTTAAAATTCAATAAAATTTCAAGACTAAATAAAGACAATTCAACAACAGAAAATTAACATTAATAAATAAAAAATATATTTATTTTTTTGTTACAAGGGGAATTAAAAAACATGTTTCTGCACCAGCAAACGAGATCACCCTTGTTATCAACTTGGTCTCCACTGCCTCTTATGCTCATCAGAACTGCGCCGCACATCCAGAAGCCCCTATTACACCTCTAGAGTAGCTACCATTCCTGTTTAACATCACCTCTGTCTTTAGCGTTTCGATCATCGCCTATGTTGTTGCTTACCACACCGTTGCTTCATTCTGTCCAGCTGCAATTTGGCCTTTACTTCTGCTCTCTGCACTAGTCATCGCCTAATCCATCATCGGTTCTGAACTTTTGTAACTGTCGCCAGTTCTGTTGCTTGCTGGCTTGCATCGCCAAACCCTATATTTATTCGCTACAGAGTTTCCATTAAACGGGTATTAACAAAAAAAACAAAAGAGAGAGAAAGAAGAAACACTAGTAATCATCCAAAGGCAGAACATGATGTAGGGCTATCTGTGAAGTTTAAGTAAAAACTAAGATTGAAAAGAAGAAGATGATGCTTAGATGAATCTGATCTAGGCAAAACAGAGAATTTTCCAAGGCTGTAGAGGTAGATATTAAAACAAGATTTGGGGTTTTCCATGAGTGTTTCTTAAAAAATGAAGTTCAAACGGGGGAGAAGAGGCTTGGATGAATCGGAAATAGCAATTTCTATGAGTTTAAAAGGTAGGAATGTGATCTGGAAATGGAAAGTTTGGGTGGTGTGCTGTTTTTATGGGATTTGTGTTTAATAAGGAGAGTTTATTATGGTATGCAGTTATTATGCTTATATACAAATTTGGAAAATAAAATTAAAAAGGGAGAGTTTGAGGTGAAAGTCAATATATAAATTGTTTAATATACTTTTTATTTTTTATTTCTAAAAATATATAATGATTGTTTATTAATAACGTGCTATGTCATACATTGTATATATTCCTTTCAGTTTTTAAGAAAAAGGATGAAGGAAAAATAAAAAAAGGTGCCTAACAATCTTAATCTATTATGGAATTCTTGTATAATTTTACAGGACATGAGGACATGAAGGAAAAATGGAAAAAGGGGCCAAACAATCTTAGTCTATTATGGAATTCTTGTATAATTCATGTGTTATTATTGTATAATTTTACATGATTGATGTTTCAGGGAGCTCTTGTGAGCTGGGTTTCATCATCATCTACAAGACTCATCCTTTTCATAACATTGATCCTTTGTCTTACTTCTTGACATGACTTTGTTGGAAGTTTGGGACTCACATCTTTAACCTTCCTATGCTGTTATGAAATTTGCAGAGATTTCGTCTACTAGCATATGCAGTATATGCTTATCTAAACAGGCCCCATGTTTTAGAGGCCATCCATGCCAAGCTTCTAACCAAAGAATACACCTTCACTGATCAGACACTTTCTTGCAGGGACACCTCTCCCAGATAGTTCAAAATATATCTGATTTCGTCTTCACATTTCAGATGTCTTTCGTTGTTTCATCATGTATCTTGATTGGGTTTCAGGAATTGTTTATAATATCCTTAATGCTATTTTTGTCAGTAAACGTATTAATTTGGGATAAAAAAATAAATACACAAATAGCCATCTAAGTTTTCAAAGAAATACAGTTAGTTTTTGGCTTAATAGATCAAATTGCATGATTAAATATTTCAGAACTATGAACTAAATTAAATGGAATGGAACCTATCAGATTTGCTGGAAATGCTCACTTCAAGGCTATAGTGTTTAAAACTTGGTGATTGCATTAATTGTCATTTTACCTAAGAGCAACAATAGATTTCAGAGCTGGCAATCTCAGAACTTAAAATATTTGGTGGGCGGGGACCAATCTCGGGAAAGAACACAAGTTTTGGACATGATGCAATCTACAGTTTCTTTAGAGATGTGATATGTGGCCATGCGACTCAAACAAGAATACCACAATCAAACAATTTTCAATCTATAAGTTGAAAGATAAGCCTGCTTGTTTTCAGTGAATGATACAAATTGAGGATAAAAGCTCAATTCATGAAGTTGCATTCTGGGAAGGTTGTTCAGATTTTATTAATCTTAAATATTTGAGTATCGTGGCATTCATTCAACCATGCATGACTGAGCTGAAAGTTGCAACCTAGCTAAAATTTGAATAAACAAATTCCAAACAATGAAGCAAAGTATTAAACTTAAGTTCATTAGCTCAAATTGAAGTCATTATTTGGCAAACAGAACATAATGCTGAAATCTAACTACATAAACTAGATCAATTTCCATACTAAAAGCTAGTTAACTCCCAATCTTCATAACTCAACAATGACATTGAATTTCCATGCTAAAAACTAGATCAATTTCAAACAAACAATTTCCAGTTCATAAAACTTTTCATGAGTTAATTATTTTCCTGCAAAATAAAAAAAAAGATATATTAATATTTATATTTAAAGAGATCAATTGGTGTGGCATTCTTAAAAATTTAAATTACATACATTATTATAACATAAATTATCAAAATATAAAGATCATATTCCATACCAAAGGTTCTGACTCAATGGAAGTAAAGCTAGGAAAACCCATCGGGGTCTGCATCAACATTTTCTGTATTTCGTTTGTCACTTGTTCACGAACTTCCAATCGAATCCTCTCCTCACGTGCTACTCGATTTGCTTCGAAAGTATCAATTTTTTGTTGAAGCTCAGTCATCTTATCACATAGTTTTGATAGCTTTTCCTCATGATGTTGCGCAGCTTGAGAAACACATGCTCCTTTAGTAAATCCTTTCTTCCCATAACCAAATCCCCTTCTATATCCAGATCTAACTCCCATGGCTTCATCATACATGTCTTCTTTTGTCATTGGAGTAGCTCTGTTGTTGTATGGTAATCTTCATAGTTGCATTAGCGGTGGAAGACCCTCTGTCGAAGTGGCAGAAAGAAAATCAATTGAAGAAAAAGCTTGATTTGGGGCTTCAGAGGAAAGTTTTCGATGAAAAAAAATGAAAAAAGTGAAGAAAGAGTCTGATTTGTCAATTGGTAAAAGATTGAAACAGAGGTACCATGCTACGTGTCAATTTATAGCTACGTGGCACATATTAGCTTTTGATGCATGTATGATCTGCCGCCCTCATGTTAGTAACACAGCACCTCAATTTGTAAAATATCACTTTTTGAAACCAAAATAAAAACTTTTAAAATATATAATGCTTAACCGATTTCATCATTACTTATCAAATTACACGTTGCCAACTTTGGAATGGTTTAGTTATCTATTATATATTAGAGCATAGGATTAAGTAAATGTAATTAGTAATTGTTTAGCTTGAAAAGAAATATAAAGATTAAATTCAAGGATTAAGTAAATCTTTTTGTTGTGTATATAATGTCATTGAACTAAATAATAAAATAAAATTTCCATGAAGTTGTAGGACATATTAGAGCATTGGATAAACTTATAAAATAATAATAGCCAATTTTACAAGTAATTTTTTGAAGAAAGGTGTACACATTTTTTATCATTAAAATAACTGTTAAAACAATTTTTAGAGAATTAAAATCACAAAAAACTTTGAGTATTAGTTCATATGGTTATATTTTTCACTTTTATGGTATAAAAATTATGCAAATTTGACTAATGGAAAAATTTTGTTCTTTCTATGTTTATTTTTTTGATTTTAATAGATAAATGTAACTAGTAATTGTTTAGCTTGAAAAGAAATATAAAGATTAAATTCAAGGATTAAGTAAATCTTTTTGTTGTATATATAGTGTCACTGAACTAAATAATAAAATAAAATACAATTATTAAAAAAATTAATCATCATCTATAATGTCATCGTCATCATCATTCTCTGCATTAAAATCCATGTTCAACTCTACATCAATGCCATCCTCATCATCATCAATAAAATATTCATCAGGTGACGTCAAATTCATGTTTGCTTCAATTTTTTTAGCTACCTCACATGGTAATATTTCTTCAGTGAAATCATCCCTTTGCTTTCTACTAATCTCAATGTTATCATCCAAATCTCTTTGTAAAGAACTACATTCCTCCTGTTGGTAAATTTCCTCATCATCTGCTATCACATCTAGCACATCATCTATATTTGCAATGGGAATATTATATAAATCACGAGGTGGAGCCTTCCTCACAATTAGACCTTGTTGGCTCTTATAGGCAATACCGAGAGGGGGGGTGAATCGGTTTTTCACTAACTTTAGGTTCGTTTTTCGGTTCCTCTAAATTCTCTAGCATATATTGATATTTTCTTTGTTCTTTAGGCTACTCAATTATGCAATATAAATTCAACAAAATAAACACAAATATAATTGCAAATAAGTAAAGAGAGTAAGGATAGAGAAATGTACGCAAATGATTTATAGAGGTTCGGCAACCTTGCCTACGTCTTCTACCTTGAGACGCTCCCAAGGATTTTTCCCAAATTCACTATCTTTGAATTTGTATTACACTCCCTCTTTTTCCAGGCTAAAGAGAAACCTCTCTCTTTTTTTAGGCTCAAGAGAAACCTCTCTCTTTTTCTTAGGCTAAAGAGAAACCTCCTTCTTTTTGTTAGGCTAAAGAGAAACCTCCCCTTTTACAAGGAATGAATTGGTTTACAATGGGTGTAATCAAAGAAGGCCTCTAAGTAGGCAAATGATTACAAAGATTAAGCACAAGGAAAAAGCCTATACAATATTTGTGCTATTCTATACAAGGAATATGAGAGTGATAGAAGATATTGAATTCTAGCTCTTGAACTCTTTGATTTGCTTGAAGAGATGAAGAAATTGAAGAATGATATGTCTTGGGTGCTCTCTCTACTTTCTTCAACTTCCAAGCCTCTATTTATAGTCCATTAGATGTGTTCTAGACGTTGGTTGGAGCCAAAACTTGAATATGACCGTTGTGTCTCACAAAACTAGCCGTTACAGCACTTTTTCGTCGCGACGGATCGATCCCATGCCCAAAGGGATTGATCCCTTTAGTCCAGAAGCTTAATTCTTGACTTGAGGGACCTTGGAAGTCATTCTGCCATAAAGGGATCGATCCCTTTTCTCAGGGGATCCATCCCTTTGATCAGGGGATCCATCCCTTACAATATTCATTTGCGTTTTCTAGGTCTTTAGGCATTAAAAACATTCTAAAACCAATTTTGAGTATTTTTAAATATGACATGATTTTAAAAACATGAATTTGAGTCCAAAAAATTTATCAAGTAATTTTCTTAAAATATATTCAATAATTTCATAAGAAAATTACTTAAACCAATAATTAAAAAATGTTTTCTAAATTGATTAAAGCCAATAAAGATAATCAATTAAATCATGGTTTTATATTTGATAAAAGCACTTAATATGGTTTATGAAAATCATAATTGATGAAGCAAATTTACAATATGAATCAAACATTTAAGATTACTTAAGTTTTTGTCATTTCAAAATATATATGTCAATTTAAAGCTAACAATCTCCCACTTTTTGATATGACAAAACTTAAGGTATATAAATTTGCTTTGAAAATTCTTTAGAGAAATACTCCCTCTCAAATAAAGCAAGATTTTTAAATATAAAGCTCCCCCTTAATATAAGCATGGTTTTCAAAAGAAGTTTTCAAACCCCATTATTTCTCCCCCTTAATATCTTAATATCTCTCTTCTTTTTTGTCATAGCAAAAAGAAGGAAAAATAAAAAGTATAATCCCCCTAAGATTATGGCTATGTGAGAACAAATAAATATGCTTCATCCAACAAGAAATATGTTAGTATATGGGACTCATAGCACAAATTAATAAGTCAATATCTACAAAGAGTATAAAAATTCATGCAAAGAATATGACTTATGATCCTATACCAATTGTTTATAAATAGTTTTGCAAGAAGTCTCCAATTGGTAAGAGATTAAGCAAGTTGTTTATAAATTTTCTACTATGTTCTATAACTTGCTTATTTCAATTCTATCAAGCACCTAAGTATATCAATTGTTCTCTAAGCTCCAACTAAGGTGCATGACAAAGCATCATGATTATGAGCTGAAATTAGATGACCCATCATATGCATGAGCTCATAAATCATTTTCAAGAAATATTGTGCATAGAATTAAATCATACATCAATTAATCACAAATTCTACCACAAAAGTGTTTCATGCAAAAGTGTCTTATATGAATTTTCCCTATTTGTCATTTCAATCTAATGAGCATGAGAAGAATTGTCAATTTAAAGCTCATACCAATTGGCAATTTAGTTTTGGCTTACCAATTATTGAAAATATGGTTGCCAATAATACTAATTGTTATTTCAAGCTAAATACCAATTATTACTAATGATTGACTTAGTCATTTTGCATGAATCTAATATTTATGTGTAGTGTGTTCATGTCAAGAAAATAATCATTCTAAATATGCAAGAACACAATCACACATCATCAAATATGCATATGGATTAATTAATCATTAGCACACTATCATAAAGTATTAATCCATATTCATATTCACAAATTTATACCATATGAAAGATTCAAAAAAATCAAGGAATTCAAGCAAACACATTTTCTTCCATGGTTTCAAGCACAAAAATCCTATGCTCATTTTCCAATTCAAGTCCTTAACCAATTATGAGCAAGGAAAGATTCAAAATTACCATTTTAATCAATTAAGAGCCATATCCCTAGTTGTTATTATCATTTAACGTTCTAGATGGTATATGCTATTTTAACTAAAATGGCTTCATCTAAGTGAATCAATATTATTAAGCTAAAATATATTTTATAATTAAAATCCATAAACTTGAGTGAGGTTAAGCACATAATATCATGAAAACAACTATTCTCATCTCATAGGCATGATTATTGATTCAACTTAAGTAAATATGCATGTTCAACATCAAAACAATCAAGATACAATGCATGTATATCAATTGTTGGTGTTGTCATTAAAGCCCAAGTTCTTTAATAATTTGGCCATAAGAAAAATTTAAGTACACGGATGATAAAGTTTCATGCATTCGAACATTTAGGATCCATTTACTATCACAAATTATAGGCCAATGACCATTACCAATTGTTGAATTTACATTTGAAATCAATCTACTAGATGTATAATTATCATGAAACCTAGTGTGGAATAAATGAGTCAAGCTAAGAGATTTAATCCTATAAGCATGCTTGACTAAGATGAACAAAAGGAATGAAGAATATTCATTATGCACAAGTTCATCAAATTCTCAAATATATCCATAAATTCTTGAAATAATTCTCAAAATTATGTTTAAGCATTCATTGAAAGTATGTTTTAAGATTATTTCAAGAGTTACGCAAATCATGAATGTTTTCAACAAGAAAAATGATTTTGCACTTGTGAGTTGATTATTGAAAGTGATACGAATTGTTGGAAATAATACAAATTGATGGAGTTGAGGCATGATATCAATGAAAAATGAATTTTTCATATTATAAAAATCATCAAAAAGAAGTTAAAACAATGAATTTTAAGTTGAGAAGAAAGAAGATATCAAGAAAGTGAACAATCCTTGTCAAATTCGGTTGAAAAAGTGCAGGGAAGGCATTCTGCCTTGGGGGGATCGATCCCTATAGGAGGGGGATCGATCCCTCATATCTTTTCTGCAGTTTTTGACAGAAAATTCAAGTCGTGAGGTACCAAAACTTCGTTTTTGCGTATTTTAAGTCCAAGTAAAGGTTTAAACACTTGTATAACATGATTTTGGACTTGTATGAATGAAAAACATGAATGAAAAACCATTTTACAAAAGATTTTGTAATTTTGGAAGAATTTTCACAATAAAATACATTTTTGGCCTCAAAGGAGGTCATTTTGAGAGTTATGCATATTTTGACAAAACTAAAGCATTGGAAACCACCAATATGTCAAAACAAACTTGTTCACATAGGTTTTAAGCACATATATAATTAAAACATACATCTTGTGAACAACATGCCATGATTTCCAACATACAAATTTCTCATTGATGCTCATGACATAGCATTTTGCATAAATGACATATTTAACAATTTTTGGAGCATATCAATATATTATCAACACATCTCATACTTGCTCCAATCATACAAAGTCATTTCAAAATCATCAAACATGCTTTTCATTCAATCATTCAATGCCTCAAGTATTATAATCAAACAATCAAAAATCTTTGTCATGCCTTTTTGTTCAATCATTCAACTCACAATGCATCAAGAATCATCAACCAAGTGCCTCATTAAATCAAACAAATAATTTTAATACATATGAGTTTTGAAAAGATAGAATATAAGCTTACAAAACTCCTTTGCTTAAGTATGCTTTGCTTTGAATTGTTGAGTCCACCTTGAGCTATCTTTTGAAGAATTTTTGTGACCTTGCCAAGGGTGGATCCTCAAACTCTTCCTCTATCTCATTAGCACAAGCAAACTCCAAGGGACGTGTAGAGCCTTTGAACTCCATTGTTTCATTGTATTCCCATGCTCTAACACTCCTACAACAAACAAATTCAAGCATGCTTTGGTACCCAAATTTTCTTGGGTCCATAAGAGTTAGTGCAAACAATTTTAGATCCCTTTGGGATCCATTTTAAGCTCATTTCATCATCATTTATAACATGCTTTAGGATCCATATTTTCCTAATTACTTTTCCTCTAAAAGTAGTTTTTCTATATGTGCATGCTTGTGAAGAGTGGCCTATCCTATTGCATAGTGAGCATGTGAGAGATGTATCATGCATAGAATTTTTACTCACTAGGAAGTTCTTAAGATGAGTTTCTTTTTGTTTTGCATTATAGCCTAACCCATCTTTGTCAAAGAAGGCTCTTTGGGTCTCTAGCATGTGATCTAATTTTTGTTGACCCATATAGAACCTAGTAAATGAGTTATGCAAATTTGTATTCTTTTCATTCAACTCATTTATCTCTAAGTTAGCCTCTTCTAATTTCTTTTGAAATTCTAACTTAACATTCAATAGCTCATCATTTTTCATTTTTAATTTTGTAATCATTTTCTTGTATTTTGAGTTCATGCATTCAAATTCACTAGTTAGCTCATTAAATGCATTTTGTAAATTGTCATAAGAATGATAATTACATTCACTAGAGCTAGGTTTCTCCTTTTCATCCTCAATAGTCAAAGAGCTAGGATTTGCTAATTTATCTTTAATGTCTTCTAATTTCTTTTCTAGCTCTAATTTCACCTTGGTGAGTTCATCATTCTTTGAGCCTAGATATTTTATTTTCTCCTCCAACTCAAAATTAGTATTCATCAAAATTTCATTCTCTTTTCTAAATTTATTTAACTTTTTGTTATATTTTGCATGCATTGATTTATATTCATCACTTAGTTTATTAAATGCATCTTGAAGCTCATCAAATGAATATTCTTCTAAAGTTTGTGAGCTAATCTCAAAATCATCACCAAAAGTCATTTATGATCGTTTTGCTCGATAGAGGTTAGTCTAAATTAATCTCGAACCCAAGCTCTGATACCAATTGTTGGCTCTTATAGGCAATACCGAGAGGGGGGTGAATCGATTTTTCACTAACCTTAGGTTCGTTTTTCGGTTCCTCTAAATTCTCTAGCCTATATTGATATTTTCTTTGTTCTTTAGGCTACTCAATTATGCAATATAAATTCAACACAATAAACACAAATATAATTGCAAATAAGTAAAGAGAGTAAGGATAGAGAAATGTACGCAAGTAATTTATAGAGGTTCGGCAACCTTGCCTACGTCCTCTACCTTGAGACGCTCCCAAGGATTTTTCCCAAATTCACTATCTTTGAATTTGTATTACACTCCCTCTTTTTCCAGGCTAAAGAGAAACCTCCCTCTTTTTCTTAGGCTAAAGAGAAACCTCCCTCTTTTTGTTAGGCTAAAGAGAAACCTCCCCTTTTACAAGGAATGAATTGGTTTACAATGGGTGTAATCAAAGAAGGCCTCTAAGTAGGCAAATGATTACAAAGATTAAGCACAAGGAAAAAGCCTATACAATATTTGTGCTATTCTATACAAGGAATATGAGAGTGATAGAAGATATTGAATTCTAGCTCTTGAACTCTTTGATTTGCTTGAAGAGATGAAGAAATTGAAGAATGATATGTCTTGGGTGCTCTCTCTACTTTCTTCAACTTCCAAGCCTCTATTTATAGTCCATTGGATGTGTTCTAGACGTTGGTTGGAGCCAAAACTTGAATATGACCGTTGTGTCTCACAAAACTAGCCGTTACAGCACTTTTTCGTCGCGACGGATCGATCCCATGCCCAAAGGGATTGATCCCTTTAGTCCAGAAGCTTAATTCTTGACTTGAGGGACCTTGGAAGTCATTCTGCCATAAAGGGATCGATCCCTTTTCTCAGGGGATCGATCCCTTTTCTCAGGGGATCCATCCCTTCAGACAGGGGATCCATCCCTTTGATCAGGGGATCCATCCCTTACAATATTCATTTGCGTTTTCTAGGTCTTTAGGCATTAAAAACATTCTAAAACCAATTTTGAGTATTTTTAAATATGACATGATTTTAAAAACATGAATTTGAGTCCAAAAAATTTATCAAGTAATTTTCTTAAAATATATTCAATAATTTCATAAGAAAATTACTTAAACCAATAATTAAAAAATGTTTTCTAAATTGATTAAAGCCAATAAAGATAATCAATTAAATCATGGTTTTATATTTGATAAAAGCACTTAATATGGTTTATGAAAATCATAATTGATGAAGCAAATTTACAATATGAATCAAACATTTAAGATTACTTAAATTTTTGTCATTTCAAAATATATATATGTCAATTTAAAGCTAACAGACCTGGTCATGGGCGGGCTCGGGTCTGGCCCATGACAGGTGATAAGAATAGTAAGCGATACCCAAGTCCGGCCCGGCCCGTAATCTAGGCAGATTTTTTTGCTCAAGCCCGATCCCGTTTTTGTGCCATAAGCCCGAGCCCGCCCAAATATAATTTTTTTATTTTTTAAAATTTTTAATTATTTATTTTTTATTATTTATTTCCTTTAAATTTTAATTTAATTTGTCAAAATTTATATGTCAATTTTCATATTAAATGTTTATAATCATGTTTTATTAATCAATAATGTTTTTTTTATATATATAAAATTATATTTGCTAAATAAATATATCAAAATAATATAATATATTTAATTCGTGTCGGGCCGGGCCCGAGCTTTGAAAGTTAAGCCCGAGGCCCGGCCCGATTTTTAAACAGGCCTAAAAATTTTGCTCAAGCCCATTTTTTCATCAAAATTTTTTGTCTAAGCCCGACCAAATTTCAAACGGACTTTTGGGCTTGGGCGGGTAACCCGGCCCTTGAGCAGGTCTACTCAGAATAAACCAATTAGGATATTTTGGTTCTTGCACAATAAATCTCTATTTAGTCATGGAAGCTTGCCCAAACACAATATGAGCGGAAGAGTTAGCAAAAAAAATAAAAAATAATTAAGCAAAAACAATAAAAAGTCGTTGCAAAATATAATAAGATTTCATAACAAGTTTCTTTATCGTTCTTAATTTCATAAGAATTCACAACAATAAAAAACATCATTACATTATATATAAAAAAAATTAATTAAGCAACGACTATGAAAAGTTGTTGCAAAATATAATAAGATATTGTAACGATTTTTTTACCGTTGTCAATTTCATAAGAATTTGCAACAATAAAAAATATCGTTACATTAAATATAAAAATAATTAATTAAGCAACGACTATGAAATGTTGTTGCAAAATAAAATAAAATATTCTACCGACTTTTTTTATCGTCGTCAATTTTATAAGAATTTGCAACAAAAAAATATAGTTACATTAAATATAAAAAAAATTAATTAAGTAACGACTATGAAAAATCGTTACTAATATCATATAATTTTGCAACGATATCCTTAGTCGTTGTGAATTGTGGTTGCTAAAAACCCTTTTTCTAATAGTGGAGGGAGAAAATGGAAAGATCTATTCTTAGAACTTATAAAAAGCCCTAAAAGATTATAAGAAAGGAACGTTTTATTCATATTAAAGATGAAAAATAGATGAAAAATTGGATAAAGATGTGAGCAAGGATTAATGCGAGGGCTTCACTAACTGCCTCGTCCTACTACTACATGGTTACGTAACTTTTCTCGCATGGCTCCCTATGCCCAATCAATGTCTATCAATTTGTCCTTTCAAAGGCACCGACTCCTGCATTTAATTTAACAGATTTTTTTTTTGGTTACAATTTAATTTAACAGATTACAGACATCTGAAAAAAAAAATAAAGGCAAACTAAGGCTTTTCAATTTTGATGACATATTCTAATTTCGATGTGTTCATAATGTATAATTTTTTTGTATATTATTAATTATAAAATATTTTTTTATTCATAAGTAAAATTTAAAAATATTAAAATTTCAAAAATAAATTAAAATTTTTATTGATATTTATTATTAAATATTTGCATATATTTTAATTTTACTCATTATTGTAAAAATATTTTGTAAGGGCCTAACATTTTTTTAGTTTGTTTATTGATGAAGTGTTAACCTTTGATATATTGACAGTATATAAAGACTATACGTTATTAATGTATCATATACAGACCTTTTTTTAAATGTTTTTTTAAGGTGAAAAATCATAGCATTGTCCAAAAGACAATGGAATTTAAGAGAGTTGGTTGTTTTAATTTCTTTGTATTTACACAAAGGCATTTCATTTATTTTCATCAATGTATGCCTCATTAATGGAAATTTATGGCTTCCTACCAACTAACTAGTAGTGCCTTAATGCCCCACAACATGATGCTATGGCAATAAAATCATTATTCGTGGTGAATAAAATCACCTGATTCATAGACAACTAGTTGCAATTTTAAATCAATAGTTTTTTTAAATATATAATTATATCAATAGTTTTTATATTATATAAAATATCAATAGTTGAATCTTAAGAAGAGGATAATGAAATTTATGAAACGGAAAATGCAATTTTAAGATCATTAGAAAAAAGATTAAATTTAAGTAAAATCTAAAAACTACCCTTAATTATATTATAAAAAAACTATGATATTAGGAGCCTCTCTTCATGTAATTCAATTCATATATCTCAAACAAAAATGTTTTCCTTTTTTGGGTTTAAATGTCGGGAAAGAGAAATGCATAAAAACATATTGAATCATTTATATACTTTGTATTTCTTAATCTATGAAAATAAAAAAGAAATGTATGAAAACATATTGAAAATTATCTTTAAAAATACACAAATATATTAATATAACAGGTTTTTCTATAGTAAGATTACAAAATTTCAATCTTATTGTAAGAACATGAGATCTTATGAGATATTCAAAATCTCATAAGAAATTGAATAAATAATAAAATTAAAAAATATTACTAATTTGAGAGATATTATTTATTGACTTTACAATAAGATCAAAATTTATATATTTACTGTGGAATTGCCCAAACTTAAAAACAACAACGTAACGTTCACTTTAAAGGAATTAAAAGTTCAATTCCGTGTGCCCCATATATCAACTTCACTATTTAAATGTAAAAGAAATAAACTCAACTCCTTAAGAGAGAGCTTTTACCCACCTTCCAAAATCTTTGCCCAGTACATTCAAGTAGTGTACATTAGAAGCTCTCAAGTAGTTCAATTTCTGGTCAGATATTATATTCAACCTTTTCATTGATGGTTACTAACTGTCCAAACAGAGAAATGCATGAGGCTTTCAATTGTTAATTATATTTGTTGGTACCAGTTTCAAGCAGCTGATTTTTCCATTTTTACATTTGAATTATGCATAATTATACAGTATATACCTTATCCTAAAAATTAAAGAAAATAAAGGGATTGAACATATTAATTAATATGGTCGTTATATTTGTATAAGATGTAAACTTGCCAAATAAATATATTAGAAAGAAAATTAGGTTGCAACAGCATAAGTATGATGGGTCATTTAACCTAACTGTGACCAACTTCCAAGTTTTCAGCTAAATACAAAATCATGAAAAAGAGAAGATTGAGATGAGAAGTATCAATCAATGATATATACACCTCTTGTGGTATTTGCCTTTTTTAGTTCACTCCTTGAAAAAAAAGAGTTTGTATATGATGCATTAATAGTGTATAGTTTCTATACACTGTCAATGTATCAGAAGTTGACACCTCATCAATAGGTCCTTATAGGCAAATTAAAAAAATTTATTTATATTTGCATATAAGGGCCTATTGATGAGGTATCAACTTCTGGTGCATTGACAGTATATAGAAATTATACACTGTCAATACATCATATATAAATCCAAAAAAAAACCCTTAAAATGTTTCATTTGAGTTAAAAGATTGTAAAAGAAGAGTATGTAAAAACAAAATGCAAACTTCTTTTTCTCCGTAAATGAATGGTAAGGACAATTCTCCAAACCTTCCCGTTACATATACAGCCAAAAATCCATAGAAATGATTCAAGAGACGATAGTGTCAGATGGGGGAGAGAAGAGAATCATGTGTTGTATATATTATCAAATTTACTTGTTTTTCAATTAATTATAAATGTTTAATTCAAATAAAAGTGTTTATAAATCATATAGTCACATGTGTTGAGTAAATGGTGCATTGAAAGTATAAAATGAGTTTTTAAAATGAAAATAATCAATTGTACAAATTGACTAAAATATACGTACATATCAATGGCATTCGAATACCATGGGAGGACTTATTCAATCGTCTAATTACCGTCCAAATTTGAAGACTCGTTTATATTTTAGACGAGTTTGGATTAAAATATTAGGCTCATTAAATAGGTTTGAGTTTGAAAATCAATGCTTGCTAAAAAATAGATCGAGTTTGGTTTCATTATTTCAAGTTCAATCCAAACTCGATTGACTAACATAAATTTTTTATTATTTTTTATACTAATACATTTTTTAATTATTTTTTATTTTTTGTGTAATTTAATTTGAGTTTATATTTTTTAACTTTAATTTAAATTTTCATGTTTTTTATAGTTTTTTTGTAAAAATTAATTCAAACTTATTGTGTTATACTTATTTATGTGTTTTAATATCTTTTATATTTTATTACAGTTTTTCTTAAAAATAAAAATATTTGGGTGGACTCAGACTGACTTCGGCTTACTCATTGTAAATAAAAAAACACTTTGGCAAAAATTAGACTCAAAAAATAGTTCAGGCCGAATTTAAACTCACTTTCAATTCTTTAATACCTTACCTAAGTTTGGCTCGAACCTAGCCCGGCCTGACCCATAAATAGGTCTAACCATGAGATAGAATTCAAATACTTTTAGAGGTATTAAGGTTGTATATATGGTTTGTGCATATATACATAGCGTTTAATTCATATGTACTTAATGTTTTGTTAATGAGTACAAACTAAGGGTATTTGAATACTTAAAAAAAACCATTTGAATGCCTAAGAGGGGTATTAAAACAGTTCAGACCGAACTTAAAGTCACTTTCAATTCTTTAATACTTTACTTAAGTCTGGCTCGAACCCAGCCCGGCCTGACTCATAAATAAGTCTAACCATGAGATAGAATTCAAATACTCTTAAAGGTATTAAGGTTGTATATATGGTTTGTGCATATATACATAGTGTTTAATTCATATATACTTAATGTGTTGTTAATGAGTACAAACTAAGGGTATTTGAATACTTAAAAAAAACATTTGAATGCCTAAGAGGGGTATTGGAATACCTGGTAAGGGTATTCCAATATTGTGAAGCTTTGGAATGAGGAAAAAAAATAATATGCACATTCTATGTAAAACATATGTACCCCCTGCCTTGATACTTGCACCTTAGCCTTCAAGTGAAAACAATCCAAGTTGAAACAACTAGGACTTCACTTGATCTAGTACATCAATTAAATTCTTAGAACAAGGCCAAGAATAAGACTTTGCCCTTAGCCTTAGGACTTTCATTTGCAGACAAAGACATCAAATCTGTTTTACCACTTCATTTACTTTGTTATTTTTTAGTACAAAATATTTATCACCATTGATTTAATTCAAGAATGATATTAGCCTTGTATTCGTGCTTTTTTCCCCAGATTGCAATTTTGGGGTAAAAGAATTAAGGCATGAAGTCATTTACGCTCACCTTTTGTTCCCTTGAGACAAATTGGAGAAGATGAAGTATAAAGAAAGTAAAATGACATTAAGTTCAGCTGCCATCCAGATGCTTAGGGATCTGTAAATATGTTTTCTATGCAACAAATAAACACAAGCACATTTCAAATACTACTGAGAAACACTGCAAAGTAGCAGAAATTTTCTCTAAAGTTTTACTGTTAGGGCAAGATTACAAGTAAAGAGTAATGATGCCCCAACATATAGGGATATATATTCACAGGTGAGTAAAATTACAACCTCAAGATGAAAAAATGTGGGGATTTCGTTTTCCCCTTCTTTACCTTTTGAATGATAAACAGACAGCAGATCAATCTTTGAATATATCTCTTGGTTTAGCAATGGTAAAAGAAGAATTTCATCCTATACTATTTGCTTGACGTTGACATGATCTTAGATCAAAGAAAATACAAATACAGCGAGGTATACGTTTCTTGTTTAGGTTTGATGTGTAAAGGATTGATGAAATGGCTTCAGCTTCAAAAGTAGAGTCATCAAACATTGAAACGAAACAGCATTACATCTCCTTCTTGTACTATGTAGTCTTTACCCTCAGATCTCAACTGCAGAAAGTTAAATATCAGAGAGACAGAGAAAATATAGCTGAAGCCTGAATTAAATGATGTAATAGAGACAGCGAAGTATGTACAAAACAAGAGGAAATAAGGGAAAATATGAAAATAAAGGTGGAAGCAGAAAGTCTTTGAGCGTACAAAGGATTATTTGGAAGTGAGAGAGAACAAATATAAATAGAGACAAGTACAGAGTGGAGAGGCAGTAATTAAGGTTGGAGTGTAGCAACCTACTCATTCCAACTGGGCAGTCACTCTTTAGAGACTAGATGATAAGAAAGCCCTAGCTTGTACAACCTAAGTTTTGTAACCTAGGAAAATACAAGCATATTTCTCAATAGAAAACTAATAGAGCCATGACAGATACAGAAATGATATCCCCATTATCCCCTCAAAATCAAGGTTAATGTTCACTTCACCCAAAACCAAATTTTGAAGTAGGTTTTGCTGGATTGAGAATAGGAACTTAAGAAGAGTTTCGCCATTCTGAGGGAAAATAAATACATGCAAAAGAATATTCCTTTCCTGATTGCACAAGTGAAACCCATGCAAGTATTGAGTATATACCATTTGATTCAAGGATATAATTACCTAAAAAATTTATAGGCTAATAGCAATGAAACAACTTACAAGTCCTTTTTCCCTAGCTGCTGCTAGTGAACCAGCGGCAACAAAATCATCATAGGATACCTATTAAGAACAAAACATCTTTTATAAAGGGGAGGTGATAAATAAAAGCCTATATTTTACACTCATGATCAATGATTCCACATAAATAATCTCTTAGAGATGCATGTGAATGCATATACTGAACCATCATACAACTTTGATGCAAGCAGATGTTCAAAAAGATAAAAGATGCCCATGATCTGATTAAAGAATCATGTCCTAAATATGTAGCAATCTATTCATCTTTCTTATTTTCCATATACTGAACCATCATGCAATCTTGACATAAGCAGATATCTATAATATTATTGCTTCTTATTTAGTCCAATGTTCAACAATTCCGTGTTTATCAATAGAATAATGCCCCATACAGTTTGCTGATGACAGAAGGAAAACTAGCTGACTGCAGTGCCAGGGCCAGGCTTGTAGAAGCAAAAATATTTGAGTTGTTTTTGATGGGACAAAAAGTTTGAGCTAAACAATAGTTTCAAGAAAAAAAAAAAGACAGGAGAGAAACCAATAGCAAAAAAAATTGATTGCTTCCATACAGTCACTGAGAGCTGATGGGATGGGAAGATAAAAATCTGAATATGCATGGGATGGAATCCAACAAATTAATGACAATGCTTACTGTCTCAGCACGAATGAAGCCTTTCTCAAAATCAGAGTGAATAACTCCAGCAGCTTGAGGAGCAGTCATTCCTGATCAAGAAAGAAAAAAATTAGACAATGATGATCTGCTCTCGGTAGAAATAACATATTAAAAATTCATAACAAAGATAAGAATATCTGCATATAGTACAGATTAGACACCAGAACAGCCAAGGCTAACCTGCAAGTATTGTCCATGCTTTTGATTCCTGCAAAGTTAAGAGCAACGCTTTCAACTAGAGAAACAAATAAAAATTCATGCAGACATAAAATCCATCTTTGGTACTGTAAAACCAAATTAAAAAGAAAAAAACCATTAAACTAATTTTCAGAACATCCTTTCACCTTCTCCCCAGACGTAAAGTACGTACGCAGCCCTAGAAGGCTATATGTTTCTCTAATAAGGTTTCCAAGCCCACTTTCATTGACACCAAGAGATTTCAAATATTCTGTTCGTTCTTCTGATGGAAGTTCAGTGAGCTCTGATTCAACCTGCAATGTTAAGCTTCCTTAATTCCTATGCATGATATAATAGCTAATACAACATTGATCAGCAACAGGCTCTAAATGAACATAGGAAACTTCTTCATTTTATAAAAGATGACAGTGCATCAATGTCTACCAACAGGCTTTAGCACATCGGACATAGAGAGAGAGAGACAGAGACACAGACAGAGACAGGATTCTAAAGCTCATATTACTCGCCATTAAAATATGCTTTTCAAGAGCATCACACCAAACCTGTGCAGAAATTGTTACAATTCCAGATTGCAACTCGGATGCAAGATTCATCACTTCGTTAACATGGAGATTATTTGCAGGCTCAGCGAGGTCAAATTCTGCGACATTGGCTACATAAATGATTGGTTTCATCGTCAGCAAGCAGAGATGTTTCACAGCATTCTTCTCAAAGTCAGTTAATGCAACTGATCGTGCTGGTTTTCCATCCATAAGTGTCAGCCGAATCTTTTCCAAGGCAGACTTTTCTGCTTCCTCCTAAAATAATATAACTTTAAGAAGTCAATGCAAACACAAACAAAAGCCACATTGAAGCACACAGAAGATAAAACAACAGGTAAAAAACAATAGCTACTAACAGTAAAAACAGGAGGAAAAACATCTTCACCTTGAGTTTAGATTGTGAATCCTTCGCCTTCCCCTTTTTAAGCTTCTCCAATCTTTTCTCAATCTGCATTTCTTATAAAAGATAAAATTAATTTCATACGCTTATTTTGATCTAGGCTGCCACAGGAATGTACATGTACTAAGGACATGCAGGAGTTCATTAAGGTTATCGAGAAGGAAGCATTCGAGCAGATTTATTTAAGGTTTAAGGTTAATTGAGAAAGAAACATTGAAGCAAATTTATGGGAGGGTTAATGCATGACAAAAACTTAATAAATGGCCAGTGAATTATTAATTTGAAACCATAGATAACTGTGTGTAAACAAATATAAGCGCATGGATTGGATATGAGATGATATGAATTAAACTCTGCCTGTGTTGAGTGTTAATGCAACCAGTCCCAAGCCTGGACAAAGGAGGAGGGTGGCGTTATGCTTAAACAACCAGCCATAAAAACTAGTCGCCGCACCGGAGCTCGGTTATAGTGAAAAGTGGGCAAGGGTAGTTAGGCCTCCTCCCGGAAGTGACGCACTACATCGACGCCTGGATGCGGTGTTGAATAGGTAAATGTTTTCACACCACAATGGACCAGGGTGGGTAAAGAAGTTAATCCATAACCATAAGCTTAGGATAGGATTTTTGAATATAGGTACGCTTAGTGGTAAGCTAACTGAGATTTGCAAGGTTATGAGTATGAGTAGGAGAATGGTTAATATCTGCATCTTCAGGAGACCAAATGAGTTGGGCAAAAGGCTAAGAGATAGTACCTTGGCAATATAAGCTTCAGTACACAAGAAAAGATAGAGATCGAAATGGTGTAGATATCATCATTGATAATGAGTACCATAGGGATGTTGTATAGGTTAGGAGACACGGGGATAGGATTATTTTGGTTAAGCTAGTTCTAGGCGAAGAGGTGTTGAATGTCATTAGCGCGTATGCATCCCAGATAGGACTTGATGAGGCTAGTAAATGGCAGTTTTGGAAGGATTAAATAAAGTAGTACAAGAAGTGCCTTTAGGAAAAAACCTTTTTATTAGCGGTGACCTTAATAGACATGTAAGTACTAGTAGATAGGGTTTTGAGAGCATACATGGGGGGTTTTAGTTATGGTGTAAAAAACGAAAGTGGATATGCTATACTATATTTTGCTTTATCCTAAGACCTAATTCTAGTGAACACACTGTTTAGAAAGAGAGGTTCTCACCTTATAACCTTTAGAAGTGCACTGAGAGCAAGTTAGATTTCTTTTTGACTAGGAGGAGAGAAAGACATAGATGTCTGGATTGTAAGATTATCTTAGGTGAGAGCATTAACAAGCAACATGGACTCCTAGTCTTAGATATGAGGATACATAGACGACATCAAAGGAATCAACAAAAAAGAATTGAAAGGATTCAATGGTGGAAGCTAAAAAAAGATTGTCATGCAATATGTAGAGATAGTTGGATCCCAAAAGAGGATAAGACAACAGAAAAGAACCCAAATATACTGTGGAACAAGAAAGCAAAATGCATTCGGGAGGTGGGCAATGAGGCACTGGGAGTATTAAACAGAAAAGCGCCAACTAGAAAGGATGCAACATGATGGACTGTAGCAGTAAAAAATGCTATACAGACAAAGTAAGAGTATTACAAGGTTTTGAAGAAGAACACAGAAGAAAGTTTTACAGAATATAAGTTAACTAAAAAGAGGGCCTTCTCAATCTTTGGACATGTTCAAATAGTGCTATCATGCATCTGCCAAAATGGGAGAAATATATGTCACATATAATGCTTCCCGTTAAGTAACTACATTACTTTGTTTAGAGGTATGAACAAGAAATGTAATGTAAGCAAAACATGCATGCAGCTTTCTGTTTGGGAATTATACAAATCAACTAAAATCTCCAATGAATCCCAAATTATTTGGAACTAGAAGCAGCTTCTCCTTTCCTTTAGTGCAATTTAATTAGAAGTTGCTAGTAGCTTCACCAATCATGTTGATTGTGGAAAAACATACTTCTACAAGCAAAAGATTTTAAATGAAATTAAGAGTCTAAAGAAACCTGGATAATCGCATCAAATTTTCAACGCCTTAGTTTTGAACACTACCACATTTATAAAGCATTTTTTACTCATTAAAACCTGAGTTCTTCCCAACTGGGTAGAAACTGATGATTTCAAATTATGTAAAATTCTAGAATTATTTAACAAGTTATCACCTATTAGAATTCTCAAATAAACATTTTGCCAAATAATCATGATGGAGTCGAAACTTAATTCTTCTAAGACGACAAGCTTTGCACTTTAGAGGAATCTTCAAGGTTCTTATCCTAAGAACCTATCAATTGTATTATAGGGTACCTTTTAAAGAAGCAATGCAAACAATATTTTCCAATTCTGTATGACCCTAGCTTAAGGTTGAATCTTTGATTTAGTATCAAAATTTACCCATACAAAGAGATGAATTCTTTGGCATTTATCCTCAATTTCCTCTCTATTCGCTTCATATATCCTTCTCAGAAACTGCCTATATTTTCCAAATTTTCAGCTACATCAACATAATTTGTTTGTCTCAACAACTTAATACAAAATCAAACTAATCTAAACTATATAAGCAGCCCCTGCTGCTTTAAACAACTCTTAAGTTGTACTTGAAAAGAATTTGAGATAGTGGCTATGATAAGTTAGTTTATATTTGATCAGCTCAAAGTCTTCTCTTTTGTTTTGTAATGGATTTAAAATAATTTGGACTCTTTGGATTCTTGGACAGACTTAAACTTGTTCAAATCTTTTCACACATTTTTGGCTTCAGTTTAAAATTATATTTAACTCTATCCCCTGTACAGTGACAAACTATCCAAACCAAACAAGTTCCAAACGGAATGAATATTTTATCATAGTGTGTTAGCTTATGTTGACTCTCAGTTCATTACAAAATCTTTTATCTGACAGAATTAAAACAATTCAAAGCATTTGATCTACACTAGAATTGAATTGAACTTCCCCCAACCTTTAATATGTTGCAAGATCTTTTGGGATTTGAAGCTTTTAGTTTTGAGTTTTAGGTTCCGAAAAGATTTAATAATTAGCTAGGGTTTTACTGCTAAAAAGATCTAGTCCTTCATCACTTCACAACAAATCCAACTATTTGTATAAATTGTTGACCTTGGTTTATAAACTTTTAAGGAACCCTTAATGGAAATGATACTACAAGTAAATAATTAACTAACCACTCAGAATACTTCTGTATTTAATCAACTGATACAGAAGTCCAGGAATTTGTAAGTTACAGGAAGTCAAGCTCAAGTTGATTTTTCTCAAACCGAAGTTGCTGAGATTGCCAGAAATTGATTAATCTTCCAAATCTAGAAGACTGTTAGCGAATCATACACAAGCCTAATTATAGATTCTCACTTTCAAAACACAAGAAGCAGTAATTTGATTCACATCACTAATAGGCCATCAAACAGAGAAATTTGTTCTACCAATGATATATAACTAGGATTCTCGGATAAATAACCAAACTGAGAAAAAATAGGTCCACCTTTATCTGCTAAAATACTCTTTGGATCAATACCAGCCCAAATATATGAGAGCACATTAAATGAGTAAAATCTTTTAACTTTTTCTCTTAAAATGTAAATTAGACACCACACTAGCAATATGGAAAGAATGGAAATTGTAAAATATGTTTTAGATGCACTCAAATATGATAACGTGTTCTAAACTATTAAATTAGCATCACCACTTTATCAAGAAAGACGCTGAAGCTGTATTAAGCTCGATTGAGCATACCTGATCTAAATCTGAGAAAACTAGTTCCAAATTGATAACATCGATATCAGACTTAGGATCAACTTTACCATTCACATGAACAATGTCATTATCTTCAAAACAGCGTACAACCTGAAACAATAATGAAATCAGCAATTGATTTCAAAAATTAAAAGTTAATGATTATATCACGAAGCTTTTGATTGGTAAATCATATGCATAAAATTCAAGAATGTCTCCAAGAGAATACTTCCAGATTCAATTAAAAAAATTAAAAACTGTTCAGAGATAGGGATGCTTAGCTAGGTTCTTTAATTCTTAAATACATATAGTCTTCTAAAGATAAAGAAAAAACTTGTATGGGAGGTTTCTCAAAATTTTGAGCTAGACTATTGGAATAATGACTCAACAATTAACATGAGCCCTTGCCCTCAGATCAGAAGGACCTTCTTATCTGCTTTTTTTCTAAACATAAACATTCAAAAATGGATAAAAATCACACACACACACACAAAAACATATAGATATCTATATATATATATATATATATATATATATATATATATATATATATATATAATATAAGGGGGAAAATAACAGTTGAACAGATAAAATTCTTCATATTTCTCAAAAATACTCTTTGTTCATGCATAAAGATACTGAGTTAAAAAGTGATTAAAAAAAAAAAACTTAGCAAAAAAGGCAGTACAAGTTTAAACTTCCAACTAAGAAAATTTGAAGAAAATTGACCTTTTAAATGTTTTAGCCATGCTGAACTTTAAAGATACACTCATTCAGACATAGCTAAGTGTTAAAAAGGTACTCATTAAATATACTATAGTTGACCATAAATCACCAAGAGGATCAATGTAGTAAGTGATTTACTAATGAACACAGAGCATAGCATGTATTCGTGCACTAGTCCAACTACTCTCTGGAAAGACTAAGTGAAATGAAAAGCCATTTATGTTAGTTAACAAAATGATTGTCGGGCTAATATATCTATGTCGTTACTGTTTAGTTAGTGGTTTATCCTGTATTTCTACAATTAACACTCCATTTGAATGACACAACCACCAACTTTAAGACACAAGAAAAGAAATCAGTTGAGAATATGCATAAAAGAACACTGGTGAGTGGTGAATATAGAGAAGAACCTGAAGAATGGAGTCCACCTCCCGGATATGAGATAAGAATTTATTTCCTAATCCCTGAAAACAATGACATAGAAAAGAAATTAAGGACCTAACTGCAACAGAATCCGAAATATAGATAATATTCAAAAGCAAAATATAGGTACAAAAAATAAAAAACAAAACAAAAAACA
Organism: Heritiera fomes; assembly: GCA_032173925.1. NCBI lineage: Eukaryota > Viridiplantae > Streptophyta > Magnoliopsida > Malvales > Malvaceae > Heritiera > Heritiera fomes. The sequence continues at coordinate 29,086,291 of JAPDPM010000002.1, read as the reverse complement.
AATATTATCAAAAGTATTACCTCCCCTTGACTGGCACCCTTAACGAGACCAGCAATGTCAACAAACTCAATAGAAGCAGGGACGGATCTTTGAGACTTGCTTAGTTCAGAAAGAACATGGAGCCGAGGATCCGGAACCGCAACAATCCCAACATTCGGCTCTATTGTACAAAACGGAAAATTAGCAGCTTGTGCTTTCCCATTCTCAACCTATATTTTTAATTTAAAATTTAATGATTCACTCATACAAATTTTCCTGAGAAAAAGAGAAAACTCGAAGTCCGAAATTAAGTAAACCTACAACGGCATTGAATAGAGTTGATTTGCCGACGTTAGGGAGGCCAACAATGCCGGCTCTTAAGCTCATGCTTACTCTGGAAGAAGAAGAGTATAATCTCGTTTTTGTCCCATCAAAAACGCTGATCAATGGAAGGTTTTTTGTGAAAATGGAGGGTTTGTTTGGGAGAAGAGTTAGTGTTGAAAGTAGATTACTGCAGGCTGTTCTGGCCATTTGGAAGAGAAAGCTTCAATGGATAGAGTATTTCTGTTCTCACACAAATTTGGCCACTGCTTCTGCTTCTGGTTTGCTATGGCGTGGCTTAAGTCCTGACTCCTGAGGTTTTAAAAGCGTTTTTTTTTTCTATTCGGAGTTTTTAACAATTGTCCAAAAAAAGACGTCAATTTAAACTTTTGCTAGTTTTTCTTTTAAGTTCGCTTAAATAAAACAACTAAAAAAAATTGGTTGGCGTGAGTGGTTAGCTGCTCTCGTCCCTTAAGTAAGGTCAGAGTTCGAATTTTGACTTGTGTATGGAGTGTCAGTGTTGGGAAGGGGACTGTCTAACCACGCTCTGCTTCTCCTGACTCCGAATTAGTCACCGAATGTGGATATCGAGAGGTTTTCGACCAAAAAAAGAAATTTTATTCGCGATCAGATTGGTGCTATTCACAATCGAAATGTTTTTAATGTTTTATGAGAAAATGCTTATAATAAAATAATTCTATCATTTTTTGAAAGAGGTGAGAAGCTTTAGGAAGAATTTTAAAAGAAAAATTGAGATACTCAAATTCTCTCTTAAAAATTTGTCTAAAGATGTGATTTTTTCAAATTCTTTCTACTCTTTTTTATTTTATTAGACATGATCTACTATTAAATATAAAGTCAAAAACAAAAACATATCATTTTATTTAAATTTAATATATATTTTATTTTTTATTTTATTAATAATATTTACATATTTTTTCAAATCTAATGATACCCATATTACATATTTTATTTGATATTTTTTCTAATATATAATATTATTATTTTTCTTTTATAATTATTTTTTTATTTAATCAAATTCTAGTATTTAAAAATTTTTTCTAAAAATTATTTACCCAAATAAATCAATTATAAATGCTAGCATTTTAAAACGATGAATTTTGAAATGTTTCAAAATTTCAAAAATTTTCATTCAAACGCACTCTAAAAAGTGTTATTCGAAAAGAACATTTTTAAAAATGCGGCTAATAGAAGTTAAATTAGCGTTTGTCAAACTTAAAATAAAAGTATTATAAAATGTTAAAAATTATTTAATTGAATTTTTATATATTTTAATAAATGTAAAAATTAAAATAATAAACTTTATGAAATTAAATCAGAAATTTTTAAGGATACAAATAAATAAAATAAAATATATTTTCTTATTAAAATAAAAATTAAATAAATGAAAACATTATAAAAAAATAAATTAATTAATGTAAAATAATATAATCCTTTATAAAATTTTGTAAATTATTGAAAAATAAAGTAATTTTTCACAAAACATATATTATTAAAATTAGTACTTCTTGAAAAAATTTTAATTTATAACTTCATTAAAAGGCTAAAATTTGATTCTAGCATAAGCTAAAAATTTTAAAATTCTAAGATCCAAATATTTTGCTTATGCTTTTTTAATAAATAAACTCTTTCATAAATTAGGTAAAATATGTACTAAACATATTCAGAAAAACATGAAGTTTCAAGAAAATGTACTTACGGGAAGCATAATTATTATTCCTCTTCTTCTATATTTTGGTTAAGAATGATATTTTTATTTGATGGAGTTCTTTTCTTTCCTTTTTTTTTTTTTGCTTTATTAAAATTTGATATTGTCAGTGGTAAGACCTTGATAAAATCTAAGCAAACACATATATAAAAGTGCAAAAAAAAAAACCTAAACAAGGTTTTTCATAAAATAAAAGGCAAAATTCAAGTTTCGACCGAAAATAATAAAAGAAAAGTGGTTGTTAATAAAGACAAATAGAAAAGTGGGAGAAACTTAGGTGACGTTTAGTTCGTAGAATGAAATAGAATAGGAATGGAAAATATATTATGAGAGAATAGAAAATAGGAGGAATGTGTATTATGTTGTTTGGTTGGTGGAATGAAATAATTTTTCTGAGTTTTTTTTGTTTGATTTAAGGGAAGAAAAAAGGTAGGAATAAGATTAAAATGACCAAAATATTCTTTTAATATAAAGTTATTAAAATTGAATATAATTGTTTTTATTTAAGTATTTAACGAAATACCTAACATTTAAATATTAAAATTATCATAAAATTAATATTAAAATATTTATATATATTTATAAAATTATTATTCGCTAAATAATTAATATTTATTCATAAAATATATAACTTTACAAGTAATTATAAAATATTTAGAATTATTATTTTCTAAATAATTAAAATTAATTTATAAAAAATAAAAATTTACAAATATTTTATTAAATTTTATTATTTTCTAATAGGGAAACATCTTTCAGCACAAGGAATTCAAATGCTTCATTATGGACATTCGAATGCCCTGTGTTAAAAGGCATTCTATTTGCAGAATGCCTTGGGGAATTCAAATGCCCCATTATGGGCATTTGAATTCTCCGTGTGGAAAGACATTCTGTTTGCAAAATGCTTTAGGGAATTCGAATGCCCCATTATGGGCATTCGAATGCCCGAGCGACAACTATAAAAATAGCCCTCGACTTTCACTCTTTCCGGCTCAAACTTTACTAGCCACTGTCGACGCTCTTTCTTTGCAACTCAAACTTTCACTAACTCATCCTTATTTTCGTTTAACAAATCATTAATTTTTTGCAAATTTTACCCTAATCATGGCTCCAAGACAAGCTAGAACAAAAAATCCTAATAAATTCCCTCCTTCAACAATACCTTCACAAGCCACACGCCATCACTGCCTCTCTTTTCATCTCCTTCCTCTCTATCTCTCACGCAGGAATTCAAGAAATCCATATTTCGGTGGCTGGTCGACTACTGCATGGCGACGACAAAAAAATCTCTCGAAATTTCCAAAAATTCGTCTCCTCCTCCTCTGTTTGTCCATCCTCCCCATTCTCTTCCTCCATTTTCCCTAATTTTTGAGATCTAAATCTCTTCTATAAACCTTAAACCCGAAATTTTTTTTTGTATTTTTTGGTATTTTGTATTATTATGTTGCTTTCTGTGTTTGAGATGATGATGCTGGTAAGACTTCTAAGATTTTTTTGGGAGCTTTTTTTTTGGACTGAATCAGAAGAAAAAGATGAATAGATGAAGGGAGGAAAAAGTGAAGACCTTGAAATGGTTGATGCTGTAAATTTTCGAATGGCAAAGGACACACTTGGAATGAAGAAAGTTTAACGCTATTCTTCACCGAGCTGAAAAACAAATAAAGCCATTCACCAAAGAATAGCTATTCGCTTTGTAAGCAGAATGACTATTCTGTCGAAAAAATTTTGAATTGAACCAAACATTTGAAAAGGTGGGCCCATTAGAATTGAGGCGGAATAAAATACTTTTTCAGCTCAACCGAACGCGCTATTAAGATATATATATTTTTTTACGTAAGCTTTAATGCTTCTCAGAAGTGGACTTCCGAGAAGCTGTCAAGTCAATAATGTCAATTTTAAGGGATATTTTTGTCTATAACAATTTTTAAATGATAGAAAAAACTTTGTGAATAGAATTTTTCCCACTTAAAACTTGATAAATGTTTAGGATTTATTGAAAGGGGTGATGAGAATTTCTAAAGAGATTGAAAAAATGATAGTGATGAGATTGATTCTAATGAAATTAAAAACAATGATAGCGATGAGATTAATTATTTTAGTAGTAATATAAGGCATTATAGTGATAACATTAAAATCAATAATAAGATAAATGTGTTTGGATACAAACGTGAAATAAAGTGAATATAGTTAGAAGAAAAAATGATTATTAAAAATATCATATAAAATTTTTTATAAAATAAAATTTTTATATATTAATTTTTTATATTTGTGAAAATTAATAAATAATTAAAAATTTATTCAAATTATATTTCTATAAAATAACATTTTTGTTAATAAATTGAAAAGTATTAAAATAATTTTATGTCAAATAATACTTTTGTTATTAAATATTTAAAAATTATTTTACTTTTGGTACAATAAAAATCTCTGGCTTGAGAAAAGGGAAATGCAACTGTTGGGTCTGATTTATAAACTCTAACACCTTAAAAATGAAAAATATGATCATTTGAGATAATATTTATGATCATTAAATAATACTTTAAATAAAAGTACAATTGAAAATATTAAAATAAAAATGTAATAAAAAATTGAAGTTAAAAAAATAATGAAAAAGTTAACAAAAATAAATAATTTAAAAACTTCTAAGTAAAAAATTAACAAAATGAAAAGAAATAAATTATTAAAATTTATATTTTTAAAGAAAAAAAGATGAAACTTTCACTGGGTCCAATTAGTAATTGGATCACAACACTTCCAATTGCTCACTAAATGGCCGATGAAAATAATTACACCGCAAGATGCATTTCAGATACATCTTACAATGCAATTGAAATCGATTTAAAGGCAAGATTTCATCGTACCAGATTCAAATCATGCCCTAAAGGCCTATAATTCTAATTAAGTAATTTTTTAATTTTTTAATATTATTTATTGTCCATATATTACTAAATAAATTATCTTATTCATTTATTTATTTACAAATTTTGAGTTTTCAACCCAACTCAAACTAGAAATAGATATTGGAACACACTGCTCGTGCCTTCTAGCATCTTGGCATGTTTTGATCAAGTTTGATGTTTTCACAATCGATAGATCAAACTTAAATTATGGTTTTGTTACGTTTCTTATGAATGACCTTGCATTGACCGGTGAAACTTTAAGCAAGAAATTAAGAAAAAAATGAGAATAGAATTTGTTATTCCAATGATATAAAATAAGAAAGTGATCAACAACTGATTGGCGTGAGTGGTTAGCGGCTCTCGTCCCTTAAGCAAGGTCAGGGTTCGAATCCTGACTTGTGTATGGAGTGCCAGTGTTGGGAGGGGGACTGCCTAACCACGCTCTACTTCTCCCGACTCCGGATTAGTCACCAAAAATGGATACCGGAGGGTTTTTCAACCAAAAAAAAAATAAAAAAGTGATTATAAAGATTAATTATTTGATTATTAAATATTTCATCTTAACATTTTTTCATCTTTTTTACGAAGCAAAATAAACATGAGTCTATATAAACAAGTTTCTGATTAAGATTCTCTTATTGACTTAGGTATGGAGACAAGCAGTGCAGTTTTATTTGCTCGAAATCATAGTAAAATGTCAAAAAAAATGAAATGCAGGAGATTAATCTCGACACCAAAAGATAAGAGATGGAAGGTTCTTTATTAACATTTTCACGGGTCATTGCCAAATGATGCTGAGGATTTATCAGGGGAAGGGAAGTTCATTAACAACACTTTCGTAGGCATTACTAAATGATGTTTAGGATTTATCGTTTTTTCTGTGCTTAGGTTTTGCTCGATAAAAAAAAATGAAAAGAAGAAAAATTAAAGAGATAGAAAACGTTATTTTTTTTAGGTGTGCTTGATAAAAAAAATGAATGAAAAATAAATTTCTTTTTTTCTTTCTGTTACTGGGTAAAGTGGAAAAGTAAGAGAATATAAAATAAAATTTTAAGTGATTTTATCATCCTATCCCTTATACAAATATTTATAAATGTAATTTATTTTTTTTATTTTTGACATTTATTGATTTTTCATTTTCAATGAGATATTGTTAAACAAAAATTTGTTCAAATAATTAATTCATGATAATTAATTTATGAAAATTAATTTAGTTAGTATTTAATTATTAGTTAATGATTAATTAATTAAATTATTAATAATTATTTAATAAATCATTAATATAACCGTGTATACTAATGCATCTTGGGTAATGAGATGCAACCATCAGTGCAATTAAATAGTATTTCTGTTTTTTCATCAGTCTTCTAACAGAAACCAATCTATTGCTGTGAGTATAAAGTACTATAAATAGAAATCATTGCACACAACAATGACTATAAAATATAAACAAATAAAATGAATAAAAATATGAAGAGACCACATTCTGAAGTTGCCATCGGACAATGAATTGAAATTTTAACAGCCTTCATCACTAGACAATTGCCACCATCATCAGAAGTAATGGAGCTAAATTGGCTAAAGACATTTTCAAGATTGAGTTGCTGCTCCTCAATACAAATAGTATAAACATGGATAAAACCAGTAGATCTAATACACATCGTATGCTGCATTTGTTTTCTCAAAAAGTGTATAAAGTTGGAACAAGTTTAGGCCTCAATCTTTATACCAAACTCTTATAAAGCTAATTAGAAGGCCAAATATGGTCATATAAACAATGAAAGAGGCCATTACAAGAAATGTATTTCAAGCTATGCCTTAGCTAACCGATTTCAAACAACATGTGAGTACCTAAGTGATTTCAAACAACATGTGAGCAGCAAAATAACAGCAAAATATAGGAAATAGATGGTAAGTCCTAGTCAATATCAGGGAGCCATTTTGCTATATACCAACTCAAAATTCAGCATGTAGTTGCTGTATCCTTAATTTCTTCTAATACTTAAGCATGGAACCTTTAGTACGTTGTTCAAGGGCAGAGTAGCTGTGCACTTTAAAATAAGTTCTTGTTTCAACCTTAGAGTTTAGAAGCTGTTAAAGACCATGCAATATTTGAAAAGAAAGCAGGCCAAGATTTAATTTCATAGGAAACATTTAAGAGCAATTTCAAACAAAATTACTGAATTAAAATAAAAGATAAAGGAATAAAGCCTTGCATCTTCATCACATGTTAACTTACAAACAACATTGGAAAGTTCAAATCACATAACATATCGTATTTTGATAGTAAATAAAGCCTAATTGTAATAGTAGTTGTTGGCTCTTATAGGCTATACCGAGAGGGGGGGGTGAATCGGTTTTTCACTAACCTTAGGTTCGTTTTTCGGTTCTTCTAAATTCTCTAGCCTATATTGATATTTTCTAAGTTCTCTTAGCTAGGCAATTATACAATATAAATTCAATGCAATAAACACAAATATAATTGCAAGAAAGTAAAGAGAGAAAGGATAGAGAAATGTACACAAGTGATTTATAGAGGTTCGGCAACCTTGCCTACGTCCTCTACCTTGAGACGCTCCCAAGGATTTTCCCAAATTCACTATCCTTGAATTTGTTACACTCCCTCTTTTCAAGGCTCAAGAGAAACCTCTCTCTTTTCTAGGCTCAAGAGTAACCTCCCTCTTTTTCTAAGGCTAAAGAGAAACCTCCCTCTTTTCTAGGCTTAAGAGAAACCTCCCCTTTACAAGGATTGATGAGATACAAATAATGTAATCAAAGATAAGCCTCTAGGTAGGCAAGTGATTACAGAAATTAAGCTCAATGAGAAGCCTATACAATATTTGTGCTAAGCACTACAAAGAATATGAGAATGATAGATGATGTAGACCTTGGAGCTCTTGATTGTTGTTTGAGGCTTGAGGAAGATGAATAAGATGATGAAAGATGTTGCTTGGTTGTTCCTCTTCCTTCCTTTAGCTTCTAAGCCTCTATTTATAGTCCCTTGGATGGTTTGTGGACGTTGGTTGGAGCCAAAACCGAAGCTAGCCGTTGTATCTCACAGAAAATAGCCGTTGGAGACTTTCTGACATAAAGGGATCGATCCCTTTCCTTAGGGGATCGATCCCATGCTTCATTTTGGCCTTCCGGGGCACACTGCCAAAAAGGGATCGATCCCTTTCCTTAGGGGATCGATCCCATTCCTCCAGAATGGGTTTTTCCTGCACTTTTGGGTTAGAAATGATGTGGTCTTTGATCCTAATTCAACCCAAAACATATTGGCACTTTTGTGGAAGTTTTTCATGACTTTCTTTGATAAAAACATTGTCCAAAAATTCATTAAGTGATTTTCTAAAGTATTCAAAACATTTATAAAGAATTAAGACCAATAAGGATGTATCATTAAATCATGGTCTTAATGTTTGGGTATGATCACTTAAAATGTATTGAGAAAATCATGTGTGATAAGGCAAATTTACAATATGAATTAAAACATTAAAGCTCACTTAAGTTTTTGTCATTTCAAAATATGTATGGCAATTTAAAGCTAACAATCTCCCCCTTTTTGATATGACAAAACTTAATGTAAATTTGCTTTGAAAATTCTTTGATAAAATACTCCCCCTCAAATAAAGCAGGATTTTATAAAGCTCCCCCTTAATATAAGCATGGGTTTTGAAAATGAATTTTTAAACTATTTCTCCCCCTTAATATCTCTCTCTATATCTATCTCTCCCTTTTTCTATCTCTCCCCCTTTTTGTCATAGCAAAAAGAAGGAAAAATAATAAAAAATATGCTCCCCCTAAAATCATGGCTATGTGAGAATAAATAAAAATGCTCCATCCAACAAGAAACATGTTAGTACATGGGACTTATAGCACAAATAAATAAGTCAATATTCTCAAAGAGTATGAAATATTCATGCAATGAATATGACTTATGATCCAATACCAATTGTTTATAAATAATTTGGATACCAATTGTTGATAAGTAATTTTGCAAGAAGGTTCCAATTGGTAAGAAGTTAAGCAAGCACCTAAGTATATCAATTGTTCTCTAAGGTCCAAGTAAGGTGCATGGTAATACATCATGATTATGAGCTAAAATTAGATAACATATCATATGCATGTGCTCATAAATCATGTTCAAGCAAGAGTGTGCATAGATTCAAAACATATAGCAATTAACTACCAATTCTAGCACACAAGAGTTTCATGCAAAAGTATCCTAAGAGAATTCTTCTCTATTTGTCATTTCAATCTAAGGAGCATGAGAAGAGTTGTCAATTTAAAGCTCAAACCAATTGGCAATTTAGTTTTGGCTTACCAATTATTGAAAATATGGTTTCCAATGATACTAATTGTTATTTCAATCTAAATACCAATTGTTACTAATGATTGACTTAGTCATTTTGCATGAATCCAATATGTAGTGTGTTCATGTCAAGAAAATAATTATTCTAAATATGCAAGAACACAATCACATATTATCAAATATGCATATGGATTAATTAAACATAAGCATACTATCATAAAGTATTAATCCATATTCATATTCACAAAGTTATACCATATGGAAGATTCATAAAATCAAAGTATTCAAGCAAACACATTTTCTTCCATGTTTTCAAGCACAAAAATCCTATGCTCATTTTCCAATTCAAGTCCTTAACCAATTATGAGCAAGGAAAGATTCAAATAATAAATGCATGGATATCAAGTTTGTTCAAGTTTGCATTTATCTTTGAATGTTGGTGTTGTCATTAAGACCCTAGTTCTTTAAGTACAAGGATGATAAGGTTTCATGCATTTGAACATTTAGGATCCATTTACCATCACAATTTATAGGCCAATGACTATTACCAATTGTTGAATTTACATTTGGAATCAATCCATAAGGTCAAGTTTCAATCATTTTATCATTAAGGTATATGACCTTAACTAATCAACTTCTACTAAGAATTATATCATGATGCTCAATGGGAATATGTGAGTCAAGCTATAAGATAAAGTTCTTTAAGCATGCTTGACTAAGATGAACAAAAGGTATGATCACAAGTTTATCAAATTCTCAAGTATATACACAAATCATTGAAATAAATCTCAAAATTATGTTTAAGCATTCATTGAAAGTATATTTCAAGATTATTTCAAGATTTATGAATGTTTTCAAAAGATGATTTTGCACTTGTGAGTTGATTGTTGGAAGTGATACCATTTTGTTGGAAATGATTCAAATTGATGAAGTTGAGGCATGATATCAATGAAAAATGAATTTTCATAGTTTAAAGATCATCAAAAAGAAGTTAAAATAATGAATTTTAACTTGAGAAGAAAGAAGATATCAAGAAAGTGAAAAATCCTTCTCAAATTCGGTTAAAAAAGTGCAGAATAGCCATTTTGGCCTGGGGGGATCGATCCCTTTGGGAGGGGGATCGATCCCTTAGTTCCAGAATACACCAATTCTGTGTTCTGCTCAAGGGGATCGATCCTGTTTGAAAAGGGATCGATCCCTCATACTGTTTCTGCAGATTTTTGACAGAAAATCCAACCTTTGAGGTACCAAAACTTCGTTTTTGAGTTATTTAAGTCCAAGTAAAGGTTCAAACATTAGTAAAACATGATTTTGGACTTGTATGAATGAAGAACCTGAATGAAAAATCATTTTACAAAAGATTTTGCAATTTTGGAAGAATTTACACAATAAAATGCATTTTTGGCCTCAAAGGGGGTCATTTTAAGAGTTATGCTTGTTTTGACAAAACCAAGACATTAGAAACCACAAATATGCCAAAACAAACTTGTTCACACAGATTTTAAGCATATATAACATCAAATCATCATACTTGTGAACAACATGTCATGATTGTCAACATGCATATTCTTCATTAAGGCTCATGACAAGGCATTTTGCATATATGACATATTTGACATCTTTTGAGCAATTAAATATATTATCTAGACATATCAAACTTGCTCAAGATGCAGAAAATCAAAAATCATTTCAAAATCACAAATCATGCTTTTCATTCATCAAGAATAGTCCATCAAGCATTCAACAATCATTCATCATGCCTTTTGCTTATTCACAATGCATCATTAATCATCAACCAAATTTCTCATCAAATCACAAATAATCAAATAAAAGTTTTAAGGAGTAAAGAATTAATCTTACAAAACTCCTTTGCTTGAGTATGCTTTGCCTTGAATTGTTGAGTCCACCTTGAGCTATCCTTTAAAAAAAATTGTTGTGATCTTGTCAAAGATGGATCCTCAACCTTTTTCCTTTTTCTCATTGGCACAAGCAAACTTCATGAGGATGTGTTGAGCATTCAAACTTCATTGTATCTTGTATCTCCATGCTCTAACACTCCTACAACACACAAATTCAAGCATGCTTTGGTACCCAAACTTTCTTGGGTCCATGAGAGTTAGTATTCACAATTTTAGATCCTTTTGGGATCCATTTCAAGCATAATTCATCATTATTTATTGCATGCTTTGGCACCCACATTTTTCTAACAACTCTTCCTCTAAATGTGGTTTTTCTATATGTGCATGCTTGTGAAGAGTGTCCTATTCTATTGCATAGTGAGCATGTAAGAGATAGATCATGCATAGTATTTTTGCTCACTAAGAAATTCCTAAGATGAGTTTCTTTATGTATTTCATTATATCCTAACCCATCTTTATCAAAGAAAGCTCTTTGGGTCTCTAACATATGATCTAGCTTTTGTTGACCCATATAAAACCTAGTAAATGAGTTATGCAAATTTGTATTCTTTTTATTCAACTCATTTATTTCTAGATTTGCTTCTTCTATCTTCTTCTCAAATTCAAGTTTGGCATTTAATAGCATTTCATTTTCTATTTTCAATTTAGCAATGATTTTCTTATATTTGGAGTTCATGCATTGAAATTCATTTGCTAAATCATCAAAGGCATTTTGTAGTTCACTAAAGGTATAATCATTATTTTCACTAGAACTACAACTAGCCTCATCATCACTAATAGCCATAAAGCATGAGTAGGCTACCTCTTCATCTACATTTTCCTCATCGGAGCTATCACTATCGCTCAATGCAGCCACAAATGCTTTCTTCCTAGGCTTCTTATCCTTTTCCTTCCTAAGTAAAGGGCAATCTAACTTAGTATGACCCCGTTCATTACACTCATAACATACTAAAGGGTCCTTTTCTCTTCTACTTGACTCCCCTCTATGATGTCTCCTATTATTTTCTTTTTCTTTCATTCTCATGAATCTATTAAATCTTTTGGCAAACATTGCCATTTCTTTTTCTTCCTCATTTCCACTCTCATCACTATCATCTTTAATGACCTCATGAGTGGAAGACTTAAGTGCTATCCCTACATTCTTTGAAGGCACTTCATTTCTTTTCAATTTCATCTCATATGTAAGTAGGGAGCCCATAAGTTCATCTAAAGACAAGGTATTTGGATCTTTAGACTCTTCTATTGCGGTTACCTTTGCCTCCCATGATTGTGGCAAGCTATTCAAGATTTTCTTCACCATTTCTACATTGGAATATGTCTTGCCTAATGCCTTAAGTCCATTGATTATGTCATTAAATCTAGTATACATATCACTCATGGACTCATTTTCTTTCATTCTAAAAAGCTCATAATCATGTGTGAGCATTCCTACTTTGGTCTCTCTAACTTGATTGGTCCCTTCATGTGTGATGGCTAGTTTGTCCCATATTTGTTTAGCATTTTCACATAGGGACACTCTATTATATTCATTTGGACCTAATGCACAAAAGAGGGTGTGCATAGCCTTGGCATTCAATTGTGCCAATCTCATATCATTGGTGTCCCACTCATCCTCACTCTTAGGGACATCTTTTCCATCTACTTTCTTTATTGGGATTCTAGGACCATTAACTATTACTCTCCACACTTCATAGTCATTAGATTGCACAAATAACATCATCCTAGTTTTCCAATAAGAGTAATTCTCACCATTGAATAGTGGAGGTCTAACTAACGAGTGTCCCTCTTCTCCTAGGGGTGTGCCTATATTCAAGTGAGCCATTTAAGATCGTTTTGCTCGATAGAGGTTAATCTAATTCAATCTCGAACCCAAGCTCTGATACCAATTGTTGGCTCTTATAGGCTATACCGAGAGGGGGGGGTGAATCGGTTTTTCACTAACCTTAGGTTCGTTTTTCGGTTCTTCTAAATTCTCTAGCCTATATTGATATTTTCTAAGTTCTCTTAGCTAGGCAATTATACAATATAAATTCAATGCAATAAACACAAATATAATTGCAAGAAAGTAAAGAGAGAAAGGATAGAGAAATGTACACAAGTGATTTATAGAGGTTCGGCAACCTTGCCTACGTCCTCTACCTTGAGACGCTCCCAAGGATTTTCCCAAATTCACTATCCTTGAATTTGTTACACTCCCTCTTTTCAAGGCTCAAGAGAAACCTCTCTCTTTTCTAGGCTCAAGAGTAACCTCCCTCTTTTTCTAAGGCTAAAGAGAAACCTCCCTCTTTTCTAGGCTTAAGAGAAACCTCCCCTTTACAAGGATTGATGAGATACAAATAATGTAATCAAAGATAAGCCTCTAGGTAGGCAAGTGATTACAGAAATTAAGCTCAATGAGAAGCCTATACAATATTTGTGCTAAGCACTACAAAGAATATGAGAATGATAGATGATGTAGACCTTGGAGCTCTTGATTGTTGTTTGAGGCTTGAGGAAGATGAATAAGATGATGAAAGATGTTGCTTGGTTGTTCCTCTTCCTTCCTTTAGCTTCTAAGCCTCTATTTATAGTCCCTTGGATGGTTTGTGGACGTTGGTTGGAGCCAAAACCGAAGCTAGCCGTTGTATCTCACAGAAAATAGCCGTTGGAGACTTTCTGACATAAAGGGATCGATCCCTTTCCTTAGGGGATCGATCCCATGCTTCATTTTGGCCTTCCGGGGCACACTGCCAAAAAGGGATCGATCCCTTTCCTTAGGGGATCGATCCCATTCCTCCAGAATGGGTTTTTCCTGCACTTTTGGGTTAGAAATGATGTGGTCTTTGATCCTAATTCAACCCAAAACATATTGGCACTTTTGTGGGAGTTTTTCATGACTTTCTTTGATAAAAACATTGTCCAAAAATTCATTAAGTGATTTTCTAAAGTATTCAAAACATTTATAAAGAATTAAGACCAATAAGGATGTATCATTAAATCATGGTCTTAATGTTTGGGTATGATCACTTAAAATGTATTGAGAAAATCATGTGTGATAAGGCAAATTTACAATATGAATTAAAACATTAAAGCTCACTTAAGTTTTTGTCATTTCAAAATATGTATGGCAATTTAAAGCTAACAGTAGTCCTAGGGGCACGACACTCATCTCTATGAGACAACTAGTTACAACTTATCTGCCAAAATATGCTAAAACTCAGAACTCAAATTTGCACAGTAAGAAACAATACAAAATGTCCTGAAAGCCAACACCATAACTAGCTCCATCTTTGTAAAGAGAATAAACAATAACTGCAAGGTGTCCACCACTTAAGCCTAATGCCAAGGAGCCATCTTCACAAGCTCTTATACTACAACCAAAAAACATTGATCAACACCATCTTGATGAACAGAAATGAAAGAAAATGCCACAAGCAGCCCTTTTACTGAAACTAATAACCAAAACCAGGGAAAAAACAAACAGACCAACCCTTTTACTATTTGAACTTAAAGCATTATTAGTGTAAATATATTAAGTACTTACACATACAAAAACTATTACTGTCTATAAACTGACATGAGCATTTGAATCAATGTGTATATATCTCTTCATTCAAAAAACATGGAGTGCTAAAGCTACCTGCAACCAAAAATGTAGAGTGCTGAAGCTACCTGAAAAAAATGGAAACAACACACTAATCAAAGGAGAAGAAATCACAGTAAATCTACCTTACCAAGAAAACAAAATAATAGTTATAAATCCCCTGCAAAAATATGCAAGCTCTCACAGGAAAGTTTACCAATTATTACACCACTTTCATTGATGGAGACCCATCAAGCTCACACAGCTCAAGTCATGTTCGTGATGTTCGTGATCCTTTGAGCATCCATAGAGGTCCAATTACAAGAGCTAAATCAAAGATAATGCAACAAGCCTTGGTTGGTTTCATTAATATTGCTAGAGAGAAAGCCCAACAAAGCTTGAGCATGGAAGATGATAAAGTCTTCTACAACATGATCCAAGCCCAAGTTCTACCTTCTTGAAGACACACACACAAGTATTGAGCCGAAATGCAATTAGGCTGGATACATATTTTATTTAGTTAAGTATTATTGGGCTGAACGTTGTCTTAATTTAATTTAAGCCCAATTCCTTTTTAAATAATATATTTTGTAGGACTTCTATTACTTGTTCTGCAAGTTAGGAGAGTAGGATTCCTATTGCTTGTTCTGCAAGTTTGTTATTTCCTATTCTGCAAGTTAGGATAGTAGGATTCCTATTACTTGTGCTGCAAGTTAGCTAGTTGCCTATAAATAGTTATGTAACCCTTTGGGGAGAACACAATTGATTTTAGTAATAAAATTGAGAGACTTCTTCTCTTTGGTTCTCTTGAGAACTCTTAAACTTATCAAGGTCTTCCTTGTGGCGTTCTTCTACCTTCCACCAATATATACCATAGGTTCTTGCTTTTCTAAGCAACAGGTCTTGGTCCAATACCATAGGTTCTTGTGTTTCTACACAACAGGTCTTGGTTTTACTTCTAATTTTTGTTTTCTTTTGCTGCGTTTTTAACTTGTTATTTTTTTTCTTCAAGTGTTCTTTGTCTTCTTCATTGAACATCATCTTCTTTCGGTGAGGTTCATATCATTCATTTTTTCCCTTCATTGAAAGCAGGAGGAAAACGTGATAAAATTTTAAATTGTTACATTAAATTGATTCACAACTAAGAATAAAAAATGGTCTCTCATGTGATTGAATTAATTGCAATATTGAAATCAATGTCCCACCACTTGTAATTTAATTCCAACCAGACACCTCTTGTAAAGTGTAATTAACAAAACCCCAACTTCCTTCACATTTGTATATAATTTAAAGCCACCTAAAAGCAAATAGGAACATTATAGGAATTAGGAACACGGGATCTAGCGATTGCAGTCCCAACTTCATTCAGATCAGTTAAAGGTTATGGAAATGGAAAGACAAAGTATAAACTACTAAGAAATGGAATAACGGGAGTTATAGAAGGAAATTGTCAAAATTCTTCTATTTGTGCATGTTTTGAAAAGTATACAACAATTTCAAAAATGATGGTAAAGTCCATGGACTTGAAAAACTTTTGCGAATAGTGGTCAATCTAATTTGAATTAAGACCAACTGATAGTCATAGGTTAATCATCGTGTGAAGAAGTCTCATGCCATGTTAAAATGTAGGCTGAATCATATGAAAAAGCAGAAAACTACATAATTAGACGGTTAGGGCTATTTTGGTAATTTTGCCCTTTATATCCGTCAAACTCTATCCAAAAGGTTATTCAATGGTTAGATTAGGTTAAATAGATATGTTTTATGATTGAATAAGATAATTTAGAAGTTAAACTGACTGTTTAAACGGAAGTTGAAGTGTGAAGGGCAAAATGGAAATTTTAATAAACTATAAGGGTATTTTGGTAATTTGTCACACAAGATATTATTTTAAATAGAATTTTCTAGTTTTCTTCCTCTCATAGCCAGCCATCATCCTTACCATTACCTTCTTACACTAAAAAGCTTGTTAAGAGAGAGAAAGCCATTGAAACCTAGTAAAAACACTCTGAAATCAAAAACAGTTTTAAGCAAACTTATCCAACTCTCAGAGCTCTACAATATACTACCAAAATCAAGCATTAAAACGGCTATTTTCATGGTGAATCAGCCCCTTCCATTTTCGGCCAAGCATGAAAGTGAGAGAAGATGAAGTTTCTCTTGATTCTGTCTAGTGTTTATGATTATTCTAAGTTAGTATAACATGTGTATGTACTTGAATGAAACAAATTTGAGTATAGGAATGCTTTAGGGTTTCAGCCAAGTAAGGTTTTATATGGTACCATGTAGTTTGGCATCCATGAATGCTTTAATATGAAAGTAGAGAATGTATAGAAGCTAGCCATGGCATTAGAATTGAGAAATGAGGTAGTTTCAGCCAAGAGGGAATTATATGATTACCATGCTCAATTCAATGATTTGATAGTTAAAGAATAATGTATATATGATAATAAAACTGTCTGTGAAGTTAGATTCCAAAAAGGATGAGTTTTAACAGTAGTTGCAATTTTGACATCCGTAGGAATTAGACTAGATTTGCTATTGTATTAGGAATATGGAGGATTGCAGAGTCTAGAACAATTTTTGTAAAAGAGATGTTGAGATTTCATTGTGTTGTGATACTGTTTTGTAGTCCCTAAGTAAGTGACATTAAGGAGGCTATAAGCGAATATATGCTTATTTACATATACTGTGGCTACTGGAATTGACTTCGTATAATACGTCGTGATTGAGTGATAAGGAATATATATAAAGAATGTAGGAGATACTGAACATGGTTATAAAATCAATTGCTTTAGGAATATACATTGTGTTTACATTGCAGGAGGTTTAGAACTATCGTACTGTTATGTTGCCGAAATTTTGTAAAACATTAGTTTAGCATAAATTAGACTAAATGTACATGAAGTGGAAATTGTCATAAGGTTTAGTTCTTGAAAACTGTCTCATGATTTCATTACATTGAAGTTTAAATGATGTTCTAATTTAGTTATGGTTTTGGAAAGCATTAAGATATTTTAAACACTGAATGTTTGGTACTAAAGACATGTGATTTTGTAACTTAGTTTTCGACTAGGTTTTTAATGATTTACTCAAATTTTAAGTTACCAACATGTTTTAGACATGTGCTTATATGTAAATAAAATATTTTAAACAATGGCTATTGCACCGAGAATATTTGTTGAATTTTTATACTTGAAATGAAATTGTTGTCTATTTTGATATTTATGGACTAACTGAAGATATATTTTATTGATATTGTAGACACCTCATTTTGTCCGGGGTCTTTTAATGTTATTGGGCCTATTGGGTTTGATAATTAGACGATGAATCTAATTTTTGTATTACTATCTTGTTTATTATTTAAAAAATAAATAAAAAATAAAATGAAAAGAAAATAAAAAATAGAAAAAATAATAACAAAAAAATAAAGTGATCAAAGAAGGGAAACTTGAAAAAAATAAAAAATAAAAAATAAAAAAAATCAGAATTTTAAAACAAAAGCAAAGTAAAAAATTTAAAAATCTTAGAAAGAAAATCAAAATCAATGAGTGAATCAAGTGAGAATCAATAAAGATAGAAGTCAAACTCAAATTTGTGTATGGATGGAAAGGAAATAAAATGGGTTTTAATACCCATATCAAGGAAAGGAAAGAAAATTAAATAAAAAGAGACAAACACCTATATTAAAGGGGAGAACTAGGGTTTTGAAAGAAGGAGAGAGACGGGTAAAAAAAAAAGCAAAAAGAAAGGGGACGAGAAAGAAAGTGAAGGGGGCTTTATTATGCACTGTTCATCATCATCTTTGGAGGGAACCCACGCCTACCATATTGCACTGTGACCCTCCTCAGCATCCTCACCCTTCTCCAAGTTGTATCAACCCCTACCTGCACTACACCACACCTTGCCTCACCACCACCGTCTTCTCACCGCCTCTACCATCATCATCTCTTCACCACGGTTCATATTCATCTTCATTACAGCACTGCTGCACTGTCACAACTCCCTTGCCACGTACCATCACCATAGCCGAGAAACGCCACACGCTGCTGTCCCTTTTCTTTTACATCGTGCTTTTCTCATAGCACCCTCAGCTGCCATCACCGCTGATCTCTATCTCCAGCATCCCCAAGCTCCCATGCTAGTTGCTGTCCGTGGCACCTCTGCTGCACCGAGTTTCTGTTACAGATTTGCTGCTCTTTCAACAGCAATGTCTGCTGCCCAAGCCATCGCTTGCACATCCGAGTTTCCTTCCCCTTAAGTGTTACTGTCTTACTTCCACGTCCACAAAAGCTTCTTATTGTTGAGCCGCCATCCGCCAGCTGCATGATCGAGCTACATCCTTAATCCTCCTTACGAGTTGTTGCCTGCAAGCCGATCCTCCCTAGTTCCTACTGCAAGGTCGGTTTGAAGAGAGAAAGAAGGAAAAGAAGTTAAGGCAAGAAAGAAAGCTACGTGAAAGAGAAAGAAAGCAAATAATAAAAAGAACGTGTAGCAGGAAAAATAAAGAAACAAGAAAAGAAAGAAAGCAATCCTTTACCAGGTTTGCATTTTACTTTATTTTATTTTCTTTTTTTTAAGAGGCTGACAATAGTATTAGAATAACAATTAAAGTTTTGGTTCATAGGAGGTAGTTTGCTATATTAATTATGTGCAATATTGATTGATTTTGTCATTTATATGCTAACTTAAATTAGTTTTTAATAATTTAGTGATTTTAATGTGCATAATAATTTGATAATGGTTTACATATCAATTTAATTTAATAATTACTTGTATGATATTTTAATATGAGTTTGCATGATAATTAATTTGGGTAGATAATTGCTTGTAAAATATTAATTTGTATATTTGTGTCATTTGATTTGTTGTATGACTATAGTATAGTACATTGATTTAGTTTGCACGTATAATTTTGATTTAACAATGTTGTATGATTTAGATGAGTATTCTAAGGTTAAAAAATATATGAATAATAAATATATATAATTAAAATCAAATAAATAAGTGTGGATTATACTGAGGATGAAATTTCAAGAAAGTCAATCGAGATTCCTTGGATATTTCTAGGTGAGGAAATTCTTTCTTAAGTTGAGCCAAATCGATGGAATACTTTTGAAAGAATTTTCAATAAATTATAATCCATGTTTATTCTTAGTAAATTAAATATGAATAAAATATAAATGAATATAGATAAATAAATATAAATACGAGAACATAAATTAGATGAAAAATTAAATAAATAGAATGAAATAGTTTAGATTGAAAATAATTAGTAATTACTAAGACTGGATAATAAATAACTAAATAAATATGAGTTATACCGATGATGAAATTCCAAGAAAGTTAATCGAGACTCCTTGGATATTTCTAGGTGAGATGATTCTTTCTTAAGTTGAGCCAAATTGATGGAATACTTTTGAAAGAATTTTCAATAAAAATATAATTCATGTTTATTAAATAAATATAAATAAATGAAATAAATAAAATAAAAATCAATCAGATCAAGATTAAGATTAAAGAAATTTAAATAAAATTAGATAAATGAACTAAATAGCTTAGAATAAAAATTATAGGAAATAAAAAATATGAATTATGCCAATGATGGAATTTCAAGAAAGTCAATTGGGACTCCTTGAAAATTTCTAAGTGAAAAGATTTCTTTTAAGCCGAGCCAAATTGATGGGACGCTTTTAAGAAAATCTTTAATAAACCATGATTCATATTTATTCCCTAAATAAATAAAATAAAAAGTAAATATATAGATAAATATAATATGAAATAAGATTAAAAAAGATAGAGATATGGAGTCGAATATAGAGTCAAAATTATAGATAAGATTAAAAAAAAAGGAACTTCATAAAATACTAAAATTTATCCGACGATGGAGTTCAAGAAAGTCAATTGAGACTCCTTGAATATCTTGAGGTGAGGGGAATTTCTAAGGTTGGAGCCAAATTGATGGAAAAATCTTAGAAATTTTCCCAATACATAAGTATATCGAAATTAATATGAACTCAAAGCAAATTTGTAAAGATAACCTAAATCTAGTTGGTACCATTTTAGGATGGGTGTTGTAGGGGTGCTAATCCTTCCCTACACGTAACCATACTCCCGAACCCTAGTGTCTTTGAACGTAGATCAAGCCTTATCCATAGTTTGAATAGGTGACCAATCACACCTAGGTTAGAATGGTTGGTGGCGACTCCATAGTTTTGTGTCTAGCTATTAGGTTTACTCCAAAACTTAATACGTTACGACAGTTTGGCGACTCCACTGGGGAGATTAGAGAGTCAAGCCAATACTTAGTTTTAGGTTATCTTAGAATTTGCTTAAGAGATCTTAGTAGAAAATAAATATTAAATAAAACATTATTCCTTCATACACACACATCACTTTGCATTAGCATACATAAGCCCTCGACCCGGGCTCGGTCCTTTTTAGGAGGGAGTAAAGTATCTACGCTCTCGTGAGGTAATACCTCCGCAATGGCTAGCGAAATACTCCCACTCAAATTGAACCTTTCCGTTTGTAGCCTATGATGGGTGAGGATTGGGTGCCTTACTAGTCCTATGTGGACGATAGTGAGGAACAATTTGAGAACCTTTAGAATTCTTACTTATCCAAACCAAGCATATAAAGAAACCTAAAAGATCAACTTAAGTTAGAGCCATGTCAACTCATCATGTAGAGATAACCAAGGATTAGGACACATGAAGGAAATTTTTTTTTCTTTTCAAAAAAATAATATTAAAAAAAATCAAAATAAAGAAAATAAAGAGATGAAATGTGTCTGTTCATCACATGAGGCTTTCCTTTGAATTTGCGATGCTTAACATGTCCATTTGAATATTGCACCTATACAATTAGACATTTTTGGCCATACATGAATTGAGCATGCATCTCATGCATAGGTTTGTATGTGCATATCATGGCATCTTGATTGAGACTATGGTAATAAAGTTGAGAAGATAGCTCGGCTGTTAAAATTGCCAGTCACCCATACGATACTTGTTTGCAAATAAGAGTCATGGAGAATGAGCAGTTGGCACGAATTGATGGAATAGAAAAGGTGCAACAAGAGATTGTCAAAGCCCAAGAGGAAACTCGAGAGCAGATGACTAAGATGATGGAGTTGATGATGAGTATGACTAAAGGGAAAGGAGTTGTGCAAGACCTAACAGCGGAGGAATATCCTAGTGATGATCCACCATACCCTCCAGGGTTCACCCATCAAGCCCAAATGTCTCCAAAGGTTTATGCTCATGCAACACCTTCAATGGGAGGATAAGACCGTACTCTGGGCCGAAGTCAACCTGGTATAGGGTCTAGTCCTGTTGACCCTATTTTCATCCTAAACTTGGATGATCCTATTGAACAGGAGAAGTTAAAGAGAGAAGCAGTTGACAGTCTGGCTATAGGGATACAACATAAATGTGACATGTTGGAGAAAAGGTTGAAGAACTCATCAGCAGTGGTGCCTTAACTCAAAAGCTTATTGAACAATGGAAGTCTGCTCTTCCATAGGCCAAATTTCCTATATGTAATTTGTGGACGTGAGATGTTCTCAGGATTCTTGAAATTTTCATCAAGTTGTTTTGAAAGCTTTCCATATTTTTCTTTCCAAATAGATGAAATAAAATAAAATAAAATAATTTTGAAAACATTGGTGATTATTATTGAGAATGAATAGACCTAGCCATTACATTTCTAGTATACTTGTCGATTCAGTGAAAACTTGGAATCCATAAAGACACACAAACTTGAATTTCATTCATTTTTGCTTACCACGGTGAACTTTTGAAGTCAATGATCTTCGTTAAGGCAATGAGCAATGAAATGATTGATGAATTTACAAAACTTTTGAATTGTTTTGAAAGACCAATTCATGAAGCATTCTCTTAAGGACTTTGTATCTGGAAATTTGATAGATGTTAAGGCCAAGCTAAGAGTCCCAAACACATCAACCCAAAATTTCCTTCTCATAACTTGAACTTTCTAATTCAAACCATCTTTTGCTATATCTTGAGGCAAAATGATTAAAAGAACCAAGCTTTTGATAACCTCAACATCTTTTAATGGCCATTCTTAATTTGATTGATATCCTCTTTCCTATTGTAAACCATGATAATGAAAATTGTTGTATAAGGCCTACAAAAAGTTGAGTTGATACATTCTGGGCATGAGTTGTGAAGAAAAAAAGAAGTAAAAAAAAGAAGAAAAAAATTGATTGTGAAACCATGCATGAGGGATATTCAAATGATTTCAAAAGCCAAATTTTCATCTTGAGGATTGGTTTTCAATAAAAGTGTCAATATTTGATATGACAAATGGCCATCTTTCATATTCCTATTACTGAAATGAAATCATCCCTTTGTTACCCCTTTTGAGCTTATTGATTTCTTTCTAAATGAACCTTGACCAAGGATCACTCTCCACATCGGAGAGGCGAATACATCAGAGGAGTTTTAGAAGCATTAGTGATTGGTCCTATGTCAAATGCAAGAAAATGAAGCCCTTGTTAAGGGGCAAATGCGAGAAGAAGGATATGTGAAGATGGAAATCAATATGAAAAAAAAAACAAGAAATTGAAAAAAATGAAAAAGGTAGATGTGAAAAAAAAAGAAAAAAAGAAATGAATGAGAATAAAAGGTTGAAAAGAAAAGAAAAATGCTTCGAAGAGTGGGAAGGACAGATGTTCACAATTGAAGAAATGATCCTTGGTTCGATAAACCTTGAAAACACTTATTTTGGGCCTATTTATCCATTCTTTGAAAACCCTAAACCTTGGCCTACGGTACGTGCTTAAAAGTCCATTTTGATCAAATAAAGATGCTTGTATTGAAAAGCTTTTCTTTGAGAAACCATCATCATTATTTTGTTTGGAATGAAATTTGAGTTCTCAAATGCATGGTAGAATAATCAATAAAAAAAAAGGAGAAAAAAAAGAATGAAGCTCTAGGGTGAAAACCCATGAAAGGGCAGTCTAGAGCAAATTTGAAACAACTCAAGGCCATTGTTTGTGACGATGCTAAGGCAATGATAAGAAAGAAGAAAAACCAGAGGAGTGATGCTTTCAGTCAAGACCTTTTGAGAAATTCAAAAATCATCACCTTGAAATTTTGACTTCAGATTTGTATCTTTGGTTTCCTTATCCCGAAATTTGAGCCATCATAGCTAGTCTTGACATTTGTTAAAGTCCACGTATCAAGAAATTAAGAGAGTATTAAAATGGATTGTGTTCTGTGAAAGTTGTTTTTACAAAAAGAATTTTGATTTTCAAGGAATTTGTTTCATTTGTGAGCCAAGATGAAGAGACATTGATCAATAGAACCTTTCTTGATAACCAAACATCCTTGATGCACCAAATCAGTACACTTATTTAGCTAGACCAAGTTGTGACTCATTCTATTTGTTCTCAATAGTAATCACCAATTTTTAAGAGATTTAAATGTTTTTATCTTGGAAAATTATTATGTGGGGCAATTTTCTATTTTCAAAAAAAAAAAAAAGAAACTTGAAGAAGTGAAAAATGAGAGTTTTGTGATTTTATGGGGGCAAGCTCTTGTTTTAAAGAAATCAAGTGTGGTAATGGTGTCTTTAAGACAATTCTTGGGGCAATCTTTGGTTGTTATGAGAGCATGAATTTTCTTGAAGATATGAGAAGTGGTGAAGTTTTCTTGTGGATAGTTTGGAATGATTTTGTTGTTATGATTTGGATAGATGAATTTTAATTTGATAAGAATTGTGGGGTAAGAAGAAAGCTAAATGAATGATGATGATGGGGCAATAGGAAGATTGAATGAGTAATGATTGCTAAAAGAAAGAAGAATTGTGGGGCAAGAAGAAGATTGAATGAACGATGATGATGGGGCAAATGATTTTAAGATTGTTAAATTTGAAGAAAGAAGAATGATGAGGCATTGAAAGATAAGGCAAAGAGAAGATTGAAGAATGACAAATTTTTGAAGAAAGGAATAAGATAGGCTGATGATGTGACTTTGTAAGGCATTGTTTATCATTTGCATTGCATTCATGACATGCATGGCATTGCATTCCATTACATGCATTTTGACACAAAAAAAAAAGAGTTTGTTTGTTAAGACAATAAGAAAAAAAAAGGTTTTGAAAGACTAGATGACTAAAATTTGGAAAATAAAAAATGTGAGAAGGATTAGGAATAAGATGTGACAAAAAAGGTATGAAGTTTTGAAACAAAAATGTTAAAATTTGGAAAGAAAGAGGAAATTAAAAAGTTATGAATATGATGAGATAATGGAAAAGGGATCAAAAGATGTGATGAGATGAAAAAATGTGATAGGAAATAACAAAAAGAAGAAACGGAATGATAAGATGATCTAGAAGATAGAATTGAAATGATGAGATAAGATTAAAGCCTCCGGGTACAATCTGTAAGTCCTTCGGGCTTGATTCATTAAAACCTCCGGATACAATCTGTAAGATCTCCGGGCATGATTCATTAGAACCTCTGGGTACAACTTGTAAGACCTCCGGGCATGATTCACTAAAACCTTCGGGTATAATTTATAAGACCTCCGGGCATAATTGAGCATTTTAAGATGAGAAATTTAAAGTTTCAGGGCCTTCCTAGTCGAAGGAGCATTTTGGAGATGAGAAATTTTAAAGTTTCAGGGCCTTCCTAGTCGAAGGAGCATTTTGGAGATGAGAAATTTTTAAAGTTTCAGGGCCTTCCTAGTCGAAGGAGCATTTTGGAGATGAGAAATTTTTAAAGTTTCAGGGCCTTCCTAGTCGAAGGAGCATTTTAGAGATGAGAAATTTTAAAGTTTCAGGGCCTTCCTAGTCGAAGGAGCATTTAAGAGATGAGAAAATTTAAAGTTTCAGGGCCTTCCTAGTCGAAGGAGCATTGAAGATGAGAAATTTAAAGTTTCAGGGCCTTCCTAGTCGAAGGAGCATTTTAGAGAGGAGAAATTTTAAAGTTTCAGGGCCTTCCTAGTCGAAGGAGCATTTTGGAGAGGAGAAATTTAAAGTTTCAGGGCCTTCCTAGTCGAAGGAGCATTTTGGAGAGGAGAAAATTTAAAGTTTCAGGGCCTTCCTAGTCGAAGGAGCATTTTGGAGATGAGAAATTTAAAGTTTCAGGGCCTTCCTAGTCGAAGGAACATTTTGGAGATGAGAAATTTTAAAGTTTCAGGGCCTTTCTAGTCGAAGGAGCATTTTAGAGAGGAGAAATTTTAAAGTTTCAGGGCCTTCCTAGTCGAAGGAGCATTTTGGAGAGGAGAAATTTAAAGTTTCAGGGCCTTCCTAGTCGAAGGAGCATTTTGGAGATGAGAAATTTAAAGTTTCAGGGCCTTTCTAGTCGAAGGAGCATTTTGGAGATGAGAAATTTAAAGTTTCAGGGCCTTCCTAGTCGAAGGAACATTTTGGAGATGAGAAATTTTAATGTTTCAGGGCCTTCCTAGTCGAAGGAGCATTTTAGAGAGGAGAAATTTTAAAGTTTCAGGGCCTTCCTAGTCGAAGGAGCATTTTGGAGATGAGAAATTTTTAAAGTTTCAGGGCCTTCCTAGTTGAAGGAGCATTTTAGAGATGAGAAATTTTAAAGTTTCAGGGCCTTCCTAGTCGAAGGAGCATTTTGGAGATGAGAAATTTTTAAAGTTTCAGGGCCTTCCTAGTCGAAGGAGCATTTTAGAGATGAGAAATTTTAAAGTTTCAGGGTCTCCCTGGTCGGAGGAGCATTTTCATGATGAAAACCAATTTCTTTTAGAATAAGTAAATATCCACAAAAAAAAAAAAGAAAAAAAAGGGGGAATAAAACAAAAAAATAATAAAAATAAAAATTTTTTGAAAAGAAAGGAAAAAATAATAAAATGGATGCGGACAAAATGGATGTCTATGTCTTTGCACAATTACTATTTCATAGCAAATGTACCAAGAGGGGCAACTGTAGACATCTCATTTTGTCCGGGGTCTTTTAATGTTATTGGGCCTATTGGGTTTGATAATTAGACGATGAATCTAATTTTTGTATTACTATCTTGTTTATTATTTAAAAAATAAATAAAAAATAAAATGAAAAGAAAATAAAAAATAGAAAAAATAATAACAAAAAAATAAAGTGATCAAAGAAGGGAAATTTGAAAAAAATAAAAAATAAAAAATAAAAAAAATCAGAATTTTAAAACAAAAGCAAAGTAAAAAATTTAAAAATCTTAGAAAGAAAATCAAAATCAATGAGTGAATCAAGTGAGAATCAATAAAGATAGAAGTCAAACTCAAATTTGTGTATGGATGGAAAGGAAATAAAATGAGTTTTAATATCCATATCAAGGAAAGGAAAGAAAATTAAATAAAAAGAGACAAACACCTATAATAAAGGGGAGAACTAGGGTTTTGAAAGAAGGAGAGAGACGGGTAAAAAAAAAGCAAAAAGAAAGGGGACGAGAAAGAAAGTGAAGGGGGCTTTATTATGCATTGTTCATCATCATCTTTGGAGGGAACCCACGCCTACCATATTGCACTGTGACCCTCCTCAGCATCCTCACCCTTCTCCAAGTTTTATCAACCCCTACCTGCACTACACCACACCTTGCCTCACCACCACCGTCTTCTCACCGCCTCTACCATCATCATCTCTTCACCACGGTTCATATTCATCTTCATTACAGCACTGCTGCACTGTCACAACTCCCTTGCCACGTACCATCACCATAGCCGAGAAACGCCACACGCTGCTGTCCCTTTTCTTTTACATCGTGCTTTTCTCATAGCACCCTCAGCTGCCATCACCGCTGATCTTTATCTCCAGCATCCCCAAGCTCCCATGCTAGTTGCTGTCCGTGGCACCTCTGCTGCACCGAGTTTCTGTTACAGATTTGCTGCTCTTTCAACAGCAATGTCTGCTGCCCAAGCTATCGCTTGCACATCC
Source organism: Heritiera fomes (assembly GCA_032173925.1). Taxonomy (NCBI): domain Eukaryota; kingdom Viridiplantae; phylum Streptophyta; class Magnoliopsida; order Malvales; family Malvaceae; genus Heritiera; species Heritiera fomes. The sequence goes on along the minus strand of JAPDPM010000002.1, from coordinate 29,058,668 downwards.
GAGTTTCCTTCCCCTTAAGTGTTACTGTCTTACTTCCACGTCCACAAAAGCTTCTTATTGTTGAGCCGCCATCCGCCAGCTGCATGATCGAGCTACATCCTTAGTCCTCCTTACGAGTTGTTGCCTGCAAGCCGATCCTCCCTAGTTCCTACTGCAAGGTCGGTTTGAAGAGAGAAAGAAGGAAAAGAAGTTAAGGCAAGAAAGAAAGCTACGTGAAAGAGAAAGAAAGCAAATAATAAAAAAGAACGTGTAGCAGGAAAAATAAAGAAACAAGAAAAGAAAGAAAGCAATCCTTTACCAGGTTTGTATTTTACTTTATTTTATTTTCTTTTTTTTAAGAGGCTGACAATAGTATTAGAATAACAATTAAAGTTTTGGTTCATAGGAGGTAGTTTGCTATATTAATTATGTGCAATATTGATTGATTTTATCATTTATATGCTAACTTAAATTAGTTTTTAATAATTTAATGATTTTAATGTGCATAATAATTTGATAATGGTTTACATATCAATTTAATTTAATAATTACTTGTATGATATTTTAGTATGAGTTTGCATGATAATTAATTTGGGTAGATAATTGCTTGTAAAATATTAATTTGTATATTTGTGTCATTTGATTTGTTGTATGACTATAGTATAGTACATTGATTTAGTTTGCACGTATAATTTTGATTTAACAATGTTGTATGATTTAGATGAGTATTCTAAGGTTAAAAAATATATGAATAATAAATATATATAATTAAAATCAAATAAATAAGTGTGGATTATACTGAGGATGAAATTTCAAGAAAGTCAATCGAGACTCCTTGGATATTTCTAGGTGAGGAAATTCCTTCTTAAGTTGAGCCAAATCGATGGAATACTTTTGAAAGAATTTTCAATAAATTATAATCCATGTTTATTCTTAGTAAATTAAATATGAATAAAATATAAATGAATATAGATAAATAAATATAAATACGAGAACATAAATTAGATGAAAAATTAAATAAATAGAATGAAATAGTTTAGATTGAAAATAATTAGTAATTACTAAGACTGGATAATAAATAACTAAATAAATATGAGTTATACCGATGATGAAATTCCAAGAAAGTTAATCGAGACTCCTTGGATATTTCTAGGTGAGATGATTCTTTCTTAAGTTGAGCCAAATTGATGGAATACTTTTGAAAGAATTTTCAATAAAAATATAATTCATGTTTATTAAATAAATATAAATAAATGAAATAAATAAAATAAAAATCAATCAGATCAAGATTAAGATTAAAGAAATTTAAATAAAATTAGATAAATGAACTAAATAGCTTAGAATAAAAATTATAGGAAATAAAAAATATGAATTATGCCAATGATGGAATTTCAAGAAAGTCAATTGAGACTCCTTGAAAATTTCTAGGTGAAAAGATTTCTTTTAAGCCGAGCCAAATTGATGGGATGCTTTTAAGAAAATCTTTAATAAACCATGATTCATATTTATTCTCTAAATAAATAAAATAAAAAGTAAATATATAGATAAATATAATATGAAATAAGATTAAAAAAGATAGAGATATGGAGTCGAATATAGAGTGAAAATTATAGATAAGATTAAAAAAAAAGGAACTTCATAAAATACTAAAATTTATCCGACGATGGAGTTCAAGAAAGTCAATTGAGACTCCTTGAATATCTTGAGGTGAGGGGAATTTCTAAAGTTGGAGCCAAATTGATGGAAAAATCTTAGAAATTTTCCCAATACATAAGTATATCGAAATTAATATGAACTCAAAGCAAATTTGTAAAGATAACCTAAATCTAGTTGGTACCATTTTAGGATGGGCTTTGTAGGGGTGCTAATCCTTCCCTACACGTAACCGTACTCCCGAACCCTAGTGTCTTTGAACGTAGATCAAGCCTTATCCATAGTTTGAATAGGTGACCAATCACACCTAGGTTAGAATGGTTGGTGGCGACTCCATAATTTTGTGTCTAGCTATTAGGTTTACTCCAAAACTTAATACGTTACGACAGACATCATTTCTGTAAGTACTTAGGAATAGTATATGAACTGTTTTGAGGCTTCAGCTCCCTGTAGTTGCCTTTAGGTAATCTTGCAGTATTTCTGGCTTGGATTCTGATTCTAAACCACTGATTGACCTCAATCACATCATCAGCACCCATAGCTATCACTTGACTAGTGCGCGCTATGGATCCCTTAGGACTATAGCCATATGTCTACATTTCTCCCTTTATGGGATCTGAACTGCATGATTTCTATTGGGATGTTGCCATGTCTCCACTAATTAATTCTAATTTATCTGGATTTGTATGATTTCTGAATATTTGATCTTTGAACTCTTAATTCTGAATTTGAAATGGTTTGATATTGATATTGATACTGATTTGAAATGTACTAATAGTGAATGTTAATTGAACTCTGAAATCTGTATGGTTTCTGATTGATTTAAGATATCTCCATATCATGGTTTTGAAAATGAATGTTCAAATGTTAAATTGTTATGCCTTTGATTTTGAAAATGCGTGAATTCTTTCTCTGGTATGTTTCCATAGTCTACTCTATAGCTGAATTTTAGGAAAAAGGGACAAGTGAAGTTTTTTAAAGTATCCTTATGTACTCATCCCTAAACCCCTAACAAGCTATAAAGATTATCCCTTCCGAGTATTTGTTTAGAACTATAGTTTAAACTCTGGCATATAGTAATCGGTTTAAGATATCTGCATATAGCTTACAATATTTGTATCTTTATATAGATTTCTTACTAGGCATAAAGCTTACGCCTCCTTTCCCATTTTTAGATTATTTGTAGTAGTTCTTGTTTTTAAAGAAGTTCTGTTCAAATTCCTTCGAGGTGGGGCGATTATACCTTGAAGGTATATTAAGTACAATTATTTTGTACATTCAGACTTCATTGTACAATACTGTAGTGTGTAAGAAAGGGATGTAGACCTAATGAAAATGAATATAAATTATAGTCTAGTGGATAATTGAACTAAGACCTAATTCGAATGTTAAATAATAATTTAACTAAGTATGTTTTCACTAATTATTGAATTGATAACACTGAGCACATCTAAACTGAATGAATGAAATGCAAAAAATTGATGCAAAATTTAAGAAATTGGAGCGTGACAAAAATTGGTATTAGTGCGGTGTTAGATTGATGTGCATCAATGTTTGTAGGTTAGATATGGTTTATATCCCTTAAGTATTGTACTTGTCTGAAAATATGATTGTTTAGGATGACTAAAAATGATTCTCATATCTATTTTGTCAGAATGAGCTATAGGCAAAAGGGATGAAGAAGGGGACAAAGACGAAAGGAACCATCTCTGGAACCATTGCCTAAAACTTTTCCGAAACCTACCTCCCTTTACAACTTGAGAGTCACAATACACGTATCTCAAGGCTGGAGCACATGTTTACAAAGTTTATGACAAATTTGGGTAATAATGCTAATGTTAGAGCACCGGTAATAGAAGTGGCGCAACCTCCTCTAGTGCCCCAGCCATAGCCTATACCGTCGTCACTACCACCTCAGCGGGTTGATCTCGTGATTGATTGTAACATAAATCTTTTGAGGCAATTCAGAAAATTGGATCCATTGAAGTTTAAGGGAGATAAGGATCCTATGGCAGCAGAGAACTAGGTGAATGCTTGGAGAAACTGTTCACATATATGCAGTACATAGAGATCGAGAAAGTGGGTTTAGCCACTTTTCTGTTAGCTGATGAGGCAGAACACTAGTGGAAGTCCACCAAGATAGTTTTAGCTACCAGATATCCAGTGTCGTAACGATTTTCGTCTAGGGACTCGATTGTTAGACGATTTTGGAAAATAACAAAGAGGAGTCGCCACCAATCTTTTTTGACTAGGTGTGATTGGCCACCTAAAATTATTTATCTTTTCAATAAAATCTTAAAATTAATTAAGTTTTATCAAAAAAATAATTTTTGATCTACGAAAACAAAGTTTGGGTTCGGGAGTTCAATTACGCATGGAGAAGGATTAGTACCCTCACAACGCCCGTTAAGAAACGGTACTACTTAATCATATATTATCTCTTTAATCTTAATTAAATGGTCTTAATTAAATATTTAAAAAAAACTTCATTCATTTTGAAATCATTTTTGTTTTTTTATTTTATTTTATTTTATTTTATTTATTTATTTGAAATAAGTGAAAATCTTTTGTATTGAAAATTATTCCGAAGTACTCCAATACTTTTGGTAGCATTTCGGATAATTTCCTCACCTAGAGATTTCTTAAGAATCGCTACTTGCGATTTCTATAGAATCCCATCCTAGGGGAATTTGCACTTATTTTGGAAATTTATGAATGCAAATGATGCAAACAGAATGACATGATGCACATGAGAAATATATTATGTTTTTATTATTTTTTTATATTTATATTATTGATTTCAAAATTTATTGATTTTATAAAATTTATTTTTATTGAAAAATCATACTAAATATTCCAATACGCTGGTAACATTTAGTAGATCTCTCTTACCTAGAGATCAGGTAAGAATCACTGCTTGTGAATTTCGTAACATCTCATCATCGGAAATTATTTATATCTTATTTACTTTTAATTATTATTACTCTTTGTTTCCAAACAAAATTGCAATCTTGTTTATTTATTTGTTTAAAATTTTTAATTATTTATTATTTATCATTAGTTTATTTCATACAAGTTAATTATACAAGAAATCTTAATATCGAAGTAAAATTGCTTGAATACCCCAATATGCTGATAATATCCAAATAATTTATTTCAACCATAAGAATTATCAAAGAATCACTACTTGTGATTTCCAAAAAATCATATCATTGGAGATCCTTTTATATTTAAAATGTATATTTTTATTTATATTTTATTTTAATATCTATATTTGCATTTATCGGTGTATTTATTTATTCCTAGATTTTTATCTGTTTAAAAGTTTTTATTTCTATTCACCTACTATTTTCTAATATTTACCCTTTTTATATTATTATTTTTATTACCATTTTTATATTTTTTTTATTCTAAGAAATCTTATTAATGTTTTCTTTATATAAAAATAAAATCACTTAAATATTCCAATACGCTGGTGACATTAAAGATTTTATTTCAACACCAAGGATTATCAAAGAATCACTACTTGCGATTTCTATGAAATCCTATCATCGGAAATTCCTTTAAAATTTTATATTTTTTATTAATTTCATTATTTTAGTATTTTGTAAAATTTTCTTTTCATAATTTGTTCATTTATTCTTTATTTACTTTTATCACTTTTTTTTAATGATTCATAGCTATATATATATATATATATATTTAATATATGCAAACAAGTATCACAAAAGTGCTTCAAAAGAAGCAAAATATACATTAAAATTCTTTAGAAACCTGACAAGCTAGTTTTTATCACCTAAAAACGTGTGTATATATATCCCTTATTACTTTATTCTCTTTTCTTTAATATATGCAATCAAGTATCACAAAAGTAAGAACAAAAGAAGCAAAATATACCTTAATATCCTTTAGAAACCTGACAAGCTGGTTGGCGTAGAAGCAACACGCATGCAGAAAGTGATAATGCTATGCAGCCGTGGCAAGCAAGGACACGGGCAGTGCAAGGGAGCTGACACACGAGTCAGGCACTGGTGTAAGGCTGAAGTAGCTGTGGTGGAGGCGAAATGCAGCAAAATGGTGGTGGCGTTGCAGACAATCGCAGCAGCGATGCAGAGCAGTGGGGATGCCGCGACAGGGAGAGAGCAGAAGCTTAGTGCAAGGGCGACACTGGTTGCGACGAAGGCGAGCAAAGCAAGATCATGGCAGCACCAATGCGGCAGCAGGGGAAAGGAACCGCTTGGGAAGCAGTTTGGCTGATGATGATGTTGCCAAGGCATGGTTGGAGATGATGAATAATAAAAGAGGCAGTAAAATTTTCTCTTTTTTTTTTCTGTGTAAAAATCGTGTCCTTTCTCTGTGTGTCTCTTGTGCTTTTATAGTCATTCTTGAGCATGAGGGGAAAGAGACAAAGTTCCACCATTTATGTTCTTAAAATATGGCTGCCATTATGCAAATTTTATTATTTGATTTTTTTTGCGATTCAGTCTTGATTTTCTTTTCCCGGTTTCACACTTTTAATTTATTTCTTTCCTTCTCTTTGTCTTTTTAAAATAAATCTTCTTGGTCAACTCTTTTTATTTGTCAATTAATTTTGAGATTCCCTCGTACTTGTGTGGGATTTAGATAGGAAGAGGTTAAAGGTTTGCATGGAATTATTTAGGATTTTGCATGGGATTTTAAGGTTTGAATGAAATATTAGGGTTAGAGGGTTTGCCTAAAAGAATTGATTTTATTTATTTTTTTAATTTTATCTGAAATTGCTCGGACAAAATTAGGTGTCTACAGCTGTCCCTCTTTGCACATTGCTGAGAATCAGGAATAGGGCAAAGACTTTAAACAACAATTTTGTTCGAACCCCTTTTTTTTTGGAAAATTCAATTTTGATTTTCGAAAATAATACCTTGACTCCATACCAAGGCTCGAACTATGAGAATAATGGATTCGATTTGAAACACATAATATCTTGACTCCCCATCAAGACTCGATCCACTTTGAAGGAGTGAATTTGATTTTGAAATACAACACCTTGACTACATACCAAGGCTAGATCCATTTTGAAAAGGTGAATTCAATTTCGAAACATGATGCCTTGACTCCTTACCAAGGCTCAATCTATTGTGAAAAAGTGAAATCGATTTTAAAACATAATACCTTGACTCCCTACCAAGGCTCGATCCACTTCGAAAAAAGTGAATTCGATTTTGAAACACATGATACCTTGACTCCATACCAAGGCTCGATCCACTGTGAATAAATGAATTCAACTTTGAAACATAATACCTGGACTCCCTACCAAGGCTCGATCCACTTTGAAAAAGTAAATTCGATTTTGAAACATAATACCTTGACTCCCTACCATTCGATTTTGAAACATAATACCTTGACTCCCTACGAAGGCTCAATCCACTTTAGAAAAATGAATTCGACTTTAAAACGTAATACCTTGACTCCTTACCAAGGCTCGATCCACTTTGAAAAAGTGAATTCGATTTTGAAACACATGATACCTTGACCCCCTACCAAGGCTCGATCCACTCTGAAAAAGTGAATTCGATTTTGAAACACACGATACCTTGACTTCTTTCCAAGGCTCGATCCACTATGAAAAAGTGAATTCGATTTTGAAACACATGATACCTTGACTCCTTACCAAGGCTCGATCCACTGTGAAAAAATGAATTCGATTTTGAAACACATGATACCTTGACTCCCTACCAAGGCTCGATCCACTTTGAAAAAGTGAATTCGACTTTGAAACATAATACCTTGACTCCCTACCAAGGCTAGATCCACTTCGAAAAAGTGAATTCGATTTTGAAACACATGATACCTTGACTCCCTACCAAGGCTCGATCCACTTTGAAAAAGTGAATTCGATTTTAACACAAAATACCTTGACTCCCTATCAAGGCTCGATCCACTTTGAAAAAGTAAATTCGATTTTGACACATAATACCTTGACTCCCTACCAAGGCTCGATCCACTTTGAAAAGTGAATTCAATTTTGACACATAATACCTTGACTCCCTACCAAGGCTCGATCCACTTAGAAAAGTGAATTCGATAAAAGAAGATATTTTTTTAGAGAAATTCACATATTTGGAGAAAGAAAAGATTCCATGAACCTCAAAATTTTTGAGATTCGCATCTAAAAAAATCTTGAAGATTTACATCATAAGAGATTCGCATCTAAACTTGAAGATTCACATTCTAAGAGTTTCACATCTTGATTTGAAAATTCACATTCCAAGAGTTTCTCATCTTGACTTAGAGATTCACATCCTAAGAGTTTCCCATCTTGACTCGAAGATTCATATCTCAAGAGTTTCACAACTTGACTCGAATGTTCGCACTAAGAGATTCACATCTTAAGAGTTTCTCATCTTAACTTGGACATTCTAAGAGTTTCTCATCTTGACTTGGAGATTCACATCCCAAGAGTTTCACATCTTGACTTGGAGTTTCTCATCCTAAGAGTTTCTCATCTTGACTTATAGATTCACATCCCAAGAATTTCTCATCTTTAGAATTTCACATCTTGACTTAGAGTTTCTCATCCTAAGTGTTCATTGGTTTTGTAAGTTGAATCTAGAAGATCTAAGTCTTATCATGGATCAATTTTACAATGAAACCAACTAAATCTCATTTACTCATAACCTAATTTCATTGGGCTTGAAACCACCCAACAATGCCAACGACTTTAGACTTAAACTCTTGTCATGACTGCACCATTTTTCTTTAAAGAAAGATTTTCTTACTCTTTAAGGAACAGCTAACCCCATTGCATTCCTTATTCATTCATTTTCTTTTTTTCTTTTATTTTTTCAATGATGCAAATGCAAAATGCATGCCCCTAAAAAACGTTTATCACAATGATGATAATGCAAATGCTTTCTTGAAATATGCCCCAAGGTAATAGTTAAAAACCATGATGCATGTGTCTTTTAGAATGATGTGAATGCCTAAATGACAAAAGTCTCCTTTTTCTCAAAATTTCTCTCTTTTTTTCGGTGCCGAAAATCCATGGCTTTCTTCATTAGGATCTTTTCTTCTTCTCACAAAGATTCTCTTCTTTATTTTCGATCTCGTTCGTAGAAGCACATATGTTAGCTACATTCAACATTCTTGCTTTCTTTTTGTATATGGCCCTTTGTCATCTTTAGAATCTTTTCCAAAGTAATGCCAAAGATTTTTATGTATAATTGTCATTTATTCATTATAATTCCAATTACATGACAAATGCAGTTTAGTCACCAATTTCCTCAATCCATTTTGGGAAAGTATGAACATTAGAAAGCTTGGGAGAATAAGGAAATGTAGGAACAAACTTAATAAAGTATAATAAGAAATTGGACAATTCAAAGTGGACAACAATGATAGGTTCTCAATTAAGAAACTGGATAATTTAAAGCAAATGACAATGATAGGTTCTCAATGAAAAATCGGACAATTTTGACAAACTAGTCAGGATTCTTTGAAAAATCTATTCAATTGATATTCTCGATCAAATTGAGTTGCCCCCTACACCATGAGATTCTCAAATGATGCTGGTTCTCCTTATGTCAAACCATCTTCCCAAATCTTTAACTAGATTATCATTCTTTCAACTCAAACTGCCCTTTCGGGTTTTCAATTTGAGCTTCCCCCTTTTATCCTTCTTTTCTTTTTTTCTTTCTTTCTTTTTTCTTTTTTGTCTTTTCTTTCTTTTTTTTTTCATTTTCTCATTCATTCTCTTTTTTTTTCAACATCACTAAAATTCCTAACAAACTAATCACAATCTTGTTGTTTCTTGATGGCATTATAAGTATGTCCAAGTTCAATGCATGATTCTCCAATTTCAAGAATTCACATTTGATCAAAATGGACTTTTAAGGCACATAATGTAGGCTTTGGTGATGGGTTATGAAAAAAAATGGCTATAATCAGGTTCAAAATTTTTTTTAAGGGTTAAAAACCAAAGGATCATTTATCATCATGAAAAGCATACTCGCCACTTTGCCTCAATTGATGTTTACTTTCATCATTTTCTCTTCTTCTTCCATTTTTCTTTTTTTTTTTATTTATAACTTTTCATTTTCACCCCTCTTTTTTTTTTTTACAAGAGGAATCAAAGATCAAAGGGTATTTCTCTTCTATTTTCTCTTGAGATGACTATTGACCTGAATTTCTTCATTGTTAATAGGTCTTTCCTAAAATTTGCCCCTCAATGTGAAGGGTGATCCTTTGTGGGTTTGTTTTGAAAAAACATAATAGGCTCAATATGGGTGGCAAATGGATAATTTAACTCATGCACGAAGGATAGATCAAAGATGGTCATTTCTCGTCTCAAATGTAAATACCCTTATTGAAGAACATTTATTGAACAAGAACAACACAATGGATACAAGAGGTTCACTTCTTTCTCATTTCATGCGATTTTAACTTCTCTTGATAGGAGCTATCTCTTTATTGCTTCAACAATTTTAGCAATTTAAGGGACAAGAATGATCACTGACTTTGCCAATAGAAATAGAATTTTCAAAATAAAATCCCAGACTATTGTCATGATTGACTACTCACTCATTGTTTGGATGTTAAGTATGGCTGAAATACAAAGGAATGAAAACAATGATTTGTATGGAAAAGGACACATGATGAAAATGCATCTGCCATTTTATTCAAATGATAATAGATAAACTAGCCCATACATAAAAATTTCCCCAAAGCTTATGGGCGTAAGCATTTAAGGAATTTCATTACTTTAGAATAACAACTCAAAAGTGACAAAAACTTTGGCCTTTTCCCATAGAACATTCATCCTAAAAAATTTATGCCTCTTTGTAGCACAAGGTTTCCATCGACATCTTACTTATCAAAATTTAACAAGCCAGCTTTTATCAAACTCTGCACCTTGTATTTAAAAGTAGCGCAAGTATCTATGGAGTGGCCTACATTCCCACAATGATAGTCACATCGAGTAGTGGCATCATACCATTTATGATATGGAGGTTTTAATGGTTCCAGATAAACAGGTGCAATAAGATTATCTCTCACCAATTGTGGAAATAACTCTGTATAGGTCATAGGAATTGGGTCCACAGAGATTCTCCCTAGATTGTTCCTTGCCCTTTTTTGACTATCCACCGATTTGTTTGATTGAGTATGGACTTGAAAATTTGATTGCCAACTTGGGTGATAAACAAAAGAACTATGGGTAGTGTTGTCTATAGTTGGATAATAAGGATATGGGTGATGTGTAGTATAGGGTTAAAAAGGAACGAAACTCCTTGGTGGTTGATTTTCAATGGTAACAGCTTGTGTTTCTCCCTTCTTCCTCTTATTTGCCCCAACTCTATTTGAAGTAGAAGCATCCTCAATTTTACCACTCTTAATGGCATTCTCTATCATTTCTCTAGAAATTACCAAGTCAGCAAATTTTTTTGTAACAGTCCCCACAAGCCTATCATAATACGGTGATGGCAAAGTATTGACAAACAATACCGTGGTTTCCTTCTCAGTAAGGGGAGGCTACACTTGAGATGTGAGGCCCCTCCACCTATTGGCATACTCCTTGAAACTTTTAGAAGGCTTCATTTCCATATTCTGCAAAGACAATCTATCTGGTGCCATGTCAGTCATATGCCTATACTGGGACAAGAAGGCTTTTGCCAGGTCATTCCACTTGTGAACATGACTCCGATCTAGCTGATTGTACCACTTTGTTACTATTCCAGTTAAGCTATCTTGGAAGCAATGAATGAGCAACTTATCATTATTCGTATACCCAGACATTTTTTGACAAAACATAGTGATGTGAGCTACTAGGCATGTGTTCCCATCGTATCTCTCAAATTTAGGTACTTTAAATTTCGGTGGAATTACTAGATTTGGGACCAAACTAAGCTCATTAGCATTTATATTTCCAAAGAAATCCATTCCTTCAATTGCCCTTAGCCTTTCATCCAACAGTTCATATTTTTGTTGTGACTCGCCACTTTCTTTCCTAAACTTTTCTTGCTCCATGGGATCGTTTAAATTTGAAACAAAAATAGGATCAACAGGGCTAGATCTCGAGTGCTGTCCTCAGTCTGGTTGTTGATTCACAAAAACATAAGCTGGGGGATAAGCTCTTTGGGAAGTTTGAGTTTGAGGGGCTATAAACTCTGATAGGTACTGTAGATTCTCTCTCATAGGTTGAGGCTCATTTCTTGATCCTTCCGTGACCTCTTTGCTTTTCATCAAAGTCATCATCATCTCCATCATCTTCTATATTTGCTTCTGAGATTCTTCTTGAGATTTAGCTAGCTCTTGCTAAATTCTTTCCATCTTTTCCATTCGCTCAACATGTTCATTTTCCATGGCTTTGGTTTTTGATTGAGTATTGTAACGATGTTGAATAAGTGGTTCAGAATGCGATGGCTTCTTTATTTTGGTACCTCTAACATTTGTTTTACCACAATTTAAAGCATATTATTATTTGAAATTGTGCCATAAAAGAAAAGACTATTAAAATCATCCCAATACGCTGGTGAGGATTTTAAAAATCTTAACTTTTTACTTCCAAGATTTGATGTCATTACTTATGATCACCAAAAATTTTCATAAGTGGGCACAAGATGAAATGTATGTATGCATGCTAAATGCATGTATGTGCATGAAATTCAATAGCTATTGCACATGTGATGAGATGCATATATCAAGTTTAAAATCTTACAAAAACACCTTTTTAAAAAAATGAAAATCTTTTTTTTTCTGAATATGCATACTATTGAAATCACAAATAAAATTGAATATTTTAATTTTTTCTCACAATTTCAATATTCACTTTATTATATTTCCCATAAAGGTGTTACATAAAAGTATTCATTCATGTGCCATAATTTAAGGTAACCCCCACAAAAGGCTGGTATGGCTCTAACTAAGGTTAGTTTCTCTATGGCTCAGTACATGCTTGGTTTAAATCTCTAAAAGGTAAAAGGTTCTCAAATTGTTCCTTACTAACATCCACACTAGGCTAGTAAGGCACCACAATCCTCACCTATGACAGGCTACAAACGGAAAGGATTCAACTTGAGTGAGAGTATTTCGCTTACCATTGCAAAGGTTATCACCTCACGAGAGCAAAGGTACTATACTCTCTCCTAAAAGGGACAAACCTAGTTGTAGGGTTGATGTATGCAATGAATATGTCATGTATGCAAAGGAACAAAATTTAAAGTGCATCCTAACAAAATGCAAATGATAAAGATGATTCACACATTTTTTTTGTTTTGTATTTTTTTTGTTTTTTAATTATATTTTATGAAAAGTTTTATTAAATATTTATTAATACCATTAACTAAGATTTTGGATAAAACATGATTAATCATGGTTCGACTCTCACTTTTTCCCAGTGGAGTCGCCAAGCTGTCGTAACGATTTTCGTCCGGGGACTCGATCGCTAGACGATTTTGGAAAATAACAAAGAGGAGTTGTCACCAATCTTTTTTGACTAGATGTGATTAGCCACCTAAAATTATTTATCTTTTCAATAAAATCTTAAAATTAATTAAGTTTTATAAAAAAAATAATTTTTGATCTACGAAAACAAAGTTTGGGTTCGGGAATTTGGTTACGCATGGGGAAGGATTAGCACCCCCACAACACCCGTTAAGAAACGGTACCACTTAATCATATATTATCTCTTTAATCTTAATTAAATGGTCTTAATTAAATATTTAAAAAAAAACTTCATTCATTTTGAAATCATTTTTGTTTTTTTTGTTTTATTTTATTTTTTAATTTGAAATAAGTGAAAATCTTTTATATTGAAAATTATTCCGAAGTACTCCAATACTTTTGGTAGCATTTTGGATAATTTCTTCACCTAGAAATTTCTTCAGAATCGTTACTTGCGATTTCTATAGAATCCCATCCTCGGGGAATTTGCACTTATTTTGGAAATTTATGAATGCAAATAATGCAAACAGAATTAATATGATGCACATGAGAAATATATTATATTTTTATTATTTTTTTATATTTATATTATTGATTTCAAAATTTATTGATTTTATAAAATTTTATTTTTATTGAAAAATCATACTCAATATTCTAATACGCTGGTAACATTTAGTAGATCTCTCTCACCTAGAGATCAATTAAGAATCAGTACTTGTGAATTCCGTAACATCTCATCATCGGAAATTATTTATATCTTATTTACTTTTGATTATTATTACTCTTTGTTTCCAAACAAAATTGCAATCTTGTTTATTTATTTGTTTAAAGTTTTTAATTATTTATTAATTATCATTAGTTTATTTCATACAAGTTAATTATATAAGAAATCTTAATATCGAAGTAAAATTGCTTGAATACCCCAATACGCTGGTAATATCCAAATAATTTATTTCAACCATAAGGATTATCAAAGAATTACTACTTGTGATTTCTAAAAAATCCTATCATTGGAGATCCTTTTATTTTTAAAATGTATATTTTTATTTATATTTTATTTTAATATTTATATTTCCATTTATCGGTGTATTTATTTATTCCTAGATTTTTATCTGTTTAAAAGTTTTTATTTCTATTCACCTACTATTTTCTAATATTTACCCTTTTTATATTATTATTTTTATTACCATTTTTATATATATTTTTTTATTCTAAGAAATCTTATTAATGTTTTCTTTATATCGAAATAAAATCATTTAAATGTCCCAATACGCTGGTGACATTAAAGATTTTATTTCAACCCTAAGGATTATCAAAGAATCGCTACTTGCGATTTTTAGGAAATCCTATCATCGGAAATTCCTTTAAAATTTTATATTTTTTATTAATTTCATTATTTTAGTATTTTGTAAAATTTCTTTTCATATTTTGTTCATTTATTCTTTATTTACTTTTATCTCTTTTTTTTAATGATTCATAGCTATATATATATATATATATATTTAATATATGTAAACAAATATCACAAAAGTGCTTCAAAAGAAGCAAAATATACATTAAAATTCTCTAGAAACCTGACAAGCTAGTTTTTATCACCTAAAAACGTGTGTATTTATTTCCCTTATTACTTTATTCTCTTTTCTTTAATATATGCAATCAAGTATCACAAAAGTAAGAACAAAAGAAGCAAAATATACCTTAATATCCTTTAGAAACCTGACAAGCTGGTTGGCGTAGAAGAAACACGCATGCAGAAAGTGATAATGCTATGCAGCCGTGGCAAGCAAGGACACGGGCAGTGCAAGGGAGCTGACACTTGATTCAGGCACTAGTGTAAGGCTGAAGTAGCTGTGGTGGAGGCAAAATGCAGCAAAATGGTGGTGAAGTTGCAGACAATCGCAGCAGCGATGCAGAGCAGTGGGGATGCCGTGACAGGGAGAGAGCAGAAGCTCAGTGCAAGGGCGACACTGGTTGCAATGAAGGCGAGTAAAGCAAGATCATGGCAGCACCAACGCTGCAGCAGGGGAAAGGAACCGCTTGGGAAGTAGTTTGGCTGATGATGATGTTGCCATGGCATGGTTAGAGATGATGAATAATAAAAGAGGTAGTAAAATTTTCTTTTTTTTTTCTGTGTAAAAATAGTGTCCTTTCTCTATGTGTCTCTTGTGCTTTTATAGACATTCCTGAGCATGAATAGGGGAAAGAGACAAAGTTCCACCATTTATGTTCTTAAAATATGACTGCCATTATGCAAATTTTATTATTTGATTTTTTTATTCAGTCTTGATTCTCTTTTCTCGGTTTCACACTTTTAATTTATTTCTTTCCTTCTCTTTGTCTTTTTAAAATAAATCTTCTTGGTCAACTCTTTTTATTTGTCAATTAATTTTGAGATTCCCTCGTACTTGTGTGGGATTTCGATAGGAAGAGGTTAATGGTTTGCATGAAATTATTTAGGATTTTGCATGGGATTTTAAGGTTTGAATGAAATATTAGGGTTAGAAGGTTTGACTAAAAGAATTGACTTTATTTATTTTTTTAATTTTATCTGAAATTGCTCGAATAAAATTAGGTGTCTACATCTAGCAGTGAGTTCGGGTATATTCTTAAAGCCTTTTAACAAGTAGTATATCCCCTGCACCGTTCAGAAAAGATTACGAGTTGAGTTTCTGGGTTTATCATAAGGAAATATGATAGTGGACCAATATGAGTCCAAATTTACTGCACTGAGTCACTTCGACCCAAAGATAGAGAAGAGCAAGGAACATAAAATTGAGAGGTTCTTGGTCTATCTGAAGCCATCTATTCGGATGAAGTTAGCCCCATTTGAAATAATTACTTATGATTAAGCTATTCGAAGAGCACAGCTTGTTGAGCAAGACTATGACTTCCATCAGTCTGATTATAGGTCCCACTCTAAGGGGAAGAGGGCTTTAGATGATAGTTTTCCTGTTTCTAAGCAATCTAATAAGAAGCTAAGAAAAGATGAGGGTACTAAGAAGAAGCCAGTAAATGATAAGAGTTCCAAAGATAGATCAGCTAAGTCTTTAATCTCATATAAGAATATAGATTCTCAAAAAAGCCCAATAACCATATGTGAGACTTATGGTAAAGTGCACGCTGGTAAGCCCTGCCACTATGCAACAAGTGCATGCTTCAAGTGTAGATAGAAGGGGCACTTAGTGAAAGATTGTCCATAGAATCAGCCTACACCTAAGGAACCAGAGCATCTTGCCCAATCTCAGAGACAAGCCATTACTGCAGAGAAAGGTAAATAAGCAATGAGTCAGGGTAGTGTATGCATTGGATGAGAAAACTACTGATACTTCTTTGGACACACCCTTAAAGGTAAGATTTCTCTATATTTGATACCGTAGCACTTGTATTGTTTGATTTTGGTTTAATGCATTTATTATGTCTATGCATTTGTTACAAAAATATCTATAAAATCTGAACTTTTAGGATATCTTCTGTAGATCAATATATCCTAGGAGAATTATAAATGATTGACATAATGTAAGGTAGTTGTAAGTTAAGTGTAGGAAGGAAGGAAATTATTGTGTTAATGTGTGTGATTTTGATCTAATTTTAGAAATGGATCGACTATTTTTTAATTAGATTAATTTAGATGGTTACCCTAAGATAGTAACCTTCCTTTTTCCTGATAAGTATGTTACAGGAAAATATCGTTAAGAAATTGTTTAACTGACAACTTATAATGTTAAGTTTAGTTTAAAAAGGGGTTTAATGTTTAGGATAGGACTATAGTAATGACATTGATTGATAAGAATGTTCCAATGTGTTGGCTCTATAGGCTATACCGAGAGGGGGAGGTGAATCGGTTTTTCACTAACCTTAGGTTCGTTTTTCGGTTTCTCTAAATTCTCTAGCCTATATTGATATTTTCTAAGTTCTCTTAGCTAGGCAATTATACAATATAAATTCAATGCAATAAACACAAATATAATTGCAAGAAAGTAAAGAGAGAAAGGATAGAGAAATGTACACAAGTGATTTATAGAGGTTCGGCAACCTTGCCTACGTCCTCTACCTTGAGACGCTCCCAAGGATTTTCCCAAATTCACTATCCTTGAATTTGTTACACTCCCTCTTTTCAAGGCTCAAGAGAAACCTCTCTCTTTTCTAGGCTCAAGAGTAACCTCTCTCTTTTCTAGGCTCAAGAGTTACCTCCCTCTTTTTCCTAGGCTTAAAGAGTAACCTCCCTCTTTTTCAAGGCTCAAGAGAAACCTCCCATTTACAAGGAATGAAATGAGTTTACAAATGAGTAATCAAAGAAAGCCTCTAGATAGGCAAGTGATTACAGAAATTAAGCACAATGAAAAGCCTATACAATATTTGTGCTTTTCTATACAAGGAATATGAGAGTGATAGAAGATATTGAATTCTAGCTCTTGAATTGTTGTTGAGGCTTGAGGATTTGAGGAAAATGAGTATTGGAGTTGATTGAGTAGTTCCTCTTGGTTCCTTTAGCTTCTAAGCCTCTATTTATAGTCCCTTAGATGTATTCTAGCCGTTGGGTGGAGCCAAGATTGAATATGACCGTTGTATCTCACAAAACTAGCCGTTATAGGCTATTTTCAGGCAAAGGGATCGATCCTACTACAGTGGGGATCGATCCCTTTTGTCCAGAATCTTGATTCTGGGCTTCAAGGACCTTGGGAAGACTTTCTGCCAAAAAGGGATCGATCCTGCTACAGTGGGGATCGATCATTTTCTTCCAGAGGGCATTTTTCCTGCACTTTTGGGTTAGAAATGATATGACCTTTGATCCTAATTCAACCCAAAACATTTATAAGTTTTAAGGGAGTTTTTCTTGACTTTCTCAGATAAAAACAAGGTCTAAACATTTATCAAGTGATTTTCTAAAATATTCAAAACATTTATAAAGAATTAAGACCAATAAGAATATGCATCATTAAATCATGGTCTTAATGTTTGATAAGAACACTTGAAATGTTTTGAGAAAATCATGTGTGATAAGGCAAATTTACAATATGAATTAAAACATTTAAAGCTTACTTAAGTTTTTGTCATTTCAAAATATATATTGCAATTTAAAGCTAACAATCTCCTCCTTTTTGATATGACAAAACTTAATGTAAATTTGCTTTGAAAATTCTTTGAAAAAAATACTCCCCCTCAAATAAAGCAGGATTTTATAAAGCTCCCCCTTAATATAAGCATGGGTTTTGAAAATGAATTTTCCATCATTATCTCTCCCCCTTAATATCTCTCCCTATATCTATCTCTCCCTTTATCTATCTCTCCCCCTTTTTGTCATAGCAAAAAGAAGGAAAAATAATAAAAAATATGCTCCCCCTAAAATCATGGCTATGTGAGAACAAATAAAAATGCTCCATCCAACAAGAAACATGTTAGTACATGGGACTTATAGCACAAATAAATAAGTCAATATTCTCAAAGAGTATGAAATATTTATGCAATGAATATGACTTATGATCCTATACCAATTGTTTATAAATAATTTTGATACCAATTGTTGATAAGTAATTTTGCAAAAAGGTTCCAATTGGTAAGAAGTTAAGCAAGCACTTAAGTATATCAATTATTCTCTAAGGTCCAACTAAGGTGCATGACAATACATCATGATTATGAGCTAAAATTATATAACATATCATATGCATATGCTCATAAATCATTCTCAAGAAATATTGTGTCTAGAATTAAATCATATAGCAATTAACTTCAAATTCTAGCACACAAGAGTTTCATGCAAAAATATCCTAAGAGAATTCTTCTCTATTTGTCATTTCAATCTAAAGAGCATGAGAAGAATTGTCAATTTAAAGCTCATACCAATTGGCAATTTAGTTTTGGCCTACCAATTTTTGAAAATATGATTGCCAATGATACTAATTGTTATTTCAATCTAAATTCCAATTGTTACTAATGGTTGACTTAGGCATTTTGCATGAATCCAATATTTGTTATAGTGTGATCATGTCAAGAAAATAATCATTCTAAATATGCAAGAACACAATCACACATCATCAAATATGCATATGGATTAATTAAACATTCGCATACTATCATAAAGTATTAATCCATATTCATATTCACAAA
The DNA here is from genome assembly GCA_032173925.1 of Heritiera fomes. Classification (NCBI taxonomy): domain Eukaryota; kingdom Viridiplantae; phylum Streptophyta; class Magnoliopsida; order Malvales; family Malvaceae; genus Heritiera; species Heritiera fomes. The sequence continues at coordinate 29,039,513 of JAPDPM010000002.1, read as the reverse complement.
GTTATACCATATGGAAGATTCATAAAATCAAGGAATTCAAGCAAACACATTTTCTTCCATGGTTTCAAGCACAAAAGTCCTATGCTTATTTTCCAATTCAAGTCCTTAAGCAATTATGAGCAAGAAAAGATTCAAATAATAAATGCATGGATATCAAGTTTGTTCAAGTTTGCATTTATCTTTGAGTGTTGGCGTTGTCATTAAGACCCTAGTTCTTTAAGTACAAGGATGATAAAGTTTTATGCATTTTAACATTTAGGATCCATTTACCATCACAAACTATAGGCCAATGACTATTACCAATTGTTGAATTTACATTTGGAATCAATCCACTAGATGTAAAATTATCATGAAACCTAGTGTGGAATTGATAAGTCAAGCTAAGAGACATAATCCTATAAGCATACTTGACTAAGATGAACAAAAGATATGAAAAACATTCATTATGTACAAGTTCATCAAATTCTTAAATTACACACAAATCAATGAAATAATTCTCAAAATTATGTTTAAGCATTCATTGAAAATATATTTCAAGATTATTTCAAGATTTATGCAATTCATGACCATTTTCAATGAGAAACTGATTCTGCACTTGTGAGCTCAAGAAAAGTGATATCGATTGTTGAAAGTGATATCAATTGTTGGAAATGATACAAATTGATGGAATTGAAGCATGATATTAATGAAAAATGATTTTTCATAGTTTAAAAATCATCAAAGGAAGTTAAAACAATGAATTTTAAGCTTATACAAATGATAGTGTGATACTAACAAGAGATCCTCCCAATTTTCAGTTTAAACATGCAGGAAAGCCTTTTCTGGCCTGGGGGGATCGATCCTGCTACAGTGGGGATCGATCCCTCATATGTTCCTGCAGATTCTGTAGTTGTTTTGACAGAAAATTGGACTTGTGAGGTACCAAAACTTCGTTTTTGAGTAATTTAAGTTCAAGTAAAGGTTTAAACATTTGTAAAACATGATTTTGGACTTGTATGAATGAAAAACAAGAATGAAAAACCATTTAACAAAAGATTTTGCAATTTTGGAAGAATTTTCACAATAAAATGCATTTTTGGCCTCAAAGGAGGTCATTTTGAGAGTTATGCATATTTTGGCCAAACCAATGCATTGAATTACATAAATATGTCAAAACAAACTTGTTCACATAGGTTTTAAGCACAAATATCATTAAAGCATACATATTGTGAACAACATGCCATGATTGTCAACATACAAGTTCTTTATTATTGCTCATGACATGGCATTTTGCATATATGACATATTTGACAACTTTTGAGCAACTAAATATATTATCTAGACATATCATACTTGCTCAAGATGCAGAAAACCAAAAATCATTTCAAAATCATTAAACATGCTTTTCATTCAATCATCCAATGCATCAAGAACTATTCATCAAACATTCAACAATCATTCATCATGTCTTTTGTTCTATCATTCAACTCACAATGCATCATTAATCATCAACCAATTTTCTCATCAAAGCATAACTAATCAAATAAAAAGTTTAAGGAGTAAGGAATTAAGCTTACAATACTCCTTTGCTTGAGTATGCTTTGCCTTGACTAGTTGAATCCACCATGTGCCATTCTTTGAGAGATTGTTGTCACCTTGCTAAAGATGGATTTCCAAGCTCTTCCTTTTTCTCATTGGCACAAGCAAACTCCATAAGGATGTGTTGAGCATTTAATCTCCATTGTTTCATTGTATTCCCATGCTCTAACACTCCTACAACAAACACATTCAAGCATGCTTTGGTACCCAAATTTTCTTGGGTCCATGAGAGTTAGTGCAAACAATTTTTGATCCTTTTGGGATCCATTTCAAGCTCAAATCATCATTATTTATTGCATGCTTTGGCACCCACATTTTCTTAACTACTCTTCCTCTAAATGTAGTTTTTCTATAAGTGCACGCTTGTGAAGAGTGTCCTATTCTATTGCATAGTGAGCATGTAAGAGATAGATCATGCATAGTATTTTCGCTCACTAGGAAATTCTTAAGATGAGTTTCTTTTTGTATTACATTATAACCTAACCCATCTTTATCAAAGAAAGCTCTTTGGGTCTCAAGCATGTGATCTAATTTTTGTTGACCCATATAGAACCTAGAAAATGAGTTATGCAAATTTAAGTTCTTTTTATTTAACTCATTTATTTCTAGATTTGCTTCTTCCAACTTCTTCTCAAATTCAAGTTTGGCATTTAATAGCATTTCATTTTCTATTTTCAATTTAACAATGATTTTCTTATATTTGGAGTTCATGCATTGAAAATCATTAGCTAATTCATTAAAAGCATTTTGTAGTTCATCAAATGTATAATCATTATCTTCACTAGAACTACAACTAGCCTCATCATCACTAATAGCCATAAAGCATGAGTAAGCTACCTCTTCATCTACGTTTTCCTCATCGGAGCTATCACTATCGCTCCATGCAGCCACAAATGCTTTGTTCTTAGGTTTCCTATCCTTTTCCCTTCTAAGTAAGGGGTAATCTAACTTAGTGTGACCCGGTTCATTACATTCATAGCACACTAAGGGGTCTTTTTCTCTTCTACTTGACTCTCCCCTATGATGTTTCCTATTACTCTCTCTCTCTTTCATTCTCATAAATCTATTGAATCTTTTGGCAAACATTGCCATTTCCTTTTCTTCCTCATTTCCACTCTCATTACTATTATCCTCATGAGTGGAAGACTTAAGTGCTACTCCTACTTTCTTTGAAGGCTCTTCATTTCTTTTCATTTTCATTTCATATTTAACTAGGGAGCCCATAAGTTCATCTAGAGACAAGGTATTTGGATCCTTAGACTCTTCTATTGCGGTTACCTTTGCCTCCCATGATTTAGGCAAGCTATTCAAAATTTTCTTTACCATTTCAACATTAGAATAAGCCTTGCCTAGAGCCTTAAGTCCATTAATTATATCATTAAACCTAGTGAACATTTCACTAATGGACTCATTTTCTTTCATTTTAAAAAGCTCATAATCATGTGTGAGCATTCCTACTTTGGTTTCTTTTACTTGATTGGTCCCTTCATGTGTGATGGCCAAGTTGTCCCATATTTGCTTAGCATTTTCACATAAGGACACTCTATTATATTCATTGGGACCTAATGCACAAAAGAGAGTGTGCATAGCCTTGGCATTCAATTGTGCCACTCTCATGTCATTTGTGTCCCACTCATCCTCACTCTTAGGAACAGCTTTTCCATCTACTTTCTTCATGGGAATTCTAAGACCATTCACTATAATTCTCCACACTTCATAATCATTAGATTGTACAAATAGCATCATTCTAGTTTTCCAATATGAATAATTTTAACCATTGAATAGTGGAGGTCTAACTAATGATTGTCCCTCTTCTCTTAAGGGTGTGCCTACATTCAAGTGAGCCATTTAAGATCGTTTTGCTCGATAGAGGTTAATCTAATTCAATCTCGAGCCCAAGTTCTGATACCAATTGTTGGCTCTATAGGCTATACCGAGAGGGGGGTGAATCGGTTTTTCACTAACCTTAGGTTCGTTTTTCGATTTCTCTAAATTCTCTAGCCTATATTGATATTTTCTAAGTTCTCTTAGCTAGGCAATTATACAATATAAATTCAATGCAATAAACACAAATATAATTGCAAGAAAGTAAAGAGAGAAAGGATAGAGAAATGTACACAAGTGATTTATAGAGGTTCGGCAACCTTGCCTACGTCCTCTACCTTGAGACGCTCCCAAGGATTTTCCCAAATTCACTATCCTTGAATTTGTTACACTCCCTCTTTTCAAGGCTCAAGAGAAACCTCTCTCTTTTCTAGGCTCAAGAGTAACCTCTCTCTTTTCTAGGCTCAAGAGTAACCTCTCTCTTTTCTAGGCTCAAGAGTAACCTCCCTCTTTTTCAAGGCTCAAGAGAAACCTCCCATTTACAAGGAATGAAATGAGTTTACAAATGAGTAATCAAAGAAAGCCTCTAGATAGGCAAGTGATTACAGAAATTAAGCACAATGAAAAACCTATACAATATTTGTGCTTTTCTATACAAGGAATATGAGAGTGATAGAAGATATTGAATTCTAGCTCTTGAATTGTTGTTGAGGCTTGAGGATTTGAGGAAAATGAGTATTGGAGTTGATTGAGTAGTTCCTCTTGGTTCCTTTAGCTTCTAAGCCTCTATTTATAGTCCCTTGGATGTATTCTAGCCGTTGGGTGGAGCCAAGATTGAATATGACCGTTGTATCTCACAAAACTAGCCGTTATAGGCTATTTTCGGGCAAAGGGATCGATCCTGCTACAGTGGGGATCGATCCCTTTTGTCCAGAATCTTGATTCTAGGCTTCAAGGACTTTGGGAAGACTTTCTACCAAAAAGGGATCGATCCTGCTACAGTGGGGATCGATCATTTTCTTCCAGAGGGCATTTTTCCTGCACTTTTGGGTTAGAAATGATATGACCTTTGATCCTAATTCAACCCAAAACATTTATAAGTTTTAAGGGAGTTTTTCTTGACTTTCTCAGATAAAAACATGGTCTAAACATTCATCAAGTGATTTTCTAAAATATTCAAAACATTTATAAAGAATTAAGACCAATAAGAATATGCATCATTAAATCATGGTCTTAATGTTTGATAAGAACACTTGAAATGTTTTGAGAAAATCATGTGTGATAAGGCAAATTTACAATATGAATTAAAACATTTAAAGCTTACTTAAGTTTTTGTCATTTCAAAATATATATTGCAATTTAAAGCTAACACAATGTAAGGTACCTTTATTAAATTTGGATGACCAAATTCCTTTAAGGAGGGGAGGATCTGAGGATCACATTTTTCCAATAAATTCTGTAAGTTAAAGGTTATGGAAATGGAAAGACAAAGGATAACTACTAAGAAATGGAATGATGGGAGTTATAAAAGGAAATCGTCATGTGGGCCTCACGGGACTTCTACTATCAAAATTGCGGTGAAACTCTAGAGTCATGATATTTGGAGTAAAATATTGAGGTAGGAGGAATCTGCATTTCAAAATTCTCTATTTGTGTAAGTTTAAAAAAACGTGTAACGATTTCAAAAATGGCGATTAAGTTCATAGGCCCAAAAAACTTTTGCAAATAATGGTCAATTTGATTTGAATTAAGACCAAATCATAGGTTAATCATCGTGGGAAGAAGTCTCATGTCATGTTAAAATGTAGACTGAATCACAAGAAAAAGAAAAAAACTACGCGATTGGATGGTTAGGGCTATTTTGGTAATTTTGCCCTTTTTATTTGTCAAACTCTATCCAAAAGCCCATTCAATGGTTAGAATAGGTTAAATAGATATGTTTTATGATTGAATGAGATAATTTGGAAGTTAAACTAACTATTTAAACAGAAGTTGAAGTGTGAAGGGCAAAATGGAAATTTTAATAAAACATAAAGGCATTTTGGTAATTTACCACCGAAGATATTATTTTAAATAGATTTTGTTAGTCTTCTTCTTCTTATAAGCGGCCATCATCTTCACTATTACCTTCATTGTGAGATCCGATTCTACTGTACTATACTGGTAATATGTAATTAATTTTTGGAGTAAAAATTTTGTGCTATGTGATTTTAAGTGAAAGTGTGATGTGGGCCCCACTTATTTTTAATATATTCGGATGGGCTCAAGACTGAAAATGCTGAGTACAATGGTGTAATAAAATATAATATGATGATTTTGAGGTTTGAAATCATTTAATTATATTATTATGAATTTTTTTGAATTATTTTGTGAAGTTGGAAAACAAATTGGAAAATGACGAATACGTCCCAAGGGCATTTTCGTAAATTACGTCCAAACTAAAATGAGTTGGGACAAAGTAAAAATACCATGATATTCTACATAAAAGGAGAATATAGTGTCAGGAGATTTGTAAAAAAGGTGGTGAAGTGAGAAATTTGTTAGCGGGTCGTGGGGATAAAATCGTAATTTCTCACATCCGTGTACCGCGCATTTCCAATCGTCAAGATATGTTTAATAGGATCATTTCGAATTGGAATCTAAAAATTTGGAGTCTAAAAATTTGGAGTACATTTACATAGTTTTTACGCGAGGGGGACCATAAGGGCAAAATCATCCAAAATTTCATAACTAGAGGTATTTTGGTCATTTTGCATGGTCCAAAATTCTCTTTAAAATTCAATCAGTTGCTGAGATGCACTATTCACCTTCTTCCTCCAAGAGTCCCATGCCATTTTCATTGTGAAAGAAAGAAAAGAAAATTTTAAGTTTTATATCTTAAAATCTACTTAAAATTTCAACATGATTTCTATACCAAAATTGATCTCCTCTCTCTCCTCTATAATCCTACACCAATATCTCATCCTATAAGGCACTATACAATGAGAAAGAACTCCTCAAAGATTCAGCCAAGCAAGGTAATGTTGCCATTCTTGATGTTTTTCTTAAGTTCAATGGCATGAAATTATGCCTTTAAGCTTAGTGATTTTGTTTATAGTCATAGTTTTAGTTAAATGTTGCAAAATCAAAAGATGCCATGAGAGGGGGTTTTGGCCAACATGGGAGCATAATGAATTCATGTGGTTTCAAGCTTGAAAATGGTGCCAATTAGTTGTTAAGCATGGTAGAATAACTTAATAAAATTGAATTGTTGAAAATCAATCAAAATCACCACCATTCCCATTCGTTCAAGGTGAAGGGGAGTGTGATTTATGGCTGTTTTGATGGTTTAAAGGTAGAATTAGACTGTTGGAATTACAAGGAGTCTGCCGATATGCTTGGATTTAAAATCTGATGCAAAACGAAGAAGTTACGTTATATTATCGGTAGAGATTATATTGCAAAAATATTTGCAGTGTCCAATGTGGCAGCATTATGATATGAACTATAGCTTAAAAATAAGTATTTAATAAGCTAATAATCTTGGTGGAATTAATTGCAACCCGGGAGTTACGGTTTTCATGTAGTGCTATCGAGAAGCGCGTATATGTTAGACAGGTAAGGGATGCGTGTATAATTTGTAAGGATATCTCGAATGCATGTTTTTCATGCTAATAATTTTATGAAATTATTTTGGAAGTGAATTGCCTCGAATGTGGTGAAAATGTGGCCGTTTTTGGCTGGTTGAACTGTATTTGAAATTGTATGGGGCTAGGGTGTTAGCAGCTGTTATGCTGCCGGAATTTCGTAGAAATATTTCTAAAAATGCTATAAAATATTTTAATGCATTATGAAATATTTCTAAAAATGCTATAAAATATTTTAATGCATTATGAAATATTTCCCTAGCCTCAAGAGTGAAATATTTAATATTTTTCATAAATTGTGAATTTAACGAAAATCATTTATTAAATATTCATGCTATTGATTTCAGTGAAAGTTAAATTATCGAAAACTCCTCCCACGTGTTTTATAGTGGAATATGTGATGTGTAAAGTGAAATGTTGAATAGTGAAAATTTTATAAATTATTTTCATTATAATATTCACTATTTTATTATGATTTCCCTTTATGGACTAACAAAAGATTTTACTCATTTTACTGATTTCCACGAAAGTGATATTATCATGTGAATAATGTTTTGGGACTAAAATGTCTCTACATATGTTACACAGTGAAAAATATGTTTATGGAATTATTATTATTATTATTATTGGAAAATAAATATTTCTGTTTTCCATAAATTATGAAATTACTGGAAAATGATTTCCAGTAATCTTAAAAGTGAAATGTTTGAACGGAAAACATAAAAATACGAATATATGTGTTTACGACGAAATAGAATATTATGACATTCATTACTACAATGTAATTTTTTATAACACTGTTTTCATCGTACGAGATACTATGATTTATACCTTTATGGATTTTCTTAAAAATATTATTGATTTTATTAAATTTCATAAAGGTAAGGAGACTTCACATATACTGTTTTGAGACTGATAGGCCCCGTATCATGCTGATATGTGACATGTAATATCTGATATGTGATATGTACATGCTGTGTGAAGCTGTTGACACTGTGTAATAGTCCACAGTACAGTAAATAATATATTTTATACATAATTTACGGTTGGGCTGTCTGTGATGCCTTTAATAGTTGCACAGTATCAGTAATAAACGGTAAACATTTATTTATTTAATAAATTTGGAATATAAAATTTTTGTAATATTCCTTACACTATACATCCCTTGTATTTATTTTACAATAAAGTAGTATTGTGTACATGTGTCTGAATATATAAGAGAAGTGACTGTACCTTTAAAATTCAATGCACTTTGCCCCAGCGTGTTACTTGCAACTATATTTATCCGAGGAAGATCTCAATTAATCCTTGCATTTTTATCTGGGTAGTTGAAAAATAAAGGGGTGAGCGAACCATGTGCTCAGTAAAGGAGTCATATGCTGCTTGATACAATGAAATCTATATGCTGGAAAATATTTATTTTCCTAACAGTGTGCTAAGCACAGTAAGGAAGGATACTATAGTCGGCCGGGAAATCCAGATGGAGCATGGAAGGTATTTTGAAATACCTATCTTGTATCGGAAACCCAGAGCGACTATAGGGAGTAATAAATAATTCTTTCCCCTTAAAACCATTTAATTCTCATTTCTCATAAGTATAAAAATGGTATAAACCATTTTATTATATCTCTTTAGTAACAATTTTCCAAAACACGTAACAGTACAGTGATAAAAACAATACAGTGAACTGTAGATATAAAATTGTAGAAACAATCACTTTCAATACAGTAGTTTGTAAATATCCAAAATCGTTGGATAACAGTTTAATAGTTATTTCTATATTAGAAATAATTTTTATAATAAACTTTTTTCGATAAACCATGATTCTCAATATAATTCAGTAAACAGTAATCAATACGATACAGTTCAGTAAACAGTATTCATCACTGTGTTACAGTTCTGTAAACAGTATTTAGTAAAATCCATTTCAGTAAACAGTATCAGTAAGTTGAGACTAGGCATCACCTTAAATCATATCATGCTATCATCATCCCCTAAGGGATACAGTAATAGTAAACAGTTAAATCTATGGCCATAGTCTCTAAGGGGTCCTCAGTGTACACTTGCCAGGTGACTCTGAGACCGCTGATGACTTGGCGAGTCAATCAACCACATGAATAGTAACAGTAATTAGTAAGCATGAATTCGAGGCCTAAGTCTCAAAACAGTATAAAATATATATCATAGACTTTATGGATCTTATTCAAAATAATTTGAAATATTTATCCAAAAGGCTCACAATTTCATATATTTCATCTTTTCATCAATTTCCATTATTTTCACATTCCCCCCTCCCCCCAAAATCATCTCAAAACAATTTATTCACCATCTTATCACCTTTATGGAATTTATAAAATAAATAAAACCATAAATTAATTCCATAAAGGTATAAAATCATATAATAATAGATACAGTGAAAATAGCTTATAAAATATTCACACAGTGATAATAATTTCTTTATAAATAAGTTATTTCACTATAAAACATCCTTTCACATATCTCCATGTTTCCATAGAAAATACTTTTAAGGAATTTAACAATTTTAGTCATTTATTCAAATAATATTCCAAAAAGGTTTTTATTTCATATCTCCAAATACAGTAAAAACCGTTGATAAATACTCATGTATCTAGTGAGAATTCTCATAAATATTCTTTTTGAATATTTCATAGTATAAAGAATATATTTAATTCTCACTTTAAATAAAAATTTTTAACATGAATATTTACTTTAGCATTTTTCTCATAATTTCTCATTTGTGGAAAATTTATGGAAATAATTTCCAAAATTCTTAAATTATCCATTTCATGCATCTAAAATATTTCATGATATTTTAGAATCATTTTGATATTTTTCCGACAGTATAACGGCTGTAAATTTCCAACCTCCTCCACGGAAATTACAATATATAAAACCAGCTTTCAACCACAATTTGCATGATTTTCAAAGCAAATCAAGCTTCCAATAATTTCATAAAATTAAACTTGATAAATCATGCAATTCATCATATCCATACAACTCACACATTTTCTCCTTACCTATCTTACCAAAACTGAGCTTCTCGATTGCGCCTACAGAAATTCGTAATTTTCGACTGCAAAATAATTTTATAAAAAATTATTAATAATTTTTCTCTTAATTTCAAGCCACTAAATTTCATAAATTGTAGCCATTAATGACATAGCATATGCACAACCAGTATAATTTACATTGGTGCTAAAACTGAACTTTTTCGTTTTAGCTCCTTTTTCTATTCCGATTTCACCAACCTTCCTTTTTCGATTTCTACATTAATTTTCTACCATCAAACCATAAAATACAGCAGTAATTCATGCCCAAAAAAGCCTTGGCCAAAACCCCCATTTGCCATCTTTCATGATTTTTCAATCTTTTCTTGAAACTAATGTTTTAAACCTTCTTAATCCATTTCAAGCAACCATTTCCTACCATTTTCATGCAACAAAATGCATGGATTCCTCATGTTCTCAAGGTGACCGAAACCCATTTTAATGGCAAAAATTTATTTAGCCAAGATACTTTAAATCCAATGCTATATCTAAATTCTACACCTTTAATATACTAGAAATGTAACCTTAAAACAAATCAAAACCTTGAATTTTTGGACAAATCTCACCTTGGCCGAAAGTTTCTTAAGCTCCTATCTCTTTGTTTTCTTCCTCTTTTGTGATAACCGTAAATTTTCCATTTATGGTAAATTATTAATATTGGAAACTTAGTGAAATGAATAAATAAATATAATATGAGATCAGAATATTGTGGAATATTCCGAGAATTGAGGAAGTGACGGATTGGGAAATTTCGAGTGAAGGAAATTAAGTTGGAAATAAAATAAGGAAAGTAAGGAAATTTAATTTGGATATATGGAAATCCAAATTAAATAAGAAAATGAGGAAGAAAATATATATATTGTAAATACAATATATATAGTATTATCTCATTTATATCAAAATATATAAATGTAATTTAAGTTAAAAAAAAAAAGTATGTAGATATATATATTAAATATATATATATGTGTTGACATATAATATATATATCTATATGATATTATATAGTAGAATACTATATAATATAATACTAATATTATATTTATAATATAGTTATAAATATAATATATAAAAAAAAAACAGAAACAGAAGAAACAGAATCGGGAAGACCCCGATTCTGCCTCCCCAGGCGCAGCCGCCCCCGTCAGCGGCCGTCGGCGAGGGAAAAGAGAGAGGAAAGGAGAAGCGTCGTCGCCGGCAAAGAAAAAGGAAGCCGACGGCAACGCTGGTGAAGGGAAACGGAGAAGGAATCGACGCGAAACCGGCGAAAAATCGAGGAAGAAGAAGAAAACGAGATCTGGCGGTGCCGGCCAAATCGGTCGCCGCCACTGCCATCGAAGCTTCACCGGAGGAAGAGGAAGAGGTAGGAGGCCACGGTTCAGGCGGTGAACGGCGGAGGAAGGCCGACGGAGGAGGAGAAGAAACCGAACCAAAACCGAGTAGATCCGTCGCCGTGCCGTCGATTCGTGACGAACGGAGGCCAGATCCGGCTTCGCCGTGGTGCCGACCAGCTGTGGAGCCGTCGAACCGCCGGAGAACCGGCCGCCGGAGGAGAACCGGCCGTGGAGGAAGGTTGACTGGTTTGACCGAACCGGCTGGGAAGAAAGAAAAAGAAAAGAAAAAGGAAAAAGAAAAAAAAAGAAAAGAAAAGAGAAAAAGAAAGAAGGAAGAAAAAGAAAGAAGAGAAAGAAAAAAAAAGGGGAATTCCGGGAATTTGGAGAATTCTCGAGAATTCGGGAACTACGGGAAATCCCGAGAATTACAGGAATCGGTAAGAAATCCCGAAAAGTGTTAAATTATTTAAATAAATTATTTATTTAAATAATTATGGAAAAATTCTAAATTTTAGAATTTAATTTCCAGAAAATTCCCTCGATGACCGAGCCGATGGAATCGGGCGAGGTGAACACGGGCGCGACCTTTGAGAGGCAGTCGTCGACCCGAAACAGGTAAGGGAGACATGTGCCACCTGTAAGGATATTCGGCCATGTTTTTAAATTGCATTTAATTTTTAAATGCTATTGATAATTATTGGTTTATAATGTGGTGATTTATCGGTTTTAAATTGTGGTGAAATACCAGTTGAGAAATATAAACTGTATTTTCGGTGCAGGAGGCTAGCCAAATCGGCAGCCGTCATACTGCCGAAAAATTATCGAAAAATTACTAAAATTTACCGAAAATCACTGAAAACTAAAATAAAAGATTTGATTTCACGTGAAACGATTTTCAGGTACGAAAATCGAGAAATCAAGTAAATTTCATAAAACATGAATATAATGATATTTGATTTTAAAATATTCATGTTTTTGAGTATGGTGAAAAGGAAATCACCGAAAATTCACCCGATAGGTGATATTTCACGTGAAAACGAGATAAAAATGAAAAAGAGACTGAAGTGAATATTTTTATAAATATTCTTAAATATTCACTTGATTTAATATAAAACCTTTATGGTTTTAATTGTGAGATAAATAATTATATAAATCCCATAAAGGTTAAGAAATGATGAAAAACTATGACTTCGAGACTAGAGGTCTCTACACGTGTTTTAGAAGAAAACATGGTGACGGAATTGAAATTGGAAAATAAATATTTTACTTTTTCATAAATTACAAAAATATTTGAATTGAATTCCGATGATTTTAAAAACTATGTTTTCGATGGATAGCACGGAAAGGCGTGCATACATGGGTTACGGTGAAAAAGACATTGTCATGAGATTTGTTTTACAGTGCAACTATTTTATAACTGTTTTCACCGTATGAGAAATATGATTTATACCTTTATGAAACATTTTGAAAAATGTTATTTAGTTAATAAATTTCATAAAGGTGATTATATTTACATGTGAGCCTTATGGATATTTGATTTACGGTGTTTAAAAATCCATAAAGGTTATGGTACGGTTTGTACTGTTTTGAGACTTTAGGCCCTGAATTCATGCATTATTATTCATGTAATTGCGTGACTCACCTGGGGCGGTGGCTCGGGTCGATGGACCAACGGGTGCACCTCAGGGTGTCACAAGGCTGATGGACCCGCCAAGTCATCAGAGGTCTCGAGGTCACTTGGCAAGTGGACCCGAGGACCACTTATAGATTATGGCCATAGATCTAGTAGAGATAGCCGTGAGGGGCGATGGCCTACGGGTGCACCCCAAAAGCGGACGACTTGTGTTCCTGAGGGAACAATGAGAGCATGATTTATTTGATGCCTAGTCTCACACACTGATTACTGTTTACTGAAAGGATTTACGGAATCCTATTTACTGTACTGTTTATTGTACTGAGCACTGGTTACTGTTTACTGATGAAAAATCGTACCAAAATACTGTGTTTACAGAACTGTATTGTACACTGAAATGGTAGCCACTGATTACTGTTTTACTGAACTTAAGGCTACCATTTACTGTTTACTGAACTGTACGATACGGTTATTGATTTGAAAAGAGAAATAAATGTTTATTCTAAAAGAATAACATAAGAATTATTTCTAAGACAGAAATAATCGAAGAAGTGTTTATCCAATGATTGGATATTCACAAATCACTGTACTGAAGAGAAGAGAAGTAAACCACTGTTTTACTATTGAACTGTCACGTGTTTTAAAGGATAGTGAAGTGAAAAGAAATAAGTGGTTTACTCTGTGAAAAAAATAAGAATCATATCGTTTTGAGAAAAAAATGGATTTAGCACTCTCTACAGTTGCTTCTAGGTTCCGGAACAAGTATGGTATTCTAAAATACCTACCTTACTCTATCTGGATCCCTAGCCGACTGTAGTATCCTTCCTACATGTGAGCCTAGAGCCAGCTAGGAAGATTTTAAAAAAAATAAAAATGAAAAAAATATTTTCAGCATATAGATAGCTGAATATCAAGTGTGACATATAACTCTCTTACTGAGCCGTGGTTTGCTCACTCCCCAATATTAACATCTCAGGTTTTGATGATTGTGAGATCAGTTGATTGTGGATCATGGCTGCACATAATGGACGATGTGACAGACCGACTGATTTATATGAGGTACGATCAGTTATTTTCTGTATTTAGACATGTCTACAGTACTACTTATCTAATTAATTAAGATAGGGGATGTGTATAATATAAACAATGTTATGTAAAATTGTTTAATAGTTAGTACAAGTGAAGTATCACAGACAGCCCAACCGGATAAATTGTGTAAAATAAGGTGAAAAATGTGGTAACGGGTCGTTACAGATTTAATGGTATCAGAGCATGGTTGGCCTGATGTCTGTGAATACTTTTGGAAGAAAAAGTGTTAAACATCCCCGATAGTACTGTGTCGTCTGAATACATAAAGAAAATAAATGATTGTAAATTGAGAAAAATAAATTAAAGGGAGTGAGAAAGTATAAATTGAGAATGTTAAAGAAATAATAGGCTCAGAAATTACCAGAAAGTTGGTGATTCTTATCATTTAAATGTAGGCCTGTTCGGTAAGGAACCGAAGGACTCGGTGAGGGCCCCACCAGTACTTTTCTGTCCGGATCGAACTGAGACCTGAAAGTGATGATACAAAGGAGGGGAATGAAATATTATCATTAAATAGACTTTAAGATCACCGATTGAGGGTAATTTGAAGAGAGAGAAAATTTTTGGCCAAAAATGACCAAAATACCCCTGACTCCAAAATTTTACTGGGAGTCAGAATAGACCAACAGAAGTTGGATTTGAGTGATTTGACAGAGAAATTAATGATATAAAGCTGCATTTCATGCAAAATAATCCAATTGTGGATTTTAGTGAACTTCTCTGTCGAAATCGAATGAGATTTTAATTGCTGATATAAGTATCAGAAAGGATATTATCAGCACATAGATGATCATATCGTTGATCTAAATGTATACTGAGAAAGAAAGAAATGTCAAAATGACGAAAATGCCCCTATGTTGGGCGAAGTTTTGAATAGTGATAAAACCAAGTGATCTTGAATCCATTGATAGAAATGGATTTATTAATGGCACAGAGGATGTCATATGAATATAGCGATCCCTATTACTGATTCCACTGACACTTAGATTTCGGACGCGGCTGTGAGTGACCTAGTAAACGGGCTGGGCCTCACGATAGATCCTTGAGGGGGCTAGTGTGCTCGCCAAAAGAGGACGGTATATATATGTATAGGCGGACGGCGGACGGGCCGAGGCCTTACACGATGCGATCCAAAGAGTGTATAGTGGAATTTCATAAGATGATTGGCCTGGTTACTGACTGTAAGGGCTGGAATTAAGAGTGTATTGAACGGGATCGTTGAATATTATGAAAAGTGAAATAATTACAGAAAATGACTGAAAAAGTGATCAGAAAACAAAAATTGATGAAATCCATAGCAGTACGGTTGATTGAGGTTCTATACATTTATACTGTTTTTGAGGTATTAAATGAATATTTAATTATAGAACCGGACCATTTGAGATATGCATTACAACTTGATGTACTGTATGGAGTACTGTAAATGAGTGAATAGTAAAATCAAGGTAGAGTGTGTGTCAAAATGATTTGAATAGTAAATGTCTCTGCCTTGAGAATACACAGTGAAAATGACAGGGCATAAGGATTAGATGTCCGAAATGATAAGAGATGTGTGATTAAAGAAAGTATCGGATGTGATTCCTAATAAGATTTTCAGAGTTATATAGACTGGAGAAATCGAGCTAACATTGACTCGATTGTGGATATGAAATCTACTTATAAGCTTATATCGGAGAATATAGAAAGAATCCGAAAGGCTTAAGAAAATAACTCTGGAAAATGTGTGGATAATGGAATTCACGTGTAAAGGTGTGAACGATAAAAAAAATACAGATAACGTAAATTTGAGGATAATGAAGTTATCTGTATAAGTGTGAATGAAAGAAGCACAGATGACCTTGATATGTAGATGAATTAAAGGATGTATTAATTTCCTATCATTAATAAAGTTTTTGTGAAGAACAGGTATTCATCTACATGAAAATGGACGCTTCACTGATCTAATTTGAGATGCATGAGGAGTTCATAAGATTTACCTTTGTATAAAGCGTCATTAAATAAAAGTCGGAGACTGATGTCATAAGATAATGATTAGAACTCGATAAATAATTACGAGTTCCTGTGGAGGTATATAAGCCTAATGAATGAGGCATCCTTACACGAGTAAATTGATGAAATGCTAATAGAGTCTAAAATATAAATGGAATATGAGCAGCATTGTGGTATGATCCTTAAACTCTTAAAGACTGTGGAATTGTGCTAAGATTTACAACTAAGAGATTTGGTTAGACAGTATCTCCTCTTGAGATATATGATCTCGAAATGATAGAGTGACAGTGAACCTATTTATGATATAGAGATAATGATTGAGATACGAGATGAATGAGTCTAGCTAGATACTACTGCCAGTCTATAAAAAGAGTGATGAGACTAGCTGCTCTACTAATATAATGTAATTAAAGAAAGAAGTTAAAGTCAGTAAATGGATAAGTGTAAAGAAAAGATGGTATGCAAGATTTTAAAAGATCTTAGCAGTATAGTACCATACCAATTGAGAAAACCGACTAAAAGGATGAGAGTAAAAATATGAAAAGATAAAAGAGGGAATATGAAAAAAAAAAATGAAAGTGGAATAAGGAAATAAGTTGCATGATGAGAAGGGAACATCAATATGAAACAGTTCCCGAAGGTAAAACTGAAAGTGATTTGTGTTGGTTATCACATGACAGTGGCAAGATGTAAAATCAAGCCAAATTTGATAAGCGAAATTAATGATACTCAAAGGAGTAAGATAATTGATATATTTACTGCCAGTATATAAATGAGAAATGTTTGTACATATAACCACCGTAACATGATAGAAACGGTGGAAGTATATAGATGATGTGGTGATTAAATATATAAATTGAGGATTCAATTGTGGAATCTAAATTATAAAAAGAAATTTAAAGACCATACTACATGAAGAGAACATGATTGTCTCATGAGCTATGATTGTAAGAGATGATCAATAGTAAAGTCTGCAAGTGAGATGCAGCCTTAATGAAATAAAAGAGAAAATGAATATTGTGGACAATAAAGAGTTTAAAAGAGAAATAATGATATGGAAGTGATTAAAGACTGATAATCTAAATAGAATCAATTTCCATTATTCGGCTCTTAAATTCTCTAGTGCCCTAGTCGAAGTATGAATGTGAGATAGTGGAAATGTATATGTACAGTTCCAGTGAGCATGACATGTGATGGGAGTCTCTGAGTTGCCATATGCTCATGAGAGATAGCAAAAGGCTTGAGATCCCAAGTGTACTGATAGCACCGCTCCATACTGATATATATATATATATATATGAGCGTGAGATGTAAACGCTCCATGATATTGAGAGAGAGTGTGCATGAGATGTATAAGCCACTGGGACAATTACATATAACTGACTAATATGAGTAATTGATAGTTTTAAACTATATCGACTTGGCACTAAGTGAGAAAAATGGAGGATGAACAGCATGGATCAGCTACGATATGAAAAATACTGTGCATGGACTCTTATGTGAAAAGAGTGGAAATGAAAACTCCTGATTTAATTAATGAACTTACGGGAGTATAGACATATATGATGAAATACAGCATGTAGTGGTCTAAAGTATTCTTGAAGTTGAAAGTGTATTGGCAGTATTACTTGGAGGATGACCTAAAAGTCAATGGTCGTAATTATATGGCATATACCACCTTTGGACTTAAGTTAAATTCGGAGGACCGAATTTCTTAAGGTGGGGAGAATGTGATAACCGTAAATTTTCCATTTATGGTAAATTATTAATATTGGAAACTTAGTGAAATGAATAAATAAATATAATATGAGATCAGAATATTGTGGAATATTCCGAGAATTGAGGAAGTGACGGATTGGGAAATTTCGAGTGAAGGAAATTAAGTTGGAAATAAAATAAGGAAAGTAAGGAAATTTAATTTGGATATATGGAAATCCAAATTAAATAAGAAAATGAGGAAGAAAATATATATATTGTAAATACAATATATATAGTATTATCTCATTTATATCAAAATATATAAATGTAATTTAAGTTAAAAAAAAAAGTATGTAGATATATATATTAAATATATATATGTGTTGACATATAATATATATATCTATATGATATTATATAGTAGAATACTATATAATATAATACTAATATTATATTTATAATATAGTTATAAATATAATATATAAAAAAAAAACAGAAACAGAAGAAACAGAATCGGGAAGACCCCGATTCTGCCTCCCCAGGCGCAGCCGCCCCCGTCAGCGGCCGTCGGCGAGGGAAAAGAGAGAGGAAAGGAGAAGCGTCGTCGCCGGCAAAGAAAAAGGAAGCCGACGGCAACGCTGGTGAAGGGAAACGGAGAAGGAATCGACGCGAAACCGGCGAAAAATCGAGGAAGAAGAAGAAAACGAGATCTGGCGGTGTCGGCCAAATCGGTTTCCGCCACTGCCATCGAAGCTTCACCGGAGGAAGAGGAAGAGGTAGGAGGCCACGGTTCAGGCGGTGAACGGCGGAGGAAGGCCGACGGAGGAGGAGAAGAAACCGAACCAAAACCGAGTAGATCCGTCGCCGTGCCGTCGATTCGTGACGAACGGAGGCCAGATCCGGCTTCGCCGTGGTGCCGACCAGCTGTGGAGCCGTCGAACCGCCGGAGAACCGGCCGCCGGAGGAGAACCGGCCGTGGAGGAAGGTTGACTGGTTTGACCGAACCGGCTGGGAAGAAAGAAAAAGAAAAGAAAAAGGAAAAAGAAAAAAAAAAGAAAAGAAAAGAGAAAAAGAAAGAAGGAAGAAAAAGAAAGAAGAGAAAGAAAAAAAAAAGGGGAATTCCGGGAATTTGGAGAATTCTCGAGAATTCGGGAACTACGGGAAATCCCGAGAATTACAGGAATCGGTAAGAAATCCCGAAAAGTGTTAAATTATTTAAATAAATTATTTATTTAAATAATTATGGAAAAATTCTAAATTTTAGAATTTAATTTCCAGAAAATTCCCTCGATGACCGAGCCGATGGAATCGGGCGAGGTGAACACGGGCGCGACCTTTGAGAGGCAGTCGTCGACCCGAAACAGGTAAGGGAGACATGTGCCACCTGTAAGGATATTCGGCCATGTTTTTAAATTGCATTTAATTTTTAAATGCTATTGATAATTATTGGTTTATAATGTGGTGATTTATCGGTTTTAAATTGTGGTGAAATACCAGTTGAGAAATATAAACTGTATTTTCGGTGCAGGAGGCTAGCCAAATCGGCAGCCGTCATACTGCCGAAAAATTATCGAAAAATTACTAAAATTTACCGAAAATCACTGAAAACTAAAATAAAAGATTTGATTTCACGTGAAACGATTTTCAGGTACGAAAATCGAGAAATCAAGTAAATTTCATAAAACATGAATATAATGATATTTGATTTTAAAATATTCATGTTTTTGAGTATGGTGAAAAGGAAATCACCGAAAATTCACCCGATAGGTGATATTTCACGTGAAAACGAGATAAAAATGAAAAAGAGACTGAAGTGAATATTTTTATAAATATTCTTAAATATTCACTTGATTTAATATAAAACCTTTATGGTTTTAATTGTGAGATAAATAATTATATAAATCCCATAAAGGTTAAGAAATGATGAAAAACTATGACTTCGAGACTAGAGGTCTCTACACGTGTTTTAGAAGAAAACATGGTGACGGAATTGAAATTGGAAAATAAATATTTTACTTTTTCATAAATTACAAAAATATTTGAATTGAATTCCGATGATTTTAAAAACTATGTTTTCGATGGATAGCACGGAAAGGCGTGCATACATGGGTTACGGTGAAAAAGACATTGTCATGAGATTTGTTTTACAGTGCAACTATTTTATAACTGTTTTCACCGTATGAGAAATATGATTTATACCTTTATGAAACATTTTGAAAAATGTTATTTAGTTAATAAATTTCATAAAGGTGATTATATTTACATGTGAGCCTTATGGATATTTGATTTACGGTGTTTAAAAATCCATAAAGGTTATGGTACGGTTTGTACTGTTTTGAGACTTTAGGCCCTGAATTCATGCATTATTATTCATGTAATTGCGTGACTCACCTGGGGCGGTGGCTCGGGTCGATGGACCAACGGGTGCACCTCAGGGTGTCACAAGGCTGATGGACCCGCCAAGTCATCAGAGGTCTCGAGGTCACTTGGCAAGTGGACCCGAGGACCACTTATAGATTATGGCCATAGATCTAGTAGAGATAGCCGTGAGGGGCGATGGCCTACGGGTGCACCCCAAAAGCGGACGACTTGTGTTCCTGAGGGAACAATGAGAGCATGATTTATTTGATGCCTAGTCTCACACACTGATTACTGTTTACTGAAAGGATTTACGGAATCCTATTTACTGTACTGTTTATTGTACTGAGCACTGGTTACTGTTTACTGATGAAAAATCGTACCAAAATACTGTGTTTACAGAACTGTATTGTACACTGAAATGGTAGCCACTGATTACTGTTTTACTGAACTTAAGGCTACCATTTACTGTTTACTGAACTGTACGATACGGTTATTGATTTGAAAAGAGAAATAAATGTTTATTCTAAAAGAATAACATAAGAATTATTTCTAAGACAGAAATAATCGAAGAAGTGTTTATCCAATGATTGGATATTCACAAATCACTGTACTGAAGAGAAGAGAAGTAAACCACTGTTTTACTATTGAACTGTCACGTGTTTTAAAGGATAGTGAAGTGAAAAGAAATAAGTGGTTTACTCTGTGAAAAAAATAAGAATCATATCGTTTTGAGAAAAAAATGGATTTAGCACTCTCTACAGTTGCTTCTAGGTTCCGGAACAAGTATGGTATTCTAAAATACCTACCTTACTCTATCTGGATCCCTAGCCAACTGTAGTATCCTTCCTACATGTGAGCCTAGAGCCAGCTAGGAAGATTTTAAAAAAAATAAAAATGAAAAAAATATTTTCAGCATATAGATAGCTGAATATCAAGTGTGACATATAACTCTCTTACTGAGCCGTGGTTTGCTCACTCCCCAATATTAACATCTCAGGTTTTGATGATTGTGAGATCAGTTGATTGTGGATCATGGCTGCACATAATGGACGATGTGACAGACCGACTGATTTATATGAGGTACGATCAGTTATTTTCTGTATTTAGACATGTCTACAGTACTACTTATCTAATTAATTAAGATAGGGGATGTGTATAATATAAACAATGTTATGTAAAATTGTTTAATAGTTAGTACAAGTGAAGTATCACAGACAGCCCAACCGGATAAATTGTGTAAAATAAGGTGAAAAATGTGGTAACGGGTCGTTACATCTTTTGATGATATATGGGTTGCACTAGATAGAGGAGATGACAAGGAACAATTTTGTTAGAAATAGGTTTCTTGAATTTCCTTGTTTTTTTGGTGTTTTTGCAAGCTTTTAAACTTTCTCTTCTTATTGGCTATAGTGTGCTGTGAGCTTGGCTAAAGAAAGGATGAAGAAGTGTCGGTTGCAGCTTCAGCAAAATCTGCTGAAATTGGGTCTTCTTTCAACCAATGGGAAGTTGCCACTTGGCACTATCATAAAATTCCACTTTCATTTTCCACCATTTATTCCTTTATCACACTATTATTATTATTATTATTATTATTATTATTATTATAAATTTTAATTAAATAAATTTAATTTATTTAAGTCAATTTTTTGTCATTATTGACTAATTTAACCAGTCTCCCTTCATGTTAAATGATCATTTTGCTCTTGGTTACTTAAAATATTAACGATTTTGCCATTACGCTTCCGATTTTCGTAAAAACCGTGCAAATAAACTTCAAAAATTATGATTCCAGCACCAATAAATCAAATTTAATATAACTTAATGAATGGAGGTGGTTTCGTTGCGCGCGGTGCACCGATAATGAGAAATTATGATTTTACCCCTTACTAACCGCTAGCGAAATTTTCCGATTAAACCACATTTTTCAATCAATCTTTTTGCACTATAAAATTCCCCTTTTTAAGTAGATTATCATGATATTTTTACTTTGTCTCAACTCATTTACATGTGGGCGTAATTAACGAAAATGCCCTTGGGACATAACTGTCATTTTTCAATTTGTTTTCCAAAATTCTCAAAATAATTCCAAATGACATAATAATTATTTTTATGCCTCAAAATCATTATTTTATATTTATTTCACCATAGTACACTGTATTACCAGTCTTAAATCTATCAAAACCATAAAATTTAAGGTGGGTCCCACATAACCAATTCACTTAATTTCACTAAATACATTATATTTTAGTAATAAAATAATTACTAATATTTTGTACAGTATTGTAGAAATAGGTCTTACACACTGATCCTGTCTTTAGCGTCCCGACTGATACCCGATCAGTGTACGACCGAGGACACCTATAAACTATGGTCATAGATCTCATGTGTTTACTGATATTGTTCCCTACAAGGATTATATCATGATATATTGAGGGTGTTGCCTTAGTATCCACTATTTTCATGAGATGAAAAGTGATGATTTTAAATGAATGATGATATGAAAAGATGAAGGATTATTTATATGTTTTAAATGAAATGAAAGATGGTTTTCTAAACAATTTACTGTACTAAATTAAGTACAACACTGTTTACGAATTTTCTAGTGATATACGTAACATGTGTTTAAAAGGAAAAAGTGGATTATTTAATCTAATATTCTTTTTATGATTCAATATGAATATTAGATTACCTGATTTAATGCTTCGATTTATAAAATCATTAATTTTGAGATTTACTATGACATGATATGGAAAAGTGTTTTATTTGATTATTTTTATACAGTCAGTCCACCATACTACATGAACGCGATACTGTTTACGATTTCAATGATATATGTGATATATAATAAGTTTTCAAAAAGGAAATGAAAAGTGATTAATCTAATATTCTTTTATGATTTAAATTTGAATATTAGATTAAGTGACTAAATGTTTTACCTGTTGAAAATGTTGTTTTGAAGTGAAGATGAAAAGTTATAGAAAAAGTGATTTATTTTCAAAAACAATGATTACTCCCTATAGTCGCTTCTAGGTTTCGAGACAAAATAGGTATTTCAAAATACCTTCCTTACTCCATCTGGATCCCTAGCTGACTATAGTATCCTTCCTATTTCGATCCCTAGTGAACCATAGGAAAATAAAGGATTTCACTACATATAGATTTTGGAATATCAAGATTTGCATACAAATCCTTTATTGAGCCGTGGTTTTGCTCACTCCTTTAATTTTAACATCCACAGATTACCTTCAAAGGATTGAGGGATTACATACAGTGGATTGACTACATATGATTATTCTGATGTGAATTATAAAGGATCCTGAAGGTATTGTGTTTACATTTATATGTTCAGACATTTTTATACAGTACTACTTATTGTAAATTTAAATTCAGGGGATGAAAATTAACTTGTACAGTTGTGAATATTATCCACTAATAAATAAATGTTATCTAAATTGTGTTGTTATTGTTGATGAACAGTGTTTAAAAAGGCATCACAGATAGCCCAACTAGTACAATGAATGTCGAAAAGTGTGAAAAAGTGTAAAATACTATATACTTGGACTGTGACATTCACACACTAAAATGCTTGACTAAGAGAAAGAAAGCCATTGAAACCTAGTAAAAACACTCCGAAACCAAAAGCAGTCTTAAGCAAACTTATCCAAGTCTCAAAGCTCTACAATATATTACCAAAATCAAGCATTAAAGTGGCCATTTTTGATGGTGAATCAACCCCTTCCATTTTTGGCCTAGCATAAAGGTGAGAGAAGATGAAGTTTCTCTTGATTCTATCTAGTGTTTATGCTCATTCTAAGTTAGTATAATGTGTATGTGCTTGAAATGAAACAAATTGAGTGTATGAATGCTTTAGGGTTTCAATCAAGTAAGGCTTTATATAGTACCATATAGTTTGGCACCCATGAATCCTTTAATATGAATGTAGAGAATGTGTAGAAGCTAGCCATGACGTTAGAATTGAAAAATGAGGAGTTTGACACTAAGAGGTAGTTTTGGCCAAGAGGGAATTATAGGATTATCATGCTCAATTCAATGATTTGATAGTTAAAGAATAATGTATAAATGATGATAAGACTATGAAGTCAAATTCGAAAAAAGATGAGATTTGACAGTAGTTGTAGTTTTGGCGTTCGGTAGGAATTAGACCAGATTTACTATTGTATTAGGAATACAGATGTTTGTAGAGTCTAGAACAATTTTTGTAAAAGAGATGTTGAGATTTGACATTGTTTTGATAATGCAGACACTATTTTTATCCGGACATTATTTTTTTTTAGTTTCTATATTTTTTATGTATTTTTTATTTTTTATTCTATTTTGATTTGTGATTTAGATTTAGATTAAGACTTTTATTCTTTATTTTTATTTTCAATAAAATAATTTGAAAAAAATGAAAAAATAATAATGAAAAATGAATATACAAAAAAAACCCCAAAATAAAAAAGAAATTGAATGACGAAAATTCAGATTGGGAATGATTTTCTAAAAAAATAAAAAAGGAAAACAAAATCAATTTTTGACTATTGAAACCCAAAAATCTGGAAGAGAATTCAATTGTTGCCGAAATCAAGCTATTACATTAAAATCAGATCAACATCAGTATTGAATCTTTATTTGATTTCTGACCTTCCAAAATTTAGACCCTCAATAAACACATCAGAAATTGGCATATAAGATGGGCGGCCGGGAGGGGGGGGGGGGGGGGGGGGGGGGGTTGGGGTGGGGTGGTGGCAATCAATTGGAAAAAAGGAAGACACGGGTTATCTACAAAGAAAAAAAAAAGAAAAGAAACCTACTGACTAAACCAAATTGCTCCATCACTGTCGAGTGCCTCTGTCGCTACTGTCATCTGCCACGGCGTGTTGTTTGGACCGATGCCTTCCTTGCTGCCTTACACTGAAAGAGGAAGACAAGAAAAGAGAAAGTCACCTTATCAGACCTTCATAACACCAAGCCAAGCCTAACCTACGAAGGCCACAAGAAGAGAGAAGACAAGGCCACAAGAAACGTAATGAAAAAAAAAAGGAAGACAAGGCCACAAGAAGAGAGAAGCACGTGAGATAGGAGAAAATAGAGATTTGGAGAAAAAGGAAAAAAGACAAAGTCAAGAAGACGACTTGGCTAGCAGGTCAGCTTTTATTGCATTTTTCTTGTTTGCTTCTAACTTAATAAATTTATTTGGCTACTAATTGATTATTCTACTTGGCAAGTGGATTGATGATGCAAATAACATGTGGCATATGTTTATGTTTTGCATGACTCAACTATTTACTTTTAATCACTTACAGTATTTGTAAAAGGTATTGAATAGTGTCATGGTTTACTTGGCTATTGAATGATTTGTTTTACTTGGCTAATAAATTGATAGTTGGTGGTTTGCTTGTACGTGTCTCATGTGGAATGTCCTTGTCTTGTTTATTTAATTATTTGCAATTGAAATATTTGAAGAACGTTTAATTATGTGCTACGTTCTAGAAGTAAATCTAAACATATAAGGTTTGTAATTATTAATAACACAAAGTAAATTTATAAAATCAAAACCAAATGGTAAATTTTAATTAGTTTTATGAATGAAGCAACTATAAAATTTTAATATAAATAAATTAAAATAAATAGAATCGTCCGATGATGAAATATCAAAAGAATTACGCTTAAGTAATTTTCTTGAAAATTACTAGGTAAGAAAATTCTATCCAAGGCCTCACCAGCTTAATGGATGATCTAAATAGAGTTTTCAATAACAAATAATTTATATTCATTTTAAAAATAAATTTATTATAAAATTACAATAAAAACAATTAGTTACAAAATTAGAAAAGATATTAATGGTTTGTAATAATATAATACAAATAACATCAGTAGATAACAAAATAAGGAAGGAAAATAAATGAAAAAACTAGAATTCGATATTAAAATGATAATGAAGGTGAATATGAATTATATCGATGATAAAATATCAAGAGAATTATGCTTAAGTAATTTTCTTGAAAGTAATCTCAAGGCCTCACCAGCTTAATGGATAGTCTAAAGAGGGTTTTCGATAACTAATGGTTTATATTTAGTCTAAAAATAAAATAAAACATATTATAAAACTAAAATTAAAATAATTAGTAACAAAGATAAACTAATAAATATAAAGAAATAATAATAATAATAATAATAATAATAATAAATAATAAAATAGGATGATAATAGTTAATAATAAGTATTGAGATTAAGTATTGATTATTTTGATGATAAGATTTCAAAAGAGATTACGCTTAAGTAATACTTTGGAAATCTTTAGGTCAAGCAATTTCTTTCAAGATCTGACTAGCTTAATGGAAGATTTATAAGGAATTTTTGAGAAAAATAATTTATATTCATTCTCTAATAAAATAAATTAATAAAATTAAACATTAATAAAATAATAGAAAAACAATAGAAGTAGTAAAAATGATAAGATAGCAAGAATGAATTAGATAGGAGTCAAAATTAGCAGTTTTCATAAAACATTAAAATGAATTCGACGACGGAGCTTTTTCAAGCAAGTCGCATAGTACTACTTGAATACTCTTGAGGTGAGGAGAATTTTTTTAAGTTGTTCCACCAGCTTAATGGAGGATGCTTAGAAATATTTTCCAGTATTTAATTATTGAACTTAAGATTAACTAAGGCAAATTTAAGATAACCTAAAATTAGTTGGTACTATTTTTTAATAGGCGTTGTGAGGGTGCTAATCCTTCCTCACGCATAACCGTACTCCCGAACCCTAAATTTGAGATGCAGACCAATCCTTATCCATAGTTTAATAGGTGACCAATCACACCTAAGTAGAATGGTTGGTGGCGACTCCATAGATTTAGTGTCTAGCTATTAGGTTTCTCGAAACTTAATACTTTATGACAGATACTGTTTTGCAGTCCCAAAGTAAGTGACGTTAAGGAGGCTATAATCGAATATATGCTTGCTTATATATACTGTGGCTACTAGAATTGATTTCGTATGGTATGCTGTGATTGAGTGGTTAGAAATATATATAAAGTATGTAGAAGACACTAAACACGGTTATAATATCAAATGCTTTAGGAATATACACTATGTTTACATTGCAGGAGGTTTAGAACTATCATAGTGTTATGCTGGCGAAATTTTGTAAAACGTCAGTTTAGCACAAATTAGACTTTGAATCTGAAAATGTACATGAAGTGAAAATTGTCATAGGTTTTGGTTCTTGAAAATTGTCTCATGATTTCATTGCGTTGAAGTTTAAATGATGTTTTGATTTAGTTATGGTTTTGGAAAGCATCATGTTATTGTAAAAAATTAAATATATTGGGTGGTTTGATACTAAAGACATGCAATTTTGCAACTTGGTTTTCGATTAGGTTTCTAATCATTTACTCACGTTTTAAGTTACCAGCATGTTTTAGACATGTATTTATATGTAAATAAAAATATTTTAAACACTGTTATTACATCGAGAATATTTGTTGAATTTTTATGCTTGAAATGAAATTGTTATCTATTTTGATAATTATGGATTGACTGAAGATATTTTTTATTGACATCGATTTCTGTAAGTACTTTCGAATAGTATATGAACTGTTTTGAGACTTCGGCTCCCCGTAATTTCCTTTGGGTAATCATTTAGTATTTTCTAGCTCTGATTTTGAACTAAGGATTGACCTTAGTCACGTCTTCAACACCCGCAGCTGTTACCTGACTAGTGCGCACTGTGGATCCCTTAGAACTATGGCCATATGTCTACATTTCCCGCTTTATGGGATTTGAATTGTGTGGTTTCTATTGGGGTGTTGCCATGTCTCCATTGATTCTGATTTTGTCTGGATTTGTATGATTTTTGAACCTTTGATCTCTGAACTTTGAATGCTAAATCTGAAATGGTTTGATATTGATTTTATACTGATTTGAAATGTATTTGAAATGTACTAATAGTGAATGTTAATTGAACTTTGAAATCTACATAGTTTCTAACTAATTTAAGTGTCTGCACAATTTGGTTTAGAAAATAAATGTTGAAACGTTAAACTGTTATGTCTCTGATTTTGAAAACACATGAATTCTTTCTCTGGTATATTTCTTTATTTGGCTCTATAGCTAAAGTGTTAGGAAAAAGGGACAAGTGAGGTGCTTTATAGTATCCTTCTATACTCATCCCTAAACCCCTAACGAGTTATAGAGATTATTCCTTCTGAGTCTTTATTTAGAACTACCGCTTAAACTGTAGCATATAGTAATCTGTTTAAGATATCTGCATAACGCTCACAATATCTGTATCTTTATTTAGATTTCTTACTGGGCATAACGTTCACCTCTTATTTTCCTATTTTGAGATTATCTGCAGTAGTTCCTATTTTTAAAGAAGCACTGTTTAGATTCTTTCAAGGTGGGCCGATCATACCTTAAAGGTATATTAAGTACTGTAAACACCGAATTTTGTCCGAGTAAAAAAATAATTATAATAACAAATAATAAAGAAAATAAAAAAAATAATCAAAAAAAAAAAACGTCAATGCTTTTCCATGCAATTCCATGCACATCATGCAACCTTCTCTTAAAAAAATTAAATCAAAGAGTTGACCAAAAGGGATTTGTTGCCAAGAAGAAAATAAATGAATAAAAGAAAGAATCAAGGAAATGATCAAGGAATTGAAGTTAATTACCAAAAATAAAATTAAAAAAAAAGAGGAAAAGGAAATAAATCAAAAAGGGAGAAGAAGGAATGGTCAAACAAAAAATAAAAGGCCCGTAATTATGGGTTGGAGGCATTAAAACTATTGTTTTCTTTCTTAAAATAAATAAAAACAGCAAGAATAAAAGGGATCCTAGCCATTCTGTAGAGGGGATCAACTCTTTCCCTTGCCCACGTTCTACCCACGACGCCAGATCCTGATCACTTTGCGCCCAGACCATCCTGCCTTGCATTCATCCTCATCAAAACCACTGCCCAACTTGCTGCCACTCCATTGCTGCACCATTCCTGCGTAAAGACTCCTCGAACACCATCCTCACTTGCTGATTGTGCTTGCCTACCTTTGCTGTTTGGCGTTGCTACCAGTCCAGCCACCACGCCTTCCCTTCTTCCATTTGTTACAGCCACGTTTCTAGCCTTGTAAAGAACGTAAAGAGGTCTACCATCCTCAAGCTGCATCCACCAGCCACGTCTTTGCTGTGGTGTGCCACCTCGTTATGGTTGTTTCATCTCGTTTCAGCCATAATCGTGTGTCCTTACTTGCATTGTTCACGTGCCATCTTCCCTGCACTGCCGTGTCCCTGCTTGCCATGGTTGTCCAGCATCATCATCTTCGGCATGCGTGTTGCTTCTATGCCAACTAGCTTGTCAGCATTTGTTACCATCCCTTGCCCTGAGATCACCACAACGACAAACTCCTTGCTGCGCTACTTGTTATCACCTTCACGTCGTCATCATCATCAACTGTTAATGTTTTTTTACAAGCCACGTGAGATCAGGAAAAGAAGACAAAGGCAGAAACGTTGAAGTACAAAGAAAATAAAGAATAGCAAAAGTGAAACACGTGAATAGGAAAAGAAATCAAGAGAAAAGAAGTTGCAAGAAAAAGGAGGATCCTTTCCCTGCATCAAAAGAGACCACAACGCCATCCCCTTCACCTTGCCCACTGCGGCTGCTTCATCACCATCACTGCCCAGCTTGTTGCAAGACCAACGCTGCTGTTCCTGCACCAAAACCGCATCAAATCACCGCCGCACGATCTTCATTTGAGTCAAGCATCTTGCTGCAGCACTGCCTCCACGATCCCAGGATAGTTTGCACTACACTTGCTCTTGTGTGGTTGATTCAGGGTTGCTGCGTTAAAGTTGCTTCGCTGCCCTGCCTGCTCCTTGCCTAATCCTCTTTATCATTCCCCACGCATCATCACTACAACTCTGCATCACTGGTCTCCCCTCCTTGCATTGTGCTTCCCTGCTACTTCCCCTGATTTTCACTGAAGTTGTTCTATCCTCCATCGAACAGCTCTGCTGTGACACTTTGGCCTGCTGTCTCACTGTCTCTCTACTGCTACTACACCACTATCACAATAGATGTTTGCTACAACGTGATACAAGAAGACAAGGAAACAGAAAGTTGCTGCTTCGTGCACCAGTTTCATCGTCACTCTATTCCATCATTGCTTGCTGTCGTGTCTGCTAGGGAAAAGGAATCTGTGATCTGCATGAGAGCAGCTTGCTAAGGTATATTCCTTGCCTTTTGCTCTGTATGTTTTGTTTTCATATAATGGTAGTGATAAAATGAAAAAAAAAACAAAGGTTGATAAAAGGGTTTATATATTTTATCTATATACATCATTACTTTTTGTCAAACACCATCATCTTGTACGTTGTCTGTATATCTTGTTTAAGGTTGGTAAATAATCTATGTAAACATATATTTTAAAGAAAAGATTGTAAAAAGAGTTCTCTTGCATTTTTTTTAGGATGTTGAAAGAATTTATATATATAATCTTTAGTGTTATGAGAAGAGTTTTCTAAAAAAAATATATAAAAAATAAACAAAAGGTGAATAAATAAATAAATATAAATTAAAATAAATGTAGATATAAATTTTAATAACAAATTTTAAATTTCCGATGATAGGGTTTTTTTTAGAAATCGCAAGTAGCGATTCTTTGATAATCCTTAGGATCGAGATAAAATCTTTGATGTCACCAGCGTATTGGGACATTTAAATGATTTTATTCCGATATAAAGAAAATATTAATAAGATTTCTTAGTATAAAAAAATAAATATAAAAATGGTAATAAAAATAATAATATAAAAAAATAATAAAAAATAGGTAAATACAAGAAAATAGTAAGTGAATAGAATAGAAATAAAAAAACTTTTAAATAGGTAAAAATTTAGGAATTAAAATAAATAAATAAATAAATGTAAATACACATCTTAAATATAAAAGGTCTCCGATGATAGGATTCTTTAGAAATCACAAGTAGTGATTCATTGATTATCCTTAGGATCGAAATAAAATATTTGAATATTACCAGCGTATTGGAATATTCAAGTAATTTTAGTTCGGTGAAATAAATTAATATTAATAAACAAATAATAAATAAATAAAATTTTTAAACAAATAAATAAGAGTACAAAATCGTTACAATTAACCTTCGGAAATAAATGATAATAAAACAATTAAAAATTAAATAAAAAGTATAAGTTTTAAAGATTTTCCGATGATGAGATGTTACGGAATTCACAAGTAGTGATTCCTAACTGATCTCTAGGTGAGAGAAATATGCTAAATGTTACCAGCGTATTGGAATATTTAGTATGATTTTTCAATAAAAACAAGATTTTATAAATATAAATAAATTACAAAATAATAATATAAGTATAAATGAATTAAAAAATAATAAAATGAAACAATGGATTTCTCATGTGCATCATCTGTATTTTGATTGCATCATTTGCATCCATGAAATTTTACAATAAGTGTAAATCTCCCGAGGATGGGATTCTGTAGAAATTGCAAGTAGCGATTCTTGAGAAATCCCTAGGTGAGGAAATTATCCGAATTGCTACCAGAAGTATTGGGGTATTTCGGAATAATTTTCAATATAAAAGATTCTCATTTATTTCAAATAAAAAGTAAAATTTAACACAAATAAAAATAAATTTTAATATGTCAAAAAAAATAATAAAAATGATTATAAAATAAATGGAATTCTATTTAAATGTTTAATTAAAACCATTTTATTAAGATCAAAGGATAATACATGATTAGGTGGTACCGTTTTCTAACGGGCGCTGTAGGGGTGCTAATCCTTCCCCACGCGTAACCGAACTCCCGAACCTAAATTTTGTTTTCGCAGACCAAAAATTATTTTTTTGATAAAACTTAATTAATTTTAAGATTTTATTAAAAAGATAATAATTTTAGGTGACCAATCACACATAGTCAAAAAAGATTGGTGGCGACTCCTCTTTGTGTTTTTTTTATCAAAATCGTCTAGCGATCGAGTCCCTAGACGAAAATCGTTATGACAGCTTGGCGACTCCGCTGGGGAAATTAGAGAGTCGAACCATGATTAATCATGTTTTATCCAAAATCTTAGTTAATGGTCTTAATAAATATTTAATAAAACTTTTCATAAAAAAATAATTAAAAAAATAAAAAAATACAAACAAAAAATGTGTGAATCATCTTTATCATTTGCATTTTGTTGGGATGCACTTTAAATTTTGTTCCTTTGCATACATGACATATTCATTGCATACATCAACCCTACACCCGGGTTTGTCCTTTTTAGGAGAGAGTATAGTACCTTTGCTCTCGTGAGGTGATAACCTCCGCAATGGCAAGCGAAATACTCTCACTCAAGTTAAACTCTTTCCGTTTGTAGCCTGTCATGGGTGAGGATTGGGGTGCCTTACTAGTCTAGTGTGGACGTCAGTAAGGAACAATTTGAGAACCTTTTACCCTTTAGAGACTTAAACCAAGCATGTACTGAGCCATAGAGAAACTAACCTTAGCTAGAGCCATACCAGCCTTTTGTGGGGGTTACCTTAAATTATGGCACATGAATGAATACTTTTATGTAACACCTTTATGGGAAATATAATAAAGTGAATATTGAAATTGTGAAAAAAATAAAAATAAAAATAAAAACCTTCTCATTCAATTTTATTTGTGATTTCAATAATATGCATATTCTAAAAAAAAGGGTGTTTTTGTAAGATTTTAAACTTGATATATGCATCTCATCACATGTACAATAGCTATTGAATTTCATGCACATATATACATTTAGCATGCATACATTCATTTCATCTTGTGCCCACTTATGAAAATTTTTGGTGATCATAAGTAATGACATCAAATCTTGGAAGTAAAAAGTTTAGATTTTTAAAATCCTCACCAACGTATTGTGATGATTTTAATAGTCTTTTCTTTTATGGCACAATTTCAAATAATAATATGCTCTAAATTGTGGTAAACAAATGTCAGAGGTGTCAAAATAAAGAAGCCACCGCATTCTGAACCACTTATTCGACATCGTTACAGTACTCAATCAAAGACCAAAGCCATGGAAAATGAACATTTTGAGTGAATGGAAAAGATGGAAAGAATTCAACAAGAGCTAGTTAAATCTCAAGAAGAATCTCAAAAGCAAATGTCGAAGATGATGGAGATGATGATGGCTTTGATGAAAGGCAAAGAGGTCACGGAAGGATCAGGAAATGAGCCTCAACCTATGAGAGAGAATCTACTGTACCCATCGGAGTTTATAGCCCCTCAAACTCAAACTTCCCAAAGAGCTTATCCTCCAGCTCAAATTTTTGTGAATCAACAACCAGACCGAGGATAGCACTCGAGATCTAGCCCTGTTGATCCTATTTTTGTTTCAAATTTACATGATCCCATAGAGCAAGAAAAGTTGAGGAAAGAAAGTGGCGAGTCACAACAAAAATATGAACTGTTGGATGAAAGGTTAAGGGCAATCGAAGGAATGGATTTCTTTGGAAATATAGATGCTAATGAGCTTAGTTTGGTCCCAGATCTAGTAATTCCACCGAAATTTAAAGTACCTGAATTTGAGAGATACGATGGGACCACATGCCTAGTAGCTCACATCACTATATTTTGTCGAAAAATGTTTGGGTATACAAATAATGATAAGTTGCTCATCCATTGCTTCCAAGATAGTTTAACTGGAACAGTAGCCAAGTGGTACAATCAGCTTGATCGGGGTTACGTTCGCAAATGGAATGACCTGGCAAAAGCCTTCTTGTCCCAGTATAAGCATATGACTGACATGGCACCAGATAGATTGTCTTTGCAAAATATGGAAATGAAGCCTTATGAAAGTTTCAAGGAGTATGCCAATAGGTGGATGGGCCTCGCATCTTAAGTGCAGCCTCCCCTTACTGAAAAGGAAACCACGGTATTGTTTTTTAATACTTTGCCATCATCATATTATGATAGGCTTGTGGCGAGTGCTACAAACAAATTTGCTGACCTGGTAATTTTTGGAGAAATAATAGAGAATGCCATTAAGAGTGGTAAAATTGATGATACTTCTGCTTCAAATAGAGTTGGGGCAAATATGAGAAAAGAGGGAGAAACACAAGCTGTTACTATTGAAAATCAACCACCAAGGAGTTTCGTTCCTTTTCAACCCTATACTGCACATCCCCCATATCCTTATTATCCAACTATAGACAACACTACCCATAATCCTTTTGTTTATCACCCAAGTTGGCAATCAAATTTTCAAGTCCCTACTCAATCAAACAAACCTGTGGGTAGTCAAAAAAGGGTGAGGAACAATCAATGGAGAATCTCTGTGGACCCAATTCCTATGACCTATACAAAGTTATTTCCACAATTGGTGAGAGATAATCTTGTTGCACCTGTTTATCTAGAACCATTAAAACCTCCATATCCTAAATGGTATAATGCCACTGCTCGATGTGACTATCATTGTGGGAATGTAGGCCACTCCATAGAGACTTGCCCTGCTTTTAAATACAAGGTGCAGAGTTTGACCAATGTTGGCTTGCAAAATTTTGATAAGAAGGAAAAGTAAAATGTTGGTAGGAACCTTTTGCTGCAAAAAGGCATAGATTTTGGAGGACAAGTGTTCTATGAGGAAAGGCCAAAGTTTGTCACTTTTGAGTTATTCTAAAGTAATGAAATTCCTTAAATGCTTACGCCTATAAGCTTTGGGGAAATTTTTATGCATGAGTTAGTTTATCTATTATCATTTGAATAAAATGACAGATGCATTTGCACTACATATCCTCTTCCATACAAATCTTTGCTTTCATCTCTTTGTATTTCAGCCACACTTAACTTTCCAGAAAAATGAATGAGCAGTCAATTATGACGATAGTCTGGGATTTTATTTTGAAAATTCTATTTCTATTGGCAAAGTCAGTGATCATTCTTGTCCCTTAAATTGCTAAGATTGTTGAAGCAATAAAGAGATAGCTCCTATCAAAAGAAGTTAAAATCGCATGAAATGACAAAGAAGTGAAGCTCTTGTATCCATTGTGTTGTTCTTGTTCAATAAATGTTCTTCAATAAGAGTATTTACATTTGAGATGAGAAATGGCTGTCTTTGATTTATCCTTCGTGCATGAGTAAAATTATCCATTTGCCATCCTTATTGAGCCTATCATGCTTTTTTCAAAACAAACCCACCAAGGATCACCCTTCACATTGAGGGGCAAATTTTGCAAAAAAAAAAACCTGTTGACAAATGAAGAAATTCAGGTCATGAGTCATGAAAATAAAAGAGAAAATACCCTTTGATGTTTGAGTCCTCTTGTAAAAAAAAGGGGGAGAGGTGAAAATGAAAAGTTGAAAAAAAAAATGATGAAAATAAAAATCAATTAAAGCAAGCGACAAGTATGCTTTGCACGATGATAAATGATCCTTTGGTTTTTAACCCTTAAAGAAACAAATTTTGAGCCTGATTATATCCATTTTTTTTCATAACCCATCACCAGAGCCTACATTACGTGCCTTAAAAGTCCATTTTGATCAAATGTGAATACTTGAAATTGGAGAATCATGCATTGAACTTGGACATACTTATGATGCCATCAAGAAACAACAAGATTGCGATTAGTTTGTTGGGAATATTAGTGAAGTTGAAAAAAAAGAGAATGAATGAGAAAATAAAAAAGAAAGAAGGAAAAGACAAAAAGAAAAAGAAAAAGAAAGAAAAGAAGGATAAAAGGGGGAGGCTCAAATTTAAAACCCGAAAGGGCGGTTTGAGTTAAAAGAATGATAATCTAGTTGAAGATTTGGGAAGATGGTTTGACATA
Organism: Heritiera fomes; assembly: GCA_032173925.1. Taxonomy (NCBI): domain Eukaryota; kingdom Viridiplantae; phylum Streptophyta; class Magnoliopsida; order Malvales; family Malvaceae; genus Heritiera; species Heritiera fomes. Next base: position 29,003,481 of record JAPDPM010000002.1, on the reverse strand, counting down.
AGGAGAACCAGCATCATTTGAGAATCTCATGGTGTAGGGGGCAACTCAATTTGATCGAGAATGTCAATTGAATAGATTTTTCAAAGAATCCTAACTAGTTTGTCAAAATTGTCTGGTTTTTCATTGAGAACCTATCATTGTCATTTGCTTTAAATTATCCAGTTTCCTAATTGAGAACCTATCATTGTTATCCACTTTGAATTGTCCAATTTCTTATTATACTTTATTAAGTTTGTTCTTACATTTCTTTCTTCTCCCAAGCTTTCTAATGTTCTTTCCCAAAATGGATTGAGGAAATTGGTGACTGAACTGCATTTGTCATGGAATTGGAATGATAATAAATAAATGACAATTATACATAAAAATCTTTAGCATTACTTTAGAAAAGATTCTAAAGATGACAAAGGGTCATATACAAAAAGAGAGCAAGAATGTTGAATGTAGCTGACATCTGTGCTTCTATGAACGAGATTGGAAATAAAGAAGAGAATCTTTGTGAGAAGAAGAAATGATCCTAATGAAGAAAGCCATGGATTTTTGGCACCGAAAAAAAAGAGAGAAATTTTGAAAAAAAGGAGACTTCTGTCATTTAGGCATTCATATCATTATAAAAGACACATGCATCATGGTTTTTAACTATTACATTGGGGCATATTCCAAGAAAGCATTTGCATTTATCATCATTGTGATAGACTTTTTTTAGGGGCATGCATTTTGCATTTGCATCATTGAAAAAATAAAAGAAAAAAAAAGAAAATGAATGAATAAGGAATGCAATGGGGTTAGTTGTTCCTTAAAGAGTAAGAAAATTTTCTTTAAAGAAAAATGGTGCAGTCATAACAAGAGTTTAAGTCTAATATCACTGGCATTGTTAGGTGGTTTGAAGCCCAATGAAATTAGCTTATGAGTAAATGAGATTTAGTTGGCTTCATTGTAAAATTGATGCATGATAGGGCTTAGATCTTCTATATTTGATTTACAAAACCAATGAACACTTAGGATGAGAAACTGTAAGTCAAGATGTGAAATTCTAAAGATGAGAAACTCTTAGAATGCGAATTTCCAAGTCAAGATGAGAAACTCTTAAGATGTGAATCTCTTAGAATGCGAATATTCGAGTCAAGATGTGAAGCTCTTGAGATGTGAATCTCCGAGTTTAGATGGGAAACTCTTAGGATGGGAATCTCCAAGTCAAGATGAGAAACTCTTGGAATGTGAATTTTCAAATCAAGATGTGAAACTCTTAGAATGTGAATCTTCAAGTCTAGATGCGAATCTCTTATGATGTAAATCTTCAAGTTTTTCTAGATGCGAATCTCAAAATTTTTGTGGATCATGAAATTTTTTTTTTCGCTTTGCTCCAAATATGTGAATTTCTCTAAAGAAAAAAAAACTTTTTTCTATCAAATCCTTTCTTCAAAATTGGATCGAGCCTTGGTAGGGAGTCAAGGTATTATGTTTTAAAGTCGAATTCACTTTTTCAAAGTGGATCGAGCCATGGTAGGGAGTCAAGGTATCATGTGTCTCAAAATCGAATTCACTTTTTCATAGTGGATCGAGCCTTGGTAAGGAGTCAAGGTATCATGTGTTTCAAAATCGAATTCACTTTTTCGAAGTGGATCGAGCCTTGGTAGGGAGTCAAGGTATCATGTGTTTCAAAATCGAATTCACTTTTTCGAAGTGGATCGAGCCTTGGTAGGGAGTCAAGGTATCATGTGTTTCAAAATCGAATTCACTTTTTCGAAGTGGATCGAGCCTTGGTAGGGAGTCAAGGTATCATGTGTTTCAAAATCGAATTCACTTTTTCGAAGTGGATCGAGCCTTGGTAGGGAGTCAAGGTATCATGTGTTTCAAAATCGAATTCACTTTTTCACAGTGGATCGAACCTTGGTAGGGAGTCAAGGTATCATGTGTTTCAAAATCGAATTCACTTTTTCGAAGTGGATTGAGCCTTGGTAGGGAGTCAAGGTATCATGTTTCAAAATTGAATTCACTTTTTCACAATGGATCAAGCCTTGGTAGGGAGTCAAGGTATTATGTTTTAAAGTCGAATTCACTTTTTCAAAGTGGATCGAGCCTTGGTAGGGAGTCAAGGTATCATGTGTTTCAAAATCGAATTCACTTTTTCGAAGTGGATCGAGCCTTGGTAGGGAGTCAAGGTATCATGTTTCAAAGTCGAATTCACTTTTTCACAGTGGATCGAGCCTTGGTAGGGAGTCAAGGTATCGTGTTTCAAAGTCGAATTCACTTTTTCACAGTGGATCGAGCCTTGGTAGGGAGTCAAGGTATCGTGTGTCAAAATCGAATTCACCTTTTCAAAGTGGATCGAGCCTTGATATGGAGTCAAGGTGTTGTGTTTCAAAGTCGAATTCACTTCTTCAGAGTGGATCGAGTCTTGATAGGGAGTCAAGATATTATGTGTTTCAAATCAAATCCATTGTTCTCATGGGTCAAACCTTGGTATAGAGTCAAGATATTATTTTCGAGAATCAAACTTGAATTTTTCCAAAAAATATATAATAATAAAAAGGTTCGGACAAAATTGTTGTCTAAAGTCTTTGCCCTATTCCTGATTCTCAGCAATGTGCAAAGAGGGGCAGCTGTAAACACCGAATTTTGTCTGAGTAAAAAAATAATAATAATAACAAATAATAAAGAAAATAAAAAAATAATCAAAAAAAAGGTCAATGCTTTTCTATGCAATTCCATGCACATCATGCAACCTTCTCTTAAAAAAATTAAATCAAAGAGTTGACCAAAAGGGATTTGTTGCCAAGAAGAAAATAAATGAATAAAAGAAAGAATCAAGGAAATGATCAAGGAATTGAAGTTAATTACCAAAAATAGAATTAAAAAAAAAAGAGGAAAAGGAAATAAATCAAAAAGGGAGAAGAAGGAATGGTCAAACAAAAAATAAAAGGCACGTAATTATGGGTTGGAGGCATTAAAACTATTGTTTTCTTTCTTAAAATAAATAAAAACAGCAAGAATAAAAGGGATCCTAGCCATTCTGTAGAGGGGATCAGCTCTTTCCCTTGCTCACGTTCTACCCACGATGCCAGATCCAGATCACTTTGTGCCCAGACCATCCTGCCTTGCATTCATCCTCATCAAAACCACTGCCCAACCTGCTACCGCTCCATTGCTGCACCATTCCCGCGTAAAGACTCCTCGAACACCATCCTCACTTGCTGATTATGCTTGCCTACCTTTGCTGTTTGGCGTTGCTACCAGTTCAGGCACCACACCTTCCCTTCTTCCATTTGTTACAGCCACGTTTCTAGCCTTGTAAAGAACGTAAAGAGGTCTACCATCCTCAAGCTGCATCCACCAGCCACGTCTTTGCTGTGGTGTGCCACCTCGTTATGGTTGTTTCATCTCGTTTCAGCCATCATCGTGTGTCCTTACTTGCATTGTTCATGTGCCATCTTCCCTGCACTACCGTGTCCTTGCTTGCCATGGTTGTCCAGCATCATCATCTTCGGCATGCGTGTTGCTTCTATGCCAACTAGCTTGTCAGCATTTGTTACCATCCCTTGCCCTGAGATCACCACAACGACAAACTCCTTGCTGCGCTACTTGTTATCACCTTCACGTCGTCATCATCATCAACTGTTAATGTTTTTTTACAAGCCACGTGAGATCAGGAAAAGAAGACAAAGGCAGAAACGTTGAAGTACAAAGAAAATAAAGAATAGCAAAAGTGAAACACGTGAATAGGAAAAGAAATCAAGGGAAAAGAAGTTGCAAGAAAAAGGAGGATCCTCTCCCTGCGTCAAAGGAGACCACAACGCCATCCCCTTCACCTTGCCCACTGCGGCTGCTTCATCACCATCATTGCCCAGCTTGTTGCAAGACCAACGCTGCTGTTCCTGCACCAAAACCGCATCAAATCACCGCCGCACCATCTTCATTTGAGTCAAGCATCTTGCTGCAGCACTGCCTCCACGATCCCAGGATAGTTTGCACTACACTTGCTCTTGTGTGGTTGATTCAGGTTTGCTGCGTTAAAGTTGCTTCGTTGCCCTGCTTGCTCCTTGCCTAATCCTCTTTATCATTCCCCACGCATCATCACTACAACTCTGCATCACTGGTCTCCCCTCCTCGCATTGTGCTTCCCTGCTACTTCCCCTGATTTTCACTGAAGTTGTTCTATCCTCCATCGAACAACTCTGCTGTGACACTTTGGCCTGCTGTCTCACTGTCTCTCTACTGCTACTACACCACTATCACAATAGATGTTTGCTACAACGTGATACAAGAAGACAAGGAAACAGAAAGTTGCTGCTTCGTGCACCAGTTTCATCGTCACTCTATTCCATCATTGCTTGCTGTCGTGTCTGCTAGGGAAAAGGAATCTGTGATCTGCGTGAGGGCAGCTTGCTAAGGTATATTCCTTGCCTTTTGCTCTGTATGTTTTGTTTTCATATAATGGTAGTGATAAAATGAAAAAAAAACAAAGGTTGATAAAAGGGTTTATATATTTTATCTATATACATCATTACTTTCTGTCAAACACCATCATCTTGTACGTTGTCTGTATATCTTGTTTAAGGTTGGTAAATAATCTATGTAAACATATATTTTAAAGAAAAGATTGTAAAAAGAGTTCTCTTGCATTTTTTTAGGATGTTGAAAGAATTTATATATATAATTTTTAGTGTTATGAGAAGAGTTTTCTAAAAAAAATATATAAAAAATAAACAAAAGGTAAATAAATAAATAAATATAAATTAAAATAAATGTAGATATAAATTTTAATAACAAATTTTAAATTTCCGATGATAGGGTTTTTTTTAGAAATCGCAAGTAGCGATTCTTTAATAATCTTTAGGATCGAGATAAAATCTTTGATGTCACCAGCGTATTAGGACTTTTAAATGATTTTATTCCGATATAAAGAAAATATTAATAAGATTTCTTAGTATAAAAAATAAATATAAAAATGGTAATAAAAATAATAATAAAAAATAGGTAAATACAAGAAAATAGTAAGTGAATAGAATAGAAATAAAAAAAACTTTTAAATAGGTAAAAATTTAGGAATTAAAATAAATAAATAAATGTAAATACACATCTTAAATATAAAAGGTCTCCGATGATAGGATTCCTTAGAAATCACAAGTAGTGATTCATTGATTATCCTTAGGGTCGAAATAAAATATTTGAATATTACCAGCGTATTGGAATATTTAAGTAATTTTAGTTCGGTGAAATAAATTAATATTAATAAACAAATAATAAATAAATAAAATTTTTAAACAAATAAATAAGAGTACAAAATCGTTACAATTAACCTTCGGAAATAAATGATAATAAAACAATTAAAAATCAAATAAAAAGTATAAGTTTTAAAGATTTTCTGATGATGAGATGTTACGGAATTCACAAGTAGTGATTCCTAACTGATCTCTAGGTGAGAGAAATATGCTAAATGTTACCTGCGTATTGGAATATTTAGTATGATTTTTCAATAAAAACAAGATTTTATAAATATAAATAAATTACAAAATAATAATATAAGTATAAATGAATTAAAAAATAATAAAATGAAACAATGGATTTCTCATGTGCATCATCTGTATTTTGATTGCATCATTTGCATCCATGAAATTTTACAATAAGTGTAAATCTCCCGAGGATGGGATTCTGTAGAAATTGCAAGTAGCGATTCTTGAGAAATCCCTAGGTGAGGAAATTATCCGAATTGCTACCAGAAGTATTGGGGTATTTCGGAATAATTTTCAATATAAAAGATTCTCATTTATTTCAAATAAAAAGTAAAATTTAACACAAATAAAAATAAATTTTAATATGTCAAAAAAAATAATAAAAATGATTATAAAATAAATGGAATTCTATTTAAATGTTTAATTAAGACCATTTTATTAAGATCAAAGGATAATACATGATTAGGTGGTACCGTTTTCTAATGGGCGCTGTGGGGGTGCTAATCCTTCCCCACGCGTAACCGAACTCCCGAACCTAAATTTTGTTTTCGCAGACCAAAAATTATTTTTTTGATAAAACTTAATTAATTTTAAGATTTACTTAAAAAGATAAATAATTTTAGGTGACCAATCACACCTAGTCAAAAAAGATTGGTGGCGACTCCTCTTTGTGTTTTTTTATCAAAATCGTCTAGCGATCGAGTCTCCGGACGAAAATCGTTACGACAAGTACAATTATTTTGTATATTTAGATTTTATTGTACAGTACTCTAGTGTGTAAGAAAGGGATGTAAACCTAATGAAAACAAATATGAATTATAGTCTAGTGGATGATTGAATTGGGACCTAATTCGATGTTAAACATTAATTTAGCTAAGTATGTTTTGGCTAATTATTGAATTGATAACACTGAGCATCATCCAATCGAATGAATGAAATGCGAAAAATTGATGCAAATTTAAGAAATTGGAGTGTGACAATGGATCCAAGACTTATTAGTTTACTCAATCAATGTAATGTTTTACTACTAATAAGTTAATCTGCTGTTCAAAAACTTTAATACCCATAAAGTTTGAAGCCGAAGATTCCTTTCATCAATTAAGTAAACAATTTGTTCTCATTTTTCAAGTTCTTGATAGACTTTTTTATAGGATCCATTTTCAAGATTTAAATACTTAGATCGAAAAATAATTGATATACCAAGAATGATATGAAAAGAACTAAGGAAACGAAGAAGCACCTGATTTAAGCACTAATCACCTAGCCTATTGCAAACGATGACCCAAATAGCAGCTCAAACGGCAGTGGGGAGAGCACATCAATGATAGAGAAAGAGAGGTTGGGAGAGAGTGGTGATAGTAACGGGAGACCTAAAAGAAAAGAGGAAAGCAAAGTTGATAATTTTAAATTTTTTTAAGGCTAATTTCATCTTTTCAATTAATTCTTCCCATACTTGCATTTTCTTTCCTTTTTTCTGTCTAATTTGGACGAATTGGTTTTCTTTGGAGGACAGAAAACACTTTTCTTTCACATTTTCTTTCCGTATTATTTTTAGTTCTACCAAGCAACTTCAAATTTCATTTTCCTTTCACTTTTCCCTTCTTCATTTTCTTTCCTTCCACTTTTTAGCTGTACTAAGTAAGGCTTTAAAGCATATTTAGATTATTGTTATCAATGTGCATGGAGCAAGAGTAGGAGCAACCACAATTATATATTGTCAACACTCCATTCAAGTATGTTTAAGTACAAAAAATTATTTTAAAGTGATCTTCTAAAACAAATTACACATAAAAATTTAAGAAGAGAAAGCATGAGCATTCTTCTGATAGAAGAGCCATATCTAGTACTGTATCAGACCTTATGAAATAAAAAAAATGAAAGAATGAGTACAATTTGTAGACTAGTTAACAACAAATTCTATTTTAAAGATCAATTTTGGTTATTCGTGGTAAATAAGAATACATTATGAAGGATAATATGCATTAGGTTCCAAAATATTATCAATTTATAAACTTTCATCTTCTTCCACTATCTTGGTAATCTTTTTCACTTTCTTTATCCTTTGAGATATTAGTGTATACTCTAGAGCCAACTCACTTGGCATGAGGTGTAGTACCATGGCAACATATGCTCACGGTAAGTTACATAAATGTTTTCCTTCACTATTAATTTATTGTTGACAATAATAGATTCATTAGTCACTAAATGGGTGAAGCCTATGGAACAAAAATTAGCTTTGCAAGGGAATTGTAAAGAGTTACAATTATAAAATCCTTATGCATCAAAGCTATGTTCCTAAAATATTACTAGTCATCATATTATCAAGACAGGATATTGATAATGCTCAAAGACTGGCGCATGCTAAACTTTCTTACTTATAAAGTAAGCAACAAATCTTGTAAGCTAAAATATGGGTTATTTGAGGATAACATGTAGTGCTTATCAGAAAAATAAATTCACTGAACATGACCTACTATTAGAGCTCCATTTGGTAGTGTCATTCGAATATCTATGGAAATAATCTTACATGTCAATAGTGTCAGTAGTCCTCTGACTTGAGATACTAGACCGTCTTATATAATTTTGTCATACTTTGATTTCACCCCCACAACTTTGGTTTGTGACAACCTAGCCTCGGTGTATAAATCTAAGAGAAGAACAAAGTTTTGAGATTACGATATTTCTAGACAAGGTAAAAATTTTGAACTCTATTGTGTGCATGAAACCTAAATCGATTTCGCAAGTGTTTTTTTCCAATATTGATCTTATGGTTGGGTTCAATATTTCTTGTTTAATTTTCGATCACAATTTGATTGTCTCTTAAGCATGAGCCAAAATTTACAAATCAAAGTCGTGTTTTGATATAAGTTGAAAATCGATATTTAGTTGTTAAGTTTTTGCTATTAATGCTAAGGATGCATGTTAGATGTTTGATCAAGTTGTGCAATGAATCAATTTTTATAATAGCATATTATAAATATAAAATCAATTATTGATTCTTGTTGATTATAATTATTTATTATAGTTACTAATTATTGTTGTTTAAATGGAGATTTAAACAAGTGAAAGATCGTATGCAAAGTTATGATCAATATGTATTTACATTATTCTATGTTTATGATGATGTTGGCATGAGATTGGTATGATTGATTGTTGTTGAAATTTGATGATTCTTAAGTTTATATGCATGTAAAAGTATTTTATAAAAATGCTTGAGTGATTTGGGGTTCATAAAATCATAAACTGTTCATGGAAAGCTATAATAAAAAAACTTAGAGCTCTTTGTAACCTAAAATTTTCAACAGCTTATATAATTTGATATGAGTCAATTTTTGGGGCTTTTGGTATTTTTAACATAGTACTACTATCCCCTTTGAGTGGCGAAAGTGGTAACTCAAAATAATTATCGGAAGAACTAAAATCGAAAACTCAGGACATCTTTAATACATTGAATTTCAACAACTTATAATTGGGTCTAGGGCTATGCAATTTCCACGCTTTTCATGTCTATGACCTTTTATCACTTCTATTTCATTTGGTGAAAATGATGGCTTGAAATAATCAAAAGTATGTTTGATTTAAGAGAGTTTTCATAAATTGAAAATTAGTTTCTAAAAATGAAAAGTTCAGTTTATAAGCTCAATTTTGCCTTAGACTTCTAAAATTAAACTTGCAGATTTAGTTATAGATGTTTATGGCATTATGATAATCATGCTACTTCAATTACTTACTAAATTTTTTAAAAAGTTGTAAAATTGATTAGATTACTAAACATTATATGTTTTTCATAAACAAACAATTGAAAACCCTGATTTGCCAACAAACTCAATTTTTAGTTATCTTGAATTATAATTGCATGAAGGATGATTATGGACTTAGGCACAATATGGATGTGTTTGGTTATATTTTCATGGTATTTATTTTGTAAATAGGATTGCAACCCCTGCCTTATTTCTGATTTTCTCTGGGTTGTAAAATTCTCTTCTTATTTACATCTCCTTGAATGTAACCTAAGGTTTCTTACTATTTGATGTAATTAGATAACAACGCAAATGTAATTTAAGATTAGATAGAATTTGAATTTTAAGTAACTTAAAGATGAAGATGCAGATCCCAAGGCACCATGAGATTACATTTAAGACTTATGAATACTATGTATGTAATCTTGGGATATAACCAATTAATTTCCTTTGATGGCTCCAGGAAATTATATTAGATAGATAGTCCATAATTATCCTAGTAGTATAGCAAGTTTTAGATTTATTTTATGTAATATTATAAATGCTAAACATGCATGTTAATGAGACTTAATAAGAAAGATAATCAAATCCTTCATTAAATATTGAGTCAAATGCCAAAGCACAAGTAAATTGTCTTTCACCAAACATACCAATATAACTAGAGTTCTTTTTATTGGAGACTTGTTAAGCTACCTCAAGGTTAAACTTTTGCACGAATATTTTTGAGTTATGACAATGGTGGGTCTTACTCAATTAAATTAATTTTGTTTGGATATGTTACCACATGACCATACGACATTAAAGGCAACGATTAGGCGAGATGTATATGATGCATATAGACAAAGAGTTGTCATCTAATCGATTTAGGAGTTGCATAGAATGTAATTGGTAATCTAAGTTACTTACCTAATTAGTTATATCACTATTTGTTGGCCTACCTCAAGGTCTTGTTAAAATGAAAGGGATTCTAACTCACTAATAGATTTAAAGCTTAAACTCTCGAAATAATAGATGAAGATTGTTATTTTGATAAAATAGTAAGAATAATTGTTAAATATTTGACACATTTTTTCAATAATTAAAACATGGACACTAATGTATGTTATTTTATAATTGGATATAGATATTTGCAATGATTACCAATTTGTCTCTTCATGGCATAGTTGAAGCTAATAAATCAACTAGATCGAATTTCATTAATTGTTATCGCAATCTTAAAATTGTCCCTACTCAAGAAAGCAAGGATTATGTCCTTGAATCATTTGTTCTTGATGAGCATTGTGATGATGTGACTGATGAAGATAAGGAGATTTGTAAGGTTCATATAGATTACCTAAGGCAAGCAACATGTGTGATGTTGGCTAGCATGACTCTTGAACTTCAAAAGCAGCATGAGGCAATGGTTATCCTTGACGTCGTTTTAAACTTTAAAGAATTGTTCAATAAGGAGAGGTGCAATAAGAGGTTTGAAATCTTGAAAGAATTGTTTAACATGAACATGAAAGAATGAACCTCTATTCATGCTCATGTGCTTAAGGTGTTTAGCTTTATTATAAAGCTTAGCTAATTGGGCTTTACCATGGATAATGAAATAAGTATAGACTTAGACTTGTCTTCTCACTCCTAAAGCTATAATCAATTTGTATTAAATTAAAATATGAATCATATGGAAACAAGCCTGTGTACTCTCCTAAATATACTCTCTACTACTAAAAAGACCATTGGAGTTAATGAGACCTTTGGGAATTTTGTTTCCTCTACTTCTTCTAAGAGGTTAAGAAGAATAAGAAGAATAATTTCTCTAAATGGAAGAAAGAGAATTCTAAGGCCAAGGATAAGGACAATGACCAAGGAGTTTGTCATCATTGTGGTAAGCCCAACCCTTAGAGGTGTAATTACAAATACTATCTTAAATCTACTAAAATTAAGAAACACAATTACAAAGACTATCTTAAATTTACTCAAATTAAGAGGGTTAAACAAGCCTCTATAGCCTCCACCTCAGGTACAAACTAAACACTTGTACAACATTGGGTATATGATACCTTAAGTTACTTGAAATTAGTTCTAATATGTATGGCATATTGTAGGGACAAATGTCGACAAGGACAAGTAGTGTACAAGGACTTTAAGAGGGAGAAGCAATCATTTAAAGATCATAAATTGCTATTTGACTTCAGTTTAGCTTTAGAAAAAAAGGTTTTATGGTTGATTTACTATTTAAACATTGGATGTTTATGACATGTTAATCCAATGATATATTATTATGATTGACTTATGATGAAACACTCATTTATATTTTGGTACACGATTTGATTTGCTAGCATGGGATGCTTAGCTTGATAAAACATCCTATTTAAATCAATTATTATATAAAATGATTTCATGTTTTAACTTTGGAATTCTTGGTACAATTGCAATTATAATTAGTAGATAATCACAAACAATTACTAATTAATCAATATATAAGCAAGAGTTAGTATAAGGATATTAAAGGTACTCTTAATTGAGATTTGTGAGATTCACACTTCTTATTACTATTATATACTGTTAATGCAATTAGGACGATAAGTTATCTCATAACTGTTTATATGACTTATGATTCGTATGTGTAACAGAGATTTGGATCGTGAGCCCTACTAGGGCTTATATTGTTCTAATGAAGATAAAACTTAGTAGTATCGATATTTGGAATAAAATAGTAAAATGGTAAGAATCTACATCTCAAAATTTCTCTATTTGAGCATGTTTTGAGAAGCGTGCAACAATTTAGAAAATGACGATTAAGTTTATAAACTCGTAAGACTTTCATAAATAATGGTCAATCTAAATTGATTTGAGACCAACTAACAATCATAGATAAATTCTTGTGTGAAGAAGTCTTATGCCATGTTAACTGGTAGCCTGAATCACACAAAAAAGTAGAAAACTACGCGATTCAATGGTTAGGGTTATTTTAGTAATTTACCCTTTTGACCAGTCAAACCTTATCAAAGGCCTATTTAATGATTAGAATGTGTTAAATAGATATGTTTTATAATTGAATGAAATATTTTGGAAGTTAAACTAACTGTTTAAACAGAAATTGAAGTGTAAAGGGTAAAATGGGAAGTTTGATAAAACATACAGGCATTTTAGTAATTTGCCACCAAGATATTATTTTAAAAGAAATTTCTAATCATCTTCTCTCCTCATTGCCGTCCATCATCTTCTCTCACCATCCCCCAATGCTGAAAGCTTCAATTAAGGTGAGAAAGTCACCAAAACCCTAATAAAAACACTTCGAAACCGAAAACAGTCTTAAGCAAACTTATCCAGCTCTTAGAGCTCTACTACATACTACCAAAATTGAGCCTTGAAGTGGCCATTTTCATAGTGTTTGGGCTTCCTCCATTTTCTACCAAGTGAAAGAGGTGAGAGAAAGCTTGAATTTTATGATTTAATGGCTTTATGTTATGTGTTTAAAGAGTTTACGCATGTATATAAGCTTAAATTGAATTAAAACCATGAGAATCACTCCCCTATGGTTTCAGCCAACATGGTGCAGGCATGAATGTGATGTTGCTTCATGCAAAAATAATGTAGAATCACTGTACGGTGCGTGTAGAATGCGTATACAGCCTTAGATTGTTGAAACAGAATGTGTAGCCTAGTGAGGCCATTTCGGCCAAGTGAAGAGCATGAGGGATTCATGCTCAATTCAATGCAAATTGGTCCTAGAATAATGTAATAAGACTACTGGTAAAGTCAAAATCATAAAAAGAGGTGTTTTGATGCTAGTTTTAGTGTAAGCACCTGATCGGATTTACAGCTGCAGTAGGCAATGTAATAGGTTTTAATGAGTTAAATACTTTTTATAACTTAAATGTGGTGAATTGACGGTGATTGTGTGATGTTTTGCAGCTCAGAAGTGAGGAGTGTGATACTGGTGCTATCGAATAGCAGTTACAATCTGAGTGGTAAGAGATATATGTAAAAGGCATAGGGATACTGTGTTGCATTGATATTGATTGAATTGAGTTCGTATATGATTGGTTATTGTGAATTGTTTGAGATTGAGAAACTGTGATTGTGGTTATTGAATTGTGTCACGACCCGATTTCAAGACTTTCTTTTTGTCAAATCAGTAAAGCACTATGCAATTCATTCACTATTCATTTAATTCAGTATTCAATTTGCTCAGTACTCAATTCATTTGAAAATCGAATCACTTGGTATTCGGACCATTCAGTATTCAATATCCTTTCTCGATCGTCATTGACTATTATATTCATTTATACACTTCATCATCAATATTAGGATCGCATCATTAGTATGAATCCTCTAAGTTTCTATGAGCTTTTAAACATCATGTTTCTAAATAGTCATCAAGGTATCGAAATTATACAAATAATAATATCATCACTCAATATCTATTCCAGAATCGACATCGAGGATAACAGAATCACCACATCGATAGTCACTTATCAAATCCATCTATGATTTGATCTATTGATACATGTTTATCATTTCTGATTTGAGGTTCAATTTCATTTACGATCACAAAATCATATCTAAATCCTCAAATCAACTTTTATGCGGCCTTTATGACTTAATCCGAACTTATGCAAATTGTCGATCTTCTATTCGAGATCTATTCTAAGGTCATAGGCACAACCATCTTTTCACATATTTATCACTCATTTCTTTAAACCCATAATTGATGGATTGTGTTGTAATTCAACCTCAATTTCAATCAATTTTCTGCATGCACAATTCGTACATTCATTATGATTCAGTATCATAACTGTTCATTGTGTATCATCGTATCGATACTAAGACCCATATTACTAGGGTATGTCCGGTTGTTATCTCACGTATATCCGATAGTACAATGTAGGACGGTGAAATCGTCTCCATTTCGATCTTTCGAATTTGTCCATATTATCACGTTTTGGAATTATTTCAAAATCAAGAACCGGACTCAGTAAATTCTAGAAATCATTACTCCGTTAATAACTTCACAATCCAATCATTTAACCATCAATTTTCAACTATGATCTTCTCTTCAAAGCAATATTGTATAATCATCGTTACATCCATCAATACTCCAACTATCGAGATTCCACCTCAATTTCTGCTCGATAGTTAACCTGTAATGTTAAATAACTCGAATTATCAACTCTATAAGATTCACAACAAAATTCCTCATATTATCGTGCTCATCCATTAACCTTCTCAACCATTTAAAAATCAATTTTTTTTCTATGACACAGTAAGATCCTTTCAAGCTTATCTTCGATAATTCTTTCAAGATTCCATTTAGATAAGAACTTAATATTTTTCCTTAAACATTTTCGTGGAAATTTCGGCAGCATAACAGCTTAATTTCCTCTAAACCTCCTGCAAGGAAATACAATTTATACTTGCAGCCGTTGATTCTCACCAATTTTTACCTCTTAGTAAGACCCCCACCATCAGTTGTGGGTCCTCTTAGCATTTTTAGCAAATCAATTTAATCAATATATCATATAAAAATTTTCACAGTTCCATTTAAATTCATTCCATCAATGTATCTTATAAAAATCATAAAATCCCACATACAATATGATACTACTAATGCTTTATAAAAGTATCTTATCTATTCGCCAAGCTTAGCGCACTTTCCGATTTTCAAGCCCTGCCGAACTCCACCATTCGTCTCATTTTCGTTTTGCCATTTCTTCTTCTTCTTCTTTTTCTTCTTTCTTTTCCTTTTCCTTTTCTTTTCTTTTTTTTTCTTTTTCTTTCCTTTTCTTTTCTTTTCTTCTTTCTTTTCTTTTTCTTCTTTTCCTTTCTCTTTTTCCTTTCCTTCTCTTCTTTCTCTTTTCTCCCTTTTTTTTTTGGCCGGATCGGGTCGAGTCGGGTTGGCCGGGTCGGGCCGGGTCGGGTCAAGCGGGTCGGATCGGGTTGACTAGGTCAGGCGGGTCGGACCGGGTCGGATCGTGTTGGACCGGTTCCACCGGTTCAGTCTTCGCTTGGCCGGTTCACCCACCGGCGGCCACCATTTCCGGTGGTTCGGCCACCCTACAGCATCCCACAGTTGCCATGAAGTCGGATCTAGCCTCGGTTTCGCCCCATCACCGGCGACGGCGCCAGATCTGGCGGCGTGGGTTTTGGCTCCTTTCTCCTCCGTTTCTTCCTTCCTCCGCCGGTGGCCTCCCTCTCCTTCGTTGGCCCTCGCCGTTGGCGTTGGTGGCGGTGGCGGTGCTTGGATCGGCCGACATCGCCGATCTCCCTTTCCCCTTCCTTTTCGGTTTCTTCCCCGTTTCGCTTCACTTCTGTTTTCCTTTTCCTTTCCCACTGTCGGCGTCGGCGTTGGTTCCCTCTCCTTGACTTGCCGGCGGCGTTGCTGCCTCTCCCTCCTCCCCGCGCCGGCCAGCTCTCCATTGTTTCTCTATTTGCTTCTCTTCTGTTTTAGTTAACAGAAGAGAAATGTGGGAATCGGGTTCCCCGATTCCCACTTCTGTTTCTTTTTTTTTCATTTTTTAATTATATTTATATATTTATAAATATAATTATTAATTAATAATAACGTATATACACATTTTTATTTTTCTCAAATTTTTGGATTTCTTAATATCCAAATAAATTTCTCCATTTTCTTATTTAATTTGGATTTCCATTTATCCAAATTAAATTTTCTCCTTCATTTCTTATTTCCAATTTAATTTTCCTTTTTATTTCTTATTTAATTTGGATTTCAATTTGTCCAAATTAAATTTTTCGGATACCTTATATTTATTTAGAAAATTCTCGGTCTTCACAAATTGTGTTTCTAGTGCAGGAAGGTCAGGATTGATCTTACTGTTATGCTCCCGAAATTTCATAAATCGAACCTTAAACCCTAGAACCACAAGGGTAGACTATAAATGTGATTGAGATAAAACTAAAGAGTGAAGGAATGAAGAGTTGCATATAGCTCACTAAGAGTACCCAATTTGTACCCAATTTGTAACTCAGTTTCCAATACTGATTTTGATGATTCAAGATACTTACGATTATTAGTGTCATTCTTACACATAAATAAAATATTTTGAACACTGCATTCTGAACTGAGAATATTTGCTGAATATTTTTATCTTAGTTGTCATTGTTACTGATTTTACTGAATTATGGACTGAATGAAGATTTGTTTTACTAAATCAACGTCTAAAGAGTGTACCCACTATTTTATACACTATTTTGAGACTTTGGCCCCATAATAGCCTTCGAGTATATCATGTTGATCTGAGTGAGTGTGTTCTGTTGTTGATTGACCTTAGTCATGTTTTCAGCACCCACAATTGTCACCCAACTAGTGTTCATTGTGGACCATTATTGACTATGGCTATATGTCTTATTATTATTCCCTTTAGAGATTCTAAAACTGCATCATTCTATTGGGTGTTGCATGGTCTCCATTAGACTGCTATCGATTTGTTTTACTGTACTACTTAATAGTGTTCACTGAATGTGATCGATTGAACTGATTTATTGTATTATTCTTTGAAATCTATCTACCATACTGTTTACCAAGTGATTTACTGAACTATTTACTAAATTGGTCATTGTACCGTTTATCGATCATTTTATTGAACAGTTTACTGAACTGGTTTCATACCATTTATTGAGTGATCATTAACTATTTACTAAATTGCTTAAGAAATTATTTATTAGAGATTGTACCACTGAACAGTTTATTGAGCAACCTTATTGTAAACTCCCTATAGTTAGAGTTAGGGATTGAGGTACTTCAAAGTATCCTTCTGTACTCAGCCTGGTTACCTAATTGATTATAATATCCTTTCCAATAGAGTGCCTAAATTCTATACTGATAGTGATTTTGAGTGTAGGAGCATGCTTAAGATACATGCATATAGTTATGCATAATGTTAGCTCTGTTATATATATATTTCTTACTAGACGTAAGCTCACCCCCTTACTTTCCTTTCAGATTATCTATAGTAGACTTATTTTGCTTCTGAGAGGTCGCTTTTGATCGGTATCCCTCAGGCAGTTACCAGAGACCATAGAGGTATACTATTTTATTTTTATATGTTTAGACAATGCATGTACAGTACTACTATGTATGTTTTGGTACAAGGGATATAAATATTACTGTGGTATACTAAATGTAACTGTAGAGGGTTTACTGTGAAGACTGCAAATTTCGTATTGATTTTTGTAAATAAATAAAGGACATCAAGTAAATTAAGGAATTACTTAGGAGCAATTAGATTTTTGTTGTACTTTCGATTTCCTTTGGTAATGGAAACGAATATTTTACTTAGGAGCAACTACCGATAAATGATGAGTGCTAGCATAATTTGGAATCATATAATTAAGTTCAAAACATACGTTAATTTAATGAAGGAAAATAAATTTAATTTAAGGACATTATTACTATGTGTATATATATATATATTATTGAATATATATATCTCATATATATAATTGAGATAAAAGAGGTATATATATATTTGTACATGAATATAGATGAATATACAATATAAAAAAATATGTGTATGCATACAAACTAGAATGGGAATTGTGATTAAATAACACAGGAAATAATAATAATAAAGTGAAATAAAACATATATTGATATTTGAATATAAACATATTCAAAGTACATATATATATATATATATATATATAAAGATTGAATAGGAAAACATATATATATATATAATATATATTAATATATAAAGAAATATGATTGGCTTCCTAAGGAAGCCAATCTAAGATGTCACCTGCTCCCACGTGAGGAGCAGGTTTGTATTGAAAAGAAATGGGCAGAAGCTTGCTTCTGCCAAAAATGAAACAGAAAAGCAAACCCGATCGAAAAGAGAAGGAGAAAAGGAAAAGAAGAAAAGGAAGAAAAGAGAGAAAGAAAGAGAGATCGGGACTGGGAATAGGGAAACAAAAAGAGAAAATTTGCTGCAGTGAAAGAAAGTGATGGAAGCTGACTGAAGGAGGAGAAAGAGAGCACTGAGAAAAAAAAAGGAAACAAAAATCAAAAAGAAACTGTAGCAGATCAGATGAAGAAGCAACAAGCTGCCTGGTTTTTGTTCTTTCTTTGGAAAAATGCCAAGGATGTGAAGGCAGAAAACATGGGAAGGTGAGGCAGAGAACTTAGTCTGAAAATAGTGTAAAAACAAGAGTGGGTCGAGGGTTGAATGGTGGCTGCTGCAACGCTTGATCAGGCGTGAAATGGTAGAAAAAGGGCTCAGTTCTCTCGGCACAAATTGAAGCTGGAAGCCGAGCCTTCTTGCTGCTGGAAACAAAGGCGTGGAGCGGAAGAGAAAGAGCTGCTGGTGTCCCTCGTTGGGTTGGATTCAAGGCTGGAAGTGGCGTGAACTTAGAGTTGTTTCAGGCTAATTAGGTTCTGGTTTTGGGGTGATTGAGCTGCTACATTGAGGCAGCAAGAGGACTGATTTCTTTAGCTAGCCACAGTAGTAGTTTGATGTTGTTGTAAATTGAGTTAGAGTCTTCGGCACCAAACAAGTGTTCCTCAAGGGCTGAGAATAGGCTGTTAGAGGATTGGTTTGGGGTTAAAATTGTGGCATTGTAAGGAGGCTTTATAGTGGTTGTTTAAGGAGGTGTTGGGCTGCTGTGTAAGAGAAGAGTAGGATCGTGAAAAAGGCTCAATATAGAGATGATCGGTGGGCGTTTTGGAGACCAGAAGAAAGGCTGTATATTGGGGCTGGTTTAAGGCTGTGTGGTGGCAGAAACGGTGCTAGTTCAAAAGGCTATATTTGCACAGTGTTAAAGTTAAAGAAGACAAGCACAAGGATCTTAAACCAAAAGGGTAAGACTCTTTGTTAATTAATTTTAATCTATATAAGCATTATTTGATTGATGAGAAATCATGAATATTGAGGATGATATACTTTAGATTTATCTTGATTAACGATTTGGAAATTTTTAAGGAAGAAAAAGGAATTATATATTTGGTCAAAGTTGATATGTGTGTGTACATATACATGTAAATAAACACACGTAAAGAGATTGTAGACAAAAATAAATAAATAAATAAATTCAATTAAATTAAATTTTAGCATAGAAATGACCTAAATAATTGTGGTGTAGGGATGACTTTGACTATGTTGGAATTAGAGCAATGAGAGCTTGTTGAACCAAGAAGAGAAGAAGGAAATGATCTAATGGTTTTAAGTATGCAATTGCTTATAAGATGGTTGGATAATATCTACATGAATGTAGAAATATAAGCATGGATAAGAAGGAACTATATACAATTATGTGTATATATATACATATATTCCATGAACATGATGGTAAAGAATAAATTACGATCATATATTTGCATGTAGGTAAATATTTAATCATATACATATATGTATAAATAGACATTATACTTGTATTATGAACTCCAAGAGGAAGAACGATATAGGCTTAATTAAAATGGTTGCACCTTGATGCAATATGGATAGATTGCGTACTTACCCACACCCATGCACGGTTAAATAAGAACTTGAGGAATGAAACCTTGGTGTAAGCATTTAAATGAATGCATATATATATATATATATATATATATATATATTAAACGAAGTGATCGGTACGAAATCGGTTAAGGAAATTTTGCAAGAACTAAATATCGGTTCAAGATTTATTTATATACATATCTCTAGAGATGAGTATAAGTATATTTAGACTTATAATGCGAAGTAATCTTGGGCATAATAGCGATTTTGAATAATGGTGTGTGATTTCAATTTTTATGTCTTGGAAATAGTATTAGGCATAATATGAGTATATGATTGAGATGGTATCGATATGTTTGTAGGACTTTGACTGGAATGGAGGACTAGATTTTTATCGGAGGCTCAAAGAGAATATTAGCTAAGGACATTAGGTAAGTGGGTTAAGTAAAGCTTGTTAGCACCATCTCGTAGGAATGGTTTAATTTTATAAATTTGTTTATGCTTGGGCTGGATCGAAACTTATTTTCTGCTTTGAGCGTTGTGGCCAGCCAAGCATACATTTTAAGTGGAATGAACCGATGCATACATGCATTTACATATAGCATGTTTTGAGCTTCAATTACGTAATGTTTATGTTTTAACGACTTGCATCATATGTTATATTTGCAAAGTCTTAGTTTGAACCAACATTTTGAAATAAATCGAAAGTCCTTTATATTTCGAACTCAAAACTGATTTTATATTGATTTGGAATCCGTGGAAGCCAAGTGCTACGCGAGGAAATTGATTTCAAACTGTTTTTGAGTGCAGGCATGTCCTACAACCTTCGGATCACTTCTAGCCTATCGGGCTTAGCTCTAGGCCTTATTTCCCGTCTATTGAGCTTTGTGCTCTAGACTATCGTATTGTACCTATCGAGCCTAGTGCTCTAGGTAGACTGATACTTGTCTAGAAAACCAGCAGGCAAGTTCCAGCTCTCGACTGATCAGCGAGACTGGATATCGTTCTATGGCCATAGATTTAGTGTTGCTTGCAACACCATTCCATCGCTAGCTAGGATGGATATCGATTGATTGATTGATTGAGGATCACTGCCTAATCTCTACTTACCATTGTTCCATTTCTAATACTGCTTTTAGTGAACTGAGGCAATATGCCTAATCGTTATTGATTTTCTTGATTTATGACTAATGTGTTCTTGAAAATCTATATGGATCGAAATGATTGCAATACTTATTGATCGTTACCGAATGCTTATTGATTGTTTTATCAAAGTAATTACCGATTGACTTATCAAATTATACCGATAGTTTATTTGAAATGCACAACATACTGAATCCAACCGAAGGCATAGCGAACTCATTTAAATGAATTGCGTAGTAAGTTTTGTTTTAATTAAGTGCATATTGAAAGCGTTCTATAACAGAAATGCATAAAGAAGTGTTTGGTTTATGATCATGCATTAAATATCGAGTTCGCTTATTACTTCGGTATTGTTTTCCACAAGTGCATATAGAACGACATGAGTCTAGCATGCATTTACTTAAGCTACTTACTGAGCCGTGGTTTTGCTCACCCCTTATTAATAACATCGCAGATCATACCAGTTAGGCTCCCACTTGGAGTTTGGGTGCGAAGCCTCGGGGACATACTTTGAGTAGCTATATCGGTCCGAATCCTCCGAGTGCTGTTTTTGTTGCACTTGAGGTATAATATCGTTTATTTTGTTATCCATATTTGACATGTTAAGTTTGCACAGTACATGCTTATGGGATTGCTTTTGGGATGTAACTTAGGATCGTCCTAGATTATTATAGGCTTTATGATTATCGAGCACGATCCGAGAAATGAATTGTAGTGATTTTGAACTGTAAACTGTCTCTTATATCTATTTGTTGACTTGGGAAGTATGTATTGGATCTAGTTGAATGAACTGAGAATTCTGGATTGAGATATGTGGCTGGAAATAGTTGAGATTTTTGCAGGTTATTGAGCTGGGGAAAGTCGATTTTATATAAGGGGGAGTTTTCGACGTTTTTCTCTTATTAGTCTAATATTAAAGGAGAGTATTACGTAAGTTCAAATGGTAAATTAAACAACGAATGTATATTAAATGAAGAATACGAGAGTAGTTGAGAGAGGACACTGACACCGAATACAAACCCTAAAGTGAAAAGAAAAAGTTAGTCCGTAAAATTGATAAAAATGGTAATTAGTGAATGGAGTGATAAGCGTACGTCACGGCTATCGGGTCGTGACATTTACAAATGAAGTTAGATGTAAATTAAGTTGTGATCGTTCATATATATATATATATATATACATATTTCAGAAGTGAATATTTTCAAATTCTGGGATCGAAATTTTGATTGACATTAAAACTAAGTGTGGACATTGCAAACATCCTAACTAATCATAATGAATAAGGAAAAAAATTAGTACTGAGTGTCAATAATCAGATTGTGACAAGAATAAATAGTAATAATTGAAACTTGATTGATTGATGCTATACATAATATGATTATGAAAGCATAAGTAGTTATTCATATTGATACATACTTAGATACAAAGTATTCTTATCTTAGGTATGAGATCTAATTTGAAGACTAGTTAGTACTAATGTGATTAATGATCATCTAAATAAATTCATAAAAGATGAATTGTGTATTGAGATACAAATGAAGTCACTACCAATTAATGAAGTTTAATGAAACATTAACTCTTAAATTATAAAGATGTCAATTTTTCTTTTGTTCTCTAAAAGATTTCTAAAAGTTAGAAATTTAGTAGGAGCATTATGTTTTCGAGGACATGTTCATGCACGAGATGAAGATGTTGCATGGGATGCATACATATACTCGATGGGATTTATAGTGATGCATTACTCATAAGTTGATGAATATATTAAGTAAATATGTTGAGATGTCAATAAAGATTCGAAGAGTTGAATATTTATTATAGCAAATACACCTATCATAGAAATCAATGAGTTAGTGGGAGCAATGATGATGCTCTTGATTTGGTCCAAATGTAATCTATGTGATAAATTAAATGATTAATACAGATAAGCAATAAATCATCTGAGATAGATGAATAACATAAAAGGGTTTAATGTAATTAATTTTAGACGAGAGATAGCAATGATTAATAAAGGAATCATAAGCAGTGGGAGCAATTTTTTTGAAAAGAGTTCTAAAATAAGAACAAATGCAAATCATTCCATGTGGATTTAGATTTGATAGCTTGGAAAGTTATAAAGAATTCTTCGAGTTGTTAAGAGTGTTGAACTATATAAAAGAATTCGTTCTTATTAAAATCTATGTCCATGCCATGAACAATGATAATAGTGATTATCATACAAAGCATACTTCCCTAATGAGAACCCAATGTGGTCCTTGTAGAGACATAATCACTAAGCAAAATAGTTCAATATTGGATACGATAGTTATTAACACTAATGCAAGTGGGAGATTGTTAATATATAGCTTAGAGCCAACTCACTTGGTGTGGGGCATGACATCATGGCAACATATGATTATTTATGAATATAGCAAGTGACATAAATGTTTTCCTTCATCATTTATTATTGAAAATATTGGGTTCATAGTCACTAAATGGGTGAAGCCCACATAACAAAATTCGTTTTACAAGAGAATTATAGAAAGTTAAAATTATGCATCAAAGCTATGTTCCTAAATTATTCTTGGTCATCGTACTAACAAAACAGGGTTTGGTAATGTTCAAAGAATGATACATGCTCATGACTTGATTGGGTAATAAGTCCTTAAAAGTTGATTAGGCAAATCACATGTTTTATCTTGATTTGTTAAGTGACTTGATAAAATTATAATTAATTTATTTAATAAGACTTAAAAAATTTTAATTAATTATTAAATAAATTTAAAAATATAAAATAGACATGTGATACTTTATAATTAATAAAAAAAATTTAACAGTTTTACGTTACCAATTTATTATCATGCCAATAATTAGGTAAAGTATCATCTAAGTAAGTTAGATAAAAATTAATTACTAAAATAATAAAAAATATAATCGAGGATATGTTGGTGTATATGTTATAAATTTATATGTAGACATATCCATAAGATACTCGTATATATGATTATAATAGAATTCATTATTACATAATATAAAAATAAAAAAGAATAAAAATATAATTAATTATTAGTAGAGTATAATAATTATAATAATAATAATATAATAATTGTGGAAGATGCTACTTTTTCAGACACGTCACCCTTCTGTCCCACTTTGCATAAAAGGGCAGCAAAATCCAAAACCAGATAAAAAAAGCCTAACAAAAATTAAAATAATTAAAAAATGTGGTGATAAAAAATTAAAATTATTAATTTTTTTGTGTAAATATCTTCAATAAAAATCACATCGAGCCTCTATTAATTTCAAATCAAATCGCATCAGATCTTATTCGAAAATTTTTTTTAATATTATTATTTTCATTCATAAAATTTAAACTCAATATTTTATTTAAATATCATTAAATTTCTTTTACTTGATCCATCAAATATAGAGGCGGCAAATAGGCGGGTCAGATCGGGTTCGAGTTGGATCATTTTGGATCGGATCATTTTGGGTTAAGGAAAAATCGGATCATTTCGGATTCGGATCATTTCGGGTTCGGATAAAGTCGGGTTTGGGTCAAGAAAAAATCTGTCTATTTCGGATTTGGATCATTTCGGGTTCAGATAAGGTCGGGTTTGGGTCAAAGAAAAATCGGTCTATTTTGGGTTTGAATCATTTCGGGTTCGGATAAGGTCGGGTTTGGGTCGTTGACTCTTTTAGTCAATTCAAGTTGGTCAGTTTTGGATTCGGGTCGATTGGACAGATTTATTGGATTAAGCTTTGGTCATCTTGATGTGATTTATCTAGTATGAAAATCAATTGAAATCATATTTCTAAAAATTACAAAACTCATGAAAATAAAATTTTCTTCTTATATGACCTAGAGTACAATTGGGATTGAAACAATCAAAATATTTAATAATCTATTTGATAGTTTTCTTTATAATATATTTACCAATAGTCCTAAGTTAATTACATTTTTTTCATTTTATTTTTATTCTCTACAATAATTAATAACTTTTGAATCAAACTGATTTAATAATTCCCATTAAATATCATAAAACAGTATTATCTATCTCTTTAATATATTTTGATTTTTTGTAGAATAATTAGAGACATTAATGTAAATGATATAGCTTCTGTATTCTATTATAGACTAACCATTAAGTAATTATATATTAGGTTCAAATGAATGTAATATAAAAGTGAATATTTAAATTTAACTAGATTAAAAAAATATATAACACTCATATTATTGAAAAAAAATTATATTTTTACTATATTAAAATACTTTGATATTTAATTTTAACATTTAAATATTTATTGATAATATTAAATTTAAGTTTGAATCTTTTTAGGTTTGGGTAAATTTGGATTTGGGTCAATTTGCATTCGGATCAATTTGGGTTCGGATCAATTAGGGTTCGAATCAATTCAGGTTCGGGTCAATCTAAATTCGGATGAATTTGGATTCGGATCAATTCGGATTCGAATTCGGTCGGGTTTGGATCAATGTAAATTCGGATAAATTTGGTTTCAGATCAATTCGGATTCGGATCGGATTGGATTTGGGTTGTTGACTTTTTTAGTCAAATCGGATCGGTCGGGTTTGGATTCGAATTAATTGGACGGATTTTTCGAGTCGGGTCAACTTTTACCACCTCTAATCAAATATGATAAATTATTAATTTCAAATTCAGTTTGCCTTCGCCCGTCTTTTATCTATCCAATCAATCATTATTAAAAACCTAATAACAAATAAGTATAAAAAAAGGATAATTATTACATACACTTACAGTAGAGTTTTTTTACTCCATAAACAATGTTAAGATCATGACATGTGTCTTATAAAAATATTAAAATAAATAAACCAAGATATGTGTCACAATCTTAACGCTGCTTGTGGAATAAAAAAAATTCCACTGCCAGTGTAATAATTATCTATAAAAAAAATCCCCCTTCGTTATCTCTTCTTTAGCTTAGGGTTCCTCACTCACTCTATCTTTTGTCTGAACCATTTTGACTTGAAAAACAGAACCCTCCAGAGAAGAGATGTTATTTCCTTCCCCTATGAAATAAAACTGTACAGATCTTCTCTTCGCCAAACCCTATATCATTGCAAAGGGTTTTTTCTTTTCAAACCTTTGCTTTGTTTCCCCTTTCCCTTTTTAATTCCTTTCTTTATTTTTATTTTTTTTACAGTTCAGATTTTAGATATTTGAAGAAACCATTAGGTTGAAGATTCATTTAATTGTTTGGGTTTTTTTTGGGTTTTCCCTTTTGAGTTGTAATTTTGAAGTGTAGATAAAATGGATGCTTCTGAGAATCTTAAGCAATTTGGCGATACATCTACAGGTCTGATATTCGTTTTTTTTTTCCTTTAATTTGCTCAATTAGATGTGGTTTTGTTTAATAGTTTTGGTTTGAGCTCAAATTGTAGATTTAAGCTAAATTTGAAATCTTTAAAGTGAAGAAGTTAGTGTGAAGTCAAATGTGTAGTAGATGATTATAAAATGAAAATTAGATCCAGAAATATTGGGCTTTCAATGCTTAGGTTAGGTTTGTTAGCAAAAACCAATTTGTTAATAATATTGTTTGATTAAGTTCGAAGTTAAATGTGGTTCTTTCGAGATGGGAACAACAGCATGGACATTTTCCAGTGCTGGAATTATAATGTTTGAATTTAGGTACTGATGCACTTCAGCTTAATGATTTAAATGTGTTTGTGTTTCAGTTGTGTTGGCTTTGATTTCGAATGTTTTAAGTAATTGAGATAGTGGCAATTTATGTGAATTATGATTTGATTGGAGAAGATGTTTTTGGTACTTACGGAGACTTACTGGGCCTTTGGCTACACAAAGGGCGGTAAATTGCTCTTCTGTCAGTTATCCCATCCCCTGCCCATTCCCAAGGTTCAAATTTGTGATTCTAGAGTCACAAGTTCTGACTATTGTGGTCTCCTAGGGAATACATTACAAGTGGCTTCTATGGCAGAACATGGTGGATTAGATAGTTGCTTGCTGTTTAGTCTTAAGACCCCCCCTTTTTTTTGAATAATTGTGTATATGCTTTGTTTTCTGGTGAAAAGGCTGGATTAATGTATGTTTGAGTTGTTTTTCATGTCCATATTTGTTTTTCCTGAACATGCGTGGCTACTATTTTAGTGAAATTATAAGTTCCTTATGTTGTGAGGTTTTTTTTTTGTTAAATTCACTTTTCTATGATACAGGAGGTGCAGTATTTGATGCATCACAATATGCATTTTTTGGAAATGATGTTCTTGAGGAAGTTGAATTGGGGGGATTAGATGATGATGATGAGCATTTACCTGCAGTTGGACTTGAGGAGGAGGAGTTTTTGTTTGATCGAGAGGAGGTTAATAATTTTTTTTTTCAGTTTCATTTTTCCTGTTTCAATTGTTCAGGCAAATTTATGCACTGTAGGACAAAAGCAGTGATAATTTGCTCAAAAGTAAATCTCTTCCTTATGAAAATCATGCTAAAAAAATAGCTTTCTTGAGTAATGCTGGATGCTTTTTTTTTCCTCCTGTTTTCTTGAACGGATAGATGCCACCACAGCTAATTAGTGGTTGGCATGCTATTTTTATTTATGGATTAGTCTGTGAGAGCTTATATTATATGTTGTTCTGTTTGTCCTTGCAAGACATTATAATCTTTGTTCTCTGTATTTATAAGTTGACAGTGTAGCCATCTTGGTTGAGCCTTTTTTTTGAAGTTAGTTTACTTGTCTCTTTGTATCTTGGTCTTCACAATGAGATGTAGCTTTTGTTACTTTTTAAGAAAATTATATGGTACAAGCTGCAGTGGTCCAGTGGCTTAGTTATCTTGTCAATAAAATTGTATTCCACATTTGAGTAGGTTTTGGGGATTGTATTACTTGTACTTTGGTGCTTCTTTAATTAATGTTTGTTATTTCTCTTATGCTTCCCGAAGAAATTATGTTAAAAAGGTAGTTTATAGAGTTCTTTTCAAGTATTTGTTATGTGCTTGATTTATCTGTTTCCTTTATTGAGAGAAAGAACTGGAATTGTATGAGTTCCCTTACACCTTCATTCAGCCTCAGTCTCTTTCATAGCACCTCTTTCCTCAGAATGATAAGGATTTTTGAGGTGTGAATCCTTCTTGATGGAATCAGGTTGGTGGGATGCTTTATACCCATCATGCAAAAGTTTTAGGTGAAAATTTATTCTCAATTGCTAGATAGATACAGAAGACTGCCCCTGTTCCCCTTGGGTGGTTTGCCCTCTGCTCTTGCCCTACTCTTTCTCTCCGTGGAATTGTGAACTTCAGATGGTTACTAAAATGGTTAAAATTTCATGTTCTAATATAGAATTTTCATCACTTTAGGCGTTTCTTTTGGTACATCTAACTTATTAATCTTCAAGAATATTCATTTTCATAGTTGACTTTAGTAGAATATTCATGTGCTAAATGTTTCATCTAATTTCTCCTCATATTTGCAGGGTGAAGTTTTGAGATCCTTATCAGAAATTGATGATCTTGCTAGTACATTTTCAAAGGTTGGTGCACTATATAATTAGTGTATTCTACAACTAGTGAGATATCAAAGATCTTTTTCCCTCCTAAGGATTAACTTCTAATTTAATCTGTTAATGGATTCATTGTCTTATACTCTTATCCTATTTTTCATGGGGCTAAAAGAATCTTTCAACTATCCTAAAAGTGTATATGTTGAGAGTTCAGTCATGCAAAAGTTGCTGCAAATGCCCCTGAACAACTTTTACTGTTAGCGTTAGACCTTATTACCATGCTGAGTGAATTAGTGGGATGAAATCTCAGTATCTCACTAAAGCGACCTCTTAATTTTGAGCTTGTGTCTGTCTGGTTTCTTAAGATATACAAGAAATGTTTTACCAAATCCTTTCCAAACTCTTCCAACATTGTTATAAGAATATTGATCCTCCAAACTTCCATTGTAATTCTGTCAAGTAAGTGCATTAGCAATTAGATAAACCTTTACTTTGCTTGATTTTTGGCTTAATTTTCATATAATTCATCAGAAAGGATTATATCCCTTTAAATTATATCTCCTTCTTTGCTAGTAGCTAGATCATTTTTTTGACTCTAAAAGTCATAAAGGATGAAGTTCCTATATTTTTCCTTATATTTCTTAAAGTCGCAATTCACCGATGGCATGTACCGGAGATGCATGTTTCTTGGTGGTTAATTCTGGCCTAGCGTGGGTGATTGAGTGTTTGCTGATGCTAGCTTGTGATTTTGTTGCAGTTGAACACAGCTGTTAGTGGACCAAGAGGCTCAGGAATAATTGGTGATAGAGGATCCAGAGAAAGTTAGTTTATTTATATCATTTCTTTCTTCTATCATTCACTTGCTGATGATTGATGTTGTTGAGGTCTGATCATTTTTGGATTTGTTTCTTGTAGAAGCTTTGATATGTTCTATTTAGCATCAATGCTGATTCTGAACTTTGATATATGCATCCTTTCCTGTATAACGAAAGTTATGTTCCAAGTTCAGGAAAACTATCAAGTTATGTGAATAAGAAAATAAGATATCCTGGGATCAAGTGGAAGATATCTCAAGAAATTAGATTGGTTGAACTGTTTTCAGATTGTTTTTGGTGGTTAATTATTTTATAGCCAGAAAAATAAGTGGAAACATGTGGGTTAGTTCAGGATTATGATTGAGTTATTTGGTGGAAGGTAATTGCTCGTAACATTTGATAAGACTCCTATACAGTTGTTACACATATAAATGCTTAGGTGCAGTGGAAATGCTTTCCTTCTGACTAATTGATAGTTTCCAATAGAAGAAGACAAAGGCTATGGATGGTTGTATTAACAATCTGGGATGGAATTCCCTTCTCAATTTGGAGTTGACGGTTAAGGGGTTGCCTTTGGGAGGGGGCAGAGGTTGTCATAATGCAGAATATGATCTGTAACACTGTCAAGCTGAGACATGCTAGAATTGCATTAAACTTTATTTGTTTTCCCCTGCCATTTTTTCTTTTCTTTTCTTGTGTTTAATTAAATCATGAAATTTTGCGTACATTCAAGTATTTCAAGCATCTAGGTCTGAACATCAGTGAATATCTCATCTTCGAACTGAACAACCTCTTTGCATGATATGAAGTTGTTCTTGTTCTCCAGATTTATATTGGTCGCTGATTGAAGTGAAAGATTTGTTCTCTTAATAACATTTTCTAGTTACAGGACTCAAGGAAATCCAATTTGATGATGCTTATCTCAGTTGAAATCCATTTGGATGATGCTTACCTAAGTGGAGCTGTTGAAATTCCATTTGCCATTGTTTTGAAATTTATTATGTGCTGCGCTAAGCAAGACAATTGCAGGAAACAGATCCCAAAATAGATGAAATGATTAATTGTAAATATAGCATATATAACATTCTTAGTACTAATTAGTTAAAATGTTTTTGTATTCAATTATTGTTGTCTCAATGTTGTTATCAAAGCCTCTTATATGTACATTTAATTGTCTATGCGCCATTGACACTCAAAATCTTCTGCTATTTTCCTATGCCCTTTTACTAACATTTCTATATCACTAGTTTAGTTTTAATTTAATGTGTCATTGGGTTGAGTGCAAAAGGTGCACTTTTATCACCCCTTACATCATCAGAATGAAGGCACTGATTCACACACTCCACAGAGACACATGCATATGATGAGGATTATCTTTTTATCATATCTAAATAGGCTTACAATATTTAACTTCTTTACTAAATGCTGAAGAGTTTGCTCCATTTCATTGACTAATGTGTTCCATGAAGATGCAATGTTGACAAAATCAATTAATAGTCATCATCCAACACTAGTGTAAGGTTTCCTTGACTACCATTTTAACAGAAAGTTGTGCATGAAGTCATGAACCGTATTACCCATCTTTTTTATTGTTGTAAATAAATATCTAGGAACTAGGACCCTACATAATCAGAGGAAAGCGACAACTACACAGACAAACACACATACATGTGTATAATGCCCATATTATTGACATATTTTTCATCATACTGACCATGGTTTTCTCCTTGAAGGTTCATCTGTTGCTGAATGGGCACATGTGGAGGAATTTCCTTACTGGCTTGATCAGCAGGCTCTGGAAACTGAAAGTATTCCTGAAGGCAAACGCTGGTCATCACAACCATCACCCAATTTGGACTCGAAGAATCTCTACAGGACATCCTCATATCCTGAGCAGCAGCAGCAAGAAAAACACCACCATCAACATTTCTCTAGTGAACCAATTTTAGTTCCAAAATCTTCTTACACTTCATACCCTCCTCCCGGTGTCAGATCTCCTCAAGCTTCACCGAACCAACATTCTGGTCACCTGAATATTCCATATGGGGTTGGTGGATCACAGATGGCATCTTCACCAAATCTCTCTGCCTTCTCTAATTCTCAGCTTCAAATGCCAGGTTTACATCATGGATCACCTTATGGTGGGAATTTGCCTCAATTCGCTCCTGGTCTGTCTGTCAATAGTCGGCCATCAAATCAATGGGGGAGCCAGGCAAAGTTATATGGTGGAGATAATTCCAGTGTTTTAAACAATATGTTGCAACAACAGTTATCTCATCAAAATGGTTTGATTCCGCCACAATTAATACCACAACTGCAGGCGCACCAGCAGAGACTGCAGCATCCTGTTCAGCCATCATTTAATCATTTGTCAGGGATTCAGTCGCAACTATTTAATCCTCATCTTTCTCCATCCCCACCTCTAATGAACAAGTTTGAGGCTATACTTGGTATTGGTGATCTGAGAGATCAAAGACTGAAGTCAGCTCAGAAAGGTAGGCAGAATCCGCGATTTTCTCAGCAGGGCTTTGATAGCGGTGGACTGAAGAGTGATATTGGATGGCCGCAATTTAGATCCAAATACATGTCAAGTGAAGAGATCGAGGGCATTCTTAGAATGCAGCTTGCTGCAACTCACAGTAATGACCCTTATGTGGATGATTATTACCACCAGGCTTGTCTTGCAAGAAAATCTGCTGGGGCAAAGTTGAGACATCATTTTTGCCCTACTCATCTTAGGGATCTTTTTTCCCGAGCACGTGCAAACACTGAGCCACATGCTTTTCTCCAGGTTGATGCTCTGGGGAGGGTTCCTTTCTCTTCAATTCGCAGGCCTCGCCCTCTTGTTGAAGTTGACCCTACAAATTCATCTACTGTCACCAACAATGATCAGAAAGCTTCTGATATGCCCCTAGAACAGGAACCAATGCTTGCTGCTAGAGTTACAATAGAGGATGGTCTATGCCTTCTTCTTGATGTAGATGATATTGACCAGTATTTACAGTTTAATCAGTTGCAGGATGGTGGAGCACAGCTGAGACAAAGACGGCAGGTCTTGTTGGAAGGGCTGGCTGCTTCACTTCAATTGGTTGATCCACTTGGCAAGAATGGCCACACGGAGGAGCTTGCTCAAAAGGATGATCTTGTGTTTTTAAGGATAGTTTCCCTTCCCAAAGGTCGGAAGCTGCTTGCAAGGTACCTTCAGTTTCTTTTGCCGGGTAGTGAGCTTATGCGAGTTGTCTGCATGGCCATTTTCCGTCATTTAAGGTTCTTGTTTGGAGGCCTTCCCTCTGATCCAGGAGCAGCAGAAACTACTAATAACCTTGCAAGGGTTGTTTCCTCTTGTGTTCATGGCATGGATCTTCATGCGCTTAGCGTCTGTCTTGCAGCTGTGGTTTGTTCCTCAGAGCAGCCCCCTCTTCGTCCTCTTGGAAGTCCCTCTGGAGATGGGGCATCTTTTATCCTGAAGTCTGTTCTTGATAGGGCAACAAAACTCATGATTGATTTTAGAGCTGCTGGCAATTATAATATGACCAACCAGTCCCTTTGGAAGGCCTCATTTGATGAATTTTTTAACCTTCTTACCAAGTATTGCATAAACAAGTATGATACTGTGATGCAGTCCTTGCATATGCAGGTCAAACCAAATATGGCAATTGATGAATCGGATGCTACCAAAGCAATTAAAATAGAAATGCCCGTTGATCTTTTACAAGCATGTTTACCCCACATTAATGACCAGCAGAAAAAGCAGATATGGGATCTGTCTCAGCGGTCTATGCTTGTAGGACAGTCGTGATAAAGAAGTAGTACCTTAAATTCACACATGTTTGAGACAGCCACGTTGAAGTACAATATGGAGCAAGTGAGCTATGTGCTGAAAGGAATGCAATTAGCTTTATTATTTCACCCATGTGGCTATGGAGCACCCTCAATGGTTCAGGTGAAGCTCCGAGGATATTTAAAGGTCAATTTAGTCCCTTTCAGATTTTAGTTTTACTATTTGGTATGTTTATCTTTAATAACAGGCTGCTTGTATTATGATAGAACCGTGCTAGGATATTTTCATTTCCTTGGGTCCTTTCCGTTCATTGGAGCTTATTTTGATGCTCTGTTGTGAAATTTCTGGTGTGGAGATATAGCGGGTTACTATGTACAGGGCTCGGTATAGAAGATTTCCTGCTTTCGGACTATATTATTTTCCTAGAAGGTGGGATGGATCATGTCGTTCTCTGTTAGATTTGTCACTGTGCAATATAGCAGCACCAAGTAAAGGCACGCAGACGTTGCTTGTAGCTTGCAGAAAGATCCGATACTGCTGCCTTTTGAGCTAAAATGGTGAATTTACCTTTAATATTAGTAAAGTTGTTGCTGGTACTCTTCTGCAAATTTATTGTTTGTAATCTTTTTCATTCTATAAAAGAAAGAGTGTTAGTATGTTAGTGCTGCATTTTGGCATGGTTATAACATGCCTGCCCTTTTATTGGTCTCCATAGATGCTGCTTTTGATTCTAGGAATAAGATGAGATCAATGATTTTACATTTCATGTTACCTACGTCAAAGAGGAAGCTATATTGTGCGTGACAGTTTATATGAGCTTTATAATGAATATGTAGATGCTTATACAATTGCTAATGTTAGCAAAATCTTGAAAAATGATGTGCAAGAAAAATGTTATTACCGTCAATGTTTCAATTGCTAGTGGAATTGAGAAGGGGAAAACTGCTATAACAAGGAGGCCAAAATATGGGAATTGTGTAGACCTTATCATTCTAGACACGAATAAAAGACAAGATGATGTTACGGATTAAAAGTAAGTAAAAAATTGTATATGAATATAGTAAAAAGTTAAAAATAAGATTTTGTGTTTTTTGTATCGATGCAAAATATTTGTGTTTCACACAATATGAAAATGATTTTATATAACACGAAAATAAATTTAAAAACGAATTGTCAAGTCTAATATTATATCAAAAGTGTGATACAATTCAAGCGTTAAGTTTGAAATAGATACGTATTTGAAACAAGTGTTTATTTGCTAGAAAAATTTTTGGGAATTTGATTCTTTAGAGTGGTGGAAGGAAAATAAACTTCAACTTCAAATTTTATCAAAAATGGCTTATGAAATTTTATTAATTCCAAGTGCCGCTTCAAATTCAACTTTCAAATGGTAGGGTTATTGATGCATATGGATCATCTTTGGAAACTTATACAATGCAAATGCTACTTTTTGGTAATGACTCGTATCAAAACATCCGTGCTCTTAAAAAAAAAGTATAACTAACTTTCACGTTTTCTTTATTTGTTATATATTTGAAATTTTATAATGTTTTTCATTTGATATTGATTTCTTATATAGACTAAATTAGAGATGAAATAGACTTCCCTACTTGGAATTTTGAAGAACTTCGAGGGATATCTGATCTCAAATTTTAAAGGTAAATATATTTAAATCTTTAATTTTTGATCTTTAGTTTCTTCTTTTTTTATACCATTTTTTTATTAAACAGAACTCATATGTGATATTTTGGAGTGTGGTGAAGAACTTTTAGGTCTGCATGTTGTGTGACAATGGATGTAGTATTAATGGGATTGTCGTGTAAAATACCACATTTCAATATATATATATATATATATATATATATATATAGGTTACAAAATATATAAAAATATATATATATTTATAATTTAATACAAGACTATCTAAATAGATAAATTTTACAATCTTATTGATCTATTTTGAAAAGAGTTTTTTTTTTTTTTTACAAAGTGTAGTTTTAGCTAACAGTATCTTAATGGAATATAACTTCTTCTTTTTTTAATTCGGAATTTATTAAAGTTGATTCATTCTACTATATTAGAGACGTATCTCTTCTCATTAAAAAGAATGCAAAAATATATTACAAAAAAGAGAGAAACATAGGATATCTTAATTTGATTTTTATGTAGATTCTGAATTTGGTAGTATATAACTTTGTTTTAAAGTTTTTTTTTTTCACAAACATGTTCATTTAATATTCATAGACATTTATTGTTCATATGTTTGTTTATATTTTATATACTCATGAACATGTTCCTTCGTATATTTACAAATATAATAGATATAGCAAAGCCCACATCCTCCGGGTTGAGGCATAAAACGACAGAAGCCGCCATGTGGCATAAAGTTATTGGGCCACGTGGCATCAGGCGGGAGACATCGCAAGGCTCGAGGGAGAATGTGCGGGAGGTCCCTCCCGCAAGCGAAAGGGACGACAGGCCTTCAAATGACCACCCGCGTAGTAACTTGCTGCCGAATGTGTGTAGCATATGTTTTGTGGCCTCCTGCCTAGCGACAGACCTCTCCCGCTAGAGATCGAAGGACTTACGACCCATTAGTGCCATACCAAGAACAAACTCTTCTAAAAGGACGAAAATGCCATCAAGGTAATTATTCTGCAGTAATGGTAATTTACTCACCTATAAATAGGCCACATATATTATTTTACTCTCTAATTTTTGGCTTCTGGCTTTTACATTTCCCAATACTCAAGAATCTTTGGCTGACTTAAGCATCGGAGTGCCTACGTAGGGAACCACCCGCTGCGTTCCTCTGATTTTGGTTATTTTGCATAAGCTTTTGGGAGACACGTGGAGAAAGAGATAAACACTTACGTTAGCAATTACTCATTGTTGTTTTGTGCAACAACAATTGACGCCGTCTGTGGAAAATGAAATAAAAGCCAATCAAAACTTTGAAGATGGTCAGAGCAAGATCGACTACTATTAGAGATGAAAGCGATGAGAACTCCGTGAGTTCTCCTGAACAACCGATCTGCCACAGGACATAGGTGAACATGGAAGAAGAGAGAACAACAGTGTCTGTGGCAGAATTCGAAACTCTGAGGTGGTAAAGCAAGGAAATGACCCAGGCGCTAAGGGCCATGGTGGATCTGTTTAAAGGAGTCCTCGCGCAATTGAATCTGCCACAGGCCGTACAGAACCTCGTGGGAGAGACGAGCGAAGGGGTACTGCCTCAGGCAATAGGGCGACAGACTAATCACGTGGCGATAGACCCCTCGCTACGACAAGAGGCACCTCCTGAAGGAGAGGCTCACAACCAGCAGGATGTGGCAGGGATCGAGAGTAAAAAGCTTGCCGCAAGGTCACCGCGAGAGTATGAGCCTGCGATAAATGTGGGACCTACGGCAGGTATCAGGCTATAGGGTCACAAGGCCGTGAGGCAGAGTGCTGGGTGACAGGGTGCTGAAGCTGCGGTAGGGTCTTCCGCCCACTACAGGAGTCTATCAAATTTTGTCGGGACTGACCTAGAACATGGTGTTGGAGGTGCTGGAAAGATCGGCATTGAAGAGGAAAGCACATGGAGGGTCGGGTCATAGTTTGATCCCACTTGGAACACGCAGATGATGCGAGGGGATGCATCTCGAAGTAAAGGGAAGGAGGTAGTTGTTGAAGACCAACCTGATTTGTCCTGTGTTGAAAAAGATAGAGATCAACCCACTCCTGTAGTGGATATGAAGAAGATGATAGAACATGTGTTGGAAGAAAAGAAGTTGGTGTCAACAGAAGAGAGCTATAGGAGAAAGATACCGTTTAGTGCGGCCATAATGCAGAAATCACTGCCCCTAAAGTTCAAGATGCCATAGATGATAGCATATACAGGAAAGACAGATACCTATGATCATATGTAGGACTACGAGGCCCTGATGTTACTACATGGATGGTAGGATGAGATAATGTGTAGGGCCTTTTCACTCACTCTAACAGGACATGCGATGATGTGGTTCAACAGTTTGCCCAAGGGGTCCATTGCCTCTTTTGACCAATTACGGAATGAGTTCCTTATGGCGTTTGTGGTGAATAGTCAAAGGAAGAAGGAGCCAACTTATTTGCTCACCTTTAAGCAAGGAGATAAGGAATCGTTGAAGAGTTACGTAGATCGGTTTAGGGATGCTACTTTGGAGGTACGTGATTTGCAAGTAGGAGTAGCTGTGGCAGCCATGTTACAGGGGACCAAGTCTGAGAAGTTGCAGGAGTCCATATTGCTAGACCAACCGATTACGATCTTTGATTTATTTTCTCAAGCAAATAAGTACATCACCCAGGAAGAAGTAATGAAAATGGTGTCAGCTAGGGAGCAGAAGGAAAGAAGGAAGCAAGGGAGAGAAACCTCTGGGGCATCCTCCAGCCAATCGAACAAGCCTGAGAAGGTCCAAAGGTTGAAATATACCACTTACACCTTGCTAAATGAATCTTGTGCTTCGGTGTTAGCAGCCATTGAGGGGGTAGGTCTTATACAGCTTTCGGATAAGACCTCTGAGAATCTAGGTCGTAACTTAGATTCATACTATAGCTACCATTCGGGGTATGGACACTCCACAGAAAAGTGTAGGGAGTTAATGAATCAGCTAGAGAAGCTGGTGCGGGAAGGTAAGATAGACCGATTTGTGTAGAGGAGTGACAGAAACAACCATCCCACGTATAACAAGGGAAACTACCCTTGGAACATAGGAGATAAGAATAGAAGGAATGTGAGAAGAAATGAAGATATCAAGAGAAATGATAATAGAAGGGAGAACAAGAGAAATTGAGAGGAAGATAATGAGCCCACGAGGCCAGCGATCAATGTTATATATGGAGGAGAATCGTTGGCTGGCACTTCCTCCTCTTCTAGAAAGTCCTACACTCAGCAAGCCTACCAAGTCAACTCGGTGATGGAAGAGAGGCAGGATGAGGAGCCCATCACCTTCACGCCAGCCGATAGGGGGGATATCGCAATTCCCCATAATGACCCGATGGTAATCTCAGCAGTTGTGTCAAAGCATCAGTTAGTCGGATCCTTGTTGATAACGGGAGTTCGGTGAACCTGATTTACTAGAACTGCTTTGAGAATACGAACATGTCGGAGGATAGGCTAAAACCGATGCTCGTGCCCTTGTATGGATTTTCTAGTGAAAAGGTAAAGGTAAGAGGGGCAATTCAGCTACCTGTCACGTTGGGAGAGAACCCAAGGAGTGTCGTCTGGCAAGCGCTGTTTATGGTGGTAAAGTCAACATCAGTGGCTTACAATATGATCTTCGGGCAACCATTATTGAACAAAATGAGGGCAGTGGTGCACCCCTGTTATTTGTTGATGAAGTTTCTAACTCCTCGTGGTGTAGGCCAAGTGAGGGGAGACCAAAGGAGGGCCAGGACATGTAATATCGCGTCCACCAAGTGCAAGGGGATCTAGAGGAAAGAGACTCTCATAATCAAAGAACTGCCTAAGCCGAAGCCTGACGAAGAGATGGAGGCAATTCAATTAAATGAGAAAGATGAAGGAAAGGTGGTATACGTGGGAAGTCAACTGCCTAGTAAAGCAAAAAAGGAGATAATTCGATGCCTGAAGGAGAAAGCTGATGTTTTCACTTGGACTCTCGATGACATGCTAGGAATTGACCTAAAGATTGTTTGTCATCAGTTGAATGTAGTTCTAGGAGCAAAACCAATCAAGCAGAAGAAAAGAAATTTTGCTTCGGAAAGGCAGCAAGCTATAGATGAGAAGATCTCGAAGCTGTTACAAGCAGGGTTCATCAAAGAAGTTAATTACCCTGAGTGGTTAGCTAACGTAGTGATGGTGAAGAAAGCCAATGGGAAGTGGAGAATGTGCGTGGACTTTACAAACTTGAACAAGGCTCGCCCCAAAGATTCTTATCCATTGTCGCCATTGATAAACTGGTGGATGAAACTTCCGAGTACGAACTCTTGAGTTTTTTGTATGCTTTCTCGGGGTACCACCAAATTATGATGCACACAGATGATAAGGAGGAAACTTCTTTCATTACTGATAGTACAACATATTGCTATCGAGTAATGCCTTTCGGTTTAAAGAATGCGGGGGCTACATATAAGCGATTGGTAAACAAGGTGTTTAAGGACTTGTTGGGTAACACCATGAAAGCGTATGTGGACGATATGATCATAAAAAGCCATAAGGAGGAATCACATGCTAAGAAATGTCGGAGGTGTTCAAAGTGTTACGGCAATATAACATGAAGTTGAACCCCAACAAATGTTCATTTAGAGTAAGGTCAAGAAAGTTCTTGGGGTTCATGATCATTAATCGGGGAATTGAAGCTAACATTGAAAAAGTTCAAGCCATCTTGGACATGAAGCCGCCCAACACTGTCAGAGAAGTTCAAAGGCTAACTGGGAGGATAGCAGCCTTGAACTGCTTCTTGTACAAATCAGCATAAAAGAGTCTGCCGTTCTTCAGGGCGATAAAGGCGGAAAATGGATCGAAGAGTGTCATGAGGCTTTCGAGAGATTAAAGGATTACTTGAAAGAGTTGTCGTTGTTGTCTAGGCCTCAACCTGAATATCGACTCTTTATGTATCTGGGAGTAAACGAGAAAGCAGTGAGTGCAGTCCTGTTGAGAAAAGACAGAAATAAGGACTACCCGATCTACTATGTGAGCAAAGTTTTGCTAGATGCTGAGACAAGATATCCCCAAGTGGAAAAGGTAGTCTTATCGCTGGTGATAGCAACCCGAAAGCTATGGCCATATTTCCAGGCCCATTCCGTAACTATTCTAACAGACCAGCCATTGAGGCAGATATTGC
Organism: Heritiera fomes; assembly: GCA_032173925.1. NCBI lineage: Eukaryota > Viridiplantae > Streptophyta > Magnoliopsida > Malvales > Malvaceae > Heritiera > Heritiera fomes. The sequence goes on along the minus strand of JAPDPM010000002.1, from coordinate 28,963,815 downwards.
AAAAGCCAGAGCACTCAGGGCGTTTAACCAAGTGGGCAATTGAGCTCAGTGAATATGATATTCACTTCAAGCCTCGCCAGGCAATAAATGGGCAAGCATTGGCAGACTTTATTGTAGAATGCACTGGTCGGGAGGCCCAAGGAGAATCAGAGATAGTTTGGTGGAAATTGTTTGTAGACGGAGCTCGTAGTGTTTATGGTAGTGGAGCTAGGATTGTACTGATCTCGCCCGAGGGAGAAACCTATGAGTATTCCCTCCGTTTCAACTTTCCAAGCTCTAATAATATAGCTGACTACGAAGCCTTGATAGCCGAAATGAAGTTAGCCGAGAAATTGGAAGTTAGCAATCTGATGGCTCATAGTGACTCTCAATTAGTGGTAAATCAATTTCTTGGTCAGTATGAAGCACGAAAGCCTGCTTTGGTGCCATATTTACAGAAGGTTCAACCGTTAGCACAGTCATTTAAGAACTTCTGGTTAACCCAGATAAACCGGTTTGAGAACAGTCACGCAGATGCTCTTTCGAAGCTAGCCTCCTCTAGGGGAATAAAAGGTGGAGTGTCTAGCCAAGCCGAGCATTGAAAAAGTGGAAGTCTGCGATGTCAAGAGCGGGAGTGATTGGAGAAACCCGATCAGAGATTACATTTTGGAGGGAAAATTCCCTGATGACAAAGACGAAGCTCGGAGGCTTAAATTGCAAAGTGCCAGATTTACGATGGTAAAAGGTGAGCTTTACAAGCGTGGGTTTACTATGCACATGTTAAAATGCTTAGAGCTTTATCAAGCTGAATACGCATTAGTCGACATTCATGAGGGCATATGTGGCCAACACTTAGGGGCTCCAGCCTTAGCTACGAAGGTATTACGTGCGAGGTTTTATTGGCTAACATTAAAAAGAGATGCCATTGAGAAAGTGCGAAGATGTGAAAAATGCCAAAAGTTTGCCCCTATAGCATCGGCACCAGTCTCGGCCCTTCAGAGTACCTTTTAACCAACTCCGTTAGCACAATGGGGGCTCGATATTTTAGGACCCTTTCCATTGGGCACTGGGTAAAGGAAATACCTACTAAAAGCCATTGACTACTTCACAAAGTGGATAGAATCAGAACCTTTGGCTACATTTTCTGAAAAGAAGGTGGAGGCGATGGTGTGGAGAGATATTATCTGCCGATTTGGAATCCCTCGGGTATTGAATGCTAATCATGGAAAACAGTTTGATTGTGACGCATTTCGAGAGTTTTGTAAAGGCCTGAGTAGCCAACTAAGGATATCGTCTGTATCCTACCCACAAGCCAATGGGCAGGTTGAAGTAAGCAACCGAACCATACTGCATGGGTTGAAGACTGGATTGGACAAAGCAAAGGAAGCATGGGTGGATGAGCTCCCTAATGTTCTTTGGGCCTACAGAACAACAAGTAGGGTATCAACAGAAGAGACACCGTTTAATATGGTATATGCGACTGAGGCCCTCATCCCGATTGAAATTGGAGCAAGATCGCCTAGGCTAATCCCTTACATTCAAGAAATCAACTCTCAAGGGCTTAAAGAGAACCTTGATCTGATAGATGAACTAAGGGACATAGCAAAAATAAAGTTGGCCGCCTACCAACAGCGGATAGCCGCTTACTATAATGCTCGAGTTAAGAGCAGGAAATTACAAAAAAGAGACTTGGTACTGAGAAAGTCAACAATTACAAATGCTCATAAGGAAGATGGTAAGATCCGAGCCAATTGGGAAGGACCTTACAGAATCAGGAGGATGATTAGACCAAGGACGTGCACCTTGGAGACTTTGCAAAGAAAAGATCTCGAAGAGTTGGAATGTCAATCACCTAAAGTTGTACTGGCAATAAGAAAATTGTATTCTTTATTTTATTGTTTTGTTCTTTTGTCGTTATTTTAAGCATTACTTTGCATAGATGGCAAATATCATGTGATGTTATTGATTAACTTATGAATAAGAGACCTGTTGGCTCTATAGGCTATACCGAGAGGGGGGGTGAATCGGTTTTTAATTAACCTTAAGCTCGTTTTGCGATTCTCCTAAATTCTCTAGCCTATATAAATATTTTCTAAGTTCTCTATGCTATTTAATCATGCAATCCAAATTCAATACAATAAGCACAAATATAATTGCAAGTAATTAAAGAGAGTATGGAAAGAGAAATATACGCAAGCAATTTATAGAGGTTCGGCAACATTGCCTACGTCCTCTACCTTGAGACGCTCCCAAGGATTTTCCCCAAATTCACTATCCTTGAATTTGTGTTACACTCCCTCTTTTTCTAGGCTAAAGAGAAACCTCTCTCTTTTTCTAGGCTCAAGAGAAACCTCCCTCTTTTTCTTAGGCTAAAGAGTAACCTCCCTCTTTTTCTAAGACTAAAGAGAAACCTCCCCTTTTTCAAGGAATGTTTGTGTTTACAAGAGATGTAATCACAGAAAGGCCTCTAGGTAGGCAAGTGATTACAGAAATTAGGCACAATGAAAAGCCTATACAATATTTGTTCTAAACAATACAAGAGATAAGTGAATGATAGAAGATGAAGACTTTGGAGCTCTTGATTTGTTGTTTGAGGCTTGAGGATTTGAGGAATATCAGATTTGGAGTTGCTGAGTAGTTCCTTTTTTTTTCTTTAGCTTCTAAGCCTCTATTTATAGTCCATTGGATGTATTCTAGCCGTTGGGTGGAGCCAAATCTCGGATATTACCGTTGTTTCACAAAAACTAGCCGTTATAGGCTATTTTCGGGCAAAGGGATCGATCCCTTTCCATAGGGGATCGATCCCTTCATTCCAGATCTGAGTCTTTTGGGCTGATGGACCTTTTCTAGCCATTGGGAGCCATTCTGCCTTTAGGGGATCGATCCCTTCCCTTAGGGGATCGATCCCTTCTTTCCAGAATTGATTTTTCTGCACTTTTGGGTTAGAAATGATGTGGTCTTTGATCCTAATTCAACCCAAAACATATTGGCATTTTTATGGAAGTTTTTCTTGACTTTCTTTGATGAAAACATTGTCCAAAAATTCATTAAGTGATTTTCTAAAATATTCAAAACATTTACAAAGTATTAAGACCAATAAGAGTATGCATCATTAAATCATGGTCTTAATGTTTGATATGATCACTTGAAATGTATTGAGAAAATCATGTGTGATAAGGCAAATTTACAATATGAATTAAAACATTAAAGCTTACTTAAGTTTTTGTCATTTCAAAATATATATGTCAATTTAAAGCTAACAATCTCCCCCTTTTTGATATGACAAAACTTAATGTAAATTTGCTTTGAAAATTCTTTGATAAAATACTCCCCCTCAAATAAAGCAGGATTTTATAAAGCTCCCCCTTAATATAAGCATGAGTTTTGAAAATGAATTTTCAAACTATTTCTCTCCCATTATCTCTCCCCTTTAATATCTCTCCCTTTTAATATCTATCTCTCCCCCTTTTTGTCATAGCAAAAAGAAGGAAAAATAAGAAAAAAATATGCTCCCCCTAAAATTATGGCTATGTGAGAAGAAATATGCTCCATCCAACAAGAAATGTGTTAGTACATGGGACTCATAGCACAAATTAATAAGTCAATTGTTCATAAAGAGTATGAAATATTCATACAAAGAACATGACTTATGATCCTATACCAATTGTTTATAAATAATTTTGCAAGAAGTTCACAATTGATAAGAAATGAAGCAAGTTAAGTATAAATATCTACTAAGGTCTATGACTTGCTTATTTCAATCCTATTAAGCACCTAAGTGTATCAATTGTTCTCTAAAGTCCAACTAAGGTGCATGTCAATACATCATGATTATGAGCTAAAATTATATAACATATCATATGCATGTGCTCATAAATCATTTTCAAGAATTATTGTGCCTAGAATTAAATCATATATCAATTAAATACAAATTCTAGCACATAAGAGTTTCATGCAAAAATATCCTAAGAGAATTCTTCTCTATTTGTCATTTCAAACTAAAGAGTATGAGAAGATTGTCAATTTAAAGCTCATACCAATTGGCAATTTAGATTTGGCTTACCAATTTTTGAAAATATGGTTGCCAATGATACTAATTGTTATTTCAATCTTAATACCAATTGTTACTAATAGTTGACTTAGTCATTTTGCATGAATCCAATATTTATGTGTAGTGTGTTCATGTTAAGAAAATAATCATTCTAAATATGCAAGAACACAACACATATCATCAAATATGCATATGGATCAATTAATCATTAGTCCACTATCATAAAGTATTAATCCATATTCACAAATTTATACCATATGGAAGATTCAAAAAATCAAGGAATTCAAGCAAACACATTTTCTTCCATGGTTTCAAGTAAAAAAATCCTATGCTCATTTTCCAATTCAAGTCCTTAATCAATTATGAGCAAGGAAAGATTCAAAATTACCATTTTAATCAATTAAGACCATATCCCTAGTTGTTATCATCATTTAACGTTCTAGAGGGTATATGCTATTTAAACTAAAATGGCTTCACCTAAGTGAATCAATATTATCAAGCTAAAATATATTTTATCATTAAAATCCATAAACTATGAGTGAGGTTGAGCACATAATTTCATGAAAATAACTACTCTCATCTCATAGGCATGATTATTGATTCAACTTAAGTAAACATGCATGTTCAACATCAAAACAATCAAGAGTCTATGCATGTGTATCAATTGTTTGTGTTGTCATTAATGCTCAAGTTCCATAATAATTTGGCCATAACGAATTAATTTCATTTATGATAAATTTTCATGTAACTCAACATTTAGGATCCATTTATCATCACACATTGTAAGCCAAGGAAAATTATGACCTTATACCAATTGTTGAATTTACATTTGAAATCAATCCTTGAGGTCAAGTTTTAAGTATTCTTCCACTAGATGTATAATTATCATGTAACCTAGAGTGGAGTAGTTGAGTCAAGCTAATACACATAATCCTATAAGCATGCTTGACTAAGATGAACAAAAGATATGAAAAACACTCATTATGCACAAGTTCATCAAATTCTCAAATATATCCATAAATCATTGAAATAAATTTCAAAATTATGTTTAAGCATTCATTGAAAATATATTTCAAGATTATTTCAAGATTTATGCAATTCATGAATGTTTTCAACAAGAAGAATGATTTTGCACTTGTGAGTTCAATAAAAATGATATTGATTGTTGAAAGTGATACCAATTGTTGGAAACGATACAAATTGATGGAGTTGAGGCATGATATCAATGAAAAATGAATTTTCATATATTAAAGATCATAAAAAAGAAGTTAAAACAATGAATTTTAAGTTGAGAAGAGAGAAAGTATCAAAACAATGAAAAGTTCTTCTCAATTTCGGTTGAAACATGCAGGAAAGCCCTTTCTGGCCTTGGGAGATCGATCCCTATAGGAGGGGGATCGATCCCTTAACTCCAGAATCACAGATTTTGCATTCTGTTCAAGGGGGGATCGATCCTGCTTGTTGAGGGATCGATCCCTCATCCTATTTCTGCAGATTTTTGACAGAAAATTGAACTTGTGAGGTACCAAAACTCCGTTTTTGAGTAATTTAAGTCCAAGTAAGAGTTTAAACGTTTGTAAAACATGATTTTGGACTTGTGTGAATGAAAAACATGAATGAAAAACCATTTTACAAAAGATTTTGCAATTTTGTAAGAATTTACACAATAAAATGCATTTTTGGCCTCAAAGGATGTCATTTTGAGAGTTAAGCACATTTTGACAAAACCAAAGCATTAGAAACCACAAATATGTCAAAACAAACTTGTTCACATAGGTTTTAAGCACATATATCATCAAATCATATATCTTGTGAACAACATGCCATGATTTCTAACATACAAGTTCTTCATTAATGCACATGACATGGAATTTTGCATAAATGACATATTTGGCAATTTGAGGCAAGTAAGTACATTATCAATACATAAAAAACTTGCTCAAAATGTAGAAATCCAATAAACATTTCAAAATCATGCCTTTCATTCAATCATCAAGATTTGTCCATCAAGTACTATAATCAAACAATCAAAAATCTTTGTCATGCCTTTTTGTTCAATCATTCAACTCACAATGCATCAAGAATCATCAACCAATTTTCTCATCAAAGCACAAATAATTTAATCATAGTTTTAAGGAGTAAGAAATTAAGCTTACAAAACTCCTTTGCTTGAGAATGCTTTGTCTTGAATTGTTGAATGCACCTTGGGCCTTTCTTTGAAGAATTGTTGTGACCTTGCAAAGGATGGATTTCCAAGCTCTTCCTTTTTCTCATTGGCACAAGCAATCTCCATGAGGTGTGTAGAGCATTCAATCCCCATTGTTTCTTTGTAATTCCATGCTCTAACACTCCTACAACAAACACATTTTCCAGCACGCTTTGGTGCCCAAATTTTCTTGGGTCCATGAGAGTTAGTGCAAACAATTTTAGATCCTTTTAGGATACATTTTAAGCTCATTTCATCATCATTTATAACATGCTTTGGGATCCACATCTTCCTAACTACTTTTCCTCTAAAAGTAGTTTTTCTATATGTGCATGCTTGTGAAGAGTGGCCTATCCTATTGCATAGTGAGCATGTGAGAGATGTATCATGCATATTATTTTTGCTCACAAGGAAATTCTTTAGATGAGTCTCTTTTTGTATTGCATTATATCCTAACCCATCTTTGTCAAAGAAAGCTCTTTGGGTCTCTAACATGTGATCGAGCTTTTGTTGACCCATATAAAACCTAGAAAATGAGTTATGCAAATTTAAGTTCTCTTTATTCAACTCATTTATTTCTAAGTTAGCCTCTTCTAATTTCTTTTCAAATTCTAGCTTAGCATTTATCAAGGCTTCATTTTCTATTTTTAATTAAGCAATGATTTTCTTATATTTGGAGTTCATGCATTGAAATTCATTTGCTAAATCATTAAAGGCATTTTGTAGTTCACTAAAGGTATAATCATTATCTTCACTAGAACTACAACTAGCCTCATCATCACTAATGGCCATAAAGCATGAGTAGGCTACCTCTTCATCTACATTTTCCTCATCGGAGCTATCACTATCGCTCCAAGTAGCCACAAATGCTTTCTTCCTAGGCTTGCTATCCTTTTCTTTCCTAAGTAAGGGGCAATCTAGCTTAGTGTGACCTGATTCATTACACTCATAACACACTAAAGGGTCCTTTTCTCTTCTACTTGACTCCCCTCTTTGATGTCTCCTATTATTTTCTTTTTCTTTCATTCTCATGAACCTTTTAAATCTTTTGGCAAACATTGCCATTTCTTTTTCTTCCTCATTTCCACTCTCATCACTATCATCTTCAATGACCTCATGAGTGGAAGACTTAAGTGCTACCCCTACTTTCTTTGAAGGCACTTCATTTCTTTTCAATTTCATCTCATATGTAAGTAGGGAGCCCATAAGTTCATCTAGAGACAAGGTATTTGGATCTTTAGACTCTTCTATTACGGTTACCTTTGCCTCCTAAGACTTAGGCAAGCTATTCAAAATTTTCTTTACCATTTCAACATTGGAATAAGCCTTGCCTAGAGCTTTAAGTCCATTAATTATATCATTAAACCTAGTGAACATTTCACTAATGGACTCATTTTCTTTCATCCTAAAAAGCTCGTAATCATGTGTGAGCATTCCTACTTTGGTTTCCCTAACTTGATTGGTCCCTTCATGGGTGATGGCTAGTTTGTCCCATATTTGTTTGGCATTCTCACACAAGGAGACTCTATTATATTCATTGGGACCTAAAGCACAAAAGAGACTGTGCATAGCCTTGGCATTCAATTGTGCCACTCTCATATCATTTGTGTCCCACTCATCCTCACTCTTAGGGACATCTTTTCCATCTATTTTCTTCATGGGAATTCTAGGACCATTCACTATAATTCTCCACACTTCATAATCGTTTGATTGTACAAACAACATCATTCTAGTTTTCCAATATGAATAATTTTCACCATTGAAGAGTGGAGGTCTAACTAATGATTGTCCTTCTTCTCCTAGGGGTATGTCTATAATCAAGTGAGCCATTTAAGATCGTTTTGCTCGAAAGAGGTTAGTCTAAATCGATCTCGAGCCCAAGTTCTGACACCAATTGTTGGCTCTACAGGCTATACCGAGAGGGGGGTGAATCGGTTTTTAATTAACCTTAAGCTCGTTTTGCGATTCTCCTAAATTCTCTAGCCTATATAAATATTTTCTAAGTTCTCTATGCTATTTAATCATGCAATCCAAATTCAATACAATAAGCACAAATATAATTGCAAGTAATTAAAGAGAGTAGGGAATGAGAAATATACGCAAGCAATTTATAGGGGTTCGGCAACCTTGCCTACGTCCTCTACCTTGAGACGCTCCCAAGGATTTTCCCCAAATTCACTATCCTTGAATTTGTGTTACACTCCCTCTTTTTCTAGGCTAAAGAGAAACCTCTCTCTTTTTCTAGGCTCAAGAGAAACCTCCCTCTTTTTCTTAGGCTAAAGAGTAACCTCCCTCTTTTTCTAAGACTAAAGAGAAACCTCCCCTTTCTCAAGGAATGTTTGTGTTTACAAGAGATGTAATCAAAGAAAGGCCTCTAGGTAGGCAAATGATTACAGAAATTAGGCACAATGAAAAGCCTATACAATATTTGTGCTAAACAATACAAGAGATAAGTGAATGATAGAAGATGAAGACTTTGGAGCTCTTAATTTGTTGTTTGAGGCTTGAGGATTTGAGGAATATCAGATTTGGAGTTGCTGAGTAGTTCCTTTTTTTTCTTTAGCTTCTAAGCCTCTATTTATAGTCCCTTGGATGTATTCTAGCCGTTGGGTGGAGTCAAATCTCGGATATTACCATTGTCTCACAAAAACTAGCCGTTATAGGCTATTTTCGGGCAAAGGGATCGATCCCTTTCCATAGGGGATCAATCCCTTCATTCCAGATCTGAGTCTTTTGGGCTGATGGACCTTTTCTAGCCATTGGGAGCCATTCTGCCTTTAGGGGATCGATCCCTTCCCTTAGGGGATCGATCCCTTCTTCCAGAATTGATTTTTCTGCACTTTTGGGTTAGAAATGATGTGGTCTTTGATCCTAATTCAACCCAAAACATATTGGCACTTTTGTGGAAGTTTTTCTTGACTTTCTTTGATGAAAACATTGTCCAAAAATTCATTAAGTGATTTTCTAAAATATTCAAAAAATTTACAAAGTATTAAGACCAATAAGAGTATGCATCATTAAATCATGGTCTTAATGTTTGATATGATCACTTGAAATGTATTGAGAAAATCATGTGTGATAAGGCAAATTTACAATATGAATTAAAATATTAAAGCTTACTTAAGTTTTTGTCATTTCAAAATATATATGTTAATTTAAAGCTAACAAGACCAGTTATTCAAATTTTATGTTTCATACAGTAACAATTTATCTGATAAATGTGTTACAGGAATAACAGTAACAGAGGCAAAAGCTGGCCAAACAAAAAGTCTTTAAGCGAAAAATGCGCGAGACGGGCACACAAAAAGCTACTAAGCACAAAAGGGTGCGAGACGGGCAAACAAAAAGTCCCTAAGTGAAAAATGCATGAGACGGGCAAATAGATTAAGTCCCTAAGCGAAAAATTCACGAGACGGGCAAATAAAAAGTCTCTAAGCACAAAAAGGTGCAAGACAGGCAGAGAACAAGTCCCTAAGCGAAAAATGCGCGAGACGGGCAAACAAAATACACAAGTCCTTAAGCGGAGAATGCGTGAGACAGGCACAATGCTCGAGTAAAAGTTCTTCTTTAAGTAGGAAGTAACGTTGTCTCAAAGAAAAACTTGGGGAGCAATACAGTATGACATGACAAAAGGTATGCTGAAAAGTATGTTATGTTATTTTATCAATAAAATGTCTTTGTGTTGTAACATTTTAGCATACTATGTAGCATTGTGGCTATAAAATGCTAAAATTTCGATGAATATGATGATTTGTCAATTAAAGCCGCATTGTAATAACATAACATGCATGTAAACAGTTTGTATTCTATCACAAGCATACAAAGAAAAGAAAGAAGCTGAAATGGCAATTTTCATTAAAAGAAAGACTGTACATCATTTGTGTGAATTACAATCAAAATGAAAAAAGAAAAACATCCTAATTAGTTTATTGTGAGGACTGATTTAGTTGGAAGAGAAGGCGCTGTGTCAGCATTAGGATCTTGGACAATTGGACTTGCGTTTGGATCTTCTGAAAGAGCAGACTCGGAAGAGGGAATGTCACTTGAAGGCCCTGCAGTCTCGACAACCGCAGAGTTTTGCACGGGTTCAACAGCAGTAGAGTCGAAGAGTTGAAGATCTTCGCTGTCTAAACCCTGCAAGGCCTCAATGGGCTCGGGCTGATCACGTGGCTCGATGGGCTTGGACTGACCGCGTGGCTTGCGAGGGGGCCAAGGACCTTCGAGGTTTTCCAAGTGATCCACGGCCCCTTCCTCCAAATAATCTTCAGGATCCACCGAGTCAGGCTCGTATTCAATCTAGGGAGGAGCGCTATTGAACTCGGCCTCTTCAATAAATAAGAGCTTTGGGAAGGTCTCGTTAGGCCTTTGCTTCTCTAGCCAAGTACGGGCAAGATAAAAGTCATACTTGACAAATCCCGCCGAGTAAATTTGCTTTTTTTCAAAGCAGTCTTGGGACAAGCGGTATTCACGGACACCTTCGGCTCGGACCTCCTTTTGTCGCTCCAGCACGTTGTGCATTTCGTCAATAGCCTCATCCCATTATAACCTCATGGCTTACAAATCGTTTGTTGTTTTATCATAAGCCTCTCGGTACCCCTGAAGAGAATCAGCCTTTGCTTGCTCATCCTTTAGCTTCAGCTCGAGGTCTATATTTTGTCGTCTTAGAGCCTCGTTGTCCCTTTTCAACTTATCTACCCTAGTGGAGAGTGGACGAAGTTGATTGACCTCATTCTGAAACGCCATGTGCTTCTCCTGAAGCTCATACAACTCTTTCTCAGTTCGCTCTTTGAGAGTCTGGTGCTACACATTGACAACCACCATTTGTTGAGCAGCCTAGCAAAACAAAAAGAAAATGATTAAAAACCCAAACCGAAAAAGATAAAATGTATGCACTCTAAAAGAAGGTTGAAGCTCTTACCTTCATCAAAAGGTAATCAAAGGTGTCCTCGCCCGCGGAAAGATTCTTGAAAATCTCTTTCTCATCACGCGAGAGGATGGTGCTCCAAGCTAGACAAGAAGCTACCTCGAGGTCTTTAATACTGTTGTTGTTGTTAATGCCGGGGTAGGTTTGAAAATCGTCCCCATCGACGATCCTCCCTCCGTCCACCTGATAGCGCCTAATTATAGGAGCCTCCATCTTAGGCAAAATCTGCCTCGCAGGCATCGCATCTTCGATGAATAGCCTTTTTCGGTACTTGCAAGGAGGCTTGTGAGGAACTTGCCTACTTCAAGCAACGTCAGGATCACCTTCTTGGGGAGCGGACTCACTTTTTTGTGACCCCGAGCTCTCGTGTTCCTCTGAGCTGTGGTCCCGAATAAGGTGCCTCTTCCATTTACCCCGTTCGGCCTCTTGCGTGGGGCGACTAGGCTCATCAATGGTCGTCGGAGGAGGAGTAGGAGCGCAAGGGTGTTCCGGTACTGAAGCCTCGACCTGAAGTTGTTTTTGAGACGGGAGAGCTTCCGGAGGAACTCTAGATGAGGATACAATGGTTTTCCTCCAACGCATGGCATTTAAGAAGCTCATATCTGTATAACACAGGAAGAAAGAGTTAGCATACCAAGTTGAAAGACATTAAAAGCGTTTGCAAGAATTAAAAAAAAAAGGAAAAGGAATCGTCGTTAAAAACCTAAAAGGTCACTAAAATAGTTTAAGTTAGTCAAATTTTCATCCGATGGGAAGTCATAAAAAGGACTCCCAAAGGCGTCGCCTTGGTTCCACCCGAGATCTTCCTCGGATGAATCATTGGCTCCCGTGGTCCTAGGTGTCTCATCCCCCGAGTCAGAAGAAGATTTATCTATTAGACGACCTACGAGGTTCGTTGATTCGATTACGAGATCCATGGACGAATGAATAGAGCCGGGACTAGGCATGTGCGAGGCTAAGGGAAGGTTTGAAGGGGTGGCGGAAGTTTCGGGATAACTCTACTTACTCCCCAACCAGCCGCGATAATGTTCTCTGGGGATAAAAGAGAAAACAAATTTCGCTCCCCAGTAGAACAGATAAGCTGAATAGGCTCGCCTAAGTAGTCCTTTAAGGAGTCTAAACTAAATTTTTTCGAGAGCCTTAAGTAGTCTCTAGTATCACGGTTTCATCTAGTACAGATTCTCAAATCCATTGGAATCTCAACAACGACCCACTTGCTCTCGAATTTGTGCAACTTATTGGGAAGGTCTGAAAAAATTTTATTGGGAAACCCATCGACCTTTAATCTTTGGAGAGAGAATGCAACTAACCCGGTTAACCCACGGACTCTAAAAAATGCACTCAAAAGGGGAACGGTAGGAACGATGCCTAAACTATGGCATACTATTAAGAATCCTACTAATTGAGCACATGCATGAGGATGGAGTTGGCGTAGGACTATATCCTTATACCTAAGGAAAGCTAGACCAAACTCGGGAAGAGGAAAACGAAAACCAAAGATTATGGATGCTTTATGTACAGCTACACTGCTAGTAACTAAGTCAGGAGAATGTTCCTTATTGGTTGGAAGTCTATATTGGTAACCTGCAGAAAGGGGGAAGCAAGTTTTAATTTCCTCTAAGTCTGCATTTGACAACTTGCACTCAACACCCTTCTTCCTCAATGTTTTAACTGGGCGTTGAGATGACATGACTAAGGACCGATGAATTAAGGGGGACAGGTGACAGAGGCGGCAGACCTAGACTCTGCGAGAGACCTAAGGTTATACGGGAGACTATTGGTTTCACGGGAGATAGAAAAAGTTGCGATAGGTACAAAAATTAGCGGGAGATAGAAAAAGTTGCAACAGGTGAAGAGCGATAGGCTCTAGTGAAAAGCAAGAGACTTAGGCTCGCAAGAGGATAAGAAGTGAGGTAGACAAAATGTTCACAGGAGAGTTAGTATGCCCGGCAGAGTGCTGGTACAGAGGATTTCTTGCACGATTCAGCTCAGCTTCTGCTTCTTATATAGCTGCGGCAGGAAATACGAAACGTCACGCACCAAAAGACTCCTCCCACATAATTGTACTTTTTGACCTGCAAAAAATATCAAAAAACAACAACAATTCAGGAAAAGACCAAAATATCCTGGATTCAAGTGTTTATATACTCTCTTTATTAGAAAAAATCTAATAAGAGAGTGGGGAGCAACTGATATAGCAAAGCTTACATCCATCGGGTTGAGGCTCAAAATGACAGAGGCCGCCATGTGGCATTAGGCGGGAGACATCGCAAAGCTCGAGGTAGAATGTACGGGAGGTCCCTCTCGCAGGCGAAAGGGACCTGTCGCGTGCGACATGCCTTCAAATGACCACCCGTGTAGTAAGCTGCTGCTGAATGTGTGTAACATCTGTTTTGTGGCCTCCCGCCTAACGACAAACCTCTCACGCTAGAGATTGAATGACTTACAACCCGTTAGTGCCGTACTAGGAACAAACTCTTCTAAAAAGATGAAAATGCCCTCTAGGTAATTACTCTGCAGTAATGGTAATTTACTCGCCTATAAATAGGCCACATGTATTATTTTACTCTCTAATTTTTGACTTCTGACTTTTACGTTTCTCAAAACTCAAAAATCTTTAGTTGACTTAAGCATCATAGTGCCTACGTAGGGAACCACCCCTTGTGTTCTTTTGACTTTGGTTATTTTGCAGAAGCTTTTGAGAGATACATGGAGAAAGAGACAAACACTTAGGTCAGCAATTACTTATTGTTGTTTTGTGCAACAACAATAATAATGTTCATTCATATTCAGTTAATTAATAACCTTAGTGATAAATAATGAAAATTATCAAAGATATGATAAATAAATATAATAGATTATTATCACATATACTGTTAGAGAAGTTTTTAAACTCTACAAGCAATGCTAAAATGAGGGCACCTACCTCATTTTATTTATTTTTTTAAAATTTCATTAAAAGTATACGCCATTATCTTAATTCGGTTTGTAAAATCTAAAAATTTCATTAACAATATGTTAGATAATAATCCAAAATATAATAACAAAAGAAAAGGCTCAAGTCTAATTTTAATCTTTTGTGATAGAAGACACTTATTTTGTAAGATTAAAGTCAAAGCCATATGGTACAAGAATGAGCTTAATTTGTTTATTTTTTGTATCATGTCAATCAAGAGCGAACTCTAAAAATATTATAATAAACTCAGCATGATATATACATTTTTTTAAGGCCAAAAACAATTTTTATAGAATAAAAGCTAGTATATGTTTATATATGATTCAAAATATGAATATGAAAAATATTATTGTATTCGTATATTATAAAAAAGTTGTACACATCTATCTTGTACTTAGATAGCAAAAGTAAATTAGTAAAATACATTAAATTATCTTATTATCAAATATGAATATCACGTTAATTTTTAGGGCATTTTATTTTCTTTTATAATAAAGCAAACGACTAAATCAGAGAGTAATTTTAACATGAACAAAAGACTAGTTTACCATTTTATTTATTTTTATTTTTTTAATATTTCATAAATAGTATGTGTCGCCATTTTAATTTTGCTTGTGAAGTCTAAGAATTCCACTGAGAGTACATTGAATTAATAATCCTTAGTTTAATGGATTTTTTTTTTATAATAAAAATGTTGAGTATTGAAGTAGAGTATTATAAATTAAGATAATTATGCAATATATCGTCAGTAGAGTTTTTTAATTCTACAAGCAGTGTTAAGATGATGACATATGTCATATTTTATTTATTTTTTATTTTCTTAATTATCTTCCTAGTACTACTTGTGGAGTAAAAAATTTCACTGACGGTGTATTAGATATTAATCCTATAAATTAAAACTTGTAAAAAAAAAAGAAAGAAATCCAAGTGAATGGCTAAATGGTGTGAGGCCTTATTGAGCTGTTGAATGGGGACGATGCATAACAGAAAATTCCATGTTTGAATCCTCATCAAGTCAAATTTTCTTGAGCTAATGCAAGTGACAATTAGTTTGATATCTAATGTGGTATGAAAATATGTTGTTGTTTACAAAAAAAAAATTATACCCATAATCAACACTATCCAAAATGCATCTATCTAGAAATAAAAAAAAATGGCTTCTAAATACATTCACATTTTTTCTTATTACACCCATTTTTACTTGTGTTTGAAACAGTAAACACATGAGGAGAATAAGGTGCATGGAGAAAAAAAAATAGAGTTTATTTAGAAATTCTCATAAAAAAATTGTACACTATCTTAAATTCTTAACCCAACGATTAAAATAGAGTTGTGACATTTGTAAAACTAATGTCAAAAATATTTTATTAATTATAAAATATTTTTTTTATTAAAATAGATTTAAAATAATGAAATATTAATATGAAAATAATTTATAATATGTTAATTATAATTTTAATTAAAATAAATTTAAATGAGCTTAAGTGAGCAAACCAAACCTAACTTGGAGCAACATTATAAAAATGTTAATTAGATGCATATGAACACTGTAGCACCGAAGATTTTTTTTTAACTATAGATATATTCATCGTTTTATAATTTGAAATTAAACTTATTCAAATTAAAAACGATAAAGAATAAAGTTCTCCCAGCAACAGATATTCCAAAATTTATATCCTATTTAAATGTCTGATTGAAAATTCCCCACTTGTTAGTGAAGTAACAAAGACTTGCTCTATTTCCCATCCTGTCAATGTGGCCTTGTACTGTAGTAACAAATTGAGGGTCAGCGCGTGGGTTGCAGACTATTGAATTGAGCGTAGAGGCCTATCAATTTGTCACCAGTTGGATAACGGGAGAAAGAACAATGGATGCCAGTGAACAGGGAATGAGCTGAGTCTCCCTCGCCTTCACTACAGCTAAAGAAAAGAAATCACAGCAAAGCTCTCTTCTTTGAAGAAAGGCCACAATCTTGAATCCAAAGGCCCCTCAACCAAATTATATGTATGTTCATCCTTCTTTCTCTCTTAATTTTGTGTAATGACAGTGAAAGTATTTGCTAGAAATTAGAATCATCACTTTCTTTTTTCTTTCTCCTGATTAACTATTAAAGAACCCAATTAGACTTTTCTTTAACGTTTCTATATACTTTCCTTTTATCTTTCTTGGGTTCATGGCAACTTTACTCAACTCAATGTCCTCTATGACAAGCCCGTCACCTGAAACAACAAGAAAACCATCTGGTTTCCTTTACCAAGTCCCAAACCTCCATTCCTTTTCGCTCAGCAAGGGTTTTACCAGGGTTTTAGCAACTACCCAGATTACAATTTCTCCTAAGGACTCTGTTTTTACTTTACCAAATTGGAAGACAGGGAAGAATGACACTAAAAGTAGGGAACTAAGGCTTACTGATGCTTTTTTTCACATGGAATATATGGTGGGTAAGGGACAGAAGCCTGATGTAGCTCAAGCTACACAGTTGATGTATGATTTATGCAAGGTTAATAAGATGAAAAAGTCAATTAGGGTGATGGAGATGATGGTTGATTGTGGTATTATACCTGATGCAGCTTCTTATACTTTCTTGGTGAATTATTTGTGCAAGAGAGGAAACGTTGGACATGCAATGCAGTTGGTGGAAAAGATGGAGGCTCATGGTTATCCAACTAATACTGTTACTTTTAATTCCCTACTTAGGGGGCTTTGTATGCATGGAAACTTGAACCAAAGCTTGCAGCTGTTGGATAAGTTAATACAAAGAGGACTAGTTCCCAATGAATTCACTTATTCTTTCTTGCTTGAAGCTGCTTATAAGGAAAAAGGAGTAGATGAGGCAATGAAGCTTTTGGATGAGATTATTGCAAAAAATGGGAAGCCTAATTTGGTTAGTTACAATGTTCTGTTGACTGGGTTGTGCAAGGAAGGAAGGACTGATGAGGCAATTAGGTTCTTCAGGGATTTGCCTGCTAAAGGATTTAATCCAAATGTTGTCAGCTATAACATTGTGCTGAGGAATTTGTGCTATGAGGGCCGGTGGAAAGAAGCAAACGAGCTTTTGGCTGAGATGAATGGTGAGGATCGTTCTCCTTCTGTAGTTACTTACAATATATTGATTGGCTCTCTTGCACTCCATGGCAGGACTGAACATGCTCTGGATGTTATGGATGAAATGATTAGGGGACGTTTTAAGGTCACTGCCACAAGCTATAACCCGATAATTGCTCGTCTTTGCCAAGAGCAGAAGGTGGATCTTGTGGTTAAGTGTCTAGATCAGATGATCTACAGACGTTGTAAGCCTAATGAAGGAACATATAATGCTATTGCTGTGCTCTGTGAGCAGGGAATGGTGGAAGAGGCATTCTCCATATTTCAAAGTTTGGGGAGCAAACAAAGTTCCTCGCCACAAGAATTCTACAAGAGTGTGATTTCAAGTTTATGCAGAAAAGGAAACACATATCCAGCATTTCAGCTTTTATATGCAATGACCAAGTCTGGATTCACTCCCGAGTCTTACACCTATTCGTCGCTAATCAGAGGATTGTGCTTGGAGGGAATGCTGCAAGGGGCAATGCAAATTTTCTTGGTAATGGAAGAAAGCAACTATAGGCCTGATGTTGACAATTTCAATGCACTTATATTAGGATTCTGCAAATCTAAGAGAACTGATCTGTCCTTTAAGGTTTTCGAGATGATGATAGAGAAAGGCTACATGCCTAATGAGACAACATATATTATTCTTGTGGAGGGGATTGCTCATGAAGGAGAAATGGAGCTGGCAGCAGAAGTATTGAAGGAGTTGCATATGAGAGAAGTTGTTTCTCAACATGCTGTAGAAAGACTTGTTATGCAATACAACCTTTCCGCTCTAGATAACTTTTGATTTTTGGATTCCAAAATATACAAAATAGAATGGAAGCAAATGAAAGATTATCGTTCTGTGACTTTATGCAATATTGGTTGACCGTTCAGATCTTTGACAGTGTCAAAACATGAATTTTGTTATGAAAGTAGCTTCAGATCATTTGGCACTGTATGCAAATTTTGGAAGAGGGCAAGCGTAGATGCATCAAGGTTAAGAGCAAGGAATCAACTTTGTGGTACTTTGTTTGCTTGAACTGGTTAATATGTTGTTGTAAATCCTTTTCACTTGTAGAGCATTTCTTAATTACGTACAAGTTGATTATTATGGTTGATATGACATGATTACTTAGTCCACTAAGCTAAAGACTTCTAATTAAAGATTCACATGGCAGTAGCTAGTCATTGTAATCCTCTCTCGAATTCATAAATCAGAATTCCATCATGCTCTGAGACTCTGCAATTTCTAAATTTTTTTTAACACTTGACTCCAATCCAATATCCTACTACTGAAAAACCACCACACCAACAAATCACATTACATAACAAAAATCCACACTACTCTAGACAGAGAAAAAAAACCGACACGACTCTTCACAACAATTTTCTGACGTTAACAGCCGGGGCAAGTCACATTTTGGCCCATTCCTACCACAACCACCTGCAAGATGCTAGAAGATAAAAATTGGAAAATCTTGTAGATCAAATAAGCAAGGAAAATATCCTGAAAGAACCAATCGCAGGTTGCTAAAGTTAAAAATCAAAACTATCCTTAATGTGAAGAATACGATCAACAATCTATTTCACATATTAGAACATAGTAACAAGACTATTTATCTAATATTAGTCATTACACAAAGACCATAGCGTTTTGAGCTTCAAACTTTTGGGAAGCATGTAAAAAATAGTCTACACAGCTCAAACCACAAAAGTCCAACATAATATCCAGTAGTACTAAACAACATCTCAAAGAGTCTTAAAACTTAACTTAAAATTAGAAGACAGAACAGATAAGCTTGCCCAATAACACATCCTCCAATCTTCAAAAATTCACACAACATATGCTGGATGATCATGAACACAGGGGAATGTCAGGGTAAAGCCAATCTTGTCCGAGATGCACCTACTTTGATCTCTGTCTCATCTTTCGACGCTTCCTCTTTAGCCTTCTCATGCGCTTCTTCTTCCACTGTAAAGCATAAGAATAAAGGCAAATAAATCATAACAGGGAAAATATAAATAATTAAAGACAAAAAAGATAGTAACTTTGGTTTCAAATGGCTCATACAACAGATTAATGTAAACAGTTTAGTGTTTCATTTTAGGTCATATAACCAAGAAATTAATGTGGGTAATCTACACTACCATCTCTCAATTGAAACAACATTACACTCCATTACAAACTTTAGTGCATAATTCATTTGAGTCTGTTAACTGTGACAAGTAAAACAATTCATATACCTTTGATCAACTTAATGAACATATAAATTCAAGTGTTCAAAAGTAGCAATTAATGTCTATGGGGAGAATTTCTTCAGTGAACTAGCTTGGCATCGTCTAGCATATTCCAATCTCCCTTCCACAAACTAGCACTAGACCCAAAGTTAACTGAACAACAAAAAAACAGCTCTAGGCTAACAAAATAATCCTCCACAATACATTTCATCTCAGTCATTAGGCAAAACAGATAAAGTCAGCCATAAAGGCAACCAAAATACAACCCACTTGTCAAATGATGACCCATATCAACAATCCATATTAATGGCTTAAGACTTCTCTCACAAGCTATCTTTCATTTTTCCTTCTCAAACCAATAATCTATAAACTTCACCGGATTATTTTTATTTACTTTACCTCATTGATTACAATCACTTAATTAGAAAAACATAGCTAAAACAGTAAGAAATTAAAACTAAAGAAAGATGATTAACCAATTATATAATCAAAGATTCCAAGCTCTATCATTCATTACACCAAAAATTACAAATATTCTCATTCGGTACCACGTATTTACATCTAGTAAACAGATAATAAATCGAGTATAAACCCTAAATTTCGACGAAGTACATTGTAAAAATATTAAAGAGGCGAAAATCGAAGGAGTAAAAACCTATTAATTTCCAAACGCAAAAAAAAATATGGAGAAGAAAACAGAAAAAAAATACATCAATATGCGAGATTAATCGAAGATGTAGAGGAACTTACCTTGGCTCTCATCTTGGGTTGGCTCTTTCTTTTACGATTTGCCGACGATCTTTGTAAAGGAGAGTTTCCCTTGAGAATTCTAAGGAACGCATTCGCTTGGCATTTAACGCCCTACGTTTTGAAAACCCTAGTTCGTGTGGAGTCACGTGCGAGTGTAATTGGTTTGGGATGACAATTTTACTTGTACCGTATTTGACGGGTACTGGAGGACTCCTCCGCTTTAGATTTATTCAATAATCGGATTATCCAAAAAAAAATAAAACCTGATAAAAAAAATGGGCCATACTTGAGTAAACTATTTATTTTCTTTTTTTTTTCTTTTGATAAACTTGAGTAAACTATTTCAAGTGCGGTCCGACATGACTAGTAATTATAATTTCTTATGATTTTATCTTAATGTATTTTTAATTACTTTCGTTTTTTTATAATTTATTTTGAGTTTATATTATTTTTTATACTTTAATTTAAAAAAAATTTCTTGTAGTTTTTTTTCATAATTTATTTGAATTTATTATGTTATACTTATGAAATATTTTATATTTTTATTTAAAAAAATAATATTATTTTGATGAGCATAAATGAGTTTAGATTTATTCATTATATACAAAAACGAGCTTAAATAAAAAAAATTAAACTTGAAAGTCGAATAAAGCTTGAACTCCTTTTCAATCACTTAATACTTTATTTAAACTCGACCTAAATCCAACTTGGCTCGTCTTAAGAACAATTCTACTCTGCTTCTTTTTTTTTTGTGTAACCACAAGTAGCTTCATTTATTTTACAGTCTAAGACTAATTTTGTTCAAGTTGAGAGTAGTAAAAAGTAAAACTCTTTCAACAGTGATTACTTTAAGCTTCAAATCGTATTCAAATGCCTTGAAAAAAAAAACTCAATTCTATTTCTTTCAATCATTTGTTGGTGAAGACTTCTACTCCACTTTAACTGGTATTAATATGGAGGATATTTTTTATCCATTTAATTTTAAACGGATAATCAAATTCAGGTTTAATGGGTTTAGATATAAGAACAGGCAGGGTACTATAGACTAGTGATTTTTTTTATGAATTTTCGTGTTTATGTTTATTAATTTTTGTAAGAGTTGTTTGTGTTTTTTTCGATACATATGAATTCTTTTAATTTATTGAAATGTCGATAAGATAGGATTTTAGGTATCTTTTATTTTTTATTTTTGGATTTTTATGATAAAATTGGGTTTTTTAGGGATTTTTTGATGTAGTTAATTGTTTTAATTTTACTTGAAAATTTTGAACAACACATATTCAACTCCCTATAATCTGATATTCAGAAAGGATTTGGATTATCCATTACGTGTCAGGCAGAAAGACAAGTACATGAAAATATTATCCAACAAGTATGGAGACAGATAAGAGTGTAAAACAGATAAGAGTGTAAAACAGACAGATAATTTAAAGACATTGGATAGTAAATTGCCTATGCATAGCAGTAGACTATCCTTTGCTTTCAATTTTTGTATTTGGAATTATACTTAAGGCAATCAAATGATCATTTTGAGCATTGGACTGTCAAATAACATATTAAAAATATGTGTAAATTCTATTGAAATCTCCAAGATTTTACCATAATTCAACTATATCACTACAACAATTACGACTTTTAGTGACAATTTCTTTTGGTGACCATAAGCAATTTCGTCACAAATATTGAGTTTGTTATGATGAAATTTGGTTTGACACTATTGTTATAAGTAATTGTGATGTATCATCGTTTGTTTATTATTGTAGTAACAATTGTGACAATTTAAGTTTTTTCACAATTAAATCATCACTACAAAAGTGTTATTATGACAAAATATAGTTTATCACTAAATTTTCAACACTAATAAAATATAGAAATTGGCGTCAATTGATTTTTGACATGAAATAATGTACTTGTGACTAAATATAACATGGTCACTATTTTTTAAAATTGTTGTGACGATAAAAGTGTTTTTCACTATTTTTTTCGTGAAATTGTTCATTTCGTTTTTATTATAGTTGTTTATTAGTAAATATTTTTATTTTTTTAATTGGAAATTTCATTTACAATAGTAGGCTTTAGGCTTCAGACTTCTTTGCAATTATAATTAAGGAAGTCGGATGCCCATTTTTGGAATTAGACTTCCCTTGTTTTATAAAACAGGAAATTTAAAGGCATTGAGTAGTCAATTGCCTATACATAGCAGTAGACTATCTTTTGCGTTCAATTTTTCTGTTTGGAATTATACTTAAGGCAATCGAATATTCATTTCAAGAATTCAATTGCCAGTGTCCATATTAAAAATATGGATAAATTTCATTGAGATCTTCAAAACTTTATCATAATTCAACTATAATCCATTAATTTTGAAATAGTCACTTTGCTCCGAAATCAAAAATGATTTCAACATATATTAGTCAATTACTAAATTTAAATTAATAATGTCACATTTTCAAGTATCAAAAATAAATTTTATTATTTGTTATTTTTAAGTAATTTTTTTAAAAAATATATTTTATGTAAGATTTTTTTTAATACCAAAAAAGGATATTATGGATATTTCATGAATAACAAATGTTAGGTTAATAGAATTTTTAATAGTAATTTAATAGAATAATTTTTTTAATGTCAAATTTATAATTTTCGACCAAAATGTCCATTTCTCAAACTAAGGGACTAGAATTAAATTATGGTAAAATTTTGAGGACCTTAGCAAAAATTACCCTATATATATATATATATATTTATCATAAATATATATTCATGATAAATTTGCTACCATTAATTTATTTTATTTGTACTACTTAACAAATAAATTTACAAAATTTCAAAATAAAAAATATACATTTAAATTAATGACCACAAATTTATCATAAAAATATATGTTTATGATATATAATATACATTTATCATAATTTTGTGGCCACTAATTTATTTTATTTCTATTGCTTAACAAATATTGAACAAAATTTTAGATTAAAAAAATATATATCATAAATAGTGTTTTTACGCTTATACTCATCAATTTTATTATGAATCACATTAATTTTAAGATTAATTATTATAGATTTATGTTTTTTCTAGTATTTTTATGTTTATACTCATCAATTTTACAATGAATTACATTAATTTTATAATTAATTATTATATATTTATGTTTTTTCTAGTATTTTTACTGTTACTCTCATTAATTTTACAATAAATCTAAAAATTTTTACAATAAATCTAATAAATTTAATGTGAATTACACACACACATATATGTAAATCATATATATAACTTGTCTAAAAGATTTAACTTGTATGTAAATGTGTTTTTTGGACAAGACATGACTATTCAAAAGTGTTGTTTATCTATTATAAATATGTAGATTTTTATGATAATTTCATTCGTTATTTTATATCTATTTCAAGAGAATTTATGAATTTTTGTTATATCTTGTGAATTTTTAAATAGTTTATATATGATGTATTGACAGTATATAATTTCTATATATTATCTATGCATCAAATGTTGAAACTTTATCAATAAGCCCTTATAAGCAAATTTAAAAAATTATTTGTACTTATTTTTAAGAGAAAAAAATTTATTTGTATTTATCTTTAAGAGCTTGACATTTTTTAAGTTTTTTTTATTAATGAAGTGTCAATCTCTAATGCATTGATAGTGTATAGAAATTTTACATTGTTAGTACTTTATATATAATATGAAGGATTTATATATGATACATTGACAATGTATAATATCTATACACTACTAATACACCAAAGGTTGATACATTATCAATAAGTCCTTATAAATAAATTGAAAAAAATTAGTTGTATTTATTTGTAAGGATTTGATTTTTTTTAATTTGTTTATTGATGAGATGTTAAGTTCATGTATATTGATAGTGTATAAAAATTATATACAATCAATATAGAATTTATATATGATGCACTGATAGTGTATAGTTTCTATACAGTGTCAGTTAACCATGGGATAACACCTCATATGGAGGTCCTTAAAAATAAATATTAACAAAATTTTTAAATTTATTTTTAATTTTTAAATTTATTTTTAAGTGTCTATACACTTTTAGTTTTTTTTTTGTTGAAACCATTCGATATCCCTACACTATTCTGGTATTGGATTAATCCAAATTCGAGCCAGGCTACACTTTTAGGTTTTGCTCATTTATGAGGTGTCATCTTATGATTAACTGATAACATATAAAAATTATACATCATCAATGCATCATATATAAACCCATCAATATATCATATACAAATTCCTATATAAATCTATTTTTAAATTTTAAAATGAAAAAGTTAAAGTTCACGTTTCATCATTAATATCCTCTCTTTATTGTTTTCCTTTTTTTTTCTAACAAAACCTAATCAAAGAAAACGTACACAGAAGAAAAAAAAGACGTGCCAACGGTTGCCATAAAAAAGTGTCATCTCACATCATTGAAGGAAATTCTATATTTCCAGCTCATCCAACAGTTGCCATTGCTATCTTCCGAAGCAAAATTCTGTTTTAAAAAAAGCATGGCTTTAACTTTAATAGTATAATAATAAAACTAAATGATTCAATGAATTATTTAATCCTAAAATTATAGCTGAAAATTAAATTTATGAGCAAAAAGAAAAATAAAATTAAATCCAAATTATGTAAATGAATACGCCAATTAATCCCTAAATCATTTTCTATACCTAAACTTAATTGTCTAAAAACTAGTCTCTTAACTTTTCAAATTGAGCAACCCCGTGGGACGGTTTTAATAATAATAATAATAATAATAATAATAATAATAATAATAATAATATCATCATCTATAAATCACAATCCCTTTATCTGTTCTCGCAAATTGTAAGCGACGCAAAATCACTGGCTGAAAGCATCTATAGAACAAGCACTAGGAAAAACAAAGGAGTCCCCAATGCCCACTGAAAGTTGAATGCTTCACCATCCCATCTGATTCTGAGAATTATGGCTGATGCTCTCCCTTGCAGTTCCGTTTCCGATCCATACAAACACCTCCACATCACCCTTAACCCCGATGGCACATTGACTCGCTTCAACAATTATGCAAGAACTTCAGCCAAACCAGAATTTTCCGATGACTCAACGGCGGTTGCAGTTCTCACCAACGACGTCTCGATCAACCGATCAAAAAACACTTGGGCTCGAATTTTCCTACCCAAGCAAGCACTTGACAAGCCCACATCCGCTGAAAAGCTACCACTTTTTGTCTACTTCCATGGGGGAGGGTTCATTCTTCTCGGTCCGGATGAAACCATGTGCCATGAATTTTGCTCCAACATGGCTACTGAACTCTCTGTTATCATTGTATCAGCTAGCTACCGCCTGGCTCCCGAGCATCGGTTGCCAGCGGCGTACGATGATGCCATTGAAGCCTTGTTCTGGATCAAAACCAGCCAGGAAAATTGGCTGGAAAATTATGCTGATTATTCCAGGATTTTCCTGATGGGCGGTAGCGCAGGGGGTAACATTGCATATCATTTAGGACTGCATGCGGCTGAACAAGCTGACAATCTTTTGCCATTGAAGATCAGAGGGCTAATATTGCACAATCCTTTCTTTGGTGGGGTGGAAAGGACTGAATCAGAATTAAGGTCAACCAAGGATCCCATATTTCCTCCGTGTGTAAGTGATTTAATGTGGGAGTTGTCCTTGCCTATTGGCACTGACCGTGACCATGAGTATTGCAATCCAACGGCAGGCCATGGCTCTACCGCTTTGGAGAAGATCAAAAGGCTCGGATGGAGGGTATTTTTTAGCGGGTGCGATGGGGATCAATTGATAGACCGTCAAATTGAGTTGGTGAAGATGATGCGGAATGTGGAAATGGAAGTGGTAAGTCGTGTTGTCGAAGGAGGTTTCCATGGGCTTGAAGTTTTTGATCCCTCCAAAGCTACGGCATTGTTTGTTGCCTTAAAAGATTTCATATTCTCTTCATAAGCTTTGCTCAATGGACAAAGGTACGGGGGACTGTTTGTGAGTTTTACTGCATGTACAAATGCCAAAGATACAAAAGAAAAACAGTGCATAAAAAATTGAAAATAACATATGAATGAGAAGTGGAGATCTTGTTACTTGTTAATTGCCTGGCTATCAATATTTATATATTTCTTATTAAATGTGATTCATAAAAGAAATCTTTTATTTATTCACTTTAATAAAATTAAGTAGGATTGTTTTATTTATATATAAATGATTCCCACCAATTAGGTGAAGAGTCTATTCATAATTCTATATATTATACTCAAAAATATGTAATTTTAGATATTATTCTAATTATAAAATTTTGATCTCAAATTACGTTTGACTACATAATTATAAAAGAATAGTATATTGTGCAACATTATGGCGGATAAAATGGCAATAATCTCAATATGCAATGTATGCTCATGAAATATGTCATTATAAGCAATTTAAACGACGCTACGATTATCTCAATGACATCTAGTGACAGAGGACAGCGGAATGCCATATCTTCTAATAAACGTCGAAGTCAAAGTGATTCTGAAGTGGCATTAGTAAGGGTACGATATTCTGATTAAGTGCTAGAGTGAACAGCCACAAATTGTTGTTTTTTTTTTTGCCAAGAAATGAGGGAATCGCCAAAAAAAAAACAGTAGTTGAGTGACAGTTTGTAAGGATTCCTGTCCCGTTAATATATGAATATCTAGATAAAACAAAAAAAAATGTGTGAGCAGAAAATTGAAACCCATGAAATAATGTTCGAAGAATTCGAAGAGTTGCTGAAAAATGAATTGAGCGAGGAGAAGCCATAAAATGACTAACTAAATGAACAGCATATCAGGCCAAGTTATTGTGAGATAAATTAGACTTCCAATAAGTTGACGATACAATGTATGATCAAAAAGCATAGTACCATTCATCGAAGTAAGCTTAACATTGAGTTCCAAAGGTGTAAAGACAGTTTTACTATCATGAAGACCAGCTTGAGAAAGTAATTCTAATATATTTAGCTTGAGAAAGATAATAGCCATTAGATGTATAAGACATTTCAAGTCCTAAAAAGTGTTTGAGAAATCCAACATCATTCATTTTAAATTGCTAGTGAAGTAACTGTTGTAATTCAACAATACACGGAGGTGTATAAGCATTCACTCAGCATCCAAGAGCATGAAGCGAGGAACATTTGAGCCCTTTGATTGCATGCAACTGAAGGTGTTGATCTGAAATTTAATGGTTCACTTGCTTTCTCTAATGAGCAGTAGCGAAAGACATTTGGATCCAGTGGCTATGATCATTGGGTTGGGGGCCTAGAAATTGGAGAAAAATATTCATAGTTCTGAACTTCGGAGTTGTTATGAAGCGTTTGGGAATGTTAGAAACGCAATGATGACAGTGTATTCTAGATGCAAGGACCTAAGGCATGCCTACAATTTGTTTCAGTCAAGTGTCCTTCCTATTTCAGGAGATGTTGCTTTCAGGGGTTGCATTGAACCATGTTACAATTGCAAGCGTCCACCCTCTTTGTGCTAGAGTGGCAAATCTGCAACATGGCAAAGAATTCCACTGCTGCATTACCTAACACAAAGTTTTGACAACTGTTTATCATTGCCGAATGCTCTTGTAGATATGTATTCAAGATCAGGAAAAATTCTCGCAGCTAAGCGCTTATTTGTTTTGATGAGAAACAGAGATGAAGTGACCTATACTTCTTTGATAGATAGATATTGATTGCTAAGAGGGACAAGCTGATATAAAGGTATTTGAAGAAATTATTAACTTTAGATCAAACCAGATCATGTAATGGTGGCTGTTCTATCAGCTTGCAGTCATTGTGGTCCAGTAGTTAAATGCCATTTGTGGTTTTTTGAAAAGATGCAAAATTTCTATGCTATAACTCCTCGTTTGGAGCACTTCTCTTGCATGTTGACCTTTATGGGCGGGCAGGTTTGTTGGATAAAGTCAAGGAAACCATCACAAGGATGCCATGCAAGCCAAGCGCTGCCATGTGGCCTACAGGATCCATGGAAATACTAATATATGAGAATGGAAAGCTGAGTAACTGTTGGAACTTAGACCTGAAAATTCAGGGTATTATGTGTTGATTGCTAATATGTATGCTGCTGCTGGCTGTTGGAACAAGCTAGCAAAGGTCAAGACTTTCACGAAGGATTTGGAAAGAAGCCTCCTAGTTGTGCTTGGGTTGATGTGGGATCTGCATTTTCTCCATTGATTGCGAGGACAAATCAAATCCTTATGCACAGGAGATTTATCAAGTATTGGATGAATTGACTGAACTGTTGTATATATTTCCAGAATCGTATGTTTTTTTAAGTGATATAAAGTGTTTGATTTTTAAATAATAGTTTATAAACCATATAGTTGCATATGTGTAATGAAAATAATGTTTTAGAAGTGTTAAATAAGCTTTGGAATAAGTTATAGCTGTAAGATTAAATTAAGCCTAAACATGCTTCTAAATATACATGAAACATGCTTTAATCTGTATGCGGAATAAAATATTGTAAGGATCGAACTAACCTCCAGCCATTGCTTTGCTATCTGTCTGATTTTGATCCAATCTCAAAAAATCGACGAGCTTGCTTGAATTACTTTCAAGCCTTCCAAGCACTCAAAAACCTCACTAGATGGTATCTTTTTCTGAGATTAACATACTTAGGGACCGGAAGGAGCCCTCTTTTATTACTAACGAGAGCATGCTAATTATGGCAATAAAATCACGTTTTAACCATCACAAAATCGTGTTTTAATAGTCAAATATTGAGTTGAGATTCAGTGTGAAATTATGGACCATATCCGGAATTGGTCAACCAAATATTTATTTCCATAGTTGTGGAGATATACTAACATTCTCCCACTTGGTCCATATATTTCACTTATAGAAGAAACAAATCACATGAAACATGGCGACAGTTCTCAAATTGTGAGTATTATCTTCCATGTATTACTATGTAACATGTTTCTAAATCAACCCATTTTTACTTAATGAATAAACCTTATGTTTATTCTCGGTCCAAACAACAAGGATATTTCTCAAATAAAACTTTAGTGTATACAAATCAAAATGAGAAACATCATATTATTAATAAGAGTTTCAATTACAATCAAAATGTGGGACCAAGTCCCATTCTCTCTACATGATCCTTAAATTTAAACGGTGGCATGCCTTTAGTCAAAGGATCAGCTAACATCAATTCAGTGCTAACGTGTTCAATGACCACTCTTTTATCTCTAACACGTTCTCTAATGGCTAAGTACTTAATGTCGATGTGCTTATTTCGACTTCCACTCTTCTTATTCTTAGCCATGAATACTGCAACTGAATTGTCACAATATATCCTCAATGACTTAGATATGGAGTCAACAACTCTAAGCCCACCAATGAAACTCTTAAGCCATACACCATGTGAGGTAGCCTCAAAACAGGAAACGAACTCGACCTCCATGGTGGAAGTGGCAGTCAGTGTCTGCTTAGAACTCTTCCATGAAACAGCTCCACCAACAAGCATGAAGATGTAACCGGATGTTGATTTCTAGGTATCAACACAGCCAGCAAAGTCTGAGTCTGAGTAGCCAATCACCTCCAACTCATCAGTTCGTCTATACATAAGCATGTAATCCTTAGTGCCTTGAAGATATCTAAGCACCTTCTTCGCAGCTCTCCAGTGGTCCATCCCCGGGTCACTTTGGTATCTACCCAACATTCCCACAGCAAAAGCAATATCAGGCATGGTACAGACCTATGCATACATAATGCTTCCAATAGCTGAGGCATACAGAATGTTCTTCATTTGTTCCCGCTCAAGATCTTTTTCGGGCACTGGTTCAAATTGAACTTGTCACCCTTTATAATGGGAGCTGGGCTTGGTGAACAATCTTTCATTCTGAATCTTTCCAAGACTTTATTGATATAGGCTTCTTGTGACAGACCTAATATACCTCTATCTCTGTCTCTATGGATTTTAATGCTAATGACATAAGATGCATCGCCCATATCCTTCATATCAAAGTTCTTAGAAAGAAATTGTTTCACCTCACGTAGCATACCCTTATCATTGGTTGCAAGCAAAATATCATCCACATATAGCACAAGGAAACAAATCTTGCTCCTATTGACCTTCTGGTATATACATTGATCCATGATGTTTTCAGCGAAACCAAATGATGAGATGACTTCATGGAATTTTAAATACCATTGGCGGGAAGCTTGTTTCAACCCATATATGGATTTCTTGAGCTTATAGACCAAATGCTCACCATTACTAGAGGAAAAACCTTCAGGTTGTTTCATGTAAACCTCTTCCTCTAGATCACCATTGAGAAATGCTGTTTTCACATCCATTTGTTGCAACTCTAAGTCAAAATGTTCAACAAGCGCCATTATGATGCGGAGAGAATCTTTCTTAGATACAGGAGAGAAGGTCTACTTGTAATCGATTCCCTCCTTTTGAGTGAATCCTTTGGCTACGAGTCTTGCCTTATAACGCTCAATGTTGCCTAATGAGTCAGTCTTGGTCTTAAAGACCCATTTACAACCTATAGCCCTTGCCCCATTAGGCAACTCGACAAGATCCCATACTCCATTAGATGTCATCGAATCCATCTCATCCTTCATAACATCCAACCAAAGTTTTGATTCTTTGCTATTCATGGCTTATGCAAATGTCTCTAGATCATTAACGGGCCCAATATTGAAATCATACTCTTGTAGATACACAATGTAATCACTAGGAATAGCTGATTTCCTTTCCCTAGTAGACCTTCTTAATGTTGGTTCAACATTCTTCGAAAGATCATGTTGTTCAACTGGTTGCCCACTCAATTCTGGTGTATCCAGAGGAGCCTCGTCTACTGGTAAGTTATCAACTACTTGTGGATCTTCAATGATTGGTTGTTCAATGTCCAGCTGTACTGAAGGGACATTGTTCATGATAACCAATCCTTGACTCGAGTTAGAGAGTTGATCTCTCACAGAAACTAGTTCTTGAGATTGATCGCTCCCACTACCTAAGTCATTTTCAAGAAACTTGGCGTTCCTTGATTGCACAATTCTAGTGCTATGAGATGGACAATAGAATCTGTAGCCCTTGGACCGTTCGGCATATCGAATGAAATACCCACTTATGGTCCTAGGATCTAGTTTCTTTTCCTGTGGGTTGTAAACTCTTATCTCAGAAGGGCATCCCCAAATGCGCATATGACGCAAACTCGGTTTCCAACCTTTGAATAATTCAAAAGGCGTATTTGGAATAGCCTTGGTTGGAACCCGGTTCAATATATACGCTACCATTTTAACAGCTTCAATCCACAATGACTTAGGCAACTTCGAGTTGCTAAGCATACTACGCACCATTTCCATCAAAGTTCAGTTCCTTCTTTCTGCAACACCATTCTGATCTGGTGAACTAGGCATGGTATATTGGGCAACAATCCCATTTTCTTGAAGGAACTTTGCAAATGGTCCAAGTGCTTGTCCATCTTCAGTGTATCTATCGTAATACTCCCCACCTCTATCAGTTCTTACTATCTTTATGGGTGTCACGACCCGTGACCACATTTCTTACCTTATTGTACACAACTTAACCGGTTGGAATGTCTGTGATACTTCACTTGTACTGACTGTTAAACAATTTTACATAACATTATTTATATTATACACATCCCCTATCGAAATTAATCAGATAAGCAGTACTGTTGACATGTCTAAATACAGAAAATAAATGATCATACCTCAATTAACTCAGTCGATCTATCATATTGTCCTTCGCGTACCGCCAGGATCCACAAATCACTGAACTCACAATCATAAAAACCTGAAATGTTTAAAATTAAGGGGTGAGCAAAACCACGGCTCAGTAAGAGAATTATATGCCTCACTTGATACTCAGCTTCCTATATGCTGAAAATCTTTTTCATTTTTCCTATGGGCTCTAGGCTCGCATGTAGGAAGGATACTACAGTCGGCTAGGGATCCGAATGGAGTAAGGTAGGTATTTTAGAATACCATACTTGTTACGGAACTTAGAAGCAACTGTAGAGAGAAATTTTCATTTCTTTTTGAATTAATAAATCCTTTTTCCTTTTTAAACTTTCATAACCTTTTTCATATTCTTTTCAAAATAATGCTTCTACGAAATAAAGCATTTAAATAAAATAATTAATATTTGTATATTCCTTGAAAAGAATATTAGTTAAATCATCATCTTATTTCTTTAAAACTCATTTCATGTTTTAATGTACTCTCTTAATTAGTACTGTACTTTAAAGAGCAAAATAAGCTATTAAAATCTATTCCATTATAACTGATTACTTAATCACTTTAGGCGTAAGCCTCAATTCACTGATTCAGTTACGACATCCATTCTAACTAACAATTGAGTTAAGTGTCATATCGAGGAACTCGTGTAGCACTTAGTTCCCGAAGGACTCTAGAGGTGGCTCATACGGTATAGAAATTTCTTACTAACACATCGAAACTCGTGTAGCACTTAGTTCCCGAAGGACTTTAGAGGTGGCTCCCACGGTACAAAAATTTCTTACTAACACATCGAAACTCGTGTAGCACTTAGTTCCCGAAGGACTCTAGAGGTGGCTCACACGGTTCGGAACTCGAGTTTTTGCTCGGTTTGGCCTTTAGTACTTAGATTGACTACTAACACATCGAAAATCGTGTAGCACTTAGTTTCCGAAAGACTCTAGAGGTGACTCCCACGGTTCGATTTAATTAATTCCTATGCATAATGCATTCCTCAAAATGCAAGCAACAAAAAGTATACAATTTATACCTTCAATAACCACAACCAAACTATAACACATAACATGCAAGTCATAAGCAAGATTTCCTTTCTAACAACTACTATTCAAAATGCAAGCACCAAAAAGTATACAATTTACACATTCAATAACCACAACCAAACTATAACACATAACGTGTAAGTCATAAACAAGATTTCCTTTCTAACAACTATTATTCAAAATGCAAGCACCAAAAAGTATACAATTTATACATTCAATAACCACAACCAAACTATAACACATAACATGCAAGTCAAAAGCAAGATTTCCTTTCTAACAACTACTATTCAAAATGCAAGCACCAAAAAGTATACAATTTGCACATTCAATAACCACAACCAAACTATAACACATAACATGCAAGTCAAAAGCAAGATTCCATATCATGTGAACACTTTCCTTTTTAACATATCACCTATCATTTATGGAGTCTAAGATAGACATCAATCTTATCATACTATAAACCTCGAAGGGTACAGAAATAAACCGGTCAAATCTATGACCATAATCTATATTGTCCTCTGTGGGTCGCGGATCAGGTGTCGACCGGGACTAAACATATCACATATCATACATCAGCATGATAGGAATGCCAACAAATCTCAAAACCGTAGTTTTCATCATAAAATAAACTTTTATGAAATTTATATAGGGAATACATTATGTTAGGATGATCCTAAAAACTAATTTTTTAGGCACCAATAATAAGTTGCCACATCATATTTTTTAAAACCCTTACAATACTAATTTTGCACGCTCTCTCATCAAATCAACATATTAGCTAAATAACTTGATTCTAGTTAACCTGATTAAAATTTATAATTAATTTTATTAAATTAAAGCTGATAATCGATAACCTAAAAGCCTTCAGTAAGCTTGAATAAACACTCTTGAACATTTAAGGGAAAAAATTTATTGAACTTAATTTTTGCCTAGGGTTTGACTTTCAAATTCTTCACTTCCAATCAAGAATCATCAAACATCTGGTGGGCAGCACCTATCCTCTCACAGAGCAAGCTTCCACATCATAAGAGAATCCCCAATCAAGAATCATCAAACATAAAAAAACATGCCCAAACAACAACGCATCAAACAAAGTCTTAAGGGATCATCATCAAACCAATGACTCAACCACACACAAATCCACAGCTCACACGTAGTAATCTGACATTGATAAAAATGAGAGAAAACAAAACTTGTGATGCAGCAAGGGAACTCAACACCTAGCAACTGAAACACGATAAAAGCAGAATGAAGCACCAGCGCCTTTGGAAATAAAAGAAACTTCTTCAACACTGGAGGCTATTTAGGTTATTGATTACCAGTTTTAATTTAATAAAATTAATTATTAATTTTAATTAAGTTAACTACAGTCAAGTTATTTAGTTAATGTGTTGATTCAATGGGGAAGTGTGCAAAATAAGTATTGTAAGAGTTTAAAAAAATATGATGTGGCAACTTATTATTAGTGCCTAAAAAGTGAATTTTTAGGATCATCCTAATATAATGTATTCTCATTTATATAAATATAAAATTCTATAATTTAAAACCATAAGGATTAAAATCCTTTAGTGAATATTTATAAAAATATTCATAAAAATATTCACTATATTTCACTTCATCTTTCACATCGTATTACGTGTAATTTATCTATTCCGAGAATTTTCGGTGGTTTCATTATCACCATTCTCGAATACATTAATATTTTAAAATTCCATCTCATTATATTCATGTTTTATGAAATTTAGTAATTTCCTCATTCTTCGTGATTTAATATCGATTTTCGAAAATAAAATCATTTAATATGATTTTAAGAGATTTTTCTAAAATTTTCGGCAGCATAACGGCTGCCGATTTACTAACCTCCTGCACGAAAAATACAGTTCTAAATTTGCAGCCAGTACTTCATCTCAAAATTTTCAGCAAATCATGCATCATAATAATTTTCATAAAATATTTCAAATTAAAATATGCAGACTGAATGTCCCTACAGTGCTGCACATGCATCCCTTACCTTTTCCGGGTCAGCGACTTCCTCTTATCGATCGCGCCCGCACTCCTTTTCTTCCGATTCCTTATCCCAATCGCTGAAAATAATTTCTGGAAATAAAAATTCTAATTTTTAGAATTTTTTTCATAATTTATTTAATTTTTTCTGAAATTAAATTTCCGGGAATTTCTTACCGAATTTTCGTAAATTTCGGGTTGTCGAATTTTCGGGAATTTTCCAAATTTCCGAAATTCTCCTTTTTTCCTCTTTTTCTTCCTTTTTCCTCTTTTCTTTTTCTTTCCTTTTTCTTTTCTTTTCTTTTTCTTTTTCTTTTTCTTTTTCTTTTCTTTCTTTCCCGGTCAGACCGGTTCAGACCATTCCTCGTCGATTCCTCGTTGGCGGCCGGTTCTCCGACGGTTCAGGCGTCCCTCAGCTGGCCGACTGCACGACTAACTTGTCGGTGCCCTCCGTTTGCCCTCGATCAGCGACACGACAGCGGATCGAGGCGGAATAGGTTCAGTTTCTCCTTCCTCTTCGCCGGCCCTCTTCCACCGTTAATTGCGCCTCCGGTGGCCTCCATCGTCTTCCTCTCCCTCCGGTGAAGCTTCAGTTGCAGTGGCAGCCACCGATTTGGCCTGCATCGCCGTCGGCCATTTTCCTTTTCCTCTTCGGTTTCTTTCGTTTTCCGTCGATCCTGTTTCCGTTTCTTCACGTCGCAGGCAGCTTCTTTCCTTTCTCTGGCCGGTGGCGTCTCTTTCTCCTTCCTCCCTCACTGGCGATGGCAGCTCCGCCGTCGTCGGCCCTCTGGCTGGGGAGGATCGGGTCCTTCCCGATTTTCCTCTTTTCCTTTTTCTGTTTTATTTCCCTTTTTAGGTTTATTTGCTTTCCCTTTTTAGTAGATAGTATACTGTATATTATACACTATATAATGTATTTTATGCATATAATGTATACTATATATTATACATATATTATTTCATATATAATATAATATAATACACTATATATATTATTTCATATACATTATAATACAATATATATTGTATATAAATTATATATATTGTACTTTACAAAATATATATCTAGTATATATATATATATGTATATTTATATACTTTAAAATAAATAACATTTATATATATAGAATTACATAAATGTTATAATACAATATATATACCTATAAACTTTAATATAAAATAACATTTACATTTTCTTTATATATGTATGTATGTATATATTTATATATTCATAAAATATTATGTTTATATACATATGTATTATTTAAATTCATGAAATAGTATATATTTCCATATATATACCAACGTATATTAAAATATACCATATAGTATTTTAAATACATACGTATTTGTATAAAATACATTTATAAAATTTGTAATTATATAAGCATATTTTATTTTCATGTTTCGTTTTCCTTATTTAATTTGGATTTTTAATTTATCCAAATTTAATTCTTTTTTCTCTCTCTATTATTTTTATTTTCACTTCCAATTTAATTTCCTTTACACAAATTTCCTGATTCTTTCACTTTCTTAATTCTCGGGATTTTCACCAATATCTCGTTCCCGCAAATTTTATTTATTTCCTCTGATTTATTTTCTCCAATATTTATTTTCAATATTTCTAATTTCCAATAAATGAAAAATTTACGGTTATCACATCCTCCCCACCTTAAGAAATTCGGTCCTCCGAATTTAACTTAAGTCCAAAGGGGTACATGCCGTATACTTACGACTTTTGACCTCTAGGTCATCCTCCAAGTAATACTGCCAGTACACTTTCAACATCAAGAGTATTTTAGACCACTACATGCTGTCTTTCATCATATATGTCTATGCTCATGTAATTTCATTTTCTCAAATCGAGAGTTATTCACTTTTACTCTTTTCATATAAGAGCTATACATAATATTTTTAATATTACAGCTAATCTATGCTGTTCATCATCCATTCTTCTCACTTAGTGCCGAGTCGACATAATTTGGTACTATCATGTACTCATGTTAATCAATTATATGTAAGTGTCCCAGTAGCTTTCACATCTCATGAACACGCTCTCTCAATATCATAGAGCGTTTACATCTCACGCTCATATATATATATATATATATATCAGTATGGAGCGGTGCTATCAATACACTTGGGATCTCAAAGCCTTTTGCTATCTCTCATTAGCATATAGCAACACAGAGACTCCCATCACATGTAAGGCTCACTGGAACTGTACATACACATTCACACCATTTAACACTTATACTTCGACTAAGGCACTAGAGAATCTAGATGTCTGATAAAGGAAAGTGATTCTATTTAGATCATCAGTCTTTAATCACTTCCATATCATCATTTCTCTTTTGGACTTTTTATTGTCCAAAATATTCATTTTCACACTTATTCCACCAAGGCTGCATCTCATTTGCCGACTTTATTATAGCTCATCTCTTACGATCATAATTCCTGAGACTATCATAGTCTCTTCATGTAGTATGGTCTTTAGATCTCTTTTCATAATTTAGATTCTGTGATTGAATCCTCGAATTATCCATTTCAGCACCACATTATCTATACAATTCCACCATCTCTATCATTTCGAGGTGGTTATATGTACAAACATTTCTTATTTATATACTGGCAGTAAACATATCAATTATCTTACTCCCTTGAGTATCATTAATTGTACTTATCAAAGTTGGCTTGCTTTTACATCTTGCCACAGTTATGTGATAACCAACACAAATCACCCTCAGTTTTAACTTCGGGAATTGTTTTATATTGATGTTCCCTTCTCATCGTGCAATTTATTTCCTTATTCCACTTTCATTTTGGTTTTCATATTTCCACTATTTATCTCTTCATATATATATATATATTTAATTGGTATGCTACTATACTGCTAAGATCTTTTAAAATCTTGCATACCATCTTTTTCTTTACACTAGCCATCTACCGACTTTAATTTCTTTAATTAGATCTCAGCTATAGAGCAGCCAGTCTCATCACTCTTTTATAGGCTGGCAATAGTATTTGGCTAGACTCATTACTTTCGTATCTCAATCATTATCTTTATATCATAGACAAGTTCACTGTCATCCTGTCGTCTCGAGATCTTATATCTCAAGAGGAGATACTATCTAGCCAAATCTTTAGTTGCAAATCTTAGCACAATTCCACAGTCTTTAAGAGTTTAAGGATCATATCACAATGCTGCTCATGTTCCATTTATACTTTGGACTCAATCAGTATTTCATCAATTTACTCATGTAAGGATGCCTCATTCTTTAGGCTTATCTACTTTACAAGGCAATTCATTACCCTTGTAACTTCAATAGAAACTCGTAAAATTCACTCCGAGTTCAAATCATCTTATGGACACCAATCTTCAATCTTTTATCTAAGGACTCTTTATACTGAGGCTAGTCTTATTAACTCCTCACACATCCATAATCAGCTCCATAAAGCGTCTGTTTTCATGTAGATGAATACTTGTTCTTCACCAGAACTTTATCAATGATAGGAAATTAATACATCCTTTTTAATTCATCTACAACTCAATATCATTTGTATTTCTCTCATTTATACTTATACAGACAATTTCATTATTCTTAATTTTTCATTATCTGTATTTTCGTCATCCAGACCTTTACACGTGAATTTCATTATTCACACAATTTCCAGAGTTATTTTCTTAAGCTTTTCGGATTCTTTCTACATCCTCCGATATAAACTTAGAATTTAACTTCATATTCAAAATTGAGTCAATGTTATCTCAATTCCTCTAATTTATATAACTCTGGAAGTTCTATCGGAAATCAAATCTGATATTTTCTTTAATCATACATTTCTTATCATCTTGTGACCATCGTTCTTCAACTTTTCATCTGATGATGCCTTTTACAAAGATTGCTCTTATAAGCTCCTTATGCATCTCCGATTAAATCATATTTAAGGCATCACTTCCATATGATATTTATTTGTTCTTCATAAGAACTTTAGTGTATAACAAAAATTTTAATACATCATTTAATTCATCCTCAAATCATATCATTTGTATTTCCATCCTTTACATCGATACTTATGAATTTCATCATCCATAATATTTTCCAAAAATTATTTTCTTAAGCTTGTCAGATTTCTTCTAAATTCTTCGATACAAGCTTAAGAATAAATTTCATATCCACGATCGAGTCAACATTAACCTGATTTCTCAATCTATATACTCTGAAATTTATCAGGATTCTCATCCGGTAGTTTCTTTAACCACACTTCTCTTATCATTTTGGACCTTCATCTTTGTGTCCCATCATTTCACAGTGTATTCTCAAGGCAGAGACATTCATTATTCAAATCATTTTGATACATACTCTACCTTGATTTTATTACCTAGTCATACTTTACAACGTTACGAATCTCAATCTGGTAAGCTGTATCAAGTACAATGGTTCTCAATACACTTTACAGCTACCCGTTTCAATTCATTTATTCACTTTAAAACCATTTCCATTTACTGAATTCAGGCTTAGTTCCCTTGAGTATATTCTCCATGAGGCTTGAACCTTGGCACCCTTACGTACCTAGTTCCTTACTCTCGTGTTACCATTGAGATAATTGTAAGAGCCCCGCCCGTTCGTATCGGCCGTTGGCGAGCATCCCCTAGGCGATTCTTTCGCCCCAGGTTTACCCTTACTAGTGAGTCGGTGATGACATAGTTCGCCTGTATCTCATAACACATGATCCACTATGGGTCGCCCATCATTGAGTCGCCCATCACAGTTCTGTCTCAAGGGTCCTGAAGAATTTAGGTTCGTTGTCATCTTCTTTTTATCACTTCACTGTTCTTATAATTATTCTCTAATTTATAGTACTCAACACAATACCTCATTCTGTAGCACATATTTCAAGATATGTCGGTTCTATATAAGATTATCTGTTTGATACCTCAAAGTAGTAAAAATGTATAGAACCTTAAATAACCACACCAGTATGTATTTCATTATCGGTACTATTCACCTTATTAGTCAATTCCTGTAATCATTTCACTTTTCATAGTATTCAACGATTCCGTTTAGTACACTCTTAATTTTTTTGACCCTTACAGTCAATAACCGGGCCAATCATCTGATTACATTCCATTACACTCTTTGGATCGCATCATATAAGGCCCCGGCCCGTCCGCCGTCCGCCTGTACACATCTGTACTGTCCGCTCTGGGTTCTAGAGGTGGCCCCCGTCACACAGACGTGGCACTTAGCCCCTCGCGGATTTCTTCGCGTCCGTAATCTAAGTGTTAGTGGAATCAGTAATAGGGATCGTTATATTCATATGACATCCTCTATGCCATTAAAAATTCCATTACTATCAATAGATTCCAATTCAGCTCGATTTTATCACTGTTTCAAACATCGCCCAACATAAGGGCATTTTCATCATTTCAACATTTATTTCTTTCTCCACAATATACATTCAAATCAATGAACTGATCATCTATGTGTTGATGGTATCCTTTCTAATACTTATAACAGCAATTTAGATCTCATTCGATTTCAATAGAGAAATTCACTAAAATCTACAATTGGATTATTTTGCTTGAAATTCCGCTTTATATCATCCATTTCTCTATCAGATCAATCTATTCAAACTTCCGTTGGTCTATTTTAACTCCTGGTAAAATTTTAGGGGCAGGGGTATTTTGGTCATTTTTGGCTAAAAATTTTCTCTCTCTTCAAAATACACTCAATCGGTGATCTTAAATTCTATTTAATGATGATATTTCATTCCCCTCCTTTATACCATCACTTTCGGGTTTCAGTTCGGTCCGGACAGAAAAGTATTGGTGGGACTCTCACCGAGTCCATTTCTGTTCCTTACCAGACCAACCTTCATTTAGATCATAAGATCACTATTTCAAGTAACATTCCCGAGCCGTTTCCCTTTTTTTTTGCATTCCTTATTCCAAAATTGCTCACTCTCTTCTAAACACTTAATTCAATTTGCAATCATCTATTTTCTCTATGTATTCAGACCACACAGTACTACAAAGGATGTTTAACTCTTTTCCTTTCAAAAGTATCCACAGACATCAGGTCAACTATTGCTCTGATACCATTAAATCTGTCACGACCCCTGACCATATTTCTTACCTTATTGTATACAACTTAACCGGTTGAGTTGTCTGTGATACTTCACTTGTACTGACTGTAAAATAATTTTACATAACATTATTTATATTATATGCATCCCCTATCGAAATTAATCAGATAAGCAGTACTGTTCACATGTCTAAATACAGAAAATAAATGATCATACCTCAATTAACTCAGTCGATCTATCATATTGTCCTTCGCATACCGCCAGGATCCACAAATCACTGAACTCACAATCATAAAAACCTGAAATGTTTAAAATTAAGGGGTGAGCAAAACCACGGCTCAATAAAAGAATTGTATGCCTCACTTGATACTCAGCTTCCTATATGCTGAAAATCTTTTTCATTTTTCCTATAGGCTCTAGGCTCGCATGTAGGAAGGATACTACAGTCGGCTAGGGATCCGAATGAAGTAAGGTAGGTATTTTAGAATACCATACTTGTTACAGAACCTAGAAGCAACTGTAGAGAGAAATTTTCATTTCTTTTTGAATTAATAAATCCTTTTTCCTTTTTAAACTTTCATAACCTTTTTCATATTCTTTTCAAAATATTGCTTCTACGAAATAAAGCATTTAAATAAAATAATTAATATTCGTATATTCTTTGAAAAGAATATTAGTTAAATCATCATCTTATTTCTTTAAAACTCATTTCATGTTTTAATGTACTCTCTTAATTAGTACAGTACTTTAAAGAGCAAAATAAGCTATTAAAATCTATTCCAATATAACCGATTACTTAATCACTTTAGGCGTAAGCCCCAATTCACTGATTCAGTTACGACATCCATTCTAACTAACAATGGAGTTAAGTGTCATATCGAGGAACTCGTGTAGTACTTAGTTCCCGAAGGACTCTAGAGGTGGCTCACACGTTACAGAAATTTCTTACTAACACATCGAAACTCGTGTAGCACTTAGTTCCCGAAGGACTCTAGAGGTGGCTCCAACGGTACAGAAATTTCTTACTAACACATCGAAACTCCTGTAGCACTTAGTTCCCGAAGGACTCTAGAGGTGGCTCCCACGGTTCGAAACTCGAATCTTTGCTCGGTTTGGCCTTTAGTAGTTAGATTGACTACTAACACATCGAAACTCGTGTAGCACTTAGTTCCCGAAGGACTCTAGAGGTGGCTCCCACAGTTCGATTTAATTAATTCCTATGCATAATGCATTCCTCAAAATGCAAGCACCAAAAAGTATACAATTTATACCTTCAATAACCACAACCAAACTATAACACATAACATGCAAGTCATAAGCAAGATTTTCTTTCTAACAACTACTATTCAAAATGCAAGCACCAAAAAGTATACAATTTACACATTCAATAACCACAACCAAACTATAACACATAACATGGAAGTCATAAACAAGATTTCTTTTCTAACAACTATTATTCAAAATGCAAGCACCAAAAAGTATACAATTTATACATTCAATAACCACAACCAAACTATAACACATAACATGCAAGTCAAAAGCAAGATTTCCTTTCTAACAACTACTATTCAAAATGTAAGCACCAAAAAGTATACAATTTACACATTCAATAACCACAACCAAACTATAACACATAACATGCAAGTCAAAAGCAAGATTCCATATCATGTGAAACACTTTCCTTTTTAACATATCACCTATCATTTATGGAGTCTAAGATAGACATCAATCTTATCATATTATAAACCTCGAAGGGTATAGAAATAAACCGATCAAATCTATGACCATAATCTATATTGTCCTCTATAGGTCGCGGATCAGGTGTCGACCGGGACTAAACATATCACATATCATGCATCAGCATGATAGGAATGCCAACCAATCTCAAAACCGTAGTTTTCATCATAAAATAAACTTTTATGGAATTTATATAAATATAAAATTCCATAATTTAAAACCATAAGGATTAAAATCTTTTAGTGAATATTTATAAAAATATTTATAAAAATATTCACTATATTTCACTTCATCTTTCTTCTCGTATTACGTGTAATTTATCTATTCCGAGAATTTTCGGTGGTTTCATTATCACCATTCTCGAATACATTAATATTTTAAAATTCCATCTCATTATATTCATGTTTTATGAACTTTAGTAATTTCCTCATTTTTCGTGATTTAATATCGATTTTCGAAAATACAATCATTCAATATGATTTTATGAGATTTTTCTAAAATTTTCGGCAGC
This sequence comes from Heritiera fomes, assembly GCA_032173925.1. Lineage (NCBI taxonomy): Eukaryota > Viridiplantae > Streptophyta > Magnoliopsida > Malvales > Malvaceae > Heritiera > Heritiera fomes. The sequence continues at coordinate 28,920,493 of JAPDPM010000002.1, read as the reverse complement.
ATAACGGCTGTCGATTTACTAACCTCCTGCACGAAAAATAAAGTTATAAATTTGCAGCCAGTGCTTCATCTGAAAATTTTCAGCAAATCATGCATCATAATAATTTTCATAAAATATTTCCATAAAATATTTTAAATTAAAATATGCAGACTAAATATCCCTACAGTGCTGCACATGCATCCCTTACCTTTTCCGGGTCGGTGACTTCCTCTTATCGATCGCACCCGCACTTCTTTTCTTCCGATTCCTTATCCCGATCGCTGAAAATAATTTCTGGAAATAAAAATTCTAATTTTTAGAATTTTTTTCATAATTTATTTAATTTTTTCTGAAATTAAATTTTCGGGAATTTCTTACCGAATTTCCGTAAATTTCGGGTTGTCGAATTTCTGAAAATTTTTCAAATTCCCGAAATTCTCCTTTTTTCCTCTTTTTCTTCCTTTTTCCTCTTTTCTTTTTCTTTTTCTTTTTCTTTTTCTTTTCTTTCTTTCCAGGTCAGACCGGTTCAGACCATTCCTCGCCGATTCCTTGCTGGCGGCCGGTTCTCCGGTCGTTCGGGCATCCCTCAGTTGGCCGGCTGTACGACAAACTTGCCGGTGCCCTCCGTTTGCCCTGGATCGGCGGCACGACAGCGAATCGAGGCGTAATAGGTTCGGTTTCTCCTTCCTCTTCGCCGGCCCTCCTCCGCCGTTCATTGCGCCTCCGGTGGCCTCCATCATCTTCCTCTCCCTCCAGTGAAGCTTCGGTTGCAGTGGCAGCCACCGATTTGGCCGGCATCGCCGTCGGCCATTTTCCTTTTCCTCTCCAGTTTCTTTTGTTTTCCGTCGATCCTGTTTCCGTTTCTTCACGTCGCCGGCAGCTTCTTTCCTTTCTCTGGCCGGTGGCGTCTCTTTCTCCTTCCTCCCTCGCCGGTGGTGGCAGCTCCGCCGCCGTCGGCCCTCTGGCTGGGGAGGATCGGGTCCTTCCCGATTTTCCTCTTTTCCTTTTTCTGTTTTATTTCCCTTTTTAGGTTTATTTGCTTTCCCTTTTTAGTAGATAGTATACTATATTATACGCTATATAATGTATTTTATGCATATAATGTATACTATATATTATACATATATTATTTCATATATAATATAATATAATACACTATATATATTATTTCATATACATTATAATACAATATATATTGTATATAAATTATATATATTGTACTTTACAAAATATATATCTTGTATATATATATATATATATGTATATTTATATACTTTAAAATAAATAACATTTATATATATAATTACATAAATGTTATAATACAATATATATACCTATAAACTTTAATATAAAATAACATTTACATTTTCTTTATATATGTATGTATGTATATATTTATATATACATAAAATATTATGTTTATATACATATTTATTATTTAAATTTATGAAATAATATATATTTCCATATATATACCAACATATATTAAAATATACCATATAGTATTTTAAATACATACATATTTGTATAAAATACATTTATAAAATTTGTAATTAGATAAGCATATTTTATTTTCATTTTTCGTTTTCCTTATTTAATTTGGATTTTTAATTTATCCAAATTTAATTCTTTTTCCTCTCTCTATTATTTTTATTTTCACTTCCAATTTAATTTCCTTTACACAAATTTCCTGATTCATTCACTTTCTTAATTCTCGGGATTTTCACCAATATCCCGTTCCCGCAAATTTTATTTATTTCCTCTGATTTATTTTCTTCAATATTTATTTTCAATATTTCTAATTTCCAATAAATGAAAAATTTACGGTTATCACAATGGGTTTTCCACATTGTTTCTCTACTTTAGCGTTAAAGATTTTAAAGGCGTCTAATGCTTCGTTCTTGTTATGAAGCATGTAGAGATACATAAACCTCGAGTAATCATCAATAAAGGTGATGAAGTATTTCTGACCATATGCATCAATGTCTGGACAACAAATGTCAGAATGTATGATCTCTAATATGGTTGAACTCCTATTGGCACCTTTCTTAGACTTGTTGGTTTGCTTACCCTTAATGCAATCCACACAAGTGTCGAAATCAGTAAAATCGAGAGTACTAAGTATTTCGTCATTTACCAATCTCTTAATTCTATTTATGGAGATATGACCTAATCTCTGGTGTCATAACGTGGAGGAGTCCTCATTCATAACACATCTTTTAGCGCCAATTTGAACATGCAAGGCGTTATTAGCAATGTCATTTTGCAAATCAATAGAGAAAAGACCATCACATAAGGTACCATTCCCAACAATGTCAGACTTAAAGTATATCAATACTGATTTATTTGAAAATTGAAAGGAATATCCATAAGGTACCAGCCTAGAAAATGAGATTAAATTTCTCGAGAAACTAGGAATATAAAAGGTCTTTCCTAATTGCAAAACAAAACCACTCCTAAGAACTAAAGTGCACATTTCAAAGCCTTCAACACGCGAGCGCATCTTGTTTCCTGAATAGATGCTCTCCTCATTTCCCACTGGCTTCCTTAGGTTTGTCATACCCTGTAAGGAAGTCGAAATGTGAATTGTAGATCCAGAATCAATCCACCATGTGTTATGATAAACCTCAACCATATTTGATTGAAAACAAACATATGAGAGTGGATTACCTTTCTTAACGAGCCACTACTGAAGTTTGGCACAGTCCTTCTTCATGTGTCCCTTCTTTTTACAAAAGAAACACTTAGACTCTTTCTTAATGTCAGCTTGGGCAGGGATTTTCCCTTTTCCCTTGTTCTTGGCTCGATCCTTGGTCTTTCATTGGCTTGTAAAAAATGCACTTTCACCCGATTCCATAAGTAGTCTTCACTCCTCTTGAACACACATGGTCATAAATTCATTGATAGTCCACTTATCTTTATGTGTGTTGTAGGATATCTTGAATGGTCCGTACTGCTTTGGCAGAGTGTTCAATATATAGTGCACAAGAAAAGATTCAAACATCTCCACCTCTAGCTTCTTAAGTTGGGCCGCTATATCTCTCATGGCCATTATGTGCTCACATACTCCTTTGACACTGGTGAGCCTCATTGATGAGAACTTCATTATCAGGGTGCTGGCCAACACTTTGTCTGAAGTGACAAACTGATCATCTATGGCCTTTAGTAAGGTCCTAACGTTGGTATGCTGTTCAACTGAACCACGTATCCCAGCAAATATCTTTGTCTTAATATACATGACACTAAGGCGATTAGATCGCTCCCAACGTTCATGTAAAGCTACTTGAGCAGGAGTGCTGGTCTTAGTCAATACGGGCTTGTCTTTCCTTATAGCATAGTCTATATCCATGTACCCTAATTGGAGGAGAACTCTCTCCTTCCAAACCTTGTAGTTCTCTCCATCTAGCTCAGGAACTTCTAGGTTAATACTAGCATGAGGAAACACTGCATATAGAAAATAAACATGCTTATATATCTAGAATTTTTGAGGCAAACTTAATTATGTCTACCAATGTAAACATATTTTATTAATGAATCTTAGACATAAAACTTGCCTGTGGGCTAAAGTTCTAATTCTAATAGATTCATATCATAATGATTAAACTATCAAATTATATCATTTCCTAATTCCTGTGGGTAAATTAAGAAACTAATTTGATATTTTATCCTAATTAGTTATAAAATTATAATAAAAATTCCTGTGGGATAAAATTTACCATAACCTTATAACTAATTGCAATTTATGTCTAATATCATTATGTGATTTTTCAAAAATAATTTTACTTAATTAAGGTTACTGTGGCTAAGCCCTAATTAAATAAATTATAAATCACTTAGACATATTGGTAAAATTCTAAGTTTATTCATATTTTAAAAATTGCAATTATCACAAGGCAACTTTAATTCCAAATAATATGAATAACTTAGCTACATGTGCTTTTAGTATAAAAATAACAAAAATTATACATATTCAAAATGAGCACATGTACACATTCAAATCAAATTTTCATAAATTAATCATAATTTTATGATAATTTTCACAAAATTATTCAATTTAAAATTACAGCATTTATAAAAATTCCAAATTCATGAAAAATCCTCATAAAATCCCAAATAATGAGAAGTTTTCATAATTATATTAATTTTGTGAAAATAATCCAATTATTCATAAAATCATGAAAATTACAGAACTGAAAATTTGATATAAAACTATAAAAAATATAATTATTTGGCCTTAATTAATTTTTAATTGTCAAAATTAAATAAATCTTTAAGGCCTAATAAATTAAAACCAATGGCCCTTTTATTCAAAAATAAAAGAACGGCCCAAAACAGCCCAAGGTTGACTAATATACAGCACAAGGTTGACTAATACAAAGCCCAAACGGTGGCCCCAAAACAGCCCAAGGTTGACTAAATAAAGCCCAAACGGTGGCCCCAACTGGATAGCCCAATAGGGTTAATATCCTTTTTTTTTAAAAACGGTATGGTTGTACTGTATAGTACAACAGGGCGCATGCGGCACACGTGCCCGTAGAACACCATCGGGTGCGTGGATCTCACGCGCCCAATTCCACCTTTTCTTCTTCGCCTGAACAGGCATTTTTTCAGAAATTTGGGTCTTTTGACCCGACCCGATATAAAACTCATTCAAACAGTCCGTTTTTCAGTATTTTTCATCCCTAGAGCTCTCCAACAATAGATCTAAAATATTTGAGCCAAAATCACATGAAAACAGAATGGGTTTCAAGGAATCCGAGACTTAAAGTTTCAAAATTTAATCTTACATTTGGCATCAGAGTCGTAGTTTAACATCTGTCTTGCTAGAGAAACAATGTGGAAAACCCATAAAGATAGTAAGAACTGATAGAGGTGGGGAGTATTACGGTAGATACATTGAAGATGGACAAGCACTTGGACCATTTGCAAAGTTCCTTCAAGAAAAAAATGCACTTTCACCCTATTCCATAAGCAGTCTTCCCTCCTCTTGAACACACATGGTCATTAATTCATTGATGGTCCACTTGTCTTTATGTGTGTTGTAGGATATCTTGAATGGTCCGTACTGCTTTGGCAGAGTGTTCAATATATAGTGCACAAGAAAAGATTCAAACATCTCCACCTCTAGCTTCTTGAGTTGGGCCGCTAACAATAGCAAGAGCATTCAAATACTCTTTGGTAGGCATTCCAATGCCTTGAAGATTTTACATTCTGTATGAGGTTTGCCTTAAGGCATTCAAATGTCCTCATTTGAATTCACTGCCTTAATTTGCTTTTGTTTGAGAAAATTTACATAGGGGCATTCAAATGCCCCTCTTGGAAAGTCAAAAATAAGTCCGTTGAACATAACTAAACATTTCAAAGAGTGGTGATGTCTCACCAAAGACATTTCTTTTTATAAAAAGGTGTTTCTTGCACCTATTAGAGCTTATAAATACTTCCTATAACATTTATGTTCATACTATTTTTACAATCTCTTCATATCTTTCTCTCAATCTCTGAAATTTCTTTCTTACACTTTTTTTCTGGTTTTGGTTTAAGTGAGTTTAAAAGAGAATTTCAAAGTGCAATTGATTTTCTCTAAAAGTAGGCATTTTATCATGGGAACAACGTTTTCTAAATCATTTGCTCCAGTGTAGGAAAACTATTGTTCTTAAGATAGCTTCCTAGAAGTGCCTTGCCTACCAAGGTTTCTTCTTCTTCAACTTGTTTGCATTAGTAACCCATCCACACCAAGGGAGATTTTCATCCAACATGAACTCATAAAGGATTGTTATGTTGCTTGGAATTTGGATGAAGTTCTTGAAGAAATTTTGTATGAAAATATGTATTTTCTACAGAGTACAAGCCTGTGCGGCTTACTAATGTGTTGTAGGGCCCCAGAAACAGTCTAAGGTCAAAACATAGGGAGCCATATAAGTGAAACATTTTTTCTCGAGGATTCCATGTCGGATAGAGTAAACGTAATAATCGATCCTCAAAACTTTCTTAACTTGGAGCAAGATGGAACTGTTATAGAAAATTTCCATCTGTTCCAATTTTTGGTCTATTGAAGTTGGTGCTAATATAAGCTTGATTATTCGTAGTCTTCAACTATTTTTTGGCAACCAAAGGGTTGAGTAAGCTGTTGCCATACTTAAAGAGTTATAAGTTAACGGGGTTGAGTGAAATGACATTTATTTGCAATCCATAATTGAATATGGACATCTCACTCCTAGGAAACACAACACATGCAGCAAGCTTAATGTTGAATATTGGCAATGTTTCAAGTATTTAAGAAAGAAATGGCTAGATATCGTAAGTTTTTCTCCAGATAAATTAAAGCCAGCATTATATGCTAGGAACCAAGCATGAACCCAATGACTACACCACCAATCCAATGACAAATGGGTCACAAGGGAGTTTAGAAATTACCAACATGCAAAAGTAAGGTGATCTTTGAGGTGCTATGAAGGTTTACAAGGCACTGCTTCTTTGTTATTCTTTTATAGTGAGATTCAGTTGGAATTGATGCACTAAGGACCGGACAGTTTGATAAGCCAACGATTTGGATATAATAGTTTGAAGTACTGCAGTTCATATTGTTAGTATATCTCCTTATTATGGAAATAAATATTTGGTTGACCAATTTCGGATATGGTCCATAATTTCACACTGAATCTCAACTCAATATTTGGCTATTAAAACACGATTTTGTGATGGTTAAAACGTGATTTTATTGCCATAATTAGCATGCTCTCGTTAGTAATAAAAGAGGGCTCCTTCCGGTCCCCAAGTACATTAATCTCAGACAAAACACCATCTAGTGAGGTTTTGAGTGCTTGGAAGACTTGGAAGGCTGTGATCGACACAGAGTAGGTTGTCAGATTCGAAAATCGCTTCAACAACAGAGTTACAAAGTGCAATGGCTGGAGGTTAGATCCTGTCGCTTCCGCTTTTATTTGTTTAACATGTTTCATATTGTGTAGAAGCATGTTAGGCTTGTTTGATGTACTTACATTTGGCATCAAAGCCGTAGTATAACCTCTGCCTTGTTAGAGATCTGTAGAAAGAAGCAGGAAAAACCCATATTTTGAAACTTTAAGTCTCGGATTCCTTGAAACCCATTCTGTTTTCATGTGATTTTGGCTCAAATATTTTAGATCTATTGTTGGAGAACTCTAGGGATGAAAAATACATGAAAAACGGGACTGTTTGAAGGGTTTTGTGCCGGGTTGGGTCGAAAAGACCCAAAAATTCTGGAAAATGCTCGTTCAGGAGAAGAAGAAGCTCGGGCGCGTGAGATCGACTCGAAGGATGGTGTAAACGGGCGCGTGAATCTCACGCGCCCGGTAGTAGAAAGTGGGCGCGTGGTTATCACGCACCCGAGGGTTGAAACCGGGCGCGTGGATCCCACGCGCTCGGCTTGATATACAGTGCACGCGCACTGTTAAAAAAAAGGGGAAATTAATCCTTATTAGGCTATCCGGTTTGGGCCACCGATTGGGCTTTATTTAGTCAACCTTGGGCTGTTTTGGGGCCACTATTTGGGCTTTATTTTAATCAATTTTAGGCTGTTTTGGGCTTTATTTTAATCAATTTTAGGCTGTTTTGGGCTTTGCTTTTATATTTGAATAAAAGGGCCATTGGTTTTAATTTATTAGGCCTTAAAGATTTATTTAATTTAGACAATTAAAATTAATTAAGGCCAAATAATTATTTTTTTGATAGTTTCATATCAGATTTTCAGTTCTGTAATTTTCATAATTTTATGAATAATTGGATTATTTTTACAAAATTAATATACTTATGAAAACTTCTCATTATTTTGGATTTTATGAGGATTTTTCATGAATTTGAAATTTTTATAAATGCTATAATTTTAAATTGAATAATTTTGTGAAAATTATCATAAAATTATGATTAAGTTATGAAAATTTGATTTGAATGTGTATATGTGCTCATTTTTTAATATGTATAATTTTGTTATTTTTATATTAGAAGCACATGTAGCTAAGTTATTCATATTATTTGGAATTAAAATTGCCTTGTGTTAATTGCAATTTTTAAAATATGAATAAGCTTAGAATCTTGCCAATATGTCTAAGTGATTTATAATTTATTTAATTAGGGCTTAGCCACAGCAACCTTAATTAAGTAAAATTATATTTGTAAAAATCACATAATGGTATTAGACATAAATTGTAATTAGTTATAAAGGTTATAATAAATTTTATCCCACATGAATTTTTATTATAATTTTATAACTAATTAGGATAAAATATCAAATTAGTTTCTTAATTTACCCACAGGAATTAGGAAATGATATAATTTGATAGTTTTATCATTATGATATGAATCTATTAGAATTAGAACTTTAACCCACAAGTAAGTTTTATGTCTAAGATTCATTAATAAAATATGTTTACATTGGTAGACATAATTAAGTTTGCCTCAAAAATTCTAGATACATAAGCATGTTTATTTTCTATATGCAGTGTTTCCTCAGGCTAGTATTAACCTAGAAGTTCCCGAGCTGGATGGAGAAAACTACAAGGTTTGGAAGGAGAGAGTTCTCCTCCAATTAGGGTGCATGGACATAGACTATGCTATAAGGAAAGACGAGCCCGTATTGACTGAGACCAGCACTCCTGCTCAAGTAGCTTTACATGAACGCTGGGAGCGATCCAATCGCCTTAGTGTCATGTATATTAAGACAAAGATATCTGCTGGGATACGTGGTTCAGTCAAACAGAATACCGACGTTAGGACCTTACTAAAGGCCATAGATGATCAGTTTGTCACTTCAGACAAAGCGTTGGCCAGCACCCTAATAATGAAGTTCTCATCGATGAGGCTCACCAATGTCAAAGGAGTGCGCGAGCACATAATGGCCATGAGAGATATAACGGCCCAACTCAAGAAGCTAGAGGTGGAGATGTCTGAGTCTTTTCTTGTGCACTACATATTGAACACTCTACCAAAGCAGTACGGACCATTCAAGATATCCTATAACACACATAAGGATAAGTGGACCATCAATGAATTGATGACCATGTGTGTTCAAGAGGAGGGAAGGCTGCTTATGGAATCGGGTGAAAGTGCATTTTTTGCAAGCCAAGGAAAGACCAAGGATTGAGCCAAGAACAAGGGAAAAGGGAAAATTCCTGCCCAAGCTGACATTAAGAAAGAGTCCAAGTGTTTCTTTTGTAAAAAGAAGGGACACATGAAGAAGGACTGTGCCAAGCTTCAGCAGTGGCTCATTAAGAAAGGTAGTCCACTCTCATATGTTTGTTTTGAATCAAATATGGTTGAGGTTAATCATAACACATGGTGGATTGATTCTGGATCTATAATTCACATTTCGACTTCCTTATAGGGTATGACAAACCTAAGGAAGCCAGTGGGAAATGAGGAGAGCATCTATTCAGGAAACAAGATGCGCTCGCGTGTTGAAGGCGTTGGAACATGCACTTTAGTTCTTAGGAGTGGTTTTGTTTTGCAATTGGAAAAGACCTTTTATATTCCTAGTTTCTTGAGAAATTTAATCTTTGTTTCTAGGCTGGTACCTTATGGATATTCCTTTCAATTTTCAAATAAATAAGTATTGATATTTTTTAAGTCTGATATTGTTGGGAATGGTACCTGGTGTGATGGTCTTTTCTCTATTGATTTGCAAAATAACACTGCTCATAACGCCTTGCATGTTCAAACTGGCACTAAAAGATGTGTTATGAATGAGGACTCCTCCACGTTATGGCATCGGAGATTAGGTCATATTTCCATAAATAGAATTAAGAGATTGGTAGATGACGGAATACTTAGTACTCTCGATTTTACTGATTTCGACACTTGTGTAGATTGCTTTAAGGGTAAGCAAACCAACAAGTCTAAGAAAGGTGCCAATAGGAGTTCAACCATATTAGAGATCATACATTCTGACATATATTGTCCAGACATTGATGCATATGGTCAGAAATACTTCATCACCTTTATTGATGATTACTCGAGGTTTATGTATCTCTACATGCTTCATAACAAGAATGAAGTATTAGACGCCTTTAAAGTCTTTAAGGCTGAAGTAGAGAAGCAATGTGGAAAACTCATAAAGATAGTAAGAACTGATAGAGGTGGGGAATATTACGGTAGATACACTGAAGATGGACAAGCACCTAGACCATTTGCGAAGTTCCTTCAAGAAAATGGGATTGTTGCCCAATATACCATGCCTGGTTCATCGGATCAGAATGATGTTGCAGAAAGAAGGAACCAAACTTTGATGGAAATGGTGCGTAGTATGCTTAGTAACTCGAATTTGCCTAAGTCTTTATGGATTGAAGCTCTTAAAACGGCAGCGTATATATTGAACCGGGTTCCGACTAAGGCTGTTCCAAAGACACCATTTGAATTATTCAAAGGTTGGAAACCGAGTTTGCGTCATATGCGCGTTTGGGGATGTCCTTCTGAGATAAGAGTTTACAACCCAAAGGAAAAGAAACTGGATCCTAGGACCATAAGTGGGTATTTCATCGGATATGCCGAATGGTCCAAAGGTTACAAATTCTATTGTCCATCTCATAGTACTAGATTTGTGGAATCAAGGAACGCCAAGTTTCTTGAAAATGACTTAGTTAGTGGGAGCGATCAATCTCAAGACCTAGTTTCTGTGAGAGATCAACCCTCTACCTCGAGTCAAGGATTGGTTATCATGAACAATCTCCCTTCAGTACAACTGGACATTGAACAACCAATCGTTGAAGATCCACAAGTAGCCGATAACTTACCAGTATACGAGGCTCCTCTGGATACACCAGAATTGAGTGAGCAACCAATTGAACAACATGATCCTTTGGAGAATGTTGAACCAACATTAAGAAGGTCTACTAGGGAAAGGAAATCAGCTATTCCTAGTGATTATATTGTGTATCTACAAGAGTATGATTTCAATATTAGGCCCGTTAATGATCCAGAGACGTTTTCACAAGCCATGAATAGCAAAGAATCAAAACTTTGGTTCGATGCTATGAAGGATGAGATGGATTCGATGGCATCTAATGGAATATGGGATCTTGTCGAGTTGCCTAATAGGGCCAAGGCTATAGGCTGTAAATGGGTCTTTAAGACCAAGACTGACTCATTAGGCAACATTGAGCGTTATAAGGCAAGACTCGTAGCCAAAGGATTCACTCAAAAGGAGGGAATCGATTACAAGGAGACCTTCTCTCCTGTATCTAAGAAAGATTCTCTCCGCATCATAATGGCGCTTGTTGCACATTTTGACTTAGAGTTGCAACAAATGGATGTTCAAACGACATTTCTCAATGGTGATCTAGAGGAAGAGGTTTACATGAAACAACCTGAAGCTTTTTCCTCTAGTAATGGTGAGCATTTGGTCTGTAAGCTCAAGAAGTCCATATATGGGTTGAAACAAGCTTCCCGCCAATGGTATTTAAAATTCCATGAAGTCATCTCATCATTTGGTTTCGTTGAGAACATCATGGATCAGTGTATATACCAAAAGGTCAGTAGGAGCAAGATTTGTTTCCTTGTGCTGTATGTGGATGATATTCTGCTTGCAACCAATGATAAGGGGATGCTACGTGAGGTGAAACAATTTCTTTCTGAGAACTTTGATATGAAGGATATGGGCGGTGCATCTTATGTCATTGGCATTAAGATCCATAGAGACAGACATAGAGGTATATTAGGTCTGTCACAAGAAGCCTATATCAATAAAGTCTTGGAAAGATTCAGAATGAAAGATTGTTCACCAAGCCCAGCTCCCATTGTGAAGGGTGACAGGTTCAATTTGAACCAGTGCCCGAAAAATGATCTTGAACGGGAACAGATGAAGAACATTCCATATGCCTCAGCTGTTGGAAGCATTATGTATGCACAGGTCTGTGCCAGGCCTAATATTGCTTTTGCTGTGGGAATGTTGGGTAGATATCAAAGTGACCCGGGGATGGACCACTGGAGAGTTGCGAAGAAGGTGCTTAGATATCTTCAAGGCACTAAGGATTACATGCTTATGTATAGACGGACCGATGAGTTGGAAATGATTGGCTACTCAGACTCAAACTTTGTTGGCTGTTTTGATACCCGAAAATCAACATCCGATTACATCTTCATGCTTGCTGGTAGAGTTGTTTCATGGAAGAGTGCTAAGCAGACACGAACTGCCACTTCTACTATGGAGGCCGAGTTCGTTTCCTGTTTTGAGGCTACCTCACATGGTGTATGGCTTAAGAGTTTCATTGGTGGGCTTAGAGTTATTGACTCCATATCTAAGCCATTAAGGATATATTGTGACAATTCAGTTGTGGTATTCATGGCTAAGAACAATAAGAGTGGAAGTTGAAGTAAGCATAAGCATATCGACATTAAGTATTTAGCCATTAGAGAACGTGTTAGAGATAAAAGAGTGGTCATTGAACACGTTAGCACTGAATTGATGTTAGCTGATCCTTTGACTAAGGGCATGCCACCGTTTAAATTTAAGGATCATGTAGATAGAATGGGACTTGGTCCCACATTTTGATTGTAATTGAAACTCTTATTAATACTATGATGTTTCTCATTTGATTTGTATACACTAAAGTTTTATTTGAGAAATATCCTTGTTGTTTGGACCGAGAATAAACATAAAGTTTATTCATTAAGTAAAAATGGGTTGATTTAGAAACATTTTACATAGTAATACATGGAAGATAATACTCACCACTTGAGGAATTGCCGCCATGATTCATGTGATTTGTTTCTTCTATAAGTGAAATATATGGACCAAGTGGGAGAATGTTAGTATATCTCCTTATTATGGAAATAAATATTTGGTTGACCAATTCCGGATATGGTCCATAATTTCACACTGAATCTCAACTCAATATTTGGCTATTAAAACACGATTTTGTGATGGTTAAAACGTGATTTTATTGCCATATTAGCATGCTCTCGTTAGTAATAAAAGAGGGCTCCTTCCTGTCCCCAAGTACGTTAATCTCAGACAAAACACCATCTAGTGAGGTTTTGAGTGCTTGGAAGACTTGGAAGGTTGTGATTGACACAGAGTAGGTTGTCAAATTCGGAAATCGCTTCAACAACAGAGTTACAAAGTGCAATGGCTGGAGGTTAGATCCTGTCACTTCTGTTTTTATTTGTTTAACATATTTCATATTGTGTAGAAGCATGTTAGGCTTGTTTGATGTACTTACACATACTTTTGAATAATTCTGTTTGTATTGAGTCTCTGGATTAGAATAGGGCTCACTCTATCTTTCTGTTGATTTATTCTTTTAAATTCCCTTAAAAATGTGATCCTTTGTCTACCTAAACAACTTATGTGTGTCTTTTTTTTTAATTTTATTTTGTTAACTGAATGAAACAAAAAAAAATGATTCCTTGTGATTTCTGGTTTTTTTTTTGTGTAAACCACAAGTATCATCATTCGTGTTAATGATCTGAGATTAATTTTGCTCGAAATTTCATTACAGTTAAGCCTCCTCACCTCTCCCCAAATATATGTTTAGTGAGAGTTAAACTCGAAAGCTCTTTCTATAAACTCAGCTTGCGTTACTAATTGAGCCACAACCCATAGGTAATTTTTGCTTTTTTTTCTTGCTCGGAGCTTTATCACAGTTAAGCCTCTTCACCTTTCCCCAAATATATGTTTAGTGAAAGTTAAACCCAAAAGTTCTTTCCAAAAACTCAGCCTTCGTTGTCAATTAAGCCACAACCAATAGGTAATTTCTGCTTTTTCTTTTCTTTGCTGAATACTTTTTGCCCCCTTTTCGTGGATGATTAATGAAATAAGTTTCATGATTCAATTTGGAAAGATGATTGACAAAGAGTTGAACTTTTGGACATGAAGAACATCTAATTACGTAAAACAAGTAGAATCAGAATCAAAACAGGGTAGAATATAAGTTCAGGACAGAGATTTCGGTGGGTAAATTTTCTATATACAAATAGAATAACCTTTTCAGACTTTAATCAAGGTGGTGAGATCTATGTGGTTGATTTCCTTTCCAACAGTCATCTGTTTCTACGTGGATTTGATGCAAGATAGACTAACACAATCGAACCTCTCAATTGAATCATCATACTCCAGCATAGCTTCTTTCATAGCTGATCTGCCAACTGAGGAAATTGTTGCAACAGCCATGTGACAGCCCTGATAGCACCCTGTAAACTCGGAAGAACTAAAAATTAATCCCATTTAACAACGATAACAATGATCTACTTACTAAAAATATATACAGCATTCCTTATTGTAAATTTGATCTATTATGGTGAAGTCTGGAGAGAAATAAGAGCCTCTAGCTTTCAGTCATTGCATACCTACATTTTTATCTGTAACAACCTTGTTTACGAGTTAATGTTCTGATATTTGGTTTTTCTTCGTTTGGGGTTTACTCAAAGGCTTAAGAATGTTAGAAGAATGAAAGGGTGATTTTCATACCAAAGCTGCCTTCCCAGGTTTAATTGCAGGTTCAACAACGTCTCGTCCATAACTGTTCAAACGCAAACATTTAGTCCCTTTTTCATTCAATTGAAACTTGATAGACCAAAAAAAAAAAAGGCAAAAAAGATTATATATGGAAGAGAACATGAAGGACAACAGTAATGACTTACATTATTTGCCTTTTGCCATCCACCATCTCTAGCCGATAAAAGCTGCAACCTTTGCTAAAGGGAAAAGCCCTTCCCTTCCATGCTGTTAAATGTTGATTAAATTTTAATCAAAGAAAACAAATATGTATAATCCATTCTTTAAACTTCAAAGGTTGTTGGAAAGGAAAAACAAGACATTTACCTAAATGCCATGTAACTCCAACAGCAGATGAATCCTCGGAAGAGATATCATCAATGACAAATTGGAGGTCCATGCTTATTGAATCAAGGAAACTTTCGAAGAACTCTAAGATTGCCTGAACATCATTCAGCTTTTCTTCAATCTTTCATTTCAGATACAAAGTTAAAAAAAGAAAAAGAAAAACTCTGGTTTAAATCAAGTAGCACGCTAATTAAGTTACCTTGCGACCAACGAATGGGCGAGGAAAGATAAGGTCGTCGTACACGCATTTATCAGCTATTAATAACTCTACCGATGCCAAATCACGGCGGTTGATTCCTGCGTAGAACCTCCTAACAATCTCCGCTGCACCATCTTCTGATTGTGACGGAATAATGACAGCCGTCTGAGTTTCTGATGATGAAGAGGAGGAGGAAGAGACCTTGATTAGAGTGCGTGGTGTCCATATTCGTTTCCTGCTCCTCCTCCAGGAGATAAAGTTATGGGAAGTTCGCGTTGTTAAGGAAGGAGAAGGTGAAGCTTTGGAGGGTGGAGAAGGGAGGGGTGATATTGTGGAGTTGAGCAGCATGGTTGGTGATATTCCACTTTCCTTTCTCCAAGGATTTTCCGAGAAAGTGCTGATGCCAGAATGTAGTATAGATAGTACTAGTTTGGAGACCCTCTCACTCTGTGAGCCAGTCGGTCCTTGGCCTCGCTCTCCTCGATGGGTTTAAGGCGGACCCTTGCTTGTTTTGAACCGGTCATTCCAATTACTCAGTTAGGGAACGGACGAATGACACGTCTCCCTCCAGAATTAAAGTTATTATTTTAAAAAAAATTATAATAATATGTTTAAAATTTATAGGTCGGGCCATACCAAGTTGATTCCGGACCAGTCTTAGGCTAGTTCGGCCTGTTCAATAGGCCTTTTCTTTTATGCATTCTAAATTTTTCATATGAAATTACTATATATTTATAGCATATTTCATTAATTATATAAAAGAGAGGGAATAATTCATCTGTTAAAGAATTAAAGATAAAGAGTTTTTTTTATCAACCATCTTTGTGGAGAGTATTCATTATCATCACCAAAGTTTTTATCTTAATAGATTGTGATAAGTTACATTAAGTGTTACATGAACTCATGTTAAATCACTATCACTTTGTGGAAGTTATTATGAAAAAGAAAATTTCTGAATGCACGAAATCGATATAGGATTCTTAAGATTACTCAAGAAGATGATTAGGTTCAAGCAAAACTTGTGAATACTCCTTATCACCATAATATTAAGAATAAAAACAAATTTAAAGTTCTTAATAACAAATGAATTTAATAATTAATCTCAAATAATTTTTGAGTAATTATTTTTGAAGATTTTCTATTTGAATTTATATTTGTTAAATTTTACATATTAGCAATGAATCAAAGGTTGCAATGTTATTTATAAGAAAACTTAAAAGTTCAAAATTTCTTAAAAATAAAAAACCAAAATGATTCTTTTGGCCTTTGAATTATTATAAAAGGATCATTTTGGCCAACTATATTTTATTTAAGTAATTTTTCTCTTTATATTTTATTTTGAACTAATTTAATCATATTTTAATCAAAAAGACGAAGCAATGAAACTGTCATATCCGTCGTATAAGAGCATTATGTTACTCATTACATTACAAAAGCTCTAAGCAACAATAAATGTGATGATTATATAGTATAGTATAAAATCTACAAAACGATGACATGATAAGTTATGTGGCATTTGATGTAGTCCTTGACGTGGTTTTTTGATAGTTTCTTTATTTAATATTGATTTATTAATAATAAGAATAACATGACCTCAAAATATACTATCGGTTGGAGTCTACAACTGTGGGTTATGGCAAAGCTTACTATGAATGAACCCGAGAGTGATGAGAAAAGCATAAGAAGAAATCAAAAAATTTTGTGGGAGAGAAAAGAAGGTCTCTAAAGGTGACATTGATCAGCTTCAATACCTCAAATTGGTGGTCATGGAGGCTTTGTAGTTCGACATAGACAGTTACATCGACGTTACAACTTACAACATTTACCCCAAAAGCATGAGCAGTGATAGGTCCAGGATTTATATTCTGTGGAGACAAGTTAATATATATAATATTAAATACAAATTAATTGAAATACATCAAAAACTATTTTATTTATAAATAAATATAACATGTTGTACCAGTTTTCATAATTTAAAACCGTGGTAAGAATTTTCCATCCATAATCCAAGACAAAACTATTGATGGTTTTATTTTGATATCTAAGAAGCTTAAAAAAAAAAAAACTTTAATTGTGAGAATTCTCAATTTCATAAGCATCATTAAATGTCAAACTTTGATATAAAAAAAGAACGAATACAATCAAATATTTTGATTGATCGAACTTGATAATCTTTTCATGTTTGATCAGATTTTTTTGTAAAAGCAAATTGTATATGTTACTTTTTGATTTAGCAAGTCTTGATAGCACTTCTAATGAATATCAAATTCTGTCCAATTTTTGAAATTTTAAAAAACCTCTAAACCCGAACCTTCTTCGTTGACCAAGTCACCATCATCCCTTCAAGCCCTACCTTGTTCCCTTATTTTCCTCCCACCTCTGTTTCATCCTCATCTTCATCGCGTCACCATCTTCTTGTCTCCACTGCCGTAACATCCACTTGTTCAAGCTTCTTCACCGCCCATAGCTGCTGTCTTTTCTTCCCTGCCTCGCGCCACCATTCATCACTCTCGGCATCACCATAAACCGAGAACCCTGTTTTCATCACCTTGGCTGCTAGCCTACACCGAACCACCCTCTCTTGATCGAACATCCATCTTCACTATACCACAGCCAAGCTACTGCTGCTAAGTTTCGCTCCTGTGGTACCGCCTCCAAGTTACAAATTAAATGCATAATGATTTGATAAATAAGAAAGGTTGATAATTTAATGATGGGATAATTTAATAATTGTGTATATTTAAACTGATTTAATAATTTTAATTTGTAACATAATGTATAATTGATATGAATTTTAATGATAATGTGCATGTTGATTCAAAAGTTTAATTAATATAGATTTGTGTGATAATTAAATAAAATTGGTAATTTATTAAATATGAAGTTTGCATGTGACTTGTATATTTGTATAATGTGATTTGTCTGCATGATGATATTATGATATGTTAATTTAGTTTGTATGTGTAATTAGGATTTAATTGAAACCATTTCACAAACACATGTTCATGAACAAGTATTCATGATAACAAACTTAATATTAAATATTAAAAATCCTATGTAAAGATTAAATCTCATAAACAAATTGAGATCATCCAACACGAAATTTAAATACAACACAACTTAAATTAGCAACATTTTTATTAAAATTGATAATGACAATTTTAAGTATAATTTATATCATATACATATACATATATTCATATAGATATATTAAAGTATCATATATGTGTCAGTGTGTATACTCATATGTGCAATGTATATATAAATGGTCAATGAATAAGAATGAGATCTTAACTTATTATGAAACTCTTATTAATTTAATTTCAGTACATTGTATTTAAAATTTAAAAAATAATTATTTTAAGCATAATTAACTAATTCAATTTTATAATTATTTTATTATTATATTTTATTAATTTTTTTAACCAACAAAATTGTATTATATAAATATGTTTAAGAATTATGTACTAAATTTTTAGATTAATGTCTTAAAATTTGGGTATATATATTATATAATTTATATAATATAAGTAATTTTAGCATTTTAGTAAATAAAAAATGAATAATAAATGAATAACAAATAATACTTTAAATGAACAAACAATAAACAAATATAAACGAGCCTGTTCACAAACAAAAATAAACGAATCACCTCTGTTCATGTTTGATTCATTTAATAAACAAACACTAAAATATTGTTCGTGTTCATTCATTAAGTTTAATAAACGAATATAAACGAACATAAACAGAACAAATTGACGAACGGTTAGTCGAATGTTTTTTTCGTTTACTCCCCTATCTGAGCAGTTGCATACATTGGAATGAATAGAGTGTAGTGTACAATGGGATCAATCCAATGTTTAGATTCAAGCTTGATTCGATAAAATTTTTGAATTTTTTTTTAATTTGACTCGTAATTTGCTTGAATGGCTTAAAACTTAAATGTTGAAATGGTTTCTTGAACTTTTCAAATCAAACATTTTAATACAAGAACTTGATCTATTTTATTATTCGAGTAGTTCACATTTAAATTTTAAAATTTGATTCAATAATGTTTGAGGCAAACTTGATTATTTATCTAATCAAATTTGTATAATCCATGAGTAATTTGATTCATATATAATTCTAGCAATACTTGCTCTAGTGCAATACAATTAGCAAATAGCTGATTATAAATTTTAGTGGGGCAATTGATATGGCTATGAGGAAGGATACATTAAATGGATAGGGTATTAGCTAATTTTGGGATATTCGTATACGAAGCCCATTATTTTTCATAATACACAAACTTAATTAATTTGATATGTGTTACCCAAACATTACCCATATAATATAAAAATATTGTTCATTTTCCGAACACGTTAAATACCCGTTTATTAAGTAATAGTTTAACTTTCAATTTAAATTTAAAACAAATTAAAAATTAAATTAATAAATTTAGTTTAACTCATAAAAATTAATCAAAGTTAAAAATCACAATTATAATATTTAATGAATTAATTTAACTAAATATTACATTAATAATAAATAATTAATAAATAAAAATATAAATATCATATTAATAAAATTATTTATAATTGGATTTGGATAATTGGTATCACTAGACAAACTCTAACTGAACCTATGATGGATGATAATTTTACTACCAGAACCCTACCTGAAATTAATCATATAATACATTTTTTTTGTTACACTATTTTTTGAAAGTTATGATATAAAATTTAGTATAATTATTCTATACACTATCAGTGAAATTTTTTTGACTCCATAAACAGGGTTAGGATAATAACACATGTCTTTTAAAATATTAAAAAAATAAAAAATAAAATAATACATGTGTCTTTATCCTAACTAATTTGTGGAGTAAAAAATTTTTAGTGACGACGTATAAGATAATTATTCTAAAAGTTATATAGAAAAGTCAAATTTTGATTTAACCTCATTTATGTTAAAAAATTTTGAAGTTTTATATATAACTATATATAAAAGGAGTCCCATTAACCACAATAGGACATGTGTCCTTTTTTTTTTCCTATTTTTAGTTGGTTTTATAAATACTAGTTTTAAACCCGTACTATGCACGAAAATATATTAATCAAATAATAAATTTATTAATAATTTATATTTTTGAAATTTTATAATACAAATTATTACGTTTATGAAAAAGACAATGTTGACACCTAATTTTGTCATATTTTTGTTATTATTATTATTATTATTATTATTATTATTATTATTATTATTATATATGTATTTGTTTTTATTTTTATTATTTGTTTTATTATTATTATTATTATTTGTTTTTATTATTATTATTATTATTATTATTATTATTATTATTATTATTATTTTTTCTCCTTTTTATTATTATTATTATTATTATTATTATTTCTATTACTTTATTTTATTATTATTATTATTATTATTATTATTATTATTATTATTATTATTATTATTATTATTATTATTATTGTTGTTGTTGTTGTTGTTGTTGTTGTTGTTTATTGTTTATATTATTATCTGTTATATTGTGCATTTAATGGGTTTCCTTCCCCATAACTGCCGACCCTCCTCCCTACTAGCCCCTCTCTTGAGGCTGCCATCAGCCACTGCCACCGGCAGGCCTGTCCACCAGCTACATCACACTGCCACTCACCCATTCCCATGATCAAGCACTCTAATTACTGAACTCAAATGTAAAAATCTGATGCACAAAAGCCAAAAATTGGACTGAGAAAGGTCTTCTAATTTTGGTTAAAATGCACACTGCCTCTCAAACAGAGAGGGGGGGAGGTTGGCCATATTTGCTCCTTTTCTCTCAACAACAAAGACCATTCTCGGTCACCATTCACCATCGCCACGCAGCAAACTTCAACGCCCACGGTCCCAGCTTCATCCGACCCTCACTGAGGCAGCCACCCTCTCTTCACTGCATTTGAACCTAAACAAAACCTAAACCCCGAAACCACCACAGCCTAGCATCATTCGAACCACCATCATAATCTCCAACCCCAACACCAACCACTGCCTAACCCACCAAACGGCCTCCCAAGCCTCCATTCTAGGCCACCATTGAACACCCCAACACAGAGCCCCTATAAGAAACACACAACCCCAACAGCCACGAACCACCACTGCACAACTAACTACCAATCCCAAACAGCCCCAAACACCTCCACCATCATCACCACCGAAACCCCCAAATACCATCACCATCATCACCCCCGAAACCCCTAACCATCACCATCGCTAAGCCTACACCAGAAACCCCAAACCCGAGACCCTTAAGAACCCCAGATCTGAAACCAAAAACCCCAAAATCAACCATTTTAAAACCTGCAAAAAGAAACAAGCCACAACCACTACAAACCACAACCAACACAACCCATCATCAACCAAAAACAAAAAAAAAAACAACATAAAACAAAAAGGGAAGAACACGATTTCGAAGAGTTCAGATATATGGTGTTAGAGATATTTTCGAGTGAAACCAAGGCCAGATCTGGGTAGAGGAAGGAGAGAGGAACATTTTTACGGCTTCGGAATACTCGCCGGACATCGGAGCAGGCGGCACACGGTGGTACCCGGTGGCCGATGCACGGTGGTGTTTGGAGAAGTTGAGAGATTTTTTTGAAGGCTTTAAGTTTTTTTTTTTTTGGAAAAGCAAGCAGAAATGAAGACGTAAAAAAAAGAGTGTTCTATAATTAAAAAGTAAAAAAAAAACAGAAAAAGAAAGAAGCAGATCCGCATGAGGACCCAACCCGGGTCCGGAGTCCGCCCACCCAGTTCGTCGAAGGAGGAAGACCCGTGCGCCTCAGTCAACCCGACACCCGATCCGTGACCCGGCTGTTGAACCGTTCTCGACCTGCGGCTGGCCCAGCAAATTGGGCCCACTCCAAGTTGCTTTTGGGCTCATTTTTGGCTGTTTTGGCAGATTTTCCCTTGGGCCCAAGCCCAAATATATTTTGGTAAATTTTTTTCTTTCTTTCTGTCTTGCTTTTCTCATTTGTTTATTTATTTAGTATTTATTTGTTTTGTTCAAATATATATAAAATAAAAAATTAAAATTAATTAAAAATTAAAAAAAATATTATTATTATTATATGTGCTTTTAATATATTTTCATGGCAAACAAAAAATAAAAATAAATAGAAATAAATGTTTTTTTAATCTAAATAAAGAAAAATAAATAATGAAATTTAATAAATAAATAATATGTCCGATGATGAGATGCTACGGAAGTCACAAGTAGTGATTCCTAGCTGATCCCTAGGTGAGAAGAGTCATACTAATTGTTGCCAAAAGTATTGGAATATTTAGTATGATTTTTCAATAATTTTAATTTTTATTAAAATGAAAATAAAATAAGTTCTTTTTTAAAAAATTGATAATAAAGTTTAAATCTAATTAAGTAAAAATTGTCCGATGATGGGATGTTACGGAAGTCACAAGTAGTGATTCCTAACTGATCCCTAGGTGAGAAGAGTTGTACTAAATGTTGCCAAAAGTATTGGAATATTTAGTATGATTTCTCAATAATTTAATTTTTTATGAAAAATAAAAATAAATGAGTTTTTTAAAAGAAAATAGAAAAAGAAAAATAATAATAAAATCTTAATTTAATTAAATGAAATTCGTCCAATGATGGGATGTTACGGAAGTCACAAGTAGTGATTCCTAATTGATCCTTAGGTGAGAAGAGTTGTGCTAAATGTTGCCAAAAGTATTGGAATATTTAGTGTGATTTTTCAACACATGAATTTTTAAAATAAAAACAAATAACATTTCAAAAATAATAATAATAATAAATAAATATATTAAACAAGAAAATAAAAATGCATGTGCATCATTCATTATCTGTGTGCATCATATGCATTCATGTAAATTTAAAAATGTGAACTTACCGAGGATGAGATTCTATAAAAGTCACAAGTAGTGATTCTTTAGAAATCTCTAGGTGAGGAGAATTATTTCAAATGTTGCCAAAAGTATTGGAATATTTGATTTAATTTTTCAATAAAAGGGGTTCATGTTTATTTTCAAAATAAAACTTATTTTAATACATATGATAATCTTCGATCAATTATACAAATAACGTGAGCTCTTCCGAGGATGAGATTCTGTAGAAGTCACAAGTAGTGATTCTTAAGAAATCTCTAGGTGAGAAAAATTATTTCAAATGCTGCCAAAAGTATTGGAGTATTTGATTTAATTATTCAATGCAAAAAGGTTCACATTTACTTTCGAAAAATAAAGTTTAACCTTTTAAAATAAACCAAAATAAAGTTACAAATAAAAAATGATTTTGAATAAAAAGATTGGAATAAAAAAGAATTAATTTTAAATATTAAATTTAAGACCATTTTATTAAAATTAAAGTATAACACATGATTATTATGGTACCGTTTTCTAACGGGCGTTGTGAGGGTGCAAATCCTTCCTCACACATAACCGAACCCCCGAACCCAAATCTTGTTTTCGTAGACCAAATTTGTCATTTTAATAAAACTTAATTCATTTTGAGATTTTGTTAAAAAGATAAAAATTTTGAGGTGACCAATCACACCTAATCAAAAAAGATTGGTGGCGACTCCCTTTTGTTTTTAAATGTTTTTCAAAATTGTCGAGCGCGAAATCGTTACGACAGACAACATATGTATATTTAGTATTTTTTTTAATTTGTATATTACGATACAATAATATAAAAAAATAGCTTAATAGCCAAATATGCCCCTAAAGTTTAGGATAAAATGGAATTAAAGCCTCAACGTTTATTTGCGTGGAAATAAGGCCACAAAATTTTATTTTCAGCAAAAACTTAAACATTAAAAAATAATAGAATTATGTATATAACCATTAAATCACTCAAATTTTCGTTATTTATACACAGTTGGCACACGACATGGATGTTAACAGGGATAATTTTGCCACGTGGATCGATGACATGGCTTTTTTTGCCATGTGGACCAAAACAACTCAGCCTAAAAAAAAAACCCCTGGAAAATCGATCACATAACTGTTCAAAAAAAATTTTGTTGAAAAAAAATTGGGGTTTCGATTCTTTTAAGGTTTTCGAAAGAAGTTGGTAATTTAGGTTTTCCCTGATTTCTTTTAGGGTTTGTAATATGGGTTTTTAATCTTGGAGATTGTTGGGTGAAACCCTCGAAAGGCTTTTCAGGTTTAAGGCACGATTCTGGGTATTGAGTTTAGGATTTTCGATTCTTGAAACAGTAAAGGTCCTAACCGAATCGCTTGGTTCTTGGTTTTTGGGAGTAGGTGTTTATCAGTTTAGGGTTTCTTTTGTTCGATTTAGGGTTATCGAACAAGAGAAAGGGTTTATTGGTTTGATAAGGGTTATCAAAAGGGAGAAAAGGGAGATGGATTTAAAATTTTTTTAGGTTCAGATTGAGCTTACAAACAGGAGAAAGGGTTTATTGGGTTTGATTAGGGTTTCGAAAGGGAGAAAAGGGAGAGGGATTTACAATTTTTTGGGCTCAGATTGAGGTTAGAACAGGAGAAAGGGTTTATTGGGTTTGATTAGGGTTATCGAAAGGAAGCAAAGGGAGAGGGATTTACGATTTTTTGGGTTCAGCTTGGGGTTACAAACAGGAAAAAGGGTTTATTGGGTTTGATTAGGGTAATTGAGCAGGGGAAAGGAAAGGTATTCACGATTTTTTGGTTTGATTTAGGGTTTCGAATTAAAGACATAGGCATATTAAGGTTTCTGAAGCTTGAGATTGAGGGTTTTTTGGGGTTAGAAAATTGTAGATTAAGGTTTCTGAAGCTTGAGATTTTTGGAATTAGGGTTTTTGAAGAAAGAGATTTAGGGCTTGGTTGATTGAGGGTTGGTGAAGAAAGGGCTTTAGGTTTGCGAAGAACGAGTTTGTTCGTTTAGGGGTTTCTGAAGAACACCAACAACATATCTAGGGAAAGGCTTGCTGTAGAGCTACAAAGGCTTGCTAAAGACCAGAAATAAGGTAAAGGTAGATTTATATATTGTGTAATTGGTTAATTTTATAAAATTTTTTGTTGCTTATTGTATGACTGGTCCCATTTCCTGCTAGATTCCTGAATTCCTTTTCGAATTACTGGTGCTAGTCCTATATGGTGTTAAATTCATAAGACTGTTCCCACAGGCAATGTCTGGTCCCATATTCCTTTACTGTTCCCACATGCATTGTCTGGTCCCACTTGCATTCTTTACTTATTTGTTCAGTCTAGTGTGATCCATATTATAGTCCACTTAGGATGCATTTCTCCTTGAAAAATATTTAATTTATATAGTTTTTTGTATATTTTATTTATTGATGTTTTATTTATCTATTTGGCAGGATGTGGGAGGTTGTAACATGAAGAATCCACCATGGAGGGATTTTTTTACATGACCCTAATTTGAAGTACATTAACTATGAGGTAGATGAGGTGGAGTATGACCCTGATCTAATTTGTTATCCACATTTAGTTAAGTTGATTAAGATTGGTAATTATGCTAGTGTGGGTAGGATTTTGTTTAAGGCCCCTGATGAAGGTTTGAATGGGTTAAGGTTGTTATGCGATGATACTTCAGCAATTGATTTAGTTGTTTTATGTATCCAGTGGGGTAGTTGTGACATTTATGTGGATCATGGGGTAGATGAACCTGTGGTAGTTGAGACACATTTATTATTAGGATTTGGACCAAGTAGAGCAGAGGTAGGAGTAAGTGGGGCAGAGTTAAGTGGTAGGGCAAAGGCAAGGATTGGTGAGCCTAGCTATGGGGCAGGGAAAGGGATTAGTAAGCCCAATAGTGGGGCAGGGACAGCTGTTGAAGAGGATGGTGGAGATGAAGTTGATGGTGATAGTGACATGTTGTATGATGCAACATTTTTGTCAGATGATGATGATGAGGTCAGAGAGGTAAGGGAGAATATTAGGCAGTGGTGTGTTAAGGAGAATCAAAGGAAAGAAAATGAGAATGAAGCAGGGCCAAGTGTTAAGCAGGAAACAAAGGAGGCTGTACCTACTATTGAAAAAAGTAAGGGTAGAAAGACTACAAGGAGGCCACTTCCACCTTCTATAGCTGAAAGTGATCATAGTAGTGGTGGATCTTCAAAGGAGTGTCTTAATTCTTCTGAGCCTCATAGTTATGAGTCTGAGAATGATGAAGATAGTGATGAGGTTGAAACAGTGCGAAGGGAGAGTAATTTTCCTTCATATAATCCGAGATCTCTTATCCCAGATCTTGAGTTAGGTTTGTTGTTTGAAGATGGGATTCAATTTAAGGATGCTCTGGTGGATTATGCTCTGCACACCAAGAGGGATGTTTGGTTCGCTAAAAATGATCTTAGGAGAGTAAAGGTGTTGTGTTCTAGTACCTGCCCTTTTTAGTGTACTGCTTGTTATGATGATGAGTTGAAATGCTTCCAAGTGAAGACTTTGTGCAATGTGCACAAATGTAATTGTAAGTACAAGTTACAATTACTTAGTGCAGAATGGTTGGCTAGAAAGTTTGAAGAGAAGATTTGGAAAGAACTGTACTTGAAGCGAAGTGATTTGCAGGCTCATATTGAGTCAGAGCTAAAGGTTTTTGCCTTTCTTGACAAAGTTAGAAGGGCAAAGTTGATGATATTGGCTGGCATGCAAGATGCCTTCAGCACGAAGTTCTCTAAATTGAGGGACGATGCTGATGAGTGCTGTCGTAACGAATTTTGTCCGGGGACCTAATCGCTAGACATAAAGTTATGGAATCGCCACCAATCAATTTTAACTTAAGTGTGATTGGCCACCTATTCAAAACTAAGAATAAGTACACTGATCTATGTTCCAAAATTTGGGTTAGGAAGTACGGTTACGTGTGAGGAAGGTATTAGCAACCCCACAACACCCGTCCAATAGACGGTACCAATTAATCTGTTTTATCTTAAGCAATCTTAATTTAAATGGTTTTTCAAGATTTTTTTTTATTATTTAATATTCAATTCTTAGGACATTCTCCAACACTTTGATCGAATTCCCAAGTAATTTTGCACCTCAAGAGTATTCACGGGACACACTTATCCTTGTGAAGAGGCTCCGTCGTCGGATTAATTAAATGTTTTATGAAAGGATTTAATTAAAATTTACTATTAAATTTCAAATTTTTTTATTTTTTTATAAATAAAACTTTGATATTAAAATTATTTCCCTAAATTTTCCAACACTTAGGCCAAATTTAGAAGAAATATCTTCTCACCTAAGAATTTTCTAAATATCGCACACTCGCGAAATTCTAAGAAAATGTACATTTTTATTAAAAGATTTTTCATTATTATTATTTTCTTAAAAAAATATTTTATTTTTGAATTAGACAAATTCCGTTTATAAGTTTTACTTTGATCGAATATAGAGAATTGAAATTATTAATTTTTGTTCCAAATTTTCCAACACTTTGGTGAAATTTGAAAAAAAATCATTTTAAATTAAAGATTTATTTTTAATACTAATTCGCCCAGAACAGCTCGCCATGCACAAGATGTCACCCTTTTCTAACTCACCACACATCACCTTGTTGGCAAGAGCTCGCCCTCTTATAGCTCGCCAAACACAAATCATTTTGTACAACTCGCCACACATCAACTTGCTGGCAAGAGCTCGCCTTTTTATAGCTCACAAATCAATTTATATATAAGAGCTCGTCCTTTAACAAATCAATCAAATTTTGTAACTTAACAGCTCGCCCCTAAAAAGTTACTTTTTTGTTAAGATTTTCTCAACATCCTTCAACACTTTGATCGAATGTAAAGAATTGAAATTATTAATTTTGTTCCAAATTTTCCAACACTTTAGTGAAATTTGAAAAATTATTTTTATTTTTTATAATTATAGATTTATTTTCAATTTACTAGTTCGCCTGAAACAGTTCACCTCGCACAAAATAATTTATGTACTAGAGCTCACTCCTTAACAGCTCGCCACTAATAAGCCGACTTACGCGTGAAAGCTTGCCCTGAAAAAACTTGCTACGTACAGATCAATTTGCGAACTAGAGGTCGCCCCTTTACAGCTCGCCATGCGCAAGTCAACTCGCTCGTGAGAACTCTATCGGGAAGTTTGGAAAATTATTATTATTATTTTTTATTAAAGATTTACTTTTAATCTACTAGCTCGCCCGAAACAACTCTCTTCCTAATAGCTCACCCGTGAAATAGCTCGCCATGCACGGGTTATCTACAAGAGCTCGCCCTATACAAGTAAAGCATGGAGAGCTCACCTACTCAGTAGAGCTTGCGCCATATGATTGAACTAGCGCGTAGTGAGATCGCCTACCACTATAGCTTGCCCATAAAAGTAAATGGTGCGTAGCGAGTTCGCCCATACAATTGAATTAGTGTAATGAGCTCACCTGCAAAGATGGCGAATAAAATTTGGGCGAGGTATATTTAGCTAGACACGGGATTTATTTGAAATTTCTTAAATGAAGAAGGTAGAGTATGCTTACAATGTTCGGCTCGTGTAAGTTTTATCGAGCTCGCCTTTCAATTTTCTGGATTGGTCACCACTAGTCCAACCAAAATCACCTCTCGCCACCACACTTTCTTCTTCCCAGTAACAAATGTGGATACTGCTCACCGTCGTCTACGCATCCTCTTCACTGCTCCAGTCACCGTCCCAATCACACCAGAACTGAAATTGAGATTTTTGCTATTGAAGGTAGTTGAGTTCTCTCTCTCTCTGTCTCTCTCTCTTAAAATTTTCTGTCTTTGTATATCTCTTTTTCTTTTCTCTCTGTCTCTCCCTTTTTCTGTATTCCTCCCTCTGTGTTCATCTCTGTTCTTCTTTAGACTATTTATAAGCATTTTCAGTCAAAAAAAATTAGACGAAATCTTTGAAATCAAGGATTATAATCCATTGTTCCGCTGGTTTTTTTTTAGCATTCTTAAATGCTTGCTTGAAAATCTTGGTTTTTTCATGTGGATGTAGAGTTGCAAAGGATCTTGGAACCGATCTTCCTTTCTTCTTCATATTTTCCGAGCAATTTTTAGTCAATAAAATCGGAGCAAATTAATTTTTAGAAGACTTTTACTGCAAATGAGGTTTGTCTAGAGGTCGGCGAGGATAGCAGAGCTAAGCTTAGGGTGGCTGTCTGACAGCTTTCACGCCAGTGTTGTTGACATTATTCTTTCTTCCTTTTTTTTTCTTTTCCTCGAGCAGCTTTTTATGTATTCCTTAGTCAACAAAAGCGGATCAAATCTCTAAAGATGAAGAGATTGCATAATCGGTGTCAGTGAAGTTGGTGAGACAGCAGAGATTCGGTGACCTCAAGGCTGGCGAACACCAATCGGCGACCTCAACATTTTTTTTATTTTTTATTTTTTTTATTTTTTATTATTAATTATTAATAATTTATTTATTTATTTATTTATTTATTTTTTATTTATTATTTTTTTAATACTGATTTTCTTTTCCTCTTTTTTTTAACAAATTCAAACATATGATTAAATAGATTTATTATTCCGGACAAAATTAAGTGTCTACAGCTGCCCCTCTTTGCGCATTGCTGAGAATCAGGAATAGGGCAAAGACAATAGACAACAATTTTGTTCGGTTTATGGCCTACTTCTCTTTAACAATCTTCTTCTTACCAAAAGCTCTTCACTTTAATTTGGCTCCTCTCTCAAGAGGCGAGTGACTTGGAAAAATAAACTGGGCTCCTCTTTTTCAAAAGGCTCACGACTTTGAAAAATAAACTGGGCTCCTCTCTTTCAAGAGGCTCACAACTTTTGAAAATAAACTGGGCTCCTCTCTTTCAAGAGGCTCACGACTTTTGAAAATAAACTGGGCTCCTCTCTTTCAAAAGACTCACGACTTTTGAAAATAAACTGGGCTCCTCTCTTTCAAGAGGCTCACGACTTTTGAAAATAAACTGGGCTCCTCTCTTTCAAGAGGCTCACGACTTTTGAAAATAAACTGGGCTCCTCTCTTTTAAGAGGCTCACGACTTTTGAAAATAAATTGGGCTTCTCTATTTCAAGAGGCTCACGACTTTGAAAGATAAACTGCCTCTTCGCAGAAAGTTCTCAATCAATCATAGTTCAGCTTTTTCCTATTAAAAGTATTTCTATGTTTGGCCAAATCCTACCCAGTATTGCAAATGTTCCCATAGAGATGAGGTCACAAATGAGAATGCGTTGCATAATTTTTGGGGATGTGTATGTAAAATGTGTATGCTTCTTAAAGGGATGTAACACCTATTATGAGATGACATACATGTGAGTTTTAATTCAAAGTTTCGCTATCTCATGCCCCTTTTTCTTTCCCTTCTTTTACTTTTCATTATTCCATTAAGATAACCTTCGACCTTAATCCTTGTAGTTGCATTCATGCACTCTCAATCCTTGATCATGCCAACTAGATCTCATCACTTAAATTATTCCATTGGTACTATCATACTTTGCCTCATTTACATCCACTCCTGTTATTATTAAATCTCTTATAAGTAATTCGAAAAGTAAGTAGATCTTCTTATGCTTTCATAATTTTATGTACTATGAGACATACTGTAATTGTGATTTTCTTTCAAAAGATGGGTAAATGAAGATGAGTGTTAAGTTAAGACAACAAAAGAGAAATGGGTTCTTATTCAAATGGAAGGCAATTTAAACAGATACAATGAAATGGTTGATCAAAGTTTCACACGAGGATTCCCTTACAATAATTATTCTGATCATTGTGAATTAATCCAAAAACCTTCTTTTGACCTCATTGTCTAGCTGATGGCTTTAAGCTTCAGAGACTACCTCAGACTGGACTTTGCCCCTCTTTACTCACGAGCATGTAAGATATTTGGCTACCAGCCTCATACACCATTGCTTTCTGTCTAAGTCGCCCTTTTTCGGGTTTTCAACTCAAACATTCCCATTTGGGTTCAAATCGCCCTTTTGGGTTTTCGCCTTGAACCCCTCCTTATATATATATCTTTTTTTGCTTTTTTTTCTATTTTTTTTTGTTTTTTTATGCATAATACTTCTTTACTACATCAACATTTATTGGATTGGGAAGGTCTCTTCCGTCCATTTCTGCCAAAATCAATGCTCCTCCTGAGAATGCTTTTCTTACTACAAAAGGGCCTTCCCAATTTGGAGTCCATTTGCCCAGTGGGTCAGGAATATTGGTTAGAATCTTTTTCAAAACTAAATCCCCTTCACGAAAATTTCTGGGACAAACCTTCTTGTCATGTGCTCGCATCATCCTCTTCTGATATAATTGTCTATGACATAGCGCTTTGAGTCTTTTTTCCTCAATAAGGTTCAATTGCTCATACCGGGCACGGACCCATTCAGCTTCATCCAATTCAACTTCCATAAGGACACACAAAGAAGGAATTTCCACTTCAATAGGCAAAACTGCCTCCATCCCATATACTAATGAAAACGGGGTAGCTCCTGTAGATGTGCGAACCGATGTACGGTAAGCGTGCAAAGCAAAAGGCAACTTCTCATGCCAATCTTTGTATGTATCTGTCATCTTTTGAATGATCTTCTTGATATTTTTATTTGCAGCTTCGACAGCTCCATTCATTTTTGGACGATAAGGCGTCGAATTGTGATGCTTAATATGAAATTGGGCACATGCTTCCTCAATCAACTTATTGTTGAAATTCAGAGCATTGCCTAAAATGATCCTTTCTGGTAGCCTATACTGGCAAATTATCTCTTTCTTGAAAAACTTGCACACTACAGACTTTGTCACACTGGCATAAGATGCTACTTCCACCCATTTCGTGAAGTAATCAATCATTACCAAAATGAAGCGGTGTCCATTTGAAGCTTTAGGGGTAATTGGTCCAATCACATCCATTCCCCATGTAGAAAATGGCCAAGGAGTTGTCATGACCTGTAAGGATGTGGGAGGGGCATTTATCTTACTGGCATATATTTGACATTTATGACAACTTTGAGCAAAGTTGATGCAATCACTTTCCATTGTCATCCAATAATATCCAGCCCTCATAATTTGTCGAGCCATCATGTGACCATTTGCATGAGATCCACAAACCCCTTCGTGAATTTCTTTGAGTATTCTTTTAGCCTCTATGGCATTCACGCATCTTAACAATACTTGATCTTTCCCCTTTTTGCACAAAATTTCACCATCAAGGAAGAATTCCATGGCCATTCTTCTCAAAGTCCTTTTGTCATTTTCTGATGCCCCTTCTGGATACTGGTGATGCTTTATGTATTGCAATATATCATGATACCATGGTTTCCCATCTATCTCTTCTTCTACATTTAAGCAGTGTGCTGGTGATCCATGTGTGCTCATCTTGATGGGACAAATTTTAGCGCCTGTATTTACTTTGAACATTGCAGCCAAAGTAGCCAATGCGTCAGCCATTTGGTTTTCTTCTCGAGGCAAATGCTTAAAACAAATTTTCTTGAAATGTTTAACTAGATCGGTCACAAATTCACAATACTAGACCAATTTTGAATCTCTTGTTTCCCATTCACCTCGCAATTGATAAATTACTAAGGCTGAATCTCCATATGCTTCCAGTACCTTAATACCTTTGTCGATTGCAGCTCAGAGCCCCATGATACAAGCCTCATATTCTGCCATATTATTAGTGCAGCCAAAATCCAATTTTGCAGTGAATGGACAACAATCTCCTTCAGGGGATACTAAAACTGCCCCAACACTGTGCCCAAAAGCATTAGATGCCCCATCAAAGTACATTCTCCAAACAAGTTCTTTTGCGGAACCTTCAACATTTATTTGTGATATGGCCATTAAATCCTCATCAAGGAAATCAAAATCCATTGGTTCATACTTTTCTTCAGCTTGATCTGCGAGGAAATCAGCAATCGTACTACCTTTAATGGCCTTTTGAGTCATATAGACAATGTCATACTCGGAAAGCAACACTTGCCACCTTGCTATCTTCCCGGATAATGAAGGTTTCTCGAAGATATACTTAATAGGGTCCAATTTTGAAATTAGCCATGTGGTATGATAAAGCATGTACTGTCTTAGTCTACGAGCTATCCAAGCCATAGCGCAACACATCTTCTCCAACGAAGAATATCTGGTTTCATAGTTAGTGAACTTCTTGCTCAAATAATAGATAGCCTGCTCTTTTCTCCCAGTTTCATCATGTTGCCCCAGCACACATCCCATGGAATTTTCATGCAATGTTACATACAAGATGAGGGGTCTCCCTGGCACAGGTGGCACCAACACAGGAGGATTCGAAAGGTACTCTTTAACTTTATCAAATGCTATTTGGCATTCGTCATTCCATTCTCCTGGGTCCTGTTTTCAGAGGAGTTTGAAGATTGGATCACACTTAGCAGTGAGTTGGGAGATAAAACGTGCGATGTAATTCAATCTTCCTAAGAATCCTCTTACTTCCTTTTGGGTACGAGGTGGTGATAAATTCTGGATGGCATGTATCTTATCAGGATCCACTTCCATACCTCGCTCACTGACTACAAATCCCAATAGCTTTCCTGATGTCACTCCGAAAGTACATTTAGCCGGGTTGAGCTTAAGTTGGAATTTTCTCAACCTTTCAAATAACCTTTTAAGGTTGGCAACATGATTTTCTTCTTTTTGGGACTTTGCGATCATATCATCAACATAGACTTCTATCTCCTTATGCATCATGTCATGAAACAAGGTTACCATGGCTCTCTGGTAAGTTGCATCGGCATTTTTCAACCCAAATGGCATGACCTTGTAACAAAATGTTTCCCACATAGTCACAAAAGTGGTCTTTTCCATATCTTCAGGCGCCATTTTGATTTGATTATAACCCGAGAAACCATCCATAAAAGAAAATAAAGAATGTCCAGCTGTGTTGTCGACTAGGGTATCAATATGTGGCAGGGAAAAATTGTCTTTTGGACTGGCCCTATTTAGATCACGATAATCCACACACATTAGCACCTTTCCATCTTTTTTAGGAACTGGAACAATGTTTGCTACCTATTCAGGATATTTTTCCACCTCTAAGAATCCCGCATCAAACTGCTTTTTGACTTCTTCTTTGATTTTTAGCAACATTTCAAGCTTCATTCTCCTCAACTTTTGCTAAATTGGCTTGCATTCTGGTCTTACTGGTAGCTTATGAACTACAATATCAGAATTCAGACCTGGCATGTCCTGATATGACCATGCGAACACATCGGCATACTCATGGAGTAAGCTTATCAGCTCTTTCCTTATGGACGATGATAGAAATGTGCCGATTTTAACCTCTTTTCTTACTTCGTCACTCCCCAAATTTAAGGTCTCAATGGGTTCTTGATGGGGTATAATTTGCTTTTCTTCTTGTTCCACCAGTCTTGTAAGTTCAGGAGGCAATGTATCATCATCAATGCCCTCTTCTTCATTAAATTCACCAGCACAAACAGTTCTTTCAAAATCAGGTTTCGGAATATCATCACAACGGCCTTCATATTCATTGTTTGGGTACTTGCATATGGGGCAAAAGTTGG
This sequence comes from Heritiera fomes, assembly GCA_032173925.1. Classification (NCBI taxonomy): domain Eukaryota; kingdom Viridiplantae; phylum Streptophyta; class Magnoliopsida; order Malvales; family Malvaceae; genus Heritiera; species Heritiera fomes. Next base: position 28,886,050 of record JAPDPM010000002.1, on the reverse strand, counting down.
CAAAATGTAGATGGACTCGAATATGCATGCGCAGAAAAGATGCAAATGAAAGAATTCACGTGGAAAAAGGTATGACAAAAGGCCAGATTTTATTGAAATAGAAATAGCCCTACATAAGAGACCTTGATACCCTTAGGCAGGGGAAATCAGGCTTTACTTATTGAATTACTTTGACAGAGATTTAGTGATAACAGGAAGATCGATGTAATGCCAATTCCTCAGTTGAAAGCCTAGCGGGCAAGGGCGCACTTCCAAACTTCTTAGGGCCTCTTCGTTATCTGTGTTTACCATCTGGATAGACAAATTCTCGAATTCCTTAACAAGCTCATCCTTGTTAGCCTTTACCAGGTCTGGATAAATGTATCCCACAGAATGAAAGACATCCTCTAGAGGAGGAAACACCATCGGCTTAGTTTCCTCATCGACCCCTTTTAGTTTAGCCATTCTTCTTTCCCTTTTCTTCTCCAAAAACTTTCTCTTCTCTAGCCCATTTGGCTTGTAGCCAAGACCAAATCTATCGTCCTCACTTTTGCTATCAAAGCTCGTTTTATCCCTTGCAAGTTCTTTCCTAATCCTGCTCCAGCATAACATCCTTTCCCAACAGTTTGTTGAATTCCCGACATTGTGGCGCTGGACAACTGTGGCATTGGTATCTTAGATCCTTCTCCTATGTATGTAGCATTTACAAATTCCAAGGACCTGATTTGGTGCATTTTCATTCACCTCGATATATGAGGCAGTGGAGGAAACTGTAGCAATCATATCTTCTTCTCCAACTACACCTACCACTTTTCCATCTATTATAAATTTGACTATTTGGTGTAAAGTCGAGGGACTGCTCCAGCTGAATGTATCCATGGACGCCCAAGAAGGCAATTATATGCAGGGTTAACGTCCATGACTTGAAATTCTACATTGTAGACACTAAGGCCAATTTGAATTGAAATTTCTATAGTCCCTGTTACTCCTCGACGTGTACCATCAAATGCTTTTACTACCATATGACTTTTCCTCATGTGTGACTCATCCACAGGCAATTTGGACAGAGTTCCTAGAGGCATAACATTTAGAGCTGAGCCATTGTCGATTAGGACTCTAGGTAGGATGTAGTCTTTGCAAGTAGTAGTAATATGCAAGGCTTTGTAACTGCCTCTTCCATCAGGTGGAATCTCATCATCACTGAAGGATATAAAATTGTCTGCCACGATATTTCCAACAAGTCGATCTATCTTTTCTATTGACACATCATGAGGTACATATGCTTGATTGAGCACTCGTAGTAGAGCTTCCCGGTGGGGTTCTGAATTCAGTAATAGAGAAAGCAGAGTGATGCGCGCTAGCGTACGATTCAACTGATCTACTATATTGAACTCACTGTGCTTGATGAATTTCAAGAACTCTGAAGCTTCTTTTTCAAACACCGGTTTACTTCGTTGCTCCCTGAATTCTTTTTCTTCACCCTCAAAAGGGATTTCTCTATTACTTTCTTCATCTTCTCCCTCTTTAGCCTTTCCTTTTTGAATTTTCTTCAACATTTCAGGCGTGTAACATCTCCCACTTCGGGTGATTCCTCCTGTGCTTGTTATATCCACTGCAGCTGTAGTGCTTGTTGTGGTGGCCAAAGGGATACTGACTGACCCTTTAGTAGTGATGTTGCAGTTGTAGTTCCATGGGACTGCTTGATTGTCCTTATATGAAAAAGGACTTGGAACCTCAATAGTTATCCTTGGCAATTGAAACTTTGGCTTTGAATCAATTATAGGTTCATCTTTGTCCTCATAATAGATAGTCAATGGTTTCCACCGAACAGGACCTGTTTCTCTTCCGATGACATTAACTGATTCTATTTTCACTTCTTCGTAAAATTCTGCAATACCCTCATCCATCAAGCCTTGCACCTTTTGGCAAAACTCTTGACAATTTTGGATTTCATGCCACACATTCTTGTGGAACTCACAAAACTTTCCCTCTTTAGGCATCTTTTCATCATCTACCTGGATTAGTTTTGCCTTGACCATTGCGTCGAACACCACCTTCATTGGCATTTTCACCTCATAAATGCTTTTCTTGACCCAACGATCCACCTCTTCAATTATGGCGTTTACTTTACCCTCGTCGTGATTCGGTAATGGGTTTTTGTTTACACTTGGTTCTTCTTTTTTCCTAAAATTCAATATTCCTGCCTTAATAAGAGTCTGCACTTTGTGTTTTAAAGCAGTATAATTTTCTGTTGAATGGCCTGGAACCCCGTAATGATAATCACAGTAGGTATTTGAGTCATACCATGCAGGGTAAGGAGGTTTAAGAGGTTCTATATAGACTGGTGCAAGGAAGTGGTTTTCGATTAATTGAGGCAAAAGGTCTGTGTAGGTCATAGGGATTGGATCAAAATGTTGCCTATCTCGACTGGATTTTTGCCTTCTCTGATTGTCATCTAACTAGTTGGCAGGTGGAGGTCGTTGAGCTAATATGGATGTGATTGGTGAATTGGGAGCTCTCGGTCGATAATTGGGGGTATATGTTGGTCTTGAAATTGATTGGTATGGGTATGGGACTGCTGTGACATTGTTTGCAGGTGGGTAATAAGGTGGATAAATAGGGTAAGGAGAATAGGGGGTGGGGTTTCTAGGCGGTTGGCCTCCAACGGTCATAGTGTGGATGTCACCTTTTTTTCTTTTGAATGTTGCACCCTTCTTGGATCCTCCACCATCAAGTACCTCTATCTTACCATTCTTTATGGCATTTTCTATCATTTCTCCATAAATTACTATGTCAGCAAAACTTTTTGTGGCACTTCCAATCAACTTTCCATAATAGGGTTCCCGGAGGGTACTAACAAACAACATAGTTGTCTCTTTTTCAGTAATAGGTGGTTGCACTTGGGAAGCTACATCTCTTCATCGTCGAGCGTATTCTTTGGAAGGTTCATTGGCTCTCTTTTCCATATTTTGGAGTGTCATCCTATTGGGAGCTGTATCCACCACAAGCTGGTACTGAGCCACAAAGGCCCTAGCGAGATCTTTCCATGAGTGTATATGGTTCCCATCTAATTGGACATACCACCTTGCAGCGGATCCAGTAAGGCTGTCCTGAAAACAGTGGATCAACAACTTATCATTGTGAATATACCCCGCCATCTTTCGAACGAACATTGTGATATGGGCTGATGGACATGTTGTTCCGTCATACTTTTCTGTTGGCTCTTATAGGCAATACCGAGAGGGGGTGAATCGGTTTTTAACTAACTTTAAGCTCGTTTTTTGGTTTCTCTAAATTCTCTAGCCTATATTAATAATTTCTAATTTCTCTAGGCTAGGCAAGCATGCAATCCAAGTTCAATGCAATAAACACAATATAATTGCAAGTAAATAAAGAGTAAGGAGAGAGAGATTTACACAATCGATTTATAGAGGTTCGACTACCTTGCCTACGTCCTCTACCTTGAGACACTCCCAAGGATTTTCCCCAAATTCACTATACTTGAATTTGTCTTTATAATCCCTCTTTTTAAAGGCTCAAGAGAAACCTCTCTCTTTTTCTAGGCTCAAGAGAAACCTCCCTCTTTTTCTAAGGCTAAAGAGAAACCTCCCTCTTTTTCTAGGCTTAAGAGAAACCTCCCCTTTACAAGGAATGATTGGTTACAAATAATGTAATCAAAGAAAGGCCTCTAGGTAGGCAAGTGATTACAGAAATTAAGCACAATGAAAACCTATACAAGATTTGTGCTAAGCACTACAAGGAATAAGAGAATGATAGATGATGAAGACTTTGTAGCTCTTGATTTGTTGTTTGAAGCTTGAGAATTTGAGGAATATGAGATTTGGAGTTGCTGAGTGGTTCCTCTTACTTTCTTTAGCTTCTAAGCCTCTATTTATAGTCCCTTGGATGTATTCTAGCCGTTGGGTGGAGCCAAAACTTGAATATGACCGTTGTCTCACAAAAATTAGCCGTTATAGGCTATTTTCGGGCAAAGGGATCGATCCCTTCCCATAGGGGATCGATCCCTTCATTCCAGATCTGAATCTTCTAGGCTGAGGGACCTTTTCTATCCGTTGGGAGCCATTCTGCCTTTAGGGGATCGATCCCTTCCCTTAGGGGATCGATCCCTTCTTTCCAGAATTGATTTTTCTGGGCTAAGGGACCTTTTCTTCCACCAAAAAGCTTACTGCCACTAGGGGATCGATCCCTTCTTTACAGAAGGTGATTTCCTGCACTTTTTGAGTTAGAAATGATGTGGTCTTTGATCCTAATCCAACCCAAAATGTTTTGGCTCTTTTGTGGGAGTTTTTCTTGACTTTCTCAAATGAAAACATAGTCCAAAAATTCATCAAGTGATTTTCTAAAATATTCAAAACATTTATAAAGTATTAAGACCAATAAGGATATGTCATTAAATTATGGTCTTAATGTTTGATATGTTCACTTGAAAATGGATTGAGAAAATCATGTGTGATAAGGAAAATTTACAATATGAATTAAAACATTAAAGCTTACTTAAGTTTTTGTCATTTCAAAATATATATGGCAATTTAAAGCTAACAATCTCTCCCTTTTTGATATGACAAAACTTAATGTAAATTTGTTTTGAAAATTCTTTGATAAAATACTCTCCCTCAAATAAAGCAGGATTTTACAAAGCTCCCCCTTAAAATAAGCATGGGTTTTGAAAATGAATTTTCAAACTATTTCTCCCCCATTATCTCTCCCTCTTAATATCTCTCCCTTTTAATATCTATCTCTCCCCCTTTTTGTCATAGCAGAAAGAAGGAAAAATAATAAAAAATATACTCCCCCTAAAATCATGGCTATGTGAGAAGATATAAAAGAATATGCTCCATCCAACAAGAAACATGTTAGTACATGGGACTCATAGCACAAATAAATAAGTCAATATCCATAAAGAGTATGAAATATTCATGCAAAAAATATGACTTATGATCCTATACCAATTGTTTATAAATCATTTTGCAAGAAGTTCACAATTGGTAAGAAATGAAGCAAGTTTAGTATAAATATCTACTAAGGTCTATGACTTGCTTATTTCAATCCTATTAAACACCTAAGTGTATCAATTGTTCTCTAAAGTCCAACTAAGGTGCATGGTAATACATCATGATTATGAGCTAAAAGTAGATGACATATGAATACATGAGCTCATGAATCACGTTCAATCAAGAGTGTGCAAAGAATTAAGACATATAGCAATGAACTACAAATTCTAGCACACAAGAGTTTTATGCAAAAATATCCTAAGAGAATTCTTCTCTATTTGTAATTTCAATCTAAGGAGCATGAGAAGAATCGTCAATTTAAAGCTCATACCAATTAGCAATTTAGTTTCGGCTTACCAATTGTTGAAACTATGGTTGCCAATGATACTAATTGTTATTTCAATCTAAATGCCAATTGTTACTAATGGTTGACTTAGGCCTTTTGCATGAATCTAATATCTATGTGTAGTGTGTTCATGTCAAGAAAATAATCATTCTAAATATGCAAGAACACAACACATATCATCAAATATGCATATGGATCAATTAAGCATTAGCACACTATCATAAAGTATTAATCCATATTTATATTCACAAATTTATACCATATGGAAGATTCATAAAATCAAGTTATTCAAGCAAACACATTTTCTTCCATGGTTTCAAGCACAAAAGTCTTATGCTCATTTTCCAATTCAAGTCCTTAACCAATTATGAGCAAGGAAAGATTACCATTTTAATCAATTCAAAGCAATATCCCTAGTTAATTTTAACGATTAAGGTTCCAAAGGGTATATGCTATTTCAACTAAAATGGATATGCCTAACTAAGTCAATATCATGCTCAAAATTTTTAACATATGAGTGAGATTAAACACTTAATTTCATGAAAACAACTACTCTCATCTCATAGGCATGGTTGTTGATTCAACTCAAGCAAGCATGTAAGTTCAACATCAAAACAATCAAGAATAAATGTATGGATATCAATCAAGGTACATTTGTTCAAGTTTGCATTTATCTTTGAATGTTGGTGTTGTCATTAAAGCCCACGTTCTTTAATAATTTGGCCATAAAAATATAAGTTCATGGATGATAAAGTTTCATGCATTTGAACATTTAGGATCCATTTACCATCACAAATTATAGGCCAAAGAAAATTATGACCTTATACCAATTGTTGAATTTACATTTGAGATCAATCCTTAAGGTCAAGTGTTAATTATTCTTCCATTAGATGTATAATTATCATGAAACCTAGTGTGGAATTGATAAGTCAAGCTAAGTGTCACGACCCGTGACCACATTTTTCATCTTCTTATACACAACCTAACCGGTTGGGCTGTCTGCGATACTTCACTTGTACTGACTGTTAAACAATTTTACATAATATTGTTTATATTATACACATCCCCTATCATAATAAATCAGATAAGTAGTACTGTTGACGTGTCTAAATACAGAGAATAAATGATCATACCTCAAATAATCAATCGGTCTGACACATTGTCCTTCGTATACAGCCAGGATCCACAATCCACTGAACTCACATTCAGTAAAACCTGAAATGTTGAAAATTAAGGAGTGAGCAAAACCACGGCTCAGTAAGAGAATTATATGCCTCACTTGATACTCAGCTTCCTATATGCTGAAAATCTTTTTCATTTTTCCTATGGGCTCTAGGCTCGCATGTAGGAAAGATACTACAATCGGCTAGGAATCCGAATGGAGTAAGGTAGGTATTTTAGAATACCATACTTGTTACGGAACCTAGAAGCAACTGTAGAGAGAATTTTTTTCTTTTTGTTTTGAATTAATAAATCCTTTTCCTTTTTAAACTTTCATAACCTTTTTCATATTCTTTTCAAAATAATGCTTCTACGAAATAAAGCATTTAAATAGAATAATTAATATTCGTATATTCCTTGAAAAGAATATTAGTTAAATCATCATCTTATTTCTTTAAAACTCATTTCATGTTTTAATGTACTCTCTTAATTAGTACCGTCCTTTAAAAAGCAAAATAAGCTATTAATTCCATTCTTAAGTTCACAAGGCATCATTCTTTTTATCAGTATGATTAAGTGTGAAAGAGACGAACATTCAAGTAGCACATGTTTGAGTGGCATTTATAAACATAATCCGATATATCACACACATCATATGTCATGTGCACAAGATCTATTTCATCCTTCGACATTTGTCGCATCCCCATCAGAACTTAGACTGATTACTAACACATCAGAACTCGTGTAGCACTTAGTTCCCGAAGGATTCTAGAGGTGGCTCACACGGTAAAATCATCGAGTCTTTGCTCGGTTTGGCCTTTACTAACACATCAGAACACGTGCAGCACTTAGTTCCCGAAGGATTCTAGAGGTGGCTCACACGGTAAAATCATCGAGTCTTTGCTCGGTTTGGCCTTTACTAACACATCAGAACACATGCAGCACTTAGTTCCCGAAGGATTCTAGAGGTGACTCACACGGTAAAATCATCGAGTCTTTGCTCGGTTTGGCCTTTACTAACACATCAGAACACGTGCAGCACTTAGTTCCCGAAGGATTCTAAAGGTGGCTCACACGGTACAATCATCGAGTCTTTGCTCGGTTAGGCCTTTAGCACATCGAAGCTCGTGTAGCACTTAGTTCCCAAAGGATTTTAGAGGTGGCTCACACGGTACAGAAATCGAGTATTTATTTGGGTTGGCCTTTATGCCATATATTTCCCACTATCTTATCAGAACTCGTGTAACACTTATAATCTAATATTCCATTTCAATTCATGGTAAGAATGTTAGATTTATCAATTCTTCCTTTTTGAAAACATCTTACATGTTTGTATCTCATGTCTTATTAGAATCATCTCACAGTACTATAATCAGTACCGAAATGAGCATTTTGTAAAAATGCTATAATTCAATTGATTTTCCTTCTCATATTGTATGAAACATGTTCTTTTCACATGTCACGCATCATATATCACATTCTCCATTTGACATATTCCATGTCATGTAAAACACTTTCCTTTTTACATGTCACCTATCATTTATGGAGTCTAAGATAGGCATTAATCTCATCATACTATAAACCTCGGAGGGTAAGGAAATACACCGGTCAAATCTAAGACCATAACCTATATTGTCCTCGGTGGATCACTGATTAGGCGTCGACCGGGACTAAACATATCACATATCATGCATCAGCATGATAGGAATGCCAACCAGTCTAAAAACCGTATTTTCATCATAAAATAAACCTTTATGGAATTTATATAAATATAAAATTTCATAATTTAAAACCATAAGGGTTAAAATCCTTTAGTTAATATTTATAAAAATATTCATAAGAATATTCACTATATTTCACTTCATCTTTCGTCTCGTAATTCGTGTAATTTATCTATTCCGAGAATTTTCGGTGATTTCATTATCACCATTCTCGAATACATGAATATTCTAAAGTTCCATCTCATTATATTCATGTTTTATGAAATTTAGAAATTTCCTCATGTTTCGTGATTTACTATCGAAATTCGGAAATAAAATCATTTAATATGATTTTATAAAGTTTTTCTAAAATTTTCGGCAGCATAACGGCTGCCGATTTACTAACCTCCTGCACGGAAAAATACAATTTTAAATCTTTCAGCCAGTACTTCTTCCCAAATTATTTTCAGCAAATCATGCATCATAATAATTTTCATAAAATATTTACATAAAATATTTCAATTTAAAATATGCAGACTGAGTATCCTTACAGAGCTGCACATGCATCCCTTACCTTTTTTCGGGTCGGCGACTTCCGCTTATCGATCGCGCCCGCACTCCATTTCTCCCGATTCCTTATCCCGATTGCTGAAAATAATTTCTGGAAATAAAATTCTAATTTTTTTAGAATTTTTCATAATTTATTTAATTTTTCTGAAAATTAAATCTCAGGAAGATTTCTTACCGAACTTTGAAAAATCCCGGGTTGTCGAATTTCCGGGAATTTTTCGAATTCCCGAAATTCTCCTTTTTCCTCTTTTTCTTCCTTTTTCTTCCTTTTTCTTCCTTTTTCCTCTTTTTCTTTTCTTTCTTTCTTTTCTTTTTCTTTTTCTTTTTCCTTTTTCTTTTCTTTTTCTTTTCTTTTTTCTTCTTCCTTTCCCGGTCAGACTGGTTCAGACCGATCCAGCTCCTTTCCTCGCCGGTTCCTCGCCGGCGGCCGGTTCTCCGGCGGTTCAGGAGTCCCTCAGTTGGCCGGCTGCACAACGAACTTGCCGGTGCCCTCCGTTTGCCCTGGATCGGCGGCACGGCGGCGGATCGAGGCGGTTTTGCCTCGGTTTCTTCTTCCTCTTCGCCGGCGTTCCTCCGCCGTCCATTGCACCTCCGGTGGCCTCCATCGGCTTCCTCTTCCTCCGATGAAGCTTCGGTGGTAGTGGCGGCCACCGATTCGCCGGCGTCGCCGTCGGCCATTTTCCTTTTCCTCCGGCTTTTGCTTCGTTTTCCGTCAATCCCGTTCCGTTTCTTCACGACGCCGGTAGCTTCCTTCTTTTCTCTGGTCGATGGCGTCCCGCCTTTCTTTTCCCCTTGCCGGCGGTGGCGGCTCCGCCACCGTCGGTTTGGCTGGGAAGGATCGGGCTCTGTCCCAATCCTCCTTTTCCTTTTTCTGTTTTTAGTTTCCTTTTTGGTTTTTTTGTCTTCTTTCTATTTTTAGTATACTATATACTATATATTATACAATATATATTATATGTTATACATACATTATTTCATACATAATATTATACAATATATATTATATACAAAATACATATTGTACATTACAAAATACATGTCTAGTATATATGTGTATATTTATATATATATACTTAAGATTAAGTAACATTTATATATATAAATTATATAAATGCTATAATAAAATATTTATACATATAAACTTTAATATAAAACCATACTTACTTTTCTTCTAAATGTATTTACATAATTATATATACACATAAAACATTATATTTATATACATATGTATTATTTGAATTTATGAAATAGTATATATATATTTCTATATATATAACAACGTATTTCAAAATATACTATATAATATTTTGAATACATATGTATTGATATAAAAATACATTTATATAATATATAATTATATAAATATATTTCATTTATTTTCTTATTCTCTTATTAAATTTTGGATTTTCATTCTCTAAATTAAATTTTTCTCTTCATTATTTCCCATAATTTTATCCTTCCCTTATTTCCAATTTATCAAATTTTAAATTCCTCACTTTCCTTAAATTTCGGGAATTTCAACGATATTCTCATCTCATAAATAAATTTTATTTATTTACTTTTATTTATTTATTTATTTCCTCTTATCTATTTTCTTTAATATTTATTTTCAATATTTATTATTTACAATAATTGAAAAATTTACGGTTATCACACTAAGAGACAAAATCATATAAGCATGCTTGACTAAGATGAACAAAAAGAATGAAGAATAGTCATTATGCACAAGTTTATCAAATTCTCAAATATATCCACAAATCATTGAAATAAATCTCAAAATTATGTTTAAGCATTCAATGAAAATATATTTCAAGATTTATTCAATTCATGAATGTTTTCAACAAGAAAAATGATTTTGCACTTGTGAGCTCAAGAAAAATGGTATTGATTGTTGAAAGTGATACCATTTGTTGCAAATGATATTAATTGATGAAGTTGAGGCATGATATCAATGAAAAATGAATTTTCATAGTTTAAAGATCATCAAATAGAAGTTAAAATAATGGATTTTAAGTTGAGAAGAAAGAAGATATCAAGAGAATTAAGATATCAAGAGAATTAAGAAAACTTCTCAACTAATGCTTTAAAATGCAGAAAAAGGCCTAAATTGCCTAGAGGGATCGATCCCATGAGCAAAGGGATCGATCCCTAAACTCCAGAATCTAGTTTCCTGCATGTTTTACGAAAGGGATCGATCCTGCTTGTAGAGGGATCGATCCTTCATCTTGGTTCTGCAGATTTTTGACAGAAAATCCAACTTGTGAGGTACCAAAACTTCGTTTTTGAGTATTTTAAGTCCAAGTAAAGGTTTAAACATTTGTAAAACATGATTTTGGACTTGTATGAATGAAAAATATGATTGAAAAACCATTTAACAAAAGATTTTGCAATTTTGGAAGAATTTACACAATAAAACGCATTTTTGGCCTCAAGGAAGGTCATTTTGAGATTTATGCATATTTTCACCAAACCAAAGCATTAGAAATCACAAATATGCCAAAAAAAAACTTGTTCACATAGATTTTAAGCACATATAACATCAAAACATACATCTTGTGAACAACATGCCATGATTTCTAACATGCATATTCTTCATTAAGACTCATGACATGTCATTTTGCATATATGACATATTTGACAGCTTTTGAGCAACTAAATATATTATCTAGACATATCAAACTTGCTCAAGATGCAGAAAACCAAAAATCATTTCAAAGTCACTAAACATGTCTTTCATTCAATGTATCAAGAACAATTCATCAAGCACTCAACAACCATGCCTTTTGCTCAATCACAATGCATCATTAATCATTAACCAACCATATCATCAAGGCATAAACAATAAAAAGTTTAAGGAGTAAGGAATTAAGCTTACAATACTCCTTTGCTAAAGAATGCTTTGCCTTGACTAGTTGAATCCACCTTGTGCCATCCTTTGAAGAATTGTTGTGATGGATCCTCAAGCTTTTTCTTTTTCTCATTGGCACAAGCAATCTCCATAAAGGTGTGTAGAGCATTCAAACTCCATTGTTCCATTGTATTCCCATGCTCTAACACTCCTACAATAAACAAATTTATGCATGCTTTGGTACCCAAATTTTCTTGGGTCCATGAGAGTTAGTGTTCACAATTTTTGATCCTTTTGCGATCCATTTCAAGCACAATTCATCATTATTCATAGCATGCTTTGGCACCCACATTTTTCTAACCACTTTTCCTCTAAAGGTAGTTTTTCTATATGTGCATGCTTGTGAGGTGTGGCATATCCTATTGCAAAGTGAGCATGTGAGAGATGTATCATGCATAGTATTTTTGCTTACTAAGAAATTCCTAAGATGAGTTTCTTTTTGTTTTTCATTATAGCCTAACCCATCTTTGTCAAAGAAAGCTCTTTGGGTCTCTAACATATGATCTAGCTTTTGTTGACCCATGTAGAATCTAGAAAATGAATTATGCAAATTTAAGTTCTTTTTATTTACTTCATCAATTTCTAGATTTGCTTCTTCTAATTTCTTTTCAAAATCAAGCTTGGCATTCAATAACTCATCATTTTCCATTTCTAATCTTGTAACCATTTTCTCGTATTTTGAATTCATGCATTCAAATTCACTAGCTAGCTCATCAAAAGCATTTTGTAAATCATCATAAGAATGGTCATTGCATTCACTAGAGCTAGGTTTCTCCTTTTCATCCTCAATAGTCAAAGAGCTAGGATTTGCCAATTTATCTTTAATGTCTTCTAATTTCTTTTCTAGCTCTAATTTCACCTTGGTGAGTTCATCATTCTTTGAGCCTAGATCTTTTATTTTCTCCTCCAACTCAACATTAGTATTTATCAAAATTCCATTCTCTTTTCTAAATTTATTTAACTTTTTGTTATATTTTACATGCATTGATTTATATTCATCACTTAGCTCATCAAATGCATTAAATGCATTTTGAAGCTCATCAAATGAATCTTGAAGCTCATCAAATGAATATTCTTCTAAAGTTTCTGAGCTAGTCTCAAAATCATCACCTAGAGCCATTGATGATCGTTTCGCTCGATAGAGGTTAGTCTAAATCAATCTTGAGCCCAAGTTCTGATACCAATTGTTGGCTCTTATAGGCAATACCGAGAGGGGGGTGAATCGGTTTTTAACTAACTTTAAGCTCATTTTTCGGTTTCTCTAAATTCTCTAGCCTATATTAATAATTTCTAATTTCTCTAGGCGAGGCAAGCATGCAATCCAAGTTCAATGCAATAAACACAATATAATTGCAAGTAAATAAAGAGTAGGGAGAGAGAGATTTACACAATCGATTTATAGAGGTTCGGCTACCTTGCATATGTCCTCTACCTTGAGACGCTTCCAAGGATTTTCCCCAAATTCACTATACTTGAATTTGTCTTTACAATCCCTCTTTTTAAAGGCTCAAGAGAAACCTCTCTCTTTTTCTAGGCTCAAGAGAAACCTCCCTCTTTTTCTAAGGCTAAAGAGAAACCTCCCTTTTTTTCTAGGCTTAAGAGAAACCTCCCCTTTACAAGGAATGATTGGTTACAAATAATGTAATCAAAGAAAGGCCTCTAGGTAGGCAAGTGATTACAAAAATTAAACAAAATGAAAACCTATACAAGATTTGTGCTAAGCACTACAAGGAATAAGAGAATGATAGATGATGAAGACTTTGTAGCTCTTGATTTGTTGTTTGAGGCTTGAGAATTTGAGGAATATGAGATTTGGAGTTGCTGAGTGGTTCCTCTTACTTTCTTTAGCTTCTAAGCCTCTATTTATAGTCCCTTGGATGTATTCTAGCCGTTGGGTGGAGCCAAAACTTGAATATGACCATTGTCTCACAAAAACTAGCCGTTATAGGCTATTTTCGGGCAAAGGGATCGATCCCTTCCCATAGGGGATCGATCCCTTCATTCTAGATCTGAATCTTCTGGGCTGAGGGACCTTTTCTAGCCGTTTGGAGCCATTTTGCCTTTAGGGGATCGATCCCTTCCCTTAGGGGATCAATCCCTTCTTTCCAGAATTGATTTTTCTGGGTTGAGGGACCTTTTCTTCCACCAAAAAGCTTACTGCCACTAGGGGATCGATCCCTTCCCTTAGGGGATCGATCCCTTCTTTACAGAAGGTGATTTGCTGCACTTTTTGAGTTAGAAATGATGTGGTCTTTGATCCTAATCCAACCCAAAATATTTTGGCTCTTTTGTGGGAGTTTTTCTTGACTTTCTCAAATGAAAACATAGTCCAAAAATTCATCAAGTGATTTTCTAAAATATTCAAAATATTTATAAAGTATTAAGACCAATAAGGATGTGTCATTAAATTATGGTCTTAATGTTTGATATGTTCACTTGAAAATGGATTGAGAAAATCATGTGTGATAAGGAAAATTTACAATATGAATTAAAACATTAAAGCTTACTTAAGTTTTTGTCATTTCAAAATATATATGGCAATTTAAAGCTAACATTTTCAAAGTCAGGAGTCTTAAATTTTGGAGGGAACACCAGGTCAGACACTAGGCTGAGTTCTTCTGCATCAATTCTACCAAATGTGTCCTTTCCTTCTACTGCTCTAAGCCTTTCTTCTAGAAGGCCATATTTATGTTCTATCCCCACTCCAGAACCAACTTCAGGGATTGCCTTTCTCAATTTTTCTTGCTCACTGGGGTCATCAAGATTTGGGACAAAAATAGGATCTGCAGGATTGCCTCCGGGACCTGATCCCAGTTGCCCTTGATTAGATTGGCCCATTGGTGGGTTTACCCCACTAAAAGCATAAGGCCGACCACCCTGGGGCGGCATCACTCGTTGGTAGCCTTCTTGGCCAGGTTGAACATGTGTTGGGGTAAATCTTGGAGGGTACAGTGGCTTCTCTTGCCCATTTCCTTGATTATTCACATCTTCTCTAGCTGTAGAAGTTTCCTCCACTTTTTTGCCTTTGGTCATACCTCTCATTAATTCCATCATTTTAACCATTTGTTTCCTCACATCTTCTTGCATCTCAACTATTTTCCCCTTCATTTCCTCTTGTGCTTTCTCCATTCTGTCTATCCTCATTTGTTGTTCGTTTTCCGTATTCCTAGATTGTAGACGAGTGTTGCATGGATGATTAGCAATTCTCGCTGGTTGAGCTATCTTTACACCTTTATTACCTAAAACTTCTGGAATTAGGGCATGTTTATTTTATTTTTAAACAAAGTCATTTATGCATGCTAATGTTTTACTAAAGAATGTATGAATGAATGAAATGGGGAAGTATTTGCCACATAACTAACAAAAGGTTCTTTTATTAGACTTTTAGAAGTTATTTTACAACAAAAGTCCAAACTACATCCATGAAAAGTCTAATCTCTAAGCCCTTGGTTTCCTCAAGAAGCTCATAACCTGCAGATAATGGTCTTGTGCTTCATCTAGGAATTCTGACAAACGATGACCATGCTCAGTAATTGGACTTACTCCTGGCTTTAGCTCTCACACCCTTTCCTCCATTTCCTCAGCTTTTCTAGCAGCCATGCTAATTTGCTCGAATAAATGCTTCAAATGCTCTTGTTGCAAAAAATGAGCATGTATCCATTCCTCGCGTTCATCAGCCAAGACTCGCAGGTCGTCAACTTCTTCTTGGAGTGCTATGACATGGCTTTGAGATTCTGATAGCATTTTTCCCATCGTTTGCATTTGCGCTTGCATATGGGCCCTTTCACTTTCAAGTTGCCTGTACTCAAGATTGTTTTGACTCTTTGCTTGGAGTTATTCATTTTCCCTTTGTATACGACCTAATTCAGCAATGGTGGATGAGATTGTACTATTCATATCCTTTAATAGTGTCCTCCATTCATTGCGCTCTTCTTGGATCCTCTTGCTCCAATGCTCTGAATTACTTTGCATCTCATGCTTGAGTCTTTTGTTTTCACATTCCAACTTGTTTTTCTCTTCCTAAAGTTTTCGCTTTGCCCTTTCTATCTCTATTACTGGATCTTGAAACACCGGTTTCAGGGGACAAGTGGGTATGCTCACTTGAGGAATGACCACATCCTTTCCTCGCCTTGCATGCCACACGAAGTATTCTGGGGATGAAATATCAGTACGTCTCCCTCCATCCAACCTATTGGTATGCTTCCATGTTTGAATAGCTTTTGCAATCTTCATTGATGCATCAGCCTCTGTGTATGAGAACTCTATTTTAATAAGGCCGAAGGTTGCTGGGACAAACTGTTCATATCCAAACTGACGCCTCACCATAACAGGAGAGTGGCTAACTGCTCCCCATAAACCCAAGAGAGGTACCCAGAATTTATCTCCACAACTATATAACACTGAATCAAACGGTATCCAAAGAGCTCTCCATATTATCCCACTACTAGTGAGGCTTCGGAAGAATGGTACCCACTCGTCTCTAGTTTTTTGCTGAGGCCAACTATTCTCACAAAACTCCTTAATAGGGGCCCGAAAAGACATGAACGGCTTACAGAACTTACCCCCGTTGCATTTAAAATGACTTTTTGCCCAAATAGTTAACAGTTGTGCACATCCAATGAAACGTCCTTCTCCTTTTCGTCGACAAAAACTAAAGGATCTAATAGTTTCAGCTAAGATTGCTGGGGTAGGATTGACATTATGTTCGACTTGCTCAAAGAAGTCTACTATAGCAACATCAATGCTACCTATGACCTTCGGGAATACCACCATACCATAGAGGGCTAAGGCAAACAATCTCATACCTTGGTCATCATCAAGATGCTTGCAGATGAAATCTCGTAAGAAAGTCCAAGGAAAACAAGTATTTTCACCTTTAGTTCTGATTTGAGCATCAATGACTTGTACCTCTAATCCCATCATCATGGCAAGCTTTTTATGGTAGCCAATCTTCTTGTTGTTCCAGTAAACTTTATCTTGATCCGTCTTTGAGATATTAAAACAAAGCAATGCAGAGTACTCCTCTATTGTTGGTACCATATCCACTTCATTAAAGACAAAGCATCTATAAGAAGGGTCCCAGAACTGTGTCATGGCTTTGAGGAGCTGGCTATCAATGACCACTAGCAAGAGGAGTGCTAGGTGCCCATATTTCTTTTGGAAAGCTTCCCTCTTTGGGTAATCCCATTGTTTCCAAATATTTCCCAAGTCTTCTAAATTGTTCTGCCTGAGGTCGAGGTAGACTTTTTCTGGGAGAGTAGACATGTAATGCTGGCAGACAGTCTCCATTCTTATACTGAGCTACTTCTGATATAGTTTTCAGACTGATGCAAGGTTCCTCTAGGGACTCGAGAGATGGTTGACTTTCCATGGATGTAGAGTTAGTCATGCAGCAACTACTTCTCGTGACAATATCTATTAACATGAGTGCATATGAATTAAAGTATGTAAAGTATATGAATATATTATTTTCAAAAAGAAAATGAACACCCATACATGCGAATACCACACTTCTTCATGTGTTTCTAACTTCAGGTTCTTAAAGGTTTTGGCATAATTCTAATTTATGGTTGGTACCTTAGGTTTTTCTATATGCATGGTTTAGGTTTTATCATTTGGCTAACAAGTTCCCAAATTGTTCCTCACTAACGTCCACATAGGACTAGTAAGGCACCCCGATCCTCGCCCATTAGGCTCAAACGGAAAGGGTTCAATTTGAGTGGGAGTTATTCGCTAGTCCATGCGGAGGTTACTACCTCATGAGAATGTAGCTACTCACTCCCTCCTAAAGAGGACAAAGCTCGGGACTTAGAGCTTATGCATGCAAATGCACATGTTGTGTGTGTGAAGGAACATACCAACATATAACCCTCATCTTAGATGCCCCAATAATTCATGAATGATAATATACCAAGTATAAAAAATAACACAATTAATAAAATTTAAAAGCAAACAACATTATCACCAATTAAGACCATTAAACCAAGGCTTAAAACATCACATGATTAATTACTAGTTCGACTCTCAAAATCTCCAGTAGAGTCGCCAAGCTGTCGTAACGAATTTTGTCCGAGGACCTAATCGCTAGACATAAAGTTATGGAGTCGCCACCAATCAATTTTAACTTAGGTGTGATTGGCCACCTATTCAAAACTAAGAATAAGTACACTGATCTATGTTCCAAAATTTGGGTTCGGGAGTACGGTTACGTGTGAGGAAGGTATTAGCACCTCCACAACGCCCGTCCAATGGACAGTACCAATTAATCTGTTTTATCTTAAGCAATCTTAATTTAAATGGTTTTTCAAGATTTTTTTATTATTTAATATTCAATTCTTAGGACATTCTCCAACACTTTGATCGAATTCCCAAGTAATTTTGCACCTCAAGAGTATTCACGGGACACACTTATCCTTGTGAAGAGGCTCCGTCGTCGGATTAATTAAATGTTTTATGAAAGGATTTAGTTAAAATTTACTATTAAATTTCAAATTTTTTTTATTTTTTTATAAATAAAACTTTGATATTAAAATTATTTCCCTAAATTTTCCAACACTTTGGTCAAATTTAGAAGAAATATCTTCTCACCTAAGAATTTTTTAAATATCGCACACTCGCGAAATTCTAAGAAAATATACATTTTTATTAAAATATTTTTCATTATTATTATTTTCTTAAAAAAATATTTTATTTTTGAATTAGACAAATTCCGTTTATAAGTTTTTGTGAAAAATTTCTCAACATCCTTCAACACTTTGATCGAATATAGAGAATTGAAATTATTAATTTTTGTTCCAAATTTTCCAACACTTTGGTGAAATTTGAAAAAAATCATTTTAAATTAAAGATTTATTTTTAATACTAATTCGCCCAGAACAGCTCGCCATGCACGAGATGTCACCCTTTTCTAACTCGCCACACATCACCTTGCTGGCAAGAGCTCGCCCTCTTATAGCTCGCCAAACACAAATCATTTTGTACAACTCGCCACACATCAACTTGCTGGCAAGAGCTCGCCTTCTTATAGCTAACAAATCAATTTATATATAAGAGCTCGCCCTTTAACAAATCAATCAAATTTTGTAACTTAACAGCTCGCCCCTAAAAAGTTACTTTTTTGTTAAGATTTTCTCAACATCCTTCAACACTTTGATCGAATGTAAAGAATTGAAATTATTAATTTTGTTCCAAATTTTCCAACACTTTGGTGAAATTTGAAAAATTATTTTTATTTTTTATAATTATAGATTTATTTTCAATTTACTAGTTCGCCTGAAACAGTTTGCCTCGCACAAAATAACTTATGTACTAGAGCTCACTCCTTAACAGCTCGCCACTAATAAGCCGACTTACGCATGAAAGCTCGCCCCGAAACAACTTGCTACGTACAGATCAATTTGCGAACTAGAGGTCGCCCCTTTACAGCTCGCCATGCGCAAGTCAACTCGCTCGTGAGAACTCTATCGGGAAGTTTGGAAAATTATTATTATTATTTTTTATTAAAGATTTACTTTTAATCTACTAGCTCGCCTGAAACAACTCTCTTCCTAATAGCTCACCAGTGAAACAGCTCGCCATGCACGGGTTATCTACAAGAGCTCGCCCTATACAAGTAAAGCATGGAGAGCTCGCCTACTCAGTAGAGCTTGCGCCATATGATTGAACTAGCGTGTAGCGAGATCGCCTACCACTATAGCTTGCCCATAAAAGTAAACTGGTGTGTAGCGAGTTCGCCCATACAATTGAATTAGTGTAGTGAGCTCACCCGCAAGGATGGCGAATAAAATTTGGGCGAGGTATATTTAGCTAGACTGATTTATTTGAAATTTCTTAAATGAAGAAGGTAGAGTATGCTTACAATGTTCGGCTCGTGTAAGTTTTATCGAGCTCGCCTTTCAATTTTCTGGATTGGTCGCCACTAGTCCAACCAAAGTCGCCTCTCGCCACCACACTTTCTTCTTCCCAGTAACAAATGTGGATACTGCTCACCGTCGTCTACGCATCCTTTTCACTGCTCCAGTCACCGTCCCAATCACACCAGAACTGAAATTGAGATTTTTGCTATTGAAGGTAGTTGAGTTCTCTCTTTCTCTCTGTCTCTCTTTCTTAATATTTTCTGTCTCTGTATATCTCTTTTTCTTTTCTCTCTATCTCTCCCTTTTTCTGTGTTCCTCCCTCTATGTTCATCTCTGTTCTTCTTTAGACTATTTATAAGCATTTTCAGTCAAAAAAAATCAGACAAAATCTTTGAAATCAAGGATTATAATCCATTGTTCCGCTAGTTTTTTCTGAGCATTCTTAAATGCTTGCTTGAAAACCTTGGTTTTTTCATGTGGATGTAGAGTTGCAGAGGATCTTGGAACCGATCTTCCTTTCTTCTTCATATTTTTTGAGCAATTTTTAGTCAATAAAATCGGAGCAAATTAATTTTTAGAAGACTTTTACTGCAAATGAGGTTTGTCTAGAGGTCGGCGAGGATAGCAGAGCTAAGCTTAGGGTGGCTGTCTGACAGCTTTCACGCCGGTGTTGTTGACATTATTCTTTCTTCCTTTTTTTTCTTTTCCTCGAGCAGCTTTTTATGTATTCCTTAGTCAACAAAAGCGGATCAAATCTCTAAAGATGAAGAGATTGCATAATCGGTGTCAGTGAAGTTGGTGAGACAGCAGAAATTATAGGCTTAGATGGTTGTTTCTTGAAAGGCTCAATTAAGGGTGAAATTTTAAGTGCTATTGCTAGGGATCCAAACAATCAAATGTATCTTGTTGCTTGGGCTGTGGTAGAAAGTGAGAATACTGATTCATGGAGGTGGTTTCTAGATATTCTCAAAATTGATCTTGATATAACCAACCGTGAAGCTTGGACTATTATTAGTGACCAACAGAAGGTATAATTCCTTTCTTTATTTTTATTGGATTTAGGGTTTGTTAAGTATAATTTATTTGTAATAATTTTATATTGTTGTTTTGTAGGGACTAATCAATGTTATTGAGGAATTGTTCCCTTATGCTGAGCATAGAAGGTGTGCTAGACATATACATGCAAATTGGAGTAAGAATCATCGGGGCAAGGTAATGAAAAAAAACTTATGGATGCGTGCTAATGCAACAACTGAAAGGCAGTTTGAAGATATGTTAGGATTGTTGCACCAGAAAGACAACCTTGGATCAGCAAAGGAGGACTTGTTGAAATATCCCCCACACCATTGGTGTAAGGCTTTCTTCAGAACAAATGTCAAGTGTGACGTTTGCCACAATAATTTATGTGAGACATTCAATAGCGCCCTAGTCAAAGCTAGACATCAACCTATTATCACCATGCTTGAAGAGATTAGAGTGGCTGTGATGACTAGGATAGTTGAGAAAAAAAAAAGCAATGTAGGAAAATGGGTGGGGAATCATGGTCCACTAGTGATGGAAAAATTGAACAAGAATTTGAGTGAAGCAACTCAGTGGTCCGTTGTTTTCAATGGCAGTGATGGCTATGAGGTTAAATGTGGTAAAAAGCAGTTCAAAGTCAACCTTACCAAGAGAAAATTTGCTTGTCGATTATGGGATCTAACTGAAATCCCATGCTACCATGCAATCTGTGCCATTTTTTATAATAGTGGTCAGCTAGAAGAGTACATCCATGAGTGCTATTCAAAGGAGACATACTTACGGATTTATGAGCACACTTTATAGCCTATTAATGGTGAAAATGAATGGCCAAAAAGTAGGTTAGAAGTAATGCTGCCTCCTTTGATAAGAAGAATGCCTGGTGGGCCTAAAAGAAATAGAGCTAGAGAGCATGATGACCTAGGAATAAATATGAGTTGCCTAGGAAGGGACAGAAGCAACATTGTGCACTTTGTAAGCAATCCGGACACAACAAAGTTAGCTGCCTTGAAAAAAGCAACTATGTGGGTTCATCTAGCTCTGTAAGTTACTATTACTGTTGTCTTATAATTTTCACATTTTTCGTTTGCCTAATTTAAATTGTTTTATAATTTTTGCTTCATGTTTTGTTTCTTGTTACTTGTTCTTAGGTTCCACAAGAGACAATTGATTCAAGTGAACCAATAAGGGGGAGAGAAAGAGACCGAGGAAGGGGAAGAGGCAGAGGAAGTGAAATTGGTACTCCTAGTGCAGAAACTACTACTGTTGGAAGAGAAAGAGGGAGAGGAAGGGGACGCAATTTTGGAAAAGGAATAGACATTACTGCTAGTTCAAGGGAAGATTCTACAAATCCTGATTCAGGAGAGGTCAGAATGAAATTTGTCATATAGTTGATGTGTTCTAATGTGTTTTGATATGTTCTGATATGTTCTAATGTGTTTTGAGGTGTTCTAATGTGTTTTGAGGCGTTCTAATGTATTTTGATACTGCAAAATGTGTGAACAATGAATTAAGAGTTCTAGGCATTTCTGTTGATAGTTGTTCTTAGTAGGTTAGTTTTTTTCTGGAGCAAATAGAGAATCATGTTGTAAATTATCAAATAGTTCTTGTTAATTAGTAGGTTAATTCTTGACTTTCCCTGACCACTTAATTTGTTTTCTGCATTAAGTCTCAATGTCTCAATTGGAGTCATGTAGATGTTAAACAAACTGTCCAAGATGCCAATGGTTCATTTAAACTAAATACCACAGTTGCAATATTTAAAGTGCTTTCTGTTTATATAAGTTTAGGCCAATACGTGCTTAAGTTGAGTTTTTTATGCTAGTTCATGCACTTGTTGTGTTGGGCTATTAGCTGAGAAATCAAAGGCATCCATAGCTCATATGGGTGCAAAGATAGAAATTTGTAGCTGTTAGGTTGGTTTTTGTTTCTAGTTTGGTGAATTTGATAGGATTGGAAGGTGCTTACTATGGGATTTATTTCATATCCAAGCCTTTAAGCCCTCATCTCATTGGGACTTTCTTATATGTGTTCTTAAAATTTTTTTTCCTATTTTTGGTTAATGAAGATTACACAAGAACAAAATGTTGCTCAAACACAACAGTAAAAAGACAGAGTTAAAGGGTTGGAAAAAAATGATTTGATATATTAGCATGTAAGTATGTTAGTTTAACATTTTGAATTTTATATGTCCTTGCCTTCTTGCAAATGTGCTAATATATATTTGTACCTTTTTTTTCCTTATAGAGCATATTGTTGAGGGAGTCAAAATTAGGATCCATTTGGTTGAAGATATGATATTATTGCCCCCTAATGTTTTTTTGTTAAAGTTGTTACTGCTACCATGAGCTTAAATTTTTTGTTGAATTTGTTCTTTGGCAATGGTGGATTTCTAAATATCTTTTGATTTGTTTTGTATTGAATTTGTAATTGTTATGAACTAAAGTTTTAAGCTTCATTCTCGTTTATTTCTAGTTTAATTATGCTTGTGATGTATGAAATGGATTAATTCTAGTTTATGTCTTGCTAATGTATTTTAATTCTGTTGCAAAGAAATTAGTTCTTTCTTCCAGATTTTTTTTATTTTTCTGTCCAGATTGTTTAATTGTCTCTTATTTTGTTGTTGTGTATTGGATGGATTATTTCCATTTTTAGTTATATTTTTGTTGTAGTTCTCTTTCAGTTTTTTTTTATTTTTAGTTATATTTTTTCCTCTTAACCCAATTTTTTATACTAATTTTGGTGCTATTTAGTAGGAAAAACAAAACTAAGCAGAAAATTGTCATTTTAGGAAAATATGTAATAAAATGCAATACTGGAAAAGTATGTGACTTTGAAAAAAAATTAATTTTTTAAAAAATTAAAATTAATTTCCATGTCAGCAGTCCACGTGGCAAAAAAAGTTATGTCATTGCTCCACGTGGCAAAATTATCCCCGTCAGCATCCATGTCATATGCCAGCTGTGCATAGATAACAGAAGTTTGAGTGATTTAACGGCTAGATACATAATTCTGTTCTTTTTTAACGTTTAGATTTTATTTGCTGAAAATAAAACTTTATAACTTTATTTCCACGCGATTGAACGTTGAAGCCTGAATTCTATTTTTCCTAGACGTTGGGGACATATTTGGCTATTAAGCCTAAAAAAATTATATATTGGTTATAATTATGCAAATTTTATAAAAGTTAAATCAAATTCATATAGTAATTTATCGAATGAAAATAATATATAAAAAAATTCAACATGTATTTGATTTAAAGAAATTGAAAATTTCCCATCTTAAAATCAATATTGTGTAGAAATTTTTTTAAATGAAAATATTTCGTTGAATACTTATTAAGTTGAAAAGGTAGTAAATGATATTGATAAATATCCATTGCTATCTTTGAATCATGTTTCACTTTAATTGATGATCCAATAGATTCCATAGATGGAATATAAGATATGGATAAAATAATAATATACAAGAAATATTTTATGAACATAGTATATGAGGTTATATGATATGTGATTAAACTATATGAAGCATTGTCTTACAAGAACTACATGGTTTGACAAAACGACTTTGCATCGTTTTACGTGCATGACATTGATTTAACCATAAGTGCATTGTAATGAAACATTGCATATGTGTATGTGTTGGAGGTGGGACTCTAGTTGTGATGTTTGGTGATAACTCTATGAAAATAGAGTTATTTTAGTACTTTATTGATTAATAATTATTTAATTCTCCCGTTCTTTTATTAATTATTCCCCTAATTTTATTAAATTCCTTATGTTTTGCAGAAAAATAAATTTTAAATGAATTTCAGTCTTTTCGGTAGAAAATAGACTGAAAATGGGCAAGAAAGGAGACTGGACCACTACAAAACAAGGAAGCATGACTCTTCATTTTCTCTCTCCTCTTTTGACATCTAGCATGCCACATGTCATCATCCTACTCACTCTTAGTGGATAAGAACAAAAGACATATGCCAACACATGGAAGACACATGCCCTTGCCACCTTGCATGCTTATGTGGATTAGAAGACCAAAAGGAAGGTGCTAGAAGGGATGAGATATCCATGGCTGATGTAAGCACTTAAATGACATGGAAATATCTACTTTGAAGAGCCAATTAAATGACATGGAAATATCTACTTTGAAGAGCCAAGGACATGAAGACAAGTGGCAATTAATGC
Organism: Heritiera fomes; assembly: GCA_032173925.1. Taxonomy (NCBI): domain Eukaryota; kingdom Viridiplantae; phylum Streptophyta; class Magnoliopsida; order Malvales; family Malvaceae; genus Heritiera; species Heritiera fomes. Next base: position 28,861,317 of record JAPDPM010000002.1, on the reverse strand, counting down.
CAACTCATCTAGGATAGGAATTACCATTGTATCCCTAGGTTAAGTGACTATATAAGCAACTTTATGAGACCTAACCTAAGGGGGGGCTGCCTAGGGTTTCTTAGATTTACTTTTCCAGCAGATTTTTATGTCTTTACAAGTTTAGAGCAGCCACCATTTTTATTTCCTTAATGTTCTTTACATTTTTGCAAGTTAAATACAAGTTTTCATGATGTTTTCCTTTACTCTTTACTACATTCTTGCACTCTTTACTTAAGCTTTTTTGTTTCTTTAAATTTCCAGCAACTATATTCATCTTCTACTCTTTCTTTTTCTTTTATTTTGGTTCATGATTGAGTCCCATGATCATGGGAGCTTAAGAGGTTGAAAAACTACCTCCATAGTTCTTGTGAGGGAGCTTGGTCTATAGTTTCCTTTTGCAATTTTTATTTTATGCTTTTAAACGTCTAATTTATTTTTTAGTATTTTTATTCTGCTGTTTTAGGGGTCTAGTTTAATGGGTTAAAGCAGTTTTTTGAAATCTTTTGAAACAAAAATACAAAAAATGATCAAAGTAGGATAGGTTAACTTAGGCATTACTTGTGACTGTTTTTGGTTCTTCACTTTATAGCTGCTGTTTGGTTCGGTTTTAGGGTCCCTTTAGGTTATGTTTTTGGTCCTTTTCAGTGTCTTTTAAGTTTTATATTGGTTGGTATTAATTTCATGCAATTAGGTTAGGGTTTACTTACTAAGTGTTTGATACATGTTCTAGGCATTAGTTTAGGTGTTTCATGCATTTTTTTTAATCTGTCCAACAAAGTGACGTTTTTTATAGCAATTTTTTAGGTATGTATTTGCTTCATTTTAAGGTCCATTTATGTGTCTTAGGATCATATCTAGGTTATATTTTAATTTGGGAATTTTAGGATTTCATTTAGATTAGGTTCCATGGCATTTTCTTAGACATAGTCATATTAGAACACTGTTTTTCCTGATCAGTTTTTATGGGCTGTTTACATTTTTTTGACTATTGTTTTATGACATCTTAAGGTGCATTTAGGTAGTATTAGATCATATTAGGACCATACATTCATTAGATAATTTTTTTAGGCTAGCTTAAGTTGCATTTTCATGTCATTTCCATAGCATTTGCATAACATTTTTTGCATTAATTCCATGTTAGGCATCCTTGCATTATAAATTCTGTCCAGATTTTCAGCTGCTGTTTTAGGAGTCTTCTAGGGGTAGTTTCATCATATTTAGTCCATTTTAGGTTCATATAATTAGTGGTCTAAGTGTAGGTTAAGTTAGATAATTTTTTCATAAGCATTTAGTTGCATTTTTAGGTTCATTTAGCATTAAATTTCAATTCTGTCCATGCTTTATATTCACATTAGTTCTATGCATTTAGGTATTGTTTTAGGTACATTTTAGGTGTCATAGGGTAGTATTCATATAGTTCTTTGATTAGGTAAAGTTTAGTTTAATTTCAAGTTCATTCACTTAGGCATTTCCATGCATTAGTTTAGGAACTTCATGCATTAATTCATTTTTCTTTCAATTGCATTAGTTTTGATTTAATTTAATTTTTTTTTACAAGTTCATGCATTTTTATTTTCATTATTTGCATTTTAGACCTATATAGTTAGAAAATTACATTTTTACCCTTCAATTTTACTTATTTGCATTTTTTGTTTCTTTTCTTTTGCAGTTATTTTATTTTCATCATTTCTACTGTAAGTATTTCTTATTTGCTTTTAATTTCAATTACTTTTATTTTATTTTATTTCATTTTGCTTTGTTAGCCTTTGTAGATCACAACCAAGTAAACAAACTTTCATAATTTGCTAGGATATACCATAGATAATAGTATCTAGTATTTAGCTAAGCTTCGCACTACCAGTCTCTATGGGACGATATTTCCGGACCCACCTCCGTATTACTTGAAGACCACGTGCACTTGCGTGTAGATACCTTTTAGGGTCAACATTTGGTGCCCGAGGAAATGAGATACTTAAAAGTATCCTCCCATTCGATGCCTCGAAAGCTCCTGATAGTATCACCAGAGTTCTAGACTAGAAATACAAGACTGTGATATTAAATTACATGTGATATGAAGTTTAAACAAGTTATTGATATGTAATTTTATACAAAACATGTGTTGCATTCATTAGTTGTACTGTATCATGTTTGTTACTATCTTTGCACTTGTGTAGTGTCTTACTCAGCTTTTTCCAAAGCTCACCCCTTCATTTTCCTCCACAGGTTAAGCTGAGATAGCAATACTTGATAAGAGCAGCATCTCATTTTGAAGTTGCAAGCTAGACGTCGGACTTTAGTTCATAGCTCAGTATATGAATTTACTATTCATTTATAATTGGAATTGGGTGATTTCGTACAATATTGTAGTGTGAGATGTGATAAGTATAAATATGTGATTACTTTCAAAAATCAAGTTAAATTGGCATGTAAACGAGTGTTTGTTAAGTTTTGGTGTGAATAGTATCAAAGATATAATAATATTTGGTTAGGAATTTGTTTAATGACCTTCGGGTTATCCGAAAATTATAACACTTTCCTAAATATTCCTTTGGACTGTATGAGAGAGTGATAGGCCATTTCGGGCCAAAGATTTCGAGAAATGAATAGTATTTTGCTTGTTGTTTGGATTGTGTTGCAGGTGGTTTTCTGTTGTCAAGCGAAAATGCTATCGAAATTTTGTCTTAAGTGATTTTAAGTCATGATATGAACTGGTACCTAAGAAATCAACCTTAAACCGAGATCGGGTGAATAGTAATTCAAAAATGAAAGAGTTGAACTACTCGCTACATAAACCATAGTTAAAGAAAAAGGAAAAAATTAGCTCCAAAATCCATTCTTCCACAATTTCGTTATTGAAAATATTTCATGTTTCAGGACGTGACACATAGGAGGTCCCTACCCTTGACGCACACACACACACACACACACACACACACACACACACACACACACACACACACACATATAAGTAATAGGGTGGCCCATTAACCATTTTCGCATTTTGGTAAAAGAGTGAACAATAACAGTTCACCCTCTTTCTCTCTCAGTTTTCACTCTTACTCACCATCATCTTTTTCCTCTCTTTATAGGACTCGAATGGTAGACAAAAAATCCTCAAGATCGTGGCCAAGCACCACCACAGCACCTTTTGAAACATCCTCTTGTGGTTGGTAACAGCTCCAGTAGTGGCTGGAACTAAGGTTTGGGTTTCTAAAACTCAGGTCAGTTTTCCCCTTTTCTTATTGTGCTAGTGAACTTTGGTGATTAAATTTATTTCAAACAAGAAAAAATTACTAATTCAATAATTAAATTTTATAATCACTTTCTTATTTGTAGCTTAATCATTGGATTAACAATTTTTCCACCAAGTACTGTCTTCAAGTTTTTACCATTTGGTGCTAGTCCAAGGCTGCCTTGGAATGATTATAGAGGATTGCTCGTCATGGAACTCACACTCGCAAATCTCTCACATCATCTTGATTGGAAACTGCCAAATGACATGGAAGAGGCAGCTGGTATAACCAATTATGAGAAACAAGCCTTGGTACTCATGGTCATGGCTACCAAAAATGAACAGACCTTACAACTAAAACGCTATAAATCATCCATTTTATGAGAAACAAACCTTTGGACTGTATGAGAGAGTGATAGGCCATTTCGGGCCAAAGATTTCGAGAAATGAATAGTATTTTGCTTGTTGTTTGGATTGTGTTGCAAGTGGTTTTCTGTAGTCAAGCGAAAATGCTACCGAAATTTTGTCTTAAGTGATTTTAAGTCATGATATGAACTGGTACCTAAGAAATCAACCTTAAACCGAGATCGGGTGAATAGTAATTCAAAAATGAAAGAGTTGAACTACTCGCTACATAAACCATAGTTAAAGAAAAAGGAAAAAATTAGCTCCAAAATCCATTCTTCCACAATTTCGTTATTGAAAATATTTCATGTTTCAGGACGTGACACATAGGAGGTCCCTACCCTTGACGCACACACACACACACACACACACACATATAAGTAATAGGGTGGCCCATTAACCATTTTCGCATTTTGGTAAAAGAGTGAACAATGACAGTTCACCCTCTTTCTCTCTCAGTTTTCACTCTTACTCACCATCATCTTTTTCCTCTCTTTATAGGACTCGAATGGTAGACAAAAAATCCTCAAGATCGTGGCCAAGCACCACCACAGCACCTTTTGAAACATCCTCTTGTGGTTGGTAACAGCTCCAGTAGTGGCTGGAACCAAGGTTTGGGTTTCTAAAACTCAGGTCAGTTTTCCCCTTTTCTTATTGTGCTAGTGAACTTTGGTGATTAAATTTATTTCAAACAAGAAAAAATTACTAATTCAATAATTAAATTTTATAATCACTTTCTTATTTGTAGCTTAATCATTGGATTAACAATTTTTCCACCAAGTACAGTCTTCGAGTTTTTACCATTTGGTGCTAGTCCAAGGCTGCCTTGGAATGATTATAGAGGATTGCTCGTCGTGGAACTCACACTCACAAATCTCTCACATCATCTTGATTGGAAACTGCCAAATGACATGGAAGAGGCAGCTGGTATAACCAATTATGAGAAACAAGCCTTGGTACTCATGGTCATGGCTACCAAAAATGAACAGACCTTACAACTAAAACGCTATAAATCATCCATTTTATGCATTTCTGATGCATATTGTTCTGTTGTGATAAAAGATGAAGATAATAATGTAATGTCATGTTTGGTGCATAAGATGAGGATAGGATAGGATAGGATAGGATAATATAAGATTATGGGTAAAATAAGATTAGATTATATCATCTTATTTTATGTTTAGTGTCTACAAGGATTAAGAATAAAACAGGATGAATTTTTATGTCTTTCACAATAATTGTTATATGTAAAACTAATAGTAGAATAAAATATTTTTTTAATATTTTTTTAAAGTAACATAATTTATATTTATAATTTTTTTGTTATAAATATAAATTAAAAATTTAAATATTATTTATAATATTATAATTAGGGGTGTAATCAAGCATAGCCGAGCGATACAGTAGGGTGCTCGAGCTCGACTTGAAAACTCGCTGCTCGGTACTCGGCTCGAACTCTATCGAGCCTTAATTTTTGAGCTCGAGATCAAAATCGAGCTACTCAAGCTCGCTTGATTAGGCTCGATTGTTTGAGCTCAATTCTCATATTTGAACTCGAGCTCGAAACTCATGCTCGAACTCGAGCTCGAATTTATTTTAATATAAATAGAAATATTGTGTATTAATTAAATATAATAAAATATAAATTTTTCATAACAATAATAACAATGCAACAACAATATTGAAAACTCAAATTTAATCCTTATGTAATTTTATTGAAAACTCAAAACAGCAACAGAAAATGCTATACATCTTAGAAAATCATCTATATAAGAAAAATACATGCCAATACAAATTCACTCCACACAAGTCACCGCATACCACACATAATGCACATCGCCCTAAAAATCTTCATAATCTGTCAAATATGTACAATTCAGCATGAACCAAGAAGGTAAAACATGAATAATTTACCTCTTGGATGAAGTATGACTTAAGCAGATGCTATAATACGGTGCTCTCAGAAAATAATGTATACTTCAATTATATTACTCAATGAGTAAATCCAAACAATACTTTAGGACTTTAGAATATGCATACAAAAAATGGATAAGAATGATAGGAATAGCATCAGGCAACCAAGAACAAAGAGAGTTTGGCTTTGTCATCAACATGTGCAACCACCTTTTTGCTCAATCTCAATCACAACCTCTGGGATGCTTTGAAAATATCTGCCATCATACACAAATGTGATATCAATAGAAGAAAAAAAATCAATAATGTTAATAAAAATTTTAAAAATAAAATAGGATCAGAGGGGGCGCCATAACTATTGTAGGTTCGCCTACTCTGTTACAATAGGGGCTAGGTGCGCCAGATCTGCTTTGGGAGAGGGATAGCTTGCCGGATCCATTGCGGCTCATCAGATCTGCTACCACTGAGAGGAAGAGAGTGGCTGGATAGATGATGTAGATGCGTCGAAGCTTGGAGACTAGGCTTGTCAAATCTGCTGCGATAGGGGTTTGGATCTACTGTGAGAACGACTAGGCTCTCTAGATCTATTGCCGGAGGTGCTAGACTCGCCAGATCTGCTACAGGAAGGGCTAGGCTCTCTAGATCTATTGCCCGAGGTGCTAGACTCGTCAGATCTACTATGAAAGAGAGGAAGAGAAGGGTTGGTTGGTTGGTGTAGGGACTCACCAAATCTACTACAGGAAGGGCTAGAATCGCCAGATCTGCTGTGGAAGAGAGGAAAAGAGGGGTTGGTTGGCTGATGTAGGGGCGCCGGCTTGGGGGTACGCCGGAATTGCGACAAATGCCAGGTGGGGTTAGGGCTTGGGCAGCCGCAAGGTTTTGGGTTAGGTAGAATATGGAGTAGTAAGTGATTGTGAAAGCCTGAAAGAGATATTAACGTGACCAAAAAAAAAGAAAGAGATATTAAGGCTTTTGAAGGTTAATGTGTATATTAGGGCATATAAGTAATTTTATATTAAAATAATAAAGCTCGACAAGGCTCGCGAGCTACTTGAGCCGGGTATCTTAGTACTTGAACTCGACTTGCTCGATAGCTCGAGTAGCTCGAGCTCGAGCTCGAGCTCGACTAGACAAAAATCGAGTCAAAATTCAAGTTTTCATCGAGTCGAATCAAGCCCGAGTAGTTTGCGAGTATCAGTGTATCGTTTACACCCCTAATTATAATTAATAGTCCAATTTATTAGTTGATTTTTTAATAAAAAAATTACTTCTAAAAAAATTTATAATACGTTTTCAAAAAAATTATTTTGTTAAAAATTGAATTTTTATAAAAAATTCTTTGTATTTTTGCACTTTTTTTCTTTTCTTTCTTTTTTCTTTCTATTTCTTTTATATAATTTAAATTTAAAATAATTTTTTATTGTAAATTAAATATATTTATTTTTAGAAAATTGAGTTTTCTAGGAAATAAGTTTATTTTTTAATTACATTATGTTTTCCAAAAGACTACTCTTAAATATTTTTCTTTATTTTTATGGTTTCTTTATCTTCTTTCATTTTTTGTCAATTATAAGGAAATATAGAAAACAAAAAAAAATATGAGTTAAATTTAACAATTCAAATTTTATAAATTGAAAAATATATAATTTCTAATAATTTTATGGTTAATAGTTATTTTTTTCCTAACATGAAAAAAGAAAAAATAAAAATTTAAACGTAAGAAAAAACTTGTTAAATGTCATATTTTATAATAATTTTTATGTTTGAGAATTTATTTTCTAAAAAATAATTTAAAAATTGTAATAATTTCCAAAAATTAATATTAAAAATGTGTTCAAGAAAATATTATTTTATCAAAATTATAGTTTTTATTGAATAAAAACAAGAAAAAGAAGGAAAAAATAAAAAAAAGAAGGGAAAAATTAGATTAATTAATTAATTAAACAAAGATCCTTATTATTTTATTAAATGTTTAAGTTAATTTTTAAATATAAATATTAATGATGAAATAAATAAAATATAAGTATTTATTTCTAATCCTATGATCCCATAAGATTAGAAATAATCCTCGTCTTTTGGAGAGAATTGAGTTATCCTATACTAGGATGATGACTAATCCTCTTTGCAATCTAATCCTCCCTTTAATATGCACATCAAACATAAGATACGATAATTATCATCCTATCATATCCTATCCATATTTCTATACACCAAACATGACCTAAGTGCATGTTTGGTGCATGGGATAAGGATAGGATAGGATAAAATAATATTGTGGATAGGTTAAGACTAGATGATAACATCTTATCTTATGTTTGGTGTGTACAAGGATTAAGCATAAGATAGGATGATTTTTTATCCTTTACCATGTTTGTTATGTGCAAGATTAAAATTAGATAGGATGATATTTTTTTATTGGACAAAATTTAAGGATAAAATAAGAAATTCATTAATAAAAAAAATTTGAAACATATCCTATCCTATGGATTAAACATAATCCTCCACTTTTCTAAAGGATTAAGTTATCCTCTTGGTATAGGATGATTTATACTCTCACTAATCCTATCCTTTTGCTTAAATGAATAACAAACATGGAATATGATGATAATCATCCTATCCTTTAAATAATCCCATGTGTCAAACATGCACTAAGAGAATTTGCTTGGTTTGAAACAAATATTATCTCAGTCAAGTTGATGACCAGCAGGGAACCAAAAATCTGGCACAGCAAATTTAACTAGCTTTTCGTAAGAGACCAACAGGGATTTGGTTAAACTAGCTTACTTAAATAACCAGAAAGATCCTTCCTAGCTTTCTGGATATCTCTGGCAAAGGAATAATCAGAGAGTAAAGTGCCAGAACTCCTCGAGTAGTTAGAGCCACATATTCAACTCATTGAACTAAAACTTCCCTATCTTTTTTTTTATTTGTTTGGTGAAAAAAAAAGCAGGCTTGCCTAAGGGTCATTTTATCTTTCTGAATATCTACATTGAGCATTCCAACCATAACAGTAATTAAGATTTGAGTAAAGGTTTTATTTTAAATTATAAATGTGGTTGAATTGAGAAAATCATCCAAATTCTAAACAAGAAAAATGAATTTATAATTTGCATTTGTATCTCCCCATTTGGCATTTAGACCCGTAAAATGTGCATGGTCCGGTCCATCAACGCTTGCAAGCCCAGCATGCTCCAAGCCGTTCCTTGGTCTAATATATTAAGCCCTAACTCAACTTGAAGCCATTCATATTTTATTAAATAATAATAATCGTTTGAGTTTTTTTTATATATAAATAAACATTATACTTTCATTTATAATATTTATGAGTAAATTTTACTGAGATCTTCAATATTTTATCATAATTCAACTTGAGTCCATTAGTTTGAGAAATGAATTCTTTGGTCCAAAATTATAAATTTGACTATATAAAAAATTGTTCTATTAAATTACTATTAAAAAATCAATTAATCTAATCATTTGTTACTCATAAAATATCCATAATACCCTTTTTCATATTAAAAAAATCTTACATAAAATACGTTTTTTAAAAATTACTTAAAAATAATAAATAGTAATAAAATTTATTGTTGATATTTGAGAATGTGATATTATTAATTCAAGTTTAGTAATTGATTGAGATTTGTTAAAATCATTTGTGATTTTGGATCAAAGTGTCTATTTTTAAAACTAATAAATTAAAGTTAAATTATGATAAAACCTTGATGATCTCAGAGAAATTTACCCAATATTTAAAATTTAAAATATATATATTTTTCATCATTTGAATAATAACTTAAAAAGCTTAAAGATGAATCCCGAAGTCTTAAATTAAGACTCCTGCAATTGAATCAAATGAAGCTTTGATCTATGTACATCTCTAAGTCTTGATTTTTTTTTTTCTTTTTATCTCATGAAACACAATCAATGAGAATTTACGTCTATTATCTATTTATCTTTATCCAGAAAATTAAAGATAAATTCCATGAAAATCATCATCACCAAACCCTTTATCCCAATACTAGGTAGACTATATGAACTAATATATCACCTCACGTTAAGTTATTAACATAATTTTTCCTCCTCCACTCATTTTTATTTAAAGGTATGTGTTATTCCAGCTCTCATTCCACTATATCTTTCCAAATTACTTATTTTTAAGTTTTTTTCAATCTTCCTATATGACGTGTCACTTCTAGATGACTACTTAGCAACCCTACATTTTTTTTAACTACACCTAGGCTCCAATGCAGCGTTCTCAGAATGCTCCAACAAATTTTATGTTATAATTCATCTCATAAAAAAAGAACGACCTTTAAGTAGTTGGTTTGCTAAACCTACATCCAATTCTCTTTTTTTATCCGAATTTAGGACTAGTTGCATTCAACACAAGCGAAATTAAAAATTCCATTAAAAATAAGATATAAAAAACCGTAAAATTCAAGTCACAACAATCACGGGCACACGCCGCTGCCCGGCCTGCGGAAAGGAAGTCACAACTCGCAGCCACTATCCTATCCACAGCTTCAACCCCTTTTGAGTTTTGATCGACATTTCACGTGTTGGTATAATGTAGTTTACATCATTTTCAACTAGCCTACGCATAGTTCCATTTTTGGCTGCTTTGCTCTATACCCTCAAGTCTCAATTACCTAATTTTATTATCAGTAGACTATAATAGCTTACTTTCTACTCTGTACTCGCTTACCTACTGTTTGGCATGCTGTTTGGCATGCCTAAATAGTAGTATGTTAATTCTCTAGGGGTACCTAAAATTTTTTTAGATATTGTTGGAATATTTAGATAATTGTGTAGACTTTGTTAGTATTCAATTAAGAATTTATTTATTTATTTAGTTAATTAGAATATACAATTGTGAAAACATTAGACTCAATAATATTATATTCATATAACAAAATATAATTAATGAGATTACCTCTTTTTGGGCATTAATTTTTTTTGTGTAAACCACATGTATCTTCATCCGTTTTAACGGTATGAGACTAATCCTGTTCGGGGTTTAGTCACAGTTAAAGCTCTTCACCTCTCCCCAAAGATGTGTTTACTAAGAATCGATCCTGAGAATTCTTCTTACAAACTCAGTCTGCGTTACCAATTGAGCCACAACCCATAAGTCTTTTTGGGCATTGAGTTTGATCACACAATTTTCACATTGAAAGACATTTATTATTTTTGTTCTTGATTTGCACAAAAGATTTGAGTTTCTTTTGCTTCCAAATCCATTCTTAATAACAAAGATCAAATGCTCAAAAACAATAATTTATTAAGCAATGTCAAAAAGGAATGTTTTTTAAATATGTCAAATTAGAGTCTGAAAAAGTTTTTGTTTTTCCTCTCTGCTTTTTCATATAATTTCTTTTTAAATTGTTTGATATCTCATTGTACTTTCCCCAATATTTTTTCTTTTAATAATACCAAATTTAAACAACAAAAATAAAATCTCTTTTAATACAAAAATCAAAATCCAAAAACATATATATAAACTGGATTAATTAAAAAGCTCAAAGGTACAAAATAAAATAAAATTCAATGTCAAATTTCTTATTATTGTTTTATACATTCCTTTGCAAACATTACACATATTAATTTCAATCTCATGCGATGCATAAAAATATATTAATAAATCAGTAAATCCACTACTCAAAAAAAAAAATAATCAGTAAATCCATATATAATATAATTTTTGTTTGAAACTCTATAATATAAGCTCTAAAGTTTATGCACAACCCAAGATATCTATCTTAATATTACTTAACAATATTATTTTATATATTTTAATATAATAAAATAAAAAATTTATATTTCGGATGTATACAATTTTGGTTAGATTTAAATAGAACTCATATAATATGTTTTTTTGTTACAATATACAAAATAAGAAAAATGATTTTTGTTGGCTTTACCGAGAGGGGGGATGAATCGGTTTTTCTACTTATTTTTTGATTTTTTTACCTCTTAATGCACAATTAAAGCTAATGAAACAACAATGAAATAAGTGCAGTAAAAAAAGTAAGGGAAAGAGAAGCAAAAACAAATTTATAGAGTTTCGGCCAATCTCTTGCCTACGTCCTCTCTCCTTGATTCTCTTGTCAAGGTTTTGATTCAGATCTTCCTTGAGAATCTTTACACACCACTTCAAGGTGTGGTGAGACCTCTTACAATGTTTCTTGAGGACTTAGAAATAACCTTCTAAGCCTCTCCCCTTGTAATACTACCCACACTCTACAATAGCAGACCTTACAAGGATAGCTCACCCCTTTGAATAACAAAACTTTCAGTAAATAGGTGAAAAACAACAAGAAATCTCACAAATAGAGTTACACAATAAGAATTTTCAGATTTGAGTTTCTCTCTTGAAGCTTGAAGATTTTTTGAGTGCTTGTTCTGCCTCCAAACTTCATAAATGCCTCTATTTATATCTCACCAACTGATTGGAACGGTTGGTGAAGCATTTAATGCTAATACTCTCGTTGAAACCCTCAGAAACTAGCCGTTAGGCTCAGTTTTCATGAAAAGGGATTGATCCTATGCCAAAAGGGATCGATCCGTTTCTTCCAGAATGCATACTTCTCTATCGGGAGCCATTTCAGCCTTGAAATCAATTCTGCTAAAAGGGGATCGATCCCTCTACAGGGGGGATCGATCTCTTTTGTCCAGCCTGCACACTGATGAGTAATTTTGGTATGGATTGATGAGATTTTGTGATTTTAAGTCAGTCCAAAGTATTTTAATTCTTTTACAAAAGTATTTACTGACCTTTCAAATTGAAATCACAATTAAAACTTTGTTTAAAATATTTTCAATCATGAAATCCATTTCAAGCAAATTTACATTGAAGAGAAAAACGTTTATCCAAACTTAAGTTTTTGTTATTTCAAAATGTGTGTCAATTTAAAGCTAACAATTTTCAAAGACGAAATTTTAGCAACGGAAAAAAAATCAGTATCAGTGACGAATTAACGACAGAAATACTTTTCTAATTAGCAATGGAATTCCATCAGTAATTTGCAATAGAATTTCATTGTCACAAATTTCGTTGCTGAATATGACACGAAGACACTATTCATAAGGAGCAGTAACTAGCGATGAAAAATTTTGTAACTGAAGCCTATACATAAGAAAATTTATAATTAGAATCAACGACGAAATTTTCCATAGTTAATTTTGTTGTGGATGCCTTTCAACGATGGAATTAACTACGAAAAATTCCGTTGCTGATACAATATGAACAAATAATTTTTTTAATTTTTTATTTTTTCTTCATTTAAGGTATCAGCTACGGAATTTTATGTAGCTAATTTCATTGATGATACAATATGAAAAAATGATTTTTTTCTTTTTTTAAATTTTTTATTTTTCCTTCATTTTAAATGTCAATGACGGAATTTTCCGTACCTAATTCCATCACTAAAAGGCATCAACAACAAGTTACAAAAAATTCCGTCACTAATACAATATGAAAAATAATTTTTCTTTTTTATTTTTTCTTCATTTTAGGTATCAACGATGAAAATTTTCATAGTAAATTCCATCACTAATGCCTTTTAGCGACTGAATTAGCTACGAAAATTGCCGTTGTTGATACAATATGAGAAAAGGATTTTTCTATTTTTTATTTTTTATTTTTTAATATATCAACGACAAAATTTTTCGTAGCTAATTCTGTAGCTGATGTCTTTCAGCAACGAAACTAACTGTGAAAATTTTGTTGCTGATTGTTTCATAAAAAATGAAAATAAAAATTTGAAATTAGTAACAAAAAATTTCGTTGCTAATTCCAATTTTAATGAAATTTTTCCGCCTCTATAATAGCGGAAAATATTTTGAAATTGCATTAGCGATGTAATTTCCATCACTAATCCGATTGTAATTTCGTCGAAATTTTCTCTGTTATACGTATCAAATCTTTTATATTTTCTCCTATTCTTCATTTCCTCTGCTCCTTTCTTCCTCCCTATTTTCTGTGCCCTCATCTTGTCTCTCTTCATTTTTTCTCAGTTTTCCTTCTTTCTCCCTCTCTCCTTTTATTTTTTCCTATTTTTGTAAATTTATTATGTTTATTTTTCTCTTATGTTTATGTTGTTAATTATTTTTTCTATATGATGAACTTCAATACTTATGGTTTTTCTTTTACTTACAAATGATGATGGTGGTGGTGGTGGTGGTGGTGATAAGGAGGAGGTCTTTTAGTTAATTGATTTTTAAGATAATATTTATGTATATTTGATAAATTAATTACTTTCATGGATGTTGACATATTTTATTTCATTATGTGTGTTTTATGGATTTATAAATAAATTTTGTTTTTGTTTTAGAAGTTTTATATATATATATATATATATATATATATATATTTGAATGCTTTAAGTGTTTCTCTCTCTCTCTCTATGTAAATATATATAATTTGTTCCAGAAATTTCAAAATACATTTTTTTTAAACGAAATTGATATGAAGTAGCAACAAAATTTGTCAAATTAATGAAAAAATTATCAAATTAGCAATGAAATTCATAACATTAGCGACGAAATTCATCACATTAGCTACGAAATTCATCACATTAATGATAAAATTTTCGTCACTGATGCCCTTCAACAACAAAATATTTATGGAAATAACAAAAATAATAAACTATCAGCAACGAAAATTCCATAGCTGATATCTTTTAAAGACAAAATATTTGTGGAAATATTAAAAATAATAAACTATCAGCAACGGAATTTCCGTAGCTGATGACTTTTAGTGACAGAATATTTATGAAAATGACAAAAGTAATAAACTATCAACAATGGAATTTTTGTAACTGATACCATTTAGCTACAAATTTTTTTAAAATAAAAAAATAAAAACCTACTAGCAACGAAAATTTCGTTGCTAGTGACCTTTAGCGACGGGTTTTCATGCAAATGAAAAGACAGAATTAAGTATTTAGCAACGAAATTTCCCATCGCTGATGACATATAATTCGTAGCTGATGTAAAAAAATTTCGTTACTAATTAGCAAGGGAATTACCTACAAAAATTAAATTTTTTGCGACGGAGTGAGCAACAACGACTTCGATTTTTCTAACGAAAAATTTTTACCTATGTATTTGTAATTTGTTAACAATTTCATGATATACTTTTTTTGGGTATATTCTTAATGTTAATTTTCAAATTCTGGGATTAGTATCTTCAAGCTTTTAGTTTTAAATTTTGACTTTTATATATTTATACAAGACAAAAGGTATTGAAGGAATAAAATTAGATAATCAATCCTAGCACAATTAATAATAATTGATAAAAAAAATAAATAAACAAATAAATGATTTTTTTTATATTGAATGTTTGAACAAATAAATAAAATAGAGTAAATATAACAAAAAGGAATGTACCAAATTGTTAAATAGACCAAAAATTTGAAAAAAGAATAAAATGAAAGCAGAAAAAAAAACATATTCCAATGCTAAAATATATACACTTAAATGCCCAAGAAACTCTACAATCGACCTTTAATTTAAAAAATGACACAATAAGTAATAAAAAAGAAATCAAATTTTGAGATAATTTTTATTTGATTTAAATAAAGATGAAACAGTTAAAATCTAACTCTTTTAAATTTCAAATATTTTAAAATTAACTAATTAATTAAATCGGATTGTCTTATAAAAATTAAAATTAATTTATTATCTTACATGTCAAAAAGTTAAGCGATCAATAAATATATATATATATATATATATATATATATTTAACCAAAAACTTTGATTTTTATATATTTATAGAAGATTTTTTATTCCTATAATATGTTTTATAAAGCAAAACATTGGAAAACATTTTATAAAAGTCATTTATTTGTTTATTTTCAAAAACATGTTAAATTTTTTATAAAATAAGCTCAAATTTTAACCATTACAACATTAGTCTCCTTATAGAATAGAGACATGAGAAGCAAGTAGCAACTTATTTCTTTGGCTAAAACTTGGCATAAGTGGGTTAATGGAGTAAAAATTGAATAGAAAATATTAATACTTCCATCATATATTAATTAAAAAAATGTTCAAGGTACCATATTAAGCCAAGAGAAATAATTGTGAAATTTTATTGTATAGTATTTTCCTTTTTCCTTTTTGTTTTTTACTGTTTGTAAAGGAGAAATCACAATAATGTCTCTTGTTTTTCTTTCGTACATATATATATGATAATAAGTTGTTGAAATAACTAAATATCTTCTTTGTCAGTTGTCACAATTTCCATGTGGAAAAAAATAGTGCCATTTTATAGTTATGACTTATGAACCTCTAAAAACTACGAAAAATTCCTGACACAAATTACTTGAAATTTGAATAGTTAAATATGTTTAAAATAAATAAAAAAAATATTGAATAGATACAAGTTATAGAACATTTTAATATATAATGTCAATAGTTAGTTTGGATAAATATAAGATTAGTTTCGGTAAGATTAAAAATAATAAAAAATCGTTTAGAAATATATTTTTTAAATAAAATAATAAAAATTTAAAAAAAAAAACAAGAGAGTAAATTTACCCTTCTACTTTTTTTTCCCTATTGTCCCACGCCTAAACTCACTGAACTCCCAAATTAGGCCAAAATAGGTATTTTTTCCATCACTTCTCTTGGGCAATCTTTTCTTTCTTAAATATTTTAATGTATTTACGTTAAAAATCAAAACCTTTAATATTATAAAAATTTATTACCTAAACTCCTTTTGACATAGTGTTGATGGATGAGATATTTGAAAACTATAAAATCTTGTTTTCATATATAAAATGTGGGATGGTACAAAACAGGTAGTGGGGTGTGGGAATGTGGCACTGGCAGGCAAGGGCTTGGGAGATATTTTGAGCAAAAAATGAACCATCCTTCCTGATTCTTGGTCCAGTCAAGCTCAGTTGGGTTTCTGTGGATTCCATGATGTGACCCAAATAATTCACATGTCGCCTTTCTATTTTTTCATTTGCAAATTAATTATTTTTTATCTAATATTAGGGATATTTCTAATTATTAAAAAAATATTTAATAATTACAAATAAAATTATTTGAATTCAAAGTTAAATTTTTCAATATATTGTAATCAATTGTAACTACATATTTAAACTTTTTTATATTTATCAACTAGCAAGTAATTAGTTAAAGAAGTTACGTGTCCAACATATTTAATAAAAATTAAGATACCACAGATTGATATAACACTTTTGAGATACAAAAATATATTTTTATTGTTTAAGTTTTGATTTATTCAATTTAAAAATATGAATAATAGTATTTTATAAAATAATCTAAATAATTAATTTCAATGATTAATATCTTATATACTGTCAATAGAGTTTTTTAATTCCACAAATAAAATTAAAATGATGATAAATGTTCTTTAAAAATATTAAGAGCATATAAAATAAAAAAATAAGACATATGTCATCATTCTAATCTTATTTGTGAAATTAAAAAAAAATTTGTTAACGGTGTATGAGATAATTATCTTAATTTCAAAATTGGAAGAATAATAATATTTAAATAAAAATCTGGATAATACCTGTTTAAAAAATATGGCTGATATAATCTTCAATAACGTGGTCAGGATGATACACTTACAATGTATTCTATTTAAAATATATTTGAAGTCTGGAAGAATATTAATATTTGAATACAAATTTGGATAATATATTTAACAAAAATTCTATATAATAATTTCGAAATTTTTAAATTGATAAAAGGTTTAAACAAATTTAATAAAGCATGCATTCATTTTTTCTATTTACTAATCTTGAAAATTTCAGATTGATAAACTGATAAAGAGTTTAAACATTAAACTGATAAAGCATGCGCTTATTATTTAAAAATCTTGAAACGCAAAAGATATCTTTTATTGTTGTATCAATGTATTTTTTATAAGATAATTATTACATATATCGTCATTAGAGTTTTTTTGTACTCTATAAGTAATATTAGGATCGTGACATATATCTTATAAAATTATTAAAAATAAAAATAAATAAAATAAGACATATGTCATGATCTTAATATCGCTTGTGGAATAAAAAAAATTTTACCGACAATGTATGAAAAAATTATCATTTTTTATATATTTTGAACATATAATTACGTAAATAGTTAAATAACATTAATTTATGTATTTATACAATAAAATTAATTTGTTCATTAGCATTAATGTTTTTAATATGAGTTTGTATATGATGCACTGACAGTGTATAGTTTCTATACACTGTCAATGCATCAGAAATTGACACCTCATCAATAGGCCCTTATGGGCAAATTAAAAAAATTTATTTATATTTGCATATAAGGGCCTATTGATGAGGTGTCAACCTCTGGTGCATTGACAGTGTGCATCATATATAAATCCTTTTAATATTATAAATTAAAAAGTTTTTTCCTTTTTTCGTACTTATCTCTTCTCTATCAATTTCTCTCCCAAACAATCATTTTCAAAATGTCAAATACATCCTTGAAATATATCCACAATTTCAGACCTATCCAAAAACAATTTGAAAACACATTCCACATCCAAAAACAACTAGTGATTTTTCAACTAAACAGTTTGGTCGTATCATCAAACATGTGTTTGACACATTTGTTGCTTATGGGACACTTAACCCCGAAGTTGACAGAGATATTGATATGTTTCATCAAAATATTAGAAGTGTAGGAATGAAAAATTTTACGGTAACATCAAAATTTTTAAAACTTAGAAATCTTTGAAATGAAATCAATAAATTATTTTTAAAACTTTGAGAATCAAAACAATATGGCAATTAAAATTTAAGAAGCATATATTTTACCCTTACTAATTAAATAAGAATCAAATAATTAAAATTTGATCTAACGGTTGTTAACTTATTACCTTCTTTGTAAGGATTTAGGTTCGATTTTAGATTCTCTTGTGCCTACCCATGGACCAAATAAAAAATTAAAGAAGAATGAATGCATGTAAGATTAGTATGGGCCAACCTCTTTTGAATTAAAAGATTTGTAAGTTTTTATGGTCCTCCCTCTTATGTTCCTTTTTTCCTTTCATTGAGATATGAACCCACAAAATCAAAGGAGATAAAATTGTGAGATATCTATGTCTTATTGTGAACCAAGAACAAAGTCAGCTGAATAGAAGTGTGATTAACTTTAAGCAAAGGCATTTTGAAGGTGCTGAAAGTACAATTAGAAAAAGCAGAGAGACAAAACTTTGCAGAGAGAGAGAGAAAGAGAGTGGAAGACTGGGAATCTATGCAGAAAAGCACGTTGTTCATTCATTGATGGCCCAATTCCAGGCTTTGCAGTTTGCAGGCAGCAGCAGCAGGGCTGCTATATATTATTTATTTGTTTACCACTAATTTATTCGGCTGCAATGCAAAGCCAAATGAACAAACACTATATCCGTTACAGTGCTTGAATTTAATGAATAAATTTGAAATGCATCATAGGCTCTTAGCTGCCCATTGTAATGAACAATGAACTGGACTGGCTTCTTTTGTTCTTTTGTTATTTTTTTAATTAAAAATATAAGATAATGGTTTTTAAGTTTTAATGGTTAAAATGTATACTCAATAATTACTTCATTTAAAAACTCAAAAGATTAATTCAGTAATATAAGATTCTGTTATTAAGTTTCTCAATGAAAATAATCTATAACAAAAAATTCGATGTTAGATTAGCACCAAATTATTAATA
Organism: Heritiera fomes; assembly: GCA_032173925.1. Lineage (NCBI taxonomy): Eukaryota > Viridiplantae > Streptophyta > Magnoliopsida > Malvales > Malvaceae > Heritiera > Heritiera fomes. Next base: position 28,842,044 of record JAPDPM010000002.1, on the reverse strand, counting down.
ATGTAACGTGAACGAAAATTAATTTTATATTTAATATAATATGAAAATGCTTCGTAATTTGCAGCCAAAATAAGTACTTCATTTAAAATTTGCTTCTTCGTGTTCAAGTTTTGAAGAGACTTAACTCACTTGCCCACCAGACTAGACCGAAAGCAGTGGCTTTCCCGCCTCTATACTCTACGTCCTTTAGTAAGTTTTAACGACTCACGCTCAGTCGTGTGGCCAACCAAAATCCAAGGCCATCAATGCACTCCATAAACTTTTTTTGGTCTTTTAATCCTAACTTTTTTTTCCCCAACTTTTCCCTCTTTTTCCATGTATTTGCAAGTTGAAAAGCCAAACAAATTCAAGCTATAATTTCCACTATTACTACTTTTAGCTTTTTAATTGGAAAAGATTAATAATTAGATGATGATCTAAACATTATATTTGGATAGATATTAATAATAAAAAAATAAAAAATAGAAATATTAAAAAAAATGATACATGTACCCTTTCTTTGAATAACTAAAATTAATAAAAAATGAAAAAGAAAGTAAAAGAATTTTAACAATTATTATTTTAGTTAAATAATGAAAAGATTCATTATATTTAGTATTATTTTTTTTCAATTATAATATTTTTATAAAATAACATAGAATAGTTTAGACTTATCCGATTAGCAATAACACTTTGGCATATAGTGAAACATTTTATCTTTTATATTTAATTTAGTTCAAGTGGTGGTTGCTACGTTAGAACTAATTATGCAATTATAGTGCACTTAAGCAATATTTGAAAATAATAAAATGACAAAATCTGATTGTGAAATAATAATAATAATAATAATATGATAAAATCATATTTGTAATCCAAGCAAAAATTCAAAAAAAAAATGAATGAAATATAAGAGGCGAAGGACTAGATCGATATCATATGAAAATTGAAAAAATCACTAAGGTCATGTTTGGTGTATAGGATGAGGATAGGATAAGATAATATAAGATTATGGATAGGATAAGATTAGATTAAATCATCTTATCTTATGTTTGGTGTGTATAAGGATTAAGAATAGGATAGGATAATTTTTTATGTCTTTCACAATATTTATTATGTGTAAAATTAAAAATAGTATAAAATAATTTTTTTAAGTACTCTTTTTTAAATTAACATAATTTAAATTTATAATTTTTTTGTTTAAGTTAATTTTTAAATATAAATGTTAAGGATAAAATAATAAAATATGAGTATTTATTTCTAATCCTATGGGATTAAAAATAATCCTTACCTTTTGGAGAGGATTGAGTTATCCTATACTAGGAGAATGACTAATCCTCCTTGCAATCCAATCCTCCCTTTAATGTGTGCACCAAACATAAAATAGGATAATTATCATCCTATCCTATCCATCATCCTATGCATCAAACATGACCTAAAGGCATAAAAAAATTGTATTCATTTTCTTTCTTTTGTGTTTTCTTCAAATAAAAGGTTAATAAAAATCAAGACATTTGAGGGAAAATAAACCCTTTCCTTTTCATTTATTATTTTTTAAATGTTATTAAATAAGGAACAGTTTTCATATTTTCTCTCATTTCTTTTATTTGCCCTTTTCTTCACCTACCAAACAATAATATTAAAGTTCTTGGTAGTTATTGGGTCAAAAGAAAATTAAAAATATTTATCTTTTACATAAAATTAGAGTTAGCAAAATTGATTAAATTTAAAAAATTGTTCAATGTCAACAACCTCTTTGTTCGAGAGGTTAAAAATGAGTTGTGACATATTGTAAATCTTAGATTCGAATCCAAGTACTCCCATTCCTAGTTATTTAATATTTTCATTGTAACAAAAAAAAAAGATTCAATTTCTTAAACTTGAATTCAACTCAATCTAATTTAATAAAAAAAGTCAATATAAAATCCAAACCGTCTTATTTAAATTTTTTTTTTGGTTACAGTCATATTTAAATTCAAAATGATTCAAACTTAAATTAATCTAAAATTTTTTTTCATAGATTAAATCTCAAAATATTCAAGCCCAAAAGAACCAAAATTAACTTAATTTAATTTTTTAAAAATCCAATAATTTAAATCTAAAATAAAAATAATCCAAAAGGGCTCAATTTTCACCAAACCTAACAATAAAATTTTTGGATCCAAACCAAGTCGATTAAACATCGATCCAATTGGCTCAATTGCCAACTTTACTAAAAATGATACACTAATAACAAAGTTATGGCATAATCCATTTTGACTTTCTTTTTGAAAGTGTACATTCTCATTTGAAGTTACAATCATAATCAGGATATTACATTTGATGAATGGGTAACTTGATAAATTGATAAATACAATAATAATAACAAACTAATCAAATCTCACATTTAGTGAGACTCAAACATGATACTTCAAAGTCTCAGGACCTCTTCCTTCCCACTAAGCCAAGACCTCATTGACAATCCATTTAGACTTTATTTGATAAAAAAAGTGTTCTAATAATTAAACTACAAAATAAAAAATATTATAAAACTTATTTATTAAATTAATAAATTTTAATGCTCATATCTTTTCTGTTTCATTCAGATCAAAATGAATTTTTTTTGTAATCACAAATTTCATCATTTTTTTTACTGTTTGAGATTAATGTTGTTTAGTTTGAAAATTATAATTGATAAATGATAAAGCTTTTTTAATAATGATGATCCAAAATTTAAGTTATTGTCTAAATACTTAGAAAAAAATTAACTTCACTTCTTCCAATAACTTGGTTCAATCACTTGATGGTATTCTGTCAAAATGTTAACAGAAAGATAGGGCCAAGGGCGGGAAGTGGTGACATGTAACAAACGCAGAAAGGTGGTAGAGTTGTAATGGGATGGGACAAAGAGGCTGGTCTCAGGAGAGAAGCAGAGGCAGGGAGGCCAGACCGGGTCAAACAAAACATGATAGCCAGGCTTAAACCAATAAACAAAAGAGTAAAATAAAAACAAAACATGATGGCCAGGCTTAAACCAATAAACAAAAGTGCAAAATAAGATAAGAGGATCGATCCAAGGGCTATGGCAGTAGGGTAGAGTGAAATATAGAATAAGACCAGCCGTAGATGCGAGACCAGTCCCAAGAAAAAAGATTCTGTGCTACGACTATCACCGACCTCATGTCAAATCAAATGGGGCAGCTGCAACTCTCTCTTTTCATTTTCTATTCTACTATTCCATTTCTTAACTTCTATAGCTTGCACTTGTAGTTGTATCTGTATGGGATAATTAGCCCCATCCAGCCAGCCAGGCGGCATTGGCCTGAATTTTGGGCAAATTAATGCTTTTACATTTCCCTACCCTCTTATTGTACTTGTACTGCAGTTTCCTACCCCCAACTCTGAATTAATTGCTCCTTGTGCTTCTTAAATTTTCATCTCCGCATATCTACCCTTACATCCATCATACATATTTGATATTTCTCCAACTACATACAAAATTACCAATATTTAAAATCTTTCTTAAAAACACTTCACATTCTTAAGCACTTTCTTCCGTGAACAAAGAATATATCTTACTATCAACGAATGGTTAAAAAAAATAAAAATGAATTATTTCTCTAGATATCTAAATAAGATTCGAATATATCCGAATAAAATTAATTTTAAATTATAAAATAATTGTAAATACCTTTACTTAAAAAAAAAATATTGCGACTTCAAAGTTCAAATCAACCTTTTTCAATTACTATTACTATTAGTTTATTCGAAAAAATCTCTATATAAAGTGATTTGTTCTTATTTTTCAAAACTTCTTTTTTCTTCGTTTTCAGTGAAGAGGCGGAGGACGGATGGGCATGAGGAGAAACAGTAGTAAGGTCTTTCTAAAAAGTTCATTCTAAAGTTTGATGATTACCCATGTTGAAATTTCAAAATTAGATTTGAATATTTATGTATTTATGTTGTATTTCTTTTTTTTGGTACATTATGTTGTATTTCATATTAAATATTATCAGATATAATACAAATAATTTTATCATCACTATTAAATACAAGCCGCGTCACCAATTCATATTTAAAATTATCCAATTAACCTTGATTTTCCCTATTTCACCAAAGATTTGTTCTTTAAATCTTATCAAAGATAATAGGCAAGGAGGAAAGTTAAGGTTGTGATAATGATGATAAAGCAACGTGAATGTAAAAAGAAAGTGTTTTTTTTTTATAAATTAAGGAAAAAGAAAAAAAATAATATGACAATAAGATGCAAACAAAATCAGCATCCGAATAATTTTCTTTAAGTATTAGTTGGGGATATCCCCTGATGAATGCAACCCCTGCACTTAGCAAATGTTGGATTGCATTGCATGTGGTCCAATTGCCACCCCCTAAATCTAACCACAACGTGAAAAAAGAAAAGAGACGAGCGAATAAAAAGCTAAAATATTTGCTGCAGAGCGGAGGCAAAGCTGGCAGGAGAGTCTGATATTAATATACAATCCGGCGAACTGCGGCATCATTTCCCAAAAGCTCCCTAGTAGTAAATAACAAGTCTCAACAGATATATATAATATTAAATTAAAAATTTATTGAAAGAGACAGATTAGATAAGCTCACATGACTATTATCAAAGACTGAAAAATCTTGTAACCAAAAAAACAAAAGACTGAAAAAATCTTGACAGACGCGCTGTCCCAGCGCGTGCATTGCAAAATTCATTCAACCCCAACGGTGAAACTCATCATCAGTCATCAACAACAACAGCGAAAAACAGAGATTCCATATCTTTCAGATCAGATTGGAAAAACCTTGCAATCTCAAAAACATAAACCAACATCTTCCAAACTCTTTTCTTTTCTTTTCTTTTCCAGTTGAAAAGTCAGCAAAGAAAAAACTCAAAACAACCATAAACAAGAAGCAAAAAAGGGTATATACATCTAAATTCTACAATTTTTTTTGTCACTAAAAGAGGAGAGCTACAAGAATGTGGAAATTGTGAAACTTGTATCACTTGAGAACCCTCAAAGGAAATTTAAAAAAAAAAGGAACCCATGACATAAAATCTCAAAAAATAGCACATGAAAACGTTAAAAATGTTACTCTACTACTAATTAATACTTAGTACTAATTTGTTACCAAATCTATCTTCTTTTTCAATGATTTCGATCTGTTGTTTTGTTTCTGCTGCTGCTATTACTCTGATGCGCTTTGCTGCTCCCTCCATTCGCACTCTTTTGTGGGGAAGATGAAAACAACTGCCCGAATCCAAAAACTGAGCCTGATTTTGAAGATCCTCTCAAGGAGCAAACGGGGACGTTAAGAACTGGGGTGATTCTAACATTTGCTGAATATGACCTTTCCATTCCTCTGTGTTTAAACCTGGGACCACCGTTGAAACTGCTTGGACTGCTTGAACTTCTTTCCAGGCTTTGAAACACGATTTTCCCTGACGAATTCATTCTCGGACTGTCTACTGAAACCCCCCTGCTAGTTACTCCGCCTGATGAATCCCTCCGGATCGGACTCCGTTCCATTCGAGTCCCACCGGCGGCCGTTTGATTGGTGTCAGAGCCCGAACCTGCTCTTGGTTTAACCATCCTCATTCTTGGGGGGTTTGGGCTTATATTTCTAAAAGGAGCGAAAGGGTTAGGGCTGGGGTTGTTCAAGCTTGGCTTATCGGAATCAAGTGATAGCCTTGGAAGCTCCTCGTGTTCATGGCCGGAAGATGAAGAAGAAAGGGATAACCTGGATGAAGATATAGAGACTGACTCACAATCCGAGTCTTTCAACAAGGGAAGACTCAATGAAGAGTCCGCCCAGGAAGCAGTAGAAGCGGATGATTTGGAGCTTCTATTAAGAAAATGCTTGAGAGATTTCGGGTTATTATTAGATAACAATGAGATTTTGCTTTGAGACTCGGATTTGGGAGGCTGATTAGTGTTCTGGGAAGACCTTTTAAGACCCAGAAGCTCCCTCCACCTGCTTGAACACCTCGGAGCCTTAGGAGAAAACAAGTAAGGATCCGTGCCGGAAATCTCCATCTCCGTTCTACGGCAAGATTTGGTTGTGTCGGGTGACCTGATCTCAGACAAAGCATTCACAGGTGGAAGCTGCTTCAGAGTTGAGAAATGTAAAGGCACGAGCTTACCATCCGAAAAAAGCTCATCGGCCGGAAGCATAGTGACAGGATCTTCAAGCCTGAACTCAAAGTCCGCAGCCGCTGTATCCTGGATCTCCGGCGGATCAGAAGACGGAAGAGGATCTTTGGAAGATGGATCAGCCGGAGACTTGGGTCTACACTTAGATGACTCCTCTTCTCGGCTGAAGGAAATTTTCGGACTAGGACTCAACCAACCGTATGAAGAGAAACTTGTTGTAGGCGGGAAACTTTCCGGCGAAACGTCGATGTTGTTAACGCAAGCTGAAGCCATGAAAAAATGAAAGCACGCTGTAAAAGAAAGGGAATTACATTTACATTTGGGTTGATGAAAGGAAACACAAGTTGAGATCTAAAGCAAAGCCGACAGGGAAGGGTTTTGGTTCACTGCAGAGTTGGATTTGTGATTGTTCGTGTTCCGTTGGTTTTTGTTTTGGCTTTGTTAGGGTTTGGGAGAAGAGAAACGTGAGTGAGGATTGAGGAACTGTGAAAAAGTGTGAAGTTTATTTATAGTATTTATAAATAATATTTATAGGGGAAATACATAGGGATAAAAACTAATCCGGAATAAAATGATTTCTGCTTTTTTAATGTTTGTTTGTTAGAAATTTATCGGTAAATGAAAAAAGATCTTTTTATATTAAATTACTTTTTAAAAATGGGAAGAAAATTTTTGGAAAGAACCATTTATTATTTATCACTAATTTTAAACCTTACAATGCACAAAAATATATTAATTAAATAATAAATTCATTGTTAATATATTTTTTTAAAACTTTATAACATAAATTATTATGTTTATAAAAAAGACAATATTTTTATGTTTAATATTTTTTATTTGTAATTAGTATATTATAATATAATAATATAAAAAATTATATATTGAATATAATTATGTAAAATTTGTAAAAGTTAAATTAAACTCATATTATAGTTTATTAAATGAAAAAATTATATAAAGAAAAACTAATATGTCTTTGATTTGAAAAAGATTGAAAATTTTTCATCTTAGAATTATTCATGTGTACACATTTGACATGTCTTTGATTGATGAATATATTCGGAGTGCTTTGTGTTTCTTGATTGGTTCTTGATTGATAGTTTTAGTAACTTAGCACATCCATTATAATGTTAAAAATATGTTTTGACTCAATCTATATGATGCAATATGTTTTGAATATTGCTTTTGAATTAAAATTGACTCTATTTAATCTTGTGCCCATAATACATATATAATCCTTATTTAGCTAACATTAAAATATAAATAATTTATTAAATAATCAACATTAAAAAATACTTTTATACATTATAAAATATGTGATCAGTGAAAAAATTGATAAAAGATAATTGATTTATTGTTTTAATTTTAATATATATATATATGTTTATTTCTTAAGATATTTTATTGATAGTATATTTATTTAAGTTAAATGTTAATACATTCAAAAAATAAATTGAAAAAATAGATAAATTTAATTAAATAACTGTTGTTAGATGGCTATTCCTATTTTACCAAAAACAGAAATTATTAACACCATGAAAGTCAATAAAAGATTTCTGGTTTGCTTTTTGAATTTTAATAAAATTGATTAATGAATTGATAAAAAAAATAATCGATTTATTGTTTAATATATATATATATATATATATTTATAGATGGGTGAAATAATCAATAAAAGATTATTGATTTGTCTTTTAAATTTTAATATAAATAGATAAGTGAATTGATAAAAAATAATTAATTGTTGTTTTAGTTTTTAATATATATAAATGTTTATCTCTTAAGATATTTTATTAATAATATATTTATTTAATTTAAATATTAATACGTTCAAAAACTAAATTGAAAAAAAGTATATTTAATTCAATGGTTGTTGTTAGATGGCTGGTATTAATACAATGAAAGTCGAAGTGAACAAATTACTTTTTAAAATTTTATTGATATTACATAGATTTAAGTTAAAATATTAAAAAGAAATAGGTGATATTATTTTATAATATTAGTATATATGAGTAAAGTAATCGAAAACGAATAACAAATGCAATATTAAAAATATAATAAAATTTTTATTTTAAAATTAAAATAATTTTCTAAAGATTAATTTCGAAACTACTAATTGTTATTTGTAAAATGATTTTCAACACATTCTAAAGGATCCTTATCAATTTCTTCAATTTTAATTTTTGTTGTTGTAGCATGTGAATATCACAAAATTTCGAACTCTTCCTTTTTAAGTGTAAGTGCATTTGGTCCACAAAATAGAAGGAAATTTTGAATGGTAGATACTTCGTTTCACTTATAATTTGAAACTGTCTTTTTGGAAAAATAATGAACCATAATAGTTTTTTCTGACTTTGAGGAATGAGCTTCAAAATTGCTTTTAAGACAAATTTCAATTTTGACTTCTTAAAATCCATAAGTATCAAGCATTGATAAAAAAAATAAATGATTATATGCAATTTATAAAATAACAATGAAAATTTTTTTAATATTTATAATATAAATGTTATCATTTAAACAATTAAAAAAATTTAACTGGTAACAACTGTAGAGATAGATGCTATTTTCTTTAATGTTAGTGTGAAAAAAAAGGAAATGATTACATGTTACTTATTACTTAAAAATAAAAAAAAAGATGTTAGCTTTAAAATATTAAAAAATTCAATTGATAATTTAATAATATGTAATATGTTGTTATATTAATTTGCATGTTATATTACATGTCTATATTGATTTTAATATATATATATATATAGTTGTTTTCTTTTAAAAATAAAATAAAATTGATAAAGGCTATAGATGTTAATTTAATATTTGTAATATTAATATAGGTAAAGATAAATGATATATTTTTATTAATTTTAATCTATATATAGATATAGATGTCTATCTTTTAGAAATTAAAATGGATAATGAATTTAAAAAGATAATTAATTTATTTTGTATTTTTAATGTGTGTGTGTGTGTATATATATATACATATATATAAGGAGAGATTTTTATCTTTTTTGAAATTTTAAAAGGACAATTATAATTTTATTCAAATAATTTACATGTGTCAAACATAGAGACAATTCATATAGGATATTTTACTTTAAGTTAACTATTTTGACTTTTATATGAATTATTATCCTATCCATCACTAGTGGAGTTTTTTAACTCCACAAGCGGGATTAGGATTAAGATATGTGTTTCATTTTATTTATTTTTTTATTTTTTAATACTTTTAAAGGACACATGTTTTAATTTTAATCCCGCTTGTGGAGTTAAAAAACCCAACCGACAGTGGATAAGATAATAATCCCTTTTATATATATGTATAATTATTTCATACACGGCTAGTAGAGTTTTTTTTACTCCACAAATAGTGTTAGGATCTAATACATATCCTATAAAAATATTAAAAAAAATAAAATAAAATAATTCATATGTCATGATCCTAACCACACTTGTGTAATAAAAAAAACTTTACCAGCGATGTATATCCATATATATAGGATAATTATTCTATACACTACAAGTGACTGTTTTTTACTCCACAAGTGGAGTTAGGATCATGATACATATCCTATAAAAATATTTAAAAATAAATAATATATATACCAAAATAAATTTTTTTTAATTTTTAATGTAAAATCAACATAAATACACATGATTAATTAAGCATAATTTGTATTTTTTGCTGCCATCCCTTACACAATTGCTGTCATCCTTTCTTTCTGTAGTAAGTTGTCTCTTTTTTTTTTAATAATTTTTTCACATGTTTTTTTTTCATATTTTGTTCACATGTTACTCGTCGAACATTTTGTTCATGTATATCCTTAATTGATTAAGACCAATTGCTTACTTTGTTAACATTTAACAATCACTGCTAGTTGGTCCAACCTAGTTTAACCTATTCACAATTACAGGAGATTTTAAGTCGAACATATCAATTTTTTTACCATTCCACTTGCTATAAAAAGGCTAGCTTGAAGGGTTGTTCTCCTCTAAAAAATTTTAAGAATATTTAACAATTATAAACTAAACCCCTTTGGTCATAAGCTCATTTTACCTATACAAGTTTTATAAATTACAGCAGAAATAAGGGAAGGCGGCAATTGTGTGAGAGGTAACAAAGATGAAAAAAAGCAAAGTGAAAGAAGAATGGGCAATAGTAAGATAATTAAGATAATTAAAAGAAGAAAAAGAAAAATATTAAAAAAAAGGAAAGAGAATAAAAATAATTTTACATTCAATTGAACTTTGGAGGAATAAAGAGTTTTAATCTCAACCACAAATCTACTTTCTATCAATGGTCAAAAAATTATGTAAAACTATCTAGTTTTACACTGTATAACTTGATCCTCATTCTATATATATATATATATATATATATATATATATATATATATATATATATATATATATATATATATATATATAAGATGATCGTATGCATAGTTTTATCGCATCGAACTTTAAACATTAATATTTTAACTTTAGATTTAATTTAATTCGACTTGAAATATTATTATATTAATAATAAATAATATTTAATTTAATTTTAATAAAGAATATTAGTATTAAAATTTTTTATGTTTATTTTGTAAATATTACTAAATATAAATATTTTTAATATCTTAATATATAATGTTATTTTAATAATAAAATAATAAATATTTAAATAGTAATTTTTTATTATTTTAATAATTAATATTATTTATTATGGTAAAATTATTATCATTCAATAATATGAATATTTTTAATTATTTCTTAATACTTTTAATTTCAAATATATTAATTTTATAATTTATTGACTGATTTGATAATACTTTTATTATGATATAATAACAAATACTTTCAATATAAAATACTATTATTTTAATAGTATAAGTATTTTTAAGAATAAAAATTAATATTATTGTATTAACATAAATAATATTTAATAATTATAATAATATTTTAAATATTAATTGTAAATAATTTTCTTTCAAGTGCATAATTGTGAGATCCACATTCTTTATTATTGTTAAATTCACTATTCATTAGGAATATTAGATATCTAATACTTATTTAAATATTGATCACTTTATAGGTATGAATGGGAACCAATGGTGGACCCCACTAGATTTTTGGTGTCCGAATGAAGGTGAAACTTGATAGAGTAGAATTTTGGAGCCAAATACTGTTGTCACGACCCGAAGACCGCGACTTTCACTTGATTCTTATACTTTTCTTAGTCTACAAATTTATGGACTAAATTTTTCTTTTTCATTTTAAGGTTTGTATTCGGTGTCAGTGTAGTTACTATACTATCTAGGTGGCTTATAGTCATTCCATTTAAATATTAAACAACACGGAAACGGTTCTTAGTTACATCCCGACTTGTTAAACAAAATATGTACTGTGCATCAATTAAAGTCATACATGTAAACAAGTATTTTATAAGTTCCATATACCTCCGGAAACTAGTACCAAGTCCATACACCGTCTCCGATGCCCACTGAGCAGCTCACATGGCAGATGTTAGCTTCAATAATCTGAAAGAGATGGAATTTAGTGGGGTGAGCAAAACCACGGCTCAGTAAGATACTAATATAAATGCAAGAGTAGGATTATACTGTCTTAACCGCAAATGCTTAAAACTTGCAAGGATGCAATTACAGTTAATCCTTTCTCATCGATACCATATCATTATCTCATTTCTTGTCATCTGTCTATCACTTATACTTTTAAATAAATCATCATAATCACTTTTTCAATCTTCTCGATCTTACACTATAGTGCATCGCATCTGTCGTATCCAAATTGAATGTCATATACTACTAGTCTATATTTCCCTCTATCTCGGAGTACATCCTGTCCAATTGAAGCATCATATCAATTCACCTTATGTTTCATAATCGTACTCTTGTAATCTATCACCTCATATCATTTTCCATATAGAGAAATCATGATCACAATAGTGTAAGTTCACAATTCTCTTCATATCGATCTTATGTTCATGTATCATATCATGTCTAGATGAAATATCGTTACCACTGTGTGCTATCATCACATGATTCAATATGTACCGTATAAAATTTGTGTTCTGTATAAAACATTCATTTCAAATCATGTTTCATGTAGTACATAATCATGTACGAAAGTCATGTAATTTAGAATCATTTGACATATGTTTTAAAACACATTTTAAAACATATGAAATCTCTATTCATATCATGTGTGGTATAAAACACATGTACATCATTTCATCTGTCATGTCAAATAAACATGGTTTAAAACATATAAAGTCTCAAATCATATAATGCATAATATAAACCATGTTTCAATCATTCAATTTCAATCATTTCATGTATACTGTAAAACATATCATGTCTAGAGTTTAATATATAATAAATTGTACTCTAGACATTCTTTAACATTTAGTAAGAGACTAGGCATGAATCCCTATTCTATTATCATATCATCTCTAACCCATTGTAGCTATCAATGGGATAGTTTCCCTCGAAGGGTTCACTATCTATGATCATAGATCGTCCCAGTCCCACTGATCAGCTGGAAACTGAGGAATGTGTCCACGACTATTGTCGGACAGCCTGGAATGATCTCATCAGGCAACATTTACATGTACATATCATATATGTATAAATGGGGTTCTATGCCACACAGGCAGAACCACACAATAAATACATACTCTGTGCCACAAAGGCATATGCCATTCAGGCATTCAATAGGGTACCTGTCGTCTCAAAATCAAAATCTTTTGATATATCATTTTGAATTCATTTAGACAGCCTTCATAAAAAAAACATTTAAAACCGAGTCTTTTGTCAAATCAATGCATAATCAAATCTCATGTTCAATCTGTACATGTCATGAATAATGTCAAAACGATATTAAACATCAAGGTCTGTGGCTGTCTAATCATTTCAAATATTTACTTTCACTTAAAAGATTTCGATGCATCTCTTTTTAAAATATCACTTTTTCTTTTAAAACAACATGAAATCATATGTCATGCATGAATGATTTTCTAAATATATCCAAATATATCTCAATACTCATTCAATCTATTGTTGTGCATATTATGACATCAGACTAAGGTGTGTCTTCAGTAGCCTAAATTTCTTATTCAAACATGATCATGACATGAAAGTCATCCGTCATTCATTCTACAATTACACACGTCTTTCAAGTCCCCAATGGCATCACTAAAATCCACAGTACATTTGTTTGCACGTTTATTCAAATACATTTCAATAACATCCATAGACTATTAGGATCATTCTAGTATATCTTTCCATCAAAGATCACAAGCTACCTCAAGCTTTCATTCTCCCTTTCATTATTTTGCACATTAATTAAATCAATTCCCAACATTAGCTTTACACATACAAAGTTAACATGCCACAATCAAACATTGATTCGAATCCATTCTGTTGACAAAGATATTCCATAATGTAGTATATATCAAGTACCAAATTCTCTAAATCTCATTTTATTGCTATATCTTTTTTTTTTCTCAATTTCAGCCTTATGGTATATTAAGATTATATTGTCATATTGCCAGATAGGTCATTATCCACACTTACAATCCTCTAACTTCGAGGTCATAACACATCAAAATGTCCATAAGATTTCGCGATCTACTTTCTTATGATCATTATCTCAATCATACCACTAAGACGGTCCATTTGTTTGAATCTATCAATTCTATAATCATCACTTTTCAACTATGATCTTCTCTTCAAAGCAATATCATATAATTATCATCACTTTTATCCGTGATCCGTCTAATTAATAATTCCACCTCAATCTCAACTTGATATCATTTGTGATATTAAAATTACTTGATTTATCGATTCTATAAGGTTTTAAACCATGTAATTCACCACATTATCGTTTTCAACGATCTATCCTCTCATCGATTTCAATATCAAACTCTTTCGGTAATACTATAAAATCCTTTCAATATTTATTTTCAATAATTATCTCCAAGATTCCATTTATGTGAGAAACTTAATCTTTTTCCTCAATTATTTTCCTAAAAATTTCGGCAGCATAACGGCTAAATTTTCCCTAACCTCCTGCAAGGGAAACACAATTTATACTTGCAGCCGTTGATTCTCACCAATTTTACCTCTTACTAAGACCCCCACCATCAGTTGTGGGTCCTCTTAGCATTTTTTTTTACAAATCTATTTAAATTGATGCATCATATAAAAATCATAATTCCATTTAAAGTCAATTAAATAAATGCATCATAAAAAATCATAATTCCCACATACAATATAAAGCTACTAATGCTTTATAAAAGTATCTTACCCATTCGCTAAGCTTAGCGCACTTTCCGATTTTTCGAGCCTGGCCGAATTCCACCATTCGTCTCATTTCCGTTTTACTACAATTTCAAAAATTAACATATATTTTCATTTAGAAAATAATCCGAAAATTCCCAATAAATCCAATAGACATATGGCAAAAAGACTTAAATTTTCCTTACCACATTTTTTTTCTTTCTTTTTCCTTTCTTTCTTCTTCTTCTTTCTTCTTTTCTTTCTCCTTTTCTTTTCTTTTCTTTTCTTCTTTTTCCTTTCTTTCTCTTTTTTTTTTTTCTGAACCGGGTCGGGTCGGGTTCGGGTTGACCGGGTCAAATCGGGTCGGGTCGGGTTGACCGAGTCAGGCGGGTCGGATCGGGTCGGACCGGTTTCGCCGGTTCAATCTTCTGCTGGCCGGTTCGGTCACCGGCGGCCACCCATTCCGGCGGTTCGGCCACCCAACAGCTTGCCGAGGTTGCAAGGACTCCGGATCTGGTCTCTGTTTTGCCCCATCACCGACGACGGCGCCAGATCTGGAAGCGACACCGGCGGCTCTTCTCTTCCTCTTTTCTCCCTCCTCCGCCTGTTTCCTCTTCGTTGGTGGCTCCTCTCACTTTCCCCTGGTCTCCGCCGGCCTCGTGGGGGGAGTGGCGGCGTCCGGATCGACCGGCACCGCCGATCTCCTCTTCCTTTCTTCCTTTCGATTTTTCCGTTTCGTTTCGCACCACTTTCCTTCTTTCCTTTTTCCGCTCGTCGCCGGCTAGCTTTTCTCTTCTTCCTCCTCTGTTCACCGGCGGCATCACTCTCTCCTTTCTCCTTCCTCTCGGCCGGCCGGCGTCGACCCTCTCTTTGCATTTTCTCCTCTGTTTTAACAGAGGAGAAATGAATAAGGGAATCGGGTATATCCCGATTCCCATTTCCTTTTTTTTTTTATTATATATAATAATAATAACTATAATATATAATTATTATACACCATAATTATATATATACACTATTCATAATATGTATTTAAATACAAATTTTGTATCAAAATATATTTTTATATATATACTTTTTATACTTTTAACACAAAATAATATTTATATTTATCCAAGATATATTTATATAATATCATTATATAAATATATCAGAATATTTTTATTTCTTATTAAGTTTTGGATTTCTAAATATCCAAAAATTATTTTCTCCATTTTCTTATTTAATTTGGATTTCCATTTATCCAAATTAAATTTCCTCCTTCATTTCTTATTTCCAATTTAATTTTCCTTTTTATTTCTTATTTAATTTGGATTTCAATTTGTCCAAATTAAATTTTTCCGGATACCTTATATTTATTTAGAAAATTCTCGGTCTTCACAACTGTGATAGTAAGAATCTACACCTCAAACTCAATTGTTTATACATATTTCGAAAAGTGTGTAACAATTTAAAAAATGACGGTTAAGTCCATATGCTGTCGAAATTTTTCGTAAATAATGGTCAAACTGAGTTAACTTTTGAGCAACTGACAGTTGTAAGTAAATCCTCATATAATAAAGTTTTAGGCCATGTGGACTTATAGAATAAATCGGGCATAAAAGTAGAAATTTATGCGATTCAATAGTTAGGGGTATTTTCATAATTTCATCCAATTGATTAGTCAAACCCCAACAAAAGCTCAACAAATGATTAGAGCATGATAAATAAAGGTGTTTTATGATTGAATTAAACATTTTGAAGGTTAGACTGACTATTTTAAATGAAACCAATCTCTAAGGGCAAAATTAGGACTTTAAAGTAAGTATAAGGGTATTTTAGTAATTTGCCACTTAAAATATAATTTTAAAGGAAATTTTCTAGTTTCTTCTTCCATTTTTGTCTACTTCTCTTCTTGTCACTCCTTCTTTCTAATTTTCAGTGCTCTACAACTTAACATCTAGATCAAGAGCTAAAGTGGCCAAAATTAATGTGTGGGCTTCCTAAAGATTTCGGCTAAGGTAAGAATGTTGGAAAAGCTTAAGTTTTCCAAGGTTTTATAATTAAATACCATGTGTTTAAGATGTTTAAACATATATTTGAGCTTGAATCAAATTAAAACCATGAAATTCATCCACCTAGGGTTTCGGTCAAGCATTCGCATATATGAATATGTTGTAGCTTGATGAGAAAATGACGTAAAAATGATGTAGAGCTAGTATAGAGTAAGAATTTAAGCTTGAATTGAAGAAAACACAAGTGTAGGAAGTCTAATCAAATTTGGCCAAGAGAAGGGGAGGTAGAATCGATACTCAATTTAATGTGTTTTGGGTCTTAGAATAATGTACAAATTAATACAAGACTATAGGCAAAATCGAAATTGAAAACCAAGGTGTTTTGACGTTAGTTGCAGTGTTAGCACTAGTATGAAGTAAACCAGATTTAGGGCTGTAATAGGCAATGTACTAGGTTTCAATGAGTTAAATATTCTTTGTAATTGAAGTGTGGTGAATTGATTTCATTTATATGGTCAATTGCAGCTCGGAAGTCAGGAAACGATACTGGTGCTAATGAATAACGCTGTGGAAATCTAAGTGGTAAGAGATATATGTAGACGGCGTAGGGATACTATGTTGCATTGGGAATGTTGAAAATGAAATTTTATCAAGTTGAACTTGATTATTTGGTTGAAATGGTGAAACTAAAATTGTGGTTATAAATTGTGTTTTCGTGCAAGGGGTTAGGATAGAAAGTGCCGTTATGTTGTCGAAATCTTCTTAAAAGAACCTAAACCTCCAAATTCATAACAGGTTGTAGTTTGATGATTTAAAAGAATGTGAAAACATGTTTTGGGTTAAAGATTTTAAATGCAACATTTGCATAACAAATTTGTAACTCAATTTTTGAAGGGATTTTCATTAATTTTTATTCGTTACTTGATGCATGATAAGATGATATTTTATGAATTTTACATGTGCTAATATATTCTCTTTATTGATGTTTTCTGCCTAAAAGCGCTTACTAATGTTTATTATATGTTTTAGGTATTAAATATCAAAGTTGGAATTAAAAGGAGCTAAAAAGAATAGAGTGCAGATTTTTCTGTCTAGTTCAAAAGATTGATGAATTTGACCAACTTAACGCCCTGATCTCAAGAAGTGTGAGACCTGATTTTATTACACTGTACATTATAATTTGTAAATTGTTGATAGTGGAAATAAATTATTTAATGGAATTAAATAAATAGTGAATGTGGATTTCCACTCTCCATTTTAATTATTGGATTTATAATTTATAGTATGGTGTATAAAGGAAGAAAACAAATCTGAAATTTTAGTATGAAAGGGATATTTCATGGCATGAAATACAAACAAATGTATTTATAAAGAGGAGAATTTTATTATTGGTATATAAATAGATATTTGACATTTTTGGAATACACATGAAAGATAGGAATTTAAGTCAAGAAGTGTAACCAAAGTGTGGATGGTATGCCACTCTTCATGGCTGCCATAGATCGATTTTCAGTTGGAAAAAAAATTGGTTGAAAATCTTCCATAATTTATACAATAAAAATGCTGAATAAATAGTATAAAAAGGGAGAAGAGTTAACAAATTTACATGAGGTAAAATCTTCTTGGATGAAGTTTATAAGATGAAGAGAAGGAAGTTAAGAAACGGTGCAGCAAAAGTGGACTTACACGCCACTTTCTGCTGCCATGGTGCCGTATCTGTCCAGCCATTTAAAGGATGTTGAAATACAAATTGTTATAGTATTAAAATGCAATAGATATATTACTTAATGGAAGAGAAACTTTAAAGTCAACATGGGCATATTTTCTTTATTGATTGAAGTTTCCAAAAGAGGGTAGGAATGGTCAAAAACGTGCAGCAATTTGCCTTTCATAGCCGTTCCATTTGCTGCAGTTTTCTTCATGTTTTTAATGCTAAATCAGATATGAAGTGATGGGGGAAGACAAGCAAAATGTGCAGCAAATGGGATCACACGTAAACATACTATTGTAAGATGCCATATGGCTTGTGTAAAACCTGATTCTACTACATTGTACAAGATATATGTAATTATTTGATTATTAAAATAAAGTTTATTTGGTGAAATTAAGTGAATTGGGTATGTGGCGCCACCTTGAATTTTACTGTTTTATTGAGGATATAAATGAAATACGGTGTTCAGAAGGTGAAATTAATATTAAATAAATATTTGGAGGCATAAAAATAATTTTTGGATTATTTGAGATTATTTTAAGAATTTTGAAAAACAAATTGAAAAATGACAGTTATGTCCCAAGGGCATTTTTCGTAAATTTAGCCCATAATAAAACGAGTTGGGACAAAGTAAAAATATCATGATAAACTACATAAAAGGGGGAATATCATGGTGTCAAAAGATTTGATGAAAAAGTTGGTTTGATCAAAAAATTTTGCTTGCGGTTAAAAAGAGGTAAAATCGTAATTTCACATTATCAGTGCACCGTGTGGCAACGAAACCATCTCCATTCACTAAAATACATTAAATGTGATTTATTGGTGCTAGAATCATAATTTTTGGAGTTCATTTGCATGGTTTTACGAAATCGGAAGCTTAATGGCAAAACCATTAATATTTAAGTAACCAGGGGCAAAATGGTAATTTAATATGAAGGGAGACCGGTCAAATTAGTTAATAATGACTGGAAATTGACTAAAATAAATTAAATTGAATTTAAATAAAATTTATAAGTTGAAAATAATAATAATAGTGCGATAAAAAAATAAATGGTGGAAAATGAGATTGAAAATTTATGATTGTGACAAGTGGCAACTTCTCATTGGTTGGAAGAAGACTAAATTTATCAGAATTTTGATGAATGCAGCCGGCACTATTCCTTCTTCTTGCCCAGCAGCTTCACGACATCCATGGCCAAAAGAAAATAAAAACTTTAAAGCTCTAAAAACAATAAACATAGTTAGAAATTCAAGAAAGCTATTTCTAACAAAAATATTCCCCATCACTTTCTCTTTCCATAGACACCAAAACCTTATCAAAAGAAAAAAGGCACAAGAAAAAAGAAGGCCAAGTAGATTTCGGCCAAGGTATGGAACTCACCAAAATTTGATGTTTTAATTTGAATTAAAGTTGTACTCTAGCTAAGCTTAAGGTGTAGAACAACATGCTAGCATTGGATTTGCATTATTTTGGCTAAATGAAAAATCACCATTTAAAGGGTGCTACGGTTTGGATGAGATGATGGTGAAACCATGCCTTTTCTTGCATGAAAATGGAGGAAAATAACTAAGGAGAGTTAGATAAACATCATAGGAGAGCTAGAATTGTGAAAATGAAAGAAATCAAAGAAAATGACATTAAGGGGGTTTCGATCAAGGCTTTTTTGGGCATGAATTATTGCTGTATTTTATGGTTTGATGGTAGAAAATTAATGTGAAAATCAAAAGAGGAAGGTTGGTGAAATCGAAATCGAAAAAAGAGTTAAAACGGAAAAGTTCAGTTTTAGTATCAGTCTAAATAATACTAGTTGTGCATGTGCAGTGTCATTTATGGCTGCATTTTATGGAAGTTAGTAGCTTAAAATTAAGAGGAAAAGTATTGATAATTTTCAATAAAATTATTTTGCAGCCAGGGATTAAGGATTACGGTAGGCGCAACCGGAAAGTTCGGTTTTGTGAGACAGGTAAGGGACACATGTGCAGCCTGTAAGGATATTTGGCACACATGTTTTAAATTATGCATTTAATTTTATAAATGCTATTGATAATGATTGGTTGGAAAATTGTGGTGATTTACCGGTTGAGATTTAAACTGTATTTTTCGTACAGAAGGCTAGCCAATCGGCAGCCGTTATATTGCCGAAAATTATTGGAAAAATTACCAAAAATCATAATAAATGATTTTTCATCACGAGAAATGATTTTCAATACGAAAATCGAGAAATCCATTAGTTTTCAGAAAACATGAATATACTGATAACTAATTTTAAAATATTCATGTTTTTGAAAATGGTGAAAAAGGAAATCACCTAAATTTATTCTGATAGGTGATATTTCACGTGAAACGAGGTGAAAAATGAAAAGGACCAAAGTAAATATTTTAATAATATTTCTCAAAATATTCACTTGATTTTATAAATAACCTTTATGGGTTCAATTGTGAAAATAGTGTTTATAGAAAATTCCATAAAGGTAATTAAAAGTGGAAAACAGTGTTTTGAGACTAAAAGGTCTTCGCATGTGTTTACAGAGAAAACACGGGACGGGAGTGTTGATTTGGAAAATAAATATTTTAATCTTTCCTAAATCATAAAAATAATTGATTTGAATCCCGATAACTTTGAAAATCATGTTTTCGATAGAAAGCACGGAAAAGCGTGCGTATATGTTTTACGATGAAAAAGGACAGTTATGACCTTTTATATTTTACAGTGATTATTTTATAAACTGTTTTCACCGTATGCAAAATGCGATTTATATTGTTCTATAATGTTGAGAACATTTTCAGGAATGATGACCCCAGTATGAATATTTTATAAATTGTTATTCATAAGATGAAAATATTTTCCTTATGAATATTTGTGGATTGATTAAACTTATATTCAGTGAAATTAATTTCATAAATGGGGTTATATCACGTGTTTACTGTTTTGAGACTGTTAGGCCCCATATCATGCTTACGTGTCACGTGTTAGTGCTGATAGATACTGATCCTATTATCAGCGTCCCGGTGGACACCTGATCAGTGCACACTGAGGACCTCATAGACTATGGCCATAGATCTCATGTGTTCCCCCTATTAGGGATGATATTATTATAGCATGATATATTTAGGGTGTTGCCTGGTCTCCATGATACTGAACTAAAAGCTACCGTATACTGTTTACTGAATTGGTAGCTACTGTTTACTATTTATTGACTGAACCGTATCAAGATATTGTTTTACTGATTTGCAAAATACTGTTTTACCGAATGGTATTGTATTGAATATTACTGGTTTACTGAACTGTAAGATACAGTTATTGAACTAAAGAGAAATTAATGTCTATTCAAAAAGAGTAACATGAAATTATTTCTAAGATAGAAATAATTACAGAATGGTTTATCCTAAATCACTGTTTTACTACTGAATTGTCACGTGTTTTAAAACATACTGAAGTGAAGAGAAATAAATGGTTTACTCTATGAAAAACGAATATTAAATCGTTTTGAGAACAATTTATATAGTACTCTCTACAGTTGCTTCTAGGTTCCGGGACAAGACAGGTATTTCAAAATACCTGCCTTACTCCATCCAGATCCCTAACCGACTGTAGTATCCTTCCTACATGTGAGCCTAGAGCCTCTAGGAAGATTTAAAGAAAGTGAAAAATTATTTTTAGCATATAGGTAGCTGAATATCAAGTGTTGCATATAACTCTCTTATTGAGCCGTGGTTTGCTCACCCCTTAATATTAACATTTCAGATTTTCGAAGACTAAGAGATATGACATCTGAGGATTTCGAGCTGCATATTTGGAGACACTGCGACAGCTTGATTTATAATATGAGGTATGATCATTTATTTTTTGTATTTAGACTTACTTTCAGTACTACTTTCTTGAGAATTAAGATAGGGGATGTAATTGATATATTTAATTTTATATTTAATAGTTAAATGAATATGAAAAGTGAAGTATCACAGACAGCCCAACCGGATAAGTTGTACAAAAATACGTGAAAAATGTGGTCACAAGATGTGACAGCTTGATGCAAGCTGAAAGGTATTTTTGTTCATGTTATAAAAGTCATAAACGACAATTAAATGGAAGGAAATTGTTGATTGGAGAAATGGTGGACTTTATTGGCTGAAGTAGCCATCAAAAGGTAAGCCAAACAAGTCAATAATGTGTAGGAAAAAAAAGAGTCCAACCAATTTCTTGTGTTGTGATTTTCTTCATGAATTAATACACTACAAGACAAGAAAATTGATGAGAGAAGAAGTTAAGGGAACATGCGGCAAAGGGGTATTGAGTAACATGAATATAAAGAGGAACCATAAGATCAAATACTCTAGCAATTCTCCTCTTTCTCCTGAATTATTCTGCTGCACGCCAACCTTGCTGTTGCAGCTGGAGGTTTGACTGTTTTGCTCCGTTATTCCAAGGAATTTTAGCAGAAAATTCATCCCCCTCGCTAGTTAACTACCTAACCCTCTTTGCTAAAACTTTCTTTCATCTCAAGACCACTTAACAACAATGAGAGAAGGGAACTGACATGGACCAGAAAACCAAACTGCTCTAGTGTTGGGTGATTCAGTCACGACCCGAAGACCGCGACATTCACTTAATACTCATACTTTTCTTAGTCTACAAATTTATGGACTAAATTTTTCTTTTTCATTTAAGGTTTGTATTCAGTGTCAGTGTAGTTACTACTCTAATTTCACTGATCCTCTATACAATGTTTTATCACATCTCTAAGTTACATCCCAACTCATTGAACAACATATGTACTGTGTTTTAATAAAAGTCTGTACATGTAAATAAGAGATTTACAAGGAATGTATACCTCAAAAGTAGCGAAGTGAATTCGCAGGATGATGGTCAGTACCAAACCTGCAAACCGTCTCCAAAGGCCCACTTAAAAGCTCTCATAGCATATTGTAACTTCAATAATCTGAAAAGAGATGAAATTTAGTGGGGTGAGCAAAACCACGGCTCAATAAGATACTAATATAAATGCAGGAGTAGAATTATACTGTCTTAATCCTCAATGCTTAAAACCTGCAAGTTTGCAATTACAATTCATCATTTCCATCGATAACTTCTCATTATCTCAATTCCTCTCATCTGTCTATCACTCAGATCTCTATACAATCATCATAAGTACTTTTTATTTCTCTCATCATTATAATATAGTGCATCGCACAATAATATGTCGTGTCCAATTTGAATATCATGTACTATTAGTCCATACTCTCATCAATCTCATAGTACATCATGTCCAAATGAGATATCGTATCAAGTCACATTTCCATTCTTAATCATACTTCCGTATTCTATCATCTCATATCACTTTCCATATGGATGATATGATCACGGTGGTACAAAGTCATAACTCTCTTCAGGTATATTCTATATTCATGCGTCTTCTATATTCATGTCTCATATCATATCATGACATCATGTAGATGAAATATCGATACCACCGAGTCATGATACTCCTCATATACTCCTCATGTTTTTGTACAATACACTAATGGTTTAGTAGGCAGTTTATGTAACTTCACTGTATAAACTGCTATCATTTCAAATCGTATCATATATATTTCAGAACATGCTCAACATATAACTTTCAATTCATTTCATAATTACTTTCAAAACATGATCGATGCATGTACAATTGCAAATCATGTATTCATTTTTAGAGCATGTCTGAAACATGTGTGTTTCCAAAACATTTTTCATATACTGTAAGTCATATCAGGTCTAGAGTTCATATCAAATCAAACTATACTCTAGACCGCATATCATGTCATGTTCGACACAAAATCATATACAAATCATATAGGTGTCGAAATCATATATCATGTACTTTTAAAAGATATACTGTAAGTCATATCAGGTTTAGAGTTCATGTCAAATCAAACTATATTCTAGACCGCATATCATGTCATGTTCGACACAAAATCATATACAAATAATATCGATGTCGAAATCATATATCATGTACTTTTAAAACATATACAGTTTCAAAATATTTCTCTTTTCAAACATGTTTCATGTACTATATAAATCATGTCAAGTCTAGAGTTCATATCAATAAAATCATACTCTAGACTTCATATCATATCGGTTAGAGACTAGGTTAGATTCCTATCACTCTATCAATAAAGACTTAAATCACTGTAGCTAGCAGTGAAAATCATGTCATCGTCCCCTGGAAACCAACTAGGGCACTATCTATGGCCATAGACCTCATCTCTCTCAGCCCCACTGATCAGGCGTGATTGAGACCTGTCCACGACTATTGTCGGACAAGCATCTCTGCCTAATGAGCAAAGCTCCAATTGGGTGGTTTCCACTATGCTTTATTGAATTTAATTCTTTTAGGGTTCCTACAGTCTCATAAAACATTTAAATCTTTATCTTTTCTTGTCAAAATCATGTAAAGCATATGGTAAAATTCTTTAAGATGATTCATATATATATATATATATATATATATATATATATATACACCATATACTTTCTTTTTAAAACTAATCTATACTTTTTAGCATTCATATAAATGTTATTATAACATCTGAAGTTGTAGCAGGTTATGCTTATAAGTGATGCTATAAAACTATTTCAGTATGCAACTGCAGTAATATTTTCATATAATACAGTGAAGCAATTCATCTAAATTATCACCATCAATCTTTCGATTTCAAAACTTTCTTTCGTCAAATCAATAAATCAATATTCAAATCATTCAATATTCCTTTCATTCGGTATTCAAATTATTTAGTACTCAATTTATTAAATAATCAAATCACTTGGTATTCAAACTATTAGGTATTCAGTATCCTTTTCGATAATTATCGACTATAACAATCATTCGTATATTTCATTATCGATGCTAGTACCACATCATTAGTATGAATCCTCTTAGTATCTATGAGCATTTAAATACTATGTTTCTGTATAGCCATCAAGGTACTACAATTATGCAACAACAATATCACCATTCGATATCTATTCCAGAGTCGACATCGAGGATAACAGAACCACAAGATCGATAGTCGCTTATTTAATTCATCTATGGTTTGACCCATTGGCACACGTTCATAATTTTTGACTTGAGGTTCAATTTCATTCACTATCATAAAACCAGATCACAATCCTCAAATCAATTTTTCATATGGCCTGTATAATTTACTATTGAACTTATGCAATCGTCAATCTTATTATTCAAAGCCTATTCTATGGTTATAAGCAAAACCATATATTCATATATTTTCATCACTCATTTATTTGAATCTATAAATGATCGAATTGTGTCGTAATTCAACCTCAATGTCAATAAAGTTATGTATACTCAAATCATATATTCGTTATGACTCAACATCATAGCCATCCATTGTCTAACACAACATTGATACTAAGACCCATATCACCAGTGTAAGTCCGTTTATTATCTCACGTATAACCAGTAATACGATGTAATACGGTGAAATCGTCTCATCATCGACCTCTTGAATTGTCCATATTATCACATTCAGAACCATTTAAAATCAAGAGATCGAATTCTACAAATTCTCAAATCATTACTCTGTTTATAGTTCCACAATTAAATCGCTCGACTATCAAAATTCCAATTGCGATCTCCTCTTTCAAGCTATATCGTATAATTATCATTACTTTCATCACTATTCCAACGAACTGATATTCCATCTCATTTGCAACTCGATAATCAACTTGTAATGTCGATATAACTCGAATTGTCGATTCTATAAGACTCACAATATAATTCCTCACGTTATCGTGTTCATCCATTTACCTTCTCAACCATTTCAAAAATCAGTTTTCCTATGGCACGATAAGGTCCTTTCAAGTTTATTTTCGATAATTCTTTCTAGATTCCATTTATATGAGAAACTTAATCTTTTTCCTCAAACATTTTCATAAAAATTTCGGCAGCATAACGACTTAATTTTTACTAAACCTCCTGCAAGGAAAACACAATTTATACCACAGTCGTTGATTCTCACAATTCTTATGTCTCTACTAAGACCTCCACCATCAGTTGTGGGTCCTCTTAGCATTTTTAACATCAATTCAATCAATGCATCATATTAAAAAAAATCACAATTCCACATCATACAATATAACGCTACTAATGCTTTATAAAAGTATCTTACTTGGTGCTGAAGCTTAGCGTCTTGTCGAGCTCCTAGCATCGTCGAACACTAAATCGCGCCCGTCACTTTCGCTATAATTTTTTACAACACCAATGCCCTAATGGGAATATGTGACAATAAAATTATTCAATAACATCAATAATTTATTTTTCCTCAATTTTCCTTACCTTTTTTTTCTTCTTCTTCTCCTTCTTCTTCCTTTCCTTCTTTCTCTATTTGTTTTCTTTTCTTCTTCCTTTCCTTCTTTCTCCTTTTCTTTTCTTTTCTTCTTTTTCTTTTCTCCTTTCTTTTCTTTTTCTTTCTTTCTTTTTCTTCCTATTTTTTTGTTTTTTTCTGGCCTGAATCGGTTTAGACCGGTTTAGGCCGGTTCACCTCTGTTTGGCCGGTTCAGCCACCGGCGACCACCCATTCCGGTGGTTTGGCCACCCTATCGCATCCCGCGATTGCCACAAAACCGGATCTGTCCTCCTTTTCCCCCATCGCCAATGACGGTGCCGGATCTGGGAATGGGGGTTCAGCTTCTTTTCGTCCCTTTTTCTCCTTTCCTTTGCCGTTTTCTTCCTCACCGACGGTTGCCTTTTCTTTCCTTTTCCTCCGCTGGCGGCGCGGGTGGCGTGGTAGTGGCCAGATTGACGGCACTGCCATTTTTCCTTTTTCCTTTCTCCTTTCGGTTCGCTTCGTGCCTTTCTCTTTTCTTTCCTTTCTTTTTCTTTTTCTTTTCCGTCGCTGGCCAGCCCTCTCTTCCTCTCCTCGGCTTGCCGGTGACCTCTCTCCCCTTTCCTCTTCCTTCTCCCTCAGCTGACGGGGTCGGCATTCATCTGGTCTTTCTCCTCTGTTTGCAACAGAGGAGAAAGGAAATGTGAGGAGGGTGGTCGGGTTGCATCCCGACCCTCCTTTCCGTTTTTTAATTATATTTATAAATAAATATTTATAAATATAATTATTAATTTATATATATTTATATATAAATACACATTTTTATTTTTCTTAAATTTTGGATTTCCTATTATCCAAAATAATTATACTCATTTCCATCTCTTTAATATTTGGGTCTCTTATTATCCAGAAATTATTTAAAATCATTTCCTCAACTTCATCACTTCATTAAATTCGGGAATTCCAACAATTTTCCCATCTCGTAATTAAATTTATTTATTTACTTTCACTTATTTATTTGCATAAATTAAATTCCCGAGTAATTTAATACCAAAAATAGGAAAAATTCTCCGTTATCACAGATTCGGTCAAGGTAAGCTAGTAAATCCTTATGGTTTTCTTAGTATTCCATGGTAAATATCTATGATCTAAAATAGGGTAAACATGGATATAGCATGGTTCTTAAGTAAATCTTTTTAGAATGTGAAAATAGAATCAAATGGGATGTTACTGTTGGCGAAAATAAATAAGAACCTTGCTGGAAATTATAGTTGAATGATGAGACATGGTTAAAGAAACATGAATAAGATGATTATAAAGTTTAAAATCATGAAAGTGGCTTTGAGAAGGTTTCGGCCATAACTGAATTGGCCATGGCACCATACTGAATTTTATTGTTTGAGGTCAGAAATTGACTATAGAAATTGAAGGAGAAATATCAGTGAAATCAAAATCGAAAAAGGAACTAAAACGAGCAAGATTTGTTTTAGCACCAGTGTAATTTATACTGGTTATATACATGTTAAAATTTTAGTGGCTGCATTTTATAAAAGCTAGTGGCTTAAAATTAAGAGGAAAATTATTAATAATTTTCAACAAAATTATTTTACAGACGAAAATTACAGATTTCGGTAGACGCAACCGGGAAGCTCGATTTCGTAAGACTAGGTAAGGGAGTAGTATGTGAAGTGAAATGCATGTCCTGTGGAGAAAAATGTTATATAAATATTGAGAAAATAATTTGGTTTGTGACATGCATTAGTTTGATAAAATGTTTTTAATTTGGGAAAGCTAGATAAGCGATCCTTTGTTTTTAAAGAGAAATATTTTGTGGCCGACCCCCTAGTTCAGCTCGGTGTGAGAGCCACAGTGGGCGATGTTAGTTCGCCACATGGGCGAATGAAAACATGCGAGCTCAATCCACTGCGATGGGAAAGCTGTAATGGGCGAGTTGATAAGGGGCGAGCCAGTTTAACTTGTGTTTTTCTCACACGAAAAATAGTGAAATTACTGGCTGTTTTTACTGTGTTTTGTAAACAGAAAATATAATACCTTTTTGGAAAACAATCATTTTAAAGAAATGATGAAATGTGTGAAATATTCCTTAAAAGTTCTTTATGAGATATAAATTGATTTTTGAGACTTTAGGCCCCGAGTTTCATGGGTTACTTAATTACGTGGCTGATTGACCTGCCAAGTCATTAGAGGTCTCGAGGTCACCTAGCAAGTGTACCCAAGGACCACCTATAGATTATGGCAATAGATCTAGCTGTGTCCCAATGGGGACGCGAATTGGAGTTTTGGCCTAAAGGCACACTCCAAGAAAGTCATGAGAGGCGATGGCCTACAGGTGCACCCCAAAGCGGACGACTTGTGTTCCTGTGGGAACGACGATAGCATGATTTAATTGTAGGGTGATGCCTAGTCTCAACTTACTGAGTTCTATTTACTGAAAGGATCTACTGAATCCTGTTTACTGTTTACTACATTATATTGTAAACTGTTTAGCCAGTGATTTGAATATTAAAGACAGTTCACTATATCCACTATTTTCCTACTGGGTATGCTGTTAGGGAAAATAAAATATTTGTGGTATATAGTTTTTGATTTATAAAGCAGCATACAACTCCTTCATTGAGCATGTTGTAACTCACCCCTTCAATTTCCGCTCCACAGATTATTTGGATTAAGAGACTTACCCTCTAGAGTTATTGACTGCTTGGGTCAGCAAATAGTCGATATCGGAGGTATAAAATTTTCTTTTATATATTCAGCAAATTTGTACAGTACTACTTTGATAAGAGGGAATGTAAATAATCTTAAAATACATTGAATGTATATTCATAATTTTGTTATAGTATTGTAAATGGAAGTACTATGGAATTCTTAAAGGGCTAACGAGTTGTTAAGCATCACAGATAGCCCAACCGATGAATAAGCGAGATTTATAAGTAAATATTGTGTTATAATGTGGATTGGGATGTTACAAGAAGTGGCCTACATAAAAGTTGTAGAGGACTTCTCAATGTTTCTGAAATGTACAAGATCGCAAAAATCGGAGTTCTTTTGATGGGTCAAACGTCTGGACAAAATCAATACGAAATTCTGGGTAGAATAACGAGATTTAGAAAGAATTCCAACAAAGCAAGGTTAAGAAAAGATTTGGTTGAGACAAGACATGTCTGAAAATTTTGTTATGTCTTAAAGTTTTAATTATTTTTAAAGACAACATAATGAAGTAGGAAAATAGAGTTTGAGTAGAAAAGGAATTGTAAAGAGAGAGAAGTTCTAAAAAGATTTTAAGTCAATTTAAAACTCTTCTCAGACTCTTACTCTAATTTAGATTCTTAGGCCTGTATAAAGAGCACATTGGCTCTCATAAAAATCAGATCTCTCTTCCCCCTCTTCTGAGTAGATTTAATAAAAATTTTATTTTTATTTTGCTAATTTTGTTATTATTTTTAATTCTGATTTTGTTTTCTTTATTTAAATTAATATTGTTTGTGTGTTCTTGCTTGCTAGTTTATAATCTTGACTAGTAATTCTGATTTTATTTTATTAAAGATTGCTTCTTTGATTGTTTTTTGCATGATATTTGTAATCTTTATAATATATAATTTGAAATTTATGATCTTGAATATGACTAGTGAGTAGGTTTCTTATTCAGTTATGAGGTAAATTGATTGTTCTTGGGAAAAAAATGTTGTAAGATTTTGAGCTTATAATATAATTGTTGACTAAGTATCCAAGATTCTCTGAGCACATTTGCATGATTATTTGCTTGATTAGATAGTAGGGCCCACTATTTAATTTAATTAAATAATCTACTGCCGGATTAAAAACATAAGTCTGTAATTGCTTATGGAGTTAATCATTAGGGATGGAGGAGAATTGAGGTTTAGATTAAATGAACTGAGCTTATGTGTTTGTTATCTAATGTCAACCCATATCTTTTTAGTTGTTAATGCTGCTACAACTTATATCTAGGGAGCTTGTTCTAGGTAGGTTAAGTAGTTAGAGATTAGTTAAAGAGCTTGTTTAACTAACGACTCAGTAAGGGAAAATGGTGTAACAAAGCTTGTAGTTATGCTCCTGTTGACTATTTAATTAACAAAAATATTTTGTAATCAATGATCAACATCTAAATCAAAAATAATTAATTGTCTTATAATTGAAGCTTTTTGATATTTAATAATCTTTGCTTTCTCTCTTTTAGACATAGCTTACAAAACTCCAAAACCCAAAAATTTCTTCTTTCCCTAAACTCTAAGATTAGATTATTAATTTAATAATTAACTTAAATAATTCAGCCTTTGTGGATTCGACCCTTGGTCCACTATCTACATAGTAGAGTTAGGAAATTTTATTTTGGTGACTGACGACACTCATCAATGCATTCATGTTTCCATGTTACTACTGTATGCAAATAAAATATTTTGAACATTAGTTATTGAACTGGGAATATTTGGTGAATTTTTATACTTTTAGTATAATTATTGTTTGTAATTGATGCTTTATAGATTAACTAAAGATATGATTTACTGAATTTATCTCCGTAAATAATTCAGAAATGATTTATGAATCGTTTTGAGACTATTGGCCCCGTAGCTACCCACGAATACATGCTTTTCCATTCCGTTCCAATGCTATTTAGTTTCCATAGTTGTCACCTAGCTAGTGTACACTATGGCAATTTGACTATGGCCATATGTCTACTTATATTGCATGAGTCTATTGGGTAAAGCCTAGTCTCCACTATACGTTTTATTGGGGTGGTAAATCCTTGGCCAATCCAGGCGCTCCAAAACTTTATAAATTTATGTTTACATGATATGTTTATGGTTTGAAATCTCTACATTATCTGTTGGAAGTGATTTTATACTGATTACGAAGTACTTTAGAAGTAATTATTTAAACATTTTATGAATTGCTTAATGGAAGCTATTAGAAGGTTTATTAAGCCTTGTGATTGAATCCATTACACTGAATTCCCTATAGTTGGAATTAGATGTCGGGACAAGTGAGGTGCTTCCAAGCATCTTTCTGTACTCAGTCTAGTTATCTAACCCACTATAGTATCTTTTTCGGTATCTTGCCCAAATAAATAATGTTTTCCATGTGAAAGAGCATGATTTTAGATACTGTATATAGTTATGCATGGTATCAGCTCTTGTATATATATTTTTTACTGGGTGTAAACTCACCTCCTTATTTTCCTTCCAGATTATCTGCAGTAGATTCCCGTTCTAATCAAGAGGACTTACAATTTTGGTATCTCTCAAGTGGTTTTTCGTTTCCGTTGAGGTATACTAGTTAATTTTTATATGTTTAGATTGTATATGTAGAGTGCTACATGCATGTATATTAATACCTGGGATGTAAATTTGGAAGTAGTATGTTGAATAAAATTTTGAGCTTATATACATATATATATATATATATATATATATATATATATATATATATATATAAGTTTTAGTGCTCAGGTACTTGGATCCTGGGTAAGTTATACTTAATGAAAAATGGTTAATTACTTTTAAGTATATGTAAGCACTGCAGACAGCACAACAAAATGTAATTGATTGTAAGAAATAGTACGAATATTCTACATTTGATTTGTGAGAATAATTGTATAATATTTAATATTTAAAAATATAGTAAAATATAAGTATTTTTAAATTTTAATAAATAATTTAATTATTTTAATAATAATAGTAATTTATTTTTAACATTTTGATATTATGTTAACATTATTTAAAAAATTTATTTCTTATAAACACAACTAAAATACAGAATACATTTTCAATTTACTCATCAAAACAATCAAGAAAACCTTTAATTTTTTAAAAAATTAAAAATTAAAAACTATTTTTCGAAAATCACTTTCCAATAAGCAAATGAAATGTTAACGTTTTTTAAATTTGAGGGTATGGTGTTTTATTTTTTTATAATGTTATAGTCTGAATTTGTTTTCCTGCCGTTACCGTACACGTCAAAGTTGTTTTTCTTCTCTTTTTTTTTTCCCAGTGCTTTTTAATGTTTTATTGGTTCTTTTCTTTTTTTGCTGTGTATGGCATTTATATTCGTTCTTTTATGGTGAAGTGATGTTTCATTTGTTGATTTCTGGGTTTTTTTTTTATTTCTTTTATGTCTTTACTTGGGATAGTCATACCGATGATTTTGGTCTCCCATCACATATTTGTTGGTTTTTCGTAAAGGTGTAAATAAATTAAACTATTGATAGTAATTCAAACTCGATTCGATTTGATGATTATTCGAGTTCAATTTATTTATTTCTGAATCGAACTTAAGCTTGAGTTATTTGAGTGACAAGTCGAACTGAATTTGAGTATTTTAATATTAGACTTAAGTAGCTTGCAAGTCTAATTGAATTTTTTTATATATTTTTAGTATGTTATTATTAATTCATCATTTTACTATCATTATATATGGTTAAAATTTAACAAATCAAGCTTATACAATCGAGTTCAAGCCTATTGAGCAGCTCAAGTATTATGTCAAGTTGACTTTGAGTTTAAAAAACCAAACTTAATCGAGTTTGAGCTCAAGCCTAGCTTCGAACCTTAAATTTTTTAGTCAAGCTGAGCTTGAATTTAATACTGGATCATCTCGACTTTGCTCGATTATACCTCTAATTTTTAAATGATAAATTAGATATGATGATCTTAAATGGGCATAAAAGATATGGGAAAAATATGACAATGATATATATTAACCTTTTAAAAAAATTTTATATGAACTGATAAAGGTTAAAAAATATTTTATTTTTAATTATATATGAACTGATAAAGGTTAAAAAATATTTTATTTTTTATATGTCCATAGAAATTATTACATCCTTAGGCAAATCTTATATCGACAAAGGACAAGAGAGATGCTTGTTGTATAAATTAACATACTCCATATCCCTAGTGAGGCTTTTTAAAACCGTGAGGCATAAATTTAATTAGGCAAAGCGGACAATATCACTAGCGGACTAGGTTGTTACATAGAGCGACTCCACATGACCTCTTGAACGATAATGGGGCAAACCTCAGCGAGGATGTTGAATCCCAAAAGGAGTATATGTTACACCTCTAGGAAAATCTCATATCAACAAAGCATGAGAGAGACATTGGGAATACAAGTTAACATGCTTTATACCCCTAATGACTCCATTTAAAGTCGTAAGGCCTAATGGGCCAAAGCGGACAATATCACTAGTAGACTAGGCTACTAGAGAATTTGTGATACAATAAGGCTCCATTTGGTTTATTGAAAATGATTTTTGAAAAATAATTTTTTTGTGTAAACCACAGGTATTCTCATCGTTTTAACAGTTTGAGATTAATCCTGCTCGAGGCTTAGTCATAGTTAAAGCTCCTCACTCTCCCCCCCCAAAGGTGTGTTTAGTGGAAGTCGAACTCGAGAGCTGTTCCCACAAACTCTACTTGCGTTGCCAACTGAGCCACAACCTATGGGTACTTTTGAAAAACAATTTGAGAAATAATTATATTTTCTCCAAAACTAAAGATTTTTAGTTGTTATTTGAATTTTTTTTGGAAAATCTGTTTTCTTTTTTTCAAATAATATTAATACAAGAAATAAAATATTTTTAAAATGATTTATTTATTAATTAATTTATTAATAATAAAAATAATTATTTTTTGAAACTAAAATTTAATTTTAAAAAAATATATTATTAAACATGTAAAAGAAAACTATTTATTATTACTTATGTTAATATTTTTAAAATATTTAAAGTAGTGTTATTATTTTAAAAATATATAAAATATTAATAATATTTTACAATGAATGCATTTTATTAAAATCATAGCAAAATTATTATTTATTTATATTTATTATTATAATATTAATATAAAAATATTTGAAAATAAAATATAAAAACATTATATCTTAAATTAAAATATTAAGTAATGATTAAAAATATTAATTATTAAAATAATATTATTATTTATGAAATTAGTATTTAAATTTTTATTATTAAAATAATAATATAATGTTTTTTTATTGAAATATTAAAAATATTTAAGATTAATAATATACAAAATAAAATATTTATTTTATAGTTTTTATAATTTATTGACAAATGTAATAACACTTTTATAATGATAAAATAACAATACTTTCAATATAAAATATAATTATTTTCAATATTATTCATATTTTTAATATTTTTAAGAATAAAAAAAATTTTATTATATTAATATATAATATTTAATAGTAATTATAATAATATTTTAAATGTTTTAAAAAATCAATTTAAATAATAGTAAAATAGTTTTCTTTTAAGTGTATAATTATATAATATTTCATTTTACAAATTTAGTAAAATATAACTATTTCAAATATTATTAAATAATTTAAATATTTTAATCTAATTAAATAAAAATATTTTATTAATATAAAATATTTTATGTTGAATTGATTTAAAAAAAAACCATATACAACTTATTATATACTTCTTTTGTCATTTTTACTATAAAAGTCGAATGAAGGTCAAAAGCAAAGAAAAGTTAACAAGATATATAATTATTGACTTGCAAGAAAGGGATACACAAATTTTGAGGTTGAAATTGTAAATATATGTTTCATGGTTCAATTAGTTGCTAGCTAATAAGAAGTTTATTTACATATATAACTAATATTGCCATTTGGTTCTTTGTGCAAAAAAAAAAAAATCCAACAACCTTTTTGATGTTAATATATCAACTCTTTGGAAGAAAACACATTAATCCAAGGCCGATATGTATTCCAATCAAGCCATGAAAGAAACGGCTAAAAGGATTGAAAGTTTCTAACTAAATAAAAATTTGACATATTTTTGAATCTAGTAAATGTTTCTTACTCATTAATATATTGACACTTTAATTAGTTTCTGTTAAATTATGTGTTATAGGATGAATGCATTTCGAAATACTCAATAGACAAGGATGATGTTAGTGTTGAAACACTATTCAGGGTTTTTGGTTTGAAGGACAAACCTAGTTGTGGTAGCTTTGTTTCTCCATCGTCGTACTTTGGTACATCAAAAATCAGTTGGAAATACAAGTTATTGGTTGAAGCCCAACGATTAATTGATGAGCATAAAATGTTATATGAAGAGAAACTTGCCTAATAGCAACCATAATATGAACAAGATAGGATTGCAGTGAGGGAACATATTGCTGAATTGGAGGCTAAAATATCTTGGAACAACTACCTTATTGTAGCATCCTCCCACATCTCAGAGAGGTAGTTGTACATTTCATCCAAGAAAGCGGTGGTATAAGAAGACCCTATTAAGCATTTCGATGATAATGAGGATGCGTTTTCAAAAGGATTAGAATACCTACAGATAATTACAGTTCCCCACACATTTAAGTATTCCTTATTGTTAACTTCTAAGTAATTTTGGTAATTAATTTTATTTGTAGGCTAATACATACAGCAAGTTGGCTTTGGATTCAAGTGAAAATCATGTTGTAATCGGTATCGTTATTGCTTGTAAAGGGCCTATTGATCTAATCAATGGAAAACCACTAAGGGATGACGTCCTTTATGTAACCATTGATGTTGCTGTGAATGGTGCTGCCTGTCTCACTAGGAAAATTAGTAATGAGATGCTACAAGTGAGGAACATTAATGGAAAACATGTGGCTAAGCCTAGAGGACTTGTTTTGCAACATAATAACAATGGTGACGTAAATACAATTCATGCTTATTGTGTATGTAACATATAGTAAGAGTGGTTTATATATTATAAGTTCTAATTATTTTCATACGTTTTTTTATTCTCAAGGAACAAGTCAATAAGCTGCAGATAATGGACGAACTAGTGGCATAAGTAAAAAATATTAGGCAAAGTATTCATCATAATTTATATCATAACTGAGTCTAGTTACATCTAATTGCTTTAGAAATGAAGCATTATTGTTTAATTTTTTTTGGTCGGATTGTAAAAATTTGGAACTAGTAAGTTAAAGTGATGCAATTTAGGATGTTAATAGATATTAACCTTCATTATTTGCTGGAGTTCTCATGTGGAAGAAATTTTAAATGATTTCAAGTATGTATTGAAGTTGATTATAATTAATTTTTTGTGATTAATATTATTTTTTTATAATAATTATAAGTAATGTAATAAAATGGTAAATAGTTTTGTGCACTTATTCCTATCATATTCCTTAAATTAACCAAACAGATTAATACTTATTTGTGTTGTTTTCTATTTCAATGAAACAAACATATTTTATTTTATTTCTTCACTTTCTGATTCTCATAAAATATCTATTTTATTTCTCTTTTATTATACTTTGTAAACCAAACATGCTGTAAAAGTTAGATGGTGCTTAACTTGAAAAGGTAACCATTGTAATCAAACCTAAAATCGTATGGAGTAAAAAAAAAAAAACTTATAAAATGTTACACCTTCATCCAAGTCTTAAGGTGTCTATGACCATGTTTATTCGAAAAAGAATTGATTGTTATTTATAAATCTCAAACCAAACCGAACCTAATCTAACTTATTAATTTCAACTATTTATATTTAAAATTTGGCAAAAGGTAAAAAAAGCCCTAAAAAATAGTATTAGCAATTGAGCCCCTAGTGTGAGAACCCCAATTTTCATATAATTCCCTAAGATTAAGGATTTAGGGAAAAGAATGAGTGAAAGTTAATAGCTAAGATTGTCGAATGGTGAGAATGTGGAAGGAAAGAGATGTGGGACCACGCAAGAATTGTTAGGACCCGAAATGGTTAGGGTAGAGTAGATTACTTCTATATTTGAAATTGGATCTGTTCATAATAGGTAATATGTCTTAATTGGAGTTTACTTTGAAATATCGAATGAAGTTACTGTAAATGCTATGCTTTATAGATATCGCATAAAATTGTAAAGTGGGCCCAATAGGATTATTCTTAACTTGGATGGGAACGGAAGTGGTAAAATGTTAAATTTGAGCTCAAAATATATAACTGGTAAGAAGACCACTTTCTGAAATTCCTTCATTTAGGCATGCCTAGGTTTGCATGCAACAAATTTAAAAATGACGGTTTTATTCATAAGCTGGGAAACTTTCTGAATAACAGTCAACCCAGTTTGACTTATGACCTACAGACTGTCATAGATAAATCATCGCATGAAGAAGTTTCACATGGATCTAGCTCATGAACTGAATTACGCAAAAATGCTAAAAACAATGTGAACGAATTCAAAAACATTTATTTAGGGGTATTTTGGTCATTTTACATTACAAGGCTGGTCAAAGCCCATCCTTAGTTAATATTTGACTTAGTTTGACCTAAATAAATGAACATTAATAAAAATAAAAATGAAAACTAGATTTTAAAATAATAAAATATCAGTAAGGATATAAATGGAAATAGTAGTATTTTAAAGGGGTAATTTAGTCATTTTGCAAGGGCTAATATTTTTATGATTAAATAATATAAAATTTAGCCATTTTAAGCCTTCTTCCACCTTATGGCCAGCACCTCCATGAAAGCCTCCGTTTCTCTCATTTCTTTCACTAAGTTAAGAGAAGAAATCCTTATAAAACCCCTCTCTCACTTCGCCAAATCAACTAGCTTCCTAAACAAAAGTTGTTCCTCTCCATTAGCTCTCTCTAAACCTAGAATGTTGAAGCTTGAATTGGCTATTTACTTGGTGATTCAGCCCTCCAAAGTTGCTACCATTGTTGAAGGTGTGTAACGTCCCAAAATATTGTATATTTTACTAAATTCACATAAATAAACACATAAAGGTTGGGCTTACCAGTAGTGTTAATTAACTTCCAAATAAAATTTTATTATTTATATACAAAACCCAGGATTCAAAATTCAAATTTACATAAATAAAATACAAGTGTTTAACATCCCAAGTTTATTATACATAAAAATAGTATTGTACAAAAATTTGAATACATAAAATAAAATCAGTATACCTCGACGAGTCTATAAAATCCCTAAGGAATACCGAAATCAGGTCTTCCTATAAAGCAAACCTGATCTCACTGCAAGTAATCTGGGAGAAAATAAATGGGTGAGCGAATGTGCTCAATAAGGAACATACATACGAAAGCTGATATAACGCATCCTATATGCAGATTTTATAAACAGATAACAGATATTTATACGAAATCATAAATTTAAAATATGAAATAAAGTTGGCACAATCTAATAGGAAGGATACTATAGTGGGTTGGGTAACCAGATGGAATATGGGAGGTATTTTGAAGTACCTTTCATGTTCCGATATCCAAAGCCACTATAGGGAATTTATTTGATTACATTAAATCACAAATTCAATCATAAATCCAATGTTTTGAGAAATAAGACATACTCATAACAGAAATTAAATAATGTCTTCGTAAATAGTATAAATTATATTTATAGCAATTTATAATAGATAAATCAATTAAATGATTTCACAAAATATCATATTCATATCACGGAACATAAAATGCAGATAAATCGAAATCATAAATATATCAAAACTAGGAGTGCTTGGATCTAAGCTAACAGGGATTTACCACCCCAGATAATTTTAGTAGAGATTAGGCTACACCTAATAGACACATACACTATAGTAGACGTATGACCATAGTCAGGCTACCACAGTGTGTACACTAGCCAGGTGACACTTGTGAGAGCTAGATGATTGGGTTAGAGTTAACAGTAATCAGAACGGAACGAAAATGCATGTACCCGCAAGTAGCTATAGAGCCACAGTCTCAAAGCTGTGAAGACTGAGAATTTTCTAAATAAATATTAAATATTTGAAAATTTAAATTTTTATGTAAATAGATAAATGAAAATAAATAAATTTATTTGCGAAAATAGGAATATGCCGGAATTGCAGAAATGGATGAAGTAACAGATCGGAAAATGTGTATGGAGAAATGCATTGAGGAAATTAAATTGGATATTAAGAAATCCAAAATTTAAGAAAATAAAAATGTTTATATTATATATTTATATATTAATATTATATAAATATGTTTTTATACAAGTACATATGTAAAAACATGAAATATTACTATATATTAATATATAGTATTTTATAATCCAAATAAAGTACATATGTACATTATTATACATGTATGTATATATAAATATATATATATACATATGAAATATAAATGTTATTTAAACTAAAGTGTATAGATATATATATTTATTGTTAATACAATATATATATATATATAATACCTAAATATTTTGGTACAAAATATGTATTTATATATATTGTAAATAATGTATTAATATATAATTATAATTATATATAATTATAATTAAAAAAAGAAAGAAAGAAGCGGGAATTGGGATAACCCGATTCCCAGCTTCCTTCTCCTCTGTTACAAAACAGAGGAGAAATGGGAAGCAGCCAACCCCCTGTCGGCCGAGCGAGGAAAGAGGAAAAAGGAGCGACGCCACCGGCGAGCTGAGATGGAGGAAGAGAAGGCGACCGGCGACAGGGAAAAGAAAGAAGCGAAATGAAGCAAAGCGAAAAAGAAAAGAAAGGAAAAAGGAAAGAGGCAATGCCGGCCGATCTAGACACCGCCACCGCTACCTTCGACGCCAGCGAGGTCAGACCAAGTGAAAGGGTAGCAGACGGTGAA
Source organism: Heritiera fomes (assembly GCA_032173925.1). Lineage (NCBI taxonomy): Eukaryota > Viridiplantae > Streptophyta > Magnoliopsida > Malvales > Malvaceae > Heritiera > Heritiera fomes. Next base: position 28,801,998 of record JAPDPM010000002.1, on the reverse strand, counting down.
GGAAGAAAGGAAAAAGGAGGGAGAAAAGAGAGGAGAAGAGGCCGAAAAACACCCCTCCAAATCCGCCGCCGTCGCCGCCGTCGATTGAGAAATGAAGGCTAAATCTAGCCTCGTCGCCACCTTAGCAGGCTTTGGAGTGGCTAAACCGCCGAAAATGGTGGCCGCCGGTGGCTGAACCGGCCAAATAGAGGTGAACCGGCCTGAACCGGTTCAGGCCAGAAAAAAAAAGAAAAAGAAAAGAAAAAGGAAGAAAAGAAAGGAGAAAGAAAAAGAAGGAAAGGAGAAAGAAAAAGAAAAGAAAAGAAGAAAAGAAAAGTAAAGACAAAGAAAAAGGGGGAAAGGAAAAGGAAAAAGGAGGAAAAGGAAGAAGAAAGAGAAGAAGAAGAAGGAAAGAAGAGGAGCTTGGGAAGTACCTTACCCGAAATTTAATGTTGAATACAGGTAAGGAATTGAAAGATTTTATTATGTTCCATTTAAATTTATGGAATTGTTGGATGATTTTTCTAAATGAATATATGTGAATTGTTTTGATTTTGGCAGCATGGCAATGAGGCAAGTGGTGAATTTCAACTAGGCTCGAAAGTTAGAAAGGTAAGATACTTTTATAAAGCATTAGTAGCATTTTATTGTATGATTTGGAATTATGATTTTGATGGAATGATTTTTATATACTAAAAGGACCCACAACTAATGGTGGGAGTCTTAGTAAAAGATAAAGGAATTGTGAGAATCAACGGTTGTGGTATAAATTGTGTTTTCCTTGCAGGAGGTTTAATAAAAATTAAGCCGTTATGCTGCCGAAATTTTTATGAAAATGTTTGAGGAAAAAGATTAAGTTTCTCACATAAATGGAATCTTGGAAATAATTATTGAAAAATAAACATTGAAAGGACTTTATTGTATTAGTGGAAAAGTTGATATTGAAATCGAGGAGAAGATAGATCGTTGAGCACGATAATGTGATGAATTATATGGTTTAGGCCTTATAGGATCGATAAATCAAGTCATCTTAATATCACAAAATGGTTATCAAGCTGAGATTGAGGTGGAATTATCTATTGGGTAGATCACAGATAAAAGTGACGATGATTATATGATATAACTTAAAAGAGAAAAATCGAAGTTGTAATTTAGATGGTCGAATGACTGAATTACGGAATTATCAATCGAGTGATGATTTCAGAATTGATAGATTCAAATAAATGGGCGTCACACATGTGATTATACGGATTTGATTATAACCTTGGAATAGGTCTCGAAATATATTCTCTCACATTTGAGTGACTTGGAGAAATTTAGAGGACATGATGAATGGTCCGTCTTAGTGGTATGATTGAGATGATGATGATAAGAAAGTAGATTGTGATGTCTTATGGACATTTGATAGAACACACGTTTACAAAAAATATACCTGTACATATCGATATTAAATAGATGTGAACTGAGATTTTTACAATAACATAGATAGTCGCAAGGTGACTTAAATGATTGAAACATTGTTGATAGTGAAAATTAGCAAATTCTTTTAAGTGGGTAAATTGCCAACCAAAAATTGAATTGATGATGCCCTATAGATAATTCTAGCATGGTATTACATTATATAGGACATATAAAAATTGAGTTGAAGATTGTGATATGGTTTTGTGATAGTGAATGAAATTGAACCTTAAGTCGTGAATTATGAACGTGTGCCAATAGGTTAAACATTAGATGGATTTGATAAGTGAATATCGATCTTGTGGTTTTGTTACCCTCGATGTTGACTCTGAATTAGATATCAAATGATGATATTGGTAATACAAAACTTCAATACCTTGAAGGCTATATAGAAATATGATATTTAAATACTCATAAATACTAAGAGGATTTATACTAATGATGTGGTACTAGTACCAATAATGAAATATACAAATGATTGTTATAGTCGATAATTATCGAAAAAGGATATTGAATACCAAATGGTTTTAATACCAAGTGATCTGATTATTGAATAATTGGAGTACTGAACAATTTGAAGATCGAATGAAATGAATATTGAATTGATTTGAATACTGATTTACTGATGTGATAGAAAGAAAGTTTTGAAATTGAATGATTGATGGTGATAAATTTAAATGAATTGCTTCACTGTATTAGATGAAGATATTACTTATATTGACATTTGAAACTATCACCGAATTTACATACTAAAATGGTTTTATAGCATGCCTTGTTACAACTTGTGATTTTATAATAACATTTATATGAATGCTAAAAAGTATAGAATAGTTTTAAAAAGAAAGTATATGGTATATATATTTTTATATATGAATCATCTTAAAGAATTGTACCATATGCCTTACATGATTTTTGACATGAAAAGTTAAAGATTTGAATGTTTTATGAGACTGTAGGCACCCTAAAAGAATTAAACTCAATAAAGTATAGTGGAAACCGCCTAATTGGAGATTACTCATTAGGCAGAGATGCTTGTCCGACAATAGTCGTGGACAGGTCTTAGTCACGCCTGATTAGTGGGGCTGAGAGAGATGAGGTCTATGGCCATAGATAGCGCCCTAGTTGGTTTCCAGGGGACGATGATATGATTTCACTGCTAGTTATAGTGATCTAAGTCTTTATTGATAAAGTATTAGGGATCTAGCCTATCTCAACTGATATGATATGCAGTTTAGAGTAAGCTTTTAAATTGATATGAACTCTAAACTGATATGATTTCATAGTATATGAAATGTGTTTCGATATTGTACTTGATTACACATGATATGAAAAGAGAAATGATATGAAAAGACCTGTTTTGATTTGACATGATATGAAAAGAGAAATGTGCACGTTTTGATTTGAAATGATATGAAAAAAGAATTGTGCACGTTTGATTTGAAATGATATGAAAAGACATGTTTTAACATAACATGATGTGATATGCGGTCTAGAGTATAGTTTTATCTTATATGAACTCTAGACCTGATATGACTTTACAGTATATGAAAAATGTTTTGAAACCGTGCATGTTTTAGACATGCTCTAAAAGTAAATATATGATTTACAAATTGTAAATGCTCTGACCATGTTTTAAAAGTAAATATGAAATGAATTGAATATTTACACGTTTGAGTATGCTCTAAAAGTATATATGATATGATTTGAAATGATAGCGGTTTATACAATAAAGTTTACATAAGCTGCCTACTAAATCATGACATAATAGTAGAGCTGGTTACGGGCTGGACCGGGCCGATTTTCACCGGTTCCGGCCCTAACCAAAAGAGAACCAGTCTGAACCGGTAGTAAACCGATCCGATTTGGATCGGTTCTATCTGTTATAAGAGGCGAATCGGCCCAGTTTGTTGGACCGGTCGCCTCAAAACCGGACCGAATCGGTTTAAACCGGTTCGGTCCAATTTTAAACCGGTTCGGTCCAATTTTTTTTTTTGCTTTTTAAAATTTTTATTTTTAAAAATTTATATTAATTTATTTTAATATGTATTAATATATTTTAATAATTTAATCTAATAAATTTATTTTTATAATAAATAATGTTAATAGTTTAATTTAACAATAATTTATTATAAAGTTATATTATAATTTATTTAATTAATGTAACAATAATGTAAAAATAAACTATTATAAAATTATCTAATAAAATTATTGTTATAATAAATTAAAGTTATATTAAGAATATAATATTATGATAAAATGATATTTGATTCAAAATACAAATAATGATATTATGAATATTATTATTATATTCATTTTGCATATCTTTATTTATATTCATTTATTATATTCATTTTGCATTTAAAATAATTTATTATATTTGAAATATCATTTACTTAATATTTATTCATTTATTTATTTATTCAATATGTTTTTAAAATATTAATTCATTTTGTATTTTAAATATTTATTATAAACATAGATAAGTATAACATTAATTAATTTGGTATGTAATAATAATAATAATAATAATAATAATAATAATAATAATAATAATAATAATAATAATAATAATAATAATAATAACAACAACAACAAAGGAGAAAAAGGAGAGAGTAGGAGATCAAAGATTTTTTACGTGGAAAACCCCTTCAAAAGTTAGAAGGATAAAAACCACGGGACCGTAGTCCATAAAAATATTCACTATGACTAAACTTATTTACAATTTTACATACAATTTACAAAAAAAAAGATTATTCTCTACTCTTCATAATTTATACAGATTGCCTTGAAAATTTCTTCCTCCTCTTCTGAATTATTATTAGTAAATTCATTGGCCATTCCAAGTTCGACATTGCGCGATTCCGCATCGAACCAATCTTTAAGGCATGTTAACATGCACAATGAATCCGGATTAAAAGTGGTTCGATGGTCTCCAATAATTCTTCCACACGTCGAGAATGCGGATTTCGAAGCAACAGAAGAAACTTGCACCGCAAAAATATCTCGGGCCATGGAAGCTAAAACTGGAAATTGTTTTTGGTTTTCTTTCCACCATTGGAGAAGATCAAAGTTATCATCTACAGAAAAATCTTGACTTAAGAAGAATCCTAGCTCATTGAAGCTAGAACTTCTAAGAAAGTTGTTGATCCCGATCCTGATCCGCTCGCTTTTCCTTTTAGCTTCATTCTCTTCTTTGCTGCTTCCTTAATTGCATTTAAAATTCCTTTTCCTTTTTTGCTACTTTCAGTTTCTTCGTATGAATCTTCTTCTTCTCGATTAAAGTTGAATTGCTCCCTTTCTGTTTTATAAACATTAAACAATTCTCGAAAAAGATTGTTAATTAAGGACTTTTGATTCTCAATAGAATCAAGACCAAGAAATTCTTTATAACAATCAAAAACAATTTCTATATTTACCTCACCTTGACTACGATCTAACAAAGTTGCAATACAATAAATATGAGGAATTATTTCCTAATATTTTTTAAATTTTCCCTCCATATCATATACAAAAGAACTTAAAGTTTCATGATTCCTAAATTTTACAAATTTGTCAAACATTGTGTAGATAATAGGAACAAAATACGGTGTAGTTGGATAAAATTGAGTTGAAAATCTTTCGGTTGCATCTTTAAAAGTAGATAATAAATCAACACAATATTCAATAAAAGTCCAATCTTCTTCAAAAAGTACTAAATGTGTGCTACCTGTATAATTGTTATAAAAAGGAGTAACAAGTTCTTTATAAGGTAAGATAGAAGAAAGCAAACGATGAAGTGAATTCCATCTTGTTTCCACGGGAAGTGGAAACGCTTTAACAGGTATATTATTTGTTATACAAATTTGCTTCCATTCACGTTTATTACTTGGTGTGCGAATCCATTTTGCTAAAATTTTAATTTTATCAATTGGACCTATGCCAGTACTAGTACTACTAGAACTAAAACCACTTTGAACACATAAATTTATAATATGACATGCACATCTTGCATGAAAAAATATGCCTTGCATAACAGGGTTTAAACTTTTAATTAAATGAGGAATAGCTGCAGTATTACGCGAAGCATTATCAAAAGTAATAGCAAAAACTTTATTATTTTCTAGTCCATATAATTTACAAACTTTAGTAATATATTTATGAATAGTATATGAATTATGTGCTTCTTCTATTACATTTAAAGATAAAATTCATTTTTGCATAGACCAATCTTCATCTATCTAATGACAAGTTATAACAAGATAACTTATACCATTAGTACTAGTCCATATATCACTAGTTAAACTAACCCTAGATGAAATATTACTAAGTTGATCAATTAAAGCTTGTCTGTATTCTTTAACCATATCCATGCAATCTCTTTTTAATGTATGTCTAGAAACAGATTTATATACGAGTTATAAATATTTACAAACAAACTCTAAATATCCTGTTTTTTCACAAATTGTGAATTGTTGTTCAGTCCTAACTACAAATCTAACTAAACCACGTCTAGCTTGAACATTATCAAAATTAAAATTTTTTCCACCATCATGCGTATTAATTTGAGATTGTTTACCTTCTAAAATTTCATTTTCTTCGGCATCAGGATTAATTTTATGTATAGTAATTAAATGTCTTTTATACGTACTTGTACCGCCACCACCTCCACCGGAGTTATAAGAGTAAAAGCCTTTGCACAATTTACAGATGGCATAATATTTATTCGTCTCACCTTCTTTTGATACAATGTCGAAATACTCCCATACCCTGCTTGTTTTTTTTCGACTAAACTTCGATCTTCATGATGTAGCAGCAGTGGTGTGAAATCCCCAATTTTCTGTAATTTTTCCTTAATTGTACAGTTTTCCAACTTGGACTAATGGAATAAATGTGAAATTTTGATATACAAATGGTGTATGAGACATAGGAGGAATTAAGGCAAATGAATGGTCAAATAATCAAGAAATAAATTCTGATGTTGCAACATTTATGGAAGTGTAAGGAAAGAAATAAAATCAGATATTGGCAATTAAATGAGTATGTGGCTGAGATAATAAAGAGAAGAAGAGGATTTAATGGGTCAAAGGGTTAATAATATGGCTGAGATGAATGGGATTAGAATGCATTTAAGGCATTAAATGAAGCCTCATGACTCATCATCATCTCTTGCACCCCACGACACCAGCCCATCTCCCTTCTCCCTCTCGTTGCTTCCAATTTCCTCTAAGTGTCCAAGCTTCTTACCTTGACAAACCACCATCTCATGCCACCGATTCGTTAAACTTCTTTAACGAAAAACGATCCTTGTCGATAGCTTAACCTATGCCTGTAATATGAGAGAGTGAATCCAAGTGAATAAGGAGATCTAGAAATTCAAATAATTGGTGAATAACAAAGGTAAGAGAAGAAAGGTTTTAGTTGATTTTATTGATGGTTGGTATTGTATGGAGTTGGTAGAATAGGTTTATTGAAGTTTAAATTTGCCATGATGTTTACAGCTTGAAGAAGTGGAAAAAGGACAAGTGTTAGTGCAACCAACTTGTGGATTAATTGCTAGTTGAGGTAAGGAATTTATGTAACGGACGTAGGGTGACTATGTCCGCATGTTTTAATATGTTTTGATGTGGTTTGGAGAGAAGTACCAGCTGTTTCTTTGCAAGAAAATGACATTTTCGGACTTGTTTCATAGTACCAATTAGGCTAGGAGCAGCCGACTGCCTTAAGTAGCAGCCGACTGCTTAGAGACATCAAAAACGCCGTTTTTCGAAAATCGATGCAAACCAGTCGACTGCCATGGGAGCCAGTCGACTGCCATGGGAGCCAGTCGACTGCCATTTTCCAGAAATCATTCTGTTTCAAACCAGTCGACTGCCAGGGGAAGCCAGTTGACTGCTAATTCTCGGGAAACATTCTGTTTCAAAACCAGTCGACTGCCATTTGGGACCAGTTGACTGCCCTATTTGTATTTTGAAAAATATAATAATTGAATTTCAAAAAGGGAAAGAAATTCATTAAGGCAAAACATGGGGTAGCAGTCGACTGCCATATATGACCAGTCGACTGCCTATTTGAAAGAGAGGTTTTGAGAACCTATTTTAAGAAAGAATATTCATACTTATTTAAAACCTATATGAATAAGGTTTTGGAGACTATGAATCTCTCAAAAGAGCATGCACATTATTTGTTACTTGTATTTGACTGAGGAGCTCTAGTCCAGCCCTCAGACCCGCAGTACGGCACCTGACTAGTGAAACTGTGGGATATAGACAATGGCCATGAGTCTCTTATTTGATTCGGCTTTGGGGAGGATCCCTGGCCCATACGTGGGTACGCCACTTATTTGATATCTCTCGGGATTATCCCTAATGGGATATATTTGCGGTATCCTTATGAGATTTATCTATTGGATTATCCCTTACGGGATATATTTGCTGTATCCATTATCTCTCTGGATTATCCCTAAAGGATATATTTGCGGTATCCACGATGAGAATTACTTGGTGCATGAATCTATTGGATATAAATTGTCTCCCATCTATTTGAAAATAATTATATTTGCCTACTTGATTTCACGTGATTGGAGATCCGTGGAAATACTTGAAAGCATGATTTACTTGTTTTTGATATATTTGAAAGAAATATAAGTGCTAGGCTTTATAATGATTTTACATGACATTATAGAGCCAAGCAGGAAAACTGCATATAGTGATATAGTACGCTCTTTTACATGAGTTTCTTACTGAGCGTAAACTCACTCTTTTACAATTATTTTTATACAGATTACTTGAAGTAATTCCACTCCGGATAGAGGAGCTCATTTCGGGAATTTTGAGATAACTTCGAGGCACGCTTCCTACTTATCCTTTGAAGGTATATTTAGTCGGCCGTTACTTCGGCTAATGTACAGTACAATACTACAGTTTTGTATATGTTGGGGATTAGGGTGTATGAATATTTGAGATCCTGGTGTATATGGCACATGTTTATAAATGAAAAAAATTTTATGCATGTGAAAATGAATATTATACTCTGATAGAAATGCCTAAAGCATAAGAGTAAGGGAGATTGACATCGGATAAACTAGTCGATTTATTTGTTATTTGAGATGAAAGTTAGTTGTTATTTGGTTAGTGATGAGGACGTCACAAGTGGTGGCAGTTGATGATTGTGTTTGAGCATGACCTCCTCCATGACCACGACCACGACCAAACGATGGTGCCAAAGGAAGCTCCTCCTCCGGATGAATATCGGGTTCGATTTCATTAAATGATTCATCACTCAAATTAGGAATTTCAGTGGAACCAAAAGGTCAAGAAACAGAGCATGAACGACGAAAGAAATTTGACATTTTTATATTTTTTTTTGAAAATAAATATATGTTAAAAATTAAAAAAATAGATGTATGATATATATATATATATATAATATTGGAATTTGAAAATTGAAACTTGAAAATTAAAAGTAAAATTTGCAAAATTATAAAATAAAAAAAATGAAATTTATAAAGAAAATCATGATATTATAAATTTGGAATAAGGAATATATATAATATATTAGAATTTGAAAATTAAAAGTAAAATTTGTAAAATTATAAAATAAAAAGAAAAATGAAATTTAGAAAGGAAATGATGATATTATAAATTTGGAATAAGGGAATTTAAGGGAATTTGAGAGAGTTTGAGTGAATATTGAGAGAGTATGTGAGTGAAGAGAATAAGAGTAGATGAATATAGATAATAGATTTGAGAGAAAATATAGAAAAAATGTAAATGAAAATAGAAGATAGAATAGAGGTATTTATAGGAAAAAAATTAGAATAAAAAAATAAAAAAATTTAAAAAAAAAGGATTGATGGGCAATGGCCATTTGGCCGTTGCCCATCAAACACAGAGCAGAGGCAAGTCTGTGACTTGCCTCTGCATACTGCAGTTGCACTGCAGTGCAACTGCAAGGCTTGCACTGCGCAGTGGCCGCCAAGCCAATTTTTTTAATTTAATTAGAATTAAAAAATAAAAAAAATTAAAAAAAAGATTGTATCAAAACGCAGAGGCAGACTAGTGCAACTGCAGTCAAAATAATTTTTTTTATTTTTTTATTTTTTTAACCGGACCGATTCAAACCTGTCCGGTTATTAGTCGGGCCCTTAACGGGCCCGATTTTAAAATTTTAAAACCGGCCCAGCCCGGTAACATACCGGGCTGGGTCGGTTCCAAACCGGTACTGTACCGGTTCGGATATTGGGCCGGATTGACCCGAATCGGTTTGCGAACCGGGTTGGGCCAACCCGGCCCAATAAGCACCTCTACATAATAGTATGCTTTTTACTTAAATATGTCATGACCTTATATTGTACAAAAACATGAAAATTATATGACGAGTGTCATGACTCGGTGTTAACGATATTCCATCTATATGATGTTATGATATGATATGATACATGAACATAGAATATATACGAGGAGAATTATGACTTCGTACCACCGTGATCATGATTCTCCATATGGAAAGTGATATGGATGATAGAATACAGAAGTGTGATTATGAAACGAAAAGTGACTTGATACGATATCTCAATTGGACATGTACTATGAGATTGATGAGAGTATGGACTAATAGTATATGATATTCAAATTGGACACGACATATCGTCGTGCGATGCAATGTAGTATAAGGACAAGAAGATTGAAAGTGATTAAGTTGATCTATTTAGAGGTCTGGGTGATAGACAGATGACAGGAATTGAGATAACGAGATGTTATCGATGAAAAAGGTGAACTATAATTGCAAACTTGCAGGATTTAAGTATTGCGGTTAAGACAGTATAATTCTACTCCTGCATTTATATTAGTATCTTACTGAGCCGTGGTTGTGAGATCCTCAATTTCCATGTATTCCTCCATGTATGTAAAGTATTCTAAGCTAATATGATTAAATGAACATGAAGTTTAATGTCTGAATGATGTATGCATGATGTGTAGAAGAAACAATGAAGTTGAATGTCAATAAGTCAAATGAAGCATGTTGATATCAGAAAATTAATTAAGGTATGAGACAAGAAATAAAACCAGAATTTTGATTGGTGATTTAATGGATGAGTCATAGGAAGAAAGGAGAAGAGGAATTAATTGAGGGTCAAATAGTCTTGAGTCAAGGAGTAAACATGGCTGAGATGGAGGATGAGATAAGAAGCAATTAATGCATCTTGCATGACTCATCACCCTCACTATCATCACCCCTACGCCAGCCCCTCTTCCAGCTCTCCCTCTCGTTCCATCCAATCTTCTAAGCTTTCATCTCTAGCCGCCTTGCTAAACCACCTCATCCTTCCACTAATTCATTAAGTTCATTTGACGAAAATCGATCCTTGTCACTAGGATAAGTGATATCCAAAGTTTGGTGGATTGATTCCAAGTATTGGAAGAGATCTCAAAGTTTGAGATTTTGGTCTCTAGTGAAGGTAAGAGAAGAAGATGATTTAGTCAATTTGGTTTATGGTTTAGAGTTGTTTTGAGTTAGTATGATATATGTATGATGATGGTTTAAAGGTTTAAATTGATTTGATGTTACAGCTTTGAAGAAGTGAAAAGCTAGGGTTACGCGCCAAGTGATTTCGCGTTTCTGAAGGAATTGAGGTAAAGAATTTATGTAACGGACGTAAGGCGGGTATGTCCGCATGTTTTATAATGTTTTTATGTGGTTTGGAAGAAGCACCAGTTGATTTTGTGCAGGAAAAGATGCATTTTCGGACTTGTCTCCTAGTAACAATTAGGCTAGGGGCAGCCGACTGCCATAAAGGGAAGTCGACTGCCTAGAGACAACCAAAACGCCGTTTTCCGAAAACTGATGCAAACCAGTCGACTGCTATGTAAGCCAGTCGATTGCTATTTTTCCAGAAGCATTCTGTTTCAAACCAGTCGACTGCTATATGAGACAGTCGACTGCTATTTGCCAAATTGCATTCTGTTTCAAAAACAGTCGACTGCCCTATATGACCAGTCGACTGCTATTTCTTAAGAAGCATTCTGTTTGAAAACCAGTCGACTGCTCCCATGTATTTTCTGAAATGAAATTAATTTCGAGAAATAAAGTTATGAATCAGCAGTCGACTGCCCTATAAGACCAGTTGACTGCCATGTATGAAAAGATGTTTTCAAAGCTTAATTGATTTAAACACAAAGGTGTTTTCTGAAAAGTATATTATAAATGTTTTGAGGCTATGGACTGCGTAATGATTATGCATTTCTGATGGCTGAGAGACTCTGATCAAGTCCTCAGTAATATGTATGTTAAATGAGGAACCCTAGTCCGGTCCTCAAGACCATCAGTGACACCTGACTAGTGCTCACTATGGTATTATTAAGGCAGGAGAGAATCCCTGACCTCTACATGGTATACCAATGTACTAATGCATGATTAGAGTCATATGAGTCATATGAATGGGAATGAACGGTTCATATGACGACTCAATCGCTTAAACATTGTACATAGTCTCCATCTATTTCAAAGCACAAGATGTATGTATGAAGAAGTATATAATGTATGTTTTAAAGTATGTATGAAATATGACGTTTTAAAGAAAGAAGTATGATACATGTTTTATATGTATGCTATACTTTAAAAAAAAAGCATATAAAGTATGATTGCCATGTCATTTTAAATGGATATGCATGGTTGCAAACAATGCATGAAAGAGGTTTATGATGCATGCTTTTTAATGCTTTACATGACATTATAGAGCCAAGTAGGAAAAATGCATATAGAGGCATAGTACGCTCTTTTACATACTTTTCTTACTGAGCGTAAACTCACCCTTTTACGACTATTTTCCTACAGACTACCTGAAGTGAATCCCGCTCCGACTAGAGGAGCTTGTTTTTGAAGAATCAAGGTGTACCTTCTTGATACGCTTCCCAGTTAGCATAGAAGGTATACTTATATGTTCATATGTAAAGTTAAATTGTAATCCAGCTACAGTACAGTACAAGTAGAGAATATATATAAGATGTCGGGGATGTAAGTTAAGATGATGTATGAGATCTTATGGAAACGGAATGATATTTATATATATCATTTTTATGTTTATGGAAATTGAATAATATTTCATGAGCTATTAAATGATTAGCTTAAGATTAAGGGAAGAACAACACTGGATAAACTAAATCTAAATAAAGAAGGAAAAAGATAAGTGATAAGATGAAGTGACGGGGACGTCACAGAGTGGTATCAGAGCAGTTCAGATTGAGGTTTATCAGTGTCAAGGAGCTAGAAATAGAGTATATCCCCCAATTGTACTGTACTTGTCTGAATACAAATGTATAGTATAGCTGTTTCTAGTTATACTAAAGAGCTCAATGATGATTATATTTACAGTATGAGCTCACGAAGAAGAGGTACAAGTAGAGGAAGAGGACGGGGTCTCACTGAAGAGCCCTCAGTTCCGTCTCCTCAACCATCTCCACCACATAGCCCGAATACGAGGCTAGCTAAAATGGAAAAGCATATGGAGAACATGGCCACGATGTTTACGCAGTTCATGTCTAATTTCCCGAATGTGGCCACAAGTACCCAAGCAACTGCAACTGTTATTCCTTCTACGGAAGTAAACCCATCAGTCCCAGTTACTGGAAGACGGGATCCTAGAGCTTATTGCAGTGTGGCATTGATTAAGGAATTCAAGAAGTTAGATCCGCCCAAGTTCAAGGGGGAAAGAGATTTGTTGACAGCTGAGAACTGGATGAAAGCAGTTCTAAAATATTTCGAGTACATGCCCTGCTCCGAAAGGGAGAAGGTAGGCTTGGCCGCTTATCTGTTGATTGATGATGTTGAATATTGGTGGCAAGCCACTCAGACCGTGTTAAAGGCCCGATATGATGAGGTCACGTGGGACAGATTTGTGGAAGCTTTTAATGAACAATACATCCCACGCACGGATCAGAATAGACTGAAGATCGAGTTCCTAAGTTTAACTCAAGGTACGATGACGGTGAATCAATATGAATCGAAGTTCACCACCTTGAGTAGATTCGATCCAGAGGTCTGAAGAGATGAAGGGCATAAGATCTACAGATTCATCGAGGGATTGAAGTCCCCGATTAGATATAAGTTATATCCAATGGATATCACCACCTATGGGGAAGCTGTCCGTAAGGCTCAGCTGTGTGAGCAGGACTATGATCTACACCATGCTGACTTCCGAGCCAAGGGTAAAGGCAAGGAACCGATGAAGCGGAAGTCGGATGAGAAAGCTTCGAGCGATAGGTATCCATTTCGGAGGAGTAGATGATCTGAAGGAGTTTCTATAGGTATTCCTAAAGCTACAGAGATCAAGATAAGTGATGAGCGATCCCGAAATCAAGTTGGAAGTACCGCTAGCTCACCAAAGAGTATGATGCAAAGATCTGAACAGTGCGGGAAGTTTCATGGATCACAACCATGTCGCTTGGCGAGTGGCGCTTGCTTTAGATGTGGGGAGAAAGGACACATGATTAGGGATTGCCCTCAGAGAGATCCGAGGATGCCTGACGAATTAGATAAGACCCCTAGACCGCAACCTAAGGCCACTGCTGCTGAGAAGGGAAGAAAAGCTGTGACCCAAGGACGAGTGTTTGCCATCGACGAAGAGTCTGCCGATGCCTCGTCCAAAGTGATTAAAGGTACAATTTACCTGTTTGATGTGAATGTCATAGCGTTGTTTGATCCAGGCTCTACGCATTCTTTTGTGTCTCCTAAGTTTGCTATGAAAATACCTGTTGAGCCTGAGACTTTAGAATACTCATTAAAGATAAGCACACCACTTAGAGAATCACAAGTGACAGAGTTGGTGTATAGAAACTGTAAGCTACGGGTAGGAGAAAGAGAATCTAAGGCTGACCTAATCCTATTAAATATGTATGGGTTTGATGTTATTTTGGGTATGGATTGGTTAGCTAACAATCATGTTATAGTGGACTGTTATGCTAAGAGTGTAACATTCTCTTCACCCGTTAGCTATGTTGTAAATTTTGCAAGAAATTAATATGAAACCTGTTTAGTTACTGATTTGAATTCATATGAAAATAATGAGAAGCATGTGATGTATGGTTGTATGAAGGATTCATTGCTTATGTGGAGGACGTAGATCAGAAACGTCCCGGACTCAAGGATATTCCTGTAGTCCAAGATTTTCCTGAAGTGTGTCCGGATGATCTTCCAGGACTTCCTCCGGATAGGGAAGTGGAGTTCACTATCGATTTGGTGCCGGGGATTGAACCTATATCAAGAGCTCCATACCGGATGGCCTTGGTAGAATTGGAAGAACTTAAGAAGCAGCTTCAGGAGTTGCTAGACAAGGGATTTATACGACCCAGCGTATCCCCTTGGGGTGCTCCTGTGCTTTTTGTCAAGAAGAAGGACGGTAGTATGAGGTTATGCATTGACTACCGGTGGTTGAATAAAGTGACAATCAAGAACAAGTATCCTCTTCCCAGGATAGATGATCTCTTTGATCAGCTCAAGGGTGCACAAGTCTTTTCCAAGATAGACTTGAGGTCGGGATATCATCAGTTGAAGATCCGAGATGAAGATATCCCTAAGACTGCGTTCAGGACACGGTATGGCCATTATGAATTCTTGGTGATGCCGTTTGGATTAACCAATGCACCTGCAGCCTTCATGAATCTGATGAATGATGTGTTTAAGCAGTACTTGGACCAGTTTGTCATTGTTTTCATCGATGACATCTTGGTGTACTCGAGGTCATGGGAAGAGCATGAACAGCATTTGAGGATTGTTTTAGAGACCCTCAGAGATAGAGGACTATATGCCAAGCTAAGTAAATGTGATTTCTGGTTGAATCAAATCTCCTTTTTAGGTCATGTGATCAGCAAAGATGGAGTCTCAGTTGATCCATCAAAGATTGAAGCGGTGGTTCAATGGGAAAGACCGAAAACTGTGACGGAGATTAGGAGTTTCTTGGGTTTAGCTGGCTACTATAGGAGGTTTGTAGAGGGTTTCTCAAAGCTAGCTGCTCCATTGACGCGCTTGACGCGCAAGGAAATGAAGTATGAGTGGAATGAAGCCTGTGAATGTAGTTTTCAAGAGTTGAAGCACAGGCTGACGACTGCATCGATTCTCACTATCCCTAGTGGTTCAGGTGGATTTGCGGTGTATAGTGATGCCTTAGGGCAAGGTTTGGGATGCGTGTTAATGCAGCAGGGTAAGGTAGTAGCCTATGGTTCCAGACAATTGAAGGATCATGAGAAGAACTACCCGACTCATGATTTGGAGTTAGCTGCAGTAGTGTTTGCCCTGAAAATATGGAGACATTACTTATATGGTGAGAGATTTTAGATTTTTACGGATCATAAAAGTTTGAAATACTTATTCTCTCAGAAGGAATTAAACATGAGGCAAAGAAGATGGCTCGAGCTACTAAAGGATTACGATTGTGAGATCTTGTACCACCCGGGAAAAGCTAATGTGGTGGCGGATGCTCTGAGCCGGAAGCATGTAAGTATGGTGTCTTATATGATGATAAAAGAGCATGAACTAATTGAGCAATTCGCAAGCCTCAACCTTAATGTTATGACTTATGAGCAAACTGGAATGATGGCTAGTTTAAAGATTGAGCCAGAGTTAATGGACAGAATCCGAAGTGCTCAAAAGGAAGATGATAGATGCATAGAGGCTATGAATCAGATGCAGTCAGGTATGACCTCAGAATTTAATGTCAGTAGTGATGGAATTTTGAGGTTTAGAGGTCGTATATGTGTTCCTAATGATGACGAATTGAAGAAGTTAATCTTGATTGAAGCACATGCCACTAAGTACACGTTACATCCAGGAAATACGAAGATGTATCACAATCTTCGCAAGGTGTACTGGTGGAAGGGCATGAAGAGAGACATAGCAGATTTTGTAGCAAAATGTCTCACATGTCAACAAGTCAACGTAGAGCACCAAAAGCCAGCAGGATTACTGCACCCTCTGCCTATACCTATGTGGAAGTGGGAACACATTACGATGGACTTTATTATGGGATTACCCAGAACCAAGAAGAATCATGATGGTATTTGGGTGATTGTTGATAGATTGACAAAATCAGCTCACTTCCTACCTATGAAGTCAACTGATACACTCAATGCTTTGGCAGATATGTATGTAAAAGATGTCGTAAGACTACACGGTGTTCCAGTGAGCATCACTTCTGATAGAGATTCCAGGTTTACTTCCCATTTCTGGGAGCATTTTCAAGAAGCCATGGGA
Organism: Heritiera fomes; assembly: GCA_032173925.1. Lineage (NCBI taxonomy): Eukaryota > Viridiplantae > Streptophyta > Magnoliopsida > Malvales > Malvaceae > Heritiera > Heritiera fomes. The sequence continues at coordinate 28,785,339 of JAPDPM010000002.1, read as the reverse complement.
TCTAAGTTAAATTTTAGTACAGCTTTTCATCCGCAGATTGATGGACAGTCCGAGCGCACGATTCAGACACTCGAGGATATGTTAAGGGCTTGTGCTATGGACTTTAAAGGCTCCTGGGATGACCATCTGCCATTGGCTGAGTTGCATACAATAATAGTTATCATGCAAGCATCGGGATGGCACCATATGAAGCTTTGTATGGAAGAAGGTGTCGATCTCCGATTGGGTGGGAAGAAGTGGGCGAACGTAAGTTATTGGCTCCAGATCTAGTCGAGCAAGCCTCAGAAGATGTTAAGTTGATTTGTCAGAGGCTTAAGACAGCCCAGAGTAGACAAAAGAGCTATGCGGATGCTTGACGGACGCCACTTGAGTTCATGGTTGGAGATTTGTGTTCTTGAAAGTTTCTCCATCCAAAGGAATCATGAGGTTTGGCCGACGAGGTAAGCTGAGTCCTCGTTACATCGGTCCATTTGAGGTCTTAGATCGAATAGGCGATGTTGCCTATAGATTGGCATTGCCTCCGGAGCTATCGGGAGTGCATAATGTGTTTCATGTATCGATGCTTCGGAAGTATAATCCGGATCCGTCGCATGTCATTGAGTATGAACCCTTGGAGATAAGGGAAGATATGAGTTATGTAGAGAAGCCGATTCAGATTTTGGACAGAAAAGAGAAAGTTTTGAGGTCTAAGACGATCTCGTTAGTGAAAGTTCTCTGGCAATACCATACGATGGAAGAAGCTACATGGGAGCTAGAGAGCTTAATGAAGGAAAGGTATCCAGAATTATTTACATGACAAGCTAAGGCAAATTTGGAGGACCAAATTTTCTAAGGTGGGGAGGATGTGAGATCCTCAATTTTCATGTATTCCTCCATGTATGTAAAGTATTCTAAGCTAATATGATTAAATGAACATGAAGTTTAATGTGTGAATGATGTATGCATGATGTGTAGAAGAAACAATGAAGTTGAATGTCAATAAGTCAAATGAAGCATGTTGATATCAGAAAATTAATTAAGGTATGAGACAAGAAATAAAACCAGAATTTTGATTGGTGATTTAATGGATGAGTCATAGGAAGAAAGGAGAAGAGGAATTAATTGAGGGTCAAATAGTCTTGAGTCAAGGAGTAAGCATGGCTGAGATGGAGGATGAGATAAGAAGCAATTAATGCATCTTGCATGACTCATCACCCTCACTATCATCACCCCTACGCCAGCCCCTCTTCCAGCTCTCCTTCTCGTTCCATCCAATCTTCCAAGCTTTCATCTCTAGCTACCTTGCTAAACCACCTCATCCTTCCACTAATTCATTAAGTTCATTTGACGAAAATCGATCCTTGTCACTAGGATAAGTGATATCCAAAGTTTGGTGGATTGATTCCAAGTATTGGAAGAGATCTCAAAGTTTGAGATTTTGGTCTCTAGTGAAGGTAAGAGAAGAAGATGATTTAGTCAATTTGGTTTATGGTTTAGAGTTGTTTTGAGTTAGTATGATATATGTATGATGATGGTTTAAAGGTTTAAATTGATTTGATGTTACAGCTTTGAAGAAGTGAAAAGCTAGGGTTACGCGCCAAGTGATTTCGCGTTTCCGAAGGAATCGAGGTAAGGAATTTATGTAACGGACGTAAGGCGGGTATGTCCGCATGTTTTATAATGTTTTTATGTGGTTTGGAAGAAGCACCAGTTGATTTTGTGCAGGAAAAAATGCATTTTCGGACTTGTCTCCTAGTACCAATTAGGCTAGGGGCAGCCGACTGCCATAAAGGGAAGTCGACTGCCTAGAGACAACTAAAACGTCGTTTTCCGAAAACCGATGCAAACCAGTCGACTGCTATGTAAGCCAGTCGACTGCTATTTTTCCAGAAGCATTCTGTTTCAAACCAGTCGACTGCTATATGAGACAGTCGACTGCTATTTGCCAAATTGCATTCTGTTTCAAAAACAGTCGACTGCCCCCATGTATTTTCCAAAATGAAATTAATTTCGAGAAATAAAGTTATGAATCAGTAGTCGACTGCCCTATAAGACCAGTCGACTGCCATGTATGAAAAGATGTTTTCAAAGCTTAATTGATTTAAACACAAAGGTGTTTTCTGAAAAGTATATTATAAATGTTTTGAGGCTATGGACTGCGTAATGATTATGCATTTCTGATGGCTGAGACCCTCTGATCAAGTCCTCAGTAATATGTATGTTAAATGAGGAACCCTAGTCCGGTCCTCAAGACCATCAGTGACACCTGACTAGTGCTCACTATGGTATTATTAAGGCAGGAGAGAATCCCTGACCTCTACATGGTATACCAATATACTAATGCATGATTAGAGTCATATGAGTCATATGAATGGGAATGAATGGTTCATATGACGACTCAATCGCTTAAACATTGTACATAGTCTCCATCTATTTCAAAGCACAAGATGTATGTATGAAGAAGTATATGATGTATGTTTTAAAGTATGTATGAAGTATGATGTTTTAAAGAAAGATGTATGATACATGTTTTATATGTATGCTATACTTTAAAAAAAAAGCATATAAAGTATGATTGCCATGTCATTTTAAATGGATATGCATGGTTGCAAACAATGCATGAAAGAGGTTTATGATGCATGCTTTATAATGCTTTACATGACATTATAGAGCCAAGTAGGAAAAATGCATATAGAGGCATAGTACGCTCTTTTACATACTTTTCTTACTGAGCGTAAACTCACCCTTTTACGACTATTTTCCTACAGACTACCTGAAGTGAATCCCGCTCCGACTAGAGGAGCTTGTTTTTGAAGAATCAAGGTGTACCTTCTTGATACGCTTCCCAGTTAGCATAGAAGGTATACTTATATGTTCATATGTAAAGTTAAATTGTAATCCAGCTACAGTACAGTACAAGTAGAGAATATATATAAGATGTCGGGGATGTAAGTTAAGATGATGTATGAGATCCTGTGGAAACGGAATGATATTTATATATATCATTTTTATTTTTATGGAAATTGAATAATATTTCATGAGCTATTAAATGATTAGCTTAAGATTAAGGGAAGAACGACACTGGATAAACTAAATCTAAATAAAGAAGGAAAAAGATAAGTGATAAGATGAAGTGACGGGGACGTCACAGTGGTTTTGCTCACCCTACTTAATTTCATCTCTTTCAGATAATTGAGTTAAACTCTGCCATGAGGGCTTCTGAGTGGGCCTCCGGATATGGTATATGGGCTTGGTACTAGTCTTCTGAGGTATATGTTCTTTATAAAACACTTGTTTATATGTAAGACTTTAATTGATGCACAATACATATTCTGTTAAACAAGTCGGGATGTAACTTAGAACGGTATCCTCGCTAGTTTAATATTTAAATGAAATAACTATAGGTCACCTAGATAGTATAGTAACTACACTGATACCGAATACAAACCTTAAAATGAAAAAGAAAAATTTAGTCCATAAATTTGTAAGAGAGAAAAGTATGAGTAATAAGTGAAAGTTGCGGCCTTCGAGTCGTGACAAAAGTATTTAAAATAAATATTACAGAATGGTTTACGGAGATGAATTCATTAAAACATATCACAAATATATTCATAAAAATTAATTCTATAAAATCAATAAATTCAAACATATAAAATACAGTAAAACTTAAATCAGTATTTAATCTTCAAAATTATTTATTTAAATTCCATGAAATGTATATACATATTCAAGCATCCAAAAATAGATAAAATACCACAAAAATCATTTTAATTACCAAATTTGTGATTTAATATTTATTAAACCTTATTCAAATAAATATTTAAAATTCGAACACCTAAATTTGATTTTCTTTATATTTCAAAAATTTCATACTAAAGCATGAATTTCATGGATTTCATAAATTTAGGGGCTTTAGGTTAGCATAGTAAAATTTCGGCAACATAACGGTTCGTTCTAACCTAGCCCCCTGCACGAAAATACAGCTTCCAACCACAATTCACAATTCCAGATTTCAATCTAAAATATTTATTTAAATTCCACCAATTGCAATTTCATCAAAATCATGCAACGCTATATCTCTATGCTTCATACAAAAATCCTTTACCTTTTATTTTCTCAGTTGATGCCTCGTCATGTGAGACCCAATTCTACTGTACTGTACATGTGATATGTAATTACATATTGAGAGGAAATTAAAATGTTAAGTGATTATAAGTGAAAGGGTGATGTGGGCCCCACTTATTTTAATGTGTTCTGGTGGGCTCGAGACTGATAATTAAGTGTACAGTGGTGTGATAAAATATGATACAATGATTTTAAGGTTTAAAACCATTGAATTATATTATTATTATAAATTATTTTGAATTATTTTGTGAAGGTGGAAAACAAATTGAAAAATAACGGATACGTCCCAAGGGTATTTTCTTAAAATTTACCCAAGCCAAAATGAATTGGGACAAAGTAAAAATATCATGAGATTCTATAAGAAAAGTACTTTAACATAGTATCAATAGATTTCTTGAAACAGCCACCTAAATGGAAAATTTCGTTGGTGGGTTTGGGGGTAAAATCGTAATTTTTCACTATCTGTGCACCACTCGTCGACGAAACCACTTCCAATCATCAAGATACATTTAATATGACCATTTGGTACTGGAATTCAAAAATTTGGAGTACGTTTACATGGCTTTTACGCCAGTGGAACCATAATGGCAAAATTATCCGAACTTTTCATAACTAAGAGTATTTTGGTAATTTTGACCATTTCTAGAATTTTCCTCACTTTTATTTCTGCTGAGAGCTGGCACTATTCATTGTCTTCTCCAAGTGTTCTCACACAATTCACAAGAAAGAAAGAAGAAAAGAAATTCAAGCCTCTATAACTATTAATTTAGCCAAAACTTCACCCACCTTTCTTCACAAAAATTGATCCTCTCTCTCTCCTCTACAATTCTATACCAATATTTCATTGAATAATCAACAAAACAAAGAGAAAAGAAGAGGAATACCATTCAGCCAAGTGAGGTACCATGCTATTTCTTACATTTTCTTTAATTCCAATGATGTAGTTTCATTCATCTAAGCATGCTTAACATGTCTATAGCCATGGTTTCATTGAAAAATTGAAAAATAAAAATGTGCCATTGGAGTACCATTGGGTCAACATGGGAGCATGATGAATCCATATAGTTTCATACTTAAAAATGGTGCCAAATTAGTTGTTGAGTATAGTAGAATAACTTAGTAAAATTGGATTGTTGAAAATCAACCAAAATCACCACCATCCCTATTTGGCCTCATGAAGGGGAGTGTGAATCATGGCCGTTCTTGATCGTTTGAGGGTAGATTTAGACTGTAGGAATTATGAGGAGTCTATCGATATGCTCAGGTTTAAAATCTGACGCAACACGAAGAAGTTACGTTATACTACCGGTAGAAATTATACTGCGAAAATATTTGCAATGTCCAATGTGGCTGCATATAGACATGAATAATAGCTAAAAAATAAGTAATTAATGAGCTAATAATTTTGGTGAAATTATTTGCAACCCCAGAGTAACGAATTACAATTGGAGCAGTCGAAAGAGTCAGATACGACAGACAGGTAAGGGATGCATATGTAAACTGTAAGGATATTTTGACTGCATGATTTTAATCCAAATAATTTTATGAGAATGTTTTGAAAGTGAATTGCCTTGGAAAATGTGAAATATGTGGCTATTGGTTGGAAATATACCGTGTTTGAATTGCAGGATGGCTAGGGTATAAGCAACTATTATGCTGCTGAAATTTCTTAGAAAATTCTTTGAAAATATCATAAAATATTTTAGTGCATATTTGAATGATTCCCTAGCCTTGAAGATGATGAATTTAATGTTTTTCATAAAACATGAATATTTCAAAAAATATTATTTAAATATTCATGTTACCGAGTTTAATAAAAGTGAGGTTACCGAAAATTCCTCCTATATGATTTACAGCATATGAAGTGGTTTATAAAGTGAAAAGTGAAAAGGTGAGTATTTTATAAATTATTTTCTCTAAATATTCACCATATGCTTTAATTAAACCTTTTATGGACTGACTGAAGATTTTACTCATTTTATTGATTAACACAAAAGTGATATTATCATGTGAATAATGTTTTAAGACTAACGTGTCTCTACATATGTTCCACAATGAAAAATATGTTTAGGAAATTAATATGATTTTTGGAAAATAAATATTAGTATTTTCCATAAATTATGAAATTACAAGAAAATGATTTCCAGTAATCTTAAAAGTGAAATGTTTGAAAGGAAAACGTAGAAATATGAGTATATGTGTTTGCAGTGAAATGGAATATTATGAGATTTATTACTATAATGTAATCATTTTATAACACTGTTTTCACCGTACGAGATACTGTGATTTATACGTTTATGGATTTTTCTTAAAGATATTATTGATTTTATTTAATTCCATAAAGGTAATGAGATTTCACTTATACTGTTTTGAGATTGATAGGCCCTGTATCATGCTAATATGTAACATGTAATATGTGATATGTACATGCTGTGCGAAGCTGTTGACATTGATCATGTCTTCAGCGTCTCGGTTGACACTTGATAATGTACAACCAAGGACATTTATAGCCTATGGCCATAGATCTCACGTGTTTATTGATACAGTTCCCTACGGGAATTATAGCATGATGTATTGAGGGTGTTGCCTTAGTCTCCACTATTTTCATGAGACGAAAAGTGATGATTTAAAAGAATGATGATATGAAAGATGAATGATTATTTATATGTTTAAGTGAAATGAAAGATGGTTTTCTAAACAATTTACTGTACTAAATTAAGTACAACAATGTTTACAAATTTTTCAGTGATATACGTGACATGTGTCTAAAAAAAAGGGATTATTTAATCTAATATTTTTTTTATGGTTCAATATGAATATTAGATTACTTGATTTAATGCTTTGATTTATAAAAGCATTAATTTGAGATGATATGGAATTTACTATGACATGATATGGAAAAGTGTTCTATTTGATGATTTTTATATAGTCAGTCCACCATACTACATGAATGCGACACTGTTTACGATTTCAATGTTATATGTGATATGCAATATGTTTTCAAAAAGGAAATGAAAAGTGATTAATCGAATATATTTTTATGATTTAATTTGAATATTAGATTATGTGACTAAATGTTTTACCTATTGAAAATGTTGTTTTGAAGTGAAGATGAAAAGTTATAGAAAAAGTGATTTATTTTCAAAAACGATAATTACTCCTTATAGTCGCTTCTAGGTTCCGAGACAAGACAGGTATTTCAAAATACCTTCCTTACTCCATTCGGATCCTTAGTCGACTATAATATCCTTCCTATTTCGATCCCTAGTGAACCTATAGGAAAATAAAGGATTTTATTGCATATAGATTCGAAATATCAAGATTTGCATACAATTTTTTTACTGAGCCGTGGTTTGCTCACTCCATTAATTTTACTATCCACAAATTACCTTCAAAGGATTGAGGGATTTACATACCCGTATATTGACAACATATGGTCATTCTGATACGAGTTATAAAGGATCCTAGAGGTATTGTGTTACATTTATATGTTTAGACATTTTTATATAATACTACTTATTGTAAATTTAAATTCAGGGGATGAAAATTAACTTGTACAGTTGTGGATATTATTTGTTAATAAATGAATGTTGTTTAAATGATTTTACTGTTGTAAATGACTAATGTTAAAGGCATCACAGACAGCCCAACCAGTACAGTGTGTATCAAAAAGTGTGAAAAGTGTAAAATACTGTATACCCAGATTGTGACATGTCAGCACTGGTAGTACCCTCGGATTTAGAGGCTAGAAATTATTATTTAAATTTGATAAATTCACTATATTTTATCTGAAAGAATATTGAACTATTTAAAGATGAATGCATTGTCTGTAAAAATTATCTAAATGCAGTTTAATTTCTAACGATGCAAAATTGTAACTTTTACTACATAACTCTGATTTCGATTCCGATTGTGCCTAAATTCTCAGAATAATTTATACATTATTTTAAGATGTAAATTACATTAAAATAGGCATGATTTCTTCCTCCCCTTAGTATGGTCGAATTACACCATCATCCTTATATTTGAAATTTCTTCAAATTTTGCTTACTTTCTAATTCCAATCTTATTCTAATAATTTTCTACACTTTTTCTATACAATTTACACATTGAATGACATAAATTTCCTGCCTTTGATGCCATGGCCGAATAGTATCAATACCCCTTTCTTGTGTTTTTCTTACAATTAAGCTTTATTAAGCTTAATTTCCTACTTTTTCCTATTTTCTATAATTTTTCTACATCAACTACTCATCAAATTTCATCATACTCATGAACATAGGATGATGGCTGAAACCCTTAAGGATCCCAATTTATATTTATAACATGATTTAAGTGGAAATCAACATGAAAACATCTTAATCATGTAGTAAACAAGTGGAAAACTATGAAAATTCCCAAGCTTCCATAACTTCTTACCTTGACCGAACACTATGGGATCCCTTACAATCATTTTTTTTTTTGTTTTAGCAAGTGATTTTGGTATAGGAAGATAGATGAAGTTGAGTAGAATAATTTTGGTGAAGGAATTATTTGTTTTCAATGTGATTTTGGTAAGTTACGTTCTCTCTGTTTTTCAAGCTTGGCTAGGGAGGTTTTGGGAGCTGCTGGTTGCTGAACGAAATGGGCAGGGAAGAGGCTGGAAAATCCAAGAAAAAAAATGATAGTTTAAGGCAAATTTACCATTTTGCCCTTATACTTAAAGAATTTTTTCAAATTTGCCCCTAAAGTTGGATTTTGTTGAAAACAGTCTATCTAATCTCCAAAATATTTTATTTAATCATAAATCAACTCTATTTAGCTTGCTCTAATGTTTGGTGAAGATTTTGTTGAGGTTCGGAGATCGATTTGAGTGAAATTACTAAAATACCCCAAACCATAAAATCGTGTAAATTCTTGTCTTCACTTCTAGTTTCCTCTATCAGTCTAGATATTCTAAAACTATATTTTATGAGAAATTATTTAGTGTAAACAGAGTGCAAAAAGTCCTTTTGGTTTAACTGTTATTTTCGAAAATTTTGACGGCCTATGGACTAAACTGTCATTTTTCAATTTGTTGCACACTTTTCGAAATATGCAAAAATAATTGAGATTAAGGTTAGAACCATTACCATCATATTTTTCAGCCTTGAACATTGAATCCCTGAAGTTTCACCTTCCTCTGGACTTGCGGGAATCAGTGGGGCCCACTTACTGTGTAACTGAAAAACCTAAGATAAAATCAAATATTAATTAATTGTAATTATTCCAAAATTCTCAATTATATAAATATAATTAAACCATGCTATAAATTACAAGGTCTCACAAGGTGAGAAAGAAAACTTGTAAGCTTTTGATTTTAATGGCTGGATATGATTGTTTTATGCTTTTTTATCATGTTTATGGTTGTGCTTTGAAACAAATCATATTGTAGGAACATATTAAGATTTTGGCCATAAGGGTTCTTTAGGGTTTGCTAAGAGAAAATATGGTTTCCATGGAAAAGGATATTAAATTTGCAAGAAACAAAGTGAAGTGTGAATTTTGCTAAAATATTTTGTTCTGAGCTTTGTGTTAAAATGTTCAATTTGAGGGTTTTATAATGAGATAAATTCTGGAAAAATTATGGTAGATATTCTTATGAGTTAGGAGAAAGTTAGTTTTGGAGTAACCTAATTTGGAGTTCTGTAGCTTAAGATATGTGCAAATGAATACAGGGCACTTTGCCTAGAAAATGTAAACCCACTGTCTAATTTTGAAAAATTGTGAAAAATAGATTAGAACGAATTTGCTTGCAAGCTATAGTTTACATAAAGGTAAATGAGTTAGGAATAACATAGTTTTGAGTTTGCATAATTTGGACAAACCTGTAATTAGATATGAACCAATTTGTGCATAGAGGTCAGAAGATAGTTTGCCAGAATGTACCTGAAAATAGAGTAAATTTGAGGAATTATGAAAAATGATTCAAGAATGATAAAATTATGAAATTTACCTTCTTAAATATGGAATTGAATTAGGTTTCACAGGATCTTAGATTCATAATTTTTGGATATCCTTATAATTAGTAATGTAATTTTTAGTTCATAAAGATCAAGAAACCATCATGCAAAATGTGCCAGAATAGGACTAAACTTTGAAAAACTGCTGGGAGCAGCACAGGAGGAATTAGAAAAATGAGCCTTAGACTTTTGAATAGGGAATTAAGTTAGTTTACATATAAATTTGACGGTGCATTAATTGGAATATGATATTTTCAATTATGAACAGAATGGTACTGATAGGTCAAAAAGTTTTCACAAACAGTAAGCTGCTTATATAATGAAATGGTGAAACTTTCGTATGCATGGTTGGATAAGATAATCGAACTGCCAATGAGTATGAATTATAAAAATATTTTGTATATAAATTTTGAAATTGGTATGAATGATTTTATGCAACTCCGATGTTAGAAGAGTAAAATGGAAAAGTAAGCAAATATATGCTTGCCTACAGCTTCAAGCTACAAAATAGACTGTATGACTTACATGGACACTGTATAGGTAAGGGATATTTATTTATGAGATGTAGGGATACTATGTTGCATGTGGATTGATGAAAATGCCTTTTATGACACTGGATTTCATTGGTTAGTTGGAATTATGAAATTGGAATTGTGGATTATAAACTGTATTTTCGTGCAGGGAGGTTAGGATAGTTATAGCCATTATGCTATTGAAATTTTCTAAATCACACTTTAGACATTCTAAAATTATTGTTGGTATTATTTTGGAATTTGGAATAAAGTGAATGTGATTTAGCCTAATAGCTTCCAAAGGTCTTATTTGCATATATATTTTGTAACTCAGTTTTTAATGAGATTTTTATTAAGTTATACACGTTACATTATGCACTAATATTTCTATACTACTGTTTTACGTAAATAAAATATTTTGAATATTAATTATCGATATGAGAATATTTGGTGAATTTTTATTCTTCAAGTATAATGATTTTATGATTTTAATGTTTATGAACTAACTGAAGATGTGTTTATTGAATTGATCTCCACAAACACTTCTGAAATGATTTATGAATTTTTTGAGACTATGGCCCCATAGCTACATGCAGGTACATGCTCTTTTGTTTCGTTCCGATGCTATTAGACCTTAGCCTAGTCTTCAACTCCCATAGATGTCACTTGGCTAATATACACTATGGCCCTTTGACTATGGCCATATTTCTACCATATAACATGAGTCTATTGGGTGAAGCCTAGTCTTCGCTATGTTGTTTTACTGGGGTGGTAAATCCCTTGCTAACATAAATCCAGGCACTCCCAGACTTTATTAGTTTTTGATTTCATTATACATGTTAAATATGCTTTATGATTTGTAACCCCTACATTATTTGTCTGAAAGTGATTTATATTATTTACGGAGTGTTTTAGAACTAATTTTTCAAATGTTTTATGAAATTGCACAGTGGAAGCTATTAGAAATGTTTTATATTGTCATGTTTTCACCACTTTCGATTTATTTGAATTTATATGATTTTTGAAGCTTTTATATTTAAATTCTGAATTCTGAAATGATTATGTTTTATTTGGATTTTTTGAAGGATTTCTAAACCTCTGATATCTGAAATTTGGAATCAGAAATGTTTTGGTATTGATAGTATAAACGTTATTTGAACTCTAAAATCTATATGCTTTCTAACTGATTTAAGATTATACGAGTGACTATTGAACATTTGAAATTTGCATGTTTTCTAATTGATTTAAGGCATTTGCATCGTACGATTTTGAAAAGAAATTGTAAAAGTTAAATTGTTATGACTTTGATTTTGAAATACATGATTCCTTCTTTGATATATTTTGTTGTTTGATTTATAGCTGAATTGTTAGGAAAAGGATTATTATGCTATTTACTGACTAACTTCAGATTTGTTACTAACTTGTCATTGAATTGTTTTATAGAATGGTTATAGAAACGTTTATTATTTGAACTGTTTACCAAGCCAATTTACCAACTATTTATTAAAAGTTTACCGAAATTGATCTCTGAAATATTTCTGAATGGTTTTCGATGTGATTGATTTCTAAACAATTTTTCGAACATGTAATTTCTAATTAGTCTCCTGAAAGGTTTTCTAAGTGTGTGATTTTCTGACCAAATTCCTGAACTATGTTATGAATATGTGATTTCTGAACAGCTTTCTGAATATGTGATTTTTAAACAGTTTTCTGAATGTGTGATTTCTGAACAGTCTTATGAGTTCGATCTTGATCGATTTAAGAACTTTTTGGAGGATGTGTTTTTTGAAGTGTTCTTAAAGAGTGTTTTGAGTAAGTTACTGAACAATTTCCAAACCGTTTACAGGGTGAAATCTAAACAATTTTCTAAATCAATTATTGTGTGATTTCCTGAACAACTTTCCGAATAATTTACTGTATGGATGATATTTTGACGAAATTACTGAAAACTGTTTAACATGTGTTTATTTGTCATGTAATCAAGTGTTTCCCTATGAATTCCCTATAATTAGATTTAGGTACCGACACAAGTAAGGTGCTATAAAGCATCCTTCCATTCTCAATCTGGTACTCTAACAGATTATAGTATCCTTTCCGTTAAGGTGCCCAACATTGTTTTAATACTAACTGTATATATTTTAAAACATGTTTTCAACATATGCATGTTGATATACATAGTATCAGCTCTTATATATATGTTTCATACTGAGCTTTATAGCTTACTCCCCTTTACTCAACATCTCAGATAGTTTGTAGGTATACATGATGACCGCAGCTTCAAGGTTAGTTGAAAAAGATTTTTAGAAGATTAAGGTATAAGGTAAGCAGGTATATGATAAGTGTTATGCTTTTGTATTCAGACAGTGTACGCACAGCCAATGATTTATAGTCTGGGATGTAAATCGTATAGTTTAATGTCAAAGAATGTCAAAATGGAGATGTGGTATGCATTTGAATTGAGTTGATATAAATGGAAATATAAATTGTGATGTCATGATTTATTATGCATTGATTAATATTCTATGCTATAAAGATTGATTGGTAATCAAAAGTTATAAAGTGAACTTACACTGATATTGAATGCAAACCGAACGGTTATGATTGATTTAATAAGAATAAATGTATTGAAAAGAAAAAATTAATTTGAAATTTCACATTTCCGGACATAACACCTAACATTTTTTTTTTGCAATCAATTGAACCCTTAAATTATACCCAATCAAGTCCTTGCCATAATGGAAATTGTTAAGTTTGTTATATTTTTTGCCACATGTACTAAAAATGCCAACGTGACATCCACGTGTAAAAAATTTGACATGGGCCCCACTGTTTTTCTTTCTCTTTCCTTCTTTTTTCTTTCATTCTTTCTCCTTTCTCTCTCTTCCTCCCTTTTCTCTTCCTTCTCTCTACTCTATGGCTGGCTGCAAACTTTTTTCAAAATTTGGCAACTAGCTGCCACATTGGTTGCCATTAGCCCATAAGGCGCCACTAGCCGGCGATGGTTTGGCTTCCAAAATACTTCAAACTCTTCCCTTTTTTTTTTATTCATTCCATTTCTAACCTTGGTTTCTCCTAAAAATGCTAAAATTCTCTAGATCTAACTTAATATTTATATCTTTCGACTTAAAAAATACTCTTTTTTTTCCTGTCAAGAAGCCTCTCTCTTTCACTATATTCCGCTTCCTCCTCTCTATCTTTTCTTCAAGTTTCAAGAAAAAAATAAAATAACATACCATAATTAAACCTATATTAGAACAAATTTATCCAAAATTCGATCCAATTTGATCCAAGTTTAGGAGATTAGTAGGTATGCAATATCTATCCAAGTCAAGTATAAAATAATTTTTGTAACTCAAAATGGCTTGGATGATATTTAAGTTAAACCTAAGTAAGAAAAATGAAAAACTTTCGGTTAGACTCTCGTTTACAGTCCAAAGATTAGATTTCAAAAAATAAAATTTCCATATGCAAAAACTTCTACTAAAGAAGTCATTGGGGGTTAGCTTATGTAATAATAATGTATTTACCCTACAGTAAATCCCTCTAAATTTATACTATTGGGACTCATAATTGAGTATTAATTTAGAATAGTTATTAATGTAAAGGGTTTTACATCGTGAATTGTTATTATCTTAAAAAATGTGTTTGTTTAATTTTTATATTCTTTAAATCCCTCTAATAACTCTGTAGTTTTTAATTTCATAAAAATCTCCTTGCAAAAATATTTTTTAATATACTTTATACTTTTTTAATTCTTAAAATAAAAAAACTTAAATATTGTAGTCATTTAAAAATTAATATCTTGAACTACTTTCTATTTCTTGAATATTATGTAATATATTTTATATTTTTTATCAATTTATTTTTTGATTGAAATTGGGATTAAAATTTTATCGTATGTTTTAAAATAAAATTATTAATTATTTCGAGAGGGGATTTATTAAGTTTTTTTTTCATTGGCCTAAATCGGAATCATGATTTTTTATTTATTTAGAAAAGATTATTTTACAAGAATTCTACTGTATAATCCTTTTTATGCAGATTTAAAAAATCCCTTTATTTTAGAAGAAGAGTCCCTAAAAAAACACCGGGCTGGCCTCAAACTTGAGCATTTTGGGCCTTGTTAACCGTTATTAAAAGTAACCCATCTTGAAAGGAAAAACGTTGAACAACAGGAAAAAAAAAAGTCAAAACCGCAGACTAAAGATTGGCTGAGAAAGTGAGAACTGAGAATGGCGAAGCAATGCAAGTATTCATGCAACAGTTTAGCAGAAACCATGGAATGGATCAAAGCCATTGCAGATTTCATTAAGCCTTACTCTTTCTTCAATGCCCACGTTTTCAAATTCTTTAAGGTTAGTTAAAATTAAAATTAAAAACACCCCGCTTTTATTTTATTTATTTATTTATTTATTTATTATCATTTTTATATTGTTTTTAATGGTAGGATCATTGCCTTACCTCGCTTAAGGTCTTCGCTCTTGCTTTTAAATCTCTAGTTATCCTCGACAATAGCAGGTTAGTTTGTTTAAAGCTTCATGATTGAGTCTTTAATATTTGTTTTTCAATTATTCTGGAAAAAAGGTTGATAAAACGTAGTAATAGAAAAGAGCAAAAAAGGTTTATATCACACATAATTGTTCAATATGAAAGTAGAATCATAGATTTGATAGTTCACCAAGTTTACCTTTTAAATAATTTAAATTTTCAAAAATTTTAAATTTACTTTCGTTGTTGCAAATATATCTTCAGTGTTTTGCTTTGCACGTAAAAAACAAGTAGCAAAAAGTATAATCAATTATCAAACTGAGAATTCGTTCTTATTGACCTTCTTTTTCGCGTTGATCTTTAGCCCACAGCTTTTTTAAACAAGAGTAGCTTCTTTTTTTTTCCCTGAAGAAAACGATTCAACTTTACTTCTCAGGTTCTTAGTTTACTAAGAAGTGTCCTTTTGTTATTTCTCTGTGTTCTATGTTTACCAACAGAAGCTACCTAGGTGGGGAGCACTTTCTCCTGCTCTAAGTATGTGGTAGGAGTTGATTTTTATTAAGGTACTTATCATACTGGTTTGTTGTAGGTTTTTCCCGACTTTCACACAACATCACTGACTAGTGTTCTTGCTTGAGGGATGAATCTAGAGAAGAAAGATGAGGTAGCTATTATGTTCAATTTTGGAACTGAATTCTTCTCTATTTCCCATAAAGAGTGATGTTCCTTTGTGGTTTGTGCTGTGCAACGACAGATGTCTAAGGTTACTTTATTTATGTGGTGAACAGGCGGAAGTTCTTTCTGCTAGTGTTAGTTCTATTTCGAGTACCGTGAGAGTTGATGCAGTAATTGATGTTGGTGCTAGTCAGGTGTGCATTCCTTGTTTTCTCCTTTTTTCCCCTCCCTAATTTTTTCCATTTCTACTTTCTATTTGGATGATGCAGAATTTGGTTTCATACTGCTTGATTGATGCTTAAATGGATAGAGAAGCTTGGTACAACTTGGAATCTAGCAGCAAGTGGATGCAACCAACAAAAATTGTCGAAACTTATTTTACCTGTTTCGTTTAAGCAATTTTGGACTTAATGGTAATGCCCACATTGGTACTAGGTTTATTAGCATGCTGGACAGGACAGCTTTGTGATGAGCATCCCTTTTTTTGCAATTATTATTGACATAAATTGAGAAACAAAAGAATTTTCTGCTGTATCTCATTAAGAAAATATGTACAAAGTGGCTATATATATAATAACCCTAGCAATAGAAAAGGAAACTAACTAGGCTATCAAATTCCATGATTTATGGAATATTCTTAACCAAATCAGCCAAATTCTAGGGATACAAACTGTTGCAAAATCTCCTAAAAATCTGGCTATACATTAATCACGTTTTCCCACACTCCCCCTCAAGCTGGTGAATAGATGTTTTCCATTCCCAGCTTGGATACAATACTCTGAAACACTGAGCTACTTAACCCTTTAGTAAGTACATCTGCAAGTTGGCCATGTGTAGACACGTAAGGGGTACAAATCAATCCGCTCTCCAGTTTCTCTTTGATAAAGTGACTGTCAATTTCAATGTGCTTCGTTCGATCATGTTGTATCGGGTTGTGAGCTATGCTAATCGCAGACTTATTATCACAATAAAGTCTGATTGGGCCATCCCACTTGATCTTTAGGTCTTCCAAGATGATCTTCAACCAAAGTAGTTCACACATACCTTGAGCCATTGCTCGGAATTCTGCCTCAGCACTAGATTGTGCTACCACATGTTGTTTCTTTCTCCTCCACGTCACAAGGTTACCACCAAGAAAGGTGCAATATCTTGTGGTTGATCTCCTATCGACTATTGACTCAGCATAATCAGCATCTGTGTAAGCCTCAAGCACCAAACCTCCGTTTTTTTTAAACATAATACCATTTCCTGGTGTCCCTTTGAGATACTGCAACACTCAATGAGCTGCTTGCAAATGAACTTCCTTTGGACTATGCATGAATTGACTAATCACACTTACTGCATATGCTATGTCCGGTCGTGTGTGAGATAGATAAATGAGTTTTCTTACCAAGCACTGATATATTTCCTTATCTATTGCAACGTCTTCCTCTGCCATTCCAAGTCTAAGATTTGGGTCTATTGGAGTACTTGCTGGTTTGCACGCTGTCTTGCCCATTTCTTTAAGGAGATCTGTAACATACTTCTGTTGGGAGATAAAAATGCCCTGCTTAGAGTGAGCCACCTCAATCCCAAGAAAATATTTTAGCCTTCCTAATGCTTTGATCTCAAACTCCTTTGCCAAACACTGACTTAGAAGCTGTCTCTCCTTATCATCATTCCTTGTCACTATTATGTCATCAACATACTGATGCGCACGGACAAGAAGAAACGTAGCTTGGAAATTGAAGGGGCTGAAAACGCAAGGACAGAAACAAAGTTGATGAATGACAACTTCTGAAACCTAGACCCGAAGCCTAAAGAGACTCGAACCCAAAGGTATTGGACCTTGACCCTACGAATAAGAATTCGAGAACCTAAGGTATAGCAATGGTGGATGGTGAAGAAGGAGGCGCCACAAGGAAGAAGACCTTGATAAGCCTAGTAGAGAGGGAACCCAAGAGAAAGGCACACTCAATATCTGAAAATTCACTTAACTGATCTATTCATCAGTAGCGTTTACAAGGTATTTATAATAATACCTAGCACTTAAGCCCATAAACAAGTGGGCTGGAATTAACACCAATAGAAAATAAGACTAAACCCAATTTCATGCCTAAACCTAGTTACATAAAATAAATAGTCCAAAACACAACAAGACTCAATCGTGGGCTATCCAAACACTTAGCCCATCTTATTGTTAAGCTAAAATAAGACAGTAAACCATGCTCATGTCGTTTGGGCTTCCAAGTAAGTATAGATGTCTTGGGACTCTTCATGGAAGCTTCCTTGACACTTCAATGATGCCAGAGCTTGTTGCATTAATGAGGCCAAGGCTTGTTGCATCTTCTTAGCTCGAGCTCGGGTAATTGGACCTCCTTGGATGACCAATGGATCCTTAGCATCACGAACATCACGAGCAAGTGGATCTCCATCACATACACTAAGAGTGTTGTGACTCCCCCTGAAGATGAGTGTTTAATGAACAATGTATGATCCCCTTGGCTTTGACTATACCCCATGGCATAACTCTCGCAAATCTGCCAAACCATGCCCGTGGTGATTGCTTAAGTCCATATAAAGCTTTCTTCAATTTACACACAGTATGAGCATCCAAATTATTCCTATAACCTAGTGGGACCTCCATATAAATTTCTTCTTCTAGTTCTCCGTGCAAAAATGCATTCTTGACATCAAACTGCTGTAACTCCCAACCATAATTAGATGCTAATGACAATAGGATTCTAACAGTATTCATTTTCGCAACTGGAGCAAAAGTCTCAAGGTAGTCAATCCCATAGGTTTGAGTATAGCCCTTGGCCACCAACCTTGCCTTATACCTCTTTATTGACCTATCTGCTCTATATTTCACTGTCTAGACCTATTCACACCCCACGAGTTTCTTTCCTGCTGGTAACTTCACTAACTCCCACGTTTTGTTCTTCTCCAATGCCTCCATTTCTACATTTATGGCTTGTTTCCATTTCTCATTGGACAACGCCTCAAATAAGGTGGTAAGGATGGTAATGGTGTTCAGGCTAACCAAGAAGGCTCTATGTGATGGTGAAAAATGTTTGAAGGACAGGGAGTGTGCAAGAGGATATAAAGGTTGTTTTGTGCACTCTCTAGTTCCTTTCCTAACAGCAATGGGAAGGTCTAGGTCATCGTCGCCTACATGAGATTTAGTATTAACTTGTAATGAAGAATTAGAAATTATTACCTCATTCTCAGGATCTGGGTAGGATTCTTGGACTTACACTGATTCAGGGACAGCCGTCTTCTTCCTTGAGTACACCTTGCTAAATCTCACATTTTCAATGGCAGAGTTGGGATTTTCGAAAATTTCAGGCACATGTTTAGACACAGGATTTGGCACAAGTTCTGAAATTTCAGACTCAGGTTCAAACACAGGATTTGGCACGGGTTCAGACATAGGATTTGACATGGAGTTAGATACTGGCACAGACATTGGAAGTGACGATAGATCAAGCAAGAAATCCCCATCCTTATCTTCAAGTATGGAATTCTCCACTTGAAGATAAGGTGTGGTGAAGTAAGGCGCTTGTTCATTGAAAGAAACGTCCACTGAGACATAGAACTTCTTTGATGGAGGGTGATAACACTTGTACCCTTTTTAAGTTGAGGAATAACCCACAAATATGCATTTTAACGCCCTTGGATCTAGCTTCCCTCTATTTTAACTATGAACATGGACAAATGACATGCACCCAAATATCCTAGGGACAAGATTATTTGTAGTATGTATTTGTGGATAGAATGTTGAGTGTTTCCATTGGACTCTTGAATCCCAAGACTCTGGAAGGCAAACAATTTATAAGATGAGTGGCTGTAAGAACTGCTTCCCCCCAAAAGGATTTAGGCATGTTTTTCTGGAATAAGAGAGCTCGGGTTGACTAAAGGAGATGACCATTTTTCCTTTCTGCAACTCCGTTTTGTTGTGGTGTATTGATATAGGATGACTCATGTACTATCCCTTCCTTTTGAAAATAAGGAGTTAGGACTTGATTGAAATAGTCCCTAGCATTATCTAACTTAAACCTTTTGATATGGACTCCAAATTGGTTCTTAATCATGGAACAGAAATTTGGGAGGACAGTAATAACATCAGATTTATGTTTAAGCAAGAAAATTCAAGTAACGCGAGTATAATCGTCAATGAATGACATAAACCATTTTGCCCCAGAAACATTAAGAATAGTCGAAGGACCCCAAATATCACTGTGAATGAGATAAAAAAGAAGAGAGCTTCTGGTATTACTTACTGAAAAAGGTACACGTTTATGGAAACAGAATTTTAATGACTCTAAATGATGGATGTCCAAGTCGATAGTGTTGAAGCCAAACTTTGTCTTTATTGGATGAATAAAGTTCTGAAACAAAAGAAGAAGGTAATTTGCCCTTGGTAATATTTGATTGGCTCAGTGCTTCAAGGTAGTAGAGCCCATCCCATTCTCTAGCATGTCCAATCGTTTTCCCCGAATCCTTGTCCTGAAATACACAATGACTATGATGAAAAATCACATTACAACATAAATCTTGAGCAAGCTTTTGGATAGAGACAAGGTTTGTGGATAATCTAGGGACATGAAGAACATTTTTTAAGGTCAATGATGGGCTTATTTTAACATCTCCTACACCTGCTACAGTAGTCAAAGAACCATCAGCTGTGGCTATTTTCCTATTGCTTGGACATGGGGAGTATGTGTAAAAGACATTTGGTGAGTGGGTCATATGATCGGTAGCTCCTGAATCCATGATCCAAGAGTTGGCAAAGGTTGTATCTAAGACATTTAATCCAATAGAGGATGGAAACTTACCTGAATACACCAATGAACAAGTACTTGAAGGTTTGTCAAGGTTACTAATTAGAGATCTCAGCCTCTTGACCTCTTCTTGGTTGAGACTGTCTGACTCCTTTGGTGCTGCAGTGGTTGTTTCTGCAACTACTGACATTTTTTACAAATCAATACTTGCTGAAGGACTGGTGAGAATTAGGGATAAATCGACAACGAAGGCCAGGCAACAAAGAGAAATTGCCAATGATGAAGAACAGAGGAAAAATCCAGCTATGAAGGCTGGAAAAAGAATACTTGAAATACTCCGTTTTTTCTTTAGAAAACAGAGCAGAATAGAGCAAAAAAAAAAACAGCGATGAAGGCTGGAACAAGAGAACCAGAATCAAGCCAAAAGAGATGAACAGAAACAAATTTTGATGATGAAGGTTGGATGAGAAAATGGCTATGAAGGCCTAAGACAAAAAAAATCAGCAATGAAGGCTGAAGAAGAAACTGCAAAAAATGTCAACAATGAAGGTTGAAAAAGTGACTGATTTCCAAGAAAAAACCTAAAGCTCTTGATACCATGACATAAATTGAGAAACAAAAGAATTTTCTGCTGTATCTCATTGAGAAAATATGTACAAAGTGGCTATATATATAATAACCCTAGCAATAGAAAAGGAAACTAACTAGGCTATCAAATCCCATGATTTATGGAATATTCTTAACCAAATCAGCCAAATTTTAGGGATACAAATTGTTGCAAAATCTCCTAAAAATCTGACTGTATATTAATCACGTTTTCCCACAATTATGTTACTTGTTGCATTCATGTTTTTGGTCTAGGAGGATAGGGTTAGGAGTTCTTGATTTGTGACTTCTTTTTTCACCTTGTTGTACCTTAGCAACTTAACCATGGCCTATCACGGTGCTTCCAATCCTTAGATGTTAGTTCTTAGTCTTACTCTCTTGCATTCGATTGAACCTCCAAGCAGAATCATATCTTTACAAGATTTTATGAATGCTCCAGATCTTTTAAGCAATATTCACATTGCCTCACCATGGCTAGCTGTTATCTCAATGAATCTCAAGCCTTTGATAAAGCCTCTCCAAACTTCAAGACCAAACTTCCAAGATTTCCTTTTCGAAGTCCCATACTTGCATTGATGGTGGCATCAAACACCCTCAATTATCTGGCAATAGCTTTTCCATTTAAATGAATCGCTTGACCAACTTGCAAGGTGTTGCTTTGTGTGCAACTCGATTAACACATGCTTCCAATCATCATATTACTTGAACTTTCACATTTGTAATGTTGGACTTCCCATTAGGGTCTCCATTCTTTTGTTGCCTCACAGGAGCAACAAAAGCGTCATTTTCCACCATCCCACATTAACTACTTTTGCCCACAAGATATGCATACACACCTATTTACTAAGTACACACAAACCCAAGCAGACAAAAATATGTATGTGCGCGCGTTCGCATGTGTGGAAAAGTCAACTATATTAAATGTGTAAATGTCTATATCCCTAGAATTAAGGTTAGACAATTCCTCAATTATGGGGATTAGATTTAGACTGATTTAGTTTCCTATTTTACTGCTTAACAGTAGTTGTATATAATCCTTAGAAGTTGTATTATTCAAGTAAGATTGAGAAATAAAATATTCTGAAATTCCACATGGTATCAAGAGCTTTAGGTTTTTTCTTGGAAATCAGTCACTTTTTCAGCCTTCATTGCTGATTTTTTTTTTACCTTAGGCCTTCATAGCCACTTTCTCATCAAGAACTTTTCTTTCTTGCCAAACCCTAAATCACCATATTTTTCCAAGAGCCGCCGCTGTTTTTTACCACCATGTCAGGTTCTACTTCAGTTGTAAATTCTACTCCTCGTACCAGTAGTTTGATCAAGAACTATGCGTTGGTCACTGCAGAAGCTAATGTTGGTGGACAAAATGTCCTTGATTTGCGTAAGATTGATGACAAGCCTCGAGTGTGGTGTGACCATTGCAACAAACCACGCCATACTCGAGAAACTTGTTGGCATATCCATGGAAAACCAACAAATTGGAAGCTGAAGCTGAAGCAGTCACAACCCTCTGCCAATGAAGCAAATATGGGTTCCTTCAGCGAAGAGCAGTTCGATCAACTCCTGAAACTACTAAAGTCCAATCCGACATTTAGTACATCTAATAGTTCATTGGCTCATTCAGGTAGAAATCCATTAGCCCTATCTAGTGTCTTTAATTCTGCTCCATGGATCATTGATTCAGGAGCATCTGATCATATGACTAACTTGTCGAATCTATTTAGTTCATACACTCCCTGTTCTGGTAATGAAAAAATAAGAATAGCAGATGGTAGTTTTTCACCTATTGCAGGCAAGGGTTCTATTAAACTTTCTGAAAGTATTGATCTTAAATCTGTACTTCATGTTCCTAAACTTGCTTGTAATCTTTTATCTGTTAGTAAACTTTCAAAGGATTCCAACTGTCGTGTTATCTTTTTTTAGTCTCTTTGTCAATTTCAGGACCAAAACTTAGGGAAGATGATTGGCAATGCTAGAGAAATAAATGGGCTCTACTATTTCAGTGAGGATTTCCTAGGTAATAAAAAAGCACAAGGGCTTAGTAATACCAGTTCAAATTCTGTTTCTGATAAAATAATGCAATGGCATCTTAGGTTAGGACATCCTATTTTCTCTTATTTAACACATTTATTTCCTAATTTGTTTAAAGGAGTTGATTGCTCTATTTTTCAATGTGAAAGTTGTCCTTTATCTAAAGATCATTGAGTTAAATATATTTCAAAACCTTATAGTCCATCAAAACCATTTTACTTGTTTCGTACTGATGTTTGGGGACCTTTAAAGGTTACCACCTTGTCTAGAAAAGGGTGGTTCGTAACTTTTATCGATGATCACACTAGATTGTGTTGGGTTTACTTACTAAGCAAAAAATCTGATGTAGAAAAACTTTTCAAAGATTTTTATTGCATGATTGAAACCTAATTCAAAACAAAAATTTGCATCCTTCGAACAGATAATGGAACTGAGTACTTTAATGAATGTTTGGGAAATTTTTTAAAAGAAAAAGGTATTTTACACCAATCTACATGTCGAGACACACCCAGCAAAATGGAATAGCTGAAAGGAAAAATAGGTATTTACCTGAGGTAGTTAGAGCTATTATGTTTTCTATGAACATTCCAAAATACCTCTGGGGAGATGTTGTGTTGACTGCATCTTACTTAATCAATAGGATGCCAACTCGTGTCTTACATTTTGAAACACCTTTGAATACTCTCAAAAAATACTTCCCAACATTTCGTTTATACTCTGAGTTACCTTTAAAAATTTTTGGATGCACTTGCTTTGTTTATATTCCCCAAATTTTTCGATCCAAATTGGATCCTAAAGCTGAAAAATGTGTTTTCATTAGCTATGCTCCAAATAAAAAAGGGTATAAGTGTTTTAATCCTTTGACAAAGAAAATTCACATAACTATGGATGTCGCTTTTTTAGAAAATCAACCCTATTTCAGCAAAAATCTTCTTCAGGGGGAGAATAAAGAAGAAGAAGATAATTTTTGAAAATTCTCTACACCACTACCAAGCCTCATTGAGTCACCAATTCAGTCTATTAAACAAATTAAGGAAATGGACGTTAAAAATAATGAAAACAAGGACTCTCTTAGTCAACAGGTGCCAAGTATTGAAGAATCTGAAACAGGGGGAGAATTACATCAAACGGATTCACATAATCCAAATATTGAGCTTCAGGTTTATACCAGGAGAAAATCTCATAAAAATATTACTGATCCAATTATTTCTCTAGCACCTGTCAGCCGAAATCTCTGAGGGATGGTCCTCCTCCTCAAACTCAGGTTAATCCTAAAATTGCTCCTTTAGTTTCTTCCCTTGAGTCTCCAAATATTGATTTTTCTGATCTAGATGTCCCAATTGCTAACAGAAAAGGAGTAAGATCATGTACCAATCACCTTATTGCAAAATATTTGTCGTATCAAAAGTTGTCCAATAACCACAAAGCATTCCTTTCAAATATTTCTAACTTGCATGTGCCAAGATCTATTCAGGATGCCCTAGGTGATTCAGATTGGAAGTTAGCGGTGAAGGAAGAGATGGACGCTCTTGAAAAGAATGAGACTTGGGAGATTGTGGAGCTATCAAGAGGCAAGACAACTGTAGGATGTAAATGGGTCTTCACTGTGAAATGTAAGGCAGATGGGAGCATAGAGAGGTACGAGGCAAGACTTGTTGCCAAGGGGTTCACTCAAACTTATGGCATTGACTACCAAGAGACCTTCGCTCCAGTTGCGAAAATAAACTCAATCTGGGTACTTCTCTCTTTAGCAGTTAATTTCAATTGGTCTCTACAGCAACTTGATGTAAAAAATGCCTTTCTTAATGGAGATTTAGAGGAAGAAGTGTTTATGGACCTCCCACCTGGATTTGAGAAAAACCTCGGAACCAACAAGGTGTGCAAATTGAAAAAAATCCTTGTATGGTCTTAAACAACCACCAAGAGCATGGTTTGAAAGGTTTGGAAATGTAGTGAAGAGCTATGGTTATATTCAGAGTCAAGCTGACCACACAATGTTCTTCAAGCACTCTAGAAATGGTAAACTAGCTATTTTAGTTGTGTATGTGGATGATATAATAATAACTGGTGATGATAGTATAGAAATTGGAGAACTTAAGAGAAGGCTTGCACATGACTTTGAGATAAAGGATTTGGGAGCCTTAAAGTACTTCCTTGGTATGGAATTTGCAAGATCAAAGGAGGGTATCTTTGTTAGCCAACATAAGTATGTCCTAGACTTGCTTAGTGAGACAGGAATGCTTGGTTGCAAGATAGCTGAAACCCCAATAGAGCCCAACTTGAAACTTCAGCCTGCTAAAACCAAAGATGTGGTGGATAGAGAGAAATACCAAAGACTTGTGGGTAGACTCATTTATTTAGCATATACACGACCTGATATAGCTTTTGCAGTAAGTATGGTAAGTCAGTTTATGCATTCACCCAGCTCAAAACACTTTGAAGCTACCTACAGAATCCTAAGATACCTAAAAGGAACGCCCGGAAAGGGATTGCTCTTCAAAAACCATGGACACCTACAAGTAGAAGCCTATACCGACGCAGACTGGGCAGGAAGTATTACAAATAGGAGGTCAACTTTAGGCTATTGCACATTTGTGAGAGGAAACCTTATCACTTGGAGAAGCAAGAAACAGAATGTAGTAGCCAGAAGTAGTGCCGAGGCTGAGTTTCGTTCAATAGCCCATGGGATTTGTGAGGTAATGTGGATTAAAAGACTACTTGAAGACTTGAAGGTTTCTAATCCCTCACCGATAAAGCTCTATTGTGATAATAAAGCTGCAATCTCTATTTCTCACAATCCAGTGCTCCATGATAGAACGAAGCATGTAGAAGTAGATAAGCATTTTATCAAAGAGAAGCTTGACAATGGAATAATTTGCATGCCATATATACCAACAAGTGACCAAGTTACTGATGTTCTTACAAAGGGATTGCACAGGAAGCAGTTTGAAAATCTAGTGAGCAAGCTTGCCATGGAAGATATCTTCAAGCCAGCTTGAGGGGGAGTGTGGAAAAGTCAACTATATTAAATGTGTAAATATCTATATCCTTAGAATTAAGGTTAGACAATTCCTCAATTATGAGGATTAGATTTAGACTGATTTAGTTTCCTATTTTACTGCTTAACAGTAGCTGTATATAATCCTTAGAAGTTGTATTATTCAAGTAAGATTCAGAAATAAAATATTCTGAAATTCCACAGCATGTTTATTGTGTGTGTGTTCGTGTGCATAGGACTGTGTGTCCGCATGCGCACGCTTGTGTGCGTGGCTTATTTTTCTTTTTATCAAAAGCTCTCTTTGGAACAAGTCTAATCCACACCATCCTTCCGTATACATTCATAACTTAACCCTTTATTTTTCTCTTTGCATTCATAACTTATCCTTCCATCTACATGCTCTAGTTTTGTTTTTCTCTTTGCATTCATAACTTCACACTTACATCTAAATGTTGATTCAATAAATGTTTTCGTTTAGTTGATCTGCTGTGGAAAAAAGTTTTAAGACATTTTGAGTTTGACCATGCAGTAGTTGTTTCCTTTGTTCACAATGACATCAAACACAATTTATATATGCTAGCACGTGGATGGTGGTATTTACTTCACTTAAAAACTGTAGATCTAGTTCTTAATCCTGATTAACATGATTTTTAAGGTTATCATGCGCAAGTCCTTGCCTCGGTACCAGCATTCTATAGTTGCAATAGATGCTTGTTCTCATCATTGAAAAGTTACAAATGCACATGCAGAGCGAATCAAGGAGCATTGCATAGCTTAGATTTGGAAAAGTATGTGAGGGAGTCAACTTCCTTTATTATATCTTGGGAGGTTATATTTATTCTAAAGACTGAAGCTTGTCTCACCTTCGAAGCTATCTACATGAACTTGTGCATGTTTCTCATTTTGATGGCCGTATTATGCTAAGTTTCAACATCTTTGAGGCAATTTTCTACACTTAATGGCTTAAATTAATTTGTTTTGCTGGTTGTAAATTGAATGTTAAGACTTTATTGACTCCTTTATGTTGGTTATCTTAACAGACCATGTAGTTTTGACAATGATTTTCTGTTGTCTGAAGAAAAGTAAGTTTTGAGAAGGCTGTTCACCAATTGAACCATGTGAACATTTTGTACATAACTACCCTTTTTGTAACGCAATTCCAATTTGAATTTATCTTTTAACATTAGCATGGATTTTATTGTCACAATTATAGTTTTAAGTTAATTGAATCGCTACTTTAATAAGTCTTAAACTTGTTGATAGATTGCACATTTTTTTCCTTTACACCAGGAAACAAGAGTTAAATGTGCCCTAGACAATTACATGCCGTATAATGTCCCTGAAAACTTTGAAAGCCTTGACCACATTGTTGCCATTTAAAGGTGATGTTGAGCAGCCAAAATTGATTGAGCAAGACCTTGAACAACTTGGTTAGGTAGCCAATGGGAGTTCATTGGTTTTGGCTGCCTTTACGCTTACAGAGATCTCTTAGTAACAATGCTTAAGTGAGTGTCAAAATATGCTTGTAAGCTATTATTTTCCCTTTCATTCCCATTAAGATGATTGATAATTATAGAAGCTATCTTAAGCCTAAATATTAAAATTGCACATTCAAATGTGCAATAGTTAATGTCATAGGTTAATGAAGGTAAAGTAAGAGCATCAAGCGTATATAATTTAAGCATGTATTAGTCCACCTATGAAGCACTTATACAGCTTCTCCCCTTGTACTGGTATCACACCAATGTTTGATATGAATATGCCGCCAACATGGCATAATACATATCAAACATGCAAGGACACATGAAAAACGTAAAAAAAAAAATAAACACTGTCAAGATGTATTTTTTGTGTGTCACACGCATCTTGACTGTCTTCATTCTTTTTTGACATGTTCCTGTGTCAGATACATATTCCGTTGTGTCAATGGGATGTTTATTTCGAACATTGGTACGACACTATTTTGAGGGAAAGATGTTATGTTAGTGCTTCATAAGTTAGAGACCTGAAACTATAAAGTAAGAAACCAAAATTGTTTTGATAATTAAGAGCTTAAGGGGTTTTCATTTCGTTGACTTTAAAGTTCGAATTTATGCTTTTCAGTTTCAAGATGTCATAAAAAAACTCTTATATATATCAACAAATTCATTTTCTTGTTAGCGTTGAGTAGTTGACCTACATAATAGGCTATGACCATGACATTATCAAAAAAAATTCAAAAAACACTAGTCTTAGATATTTGTATAACTTTTCTGGTCATTCACAGCTTTTCTTCAAACCTTTAATGGTAAACTAATTATCTTCACACTTGAGATATTGAAGTTGGTTCAAGGTTAGCATTTAACATTGTCATGGAAAAATGTTTAAAAGTAGTAAAGGATGCACTCGAGAATATGATTATGTATAGGTAAAGCCCATGCAATTAAAGAATGCATTATCAGTAATATTGAGATCAATTGAACTATTTTGGGCATGACATTAAGAATATTCGAGGAATAGAACAATGATAATAAATGAATAAAGTGCTAGTAATGGAAGGGAATTAGTGCCATGAGGTTGGTTGGTGGATTTTGACTTTCTACAAAGAGAAATTCAGGAAGACGAGCAAAAAGGTAATCTAGATACTATTGATTATATTAGATTTCATATTTGTCAAGTGTGGTACTGTTGTACTATTTATTATACTCACATCTTAAAACTGTAATTTGATTTTATCGATTTCTATTTCCTGGAAAATTGATACAGTGCTAGATTATGCTTTTTCATATTAGAGTATTGTGTCATTGTTTACTTAGTACTTGATCTAATAGAATGTGAATGTAATTTGTTGGCAGGTTTGTCACCTTCTTATTTCACTCAAATATATGAAAAAAAAGAGTTAATGAGAGAAAATAGCTACTGCCATTACAACAGCAAAACAAAGCAAAACGTGAGAAACACAGTAACTTAGTATTTTCCACTTCTAACTTTCCTTTTTACATGAGCATATATATGACTCACTATTACCCTAAAATGAAGGGCATCTAAGTTGTCTATGTGTATAAAATCAAAACCATTTAAATATATGAATAAAACAAAATACTTTGGTAACTTTACTACTGTATATAATATTTACTGTTGCATATTACATAAACATCTCCCCCTTAATGTGCTGCTCCATGACTCCCAAAGCTTCTCTTAACTCTTGGAACTTTGCTCTTGGTAATGCCTTTGTGAAAATGTCAGCCACTTGCTCTTCTAGCTTGCAAAACACCAACTGCACTTGTCCATCTTCAATTACTTCTCGAATGAAATGATGTTTGATAGCAATATGTTTCGTGCGACTGTGATGAATTGGGTTTTTAGCCATTACTGTGGCTGATTTGTTGTCACAATATATCTCCACAACTTCTTCTTGCTTCTCATCTACATCTTTCATGATTTTCTTCAACCAAATAGCTTGTTGAGTAGCCAAGCTTACTGCCACATACTCTGTTTCAGCTGTAGATTGCGCCATTATTTGTTGCTTCTTTGAACACCATGAAAATACTCTTGAACCAAGAGAAAATACATAGCCTGAAGTGCCTTTCATATCATGAAGACTACCAGCCCAATCACTATTATTATAGCTAAACAACTTCAACTCAAAACTTTTCTTAAATTTGATTCCATAGTTTGTTGTCCCTTTAACATACCTTAGCACTCTTTTGGTTGCACCAAGGTGAATTTGGCTGGGGTTACTCATGAACCTAGAGAGTAAGCTTGTTGCAAACATTAAATCAGGCCTTGAAGTAGTGAGATAAAGTAAATTTCCAATCAAACTTCTATATAGGCTCTCATCCACCTTTCTTCCTCCATCTTCCTTCTTTAGTTTTTCAGTCACCACCAAGGGTGTATCAATAGATTTGCACTCATCCACACCAAACTTCTTCAAGATCTTCTCGACATACTTTTTTTGACAAATGAACACACCATTATCGTCTTGTTGAATCTCAACACCAAGAAAATGATGCAGCAGCACTAAATCACTCATTTCATACCTCTTCATCATCTCAAACTTAACTCTTTCATCATACTTTTGCCACTTCCTGTATATACCAAATCATCCATTTAAAGTGCAACAATAAGAACATGAGTCTTACCTTGATGTTTGACATACAAAGTAGGCTCACTTTTACTTCTCTCAAAGGTGTTGCTCAATGAAATATTTGTCAATTTGACTATACCAAGCTCTCAGAGCTTGCTTCAACCCATAAAGAGCTTTCTCTAACTTGTACACCTTTTCTTCTTTACCTTGAATCACAAAGCCTTAAGGTTGTTCAACATACACCTTTTCCTTCAATCTTCCATTCAAAAAAGTTGATTTAACATCAAGTTGATACAAATTCCATCCTTTTTTAGCTGCTAAGGCAATAAGTGCTCTAACAGTGTCCAAACAAGCTACCGCAGCAAATGTTTCTTCAAAGTCAATATTGGGCTGTTGAGAGTAACCATTTGCAACCAACCTTGCTTTGTTTCTGTGAATTGAACCATCTGGATTGTGCTTCACTTTGTAAACCCCCTTCACACCAATCACATCTTTCTCTTGTGGCCTATCAACTAACACCCATGTATTGTTCCTTTTAATTGCATCAATTTCTTCTTGCATAGCTTTCCTCCAAGCTTCCTCCTTTATGGCTTCTTCAAAATTTTTTGGTTCAACAACACAAAAATTACATCTCGCATACACATCACTCAAACTTCTCATTCTTTTTGGAGTTGAGCTAGGACTTGATGAGCTTGAGCTTTATGTAGATGGTAAGCTAGGTATAAATGTTGATGGGGTTGTTTGGGGTGAGAATGGAGCTAGTTTTTCATGATTTTCAGCCTCTGGAGTTCTATTTTGCTGTATAATAGTGACAGGGACATAGTCACCTTCAACCTTGTCTTTATTTCATTTCCATGCACTTTTTTCATCAAATATCACATCTCAACTGATTACTATCTTCTTAGTCTTCAAATTATACAGCCTATAGCCTTTTGACATTGAACTATAGCCAACAAAAATACATTTCATACTAGTTTCATCAAGTTTGGTTCTCTTCTCCTTGGGAACTTGTGCAAAACACACAACCAAACACTTTCAAGTGCTTCATCAATGGCTTCCTCGCACTCCAAGCTTCTATTGGAGTCATATTCCACACAGCCTTTGTATGACATCTATCCAGCAAATATACAGCTGTATGAATAGCTTCAGCCCAAAAACTTCTTGGTAGCCCTTTCTTAAATAATATGGATTTGGCCCTTTCCATAATAGTTTGATTCTTCCTCTCAGAAACTCCATTTTGCTGAGGTGCATAGCCAACAGTGAGCTACCTTTCCATACCTTTATCCTCACAAAATTCATCAAACTCATTTGAAGTGTACTCCTTACCCCTATTACTTCTCAACACTTTGATATATTAACCACGTTGCTTTTCAACAAGAGCTTTAAACTTCTTAAAAGTAGTAAAAACTTCAGTTTTTTGCCTAATAAAATAAACCCAAGTCATGGGAGAATAATCATCAATAAACAAAATAAAATACCTATTTTGAGCATTTGATGGAGTGTTCATAAGACCACACGCATCAGTATGCACCAACTCAAGAACTCTTTTGGCTCTCTAAGCTACATCATTTGGAAATGGTTGGCAATGATGCTTTCTAAGTATACAACCTTCACACATATCATTTTTCTCATGAATTATGGGAAGTCCATACACCATGTTCTTTTGAAACAACAACTTGAGACTAATAAAATTCAAGTGCCTAAGCCTTCTATGCCATAGCCATGAGTCATCTACTTGTCTTGCCATCAAGATCAAGTTCTTCACATATTTGAGAGAAAGTGGAAAGCTTCTATTTTTTGTCATCTCCATAACAGCCACCAATTTCTGATTTTGATAAAAAAAAATTCTGCACTTTCGGTCCTTGAATTTCAGCCTATAGACATGCTCTAAAAGCTGTCCAATACTCAACAAATTTTCATCCAACTCTGGCACATAAAGAACATCATGAATAGCCTTGTTTCTTAACTTGGTTTCAACTCCAATGCCGCCTTTTCCTTTCACTTCCACATAGTCATCATTCCCCAATTTCACCTTTGAATTGAAGGAAGAATCTATATCCATAAAAGCATCCTTATCACCAGTTATGTGATTACTAAAACCACTATCCAAGTACCAAACCCTTTTATCTCCTTTATTGGCTCGATGACAAGCATAAAACAAGTTAACTTCATCCTCTTTTTCTTCTGTAAAACCAGCTTGCTGCTCATTCTTGAATCTACACTCCTTTTGCATATGGCCAAACTTTTTACAATTATAACATTGAGGCTTTCCCTTGTTCTAACAGCCCCTCTCATCATGACTATTTTTCTTGCAAATATTACATCATTGTGAAGAGTTGTCATCACTAAATTTTCTATCAAAATTGCCTCTACCTCTACCTCTTTCATTTCGAACTCTACCATGTTTACCACCTCTAAAAAATTCATCTTCGAACTGAGTGTGTGTTGATGGCCTCTTGTCCACATATTTGGAGTCAATGACGAGCTTTGATTGAAACGCACTCTCAATTTGTTTGTCGGAGTGTCATGCCAACCTTTGCTCATAAGATTTTAACGCAGCCATCAACTTTTGAACACTCAAAGTGGAGAAATCCTTAGTATTTTCTATGACAGCCACTATAGGATCGAATTTGGCCAGTATACTAATCAACACTTTCTTTACAATTTGATCATCATCAATAGAATCACCATAACTCTTCATTTGATTAATTAACTCCATAAATCTACTAAAGTAATCATTCAAGTTCTCATTCTCCTTCATCTTCATATTTCCTAAATCTCTCCTTAAAGATTAAAGTTTGACAGCCTTTACCTTTTTGTCACCTTTAAACTCTTGCTTCAAGATGTCCCAAGCTTTCTTTGCTTTCCTTGCTCTCATGATTCTTGGGAAAATGGTGGTTGAAACTCCTCTTTGTATCATGCCAAGAACACTAGCATCTGTGGACTTCTTTTTCTTCAACTTATCTTTTTTAGTATCTGTTAACACCGTTGTTGGAGTTGGTTCTACATACCCATTTTCAATAAACTCCAAAACATCTAATGAAAGAAATAAAGTCTCCATTTTTACACACAAAAAATCATAGTTTTCACCTTCAAATAAAGGAACATTAACATTACTAAAGATTGTTTTACCTGTATTTGAAGAAGAACTTTGAAGCAGCCATTGGTTTTTCTCTCAAGTCTTTTTTTTTTTACATTTCTTTATTGCCTTTGTCTTCCTTTAAATGCCAACTCTGATACCAATTTGTTGGCAGGTTTTTCACACTCTTACTTCACTCAAATGCATGAAAAATAAGGGTTAATGAGAGAAAATAGCTGCTGCCATTATAATAGCAAAACAGAGAAAAACGTGAGAAAGGCAGCAACTTTTCTTAGTATTTTCCACCTCTAACTTTCCTTTTTACATCAGCATATATATGACTCACTATTACCCTAAAATGAAGGGCATTTAAGTTATCCATGTGTCTAAAATCAAAGCCATTTATATATATGAATAAAACAAAATACTTTGGTAACTTTACTGCTGCATATAATATTTACTGTTGCACATTACATAACATAATTGATCAGAACCCTTTTAGAGTGTGAAGAAGTTAGAGAATTAATAGCATTGGCTGTCGCTATAACTTACTATCTGAAGAAGGGTTTGAAAGTGCTTGCATGTAGTATGGTTTTTCAAATGAGCTGTGGTGTTAAAACTGTTAACATGTCTCTTGGAAAAAGTTCTTGTGATCTCGCTTGTTAGGTATGTGCATATATTGCTTTATAGTCTTGCAAAGCAATATGATGTGAATGCCAAATGTAGCAGTTTTTTTTTCATTAGTCTAAAATTACCTTAAACCGGTACAAGCTAATATGTTGGTAAGTATAAGGAACATGTTACTTATAAAAGTAGCCAAGTAATAAAAGTTAGATATGAAGCAATCCTTTGATTGTGGAACTTTGCTTTGATTGCCATAATAAAGATTTGCAACAGTCTGCCTAATAAAAGATGGTAGTTATGGATTTAAAGTGTATGGTTATAAGGTGCAAGATTATTTCTGGCCAATACAAAGAACAGGCACTAATTTACAAACTCTGTCTACTAATATTGCTTTTGGTTTATCATGCTCATATATATGTTAAAGATGAAAGTAGTGCTCATTTTTTTTTGGAGCGCAGAAAGATGGAAAAGTTAAGGAAAGGATATTGGTCTACAGAATTTTGAGCTGAATGCTTTCTAAATGGTACATGATACTTGATTTTCTTCTTGCATTTCATTATTTTGCTTGCATAATGTCAATTAATTATTCTAATTTCCATATTAATAAGATAGCTAGATGCCTTTAATTAATTTTTTGTTGCATTGCATTCGTGTTGCTTCTCTCCAAATCTCTGAATTGAAACTTTTAGTAATTTAGATATTTGTGCCTGACTTTTTTTTTTGGTAATCTTCTCATCTTAGCATTTATGATACTTGTTAATCTAAGTGTGTGATGAAGTATCCACAAGGTTTGTTTTCTTTTTCACCAGAAATATTTTCACACTAACATATGTTTAAAGTGTGGATGAGTTAGAAAAAAAAGGAGAGAAATGTATTTAGGCATGAAGCATACTTGCCGTACATGCCTAGCTGGCTTTATGCATGCATATGGGGGTTTATATTGTCAACGCAGACAAACAACTTAAAAGAAGGATAAAAAATTTCATTTATATGGGGGAAGGTCTTTTATAAAAGAAATCATAACCCAATATTAAGAACTATACTGGAATGGCCATACTCATTCATTGTCAATCGTGTCTTATGAGCTTTTATGTGCTCCTTAACTTACATAAATGAGTATTATTATTATCAAATCAAAACCTGATGAGTTCAAAGAAAATGAGCTCTGTGGTTGTATTAAATGGTTATTTTGATGATTTTGTACTGGTGTATCTCATCTATGAAAATAAAAGATTAAACTATCAATGTATAAAGTTCTTATTGTATTCATTGCATTGCAATTTTGATTTAATGATGGACCATGTTGCAAAATGTTTCAAGGAGTCATAAAAAGTATTTTTGGCTTGTTAAATACATCTATCATCTACCAAATTAATGCAACACAAGTTTCATGGATCACTTATTTCAGAAATTTCGCATTTAGGGAAATAATAAGCATGTTAATTTGAGAATTATGCTTTAAATAAATGAGTAACCCATTTTTTGGTCACTTTTAGCCATTAATTTTTAATGTTGTATGTTCTATCTTAGGACATTATGATGGAGATGGAACTGGTAGGTCAAAGCAAAGCAAAAGTGAAAAAAGTCGCAAAGCTATGTTGAAGCTTGGAATGAAACCAATGGCAATTCTAGGTGTTAGCTGAGTGAGCGTCAAGGAGAGCAAGATGTCACTCCCCTTATTGCTAGTCATTCATTGCTTCACTGCGCTGTGTATTTCTAGTGTTTATTTTTTTTTTTATCTGAAAGGTGCTTCTTCAATTAATGAATAAGAATATCTGGGTTACACACACCTAAAGGAAGGGAATTATACCAAACCCTCGTTTTGCCTATACTACTCTCCAGCTTTGTAAGATTATGAGCAAGCTGATTTTGCTCTTTATGAATAAAACCCAGAGTACAAGAAGAAAAATTACCTACTAGAACCTTAATCTCCTCTATCAATGTCCCAAATTCCCAGAAGTGTTGTGCATCAGATTGAATCACGTTGATGACCGGTTGGCAATCACTTTCCAGGATAACTTCCTCTAGCTGGTGTTGAATAGCTAGCTGTAAGCCAAAACAAATAGCTAAACCTTCTCCAAACATTGAATCATCAACTGAATTTAGCTTTTTAACTGCACTCCATTGAACCATTCCCACACTATCTCGAGCTACTGCCCCCGCTCTGGTTTCTCCACCGTAAGACCTAAAATCAACATTAATCTTTATTCGTCCAGCTGCTGGAGGGGACCATCTACGAGAATTGTTAAGCACTCTTGGAATTGTTGCACCAAACTCTCCTGGGTTTCTGCTTGTAGTCCTGTCACTTAATATCTGATTTACTTGATCACGCATTCGGACAGGTGAAGAACAAGTCTGGTCATATAGGCATTTGTTGCGATTCTTCCACAGCATCTAGCATACAACTAGGAAAAAATTCAAACAGTCTTTCTGGATAACAGCCTCTAGAGTGATATTCCAGAAGTCTAATCCGGTCACCTGGTTATTCCTTAATTCCACCAACCATGCTAGCTCCAGTTTCCAGAATCTTACACTGAGAGTGCACTGAAAAAACGCGTGTCTCCAATCGTCATTTACTTGCCCACAAACAGGGCATGTCAATACGTGAGACAACCCTTTGTTAGATAGATTCTGTGTTGTTGGAATAATATTCCAAAAAACTCTCAACATGAAGAATTTGATTTTTGGGAGCACATCTGCCTGCCACAAATATCTCTAAAGAGGAATCCTGGTTGTGATTTCTCCTTCTCCCAACCCCAAATAATGCCTTGCAGTAAAATAGGCTGATTTAACAGAAAAATTTCCTAGCATTGTTTCATTCCAGATTAATAAATCTTGATGGCAAAATTTTGAGAGTGGGATTTTCATGATTAAATCCACATCGTGACTGCTAAATAATTCCTTTAGTAGCTCAAGTCTCCAGGTCTATGTATTGGGGTCAATCAGCATAGCCACTTTCATAGGCGTTGGATTGATCGATCCTGAAAACCCAGGTTTGAAATCTGGTGGTTTTTTAATCCATCTGTCCCTCCAAATATCGATCTGGCTTCCATCTCCTACCCTCCATCGTGAGCCTTTGTCTACTTTTTTTTACCCTCTAATAAACTCCTCCATAAGAATGAATCCTTGTAGCCCTGTCCAACCTCAAGAATATCACCATGAGAGAAATACTTAGCCTTAAAAATTTTAAAAGCTAAGGAATTTCTGTTTTGTAGTAGTCCCCACCATTGTTTGGCTAAGAGAGCCAAATTCATAGCTGATAAATCCCGAAATCCAAGTCCACCGTCAAGTTTTGAGATACAAAGATTAGACTAAGACTTCCAATGGATTTTCCTTACCCCAGGTCTTCCCCCCCACCAGAATCTAGCCGCCATCATATTAAGCTCCTGAGTAAAGGACTTTGACAAAAGAAAGCAATTCATGTAGTAATTTGGTACTGCCTGAGCAACTGATTGGATAAGAATTGCTCGTCCAGCATATGACAGAAGTCTTCTATGCCAGCCTTAAATCTTTTGTCGTAACTTGTCCTGAATATTGGCTAGTTCTGTTTTCTTTGACTTGCCAAATAATAGAGGGATGCCCAAGTAACGATCCCCCACCTTGAATCTCTTCATCCCCAAGTCATTCAAAAGACTACTCCGAATTTCCTCCTTAACATTTGTGCTGAAGAAGACTGAGGACTTCTCGTAGTTAACACTTTGGCCCGAAAGAAATTCATAATTTTGTAGTAGGCTTTTCAGATTAGAAGCATCACTTTGTGAAGCTTTTATGAATAATAAGCTGTCATCTGCAAAAAGAAGATGAGTAAGACAGGGAGCACCTCTTGCGACTACCAATCCATGCAGGTCTCCTCTCATATGGGCTTGCTCTAATAGGTAGGATAAACCTTCAGCACAAATAAGAAACAGATAATGAGATAAAGGATCTCCTTGTCTCAATCCTCTTGAGGGAGAAATATCACCATATAGATTCCCATTAATCTTCACCGAATAAGAGACAGTATGCACACACGCCTTGATTAAAAGAATCCATCTTTCAGCAAAGCCCAACTTCTCAAGCATTGTCTCCAAAAAATCCCATTCTAGTCGATCATATGCCTTGCTTATATCTAATTTAACAGCCATTGAGCCTCCCGCACCTTCTTTTTTTATTTTCATACTATGAAAAGCTTCAAATGCCACCATAACATTATCAAATATACTCCTGCCTTCAACAAACGCACTCTATTGAAATCCAATTATTTTAGGCATCACCTTTTTTAGTCTATTTACTAACACTGTTGCAAGGATTTTATACACCACGTTACAGAGGCTAATCGGCCTGTAATCCCTGATACTTGTAGGATTATGACATTTTGGAATTAGGACAATAGTAGTCCTATTAATAGGTGATATGTCCATAGTGCCATTTAAGAAATTCAGAGCAAAAAGAATTACCTCATTGCCCATAATGTGCCAATACTTCTGATAAAAACAAGCTGTCATTCCATCCGGGCCAGGAGCTTTGCTAGGATTCATACTTTTCATTGCCAACTCAACTTCGTCTGCTGTAAAGGGTTGGCAAAGTCCCCTATTAATTTCATCTAGGATTTTTTCCTCCAGGCCTTGAAGTAAGTTCATTGGGGCTGAACTCCTGGAGGTTGAATAAATCTTTTGAAAATAGTCCAAAACCTCCTCTACAATGAGTTGTTCGCCCTCCAACACCTGTCCCGAAGCCGAAATTAGCTTCTGAATGTGGTTAGTTTTCCAGCGTTTAGATGCCATGGAATGGAAAAACCTTGTATTACGATCCCCTTCTTTCAACCATAATTCTTTAGCACGTTGCCTCTACATAATCTCCTCTTGATGTAGTAACTGGTTAAGTTCCAATTTCCTTTGAGTTAATTCCTCCTCTCTGTTATCGCCAACACCATTACAGAGCAGTCCTTCGATCTCCCGGTTAATTTGTTTTATTTTACGTCCC
This sequence comes from Heritiera fomes, assembly GCA_032173925.1. NCBI lineage: Eukaryota > Viridiplantae > Streptophyta > Magnoliopsida > Malvales > Malvaceae > Heritiera > Heritiera fomes. Next base: position 28,746,450 of record JAPDPM010000002.1, on the reverse strand, counting down.
ACATGTCCAAACTCAGATTTGTTCCAGGTCAATAATGCTTTCCCACAATCTCTAATTTTTCTTGCCATTTTAACACCATCAACTGCTTCACCCGAATGCCATTCCTGTGCAATAACCTGCTCACATTTGCTATTAGTGATCCACATATTTTCAAAGCGGAAACTTGTACCATATCTTTTAAACATTTGGGATTTTTCTAATTCAAAAATTAGAAAGAAATGATCTGACGAGGATGAATACTTGTGAATTTCCTTTGAATTAGGGAACAGCTGTTGCCACTCCTCGTTACACAGACCTCTATCCAGTCTTTCAAGTATCTGGTTACTCCCTTGTCCCCTTCTCCACGTCATTAATGGACCAACCACTGGAACTTCCATGAAGGCACAGTAGTCGACCACTTCCTGGAAAGCATTCATTTGTCTTTGAGGACGTGTACCTCCTCCCTCTTTCTCATTCACAGACAAAATTTCATTATAATCACCGACGCATAGCCAAGGGCCTCGCCATCTATCTCTCAATCCCATTAAAAGCTCCCATGATTCATGTCTCAACGTAGTTTTCGGGTTCCCATAAAAACCCATGAATCTCCACAATGTTGCCTCAATTTTGATTACACAGTCAATATGATTTCTAGAATAAGATTGCAAATCTACTTGAAGCTCCTCTTTCCAGAGAATTGATAACCCACCACTCCTTCCAACACTTTCTACTGTAAAACAACCACCAAACCCCCATCCATGGATGAGTCTCATCATTTCATTCTGTTTCCTTTTAGTCTCGCATAGAAACAGAATGTGGGGTCTATAGTCCTTGACCATCTTGGTCAGCTCATGAACTGCTTGAGGGGACCCCAACCCTCGGTAGTTCCGGCTTATAATAATCATTGTTCACGACAGGGATGGAGTTTTTCTCCATCACCCGCCGTTGTAGGTTCTGAAAGTCTAACTTTTTCTGCACCATCCGCAAATTCATTGAGAGCATTCAGTATAACTTCAGTGTAACCCCAAATCCATATTTATTTCTAGTGTTTATTATGATAACTGATTATACTGTTAAATTCATATTTGATTTGTCACGTTAAAACTTGATGTCTGTAAGAGCCCAGTAGATATACTTATGTAGTTTTTGGGGAGGCTAATATCGAGCACTCAAGCTCAGAACTACAGACTCCGACTGTTGAGCAATTTAAGGCTCTTGACCTGAGTCACCAACCGAGGCCCAGGCCAGGATGAGAGCGGTGAGCTTAAGCCCAAGGACATTGAGTTGTTGATGAAACAAGCAGGAGTCTGCAGATGGGAACATTGTGTCTATTATAATGGAGCTAATTTGGTTTTAGTGATATGTGATGGATTTAGTAGTTAATTTTGTTTTTTAATCCTATAATTTTTCAATAGATTTATTTCACCCTTATAAAGATGGAATATATTGATGGAAGTACTTTCTAAGGGAATTTTTTTAGTAAGGTAAAATATTTTAATTTTACTATAAGATCAATATAAATATATATGATTAAGCCTAAATTTAGTGTTATTAGATGTAAAATATGTTAGAATTATCTTAAATACATCTTATAGCAAAATTATCATATGCTTACGTTCATAGACACTAATTTTATTTTTATTTTTATGTGTTTACGTACTTTTAACATATTTTTTTTGATCGTTAACATATTTTATATCTATTGAAATTGATTTTTACATTTAATTATATGTGTTTACGTTGACCTTATTGTAGAATTTTTTATTTTTTAAATTCTTGGTACACATATGGAAATATTTGTGTCACTATTAATGTTAAACGTGACAATTAACTATCAATATTTGATCTAGTGATTGTTTTTTTTTTTAAAAGGTTATGTTTAAAATTCATTTTTTTTCATTTTTGTATTTTTAATGGATAAAAAAAAAGAAGAAACCATTGCTATTAAGATGTTCCATCTTAATTATATGATATATAGTTTTATAGAGGTGCCTATTGGGTCGGGTTGGCCTGACCCGGTTCGCAACCTGATCGGGCTAATCCGGCCCAATATCCGAACCGGTACTGTACCGGTTCGAAACCGGGCTGGGCCGGTTTTAAATATTTAGAATTGGGCCCAGTCCAGAACCGGTCTGGTTAAAAAAAAATTGACTGCCACTGTGTAGCGCGTAGTGGCAGCCTTGTGCAGTTGCACTGCAGTGCAACTGCAGTTTGCAGCAGAGGCAAGTCACAGACTTGCCTCTGTGGCCGTTGCCCATCAATTTTTTTTTTTAATTTTTTAATTTTTTAATTCTAATTTTTTTCCTATAAATACCTCTATTCTATCTTCTATTTTTGTTTACATTTCTTCTATATTTTCTCTCAAATCTATTATCTATATTCATCTACTCTTATTCTCTTAACTCACATACTCTCTTAATATTCACTCAAACTCTCTCAAATTCACTTAAATTCCCTTATTCCAAATTTATAATATCATCATTTCCCTTCTAAATTTTATTTTTCTTTTTATTTTATAATTTTACAAATTTTACTTTTAATTTTCAAATTCTAATATATTATATATCCCTTATTCCAAATTTATAATATCATCATTTTTTTTATAAATTTCATTTTTCTTTTTATTTTATAATTTTACAAATTTTACTTTTAATTTTCAATTTTCAAATTCCAATATATTATATATATATATATCATACATCTATTTTTTTAGTTTTTAAAATATATTTATTTTCAAAAAAAATATAAAAATGTCAAATGATATTTCAAATATAATAAATTATTTTAAATGCAAAATGAATATAATAAATGAACATAAATAAAGATATGCAAAATGATATTGCAAAATGAATATAATAATAATATTCATAATATCATTATTTGTATTTTGAATCAAATATCATTTTATCATAATAACTTTATTATAATATTATATTCATAATATAACTTTATTTTATTATAACAATAATTTTATTAGATAATTTTATAGTAGTTTATTTTTACATTATTATTACATTAATTAAATAAATTATAATATATTGTTAAATTAAATTATTAACATTATTTAGTATAAAAATAAATTTATTAGATTAAATTGTTAAAATATATTAATATATATTAAAATAAATTAATATAAATGTTAAAAAATAAAAATTTTAAATGAAAAAATGGACCGAACTGGTCTAACGAACCGGGCCGATTCGCCTCTTTAATAATATAGAACCGGTCCGAACCGAACCAGTTTTCTACCGGTTCAGACCGATTCTTATCTGGTTAAGGCCGAAACTGGTGAAAATCGATCCGAAACCGGCCCGGTCCCGCTCGTAACCAGCTCTAGTTTTATTTGATTAAGAATTGGATTCAATCAAATTGATAAATTAAGGTAAAATTGAAAATGAAATAAACTTTCACTATATTTATGTTTGCCTTTTTTTTTTAGATTAATAATATAAGTAGTACCCTCGCAAGGTTCAACTTTCAGGGGAGGTAGGAGTGGGATGGGTCCATTTCTTATATATTGCACTTTTTTTTTATATAATTTTAAATAATTTTATTTATTTTATAATTTTAAATTAATTTTATTTGAATTGAAAATAACAAACGATAAAATTTTTTTTATGTTAATGATTTTAAAATATAAATCATATTTAAATATCTGAAAAAATTATTTACTTTTATTTTTCACTCGGGATAATATCACGTTTTTTTTTTACTTTTTTTTTTTTTTTTGAGCACGTTTTTTTTTTACTTAGATTTGTTGTGTGCATGTCAAATGTCAAACTTTATATAAGAAAAAGAAACTTTTTCACGTCCCATCATGGAGTCAAATTTATACTAAACGTCCTGATGGCAGCAGCCCACGAGGGCCGAGGCTGAAAGGCCAATCCGCCCAGTCCAGATAAAAACCCTCCACTCCTTCGCTCTAATGGTACTACTAGTACCGTACTAACCAAAGCAGAGCGCGGGAAAAATAAAGTAAATCTAGTTTTGCTATCCAGTGAAGCAGGCAACCTCGTAAACAGGAGACAACAATAATACCTGCTGACACTCTATTCCCTGCTCTTTTACATTCAAACTTCGCTACCCAGAAAGAAAAATCTGCAAAACAAATGGCCAGGAAGAAGAAACCAAGCTGGAAGGTTCCAAAGGTTTTATGGAAAATCTTCAAAGACAAAGCAAGAAGCCTAGCCACCACTATTACGTGTATAATTCCGCCTTTTCCTTTTGCTTGCTGTTGCAAAGGCCGTTCCTGTCTTCAATGCTGTCAAGATCGCATGTCTTTTCTCCTTCGACCTGACGATCCTTTGGATTACAAGAAGCTTCTCCATGATTGCTTTGTTGTCGTTGACGACTATGCTCCTGCTCTTAAGTTTTATCCTGATCGACATTGGTCTCAAAAACAGGTTTGGCTCTGCTTTCAAAATGCCTTCTTTTTCTTAAATGATGAGCCTTTTTTAAAAGGGTTTAATGGATTTTTTTTTGGTTTTTGGTCTCAGATTGTGGGAAGGGTTATTGAGATGATGTTATCTCAAAGGCCCAGGCCTTGTAATGTACTATGCACTGGTTATAACAAGGCAAGCTTTGGTTTTTATATTTTTATTTTGTAAAAAGTTGGGTTTTTTTTGGATGGTTGTCTACTTTTCGTGTTGGTGGATTGGCTTTATGTCGTTTGCATGGGAGTTATCTCTTCTCCTGTTTGGATGGGTTATTTGAAGGATGGGAGTGGAAAATAGGAGGGAAACTCGTTATCCTTTCCTTTCCCTCAAAATCATTTTTTTTATTCCTCCAAATTGAGGGAATGGGAGATGAGAGGGAAAGGAAAAAGTCTTGTTGATGATTTATGAGTGTTTGTCCATTATACGATGCTATGCACAATTTGCATTTTAGCTATCAAGGGTAATATTGGAAAGTATGTGATTGATCATTTCCTTTACCTTTTTCCTTCCTCTCTATTATAATAATCAAACTATGGAACCCTCCATTTATGTTATTCAACCCAAACATGGGGTTGAAAGTTAACTTTACAGTTCCTTTGTCATTTTCATCTGGAACATTCTAATTTTGAAGAGTAATAACTATATTAACAAAGCCAATTAATTCCTTGATTACTTCAATTTTCAATGAAGCATTATAAGCATTAGATAAGTGCTTGTATTCTAGGTAAGACTAGAATAACAACTTCTAGAAATCATTTAGAAATCATAAAAGTAAATTTGTTTGTCATGAAAGTTGCAATTGCAGTGTTCATTATCATATATTTGTTTGGATTATTATTTCTCATCACATTAACTTCTGGTAGTTTTAGTAAACCAGTATGTGATTTCTTGATCGGAGCATGCTAAATTATATGGATTCGACACATGCTTTCATACTATTTTGCTTAAGGTTTTCTTTTTTTCTCCATATTTTTTTGTGAATTTTTTTATTGATATAACAGCTTAGAAGATCAAGCATGACTGTAGAGCTTTTGACTTCTTCAGCATGGGATATTCTCCTTGAAAGGGTATGTCGAGGCTTAAAATTGCTATTCCATCTGTCAAGTATGTCAAGCAGTTATGTTCTTGTTGAAGTAACTTTTTCCCCCTTTACAATTACTGAATACGGCAGGTTGGGGATGTGTGTATGGTTTATCTACTACGGAATACATCAATATTTGTGCCCCTTTCTAAGAAGAAACACCTTCAAGTTGCAGGTTTTCCTATCACTAATTTACGCAAGAAGTCTTTTAAGAATGAAACAAAACTACAATCAGGTATACAATAATTGAACACATTGTGTGTGCTTGTGCATGTAGATAGATATAACATCATGCTTGTATTGATAATTGTTTTCGACATTAATCTCTGGGCTTATTTGAATTCCTCTGCAAAGTTTAATTAGGGCCCCTTTAATAAAATAAACCATATGGAAAGTTGTCCTTTCCCTGCCAATCATACGGATCAATTCATTCTCACAATCAAAAGCATTATGAGAATCAGAAACACAAAGATTACTCAAGGGATGAATAAAAAAATGGTCTGATATATTAAATGACAATGTGAAAGTCAGCTTCTAAGCTGGATAAATATTGGTGCTTGATGAATTATTGTTAAAATTTCTTAAATATTGATTCTATGGTGTACTTTAGATTAGAACAGCATTATGAGGTCTGGAAACACATATACACTACTGGAAGGTGGAACTTCAAGAATGCTCCAATATATTAAACAGCAATGTGAAACTGATATGCTAAACTGGTAAATATTTTTACTTGATAGAAAGATAAAGTAATTGTGATAACTTATTAAAATTTTCTCGCCAATGCTACAGTGTGCGCAATGATTTTAGTTCCTAATATTTTTGGAGTAATTAGGCATGGCGGAATACTCTGAAAGGGTTATTATTTACTTCCATAATGCACAACTCGCAGATTTTATTGCTATGAATAAAATGAATATGTGATGAAAGATCCTCAGTCATGCAAGGTAGTTGGTAAATCTTATCAAAGATGGAGTAACTTAAACATGTTTGCTTATGATGTCCAGTCTGGAGGGGGATGTTTGGCCCTAAGAATGTGCATGGACATTTTAAAGTGAGCTAATTATGATATGATGCATTGTGTACCTCATCTCTCAAGTTTATGTATGCTTGTAGCTGTAAGTTGATTCTATGACTTGTACCTTTGTCATGACTAAACCTGGTTCCAGATTTTTTATATAAAAATATGTAGGCCTATTGAAAAAGGAAGCAGCTGGTTATTCATGATCTAAAATATTGATTTTAGTAGGGACATCAATGAAACATTATATTTTAGTCAAGAGATATCGATCTTGATCGGTTGGATCTGTTTGTTCAATCATTGGATAACCAAGAGTCTTTCTTTGACATCGTATCAGTTAGACTTGATAGAATTTGAAATTTTTCGGTTGCTAGCTTTAATAGTACCATTTTGTTTTATGTTTCTCTGTCCCTGCATGCTATTTTGTCCCTCCTAAACTTTTTTAAAGCTTTGCAATTAATCTGAAGGTTCCTTATAATTGATTGGCTATTGCCTTGTTGCCTATTGGTGTTGGTTCACTTGCAAAATTTTGATTGAACAAGGTTACAATGGTCCTTACAGCAGAAATTTTCTCAGGAGCTGGAAAGAAAAGGAAACTCACTGATAATAGCAGATCGATGTCAAAGAGGCAGCAATGTGGATTTCTTTCCATTTGTAATGGTTCCTTGAACACCATTGATAGTGCTGGTTCTCGAACTGGAGAAGTTGTTGCTATGTCTGAAGAAGTTTTAAGTGGAGAACTTCAAAGAAGCTCAAGTCAGACTGCAGCAAAGCTTAAAACATTTTTAAGACCCTTTAGCTGGAAACGCAACAAGAAGCGGAGAATATTAAATATTCCTGAATGCAGAGACAAGACCATCTTCAAAATCATTTGTTCTGATGAAAATTGCTCACCCAGGAGTCTCACGTGCTCCTCCAACACAAATAAGGTAGTTTTCTCCGGTTGTTTGTTCAAATAACCCAGTAATTATATTTTCCTGCATAATCCTTTGATTGATGCAAGTATAGTTTATCTGTAAAATCATGCCATACTGTGTAGTGTATAATTTGTAAGGGAGATTCATTACTGCTAGTATATTTTATTTAGAAAGAGATCTTAGTGGTTGGATTGAGTAACGAGTTAGATCCTAGCAGAATTCATAACTTCTTGTGGAAAATTATGTATTAGCGGTTATTGACCAAAGATTTCAGTGGTTTTGCTTTCGTTACTTGCTTAAAAGTGATATCAGTGAACTCCAATATTCCAACATCAAGATGACACATTTAAACTTGTGAAAATCACACATGGCATCTATACTAATAATAAATCCTTAAATAAATTTGGTGTCTCAAGTCAAGTGACAACAACTCTGATGTAGAACAGATCTAAGTTAGGTTTGAATTAGGGTTTAGGATGTGAATTGGGGCTAATTATGCTGCTAAAACAGTAAAGAATAAAAGCCTAGGAGTCTCACCTAGGGTTTCTTACGAGTCACACTTAAGAATGGTTGAGTCACACAACCAAAGAGCACAACTTTGCTGAAAATTCTGAAATTATTATTCTCTATCTTTTAAAGGGAGTACAAAGCCTATTTTTAGGCAAGCAAGCAAGCCTAATCCTAATAGGATACAAACTCTTTATTAAAACTCTATTATCCTAATCCTACTAATAGAATTAAACACAATATTTTCCAGCCTAGACCTCTAAAACAATTAAAGGACTAAAATTAAATTCCTATTCAAATTTCTAACAGAAATACTGACTTTAAAACTTAAATTAAAATAATTTCTATTGCTGCCATTTTGCATCAAACTCAGTTGGAGTCAAAGAAAGTACTAAAACATCCCATATTAAATCATAATAAATCATGATAAATTATAAAATAATATATATAAATGTAAATTTACTTTCTCACGTGCAACTATATAAAACAATCAATATATTTTATCACATGAATCCTTTCACCTGTTTTTTCTCACTTTTTTTTTTCTTCCACACACTTAGCGGGTGTGCCAAAATCTAGTTTGAGAAACACCAGAGCAGGTGTAAGCAAACATAGGAAGTTTTCTTGTCATTTCTGTTCCATATCTTTTAGTACTTGTGTTGATCTAAGTGCTTGAGAAGTTTAGAAACACATTGAATCTTTTCACATCCTTGATTGAATTTTGCATATTGCCTTCAATGTTTTTTTTTAATTTGTTGTGCAGATACCAGTGCAACGTTCTTGTTATTTGATGTTTACAGCTCCCCAGTTAGTCTTTGATTTGAATGAGATTAGCAGGCAATCAATGTTCTATAATCTGGAATGTTCTTCATCTGTTCTTCCAAGAGAACGTATCCTTTAATATGCAAAATCTATTTTTTTTTCTTCAATATTCTGTAAGCTAGCCATTGTAATGCGTTTGTAATGTTATTAGGTAATTTCTCCCTTTTGCTTTAAGAGAATCGGCAGTTTCACCTTAATATTCTAAAGACTTACTAAATAGCTTGGTGCCAAACTTTTCAAGCTCAAAGTGTCTCATGGAGAATATTTTTGGTTTGTCTGATGCAAAGGCATGCGGTCAATTAAAGCCATGCTCCCATCATAGGCACTGTTGTCTTATTGGATCTCCTTGCCTGTAAGTTGCATATTACAAATTTTATTACTTTAGGGTTGCAATGTTCTATTAATTTTGTGGTATTGTTTAGGGAGTGACTTGTAAGAACTATCTCTATTTTTTTTTTTGGGTATGGCTAAAGTAGGTTACTAGTTGGCTCTATAATCCCATATCTTATATCTACATGATGTGGAGCATGTATTCGCATTGCAGAAAACCTATATGGTAGGCATGTTGGCAATGAAATTGATCGCCAATGCTAGAAATTGTTCCAATGAATGTACAAATGGGCCTTTTGACCAGGCATACTAACATCGCAGAAAGGTCTAAGGTAAATGGAATACCTGTAACAGCAGTCACGGATGTTCGAAATCCTCTTTTTATTTTATATTCAAACCAGTGTGCCTCTTGTGGATTAGTTCAAAAAGTTTTATGAAGTAAATTATACTCATTATTTATTTGTGATGTTTAATTTTAAATTTTAGAGGGTCAAACCTACAGGAATATATTAAGTCATGTTAAAAAATTGTTTTTAGACCATAAATTATGCTGTAAAGCTATTTTATGATATGTTTTTTGTATTTTTGGTTTGCCAGGTATCACTCGTTTCTTAAGTTGCTGGAGATGCTCATACGTAGAAGTAAACGGTGCAACCATTTAACATTGTTGGAGAAGCATTGTCCTCTACCATCTTTGAATCAAAAGGCCATGGGAAATTCAAGCACAATAGTTGAGGTTAGTAGTGTTGCTTGTGAAATACCTATTAAGTTGTTTGAAGCTGCAAAAGCCATCATCCGAAATGCTTAGGTGGATGTTTTGCCATTATTCTTTTCTATTTTTCAAGCCTTACCTGTATTGGTGCTATGTTGGATGATTGTGCAAATGCCTGGATTTGATGGTGGTTGTTCTAACTTTAGATGAATTTGCAAACGTCCAGTGTTGATGGTAGTACAAAAATTTCTTTCCTTTTTTAGATTTAAATTTAAGAGTTTGTGCAAGGTGATTCTAAAAAGATGACTATTTTGTTTTCTATTTCAGAGCAATATATTGGATAAAGGAGTGCTCAAGCAATCTCACGGTGTTGGTGCCAAAGAATACAACAAAACTATGGAGAGAGATAACGCACAAGTTGAGTCAACTAGGCTTTATTGCTTACAAAGTCAGGTAGTGGCATTTATATGGGCTGTTTGTAGAAGTATGGTTCCTCCAGATTTGCTAGGAACTCCATCTAACTGGAGAAAGCTGAGGAGAAATATTTTCAAATTTATTCGGTTGCGAAGATTTGAGAAGTTCTCTGTAAAGCAATGCATGTATCAGTTAAAACCCTCAGATTTGCCCTTTTTATCAAATAAGCATAATGGGCAGGTGCCAAAGAACGGCTCAAAGGAGAAGAAATTTGGTGAAGCAAGTTATAGCATACATGATATTAAGCGAAAACTATTTGTCAACTGGATTTTCTGGTTCTTTTCATCTCTAGTGGTGCCATTCCTGCGAGCCAACTTCTATGTCACTGAAAGTGAGCATGGGAAACAAGATGTTTTTTATTATCGCAAGCCAGTTTGGCAGAAGTTGAGAGACCATGCCATTACTTGCTTGAAAGATCGAAGCTATCTGGCATTGGATGAGGCTGCTGTTAGAGCTATAATAGACAAAAGACCATTTGGTTTCTCTAGGCTGAGGCTTTGTCCAAAACAAAATGGAGTTAGAATGCTGGCAAATCTTAAAGTATCCTCAAGAATGCTGAAAGATGGATCCTCCTCAAAATATAGATGTTCTTGGATGCGCAAAAATTCAAAAGCACTTTGTAGAAGAAATAAGTCCAAGCCTTTATGGTCTGTGAACTATGCACTCCGTGGTACACATGCAGTTCTAAAAGGTTTAATGTTTAAAGAACCAGATAAGCTAGGTTCATCGGTGTTTGATTATAATGATGTTTACAGAAAGTTATGCCTTTTTGTAACCACTCTAAAGAATGCATCAACAACCATGCCTGGTGTGTTTGTTGTAGTTGCTGATGTTTCAAAGGCATTTGATTCAATTGATCAGGATAAGCTGCTTGGCATGATGGAAGATGTCATAGTGAAAGATCAATTTAACTTGCAGCAGATTCATCAAGTTGCATGTTCAAACAAATGTTTGTGGGATCGTGAGAATCTCATGTTGGTGGATGAGACTGTCAACACAGGGTTTGCAAACTTAATGTCTTCTGTCTCATTTCGCTCATTGCCTGGCATTCTCGTTAATCAGGTATCTTCTTTTTTGTCTTGTTCTTTGATGGAATATTTATATTTTATTGTTGTTGAATCTTTTTCCTTTTGTTATACTGGATTAGGCCTCAGCAAATTGAAAAGAGAAAAGATTCATGCTATCTGATATCTATTTTTGCTCACTTGTTTCTTGTTTAATCTTTAATTATTATTGTCAACTATTTTTAAATAATCTCCTCCATCAGTTGCCAGTTGTAGATATAGTGCAATATATTTCATTTCACCGAATAATATTCATACTGCTGTAAATCAACCTTTAGTTTTTTTTTTCCCTGCATGTAACTGCTGCTTTTCCCAATGTGAGAAGTTTCTTGGTTATCATTTTCTTTTAAATTTGTTTTACTCTGAAAGGCATGTAGAATTTCTTTTTTTTTTTTTTATTTTTCAGTTCATGGTTTTTAGTTTTGTATATATGAGTTGTGTCAAAGCTAAATCTGTCCTTCTTACTTGCCACTGTGGATAGATTAAAAGTAATCCTCGTGTGTATGACTAATTTTAAAGGGGTGTATAACATGATTTTTAATTACCAATTTACCATTATTGGCTTGAGAATATAGTGTGAGAATATAAACTTGCCTCTGGTATAAAGGGCATGTAGGTGGAGCTAGAAACAGTTGGAAAGAAATTGCGATACTTGTGGTTTACTCCCTTTTCCTTTAAAGAAGGAAAGCCAAAAAAAGGATTATTAGACAAATATATGGGTTATGAATCATATGTGGCCAAGCTACGGCTAAAACCTTGCCTAGAACAAGCATGGCCATACCAGAAGTCTTGCCTGCTGTGGCTGTGGAAAAGTCAACTATATTAAATGTGTAAATATCTGTATCCTTAGAATTAAGGTTAGACAATTCCTCAATTATGGGGATTTGATTTAGATTGATTTAGTTTCCTATTTACTTCTTAACAGTAGCTGTATATAATCCTTATAATTTTGTATCATTCAAGTAAGACTCAAAAATAAAATATTCTAAAATTCCACATGGTATCAAGAGCTTTAGGTTTTTTCTTGGAAATCAATCACTTGTTTAGCCTTCATTGCTGATTTTTCTACAGTTTTTTCTTCAGCCTTCATTGCTGATTTTTTTACCTTAGGCCTTCATAGCCACTTTCTCATCAAGAACTTTTCTTTCTTGCCAAACCCTAAATCATAATATTTTTCCAAGAGCCACTGCTGTTTTTTACCACCATGTCACGTTCTGCTTCGGTTGTAAATTCTACTCCCCGCACCAGTAGTCTGATCAAGAACTCTACATTGGTCACTGCAGAAGCTAATGTTGGTGGACAGAATATCCCTGATTTGCGTAAGATTGATGACAAGCCTCGAGTGTGGTGTGACCATTGCAACAAACCACGCCATACTCAAAAAACTTGTTGGCATATCCATGGAAAACCAACAAATTGGAAGCCGAAGCCGAAGCGGTCACAAGCCTCTGCAAATGAAGCAAATATGGGTTCCTTCAGCAAAGAACAGCTCAATCAACTCTTGAAACTACTAAAGTCCAATCCGACATCTGGTACATCTAATAGTTCACTGGCTCATTCAGGTAGAATTCATTAGCCCTATCCAGTGTCTTTAATTCTACTCCATGGATCATTGATTCAGGAGCATCCGATCATATGACTAACCTGTCTAATCTATTTAGTTCATACACTCCTTGTTCTAGTAATGAAAAAATAAGAATAGCAGATGGTAGTTTTTCGCCTATTGCAGGCAAGGGTTCTATTAAACTTTCAAAAAGTATTGATCTTAAATCTGTACTTCATGTTCCTAAACTTGCTTGTGATCTTTTATCTGTTAGTAAACTCTCAAAGGATTTCAACTATCGTGTTATCTTTTTTGATTCTCTTTGTCAATTTCAGGACCAAAACTCAAGGAAGATGATTAGCAGTGCTAGAGAAATAAATGGGCTCTACTATTTCAGTGAGGATTTCTTAGATAATAAAAAAGCTCAAGGGCTTAATAGTACCAGTTCAAATTCTGTTTTTGATAAAATAATGCAATGGCATCTTAGGTTAGGACATCCTAGTTTCCCTTATTTAAAACATTTATTTCCTAATTTCTTTAAAGGAGTGGATTGCTCTATTTTTCAATGTGAAAGCTGTCTTTTATCTAAAGATTATCGAGTTAAATATATTTCAAAACTTTATAGTCCATCAAAACCATTTTACTTGTTTCATACTGATGTTTGGGGACCTTCAAAGGTTACTACCTTGTCTGGAAAAAGGTGGTTCGTAACTTTTATCGATGATCACATTAGATTGTGTTGGGTTTACTTACTAAGCAAAAAATCTGATGTAGAAAAACTTTTCAAAGATTTTTATTGCATGATTGAAACTCAATTCAAAACAAAAATTTGCATCCTTCAAACAGATAATGGAATTGAGTACTTTAATAAATGTTTGGGAAATTTTTGAAAAGAAAAAGATATTTTACACCAATCTACATGTCGGGACACATCCCAGCAAAATGGAATAGCTAAAAGGAAAAATAGGCATTTACTTGAGGTAGCTAGAGCTATCATGTTTTCTATGAACATTCCAAAATACCTTTGGGGAGATGCTGTGTTGACTGCATCTTACTTAATCAATAGGATGCCAACTCGTGTTTTACATTTTGAAACACCTTTGAATACTCTTAAAAAATACTTACCAACATTTCGTTTATACTCTGAGTTACCTTTAAAAATTTTTGGATGCACTTGTTTTTTATATTCCCCAAATTTTTCGGCCCAAATTGGATCCTAAAGATGAAAAATGTGTTTTCTTTGGCTATGCTCCAAATGAAAAAGGGTATAAGTGTTTTAATCCTTTGACAAAGAAACTTCACATAACTATGGATGTCACTTTTCTAGAAAATCAACCTTATTTCAGCAAAAATCTTCTTTAGGGGGAGATTAAAGAAGAAGATAATTTTTGAAAATTCTCTACACCATTACCAAGTCTCATCGAGTCACCAATTTAGTCTATTAAACAATTTAAGGAAATGGATGTTAAAAATAATGAAAACAAGGACTCTCTTAGTCAACAGGTGCCAAGTATTGAAGAATCTGAAACAGGGGGAGAAGTACTTCAAACGGATTCACATAATCCAAATATTGAGCTTCAAGTTTACACCAGGAGGAAATCTCATAAAAATATTAATGATCCAATTATTTCTCTAGCACCTGTTCAGCCAGAATCTCCGAGGGATGGTCCTCCTCAAACTCAGGTTAATCCTCCTCCTCAAACTTAGGTTAATTCTAAAATTGCTCATTTAGTTTTTTCCATTGAGTCTCCAAATACTGATTTTTTTGATCTAGATGTCCCAATTGCTAACAGAAAAAGAGTAAGATCATATACCAATCATCCTATTGCAAAATATTTGTCGAATCAAAAGTTGTCCAATAACCACAAAGGATTCCTTTCAAATATTTTTAACTTGCATGTACCAAGATCTATTCAGGATGCCCTAGATGATCCGGATTGGAAGTTAGCAGTGAAGGAAGAGATGGATGCTTTTGAAAAGAATGGGACTTGGGAGATTGTGGAGCTATCAAGAGGCAAGACAACTGTAGGATGTAAATGGGTCTTCACTGTGAAGTGTAAGGCAAATGGGAGCATAGAGAGGTACAAGGCAAGATTTGTTGCCAAGGGGTTCACTCAAACTTATGGCATTGACTACCAAGAGACCTTCGCTCCAGTTGCAAAAATAAACTCAATCTGGGTACTTCTCTCTTTAACAGTGAATTTCAATTGCTCTCTACACCAACTTGATGTAAAAAATATCTTTCTTAATGGAGATTTAGAGGAAGAAGTATTTATGGACCTCCCACCTAGATTTGAGAAAAACCTCGGAACCAACAAGGTGTGCAAATTGAAAAAATCCTTGTATGGTCTTAAACAATCACCAAGAGCATGGTTTGAAAGGTTTGGAAATGTAGTGAAGAGCTATGGTTATATTCAGAGTCAAGCTGACCACACAATGTTCTTCAAGCACTCTAGAAACAGTAAACTAGCTATTTTAATTGTGTATGTGGATGATATAATAATAACTGGTGATGATAGTGCAGAAATTGGAGAACTTAAGAGAAAGCTTGCACATGACTTTGAGATAAAGGATTTGGGGGCCTTAAAGTACTTCCTTGGTATGGAATTTGCAAGATCAAAGGAGGGTATCTTTGTTAGCCAACGTAAGTATGTCCTAGACTTGCTTAGTGAGACAGGAATGCTTGGTTGCAAGATAGCTGAAATCCCAATAGAGCCTAACTTGAAACTTTAGCCTGCTGAAACCAAAGATGTGGTGGATAGAGAGAAATACCAAAGACTTGTGGGTAGACTCATCTATTTAGCACATACACGACCTGATATAGCTTTTGCAGTAAGTGTGGTAAGTCAGTTTATGCATTCACCCAACTCAGAACACTTTGAAGCTGCTTACAGAATCCTAAGGTACCTAAAGGGAACACCTAGAAAGGGATTGCTCTTCAAAAACCATGGACACCTACAAGTAGAAGCCTATACCGACGCAGACTGGGCAGGAAGTATTACCGATAGGAGGTCAATTTCAGGCTATTGCACATTTGTGGGAGGAAACCTTGTCACTTGGAGAAGTAAGAAATAGAATGTAGTAGCCAGAAGTAGCGCTGAGGCTGAGTTTCGTTCAATAGCTCATGGGATTTGTGAGGTAATGTGGATTAAAAGACTACTTGAAGACTTGAAAGTTTCTAATCCCTCACCGATAAAGCTTTACTGTGATAACAAAGTTGCAATCTCTATTTCTCACAATCTTGTGCTCCATGATAGAATGAAGCATGTAGAAGTAGATAAGCATTTTATCAAAGAGAAGCTTGACAATGGAATAATTTGCATGCCATATATACCAACAAGTGACCAAGTTGCTGATGTTCTTACAAAGGGATTGCACAAGAAGCAGTTTGAAAATCTAGTGAGCAAACTTGCCATGGAAAATATCTTCAAGCCAGCTTGAGGGGGAGTGTGGAAAAGTCAACTATATTAAATTTGTAAATATCTGTATCCTTAGAATTAAGGTTAGACAATTCCTCAATTATGGGGATTAGATTTAGACTGATTTAGTTTCCTATTTACTTCTTAACAGTAGCTGTATATAATCCTTAGAATTTTGTATCATTCAAGTAAGATTTAGAAATAAAATATTCTGAAATTCCACAGTGGCATACAAGCTTTTCCTTGGGAAAATGTAGACAACCTTGGTCTTGCCCCCTGAATGTTTTCCGTGATCAGTTTTCCATTTATTCTGTTTCACATGAAATAGAACTGTAGTTCAAGTAGCAAGGCATTGAGATGCAAATTGGAGGTAGATCTGGGTTTTAAATTGTTTGAAATAACTGAAATACTTTTAAAAGTATTAAGGGTATGAAAATCTGTTCGGAAAGTTAGAACTTGGGTATACTATGCAGACTGTAACTAGGGAAGACAATTTTGAGATTTTGTATAATTTATTACCAATTTCTTATGCGCTCAACCACGATTAATATTAGGAATGGTCAAATGGTGCAATTCCACATTGATTAAGTTTGTCCTTGTGGCTTTATATCTAAATCTATCTCTTCCAGCTATTACCAATTGATTTTATGTAAGATACTATGTATGGAGAGAATTTCTTTGTTGCTTCATTTTCTTATATGTTGTTCACATGGGCTGTTATCCCTCCATAGTTCAGTTTGCAGTGGCTTTTGATGAATGAGGGCTGATTTTGCTTATCAAAGAAACCAAGATGAGAGAGAGAGAGAGAGAGAGATGATTATTGGATGTTGTGAGATTCCCACTGTTCTGTTTTAATTCTCTAGGTTCTATCATTTTCCTGCTATCCTCCCCCTTTATTAATTCTCCATTTCTCATATCCTGTCCTCCGTCTTTATGCAGTTTGGCTATCAAACTCCTTTACCTAAATGAGTTTATTTTATCTTTCTTGGCTTATTAGAACATACATCTCTACCTAGAAAAGGCCATAAAAAGGCTGCTTGACAACTGTCTATTGCCCTTATAACTATGGTTTGCTTGACAATATCTATATTATTACTTTTAAAGACCTGTTGAACCTCTTTGAATGATGCTTAACAAGGTGCCCGATTGTTGATGAACCAATGATTATAAGGGTACCTTCCCCCTCTCCTAATTTCATTTACACTTGTCTGATGAAATTTTTGGTGGTGGAATCTCTCATTATTCCTGAAGATCTACGGGAGAAGTATTCTATCTTCCCACTTGAGGAAGGGACCGCTCTAGGAGGGTGGCTAAAACTACTCTAACAACAAAGAATACTAACAAATTATATATATATATATATATATGAAAGAATTTAATCATTGCTCTGATGATGATGATGATGATGATATATGTTTGGGAAAGCTTTTAGCCTGATTTGGGACTTGGGTTGGGAAAATGTTTCAGGGGTGCAGCTGGCTTCTTTTAAGGGAAGAGCTGCTTTCTAACCTATATGAGCATGTAAAGCGCAATGTGCTTCAATTGGATAAGAAGTTTTACTTGCAAGGGATGGGGATAACTCAAGGAAGTGTGCTATCCTGTCTGCTTTGCTCATTATATTATGGGCATATGGAAAAGCATGTCATCTTTCCGTATCTCGAGAAAACTTGTGAACTTGCTGCTGAAGATCTATCCACAAGACGTATTTTTGCTGAGTCAGATGCCCAGAATTCCAGTGAGGACGCCACTATCTTTCCCCCTTCTTACTTGCTTCTGAGATTTATTGATGATTTTCTTTTCATATCAACTTCAAAAGAGCAGGCTGGTGGTTTTTTCTCCATGTTGCGTCGAGGATTTCCAGATTACAACTGCTACATGAATGAGGAAAAATTCTGTCTAAATTTTGACATTGAACATCAATCTGGGAATCTATCAAATAGGATTTATGTGGTTGATGATGGTACCTCATTTATTCGATGGAGTGGTTTGCTCATAAACTCTAACTCTTTAGAAATTCAGGGTGATTATACAAGGTCAGTTTCTTTTATGGTTTTTATTCGAAATGTAATTAGGATTTTTATGGGGCTCCTTGCTGATTGGTTTACTGAATTAGTTATTAACGCTGTTTATAAAAAGATTAGATTCACTGCTCTAGTGCCATAGTTCAAGCATCAATGACCATAAATTGCTCTCAGTTTTTTTTTTTTTCATGTAAATCATCATTGAACATCAGAAATGTTATTCCTATGGTTTGACATCCAAATCATCATTTAATTCTGTTCTTTTTCATTTCTTGTTTTAAATTAATGAACCCCAAAGAAACAGGCAAAAAGAGAGGATTATTTTTCTTTTTAATTTTTACATTATCCTGTCCTCATTAATTTATTTCTTAGGATGGATTTTCATTTGCATTTGTAATGCCTTCACTGAATGAGATGTTCAATCTTGTTAACAGGTATTTAGACAACCACTTAAGTTCCACTCTTACCATCCGCTGGCAAGGTAAACCGGGTAAATATCTGAAGAGGAAGCTGTGTGACTTTGTGAGACCTAGATGCCATCCCATATTCTTTGATTTAAATATCAATTCCGGGTCTGTCATAAGATTGAACATCTATCAAGCTTTTCTGTTGTCTGCAATGAAGTTCCATTGTTATGTCGCTGAATTATCAGATTTTTTCCAACCTCATAGAAGATTTTGTTTGAAAGCCATTGAAAGATCCTTCAGGTATGGCTTCAAATCTTTCTAATCTGGCAATTGGCTTATGCATTAGCAGATGATCGACTTCAATTGGACTTTAGTTGCCCAAGATTAGTTAGCTGTCTGAAGCTGATTACTACATGACTTCCCAATAAAAAGTCTCCTGTATTTAACCATTTAATATCACATTTTCTATTCTAACACCATTTTTGCAAATTTAGGTACATGTACAGGCTGATAGAGAAAAGAATGGGTTCAATTCGGTTGAATTGCAGCTTGTGTCCCGAGCTTAAACTGCGGAAAGAAGAAGTTTTATGGCTTGGATTACATGCCTATATTCAGGTATTGGATAGAAAACAGTCAAGGCATAGAGCATTGCTGTCTAGGCTAAGGTCCAAGTTTTTTGCTCATAGAATAACAGGGAAGGAGTCATCTGAATTGAGATACGCAGTTGAAAGATCACATTCCTCTTCATTGTGGAAAATACGGTATTAGATTCTTGAGTTTGGTCTGATGGAATTTGATATTAACACATTACTAATGTTTTTGTACTGCTTTGGGGTCCAAAATCTGTACTTTCTTGTGAAAAATAGAATGTTAATTGTTTCTCTGTATTTTTTATGGAATGCTGATTTTGTCCCCGCTGCCGTTCCTGATGCTGCTGCTGTTGCGGTCGTATTTTAAGTATTAACAGAAAAAAAAAAAGAGGATTCGAATATTTGAGCTCAACTATCATAAAATGGTCTTAACAGTTTGTTCGGTAAATTTAGAATCTTCTTTTTGACTGCACGTTGTATTGATAGACTTCATCTCCTTGCACTATAGGTGGTAAAATTAGCCTGATCTGGAAAATCAGCTTGAGCAATTCAAACTTAAATCCAATCGATATGATATCTGATTAAAAAATTAAACAATTTATACTTGGTTGGGTCTGCCCTTTTTTTGAACACTTGCATTTATTGCAAGCTATGTCAATTTTTTTTTCTACCTCAAAATTTGTAACTCAATATAAAGGTAGCAAAATACTTTTCTTTAAAATTTAGTTCTCGTTCAAAAAACTTGTAATGGGAAGTTATTGGTGTTTGGTTGAAAAGATTTTGATGATGTGATTTGTTATAAATGTAAGTGTTGAAAAGAAGGGACAGATGCATTTATCTCTAGAATTTTTCATACTTAATTTGGTTGAATTCAAATTAATTCGAATTTTTATAAATTTGAATTTGATCTTACTTGAACTTCAATTTATTTAAATTTAGATTAACCTCAATCGACTTGAATTAAAAAAGATTCGAATCCAAATTGATGTGAATTTAAATTGATTCGAAATTAAATTAATTCAAATCTAAATAGATTCAAATTTAAATTTAAGATTAATAATTTTCAGATTTAATGATCAAATTATTATATTATGATAAAAATACAGCATTAAACTAAGATAATTAGAAAAAATTAAACATGAACGAAGAATATTAATTGTGATAATTAATTAAGATAATACTCATCAAATTGATGAGTATAGGTGTAAAATTATGATTATGAATTATAAAACTATGATATTAAGTGTAAATTAAGCATAAAATTGATGAGAATAAATGTAAACTTATTAGAATTACTATAAAACTGATGAGATTAACATAAAACTATTACAATAATCATAAAATTATCATACAAAAGCCTAGAATATCGTAAAATTATAATATATATAAGTCTAAATATTGTAATATCATACATAATTAGGAAATTTGATGGGATAACAGGGCAGTTGATTGCCTTTGATTATTAACCTTAGTTTGTTTAAATTTTCTTCATGGGCTGTCGAATGCCATTTTTGAACATTTGGTTTTTCCTAAAAATAACACTTGATATATGAAATTTATTGTAAAATTAATAAGAATAAGTATAAAATTGAAAATTAACCGTAAAATTGATAAAAATTATCGTAAACTTAATGAGAATCAACGTAAAAACACTAGAATAAACATAAAACTATGATATAAACCGTAAAATTTATAATAAAAGGGTAGAACCACAAGAATAAACATAAAATTATGACAATTAGCTGTAAATTTGATGAGAAGCATTGTAAAATTGATGATAATTAGTTGTAAATTTGATAAGAATCAACGAAAAACACTAAAATAAGCTTAAAACTATGAAGCTTAAAATTAATGAGAAGGCATGTAAAATTATGATTGCTAAGCATAAAACAATAATAATTAGCATAAATTAAGTATATTATTGATGAGAATATATGCAAAACTGTGATCATTTGTGTAAAATTATAAGAACAATTGTAAATTTATTAGAATTAGTGTAAAAAAATTATTAAAATTATTTTAAAATTATCATACATAAGACTATAATTATTATACATAAGTGTAAAATTAATTAGATTAATAGGAGTCGATTGCTCGAGAATGTTTAAGATTTGAAGGGTATTTTGGGTAATAAAATATCAATTATAGAGTGTGAGAAGTGAAAATTATTAAAAAATAAAAATTAGGGTTTTTGAGTAAATATGGTATGTTTAATAATAGGTAGGGTGTGATTAGAGCACTCGTACTAAAAATATATTTTAAACGCAATTATATTCATTAGTAGTTGATTGCTATAAAAAAAGGCAATTGATTGTTATTATTTTTTTAATTATAAAGTAAAAACAATAAAATTTAATGTTAATATGTCACATAATTTTTTAAAATTTTTTAATGTTTCTATGGTTATTTTTTTGAATGATGAAAGCGTAATTTGCAATATATTATTGTTTTTTAATAGATAAAAATGAAGCAAGTCATTGCAATAATTCGTTGCTTTAAAAATAAGTGGCCCTGTAGGGCTCACGATACGTGCTACGGTTTGGACAAGTTTTGTCGTTTGAAACACCTGTGTCTGCTCGCTCTCTGGTTCCACGTCCACCATAAATTGTTCGGTAGTATTCGTTTGTGTTTTTTTCCTGCATGACGACGTGAAGAATTGCCATATTGGGCCACAGGTTTCACTCAAACATTTGTCCAAAAGAAAAGTACAACGCCATGAAAAAAAAACCCCCAAGAACTTCAGTCAAACTTGGCTTATCATAAATGCTAAAATGAACGTATTAGGAAATTTACTTCATTTGATTAGGAAAGAACAAGCAAAAAGACATGTTTTCCCGTGCTTTCTCTTTCATTTGGACAGCAGATTGGTGGTTTTGGCCAAGTAATCGTCATCAGAAATGCTGGTGGAAGAGTTCGTTAAGGACTTGAATTTTGACTGAGTTGCGGATAAGGGTTTGCTTAACTTATCCTGTTCCTTTCAATATTGCCTGTACAACTATATTTTGGACTTGAGTGGGTTGTCGTAAAACGTCGTTTACTACTCTTTCACCATTCATACCTCAATTTCCAAGGTCAAAGAAATTTTAAGCAACCAATTTTTTTTGTCAATTATGTTTTCGTACAAAAATTTAGTTGTTTGATCAAGTTTGCAGTTACGTGTGTGTGTTTGTTTGTGTAAGATTTTGAATGGGAAGATAAGATTTATATGAAAGGGAAATTATCTCTTATTTTATAATTCAAGAACACATGTAAGTGTGTGTATATATTTTTTCTTAATTTTAGTTCTTTAATTAAAATATGTACATTTAATTTGTAATCTATACATATTATATTAAAGATAGATTCAAGAAAAAAAAAACAAATTATATATGCTTTTTTTTCACTTACATGTCATCGGATTTGTTGTTGTCTTTGTTGTAATTTTGAAGTTAATTTTGAGAGGAATGTTCATATTGGGGATAAATTTGAAAGGGAGATGAGAGGAAGAATTAAGAAATCATTGAAGAGATTTTTTTAAAAATTTTTTTTTTATATCCTGATAGCAGAAGAAATCATGCAATGTGTACGACGTACACTCAAAGAAATGGGCGTGCAAAGGAAAACGCATGACTCCTGTTTTTTAAATTTACACTCTTTTTCTTCCATTACAAATGATCAGTATTGTTTGACACCCGTTTGTCTCTCGCAAAATTTCTCCAAATTCTGGAAACCCTAATTTTCTCTTTATAAACCTTGTGATAATGATTTCATAGGTGAATTCAACTGTTAGACTATTTTGAAAACATAAAGGAGTCACTATCAATTTTTTTTAGTAGGTATAAATGGTCACCTAAGAATATTTCTTTTCAACAAAATCTTAAAATTATTTAAGTTCTATTAAAAAGATATTTTCAGTGTCCAAAAAATTTTTGGGTTTTGGAGTTCGATTATGCGTAGAGAAAGATTAGCACCCGCATAATTTCAAATTAGGATCTATTTTATTGAAAAATAACATTAAATATTTTAATACTGTGGTAACATTTAGTGAATTTTTTCACTTAAAGATCAATTAGGAATAATTACTTATGAATTTCATAACATCTCATCATCAAAAGTTCCCTTTGATTTTATCACTCATAGATTTTATTGAAATATATTTATGGACTTTTCTTAATTTGTATAATCATTATTTTATAAAATCGAATATATAATAAATAAGAAATTCTTAAATCAAAATAAAATCACTTAAATGTTCGAATACTATGATAACTTTTGAGGTTTTTCCCACCTAAATATTTTCTAAAAATCACTACTTGTCATTTCGGGAAATCCCATCATTGAAAATTTTCTTATTTATTTTAATTAATAAATTATTATTTCATAAATTTTGTAAAATAATCTTTTCTTTCTTTTCTTTCAAAAAAAATAATGATGAAAAAAATTAAAGTGTATATTAAGATGAGTAAATAAAAGGCATATGAAATAAACAATAAATTGTTATAAAATAAATGACATGCAACACAATTAAATAAAAACCATAAGAATAATAACAACAAAGGTAATAAAATAATAATAGCCATTGAGACCTTAGCTTAGTGGCAAGGAGAAAGTCTTATGACTTTGAAATTCTATGTTCGAATCTCACAAAGTGTAAGATCTAGTTTAGTTTATATGTTATTTATTTAGTTTATTATTGTAATTTATATTTACCAATTACCACTTTATTAAAGTACCAGTTGATGGATTGTAACATGTTAATTATGGTTGTAACTTTAAATGAAAATATACAATTAAAAAAAATAATCATAAAAAATGATATTTCTTGACAAAAACAAAACCTCACTTCATGGTATGTGCCTTTTTCTTTATTCATTCCTTTTTTTTTACTTTCTTCTTTCTCTCTTTCACCGAACAATTTGCCTTTCCTTTTGGCATCTCTTGATAATTCACCAATAAAGGCTATTACTCTAAAACCCTCTTTCAAAACATAAGTAACCTTCTTTAATATAAACTGGTAGTCTTCAACATTAATATGTTAGCGTTCAGAACCTTCAAGAATGACCCATTTGCTGCTAAAATCTTTCATATATTGATTTCTCCCATAAAAGTCCTCTCCTTTTTGCATCCAATTCTTGTTTTTGCACACTTAGCCCTTTTTGCATTCTTTTTTTTTTGACTATTTTTCTGTTGAAAACCTTCCCTAGAACTATTGTATCTACTCCAATCAAAAAGTTATTTTTGCGAGACAATCAAGTATGACTCTTACGCATACTAAAACCTTTTCGCATTGAATATGCATTATAACAAGTCTCTATATCTTCTAATTCATCAAATTGCATTCCTTTGCACGGTTTTGGAGGTCCACTATACACTAGAAAATTTAAGAGTCGGCTGCCCATTACTATCATTAAATGAATCAACATCAATCTCAACTTGTATGTTTTAACCTTAATGTTTACTTCATCTTCTAGACAATTATTGCTAATAATGATCTCATCTTCTGCAATAGATATATTTTGTGATAACCGAGAATTTTTTTCATGTTTAGTATTAAATTACTCGAGAATTAAATGCAAATAAATAAGCGAAAGTAAATAAATAAATTTATTTATGAGATGGGAGAAATTGTTGAAATTCTCGAATTTGATGAAGTGATGAATTGAGGGAAATTATTTTGGATATTAACAAATCCAAAATAATAAGGAATAAAATGGGTATACTTAGGCAGCAGCAGCTACCGCCGTCGGCGAGAAGGGGGAAAGGAAAGAGGGTCGTCGTCAGTTGAAGAGGAGGGAGGAAGGTCGGTGGGCGACGGGAAAAGGAAACAGAAGCGAAGCGAGGCGGAGAAGAACTGAAGAGAAAGGAGTAAGGGAGATCGGCGGTGCTGACCGATTCGGGCACCACCACCGCCACTCTTTCCACCGGCGAAGGCCGACCAAGATGAAGGTGGCCAACAGCGAAGTGGAAATCCGGCGGAGGAAGGAAGAAAAAGGGGAGGAAAGGAGCCGAAACCCACTTCCAGATTTGCCACCGTTGGAGTCGCCGATTGAGAAACGGAGGCCAGATCCAGCCTCGTCGCCACCCCAGCAAGCTTCGAAGTGGGTGAACCGCCGGCGATGGTCGCTGACGATGGCCGAACCGGCGGGGATAAAGTGAACCGGCTGAACCAACCAACCTGAACCAGCACGAACCCGACTTGACCCAACTCGGTTCAGAAAAGAAAAGAAAAAGAAAAGAAAAAGAAAAAAAAGGAAAAAAAGAAGAAAAGAAAAGAAAAAGAGAAAGAAGGAGAAAGAAAAAAAGAAAAAGAAGAAAAGAAAAGAAAAAGAAAAAAGAAAAAGGAAAAGAAAGAAGAAGAAGAAGAAGAAATGGGTAAGGAAAATCAAGGAAAATAAATTGATGATATTTATTAAATAATTTTATTGTTATATTGATGTAAGTGCATTGATATTGAAATTGTAACAAAACGGAAATGAGACGAATAGTGGAGTTCGGCAAGGCTCGAAAATCGAAAAGTGCGTTAAGCTTTGGCGAATAGGTAAGATACTTTTATAAAGCATTAGTAGCATTATATTGTATGTGGGATTATGATTTTATATGATACATTGATGAAATGATTTTTAAATACTAAGAGGACCCACAACTGATGGTGGGGGTCTTAGTAGAGACATAGGAATTGTGAGAATCAACGGCTGTAGTATAAATTGTGTTTTCCTTGAAGGAGGTTTAGTAAAAATTAAGCCGTTATGCTGCCGAAATTCCCATGAAAATGTTTGAGGAATAAGATTTAAGTTTCTCATATAAATGGAATCTAAGAAAATTGATTTTTGAAAAGGTTGAGAAGGTAAATGGATGAACACGGTAACATGAGGAATTATATTGTGAGTCTTATAGAATCGACAATTCGAGTTATATCAACATTACAAGTTGATTATTGAGTTGAAAATGAGATGGAATATCAATTCGTTGAAATAGTGATGAAAGTAATGATAATTATACGATATAGCTTAGAAGAGGAGATCGCAGTTGGAACTTTGATAGTTGAGCGATTAAATTGTGGAACTATAAACAGAGTAATATTTGAGAATTTGTCGAATTCGATCTCTTGATTTTAAATGGTTCCGAATGTGATAATATAGACAATTCAAGCGGTCGATGCTGAGACGATTTCATCGTATTACTGATTATACGTGAGATGATAAACGAACTTACACTAGTGATATGGGTCTTAGTATCAATGTTGTGGTACACAATAGATGGCTATGATGTTGAGTCATAACGAATATATGATTTGAGTACACATAACTTTATTGACATTGAGGTTGAATTACGACACAATCCGAGCATTTATAGATTCAAGTAAATGAGTGATGAAAACATATGAATATATGGTTTTGCTTATAACCATAGAATAGGCCTTGAATAATAAGATTAAGAATCACATAAGTTATATTAAATTATACAGGACATATGAAAAATTGATTTAAGGATTGTGATATAGCTCTGTGATAGTGAATGAAATTGAAACTCAAGTCGAAAATTATGAACGTGCGTCAATAGGTCAAACCATAATTGGATTTGATAAGTGATTATCGATCAGGTGGTTCTGTTATCTTCAATATCAACTCTGGAGTAGATATTGGATGACGATATTGGCAATTACATAATTTTTGTATCTTGATGGTTACACTGAAACATGATATCTAAATGCTTATAGAAACTAAGA
The DNA here is from genome assembly GCA_032173925.1 of Heritiera fomes. Classification (NCBI taxonomy): domain Eukaryota; kingdom Viridiplantae; phylum Streptophyta; class Magnoliopsida; order Malvales; family Malvaceae; genus Heritiera; species Heritiera fomes. The sequence continues at coordinate 28,719,422 of JAPDPM010000002.1, read as the reverse complement.
GGATTCATACTAATGATGTGATCCTAATATTGATGATGAGATGTATAAATGATTTTTACAGTCGATGACGATTGAAAAAGGATATTAAATATCGAATGGTCTGAATACCAAGTGATTTGATTATCGAATGAATTGAATACTGAACAATTTGAATGCCCAATGAATCGAATATTGAATGAGTTGAATACAGATTTACTGATTTGACAAAGAGGAAGTTTCGAAATCGAATGATTGATGGTGATAAAAATTGAATGAATTACTTCACTGTATTAGATGAAATATGATTTATATCGATATTGAAAATAGTATCGAATTTACCTATTAGGTATGATCTGATTTAAATCAAAAGGATGGAAATGAGAAAATTGAATTATAGGGAACGTCATAATTAAATAACATGGTTGATGAAAATGATAGTTCACTATTGAACTCGTGATTTAAATTGCATTGCATTTAGCATGTCTTCTTACAACTTGAAACATTATAATAATGTTTATATGAATACTGTAAAGTATTGATATGTTTTGAAATGAAAGTATATGGTAGATATATATATAATTTGATATATGAATCCTCATACAGAATTTTACCATATGCTTTACATGATATTGAAAAGAAAGCTAAAGATTTAAATGTTTTATGAGACTGTAAGCACCCTAAAAGAATTAAATTCAATAAAGCATAGTGGAAACCGCCTAATTGGAGCTTTGCTTATTAGGCAGAGATGCTTGTCCAACAATAGTCGTGGACAGGTCTCAGTCATGCCTGATCAGTGGGGCTGAGAGAGATGAGGTCTATGGCCATAGATAGCGCCCTAGTTGGTTTTTAGGGGACGATGACATTATTTTCACTGGTAGCTACAGTGATTTAAGTCTTTATTGATAGAGTGATAGGGATCTAGCCTAGTTTCTAACCGATATGATATGAAGTCTAGAGTATGATTTGATTGATACGAACTCTAGACTTGACATGTTTTATATTATACATGAAACATGTTTGAAAAGAGATATATTTTGAAACAGTACATGTTTTAAAAAGTACATGTGATATGACTTCGACACTTATATGATTTATATATGATTTTGTGTCGAACTTCAAATGATGCGCGGTCTAGAGTATAGATTGATTTGATATGAACTCTAGATCTAATATGACTTACAGTATATGAAAAGACATGTTTTGAATTGACATGATATGAAAAGAGAAATGTGCACGTTTTGATTTGAAATGATACGAAAAGACATGTTTTGAATTGACATGAAACGAAAAGAGAAATGTGTACGTTTTGATTTGAAATGATATGAAAAGACATGTTTTGAATTAACAAGATATGAAAAGTGGAAAGACATGTTTTAAATTGATATGATATAAAAAGAGAGTTATGCATGCTTTCAACCTTAAATACAAAATGAATTGAAAATTCATATGTTGAGTATGTTCTAAAGTATATATGTATGATTTGAAATGATAGTGGTTCATACAGTGAAATTACATAAGTTGCCTATTAAATCATGACATAATAGGATGCTTTTTACATAAGATATGTCATGACCTCATATGGTACAAAAACATGAAGAGTATATGAGGAGTATCATGACTTGGTGGTAACGATATTTTATCTGCATGATGTCATGATATGATAAGATATGATACATGAATATAGAATATGCACGAAGAGAATTATGACTTCGTACCACCGTGATTATAATCCTCCATATGGAAAGTGATACGAGATGATAGAATACAGGAGTACGATTATGAAACATAAAGTGATTTGATACGATGTTTCAATTGGACATGATGTACTCCGAGATTGAGGAAAGTATAGACTAATAGTATATGACATTCAAATTGGACATGACAGATTGTTGTGCGATGCACTATAGTATAAGGACGAGAAGACTGAAAAAGTGATTATGATGATTTATTTAAAAGTATAAGTGATAGACAGATGACAAGAAATGAGATAATGAGATGTTATTGATGAGAAAGGATTAACTGTAATTGCAAACTTGCAAGTTTTAAGCATTGCAGTTTAAGACAGTATAATCCTACTCTTGTATTTATATTAGTATCTTACTGAGCCGTGGTTTTGCTCACCCCACTAAATTTTATCTCTTTCAGACTATTGAAGTTAACATCTGCCATGTGAGCTGCTAAGTGGGCATCAAAGACGGTGTATGGACTTGGTACTAGTCTTCTGAGGTATATGTTTCTTATAAAATACTTGTTTACATGTAAGACTTTAATTGGTGCACAGTACATATTCTGTTTAACAAGTCATGATGTAACTAAGAACCATTTCCTTGCTAGTTTAATATTTAAATGAAATGATTATAGGTCACCTAGATAGTATAGTAACTACACTGACACCGAATACAAACCTTAAAATGAAAAAGAAAAAATTTAGTCCATAAATTTGTAGACTAAGAAAAGTATAAGTATTAAGGGAAAGTCGCAGCTTTCGGATTGTGACATATTTCTAGCCATATTTCTCTATATATATATACGTGTGATTAGTAACTTAAAAAAAAGTTAATCTAAGAAAATAGACAAAAATAAAAAAATCTATCATGGAACTCAAACAAGTATGACATTTTTATTGGCTAATACTTCAGGAAAAAACTAATTCAAGAGTAAACAAGCAAAATGTAGCTCCTAATATCAGAATCAATGTAGCTCATAGCGTAGTAGGTCATTGCAGTAAACTAGAGTAATAGCTCCCTACAATAAACTAGAGAAGTAGCTCCCAGTTCTTCCATTGCTTGGCCAACAGCAGGTGGGGAAACAATTTCCTTAGCCACATTTCCTATAGAGGTAAAATTCTTTGTTTATCAAAAGAAATCAGGGTTGTTGTTGCAAAACACTTTACTGACCTCTATAAAGATGATTATGGTCCTTACTTATTTCACTTTAATTCCTTGGAATTCAAAAAATTGTCACCAAACCAAGCTTGTGCACTGGAAGCTCCTTTTACTGGTGATGAAATCTGGGTTGCTATTGAAAGTTGCGATGGTGATAAAGCGCCTGGGCCTGATGGTTTTAACTTCAAGTTCATCAAAAGGAAATGGAATATTCTCAAAAGGGATCTTTCAGCTTTCATGGTTGAATTTCATAAGAATGGCAAGTTACCCAAAGGTATCAACTGCTCTATTGCATTAATTGCTAAAAAAATAATGTTCAGAATCACTGAATGATTTTAGGCCCATTTCTTTTATTGGTGGTATCTACAAAATCCGTGCTAAGGTTCCTACAAAAAGACTCATGCAAGTTTTGGCGTCGCTCATTCATTCAAGTCAGTCAGCATTTTTGAAGGGGAGACAAATAATGGACAGTATTCTTATAGCAAATGAAGTAATTGACTGCATGAAGAAATCGAGAGAAGGGGTCTATTCCTCAAATTGGATTCTGAAAAAGCCTTTGATAAAGTAAATTGGAACTCTTTTTTTTAAGTTATAACTCTCATGGGGTTTGGCCAAAAATGGTTTTCTTGGATAAAAAGCTGTGTCTCTATTGCTATAGTTTCTGTTCTGATTAATGGGTCTCCATCTTCACCAATTAAAATGTATAGGGGTTTGAGGCAAGGAGACCCTCTCTCCCCTTTCTTATTCATTATGATTACAGATTGTTTAAGTATGCTTCTAAGAAAAGCAATGAATCTAGGTCTTTTTTTTTTGGAATTAAGATTGGATAGAGTGATTTGCGAATCTCCCACTTACAATTCGCAGATGATACCATTATTTTCTGTCAGCTGGAGTTGGATAAGTTGCTTTCTATTAAAAGGATTCTTAGATGCTTCCACCTCTCTACAGGATTGAGGGTTAATTTCTCAAAAACAACTTTCTTTGGTATTAAAGCTAGATAAGAGATAGTTGAGGAATGGGTTAGAAGAATTTTCTGTAGGTTGGGAACTCTCTTATGTAAGTATCTTGGCCTCCCCCTTGGATCAAATCCTAGACTCTTCTCCACTTGGAAACTAGTAATTAATTCTTTCTAAAACCAATTGAGTTTGTGGAAGAGTAGGCTCTTGACTATGAGTGATAGACTAGCTCTTATTAAATCCATCATGTCCAATCTCCCAATCTATTAGAATTCCTAAAAAGGTGCTTTTGGAATTAGAAAAGATTTAACGTCAATTTCTTTGGGGAGATTCTAATACAAGAAGGAAACTTAGGCTAGTTGATTGGAAAATTATTTGTACAAGAAAGCTGAAAGGTGATTTGAGTGTTTTGAAGATGAATGTCTACAATCAACCCTTGCTCTTAAAATAACCTTAGAGGTTTGGTTCTTATGTCCTCACTCTTTGGAAGGATGTAATCCTAGATAAATATTTATCATCTTTTTATGTTTTGTGGCCTTCTTTTTGCCAAAATGGATCCGTTTCTCGAATGTGGAGTGACATCCAAAAAAAAAACTGTAGTGAAGGAATTTTTTCTAACACTATAAATTCTAGTTTCATTTTTTATGCACGTAATGGAGAAAGTATCCGGATGTGGATTGACAAATGGGCTCATCAACTTCCATTAAAGTATGTTCCCAAGAATCTTTAAGTTTGCTGTAAATAAAGAAGGCTTGATTAAAGATTTTGGACGTTGGAAGGGCACAACTTTTGAATGGAATCTTTAACTCAGAAGAAGCATTTTCAACTAGGAAATAAATGATTTCATGGACTTGCTGAACTCTTTCACTCTCAGTCAATTTTGATCCGATAGAGTTGCTTGGTGTCACACATCAAATGGTATTTATAATGCCAGATCCTTCAGACATGTTGTTGAATCTTCAAATAACATGAATAGATCGACAGCAAGCTTCTTGTGGAAAGGTTTGTTGCCTCTTAAGATTGAGCTTTTTTGTTAGAAAGCTGTGAAAGATAAAATTCCTACTATGGATCTTCTGCATAACAGAGGTTGTTTATTGCAGAAAGAAAATAAATGTCCTTTTTGTAACAATTTCGAAACTACTTCCCATCTTCTTCTTCATTGTCATTACTATTGGGAAATTTGGTGTACTTGTTGCAGATGATGGGGAATTTATTAGGTAGCTCCATGTTTTTTAAGCCATTTCTTCCTTTCTTGGAGTGATTTTATTACCAAAAGAAGACAAAGGCTGATTTGGGACATCCTTTTCTTTGCTATATTATGGTCGATTTGGTTATCCCATAATGAAAAGATTTTCAATAGCAAGTTTATTCCAATTTACCAAGTCGGCTTTCTTATCAGATCAAGAATTAGTTTGTGGCTTAAAGCTAAACACCCTGAACTCGATTTTCTCTTACTCAACAACAACATTCAGGACATTTTCTTCACTCCTAAATCAAGACGACGTAGATTAAACATCTCATGGAGTCCACCATTGATTGGTTCTTGGAAGTTTAATGTGGACTAATCTTCAAAAGGTAAACCAAGCCCCGCTGGAATAGGAGAAGTTTTGCGCAACTATCAAGGACATTTTTTTATGTTGTTCTCAAAAAATATAGGTATCGTAGATTCGAATTTAGCTGAAGTCTTGGGTGTTGTTAAAGCTCTTTTTATTATCATTAAGGCAAAGGTGTCTTTTTTACCTCACATCATCATTGAAAGCGACTCCAAAGTGATTATTTTTTGGATCAACAAGGTTCAAGAAAGGCCATGGATGTACAATAACCTCCTAAACAAACTGCATAACCTTTACTCGAGTCTAGGCTCAGTTTCTTTTGTTCGTGTCTTTAGAGAAGCCAACCATCTTGTTGATCATCTTGCAAAATTAGGAGTTCTTCGAAACTTAAACTCTAAGGCTTGGTTGTAATCTTTTTTTACTATCAATTTTAATATAATCATTTAATCTTAAAAAAAAACTAAAGTAATTCACTCCCATTCAACAAGTAAGAAGTAAGAGAATGTATGCACTAAGAAAGGTGGAAAAAGATTCAAGAAAGGAGAAATGGTGCATGATAAATTTAAGGTGGTAATTTTCTTCAAATGCCAAATTCATCCTCTCTGAATGCTATGTTGAGTCATTTGTATAACACACACCAATTGATATATCTATTCCCCATCCCCCTTGTTTGAGGGGATAGTAAAAGGAGGATTACAATAACTTCTAGTTAAGCAAGTTGCAAAAAATAAAAAGAACTCACACAGCTGATTGTCTCTTAAGTCAAATGTTATTATTTTAAATGTAGCCATTGCAAAGCAACAGCAAGGAAGACACACATAGCGAGACAAAAAAACTCAATACCCTAGTTTCACAACCTAAAACAATCAATACTATGCCTTAATACCTTAAAAGTAATGATTGAAACCTATTATAATTAGTAATTATCTTTGACAGAACGAGTGAACCCAAGATTTAAGAGTTAGGAGAGATTCAATTTGGTGTAATTGGAATAAGTCCATGACATTTTCAACAATTCTATTAGGTGCAATAGACTTTTATGAATAATATACAGGGGTTTTTAAAGGTGTCCTTGTCACCAAAAAGTTGCATTAGAATTATATGCAATAGAAAATCTGGAAGTTCACACGCCCTTTAAACTATCTTGTCATTCTAAATCCTTAATTGCAGTTTAGTTTCAACAACACCATTTAGTCAATTTAGTTTATATTCAGTTATTAGATTTCTAGCATCTTGGTGTTCCATGTGGTGAATATTCATTAAAGCATTTTAACAACCATTAAACAAACATTATCTTGTATAAAACCTTTCAATCTATAAGCACTCTTTGTAACACAAGTAATATATAAATTAACTTTCTTAATACAACATATCACAAACCCAAATTGTTTCCCATAGATTTATCAAACGTTTATAAGCAAAATAAGATCAGCATAAAAATAAATCAATACAATTTAGAATCACACTAATGGCCAGATAGATGATTTGAAAGAGGGAAACTCTCAAGAGAAAGCTTGAAAGTGTAAGACCTTACCTAATTGGAGGTGAAGGCTTTGAAATTCAAACCCTAGGCAAAAATCAAGTTTAAGAGATTTTTTTTCTCTTAAACGTTCAAGAGTTTCTTGTTTACTCAGGCTTACTGGAGGCTAAGTTCCTATAAATTAACACTTTCAATTTAATAAAATTAGTTATTAATTTTAATCAAGTTAACTAGAGTTAAATTACTCGTTTAATGTGTTGATTTGATAGAGTTTGTAAAATAAGTATTTTATGGGTTTAAAAAAGATAATGTGGTAACTTTTTATTGGTGCCTAAAAAGTGGATTTTAAGATCATTCTAATATAATGTATTCCGATAAAAAAAACTAGGACATAAAAACAAAAGAATAATAATAATAATAATAATAATAATAATAATAATAATAATAATAATAATAACAACAACAACAACAACTTGGGTGATAAAATTCCATGAGCTTGAAGCCCTAACTATTAAGCTAAAAAAAAAATCTAAAAGTAAAAAAAAATCTTATTTGCAAGCCGAAGTTAGTAATCTATTCCTATAAAAAAAAACTAGGACATAAAGAACAAAAGAATAAAAAACTAATAATCATAATAACAATAACAACAGCAGCAATAACGACAACAACAACAACAATAAGAGTTGGGTATAACCTAAGAGTTGGATTCACTGGTAAACAAATGTTGTCTTGTAAGCCAGGTCTATTGTTCAAGTCTTGGAATCAGTACCCAAGAAAATTAAATTTCTTGAATGTAGTAGGTTAATGTGAGGAATGCACCATTAAGAGCATTCGAAGAAGATTTAGTCTTGAGATGCACATAAGTTGACTCGGAAACACTCTGACATAAGACAAAAAAAAACCTTAGGGTATTAAGGCTCTTGAGTGCAACAATTTTAATATTTTTCATCTAATATTTTGTTGTTCATTGGATTGTGCAATGCCTCTTAATGTTTCTTTAAATTTACGTTTTTTTTGTTCATTGTATAAATTTATTAATCATTAAGCCGATTTGCATGTAAGAAAATATTTTAATACTTAGGGGTTGTTTGGTATCGTTTTTGTTTTCTGTTTTTTGTTTTTGTTTTCTGTTTTTTTGGAAACAAAAACAGAAAACATGTTTGACAACATGTTTTCATTTTCAAAAATGAAAACGAAAACAAGAATTTCCAAAATTATTGGAAACATGAATTTCTTGTTTTCATTGTTTTTGGAAACATGTTTTCATTTCTGTTACTGTTCATAAGTAAGTGAACAGATAAAGGTACCAAACAAGCTGGTTCGGACGAGTTCGGTCCGGGTTATATTTGGGTTCGAGTTTTTTCGGTTTCGATTTTTTTCGGTTTTAGGCTTTTTCAGTTTCTGGTACTTTAGGTTTTGAATTTTTTCGGTTTTGGGTTCGGTTATTTACGGGTTTGGTCTGGTTTGAATCGGGCGGGCTTAGTTAAATTATTTTAAAATTTTATAAATTATAAATATTTTTATAATTTTGAATGTAATAATTAATTTAATTTTATATAGTTAAATAAAAATATAATAGAAATGCTAAATTAAAGTTAAAATTCAATAAATATTTATATAAATATAAATTTTTACATTTTAATGTTTTTATTACTTGACAATTATTATTTATTTTTTTAATTTCCTGTGATATTCACATTTGCTATAAAGTATATAATTGTCTACTAATAATTATATAAAAATTTATTTTTTAAGTGAGCCAAATATATATAGTAAAACTAAAAGAAAGTGAAAATCCAAAAGTATTAGCTGTACAAATAAATAATTAACAAATTATAAATAAATCATACTAAATAATTAAACATTTATATAAATGGTTTTATATTCTTAACAATAACTTATTGGGTTATTGTATTTTTTTGGATCAACATTGGGCCATTGGAATTTAGACACTTTTAGTTCAATAAATTTCTTTTTTTTTTACTTTGTTTTATTAGCTTTTTTAATAATTATATTATATTTTTAATAAAATTTTAAATTTTTAAGAATTGTTTTACATTTATTTTGTCTTTTAAATACCAACATAATTAGTAATTAAATTAAATCTAACCGCATAACTAGTTAACTAATTGTTCAATTATAATGTTCAATAAAATTATAGTATAGATTAAAAAAATATTTAATATTATGAATAATTGGTAAATTAATTACTTCAATTTTATATTTATTTTGTTTTTGGTTTGTACATAAATCATAATATAACATTATTATATTAAATATAATCTTACTCGTACGCATTAATTAATCAAATATCTCATTAAAAATTTAGAATGTTGAATTAAACAAGTTATATAGACCAATTGACATTATATTATAAATAATAACATTTCATTTAATCATATCATATATAGTTACACACCAATTGAGTATTAATTTTTTTATGCTCACATTAACATAATAATATTAGATATACACCAATTAATCGAATATCTAATTAAAATATTAAATAGTAGATATTACTAAATTAATTAATATAATGCTAGTTATTTAAATATAATTAATAATAATATTAATAAAGTATAAAAACAAATTTTATTAAAATTACCATTTACACAGTAATACTACTCTAATGTATTATTAAATTACACTTTAATTTACTATTAGAATTATTATTTTTATCCACATTTTAATTTTACATTTAACAAATAATAAATAAATTATTTTTAATAAATACTTAATTCTATCAAAATAATGCATACACACACTAAGAGATTACATAATTTATTCTTAAAAGATTATTATAATATAATATACAAATCATTATTATAAGATACCAAATTAGTTTATTCATGTATAAGATTGTTATAATATAATAAATAATTAATTATCACTAGCTTGATTTATTAATGTCTTTTATTTTAAGGCTAAAAATAAAATTACCACTAGCTTAATTTATAATTTTCTCTTTCAATGATGTCCAAGCTTATAAAAAAAATTGTACTTATTGTGAGAACCGTAATTTTTCCTGGCTAAATGTGTACTCCTTGTGTAATTTAGTTAACATAAAAAGAAAATGTACTTTTGAAAATTCAAGTATAAGATTATGGTTCATATTCATAGAAGTCAAGTACCTGGGAGTAGAATGAAACATATGTTAATACAATATATGAAGTGCATAGTAAATGAGAAACGAAAGGCATTGTAATTCTACACGTAAAAAGGACTACGTACACATATAAGCCAAATTTAAAAGAATGCAATAAGCATGCATGCGTGTGTAAATGTGCATGCATGCAACGAACGTATGTACGAATACATATAAATGCTTATGTAAATAATAAGGGCTAAGTGACGTGAAATAAATAATAAGATAAGAAAATGAGTTAAATGCTTATAAATAGATATGTATAAATATAGACATATATGCATTTAATTTCATATTTATATTGACACCTACATTAACATACATGAGGATAAAAACACGTACATATGAATAAATAGAAATGTAAATATGAAAGTACCTAAAAATTCATATATATATATATATTCATATGTATAAATATACGTATATAGAAGTTACTTAGTCGAATATATATATGCATAACATGTATACAAGTATCTTACGTTAAATAGGAAAAATTATAAAAGAAAAAGGAAAATATACATTTATATAATAAAAAAAAGGTGGATATGACCGGATTTGGTGGGAAAAATCCCACCCAAAATCCAAAGTGCTCTGTCGAATGATAGCAGCCTATACCTATATATATATAAATTGAAAAGAAAAAAAAACTCTCTCATATCTCTCTTCTTACACGCCATTTGCAGCCCTTAACCCTTGTTTCTTCACTCCTTCACGTCATTTTTCCTTTCTCTCAAACCTCACACTGAAACCTTGAAACAGCAGTGGCATTCGGTGAAGAGGCTTAAAGCCATGTACGTTGACTGAGTTGGAGGCAGTCAAGGGCACTAGAACAAGCATTTGTCGTGAATGTCTTGGCTGTTAGAACCAAGTGCCTGAAAATAAGGGAAAAGAGGCTTCATTAGGTGCTGGTTCAGGCGAGGAAATTGGAGCTGTTTAGGTGTCTTCAAGTGGTGCTACGAGGCCATCTAAGGGCTGAACTTGGGCAGTTAACGAGGGCTGTGCTAGGTGGTGTTGTGAGCTGAAAATGAAGGGGTAAGTTGTGACTTTGAAAGCTAGGTTAGAGCTTTAAGGGGGTTGTTAAAGCTTGGACAACAGTGAAGTTCTAAAGCTGATTCAGACGTGGAAAAAGCAAGTCGTGAGTGTGTGGCATTTCTGTTGGTTTCGGCGTGGAAGAAATAGATGATTAAAGGGCTGAGCTGGGATTGCGATCAAGGCAGATCAAGGCTAGGTTAAATGGTGTTCTTAAAAGTTGAAATGGGGACTGATTAGAGGCGTGAAAAATAGAGGCATTTGGTGGTTAATTTGGGTGTTGAACCAGAACGCCGAAAGGGGACTTTATGGTGACTGAGTTGGGTGTTTCCAGCCCCAAACAAGGGACTCTCAAGGGCTAGAATAGGCGACATTTTGGTGGTGGTTGCAGCAGGCGTACAAGGGCTGTCGTGGAGTGCTAAAGCTGCTGTAGATGGTGTTTATACAAGTTGTCAAAGGTTAGCAAAGTGAGAAAAAGAAAAGGAAAAGAAAAGGAAAGTAAAAGAAATAAAGGAAGAAAATATATATAAATATATATTTGTATATATGGAGATGAGAGAATTGGATTTAAGAATTTATATTATATTAGTGTTATAGATATATATATATATATATATATATGTATGTGTGTATATATATATATATATATATATATATATATATATACTACTTACTTGAAAACAAGGTAAGAAACAAAGAAAAGGAAAGAAATAAAAAGAAAGGAAAAAGAATTACAAAGAAAGGAATTTTATATATTTATATATATTTATATATATATGTGGAAATATAATGCATATATATATATATAGAGAGAGAGAGAGAGAGAGAGAGAGGTAGGAAGATGAGATAATTCGATTTGAGAATTTGAATTACATTAGGGTTAAGTGTGTGTATATATATATATATATATGAATATCTATATATATATATATATATATATATATATATATATATATATATATTGAGTTGGAATTTAAGTTTTTCAAGTATATAGGCATGGGCTAGGCATGATTAAGTTGGATTTTTATTGTGAAGGTGTAATGCGATGAGAAGACGACGAGTGCGGTCTAGATAATCTCGCTACACAATCACGCTAAGCTCGCACTAGGTAAGACGTTTGTATAATGTAGAAGTAGGATTATCCTGTATATGTTAAAGTTTTACGATGAAATGATTTAAATACTTAGAGATTTGGATTTAACGAAATGAAATGCATGTACAATATTAAGCTCGATAAAGTACCATAGTGGTGTGATATTAACAGGAAATGATTCGATATGGTATAGACTCGTTGACATCATGAGATGGAATGATAAGCATTCATGCAATTCATGAGCATTCCATTATACTGTTTTCATTTCATCTACTTGAATTTTATTGTCATTAAGCATGCTTTCTTACTATACATGAAACTCGAAATGATTTATTCTTATTGTGTTTACAAGAATACTTTGGATGCTTAAATGGCTTTGAAAAGAATGAATTTATAGTGTACGCATATGTATGTATATATGTAAATGAATTTAAAGAAATATATTACGTACTTGGCGCTTTTTTCATGAGAATAGTTAAATGTTTTATGAAACTATAGGCAGCCTAAGGAAATTAAATTCAATAAAGTATAGTGGAAGCTGCCTAATTCGAGATTACTCATTAGGCATAGATGCTTGTCTGACAATAGTTGTGGACAAGGCTCGGTCTCACCTGATCAGTGGGGTTGAGAGACATGAGGTTTATGGCCATAGATAGTGCCCTAGTTGGTTTCTAGGGGACGATGATATGATTCTTTAGTGCTAGCTCCAGTGATCTAAGTCTTTATTGATAGTGCATTAGGGATCTAGCCTAGTCTCAAATGATATGAAATGAAGTTTAGTGTATGGTTTTAAAACGAAAGTGAACTCCAAACTCGATATAGCTTTATGGCATATGAAATGTATTTTGATATTGCACATGACATAAAATATGCTTCAAAAGTACATGTGACATGAAATGAAAAGTTTGCATATTTTCAAGCATGTCTTAAAAGTAAAACTGAGATGTATTGATATATCACATGTCTTGAACATGTTTAAAGAATATGTATCATATGTTTTAAGACTGCACTCACTTCATACATAGTTACATGTTAAAAGTCATAATATGATCTCGTGGCTTAGACATCTCATGACATGTTGAGGTATTGTTGCATTGAGCTTGAGAACATAACAAGCATATTCTACATGATGAATAAGAGAGTGATTTAATAGTGAATTCTCATCACATGACATCATGCAATTGCATTAGAATAGTATAATTCTAACTCTGCACTTATATAAATGACTTACTGAGCCTCACTCATTAAACGCTATTTAAATTTTTCAGATTGAACACAGAGTTGGGGGAGTATTTCGGAGCTTTCCGAATAGTACCAAGCCTGAAATATAGTCCCAACTCTCAAAGGAGATTTTTGTGAGCACTTTGGGTATATATACTCTTCTTTTGTATTTAATATCAATTCAGGCTATTTTTAATTTAGTACTTAGATGGGATGTAATCTAAAATAGGGAATAGCATCTAGACTATAGTAAAGATGATTTATAGAATTGTTGATCCTTACATGAGTATGGATACATAATTGAATGTGAACTATATGGATGAAATGTTATAAATTGGAAATGGACTTATGTTATGAAGAAAAAAATTAGACTCATTAAAAGAAAGAATTATGGTGAACTTGGTCATAGTAATGCTAGAATGTAATCAACTGCCATTGTGGGAATCATGAGCTGGATATTACTTCTGAGTTTTATGCAGGTATTTAATCTGGGTAAAGTGATAAAAATAAGTGAGGGCAAAGTGATAAAAATAAGTGAGGGAGTTAACGTCCCGAAATAAAAATTACTGTATTGCACTTAGACAAAATAAGTATAAAAAAGCGAAAAATTAGCCCTAAATTCTACGCATTTGTACAAATAAGAGTTACTGTTGCGACTTTTGGATCATGACAGATTTATTGGTATCAAAGCCGAGATTGTCTAATGCATGTCAGTGTAGATGAATTAGAATGGTTTACATCCCATAGTACTGTCATTGCCTGATTGTATAATGCTTAATAAGTGCAGAAAACTATTCTAAATGCATTGCTGTACCATTGAATACAGAAAAAGATATGAGGAGAGGAAGGGGACATGGACGAACCCCACCTGCAAGGCAAGCTCAATCACCTCCACCGTCACCCCCTCCAAGCCCGAACACTCGGTTCGCACACTTGGAATAAACAGTGTCCGAGCTAGTTGCCTTGATAGAGCGACAACATGCCAGGAGTCAAGGTCAACAATAGACTCCACTAGTACAAGAACCGGCACAGTCCATTCCACCACCCTCACAATCACAGGTTGCACCACCACTGCCTCCACCTACACAGATAGTAGCACCCCTATTACCGGCTACTAATGTGAGGCAAAATGTGGAGCAGTTTAAGCAATTCCAGAAGATGAACCCTCTAGTATTTAAAGGGGCAATGGATACTAAAGTAGCCGAGACATGGCTTATGAAGATAGAAAAGGCCTTTGAGATTATGGGATGCAGCTCAGAGGATAAGGTGAATTTGGCTGCGTATATGTTTGAAGGTGAGGCCGAACACTGGTGGAGATCGACCAAGATTGTATTACAGAGCAAGAACCCTACCATTACATAGGAGGCATTTCTCGGGGCCTTTAATGATCAGTACTTCCCTGAGAGTGTCGGTGAAAAGAAACAAGAAGAGTTTCTCAGTTTGATTCAGGGCTCCATGACAGTAGTCAGTATGTGGCACGATTTACCACTTTGCTTCACTATGAGCCATATATTGTAAATGATTAGGTAAGAAAGGCCAAGAAGTTCATTAATAGGTTGAGGCTAGCAATTTGAGGAAGACTGTCAGCCCTTCATATCGTGTACTATGCCGATGCTATTCAGAGGGCTCAGTTTGTAGAGCGGGACTTAGAAAAGACCCAGAGCCAGTATGATAGCAAGAATAAAGGAAAGGGTAAGAGGACTGATACTAAGAGGCCCGAGTAGAATAGGGCCCAGCATAAGATGCCGAAGTATGGAGCGCCTCACACTCAAGCTTCTAAGCCTAAGACAACTCAGGTTTGCCCAAGATGTAATAGAGATCATGGCACCATACCATGTTATTTGGACACAAGAGCCTGCTTCAATTGTGGCAAGATTGGGCATCGATTTAAAGATTGTCCCACACTCAAGACTCCTGAGAGACGACCTGAGACAAGGAGCACAAACAAGCAAAAGCCCACGGATAAAGGTAAGAAATCGGTGGCACAGGGCCAAGTGTTTGCTTTGGACCAAGAGACTGCTGCTGTCTCTGGATTTGTCATCAAGGGTAAGCTCTTAATTAATGATTCAGAAGCTTTTAAACTTACTGATTCCGACTCCACGCATTCATTCATATCACCTGCATATGCTAGGAAGCTAGAGTTAGAGCTTGAACCCTTAGGCCAATTGTTGCATGTTAGTACACCATTGAAAGAATCTCAAATGATAGATTTAATATGTAAGGGATGTAAAGTGAAGGTGGGAGATAAACATCTAGTAGCAGATTTGATATTATTAAACATGTATGATTTTGATGTAATACTAGGCATGGATTGGTTAGCTAACCATCATGCTAGTTTAGACTGCTATAGGAAAGTAGTGATCTTCTCCCTACCTGAAAAGTTTTGTACTAAACTTTGATAAGATGAAATGAATAGCCGTTTTAAAATTGTACTGACATGAAATGAATTCTGTTTGCGAAGGCTATCTCGCTTTTGTCGAGTGTCGTAATGGCTTCGCGCTTGACGAATTTTGAAAAACATTTAAAAACAAAAGGGAGTCGCCACCAATCTTTTTTGACTAGGTGTGATTGGCCACCTAAAATATTTATCTTTTTAACAAAATCTCAAATTAATTAAGTTTTATTAAAAAGATAATTTTTGGTCTGCGAAAACAAAGTTGGGTCCGGGAGTACGGTTACGCGTGGGGAAGGATTAGCACCCCCACGACGCCCGTTAAAAAACGGTACCATAATAATCATGTGTTATCCTTTCGTTTTAATAAAATGGTCTTAATTAATATTTAAAAATAATTCATATTTTTATTGCAATCAATTTTATTCTTTTAATTTTGAAACATTTAAGTTTTATTTTTTTATTTGAAATAAGTGAAAATCTTTTGTATTGAATAATTAAATCAAATACTCCAATACTTTTGGCAGCATTTGAAATAATTCTCCTTACCTAGAGATTTCTAAAGAATCACTACTTGTGACTTCTACATAATCTCATCCTCGAAAGGTTCACACTTGCTTCGAAAATTATTATGAATGCACATGATGCAAACAAATAAAAATGATGTAAATGAATTTTTTTATTTCAAATTTCATTATTTATTTGTTTATTTATTTATATTTCTTTGTTTTTAAAACAAAAACTTATTCATTTTCTTTTTATATAAAAATTTAAATTATTGAAAAATCATACTAAATATTCCAATACTTTTGGCAACATTTAGTACAACTCTTCTCACCTAGGGATCAGTTAGGAATCACTACTTGTGACTTCCGTAACATCCCATCATCGGACAATTTTATTTATATTGAAATTAACTTTTATTATTAGTTTTCCTTTGAAAATCTTATTTTTTATTTTTAACAAAAAAATTAAATTATTGAAAAATTATACTAAATATTCCAATACTTTTGGCAACATTTAGTACAACTCTTCTCACCTAGAGATCAGCTAGAAATCACTACTTGTGACTTCCGTAGCATCCCATCATCGGACTTTCTGTTAAATTTTAACATTGTTAAATAATATTTAAATTTTTTTGGAAATGTGCTCTTTTTGCAGCAGAGGCAATGAAACTTTAAATTTTTTCCCGAAATATGCTCCTCTTGCAGCAAAGGCAATGAAACTTTAAATTTTTTCCTGGAATGTGATCCTTTTGCAGCGAGGTAATGAAACTTTAAATTTTTTCCTGAAATGTGGTCCTCCTGCAGTAGAGGCAATGAAACTTTAAATTCCTTCCTGAAATGTGCTCCTCTTGCAGCAGAGGTAATGAAACTTTAAATTCCTTCCTGAAATGTGATCCTCTTGCAGCAGAGGCAATGAAACTTTAAATTTTTTGAATTTTGCTAGGAGGACTTATCATTTATTCAAAGGACTTGAAATTATACTCGGAGGTCTTGAGATTTATGCCCGGAGGTTTTGAGATTTGCCCGGAGGACTTGAAATTGTGCCCGAATGACTTAGAATTGTGCCTAGAGGACTTGAGATTTATGCCCGGAGGTCTTAGAGTTGTGCCCGAAGGTCTTAGAGTTGTGCCCGGAGGACTTGAAATTGTGCCCGGAGGACTTGAGATTTATGCCTGGAGGACTTGGAATAATATTCAGAGTATTTAAAATTGATGCCTGGAGGACTTAGAAATTTTCTTGAAAAGTTTGAAATTTGATTTGGAATTTTGCCCGGAGGACTTGGAGATTTTGCCCAGAGGACTTAAAATTATGCCCGGAGGTCTTGACATTTGCCCGGAGGACTTAGAGTTGTGCCCAAAGGACTTGAAATTGTGCCCGAATGACTTAGAATTTTGCCCGGAGGACTTGAGATTTATGCCCGGAGGTTTTAGAGTTGTGCCCGGAGGACTTAAAATTTATGCCCGGAGGACTTAAAATTTATGTCCGAAGGACTTGAAATTGTGCCTGGAGGACTTAAAATTGTGCCCGGAGGACTTGGAATAATATTCAAAGAATTTAAAATTTGTGCCTAGAGGACTTAGAAATTTTCTTGAAAGGTTTGAAATTTGATTTGGAATTTTGCCCAGAGGACTTGGAGATTTTGCCCGGAGGTCTTGACATTTGCCCGGAGGTCTTGAGATTTGTGCCCGGAGGACTTGTAATTTTGCCCGGAGGACTTAGGATTGATTTGAAAGATTTGAAATTCATGCCCGAAAGACTTAGAATTTATGCCCAGAGGACTTAGAATTTTTCCCAAAGGTCTAAATTTGTGCTCGGAGGTCTTGACATTTGCCCGAAGGACTTAGAATTTATACCCGGAGGTCTTATACTTTGTGCCCGGAGGACTTGAAAATTTTGCCTGGAGGACTTATAATTTGTGCTCGGATGACTTAAAATTGGTGCCCGGAAGACTTATAATTGTGTCCAGAGGACTTAAAATTGGTGCCCGGAGGACTTGAATTTGCTTATCTTTTGAAAATGATTCTTCAATCTTAATTGAATTCGTAAATGTCATAATCAAAATGAATGAGTAAACTTGACTTTCTTATATTAAGAAAAGTTGCATAGCCTTTAAAATCTTTGATTGGATGATGTTGAGCCTTTAGCTTAAGAAACATGTCTTAATCTCAAAATTCGCTTGAAAATTTTCAATGTTGATGCAGCATGATAATGTGTATGTGCACATGTATGCATGACACTCAATCCTGTAGATCTCTCTAACTTTAGAACATTTTTCTTATTTTGGAAATTATGCATTCACTCAATTAGGTTCAAAAAATTAGGTGCCAGTTAAACTAGGCTTGAAAAATCTAATCCCTTAAAGTGCCAATTTCACTGGGCTTAAGACCAGAAAACAATGCCGCTATGTTGGGCTTAAAAATCTCATTTCCTAAGGTGCCAATTTTACTGGGCTTACAACCATACAACAATGCCAACTACATTCGGCTTAAATTCTTCTCTCAATGCTAGCTCTTAAACTCTTATCTACTATCAACTTTGCTGAGCTTAAAACCTCACAATGGTGACAAACATGTTGGGCTTAAAAATTTCTTCTCCTAAAGTGCCTATTTCACTGGGCTTAAGACCACACAACGGTGCCAGCTACATTAGGCTTAAATTCTTCTCTCAATGCCAACTCTTAAACTCTTATCTACTGCCAACTTTGATTGGCTTAAAACCTCACAATGGTAACAGACATGTTGGGCTTAAAAATTTCTTCTCCTAAGGTGCCTATTTCAATGGACTTAAGACCACATAACGATGCCAGCTACATTGGGCTTAAACTATTATCTGGTGTCAACTTTACTAGGCTTAACCTCACAATGGTGCTAGCTACATTGAGCTTGAATTCTCATCTCATGCTCACAAAATTTTTTTTAAAAAGAGAATAATTCCTTTTTATTTGGGATTTTCTTTTCCTCAAAAACTCAAACTCAAGAATCATTGACTTGTAATTCTTCAAATGTTCCAAGTGTGGAAACTCTCCAAATTAAATGTGCCATTTACTATTTTTTTTTACTTTTCCCATTTTTCCAAAGCTTTTTCTTGCTTTTTCTTTTGTGTTTAAAAATAAATCTCTCCTTTTCTTTTCAAACTACATTTTCATCACCTTATTCTTTTTAACAAGAAATTTCCTTTTATTTCTTCTACTTTTTTTAAACAAAATTTTCTCCCTTTTTAATTAATTTTTCTTCAATCCAAAAACTCCTATATTCACCCTTCTTCAATGTTTGGTAAATGCAACAATCACTTATACAAATGCAAATGCAATATCAACAATGCCTATGCGAATTTATTTATCAATGATGTTAATGAATGACCAACTATTATGATGCAGATACAGATAACTTTTATCATGATACAAATACAAATGAATTCTATTGAGATGCAAATGTAAATGTTTTATGCAAATGTACATTGTAAAGGTGCAAATGCAATTATCCAAAATTTTCTTTCAATTTTCTCTTCTTGTTGACCAAAACCTCTTCATTTCCAATTTTTCATCTATCTTACCCTAAAATATTTGTCTCATCACTTGAAGCCATTGTTTAGTGCAACAAAGATTGCCCCAAGACAATCATCATATTTTTATTTACTATTACTTTTTAAAACACCATAAGAATTCATTTTACAATCAAAATTTTCTCTAACAAGAATTGCCTTAAAATGGCACAAGAAATTCTTTGCCCCACAATAATTGTCTAATTCTATCTCTTTTTTGCTTAAGACACTATCAAAATTTGATTCGCAATAGAAAAGTCTTCAAACAAAATTGCCCCAAGCATCCTTCCCACTCTCATATTCAAAAGACAAATGGTTTTCATTTTTGAATATGTTTATCTAGCCAAAACTTTTTAATTTTACAATATTGCCTCACTCAACAATGATCAAAGAAAGTTAAACAGAAATACAACAAAGAATTATGACATATCAGTCTCTTGAAGATTGGTGATCACTATTTAGGTGGATGTGGAGGGAATAATAATTTATCCTCACCAAATGGATCAAGTGGTTACATATATCAATGTTTTGATTTAGCAAGAAAGGCTTACAACTTGGTAGAAAAGGATATGAATGTTTCTTCATCTAGGCTCACAAATAAAACACAAATTTTTCAAAAAAATAATGAATTCCTTGCAAATCTTGGTTTTGCAAAATGTTTTGTCTTGAAATGTAGACAAAATCTGACACTCTTTTAATTTTCAAACATGCATTTTGATAGTTGTCAAGACTAGCTGTAATGGGCTCAAGCTTTTGCTGAGTTATTTAGGAATGGAAAGAAGGTTCAAAATTCTATATCAATCCCTTCAATTGATCATCAAAGTGGACATTCTTGGTTCTCTTAAGGGTCATAGATGCTCATAGGTGTCATCGAAATTATTTCACAATGTCACTTCTTGTTTGACTTTTGATAGTATCAAAGATAACCTCAAAAAGATTTCACTTTTGCTCTAGACTGCCCCTTTTGGGGTTTTCACCCTAAAGCCTCATTCATATTTTTCCTTTTTCTTCTTCTTTCTCTCTTTTCTTTCTTTTTTTTTTCTTGTGATTGTTCCATCATGCACTTAAGAATTCAAATTCATCCAAAATTGGTTGTGAAGATTCTTGAAGGATAATCTTGGTTGACAAATGAGCTAAGTGCGTCATTGGTTATGAAAATTCATCAAAGAAAAATCTCTCATGTTTAAGTATCCACGTTTGATCGAAATGGACTTTTCAAGGTACGTAATGTAGGCCTGGGTTTGGGGTTCTGAAAGAAAGGATAAGAAGGCCCAAAAATGTGTTTAAGGGTGATCAACCAAGGATCATTTAATATGATGTGAAGACTTATTTAATTCATTTGTCCTCTTATTTTTTATTTTGCCCCTCCTTCATTTCATCTTCTCTTTTTTTCCTTTTCTTTCTTGCAATTTCTTTTTTTTCTTCATTTCATTTTTTCATTTTTTTTGGATTTTTTTACTTTATGGAGTGAAATCAAAATTTGTAAAGCTAATTCATCTCATATTTTCCTCTCAACATAATAAAACTTTTAAACCTAGAATTGGGCCTGTTCATTCATTTTCTTGGAAAAGGTCTTTTTCTATATGTGCTTCCCAATGTGGAGGGTGATACTTGGTTAAGGTTTATCTAGAAAGAATTTATAAGGCTCAAAGAGGGTAGCAAATGGATGAATTTTAGATTTGTGAAAAGGATAATGAAAGATAGCCATTTGTCATTTCAAACATGGTCATTTAAATTGACGAAAATTTCCTTCAGTCAAACATTTTGTCTTAAACATGGTCACTTAAACAAAAGGGTCAAACATTTTATCTTTTTTTTTTTGCTAGATTGAATTTCTTGGATATTTTCATATCTTGGTATCTTCTTCTTCTTCTTCTTCTTCTTCTTCTACTCTCTCTCTTTTTGTTGTTTAGAATCATTTGAATATCCTAAGTGCATGATGTCATAATCAGTTTTTCTTTTTTTAAAGTTTTTTGCTTTTTTTTGCCCTACAACTCATGCGGCAACAGAACATTGCTACATGACGCTCCATTTGACTTTTCTGATTTGGTAAATGCCCATAAACTAATGAAAATTGTTGGAATTGGCTTATTTGGCTTCAGGTTGCTCATGGTATTTCCACTAAAAGAGGAAAAAATAATTGTATATTTGGGAAAGTTAAAGGGTGTGGTACTTCATCCGCCTCAATTTTGGTTTGTGTCACAAGAATGAATCAGAGATTAAGAAGCGGCTCAAAGAATTTCATGGTCAGTTGTTTTTCAAACAAATTTGGGTAATTTTGACAAGTATGAATCTCTAGCATAGTTTTGACACATATCAAATTACCAAATTTCAAATTTAAAAAAGTGTCATGCTTGATTATTCAAGGAATCCAAAAATGAATTTTATCAAATTGATTATTTCATTGGTCATTGCCTAGGTAAAGATCATTACACTTTGATGGCATATTGTGATCTGGTGAACATGGATCATGAAGTTTGCACTTATCCTCCTCAAATGCATGACGGCCTTATAAGAGATTTAGGGCATGAAAATAATTGGAGAAGGTAGTTGATAAGATGAATTTTTCTGATAATGATCACCAATTTTTCAAAACTCTCTTCAAAGTTTCTTTATTTTTGTCATTTTATTCAACTTCTTTGATCATTTGGTTTAGTCATGTGTAACCTCCACCGGCCAATACCATTGCAATTTCACTTCATCACAGTCCATCATCATCATCATGACATTCACTGTACATTTCTCTTCTCTCATTTTCTGTTGGAAATTGAAAGTAGCATTTCTCACGATCTTGGGCATTTCACTCCCTTTCTTGATTCAACAGCCAAAGCCCAAGGAAGGTGAAGTTTAAGGCAAGAGCAAGGCTGGTTTTAGGGAGCCAAAACAGAGGAGATAAGGAAAGATTAAGTTGTCGAACAAGGGCTAAAAAAAAACAGTACACGTTGGAAAGGAATGGTGCAAGTGTGAAGACTGAAGTTCAAAAAGGGAGCTGAAGAACGTGAATCTTGGCTGTTTTTGGAGTTCTTTTATTCACGAGGAAGCCCTCTTATTTGGCTGCTACATTCACGTGTAAAATATGTTTGAAAGGAGGCATTTTAAAGCTGAAAACAGAGGAGATTCTTGGTTGGACAAAAGCTAGATGGCGTGACCAACTTGCTGGTTTTTTTTGTGAATAATTTCTGTTTTGGAAATTATTTTAATTTCATGAAAGCTGACCAAGGCAAATAATGGGCTGACAATGAGGTAAGGAAACTAATGTTGAGATTTGTTTAAGCTTAAACTACAGTATTTATTTAGGAAAAAGAATGGTGATTTAAATTTAATTGAACCATGACAGATTTCTCCTCATTTTGGACTGCTTCAATTTACTTGGAAGCTGAACAAAGAAACAAAGAAATGAACAAGTGTAAGTATATTTAATGTCTTTGGATATTATTTACTCAAGAGTATAAGAGAAGTAAAAAGGTATTAGAATGGTGGTGAAATATATATATATATATATATATATATATATATATATATATAAAGTAAGAGGTTCAAATGAGAATTTCATGAGGAAACAATATGCCAAAAATTATAAAGCTAAATAAGCATATATGGTCTTTGATGTAGGATTTTGTGGAGAAAGGAAATTTGAGAAGGCCAAGGACTAGTTGCCAACCAAGAAAGGATAAGCAAGGTAAGACACTTAAGGGAAACTTTAAGAAATATATACTTCCTTAAGTGACTCAAAAGAAAATATAAACTTATTTAAGATAAATTAATAATATAAATGTTATTCATTTCATGCCTTATTGTAGGAGGAGAGGATACAAGTTAGGGGACATAAACAAATTAAATTAAAGACCAAGGAAAAGACAATTAAGAAGAACATGGGTGCCATAGCTGTACTAGTGCTACATACCGAGGTAAGGGATATATATCGAAAACGTAGGGGATACTAAATAAAATATTAAAATCAACTGCTTGTGGTTTATAAACTGTATCTTCTTTGCAGGAGGTTTTTACAAAAATTAAGCCGTTATGCTGCCGGATTTTCGTATAATATTGGTTTATAAAATGAGCTAGAGTTCATTAAAATGATTTGGAATAACACTCCTCTAGCTAGACTTGTTTTGAAAATAAGTACGAAATGGTAGGATTTTGACTACCTTGGAAATCATGTTTGAAAGCTCCCATTTTTATAGAAACCATCGAGCTTCGTATTTGTTTTGGAAAGTATACGTACGGAAATGTTTTGAGACATGGCTAATAATCATAGCAGTAATGTTTTGGACTACTGTGGGACCTTGATCCAGTCCACAGTAGGTAATGTTTTGGACTACTGTGGGACCTTGATCCAGTCCACAGTAGGTAATGTTTTGGACTACTGTATGATTTTGATCCAAACTACAGTAGAGTTTCGATTGCTGTGTGACCTTGATCCAGTCCACAGCGGGCCCAGTAGACACCTGATCAGTGTTCTCTGTGAACCCCTCTGGACTATGGCCATATGTCAACTGTACCTTCCCGCACGGGAATAATTGAACTGCTTGATTTTGCTTAATTATCATGTCTCCAGCTTATGCTATATATATGATTCCTTTTGTACTTATGCCAATATGGATTTTGAATGTTATGATGAAAATTATGTTTCGAATGGAAATGTTTATCGATGGTTTTGAAAGAAATGCTTCTGACACATTGCATAAGCATGTTGATTTCCAAATTTTACAAAAAACAGTATTGGAGTTTTAATGAATGTTTCGAAACTTGCATATAGAAAATTTAGTATTTGTCTCTTATATTTATTTCTTACTGGGCTTTCCAAAAAGCTCACCCCCCCTCCTCCACCTCCCAGATTATTTGCAGTAGGAGCGTATACGTGGGGAGCTATCGCGTCCTTCGAGGCTTTTGGTTCTACCTTGGAGGTATATTATGTACAGCTACTTAATTTATATTCAGACTTATGTTTTCAGTACTTTTAGAATATGGGGATGTAGCAATAGGAATTACATGATACATATATTTATGTTAGATATCGATGCATGCAACTTGATGGTTATATATTTGTTAAGTATAATATTTTGTGATGATGAATGCATGCTTATTTAGAATGTTTGGACTGGGACCAAATGTTGAATAATGTTCATATAGCTATTATAAATATAGCTTATGAGTTAATGATGAGACATTACATACAGCCCAACAATGTAAGTAGAGAAAGAAAAATTTAGTGCACTTTTGTATAGAAGAAGGTCATTACATCATGTGAGGCTTTTTTAATATTTTTTAAAAAATGCAATTTCTTTATAAAAAGAATAAATCAATGTCATTTATATATATCAGATACAATTTTTCCTCATAATAAAAATGTACATGAAAATCTATTCGTCCTAATATACATAAAGAATGAAAGAATATATAGACATGATTTCTCAAAGGCTTCTACTATCAACTTACAAGAATCATGACCTAACAAAGTAACATATACAAAAATTCAAGTTGAAATTTATCTCTTGTTTGACAACTTCACCCATTAACTTGGAAAATTTGATCTAAAACATGTGAAAAATGAGTTAGAAAATAAAAGAATCATCTTATGCCCCTGCCAAAAATGTTCCAAAAAGTTTCCTTTTTCATAAAAATCAAAAATAAATTCTTCCACCCTGAAATGCGATGTGAAATGCATGAGATATGATACGATATGATGGAATACAGCGAATGTTTGCATGAAATGTAGTATGTGCCCATTGCAAATATGATGAAGATTTGACCTCTTGTTGTTTTTTTTTAACTTGACTTGCATGATAATAAAATAAACATAACATGTTAATGAATGTATGGACACCATGTATGCGATGATGACAAATGAGCTAGATGACATGAAGTAAAAATGATGTGAAGTGCAAGAATGTTTAAGAAACTGGATTTCTGTATAAATAACACCTAAACAATAACAAATTTTTTATGAATGTACATGCCAAGAGAGAAAAAAAGACAAATATAACTCCTAACTAAACCTAAAAATTCTTCTTATTATTTTTTTTATTAAAACATTTTTCTTTTTTCACCAGATATTTTTTTTAATTTTCCTTTTACCTGACCATTTGCACATACCCATTTTCACATTTCCTACGAGGCTTTTATTGTACCCAAAATTTTATTTCTTTTGCATTCTTCTTCAATATCAAATTATTCTTGAAATTATACACCAAACAAATTTAAAGAAAACTTTTGTTGGCTTTTTTGTTTACCTTTATTTAAGAAATTTCTTGCAATGAGAAGATTAAAAAAAATTTTTGTTTTTATTTTCAAATCATTTTTCAATTATTTTTCACAAGCATTTTAGCATTTTCATTAAACTTCCTACACAACCAAAAATATGTTATATGTCAAACTATTCTTTGAAAATCTATACAAAAAAAAATTATTCATTTTTTTCTTCAATATTTATTTCGACTTTAAAAAGAAAGAAAGAACTATTTTTCATTCATTCTCTCATTTTATTCTAACTCTTTTTTGAAGAAAGATTAATTCATTTCTCACTCAATCTCTTTTACTTTTCTTTTTTATGTCTTTATCTTAAGAAATTTTTCAAAGAATAATAAAGAAAGAAATTTTTAATAAAAAAACTTAATTGAATTTCTTCTTATTATTTTTAGTAAAAGAAACAAAAATCATATTTTTCTCAACTATTTTTTTAACAAATTATTTCATTTTTTATTATAAAAAGAAAAGTTTATGTGTTTTTAATCATTTCATATTTTCTTTTAAAGAAAAAAAGAGTGAAAGAAATTAAAACTTTTTTCTTTTTGCTTTTGAAGATATAAAAACATCTTGTAACCAAAAATACATAAACCTCTTTTTCTTCCTCTTGCTTTGGAGAACACGTATTTTTATTAGTTCCTATTTTTATGAACATAGTTTCAAAAAAAATTCCTTCTTTTTTAAAAAATGATGAAGAATTATTCACATTTTTAAAATAAAATTTACACATTGGTTCTATTGTTTTTATCACACATCTTTATTTTTTTCAAAAAAAAGTGGATTTCTTATTTGATAAGATCTTTTCCAAAGAAAATATATTTTTTTTTCATTTTTATTTTACAAAAATTCCTTTTTTTAAGAAAAGATCAAAGACTTAAATTATATACAAGTCAAATCATAATCGATTGTACCTTTGTTATTGACATGAGAAAATGGGTCGAATAGTATTCCCTTGTGTCCTAATTTGGGATAATCTTTACATAATTTGGGCATGGCTCCTACTTAAGACTGGCTCTTAGGTTTTTTTATATGCTGGGTTATGATATAAAGATCTAAAGGTTCTCAAATTATACCTCACTGTCATCCACACTAAACTAGTAAGATTTAATTTGAGTGGAAGTATTTCGCTTACCATTGCTGAGGTTATTACCTCACGAGAGCAAAGGTACTCTATTCCCTCCTAAGAAGGATGAAGCCCGAGTATAGAGCTCATGTTATGCAAATGCAAGTGCAAGTGTGTGTATGAGGGAACATTTATCAAACCATAACCCTTATCCTACAATGCCCCAACAATTTATTAAGAATAATATTTACAAAATAAAGAATGTTGTAGAATAAACGTAATAACTAAAACACAAATGCAACAAATTATTTAAAATTAAAGAAATTAAATTTAAGTATTAGTTAAGACCATTAAAATAAAACTTAGGATAACACATGACTAATAAAATGGCTCGACTCTCAAAAGTCCCCATGGAGTCGCCAAGTTGTTGTAACAATTTTGTCCAAAAACTCGACCGCTCGACGATTTTGTAAACATTTAAAAACAAAGGGAGTCACTACCAATGTTGTTTAATTAGGTGTGATTGGTCACCTAATAATATTTATCTTTTTAATAAAATCTCAAAATTAATTAAGTTTTATTAAAAAGACAGTTTTTGGTCTGCAAAAACAAAATCAGGTTTGGGAGTACGGTTTTCGGTGGTGAAAGGGGGTGATCGAGAGGGTTGGCTATGAGCTTGAAGTGGGGACTGTGAGTAGTGGTGGTGGAGATGGTTTTGGTCTCGGGCAAGGATGGGGATTGTGCTGGTGGCTGTGTTGGTGATGAATGAGAATGTTTGAGAGGTAGTTGATGGTGGTTGAAAATGGTGATGGGCAAGCAGTTGTTGTGGTTATTGGTGAAAATCGATGGCTGCTTTGAGTGGGCTTTCTGGGTGTTTTCGGGTAGCTAGGCTGAAACGATGGTAAAGGGAAGTGGCTGGTGGTTGTCGGTTGCTGAAGGTCGAAATAAGTAGGAAAGAGTGAATGGCCGAAAATGGTGGTTAGCTTTTGTGTTGAAGAGGGTTGAGAATGGTGGTCGTAAGGGGCTAGCCATGGGGTCTCGGTTGGGTGAGGATGATGCTATGTTTTTTTCTGTTGTCGAGCAAGAAGAAGAGCAAAATGGCCGACCCCCTCCCATAGAGCAGTGTATCCTGTTTTTAGTTTTGTCTTTAAAATCTTTGAAGGCGTCTGTATTGGAATGAGGGAGGGTGACAGAGTAAGTGGCTGATGGACAGGCTTGGTGAAAGGGTCACTGTAAGGGCAATGGTTGATGGATAGCCTCGGGAGAGAGGCTAGCAGAAGTTGGTGCCGCTAGTTTTGGTGTTTTTCTTCTTCTTCTTTTTTATTTTTTAAATATTATTTATATTTTTTATTAATAAATTTACAAGATTATTGAAAAAGGAAAATTAAAAATAATAAAATATAATCAATTATCAACAAAAAGACATGATCCATTTGGAACTGGGCTTTTAAGCTCACATACTATACTGAACTTTGGATTGGACCTAATCAATTAAGCCCAAATTTAAAGTTAACAAATATGAAATTAAATCCAATCAATTATCCATTGAATTCTAAAATGAATATAATCGAGCTTAGTAACAAAAATGTCCAGTAAATTTAGCGAACTTCAAAACTCGATTATTACTAAATTTATCAGAATAAAATTTACAAATCCGGACAAAATTAAGTGTCTACAATCATGAGATGGAATGATAAACATTCATGCAATTCATGAGCATTCCATTATACTGTTTTCATTTCATCTACTTGAATTTTATTGCCATTAAGCATGCCTTATTACTATACATGAAACTCAAAATGATTTATTCTTATTGTATTTACAAGAATACTTTGGATACTTAAATGGCTTTGAAAAGAATGAATTTATAGTGTACGCATATGTACGTATATATGTAAATGAATTTAAAGAAATATATTACATACTTGGCACTATTTTCATGAGAACAGTTAAATGTTTTATGAGACTATAGGCACCCTAAGGAAATTAAATTCAATAAAGCATAGTAGAAGCCGTCTAATTGGAGATTACTCATTAGGCATAGACGCTTATCCGACAATAGTCGTGGACAGGACTCAGTCTCACCTGATCAGTGGGGCTGAGAGACATGAGGTCTATGGCCATAGATAGGGTCCTAGTTTGTTTCCAGGGGACGATGATATGATTCTTCACTACTAGCTACAATGATCTAAGTCTTTATTGATAGTGCATTAGGGATCTAGCCTAGTCTCAAATGATATGAAATGAAGTTTAGAGTATGGTTTTAAAACCAAAGTGAACACTAAACTCGATATAACTTTGTGGCATATGAAATGTATTTTGATATTGCACATGACATAAAATATGCTTCAAAAGTACAGGTGACATGAAATGAAAAGTTTGCATATTTCCAAGCATGTCTTAAAAGTAAAACTGAGATGTATTGATATCTCACATGTCTTGAACATGTTTAAAGAATATGTATCATATGTTTTAAGATTGCACTCACTTCATACATAGTTACATGTTAAAAGTCATAATATGATCTCATGGCTTAGACATCTCATGACATGTTGAGGTATTGTTGCATTGAGCTTGAGAACATAACAGGCATATACTACATGATGAATAAGAGAGTGATTTAATAGTGAATTCTCATCACATGACATTATGCAATTGCATTAGAACAGTATAATTCTAACTTTGCACTTATATAAATGACTTACTAAGCCTCGCTCATTAAACTCTATTTAAATTTTTCAGATTGAGCACGGAGTGGGGGGAGTATTTCGGAGCTTTCCGAATATTCCCAAGCCTGAAATATAGTCCTAAATCTCCAAGGAGATTTTTGTGAGCACTTTAGGTATATATACTCTTCTTTTGTATTTAATATCAATTCAGGCTTTTTTTGATTCAGTACTTAGATGGGATGTAATCTAAAATAGGGAATAGCATCTAGACTATCGTAAAGATGATTGATAGAATTGTTGATCCTTGCATGAGTATGGATACATAATTGAATATCATGAGCAAGTGACCAAGCAAGAAGATGTGAACTATATGGATGAAATATTATAAATTGGAAATGGACTTAAGTTATGAAGAAAAAAATTAGACTCATTAAAAGAAAGAATGGTGAACTTGGTCCTAGTAATGCTAGAATGTAATCAACTGCCATTGTAGGAATCATGAGCTAGATATTACTTGTGAGTTTTATGCAGGTATTTAATCTAGGTAAAGTGATAAAAATAGCCGAGGGAGTTAACGTCCCGAAATAAAAATCACTACATTGCACCTAGACAAAATAAGTATAGAAAAGCGAAAAATTAGGCCTAAATTCTACGCATCCGTACAAATAAGAGGTACTGTTGCGACCTTCGGGTCGTGACACTTATAGCTTGATTTATAATTTTGTCTTTCAATGATATTCGAGCTTATAAAAAAATTGTACTTATATTGTTTAATTTAATTACTTAATTTTTTGCAATCTTAAAAACTTGAATTTTAATTTTAAAATTAGGTTTTTTTTAATCTAAATTCAATATCTTTCTATACTTGAAACTTTAAGAAAATATAGTTTAAATTTAATTTTTTTAAAAATATTTTTAATGTGTTGCACAAAATATCAAATTCAAAGTTTCAAACAAATAGTGAAATTATATAATTTTTTATATATTTGATTTATTATTGTATTAAAATTAAAATTTTATTATAAAATAAAAATAATACAATGTTAAAATGATTTTTATAATAAAATCAAATGTTAAATTAATAATATATTTATTATTTAAAATGCAATAAGTATAATATTAAAGATCACTTAATATCATATATTATGGTGTTTTAAATTAATTTAATTTAATTTAATTAAAAAGATTCAATATTTATTTTGCTTGCAATACATAATTGATAAAATTGTATAATAAATAATAATTGTTTTCAAAATTTTAAACTTTTTAATTAAAAAAGTATATCAATTATTTATTTATTTTTAAATAATAATTATATAATTATAATTCGGGTTTTCTTGTGTTTTAAATTTGATTTTTTACTAGTTTTGGATCGTATCGGGCTTAAGTTATGTTGGGTTCGGGTTTTTTCGATTTCGAGTTTGTTCAGTTTTGAGCTTTTTCGGTTGCAGGCTTTTTCAGTTTTAGGTCTTTCACATTTTTGATCAATTCGGGCTGGTCTCGGTTCGGTCTCAGGCGGATTCGGGTGGGTTTTTGGGTTCGGGCCAGTTTTTGCCCCATCTATGAACAGAGTTTATATATTAATATAATTTTAATATTTTTGTAATAAAAATATAAATAAAATTAATTAATTTTTTAAATAAAATAATATTAAATTTTTAATATAAAATATTAATTAATTAATATTTTAAAATTAAATATATTTATTTTAATATAAAAAAGTTGAAAACGTAAAAAGTAATTAAATATAAATTACATTGAACTATAATATTATAATATTAGTTAATTTAAATTTTTATAATAATTTATTGAATTTATTATATTTTTTAAATAATATCATTTATTATAATTTTGATATGTTAATAATTAACATTATTATCTAATATAATTAATTTTTATTTTACTAAACAATATTATTATTTAATATTATATTCTATCTTAAATTTAAAATATATCACTACTACTAATAAATAATTTAATATTATTAAATAAGTAAATACTTAACATTAAATAATATTATTTATATTAAATATAATATATTTTAATAACTATATAATTTATTATAAATAAATTAGTTAAGTATTTTTATTTAATATTGTAATATTATTATTACAATTAAATAAAAAATTATTATTAAATATAATTTATGATTATTACAATTAAATTAAATAATATTATTTTATTTAATATTATATTTAATTACAATATTATTTAAATTATATTAAATTTTTATATGATTAAATGAAAATATTTAATATTAGTATTAAATAATATTATTTAATATTATCTACAGATTATTATTTAATAAATATATTATTTTTTATTTAATTTTTTTAAAAAAATTTGTCAATTGAATTTTTATATCTGAATCAATTTAAATATTTATTTTCAAAAAGTAACAGTATTAAGCAAATATGTTTTCTGATTTTAGAAATTGAAAATAAAATAAAACAAAATAAAAATAAAAATTTCAAAAATAGAAAACATAAAACAATACCAAACGATCCCTTGATATCTAACAATTGAACTCTATCTTATCAATTTAAACTTTTAAAATAATTGATCATCAAACCATGTTAGTGAAGTAGCTGCAGAAGGTAAGCCAGCCACAAATATATATATATATATATATATATATATATATATATATATAAAATATCTTGTTGAGGCAAAAAATATCTTTCAATCCAAACAACCACAGAAACGGAAAAAAAGGGAAATAAATATAATAATTTTTAATATGGTTTGACTTAACCAAATTAGTCTATAACCACCCAACCAATTTAATAATCAATCAAACAATTACAATTATGCAATTTTTAGAAAAAAAATTTGCAAACTTCTTTTCAAATCTAACCGTGTATTTTTAGAAAAGAAAAATTACAAACTCCTTACAAGCCGAATCTTGCAATTTTTATAAGAGAAAAATTGCAAATTTTTACAAAGCTCAACTACACTCTTTAATAACCTGAACACTAACTATTTTATCAGTGCTTACAACTCTTTGAAATACTATACAAACTAAACATAAAACATCATTTATAAGAAAAAAAACCACCAATTGAGGACATAGAGAACTTGAGGTATGAAGCATGACCATTCACAATCAGACAGTGAGTCAAACAACAGAGCTAGTCACTCTTAAAATCATACCTATGCTTTCATTGATTGGTAGAACAAAATCAAACGAATTGGATTCGATGACGCAAGCTAACAATTTTTACCCTTTAATTTCGGTACATGGGCCAACTTCATTGGAGAATTTAGAATTTTAAAGAAATAAAAGAGATATAATTACGAAGGAGAGTGTGTCGAATTACAGCAAATACAAATGAGCAGGTTGGCAACAATTGGGTAGGTCTAAATCACATGAATGACACCTGTGCAATAGGAGCCATTTTACCAAGTTGACTTCAATCATCCCATTACGTTCCTGCCCTTTATTAACTCTCCCACCCTTTCTTCTTTGCTTTCTCCTCAACCAGAAGAGACTTTTTCTTTTCAAAAAACTCACTTTTGCTCACCTCCAATTCTTTCCCAGATTCTTCTCTTGAAGCTTAAAGCATGAGCAACATAAACTTGGTAGAGGCCAAGCTGCCGCCAGGCTTCAGGTTCCATCCCAGAGATGAAGAGCTTGTTTGTGATTATCTGATGAGGAAGGTGGCTTCGACTGATACCTTGCAACTCATGATTGAAGTTAACCTTAACAAGTGCGAGCCATGGGATATTCCTGGTAAGTTTATTATACAATTTCTGCTTTTAAACTTGGAAAAATCACCGGAATTGAACCTAATTCTTAAAGCATGAAATTCATACATCAATTTCATTGAACCAAATGCTCAAATGTACTACACGAACAAATTTTTTTTGTTTTGTTACAAAAAAAATATTAAATAATTAAAAATAAAAATAAAATTATTTAAATTCAAATTCAAATTTTATAAGATATTATAACTCATATTTAACTTTTTAATTAAAAAAATTGTTGGCGTATTACGCGAATAATTGTTCACTAGTTTTAGTCGAATGTTTTTCGGTTTTCTACTTTCATTTGCCTTAGCCTTGGGGAGGAGAGAGAAAAAGATCAGGATGTTATTTTCAGCTTTTTCCTTCGCTCATTAGCTTTGGCTGTGGGGGGCGGAGTTGACAGCAACTGGAACCGGCAATAATTGGATATTTATATTTATATATATATACACTATGTATGATGTGCATGTTCTCCATTTTTGTGGTGGGATTCAGAGTATAAATCTGTAGAGAAAAGAAATAAAAATTCTTGGTAGAAATTATCGAAAGATATATTACTATTATTAATTTTTTTGGCATTTTCTGCATTTAATTCATGTTTTTTTTGTCAACTAAAAAATACCAGTTGATCAAAGAACATTAGTTACCTCCATGAGTTATCAACACTTTAATTTCTCAAGTACAAAATTAAGAATATTTGCTAGTATTTTAGTGGTGTACTTTGATAAGTTTCAAGTCTCTTTGAAATATGTACTCCTTTTATATATTTTAATTGCTAGTTTAGTTTGATGAATGATAAGAACTAAATATCACTTGCACGATTTCCAATTTCAAAAAACAAATTGTCAGCTTTTTTTTTTATAACTATTCCATACTCACTTAAATTTGATAATTATTATTATTATTTTTGCAATTTCTCCTCCTACCATTGTCAATAATACTTAATATATATATATAACACACATTATTATTATTATTATTATTATTATTATTAAGAAGACTTCATAACCAAAAAAATTTAAAAAAGAGGGTCCCTATTGTTTTAATTTGATACTAAATCATATTCTCACATCACATCTTTGTTAATGGATGCTACTTCATGCTTGGAAAAATAAAAATTGAAAAGACATTAAAAAATGGTATCTGAAAAATGAATTTATACAATTCATATTGAGCTGTGTTTGAAAGGTGTTGAATCTATAAATTAATAACTTAGAAATTATTATTTGGAAAATATTATCCAACAATTGCATATTCTACAGCTTTTTAATGAAGTTGACAGTCTTGGCATTGTCCCAACCTAAAGCTGTGACAGTGATGGAGATAATATATAAGAATGAAAACTCAAAACTAAAAAAAATATATATTTAGATTTGAATCTCATCAACTATTCCAAATCTCGTTTCTTTTTTCAAAATAATATTATTTTATTTTTAATTGAATAAAAAACAGTGGTGGAAATTAATTTTCAATTTTATTTTTCTAAACATTCAAACTTGCATTTCACACATACCACACGTAACTCTTTTTTTGTCTTTTGGCAAATTGCCATTATTACCTTCAATAATTCTCCATTAAGGGACAGAAATTGACCTCTCAACTGCAAATTTATTTGATTGGATCAGCTATTTTAAGTAAAACAAACTCTTTTGATGCTTATAAATTTGACTGCCACGTGTCTATGACCCAATTCGCCTTCAGAACTATTTCAATTTCAACGTCATCAACATCATTTTTAATCTTATTTTGGATTCTACATACGTATTATATTTTCCCTAGAAAATATTTAAATTTAAATTATAACCCAAAAAAATACGTACCAAGAAAATTACTTTGAAATAATCCACTATTTGAAAGTAGGTAAACAGAAAGGAAATAGCATAAATGTTAAAGGATTTATATTTGATGAATAAATCTTACACAGGGTCACTAAATCATAACATGTCACTTTATTAATTCATAAATTTTAAAATAAAGTTATTAAAAATAAATATTCTTAAATTTATTAATTAATGATAATGTATAATTAAGATATATATATATATATATATATTAACAATACATCAAATATAAATATATTATAATTATCATTTGCCCCTGACTAATGATAAAAAAATGTGCCATTAAGATATATTGCTCTTATTAGAAGTTATATGTTTAGGTATTAATCATGGATAAAACATTATGAGAAAAAAGAATAAATAGAAGTTAGAATTATTAGGCTTTGGATACATATTCACTCTTTTTTGGGGAATTATTTTTGGTTTATCCAGCCAGAGCAAATTTGATTATATATATTTATATATGACTAAGTCTTTTGTTTCTTTTCAAGTAGAAGCAAATAAAATTCAAACATGATAGCTTTTATGATATATTAATTCAGCTTCAAAACTATCAATTAGAGTGAAATTATTCAAACCAAAGAAAAGCTTCAAAGATGTGACCAAATAAATTGTATATAAAGATCAAAATATGAAGTCAAAGAGTAGTTTTGATAAATACATTAGTTTAAGGCATTCAATTTATTATATATCCGAGTGAACCATGAAAGTCTACAAATTTTATATATTATATAAAAAAAAAAGAAGAAGATAAGGGTTGCAAATTTAATTATACTAAACAAAATGATGCTAAAATAGTCAATATTGACTTTGTTTCACATTTTTCTCGTTTAAGCATTGTTAATACATAATTGTTAGGATATGTAGCAAACTATGTATGTAAAAATAATTATTTATGGAAAATGATGTATGGTAGAAACGGCTCGAGTGGGAAGCAAAGAATGGTACTTTTACAGTCAAAGAGATCGGAAATATGCGACAGGTTTGAGAACAAATAGGGCAACAGGCAGTGGGTACTGGAAGGCCACAGGGAAGGACAGGACTGTCCTTAGCGAAGGCACCCTTGTTGGGATGAGAAAAACCTTGGTGTTCTATAAAGGTAGGGCTCCCAGAGGAAGAAAAACCGATTGGGTCATGCATGAATTCAGGCTTGAAGGGCCCCTTGCCCCTGCCAACCTTTCTACTCTCAAGGTACACTATATAATTTACATATATCACATTTTTGTTTACAAAAGACCATTTGTATCTTTTTTTTTAATTTAAAATTGTCAATAACAGA
Organism: Heritiera fomes; assembly: GCA_032173925.1. NCBI lineage: Eukaryota > Viridiplantae > Streptophyta > Magnoliopsida > Malvales > Malvaceae > Heritiera > Heritiera fomes. The sequence goes on along the minus strand of JAPDPM010000002.1, from coordinate 28,682,795 downwards.
TTACATGATTGCTGGTATTTAATCCGATTTTTTATAAATAAATTATTCGATATTGAATTAAATATTTAGATCGTTTTTTTAAAGTTTAGGTAAATTTTAGAATAAAGGAATCATTTTCAACTTTGAAGTTGTTTTTTATTAAGTCCTTAAGTTCCTGCATGAATGTTGGGTCATGTTGTAATATAAAACCCTTGATGATAAAAGCATATGTTAAAGTCAGATCTCTAAATGATTTTGTGTTATACAAAGACAAATTACATTTGTCATCACTAGTATAAAATGCCCCAAGCCAACTCTTTTTTTTTTTTTTACTTTGTCTTTTCGGCAAGTTTTATATTTGTTAAAAAAACACTTGTCCTTTGTTATCCTTTTTTAAAAAAATTAAATTTAAAATTCGATTTTTTTTATTCTCCTTTGTACCTCCTATAATTAAAAAAAAAACCCTGTCTTTTGTGTTTCAACTTTCAAATAAAATAAATTGGAAAAGTAATTATATAATAAATTTATCACTCTACTTTATTTTAATATCAAATTTTGTCATTAAATTTCATTTGATTTTGTCTTCAAACTTTTATTCCAACTCAAACTTGAAAAAAAATTAACAAAAATATATATTTTTATTTGAAAAAAACTTGTAACTTTATTCGTCAAACATGAAATGGTTATGCACCAAGTAACTGAATTAAATACTCGATTGCAACAAAAAATATATTTTATTTATGGCAGAATTGAATAATTTTCATATCAATTTTATTGTTATATTTACATGAAATTGTGGTTTGAATTTGATGGTACAAATTTCTTATTTATTATTTTGGAACATGCAGGAAGATTGGGTTTTATGTCGGGTTTTGAACAAAAACAAAGAAGTTGGTGCCAGACCTAGCGGAATGGGAAGTTGTTATGATGACACAGGCTCCTCACCTCTTCCACCATTGATGGATTCGTACATCACTTTTGATCAAAATGAAGCAAATATAGATGAATATGATGAGCAAGTGCCCTGCTTCTCCATTTTGCCCCCAGACCAAACCAGCCCAATGTTCACAAGCATCAACCACATGGAACCAAACATGCCTACCAAAACCCAAACAGCAGTTGCACAATTGCCAATGAGTTATGCTGGTTTAGACTCTTTCCCTTGCGACAAAGAGGAGATAAAAGCTTTGCTGAGTCAGCTTAGCGAGCTGGATACTTACGTTAACGTGAAGGAATCACCAAGCTTTGGAGAAGGAAGTTCAGATCATAGCTACTTAAGTGAAGTGGGCATGCCCAACATTTGGAATTAATCACTAATAATATATATTATGTAATTCATTAGGATATTCAAATCTAAAACTTGGACTTGCTACTTAGTCCTTTAGGAAAATGATCATTGTAAGAAATTAACATTCAAATTTGGGGTTTATCAATGTACCCTTTCTTAGCACCGTCAGTATCATGCATTTGTTTCCAGCAGTAGGAAAGCATTTCCCCCTATCAAGTGGAGTAAATATTGTATAGTTGTGAGAAGTTGATTTTGTTATATAAATAAAGTTGTATAAATTAACAACTAAGGATTGGTCTAACGATTGATACTTTTCTCTAGAAAGAATTAAGTCCAAAATTTGAATCCTCCTTCTTTATTGTGCCTCCCTAATCTCTATGAACAAAAACAAATGTATGAATTAGTTGGAGTTTTCCTCTCCTCTTCTTTTAAGATTATGTTTAAATTGGGAGAATGATGGGAAAGTAAAGAAAAAGCATTTCGACCTTCCCCATCTTGAGGGAAACTGGATGTTAGCTTTCCAATGCAAAAGTCTAAGGTCTTGTTTGATAAACTAAAATTTTCATTTTATTGGACTTAATTTTTTTGGTAAGTTCAATTAGGGTTGTGCATTAATCAGTTTCATTCGAAATAACCAGTTAAAATAGAAGCAAATTTATTAAATTGAATCTGCTTTTTCGAGTAATCAATTAAAATTCGATAAATTAAATTCGATAAAACAGTCAGATCTTCATTTACGAAATTCTTAAGTCGAACCAACCGATGTACTTGATACTGTGTAAAGTAAAAAAAAATATTTATATTATTAATAATTTAATTAGTCAGGGAAATCCAAAAAATAAAATCACTCTTTGAACTCACCCAACCCTAAAGCTGAAGTATCTTGATCAAAAAAAAATCTGAAAATGTAAAATATGCCATATGTTGTTTTCATCTGCGACAACCTTTAGCAATAACCTCAAGCTCTACTTTGGAGAAAAACATTGTCGCTGGGTTGTGAGGACTGTGCCCTTGATATCAAAACACTTTCAGAAAAAAATTTAGTAAGTTGTGTGGGTTTCAAGTACATTACTGATAAGTAATTTTGCCTATCATCTTTAAATTGTTACACATGAAATATCTATAGAGGAACGAAAACTGACGGAGACGACGAGAAAGGGACAGGAGCAGAGCAGCGCAAGTTCTAAGGATTGGCGTTCGAATCTCTTTTCGGTTTTTGTTGATAATCTAAGCAGAAGAATAACCAAGACAGCGCTATGGGAGGCCTTCAACGCTTACGACAGGGTTGCAGATGTTTACATTTCTTACAGAAACAAAAGACCTGTAGTTCGGCCTACTTTTGCCTTCGTCAGATACAAGCAGGAAAGCGAGATGTTTAAGGCCATAGAACGTGGTAACAACAGAAGGATTGACGGACGTTTGATTATGGTCAAAAGAATGGCCGTTGCTTGGAATGAGAAAACCAGGACAACTTCTAAACAAAGAATGCCCCTGGAATTGTCTAGGCATAGGACAACTAAAAACCGGTCTTGGTCCCCTTCTCAAAACGATGGCAGATCTTACAAGGATGTCCTAGTGGGGATTGACCCAAGCACTGACAATATTGCTCATAAGACAACCGAATCTAATGATGCTGACTCATTATGCAAGTTCAACGTCATGGCCGGGGCGGACGGGATGAATAAGAAGACTGGGAAGGAAGTGGTTTTTAATACAGAGATCCCGAAGGATGAGATGCGTTGGCTTAACTACAGTGTGGTGGGGTGCCTGAACGAGTCCTGGAGTTATCAGGAAGTTTTTCTTGCATTCTCCTCATCCGGTTTGAATTGCCAAGTTAGTTACATGGGCGGCGAATTAGTGTTGCTGACGTTCAGCTCAAGTGCTGAGATGGAGGTGTTCCTCTCAGATTTTAAGCTCATGCAGATGAAATATTTCGTGTCCGTTCAGCCGTGGTCTTCTACATCTATCCAACATCGTTTTTCTTTTTGGGTGACTTTGGAGGAGTTTCCTTTACAAGTGTGGCATGAAAGCTTCTTCAGATCGCTGGGGAATAGTTGGGGGACTTTTGTGCGGGTGGATGACTCTACGGCTCAAAGACAAAGACTGGATATTGCCAGGATGCTTGTTGCTGTTGAGTCTAAGTGGAGTATCCCGTCTTCAGCTTCCATCGAAGTTAAAGGCCGCCCATTCAGAATTTCTATTTCGGTGGAGGTCGATTCAAAGTTTGGTCACGTCCAGGAGGGGCCCGCTCCCACAACCTCCAGTTTCGGCGACTCCTCGTCGTCCCCTGGAGACAACACAATTAATGTTTTCGTCTATGGAGCGGATTCTGCAGTTGGCGTGGACATCGGGATTCTTGAACATGAACGTTGGGTATCGCACGAATCGTCTAAGGATTGCATGGGGGTACAAATGCTGCTGTCTCAAGCCGAACTTGCAGGGTTCGCCGAACTGCCATTGGCTGCTAAGGATGCTAGGTGTCAGAGTGTTAATGCTCTTGTAACAGCGAATGATTGGGGTCCTGCTTCGGATTTAGGCTCGGGTTGCCTACAGGACAGGCCCTTTTCAAATATGGGCATTAAGTTGGACACTAACGACCATAGGTCGGTGATCAATTGGGATCGTCACGTTAACGGGCCCGTTCTACAGTTGACCCAATTAAGTCCCACCTCTAGGCATGGGAGTGGGGCTTTATCTAGGCATGGTCCGATTCTTGAGCTGACGGGAGGCAGAGTTAATGGCGCTTTTGGTGCGTCTGGTAGTGTTAGAAAAAATAAAGTGGTTTCAGCTAGAAGAAGGAGAAGAAACCTGAGAAAGGAGATTAGAGAAATATTGGAGGGTGAAAAAGCAGACAATTCGGCCTCCATTGAAAATTCAATTTCTGACTCTGATATTGAAAACAGAAACGTGCTGTTGCTGAAGGAAGCCGAAGCCACCTGAGAAGTTTGCTCGATGCTAGGTGTTAAATTTAATAAAGACAAGGCGGCAATGGTGGGCGTATTCAAGGAGATGGAGGAGGCTGATTGGGTTGACTCCTGACGGGCAGGATCTTGATTTTCGGTCTCTGGTGTGACCTTCACTCCTCATGAAACTAGTTTCTTGGAATGTTAGGGGTTTGGGGAAAGCAGAGAAAAGACATGCGATCAGGAAGTTGGTTTGCAAGTTGGATCTGAGTGCAATTTTTCTGCAAGAGACCAAGCTAAACAAAGTGCTGAGCAGTCCTCTAAAGTCACTTTGGGGTTCGAGGACGATGAATTACGAAACTATGGAAGCTATTGGAGCCACTGGAGGATTAATCTCACTGTGGAACGAGAGCTTCTTCAAAGTGGAGAACAAAATCACTTCGCAAAGGTTCATCTTTCTGACTGGAGTTTTAAGTAAGCCAAATTTAAAATGTGGCTTGGGCAATATCTACACACCCAATGATGATAGTGAGAGAATGGTTTTTTGGGAGGAGTTAGCAACCATTTTGGCGGGTAACGACTTTCCTTGGTGTATTGGGGGCGATTTTAATGTGATCAGAACACCCGAAGAGAAGCATGGTAGCACTTGTAGTAACTCTGCTATGTTCCATTTCAACAACTTCATTGATGAGATGGGTCTCGTGGATCTACCTTTGGCGAGAGGCAGCTTTACTTGGTGCAGCAACAGAGAGGAGCCAACCTTTTGCAGATTAGATCGGTTTCTTATTTCTCCAGAGCTAATTTATGTGGTACCAAATCTACTACAGAGAGCACTTCCGAGATCCTTATCCGATCACAACCCGGTTATGTTGGAGTCTGTTGAACTTAATTGGGGTCCCAAGCCATTCAGATTTTTTAACCATTGGCTTGAGGATGAGGGCTTTCAGAAGACTATGGTTTCAGCCTGGGAAAAAGCTAGCTCTAAATCTTTGAGGGCTGCTGACATATAGGGCAAGTTACGATTGGTCAGAGTTAAGTTAAAAAAATGGTGTAATCAAGTAGGTAAGAAGGACTTTGGTTTGATAAGTAGCACAGAAGAAAGGATTGATAGCATTGAGAAGACGATGCTGCATAGTAACAATGTCGGTAGCTATAGGGAGGCGATTAACAAATTGAAGGTGAATCTTTGGTCTTTATATCGTGCTGAAGAGAGGTCTTGGCATCAAAAGTCTACAGTCCAATGGCTGCAGGAAGGTGACAGAAATACAAGGTTCTTTCATTTGGTGGCGACAACTAGAAGGAGAGCAAATGCTATTGACAGAATGTGTATCCAGGGCAGAGAAGTTTCGGAACCAGCAACCATCAAAAACTTTATTGCCTCACATTTTGATTCTCACTACAACTCTGAGCAGGCTGTAGAAGTTACTAATATGGATTGTATGTTTAGTACAGTGGGGTTAGCAAGCAATAGGGAGCTGGTGAAGCCATTTTCACATGAGGAAATATGGGACGTTATCAGGTGCAGTGATGGAAACAAGGCCCCAGGCCCTGACAGACTAAATCTTAATTTTTTCAAAGCTCATTGGGGACTGTTAAAAGAAGATATTATGGCATTTTTTGAAGACTTCCATGAGACTAGTGTTCTAGACAGAAGATTAAATGCTTCTTTCATCACTCTTATTCCTAAAGGATCAAGTCAGAGTGGTATTTCAGATTATAGGCCTATCTCTCTAGTGGCCAGCATTTACAAGATTTTGGCGAAGGTTCTCGCAAATCGTCTGAAGTCCGTGATAGGTGAAGTTGTTGGCGATTCCCAATTTGCTTTTGTGAAAGGCAGGCAAATTGTCGACTGCTCTCTGATTGCTAACGAGGTCATTGATGACCTCAAAAAGAAAGATAAAGGCGGATTGGTTTTCAAGGTTGATTTCGAAAAAGCTTATGATAGCATCGATTGGAGGTTTCTTGATTTTGTGATGAAGAAGATGGGTTTTGGGGACAAATGGAGATCGTGGATCCAAGCGTGCATATCAACTGCTTCTCTCTCAGTCTTGGTGAATGGGGTTCCTTCTAAAGAGTTTGGCATGAGCAGAGGGCTGCGTCAAGGTTGTCCACTTTCTCCTTTGTTGTTTAACCTTGTGGCCGAAGCCTTAAGTAGCTTGCTATGTAAATCTTTTGTCTTGGGCTTGTTCAGCAGTGCTACAGTGGGCCACAGCGCAGTGAAGGTGACACACCTACAATATGCTGACGATACAATCATCTTTTGCAAACTTGAACTGGACCAGCTTATGAACATCAAAAGGGTGCTTAGGTGCTTTCAAGCGTTGTCTGGGGTCAAGATAAACTTTAGGAAGAGTAGTCTAATTGGGGTGGGTGTGGAGCTACACAACCTTGAAAGGTGGGCAAAAATGATATGTTGCAAAACCGAATCGCTGCCCTCTATCTATTTAGGATTGCCTTTCGGAATCCATTCAAAAAGTATTAAATTATGGAACCCGTTATAGAAAAAGTCGAGAGAAGGCTTGCTGGGTGGAAAACTAAGTTTCTGTCAATCGGTGGTCGGGTGACTCTCATTAAATCAATTTTATCCTCTCTGCCGGTTTACTACATGTCCTTACTACAGCTTCCTATCGGTGTTAAAGAGAAACTTGATAAGATTCAGAGGAGGTTTCTGTGGGGCGGATACTTGTCATGTAGGAAACTTCATATGGTGGATTGGAACTCTGTGTGCAACTATAAGGAATACGGAGGCCTCGGCATTGTGGATTTGGGCATTAAAAACAGAGCATTACTGAACAAATGGCTTTTCAGGTTCAGGTTCTGTGATTACCGGGAAGTATGGCGGCTGTCACTTAGATCTTATTCCCTCTCAAAGAAATATGAGTCACTTCTCTAATGTTTGGAGGAATATCACCTCGTCAATTTCCATCACCAACGACCAAACTTTATCTTTGCAATGTAACACGAATTTCTTGCTTGGCAATGGTAGCAAAATTAATTTCTGGGACAATGAGTGGATCGAGGGGGCTACCCTTAAAAGCTTTTTCCCCCGAATTTATGCTTTAGCAATCAAGAAGTCCGGGAAAGTTGTCGAATTTGGGCACTAGGAAGGTCAGAGGTGGACTTGGGACATCAATCTGAGGAGGAACCCCTTCGATTGGGAGATTCATCAATGGCTGGACTTCAACCATCTGATCAATGAGTACTGTCCTTGTAGGAGCCTACAAGATTCACTGATATGGAAAAGGTCCACAGATGGTGTTTATACGACTAAGAGGTTCTGTAAATTCGCATCTTCTCTTTCAGGTCCGAAATCTGATTGCTGGAAACATCTCTGGACTGGTTTTGCTCCACCGAAAGTTGAAATCTTTGTTTGGCAGCTCCTAAAGGGAAGGATAGCGGTCAAAGATCAACTTGTAAGAAAAGGGCTGTTGCACATAGATAACGCGACATGCGCGTTTTGTAATGTGGAGCTTGAAACCGTTGAGCATCTTTTCTTCTCTTGTTTTGAAGTGTGGAAGATTTGGGCTCAATGTTGCAACTGGTGGGGCATTTCTTGGGTCTGTCATGACAATCCTCTATCATTTTTCCTAGCGTGGCAGTTTGCGCTCCCTCTGAGCAGATGTGATACGGTTGGAAGATGGCATTCTTTGCTACTGCTTGGTCCATTTGGTTGCATCGTAACGAGGTGGATTTTAATGGTAAAACTGTGAATCTCAAGTGTTTATTGGATATGATCAAAGTTAGATTGGCTTCATGGTTTAAAGCAAAATGGCCCTCTAGTTCCGCTTCCTTCCATGATTTCAATCAATTCCCTATGCTGGTGTCAGCTCCTACTACAATTAAAAAGATAAGACCTGTATCCGTGTGGAAACCTCCTTCGTCTGGTGTTCTCAAATTCAATGTCGATGGTTCCGCTACTGGTAAACCAGGGCCAGCTGGTATAGGTGGTGCCTTGAGGGATAAGAATGGTGAGGTCCTGATTTTGTTCTCCAAGTCGATTGGAGTGGAAGATTCGAATGTCGCGGAAGCGTTAGCAGTGCTAGAGGTAGTATTTTTTCGACTTCCAAATGAGTGAGCTCCTTCCCCCTTATTGTTGAGAGCGATTCAACTAATGCAGTTAAATGGGTGCTGTCCCCTGATTCGGCTCCTTAGAAACTCAGGAAAGTTCTATCTAGAATCGTGAATCTAAAATGCTCACTGATTGGTTTTAATATTCAACACGTGTTCCGGGAATGTAATGAACTTGCTGACTCCCTCGCCAAACAGGGTGTCAACAGAGCCAATGACTTTTTGGTGGTCAATGACTGACGCTTGGCTGTGGTTTCTGATGGTGTTTTTGGGTCCGCTTGAGGGGTTATGTGTATTGCTTCCCTGATTTGGGTTTCTCGCCTTTACTTGACGGGCGATACTAATTCCTCCTAGCTCCGTTCTTGCACGATGGTTGGCTAGTTCTCATAGGATGGTCCCTGTGGTAAGGGCCCACATGGAGTTTTCATTTGGTTCCGGGACCGACGACTGTTTTAGTTGTCAAACAGATTGGTGTTCTTCTGTTTTCGGTCTCTGTTAGTGTTGAAGGCAGCTGCGTTCATTGTCCTTTGATGATTTATGTCTGGGTTTAATCAAATTTGCTCTGTTTCCGTCTCTAGATGGCTTTCACGAGAATCTCTGTTGTTAATGGTTGTCTACGCACCCTTGCCTCTTGGTTTGTCTGTCAGGATGGTTTGTGGTGAGAGCTGTTTGTTCATCTTCATGAGCTGTTTGGATTTTAAAGGCCTGCTCCCCTTCGTTGTGTTTGTGGCATTCTGGTTGCTGGGATTAAAGAGTTCATTATGGTTGTTTATTAGCTGGAACCTATTCTGCACCTGAGTTGTTTGATATGTTGCCTGAAACATGATTGTGTTACCCTGGACTGAGTTTCTTGTGTCACGATCGTTAACGATCTGTTTCGGACTCGAGTATTGGACGTCTCCCTGGTTTGTCGCGTTTCCCATTGCATGGCGTCCCCGTTTTGCAAAAGCTGCTGACCCTCTGATGGAGTTAGTGGTTAGTCCTAAATGTTTTACTGTCGGTTCTTCAGTTCGAGCTGTCTGTCTTGGCCAGAATAGCCTTTTGATGTGTACAGAATTTCCAATCTCTTATTGGTCAACGACTAAGATGTGGTTTTTGGCCTTGTGGGGCAATAGCGCTTTGTCTCGGCATTGGTCTGTGTCTTTGGTCTGTTTGGACTCCCTGGTCCGTCCTCCTTTGACTGGTTCTGATTGTGGCTCTCGGCTGCGTCTTGTTTTCTTTCCCTTTTTGTTTGTTTGTGCAATTCTGATTTTGTGCTCTCAACTAGTTGTTGGCTGTTCTGATGCTGTGTGTTTTTGGGTGGTGCTCGAAAGGAGTTGCTCTGTTCGATTCCTTGTTTTGTTGCCACCTACCAGGTGCTTGTGTATTTGTCACTTTGGGTTTTTGACTGGTTTTGGTGGCTTTCATTCCATCGCCAGTTCTGAGTCTGTACAGCCAAGGTTTTTCTTTGTGTATTCCCATCCTTACATTAATAAATCGTGCCTTTCAAAATAAAAAGTAATTTTGCATATCATTCTCAATTTTAGTAGAGGTTTAAGATATTAATGAATTTGTCAAATGATACGTCTGCAAATCAAGTTAAGCCATGCCTAGCCATCTGCTGTGTTTATCTCTTCTTAAACAGAGATATCATTGGATTTTATACAACAATATATGGCTAGTATTCTTAAATCTCATCCTTGATCACTAATTGATAGCTAAAAGCTTACAGGAATTTCTCGAGCCATTATTATGCATCCTTCATATGTTTGTAACGAGGGTCAAACATCGCCCAAATTCATATCCTAGTCTTTAATTGTCTAGATGGAACCACAATTTATAATTATTGACATATATAACAAAGAAAAGAAAAAAATAATTAATTGCAACTTTTATAGATTGCAACAAAGAAAACTAAAATACTCGAAAAAAGGATCAAGACTTGGCATGGTAATTGTTACTTATCTTTAAGAGAATTTAGGTTCAAGATTTGATTCTTTACTCTTTTTACCTCTTATGAATTAAAAAAGAAATACGCGAAAAAATGGACTTATCCAGCTGAATAAAATCGGTTGGATTTTGTTGGTTTCTTTATTTAAGGTTGGTCGGTTTGGTCAATCCTAAATTCACGGTTGGTTAAATTGATTTTTGATAAAATCCCATCGAATTACTTGAAGCAATAGTTAGCACATCCTTACTTCAACCGTGAAGTCAGAAATTTTATATAGTGGAGACTTAATTTAAATGTATTAAATTATAAAAACAAGTAACATTAAGAATAATAATGATTATGGTAACAATAACAAAATTTAAAATTTCATTTCCAGTCATAATTGTTACATGTTTTAGGTTTAATAATAAAATATGCCTTCAGTTTTTTCCATAAAATGGATATAAGCCTTCAACTTATTCTAAAAGTCCATAAACTTTTATTTTTATTGTAAATAAACCTCTATCCTTTCAAAATAACGCAATTATGTAAAATAAATAAAATGTTAAAGTTTTATAAGCTTTCAACTTTTTATTTTACTCTAAAAATCTATAACAGATTTAAAATTAATTGCGTTATTTTGAATTGTTAATGGTTTATATAGTAAAATAAATAGTTAAGAGCTTATATCCATTTTATGTATGGATGTAAATGAATCAAATATAAAAGAATGTTACTATATTCCTGTTCGATTGTTAATTTTTTTCAAGTTTGTTCATGTTCGTTAAACTTGTTCATAAACATTAACGAACATGTTCACAACACTAATAAACATGTTCACAAATACATGTTTGTGAACATTAAATGAACATATTTGTGAACACTAAACAAAAAATTTATAAAAATAAATTGTTTTCATCCTAATATATATATGATGTCAAATTAAAAAAATCATACATAAATATGTAATTATTACAATTATAATTGAAAAAGAATCTAGGTATCCAAGAGAACTTGGTTATATGAAGGAAAATGATATTTTTGGAGATCCAAACATTGGCGTTAGAACTAAGTCAACCTATAGAAACATATGTCAATATGTAGCCTTTGTGTCACAATTTGAACCAAAGAATGTGAATGAGGCCTTGAAAGATGAAAATTGGATTATGGCCATGCAAGAGGAATTAAATCAATTTGAGAGAAGCAAAGTGTGGACACTAGTAGAAAGACCTAATGATTATCCCATCATTGGAACCAAATGGATATTCAAGAATAAGATGGATGAGAATAGCATTATTGTTAGAAATAAGGCTAGGTTTGTGGCTCAAGGATATAGGCAAGAAGAAGGAATTGACTATGATAAAACATATGCTCCGGTAGCTAGATCAGAAGCCATTAGGATGCTACTTGCCTTTGCATGTTACAAGGATTTTAAATTATATCAAATGGATGTAAAAAGTGCCTTTTTAAATGGTTACATAAATGAAGAGGTTTATGTTGAACAATATCCTGGTTTATGTTGAAAATCCAAAGTTTCCTAACCATGTTTTCAAATTATCAAAGGCTTTATGTGCTTTAAAACAAGCTCCTAGAGCTTGGTATGAAATACTTTCAAAGTTTTTAATTGAAAAAGGTTTTGCAAGAGGCAAAGTAGACACCACCTTGTTTATCCAATCTAAGGATGATGACTTATTAGTAGTTCAAATTTATGTAGATGATATCATTTTTGGATCTACAAATGAGTCATTGTGTAAAGATTTCTCAAAATTAATGCAAGGTGAATTTGAAATGAGTATGATGGGAGAGTTAACATTCTCTTTAGGACTTCAAGTTAAACAATGCAAAGAAGGTATTTTCATAAATCAAGCTAAGTACACTAAAGATTTGCTCAAAAGATTTGGAATGGATGAGTCTAAACTTTACTCTACACCAATGAGCACAAATATCAAGCTTGATAAGGATGAAGGAGGAAAGTGTATAGACACTAAACTATATAGGTCTATGATTGGTTCATTGCTATATTTAACTGCTAGTAGACCCGATATAATGTTTAATGTATGCTTGTGTGCTAGATTTCAGTCATCTCCTAGAGAATCACACCTACAAGCAGTAAAAAGAATTCTTAGATACCTTAAAGACACCTTTTCCTTAGGACTTTGGTATCCTAAAGATTCTACACTTGCTCTCCATGCTTATTTCGATGCTGATTTTGGTGTATGCAAAGTGGATAGGAAAAGCACATCGGGAACATGTCAATTCTTAGGAAGTAGGCTTATTTCATGGTTCTCTAAAAAATAAAATAGCGTAGCTCAATCCACAATCGAGGCTGAATATATAGCTTCTAGAAGTTGCTTATGCTCAAGTCTTGTGGATTAGACAACAAATGAGAGACTATGGAATAGAAATGAACCAAGTTCCTATCAAGTGTGACAACACTAGTGCTATCAACCTTACAAAAAATCCCATCCAACACTCTAGAACCAAGCACATTGAGATTAGACATCATTTTATACGAGATCATGTGCAAAAAAGGGACATAATTCTAGAGTATGTAGATACCTTGCACCAATTAGCGGATATCTTTACAAAACCCTTGGACAAGGAGAGATTTTGTATTCTTAGAGGTGAATTAGGTATTATGAATGCTCCTTGAATTGATTTAATGTTAAATGAATGGCTTAAGTTGGTTGTGATGACTGCAAGAAAGAAATTTGGAAAATATACTTGCAATTCATGACCTTAACTTGCCATGCTACTATTCATGATCTTAGCTTTTGAGGTTGAATTGTTGAACTTTGTGTGCTCTTCATTAGCCAAAACCCACTTCTGATGTTTAAGACATTTTCACATTCATGTTCACTTAGTGTTCAAAGCTGTTTTGCATATTTTCAGCATTTTTCTGCAATTTTTTGCATTTTTCTGCACTTTTTCTGGATTTTTCCAGTCATATCTCATGCATCCGAAGTGGCCAAATCAGATTTTGATTTTAAACAATGACAATGCACAAGTTCTTTAAGTTTTAAACCATTTTTCTGCATCAAAACTGAGGCAATGGACTAAGGGGTTAATTCTTATGTAAATTGGATTGATTCCTGGGTCATTTTGGCCTAGAAATCTGGGTTTTGCTATGAGGGATCGATCCGTTTCACCATTGGATCGATCCGTTAGCATCAGAATGGGCAGGAGTGTATTATGCCAAAAAGGGATCGATCCCATCGGCCAGAATCCACGCGTGACCCTTGTTAAAAGTAGGAATTTCCTCTATTTTCTCCCACTATTCATCTTCCCCATCTACAGAGACGTTCCCCCTCCCTTCTCCTTCACCAAAACTTCAAGATCTACACCATTTCTACATCAAATCACTTCCTTTCTTCACCATTTTTCCTCTTTTCTCCTTCTCTTTCACTTCTCCTCATCCTCTCACGCCAAATCTTCATCAATTTCAACTTCCTCTCATCTCCCTTGTGTTCATCACTATTCACCCAACATTTCAATTGTAAGTGTTCTTCACTCATTTTCATCAATTTTTCTTGCATATCTTGATTATTTCATCATATCTTATTAACCTATTTCAAGTTTCTGCATCAATTTTCACTATGCTATATTTTTCATTTCACATCAACCAATGTTTTTTTTATCTAACTTCTAGTGTTTATAACTTAGCATCCTTTGAATATTTCAGCATCATATCTTCATCAAACTTATTGCTTGCATATTGATCTGTGGTATTATGTTGTTGGATAGGTTTACATTTCCCCTTACACTCATCCATAGTTCACCAAACCTGTGCCCATCACCTGTTCAGTGAAATTCCTAAATGAAATTTCCTTCATCTTTTGAACCCAACCTTCCGTTCACATGGCTCCTAAAATCAAACATGCCTCTACAAGGAAAAGAACTCATCCTTCTTCCTTCTCCTCTTCCGTTCCAACCACTTTCAATCGATGCGTTCGCAATGTGGAAGAGAAAAATCGTTACAATACCCAATTTGCCAATATGCGTATTAAACATTGTCGTCCAATTGACTTCGGTTTCTTGGAATCGATTAACTTTCCCTACTTGGCCAAGTTTGAAGCCTTCCATTGGACACACTTTCTCAAAATCAACACTCCAGCTCCTTTGAACATCATCCGAGCATTCTTTTCAAATGCCAAAGTTATCTATTCTCCAAATGACCCATGCAAAGTGGTGGGAATTCAATTTTTTGTTATGGGTAGAGATGTTGAAATCACCAAATATTCTCTTTCGTGTGCATTTCGCATTCCGGAGGATGGTCTTGTGCACGAAAATGTCAACGTCCCATTAGAATTTAATGTCATCAATGACTGTGCGGGTGACCTTCCCATCTTCGCAAGACTTCTTCACATTATCATCTCTTGGAATCTTCGCCCACTAGGGACAAAATATTCTCAACTCTGGCGACTTGATCGCTTCTGGCTCCACCACATTCATTCCCCTGACGGTGAGCAGCCAGACCTTGTTCATTTCATTAGATTGGGTGAAGCTTGTTCTTGGTAAGGTCCACACGATTGTCTTCCCATAGCCACTTGCATATTATCTGCTCGATCACGGCATTGATTGTTCATGTGAGGCTGGTGTCCTTCCCGAACCCGGTACCACCATCAACCTTGCTACACTACATAATCTTGGATGGTATTCTCGTCAGCAAGGTGATACTATAGTATGAGAAAAGGCTCATAGTGCTCCTGGATCTCCCGAGCATGCTAGTGAAGAGGACGCTCTTGCTCCTGAAGAGGAAGCCCCTGCTTCTTCCTCCGCACCATCTGGGTCCGCATCTACTGACCAGATCATGCTCACGCTTCAACATCTCCAGCAGACCTTCACTCAGCGCTTTGATCAGCTCGATGACCAGTTTGGTCAACTCAATGTTCATCTCGACACTGTGGAAGAGACATAGGCTGCTTTGTACGATGAAGTCTAAGATATTCGTATGTAGCAAGAGGACTTCGTGGACCAATATCATAAGACATTTCCTCGGCATTGATTGTGATTGTTGTGCGAGATGAGCATTTAGCTTATTATGATCTTCTACTATAAGTGGTGTTTATGATGTTTTTAGCCTTATGTTTATAACATTTTCTCGTACGTTCATGATGTTTTAATCTTATGTTTATCAATATGCCTGGTGTGTTTTGATGTTCGACTCTTTGCCATCTTTGTTTCTATGGCATGTCTTATGATTTATATATATATATATATATATATGACTTTGGCTTGATCTATATTTCCATTGGCTTGGTTTATCACTTTGCGTAGACTTTTTCTCTATTATTGCTTTATATTGACTTATACATCTGACCATTTCTCTTTATGTCCTCATATTTGCTTTAATACTTGCTATGACAAAAAAGGGGAGAATTCATGGGTAAATTTTTCATGGGTAAATTTTTCATGCATAAATTGAGGGGGAGCAAAATATTTTTCCATGTATAAATTGAGGGAGAGCTAAGCAAAATGATTTTCAGGCAAAATATTCTTCCATGTATAAATTGAGGGGGAGCCAAACAAAATGATTTTCATGATGTCAAAATGATAAGCAAATCTATCTTAAGCAAATTTACCTTAAGTTTTATCATATCAAAAAGGGGGAGATTATTAGCTTTAAATTGACAAGTTTTTTGAAATGACCAAACTCAAGTAAGCTTGAAAATGATTTTTCTACAAAGTAAATTTGCTTTGAATGAACTTAATGATAAAAAATATTTTAAACAAGTTTAGGATTGTGATTTCAATTGAAAAAGTCAGTAAATACTCTTAGAAAAGTGTTAGAATTTTTTTGAACTGACTTAGAATCACAAAAAACCATAAACTGTCTCAAATTGTAATTAAAGACGTGCAGGAAAACATTCTGGTTAAAAAGGATCGATCCCTACTGTAGAAGGATCGATCCCATTTTGGCAGAAAGTTGGAGAAGCATCCTGGAACAGGTTGGAATGCATTATGGAGAAAAGGGATCAATCTGTTTGGTAAAGGGATCAATCCATTTGCACGAAACCTGACCCCAACAGCTAGTTTTTGAGGGTTTCAACGGGAGGAATTGCATTAAATGCTTCACCAACCGTTTCAATCGTTTGGTGGGTTATAAATAGAGGCATTTTATGAAGTTTGGAAGTAGAACAAGCACTGAAGAAACTCTCATACATTCAAGAAAGAAATCCTAGCAGAAATATTTACTCTTTGTACTCCATTTGTTGAAAATTACTTTGTTCTTCACCTACTCACTCAAATTGCTGATTCTCAAAGGTGTGAGCAAACCTTGTGAGGTTATTATTGTAAGAGTGAGGGTAGCATTGTATGGTAATAGACTTAGAAGGTTGTTTCTAAGCCATCAAGAGAAAGTGTAAGAGGTATCACCACTCCTTGAAGTGGTTTGTAAGAATTTCAAAGGAAGAGTGGAATCAATCCCTTGACAAGAGGATCAAGGAAAGAGGACGTAGGCAAGAGATTGGCCGAACCTCTATAAAATCTATGTTTGCTTCTCTTATCCTTCTTTACTTACTGCATTTATTTCATTATTGCTTTCTCTATTGCATTTTGTGAATTAAATCCTTAGAAAAGCCAAATTTTAGTATAAAAACTTATTCACCCCCCTCTCGGTAGAGCCAACGGGTTGCATTTTGGAATAAAGTATAGCTTTAAAAAATTAAATAAGCTAATAATTTTGGTAAAATTAATTGCAGCTCAAGAATATCGGTGTTCGTGTGGTGCAACAGATAACACGATCTCGAATAGACAGGTAAGAGACGCATGTGTAAATTTGTAGGGATATCTGAAAGCATGATTTACATGCTATGAATTTTATAAGAATTAAGGAATATTGATTTGCCTTGAAGTTTGATGAAATTGTGGTTTTCTAGTTGTTGAGACTGTGTTTGCAAGTGCAGGAAGGCTAGGATTAGGGTAGCTGTTATGCTACCGAAAATTTATTAAAAATATTTTTAAAAATGTTAGAAAATATTTTCGTATATTATTGAGATTTTTCATAACCTTGAAAATAATAAATTAATTGTTTTTCATAAATGGTGAATTTACCGAAAAATATTTACTAAATATTCATGATACTGATTTCGGTAAAGATTAAACTATCAAAAATTCACCTCACGTGTTTTATAATGAAATTTATGATTGTTTGGAGTGAAAGGGTGAATAGTGAATATTTTATAAATTATTTTCAATATAATATTCACTATTTTTAATATAATTTTCCTTTATGGATTAAATAAATTTTATTCATGTGTAATAAATTTTCATAAAGGTTTTATTACTGTGTAAATACTGTTTTGAGACTGTTAGGCCCCATATCATGCTCAAGTGTTCATGTGTTATCATGTGTTAAGCTGTTGACATTGAGCCGTCTTCAGCATTCCGGTTGACACCCGCTCAATGTACGATCGAGGACATTTATAGACTATGGCCATAGATCTCACATGTTTATTACTATTGTTTTCTACGTGGATTATAGCATGATATTATTAGGGTGTTGCTTGGTCTCCATTATGACTTCACGTGTATTATTGATTTTGGTGATATTTACTAAAATAAGCTGTCTACCATGTGTTTTATCATATAATTGATATTTTATTTGACAATTTATTTTACTAGCTCATGTGTTTAAAGTGATACTTTAAATGATGGAATTATTTTCAAGTGTTGTTTACATAACTAATTGCGTTATTTTACTCAAATTTATTAAATAATTATATGCAGTGGATATTTAAACGAAGTTTATATTTGAATTTATTTTACTCCCTATAGTCGCTTTGGGTTTTCGGGACAAGACAGGTATTTCAAAATACCTTCCATGCTCCATTTGGATTTTCCTACCGAATATAGTATCCTTCCTTTTTAGTGTGCCCAGCATACAAATAGGAAATTAAGGATTTTACTCCATATAGTCTTCGAGGTATTAAAATTTGTATACAACTCTCTTACTGAGCTGTGGTTTGCTTACTCCAATATTTTATATTTCCAGAGTATTTCCAGTGACTGTTGAATATATCATCCGAGGATTAGTGGCTGCATTTTGAGCACCCCGAGGTAGCTATGATTCATCTTGGAGGTATATTTATTTTATTTTATATGTACAGACTTTTATTTACAGTACTACATTGTTGTATTTAAATTAAGGGATGTAAGTGTGGATATTAAACACAATTTTGTAAATATTTTATTTCCGTAAATTTATGTAAATTACGGATATTGTGTTTACTGTGATTTAAAAGTGAGAAATAAAGGCATCGACGACAGTCCAAACAATTCACGTGTATGGAAATGTGTGCAAAAATGAAAAATACTGTGTACTTGAGATGTGACAGTGCAACAACTTTCTTATAGTTTCCAAAAATTGGAAATCGAAGTTGGATCTGATTGAATGTGAATGGAACAATGACAGTGTGAATTTATATATGAATTTATAGCTAATGAAGACACTGAGCCTGCTTGGTTGTGAGTTCATGATTTTTGGACCCAATATTAATTTTTTTGGTAAATTTTACTAAGATTCTCAATATTTTATAATAATTTAATTTTAATTCATTAATTTTGAAAATAAACACTTTAATTCAAAATTACAAATGATTTTAACATATCAATCAATTGTTAAACTTGAATTAATAATATCACATTCCCAAGTATCAACAATGAATTTTATTAGAATTTATTATTTTTAAGTAATTTTTTTAAAATTATTCTATGTAAGATTTTTATTTTTTAATAATAAAAAAGGTATTGTGGGTATTTTATGAGTAACAAATGTTTAAATTAATAGATTTTTTAATAATAACTTAATAGAACAATTTTTTTGTACCATCAAATTTATATTTTAGACCAAAATATTTATTTCTCAAACTAATAAATTATAATAAAATTTTAAGTACTTCAGTGAAATTTAAGCTAATTTTTTCATTATAAAGGAGAACTAAAAAATTACAGCATACCTATGCACCTTTGCTTTTGTTGATGTGTATTTAGAAGTCTGTCATTATTTTATAGTATTTATGTAAAACACTTAAAATATATTTAATATCATTTATATTAATATTTTAAAAATATTATAAGTACTATTAAAATATTTTTTTATTAATATAATAATTAATATTTATTATTAAAATATTAAAAATATTTATACTATGAAAATAAATATATTTTATATAAAATTATTTAGTATTAAATCATAAAAAATATATTATTTATTTATATTTCTTATTAAGATTGTAATATAAATACATTTGCCAATAAAATATAAAATAAAAAATATTAAAAAAATATTATAAATATTCATATTATTAAAATAATAATAATATTAAAATAAATAATATTGAAATCATGAAATATTATTTATTATATTAATATTTTTCATTTATTATTAAATAATAGTGAATTTTCATAATATATTAAATAATTAAAATATACTAAATGAGTTATATTTTTTGATTTTTTAATTAAAAATAAATAAAAATATTTTTTATTAATATAATCAAAATTTATCTAGGGTCAAATTAGGTCTTACTATAAAAATATCATATTGAAGATTCAATATAAAAAAATATTTATACTTATGACATTAACAAATAAATTTATATATGAAAGATATTTTCAAAAATTAATTTTAATTTTGAATTTTTAAAAGAGGATTCAAAAATATAACTTCATTTTCATTGATCAATTAATCATTTAGTCATTTTGGTTGGTCAAGTAATTTTTATCAAATAAATTAAAGTATAAAAATGTTTTAAAATTAATTTTTGTGAAACAATCATCAAACAAAAAGAGCTAAAAAAATCAAAATGTATTTTTTGTGCAAAAAATATATATTTTTAAAAAGAAAACATTATGAAAGCAAAACTTAAAAAATCGGATAAAACAATCGATTGCCTCATCGATAGACGGTCTGTCCTAAGGAAGACATCAAACCGTTTATCGATCGAAAACTGATAATTTTATTTTTATTTTTTTAATTTTCATAGTCAGTTTAGAAAACACTCAGCCTTGCTGCCGCTTCTTCAATCATTCAACCTTGTCAGCAATGAATTGCATTTGCATGGATTCTTCTTTAGTCTTCCCCTTAAAATTGAAATTGAAATTGAAACTCCACCACCACTCTTCGCCTCTCCAAAACCATTTTCGACGGGGACCGCCTCTCACTTCCTCCCACTTGCAATATGCAGCCGCCAAGAAACCACTTAGAGAAGTTCACTGTGAATTCGAACCCAAAGTTAATGGCGCTTTCTCTCCGGACTCTGACTCCCGTTTCCTCGACCGGGTATTTTTTTTTTTTGTGTGCGCTCTCTTCTTTAACTTTAATTTCTAATTTGAAGCTCTTCTATTTCATCGCCATGCTTCTGGGAATATTTTGAAGACTCAGATTTCAAGGAGTTTGGATGTTGAAAGCAAATACTTGTTGTGGGCTTTTTAAGAAAATAAAAGTTCTAATTTCAGAACTTGGATATAATTTCATTTTCTGCAGTTTCGGTTTGATACTTTTGCTAACCTTTTTTTTTGAAGGGGATAATTTTAACTTTGAATGGTAAACTATACCGTGTTCAATTCATTTGTTCATTATTAATAGATTGTGATTTTGGTTTCTATACCATCTGCTTTTGCTTTATAGCGAATTTCACAATGCAAATGCAAGAACAAAAGTAATAATCAACTTAGCCTTAATGAATATGGTTTTGGTTAAACTGTCCACCCACCTTGTTTTATTTTGTTGAATATATCAGTCGACATTTATTATATTTTGGATGCTTAATGTTATCTACAAATTTTGAATTCCAGCAAAAAGCATTGGAGGCTGCAATGAATGATATAAATAGTTCATTTGGAAAAGGAAGTGTTACGAGATTGGGGAGTGCAGGTGGAGCACTGGTGTATGTGTTCTAACTTACCATACATTATGTTGAGTTTTGATTTTGTTCCTTATTTAAGATGTTGTTAAGATGGGGAAAAAAGTTTTCTGCTTGCTATGGGTTTAATTATTTTGTTGGGATTCTGCAACACCACTTTGTTATAGAGTTTAAAATAGCATTTATCCTGACTTCATTTGGTGACAATTTTTCCATTACAGTGAAACTTTTCCTAGTGGTTGTTTGACGCTAGATTTAGCCTTAGGTGGTGGCCTTCCCAAGGGAAGAATTGTGGAGGTATCAGTTTTCTCTTTCTATATCATGCTCATTTTTAAGGTGTAAACACTTTAAACCATAAATAGTAAGCTGTGATAGGCTTAGTTGTCTTAAGGACAATTCAGAGATTTTACTTAGCTATGTCCTTCTCGCTCTTTCAATGTCAGCTTCTCTAACACCTTGTATCTGTCAATAAGTTTCTTGCACTTACATTATCAATAGTGAGAAACTGAAAAACTGAACTTAAAGTGCCATTCATGGTGTTGTTACTTGAATTATTCATGGATCCATGCAGTAGATTTGGGAGTTTTGGAACACCCCCCTACCAGCTAGAATTGGTGATTTGACCTTGATATGTTATTGGGAGAAAGCTGGTGACTCAACTATAACTATGATGTCTTAAAAAAAGGAATCATATTATCATGATGTTAAAACATTTTGGAAACAAATTTTGGATGACAGAAAAATCATTATATTTACATAGGAAATAAAAGAAAATACAAAAATGACAATGTTTTTGTAAATTATGTTCTAAATTATTTCCCTTAACACCCCTGTGCTTCTCAACGTCTTCCAGCTTGGTTTTTCATGACATTAGACAAGCCATGTTTTAATTTCAGTATCATTTAAAATCTGCTTTGCGTGGTGTCATGATACATACTGTATTCTTGGCAGGTATATGGACCTGAAAGTAGTGGAAAAACCACCCTAGCACTCCATGCCATTGCTGAAGTGCAGGTTGATAGTTTTCTGGCCTTTCTTGTGCAGTTTGGTTTCTGATATATAATGTTACAAAAAGGCCAATTGAATGAACTACTATATGCAGTGTTTTTATGCTTTATGCAGAAGCTTGGTGGCAATGCAATGCTTGTTGATGCAGAACATGCTTTCGATCCATCATATTCAAAAGCATTGGGAGTGGATGTCGAGAATTTGATTGTCTGCCAGCCAGATAATGGGGAAATGGCATTAGAAAGTAATACATCCTGTTCCTTTTTTATTGAGTTTTGTTTAAAGTGGTCATAATTTAGGAAGGCTGGAACTGATGCACCTCTTTTATGATGCTTATAAAAATTTTGTTATACTTGTATGCTCAAAAAATAAGACTAATGAAGTTATTATGTTTCAGTTGCAGATCGTATGTGCAGATCTGGTGCCATAGATTTAATTTGCGTTGATTCGGTGTCAGCTCTAACTCCACGAGCAGAGATTGAAGTATGCTCGCTGTTTTCTATTTTCATTTTTCACTTTTGAAAATTCT
Source organism: Heritiera fomes (assembly GCA_032173925.1). NCBI lineage: Eukaryota > Viridiplantae > Streptophyta > Magnoliopsida > Malvales > Malvaceae > Heritiera > Heritiera fomes. The sequence continues at coordinate 28,660,246 of JAPDPM010000002.1, read as the reverse complement.
CTTCCCTGTACAATCTGAACATGTCTTTATTTATTTAATATTTTTTGCTCTGCTGTGAATCCATGATTTGATTGAAGAATAATGAGACATACAGATTAAGTAGTGGAACAAATGGGCAATACAGAACTGGAAGGGAGGCTAACACCTAGCTAACAAACAGAGCACCTTAAAAGGAACGCAAGAACAAGTGCGATTGAACAAGTAGTGTGCAACTGGTTGAAGATGAAAACTATACTAAAGATAAATGGAACAAGCCCATAACTCATAACAACTGCTACCAAAAATACTATGATGAAAATCACAACATTCGAATAAACCAAAATAGAATCCATCAAAGAGACTTTGGTTTGAAAGGGGATTAAACATGTTGAAAAAGCATTTAAATGTTTGTGATTTGTCTAATTTTGTGTGAGGACCAATATAGAATTCTTGGGTTTGGAATGAATGGTCAGTATGGCATTGATGAAATAGGATGGAAAAAAAGATTCTCCATTTGGTATCATCCTCTAGTAATTGGTTCCTTCATTATTTAGATTTCCTAGATATTTCTTTCAGTTGATATAGAATTTGTCAACTCAAATTAGTAATTTGGTGAGATAATGAGTAAGAAAGGGTAGAAATTAGGAAGAGAGGAAGTGTGGAAAAATGAGAGCAAGATTATTGCTGGCATAGAGATTTGCCATCAATGCTGTGAAAGTGAAGAAAAAGAGTAGCGGACTGATATTCCTTTCTTTTCATTTTTCTAATATTTAACTCCAAGTAGTACCCATCTTTCTGTTGCAATATTTTAGGAATGTTAGACTCCTAATTCATGGCACATTGACATCTCTATTAGATTCTATATTAGACATTAACATTGTGGAGCAGATCGTTGAGTTTGGTGCAATAAGTAAGGGCTACATGCCATTTATAAAATATATTATCCTACCCTGTAATTTTGGTAAAAACCCTCAAGAACCAATATGTTATATATCCTGTTCTTTTCTTCTCTCCTCTTCTCTTCTTGTATACCTCTTGCTTTTTCCTTTTTTATGTTCTTTGATCAGATCTATATGCTCACCCATGTCTAAATTCTTTCTCATTGCATTTTATTGCTTAGGGTGAGATCGGGATGCAGCAAATGGGATTGCAAGCACGTCTTATGAGCCAGGCTCTACGTAAGATGTCAGGAAACGCCTCTAAAGCTGGTTGTACACTAATATTTCTTAATCAAATAAGATATAAGGTACTTTGGATTGGTTGTAATTTTTTTTTTCTGTTGATAGATGAAGTAACAACATTTGAAGTTCTAATTGAGAGGGCACTCATGTGTCTAACTTAAGCTATTTGTTAGAACATCTTTATATGCATGTTGATTTTATTGCATCTCTCTATGTGTGTAGACTAGATTAACATAATGTTTTTTCAAATATCCTTTTTCTCCCTTTCTACCTATTGATAGTATTGCTTTTGCTGACTTTGTAAGATTGGAGTATATTATGGGAACCCAGAAGTGACTAGTGGTGGAATTGCATTAAAGTTCTTTGCCTCAGTTCGTCTTGAAATACGTTCTACTGGGAAGATAAAGTCTGTAAGCACATTAGCTACTTGATTGGTCATTACAGATTTTCGTTTTATTACTCAATATGTAATCATCATTATAAGATAATTCATATTATTCAAGGTTAAAGGTGACGAGGATGTTGGGCTTCGTGTTCGTGTAAGAGTGCAGAAGAGTAAGGTAAATAAGAATTATACCAGCCAATTTGAAGATATTATGAAGTTGTAATAAGCTTGATTCTACTTGTTAGGCTTAAAATTAAAAGTTGATAATGCCTGCCAAAAGAGCATTAGATACTGTTATAATATTGCTTTCAGGTAGATTATACATGGCCCATTGGGCCTTATGTTACCACTCTCATCACAAAATGCAGCAAGGAAGACTCTAAATCCTATGATCCTGAGCAAAATGGGAAGATATCATCCCAAAAAACAGGAAAAGCAAAGGAACATAAATAATAAAATCTGGTGCTTTAAATGTTAATTATAATATCATGCGAGGATCAAGTCATTTTTGGGGAAGAAAACCAAATTTATCTTGGGACAATTAACAAATATTCTCTAAACTATTCTTGTTATTCTATTTTCTGGCTGTAAAATACTTGTTTATGAATGAAATGACTCGAGTATGTTTCAAGCTTCTATACCATTAGAATAGAAGTCAAGTCATATCCACGGTCATAATTAAATGGTAGCACTTCATATTTCTGGTGAACATGTGTGGCCCTACTCAAATTGATTGTTATTGCAGGTCTCAAGGCCATACAAACAAGCAGAATTTGAAATCATATTTGGAGAGGGAGTGAGCAAACTGGTTAGTAATGCAATCAAATATTTACACTCATCCAAATTTGCAAACTTTCTCTTTATTTTGACATTTAAAGAATCTACAGGGATGCATTTTGGATTGTGCTGAAATGATGGATGTTGTTGTTAAGAAGGGCTCTTGGTACAGCTATGGGGATCATAGGTTTGCTTTCAAACTTGTTTTTTCTACCACCACTGTTAATAACTATTTTTTATAATTTCAAAATCTGATCCTTAAGAGTTAGGCTTCGTAATATATACTTGATGATACTGTGTGGCAGTAGGATAGTTGAGTGCATTTACTCATAAATAACTTTTTTTTTTATTTTATTTTTTGTTGGTCTTCTTTGAGATCCAAAGTTTTAAAGTATTACTGTATCAAATTATTTGAACTACTCTAAAGTATTTGCAAGTTTGCTAGAAATTATGCCCGTGATGCTGTTGTTGACTTCTCATCAAGACTGGTTGTAGGCCTCATACACAAGCAAACTGTAAATAGAATCGCGCAGAGTTCTTTTGCTTTAAATTGATGCATTTTGCTTTAGCTTTATTGTAAGTTGGGAGATAACTCATATTTTATCGAATAGAAAACTTTACAATAAATATTGCTACATGGCTTTATGATTCTAACAGATTTCCTCCACTAAATCAGAAGAGAAAAAAAAAAGATAAATCAAATGATAATCAACAAAAATTAAAAAATAATTATCTTGAAACTACTCCTAGACAACATCTGAAATGAGAAACTTCTCAACACTCCCCCTCAAGCTGGTGAATAAATATTGAATATTCCCAACTTGTCAACTGGAGCCTCAAAATTTGATCTGTGAAGTCCCTTTGTTAGAACATCCGCAAGTTGTTGCTTTGTGGGAATATAAGTCACGCACACTTCTCTAGACTCATCTTCTCTTTAATAAATATTTATCCACCTCTATATGATATGTCCTATCATGATGCACAGGATTATGAGCTATACTCATGCAAGCTTATTATTGTAGTGTAACTTCATAGGATTCTTTTTAGTCACCCCAATTTCTTCTAGAGCTCAACCAGATTAATTCACACAACCTGAGAGCTAGAGCCTTGAATTTTGCCTTTGTAGTACTAGGAGAATCTTTCAACTGTTTTTTACTTCTCCAAGTCACATGGTTGCCCCAAATCTTGGTACAATAGCCTGAAGTAGATCTTCGGACTTTAATAGATTTAGCCCAATTAGCATCAGTAAGACCTTCTACGTTCTTTTGAGAATTCTTTTTGAGCAAAAGACCTTTTCCCGGTGTTGCCTTTGAATACCTTAGGATATGATTAACAGCATCAAGATGTTCCTGCCGAGGTGAATGCATGTATTGACTTACTTACAGCAAAAGCGAGATTTGGACGAGCAGAGGAAAGGTAGATCAATCTTCCTACAAACCATTGATAGCTCCCCCTATCTACAGCATTAATCCTCTCCCCTTTTGAAGCTTAGAATTCGGATCCATAGGAGAGAACGTCGGTCTACAGCCAAGCATGCTTATTCCTTTCAATAAATCAATAGTGTACTTCCTTTGAGAAATTAAAATTCCATCCTTACTTCTTGCAACCTCCATGCCAAGAAAGTATTTTAATTGTCCCAAGTCTTGGATCTCGAATTCCTTCCCAAGAATTTTTTTAGTCAATTCACTTCATCTTCATCATCTCTTGTCATAATAATGTCGTCAACATACACAATTAAAATAGTTCTTTTACCACTTGGTGAAAGTTTAACAAAGAGAGTTTGATCAGCTTGACCTTGAGTGTGTGAATACCTTTTTCAGAATTTTGAGAACCTGTCAAACCATGCATAGGGTGATTTTTTAAGACCATAAGGGGACTTCTTTACTTTACACACCTCATTGTTGTAATCTTGAACAAATCCTGGAGGAGGATCCATATAGACTTATTCTTGTAGGTCCCCATTTAGGAAAGCATTCTTTACATCAAGCTGATGTAATGGCCAATCAAGATTTGTTGCAATAGACAAAATAACCTGAATAGTGTTTAGTTTTGCTGCTGGAGCAAATGTATCTGTATAGTCTATCTCGAATGTTTGAGTAAAACCTTTTGCAACATGGCAAGCCTTGTATCATTTTATCTTACCATCTGATTTGTATTTGTTGGAAAAAACCTATTTGCATCCAATTGTCTTCTTCCCTCTTGGTATTTCAACAATTTTCTAGGTGTTATTGTGAATCAATGCTTTCATTTCCTCCAACATTGGAGCTCACCATTTAGGATCCTCAAGTGCTTCTTAGATAGTTGACATGATTTTCTCTTCTTCGATGCTTTCGGTCATAACACAGAAAGCACCACACAAACGATCAAAGGTCATGAAGTTGGCTATTGGGTGCTAGGTATAGCTTAAAACTTCCTTTTTGAGTGTAATTGGCAAATCAAGATCAACCACTTCTACCCCATCCTTCTTGGTCAATGGTAAAGTTGTTTTTCTCTCTCAGCTATGGTTAGTCTTGGCATTTCATGTATAAAATTCGTGTCGTTGCCATGAAAAATTATGCTCATGTTATGTAAAACACGAAAATTTCGTGTCACAATTTGTGTTGGCACATCAAACATTAAACCTATTTTTTTTGCTTTTGCCATATTCATATTTAATTTTTACCAACTTTAGCCTGTGCCACCTTTTTTTATTCATGTTGTTTTTCTGTCATGTCAGCGTGTCATGTTTAGGATTGCCAGAGCTAGCTATGGGTACAGAATTAGCATTCGGGTTAAACTCTTGACTATGCTGTTGAAGATTGACTACTTTTTCTACTTATGGTTTCACTCTTTGTGAATAAACATGTAACTCTGAGATTTGAGGTTAAGTGAATCTGTTCCTTGTTTCCAATTCATGTTCTGCTTCTTGCATATTCAAGGATGGTTGGAGAGACAATGACGGTGGAGGAAACAACACTTGAGAAAAAGGAGAAGGTTGGGACGGAGGAGAAGAAGAAGGTAGCCAAAGACTATTCTCCAAAGAATTCTCCCCCTGAAGAATAGGCTTTGGGAAGAATGGCGCATGTTCAAAAAAAGTGACATCTAAGTAAATAAGTTCTCTTTGATTTTGGACAAAAAACCTTGTATGCCTTTTAATGGGGGAGAATATCCAATAAAAAAACATTTAATTGATCTAGGTTCAATCGTGCTTCAGGTTGGATCACTATTATGGAGAAAAGTAGTGCAAGCAAAGAACTTAGGGGAAGAGATGAGACCAATCTATTTTGAGGAAAAATGGTCAACAAGACATCTAACAGAGTTTTAAAACAAAGAACACGACTTGGTAAACAGTTTATAAAATATTCAGCAGTAAGAAGAGCTTCCCCCAAAGGTTTTAGGCACTTTGTGGTAAAACAATAAGGCATGGGCCATTTCTAAAAGATGACAGTTTTGTTCGGCAATCCCATTTTGTTGGGGGTATATGAGTGCTAGAGCTTTGGTGAATAAGCCCTTTTTCTTGAAGAAAACTATTAAGGATGGAGGAAAAATATTCACGCCCATTATAAGTTCTAAAAAACTAAATTTGAGTTCGGAATTGTGTGTTTCAACCATTTTGTAAAATTGTGGAAAGATAAAACAGATATCAGATTTTTCTTTCATAAGAAAAACCCAATATATGTTTGGAAATGCCTTGGAGATGTAGGAGTTAGGTGGTTGACAAATCTATTTAATAAGATTTGGCACACTAACAAAATGCCAGAGGAATGGAGGAAGAGTGTCTTAGTACCTTTATATAAGAACAAGGGAGATATTCAAAGTTGCGCCAACTACCGAGGCATAAAATTGATGAGTCACACGATGAAACTATGGGAGAGAGTGATAGAACGGAGATTAAGAAAGAATGTAGAGATATCGGAAAATCAATTTGGTTTTATGCCAGGTCGATCAACTATGGAGGCAATATATTTGCTTAGACAACTTATGGAGCGCTTTCGAGTAATGGGTAAAGATCTTCATATGATCTTTAATAGATTTGGAGAAAGCATATGATAAAGTGCCTAGGGAGGTACTCTGGTGGTCCTTAATGAAGAAAAGAGTTCCTTTGAAATATATTAAACTAATTAAGGACATGTATAGAGGCGCAAGGACACATGTGAGGACAGGTGGGGGGCAAACAAGTGAGTTTCCTATCACGATGGGATTACACCAAGGGTCAGCGTTGAGTCCATTCTTGTTTGCGGTAGTTATGGACGAACTGACAAAATCCATCCAGGATAAGGTGCCTTGGTGTATGATGTTTGCAGATGATATTGTCCTATGTGCGGAAACTAGAGCGGAGATCAATACAAAGTTGGAATTATGGAGACAAACGTTGGAATCAAAAGGATTTAAACTAAGCAGAGTGAAGACTGAATACATGGAATGTAAATTCAGTTCTAACAGACTGGAATAGCATGATGTAGTGAAGTTAGATGGGGTGGCGATACCTAAGCAGGATCATTTTCGATACTTGGGATCAATAATACAGATGGATGGAGAGATTGATGGTGATGTGACCTATAGGATCCAAGCTGGATGAAGTAAGTGGAGAAGTGCTACAGGTGTGTTGTGCGATAAAGGAATTCCTACATGGTTGAAAGGCAAGTTTTATAGGACAGTTGTTAGACCAACATTGTTATATGGTAGTGAATGTTGGGCGACTAAGAGGCTACATACACAAAAGATGAGTGTAACAGAAATGAGAATGTTACGGTGGATATGTGGATACACAAGAAAGGATAGAATGAGAAATGATCATATTCGTAAGATGATTGGAGTGGTACGTATCGAAGACAAAATGTGTGAAAATCGTTTACGTTGGTTTGGACATGTAAGACGTAGACCTTTAGATGCTCCAGTTAGGAGAATAGAGGCTATGGATGTTGAGAGAAGGGTTAAGACTAGAGGAAGACCGAAAAAGACTTGGAAGGAAGTAGTTTGGAAAGACATGGAGGTTTTAGAATTAGATGAGCAAATGGCCTTGAATAGGAATCTATGGAGGCAGAGAATACATATGGACGATCTAACTTGATTTTAGATATTGGTTCATTAGCCTACTCCAATCTATTGGGATAAAGGCTCTGATGATGATGATGATGATGATGAAGAAAAACCCAATATATATGAGCGTGATAGTTGATGAAAATGATAAACCAATGTGCCCCTGTAATATTTTTTTCACGAGAAGGGCCCCAGATATCACTAGTAATCAAGGAAAAGGGTTTGGAGCTTTTGTAGGGATGACTAGGATAGATAGTGCGAGAGTGTTCTGCAAATTTACAAATATTAAACTTTTTTATTTGAAAATAAGGAAACAAAGTTTTTAAATAGGAAACACTAGGATGACCAAGGCAATTATGCCATAGCATGATCTTACTGAAAACAGGAAAAAATTAACTTCTCGAAGCCAAAGCTTTGTTTATTCACCGGTGATGTGTTCAATAGGTAGTACAAGCCTTCTTTCTCCTTAGGACTGCCAATCATCTTCCTCAAACGTTAATTCTGAAACTCACAGCACAAAGGAAAAAATTTAGCAACAAAATTAAGATCCTTGGCAAGTTTGCTAATTGATACTAAATTACATGGAAGCTTGGGAACACGTAAAACAAAATTTAGTGTTATGTTTTGAAATCTAATATTATCTTTTCTTGCAACTGAAGAGGGAGACCCATTTGTGATTTGGATCTTAATATTTCTAGACCATGGAGTATATGTGCTAAATAAATTATGGTCACTAGTCATAAGATCCGAAGCTCCAGAATCTGTAATCCATAAGTAAGCTTTTTGTGAAACAGCACTTAAGACTGAGATGTGGTAGGATTGGAGTCTGAGTGTCCCAGTTGAGCATTGTTGATCAGAAGTTGGAGCTGTTCGAGCTGTTCTTTGCTGAAAGCAGAAATCTCAGGTCTGTTGTCTTTTGAGACAGCTTGGTAACCTTTGCTTTGACGTTGATTTTGACCCCCTTGGTTTTGCGGCTTCCAATTAGGAGGTTTGCCACGAAGTTTCTAGCAATTGTCTTTATTTAACAATGATCATACCACATTTCTTTCTTATTCCACCGAGTATTGCCATCATTACTCTTAGTCACCAAGGCTTAGTTTTGGTCTATAGTCACATAGTCTCGGCTTCCTCCTCACATTGCCCCTTTTCTACTCTCTTAGAAACCTCTGTAAAGGCTTCTCAAATGTTGAGAAGCGGTTTAGTCCCAAGAATCCTCCCTTTACGTCATCAAGATCCTTGTTTAGACTTTGAAAAAAAAAACACGCCTTTTTTCTTGCATCAGTGCAACTTCTTGCTGTCTGCAGCACAATGCTAACTTGCCAATCGATGTTGACAAATGGATTCATCTCTTGCCATAAACCTGTCAGAGTGTGTTAATAATCAGTCGCAGTCCTATCTTCTTGTTTACATTCCTTAACTGCGGTTTCAATCTCAAAAAACTGTGCAGAGTTTTCAAGATCAGAATACATCTCCTTCACTATATTCCAAATATCCTTTGCAGATTTATAGAACAAATAGTTCCTGCTGATTTTTGATTTCATAGAATTCACCAACCAAGACAACTACTGAGTTTTTTGTCAACCATGTTGCATATCCAGCTTCATCTCATTAGGTTTTCCTGTTAATCCGGTGAGATTATCAGTCTTTCCATTGCCTTGTGTCGCCAACTAGACTGACTGAGACCATTCCAAATAATTTTCTCCATGCCAGTTGTGTTGGGTAATTCCCAAAGAATGAGATTCGTGCACAACAGAGGGAATAGAGGCAAATGACAAGGCAATGAAGTAGCAGGGGTAGTGGTCACAGCCAAACTCGTGGAATTTCCTTGCTGGATACTTCCAGTCATGACTGTCTTTGCCATTGAAGCAGTAATAATCAGGAAAAAAAACCATAAAGGAGACTGGGGGAATTTGAAAGATCCTTGCTATGATACCATGTAAACCGGGAGATAACTCACATATTTTATTGAATAAAAAACTTTGTAATATATATAGCTACATGGCTTTACCATTATAACATTTCCTTCACTAAATCAGCAGATAAAAAAAAGATAATCAAAAGATAATCAACAAAAAATAAAAATAATTATCCTAAAACTACTTTTAAACAACCGGATAAACATAAATTTAAATAAACAATAATATGAAATGAGAAACTTTTAAACACTTATTTTTTCAGAGTATTAATTAGTATTAGGGGGAAACCTTGGTGCAAGGGTAAATGTTGTTCCTTTGTGACTTGGAGGTCATGGGTTCAAGCGGAAACAACCTATCTCTTAATGTAGAGGGAAGGTTGCGTCCACATGACCCTCTCCAGACCACACAATCTGAGAGCCTTATGCACTAGGTTGCCCTTTATTTTTTACCTTGTATAGAAATTGGTGCTGTCAAAAGTTTTGTTCACTAGGACTGCTAAGAAATATATGTCGTTACTTCACACTACACTACACTACAGTACACTTTATCTCTTGGGCATTTAGAGAGAGAAGAAAGCATGCAGTAATGTCATTGTGTAGCCAATACGAAAGAACCATTTATCATACATCTTGCTAAGGGTGCTACTTTGTGTGTCACGGACTGCGATCTCTAGTCAAGTGCTTGAGAAACTCTGAAGTGTGCCAAGGACTCTTTTCGTCAAACATTTGGTGTGCAGGCCGTGACATGTGACAAAACAAAACTTTTTCTCTATGAAAGCTAATGGTGGAAATGGAATGGGCCGTCCAAAATAGGAAAAGATGTTTGGTCCAGATCCCTTTTGAAATGCTTTTCAATAACGTGTCATGTGTTTTTTACTTCTTACATCTAGTGGACTCAGCTAAAGATGTTTGGGCCAGATCCCTTTTGAAATGCTTGGCAAAAGTTAATTTTGAGTTCCTGGTAGCATGTAGCATTTTCTACATAAGCTAATTCATGGACTGCTGATACTGACACATTAAAGAGAAACCTATATTATGAATGCTCTGTGCATGTTTTAGGCTGGCTAGTACATGTTTTTTTCTAGTTGGTGCGATGTGTTAAACTTGTACGCATGAGCATAAAATTTTGTCCAGTAGTGAAAATTTTTGCTTCTTGGAACTTTAATTGGAAATGTCAGACTGGTAGATTCAGCTACTGTATGATGCTAATTTTTGGGTTGGGTGAGTGATGTATGTACAGTCTCATAATCTCTTAACAATTTCTCATGTTCAATTATTTCACGGTTTTACTAAAACTTCACTTGTTTGTTGACCTAGCATCGTAAATGTTCTGTGCTGTCTCGGAGTTATAGAAGTTAGACTTACTATGGTCATCTTTCTACATATTTTTAAAGGTTGGGACAAGGGAGAGATAGAGCACTGCAATACTTGAGAGACAACCCTGTTCTTCGTGACGAAATAGAGAAGGTTTGGTTACTTCCACACTACATATTATTTTGTTATGCTATTAATTGAAACTTAGTACACTTTAATCTACTGATGGTAAATGAAGCTCCGAACTGCTTATTATTGTGTGATATATGACTAGTTGAGGAGGAACATGCTAATCCCTTAATCAAAATTCAGAAGATAGTAAAATAGATTCTAAAATAGTAATTAATAACCCATTTTCCTAATATTTTGTTCTTCTGGTTTCTTTTTCTCCCCACTCCACTCTTCTTTTCCCCTTCCACTTTCTCCTTTCTCAGTTCTCAGATCTAAGTTCTTTTCTTTAACTCTCTTCTCTTTAAGGTTTCTCTCCTCCATTGCTCTGTTAGTGATAGTGGTTGTACTCTCTTCTCTTGACTTTTCTCCTGATTTTTCTCATCAAAACATAAGACTTTCAGCAACATTGTTCCATATCACTTCTTTTGTTTCCACGCCTCTTTATCCAAATAAATTGCAAGAATAATTGCTTTAAATGAGTGGAATTCCGAACTATCGCTGCTAACCCAAGATTGATGAGGACAAATGCATTCTATGGGCTATAGTGAAAATATGTGATTTCATATTACGATGAACGGAAATTGATTTGGTTGTTGGTTTGTTCAACTCTACTCCTCTTATTTTGTAGTTCTGCTCTTTAAATGAACCGTTCTTTCGTTAAACTAAGTACTGATAACAATTCTTCCAGCTTTGTTATCACAGTCACATTGTTTTGTTTTTCATATCTGCAGATAGTTTGGCCGATAATGACTGATTTTCAATGAACCATTCTTTTGTTAAACTAAGTACTGATAACAATTGTTTCAGCTTTTGTTATCACAGTCACCGTAGTTTTCCTTTTCATATCTGCAGATAGTTCGGTCGATGATGACTGATGGAATTGAATGTTTTAACTCAACACATGTCAAAAGCTTATCACTGCCTCCTGAAGATGAAAATATTTACGAAGAGATATGATGGGATTAAACCAACTTTTACTATCAATGTTAAAACTGAACAGCAAAGCAGCGAAATGCCTGTGGAAGTTGAATGCAGGGGTAGCCAAATTTTAGTTTTGCCTTTGCGCATTAGATATGAGGCAGATAGTTTTCATGTGTTGATGTTATTCTTCATAAGAAGGTATGCATTCTGTTCGTGGATTGGTGAAGAAACGTCAATTAACTTCTTTATTTTGTATTTTGACCTTCTTAATCTTACCTGCCTCCACCCCTCCGTTAGGAAATTAAAGTAAATGACCCTCTCCTCTCATCATGATACCAAACTGGAAGTTAAAATCAAACTCCAGTATCTGCTACAGTTGATGGATTGGATTTAAGGCATTGGAATCAAATATAAATTTGAACACAATTGTCAAGGAATAAAGTTGTTTTTTAACTTAGTTCGTTAGTGAATAATACATCCTTACGGGGGTTTTGGTTTGATGAAAGAAAGTTGCAAATGCAATGCAATCAGTGGTGTGTAGAGGTGGAAAATGGACGGGTCAGATTAGGTTTGGATTGGATCATTTTGGATCGAATCATGTTGGGTTAAGGAAAAATCGGATCATTTCGGATTTAGATAAGGTTGAGTTTGGATCATTTTGGGTTTGGATCATTACGAGTTTGGATAAAGTTGGGCTTGGATCAATTTGAGTTCGAATTAATTCGGGTTCGGATTAGATTAGGTTTGAGTTGTTGATTTTTTTAGTCAATTCGGATTAGTCGGATTTGGATTCGGGTTGGTCGGATTTGGATTCGGGTCGATTGGATGAGTTTATTAGGTTAAGCTTTGGTCATCTCGATGTGATTTATCTAGTATGAAAATCAATTGAAACTCTATTTTTAAGAATTATAAAACTTATGAAAATAAAATTTTCCTCTTACATAACTTATAGTACAATTGAGATTGAAATAATCAAAATATTTAATAATCTGTATAATAGTTTTCTTTATAATATATTTACCAATGTTCATAAATTTATTACATTTTTTCGTTTTATTTTTATTATCTATAATAATTAATAACTTTATGAATCAAAGTGATTTAATAATCTCTATATATCTCTTTAATTTATCTTGATTTTTTATAGAATAATTGGAGACATTAAGTGTAGGTAATATTGTTTTTGTACTTTATTATGGATTAGCCATTAAATAATTATACATTAGGTTTAAATGAATGTAATATAAAAGTGAATATTTAAGTTTAATTAGATTAAAAAATATATATAACACATTATTGAAAAGAATTATATTTTTACTATATTAGAATACTTTGATAATTAATTTTAACATTTAAATATTTATTGATAATATTAAATTTAAGTTTGAATCTTTTCAGGTTTGGGTAAATTTGGATTCGGATCAATTTGGATTCGGGTCAATTAGGGTTCGGATCAATTCGAGTTCGGATCTGATCGGGTTTGGATCAATATGAATTTGGATAAATTTGGTTTCATATCAATTCGGATTCGGATCAGGTTGGATTTGGGTTGTTGACTTTTTTTAATCAAATTGCATCGGTCAAGTTTGGATTGGAGTTAATTGGGCGGATTTTTCGAATCGGGTCAACTTTTATCACCTCTAGTGGTGTGGTAAATTTCTTGGTCTAAACTCTAAAGGGTGTGTTGCACTGTCTTATTTGTTACTGTTGGCTGTTGAGTGTGGTGTGTATTTTTTCATCATCCCAATTCCATTAGTACTCGTCTATTCACGAGTTTTTTCACCATTGGCTTCTTCATGGTTACTCTCGGTAGTCATTTCTCTGGGAAACAGTTATTATTTTTGTAAAGAAAAGAAGTGAAAACTGCACAAACCACATTTAAAGTTAAAACAGTCCTCGATTTAATACGAGGCAAACATTCTACGTATAGATATGCAACGTAGTTCTGCAAGGTGTTTTGATAACAACAATTACATTGGATGGGCTATAAATACAGCAAGGGCAAGGATTAGAATAGAGAAATTTACTGTGCCAAAGCACTTGTGTTGTAAACAAGAAGAGCACTTCCGGCAAGAATACCGGCTAGGGTAACTGCCCAGATTGCTAATCTGATTGTACCCGCAAGAAGTTTTTATATCACATAATTAGTTTCGAGAACATACCAACTTCACTCTTTATAAGTTTGGCAATGATTTGAAGAATGAGATCACAGATGACAGAACTTTTAAGTATGGTATTTAAGGATGCGTACCGCCAACATAAACATCACCGCTGGGAGATCAGTCGTTGGTGTCGTAGATAGGGCTGCATTCCGGTCATCAGAAGAAGAGATATTAGACTTCCATGGCAATTTCAATAGTAAAGCATATAAGGTTTTTTTTTTTATAACCACAGGTATCTTCATCTGTCTTGCGGTTTGAGATTAATCTTATTCAAACTGGAAGTAGTAAACGGTGAAGCTTTTTCAACAGTGGTGACTTCAAGATTTGAATCATGTTCAAATGTTTGGAGAAGAAATTCACTTTTACTTCTTCCAATTACTTGTTCGTGTAAAGCATATAAGTTACACCACTAATTTCTATAAACCATGACTTGAAAAATCAAAGGGTTTTACCGATTTGATTGTATTTCTATCATATATATATATATATATATATATATATATATATATATATGTGTATGTGTGTGCACGCACGTGCGAGAATGCATGTACATACACGCTAAACATTAATTATTTAAAGGGTATTCCAATTCGATTATATTATATATGCATAATATGTGAATTATGACAAGCATAACCATTATTATAATTATTATTATAGAAATTAGAGAAGAATATCATTACCTGTACCTATCGACATTAGCACCATATTTGTCGACAAACTGGTAAACACCCTTTCCCTACATCAGATTTCGAGATTAAATTAAAAATCAAGCAAAGTTTGCCAAAATGGATTTAGATTCTATAATCTTTTTATACTAGAGTTGAAGGAGGATTAATTGTTGGTTTTGTTTGATTATAATAATAATTACACTCAAGAGGGAATTTAAATAATTACTATAAAGGATATTTAAAAAACTATTGATTTTGAAATGAAAGACATCATATAATGAAAAATTGTAATCATAATAAGTATGTATTACAAATCCTCTAAAAAATCAATAAATTAAATTAAACAGGTAGATCAATCAGAAAATCTACATAGACTTGGATAAATTTAACATAATTAAAAGCCTCTTCATTGTAACTAAAACAACATAACACCTGCTAAAATCTTGTGATCTTATGCATTTTGACACTTTTGAAACAATAAAAAATTGTAAGTTAAGTCCTCTCTTTGGTTTTTTCCCTCTCTAAAATTTCATTGTCAAAGGATAGTCAGTTATCTTCATCCGTCTTGCCAATTTGTGAACAAGTTTCTTAGTCGAGTTCCTCCATAGATATGATCACTTAACCCATACTCCCCCTTTTCGTCCTTGTTTATTGTGGTCTTATATTACTTTTTTCCTTTCTTTCCAATGGATTAGTTATTGAAGGAAGCATGGAAATCCCTTTCCCTCACACAGGATGAGAAGAAGCCAATCTCTGTGGATGGCCTCGAAGGAATTATCTAGTCCTCTGATTCTGATAGCTGGCTGGTGGCCAAAGTGTTCCCTAAGAGGATGTTTAATTCGGAGTATTTTCTGGGTACTATGCGTCTTGTGTCGAAAGTCTCACGAGTCCCAACTACTATTGTAAAGTTCATTTTTCCTTATAATACCAATTAACTTTTTCTTTTTTCTTATAATGGTTAAATTGTTTGCCGGTATCATTTTCTCTTTTTCTTTTATGTCATATAAGTCATTTCAATAACTTCGTTTTCTCAACAATAAATTTAATAAGGACAGTACTAAAACTTTAAATCACTTAATACAAAAATATTTATTCATAACTTTACACATATAAGTTTCCAGGTTCTAATTACCATCATTGTACTAGGCCTATTAATTTACATCCCCAAAGTTATTTACCAACAGTGAGTACTGTACAAAATGTCTAAAATATATAATAAAATACAATATACCTTCAATGGACGATACGCACGCCGCGAAGGAATACTGTATGCTCCAAAAATAAGCTCCTCTGCAATGAGCAGAATTTATTGCAAATAATTTGGGTGAAAAATAGGGGAATGAGTTTACGTTCAGTAAAAAAACCTAAACAAAAGAGCTGAACTATGCTACAATATGCAGATAAAATAATGTAATAAAATTCTTATTTGCCAATGATGCAAATCTATTAATAAACATGTTTAAAATGCAATTCTACAATAAAAGCAATTCTTTCAAAAATCGTCTATAATCATCATCCAAATCATATTACATGAAAGCAGTAGAGTGCAACAATACAGTAAAATCATTTCATATAAAATCATCATTTACCGTCATTCACTGTAAACATTTTTTCTTTTCAATTCAATCAAATCGATATTTAAATAATTCATTGATCAAATCGATAGAGACAGTCCACTTCCAGTATAATCATGCACGAAACAGTATCCCAGGAGGAGTGAAGGGACGAAACAGTAACGAATGGCCATCGTCGAACAGTCACAGTTTGCAGTAGTCAGGTGCTCAATGTGGAACTCGTGGACTTGACTAGGGTCTCATGGTCATATCATTTACATATAACATTTTGCAGGATTATTAGGGTGCAACAGTCCAAAAATCATTTCCAGAAAATCATACAGTCATAATAAGAAATCATCTCATAAAATCATCTTCAATCAATCTACAACAATAAAATCAATAAACACTATATTTAACAGTAATAAAATCATTTGAATTCTAAGTGCATATCTTTAATATTTTTCAGTAGCATATTTGTATCCAAAACAATAATTTATTACATGTAAAATGATTAAAATAATTCTCATGCAATTAAACCATATTCGAATTTCATGTGGAATTTAAAATAAATTTTCTAATTTTCTTTTGAAATAAATTAGGGTGGTTGGATCACTAAAATTACTTTTCCAAAACTTCAAATAGCTTTTCATTTTAAAACATGCAAGCATAGCTTTCTTATGCGACTTCTGTATAAGATTTCTTACTTCTATTCCATGCAATATAAAATTTCCGATGGCACTTCTACATCTCTCTATTTTCCGAATTTACACTACACAGTAATTCCATATTATATTCAAAATTCCATATTATAATTACAATAAATATTCTATTAATTTCTATTTTTCCTTTTGTCCATTTCTATAATTAATTTACTGCATTTCCTAACAATTCTATCACACAACTACATTTAATTTATAGTCTTTTCCAAAATTTAATTTCACCAATAATTCCAAATTATATTTAAAACTACATATATTAATTACAATGAATCTTTTACTATTTTCTAGGTATTAATTCCAATGATTATTTTATTTTATTTCCTATTAAATACCAAAATATAACTTCAATTAAATTATATTCTTTTTCAAATTTCCAATCTCACCAATAATTCTATAAATTTTTAATTTATTTTTCTTTAACCCTTGAATCATAAAATTTAACATCATAATCCCTTTCTTAAGCTTAGCCAAATTTTTCTAATACTCAAAATTTATTCTTTTCTCATATTTTATTTTATAAATATTCTTTATTCATTATTAATATTTGTTCCACCATTTACTTATATATCATAAGTGTTTCCATTTTTATTAATTTCAACATTTAATTTAACTTAATTTATTTCCTACCATATGTTACAATATAATTACTCTTAAATTACAAATCTTTTCTAAATCTAATTTCACTAATAATCTTATTAATCTTTATAAATATTCTTTTAATCATTACCATGAAAATTTACCTAGTAATTAAACTACATTACGCCTTGGCCAAATTCATACTTACCCAAATCTTATTCTTTTTCCAGTTTTGGGTTTACAATTAATCTTAATTCATCATTATTTTAATTTTATTATTACCATTTATTAAAATTACACTAACATTTTTCTGTTTTCCCCCTTCATGGCCGGCAGCTTCACATTACCTCTTCTTAAGATTTTTCATTTGTGCTTCATCTAAATTCTTGTCTTGTAACTACTCTTACTCACTTAGGATTTTCATCAAATGCCTTTAATTCATCAAAACATCATCCCTATTATTCAGCCTACCCATTGGCCGATTGGCACCCCCTTCACGCCAACTTCATGTTTTGCCAAAAATCCTCATCGTGATCAAGTTTAACTCATCATTTTCTATCAATCTCCTATTAATTCCTACCCAACACACATTAAAATCACCAAACTTTTCTTCATTTTTCTGCCACAACCGAACCTGCCATCTTCTTCTACCCTCCCATTTAATTCAATTCAAGGCTCTAATCATATCATCCAAGCTTAAAACAAGTAGATACCATAGCTAGGATTAAGTAGAACATCACCAAGCCAACTTACCTTGTATTGCCGAACTGTACAGCCCAGAAAACAGCCTCAATTTCTTCAATTCTGCACTTCTAATTTCAGATTTATGGTGTTCTTGAGGTGATGGATAGATTTTGTGAAGATAGTTAAATGGATTGATGAAGAAAAAATGGGATTTTACAACGTAACGTGAGGAATTGCTTGGAGAAATTTGGGCAGAAACGTGCAGCAGCGGGGGAGGCGGTGCGCTGGGTTGAAGATGGCTGATTTTGGCTTTTTTTTTTTATATTATTTTATGAGATAAAAATCTTCCATGTGTCAAAAAGACTATTTTACCCATTTAAAAATTAATTATTTACACCCATGCCAATGTCATTATTTTATTATTTCCAAATTTCATTTTAATTAAATTTAATATATTTTGGTCAAACATTGACCAATTTGACAAGTCCCAATGTAAAATAACCATAATACCCTTGTACAATTTCATTATTTCTAATTTTGCCCTAGCTTTATTTTTATATTTTAATTTCAGGATTTATATTTATATTTTTATTAATTTTCATATATTTAGGTCAAACATGGTCAAATATTGACTACTAATATGGTTTGATTGAGTGTGGGTAGTGAAATGACCAAACTACCCTTAAACGAATACTTTTTGTTTCGTTCGCGTTGTTTTTAAGCATTTTCTCGTAAAGACATAATTCAGTTCACAAGTTGGATTCACGTGAAACTTCTTTACGCAAGGACTTTTGTATATTAGTATGTGGATTCAAAGTCAATTTAGTTTGACTGTTATTCAAAAAAATTATTACGAGGTGTGGATACGATCGTCATTTTCGAATTTGTTGCACATAAACCTAAGTGTGCCCATCTTAAAGAATTCAGAAAAATGGTCTTCTTGACCTTAAAAAATTTCGGGCCCAATTTTCACATTTTACCACTTTGGAGGGCATCCGAGTTACGAATTGCCCTGTGGGACCCACTTAACAATTTCTCGGTAACTACAGCACATGTGAAAATAAATTTTCGTAATTTCACTTAATTTTCTAATTCAACAACTTCAATAAGTATGGGAAAAATAGAGAAATTTAGGATCTCACTACTATGATGCTTGATGAGAACATATTTTTGTTCAAGTTTAGGACGGTGAAAGATAAAATTCGAGTACTTTCTTGTTCTCCATAGACTTTTGATAAGAATTTAATTTTACTTTGTGATTATCATGACACCTTGAAATTGGATCAGTACCATTTTCACTACTATGCATTCTAGGTTCACATATATGAGTTGCCATTGTGGCTGATGAATGCCTCCCTTGCGAAGAGAATCGAGAATATGTTAGGTACTTTCATCCCTTATGTTGATGGAAACTCATACATTTTATCAGGAGGCAGTTTTCTACGCTTGCAGGTGCTTCTTGATGTTACAAAACCAATACGCAGGTTTGTGTCGATTGCTAGCTTCAAATCGAGGCCCTTAGTGAAGGGAAGGCTTGCTTATGAAAGGCTCCAAATGTTTTGCTATAATTGTGGTATATTGGATCATACATTCAATGACTGTATCTTTACTGAAATTGATACATGAGGTATTCAACCTTACGGTGATTGGTTACGAGCTCCACCATTGACAAGACGTGAATTGTAGTTTTTTTATATGCCTTTGGCATCTTCCCAACCATCCTGCCCCTACAATGGCTAGAGTTATCATCGGGTTGATTTCTCGACAACGACTGACGTCCAATTAGCGGTTGTTGATTTTTCGAGGAATATTGGGATGCCACATGTTATTCCTTATCCGACAGGGAGTTACAGTAGGGATGAATGTTCCACTTTTCATGGGGTAACTGACAGCAGCGTGGTAATTGCCTCCACGACGACTGTACCAACTGCTACACACGCAGTGTTATCTATTTCTTGAAATTATGATGGCTCGAGATATTCTCAGCCTCCACTAACCACTACTCAGCCTTTTGCTGTTTCGATGGGGCTAGAGTTATTATCAAATGAGACAGACACTCCATCGCATCACAGATGGAAGCGTCGTGCTAGAACTTTCCAAGTTGCATGTGGCAATAAGAGGTAGATTGAGACTGGTCCAATTGAGACTATGAGTGTGACTAATGACCAATGTTTGAAGAAGTCCAAGGATCTATTAGTTGATGGTTTTCTTGATGCTTTTTTATCGGCAGAGACTGGTTGCCAGTCCCGTTGTCAGCCATGAGAATCTTGGTGTGGAACTGTCGTGGGCTTGGGAACCCACGTGCAGTTGGTGCTCTTTGTAAGTAGGTCAAAGCACAAGATTCCCATGTGGTTTTTCTCGCATAAACAAAACTACATGTTACTAAACTGGAGGTGATACGAGTAAAGTGTGGAATGGCTAATTGTGTAGGGGTTGATGCTGAGGGCACTAAGGGTGGTTTGGCAATGTTGTGGTCATCTGGTATTATCATGAATCTGTAGAGTTGTTCTTGCCATCATGTGGATATGGAAGTTATGGGTTCTGGCCAGACTCTCTCATGGCGGTTGACGGGTTTCTATGGCCACTTAGACCATTCACGACATGGTGAATCCTGGACTTTGTTGAGAACCTTGGCTACGCAATTGATTTGCCTTAGCTTTATTTGGGTGATTTCAATGAAATTATATGGACCTCAGAAAATTCAGGGGGTGCTATTCGCCGTGAATATCAGATGATGGATTTTAGGACTGCTTTGAAGGATTGCCAATTGGAAGATTTGGTTGATAACGGTAATTGGTTCACATGAGAGAGGCAGTACACCCCAAAATTTGGTACACGAATAGTTGGATAGGTGTGTCTCCACTGTTTCTTGGGTGGCACTGTTTCCTAATTATTCTGTACTCCATTTTTTTAACTTTCTTCTAACCATTATCCCCTTTTGATGAATACTATTGGTAGT
Organism: Heritiera fomes; assembly: GCA_032173925.1. NCBI lineage: Eukaryota > Viridiplantae > Streptophyta > Magnoliopsida > Malvales > Malvaceae > Heritiera > Heritiera fomes. The sequence continues at coordinate 28,639,257 of JAPDPM010000002.1, read as the reverse complement.
CAAAATGAGCCCAGATGTAGAGTCTGACGACGAATACATTTAAAGGCAAACTGGGTGACGAAACTGGCATGTACTGAAGTCCTTACTACAGGTTGGAAGTCTATTCCTGATGGACCACTACTATCCAAGATAAAGTCTGCGTGGTAGAGTTTGAACGATGGAGCAATTCTACTTTTAAAGCCACAAGGACTCTAAATAAGGCCAAGTCTTCCTGAGTTCAGAAGTTGCAGAAACAACATCCTTCACTAGCGATGCTACAACAAATCTAGTAGCTTCAGGGAGATATAGCTAGATTAATTGGTCAGGAAGAACTGTACTAGCGACAGCCATGTGCAGTGGTTGCGAGAAGGGGATCACAACATTGCTTTTTTCCATCGGAGTGCTCAGAATTGTCGTCGGAAAAATACGATTCAAGGCTTATTGAATGGAAATGGCCAGTGGTGTGAGGGTTTCGATGCGATCACCTCCATTGGTATATCTCATTTCCAACAACTTTTCATGACTGGGCATACAGAACATTATGATACAATATTAGAAGCTATTGAGCCAAAGGTGACATAGGCGATGAATGACAACTTGATTGCAAAATTCACTCCCAAGGAGAATTGGGAGGTGCTTTCGAGGATGGCACCACTGAAGGCCCCTAGCCTTGATAGCCTACCAGCCTTATTCTATAAGAAATTTTGGAGTGTAGTTGGACCTGATGTGGAGCAATTTTGTATGGACTGTTTGCATGGCAATCTCTAAGACATTAATCAGACCTATATTTGTCTAGTTCAGTAGGCTAATAATCCTACTGGTATTAGTCAATTTCGGTTAATTAGTTTATGTAATGTTTTGTATAAGATTGTGGCCAAGGTTTTCGCAAATCGTTTATGGAAGGTTTTGCCATATTGTGTAAAAGACATGCAGACTGTTGTCGTCCCTGGAAGATACATTACGGACAACGTTATTATTACCTATAAACTACTACATTCTATGAATTCCTGTTTACAAGGGGAGGAAGTTTACTTTGCTTTCAAATTAGATATGAGTAAAGCCTATGATCAAGTGGAATGGCGTTTCTTGCGGAGGATGATGGACAAGCTTGGTTTCCACCCTCGATGGCTTGAACTGATCATGCGTTGTGTGTCCACTGTTTCCTAGTCTATCTCGATGAATGGCCAGCCAACAAACTCGTTATACCCTAGAGGGGTTTACGGCAAGGAGACCCATTGTCCCCCTATTTGTTCTTGTTATGTTCGGAAGGTTTGTCCAGTCTTCTTTATTCCCATCAAAGATCTATGTTAGCTTTAAATTGACATATGTATTTTGAAATGACATAAACTTAAGTAATATTAAGTGTTTAACTCTATAATGTAAATTTGCTTTACCAATCATATGATTTTCTCAATCCACTTTATGTCTACATATCAAAGTTTAAGACCATGATTTAATTGCATATTCTTATTGGTCTTAACATTTTACAAAATGATTTTGAATATCTTCATCAAGTAATTTTCTCATGAACATATTGAACACAACTTTAGAAAATTACTTAACAAGTTTTTTACACTAAGTCTTTAGTCGAGAAAGTTAAGAAAAACTCCCACAAAATTCTAAAATGTTTTGGGATGAATTAAAATCAAAGTCCACATCATTTCTAACCTAAATTAGCCCAGAAAAGTGCAGGAAAAGCATGAGGAATCGATCCCCTAGGATGAGGGATCCATCCCCGAATGGCATAATGCTCCCAATAAGCAAAATCAAGCAAAACAAAAGCATGGGATCGATCCCCTAAGGGAAGGGATCGATCCCTTCATGGCAGAATGCCTTGAAAGCTTGCAAAGAAGCATAGGATCGATCCCCTTGGTCAAATGATCGATCCCATACCTCGAAAATGCACTCCAACGGCTAGTTTTTGTGAGATACAACGGTTACATTCAGTTTTGGCTCCTACTAACGTTTAGAAACCATTCAAGGGACTATAAATAAATGCTTGAAAGCTCAATGAAGTAAGAGGAACAGCTGAGCATTATTTTTCTTCATCTTCTCCATCTTCCTCAAGCCTATCAAAATCACAAGTGCTACAAAATCTTCATATTCTATCATACTCATCATCTTTGTATAGCATAGCACAAATATTGTATAGGATTTCTCTTGTGCTTAACCATTGTAATCACTTGCCTACCTAGAGGTCTCTCTTTGATTACATTCCTTGTAAACACAAACACACCTTGTAAAGGGGAGGTTTCTCTTTAGCCTTAGAAAAAAAAGGGAGGTTTCTTTTTAGCCTTAGAAAAATAGGGAGGTTACTCTTATGCCTGCAAAAAGAGGGATTGTAATACAAATTCAAGTTAGTGGATTTGGGAAAAATCTTTGGGAGCATCTCAAGGTTGAGGACGTAAGCAAGGTTGCCGAACCTCTATAAATCAATTGTATACATCTCTTTTTCCCTACTATCTTTACTTATTTGCATTTATATTGTGATTGTTGAATTGAATTTATATTGCATACTTAAGTAGCTTAGAGCACTTAGAAAACTTCACACATAGGCTAGAGAATTTAGAAGAATCGAAAAACGAACCTAAGAGCACCACAAAACCGATTCACTCCCCTCTCGGTTTAGCCTATAGAGCCAACAATCTAGAATACTATTAAGAGTTAGGGCCAGTAGATTGGATCCGCATATTAGCCACCTATTTTTTGCTGATGATAGCCTTTTGTTTGGGAAGGCTACTAAAGCAGAGGCTGAAGCGATGGTGGAAACTCTTCAAAGTCTATGAGTGGGCTTCTTGTCAGCAAATCAATTTTCAGAAATCCAATGTGTTTTTCAGTGCAAATATGTGTTCAAGCCGAAGGGCAATGCTCCAACAGATGCTTTCTGTCCAAGTCGTTTCTTCCATTGAGCAATATTTAGGTTTGTCGTGTCTAGTTGGAAGAAATAAAAATTGAGCTTTCCAAGCAATCAAAGACAAGATGGCAGCCAAGATGTGTAATTGGAGTGTTGAATCCCTCTTATGTGGTGTTAAGGAGGTGTTTATTAAGTCTGTCTTATAAGCAAGTCCTTTTTATGCCATGAATTGTTTTCTGTTCCGAAAAGGGCTGTATACTGATTTGAATAGAATAATGGCAACTTTCTGGTGGAGACGTAAACGTCACCACAGACCACTTCATTGGTTATGTTGGAATGATCTTTGTCGGAGGAAGAAGGATGGAGGTCTTAGGTTCCAAGAATTCTATAAATTTAACCAAGTAATGCTTGCAAAGCAGTTTTGGCGTTTACTTAAAAACCCAAACTCTTTGGTGAACAGAGTATTAAAGGCCAAGTATTTTCCAAGTATATCCTTCTTGGATACTATGGTAGGCTGGAGGCCTTCTTATATTTGGCGCAGCTTGTATATGGGTAAAGCAGTGTTGAAAGGGGGTCTATGTTGGAGAATAGGCTGAGGACGTCTGGTTAGAATCTAGTTTGACCTGTGGTTACTAGCTAGTCCCACTAGTCTTCCAAAGTCATTACCTAGCAATGGGATGTCAATTCTACAGTGGACAGCCTTATTCACCATACTACAAGGGATTGGAATACTAAATTGGTCAATGCTATGTTTAGCCCCTAAGAAGCAAGTCAAATACTTGCCATACCGCTACTTGTGGGAGAAGTTTAGGATGTCTTGTACTGGAAATACACCACAGATGGTTGCTATTCAGTGAAAAGTGGATATTACTCTATGTCAGAGTGAGAATAGAATGGTGTCTGTAGGGGCTGACTCTGGGTTTTGGCTAAGGGTATGGAAGTCTTGAATCCCTGCAAGGGTTAAAATTTTTCTCTAGAGATGCTTAAGAGGGATTCTACCTGTGCTGTGTAATCTGCATACTAGAGGAATCCATTTGAATCGTCTCTGTTACCGTTGTGGTCAGACCAATGAGACTATGACATATGCACTTAAGGATTGTCCCTATGCAAGGCAGGTTTGGGATGCTTATCAGGAGTGTAGAAATTATACAGACTTCAAGAAATAGGTAGCAAGAAGATAAGAAGAGAAAAGAAGATGAAGAAGAAAAAGAATAGTATGTAGATACAGAGGATATGATAAAACTGTGGAAGAATTCTTATTCTGAAATGATAAGCTTGTACAGCTATTTAAGGAGATACAATGAGACGGTTATTTAACAGAATCTGCAGTTAAAACTAACTAGATAAAGAACTATCAGTTATGGTAGTTGAGTTAGTTTTAACAGTTGGCTAACTCAGCTAACATAACTGTTAGTCACATTCCTTAACATTCCCCTGCAAATGCAACTCTCTTTGATCCTTCTCTTTCACTGTTGAGGGTTGAACTGTGAGCTTAGATCTCAGTCTTGGAAAGTTGGAGGAAGATAATGGCTTTGTGAAAATATCAGCTACTTGATCATAAGCTGGTATGTGACTGACAGCAATGACCTTTTGTAATACTTTCTCTCTGACAAAGAAGATATCCAACTCCAAATGCTTTGTTCTTGCATGTTGAACTGGATTAGCTGATAGGGCAACAGTGGAAAGGTTGTCACACCATACATGAGGTTTGGTTGGAAGATCAAAACAAATCTCGGACAAAAGGGATTGAATCCATGTAATTTCAGCTGTGAGATGAGCCAAGCTTCTGAATTCTGCCTCTGTGCTGGATCGAGAGACAGTGTGCTGTTTCTTAGAACTCCATGCAACCAAATTTGAGCCTAAAAAGACACAATATCCAGAGATTGATCGTTTATCATCTGGATCAGCACCCCAATCAGCATCAGTAAACCCTATGAGGTGAAGAACTGAGGAAGGTTTCATTAAAAGTCTATGGTGTAAGGTCCCACACAAGTATCTAATAATCCTTTTCACAGCTTTCCAGTGTGTATCAAGGGGCTGGTGCATGAACTGAGAGACCTTGATAACACAGTAGGCAAGTTCAGGTCTGGTAATGGTAACATATTGCAGGGCTCCCACGGCACTTATGTACATTTGAGGATTGTCTATAGGAGAGCCATCAGTAGTTGAAAGCTTTAGAGAACTAACCATAGGCGTAGGCAATGGTTTTGCATCTGTCATATGAAGTTTTTGTAGTAGATCTTTGATATACTTGGTCTGAGAAAGTAAGATCCCAGTAGGAAGACTTGTTACCTCAATACCAAGAAAAAAATTCAAGGGGCCAAGATCTTTGAGAGAAAAAGCTTTGTCCAGATCGTGAATGAGTTTGGTGACTTCACTTTCTGAGCTGCTAGTTATGATAATGTCATCAACATATACTAAGACATAGATTGTGAGAGCAGAAACCTTCTTAATGAAAAGAGATGGATAAGATTTTGACGACATGAACCCTTGTTGAAGAAGAAAAGAATGAAGCTTGTCATACCAGGCTCTTGGTGCCTGCTTCAGCCCATATATGGCTTTGTGCAACTTACAGACAAGCTGTTGACTACTGTTCTGAACCTCAAACCCAGGAGGCTGCTACATATACACTTCCTCAGATAATGTGCCATTTAAAAAGGCATTATTTACATCAACTTGTCTAATGCTCCAGCCTTTAGATAATGCAATAGTTAAAATAACTCTGATAGTTACTGGTTTTATAACTGGACTGAAGGTTTCACCATAATCAATTCCAGCTTGTTGTAGATAGCCCTTAGCAACTAATCGAGCTTTATACCTTGCCACTGATCCATCTGAGTTCCTCTTGAGCTTGAACACCCATTTACAACCCACAATTGACCTATCTGAAGGACAAGGAACTAGGGACCAAGTATTATTTTTTATCAATGCACCATATTCTGTTTGAATAGCCTCTGCCCATTTTGTATGCTGAAATGCCTGATCAACTGTAAGGGGTTCTTGTGTATCAAGGTCAGCTAGGTATGTCTTTGGTTTGAATATACCATTCTTGGATCTAGTGGTCATGGTATGCTGATTATTCACAGAGTGTGGTACTGGTCCTAGTATAGAAGGTTGGCTGTTATGCTGTAAAGGAGAGGAATGATGAGTGATAGGACTAGAAGAAGGAGTTGAGGATAGGCTTGGAGATAAGGAGGATAAGTTTTGAGATAAAGGGGAAAAGGAGGATGGTGAGAAAGATTTAACAACTGAAAGAGGTGAAGAAGAATGAAGATCAGAATCTGTTTTATCAGTAGTTGTTTTAGAAAACATATCTGAATATGGAAACTTGGTTTCATCAAAAACCACATGCCTAGAGATGAACAGGTTGCCATTTGCATCTAAACATTTATAACCCTTGTGAGTGGGACTATAACCGAGAAATATACAAGGTGAAGATCTATAGTCCATCTTTTTATTATGAAATGGCCTAAGGTAAGGAAAGCAAAGACAACCGAAAGTTTTAAAGAAAGAATAATCTGGTCTCACCTTGTGAAGAACTTCAAATGGTGACTTTGAGTGAAGAATTGTACTAGGTAGTCTGTTGATAAGAAACACTGCAATAGAAAAGGCTTCAGACCAAAAATTGAAAGGAAGAGAAGCTTGAGAAAGTAGGGTAAGGCCAGTCTCAACAATATGTCTGTGTTTTCTCTCAACAACTCCATTTTGTTGGGAAGTATGTGGACAAGGGTGTCTGAAGATAATCCCTTCAGAAGCAAGGAAGGATGAAAAACTTCAAAATTCACCTCCCCAATCAGTTTGGAGGACTTTTATGGTAGTTGAGAATTGTTTTTCAGCCATTTTCTTAAAGTGTATGAAGGAAGGTAAGGCTTGATTTTTGGTTTGTAAAAAATATATCCACGTGTATCTTGAAAACATATCAATGAAAGAAATGTAATATTTGAACTCATTTCCAGAAATATATGGGGCAGGACCCCAAAGATCAGCTTCTATAACTTGTAAAGGTGAACAGTAGGTAGTGTTAGAAGAAGAAAAAGGGAGTCTGTGACTCTTTACTTGTTGACAATGAATACAAACACTCGTTTTATTTATGTTTGAAGGGATATTACAACTGGATAGAATTTTTGATACAATAGAATGATGAGGGTGTCCTAAACGTTTATGCCAGAGTTCAAAAGAACCTGCTGTAGTTGCAGTATGTACAAACAGATTGGAGGTTGATGAGTTTATAGGATAGTTGGATTCTGCAGTGGACTTATCTAAATCCAGATTAAACTTGTACAAACCATCCTCAAGAGTCCCTTTGAGAAGTACTTCCTTGGTTGTAATATCCTTCACAAGGCAAAAATCAGAGTAGAATTCAAATAAAACATGATTATCTTTGCAAAATTGTGATACTGACAGTAAATTTTTGGTTATTTGAGGAACATGAAGGATATTGTTCAATTTGAGTGAATTAAAAGGAGTTTTAACAGTAAAACAGCCTATACCTGCTATGCTAATGCCAGCACCATTTCCCATGTGAACTTGACCAGTACCATTATACACAGATCCAAGATTGAGGTTCTCCATGGTGTTGGTGATATGGTTGGTTGCTCCAGAGTCAGAATACTAGGAGGAATCTAGAATTGTACTAGGTGTAGCCACCATAGCCTCTGCATTATGAACTTGATGTGGAGGAAAAGAGTTCTGTTGGGGTGAAAATTTGGGAGTAACAGATAATTCTCCTGGTTCTAGATTGAAAGAGATGTCAAATCAATGATAGCACCTGTGGACTGTGTGGCCAAGTTTTCCACATAGCTGGCATTGAGGTTTTGAGCTAGTAAAACCTCTGCCCTTAAACCTTCCTCTACCTCTGAAGCTTCTTCCACCAACTGACCCTCGAAAATTCTCAAACTTCCTTTGTTGCACAACCATATTGGCAGAAGATATAGGTGTATCATTAAAAGATGAATTCTGGAGATTTCTTTACTCTGTTGCAAAGAGAAGAGCTGAAGTTGTCTTCCAATTTGGTAACTCTTTTTGTGTGGAGATTGCAGCAACAATAGCATCATATTCTTGACCCAATCCTAATAAGGCAGTGTGCACCAGCTCAGTGTCACTCATCTTGCAACCACACGATTGCAATGTGTCCAATAGAGTCTTGATCTTTACAAGATATTATTTCATACCAAGTGAACCTTTCTTCATATTCTGAAGTTGCCTTTTGTATTGTATAATTTTTGCATTAGTTTGGGATGCAAAATATTCTTCAATTGCCTCCCAAAGTTCTTTGGTGGTGTCACAGCCAACGAGACTTGGCAGAACTTGACTGATTACAGAGGAAAGAAGCCATGAAACCAGGAGTTGATCTTGTCTATCATAAAGATCAAACTCAGAAGTCCCTTCTTTTGGAGTAGGCTGAGTTCCATCTATAAAGCCTTTGAGCCCGTAACCTCTGAGAGTTCCATCTATACCCCAGGATCTGTTGGTTGCACATGGCTGGTTACCCAGGCTGATTAACAATTTAGAACTAAAAGTTTGCAACTCTTCGCTTTTGGGCTTTGGTCGATCTGGTATAATAGGAATAGAGAGGTGTACTCAGGAGAAAAGAGCTGCCTACAGTATACTTGCATGTTTCTACAGAAGTATATTATGGATTTCAACGATGTAAATGGTATGGTGACTAAGCCTCACATTTCGGTTCTTGCAACACGATGGACACGTCCAAGTCTGGGAACAATTAAGATCAATTTTGATGCCGCTTTAGATTGGGTGGGATGTTATGGGGGGATAGGAATCTTGGCTCATGATCATCAGGGCCAGATTGTAGTTGCTGTTGTTGCCAAAATTCCAAGGCAATCTGATGCGCTGATCTTGGAACCCATGGCTGCTTGAAGGGCAGTAAATTTGCAATCCAAATGGGGCTTTGTGATGCTCATGTTAAAGGAGACTCACTAACCGTCATCCAGCAACTTAGACAAGAAAAGGAAGATCTCTTTTTGATTGGGATGCTGACTTAGGAGGCCAAAAAGATTGTAGAACCGCTACTTTCATGTGTTTTCTCACATATGCCTAGAACTGGAAATGAAGCTACTAACTTACTAGCCAACTATGCTCTTTCAAGTAGTCAACCTCATTTATGGGTTGATAACTATCCTACTATACTAAATAATGTTGTAGAGCATGATATACTTGGCATTACTGAATAAATAAACACGCAATTTCTATTAAAAAAAACACAACACCTAATTGGGGAACATGCTCTCTGCTCTTTTTTTGTGTGTGTGTGTGAAGAATCCTGCCAATTTCTACTATCTAATCAGATTGAGTAAAAGTAATAATGGTCCGAAAAAATATATAGAAAGAAGATGTCTTGTTGAACAAGAACAAAAAAAAAATCCAATTAGCTTTCTGTAGGGGATCGAAATTGAAAGAGAAATAAGAAATAACAACCTTAGCCTTCCTTCCCGAGGCATCAACACCATCCCTCAAGTTCATGCCACCATTGATTCCTGTAAAACCATTCAGAATTCATTGTTAAAATTTACAGTTAAATTTTCTTTCTAAAGTAAAATTGGAATCCTCCCTCACTCTTTCATATTTCTTAATTATATGCAAGAAAAAAAAAGAGTTATAAGAAAGTAAGGAGAAACAGATTGTAAACTGACCATAAGGTTTGTTAGTCTTGATCTTCTTGCCACCACTGGCTTCAACCTTGAAAGAAGGAGCCCTAGCAAGGGAAGGGACACCCCCAACACTTAATTTCTGAACACTGAAAGAAGGTTTGAGGGTAACTGAAGAAGCCATAACTGAGGCAGCCATTTTTTTTATTACTAGCTAGCAATGCTTCTTCACACTGAACAAAATATGAGGATTCAAGTATTTTGCTACTCAAAAATGGTTGCCCATGGAAATAAAAAGATAATAGGGTGGAAAATCAGAAGGTAGTGATTGTCTTATTGACATGTAGAGATGCATATGTGGCTATGATATATTTTGTATGTGAATGTTTGCAACATGACAAACATTATCAACTCTTTCTACTCTAAAACAATCTTAGTGGCTAATACTAGTTCCCATACGTTGCCACGTGGAATTACTTGTATTATTTGCTTATTTGTCCTTGCAAATCTTCAAATTATTCAATCACCACAATGACTTTTTTTTAATCATAAACAAAGCATATTTAACAAGGTATCTGTCGTAAAATTAGAATTCTAAAGGAAGAGAAATACAAATAGCAGAGATGTAAGTGGCTACCTTTAATTGAGTATCCAACACTATTTGACTCGATTATGTCGAGTTCAAAAATCTTAATCAGGCAATTATAGGGTTTGAGTAGCAATCTTACTACTTGTGTGGTGTTCGAGTAACACCCTTAAGGTACCTAATACCTGAACTCAATTAACTTTTAGTCAACATGCGAACTTTTTGTCCCTGACTCTTTAAACGTTGTGCTTGGTTATCCTATAAAAGGCCTAATTTTTTAAGTTAACTCATTTTTCCTTTTTCTCTCTCTTTAAAAATTAGAGGTTTCCTCTCTAGAATCTCAGCTACCATTGAAAATGTACTTGTCGACGATGAAAACTTCTACAATGTCTAATTCTTTAAATGTCGATGTTGGAATCTTTAAACACCTACTTCTAATCCTGGGGAACTTCTAATTTCACCACATTTTTTGCTCTTTCTACTACAATCCGAGAAAAGACAAAAATATCCAAATGCAAAATGACCTCAATATCCTAAACTAAAAATGATTTTACAGCTCATTTTGCCTCACTTTTTTCCCTCTTCTGCGTGCTTCAGCTTTGCTATTTAGTTTTCCTCCTTCCGCTGCAGTCTACCATTTCTCATTTTTCTTCATCAATCATATTCTATTTTCCTTCAAAAAATTGAAAAATATGAGTGAGAGTAGCTATTATGGATGAAGAGTATGAAAGTGAAGAAACTGAAAAAGAAGAAAAAGAGGTAAGATTTTATGAGTTTTTTTCGGATTTTCTTCGTCAATCGAAAATCACAAACTAGCACCTCGTGCAAGCAAGCTTGCGCGAGATGGCCATCAGCGCACAACCCAGATTGTGCGCTATGGCCATCAGCGTGCAAGCTAGCTATCCCGCGCAAGCATTGTTGCGCGCGAATGGCCATCACGCCCAATCTGCCTTGCGCGCTATGGCCATCCGCGCGCAACCTTACTTGTGCGCGATGGCCATTGGAGCACAAGCCCTTGTTCTTCATTTTTATTTTTATAATTAATTATTTTTATTATATAAATTATAGAATTTATAATTTGTTTAATAATTGTACTAATTCCTTGTATAATTTATTGTACTAATTTTATTTTTATAATTAATTATTTTTATTATATAATTTATTGTACTAATTGTTTCATATTAATTGTTTAATATTTGCAGAGTAACAAAGAAGTAGTAGTGTACAATGAAGAATTCAATAGTGTGGATAAAGAAATATTTGACTGCACTTATACATTTACTACTAACAAGGTAAGCATATTTAAAATTAATATAATGTTTAATACAAATACCGTAAAAAAATCTAATTATTAAATTTTTTTGTTCAGGTTTTCAATAGTAGAAATGTCTTGATCACATGGGCTAGAGAGGTTGGAAGAGACCTAGGTTTTGTTATTGTGATTAAATCATCCGAAGTTGGTGTTCCCGGAAGAAAACCTAGACTTTGACTTGCATGTGAACGACATGTAATGTATAGATCAAATAGAGATGAATGTTGTCGCTTGAGAACGGGAACAAAGAAGTGCAATTGTCAATTCGAGCTCAGGGGGTGAAATTGGAGAGCGGCGATGATTAGGCAGTCATACTAGTATGTGGAATGCATAACCATTTGGCTGCAAGACAATTAGAAGGACATTTCTTTGCTGGTCGATTAACGGTGAAAGAGCAAGGTATAGTGGCCGATATGACTAATAATATAGTCAAACCAAGAAATATACTAATGATGTTGAGACAACATGATAAGAAGAATTCCAGCACCATAAAGACCATCTACAATGCACGACAAAAGTATAGAATGGTTGACAAAGCTGGTAGATCACAGATGCAGCAACTCATGAAACACTTAAATGATTGTAAATACGTTGAGTGGCATAGGAGTGATGAGTCAAGTGATTGTATTAGAGACTTATTTTGGGCACATCCAACGGCTGTAGATTTATTGAATGCTTTTCCCACTGTGTTAGTTATGGATTGTACATATAAAACTAATCGATATGGACTCCATCTCCTTAAGATTGTTGGTGTGACATGTACAGATTTGACATTTTCTGTTGCATTTGTTTACATGGAGGCTGAGCGCATTGACAACTACACTTGGGCATTAAAGAAGTTAAAAAGCTTGATGTCTTCTGATTTAATGCCTTATGTCATTGTTACTGATAGGGATTTAGCATTGATGAAAGCAGTACAAAAAGTGTTCCCTAGCACAACCAATCTCTTATGTAGATGGCATATATATATATCAAAGAATGTACTTGCTAATTGTAAAAAGTGGTTTGAGAGCAAGGAGAAGTGGGATGCATTCATGTCAGCTTAGGGCGTTCTTGTATTCTCTTCGAATGAGTATGAGTACAAAGCAAATTTAAGTTCATTGGTAACTCATTACCATTCTTATCCTAGAGTGCTCGAGTACTTGATCCATACTTAGTTGACTCAGCATAAAGAGAAATTTGTTATTGCTTGGACAAATAAAGTAAAACACTTTGGAAATGTTACAACAAATAGGTATGTAGGTTTATAGGGTTTACTTATTGTTATTTTCACAAAATATATAATTTATTCATTATAATAAACATTTTCTAACATCATATAGGGCGGAGAGTGCACATTTAAAGTTAAAGAGACACCTTCGATCGTCCCAAGGAGATTTTGATACATCATGGAAGGTTATCAACTCCCTGATTGAGCTGCAACATACAGAGATAAAGGCTCATTCGAGAGAAGTCTTATTGTTGTGGAACATAATTTTTGACCAACTTTATTTAGGGAGTTACGGGAATTGGTTTCTATGACGGCATTGAGTATTATTTTGAAGGAAGCACAACGAGCAAATGATACCGACATTGACCCTCTTGTCTGTGGTTGCGTCATTAGAAGCACACATGGGTTGCCTTGTGCTCACGAGATTGCTGAATTTATAAGGTTCGGGACACCGATTCCATTGTCCGTTTTGGATCCTTTCTAATCGAAGTTGGACTTGAAGAAGAAAAATGTTGATTACTTGGCTAAGTTAAATCTTGGTGCCGAGTGGGAGCTTATAGTGAAACGCTTCGATGCTTGTGATATCTCGGGAAAATTAGCCTTGAAGAAAAAGTTAAGGGAACTCGGTGATCCAGCAACTACATTTCTTGTTCCTCCACCCGAAAAGGCTAAGACCAAAGGCAATCGAGATAAATCAACTCGACGTGATCCTTCATATTTTGAGATTGTTGAATCTTAATATGATAGTGCATCAACACCCGTTTCAGTCAATTCAGTAAAGATGATGAAACTACCAGTGCATCGAAAAAAAGAAAGTGAAATTTATTGATTCTTTCCCTTTAGAGATACGCCAATACATACATTCTACTGAGGATGTTGAATCAGATGGACATTGTGCTTTTCGAGCTATAGCTGGCTTGCTAGGCATGGGTGTTGATGCATGGGCTAAGGTGCGACAAGATTTGATTAAGGAGATATGTGATTTCCACGCTTATTATGTTAGTCTCTATGGATTGGAGGAGCGTGTTGATGAATTGATAGAGACATTATCATATTTCAAGATACCAGCTCCTTATGATAAATGGACGACTTTACCCGATATGAGTCACTTGATAGCAACAAAGTATAACGTTGTGCTAGTACATTTATCTTCTAGACAATGCTTGACATATCTTCCGCTTAGAACTACACCACCTTCACCTCTGCAACATGGATTCATAGCACTTGGACTTATTCACGATTCTCATTTTGTTGAGGTATTGATAATAATATGAATGTTAGAATTGAGATATTTTGTTTTATATTTTTCGTACGTTTAATAGTGATATTTTTCAGGTATTTATGGACCCGTTTGCACCAATACCTCCAATTGCATGCAATTGGCATCGGTACCGATGTGATTCTACTCGTGAGTGGGAGCTTCCATATGTATCTCGCATTGAGGAATTTCGAAATATGTTCTCGAGATCGGATGTTGCCATTAAAGAAACCATTGATTTAGACGAACCATGATATTTTATTAAATATTACTGTATTTTGACATTTATGCCTTTGTATGAATATATTATCAATTTATGTCTTTGATATGTATGCCTTCTTATGATTGTATTATCGATTTACGTATTATATGTTTTAATAACATTATCTACTATTATAATGATAAACTCTAGGCATTAAAAAACAAAAATCACTAAATAAAACATTAAATTATAAACAAAAATCATTTCATATTTTAATAACATTGTCTAATATCATAAAGATAAACTGTATCTTTAAAAAACAAAAGTCACTAAATACAAATACACTAATCCCTCGATGCATCCGATATAATTACCTTGCCTCTCCTCCTCCCTAGCCTAGTATTAAAACGATTAACTGGTGGAGAAGCTATCTCTGATGTAACTGGTGGAGAAGCTATCTCTAATGTAACTGGTGGAGGAGCTGGAGGAGGAGTTGTCTATGATGGAGCTGGAGAAGGAGCTGAGGATGAAGCAGCATCTAACGGCCTAGTTAATATCTCATGCAGGTCGTTAATTCCCTTTGTCAATGTCTCTACATCTCTGCTGCCACTCATGAGTAATTCAATGCGAGACATTGCCCTTGACATGTGCTACAAAACGTACATGAAAGAAATTTTATCAAATCAAATAGTATGAACAAATTTTATTCACTTAGGATTTAGTGTTAATAACTTACACTAGAATGATCAGCATCGACTTGGAAAGCTTGAAGCCTCGATCTGCGTGCTAGATTTCGTACGAATGGATGAGAAATAGAGCCATACCAAGCTATATAGTCAGGAGCTGTCTCTCCTGGGATCACACACCTTCATCCTCTATTCTCTTCTGTGAGGACATACATAGGCCATCTTTGCCATAATTGATCCATAAACTGATAAACAACCTCTTAAGTGACGCTCGTACTACCTCTCTGTGCTCTATATGGAGCTAAAGGTCTCGGAGGTATAGTCTGTATATAGCCCCACTGCCGTAACACTCTCTCTGGATGGTACGACTCCACGACATCCCCAGCTTTTAAGCAGATCGTGAAAAAAGAGATCGAGGGCAACGGATGCTGTCTTCGACTATCTGCATATGGATCCCAGCACACTTGATTACGCTGGAGGTCATCTAGATGCTCTCGCAAGATGTTCACATCTTGGCCATAACCACGTGGCTTCCATCGTCGAGCTCGTGGCAAACTATCCTTGTAATTGAAATTCAACTCTGGACTCAATGACGGAAAGTGGTCATAAATCCAAGCCTACATCAAATAAAACAGGATTTAGTGTTAATAAATTATACATAAACAAATTATGATTCACAAGTTATTTATATAAAAGTAAATCTTAATACTTGGACAAGGGTCATATAGCCTCCAATCCCGTGTACTTTTGACCTGCTCGCAAGACGAAACTGTCTATACATATAAGCAAGAGCACCCGCACCCCACGCATATTCACTGATAACCGATAAATCGTTTAAACAAGATAATAATGAAACAGGAACATGCGATCCACTCTTATCCACAAAAAGTGTGCACCCAAGTAAGTGAAGTAAGTATGCACGAGTAGCATACACTATTTCCTCATCACTGGAGCTATCGGTCACATTACGAAAAGTCGATCTCAACCATTGCAATGTCACACTAGACCCACGACCGGTACTCGTCGCTGCTTGAGCTTTTGTAAGAGAGACACCTAGCAAACGAACTAACATTCTGATTGCATGCTTCATAGAGATATGTCGGCATGATACGATCCCCCCAACCACTGGTACGCCAAGCAATGTAGCTATATCGTCTAGGGTAATTGTCATCTCTCCAAAAGGCATATGGAATGTGTTAGTCTCCGGCTGCCACCTCTCACAAAAAGCAGAAATGATAGTACTATTGCAAATGCGATAACTACACTCAACCAAACAACCCAAGCCAAATTGCAAAACAATAGAACGAATATGTGACTGATCATCATCTAAAGTCCACATCGAGATTTTTTTGCTGTGATTCAAAACCTTCAAATTGCCTCGCTCCTATATCAAAAACAACAAATAATAAGATCATTTTTAACAAATAAAATAGATGTGTATATTAAATTTAACAAAATAATTACCTGACAATCCCATATGGCAAAAGCCATATGTGATCTAAAACTTTTCAAAATAGACATGTCACTCGGGCCTCCAAGACAAGGCTCAGATACCTCCTCTGCATCATCTGAATATGCTTGCTCGGCTTGCTCGGCATGCTCGGCCTGCTCGACATGCTCGGCCTGCTCAGCACGATATCGGCTAACTCGTCGTCTTCTCTCAAAGCCTATGGGTCGCTGCCGTCTTCTTTGAGATGAACCTCCACCTCCTGTTTGTGCCATGTTTGAACAAAAAATATTTATGTCTGAACAAATGATACCATGATTATAGGAATAAAACAATAAGGCCAAGCATCAATATTCAGTTCTAAGCACAACAATACTGAGACCATTGCTTCTATAAAAAATTGTAACTGCGCAACATCCTTATGTTTAAGAAAAACAATGCTTGACAAATTATACCTAAATCTGAATCACGACCAAACGCAGCCTTTGAAGCCTCTGGCAGAGATAGCGATAAGAGAAGCTACATAAACAAAACACTTAATACATTAATCAAAAGGTATAGTAAATATGTTAAAGCTTAAAACCCAACAATGCAGTTCCTTGCACAAGCCCCGTGCAAGCTAGATTGCATGATGGTGCATGACCCGCGCAACAGAGCTTGCGCGAGACATAGGCCATCGCGCAAGAGAGCTTGCATGCAAGGCATGTTGCGTTGGGGCGTGCCCTCGCTCAAGCTAGCTTGGGCGCAAGGTGTGCCCTTGCTCAAACTGGCTGTGCACCAGGGCAACTTGCTGCCTGCGCAAGCTGCCTTGCGCGCGGCAGGCCCCGCACTGGCACGCCCCAACGCTAGCACGACCCAACGGGGGAAGCCTCACCTGCACGAGGCATGGGGCCTTGCATAGGTGAGCCTGCGTGAGGCCACTAGCCGGTGGAGCTTGCGCCAGCCTACCATCAGA
The DNA here is from genome assembly GCA_032173925.1 of Heritiera fomes. NCBI lineage: Eukaryota > Viridiplantae > Streptophyta > Magnoliopsida > Malvales > Malvaceae > Heritiera > Heritiera fomes. The sequence continues at coordinate 28,622,163 of JAPDPM010000002.1, read as the reverse complement.
AATGAAAAGGAGTAGAGGAATTTACCTGGGTGTTAGTGTGGGTATGGGTGGGAAGCTTTGGAAATTTTGGAGATTTGCCGAAGGAGAAAGGAGGAAGATAGAGGCTTTGGAAATTTTGTAAGGATAGTTTTGTAATTTTATGGGGTATGTTTAATGTGTTTGTTGGAGTGTAGTGTAAACAGAAAAAATAGTAGTGAATTTAGAAGTCCCCCTAATCCTGGGTAAATTCAACCCAACCTAGTTACCAGCATGAAAAACCTCTTTGGCCATCATTTACAGCCATTGTAAAAAATTTTAAAAAATTCTCCAATTCCTTTATGGCCTCCTCTTCCTAATTTTTTTTTACTGATTTTTCCAAAAGCCACCCCAATCATCCTAGATCTAAATCGAAGGTTTCGATTTCAAACATACCAAAAATCCTTTCCACTACTTCGAAAGCCCTAACTTTTTAATGTGTTCTTATCCTACCCAAAATCTTTGTTTTCTCAAAATTAAAGCCTCAAAGGATGACACCTTGAATTTTAGTTTTTGTTTTGGTTCTTGATTTTTGTTGTATGTGTGTGCGCGAGTGTATAGTTTTGAGTTTTTAGGCTAAAACAAAAGGTTGTTTAGGAGGCTTTGGGTCGTATTTTAAAGGGTCAATATGGAAAGGATTTGGGTTTATGTGGGTGATGGTAGAGGCAGTGAGAACTGGTAAGGGGCTAGATGGAGGTAATAAGCAATGTATGGTGGTTTGGAGGTAGGACCTTAGGTGGTGGCTTAGGTATTTTTTTGTGCATTGCTAAATGTGAGGACTGTAAAAGCTCGTTGAAGAAAGAAAGGCTTTTGGCAAGGGATTATAGGGTTATGGAAAGGAATAACGTTGGGCTTAAGAAGGCTCGTAAAGCTCCGAAATTTTCCAAGCATTAGGGGGTTGGGACTTGGAATATACATTGATGTTTTGTTCATTTATAGAAAATCTTTTGTCATTAGTACTGTAAGTTTCTTAATGATTTCTTACAACATTTCCAAATTGTTAGAACCCCTTTTGTGTGTAGATCTCATATTTACTAGTTGATCAAGAACATTTTCTTATATTTCAAGTTAGGAATATCAATCTATAGCTTTTCCACCTTTAAGTGAATCATCTTACCCATTACAACATATTCATTTTGCTAATAAGAAAGTAAAACCATCATCTTTGGTTTTATTATTGTTTTCAATTTATCATTTTCCATTGGCTCTATTTATTTGATGGGAGATTGACTAAGAATGTTTATTCTTTTCTTGGATTTGAGTTATAGTTTGGGTTCAGATTAACTAGCCGATACTTATTAAATTAGTCAAAATTTTGACTTAATAATCAGGAAATTAAATGAGTTTGGGTACTAAATAGGTATTGAAATTAGGTAGCAAACTTAAAAAATATTTAGGTAATTATAGGATTTGAGTAATATAAGATATAATCAGGTTCAAGTCAAGCACTTCAAAATTAGCAAACACTTGTCCCGTTGACATCTTTAACAAATAGAGAAAAGTTAATCACTACTAAAATAAAGTTCATAAACTACGTTTAAAAATTATAGAGATTACATTTTTCTAACCATAATCTATTTTAGCCCCGTTGACATCTTTAACAAATAGAGAAAAGTTAATCACTACTAAAATAAAGTTCATATACTACATTTAAAAATTATAGAGATTACATATTTCTAACCATAATCTATTTTAGCGTAATCTTTTTTCTAGTAACATAAACTACAATTTTTTTCATACAAAATCTAATACATGATATTAGACTATGATTATGTTCGTGGTATAATCCATGATATTAGATTATGGTTATGAAATAGTATAATTTATGATATTAGATAGTTAGAGGAAAATCATAGTCCTTTCCATCTACTAATTAGACTTTATTTTTTTTAAAATTTAAAATTGTGATTTTTTTGTTATATATTAATAATTAATAAATAATTTAATATGAAAATATTAATATATTATTCATTTGTTTAATTTCATTATACAAATTATAACAAGCAAAAAAAAAAATTTCAAAACAATTAGCAAAAAATCAAATTTCATCAATCATATGTTATTAAATAACTTTGATAACAATAACATTAATTGATCAAATATCATATTTTTTTTTTATAATAGTAACTGTTTTGAACACAGATATAAAATGTATACCCATGGGTTGTGGCTCAGTTGGCAACGCAGGCTAAGTTTGTGAGAAGAGCTCTCAGGTTCGACTCCAACTAAACACACATTTGGGGATGGGTGAAAAGCCTTAACTGTGACTAAACCCTGAACATGATTAATTTCAGACTATTAAAACAGATGAGGATACCTGTGATTTACACAAAGATATAAAATGTATAAATGTAATGTAGACATTCTCCCTTAAATTTCATCATCAATAAGCAGTAGCAACCATAAAGCCTAGCTTTAGTTCAAACATCAACCTAATCAATTTGTAGATAAAATAACAATAGCATTATTTTAACAATAATTAAATTTCAAACATAATCAATTGAAGCATAAGATTTTTTAAACAAACTGTAAGATCAACTAATCAATTTTCTTATGCAATAATTAGAATACAAGAGATATTAAATATTTAATTAGGCGTACCTTTTCAGCAGACATTGTAGAACTTGAAATCAAGTTTTTGACAGGCAAGTCTTCCTCTTCTACTTCTCCTTTAGTGTGGCTCTCAATGGACAGATACCAATACGTTTAGAAGTTATGAGTGGACCTAGCCTTATATTTGTAGTTAAACCTAATAGTCCCCCCATCAAAGATTATTAAGTTCCAGGCCTACACAACCACCACACCACACTGACCCAATAAGATACGCAAAAGTCCATACATGCTGATCACAATTAACTATGTGGGCTTATCTGCATGTTTTCATACCAAGACTAAATATTAGCTTGTTTTATTAAAACTCAAAACTATCAATTAATAGTAGTCCACCTATCAAAAAATTCTAAACATTCTCCTACTTGGACAATACTAATTGGGGTATTCAACTTTAAGAAATTTTTTTTAAAACAAGACACCAGGTTAATTAACTTTATTTTGACATGGCCACAATTTGAAAACAATTTAGTCCTTAGAAACAACATTTTAATGATCTTGTTCAACATGACCATGAACACCGAATCATGGCGGCGATTGTGCCCCTTATTGACACAAGACCAATCCATGGTTACAAATAGTAGTGACCATATCAACAATGGATCTCAATGTGGCTGTGTAGAAAGAAAATAACACCCAGCAGTGATTAAATATGTTATTTTCATTATCAGTCCTTTGATTTCTTCTTAATTCGCTGAGAAATTCGATTTCGCCTTAAGTCACCAAAAAATCTATTTGGCAACAAGATATGCGAGTATGTCTATTCATTGTCCTCGATGTTATAAAGTGATATCATTTATTGACACATACCTCTATTGAAACAAAGTCAATTTCAAAATTTTTTGAGATGTACATGTACAAAACAATCAACATGATAGCACAGAATATAAACCAACGATGATCATCAACTGACGTTTTAAATGCAATATCACATAAGTATTTCAAACATAAAGTGGTCTCAACATAACATGATGTATAACATGAGAGCTCAATCACAAGTAACACACTCCTACTAAACCAATACATTAACAGACATTAAAACACACATGTCCTTTTAACATGCAATAGCTTATGGATATTTTTCAAGTCAAACTATACATTATAGGTAATTTTACAATCACTAACGATGCATTTAACCAAGTGAAGGAACCTAAAATAGTAGTGATTTCAAATAACAAATCACAATACATCAATCATCAAAATGAAAATATCAAAATTCTCACATAAAGAAAACATATCATCATCAAATCAACATGACTCCTACTAATCCAATGAATCACAAACATGCTCTAATAGTTTTTAAATGATGAGCAAGAAGCAAATTAATAAATGGAGTCACAATAAAGTCATCCATTGTCTACCCCCATGGCAACTGTGATAACTACTACAGTTTTTGGACTTCATGATGTCACTTTAATAAATCACTTACAAAATTACTAACAAATTGCAAAATTTTTATATTCATATGTTTACACAAAATGACCTTTTAAGTATGTGCCAAACAATAGCCTAAGCACTCTCACTGACCATAATATATATATATATATATATATATATATATATATATATATGATATCTCCAAAATAATGATTGTAAGACATTTATGAGTTCTCACTACTTTTCAAAACATATGAACTCCTACTGATTTTTACTTCCTTTAAAAGAATAGTGTTTTTTTTTTTTACTAAAACAATGCAATATAGCCAAAACTTTTATACTGTTCTTCCTTATAACATTAAAAAGTTAATTCAAAATAGAGGAGGAAGACTATTTAAAATTCTTATTTTCTCTTAAAAAATCAATTTAGATAATTTATAAATATAAATAATATAAACCTAAACAAAATGGGGAAGATTAACAAGGAATTACCAAAATATACACAAAACAAATAATTTACTTATTTGCATAAAGTTTATTCCTTCAAAACTCTCACACATGCGATAAGTGTAAAATAAAATTCTTACCCTCACTTGTGAGTTCCTTAAAAAGAATTAATTAATGTTCTTGAAAACACATTGTCAACAAATGACAATAAAATGCCCCTTATTGTGCTAAGTTTGATAATTTTAGCTAAAAATACTAAAATCAATATCTTAATTGAGAGTTAAACAACCAATATAAATATTTATCAAAATGAAAATATATTTCAACAACTCTCAATTTTACACAAAATATTACCAAAAAGAGATATCATATCAGGTCTAAAATAGAAAAATATCCTTATGTGGAAGCTATCTTAAGGCACAACATATAAAATGTCAATCCCAAGATGTGATAAACTAAAGTGATTAACATCCAAGAACTTATCGCTTATGGCAGACACTAAACTATGATGACAATTGTTCAATAAACTCAAACTGAGCATAAAGACCAATAAATTTTTAAAAAAAAATCATCATATTTATCAACTTAATATATTGTCAGTCTTGTCAATAATAACTAAGGTGCTTCAAAGATAAATTTATATTGGGCAAACTCTATATTTAGAAAATATGTTATACCATAAGTGTTCTCAATTTAAACAATTACGAATACAAAGACTTTAAAAAATTTATTCCTTTTGGGCAAATAAATTTTCTAAGTCCATGTACCTTTCTATTTTACAGTCATAATTACGATTATCTCCAAATTAAAAAAAACATGATCACCCCCTTTGGGCAGGTATTCGTATGTAGAAACTTAGAGTCAATCTCATTACAATATAAGAAATTTCATAATCATTATAGTTTCATTAATTTTCTTATATCTATTTATGTCTATGATCACTCCAATCGAGATACTAATCTTAGGGTACATCTATGGATCACTTAACAACTTATAATTCCTAATATAAAATATAAGCACCTTGAAAAAGCTTTGCAGTCATGTTCCCATAATCATTTTATCAATTAACAGAACCTCTAAGCATGCCGTATGACCAAGCAAATTGTCTTGACAATTAATAACATTTTCACTATGACATCATTTTTTTTATTAATGACTTTAATTTATATCAAAATTAACATTGATAGCCCACAAAAACATCTATCAATCCAAATATTTTATACTAACAAGAGATTTTACATATTTCATTAACTTCATACCATAAATTACAACATGATGGCATATGACGAAAGTCAATAACACAACATTCATATGCACATAATAATGTATTACAGTATTATGCAATCTCATGTACAAAATAATATAATAAGAAATACAATATTTTTAATATCACCAAACATGAGTTGTGACATAAACCTTTAAGGCAAAATAATATTACAAGCCTCAACAATAAGACATTTCAGTCAAAACTTTAATCACTTTAATTTGCAAAACTAATATTTTACTTACGCCCATAAACTGAAACCTTTACCCAAAAATTTTATTATCACAACTCATTTGTTATCTATTGCCTAGGATTCTATTGTAATATATCTCATATCTCATAACACCAAAGTCATATCTTCAATACTTACTCATGTATAATTGTACACATAGCTCTCTTATCAATTTTAATTCCATAACTATGAATAATTTAATATTTTTTGAGGTCATACTTAATTTAGTAAGTATTTTTAAGAAAATACAAAATTTTAACATTAATCTTTAACAATCTATGTGAGCAATTTCTTTTTTTGGTTCATAATAGGTACAAAGGTAATGAAGAATCAAACCTTGGACCTAATCACTCTTAAGGTGGGATAATAATCACTAGGCCAAGCCTTGATTGTTATCAATGTGAGCAATTTACTGTGCAATTGTTTAACCAAAGTTTTCCTACAACATAATTACACCAATTTAATAATCAAGGACTCTCACACTATTTTAATCAATAAGCATAACCTAGATGATTTTTTTAAATCTCAACAACAAATATTGTTTCATGTCTATGACAAATGTGGAGTTTAAACAAAAAATTATTTATCACATCATGCACCTCTTCAGACTTTAAACTTAATGCCTAAAAATTTCAATCAAAATATGTGATGTGTAAAATTAATTGTATTACAAGCATATTAAACATATTTAATTCATATAAAGCATGCTTTCAGAATCAACAAATATTAATTTCACAGTCACATTCTGTAAACACATAATCAATCATTAACATTAATTTATCATACTATGGCAACATATCAATGTAACAATCTTATTGATTAAGCATGTGATAATTATTTCTCACGGATCTATAAAACTTAACAATATTTAAGAGCTTACAAATCTTTGATAAAATTTTTATCATCACAAAATGCAACATGTCAACACTAGAACAATAATCAATTACAGCATTCGAAACTTAGTGATTATATTCAAGAAAGCACTCATAACTAAATTAAGCCTTAAATCAACCACAACTAAATCATTGTATCTATTCAATTAAAGCTACTTGATCTTTTATACTTTAATTAAAATTAAGAATAATTTTCAAGACAATAGAATGCACTATTTAACTTTGAGCAATAATCTATAGAAATAGCATCGGTCCATTGTGTGTTATTTGTCATTAAATTGAAGAGCCCAAATGCATCATCACAAACTCCCCTTTGGGCAAAGGATTTAACATGCTAATAAGTACTCTCCACGTGAAGCTAGTATGAGAACATCCTAATTTTTAAAAAGTCTATCCCTTTTGGGTAGACAAACCTTCTAGACTAGTATATTCTCAACCGAAATGCTCCATGTCCCATTCCAAATTATCAAATACAATAACCCCCAATGGGCAAGTGATTGTATAAGGTAACCTAGAATCGTCCCAAATCCTTGTGATTAAGAAAATTATCATCAATATCAATAAATGAGCCACTTTAGCAGCCAAGCATTTACATCAATCAATTAAAAAAATTTCTCAATCTGAGAAAACTAAAATTTGTTCAAATTATTAACATGCATACTTGACCCGATGTATGCAATAGACCATTCCAATAGAGATACAAAACCTAGATGTATCTCATTAAGTCTTTAAAAAGTTGATCATTTCTTGCGAGACATAAACCATTATGTTTCTCTATGAATTCTTGTGAGATACTCAAAACCAAATGTCTTTTTTAATCAACAAATAATTATTGCATTCAAAACTAAAAGTTTTGAAATTATTAATAAATCAATATTTAACACAATTCATACTTATGTATCATCTATCAAAAATATAAATTTCAAAAAAAAATTAAGAATGATACATAATATATATAGTCATAGGAATAAATCAATTCAAACAAAAAAACTTAAACTCCAAAAATTCAAATAATTAATTAGTCAAAAATATCTAATTATTAAAAAATTACTAGTTTAATACTAACCAACTATACCAAATCCTCATGGAGTTTAAATCTTACTTATATTTAAAACTATGTATGTTGTATTAAAATTTTGGATCTTAAACTTAATAAAACCAAACTATGTATGTTGTATTAAAATTTTGGGTCTTAAACTTAATAAAACCAATTTCTACCAATTTTAACTAATTATGCACAAAAAACATAAGCTGATAGTACGTAAATATTTCAAATATATTAGGCAGAGAACGTACTGGCAATAGACTCAAAACAACATTAAATATATTATAATGCAATAAAATTTTAAAATACATGTGCGTAATATAAAATAGTTACCGAAATAATCATAAATATTAAATAACAAATATTTAAAGATTTCAAAAAATTCCATAAAAATAATATAAAAATCAGACATAAAATTTCAAGCAAGTGAGAGAAAACATGACCCAAAACAGGCCTAGTTTGGACCCACATGCGCCTCTCCCCGTGAATGGGCCTTGTAGCATTGCAACGTGCAGCTTCTTCTTCATTGAAACAAGTCATCTCGATCTAGTATGGAATAAAACTAGACATGTTCGGGTCTTTACTGTTCAAGCTCTAATTTTAAACCTTTTTATGGTTTTTCATCAAAATGATTAATTCAAAACTTAATTAACTTGTTGCTTTACAAAACCCATATTGTAAAACTCATCAAAATACCAAAAAACGTGATCAATTCGATCAAACGAGACGATTTGCAAAACCCATGTATGACCCGTTTGGGTTTTCCTTTCTATTTTTCAATCAAAACCAAAATTCACTCAATTAAAACGTTTGATTCGTTTATTTAATCGATCATGAATTACTCTTGGACATTAAATCGAACAAAAAACACATAAAAACCAAAGATTTTAATTAAATCGAATTTTTATTAAAACTTTGTTCAAAAAATTTGTAATCAGATTTCTTCTTCTTTGAAAAGGATTAATGAAAATTATCAAGACAAATTTAATCCTAATTGAATGGGTAATAACCTAAGGTTTGATTCAAAAAATTCTTTTGCAAGATTAGAATTTTCTTGCCAAAACTAACACCCAAATAATTTTTTTTAGATGAACTGTTAAATTCTCTCTTGATTTTAATTCTAGAAAAGCCTAGCTCTTGATACCACATGTAAGATCAACTAATCAATTTTTTATACAATAATTAGAATACAAAAGATATTAAACATTTAATTAGGAGCACCTTTTCAGCATATATTATAGTACTTGAAGGCAGGTTTTTGATAGGTAGGTCTTTCTCTTCTACTTCTCCTTTAGAGTAGCTTTCAATTGGAAAATACCAATACGTTGAGAAGTGAAGAGTGGACTTAGCCTTTTATTTGTAATTGAACCTAATAATCCCTCATCAAAGATTATTAAGTTCCAGGCCTACAGAACCACCACACCATGCTGACCTAATATGATGTGCAAAAGCCCATACTTGCTTGTCACAATTAATTATTTGGGTTTACTTGCATATTTTCATACCATGATTAAATTATCAGCGTATTTTATTAAAATTCAAAACCATCAATTAACAGTAGTTCACCAATTGGAAAATTCTAACACAAACAAGTAACAAAAGATCCAAAAATATGAATAATAAATGGAACTAGAACAATTTAATTAACAAAAGTATGTACTTGTTGGGGACGACAGTTGCAGATAGTTGAAAAAGCCTTTGTCAAACTTAATATAGGAAGATCATGGTTTAATTCATTACAATAGGTGAGTTATTAGTCATATTCGTATTATATATATATATATATATATATATATATATATATATATATATATATATATATATTATGATATTGTTTATATGTATCTACTTGTTTTCATTTGACACATGATTGTTAAGAGTTTTTGTTTGCTCAGTTTTTATAAGAAGCAGCTTGGATTTAAGATTATAGTCGACCATCAACTCAAACCAGATCTTTATTATCTCAAGGCGTTCTGTAGAAGACATCTTGAATGTTGCTATGAATCAATTGAAGTTCATTATAATTTATTGATTATATAAACGCTAATAGTTTTATGGTAGCATTCGAAATGTCTTATATGCAAGAACTCTTTGAGATTGATGTATCTTAGGTTAATTTTTGACTATAACCTTCCAAGTTCTTTCTTAGAAAAACGGAACCAACAAAAAATCTTAATAATCATGTTTTAAATAAAAAGAAGTAGATGTATATAAACAATATCATAATGCATAATACAAATACTTTTAATATCTCGCCTACTACTGATGAACTAAATTGCTATCTTACTTCATTAATTCCACTAGCACTAGCTGTGTTTTGTATATTATGATGTTGTTTATGTGCATGCAATTGATTTTATTTGGTATATTGTTATTAGAGTATTTCATCTAGATCTACAAAAGAACTTGATTTATGAACCCAAGTTTGACCTTTATTATTTTCAAGTTTTATTGTGTAAGAGACGTACTTTAATTCTTCAGTTTTTTTTTGTTACAAGTGAAATATTTAATAATTGAGAGTGACTATGGGATTGCTTGGATTCAAACTCAAGCCTTACATTATATTTTTAATACCTCGCCTACTACAGATGAACTAAATTGCTATCTTACTTCATTAACTCTCCTAGCACCAACTGTGTTATTATATATTATGATATTGTTTATGTGCCATGTAATTCATTTTATTTGATATATATATTTGGTACAAAGGAAGCAAATTGCTTATGCTAAACAAAATCTCATGTGTCCTATGCCGCAACAATCAGCTTTCAAATAGGATTCCAAGCTCTTAAGTGTTCAAGATATCCATCCTCACTTTGGCTGTGCGCCTAATTGGCAAGTAGATCTGCACTTTTGTTGCCCTCTCAGTAGATGTGATGGACAGAACAATCCCATTCTCTTCCTATTAGATTTTTAGATACGTGAATGAGTTGGTAGAACGGCTCATGATTTGTAAGGGGTTGAGTTAACCTTAAAAGCTACAAAGATGGAGTCAGATTCTAGGATAACATGTTTAAATCTCGATTCCCATGCCATTAGCAAACTGAAATACATAGCATATAGTTCTACTCTAGAAATCGATCCCCATCCAAGCTTGCATCTAAAACCACGTGTCCATTTACCTTAATGATCTCAGGCGAGACCACCTACTGTTGACTAACTAGGATTGCCTTTCACTAAAGCATCTACATTCACCTTGATAATACCTGCAATTGGTTTCTCCCATGTAATCAGCCTTGGCCGTTTAGTAGTTGTAGAATTAGTTTGTGGGAGTACTAACTAATATTCCTTCACAGATTTCAGGATTCTTAGATCACAATCACTCGACCATAAAAAATTATCTTCAAAAATTACCTTATTACGCCATTTCCAGATCCACCACCATGTTGTAATAAATAATTCTGGCCTAGGCACCGGACCACCCATTACCATCTTGTGTTTCCTCAAGTTATACATCAGCCACTGATCCAGAGATAGGGAATTAAAAATTTGTAACTTAGCAGAGGTTAGCCAAGTTTTCCAAACTTGCTAAGAGGAAAAACAATCTCTTAACACATGTATAGTATCCTCCTAATGTCCTGCACATCTCAAATAGAATCTATTGTCATAACGATTTCGTCTAGGGACTCGATCGCTCGACAAGTTTGAAAACATTAAAACAATGAGTCGCCACCAATCTTTTTTGACTAAATGTGATTGGCCACCTAAAAATTTATCATTTTAACAAAACCTTAAAACTAATTAAGTTTTACTAAAAAGACAATTTTGGTCCACGAAAACAAGATTTGGGTTCGGAAGTACAGTTATGCGTGGAGAAGGATTATCATCCCCACGGTGCCCATTAAAAACGATACCATCTTAATCATGTGCTATCCTTTGGCTTGCATAAACTGATCTTAATTTGATATTTAAAAATAATTTTTTATTACGCTTTTTCAAAGCATTTTGTTATCAAAATCATCTTTTCCTTACTTTACAAAAGTTAAATTTTATTTTTTAAAAAGTAAATGTGAACTTTTATGTATTGAATAATTAAATCAAATACTCCAATACTTTTGGTAATATTTAAAATAACATTCTCACTTAGAGATTTATTAAGAATCACTACTTGCGATTTCTATAGATTCTCATCCTCGGAAAATCCACATTTTTTTTAATTAAGTAAATGCATATGGTGTAACAAATAATGCATGATGCAAATGAATTAAAATTTTATCACTCTTCCTTAGAAAAACTTAATTTTATTTTTAACAAAAAAATATAATATTGAAAAATCATACTAAATATTTCAATACTCTGGTAATATTTAGTAGACTCTTCTCACCTATAGATCAGTTAAGAATCACTATTTGTGAATTCCATAACATCTCATCATCGGACAATTTTCAAAATTAAAATGGTTGCATATGGTGCAAACATATACACTTGATGCATATGCAATTTTTCCTTTTATTTCAATTTTTTTTATAAAACTTTATTTATTTATTTTAAATAAAAATTCGCATTATTGAAAAATCGAACTAAATATTCCAATACTTTAGTAATATTTAGTAGACTCCTCTCACTTAGGGATCAGTTAGGAATCACTACTTATGATTTTCATAACATCCCATCATCGGATGCCTTATTATTTTCTTTATAAAATGCATATGATACAAGTAGAGGTGGCAAAAGTTGACCCGACCCGAAAAATCCGCCCGATTAATCCGAATCCAAACCCGACCGATCCGATTTGACTAAAAAAGTCAACAATCCAAATCCAACCCGATCCGAATCCGAATTGATCCGAAACCAAATTTATCCGAATTTACATTGATCCAAACCCGACCAGATCCGAACCCGAATTTATCCGAACCCAAATTCATCCGAATTTAGATTAACCCAAACCCGAATTGATCCGACCCGAATTGATCCAAACCCAAATTGATCCGAACCCAAATTGACTCGAATCCAAATTAATTCGAATCCAAATTTACCCAAATCTGAAAATATTCAAACTTAAATTTAATATTATTAATAAATATTTAAATGTTAAAATTAAATATCAAAGTATTTTAATATAGTAAAAATATAATTTTTTTCAATAATATGAGTGTTATATATTTTTTTAGTATAGTTTAATTTAAATATTCGCTTTTATATTGCATTCATTTGAACGTAATGTATAATTATTTAATGGTTAATCTATAATAGAGTACAGAAGCTATATCATCTACACTAATGTCTCTAATTATTCTATAAAAAATCAAACTAAATTAAAGAGATATATTATTGTTTTATAATATTTAGTATGGATTATTAAATCACTTTGATTCAAAAGTTATTAATTATTGTAGATAATAAAAATAAAATGAAAAAAACGTAATTAATTTATGAATATTGGTAAATATATTATAAAGAAAACTATCATACAGATTATTAAATATTTTGATTATTTCAATCCCAATTGTATTATAGGTCATGTAAGAAGACAATTTTATATTCATGAGTTTTGTAGTTCTTAGAAATATGGTTTCAGTTGATTTTTATATCAGATAAATTACATCAAGATGACCAAAGCTTAATCCAATAAATCTGTCAAATCGACCCGAATCCAAATCCGACCAACTTGAATTGACTAAAAAAGTCAACGACCCAAACTCGACTTTATTCGAACCCGAAATGATCCAAATCCGAAATAGACCGATTTTTCCTTGACCCAAATCCGACCTTATCCGAACCCGAAATGATCCAAACCCGAAATAGACCGATTTTTCATTGACCCAAACCCGACCTTATCCGAACCCGAAATGATCCGAATCCAAAATGATCCGATTTTTTCTTAACCCGAAATGATCCGATCCAAAATGATCCAACCCAAACCCGATCCGACCAGCCCATTTGCCACCTCTAGATACAAGCATATTATCAATGATGCATATGAATTTTATTTTTGAAAAGAACTTTATTTATTTTTTATAAATATACGCGTTATTGAAAAGTTAGACTAAATATCACAATACTATGGTAATATTTAGTTAACTCTTCTCACATTGAGATTAATTAGAAATCACTACTTGTGATTTTTGTAACATCCCATCATCGGATAAATATTTTATTTTTCGCAATTAAAATATAATGCAAGCATTTAATAAATGTTGCATATGAATTTTTATTTTTCTTGAGATATCTTATTTACTTATCTTTTTAACAAAAATCCAAAGAATTGAAGAATTGCACTAAATATTCCGAGAATCTGGTAATTTTTAGTCAACTCCTCTCACGTAGAGATTTTTGAAAAATCGTTACTTACAATTTCTAGAAAATCTCATCATCAAACAAATATATCTATCTAAATTTAAATTTTATTATTTCTTTCTTTAAGACAATAAAAATTTTACAAATTGATTTTATTATTTTAAATCAGTTTTATAAGTTTAATAATTATTTGATGTATGATATCTTCAAGAACATGACAAGTGACTAATATTATATATATTTATATTAAAAGATGCCAAATAATATACTAACGAATAAATTACACAGCAAATTAAACATGGCAAACAACAAACAAATAACCCTTCCACTGGTCAACTCACCAAGCATATTAGTTGTAACATCCATAATTATGAAATTCAGACTAAATTTTTCCTTTCAATTACTATCTTTTCCATTCAATTAGTCGATATCAATCGGTTTGCATTCGGTGTCAGTGTAAGTTCATTTTACAATTTTCATTACAATTCATAAACATGCTTTAACATAACATCACATTATTTACATCCCATCGCAAACACATCTACTGTGCATTTATAAATCCAAATATAAATATAAAATTCTGGACATATACCTGTTCACTTGGTACTTTTAACCTCTAGCCATTTCTTCGACTAACTAAAAGCAACGGACTTCGTGTATACCGATAAGCTATCTGGGATGGTGAGAAGGGGGGTGAGCTTTGGGGAAAGCCCAGTAAGACACATATATAAAAGTGCATACTATATAAAATAATTCAAATATGAATATTAAAATATTAAAAAATCATTTTATGCAATAACACTCTATGTAAACAGTTTATATGAATCAATTCAGTATTCAATGCAGTAAAGCGATTCACTTGAAATCATTAAAATAGAATAAATGCACTTGCATAAGAAAAACATATACTGTAAAACTTGGATCACTTCCTTTGTCACTTTTCAATCAATTCATGTATCATTCTTGTAAATCAAATCATTCACTATTCTCGTAATTAAATCATTTAGTAAATCAATCATCGGTCAAATATCATTTATCGATAGAAAATAATCTCCCAGAGATTCATGCACGCACTGTATCCCATAAGGGACCTGTATAGGAAGGCCAGGGATCCGGAACTCCTTAGCCAATCCTACGAAACACTATAACGAATGGCCATCGTCGATCACTCACAGTTCGCACTGGTCAGGTGCTCACTGTGTAAACCTGTGGGTTTCGACCGTAACTCCCACAATCATATCAAGTAAAAGGGAAGGTCTGAGACGTCTCCCAGCCTAATCATCACTGTCTCGTATGCACGATCATCAGGGAGACATCAATTTCATTAAATCACTTCACACACTCGTAAATCATTTCATATAAATCACTTCATGTAAAGCACTTCACATAACTCAAATCATATAAATCGTTTCATGTAATTTAATTCATGTAAACCGTTTCTTGTAATTCAATTCGTGTAAATCATGTCATACGATTCATTTCATGTAAATAATTTCTTGTAAATCAATTCATGTAAATCACTCGTATAATGCAATTCATGTAATTCATTCAATATAATAAAATTCGTATAAATCATTTCAGATAATGAAATTCGTGTGAGTCATTGCATACCATTTAATTTGTGTAAAATCATATCACGTATTCATTTCATGTAAATCATTTAATGTAATTCAATGCACATAAATCATTTCATTTAAATCAATTCATGTAAAACATTTCATATACTGAAATATTTAAACTTGTAGGAATTAAAGATAATTCTTATTTCTTGTATTCAGAAAAAAATTGGATAAGAACGATTAAAACGAGATTTCAATGAATTTTTGTCAATGTTTAGGGTTTGAATTGAATTGTTTATTGAATAATACGTTTGTTTATATACACAAGGGCTCTAGCACTAAATTAGGAAACTACTCCTAATACTAATTGAAATCCCTAAACTTACGGGATCTCAATAAATACATAATTACAACTAAATATATGGACTTGATTCTAGGAAATATTTATTTTCCTAAAATAATACGGTTTCCCACACTCCCCCTCAAGCTGGTGAATAGGAATTTTCCATTCTCAGCTTGGATACAATTCTCTCAAATGCCGTGCTACTCAACCCTTTGGTGAGGATATCAGCAAGTTGCCCATGTGTTGACACATATGGAGTACATATCAAGCCACTGTCTAACTTCTCCTTGATGAAATGTCTATCCACCTCGATATGCTTCGTTCGATCATGTTGTACTGGATTATGAGCTATGCTGATTGCTGATTTATTGTCACAGTAGAGCCTCATAGGCCCTTCCCATTTAATCTTTAAGTCTTCTAGGATGATTTTCAGCCAAAGTAGCTCACACACGCCTTGTGCCATTGCACGAAATTCTGCCTCAGCACTAGAACGTGCTACTACACTCTGTTTCTTGCTTCTCCATGTCACAAGATTCCCTCCAAGAAAGGTACAATACCCGGAGGTTGATCTCCTATCGATGATCGATCCTGCATAGTCAGCATCAGTATAGGCTTCAAGTGTCGTACTCCTATTCCTCTTGAACAGAATTCCTCTTCCTGGTGTTCCCTTAAGATACTGCAAAATTCGGTGGGCAGCCTGCAAATGAACCTCTCTTGGACTATGCATAAACTGACTGATTAAGCTCACCGCATAAGCTATATCCGGTCTGGTATGTGATAAATAAATCAATCTTCCCACGAGACGTTGATACATTTCCTTGTCCACTGTGGCATCTTCCTCTGCTTTTCCTAGCTTGAGGTTTGGGTCCATAGGAGTACTTGCGGGTTTGCATGCAGTTTTGCCCGTTTCCTTGAGCAAATCCGTAACATACTTCTGTTGGGATATAAAAATCCCTTTTCTAGAGTGCGCAACTTCAATTCCCAGAAAATATTTCAATCTTCCCAAAGTCTTAATTTCAAACTCCTTAGCCAAGCATTGACTCAATATTTGCTGCTCCCTTTTGTCATCTCCAGTTAATATAATGTCATCCACATATACTAACAGTGCTGTTACTCCCCCTGAAGCAGAATGTTTGATAAACAATATGTGATCCCCCTGACTTTGTTTGTATCCCATGGCCAACATGACTCTAGCAAATCTTCCAAACCAAGCTCGAGGAGATTGCTTCAGGCCATACAAAGCTTTGTTCAACTTACATACAGTATTGGCAATCACATTCCTTCCATAACCTGGTGGAATCTCCATATAAATCTCCTCCTTAAGCTCCCCGTGTAAGAAGGCATTTTTCACATCAAATTGCTGTAGTTCCCAACCAAAATTGGCAGCTAGAGATAAGATTACTCTGACTGTATTCATCTTAGCAACTGGGGCAAACGTCTCTAGGTAGTCAATCCCATAAGTCTGTGTATACCCTTTAGCTACCAACCTCGCCTTGTATCTCTCAATTGACCCATCTGCCCTGTATTTCACAGTATAAACCCACTTGCACCCCACCGACCTTTTTCCTGCTGGTAACTTCACCAACTCCCAAGTTTTATTCTTCTCTAGAGCCTCCATCTCCACATCCATGGCTTGTTTCCATTTTTCATTAGACAATGCCTCAGATAAGGTAGTAGGAATGGTGGTGTTCTTTAGGCTTACAAGGAAGGCTTTGTAGGTTGGTGAGAAATTTTTAAATGATAGGTAGTGTGAAAGAGGATATAATGGCCGTTTTGTACACTTTCTGGTCCCTTTTCTAATAGCAATTGGAAGGTCCTGGTCATCTTCAGTATCAGTAATTTGGGCTTTGGTTTCACTCTGTAATGCTGGAAAGTTAGTAATTGTTACCTCATTTGAAGGACTTGAGTTGGACTCTTGAACTTGCATAGATCCTGGATTGGCCTTTTTCTGCCTTGAGTACACCAAGTTTTTACCAAATCTCACATCTCCAAGAGCAGATTCGGGGTTAGGTACTAGTTTGGGTTCAAACACATTTGGTGCAGTAGGAGTGGTCTTATTTGACTCAGGTTCAAGTTCACCAACAACTGAGGCATTTGACTCAGGTTCAGACTCAACAGATGGCTCAACAGACAGTTGGGGCATATGATTGGGTTGAGACAAAAGTGAAAGATCAGGCAACCCAAGAAAACCTTCCTTATCTTCCCTAAGACTCTCCCCCTGAAGATAAGGTTGAGTGAAATAAGCCTCTTGTTCATTGAATGTTACATCTCGTGACACATAAAATTTCTTAGACGGAGGATGGTAACACTTATATCCTTTCTGAGTTGAGGAATACCCAATAAAAACACACTTTAGAGCTCTAGGGTCTAGCTTCCCCCTGTCTTGACTGTGGATATGAACAAAGGACACACACCCAAAAATGCGAGGTGTAAGATTGTTTGTGGTAGAAAGGTTCGGATAGAATGAAGAAAGCACATCCATTGGACTTTTGAATCCTAGAACTCTAGAGGGTAATCTATTGATGAGATGAGTGGCTGTGAGAACTGCTTCCCCACAGAAACTTTTTGGCACATTTTTTTGATACAACAATGCTCGGGTTTGGTCTAAAAGGTGCCCATTTTTTCTTTCGGCGACTCCATTTTGTTGTGGTGTTCTCACACAGGAAGACTCGTGAATTATTCCCTCTCTTTGACAAAAAGGGGTAAGAATTTGATTGAAATAATCCTTGGCATTGTCTGACCTAAGTTTTTTAATACTCACACCATACTGGTTTTTTACCATAGAGAAGAAATTAGGGAACACAGTGCTAACATCTGACTTATGTTTAAGCAAGAAAACCCAGGTAACTCGGGTACAATCATCAATAAAAGTCACAAACCATCGTGCCCCTGACACATTAGCAACAGTAGAAGGACCCCAAATATCAGTGTGAACAAGATAAAAAGGAAAAATGCTTCTTTTATTGCTTATTGGAAAAGGTATACGCTTGTGTTTGGCAAGTTCACACACCTCACAATGAAGACTCTCAATATCCAACTTTGTAAACAATGAAGGAAACAGAATTTTAATAACCCTAAATGATGGATGTCCTAACTGACAATGGTAAAGAAAAACTTTCTCCTTACTAGATAACAGAGACTCGGACATGAATGAGTGGGGTGATCTGCTCTCGAATATGTTTGACTTGTTTAATTCCGCAAGGTAGTAAAGACCATCCCGTTCTCTAGCACGTCCAATCGTCCTCCCCGAATCCTTGTCCTGAAATAAACAATAACTATTGTGAAAAGTCACATTACAAAGCAAGTCTTGTGTGAGTTTCTGTACAGAGACAAGATTGGTGGATAGCTTAGGAACATGAAGGACATTTTTCAAGGTTATGGATGGGTTTATTTGAACATCTCCTATACCAGCTACGGTTGCTAAGGATCCATCAGCTGTGGCTATTTTCTTATTGCTTGAACATGGTGAGTATGTGGAAAAATGTTTGGATGAGTGGGTCATGTGATCGGTGGCTCCTGAATCCATGATCCAAGATTGAGTAAAGGATGTTTTTGAGGCATTTAATCCAAATGAAAATAGAAGCTTACCTGAATACGCCAAAGTACAAGTACCTGTAGGTTTCTCGAGGTTACTTAAGAATGATCTCACTCTTTCCACCTCCTCTTGGTTAAGACTTGCTGGTTCCTGCTTGGCTTCTCCATGTGGTGCGTTGGTAGCAACATGGGCTTGCCCATTACCCCTCGACGGATTATCTCTTTGACCCCACTCACGGCTGGGAGGTTTCCCATGCAGTTTCCAGCATTTCTCACGAGTGTGGCGCCCCTTTTTGCAGTAGGTGCACCATAATCCATCACAGCCTTGAGCCTTGGGCTGACCATTCTTGCCTACTTCAATGGCAGCCTTCCTTTCCATGCTTGTCGAACCATTTTTTACACTTTCAGCTACCATGGCTGAACCATCTACAGTTTGAGGATCAAGCATCAAGCTCCTTCTACTTTCTTCACTCCGAATAATAGCCACCACTTCATTGAAGCATGAAATTTCCTGCTTTCCGAGAATTTGGATCCTGACTTGATCAAACTCAGAGTTTAAACCAACAAGAAAGTCATAAACTCTATCTCGTTCAATAAAATCCTTTAGTATGGCTGCATCATCCGGGCATTTAGTCTGAATCACCCTATAGTGGTCAAGTTCTTGCCATAGAGATTTCAATTGGTTGGCATATTCGGTCACAGTCTTGCTTCCTTGCTTCGCAGCCATAATCTTGACCTTCACCTCGTACACTTGAGCTGCATCTCTGGCCTTTGAGTACGTCTGTTGGATTGCATCCCAAATGTCCTTGGTCGTAGCCATGAACATAACCGTATCACTTATCTCGGGCACCATAGAATTCCATAACCACGCCATAATCATGGAATCCTCTTCATCCCATACTCCAAAACCTGAATCTCCTGGCTTCGGTCCCGTACCTAACAGATGGCCGATCTTCCCTTTGCCTTTCAAGATTGTACGAACAAGTTGGGACCACTTGAGGTAATTCTTTCCATCCAATCTGTAGGCAACCTGAATGGCTTGCAATTCTCCCTGCGATTGAGTTTTGCCTCCTTCATCCAAAGGAACTACAGCAGTCGTACCAATCTCCTTGGTCTCTGACATCGTCCTTGGTCTCCAATGGGCAGAAATTAACAGATTACTTGAAGAAGAAAGAAAAAAACAGCAATAAAGGCTGATAAAAAATTTCCAGCAATGAAGGCTGGTAAAGCACTGTAAATGCTCTGTTTTGGCATTAGAAAAACAGAGCAAAACAGAAAAGAAAAACTATGACAGGCCAAAAAAAAAACACCTAATTTCCCAGAAAAATCTTACTGCTCTGATGCCATGTCAATGTTTAGGGTTTGAATTGAATTGTTTATTGAATAATACGTTTGTTTATATACACAAGGGCTCTAGCACTAAATTAGGAAACTACTCCTAATACTAATTGAAATCCCTAAACTTACGGGATCTCAATAAATACATAATTACAACTAAATATATAGACTTGATTCTAGGAAATATTTATTTTCCTAAAATAATACGGTTTCCCACAATTTTCAGTTGCAAATAAAACTTGTTTTATACGACTCCTATACATGTATCTTACCTCTATTTCCACGTAGTATAAAATCCTGTCGCTCCATTTACGCCTCTTTATCCTTTAAATCCTTAGCACTGCACGCAAATTTCAGATTATATTTAAATTCCATATTATGACTTTAGCAAATCTTCTTTTAATTCCTATCTTTATTTCTATAAATTTTTAACTTAACTTGTTCACTACTAATTACCAAACATAATCTCAATTATATCTCTTTCTTCTTCTAATTATCCAATATCAATAATAATTCCAATTTACATTTAAAATCCTATATTACAATTCTAACAAATATTCCATAATTTTTCTAATTATCATTCTCAATAATTTATTTGTTTTATCTTCTATTAAATACACAAAATATAAGTTCAATTAAATTCCCATTCTTTCTTAAATTTCACTATGTAATGTTTCTCATTTATTACAAGACATCTATTTTACATCATTCATTCACTATAATTTCATCAACATCTCACCCATTTAGTCTTGACCAAACATAAATTTATATTTTTTTTTTCATTGCCGAGAGCCCTTATATGAATCCATTCTTTGTGTTCTCTTTTCTTAAATCAATTCTAGTTCCCTAGGCTTCTTCTACTCATCTGCTAATTCCCTCAAACACCTTCAATTCACTAAGATTTCATCACTATAAGTCAGCTCTCTGTTTTGCCGAACATCACCCTCATCACGTCATTTTCATATTCAACAAAATTATCCTTTAATTCAGTCTTCAAGCAAGTTCCAAACAGATTCCAAACAGATTTTTATTCATCATTCCTTCTAATTCCTACCCAAACTACATCAGAATTACAAAAAACTTCCCCTGTTTTCACGTCATGCTCGAGACCCATTTTTCTTCTACACTTAATTCTATTCCAAATCCAGGCTATAGATATACTCCTTTTGGCTCTACAAGATTAATTTAACTAGTTTATGGTTTTTACCACATTTATCCAATTTCCAATTTTTATTGTCTGTCTCAAATACATCAGAATTTCCAGGTTTCCTTCCTTTCTTCTTTACTGCCGAACAGTACTTCTTCTTCTACAAATAGATTTCATTCAAACTAAAATTATAAATATATTTCCCATTCATGATATCATCCCCTAACATGACTAAAACTAAAGGAAAATCTCAACACCATACTTTCTTACCTGGAAATCGACACTGCCAGTAACAAAACAACTGAGTTCTGTTCGGTTTTTGACTATAAAATTGAGACGATGAGGGGACTGTTGAGGTAGGGAACAAGGTTTGTGAAGTGGGTTTTGTGAATTGATGAAGAGAGGGTGAAGAATCACAAGAGCAACATGAGGGAAGCTTGGAAAATTCTCAACGGAAACGTACAGCTACAAAGTCGATGCAGAGAAGTTCCAGATAATTCTTTTCTGTTTCATTTTTAACATAATAAAATATATATTTTACTCCCTAAAAATCTGATATAGA
This sequence comes from Heritiera fomes, assembly GCA_032173925.1. Taxonomy (NCBI): domain Eukaryota; kingdom Viridiplantae; phylum Streptophyta; class Magnoliopsida; order Malvales; family Malvaceae; genus Heritiera; species Heritiera fomes. The sequence continues at coordinate 28,599,560 of JAPDPM010000002.1, read as the reverse complement.
AAAAGAACAAATTGGCCCCTTACAGTCCTAGTATTTACACCATTTACCACTAAATTATTTTATTGCTTTTAGATTTCAGATTTTATCTTATTTATTAATATATATACTTTAATTCAAAATAACATTTATTATCTATATATATACACTTTTATATTTGTACATATATATAATTATATATATACACATATATTTTTTTATACTTGAATTAAATTCTTAATTATTAAAGTTTAATTTATCGATTGATCAAGTATTATAATTTCAAAATATTCCAATCTTTTAATAAATTTATTTGTTTCAACCAATCTATTAACATCTAAAAATTAAATTTTATAGATACCTAACTCCAAAAATAGGAGGATTTGCGGTTATCACATTAGTAAAGCAAGTGAAATAACAAGCAAATGAACAACATTACACGTACACATGATTCAAACGAGGGAGCTTCTAAATAGAACCAAAAAAAAAAAACTAAACATAACCTATTTTTTGCTAAATTTATTATTTTATCTTTAAGTCAAAATGCTCATGGAAGAAAATTTCACGAAAAAAATTTTCATAAGCTTTAAGAGGCTCACGGAAGTGATTTTCCGTGAACCTTCAAATGTTCACGAAAATCTTGTTCTGTGATCTCTGAAAACTGAATAAAAAAAATTAAAAAAGCTCACGGAAGTCTTCTTCCGTGAACTTATTAAGGCTCACGAAAGAAAATTTCCGTGAGCTTTCAAATGCTCACGAAAATTTCTTCCCGTAAACTTCGAAAATTCAAAAAAAAAAGATATTTTAAGTAAAAAATTTATTTATGTTGTATTTAATAATTTTTTAATTGTATTTAGAATTTCCCTTCAAACAAATGACAAATGAATATTTGACTAGTCAACTAATATTGAAATTATCAAAGCAAGGTGAACAAAGAAATCATTTAAATAATAAAAAAGAAATAGATCTATTAACGGGCAACAGACTTTCCTGCCCTCTCTTTATCTCAACGACAGCCCGATTCCTCACCAGCCGCATGGGACCGCCTCCAATCTCAGGCCATTTGTCATTTGCCGCTAGTGACTACGCCACCTTTTTACGGCAACCTTAGTCGAATCTCAAGGCCACTGAAGCTCTATTCTGTCTTTCCTCTTCCTTTGCTTTAGACCCAAAAGCTTCAAGATTCAAAGAACCCACAAACCCGAAAACTCTTCCCGAGCTGTGGTTTCTCTTTGCTTTGCTATTATGGTGCTTGGGTTTTTTTTTTTGGTTTTGTTTGATGAGACTTCTCGAAAGGGAATGAGAATTTTGATTTTTTATTTTATTTTTGAAGTATTTGGTTGTGGGATTAAGGCTGTGTAGAAGGTGCTCGGGTCTGTGTTTAATGGTGGAAAGTGATAGAGCCGGTTGTGGTGTATGTCAGGGTGGTTGGAGGCTGTTTGAATGGTGGTGTTCAAGGGTTGAAGTGGGATTGGTGACCCAATGGGCTGTGAAAGGTTGGTGGAGCTATTTGGTGAGACAGGTAAGATCTAGCTTGGGGTGGTCGAATGCTCGGCGGTGAAGCAGTTTCAAGCTGCTCCAGTGAGAGAAGGCAGAAAATCTCTATTTTTTTTTTCAGTAGAATTCATCTGAGTTTTAAGCTCCAGGATTTATCTTTTTGTCCCTTTTTTTTAAGTGTAAATCACAGTCATTTTTATTCGTTTTAATTATATGAGATTAATTTTATTCAAGATTTAATCATAGTTTAAGCTCTTCATTCCTTCTCAAAAATGTATTTAGTAAGAGTCGAATTCGAAAATTCTTTTTTACAAATTTAACTTGCGTTCCCGATTGAACCATAATCTTTAAGTTTTTTTTGTCCCCTTCTCATTTTTTTAATCCAAAGGATTTTTTTAGCCCATTTCGATCGCAAAGATGACTGTTACAGGGATGAGAATTTGCTGTTATGAGGATGAAGTGATGGCAGGTGGCTAAATGAGACAACCTAAGGAGAGTGGTCGTGGAAGGCAATAAGAGTTGGTGCCACGCAAGGCACCAACTCTTTCCGTTTTCAGTTTTTTCTTTTCTTGAATTTTTCCTTTTCTATTTTTTTTCTTGAATTTTGTTTTTTAATTGTTTAGATTAATTTGCAACTTTATAAAAATAAATTGAAAATAAAATAAAATAAAAGACATGAACCAAAAAAGAAATTGGACCTTAGATTCATAGACCAATCAAAACTCATAACCCAAGACTCAAGTGGACTTTAGGCCTTGGTGACAAGCTTTTTGAAAACTTATGTGATCCAAATACAAAATAAACTTTATTATTTCAAATTAGAACATTTATTGAATTTAGATAAAATTAAGTGTCTACATATATCATTTACAAGCTTACGTCTAAACCAGGCTTCTTTGGCGAGGATTCGGTTATAAGCAAGCAACCAAGCAAAATGTTTAGCCCGAGGTGGTACCTTTAGCTCCTTGGTAGGCTTCCATGGAAAACTTGTCACAAAAGGTCCCAATAGCAATTGGTACGCTAATTTAACTGAGTATTCACTCTTGGTAGAAGCTGCCCAATATAGTGTATCAGCTCTAGATGATAGGGGAGGGAAGATAGAGATTAGGTGAGTAATATCAAGGGGTAATGAGACCATTTTGGACCAATCCCAATCACCATTAGCTAGCTTGAGATCACAAACCCTTGCACCTGCAGTTTTTATTGGAACGAACCCTTGGCACTCTTCAGCTAGAGTTTTATTTCCAAACCATCTGTCAAACCAAAATGAAGTATCACGACCATCCCTAATATTCTTGGCCATTCTTTTCAAGAGGAGTTTTGCAAGAAACAATAATCCTCCATAAATGAGATCAATTAGGCTTAGCCTTAGCTTTAATAAGGAATCCTCCCTTAGGTATTTTGTTCGAAGAATCGTTGCCCATTGTCTTGTATCATTGAATTCCAACTTCCATCCCAGTTTTGCTAAAAGTGCAGTATTCATGTCTCTTGTTTTTCAAAACCCCAGTCCACCTATCACCTTAGGAGTACACACTATGTTCCCTTTAATCAAAGGAACTCTCCTCTTTGCTTCAATAGATCCCCATAAGAAATCTTGGTTTAACTTATCAATTTCTTTAAATACCGAGATAGGTATCTTGGCTGTTTGCATGGTGTAAGTGGCTATAGTGTTTGTCATTGATTGGACCAAAGTAATTCTTCCTGCAAACGAAAGTTGCTGAGATTTCCAACAAGCCAATCCATTTTTGACTTTATCCAAGAGTGTTTGATAGTGTGACCACTTCTTTCTTCTCATGATAATAGGGACTCCCAAGTAATTCTTGAGGTCGGTACAGTGTGCCATAATTGTGATAATTTGAATGCTAGCAATAACATTATAATAGACATTTCGAGACATAAAGAGTTTTGACTTATCAAATTTACCTTTTGTCCCGAAAGATCACAAAAATTTTTTTAAACAATTCATCATCACTTGCCTTTGCTGAGTTATGGCTCTCCCAAATAAAATGAGATCATATGCAAAAAAGATATGAGAGAGGGTAGGTCTAACCCTAGATAAGGAAACTGGTTGCCACACACCCATGTTCACACTGTTCAATGATGTCAGAGAAGTTTTGAAGCCAAAGCACAAATAAATAGGGTGAAAGAGGGTCTTCCTATCTCAAATCTTTTGTAGGCTTAAAGTTTTTTACCAACTCCCCATTCCAAAAAAAAAAAATTCATTTATGTAACCAAAAAAAAAAAAAAAAACTCATTTCTATCGAAGTTACACAGAACATAATTAAATCGATGAGTGACTGAAGCAGGCCAATGTCTTGGAGTACCCATCTCAAAAACTCCCAATCAACTTGATCATAAACTTTCTCTAAATCGATTTTAAAAATCATGTTTCAAGTGACATTCGAGGTCTTAATCTAACTTAACAATAACTAGGAAATTCAATCCAACTGCAATTAAAATTTGCTAAATAATCTCAAGCAAAATTTGCATCCTAGTCTCCTTCTTTTCTTTCTTTTCCCTTTTTCTTTATTTTTTATTTTTAAAAAAATAAAAATAAGCAAGCCATAAACCCAAGCTAGAGCCTAACAAAACCCAAAAATAGATATTTAATCCAAACATGATTTGAAGTTCAAAAGATAAAATCCCAAAGATTTGACACTCAATGAAAAATTTTCAATCCCAATTTAAAAATCTTGGATAAAATTAAATGTGTACATATACTACTAGCATATATTCACACGAATTAATCTAATTCTTTTTATTAATCGATTTTTATAAAAATATTTTAAAATGCATGAACCAGTCAAAGTAATAAAAAATTTTAATGAAGACAAAACGTGAAAATTGTTTTTATTTTATTTTATTTTTAAAATAGCATTTTGCTATTTTTAAAACAGCGTTTTATTTAAGACTTGAAAAGTCAAGAACCAAGTGAGCAAAATGGTGATTGAGAATGAGACGGGCCACGTAGCAAATTGGTTTTTTTTTTTTGGTTATACACGTAGTTGACCGAGTCCGTTTCTGCCGAGTTGAGTTGAGTTGACATTTACGCCCCAGCAACCGTGGTTCTTCTTTCTTTCCTGTTTCCTGCTGGAAAAATAAAATGATCTTTGAATTAAGCAGTTTATGGTGAAAACATAAAATCTGAGAAGTCAGTTTTGGGCAACTACTAATACCTCAACACTTCAAAGCCTGCATACGTTGAATTCTTTCTTTCTTAATTGTCTTCCTTCTCCACGTTAACTTCTTCCAAGATTTCCTTTTGCTGCCCTGTGTTAGCTTTTCAGGTCAGTTCAATTTTCCCGTCTGGGTTACTTGCTTTTCTTTTTCTTTAGCTGTTTGGCTGATTATCTATCAATTTTCGTTCTGGTTTTCTTTTTCTTTTTATTTAACCATGTAGTTAATAGCTTGAACTTTATTTGTTTGATCAATTAATTTTCCTGTATGGGTTTTATTTATTTTACTTTGTTTTCGTGATCTTTAGCTAATAGGCTGCTTATCTATCAGTTTTCATTATGGGTTCTGTTTCTTGTCTCTTTTTCTTATTGAAGCATGTAGTTGTTATACTTCAACGTGGTTTGATCGGTTCATAAGTTTTACTGGTTTTACATGGGTCGTTTTATTTTTCTATTTTAGGAATTTTTCCGGCATAGATTTTTTTTTTGCTTTATGTTTAATGGTGAAATGAGCATAAATTACGCATTTAAGATCAAATTGGGGCTGAAATAAGGTGGCTTCTAGTTTTCATTTCATGTTTTTTCCTCATAGCAGTCTTTATATATGTTTAAGGAGTAGCTAATTGCATGGCTAGGAATTTGATACAACACCTTTGGTGGTATTATTCTTTTTGAGTTATTAATTGAAATTTTTTCTTTTCTTTTATTATTTTTTTCTTTTCAACAAAAAAAAATAGTCAATTGCTAGAAATATGCAATGAGTTATGATTAATAAGAACTGGATCAGGTTTAGAAATCTAGTTTCAGGAGCAAGCCTTATTGGTTCTCCTTATTAGAAGCAAACTTTGTAAAGTGGCATTGGTGTCATGGCTGATGACGTCATAATATTAACTAAAATTTCAGAATTTAACATGCTTTTGGCAATTTATGTGTGACTTTTGATGTTAGTATGGACTAAGTGATGCATTTTTTGTTATTGAGTTTGTCTATATGTTCTATAATCTTAGTGTGAAAAACTAAAATTTTGAAGTAAAGATCATCATGGCATTCTGTAGGACGCGTTAGATGGCATAACATACCAATTCAGGTGAATAGATGTACTTTATAGAGGTAGTATGAATATAGTGAGCAAAGTTGGTTTCTATTATTTTCATGGAATAAGGTCAAAGAGTTTGTCTATTATAGGCTGTAAGGAGTAAGTGGGAAAGATAACTTCTCAAATTACGGATTTTGATTAATCTATGTTTCAAAAGGTATAATATTTGTGATACCTATGGCATGTTAAGTACAGCATGGTAACCCTACATTGCACATTATAGAAGGCAATGCTGGTTGCTACCTGCTCAAAACTTACAGAGTTTCTTATGTTTTTTTATGAATTTACTAGATTTATTTAATTGGTATTGATTAGAAATGTATAGAGAATTTCATCACTTGAGAGACATACTCATTGTAGGTTTTGGATCTTAAAAATGAATAAACCCCTTGCACCACTAATAGACATCGGCCAAAACAACTAAATCAAAATAGAATCCATGAAGCACTGCTACCGCCTATCCCTAGCAAAACTTATAGATACTAAAATAATGAAAATTATTATTGAAAAGAAATCTAAATTTAAGATAGTACATTCATAAATAATGCTATGATCCCAGATCCCAACTGAATCATACACTGAATTTAGAAGATTTTCCTGAAATCATTACCTAATGTACTAAATTAACCTAAATGATGAAGAGCTACATGTTTTTGACTGTGCTCAGCTGCAATGTAAGTTGGTGTATTAGTTCTAGTCGAGTATGGACAATCAATGGATGACTGCATCAGTGCCTTGTTTAATGATTTTGATATTTGATTCCACAGAATTATGAGTATGAAATTAAGTTTTCTGATGGTTTTTTGGCAGGTCTTAGAACTGCTCTCATACTTTGCTTCAATACATAAGAAAACTGGTCAAAGGTGCATCATAAAGTTATGACTTGTTTTTCTTTCTCATTCTGTGGATGTATAGATAAATCAAACAACCAGCATTCTGAGGTTGAAGAAGGTAAGTCAGAAGCCTTTTTCTAATAATTAGAAAACCATTTATACTGTCATGTCCAATTAAATGAAGGAGCCTTATCACTGAAGTCCATTGTACGAACTAATTTACTCCATTCTGCCCTCTATGTACATCAAGCAATTTGATTTGCTCTACCTCTACTGACTTCACGTTAACTAACTTTCTTTAAATCGGTACATCACTAAGTCTTTGTAGCATGTGTGCAAATATTTTACATAGTTTTGTCCTGCATTTATTGTGCATCTTTTACAAGTTATTTCATCTCTTTTTTTGTTTTTAATTTATTTAAAAGAAACAAATAATACTATCCTTTCTAATATCAACTTAAACATTCTTATTTTTTATTCAATCATTATTATTTCAGCAAATCATTTTGCAAATATTGTTTCTTCAGCAACATGAATCATAGAGTGCTCCTAAAATCACTGAATATTCCAGTTTTGATTCTTCATGCATCCAGCTGTTCTAATTCTGTCAATATAATATAATAGAACCTATGCAGCATAATGCTAACTTGTAGAAGTTTCTTGACCTTCAATTTCTACTCTTCCAACTTTGCACTTGGTATATTTTATATTGCCATGATCTCATTTAGTTCAGCTTGTTTTGAAAAAAACTCTTTGCTTCTGGCAACTCCTTAGTTACAGTTTATGATAAACCAACCATATTATTCTGCCTAAAACAAGATTAATAGGAAAACTTCTAATCTTCTTTCCTTTTTTATGAACAGAATTTGACGGTTACAATGTAAAATTATACACATACAGAGAATTAAGAATTGCTACTGAAGATTTTAGCCCTGCCAATAAAATTGGAGAAGGAGGCTTTGGTTCTGTCTATAAGGTATATATTCTGTTTCATTATTGTTGAGATGAAAAGATTAATTTCTCATATATTATAGAAAGGAGGACAAGATATGTATATATACAGAATTGTAAAACCTAAATTAGGTAGGTTATTAACTAAACCTAGATATTTCAGCCTATAATTAAGCTATATACAATCTGTTAATTATGGTAATATACAGCTGTAATATTACGCTAATATACAGCTGTAACAATTATATAGAGCATTGCTTACTTGATCCATTGTCTTCTTTTTGTCATTCTGCAAAAGGAACCTCCTTAACTATCATTATGAATTTTCAGGGGAGGCTTAAAAATGGGAAGATTGCTGCTATAAAAGTTCTTTCAGCTGAATCAAGACAGGGAGCGAGTGAATTTGTGACAGAGATTAAGGTGATCTCAGAAATAGAGCATGAAAATTTAGTCAAGCTCTATGGCTGTTGTGTAGAAGATAATCACAGAATCTTGGTCTACAACTACCTTGAGAATAATAGCCTTGCCCAGACTCTTCTTGGTAATTTGTTAATTTTTTTCTACAGTTGGAAGTTCAGTTTATTGTTTATTGAGGCTATTGCTCATAACCACAGTAGTACTTCCATCGTAGAACTATATATTTTTACTCCACATTTTGCTGAGATGACTGTTCTCACTTTTAATCAAGATGTCCTAAAAAAGCTGTGCAAAACTAAAATTTAATAAGTATTATGAAACACCCATCATCAAGCTATGCCTCTCATTACATGAACTACTTACGAAGGAAAAATGAAGGCTTTGCTTGCGGAAAGAAAATTTGTTAATCTGATGGTTAAGCTACAAAATAGGAAAGTTTTTATAAAACCTAACCATTGATTAGTAAATTTTCTATCCTTACCTCTTTCCATCCTTCTTACCAAGCAAAGCCAAAGAGTAATAGGTACCCCATATATGAAAGGCAAAGTTTGATTATTTTGTCAATACTGTTTAGTATTACTGTATTTAAGTGCTTTTTTATTCTTGAACATTTTCAAAGAGAACAGCTATTTGGGATAGTAGGAGTACTTATTTTTCTTGTTCTTTTTTAAGGAATCCTGCATTATTTAAAAACTTAACCAGAGAAGAAGTGCTGTTGTATATGATGTATCTCATTTAACAGATTCACATTGTGCTTGCCTAATAAAGTTTAAATCACATTGAAACTGAGAGAAATTAAAACCTTTCTTTTACAGGTAGTGGTCGCAGTAATATTCAGTTTAATTGGAAAACACGGTCTAAAATATGCATAGGAATTGCACGTGGGCTTGCTTATCTTCATGAGGAAGTACAGCCGTACATTGTTCACAGAGATATCAAAGCAAGCAATATTCTTCTTGACAGAGACCTAACGCCCAAAATATCAGATTTTGGCCTGGCAAAGCTCATCCCAGAAAACTTGACTCACGTCAGTACTCGTGTGGCTGGAACAATGTAAGGCTCCAATTTTCCTGTTACTTGTTCAAGTTTAACAATACCTTCAAATATATTTTTAGTTTTGAAGTAGCACGGAATATTATATTATCATCCAAGTCTTCTAAGTATTGGTGTTAACTTAAAAGCAAGAATTAAACAAAAATTATCAATTTTTTTATTGGAATTTCTGCTTTAAATTCCGCTTTATTATCATAGATTGGGTTCATTATTCTGAGTTCGGTAATTAATGGATAATATTTTCTCCTATGGCAGTAAAAATCTACAAACATCATTTGATTATTCACTTTCATCTTAAAAGGTTTTAGGTTTCTGAAACTATCCTTTGTGGAATTTTCAAGAAAGCTGATGGAGAAAGGAAAAAGTCCTGTTTAGATAATCATTTGGGCAAACTTATGATGATATGTAGTACAAGAGGTCTTTATTGATTATGTTGATTAAGTCTTCTTTCAAACTAGGTTCTATTTTCTAGTAATCTGTGCTTGTCCTGTTATTAAGCGTAGGATCTTTGAGGCTAGCTGTTGTTAGATTTATTAAGTTAAGCAGATGCCATGCTGTAGGATTGAATTTCAGTGCATATTTTCTCATCAATCAAAATTTTGCCTTTCTCTTCAACCTTTTATGCTTTCAACAAATATGAGCTGTCATTAACATTTTATTTGCTATTTTAGAGGCTATTTGGCACCAGAGTATGCAATAAGGGGGCAGTTGACAAAAAAAGCAGATATTTATGGTTTTGGTGTTCTCCTCACAGAAATAGTCAGTGGAAGATGTAACACAAATACAAAGTTACCTCTAGGAGAACAATATGTCCTAGAACGGGTATGCATTTGAGTCTTTTCCATTATATTGAAAATTTTGTTTATTGCAATTATTTAATAATGGAGCTTGACCTGTGAGTTACCAGTCATGACACTTCCTTTGCATAATGCATGAAAGTAGTGTCAATCTCTTCAATATCAGAAAACTTGTTTTGAAATGCTGCAATTTACATATTGGAAAGGTTTGGGGTTGATGACATATACTGATCTCTTGTCGCAGACATGGGACCTTTATGAGCGAAGGGAGCTGGTTGTGTTGGTAGACTCAGCGTTGAATGGTGATTTTGATGCGGAGGAGGCTGTTAGGTTCCTCAAAATTGGTCTTCTTTGCACCCAAGATACTCCTAAACTCCGTCCGTCTATGTCATCTGTGGTCAAGATGCTAACCGGGGAGAAGGATGTTGATGAGCGCAAGATAACAAAGCCGGGCTTAATTTCTGATTTTATGGACCTCAAAGTGCGAAGTGCTGGGAATGCCAAGGCAGAACCCAAGGATACATCTTCTTATAATGCTTCCTCCAGCTCAGACAACCTAGAAAATTCAACCCTGTGTTCAGGAACCTCAACTCCTATAACTATGACCTTTAATCCTCCGTTCAATGACCGGAGTGTTTAAACATTGAAGCAAAAGGAATTTGTAAAATTTTATTCATTCTATTCTATTTTTGGGTTTAGAAGCTTGCTGTTTTGTAACTTGTACAACAGTGTTCTTTTTGTACTTAATCGAAACAGACTAAAGTATGCTCATGTAAATGTACCATGTTTTGTAAATTAAATGGATTTTTTGCGGAGTTGATCGATGATCATCGTTCCATTTTGCTGTTCTTCTGCATTCCACGTCACATGCGGCATGTACAGTTGCACATTACCATCCCCTAATCACGCCTGAGCAATGAAATTGTGTACCAGATGCTGCAGAATTCAGCTTCAGGAGCAATTGCAAGCAGCCTGTTGTTTCTCCAAGGCAAGTGCAAAAGGAGAGAAGAATAGGGCCAATGCCATCTATTTATTTCACTACATTGCTTAAGTTGGAAGAACGTTTGTTTGATGAAAAAACTTAGGCTTCATAGTTAAATGTACCTTCAACATGTGCATAAAATGAAATTAAGCTTTCAATATTTTATCGCGTGAAAATCAGTTCATAATATGTTATTTTACTATAAATAAACCCTCAATATTTCAAAATCATACAGTTAATCCAAATCTGTTGAATAATACTAATTGCTGTTATGACACTTTACGTGGAAGCTGACGAAGATAACTTAGTTAGTTGCCACATGGCATGCTACGTGTGTAATATTAACGGAAGTTAATGCCATTTAACAGATTTGAACTTAATTACATGATTTTGAATAGTTAAAAATTTATTTACAGTAAAATAAAAATTTATGAACTAATTTTCATACAATAAAACAATGATGGCTTATATTCATTTTGTGCAAAAAAATTGAGCTTATATTGGGCTATTAAGACTTATAATTCATAGTGGCCGGGAGAAGATAAGGAAGATATTCTCCAGCTCAATGTACTACACAGATATTTCACTCCTCAGTTTCCTGTCTAAATCGAACATTCATACATAATAAAGAATTTTAGCTTAATGGTTTGTTCAATCAGCATTTCTTAGTCCCTTTATTATTTCCTAATCAACTTTTAATTCTTTCCAATATCTATGGATTAATGTGAATGTTTGACTTAACAGTACTTTTTCTTTTATGCTCTTTGGCCTTTGCTCTTTCTTTTATGAGTTTATTATCTAATAATAATCAATTTTTTCTTTTTTATCCTTACAAAATGTGAATGTCCCTATAGATTAATATTATTAGTTGTTAGTAACAATGCCCCTGCCTTGCTACGAGTTGTTGATTTTATATCTAATATACCGTCAATAAAATTTTTTGACTCTACAAGCAAGGTTAAAATGATGACACATGTTTTAATTTATTTATTTTTTATTTTCTTAATAGTTTTAAAAGATATGTGTCATCATCTTAACACAGTTTGTGGAATCAAAATACTCCATTGACGGTGTATTAGATATTAATCTTATATATATAAACTGCTTATATATTTAAATGAACAATTTTTAATTATTAATTTTTAAAATAATAGTTTGTATTTTTTTTTGTTTTTACGTATTATATTTTTTGTTCAAAGAAGAAAAAGTATAAGCTAATAAACGAAATTTTAAGATTTTAAAATCAAAATTTTAACATGAAAAAGTAATGCATTTACTCCATATATTTTATCTACTTAAGACAAAGAGATTTTAAAATTTTAACATTTATTTAATAATCAATCATTTAGTCGTGTGTATATATATATGGTTTGTTTTCAGTACTAACTTTGCATAATTTGTTTATATACCGTTCATATTCATTACTAACATTAAATTCGAGATATAATTATGGTAAGTAGTCTATCCATATTCCATTGTAAACATAGGAACAAAATTAAGGAACTTTTTTAATATTTTAGTCAATTAAATAATTGTACGGATTGATTGCCCCAATATAAAAACATAATAAAGAAATAAATAACAGTTAAGATTATGTGAATGTCTTAATGAAGTCATTAATAGATATATTTCTTCAATTAAAATTTAATAATTAATAGAATATGAATAGATTACCGACAAGTGATTGGAAGAAGTGAAAGTGGACTTCTTCCCCATGTACTTGAACAAGGTTCGAGTCCTGAAGTTCCCATTATTGTGAGGGCTTTACCGTTTATCACTCCTGGCCCGAACATGATTAATCTCAGACCGTAAAATGGATGAAGATACTCATGCTTACACAAAAAAAATAGAATATGAATAGATTTAAAAAAATAAAATTAAATATCAATTAATGCTTTTGACACTTAGAATGATATTTCTCATAAAATTAATAAGTCAATTATATAAATACACAGGTAGTAATTACCCATACAAAACTCCGGTTTAAATTTTAACAACTAAAATTTCAAGACAATTGTATCCTTAAAATAATTTTAACAATTAATTTTATTTTCCATTCCTTTTACTTTTAGTTTTAAAGGTTTCTATTCAATTTTCTTGAAACTAAATCTCATGGTTTTAGATTTGTTACTGCATAAATACTTGAAAGGATTTTCAATTGAAATTCTCCAATTTAATATATCATCAATTGTTATTATTGATCTAGCACTGTGCAAAAACTTTTATGGGTGTTGAAATGAAAAAAAAACCTTTTCAATTCTCAAAACATTGGAATTTAGTGAAAAGGGTTGATTTCAAAGAATTTGGAGGAAAGGAAAAAGATGGAAAACTCTAACGTTCAAAAATGCTCTAAAGAAGAAGATCTCATGAAACGAAGTGTGAAAAGGCCCAAAAATGGTGATTTCAAGCAATCGGATCAGAAAATGCAAGACAAACCAAACAGTAATTTCTCATATAAAAATACTCTTATGGGAAGTCAAGATAATTCAAACTTTCCTTCATTAGTTCTCCATCCTTCATTGAGTCTGATGAAATAGACGACATTCTACTATTCTACTTTCTAAGGAGGAAAAAAACAGAATCAGACAACCATCGAAGAATGCAGTCATTGTCAAGACCTTTGGCAAAACTATGGGCTACAATTTCTTGTTTCCTCGTGTGAAAGCTCAATAGAAATCGATAGGGGCAATGGACTGTGTGGATCTTGAGCATGATTTCTTCCTTTTCCGATTTATATATCTTGAAGACTTTCATAAGGTCTTAAATGGAGGGCCATGGTTTGTCAGCCCTTATTATCTAACCATGCGTGTGTGGGAACTAGGCTTTATTGCTAGTTCTTGTTCATCTTCCTCAACCACGACAGTTTGGGTTAGATTACCTGGCTTACACATTGAATATTTTGATAAACTTATCCTTCAGAGAATTGGAAATCAATTGGGTTTACTTTAAAAATTGATACATATATAGAGAAGAATTCTTAAAAGAGGTATGCAAGAATATGCATACAAGTTGACTTTGATAGACCCCTTATACCAAAAATCAGAATTGGAAACATCATCCAAAATGTGCTTTACAAAGCTGTCAACTTGTGTTTTTCTTGCGGAATTATCGACCACCATAAGGAACATTGCATGGTTGAGAAAGAAAACCAAACTGAAGCTCCACCTTCTCATGAGGCTTCCAAAGAAAACAAATCCATGTCAGAAGAAAACAGTAAGGGGGATGAGGGATACAGACCATGGATGTTGGTATCCAGAAGAAAACCAAGGAATGGAAAAGAACTGAAAGCAGGTAAAAACGACCTGAAAGTTGACCCAAAAGCTCGCATGAATAAGGGAAAAGGAAAAATTATAGAGCATGTGATGGAGGTGGCTCAACGGGCAAGTAGTCAGAATAAGTCAAAGATGGGACAAAGCTTTAAGACATGTCTAGTTTTGCCAAGGACACAATTTCAAAAGGAATCCACTCAAGTAGTGAACAAAGAAAAGAGTAATATCTCGTTGGCTTTTAACTAGATGGATGAACTAAAAACTTTTAATTTTAATAGCCAACAAAATCTGGTTACTGCCTAAAACAAGACTGAAGAGGTAAGAGATAAAGAAAGTGCAATCGGCGAAGAAAAATGGAAAAGTATTGGAAAATGCTCAAAAAGCTGGATCTGATGGTTTTGTTTCTAGAGGGAAAAGTAATATGGCTGAAGGAAGCATTAGAACTGCTAATTTTAAACAAACCACAAGAGAGTGGCTGAGAAGAGGAAGAAATAGTGAAGGCTTGGAACAATACGGCACTGGCCATCAACATCCCGAATTTATTGCCTCATATACAATTGCTACTGGAAACAACACCAAGGATAGCCCCAAAACAAGTGGAAGTTCTTGTTGGTTTCGAAGAATAAGGGTGTGTTTGACAAGAACAAACGAATATTGAGCAAAGTATGAGTAAGCAAAGAAAAAGGACAGAATAAAGAATATTGGCTAAGAATTCAAAGGATCTTCTACATTGCTAAAAACTCAATTTGCAACACTATAAATAGATGAACTGAAATGAAAGCCACACCCCCATGTTCTCACTTCATGGGATGATATTCACCCACTAAGTACACAAACATAAGTGGGTTAGTGGGAACTTAACTCCTAAAATCTAGAAACCACTCTTCCATGTTATACACATAGTGGAAGACTTATTCAACTTAAACTAATAATTTGTTTGCATCAATTTCTAACATCCCCCCTTGATGCAAAATTTGCAACTCCAAGTGATAATCGAAACTTTGCAAACTTTGAATAACCAAGTCCCTTAGTAAAACCATCAGCAACTTGATCATTTGTTGAGCAGTACTTCATCACGATCAGTCCTTCAGCAACAGCATCTCGAATAAAGTGGTGGCGAAGCTCAATGTGCTTTGTCCTTCCATGGAACACTGGATTTTTGGTCATTAAAATGGTTGCTTTGTTATCACAGAAAATCTCAGTCGCCTTTCCTTGAACTTGATGCAAATCCTCCATGATTCTTCTCATCCAAATTGCTTGACAAGCAGCAGATGTAGCTGCAATATACTCAGCTTCCGAAGATGACAATGCCGTGCTTGCTTGTTTCTTTGAGCTCCATGACACAGCACCCGAACCAAAGTTAAAAATGAAACCACTTGTGCTTTTTCTATCATCTACACAACCTGCCCAATCACTATCAGTAAAACCAAACAATTTAAAGTTAGAAACTGGGTTGTACCAAATCCCAAAGTTACTTGTAGCTCGAATGTAGCGAAGAATTCGTTTTGCTGCCCCAAGATGATGCAAGGAGGGATTATGCATGAACCTTGAGACCAAACTGACAGGAAACATGATATCTGGACGAGTATGAGTCAAGTACATCAACCCACCAACCAAGCTTCTGAAATACTTCTCATTTGCCCTTGGCGTTCCATCATTCATTGTCAACTTCTCATTTGTATTCATGGGAGTAGAAAATGTCTTACAATTCTGCATGTTAAACCTCTTCAACAAATCCAGAGCATATTTTTCTTGTGAAACAAAGACACCATCATCAGTTTGAGAAATTTGTAAGCCAAGAAAATAATGCAACAACCCCAAATCTGACATATCAAATTCATCAGTCATGCTCTTCTTGAATTCTGTAATAAGAACTTCAGAAGAACTAGTATAGATAATGTCATCCACATAAACACAAACAATAAGAACATCATCACCTTTTTCCTTCACGTACAAAGTGGGCTCACTACTACTACGATGGAAACCATTTTCAAACAAGTAAGAATCAAGCCTACCATACCAAGCTCGTGGTGCTTGTTTGAGTCCATAAAGGGCCTTCTTGAGCTTGTACACCTTATCCTCTTTGCCTTCAACAACAAATCCTTGTGGCTGCTCGACATATACCTCTTCATCCAAATAACCATTCAAAAAGGCAGATTTGACATCAAACTGATAAACCTTCCACCTCATTTGAGCTGCCAATGCTAACAAAAATCTAACAGTTTCAAATCTAGCAACAGGAGAGAAGGTTTCAAAGAAATCTTTACCATACTCTTGCACATATCCTTTAGCAACCAACCTTGCCTTGAATTTTTGGACTCTCCCATCCGCATTAAACTTCACCTTGTAAACCCACTTTAAACCAATTGTATCTCTTCCTTGCGGCTTGTCTACTAGCTCCCAAGTATCATGCTTCTCAATGGAAGCAATCTCCTCCTCCATGGCATGTTCCCATTCATCTTTTCCACATGCTTCATCAAAACTCATGGGTTCTGTTACTAAAAGAGCAAACATGTTAGAGTTATAAACTTCTTCCCAAGGTTTTACCTTTCCGGGAAGAGCCCCAGACATACTTCTAGTAATCATCCTTGAAGGTTGAGGAGTTGGTGAAGCTTGTGGTGACAACCTTGAAGGACTAGGTGTAGGGGAAACCTGTTGAGCCACTTTGTTCTCGTCATCTTGTGACTCAATTAATTCATTTTCTTCACAAGACAAGTGCTGATTTTTGTCTGCATTCCACTCCCAAAAGCTGTTCTCATCAAAAATAACATCTCTACGAATGATTAGCTTCTTAGTAACTGGATTATACAATCTATGCCCCTTTGTCTCATCACTATACCCAACGAAAATACATTTCTCACTCTTCTTGTCCATCTTTGTCCGATCATTAGAAGCTAACATGGCATAAGCAATACAACCAAAAATCTTCAAGGCACTTACATTAGGCTTGCGGTTCCACCAAGCTTCATAAGGAGTCATACCACGCACCGCCTTCGTTGGAGAAATGTTGAGAAGGTGAACCGCTGTAGCTACTGCTTCAGCCCAAAAATCATTTGCAAGCCTTTTCTCATTCAACATAGTCCTGGCCATCTCCACTACTGTTCGATTCTTCCTTTCAGCGACTCCATTCTGCTCTGGCGTTCTTCTCATTGTTAGCTGCCTTTTGATTCCATTTTGCTTGAAAAACAAGGTAAAATCATCGGATAAAAATTCTCCTCCCCTATCAGTTCGAAGAATTTTTAATTGATGACCAGATTCCTTTTCTGCAAAGGCCTTGAACTCCCGAAACTTATCAAGTGCTTCTGATTTCTGAACAAGAAAAAACACCCAACTCATACGAGTAAAATCATCAGTAAACAACAAAAAATATCTACTCTTGTTCAAAGACAGAGTATTCATTGGCCCACAAATGTCTGCATGCACCAACTCCAAAGGCTTCTTTGCTCTCCATGCTTTCCCAACCGGAAATGACTGTCTATGCTGTTTCCCATAAATACAACTTTCACACAAATCATTAGCAAAAGGAATTGTAGGCAAACCATGAACCATATTTTTCTGACACAACAACTTCAACCCATTAAAATGCAAGTGCCCATATCTCAAATGCCATAACCACGAATCACTTTCAACATTAGCAACAAGTGCACAATCATCCAAGCAAGAAATCTCAAGAGGAAACATCTTATTTTCAGCCATGGGAATTTTTACAAACGGCATATCAGAATTTTTACCTTTAATTTCACACACACCATCATGAAATAAAACTGAATATCCCCTTTTAACCAATTGACCCACACTGAGTAAATTATGTGCCAAGCTAGGAATGTAATAAACATCATGAATCAACCTCTCATTACCTGACTTGGTCCTTACTGCTATTGTTCCCTTACCTTCAATCTGCACTTGTTTGTCATTCCCAAGACGGACTTGCAACTTTACTGATTCATCCATACTCTGAAAAATACTTCTAACACCTGTCATGTGATTGCTACACCCACTATCCAAAAACCAAAGATCACTGTTACTTTCCTTTGAATTCATAAAAGTGAGAAACAAGTTACCATCTTCTTCTTTTTCAACGAAATTTGCCTGCTGCTTAGCCTTTTTCCAACAATTCGCCTCAACGTGCCCCATCTTTTTGCAAAAGTAACACTGCTTGTCCTTATGGTTCTGCTTTTGATTCTCTTTGTCACCACTCTCAGTTTCTTGGCGACTTGAATTTGATCTACCACGACCTCTACCACGACCACGGTAGCCACCTTTACCTCTTCCTCTACCTCTACCTGCAAAACCATTGTCATTGCTTTTCTCCTTGCTAGAGATCTCCATCTTTGTCTGAAATGCCTGCTCCATACTCTTCTCTGCAGACCTGTTCATCCTATCTTCATGTGCTAAGAGTGAACCCATTAGCTCATTAAGAGAATACTTAGAAAGATCCTTTGATTCTTCAATAGCAGTAACAACATGATCAAATTTAGGAGGTAAACTCCTCAAAACTTTTTCTACAATTGTTTGATCTTCAATTTTCTCTCCATAAGTTCTCAATTGATTCATAATGAGAGAAACTCTACCAATATAATCTTGAACCGACTCACTACTTTTCATACACAAGTTCTCAAATTCTCTACGAAGAGTTTGGAGTTTCACTACAGTTACCTTGTTATCTCCATGGAACTCTTTATGTAGAATGGTCCAAGCTTCATTCGATTTTGCTGCATTCGAGATTCGAGGAAAAATTGAGTCTGTCACTGCTTGCTGCAATACGAGCAACGCCTTTGCATCCTTCTTCCGAAACTCCTTCATCTCCGCTGCCTTCTCTGCCTTGTCAGATTCTGTATATCCATTTTCTACAAGATCCCACAAATCTTGAGAAATGAAAAAGGTCTTCATTTTAATGCTCCAAAAAGCATAACTTTCTCCATTGAAGATGGGCACCAATGATTGAGAAACATTCAAAGTATTCATACCATTAGACATGATGAATACAAACCAAAGATCACTTGCTTCAGCAAAGATCACCACAACAGAATAACACCCAATTTAATCGAACCTGGCTCGGATACCAAAATGTTGGTTTCGAAGAATAAGGGTGTGTTTGACAAGAACAAACGAATATTGAGCAAAGTATGAGTAAGCAAAGAAAAAGGACAGAATAAAGAATATTGGCTAAGAATTCAAAGGATCTTCTACATTGCTAAAAACTCAATTTGCAACACTATAAATAGATGAACTGAAATGAAAGCCACACCCCCATGTTCTCACTTCATGGGATGATATTCACCCACTAAGTACACAAACATAAGTGGGTTAGTGGGAACTTAACTCCTAAAATCTAGAAACCACTCTTCCATGTTATACACATAGTGGAAGACTTATTCAACTTAAACTAATAATTTGTTTGCATCAATTTCTAACAGTTCTACCCTCTCTTCGGCACATTTCACTAGAGCAAGTAATGCTAGACACAACAAGGAAAGGTGACAGAGGAGGTCAAGGAAGCCACCCTGATTACCTCCAAACCAACGAACAACCCAGTAACGATGGTCTTGAAATCAATTCGAGCGTTTGGACGGAGAACACCAGAACACACAATGGTGCTGTTGCCGCAAAGCTATCTTACTTCGAATTTGATATGCAAGACGCGGATAGGGGAGGTCAAAGCTCTTCCAGACTTAGCCAACTGGCTACTGAATCAACCGACACCTGATTTTGGCCCAATGTGTGGTCTCTTGTGGAATGCTAGGGGGTGGGAAGCCTAGAATTTTGAAGATCGTTCATGGATTTAATTCAGGTTAATAATCCAAGTTTTGTTATCATCACGGAGATAAGAATATCTGGGTCAAGAGTGGAAAATGTATGTTCTTCTCTTGGCTTTAATGGAAGCTTTAAAGTTGATGCTAAAGGCTTCTTCGGAGGAATTTGGCTCTTATGGCATACCATAGAAGTCAAGATTACAGTGATCCATCACACACCCCAGGTGATTCACGCTTCTATCCAGGTTTGTTCTAACCCTTTATCCTCTAATGCTTCTAAGTCTCATTCAAATGTTTATAACTCCTGGATCCTATCGACTATTTATGCTAGACCAAAGTTTGAAATGAGAAGAGTTCTGTGGAGAGAACCTACTGAGTTCGCTAATGAGCACTCACTTCCTTGGTTGATGATGGGAGACTTTAACGAAGTTTTGTCTGACTCGAAAAAGTTGGGTGGTAGACCTATTAATAGATACAAGGCTCGTTTATTGCAAGACTGCATGAATGATTATGGAATGCTCGACCATAGCTTTATTGGTCATAAGTTTACTTGGACCAATAAAAATCATCTAGGTCAAATCATTAGGGAACGACTAGATCGTGCTTGGGCCAATAGCAAATGGAAATTACTTTTTTCGAGCTTTATGATCTTTCATCTAACAAAAATCAAATCTGATCCCAATTCGATTCTCCTTTACAGTAATCCTAGAGTTCCACATTTTGGACCTAAGCCTTTTAGATTTGAAATGTTCTAGTTCAACCATTTGGAGTTTAAGGATGTGGTTAAGGTTGCATGGGAAGAAACTAATAATAATATCTCAAAGGCTATTCCAAAATTTAAAGAAAAAATCACTGTTTGGAATAAATACTCCTTTGGAAATATTTTTCATAGGAAAAGAAGACTCAAAGTGAGATTGGATGGTATTCAAAAGGCTCTTGAGAAATCCCAAAATCCTTGGCTCTCGGAATTGGAGGATACCTTAGAGAAGGAATACCAACTTACTTTGAAGCAGGAAGAAGAACTATAGCCTCTTAAGGCTAGAGTAGACTAGATTTGTGATGGGGATCGCAATATTAGATTCTATCACATGAGTACCATTCAAAGAAGAAGAACAAATAAAATTCTTTTCCTTTGTGATTCATCAGGAAACAATGTCCAAGACACGGTAGGCATCAAGAACATAATCTCCAATCACTTCTCACAACTCTATAACACGTCTATGGAGCAATGTCTTAATAATGACTATTTTACTAGCAGATTTAGGCACTCTTTCACTAACAGTGAACAAGATAGCCTTAATCTCCCAATCAAGGAAGGGGAAATATTTAGGGTTGTTTTTGACATGAAACCACTTAAGGCACCAGGACCAGATAGGCCACATCCTATTTTCTTCCAAAAATGTTGGGATACCATTGGTAAGTCAGTTATAGAGTTTATTAGAAGTATCTTCAAGGCAAAGAGGATTCTTGAGAGTTTAAATAAGTGCCTTATTTGCCTAATTTCAAAGGTAGATAGCCCAGAAAGCATCAATCAATTTCGGCTTATTGGCTTATGTAACACTATTTACAAAAAGGTGTCTAAGGTGATTGTTAATCGCATTAGGCCATTCTTGAAACACATCATTCACCCACTTCAGATGAGCTTTATCATAGGAAGAAGAGCCCAAGATAATGTTATTATAGCTCAAGAGGTGATACAAGCACCTGAGAAAAATAAGGGGAAATTTGGATATATGCTAGTCAAAGTTGACCTTAAGAAAGCTTATGACAAGTTGGAATGGAGTTTCATCCACAAGATGCTTAAATTCTTTAATTTTCCTCAAGAGTCGATAAAATTGATGATGTATTGCATAACCACGGCTAGTATAACAGTACTGGTAAATGGTGAACAAAGTTCAAAAACCCTCCCTTCCAGAGGAATTCACCAAGGAGATCCCCTCTCGCCTTACATCTTCATTCTTTGTCTTGAATTTTTATATCTAAAAATTCTTGAACAGAGTGAGGAAGGTAAATGGATCCCTATACAACTCTCAAGAGGTGGTCCAAAAATTTCCCATCTGTTTTACACTAATGATTTGATTCTTATGGGAAAAGCCTCGATTGAAACATGCAATGCCATGATAAAGGTTCTTAACAATTTCTGTGAGTTATCAAGTCAAACTATTAATCGTTCAAAATCGTTAGTGATTTTTTCTAAGAACATTAAGGAGGGGCCAAAGAACAATTTGAGCAGGAAATTGGGGATGGCTCAAACGGATGATTTGGGAAAGTATTTGGGTCTCCTTATGTTGAAGGCGAGAAAGGCTTCCAGCTACTGATTCATCATTGATAAACTAAATAACAAGTTGGCCGGATGGAAAGCGAAGCTTCTCTCTTTTGCGAGGCAAACCACATTGGTCAAATCGGTGTTTGGAGCTATTCCAATGTACTATATGCAAGGAGCATGTCTTCCAATGAGCATTTGCAACAAGATAAATACTATTATTGGAAGCTTTTGGTGGGGATCTTCAAAAATAGGAAAAAGATCCATATGATAAATTGGGAAACTGTTACTTTGCCAAAAGAAGCACGAGGCCTGGGTATAAGGGACATGAAAATTCTTAATAAAGTGAATATGGCAAAGTTGGGTTGGAAGGTGATTACAGACGATGATAGCCTTCGGCTAAAGATCCTCAAGGCTAAATACCTCAAGAATGGAGAGTTTAAGAGAAGAACTTGCTCACCCATTTGGTCGGGAATGAGGAAAAGAACTGATATTATTAAGAGGGGTCTTCGATGTTTGGTCAAATATGGGAATCAAGCACTGTTTTGGTTTGATAACTGGACAAGATTTGATCCCTTAAATAAATTGGTTCAAGGCCCTTGGCTGCCACAAGATGACAAATTGGCAGTTAAAGATGTGTTGTCTGAAAATGGCTGTTGGAATTTTAACAGCTTGAAGTATGATCTTTCAAGGGAACTCAAGCAAAAGATCATGGCGATTCCTACTCAAATGGAAGGGAATAATCCTGATTGCATTAGTTGGAAGGCAAATAAAAATGGAGAATTTACCACTAGCTCAGCATATAATTAAGCTATAAAAGTTTATATTAAACAAATTGGTAAATGGAAATATATTTGGAAAGCTAACACTTCCCAAAAAATTCAACACTTCATGTGGAGTTGTGCTCATAAAAAAATCCCAACCCATTTTAACTTGTAGGGAAGGGGACTACAAATTTCTCTTCTTAGTCCAAGGTGTGGAAATACAAAGGAGACCACTGCCCACTGCTTGAGGGACTGTCCAGATGTGATGGATCTATGGAATGCTTTAGATCCTCCAACAAACTTCCTTCAATCCTTTAATGTGAGAACCGTTTCTACGATTATTGCACATGTGTTAAATGCAAAATTATCAATTAAATTCTATGTGTTTAGTAAATTATAAGTAAAATAGTGATGTGGGCCCCACTTACTTTAAAGTGCTCATATGGATATAAGACTGATAAAATATTGTCTGGAGGATATAATAAGCCCAAGGTGAAAATTTCGAGATCAAAATCCGTTATTTACATTATTTTTGTGAAGTATGTCAACAAATTAGAAAATAATGATTAAGGACATAGCTTGTTGGCATTTTCATAAATTGTGCTCAAAATAAAAGGAATTTGAACCAAGTAAAAATATCATGATATTCTACATGAAAATAAGTCCTAGGTTATGTCAATAGATTTATCGAATCGGTGGTTAAATTAGAAATTTACGCAATTGGTCGACAGGGGTAATTTCATAATTTCACGATTTCGGTGAACCATGCGTTGATGAAACCACTATGATTCATCAAAATACATCCAATAAGAATTATTGGTGATGAAATCTGAATTTTTGGAGTTCAAGTACATAGTTAAAAAAATTATGGAAGCCTAAGGGCATTTTTGTTCGAAAATCTCATAACTAGGGGCATTTTGGTCATTTTGCCCCCTTCTAGAGAATTCTAAATATTTCTTCTTGTGATTTCTGGCCACTATTCATCATCTCTTCCAAGCTACCTCATGCCACCATGGAAAAGAAAAAGAGAAAAGAAAAGAAAAGTTGCTATAACTCACAAACTACCTACTTTCTCAACAAATTGTCTTCTACAAACCTCTTCCTCTCTTCAAGCTCTATCAACCCATACCAAAATTACATTGAATAAGTGACAAAACAAGGAGAAAAGAGGAAGGAAAGTTTTGATCAAAGGTAAGCTCTCTTCATGCATTTAGTTTCATTTGATTTCAATGGTGTAGAATGATTAATTCAAGTGTGCGAAACATGTTTATGGCATTAGACTGGATTAAATCAAGCTAAATCAAATTTCACCATTAATGGGGGTTTTGGCCAAGCTTGGGATTTCATGAATTCATAGTGTTTCATGCATGAAATTG
Source organism: Heritiera fomes (assembly GCA_032173925.1). NCBI lineage: Eukaryota > Viridiplantae > Streptophyta > Magnoliopsida > Malvales > Malvaceae > Heritiera > Heritiera fomes. The sequence goes on along the minus strand of JAPDPM010000002.1, from coordinate 28,575,357 downwards.
ATGCCTAAATGATGTAATAAGCATGGCTAAGCATGAATTAAGTGATGAATTGTTGAAATTCCATGAATTTTCCTCCCATGTAGTTTTGGCCAGCCTAAGGGGAGAGGGTTTGGTGCTGCATTTTGATGAGTTTAGGATGCCATGTGAATGTAGAAACTATGAGGAGTCCACCAGTGCAATCGGATTTAAATTCCGACTTAAAATGGAGAAGTCAGGTTTTACTATCAGTAGAAATTCTACTGGTTTAATATTATCAGTGTACAATATGGCTGCATTTAGTAATGGAAAATGGTTTAAAAATTAAAGTAAAATGTATTAAAATTATTGGTGAAATCGTTTGCAGCCGGGAGAAATAAATTGCAAGTGTTACTATGGAAGAGGTTGGTAACGACAAATAGGTGAGGGATAAGTGTGTAGACCGTAGGTATATTATGAATGCATGTTTCCAACAAGAAAAATTTTATAAGAATATTTTGATATTCTATTGCCTTGGAATTTGTGCAAATTGTGGTTTTCGATTGGATTGTGAACTGTGTTTACGTGCAAGAAGGCTAGGCAAATTGCAGCCGTTATGCTGCTGAATTTTCTTAGAAAATAATTTATAAATATCATGAAATATTTTAATGCATAATTGTGTGATTTCTAGCCCTAAAAATTAATTATTTAATAATTTTCATAGAATGTGAATTTATCGAGAATTAATATTTAAATATTCATAAAAAGAATTTTATCGAAATAAAGTTAATGATGTGTTCATAAATGTGTTTCATAGTGAAATAGAGTGTTTATAAAAATTATTATTAATATTAAATATTTTCCATAAAATGTGAAATTATCGACAAACAATGTTTAAATATTCTTGTAAGTGATTTTCATCAAAGTGAAAGTTCGAGATGTGACTAAATGTGTTTTACAATAAAACAGTATATTTATAAAAATTATCATTATAATGTGAATATTTTAACAACTGTTTTCACTGTACTGTTTATTGTGTGAAATTATACCTTTATGGAGTGATTTATGAATTTTATCTATTTTATTAAATTCCATAAAGGTAATGTGAATATTTATAAAAATGTTTTGAGACTGTTAGGCCTCGTATCATGTTCATGTGTTACTGTGTGTATGTGTAGCTGATAGACCTGTCAAGTCATCAGCAGTCCCAGGGTCATCTAGCAAGTGTACTCTAAGGACACCTATACACTATGATCATATGTCTCATGTGATATTATTACTGTACCATACGGGGATTGTAGCATAATATATTTTGGGTATTGCCTGGTCTCCATTACTGTTACTGTGTTATTAAACTATTTTATCGAACTGTGTTACTAAATCGTTACTATGATGGATGTGTTTTCAATGTAATGAACTAGTTATCGTATCAGTTATTAAACATTGATTTTCCTAAACTATTTACCTTTCTCAATTGTTTACTGTGTTATTAATGAAATTTTTTCGACATATGTGACATGTGTTAAAATTTGATTTTTGAACATGTGAAATGTGTTTAAAGGCGATTTTTGAATTATCTACTAAATTATTTTATTTTATGATTTATCAAATATTTAATTATGAATCTCTTTTAGTGAATATTATTAAAGAGATTTTAAATTTATTCATTTACTAAATTGTTTTATTTTAATGGTTTATTAACCATTTATATAGAAGTGTATACTGCTATTGAAAGAAGTGTTTACTGTTTTATTAATGAGGGTTATAAAACTGTTATTATGACCGAACTTCTAATATTATCAAAATAATTGCTATTACTAAACTGTTTACAAGTCTTGTTATTAAACAATCGACTGTTATATGATTATTGTGCTTAAAGTGAAAGGGAAATTATATTACTATGTTTCGTTTATAGGTTTACTGTACTATTACTGTTATAAAGTGATTTATCGCACTGAACCGTTTACTAAACTATTTTCTGAATTTTATCAAAGAGTGTGAAATGTGTAATGTGATTAAAGTGTTTTGACAAAATATGAATTAGGAGTTTTATTTAAAAGGTTTATAACCTTTCATTTAATTAATTATTACTGAGTTACTACTAAGTGTCATTTCATATAAAAATTTAGAATTACTCCCTATAGTCGCTTCTAGGTTCTGGGACACGACAAGTATTGCAAAATACCTTCCATACTCCATCCGCATCCCTAGCTGACTATAGTATCCTTCCCTTATTATACCTAGTATGCTATTAGGAAAAATAAACGTTTTGTGCATGTAGAATTTCATAATATCAGTTTTGCATACGATTCTCTTACTGAGCACGTTTAGCTTACTTCTTATTTTTCCACTCCCCAGATTAACTGCAAGAATTATTTGAGATACTCTTTGGATGATTATGATCGCGTTTATTCATTTCGAGGCAGTGTTTAGCAAATCCTAAAGGTACAGTCACATTTGTACAGTATTACTTTATTGTAATGTTATTTAGGGGATGTAAATATTGAAGAATCACTATTCTGTAAACAATATTAATTTATGAATTGAAGGAAACTGTGTATTGTAAACTTGTTGTATTAAACATAAGTATGTGATGAAGCATCGCAGACAACGCAACCACTACAATATGTGTAAAAGTACGTAAATTACTGTATATACAGACTGTTACATTTAACCTGGAATTTAATAAATTGATTGAGTTCAATTGTTCCAGTAAATGTTTCTCTGAAAGTCACAAACTTCCTTGAAGTGTGCTATTTCCTTTTTCTCTTTGGCACATTTGGCTTAATAGAAATCAACTTGTATTTAACAATTGTTTTGATTCCATTAATTGTTGGAAGTCCAAATTACTTCAGAATTCTAAAGAATATTGGGTGATCATGGGGTCTGAAAAAAGGGTGAAACAGAGTATCCAAATTCAAGTGAGGTGGAGTCCTCCTAATCATAACTTCATTAAGCTCAATTCGGATGAATCTTCTAAAGGAAATCTGGGAAAAGCTGGTTCGGGAGGCATCCTTAGAGACTGTTTTGGCAATTGGATTGGTGGTTATTCCCCTAATCTTGGAGTCTCTACAAGTCTTTGCGCTGAGCTATGGGGGATACGAGATGGCCTCCAACTTGCTATCCGACATGGCATTAGAAATTTGTAGCTCAAAGTGGATTCACAAACAGTAATCAGGTATGTCTCTGAACATGTCTCTCAATCACATACTTATTGGGCTATTGTGGCGGATTGCAGGTTGTTGATGCAGAAACTGGACAATGTGAAGATAGTCCATGTGTTTCGGGAGGCAAATAATTGTGTTGATATTCCGGCAAAATTGGGGGCAGATATGGAAGAAGAATTTTGTGTTTTTGATTCATCTCCTGAGTGTTTAAAGTTTCATCTTGTTATTGACTTAATGGGAATTGTATTTCCTAGAGACGTTAGACTGTAACTTCTTTTATTTTGTTGATGCACGTTTCTAGATAAAAAAAAAACTTTGGAATTTAAATACTTTGCATTTGCAGTAAACATAAAAGGTTCTGAAAGCTGTGCCCTAGCTAATAAAGGAGCACTTTGCTCTAGGGGCACTTGCACCTGGTTAACTGCATATATGCAAGAGTTAGATAATTAATGGCAGAGAACCCAATAAACCACCAAATCCATTTCAAAGCTAGCAAAATGAGCTCAGTTTTCCAAAGTGAGCCTTTATCTTTCATTTAATAATGATCACTTTTTAAGAATTTATTTTAACAACCATATTTGAAAATTAGAACACCAAATAATTAAAAACAATAAATTATACGTACCTATTTAAGTAAACTCATTGCAAGCAGAAGTAGGTTATCAAAACCCATACAGACTAGTCTTCCTCTTCTTCTTCTCTTTTCAAGTGGCTCTCAATGGGTAGATACCAAATAATGTGAGAAGTGAAGAGGGGACTTAGCCTTACATATCTTTTACTAAAACCCTAATGGCCCCCCATCAAAGGCTTATAGAGTTTTAAGGCCTACACAACCACCATGCCACATTGACCCAACTAGATGTGCAAAGCCCATACTATGTATGATCACAATTAATTAAATTGGGCTCACTTGCATGTTTCATATATCAGGACTAAATCATTAGCCAGTTTTATTAAACCAGAAAACCACCAATTAATAGCAGTCCACAATAAAATTTTCCAACATTCTCCCACTTGGACAATATTAATTGGGTTTGTTTGATTTAAGAAAATTCGTTTTAGAAAACAAAAACTCCAGGCTGATTAACTTTGCTTTTGACGTGGCCACGATTTTGAAAACTATTTAGTCATTGAAACAACATCTCAATGATCCCATTCAATATGACCAACTAATATTGAATCATAGCAGTGATTGTGTCCTTTATTGACACAACATCAATCCACGATTATAAATATTAGTGGCCATATCAACTATGGACCCAGTGTGGCTGTGTAGCAAGAAAATAACACCCATGGTGATCTCATGAATTATTTTATGTTATTTTCATTGTCAGTTCTCAAAGACTCATGAATTATTTTATGTTATTTTCATTGTCAGTCCTCAAAGATTTCTCCAATCTTACTGAAAAACCTCAATGGCAAGTAGATGACAAGAAATCTTCATAGCATCCAGATCCGCCTACTAACCTTTATGGCATTCGGATCTCGTATGTCTCATCCTCGAGGTAATATATATAGTGATATCATATTCAAGATATACCTCATTGACACAAAGTCAACTTCAAATTTTTTTTCTTCTTCAAATGTACATGTACAAAACTACCAACATAATGTATAACGCAATATGTGAACCAATGATGATCATCAATTAACATTTAAAGTAAAACTTTTATAAATATTTCAGACATGAAAAGGTCTCTACATAACATGATGTACAACAGGAGAGTTTAATTACAGGTAATACAGTCCCACTACATCAACACATGAAGATACCTCAACAACAACTATTCTTTTAATTTATAGTACCTTATTTTCAAACAACCTATATCTTATAGGTAATTTTATAACTACTAATGATGCATTTAACCAACTAAAGAAACCCAAAACTATAATGGTTTCAAATAACAATTCACAATGCATCTATCAACAAAATGAACCTAAAAGACTTAAAGGTTCTATTTTCCATAGCTAAGAAAATTCATGTCAACATTCAAGTAACATCAAAATTCTCACATAGAGAAAACATGTCATCATTAAATCATAATGACTCCTACTAATATAATAATCATAAACATGCTCCAATCAAATTTCAAACAAAGAGCCAAAAGAATCAATAAATTGAGTTATAACAAAATATGCATTATCTGCTCTTATGCTAAATGTTATAACTACTGCCATTCTTGGACTTTCATAATGTTACGTTAATAAACCACTTATAAAATTATTAACATATTATGAATAAAATCCTTATACAAGTGTCATACGATAGCTTAAGTACTCCCACTGACCTTAATGCATATGATATTTCCAAAACAATAATTTTACGGAATTTATGAGTTCTCATTACTTTTCAAAACATGTGAACTCCCATTGATTTTCACTTTCATTAAAAATAGTTTCCAACTTAATAAAATATAATAGTTAAAAAAAGACTTTATATTATTATTGTTGTTTACAACGTTCAAGAATGAACTCAAAATATTATTCAAAACAAATGAGGAAGACTATTAAAATCCTTATTTTCTCTTAAAAATCAATTATATATAAATAAATTATATAAATAAATAAATTATATGAATAAATAAATAAATTATATAAATCAAGGCAAAATTCAAGAAAGATTAACAAGGAACTAGCCAAATAAATACAAACAAATAATTTACTTATTTGTATAAAGTTTACTCCTTAAAACTCTCACACATGTAATAAGTTTAAAAATAACAATAACAATCTTCCCTCCACATGTGAGTTCCTAAAAAAAAAATAATTTCTTTAAAATACATTGTCAACAAATGACAACAACATATACTTAAAAAAAATCAATATTGTTAGCTATATACGTAAATCAATATCTTAATTAAGAGTTAAACCACCAAAATAAATATTTATCAAAATGAAATTAAATTTTAACTACTCTCAATTTTACATAAAGCATTACCAAAATGAGATATCATATCAAGCCAAATATATCAATATGTGGAAGCGATCTTTAGCCACAAGTCAATTATAAACCCTAAAGTGTGGCAAATTAAAGTGACTAATATCCAAGAACTTATCACTTATGGCAGACATTATACTATGATGACAACAATTCAAATAAAGTTAAATTGGCTACAAAGGCCAATCAAAAAATTAAAATAGATAAGACAGACATTTTTCATACTTAATAGTTTTATCATAATTACCAAAGTATTTCATAACAATTTCATATTGGGCAAACTCAATAATTAGAAAACACGTTATACCTTATGTGTTCTCAATTTAAACAATTACGAATATAAAGACTTTTGAAAATTTATCCCCTTTGGGCAGATAAATTTTCTAGGTTCATGTATCTTTCTATTTTACCATCATAATTCACGATTATCTCCAAATTAAAAACACATGATCACCCTCTTTGGGCAAGTAGTCACATGTAGTAACTTAGAGACAATCCCATTACAATATAAGAAATCTTATAATTATTATGGTTCCATTAATTTTCTTGTGTTCATTTATGTCTATTATTACTCTATACAGATACTAATCTTAATGTACCTCTGTAGATTACTTAACAACTTAGAATGCCCAATATCAAAATTAAACACCTTTTAGAATTTTTAAATTATGTTCCATAATCATTCTATTAATAAATAGAACCTCCAAGCATGATAAATTACCAAGCAAATTGCCTTAACTAATTATGATATTTTCATTCAGGCATCACAATATTTTCAAGCATAACTTCAAGAAAAGTTCAAAATTAAAATTGATAGGACATAAAAGCATCTACCAATGTATATTCTTTGCACTAACATGAGACTTAACAAAATTTATAAACTTCAACATAATGACATATGATTAAAATCCATAACACATAGCAATCATATGCCTAAAACAACATATTATGGTAAAATGCAATCTCATGCACATGCAATACTTTTATTATCACCATAAACATAAGTTGTGAGAGAAACTTTTAAGGCAAATTAATTTAATAAACTTGAACAAAAATACATTTCAGTCAAAACTTCAATAACTTAAAACTTGTAAAACTTTTACCTACAATCGTAAACTAAAACCTTTGCTCATACACATTTTACTATCACAACTTATTCGTTATTTATTGCCCAAGATTCTATTCTATCACGTGACATTGAAGTCATGCCTCAAATACTTACTAATAAATAAATTCTACTGACCATTCTCTCATTAATTATAATTTTATAAAACTATAAAACATTCAATGTCTTATGAGAACACAATTTTGTTTAGTAAGTATTTTGAAGCACTAGATTTTAACACTAATCTTAATATATATGTGAATTACTTTAATGCGTAATTATTCAACGAAAGTAATTTACCATAACGTAATTGAGCTACTTTAATAATCTAGGGCTCTCCCACTATTTTAATTCATCAACATAATCTAGATGCCTTTTATAAATTTTTGCAACCAATATATCTTAATGTACATGACAATTGTGAATTTTAAATACAAGATATGTTTAACTTATATAAAACATGCTTTCAAAACAAGTAAACAATAATTCCACAATCCACATGTCACAAGATCATGACCACTAATCAAAATCAATTTACTAAACCATAGTGTATGGCAACACAATAATTTGACAATCTTATTGATCATGGAACATGACAATTATTTCTTATAGATCTATATAACTAAACAATATTAAAAAATTCACAAAATTTTCTCAAGTAAAGATTTTTATCATTTCGCAAAGCAACATTCCATAATAGAACAATATCCTAAACTTAATGATAATGTCCACAGAAACACCCATGATTTTGTTAAGTTCTAAATTAACCTTTACTAAATTATTTTATCCTTTCAATTAGAGCTACTTTCAAGACAGTATAATGCAATATTTAACATTTGAGCAATAAACCATACAAATAGCATCAGTTCATTATGTGCTATTTTTAATCAATCTTAAGAGTCCTGGTGCATCATCACAAACTCTCCTTTGGGCAGAGAATGTGACATACTAATAGGCACTCTCCACAGAAAGCAACATGAGAATATCCTAATTTTCGAAAAGCCTATCCCCTTTGGCCAGACAGACTTTCTAGATTAGTATACCTCAACCATAATGCTGCATGTTCCATTCCAAATTACCAAACACAATAGCCCCCTTTGGGCAGGTGATTGTATAAGGTCACTCAAGAATCATCCTGTATCCTTATAATTGAAAAATAATTCACTAATATCAATAAATGAGCCACTTTGGTAGCCAAACATTAACATCAATTAATGAAAAAACTTTCTCAAAACCGAGAAAATTCAAATTGCCTAAGTTATTACCTTGTATACTTAACAAGATGTATCCAATAGACCATTCCAATGAAGATACCAAGCCTAGATGTATCTCATTAGGTCCTCAAAGAGTTGATCACTTATGGCAAAACATAAACCGACATGTATCTCTACAAAACATTATAAAATCACTCTTTATGAGATACTTTAACCAAATATGTCTCTTTCAATCAATAATGCATAATTCAAACTTGTGTATCATCTACCAAAATACAAATTTAAATATTAATGATGATATATAAACAGTACAGTCATGGGAAAAACAACCAATTTAAACAAAAGTTTATATAATCAATTCTTGATTAATATCTGATCATTAAATATCCTAAACCACAAACAACATAAGGGAGAGACCATGCTTATTTTGACTTTTCAAAAGTCCCAACTCATCCTTTATAGTACAAGCAAATACATTCACGTGGAAATTTTAATCAACCCTCCCTTTTCCATTTTTTATTAATATATACTATCATTCTCTTCCAATTATATATAAATATATATAGATATATTTGCTCAAATCTTTCAATTATATTACACAACACTAACTATCTAACTCTATTATTACACCATTCTAAGATTATCTGAACCTGAGTTGCCACATGTGGGGTTTTGTCATGAGTCGAGAAGCACCTTCTTCAACATCCAGTTAGGTCTGTTCATGACCCAACTGGTTTTGATTCTGGCTTATGTAAATTTGCAAAGTTCCAAAATTTTTTGCTTTTAGGCATTTTGGATGCATTTAAACATCTTATACTCATCATTAAATTATATATTCACAAAACTCATTAACTAATTTCACTTAATATAATCTAAAATAGGTTCAAATAATCCCACAAAAGACATATTCATAGTCTCATTCAATGCAACCAAAACTCTCTTTATTTATATATATTTAGTCACATATTTACCAGATATATGCATTAAACAACCGGAAAATAAATATTTAAAACAAAATCAAAGTTATCAATCTATCCAGGTTTCATATCTACGCATTAAACATTCATAAATATATATAAGCTTTCAGGTTTTATTTTCATACCCATGAAATCATCACAATAGTTTCTTGAATCAGAGCCACGTTTCGATTGCGTAACAAGTAGCAAACTAATTTTTTGTTAAGAGATGCAATCGCATATTCAAAAAGTAAAGAACCATTTGTTTCTACCCATATTTAGCTATTAACAATTATTGGGATGAGAAAATACAGAAACCTAGATTTCAATCCAAAAACGATTAAAGCTAACATACTAGTAAGGCCAAAATTCTTAACAACAATAAACCAACAAATTTTCTTCTTCGATATATATATATATATATATATATATATTGAGTTGTAATTCAATTAAAAATCCAAAACTCAACTCAAACATTAATTTATCAAATCCCATATGTTTGTTCAACTCAACTTGCACAAAATTAATCTCCTAATATTGTTTTTAATTCCAAAATTTGTTAAATTTTTTTTATCCTAATTTCACATAAGTCTGGCTCTGATGCCATATGTAAGAATTTATTTTAACAACCATATGTGAAAATTAGGACACCAAATAATTAAAAACAATAAATTATACGTACCTATTTAAGTAAATCTCATCGAGACCAGAAGCAGGTTATCAAAACCCATACATGCTAGTCTTCCTCTTCTTCTTCTCCTTTCAGGTGGCTCTCAATGGGTAGATACCAAATAACGTGAGAAGTGAAGAGGGGACATAGCCTTACATATCTTTTACTAAAACCTTAATGGCCCTCCCCCCCTCCATCAAAGGCTTATAGAGTTTTAAGGCCTACATAACCACCATGCCACACTAATCCAACTAGATGTACAAAGCCCATATGTATGATCACAATTAATTAAATTGGGCTCACTTGCATGTTTCATATATCAGAACTAAATCATCAGCCAGTTTTATTAAACCAGAAAATCACCAATTAATAGCAGTCCACAATAAAATTTTCCAACACACTTTCCTTTGTAAAATATTCATGTGGCCTACTTCTTCATAAAGCTTTAACGTCGACCTTAGGTTTTGTTGTTTATGCCTTATGGCTAAGCAAGTGAAAACAAAAAGTGGTGAATGTATGATAAGTAATTTACCAGATGTTGTTCTTTGTCGCATATTATCATTCCTTCCCACTGAAGAAGCAGTTCGAACTTCCATTTTATCAACCAAGTGGAGATATCTGTTTGCTTCATCTCCAAAGCTTGAGTTTGATGACGAGTTATTTTTTCATCAGAAGAGTGATTCTGTTTCATCATCAGGATTTGATTTTATTAATGAATCACTTTCACAATCTCCAAAGGGTGACAAGAGGGTTAACAGCTTCATGAACTTTGTCGATAGGGTGCTATTTCGCCGTAAGATGTCAAGCATTGAATGATTTCAACTCAGATGCAGTCATGATGTCGACACTTCTCGTGTTTATGGTTGGATATCTGCTGCATTGTGGCACAACTTGGAAGAGCTTGATTTTTGCAGCTTTGGTATTGACAAGGTCATTTTGTTGCCTGTCGGTCTTTTTACTTGTAAGATGCTGGTGGTATTGAAACTGAATTCTTGTCTTGTTCTGAATGTTCCTACTAATGTTTGTTTTCCAATTCTGAAGACCCTTCGTCTTATATCAATTGAATTTCCAAACGATGGTTCATCCAAAGGCTCTTCTCTAGCTGTCTTGTGCTTGAAGCTTTGCTTCTACGTAGATGCAATTGCAGAAATTTAAGCAAGTATTCTTAATCCCATTCTAAAAAGATTATGTTTTTTCTGAGCCGACATAATGAAACCCAGTCAGACTTTCAGGATTGTGATCGATATTCTAAGTCTTGTATACTTCAAATGCACCGATTGTATGGTAGTTTACTCATTGTTGAAGCTACATTCTCTTGTGTAAGCTGATATTTACATTTATCTAGATCAAGACACAACTTATCAAGAAATGCTAAATTCGAATTTGAGCATAGATGTTTTTTCCGTCTTTGTCAGCAACATTCCACCTCAAGTTCACTAGCGCTGGCTTCAACAGATTTTTCATCATCACGGGAGAGTTCTTGATGTCTTCATTCCCAGGAAGAGGAATGCTAAGGGAAGAAGGTTTGGCTTTGTCCGGTTTTCTGAGTTCTGGGTAGCTAGTAGGGCGGTCAGCGACTGAATGGTTCTTGGCTTTTGGATTTCAAACTTCAAGTTAATCTCACCAAATTTAATCCTAGATCCTCTTTTTGGCAACGAGTTAGTTCGACTAATGGGTAGGATGCTGGAAAGGGTCATTTCAAGGTGAGTGAGGTTGTAGACCTAACAATTGGTCTTTCCACCAACCACGATTGCTTTGTTTCTAAAAAAATCGAGGTCGATGGCATTAGAGATTCTGGTGGAGGCATTTCACTCGAACTTTCATACAAGGATGCTTTGTTAAGAGGTAAGTAGAGTTTTCTTGATCTTGAGGATCGATTTGGGCATAAAACAATACTCTCAGGATGGTCAGCTCTCATGCAAAGTGGTCATGAACGTTGAGATTCTTCATAAACTGGAAAAATGCATGATTGGTACACCAAGCCACTTCTTTGAAGTTGGCTTCCTTGAAGATTATCTCAAGAATCAGGGGATCCACAATATTTTTTTGAAAAAAATTTCAGGAATCATTTCCTTATTGAATTTGAAAATAAAGACACAATGGAATTGTTGCAGGAGGATGGTTGGGGGTTTTCAAGGAATGGTTTACTGTGGTTGAGCCTTGGTCTGATAAGTTGAGCTTAAAGAGTAGATCTACATGGAACCATTACTACGGGTTTCCCTCAAGTATGGTGTTTTGACACTTTTAAGCATATTGCAGAACTTTGGGTTGAGATCCTGCTACTGGATGACAAAACTCTCAATTTTGAAGATTTTAGCAAAGGTGATATCCTTATTTCCACCAATCTCATGGAAACGATTGATGAAGTTATAAAGTTGGACTATGGGGGTGTAATATTTCTTGTTCGTGTTTCTAAAATTGGTCCAGATCCAGCTCCATCCCTTTGTAGTTGTTTCAAACATCTTAAAGAACTACATAGTGAAACAATTTCTCATTGTAATGATGTCTCAAGCAATGGTAATCCCCTTGATGCGGAGGTTGGCAATGATCCCATCTCATCTATTCATTCCACTGGTGGTGGTGATGACATCATCATGACTCATGAGGGCATGGAAAAGTCTCTCCTTGCATGTAATGCGGTTGACGTAGGCTGCTCTGTTGGCATGTCTCCTTTGGAATTGTCACTTTTGGTGAGTCCCAAAGGAGGAATTGAAACAGGTGGGAACACTTCTGACAATGCGGTGAAGATCCTTCTTGTAGCTGTTACTGATTGTGCATTGGATACCCTTAAAGACGGTGCTTTAAATGATCTTGGAACATATTGTAACTCGTATGTCCCAGGAACGGTGGTAAGGCCAAAAAGAATCATCAAGCAAAGCAAAGTCAAATCCTTGGTAGAAGTTGAAGATGATATCTGGTTGAAACTGGAAAAGAAAAATAAAAAGGAGGTTAAAAGATCCTTTAAGAGAAAGCTTATTCATTCTCATTGCTCAAATGAGGTCTTTGCAAATGACTCTTTATTTGATGGGGATTTTAAGAACCGTTACAAAGTAATCACTAGAGAGGCAAAAGACATCTGGGAGGTAGGTAAACTTCTTGGCTTATCCGTTGACTGTGATGATGATGAATAGAGGTGTAAAACGGGCCGAAGCCCGCGGGTCAATCCATCAAACCCGCTGGCTTTTAAAGGGCCGGTCTTATTTTTTTAGGCGGGTTGGCCCGCGCGGGCCAACAATCCATGCGGGCCGGTTCACAAGCCCCCATTTAGGCCCCATTTTATTTTTTATATATATTTTGTTTTTTAATTATATTATTAATGTATTTTTATTTCTTACAAAATAATACATACATGACATGATTTTATTATATTCTAGCAAAAAAATAAATTCATGTAATTTTACTTTGAATTCAAACCATGACATTATATGTATGATAGTAAAAAAAAAAGTTGGAAAAGTTTAATGTTTAATAGAAATTTATGTTTTTTCAAGATTATAATTATTTATTTTAAAAATATTATAAGTGAATTGTAATTAGATTGTATTTATATATGAATTTTAATGATTTTTTAAAATTTATTTTTATTATTTTTATTTAAAAATATTTGGCCCGCGGGCCGGCCCGGTCTGCATTAAAAACGGACCGGGCATATCAAACTTGACCTGTTTAAAAACGGTCCGTGCGGCCCGCACCGCGCCCGCCCCGCCCCGCCCCGCCCGTTTTACACCCCTAATGATGAAGTTACTGATAAATTAAAGGAACTTGAGAATAGGGCTTGAGGTGGGCATGAGGTTCCCTTGTTGGAATATAAAAGTTTTGAATAATCTGGTCAAATGAAAAGTATTGAGTAATTTAATCAAATCTATGGATGCAAGCATGGTGTTAATCCAAGAAACTAAAATGGTGGACATTAAAAATGTAAATATCACTAAGTGGGGGGGGGGGGGGGGGGGGTTGAGATGTCAACTGGATTTTCTCTCCTTCGGATGGTCATTCAGGGGGATTTTTATTTATGTGGGCTACAAAATATTTTGATCTTGAAAAGAGTCTTAAATCTTAAAGAGTCATTGTCATCAAGGATTGCATCATTTGGGTATTTGATTAGCAAGTCCTCTTCTATGTCAAAATGATTGCTCCTAAGCGGTGCAAAAAGCATCAAGGATTTCTGGAGATTGATTCTCTCGTAGACAGATGTGATGTCTCAAGGAGCATGATTTTCAAAGAAGCAAATGGTATTGCCAACTTCTTGGCTAAAGCTGGTGTGGATCATGCTATTTGGCTGAAAGCATGGTGGTGATCCCTACTGAAGTTTCTTGACTATAGGATTCCTTTTTTCCATTTTCTTTGCTTCTTTGTCATTCTTGCTTTGGTTTTTGGTGCTTTCTTGTTGGTGTTTCTGTTTTGTCGCTACTGTGCCTATCTGTTATGAATTTTGAACTCTAATGTTCTATTTTAAATCTATTTAAAATGATCTTTGAATTACCGAAAAAAAAAAGACAACTTATTGTACTGATCATCAGTTAGCTGGCATGCATTTTTGAGAAGTATAGTTAGTGTTCAATCCCTTATTTTATCCAATGAAGATCAGGTGGTTCGTAACATTTAACCTAATTTATTGATGCTATTGAAATTTTGATTCTATTTTCTTTTATTATTTATATTAATTTTGGTTGTTTTCCTACAAGCCGGTGCCTTTGTTTGATAAACCGATCCATCTGGAGATTCGTTTTAGCCACACTGCTGACTAGATAGGTATTGTAGACATACTTGAGAACTCGCCTAATCTAGAAACCCTCGTGTTCCATCAGGTATGATGGATTTATAACTACAGTTTCAGTCAAAAAGTTTTGGCAAGTGAATTCAACTGAACTTTAATAAATTTGATTTTACTTTTCTCTTCTAATTTCTATTTTTTTTATTTAGACCATCCGCTATTCTTATACCTTTAGTATATGACTAATTCAGATTCGAGCCGGGTAGGACTCAAAGGGCGGCAAAACTCTTCCTCAAGAGTTTTAACACAGCTGCATACCCAAGAACTCGAACTCGAGACCTCTGATTAAGCTAGAACAACCCCCTGCCAACTAATCTATGTGCTCTTGGGTTCCTCTAATTTCTATTTTTGGGTTCAGCTAGGGAATCTCAGAAATCTATTCAGGCATCTACCTAGAAAACTACCTCGGTGTCTGATGTCTCACCTCAAGGAAATTAAGATGTGGTCATTTAGAGGGGAGAAAGATCAGATGGAATTAATTAAGTGCTTCCTGAAGAGTGCTAGAGTTCTGGAGAAGCTTATAATTTTCATGTACGTGGATTCTAGGTAGATGTGAATTAAAATTAGGCAATTATGTAAATCGTTCTGTTGATAAGTTTTTCAATCTTTTTGTTATTATGTAAATTAAAATTAGGCAATTATCTTCAAAAAAAATGAATTGAAATTGAAATTGAAAATATTGATGGATTCATCGGATTCAATGGAGATGAAGTTAATTAGAATGATATATTTTGGTTTAATCAAAATTAATTTTGAAAGAGTTTTGATTTTTTGTTAATTCAGTTTAATAAATCATATTAATTAAATCAATCAAAACTTTAATCAAAATATACTTTTCTCTTAACAAAGTGATCTACAAAACATATTAAGATTTCAATGGATCCTGCAACAAACCTTTGTTTTAATTGAAGGTAGGGAATAAGACCGCACGAGGCGGGGTTTTTTTTTTTTTTAATTATGGAAAGCATGAGTTATGTGTTTGCGGATGGAGCCTTTGGACGATGATTATGTTTTATAAAACATGATACTTTTAAAATTTATGGTTTAGGTGATATTTTAAGTTTAATAAGTTTTTTTTTTAATATTTTGATATTTAAATATTTTATTGGATAATTTTATTTAGTTTATTTCAATTATGAAAAATAAGAAGTATAAAATAGATTTTAAATTGAAAGTATTTTATTATTTGGTTAACCTGAAAATTAGTTAAATTAAATTCAGTTGATTAGATTTTCAAAATTAATAAATTCAGTTTTTTGGTGTAGAGTAGACCACAGATATCTTCATCCGTTTTAATGGTCTGAGACTAATCCTGTTCGGGGTTTAGTCACAGTTAAAGCTCTTCACCCTTCTCCAAAGATGTGTTTAGTGGGAGTCGAACCCGAGATCTCTTCCCATAAACTCAACCTGCATTGTCAACTAAGCCACAACCCTTGGGTAAATTAATAAATTCAGTTTAATTAATGAAATAAACTAACATAATTCAATTTTTTTTTGTAACTATAAGTGTTCTCATATGTTTTATGGTGTGAGTCAAATCTTATTCAGACTGAAAGTGGCATTGAATAAACACCTCTAAAGAAAGTTATAGAATACTTTTTTAAAAGGATAATTATTTTATAAATTGTCAATGAAGTTTTTTGACTCTACAAATGGGGTTAGAATGATAACACATGTTTTATTTTATTTATTTTTTATTTTCTTAATATTTTAAAAAATATGTGTCATCATCCTAACCTTGCTTGTGGAGTTAAAAAACTCCATTGACAATGTATTGAATACTTATTCTATCTATATGGATTAACATCTAATACACCATTAATGGAATTTTTTGATTCTACAAGCGGTATTAGAATGATGACACGTATCCTTTAAAAATATTTAAAAATAAAAAATAAATAAAATAAGACCTATATAATCATCTTAACTCTACTTGTGGAGTTAAAAAATTCTGTTGACGTTGTATTAGATATTAATCTATATATATTTCTATGATATTAATTGGAACTAGAAAATAAAGACGTGTATTCCTAAATCTTGTTTAGATTCAAACGGTGCCGTGATTTGGTGCGATTGGGGCACATTTTGCCCCACTTGCATTGAGATATTACATTCTGTAGGCATGAGCGTGGCTCAGTGAGAGGTTTCATCGTGTCATATTCTCTTTCACCCATTGGACCCTTGGAGGTTGATCTGATAATTTTAGACACAATACAATAACACAACACGAAAACGATATGAATAGAAAACATGATAGTGACATGGGCTAAAATTAAGTAAAATTGTATATGAATATGGTAAAAACTAAAAATAAGATTTATGTTTTTTGTGTTGACACGACTTTTAACACGAAATTTTTGTTTTTTACATAATACGAACATAATTTTACATGACAAGAATATGAATTACAAACACGAATTGTCAAGTCTACTTAGAGGTATAGTGAGTGAACTTTTGCTTTTTCTAACCTTAGTAATTTTTTTAATCATATTATATCATGTCCTTTTCTTTTATTTTTAATTTCCAAATTATTTTTATTTTATTGTTTTGACATTTTCAATAATATAAAGTATCTATAAATAAATAAGTATATATTTATGACATATAATTATATAATTATTAAATTTTATATTATTTAAAATCGTAAATATAATATTATTCTATAAAATTATTTATTAAATAATATTTTAAAATGTTAAATAAAGTTAATATATATAAATATTTTTAATTTATTAATAAAAATATATTAGTGATTTTGAATTTTTATAATTTTATAAATATCAAATATTTTAGTAGAAATTTTAGTTTATACAAATTTTAATTTAATACCTTTAATAGTTATTTTTTCTTCTCACTACACTTTATTTCATTATCACCGTTACGTTTGCATCCAAATACATATCCCACCATTGATTTTAATCTCACCTCTACCATACCTAATCTCATTGTTATAGTAATTAATTTCACATTCATCGTTGTTTTCAATTTCATCAGAACCAATTTCACCTCATATCTAAATTAGCCTTTAGTGAAATTCCAACCTACATTTGAACTTCATGCTCCTTTATAATTTCAATAACAAGTACCTTCTTTTATTTCATGTTTAAAGACTTAGTTTGGGATTGTGGTTTGCTCCAGAGAGGTGGGCTTAAAGCACTAAAATCAAAATAATAGGAGGATAAAATTACCCTCCTGCTTTTGTTTTCAATTTTTTTATTATTTTATTAAAAAATATATATTTTTAAGTGATTGTCCATTTAAATTAGCCCAAAGTGATTGGATAAAACACTTATCTAAATTTTTGATACGTTGTTGGGTTCAATCCCCTTCTAGTGATAGATGGAAGGGGGTATGGTCCAATCACCTATTGGACCTTGCGGTGAATTTTTAAAGTTACAATTTTAACCTTTGTAAATAGGTTTTTGTTAAAATTTATTTTTTTATATTGACTTTTTGTATTCTTTCTTTAACCTTTAATATTTTTAATTTATATCTAAATTTCAATTTTTTATTTACGATATATAATATATAAATACAATGCATTACTTTTTATAATATAAAATTTTAAAAAGCTTTTAATGTTAAATGATAATGAAATATTTTTAAAAACAATTTTTAAATATTTAGCAATAAAAATATTAATTAATATAAAAATAATTTTATTAATGTTCAATTGTTTTTTTAATTTTCTATACATAATATATATTATAAAAATCATTATATATAAATTTTAAAATAATGTACTTAAAAATCGTTTTTATTATACTTATTATCACTGTTGCGATTACATCTAGACTCATATCATTATTATATTGTTCAACCTCGTTACTATAATAACTAATATCACTGTGATGATTGGTTTTTGTCCGAACTAATTTTACCCTCCATCGAAATAGACTCTGAATCCCCTCTCATGTGAGAGCCATTATGATTTGGGAGACAGAAAATGGAGGTTCTAAGTAAAGTCATGTACCTAATTGCAAAGGAAAAAGAAATTGTTTCATCACACATTGGTTGCTCAACGCCATGTCATGCATGGTAATCGATGATGTTAGGTTAGCAATGTTTGCAGAAACCCTTTCACACACAAGTGGGGTCCTAAAGTCCTGTGCTGTGGATCATCATCTTCCATGGCCAAACTCTTTTCAACCTATTTCTAACATTCCACGGAATCATTAATCATATCTCCAATACAAGCTTGTCTTTGTATGATGTTTACCTTTCCCAGTTAGCTGAGTGACTAAGATTAAGCTCATTATCTCTTCTCTCTCTCTCTTGTCTTTAGAGTTACTTTTTCAAACTTTTTCAACTCCTCAGCCCTCTTTTTCACGAGTACTCCCTGAAAAAAAAAAAAAACAGACAAAATAGTCGTACCGTACTTGTAGTAAAAGAGAACTAAAGAAAAGAAAGAATGAAAATGTGGTAAAATTATTAGGGCTTTGTATTACCATACCAAAAAACCCGAAATTTAACCCTTTTTAATTTGATTTAGCTTTTTTTCACGACACCCAACTCAACTCACCACGTCTTTTGCTTTACCCTGCTCTTAGTCTTTGGATTGAGTTTCAGATTTTCGGAGTAAAAAAAGGGGCATGATTTACTTCCATCTTTTTAAATCCTTTTCGGAAGCGTACAGGTGAAGCAAAATTTTAGCGTTGAACGGACCCAGCGTGATCGAATTTATTTTCTTAACTGCAATTCCTCAAATGGGTATTTTTTGTTTTTCTTAAATAAGCAAATGGGTGTAGTTTTCTTTTCTGATAAATGAAAAAAATGGGTGCGTTTTAGTTCCTATAAACTTCAATTCCTGAAATGGGTATTTTTTCTTCTCTCCATTTTCTTAGGCAAAATTTGATTTTTTTTTTCCTTTGAGGTGGATCCAAGGCTAAAAGGGTGATGGAGGATATAGGGCTGTTTAAGCAAGGTTGGAAATGGTTACAATCTCAGAAACATGTTTATTCCAAGGCGAAAACAGCGGTTGGTTGTTGTAGAGATAAAATGGGGTTGTTAATGGAGATTCATTGGCCTGCGGTTTGTAGTGGATTCGTTAAATTCTGGAAGTTTTCCAGATTGCTTTTGGTTTATTGGAAAAATTGTGTGGTGAGAGGGTTTCAGTCATGTATCAGATTGGGTTCAGCTTCGTTGCTTGTTATAATGTGGAGTTCTTTCCTCAGCTTGACTTCCATGTCTTGCTTGCTTTATGTACTTCTAAGTATGGTATGCCTTGTTTCATGTTATAGTTAAAAAGTTTTGTGACTTGTTTCTACATTTTGAATGTCCGAGTTGGTGGACACTTTTCAGGCTGATTGTAGATTTTATATGCTTTAATTTGTTAGATGGGCTTGGTAATTTGATTGGAATGAGCTAATATATGGTTGAGATGATTGATTACTTGGATTTCATATTTTTCAACCTTTTTATATCTTTGAAATTTCTTTGAGAAGAACAAAATTTTGGGTTTTCGTTGGTAAAATGTCATGGCTTGATTGCTTGATGTTGAATAGTGAAAAATGAAAATGAAGGATTAACTTTGTTTGCGTTAATGTCTTAGAGGTTACACTGTGAGCAAAGATGCTTGGATTTAGCTTAAAAGTTTGATTTCTAGAAATCTTATGTTTGCCCTGATTGCTGAACAGTTAATGGAAATTCATATCGTTAATATTCTTGCGAGAGAGGTTAAAATACTTTTGCTTGGTGATTTAATTGATTCAGAGAACCCTGGATATTATCCTTAAGCTATTGTCAATGAACTGCTCAGCCTTGTTTTTTGTCCTACACTTTATGCACGTAAAAGTCTTTGCGTACCAATGTGAGTGAGTGTTAGTGCGGTTGAAGTTTTTTGAACACTTAATCTTGAATGAGTCATAGCTGCTTTACATCTCCCACAATTGTGACATCAAAAGATAAAATTTCTTCTTTCCAACTTACGGTTTATGTTATTCTTTCTAATAGCATTTCGTACCTACTGACGACTGTGGACAAGAAATTAGAGGAGCGAAAGTTGCTAATAGATGTTAACGGTGTATATTTTTCTATTAAGTTCAAATGAACTTACTGATGTTTAAGTTTTACTGGGATTTATGTTGGATTTTCACTTAAACAAACTTAAGGTTATGTTAGTTTTACTGAGTGACATCAATCTAATCAACATATAATTCTGCAATTAAAAATTAAAAGATAATACTGAAAATCTGGTCTCATATGTTTCAGGGAGCTGCTGGAGCTGCAGTTCAGTACGTAGGTTACACTCCTGGACTCTTTATTGTAGGACTTTTCGGCATTTTGATATTGTGGATGTATGCTAACTTTTGGATAACTGGAACACTGTTTATAGTTGGAGGTATGGCTTTTTTCTTGCCCTCTGACTATGAATTTTTCTTGTCAGTTTTCATGCTTTTTACTTATTTCATGTTACAGAGCTATCATGACACTTGGCATAGGTCTATCTATGTAGTTGATGACACCCACAACACACCTTGTCATAGAAATTAGGTTCGAGAAATAGTTGCAGTACTATGAAGTTTATTTTTTCCAAAAATATTCAGCTTATGCTGTGTCAAATTGGATTATGGCTTTCTTTTTCTAGTTTTTACATATACTACCTACATACATGTGTTTTTATATGCGAGAAAAATAAACTAGGTATATATATATGTATATATAAAATGATAAAAGAAAGCACAAATAATTTCAAAAGTTGTTTTTTCTTATTGATCTGTTTGTCTATGAAGTTGGTCAACTTGGCTCGGCCGGTGGAAACTGAAAGGGAAAGTTTGTATTGTGACAAGGGTCACAAGACCAAGAGCAGATGAAAGGATTTTTGTCGCTAATTCTCTAGTGAGACATTGAATTATGTGATAAGCTATGTTATTCCTTCTTAGGAGCTCTGCCTCTCTTGTTCTTCCTGCTTAAGAATGCAGAGAATTTGCATGTCTAGCTAGTGCAAATACAATAAACTGTGGGTTTAGTTTTATCAGATCTAATCTATTAGGATTGTATATGCTTAGGAGTAGAAGGGTATAAAGCTTACAAAGTAATTACTATAGGATCCTTTGACAGGACTTGACTTTAATGTTATTTACATCTCAAATACAAAGGTTCTGTATTTTTATTTAAATTATTAGTGTAATCTTTAGGTTGCCTTGTCCAATTCTGGTGCTGGAAGTCAGTAAAACTTATTGATTGATTGAATCTATCTTTAACAGTCTAAGTTTTTTTCATGCTTTGAATTATTCACTTCATCCGCTAGCGGAAATAATTAACTCTGAGGAATATGAAGATTCATGATAGATGATTTTGAGGAATTTCCATGACCCCACAGTACCCATTTGATAATTCTGAATGACCGGCCAAAGCCCTTGCCTAGCCTTTATTGCATGTGAAGGAATGTTACTTTATAGAAGTACTATATGTTGTCTAAAACCTGGCTAGCATGTCTATTTACTTAATAAACTTGTGCATATTTCTTATTTGTTACCAGCGTTGCATTTCATTTTTCTTCTCAATGGTAAACAGGGTATGAATCATATCTCATTTTGGATGGAAGAGTCTTTGCTCTGAAACTTCTTTGATGGATGCATTTGATTTTTTTTATTGCTTCTGTTGTTTTGAGATCACTTAAGTTGTTATTTCCTTCCGCAGGTTATTTGTTCTCCTTAAGTCATGCACGGTTGATAGTCTTGATAGCAACTACATACTCTGTTTATTTTGTCAAAGTTCGAGTTGGATGGCTTGGTGTTTTTCTATCACTAAACCTTGCATTTTTCTCAAATGATGTATTGAATTATTTGCTCCAATGTTTTGATAATATGAGTGAAAGCACTCATTTTGAAGAGCAAAAGGAATCCAAACCAGTTATGGAAGATGATTTGTCCGGAGAATGTGACTATTCTATTCCCACTCATGAACCCGAGAAGGTGCAGCCATGCAAGTCATCCAGCAAATCTGCTAATACATCAGTTATAAACCAAAAAGAGATTTCTGCTAAAAGGGTGGTCAAGGAAGAAACCAGTTCAGCTGATGAAATGAAAAGAATATTGAATAGCACTGATCATTATGAAGCTTTGGGTTTTCGTCGCCACATAAAAATTGACACTGGAATCTTGAAAAAGGAATACCGAAAGAAGGTAGATGCTATCTTGAAAGAATCCTTACGCATTTGGTTTATCTAAATATCTAGCTTTTTTTTTTTAAACAATCTAAATTCTAACTTGATCAGTACTACTAACTTCAGTAAAAGCATAACTAGACCAGTGGTTTCTCCTTTTCTGTTTAAGTGATATTAGGCTACGTTTTATTATTTTAGCCTTTGTGTCTTATAAATTAATTTTTCAATTCATTATTAATAATAGGGAAAAGCTTTTTGATTTGTGTAAAGGAAATGAATGGATTGGAATCAAAGAATAACATTTTAGGGAAGAAAATGATCTAAGATGTGAGGGAAGATATCCTTGTTTTTATTTTCCTTTTCACAAGGATCCTTCATTTAGCCTTCTTTTTATCTTTTTCCATTTTTTGGTGCACCACTAATTTTCTTGATTTATTTTCTCTCAATTCTATCTTCAACAGGCTATGCTGGTACATCCTGACAAAAATATGGGAAGTCCTTTAGCAAGTGAATCATTTAAGAAACTTCAGTGTGCTTATGAGGTCAGCAACTATGTTCTTATTGTTATTGTTATTTAGTTTTCGTAGGATTTCTTGTTTTGAGTTCCTGTGTTTTGTATATCTCAAATGAAAGTTGAACAATGTAAATTATCTGAAAAGATGTTGGCTTTGGCTTTACATAGCTTGCATTGTTGTGGATTTGTAGGTCCTTTCTGATTCCATGAAAAAGAGAGACTATGATGAGCAATTGAGAAAGGAAGAATCCAGGACTAGGAGTGTCTGTCAAAAGTCCCATAGCTCTTCACGGCAGGTAGTTTTGATTTCTATTTCTCCTTTTAATTTTTATGGCATTCTTACTTCTTTGGAGTGTTTTCTTCTAGTTCCTTTTTTTGATAGAATTTATTGTAAAGAGCAATGAAATGCAAAAAAGTACTTCTGTATAAGAGAGACAATATATGTAATTCTTTCTTAGAATTTTGAAATCTAGCTTCAGGGTTCTTATGACTTGATTTTGCTCTATCTAGGAGTTTCTTATATATTTTATTTGTGGACAGATCTAGATTTTTAGGCAAATTAAAAAAAAAATGTGTCAATATATTTCTACATTAACTTTGTCCTCCTGAACTAAGACCAATTTATGAATTGTGGTGTGGAGATTTCCTGATCTCACAATTGGCTAATGAGGGCAAGATTTGTCCAACATGACCGCTATATTTGCATCTGGCAATTAATTTCCTGTCTTTTGTGCTCTTATGGTTAGCAGCTGTACCAAAAAACTTATTTATTTTTTTAATGGTTATTCCTGTGATCTGGAACCAGTTCATTGATGCTTAGGATAATGTAAAACTAATATCTTTTAACCGTTCTTTCTTTTCAGCAGGCTAGTTCAGATCATTGCTCTGAAGAATCAAGGCGTATACAGTGCACTAAGTGTGGTAATTCACATATATGGGTGTGCACAAATAGGAACAAAGCCAAGGCTAGATGGTGTAAGGTCAGACTTCTTTTCTTTCTTTTTGTCAAATCCATTGTCTTAAAATGCCAAGCATTTTATGCTTGGTATGAAATAATTGCTTAACCATGAAACATTGAGGCATAAACCTTTTGAGAATGAAGATTTTAACTGAAATTGTAATCACGATTTTTAGGAACTTAAATGAAAATATTCATGCAATATCTTTAACATAAATGTAAATTACTATGATATTATAATGTGCTTTTTGTTGGTGGTTCAAGTATTAACATGTTGATGGCTTGATATGTGATTACACAAATGGATGCATAAAAGGAAAAAGATGCCTGTCCATGGTGGGTCTATAATTATTCTGTTATTAGAGAAATATGATGTGAGAACCGGTCAATCTAATATTTGCAGCTCAAAAAGCAAAAGCTACTTGTCAAACAAAAAGTAATGGTGGCTGCAAACCGCTTAAGAAAATTCAAAATGTCAAAGCAAACAAATAGAATGAGGAGAAATTCTTCCAAGTTGTGTCCTAAGGCGATTTTATGGCACCTTGTCCTAAAGCTTCTATCAAGGCATGATTCAGTTTAAAACAATGGCCAATCTTTGTTCTCTTGCACAGAAAAACATACTTGAATGGAAGCACAAAAATACAAGCACGTGCATGTGGGTGTAAGAACGGCAGATACACATGCATGTCTACAAACTCATATAAACTTATTGGCCCTAAATGCATTTCATAATTTCTGAGATTAGTTCTGGCTTCAGGATTGCTGTCAATATCATCAAGCCAAAGATGGAGATGGATGGGTTGAGCACAAAGGTTCCTTGGTGTTTGATAGGCCTCAAAAGGTAGGTTCCCTGTTACAAAAAATTTGATCCATTTGATTTACTACATTGATTGTTTCAACTGAATTTGGTTGGACCACCAAGTTGTGAATGTTTTGTGTCTCTATCAACAGTATTTCATATCAAATGGGCAATTTGTTCAGCCATGGTGATCTTTTTGTGGTATATGAAGTTAAAGCAGAATAATGGCTTATCGGATGCCAAAATTGAGATTGGAGCTGGAACAAGAACAATAGATTTGAGTTTTAAATCTATTTTTTTATCTGGGAATAAGAAAAATGCTTATAATGAGTCTAAAGGATTATTTAGACCAAGGTTATGAAAGCTTTCTTATTTTGTCCTCTGATTGTGAATTAACCCGTCTAATCTTAGCCATATTAATAGTCGCGACTCACAGTCTAGTTAAATGGCTAGGTAATGAATTGAAGACACCTGAGAAATGGTATTTTGATTCTTTTTGAGGAAGCTACTAGTTGTTGGGTTGCTCTTAAGCTAAGCACTTGGAGCATTTGGAGATCTGAAACTTTGTCATCAATGTGGAAAGCATGGCACGTGTTAACTTAAATAATATCATGCGAGAATGGTGATGATGAGAATATTTTTTTATTTCTTGTATATGATTTAAATGCACTGTGTTCGCAAAATTCGATGAGATGGTATTTGAAGATTGATTAGGGAGTATATTTGTTTTCTGGTGCCTTTTTCGTAAGTACTCTATATGAAATAACAGAATATAAAGACGTATATGGGGCTAAAATATCCTTCTAAGGATGTAAGCTTTTGATAGCTATCTTTGCTCAAGTTTCATGCAGTATGCTTGATTGTATGTGTGATTTTGTCCTTCAAGTAAGCATCTACTGCCATGCGTTGTCAAATTATCAGAATTTTTTTATCCCTTCTTTCAATTTATGCTGTTTAAATGGTTTTTATATTCATTACACTTAGCACTTTGTTATCTTTCTTGTCTTTTAGGTGGAAATACCACGCGCTTTTGTTTGTGCTGAAAGCAAGATCTTTGATGTTTCAGAATGGGCTATTTGTCAGGTCAGTGGTTCCTGTTGTTTGCATACATGCCTGTGCATGTATGTTTGGTTAGGGCTGTGCATTATTTGGTTAAAACCAAAAAACCAAACCAAACCAAACTGATTAGTTTGGTTTGGTTTGATTTCAAAACCAAACTTAATTAAAAGTTTGGTTTCGATTTGGCTTCATAATATTTTGAAACCAATCCAATCCAAAAACTAAATTTAAAAGTAAATGATATAATCATATTTTTATATAAATATTTTATTATTTTATTTGTATAAGTTATTTAATATGTTAATATTTTTATCTAAAAAATATATAAACTCTCTTTAGTTTAGAGTTTCCTTTGAAAAATTAGTCATAAACGATTTTACTTCCATAGATTGGAAGTATCTTTACTTAACATTCTATTTTGAGTTTTTGAATCTTAACACTGTGAAAAGGATTTAGTTTGAGAATGAATCTTACTGGAACTTGTTTCTGTACACTTGAAGCAGCATGCTTTTGTATCTATTTTATTATGTTTAGATCTTTGAAATTTTGCATTGACATAAAAAATAAGTAAGAGATATTGGATGAGATTACTTGTCTATAATGCACTAAAATTAATGAATGATTTTATTTTTTGTTTGCATGTTTTAATTTACATTGTTAGAAGGGCAAACCAAGTAAGAAACCAAATTATTTCGGTCTATTTTGGTTTGTTACCAACAAGCAAATTTTAAATTTCTAGAATTTAAATTACTTCATTTTGTAATTCTATGATTTCAATTACATCATTTTAAATGACGGGTTGTAGAACTTCATAGAGTTTTGTAATACCCCATAGAAGCCTACCCTGTGTATTTGTCAATTAGTACATGAAGAAGAAAATTTTCTTGTTATGGTGTTTGAATCATGTTTTTTGATCAACTTGGTCAAATACCTTTTTTTTTTCTTGAACGAGTCAAATTTATTTTTTATTTTTATGAAATTGTAGTATTCTTTAATTAATCTGATCTGACTGACCTCATTGAACAAAATAACTTCCATTTGTTCTTTCAAGGGATAGACTTTGATAAATCATATGAGACTGACACTATTGAACAAAAATCTTCCTTTTGTTTCCGTCAGCGATAGCCGTATAGTTTTGAAAGTACAAGGGAGAGTATTATTATTATCTCTAAGTCAAGGGGAAAATTATTTCTAAACCAAAAGTTACAAGTCACTTTAGGGAGCTTACCTTGATATAAGACATATTCAATCTGCAGTTATGGCATCACCGAAACCAGTTTTTAGGGTCGTGTAAAAAGAGACAAAATGTTGTCAAAATCCAAACTGAACTTAATCCAATCATTTTAATAGAGAATGCTTCCTTGCTTGGTTGATTACTCATCTGGCTCTGAATCTTATCTTCCTCTCTAAAAGAAATACTGAAGACCAGATTTAACTTGGAAAAAAAAAGATATGTTCTTTATCCACAAAAAACCTTCCTCCGAAAATTGTGGTTTTTGGATTACAAACTTCTATCTGTTTAAATCAGAGCAGTGTAATGATACTGTATAGTTTTATTTACCAAGTTTTAGATACTGGTATCTGAAATATCTATGCATTTAGTAATTTGACTTATTCATTATAGATTGAAATATGACATAATTAATTGAGCTTGTTTCCATGTAACTGTAAATGCTAGATAATCAGTATCAGGACTATCACAACTGTAATTCAGCAAATAGTACTTGAATGATTTGGCAGCCTCTCACAGTTAACACTTAAATAAATGGTTGTTACAGGGAATGGAATGTAGACCGAACACCCACCGGCCTAGCTTCCATGTGAACATGGTTGGGTTGGAGAAGACACAAAGATCCAACTCAAGCAGATATCCTTGGGATTTGGATGCTGAAATGATTGATGAAGATGAAGAATTTGAGTTATGGCTCCAGCAGGCTATGGCCTCTGGCCTCTTCTGTGAAACCTCTAAACGCAGAAAGAGCTGGAGTCCATTCAAATTGCCTCAGAAGAAAAGCAAAAGGCAATGGCGAAGATCTTCAACCTGAATACTTATCGAAATGCATTTGCGAAGAATTTCTTATTTCCAACCAAAGAGAAAAGAATATCATCTTCAACAAAGGAGGAAGAAAAGGGAAGAGGAAAGGAGTGGAAATTAGAAAAAAGAATGAAAAGAAGAGATCGCATGGAATATCAGGATGAAAGCAAGGACAAGAAAGTGTGGATGCATGAGTTGGGTGAATAGATCATGAAGGCTTTAGCCCCAACAAGTAGGTTTTGTTGAGCTTCTTTTCAGAGCCTTTCTCCTTTCAAAACCAGGGATCAAAATCGATCTCCATGTATATTTATTTACCCCCATGTTATGTATGAAACATTCGACAACTAACTACTACTCTTTGGTAGTCGTAATGAAATTAATCTCTTCTTTTCTCCCACAGTTTCGTTGTTAGCTCTGGTTTCATCCATTTCTATTTTCAAATGCAGCAATCTTCTGATATTCAAGTGAACCCAGGAATGCCAACTAGTCAAGTATCTACTTTATCACAAGTAGCACGACATTCTGCGATTTAAGTGCGTACGCAAATGTTTTAATCAAAGGATTCTATATTCCACCGACAATAGGAGGGCGGTAGGGGCTGACTGCCGGCTGGCATGTCCTTGGGACAAGAAAAAAAGTTAAAGGGAACAAATTTTGTTTTCACTTTTGGATATTCTAGTCAAGGAGCAGGAGCAAATGGCATCTGAACTTGCCTTTCCAAGCACCCAAAAATTGAATACTAGAGCTGCGGTGACTTGAAAACTTTGTTATCATTTATTCCATGATGATATTGGTGAGGATTGAGTGGGTCGTGCTTCCTTGTCTTACTCTTCATCATCTTTAACCACTTATTTATTCTGAAAATGCTCCCTTGACATTGATGGAGACAGCTTAGTCCAATTGATTGACATGGCACATGATTACTTCTCAAGCAGGTTTCCTCACCTTTTGTGGCCACAATATCACATGCATGTCTCATATTGACCATAGTAAACTCCCAAACTATACATCTCTCTTTTTTTTAAAATAAATTTATTGTAAAATAAGTTATTCCAATTTTATTAATCTCCTCCAATAAAAAAAAACCTTTATTAATCTCCTCCATGAATTTACATTAATTATGAATGGTAGTACCAATGAAAAATATTAGGTTCCCTTGTAATGAATTAATCCAGTTAATTGCAACAAAAACAAAAAGAATTAGTCCAGTTAATTGGTATGAAACAAGAATAAATGATCTTAATTGTATTACGAAAAAAGAATCGAATCCAACATCACTTGATATCGACCATTGGAAAATTCTATTGAAAGGTCAAAAATCTTGACGTTAATATAAAGTTGTAAAGGTAGTTGATTATTTTAAAAAGAAGTTGATTGCCATTAATATTTTATAAAATTGAGATTTTTATCTATGTTGAGGGCGTGAATACAAGATTTACGTGATTCAACTAGATTTCTTACGTCCACGGAGTGTAACTAAGAGTATCACTAATGAAGTGCATGAATGGAGCTATTCACTAGTTATAGAACTCTTATTAGAGTTGGTCAAGTGTCTAGGCGTGATCAGAGTACAATAAAACTAGAAAGAGAAAGGCATAGTGCAATATAGACAGAGTTTGGATAGTAAATAAAGATTAAAAGATCCATTTGCCTTGGAGTGAATGCATATATATAGGTCATGATATGGGCTCAAATCGTGCCATGTATCACCATATTGTGGGTTCTACATTGGCAAGAACGCTTGTCGAAGTGCATTCTTTTTTTTTTTTGGTTACATTGGCAAGTGCGTTCTTGTGCTCGCTCCTTTGATGAAAAGAAAGCCTTTAGCAGTTATCTTTGTTTGCGTTGGACTTGTTTTATCCTTTTGAAGTTGTTAAGATTTGAGCGTATGGAGTTTTATCTTTGATTTTGAACTTTGATGTGGAGGTCTTCTCTCTACTAGACTTTATTGTTCTTTCTCTTGTAGCGAGTCTTAGCTTGATTAGCTTTTGCTTTGATCTTTTTTTCTCTGTACAATCTTTAGCTTAGATGACTGCTTTAATTTTGATCATTTTCATGTTTTGAGCTCTAACCTTAGCTTATGCTCTTTCAAAGTCTTTGATTCCTTGCGTGCCTCGAGCCTTACCGTAATTGCCTATGCTCTTATGAGGACTTTGATTCCTTTGCGCGCCTTGAGCCCTTGCTTGACAACTTCTACTCTTATGAGAACTTCAATTAATTCGCATACCTCAAGCCTTGGCTTGAAAACTTCTGCTCTTGTAAGGATTTACATCTTATTGTAAATGTAAATAATTTTTAAATGTTAACTTTAAGAATAAAATATACGTATCTATCACCTAATCACATTATATTAGAAATAATCCTTATTTTTTTGAAGAGATTGAATTATTCTATACTAGAAAAATGACTAATCCTATTTACAATCCAATCTTTACTTTTATGCGTGCACCAAACATAACATACCTATCCTATCATTCATTCTATCCTCCAAACATTTACATGGCATATATCTGCCATTCGTGATGTTCTTGATAAAATGGGGTTTCAGCTTTGGGGAACTTAGTGAATTTTTCAAGCATTCAGAAGCATATAATTCCAAGCTTTTCTGATTTTGTAATTAATCAATCCATTTACCATTAGCAAGCACAAGAACCCAAACAGAAGATTAGCATCATCTAGGAAGATTCACACCCTTTTTTCGCTTTTGTTTTTTAGCTGTTGCCTGTACAACAAAGGAATACACATACCACTTTACATGGCAAAATAAAAAAGATTCTTCATCTGTTAGATTGCAGTCCTCCCAACTGCACCTATATTCCACCCTTTCTCTTTTTCCTTTTGGTTCTGTTTCTGCTGAATTTCCTTGCTTCCTCCTCTTCTACCATTGCCTACCAACACTCTACTGCCCATCCTCCCTCGACTTCCTATTGAAACTCTAACCCTCTCCATTCCCACATTCACACCTCTCCTCAAATGCTGCTGCATTGGGGACTTCAGCTGAACTCTCTTCTGAAGGCTTCGCCTCAGAATGCTGCTCAGCTTCTTACCCACACTTTTCATTACTTTAGGACTGTTGCATACTGCTTGTTCAGGAATAAACTCATCCACCTCTTCCTTTACATCTGGCTGGGATGGCAATGGGAGAAATGGTTGTGTGAGCTGCGCTAAGCTAGGTGTAGTAGGCAGTGGTATTAAAGAGTTGCGCCTTGGAGCTGAAGATACTGACATTCGTCGTGCGGTTGGGCAGATTGAGGCTCTTCCCGTCCTCTTTGGCAGTCGCAGCTGTTCAGCCACCTCAGGATTGTTTTCCTTCTCTGCTGGATCAATGTGTTTGATGGAGCCTTCAGTTACAGACAGTGGTATAGCAGGCCTGAAGCTGTTATCCATAAGAGGACGAATGATATTTATTTGCTCTTTCAACATCAACCCGCCATTTGCAACTTCATTCAGATTCTTATTAGTTCCCAAAAGTCGAGTTGTCAGTGGTGGTCTCATTGCTGAACTATTATTAACGTCCTCAGTCTGCTGTTTCATTTGTTGCTGTTGCTGTTCAGCAATCTTTGTATCCACATGCTGACGTGCTAGCTTCCTCTCAACGAGTAGCTGCGACTCCAGCTCTTTCACCTGGAAAAATGAAACTGATGAGAACCAAAATTTAACATAAAAAGAAAGAGTTTGGAGAATAGATAGCAGATTAGTTGGAGACTTGCAGCTCCGTGATTGTATATTTTCAAGATTGTTTGATACGTTTACTCTATGCAATACCTTGTCTTGCAGGTTCTTGTTTTTTATATCTTTATCCTTCATCTTCAAGTCTAATCCATGAATTGTTTCCTCCAACTTCCTGATTTGCAATTCTTTAATCTTCATGTCTTGCTTTGATTTATCAACCTTTTAGGTACAAAAACAATTGTCATTAGTAATATCTGAATGAGAAAATAGGGTCAAAAAAATATTGCTGATAAGTTGCCAGTTTACCATCTGTTTCCATCTCAGAAGTTCTGAACTGTCCATTTGCTTCTTAGCCGGGCCCAACTCTATCCCTCTCACTCTACTTGCAAAGTTTAGAGAGCATAGAGTCTCACCAAGGTCATCAACGTGAGGACTGATTTGTACAAACATGAGTGTCTTTGAATCTCCTCCTAACAAACAGGAACCTAATTGTCAGGTTTTTTACTTCTTATATCCGTGGAAATTCTATGAAATAAACTACTGAAGTTTGAATAATAAAAGTAAAGAGCAAAATAAAATAAAGGAAATTTTGAACCGACTTCTTTTTATCATTTATATCAGAGTAATTTCACTGAAGGGAATAAAGAAAAAAATATACCTAAAGAGTCTTGAAGCAAATGTGTAAGCTTTGAATTCCTGCATGATTAAAAAACAGTCAAGTTTAAAACCTATGAAAAATGTTGATTTCTATGTTCTTAATAGTTTAAAAGTACGCATCTCTGTATTTTATAACCTGAAAGGAACGTGAGGGCTTTTAGTAGCAAGAGCAGATATGACATCGCCAAGGGCAGACAAGGATCTGTTGATATTTTGAGTTTCCTTGAGCCTTTTGCCATGAACTTCTGTTTTTGCTATTCGTTCACTTCCTGCTAGGTCCACCAACCATAGCTTGCTTTTTGTGCATTCCCCACTTAACAAATTTTCTCCCTTGACCATCACACAGTGTATGCTGCACAAAGAGCGAGCCGTAAGCTGGCATTTAGCTGTGTTTAAAGACATTCAGTGCAATGAGAACTGAATTTATTTAAAATAAAATGTGATAGACAGACCAGTGAGATCTACTGCTATGCTCATTGGCGTTGGTTGAGCCAATAGCCCTTGCATTACTGCCAGTCTGGAGAACTTCCCAGACCTCATTCATGTTGTTTACATGTGCTTCAACCAGTCCTGGGACATGATGCATTCCTTCACCCACTTGCCTTATTTCAAGTCTACAAGTAACCACATCAACATAAAAAGATTGGAGCCGTTTGAAATTAAATTCCCAAGAATGACTGCCCTTACTAGCAGTCATTATATCATAGTCAAAGTCACCAGAGAGTAAAGGAAAAATGTTTCGGATAAATCATTACCAATGTTACAGTCTCATTGAGCCAAAAGTTGTAAAGTCTAGATCAACAAATTTACACACTGAATCTTGTTAGGCCCCAAGCACATAATTTTATTAGTTTATGATTTATTGTTCGTGGAAAATTCTTCCTTCAACACCTGATATTGAATAAAAAAACTGTGCTAGCAAAATTTGGCATGAGAATAATAAGAAACTATCAATCTAATATCTTTGATACAGGTTGATCTCTCATCAAGATTAATTTATTACAAGATGATGTATGAAACTCATGTGAATAATATTTCTCCTAATTTTACTATGAAAAAGTGCAATGTAAAAGAAAAAGGGCTAAAACAAGTGGCACACCTCTTGGCCATCATGCCTTGCTGAGAGCCTGACACCAATAAATCTCTTATCTGTTCATTGTAGACTTCTAAGGCACTGACGGATATCTTGTATCGATATAATTTCTGTCGCTCTTTAATTATGCGAAACAATTCCTGAAGAGTCCTAAAATTAACTCCACGGGCTTCTTTTGTACCCTCCATTGTAAAAGTTTTTCCAGTCCCTGTCTGCCCATAAGCGAAAATGCAGACATTGTATCCATCTAGAACTGAAGTAGCAAATGGAGCTGTGTCTTCAAAAACATCAACTAAACAAAACAAACAATGTCAATAAATAAATAAATAAATAGAAACATCATTGATATTGCTATTGCAGTGAGTCCAAAACAGCCATTAGCCATGGCAATTACCTTGCTCAGCCTCAGGGCCAAAAACAGCATCAAACTTAAATGTTTTCTTGGGGGCACCATTTGATATCACAGTGAGTTCACCATCTTTCGCAGATTCAAAGTCAACAGCCATTGAAGCTTCTGCTGCTATTTCTTCAGAATTTAGAGGCCTACACCTGCAAAAGACTCTTACATTTCCTGCAAGGAATAAAAAATTTCAGTTAGGCTCTAAATTTCAATCTATTTCCGATTTTTAAATATAGAATAACCAATTTGACTAACCATTCAATTCCAGAACCTTGTTGTAGAGTTCTTTCCTTTCTTTGGCCCCTTTGATAAATTTAATCTTGAGATCTTCATGCATACCTACTTCCTGGTTTACTTTTGGAAAGATAAATAGGATTACAAAGAGGGAAGAAAAGATGCATGGGGCGATTAAATATTGCCAAGTCTGATTAGTAGTGGATGTAACTTGTACTAATTGCTAACTTACTTCTCGACAGAATTGTAGTGCCAATTTCATTAATATCCATGATACAGTTCTTATACAATGATGCCTCCTCCGATAGTTTGATGTGTTCCATTTTCATTATCTGCAAATAGGAAATTTTCAAAACTTTTGTCATCATAGTTTTAGTTTTTTATTGGTTCATTATGCATCATTCAGTTCTAATTTGTACCTTTAATTTTCTTGTCATGTCCCTCAATGATGAGAACCATCTGCCCTTCTCTTTTACTTGTCCCTCGATTGCAAAGGCTACAAATAGAAGTAAAATCATTCATTCCATATACAATTAGGTTGTTAGAGCTTATAAAATTGAAAAGAGAAAAATTCTTACCCAATGAACCAACATGCATTGATTTGCGCATAAGCTCATTTTGGAGTTCCTGTAAAGATTTGCAAGCTTCTTGACACTCTTTACTCTTCAGTTGGTTCTCCCTCTTAAGCCCTTCCAAGGCTCTCCTTATCTCTGCTAATTCCTTATTTTGTTGCTCATAATGCTTTTGCAGCTTTTGGTACTTTACTTCTACCTTACAGTCACTAACATCCTGCAAGCAACCATTTTTAAATGATCTCAAATTTTCTTCTCCCTATTTTTGAACTGCTTTATTCAGACCTTGAAGAAACTGTAGAAAGTTCCATTACTCTTGGTGACTCATGACCTCCCAATTTAGCCATTTGAATTGATTCCTCAGATTCAGCTTCTTTAGAACCTGTTGCATGTTTACAAGAAGATTGAATTTTTCCTGACTTTGATGACACTAACTTCTTCTTAAGAAACAAAAAATAAATGGTTTGCAGGAAATTATATCTTATCAAGAATGTTGCAAATACTTTTGGCTTGTAACAAGAGGTTGGTCCCATAAAACCTTAAATAAGTATGCCTATGTTTTTAAGTTTTAAGCCCAAGTAAATAAGCAGGGAGAAAGAGATAAGTAGCCAAACTGTAAACTTACTTGAAGGAGAGTTTTTTCTTACAGTAATGCCGCATACAATTGGATTCCTCCTTAATCCTTCAAATCTAATCAGTAAGCCCCCACCTCCATCAACAAAAGTTCTAATGTTAGATACAACCAGAGGTTTATTTGCACCTACCCGGCCATATATGTCTAGGCTGGACACAACCTACAATATGTTCAATCAACCTTGATCAAAAAACAATACCAACTCATTTAGTACAATGCAGATCAAAAGCATAAAGTCATCAGCATAAAAAGATTCTGACCTTCTCTTCTTGTATAAATACATCAAAAAATCTAATGCCAGGAGGCCCACTAGTGAAAACTATCTCTGCAAAATGCAGATCAACAGTATAAAAACCAGACTCTAACGTTGGAAAGTTGTATGAGAAGTCACCAAATCGCGCTGTGTTGTATAATGAATTTCCATCTCCAACCATACTATCAGTCCTTATAACTTCACCACCCACATAACAATTGTCCTTCGAATATATTACACCATCCAATTCCACTGCTTCACTTAAGGACCCAGCATTGATGCTTATAACAGGGAGATGTTCATTATCCTTCTGTAGATAGTCTGCAGTTTCTGGTAATGGAAGAAGCTCAAAGGAAGAGTCCGTGGACAATTCTTTGTGGAAAGTTTGGCACACTGTGGAGAACTTTACAGTGGGGGTTTTGTGCGTAACTTTAGAATCAGATCCATAAATGCCATTCTCTAAAGAAAGCTCAGTTGAACACCTATGTTTCTCCAAGCATTCAGGGGAATCTCCATAGGCTTGCCTTGGAACATCGGGTGATGCAGTGCATATAACAAGGTCTGGCGATGTTAAAGAAAAGCCCAAAATGGACCGGCCTGAAACCAAATTTTAATAAAATTACATCCTTACGACACTTGAATTGGGTGCAAGGGAAAAAAAACCGTTTCTGAGCAAAGGGTTCTACCATCAAACTCGTTAATTGGCAAACTAATTTCATTTGAGCTTTGGCTTCGCCAAGGATCATCTGTATCAACAAAATAACCAAATTCAATTTAGATCAAGCTGAGGAAAAAGGATTCAAACCCATTTTTTGAAAAAGGATTCAAACCCATTTTTTAAACTATCGAATTATAAAGAAAACGAAATTCTTCTAAACGAAAAGAAATTACCAGAATCGATTTGAGGGGAAGAATCAGAATCCGACATTGATGGGTTTTTTGAGCGGGATGACGTGGCTGCGTCAATATCTGCGAGGGAAGAAGAAGAAGAAGAAACAAATGAAATGAAGTGGGAAGTTGAAGGGCTTGATTTGGTGGTTAGAGACAGCTTACAGTTAGAGGTGTTTTGCTGCCAAGAAACGTCAGTAAGGAGAAGTGGGTCAGTCCGCAGTTGAAAATTGTTAGTATCTTCCATTGCTAAAAAGGAACTTCGATTTGAAATATGAAAGAAATCAAAGAGTTTCAGAATAAAGAGAAAAGAAAAGTGAAATATGCCTTTGAATCAATCAATTTAGAGAAAGAGAACGAGAAAGGAAGGTTTATCATTGGGTTTGGGCGTTGATTTCTCGTTTAAGGTAAGAGAAAGATCAATTTTGCGTTACCGTTGGCCTTTTCAAATTCGAAACCGGGTAGCGGGCAATGGCGTTATGCGCCTTCATTACTTTTCTCATCAATTTCGAGTTTTATTCTTTTTTATGCGCTAGGCAGAAGTAGGGGTGTAAATGAGACATTAGTACTTGCAAGCTACTCAGGTTCGACTCGAAAAAAACTCGAATTCGACTCGATTTTTATCGAGCCGAGCTCGAGCAGCTCGAGTTGTCGAGCGAATCGAGTCTGAGTATTGTAATACTCAGCTCGAGTAGCTTGTGAGCCTAATTGAGCTTTTTTATTTTAATATATATTTTTATATTTATTTTATTATTAAATTACAAATACACCCTTATATATATGTAAAACATAACCCAAAAACCTAAAAGCCATTTCTCTTCTCTTCTCTTCTCATCAGTCGCTCACCCTTCTCTCTTTCCCATTTGCGGCCTCACCCTTCCCTCTCTCTCATCTATTGCCGCCTCAGCCTTCCTCTCTCATCTATCGTTGTCTCACCCTTCTTCTCTTTTTTAGCCATGGCTTTCTTTTGGATTCACACAACTCTATGGAGGGACGAGCGATTATAGAATCAAAAGTAGATTGAGTTCACAAAGCGAGTTGTCCAATGACGATCCAAGCAAAGATCCAGCATAATAAAAGCAAAAGGGAAAGTTATAAAACGCTGCTTTTGTAAACTTCCATTTTTTATGAAGTATTTCAATGTTTATGTCTTTATACCTTTTTATTCATTTTGATATCAGTTGCAGCAAAGTCAGTTAGACCTCCTTTCATTTTTCATGTTTCAAAAGAAAATTTGTCTAAGATTTTCAATTTGAGTTTTACCCAAAATTAGGATCTAGGGGGTTTGGCTTTCTTGGATCGATTTATTTAGGGGCTTTGTTGCTTGGTGGTAGCTATTGTTTTTGTTTTAGTTGTTTAAATCTATTTTTCCATTCTGTTCTGTCTCGACGGCTAGTGTTTCTTTGGGTGGTTTCTGTTAAGAGATCATGATGTATCTGCTCTTTTTCCATTAATAAAATCACTTGTTGGCTGAGCAGAAAAAAAAAGCAAACATATCAGTTAGATTTTCCTAGGTTAATTCATTAGCCTCTTACAATGGAACCTATCTTGATCGTCCATAGTTTTTTTTTTCAAAAATTTTATGTAATCCATATTAATTTTTGTTGTTTCTTTTAAGTCATCTGTAATTGTTGCTATTTTATTTTCTTGGCAGATCTTTTTTTTTTCAGAATGATTTTAATTTTAACAATTGATTCTAAATTGCACTGACGAATTTCTAGATAGTTCTTATTTGTTTGGGAATGTCTTTTTATTTAAAAAAAATTGAAGTTGAGCCCAAGCTCAGTTAATCGAGCTTGATATTGAGCATAAAAAATCGAGCTTAATCGAGTAGCTCGATTTGGATTTCGAGTCGAGCTTAAGCTCAAAAATTAAGACTGGATCGAGCTCGAGTCGAGTACCGAGCACCGAGTTTCCCTATCGAGCTCGAATACTCCACTATATCGGCTTGGCTCGATTACACCCCTAGGCAGAAGCACTCTTATTTCGATTTTTTTTGTATAAACCACAAGTATCCTTATCCATTTAACAGTCTGAGTCTAATCCTGTTCGAGATTTAGTCACAGTTAAGGCTCTTCACCCATCTCCAAAAATGTGTTTAGTGGGAGTTGAATCCGAGAGCTCTTCCTACAAACTCAGCTTGCATTGCCAATTGAGTCACAACCCATAGGTTACTCTTATTTCTATTTTAATTAGTTAATCAATTGAATCGTTTTTTTTTTTTGGTAATGTGCCAAGAAAGCATCCTTAAAAAACCAAGTCAGTAAAAAGGGAACCACAATATGAAAGAAAAGAAAAGTCACGGCTAGCTAAAGGACAGCTTGTGCATTGCAGTAGCTTCCGCGAGCTTATTGGCTTCTCCAACCAAGGGGTGCCAATCATTTGTGAAGATGAAGTACATACCATTAGACTTCAACTTGGATATGTCACTAATAATTGGTCGTAAGCTCCAATGGGTTCTTGGTTCTCCTTTGAGTAAATTCCTCCACTTGTTCCTGTTGTTCTTCCAAACAATCAATTTTGTCTCAAATTTGGTAAGTCTACGGAGTACCTGTCTCATGAGGAGCATTCTTGCCACAAATTTTAAAGGTGCTTTAATGAATTTACAAAAGGTAATAGTGAGGCCATTGTAACTTTTGAGCAATGCACTCACTACAAAATGGTTCGAGCTGGTTGATTGATGGATGCTAAGGGGAATGTACCAGGGTTTGTTCAAGAGGTTACGTGGGATAGGTTCACCGATAGTTGTTGGGGTTCTATTGACAATAATTTCGGTGAACTTCAATTTTTTCTTGGGTAAAGGCTTCCTTAATGTGTAAGAGATGTGATTTATGATGAAAAAGAACCTTAAGGGCATTTGAGCTGGCCGTTTTGAAGATAACCTCATTACGGTGGATCCAAATAGACCAAATGATGCCAATGAACTGACTATAAAAGGTGAATGCTTCCTTAAAGTAGAGGTCCCTGATGTTAAGGATGTCTAATATCCACTTAATCAAAGAGTCTTATTTGATCTTGTCGACTTTTAGTGTGAGTTCAAAAGCAAACCAGATGGCTCTAACCGAGGGGCAAAGAATTAGCTCACTTCTTACAGGAATGCAAGTATTGTAGATCTTCCAGATGAAAATGATAAGTTTATGTCGTAGCTTTGGCATCCATAACCTATTCCAAGAAATGGTTATACCTCTTTCAACATTGACGCTAGTTTCCTCATTGAGAAGAAGGTGGTAGGCGAAGCTAACAATAAAAGCACCATTGAAGTTGTGCTTCCAAATTGGCTTATTTGTTCCTTCAAAAACAAAAAATGTCTTACTAGTTAAGCTTTGGGCCATTGTTGGTTCAAGGAGGTATCCTAAAAGAGAATGGTTCTAAGAGACTCGGATTGGGTTGATGAAATCCTTTGCCAAAGGTACCTTACAGTTGGTGCTCTCTTGAGGAGATATGCTAAATTTCCCATTTCTAAGTTGTGCTTAGTTTCCACCCCAAATTTAGATCTCCAATGTGACGCCTAGGGATGCACCTACAGGTCCTTGACCCAGGCCACCGCCCCAGACAAGTCACTCAACTGTATTGTCCGCTTTGAGGTGCACCCGGCTTTGTCGAAATACACCTCGAACCAAGACAATTGGTTAGGAGTGACTTGACACTTGAGAAAGTCAAGGGTTCAAGTCGCTCTGGACGCAAATTAGAGCGGTGGCCTTTCGAGGTGCATTTCGACAAAGTCGTGAGGGATGATTGCCCAGTGGGTGCACCCCAAAGTGGACACTACAGTTGAGTGACTCGCCTAGGGCGATAGTCTAGGTCAAGGACCTATAGGTGCACCCTGGGGGCTCACATCCAGTCCTTTCAGGCATATATCCCTTCCGGCTAGTAAACTTTTCCAAACCCATGTATCTCCCGGTTTAGGTGAACCTCTTTAAAGGTAGCTCTCCTACAGTACTTATGAGTGTGGTGGCCATTAAGGAATCAAGGTCAAAAAGAATCCTCCAAGCTTGCTTTTCCAATAGAGATTTGTTCATGAGTTCAGTCTTCTTGATTCCAAAACCCCTCCGCTTTTAGGTTGGCATATATAGTCCCATTAATTTGTGGTGGCAACTAAGCACATCTTAGAAATGGGAAATTTAGCATCTGTCTTCTTTCCATCATCATGTCCCCATAATTTGGTCGATTTTCCTACAAATGTAACTTGGGCTTTAAAACAAGAAAGGGTGTAAAGTGGGATAGAGCTGAGGGTAGATTTAATGTGAGTGAGTCTATCGCCTTGGGAAAGGCAATTTGCTTTCCAACCTGTAAGTTTGTTCAGAAGTGTATCTATAGGTGGTTGAAAGAAAACTTTTTTTCTGTCTAAGGTTATTGGAGTTAATTCCAAGATACTTACCTGGCTCAATGGAGTTTCTAGCATTAAGGATTCCACTGAACCATCTTCTGTATTTCGACTTGCAAGAGGGACTCAATCGAAGTTTAGACTTACCACGATTGATTGCCTGCCTTAAGAGTTTACAAAAGAGGTTTAAGGTGTCCCTTACAACCTGACAAGAGTGAACATTCACTTTGATGAAGAGGAAGCAATCATTTGCAAAGAGCAATTGCGTGAAAGTTGTTCCTTTTTTGCTGGTTGGGATGCCTTGAATTTTTCCATTTTCCTCTAGTTTGTTAAGCATAGCAAAGAGAACGTTCTAACACATAATAAATAGGTAGGGGAAGAGGGGGTCACCCTGTTGAGGTCTTCTATCACTTTTGAAGGGGAGCCATTCACAGGAATCTAGTAAGTGACTGTTCTTATGCATTCTCCAATAATTTGGATCCATTTCTCATTGAATCTCATTCTTTTCATTACCACTTTAATGAAAGTCCAGTTAATCCTATCATAAGCCTTGTTCATGTCAACTTTGAGGGTAACCAAGGCCTCTTTCCCCTTTTTCTTCTGTTAACTTTAAATTGCAATATATATTTTGAAATGACAAAAACTTAAGTAAGCTTTAATGTTTTAATTCATATTGTAAATTTGCCTTATCACACATGATTTTCTCAATACATTTCAAGTGTTCATATCAAACATTAAGACCATGATTTAATGATGCATATTCTTATTGGTTTTAATTCTTTATAAACATTTTAGAAAATCACTTGATGATTTCTTGGACAATATTTTCATTTGAGAAAGTCAAGAAAAACTCCCTTAAAGCTTATAAATGTTTTGGGTTGAATTAGGATTAAAGGTCATATCATTTCTAACCCAAAAGTGCAGGAAAAATGCCCTCTGGAAGAAAAGGATCGATCCCCACTGTAGCAGGATCGATCCCTTTTTGGCAGAAAGTCTTCCCAAGGTCCCTGAAGCCCAGAATCAAGATTCTGGACAAAAGGGATCGATCCCCACTGTAGCAAGATCGATCCCTTTGCTCGAAAATAGCCTATAACGGCTAGTTTTTGTGAGACAACGGTAATATTCGAGATTTGGCTCCACCCAACGACTAGAATACATTCAAAGGACTATAAATAGAGGCTTAGAAGCTAAAGGAAGCAAGAGGAAGAGCTCAACACATTCAATCTTCATTTTCCTCATATTCAAAGCCTCAACAACTTCTCAAGTGCTATACATTCTTCATTTTCTATCAATCTCATATTCCTTGTATAGAATAGCATAGCACAAATCATTGTATAGGTTTTCCTTGTGCTTAAACATTGTAATCCCTTGCCTATCTAGAGGTCTTTCTTTGATTACACAAGTTGTAACACAATCATTCCTTGTAAAGGGGAGGTTTCTCTTGAGCCTTGAAAAAGAGGGAGGTTACTCTTTAGCCTAGGAAAAAGAGGGAGGTTACTCTTGAGCCTAGAAAAGAGAGAGGTTACTCTTGAGCCTAGAAAAGAGAGAGGTTTCTCTTGAGCCTTGAAAAGAGGGAGTGTAACAAATTCAAGGATAGTGAATTTGGGAAAATCCTTGGGAGCGTCTCAAGGTAGAGGACGTAGGCAAGGTTGCCGAACCTCTATAAATCACTTGTGTACATTTCTCTATCCTTTCTCTCTTTACTTTCTTGCAATTATATTTGTGTTTATTGCATTGAATTTATATTGTATAATTGCCTAGCTAAGAGAACTTAGAAAATATCAATATAGGCTAGAGAATTTAGAGAAACCGAAAAACGAACCTAAGGTTAGTGAAAAACCGATTCACCCCCCCTCTCGGTATAGCCTATAGAGCCAACATCTTCCTTTGGATGAAGTTCATGATTTCACCTCCCACAATAATGTTATCATAAATAAGTCTTCCTTTCACAAAAGCATTTTGGTAGGGGGAGATAATGTCATCCATGACAAGTTTGAGTTTGTTGACTAGAGCTTTCATAATGATTTTGTAAGCAATAAGTCAAATACCTTCTGTGGGGTCTTCTTCTTTGGGATCAATATGATCAGTGTCTTATTGAGTTCCTTGAGAAGATGCTCCGATCAAAGGAAGGAAAGAGAGGAGGCAGTAGTAAGGGGGCCAACAATGTCCCAAAATTTTTGGCAAAAGATGCTAGGCTTACCATCAATCCTTGGGGCCTTAAGAGGGCTAATCTGGAATGCAGCTGCCTTGATTTCTTTCACCGTGAAAGGCTTGTTGAGGATATTTCCATGGTCATCCTTAAGTTGTGGTAAAGGAAGGTTAGAATGATAAGACCCAATTTCTTCTTCGTTTGTTTCCCCATTGGTATGAAAAAGATCAGCAAAGTATTGGTGAAAAGCTTCCTCAATTTTCTGTTCATTTTCTTCCCAATGTTGATCATCAGCCATGATCCTTGTGATCCTATTTTTGAACCTTCTTATGGTAGTAATCGAGTAAAAAAATTTTGTTCTCTCGTCACCTTTTGAGATTCCAATTTATTTTGGATTTTTGCATCCATTGAATTTGCTCTTGTTTTGTGAGTTTTTCAAGATCCATCCTAAGTTCTTTTTCCCATAAGCAGGCTTCCTTTGAGTCTAGATTCCCTTGTACATTTGAGAGTTTTGCTTCTAGTGATCTTTTCCATTCCTTGAGATTTCCTAAGACATTCTTATTCCATATTTTCAGATCATTCTGTGTACATTTTAGTTTTTGGATGAGTGAGAAGGATGGTGTTCCACTGACAACATTGCACCAGGAGTTGCTAATAATTTCGCAGCATTGGGGGTGAGTTAGCCACATAGCTTCAAAATGATAAGGTCTCTTTTTGAATTTCCTTTGTTCTTCTGTGTTCAAAATCATAAGATTGTGGTCTAAGAAAGAAGCAGGAAGATTATCAAATTAATTCCATTAATCAATTAATTATCGAATTAATTTTAATTGTTTAAAAAATATTTTTAAAAAATTCAGTTTTTAATTAATTTGGTTAAAAAATTTAACTGAAATATATATAAAATTAAAAATATATAAAATTCAAAGATATGTTTAATATTTGGATTTTGGATAATATTTTAAGTTTAATGCTGTTAGATTTTTAATATGATATTTTAATATTTTGTTGGATGACTTTATTTAGTTTATTTTTAAAATGATAAATTAAAAATTTTAAAAATTAATTTAAATATATTTTATTATTCAATAAATTTAAAAATTAACCAAATTAACAAATTAAATTCTAACAGTTAAATTTTCAAAATTCATGAATTCAGTTATGTTAATGAAAATAAAATAATTTGGTTTTGATTAATTCGGTTAAAAATGAATCTAAAGAACACTCCTAACACTAGGATAAAATATAAAATTCTTAATTTTTGGGAAAGATATTTTTAATCTTATTTCACTAATAAGATAATTCATGCTACGGTTTTTTTTTTCATTGTCACTTTTTTTAATCTCTTTATACACACAAAATAAAAATAATTTTTTTTTAGTACTTGAGAACAAGTTGAAAGTTATTAGCCTCTTATAATTTTTTTGGGCTTTTTTCAAATCAAAAGATTCTTTGCAAATTTTAATTTATTTTGATATTGATTTTGAAATTGAGACGTAGATCAAAGCGATTCTTTTTTTATTCTAAAATTGATTCAAGATGTTAGGCCTAGAGGTGCAAAAGTTGACCCGATCGGAAAAATCGGTCTAATTAACCCGAATCCAAACCCGACTAATCCTATTTGACTAAAAAAGTCAACAATCCAAATCCAACTCAATCCAAATCTGAATTAATCCAAAACCAAATTTATCCGAATTCACATTG
Organism: Heritiera fomes; assembly: GCA_032173925.1. Lineage (NCBI taxonomy): Eukaryota > Viridiplantae > Streptophyta > Magnoliopsida > Malvales > Malvaceae > Heritiera > Heritiera fomes. The sequence goes on along the minus strand of JAPDPM010000002.1, from coordinate 28,530,529 downwards.
ATCTGAATCCGAATTGATCCGAACCCAAATTCATCTAAATTTAGATTAACCCAAACCTGACCTGATCTGAACTCGAATTGATCTGAAATCCAAATTGACCTGAATCCAAATTAACCCAAACCTGAAAAGATTCAAACATAAATTTAATATTATCAATAAATATTTAAATGTTAAATTAATTATCAAAGTATTTTAATATAGTAAAAATATAATTTTTTTCAATAATATGAGTGTTATATATTTTTTTAATCTAGTTAAACTTAAATATTCACTTTTATATTATATTCATTTGAATCTAATATATAATTATTTAATGGTTAATCTATAATAGAGTACAAAAGCTATATCACCTATACTTAATATCTCCAATTATTCTATAAAAAATCAAGATAAATTAAAAAGATATATAGTACTATTTTATGATATTTAGTAGGGATTATTAAATCACTTTGATTCATAAAGTTATTAATTATTATAGATAATAAAAATAAAAGGAAAAATGTAATTAATTTATGAATATTGGTAAATATATTATAAAGAAAACTATAATACAGATTATTAAATATTTTGATTATTTCAATCTCAATTGTACTATAAGTCATGTAAGAAGAAATTTTTATTTTCATGAGTTTTGTAATTCTTAGAAATATGGTTTCAGTTGATTTTTATACCAGATAAATCACATCAAGATGACCAACGCTTAACCCAATAAACATGTCCAATCGACTCGAATTCAAATCCGACCAACCCAAATTGACTAAAAAACTCAACAACCCATAATTGATCTAATCCAAACTCGAATTAGTTCGAACCTAAATTGATCCGAATTCAAATTGATCCAAACCTAATCTTATTCGAACCCGAAATAGATCGATTTTTCCTTGACCCAAACTTGACCTTATCCGAATCCAAAATGATTTGATTTTTCCTTAACTCAAAATGATCTGATCCAAAATAATCCAACCCAAACCCGATCTGACCCGACCATTTGCCACCTCTAGTTAGGCGCCAACCTTAAGGCTTATTTGACAGGACCAACATGTCCAGGTGAAATCTATGGCCTGCACACTAGGTAAGCAGGCCTTGAGTAGACAAGCCCCAATCTCTTCATAGCAAACAACCCTCACACCTGGCCACCTATGACTAAAAAAATTCCTAGTTGCCAAGATTAAGGCATCTGAATATTGCTAAGGTACCAAGGCTACTACTACAGGGACTTGAATATTGCCAAAGGGAATGTCTCCCATAGCTGGCTGACTTGGCACCAGTGACACACACCTATAAAAGGTGCCCAAGAAGATTGGAAGAAGGATTCCAACACTCTTCTTCATAGCAACCTCTGCTCAGCTCCCCACAAGTTGGTCTTTTCCTTGAAACTTTCTCTTCCATTGCTACTTCTTGCATACCACTACTAGAGAGCTGATACTACACCGAAGCTACTCTCTTGCCCTGGTTCTCGCTTGTCATCTCTTCTCTTGTTCTCTAGTACCTTTGCGCCTACACTAGCTGACCAAACTCTTTCATAGAGGAACACTTCTCTTCCATTGTTGGAAGTCCTCAACATAAGAATCGACGAAAATTTGATGGCATTAGAAGAGTTAATGCATTATTTTTTGGACATGAAAGTTTCATTTGATTTACGCATTGTAATCATCTTTTATTTCAAGCTTTGATTTTATTGTCATTACATTGGAGTTAAAATTTCGATTTTACTGTACAAAATTTTTTCAAAAAATAAAATTCTCAAACTTATTAATTAGCATAAAGATGGAAGATTTAGTTTTAAAATGATTTGATTTTTTTTTTGTTCAAGATTAAAATGATCTGATTCACTATGGCTTTATTCAATCTTAAAATATTTACCATTTACTCAGCTTTAATTATTTTAAGGATAAAATATTTCAAGTTATCTCATTGGATTTTATTTTACCGTTACACCCTTATCTCACCTTCATTAGACACTGATAATTTGCCAAATTTGATGACAACTTTAATTAATTTGATACACCAAAAAAAAAAACTTTAATTAATGGAGTTTTGATATTGTGAAGTGACATTTTTAATTGAAATAAATGTAAATGTAACAGCAACCTTACAAGAGTTACCTTCCAGAGGGGCGAGAAGTAAAACAAAGAGAAGTTGACATGTAATAAAAATATAGATTGAAATTTAATTGAGTGAAAAAACCTTCAACCATTGCACTAATTGCTAAATTTAAGATCTAATTTTGGATTTATTATAATTAACAAATAATATTATATTTGATCCAAATCAAAATCAAACGTTTTCGAAACAAATAAATAGGGATAATTTTCAATAAAAATCAACAAGCATGCAACACACTATTAAATAATATAATATCTCAAAATGTGCCAATAACATGCATTTTTTACCCGTGAAAAATTGTCTATTACTAGAAAAAAATATAAAATCAAAAATTAAAAAAAAAGAAAAATGATTATAAATGATTGTAAAGTATAAAAACTGAAGCAAAATGGTTCAGAGATACTATACATACATCTTTCAGGTCATGCAGTTTGCAATGCATGGGTCAACAGTTAAGAGGAGCTCGGATGATGAGTAGATTAATCAGGAGATTGGCCTAAATTCAAACTCCATGTTTACAACCTATAATATTTTGTTAATCAAAATTTCAACAATTAATCAATGAATTTGGGCATAGGCAGCAGGAGGCCATTAACAAAATGTCATCAGAACCCACATTTTTCAACTATAGTCCTTTCCCCTTTTTGGGTAAATGTTACAACAGATTTTCTACAATGAATCTTGTGGAATGCAACTGTCCAGTCTTCACAAAACCAAGGCTGGAGTGAGATGATCATGTTAGTATATACACCAAAACAACGGTTACAACAAAGCAAATATCTGTAAGCCCATTGCCTTACTCTGGAAATAATTTGCCTATGGTGAAAACTCTTATATCATGCACGTTAAGGAATGCCCAAAGCAGCTGCAGCAGCAGCACCCACTGCATGGTGGTTTGACTGTCTCATGAAAACTTAATTCCATCAAGAAAAGCCAATTTTGCAGCCATCTGCCCTTCTATAACTGAATTCCTACTCCTTCCAGCGCAGCTGCCATCGAAGCAGATGCCTCTTCCAGTGTCCGCCTCTTTTGAACTGAGTTGAAGGCCTTGAGAATATCTCCTTCCTGCCATTCATCATAGTCATCCATTCCCATACCGCACTCCAACCCAGCACTTACCTGTCCAGAAGAAAGAGTGAAATGTATGATGTCCATCCATTGTAGAAGAAAAAGAACTTCACAATTTCAGCATATTCTCCTAAATATCTTCAGATCAGTGCTTGAAAGATGACACATTAATGCAGGAACATCTATGTTACAAGGTATCAAATAGTAGGCCTAGTATCTTTCAGAAAAGCATCTCACGACATGATCTATTAGTATAACACCAGAATCCAATTTTTCAGAAAATAATATGCTAAACTCAAGAACCTCCCATAAACATGTATCAACATACAGAAAAGGATTAACAAAACAAAGATGAATTCAATGCCACTGGATCATACATTTGATAAATCAGGACATAAAATCCACCTCGCATATATATATATATATATATATATATATATATATATATATATAAATATATATATTTATATATATATCTAGCTTAGCTCCAGGGTGCAATATTCTCTCAACCAATTAATAAGCTCAAACTCAATTCTTTATCTTCCTATAATTTACCCCTCTTCAATTCAAATTGCTACCTCAAGAACTATGATATAAAGGCAAGAAGCAGAAGGAAGGAAACCAGGATAAGAAGCAGACGGGAAGGAAAAGCAAATCGTGAGATTGTTAAGTTCATAATCTTTGATTTGGAAGCATTTCATTTGGATTAAAAAAAGAATCAAAAGAAACTCTGCCCACTACAGTCAGATGCATCTGTTGTTAAAATATAATCATAATCACAAACTATCCTCAACATCCTATGAAATTGCAAATTAGTACCATCAAATTAAATCAACGTAAAAAAAAAAGGCTGTATTTAGTTGAAAAATCGAGCAATAGTAATTTCCGATTATTATGGAAAATATAGTAACAAAATACACAAATAATTTTTCAATCATATCATTCATCATATAAGAGAGAAACAGCACCTGAAATGAACAGCATAATCAAACCATAAATCAATTCACTCTACAACTTCTGAAATCCATTTTTATGCTCTTTTATTTGGTCTAGAAAAAGACCCATAAGTGCACATGAAGGCAAGACACTTTCAACCACAAATGCAAGCAATCATGTAGACAATTTCCACCCTAGGTACCATCCTTCTAATCATTCAAAATTTCATCTGAGAATCACCATGTTCTCAGAAAATTGTCAAAACAAGTTACTATCTTTACAAAATAAACTTTACCACATTTTGAATTGTCCTAGATGGAAACAAGTGCAAAAATAGAATTTAATATTTTGTTCATCCCACTGCTCAGCTAAATTTAACTTACTAATAAAATATAAATTGATCTCCGGTCTAGTTATTCAACACAGAATAACTTCTGCTTGCAGAGATCCCTTTATGTGCAGTTTGATCTGTTATTTTGACTAGTTCTTTACACCTATATGTCACATAACTAGGCAGAATATTAAATCATCCAAAGCATAATTATTAGATAATTTACACAGATACTTATCTGAAGTCCCAAAACATCAACAGATACAAATAAGCAAGACAAGAAGGAACAAAATAAAGGAAGAACAAATATCAAGATGTCAGATTAAAGAGGAGGGTTGGGGATGGAATGCAAAAAGAGAAAGAAGCAGTATTGGCAATCAACATTATACCTCTTTCACAATTTCCTTTACCCTTCGCAATGAATCAAGAGCACCGACATGGACTGTGCGACCATTTCGAATGACACGAATGCCACAACCATTCACTACCTTTCCTTCTGTTACCATACACCCAGCAACACGACCACTGCCACTGCCAAAAACAGCCCGAACATCTGCAGAGCCAATCGGTACTTGCTCCTATAAACAGAGAAGCAGTAACTGTCAACTATGAATCTTTAACACAGAAATCCTAAACATACTGAAGGAAAAGCAAGTACATGACCCAAGAATTTAAAGCCAATGAGTTCCAAGGTTTTAAAGCAGTGTCCTTGAGACTAAACAAGAACAGTGTAAAAGAAAAAAAAAAAGAGATACAAAAATAGAATGAAGGTGAGTAAGAAAGAAGGATCAATGCCTCAGCATACTTCTATGGACATTCAACAAATTAGGGCTAGAAGACAATGGTCAAGGTAGTTGAGGAAAAATATGACTACCAGGGATTTGAAGAGATGTAGCCATAGATAGAACTAAAAGTATTGCAAAAGCATGCATGGAGCTGATTTGAGCAATTAGAATTAAAGGCTTATTCAATGAAAATAAGAACAGATGGAATTCAAGAGGGGACTATCTATGTTACGAAAGGGATAAAAGGTTCCCCCCATAGCCTCTCTTTTCATTTTCTACTCACCCAAAAAACAAGGGCCAGGTCCCTTCCTTCCCCTCCCCCCACTTTTTCTTCTTCATTCTTCCTATTCCCCTAAATCCATGCACATTTTGACTCAAGGACAAAACCAAAAAGCTTGATGTACTCATTCCACCCACACCTCATTGACAACAACGATATCAAAATGCAAATACTTAAACATTAGACTAACCTCAATAGGTTCCAGGAGTCCTTCCATTGCATTCCTCACATCATCAATAAGTTCATAGATAACTCTGTAAAGCCGAATCTCAACACCTTTATTTTCTGCATACCTTTTGACAGAACTTGCTGTCTTCACATTAAATCCAAAAATAATGGCTTTGCCAGCAACTGCAAGATCGACATCACTGGAGCTTACATCTCCTGTAGCTTCCAAGAGAAATTTCAAAGTGACATTGTCTTGTGGTAGCACCTGCAATGCTTGTCTGACTGCCTCTATAGATCCCTACTTGTGAAAAACAAATACAGTTTAGCAATTATAATGCTCATGGGAAATAGATAGAAAAGGTCAACAAGAATGTTAGTGGATGTTCATTTCTTTCATGGAATCATAATCCAACAAAAGCACTGAGCAGTAGAGTAACATGTAAGAAATGCAATACCCAGATGAATACTGGATACATTCTCATGCAATGTAGAGTTTTGATAGATAAAAGAAAACAGCTAAAGACAAGTTTTTCTTTTTCTTCTTTGGTACATATAAGAAGACAAGTTATTGACTAAATTCTAATGTTTGGCACATATAATTCAACCCTCCAATCATCTTTGTTCCACCATCACGGGGAAACAGCCTCTCTTGTGGCTTTGTATCAGTCTCATTCAATTCACATGTACCCAAAGTGTTTCCTTAGCCTTTCATTATATTGGTCAACAGTCACACAAAAATTATGTGCAATTCCAGATGGATCATGATGCATATTTGGTTCCTCGCATAGCAATTTGATATAACTATTATATATACCAACAGCATTTTTCTCATTCTCTTCCCCCTCTTATGCTAAAAGGATGGAATCTGACCAACAACCTATTAGCAGCAGCATCATGTTTATTATATGCATTATCAAATTTCATGATACTCAAATTAACAATATTATGAACAAGACAGTCTTGCATGTTGTCTACCTCTGAGTAAATCTGATGTGCATACCTGTAAATCAACCTTCAAGATAATATTGAGCTGGTGCAAGTCTAACCCAGAAAGCTTTCCAGCTGACACAGCAGAAGCTAAAGAAGAAAGTGTGACCTTTCCATCCCCAGCCTTGGCTGACATACGTTCATTTCGCAACAACTCTGCACACGCCTCTGCCTTTTCACGCGCAACATCAAGGGAAGCAACAACCTCAAATTCATCACCAGCTATTGGAACATTATTCAAACCAATGACCTGAAGAATAAATACCAGATCTCTTAGGGGAAGTTCTAAACCTAGAGAAAAGCGATAAAAATTGGACAAAACAAAGCCAATGTATGGAAACCATTGCACAGATTTTCAACAAAATGCTTCAACTTGCTCCTGGTTAGTTTCAAAATACGTTGGCAACATAAATCTAAAAACAATACATTCTGCATGTTATTGAGTTCAGAAAATGCACTTCATGGAAACTATACACCAAATATTAGAGCACATGATCTTCTTTTACGTATTTTCCTTTTCCTATTTTTCTCCTCTTTTCTTCATGGGCCTCGATGATGATTAGAATTTCGTGGGAGAGAGAGAGAGAGAGAGAGAGAGAGAGAGAGAGAGAGAGAGAGAATACAGGTCAAGCCCCATATTTAAAAGAAACAGTATAGCCTAAGTCATCACACAAATGCTTTAGATGAGTACCCAACCTGAACTATATTCATATGTTGTCTATTGACAGAGCAATCCATACTGGAAAACTGTGGAAAAGTCAACTATATTAAATGTGTAAATATCTATATCCCTAGAATTAAGGTTAGACAATTCCTCAATTATGAGGATTAGATTTAGACTGATTTAGTTTCCTATTTTACTGCTTAACAGTAGCTGTATATAATCCTTAGAAGTTGTATTATTCAAGTAAGATTCAGAAATAAAATATTCTGAAATTCCACATGGTATCAAGAGCTTTAGGTTTTTTCTTGGAAATCAGTCACTTTTTCAGCCTTCATTGCTGATTTTTCTACAGTTTCTTCTTCAGCCTTCATTGCTGATTTTTTTTACCTTAGGCCTTCATAGCCACTTTCTCATCAAGAACTTTTCTTTCTTGCCAAACCCTAAATCACCATATTTTTCCAAGAGCCGCTGCTGTTTTTTACCACCATGTTAGGTTCTACTTCAGTTGTAAATTCTACTCCTCGTACCAGTAGTTTGATCAAGAACTCTGCATTGGTCACTGCAGAAGCTAATGTTGGTGGACAAAATGTCCCTGATTTGCGTAAGATTGATGACAAGCCTTGAGTGTGGTGTGACCATTGCAACAAACCACGCCATACTCGAGAAACTTGTTGGCATATCCATGGAAAACCAACAAATTGGAAGCCGAAGCAGAAGCAGTCACAACCCTCTGCCAATGAAGCAAATATGGGTTCCTTCAGCAAAGAGCAGTTCGATCAACTCCTGAAACTATTAAAGTCCAATCCGACATCTGGTACATCTAATAGTTCATTGGCTCATTCAGGTAGAAATCCATTAGCCCTATTCAGTGTCTTTAATTCTGCTCCATGGATCATTGATTCAGGAGCATCTGATCATATGACTAACCAGTCGAATCTATTTAGTTCATACACTCTATGTTCTGGTAATGAAAAAATAAGAATAGCAGATGGTAGTTTTTCACCTATTGCAGGCAAGGGTTCTATTAAACTTTCTAAAAGTATTGATCTTAAATCTGTACTTCATGTTCCTAAACTTGCTTGTAATCTTTTATCTGTCAGTAAACTTCCAAAGGATTCCAACTGTCGTGTTATCTTTTTTGACTCTCTTTGTCAATTTCAGGTCAAAACTCAGGGAAGATGATTGGCAGTGCTAGAGAAATAAATGGGCTCTACTATTTCAGTGAGGATTTCCTAGGTAATAAAAAAGCTCAAGGGCTTAGTAGTACCAGTTCAAATTCTGTTTCTGATAAAATAATGCAATGGCATCTTAGGTTAGGACATCCTAGTTTCCCTTATTTAAAAGATTTATTTCCTACTTTGTTTAAAGGAGTGGATTGCTCTATTTTTCAATGTGAAAGTTGTCTTTTATCTAAAGATCATCGAGTTAAATATATTTCAAAACCTTATAGTCCATCAAAACCATTTTACTTGTTTCATACTGATGTTTGGGGACCTTCAAAGGTTACCACCTTGTCTGGAAAAAGGTAGTTTGTAACTTTTATTGATGATCACACTAGATTGTGTTGGGTTTACTTACTAAGCAAAAAATCTGATGTAGAAAAACTTTTCAAAGATTTTTATTGCATGATTGAAACCCAATTCAAAACAAAAATTTGCATCCTTCGAACAGATAATGGAACTGAGTACTTTAATGAATGTTTGGGAAATTTTTTAAAAGAAAAAGGTATTTTACACCAATCTACATGTCGAGACACACCCCAGCAAAATGGAATAGCTGAAAGGAAAAATAGGCATTTACTTGAGGTAGCTAGAGCTATCATGTTTTCTATGAACATTCCAAAATACCTCTGGGGAGATGCTGTGTTGACTGCATCTTACTTAATCAATAGGATGCCAACTCGTTTCTTACATTTTGAAACACTTTTGAATACTCTCAAAAAATACTTCCCAACATTTCGTTTATACTCTAAGTTACCTTTAAAAATTTTTGGATGCACTTGCTTTGTTTATATTCCCCAAATTTTTCGATCCAAATTGGATCCTAAAGCTGAAAATGTGTTTTCATTGGCTATGCTCCAAATAAAAAAGGGTATAAGTGTTTTAATCCTTTGACAAAGAAAATTCACATAACTATGGATGTCACTTTTCTAGAAAATCAACCCTATTTCAGCAAAAATTTTCTTCAGGGGGAGAATAAAGAAGAAGAAGATAATTTTTGGAAATTCTCTACACCACTACCAAGCCTCATTGAGTCACCAATTTAGTCTATTAAACAATTTAAGGAAATGGACGATAAAAATAATGAAAACAAGGACTCTCTTAGTCAACAGGTGCCAAGTATTGAAGAATCTGAAACAGGGGGAGAATTACTTCAAACGGATTCACATAATCCAAATATTGAGCTTCAGGTTTATACCAGGAGAAAATCTCATAAAAATATTATTGATCCAATTATTTCTCTAGCACCTGTTCAGCCGGAATCTCTGAGGGATGGTCCTCCTCCTCAAACTTAGTTTAATCCTAAAATTGCTCCTTTAGTTTCTTCCCTTGAGTCTCCAAATATTGATTTTTCTGATCTAGATGTCCCAATTGCTAACAGAAAAGGAGTAAGATCATGTACCAATCACCCTATTGCAAAATATTTGTCGTATCAAAAGTTGTCCAATAACCACAAAGCATTCCTTTCAAATATTTCTAACTTGCATGTACCAAGATCTATTCAGGATGCCCTAGGTGATCCGGATTGGAAGTTAGCGGTGAAGGAAGAGATGGACGCTCTTGAAAAGAATGGGACTTGGGAGATTGTGGAGCTACCAAGAGGCAAGACAACTGTAGGATGTAAATGGGTCTTCACTGTGAAGTGTAAGGCAGATGGGAGCATAGAGAGGTACAAGGCAAGACTTGTTGCCAAGGGGTTCACTCAAACTTATGGCATTGACTACCAAGAGACCTTCGCTCTAGTTGCGAAAATAAACTCAATCCGGGTACTGCTCTCTTTAGCAGTTAATTGCAATTGGTCTCTACAGCAACTTGATGTAAAAAATGCCTTTCTTAATGGAGATTTAGAGGAAGAAGTGTTTATGGACCTCCCACCTGGATTTGAGAAAAACCTCGAAACCAACAAGGTGTGCAAATTGAAAAAATCCTTGTATGGTCTTAAACAATCACCAAGAGCATGGTTTGAAAGGTTTGGAAATGTAGTGAAGAGCTATGGTTATATTCAGAGTCAAGCTGACCACACAATGTTCTTCAAGCACTCTAGAAATGGTAAACTAGCTATTTTAATTGTGTATGTGGATGATATAATAATAACTGGTGATGATAGTGCAAAAATTGGAGAACTTAAGAGAAGGCTTGCACATGACTTTGAAATAAAGGATTTGGGAGCCTTAAAGTACTTCCTTGGCATGGAATTTGCAAGATCAAAGGAGGGTATCTTTGTTAGCCAACGTAAGTATGTCCTAGACTTGCATAGTGAGACAGGAATGCTTGGTTACAAGATAGCTGAAACCCCAATAGAGCCCAACTTGAAACTTCAGCCTGCTGAAACCAAAGATGTGGTGGATAGAGAGAAATACCAAAGACTTGTGGGTAGACTCATCTATTTAGCACATACACGACCTGATATAGCTTTTGCAGTAAGTGTGGTAAGTCAGTTTATGCATTCACCCAGCTCAGAACACTTTGAAGCTGCCTACAGAATCCTAAGGTACCTAAAGGGAACGCCTGGAAAGGGATTGCTCTTCAAAAACCATGGACACCTAAAAGTAGAAGCCTATACCGACGCAGACTGGGCAAGAAATATTACAGATAGGAGGTCAACTTCAGGCTATTGCACATTTGTGGGAGGAAACCTTGTCACTTGGAGAAGCAAGAAACAGAATGTAGTAGCCAGAAGTAGTGCCGAGGCTGAGTTTCGTTCAATAGCCCATGGGATTTGTGAGGTAATGTGGATTAAAAGACTACTTGAAGACTTGAAGGTTTCTAATCCCTCACCGATAAAGCTCTATTGTGATAATAAAGCTGCAATCTTTATTTCTCACAATCCAGTGCTCCATGATAGAACGAAGCATGTAGAAGTAGATACGCATTTTATCAAAGAGAAGCTTGACAATGGAATAATTTGCATGCCATATATACCAACAAGTGACCAAGTTGCTGATGTTCTTACAAAGGGATTGCACAGGAAGCAGTTTGAAAATCTAGTGAGCAAGCTTGCCATGGAAGATATCTTCAAGCCAGCTTGAGGGGGAGTGTGGAAAAGTCAACTATATTAAATGCGTAAATATCTATATCCCTAGAATTAAGGTTAGACAATTCCTCAATTATGGGGATTAGATTTAGACTGATTTAGTTTCCTATTTTACTGCTTAACAGTACCTGTATATAATCCTTAGAAGTTGTATTATTTAAGTAAGATTCAGAAATAAAATATTTTGAAATTCCACAAAAACTAACATGATTATTTACCCTATAGCCTCATGATGGATGACCTTAGAGACTCAAGATAATTTTGGAGTGTGGAATCTGATAAAAAAAAAAAACTAAAAGGTTTCCTTTTTTTTTTTCCAAAAAAAGGTGATTCTGTGATTCTTATTGAAGGGAAAGGTGGAACGCAATACTAAAAAGGGTGCACAGAATGATGTTGTTTCTCTTTTGTTGTATTGGCCACCCCAAATACAGAGAACTTTCCAACTACAAGGGCCATAAAAGGAAATCAAGCTGCATGTCAAAATGCTAACTATTTTGCAATGAGTCCAACAAACATTTCCATGTCTGTGCTCAGCTTAGATCAACAGCTTTATTATTATGTTTCAAAATTCTAAATAGAAAATACAGTCAAAGATCGCAAGACAGATATGTAAATAAAAAAGGAAACTTAATAATTTGCTAACCTGTACGGGTACGGAGGGTCCAGCATCATCAACACGGTTTCCACTATCATCAAATAAAGCACGCACCTGACCACGGACATAGTGGAAAACCATCCTCAGAGATAGGTTCACAATATTAAGCATTTATGCCATATAGTAAGCAGAGAAATTTTATATTAGAACAATCAAGAGTTTGACTCTTGTTTACCAACCTTTCCAAAAGCTTCTCCACAAACAACTACGTCCCCTCTTTTAAGGGTTCCATTCTGCACAATAAAAGTAGCTAGAGGTCCCTTAGATTTATGAAGACCTGCCTCAATTACAGTCCCTTTTGCATTTCGATCAGGATTAGCCTTTAACTCTTGTAACTGAAACAATCAGGGTGATGGTCATATTAGAAGTAAAACTAAGCAGGAGAGATATATGCTTATAGTTAGACACAAAATATTCACATATCATTTGAATATTTTACCAAAGATATCACTACTTAGACCTGAAATAATATTGAATTTTTAGGCATTAGTGAAATGTTTTTGTTCTACAAAATGTTTAACTCAAAGTGCCTAATGACATCATTATTTGGTTCAGTTAGTAGAAAGGTTTATTCCTCGAGAGATGTATTTCTCAAGTTGCTAACACGCAAATTCAAAATAATTTTAAAAAATTTGAAAGAGAAAATAAAGGAACCAAGGATCTGCTGCATAATTTGACAGCCAAAACTGATAACATGAAGTATACAAGTGCTTGGTACAGGAAGAATTTCAAAGCAAAATGGTCATACCTCAGCAACTAGCATTACAGTCTCCAATAGATCATCTATGTTCTGACCTTTAAGAGCACTGATCTGTAATAGCAGATGCAAATATAAGCACACGCAAAGCACATGAATCAACAAAGAAGAAGCATATATGATATATCATTAAAGAATAAAACCTTAACCATAGGGATGTCACCACCCCAGTCTTCTGGCATTAGACCAATTGAAGAAAGCTCTTGCATGACTCTTTCTGGGTTCGCTCCATCTTTATCTATCTGTTACAGAGAATGAATAGTATTAGCTGTATCTCAATGCCAACACTTAGGAGTAGTGTTAGTCAAGCACCAGAATTTTCCTGTAGAGAAAACTTGCTTTCTGATTGTCATAAAAGAAACTGACATTAAAACTAACACACCTTATTAATAGCAATGACAATCGGTACTCCAGCTGCTTTGGCATGAGATATGGCCTCCTTTGTTTGAGGACAGATCCCATCATCAGCTGCCACCACAATGACCACAATATCTGTCACCCGTGCTCCACGAGCTCTCATTGCCCCAAATGCCTACATGAACATGTAACGGATATCATCTAAGGGCAAGAGAATGCAAGCAAATCACAGTTTAGAATAGACTCCATAACAGCAGTACCGTGAGAGGTTATTAGTTGCTTAAACAACTAACAACAGAGTGAAAGGGGATGGAAAAGCTATTCCTAATTGACAAAGAATGTAAAGTTGAAAGATTTTAGTGATTATTTTACCTCATGTCCGGGAGTATCAAGAAAAACACATGGTTGTGACTTGCCATCTATTGGTACTAAAACCTTATATGCTCCGATTCCTTGCGTTATACCACCTGCTTCTGTCGCAGCCACCTATAATATCCAGCAGTCAGGCTTCAGTTTGATAACCCATATGTTTTACTAATTAGTAACTGCAAATAGCCTTGAGCATCAATCAACTAAAATATCCCCCTTTTTTTTTCTGCAGAGAATCATTCTATCACAAGCACACAACATTGAAGGCAAATAAAAATTGAAGGGCAAAAAAGGATTATAAAAGTTCACCCAGAACAAGTAAAACCCTATGACCTCAAAGTTTCTATTAATTTCAGATGCAAAATAAATTCATAAGGAGCATTGAACTGATCAAGGATCCACGCACCTTGCTCTTTCGAATAACATCCAGAAGAGTTGTCTGCCAAGCATATATAACCAAACTACACATTAGTAAGGTCTAGTGTTTAAGATAAGTTTTTTCCTTCTTAAATTCAAATTGAAATAAAAGAACAGAGAAATTCTATAAGCAAAAGATTACATCTAACCTTCCCATGGTCAACGTGACCCATTATAGTGAGAACAGGAGGTCTGTCTTGTAGCTTGTCTAGGTCGTCTTCATCAAGAATTTCCTTCTTTGTTGCCATTTTTTCTACCTTAACGGGGTCAGCATGTATGACTTCCACCTCATACTCCTTACACACCATCTTTACTATGTCTTTGTCCAAAGTTTGCACTCCATCTGGCTTAATACCCTTGGAATACAGATATCCAAGAATTTCCCCCTCACCAACAGCCAAATTGTAGGCTAACTCCTCTATCAACATGCCTTTTTCCCCAACCTCCAAAATTTCCACTCTAACAGGGGCTGCCTCTTTGGCAGCCTGGAGTCTGGCTGCCTTCCTTCTAGCTTTACTCCATTTCCTCCCTTTCCTTGCAGTGGCAGCACCGGGTATTGACACATTCAATTCTGATGTTTCCTCATCAGGAATTTCAAGATCATCATCACTGACAATGCGCCTCCTTGGACCTCCAGCAGAAACATTTTTCTTGCGATAATCATCCTTGAACTTTCCAGGGGCAGGGCCCTTCCCTGGCTTTGTAGGGGCTAATACAGCTTGAGGAACAATACGGTCAACCACAGGCTTCTTGGATGCAAATTTATCAATCAGAATAGGCTTTCTTTCTTTACTCTTCCCATCTGAATCAGACTCATTAACAACTGCTGACTTTTGAGCTGCCCCAACATCTGTCAAGATTACTGGCTTCTTTGCCATAGGTGGAGGCGCTACAGATGGCTTAGCTTGTAACTTAGGTTGAGGCCTTAAAGATGGTTGTGGAGGTCTTAAAGGCGCAGCACTACTTCCTCCTCCCCCTCCTCTATTGCCATTGTTATTAACCTTAGGAAACTCCTTAACCTTTTGCACAGTCCCAACAGTATCCCCTTTCCTCCACACACTCTTCAAAGTCTTAGTCTTTTTACCACCACCATTATCACTTGCTTTAGCTTTATTTATATTCACATTAACATTTACGTTTGAAGTTTCCAACTTTTCAGCTTTCTCCAGTACTTCACCTAATGACTCAATCACTTGATTCCTCTCATTTTCTTCTTCATCCTCATCCTCACCCTCACCCAATTCACCATTCCAAGACAAACCCTTTTCATTTTTTGCCCCTTGGGACTTTAAAACCGGCTTGAGGGCAGGTTTAAGAACAATTCGAGCATCACTATCTTTATAAGAAGAAGAGTAAGATGCATTGTTTGCCTCGGCAACAAAATCCATGGCGGCCACGGAGTATTTACATTTACATTTCTTCCTAATACTCCTTTTAGACAATGAAACTCTTCTAATACAAGAATAATAAGATAATGAAACGGGTTCAGAGCAATAATTAATGAAAGTAGTATGAACAAGGGAAGCTAAAGAAGAAGAAGGCATTGTTCCTACAACTATTACCATTGCACACCAAAAATGTTCATCAGAATTTGGAGAAAACGGAAAAGAAAAAGAAACCCAGGAAAAAAAACATCTTAGCTTACCTCTTTTCTAACAGGGTTGGGCAAAATGATAAAATTGTGAGGTGATGCTTACGGGTGACGGGCAAAGCTAAAAACTCCAGCCTGGGAGTTTGGACCGGACATGTTTGTGCTGGGGGTAATGGTATGTGTGGCTGACTCTTCGCCTGTCGATTTTTTTGTTGGTTTTCTGATAAGGCTGTCTTTTTGTTTTGGTAAAAAGAAAATTTTATTTTTCCACCATTGTTTTATTATATTGGTGCGGGTGGGATTGTTTTAAAATTTTCTACCATCTTTGGTCTTATTTCCTAAACTAGGATAATATTAAATTTATTCTTAAAATAAGATATTCCAGTAAACATAGAATCCTTTTTATTTTTTGTTCTGAATCATCGATAGCATCTGTCAAGTCATTCCAAAAACAATTATCAAAATCATTTTCCAAAAAAAAAATCTTTTTCTAATTTTTTTTTACTTTAAATATTTGCGATGATCAACGTACTTAAAATTTTGAAATTACGTACTTCGTATAGATACAAAGGAATAATACCTAAGAAATATGATCCAAGGTTATTTGTAAATTGAATTTTTATTTTGTTTTCTCTAAATTGAATTGACATGCGAAGTCAAAATAATACCCTATACTATACATGTACTCGTTTTATTGTGAATTTGTTAGAAATTATAATACGAGAATTGAGACCCTATGCGTTGAATGCAGATGAAATTGAAACCTTAATGATGAAAGTTTCGGAGTCTATGCTTTGAATGCGGATGTTATCATTGAGTTCTCTTTTCTTCTTTGAAAAGGCTTGGGGTGTATGCAAGTATTTACGTTCCATATTTCAACTTGAAAATTGATTTAAATTTACAACAATGGAAAATTTTTTGAAAATTTGATAATTGAGATTTGATTAAGTGATTGTTATTTTTTTTTAAGAAAGATTAGATTCAAAGTTTGATTCTTCCTTTTCTCTTGTATCTCTTTATGAAAAAAAAAAGTTTAAGCATAATGGAAATAGAGTAGATTTAATGTGTTAGTTTGGTTTCGAGAAATAAAACTATTATTTGACAAAATAAATTAAAATAAAAAGATTGTGAATGACATTTTTTGCGGAAGCAAACTTCCACCTATACTTTTGTGAGGTAAAGGACTTAGACCCTTAAGATCAGACACAACATTTGTTGATTGTTACTAAGAAATTTATGTTTGCTTTGTCTTGCAGGATTGTGGAGCTAGAAATCTTGCTTGACGGTGACCATGGAGTTGGACAAGGTGTATCCAGGTAAGTTAATCTTTGATTTGAATTGGACTGGGTGTATTTGAGGAATATGAAAGCAAATGGTAAGCTAGTAACCTCAATTGAATATTATCCTAGCAAGAGTTCAACCATCAATGTTGAAGTCTTTATTGCCGAAGAGTTGCAAGAGGCAGAAATAAAGTATCCAGTTTTCAAAGACACAGACATAGATGAGGGTCAAATGACGTCAATCATTCACGACTCTTGAATGCTCATTTGTATTCAAGTTTTTATAATTGGTAGATTAATCAATCATCTTGTATTGATTGGGAAAAGAATTTGGTGCTCCAGGATAGTTTTTCGAATTTAATAAATGTTCATTATTAGCCAAGTTAGTGAAAATAACATGTATGGAATCTGGCATGACCATCCAATATTTTAAGGATCATCATTCCCCTTTTATAAAACTGCATTTATTTATGGAGCGGAATGAAAGTTCATTGTGTTGGGCCTTAGGTCCCTTCCTATGCGGAGAAATCTAAGTGAAAAAAAACTCATGCTTTTTGGGCCATTATTGGCATTTTGCGACTATTATTGTTCTAGTCTAACCAACTATCCTATTGTAAAAGATCTACACTAGTAGTCATTTGGACAACCCGTGACGAGGTCTCATTCTTAATAGCACTATGTACCTTTCTCATGCTTCATGTAGTGACTTTGATTCAAATTGTAAGAAAGTGGTGATTTCGTTTCTCTAGTGGAAAGAATTTTGCTAAGAACATTTGGATTAACTCCTCACATGTGGTGATTGATTCTGTTGCTAGGGAGTTCAACCAATCCTTTGCTTTGTTCATGAGAGAAAAAGGAATCAATCTTAGTAATATTGCTCATTAGAAACACTATTGTTTTTAAAAGTGGAGCAAATATGTAAAAAAATTAAAAAAAAATCTCAAATGAGCATTAAGATCAATCATCATTAATTAAATCTCAAAACTGTACAAAAGTATGAATCATTTGGATGATGGTTGGTTTGATCTCAAAGTTATTTGCTTGGACAGACAACTATTTATGATCGTTTCAAATCCATTCACCAGCATAGCATAGTCTCCAAGAGTTTTGGGCTGAGCACGTTCTTCTATAGTGCTTGTTTGGGATTCTTGGTTCTCCTCCATTCTTCTTAAGGTTCTTTTCAATTTCAAGATCAAATGAGACGAATTCACCACTCTTTGCTTGGCTCACACACAAGCCCAATATACCTTGGAAACAAGAAATAATTAAAAAGACAAGAAAAAAATTTGAACTGAAATTAGGCATGCTTCATACTAATATTAGCAAAACAAATCTCTCAATCTCCAACAATGATGCAAAAAACTTGTAATTGATTTTAAAGAGTACCACAAGTGGATGGGCCATCACAAATAATAAAAGTGAAAGTAGAGACCATTTTATCGAGGATTTAATTGTACAAATTATTTTGGTAAGTACTAAAATTTGACCATCCTAATTTTATTCAAATAATTGACCAAAATTCTTATGTGTTTTAATTAAACTAGTTAATACAATCAAGGCATAAGAAAACTTAATCCTAAATGACAAGTCTTACAACTTATGCAATATAATTTGAACTAGTAATTAAACTATAATTTTAATATTTAAATACCTAATGTTAGTAATCTAAATTAATTTAATTCTTAATAATCATAAGGTAATTTAATAACTAAAGTGATATAAATAATAAACTACTATAAACCATAGTTATTAAATTGAGATACGTATCGTATATCGAAATTTTATTTTTGAGAATCGAGTATCGTATCGTATCGAAAGATACGAATAAAAATTTTAATTACAAATAATATATACATGTAATATATATTTATATATGAGTATTTGATATTTTCAATTTTTCATATGTACTAATATACAAGAACATATAAAAAATATATATGTCAATGAAAGCAAAATTATTTAACTAAATGGTTTGTCATTTTTTTTAATATAATCTTTCATGTTTTTTATACAATAATAAAATATTAAAACAAGTTGATAAGTTACTCAAAAAAGTTTATATGCTCATATTTTAATTTTTAATAAATTTAAATGGGAAAAAACCATTATTTTCATTAAAATTTTTAATTTTTTGGAGATAAAATTAATATTTTTATTAAAAATTTTAATTTATCTATATATTTTTATAAATTTTTAAAAATTCAATTGGGCAATTATTTTCGAAAGATCTAAAGATTTTTTTTTCATTTGAATCCAAATAAAATAAAATAAAATAAAATAAAATAAAATAAAATAAAATAAAATAAAATAAAATAAAATAGGGCTGTTAGTAATTTTGTAAGAAAAAGACTTAATTGACTTGAATTAGATAAAATAAACTGTATCGAGAGTATCGAGTTTCGTACGATACATATCGTATATCATACGATTCGTTTCCGATTCTTAATAAAAACGATAGGGCATATAGATTTATATCGTTTTATATGTGTATCAAAACGTATCGTACGATACATATCGCGTATCGTACGATATTGATAACTATGCTATAAACTAATAACAACTATAATTTAACAACTAATGTAAAAGCAAGAAATTATAAGTAAGCATCTAATTCCCTTTACTGGCCATGTTAATTCCCTCTTTTGGCTCTAACATATCCTGGGTTAGCTTCCTTCGGTAACTGCTAGCTTTCAATAACTATAACAAATGCAAAAGCTGACAGCAGAGGGATTGGCCTAAGTCGAATTGCAAACAAGTAGAAAAACTTAGAGCAAAATCACACCTTACAGCAGGTAAGGCTCGGTAGCGACTTCTGTCAACCACAAGTATGCACCAACTGGAACAGAAACCAAAAGCAGCCACACAAGAAGGAACCAACTACAATACAGAAACAAGAAACAGTAGCATAAAACTAACCCAGGAACAGGAAATATTGAAAGAAATTGAAAGTAATAACAAAGCAGTAATTGTGTATTTAAACTTGAAGCAAACTTAAGCAACAAAGCAGGTTATGGTAGTTTGTAATCCTCCATACAATAGGAAGAAAATCAACTAAAATAGTGCAGTAAAAAAAAACATATCAGAAACTCTCACAAGCCTCTCTAAACGGAAGCTAGCCAAACTAGTAAGGAATGCAAAGCAAAGCAGTAAGGGCAACAAGTTAAAGTGGTGTGTTAAGCAGATTTAAGCCAGCAAAGATAGCGTCCACCTGAAACAGAACAAGGAAACAACAGCACCAAGAACAAAGTAGTAGAAAGAAATTTAAAGCAAAGAATAGCTAAAGCAAAAATAAGAATGGAAAATATTAAAAACATTCAAGAGATAGAGACCAACTATGCCGTAACTAACAGAGTTGAGGAAGCAACAGGCATCAACTTTAGATAAGAAGACAACAAAGTAATACAACACAAACGAGAAAATAATCAATGTAGCCAGAAATATGAAACCACTAGTTTTATGATTGGGAAAAGAAAATAATATTGCTTAACTTTTATTTAAAGGCTAAAAAAACTGAAGGTGTTTATCAAAAGTAAATTGTTGAACAAAGCTATATGAACTAATGTATGACTTCACGCTTAGTCGTCAGTATGAATTCTCCTCATCCACTCATTCCTATCTAAAGTAGTGTGTTCTTTCAACTCCTATTTCGTCATATTTTTTCAGGTTACTTCTTGCCCAGTCTTATTTGATCTTCTCCTAACCTTGACCTTTTTGAACCATTCATAGCCTCCACTATTCTAACGAGAGCGCCCATAGGTTTTCGTCATACTTGTCCAAGCCAACATAAACGACTTTCACTTATCTTGTCTTCGGGAGGTGCCACTCCAACTTTTTTTGTGAATGTCCTCATTTCTCATTTTATCTTTTCTTATATATCAGCACATCTATCGTAGCATTTGCATTTCTACTACACTCGTTTTCTATATATGCAGTAATTAACTACCACAGAGCAATGTTGGTCTAACAACTGTCTTGTAAAACTTGTCATTCAACCATACAAGAATTCCTTTGTCATATAACACATCTATAGCGCTTTTCCAGTTGCTCCAACTAGCTTGTATCCTATAAGTCACATCACCATCGATCTCTCTATCATTCTGTACAATCAACCCCAAATACCTAAAATGATCCTGCTTAGGGATTGCCACCGCATCTAGCATCATTATGTTTCTATCATCTTATTTTTTTAAAATAAATTTACATTTCATGTATTCAGTTTTTACTTTACTTAGTCTAAATCCTCTTGATTTCAACGTCTATCTCCACAATTCTAACTTCACATTAACCTCCACCCTAGTCTCAGCACTCAAGATAATATCATCTGCAAACATCATACACCAAGGGACATTATCCTGAATGGATTTTGTTAGCTCGTCCATTATTGTAGTGAACAAAAATAGGCTTAACGCAAACCTTTGATGTAGTCTTACTGTGATAGGATATTCACTTGTTTGCCCTCAACACGTCCTCACATGTGTTTTTTCATCTCTATACACGTCCTTAATTATTTCAATATTTTTCACGTGGACTCTTTTCTTCATTAAAGACCACCATCGCAATTGCCTAGGTACTTTATCGTATGCTTTCTCCAAATCTAGAAAAACCATATAAACATCTTTACCTTGTACTCAAGAATGCTTCGCAAGTTGTCTAAATAAGTGTATTGCTTCAATAGTTGACCGGCCAAGCATAAAACCAAATTGATTCTCCGAAATCTCAATCTTCCTTAATCTTCGTTTTATCACTCTTTCCCATAGTTTCATTATGTGATTCATTAGTTTCATGTCTTGATAGTTGGAATAACTCTGATTATCCACATTATTCTTATAGAGAGGTATCAATGCATTCTTTCACCATTCCTCAAGTATCTTATTATTATGCCAAATTTTATTAAAAAGATTTGTCAATCGCCTAAATCCTACCTCTCCAAGGCATTTGCAAATTTCAATACGAATGTCATCGAGCCCAATAACTTTCCTTGTCTTCATCCTCTTTACTGCCTCCTTTACCTCTATCTCTTTGATTCTACTTATAAAACATCAGTTCAAATCCTCGGGAGGTGTTCAGATATTGTCCAAAATTTAGCTTTGTCCATCATTAAATACTTTGTTGAAATAATCATGCTACCTTTCTTTAATATCATTGTTCTTAATTAAAGTCTTTTTTTCTACTCATCCTTGATACATTTTATGACTCCTAGGTCTCGACTCTTCCTCTCTCTTGCTCGCGCCAACCTATATATCACTTTCTCTCCCTCCTTTGTGTCTAACTTAAGCTTGTTATAATTCTCTTTCACCACCTTCGCCATAGCTTTTGACACCGCCCTCTTTGCTTTCTTCCTAGCTAACTTGTATTTTGTGAAGCCCTCTTCGGTGTTGTTCGTCTTCAAAGTCTTATAACAATCTTGTTTAGTCTTTATAGCTTCCTTAATTGATTCAGTCCACCATGTTGCATCTTTTCTAGTAAGTGCTCTTCTGTTTGAGACTCCTAGTATCTCCTTACCCACCTCCTGAATGTGTTTTGTCAACTTATTCGAAATTGTATTTGGGTTCTCCCCTATTGTCTAGTCTTCTTTCTGAATCCAACTTTTTCTACATATTGCATTACATTCTTCTTTTAGCTTATCCTTTTAGTTCCTTCCTGTCGGTTCTTTTGATCTCGCTTATGAATTTTCATGTCTAAGACTAGTAATCTATGTTGCGTGGTAACACTCTCACCAAGGATAACTTTGTAGTCTAGACAACTGCATCTATCCTTCCTCCTAGTAAAAAAAGAAGTCTATCTGACTTGCACTAAGCCAACTCTTAATGGTTAAAAACTGAGGTTCTCTCTTCCTAAATAGTGTATTCACTAGGGGTAGGTTGTAATTGAAAATATTCAAAACCATAAAACGAAAAGAAAGCTTAAACTAAATTACTAGATCCCTTGGTGGGATTGAATGATTCACTTGACTAGAGCTTAGCTATTTATGAGCCAAAAGTGTTGATGAGATAGACTTCTTATCTAGTGGGATTGGATGATTCACTCTTGGCTGGAGCTTGGCTATTTATAGAGCCAAAAGTGCTAATGAGATAGACTTCTTATTTTCTTTAGCTTCATTCCATCTTAATCTTCAAAGAGATTATTCTCATCAAGCTTTATTGCTTAGCTTTGTCCTTGTTTTTATCATTTGTTGATTCCTCCACCTTATTTCACACCTGCTTGGACTATACTTCTTCAATTTTTACTTTGGCCAAAACTCTCTTAGACTATTGCATGATATAGTCACCGATTGTGTATAAGGTTGTACTTGCATGGTCTTTGGAGAAGCATGGGTTGCACCTTAGATTTCATGGGTTAGGACCACAACATGCATGGTTTGCATGTGAGTTTTTTAAACCTTAATTCCTTTGATTTCCTTGATAATTGATTTGTCTACACAATTGAAGAAAATATAATTGTTAACTTTAAATTGACAAGTATTTTGAAATGACAAAAACTTAAGTAATGCTAAAAGTTTTCTCTATATTGTAAATTTGCTTAAAATGGACTCAATGATAGAAAATCTTTTAAACAAAATTTTGGACTGAGATTTCAATTGAGAAAGTCAGGAAATACTCTTATAAAAATGAAAGAATGTTTTGAACTAACTTGCAATCACAAAAACCCATCAATTTATCCCAAAACAGCAAATAAAAAGGTGCAGGAAGGCTTGAGGGATCGATCCCCCCTGTTGAGGGATCGATCCCTAGATGGCAGGAAGGATCCCAAGCTGTCAAGACACTTTCCAGGTGTAGATATCAGGTAAGGGATCGATCCTCAGTTGGCAGAATGGGCTGGAAGGCTTTCTAGAACTTAGGGGTCGATCCCATATGGCTAAGGATCGATCCTTTTTCACGAGAATAATGCCCAACGACTAGTTTTTGAGGGTTTCAACGAGAAGAATTGCATTAAGGTGGCGTTTAGTATTGCGGAAGTTGTAACTTTACACTGCAAAGTAAATCAATGTAAAGTGATTGCAGCGTTTGGTTTGCAACCTTACACTGCAAAGTAACTTCCCACTGCAAAGTGATTGCAGCCAACTTTACAACCAACACTGCAAAGTGCTTTAGCCAAAATTACCCCATTCATCGAAAATCAACCAATCCTTCAGTAGCCCAGCTTCTTCCATCACTCTCGCCTCTGTCCATTTTTCCCTCATGCCCCTGTCTCTCATTTTCCCTCTCGCACTCTCGCCTCTCCATCAGCCCAGGTTCTTTCCACCTTGAGCTCGCCTCTGCAACATCTCTAATCTTTGTCGCACAAGTAAGTTTATTTTTCTCAAAATGCTTGCTTCCATTTTTTGAAATTGTGTTTGAAACTGTTTTCATGTTTTGTTGATAGTGCCAAGGGGTTTGAAATTTAGGGTTTGAAAGCTGTTGATAGTGCTAGGGTTTCGTTGATTGGGGCTCATCCATTGTCGCCAATATTTGCTAGAAATATGTAGGGATTTCTTCTGCATTTGCTTTTTCTTGCAGTAAAATATTTATGCTGTGTGATTGTTTTAGTTCTCTGAACTTGCAATGCATGGATAGCTTGATTCCTTTTTGGGTTTAGGATTTTTGAGGTTTAGGTGTCTGAACTTGCAATGCCCAGTTGTTCCCAGCTCCATTTTGGCCATAAGCACAACTCTAGGCACATCGAATATCTTCACTGTTCCTTCACAGCTCTAGGCACATCGAAATCCTTATCATTGTTTATATCTTCTCTGTTTCTGATTAAGCAAAATTACTTCAACTTCAGCTTACCATCAAAGCCAAAGGCATTGAGTTCCTGTTACTTGTATTATTCTTCCATTTCCCCTTGCTTACTGATCCCATTTTCACGATAACTATTCTTTTTTTGTTTGTGATTCAATCAAGCTGAACACTGCCCTTCCCCCATTTTTCAAATTTGCATAAGACATTTGCCTGTTACTCATTATAACTCTTTAAGAAAAATAATTAAAGTTGGAATCCTAATATTAATTCTAGTTGGCATTGTGGAAATTTAAGAGATAATGAAAATGAGCTTATCGTATAAATGATTTTTTTTGACAGAGTATAAATGTTTTTAGTAAACAGATTAACTCCTTCGAAGCAGGACTAAACTTAATTTGTTAATTTCTTTGTATAAATATTAAAAAAGGAAGAAGAAGCTACTGGCAGTTTCTTCTTTGTGGCCTCCTTTGGGTTGAAATGCAAATGATTCTATTCTAAATCAGGATCAATAATCCCTCTGTGTATGCTATTTCTAGTTTGACATCAACTCTTCACCTATTAAAAACTCTTTATTTTCTTATATTAGCCTTAAGCTTATAGCTTGCTTGTGACTTGTCCATTTTACCTCTTGTTTCACCTAATTAAAAGTTCTTTGATAAGCTCGTTATGTGAAGTATACATTTCATAGGGAGTTTTTTTTTAATTTCATTTTAAAATTAATGCCCTAAAAAGCGTAAATCATATATTTATAATTTAGAATTCATTATTTTAGTGAGAATAATGTAAGATCGAAAAGATATATTGTGAAACAGATACAGTGGTCTATCCAGTATACATGTAGAAAGCTGCTGCTTCATTTAGCAGGTAAATGACTTATCAGAATTTCCATGAAAGAAATGTTGTAGTCTAGTGCAAGACTGACTCTATCATCTTAGCTAAAGCTAGCATGGGAAGTTCTGAAGTAATCTTATTCTGCTTTTTGCCATGTTTTGTTCTGTATGCTCCTTTTTCCTCTTCTTTATGCTTTTCTTTTCTCCTTTTTCTCTTTTGGTGGGAGGAGCTACTAGGTACCCAATACCTACTTGGATTGTTACATCTTGAGCCGTAACGAATAAAGCTAGAAAGATGAAAAGAAAAAAAACTTATATATTTTCTTGATAGCATATAAGCCAAACAAACTTAAGATAATATATATATTTTATTCAAAAAAGGAAAGATTGGAACTCGGATATTCAGGCATGAGAATTTTGCAAGTTTGAAATTTGAATTTCGTTACCTGCATTTCTTTTTTATTTTTTTCAGACTAGAGGTCTATTAAAAAAAAGGGAACACAGTGTACAAAATCTCACATTATGGGGTTTGAAAAAAGTTATGTGTACACAATTTTACATTACACTTATTTAGTAAATATGGTTTCTAAACAACAACAATAATAATAATACAGATTTTTAGTTAAGTAAGTTTTTAATTAGTTAATATTATTTAGTTAAGTAGCTAGCATATTGGTTAGTTTCCAATATCTTACGTATAATTTTTGGCATTTAGATATGGCAAAAACATACGTAGTGTTTGTTGGATATAGACTGAGCATCTATAACAGTTGACTGGAAGCTCAAAGACAAGTTCATGGGCTTAGGGTAGCTATCCATAAATCATTTCCTACTAGAGCCCAGGCTGAACAAGCTTTCTTGGATTATTGGAGAATGAATGACTATCCTAATAGTGAAATACCAAATGTTGATGCTATTAGGCACTAAGAAAGGCACTTAAATGATCAAAATGTAGATGTTATGCAACATCAACTTTCCACTGTTTATTGGTGCCATTTAATAATTGTATTCTGTCTTGGTGTTATTTTCACCTTGATTTGTGTTGGTAATGGCAAATAAAGTGAAGGGATATGTATCTTATATATTTGTGTTGGTAGTGGATAGTAATGTAATGTGAACTATTTGTATTTTTTATTTTGAAGATATTCAAAACTTTTTATGGCTTGTTTATGACTTTGTATGTTATGAGTTTACAAAATGAAAGTATTGTCTCCCCAACAACTTGCAATGCTGGCCACTACTATAGCTTTGACTATAGAGATTCTTAATAATATTAACTTAATTAATATGCTACTTGGTAGTTGTGGTATTTTGTTATTGAATATGAGAAAGCGTAAAAAGGACAAGGTACTAGTTACGATAGACAGGCTATTAGGCAGTTGAATTTTAGAAGGATGGTGTTTGATTCTGATTTGACATGTATTGAAAATATTAGAATGGATAGACTAAGATTTTATAAACTATGTAATATGCTTCAAACTACTGGTAGACTTGCATCGACAAAAAACATGAATGTTGAGGAAATGGTTGCTATATTTTTGTGCATCATTTCTCATCATGCAAAAAATAGGATCATTAAGAGAGAATTTGTTAGAAGCGGAGAGATCGTGAGTAGGCAATTTAGCATTGTCTTAAATTTGGTACTAAGGCTATACTCAATTTTGTTAAAGCAATCGGAGCATGTAGTTGAGAATTTCAATGACCCGAGATGGAAATGGTTTAAGGTAATTTATCAATTTGCTGAAGTTTTTATGTCTCTCATTGAAAATTAAACTAATCCAACAAATGCTTATTTTCTATTGGAAACAATAGAATTGTTTAGGTGCTTTAGATGGGACATATATTAAAGTTAATGCATTGGAGATTGATAAGCCTAGATACAGGACAAGAAAGAATGAAATTGCTACAAATGTCTTAGAAGTCTGTTTACAAGATATGCAGTTCATATATATCTTACCTGGCTGGGAAGGTTCCACTACAGACTCTAGGGTTCTTTGAGATGCAATTTCTAGACAAAATGGGTTGAAAGTGCCTAAAGGTAGGAAATTACCATCATCAGTGTGAATATTTATTTCACCTTAGAATGGTTTACCTAAAACTCAAATGTTTTTACCATAGGCTTTTATTATTTATTTGATGTTGGGTATACCAATGGTGAAGGGTTTCTAACTCCATATAGAGGGGTAAGGTATCATTTAAACAATTGGAGACATAATCACACCCCTCCATCGAAAGAAGAGTTGTTTAATTATAGACACTCTAGTGCAAGAAATGTTATCAAGAGATGTTTTGGTTTTTTGAAGATGAAATGGGTAATTTTGAGAGAGAGGTCTTGGTATCTAGAGCAAACAAAGTGCAGAATAATTTTCGCATGTGCTTTGTTACACAACCACATAAGGAGGGAGATGTCAGTTGATCCACTTGAGGCTGAAATGTCAGAGGGATTTGTTCAATATAATCAAGATGTAGAGACCATCACATTCATCCGGTCTTCTCCTACGTGGACTACTTGGAGAGATAATTTAGCACAAGAGATGTGGAATGATTGGCTTGTTTCAAGAAACCATGCGTAAACTATGTAATATGCTAATGTTGTGTTTCGTTCTTTCGAACTATGTATTAGTATGTGTTTGCTTTCGAATTATGTATTGTTAAATTCTTGCTTTCGAACTATGTATGGTTATAAACTTAAAGTTTCTTGTATTTGTATTTGACATGTATTGTGACATTTGTAATAATTGTTTGTTTTGGAATGTATGTTTGGAATAATGTATTACTAATAATTATAACATTTGTTTGCCAACTTTTTGTTTGTCTAGTTTGATACTGTAACAGATTCATGGACGGTGAATCATCTCGAGCTGCAAACAAAAGATCCACTCACCAGTGGACACCAGAAGAGGATGCTATTTTAATAGATTGTTGTATAGATCTTGTCAACTAAGGTAGCTAGAGTAAGGACAATGACACGTTCAAAGTTGGATACCTAACACAGCTTGAAAAATGGATGGCAGAAAAAATCCCAAATTGCACCATCAAAGGAGTTCCTCACATCAACTCCAGGATGAGAACACTCAAGTCTCAATATAGAGAGGTAGCTGATATGTTAAGTAGTGCTGTTTCTGGTTTTGGGTGGGATGATGAAAATAAATGTGTAACATGCGAACTTGATGTGTGGGTTGGTTAGGTAAAGGTACTATAATTCCTAACTTAAATTCTATCTATATGTTTTTCAAATGTATCATGGGTAATTAACTATTCTGTATGATTTCTGACTTGGAATGTAGGACCATCCTGGAGCTGCAAGACTATGAAATAAGCCTTTTTCACATTTTGACAAGTTAGCCCTGATCTTTGGGAAGGATAGAGCAATTGGTTTAGCAGCAGAAGTCCTGCAGATGCTATTGAAAACATTGAAGTTGAAAATGCAAATGGTGGAGGGCTTGAGGATATGAATGTTGAAGTTGAGATAGATGAAAACGATGGCTTACTTCGACCTAGTTCTCCTTCTGTTGGCACTCAACTGCCTCCTTTCAACATTGATGTTAATGCCACTCGTACAAATAAAAACAAGAAAAAGAGAGCTGTAGATGCTAATGTTGAGGAACTTATGGGAGCAGTAATTAATATAATGGGTAACTTTCATAACTTATATAAGAGAGCAACTCAACAGATTGGTAAGTTGGCTGATTGCTTTCAATATTTGTCTGATGATGTTACTAGAAGGGCTAAGGTAATGGACTTAATAGATAAGCTGAAGGGTGATATAGAAGACATGATAGATGAAGAAAGAGTTGAGGTTACAAAAATCATTTTGAGTTTTTAGACCAAGGTTGATGTTTTCTTCTCATGCTCTTTTGAAAGGAGAAAGGTCTATGTCAAGAAGTACCTTCGACAAATCCGTCAGTTATGAGTCATCTTGATACTAGATATGGATGGTTTGATTGCAATGATTAAGAATTGTGTTTATGATTTGTTGGACATTTAGGTAAATTATTAAGGTGGCTTGTTTATGACTTTCATGGATGTTTTAGTTACATATCATGTATGATTTATTTTGGATTTACAATATGGTTTTATTATCACCTATGATTTGGTAGTTTTTTTTCTTTGATTCTTTGAGCTAGAAGGCAAATTCGTTTATTTATAATCCAAAACGAATAAAATTATTTGGTATTTTCTCATTTCTATTATAATAATGAATATAAATTTATACAAATAATTATACAATTAATTATAAAAAATTAATTATACAATTAATTATACAAATAATTATACAATTAATTATACAATTAATTATACAATTAATTATAAAAAAATTAATTATACAATTTAATAATAGTGTATATAAATTTATTATTACAAATGATGATCAATGTCAACAAGTATAACTTTATATTCTTTACATTTCAATAAGATAATTACATTTGTTATTATAATTCCAGTGTAAAATTTTTTTATACTTAAGGGTATTTTTGGAATTTATAATTACATTATTAGCAAAGTAACTGCATACCAAATGTTGTAATGTTACTTTCCATGTAATTTAAATAAAACTTTACATTACATACCAAACGCTACAATGTTACTTTCCCAGCAATCACTTTCCCAGTAATCACTTTACCTACAATGTACCAAACGCAACCTAAATGCTTCAACAACCATCCCAAGCAGTTGGTGAACTATAAATAGAGGCATTTATGAAGATTAAAGCAAGAACAAGCACTCAACAATTTTTTTAAGCTTCAAGAGAGAATTCAAAATATGAAAAATCATCCTTTGTATTTGATTTGTGATATCCCACCTTGTACACCACCCAATCACACTAATTTCTGCTATTCAAAGGGGTGTGCTAGTCTTGTAAGGTTATCTTGTAAGAGTGAGGGTAGCTTTGCAAGGGGATAGATTGAGAAGGTTACTCCTAAACTTTCAAAAGGAATTGTAAAAGGTCTCACCACACCTTGAAGTGGTTTGTACTCATTCACAAAGAAGAGTGAAATCAATCCCTTGATAAGAGGATCAAGGAGAGAGGATGTAGGCAAGAGATTGGCCGAACCTCTATAAATTCTGTGTTTGCTTCTCTACCCTTTATCTTTATTTACTGCATTTGCTTTATTATTGCATAGTTTACTTTATTTGTTAATTGGGCTCTTAAAAACTCAAATTTAGTAGTAAAACCGATTCACTCCCCTCTCGGTAGAGCCAACAATTGGTATCAGAGCTTGGGCTCGAGAATTGATTTGGAGTAATTTTCATCGAGCATAAACAATTTAGATGGCTTAAAATAGTGTAGCTACACCCTTAGTAGGAGAGGGACACTCTATAGTTAGGCCACCACTTTTCAATGGTGAAAATTATGCATATTAGAAGACTAGGATGATTCTATTCGTTCAAGCTAATAACTATGAAGTATAAAGAATTATTGTTAAAGGTCTCCTAGTTCCTATTAAGAAAGTTGATGGGGAGGAAGTGCCAAAGAAAGAGGATGAATGGGACACAAATGATTTTAGAATGGCACAATTGAATGCTAAGGTAATGCAAACACTCTTTTGTGCACTAGGACCTAATGAGTATAATAAAGTCTCATAATGTGAAAATGCAAAAGAAATTTGGGATAAGCTAGCAATTACTCATGAGGGAACCACAAAAGTCAAAGAGACTAAAGTAGGCATGCTCATTCAAGATTATGAGCTATTTAAAATGAAGGGTGATGAAACAATTAGTGACATGTTTACTAGATTCACTGATATCATAAATGGTCTCAAGTCCTTAGGAAAACCTACTTTAATGTTGAAAAGGTGAAGAAGATTCTAAATAGCTTACCTAAATCATGGGAAGCTAAAGTTACAGCTATTGAGGAATCTAAGGATCCTCATAACCTTTCTCTAGATGAACTCATGGGATCTTTACTCACCTATGAGATGAAACTCAAAAGGAATCAAGAACCTCTTAAGAAAGTTGCAGTTGCATTAAAATCCACCACAAATGAGGAATCCAAAGATGATCATGATGAAAGTGGTGATGATGAGGACTTAGAGATGACTATGTTTGCAAAAAGGTTTAACAAATTTATGAGGATGAGAGCTAGTGGAAACTCTAGGAAGCCCCTTAGGAGAGACTTTAGCAAAGGGGAAATAAGTAGGAAAGAAAAGGATCCAATCATTTGTTATGAATGTAAAAAACCTGGTCATATTAAATTTGATTGTCCGTTTTATAGAAAACAAAATGAGAAGAAACCAAAGAAGAAGACAATGAAGGCTACATGGTGTGATAGTGATTGCTCCGATGAAGAAAATGTAGAAGAGGAAGTAGCCAACCTTTGTTTTATGGCCATTGAAGATGAGAAGGTAAAATCCAACTCATTAGATACTAATGAATATACATTTGATGAGTTACAAGATGCATTTAATGAATTAGCAAATGAGTTTGAATGCATGATATAAAATATAAGAAAATGATCTCAAAACTAAAAAAGGAAAATGAGATGCTCAAGAATGTCAAGTTAGAATGTGAGAAGAAATTAGAAAATGCAAATCTAGAAATAGAAGAGTTAAGTAAAAAGAACATTAATTTACAAAATTCATTTTCTAGATTTTATATGGGTCAACAAAAACTTGATCATATGCTAGAGACCCGAAGAGCATTCTTTGATAAAGAAGGAGTAGGTTACAATGCGTCAAACAAAGAAACTCATTTCAAAAACTTTCTTGCTAAATATGAAAAATTTATGCTATGCACTTCATGTAATAAACTTGGACACTCCTCACAAGCATGCACATCTAGGAAGACCATCATTAGAGGAAAAATAGCTATAAAAATTTGGGTGCCAAAGCATGTTTTAAATTCAAATGATGAGTCATTAAGAATGAAATGGATCCCTAAAGGATCAAAAGTTATTAGTACTAACTCTCAAGGACCTAAGAAAATTTGGGTAATTAAGATAAAAGTTTGATGTATTTGTGTGTAGGAGGAAGAGCATTGCTACAAGGCTAAGTTCAAGGAGCATTGGTACCTTAATAGTGGATGCTCAAGACACATGACCGGTGACAAGAGCCAATTCAAGTTCTTAAAGCCTAAAAGTGGTGGAGAAGTCACATTTGGAGACAACTTCAAAGGACAAATTGAAGGAATTGGCTCCATTGGTAACTCCTCCTCAACTATTGAAAATGTCTTGTATGTTAGAGGTTTAAAACATAACTTGCTTAGTATTATTCAATTATGTGATAAAGGTTTTAAAGTTGTGTTTGATGCTTTGTATTGTAATGTTGTTAATGCTAAAACTAATCAAATCCTTTTCATAGGACATAGACAAGGAAATATTTACATTGTTCACTTAGATGAGCTAAATAACAAAAATGTATGCTTTATGGCCATAAAAGAAGATGGACCTTGGTTATGGCATAGAAGACTTGGTCATGCAAGCATGCATGTTTTATCTAAATTAGCTAAAGGAGACTTAGTCGTAGGATTGCCTAAACTTCAATTTGAAAATGATAAGGTGTGTGAGGCTTGTGTAAGAGGAAAACACAAGAGAGTATCATTTAAATCTAAGAAGTGTGTTACAACCTCTATGTCACTCCAACTCCTCCACTTAGATCTTTTTGGACCAACTAGAACCATTAGTTTAGGAGGAAAACACTATGGTTTTGTCATAGTTGATGACTACACTAGGTTTACTTGGGTGTTCTTTTTAGGTGTAAAAAATGAAGCCTTAGATAAATTCATCATCTTTTCAAAACTTGTTCAAAATGAAAAAAGGTTATTCTATAACTAGCATTAGGAGTGATCATAGAAAAGAATTTGAAAATCTTGGTTTTGATACTTATTGTAATGAAAATAGAATTAGCCATAATTTTTCAGCTCTTGGAACTCCTCAACAAAATGGGGTAGTTGAAAGGATGAATAGAACCTTAGAAGAAATCGCTAGAATCATGCTTTGTGAAAACAATTTGCCAAAATATTTTTGGGCTGAAGCTATTAACATTACATGTTATGTTATAAATAGAGCTATGTTTAGGCCTATTTTGAAGAAAACCCCTTACGAAATTTACAAAGGAAAAAGGCCTAACATAAGCTTTTTTCATCCATTTGGTTGCAAATGCTTTGTTTTGAACAATGGAAAAGATATCCTAGGAAAATTTGATGCAAAAAGTGATGAATGTATTTTTCTTGGTTATTCTTTAAATTCTAAAGCATATAGAGTTTTCAAGAAAAGAGCACTTGTTGTAGAAGAATCAATTGATTTGATTTTTTATTAGTCAAGTTCCTTTAGTAGAACCAATCTTGATGATGAACTAGAAATATTTGATGAACCAATAATTGATCCATATCAAGATAAAGATGTTAGGAAACAATTAGAAGATCTCGATATAAGTAAGAATGAGGAGTCATTGGAATAAGAAATAATTGAGAAAGAATCAAGATGTCCTAGAGAACTTGGCTATGTGAAGGATAATGACATTGTTGGAGATCCAAATATTGGTGTTAGAACTAGGTCAACATATACAAATATATGTCAACATGTGGCTTTTGTATAACAATTTGAACCAAAGAATGTGCATGAGGCCTTAAAAGATGAAAATTGGATTATAGCTATGCAAGAGGAATTGAATCAATTTGAAAGAAGTAAAGTATGGACACTAGTGGAAAGACCTAAGGATCATCCAATTATTGGAACTAAATGGGTATTCAAGAATAAAATGGATGAGAATAGTATAATAGTTACAAACAAAGCTAGATTAGTAGCACAAGCATATAGGCAAGAAGAAGGAATAGACTATGATGAAACCTATGCTCCGGTAGCTAGACTAGAAGCCATTAGGATGCTACTTGCCTTTGCATGTTACAAGGATTTTAAACTATATCAAATGGATGTTAAAAGTGCTTTTTTAAATGGTTACATAAATGAAGAGGTTTATGTTGAGCAACCTCCCAGTTTTGAAAATCCAAAGTTTCCTAATCATATTTTCAAACTCTCAACAGCTTTGTATGGATTAAAACAAGCTCCTAGAGCTTGGTATGAAAGACTTTCAAAGTTTTTGATTGAAAAAGGTTTTGCAAGAGGCAAAGTAGATACAACCTTGTTTATCCAATCTAAGGGTAGTGACTTATTAGTGGTTCAAATTTATGTAGATGATATCATTTTTGGATCCACAAATGAGTCATTATGTAAAGATTTCTCAAAATTAATGCAAGGTGAATTTGAAATGAGCATGATGGGAGAGCTAACCTTCTTCTTAGGACTTCAAGTTAAACAATGTAAATATGGTATTTTTATAAATCAAGCTAAGTACACAAAAGACTTGCTCAAAAGATTTGGAATGGATGAGTCTAAACCTCAATCTACCCCAATGAGCACAAATATCAATCTTGATAAGGATGAAGGAGGAAAATGTGTAGACATTAAACTACATAGGTCAATGATGGTTCATTGTTATATCTCACTGCTAATAGACCCGATATAATGTTTAGTGTATGCTTGTGTGCTAGATTTCAATCATCTCTTAGAGAATCACACTTACAAGATGTAAAAAGAATCCTTAGATACCTTAAAGACACTTCTTCCTTAGGACTATGGTATCCTAAAGATTCTACTTTTGCTCTTCATGCTTATCCCAATGCGGATTTTGGTGGTTGCAAAGTTGATAGGAAAAGTACATCAAGGACTTGTCAGTTCTTAGGAAATAGACTCATTTCATGGTTCTGCAAGAAACAAAATAGTGTAGCTCAATCCACAACCGAAGCTGAATATATTACTTCTGGAAGTTTTATCACATAGATACCTTGCACTAATTGGCTGATATCTTCACAAAACCCTTGGATAAAGAGCGGATATGCACACTTAAAGGTGAACTAGGTCTCATGAATGCTCCTTGAACTAAATTGACTTCCTTGTGATTTTGAATGAATGATCTAAGTTGGTTATGATAAATGTAAGTCAGGAATTTAGAGAATATATTGACCACTTGCTATTCATAGACTTAACTTGCCATATTTCTTTTAGTTGTTAGGATGAATTGTTGAAATTTGTGTTTGATCATGTTGTAAATACCATATTAATTCCTTACCATTCAGCTCTTTTGAGAAAGAATGTTGATTTGGCTAAATCAGCATGCCACCAGCTAAAATTCACTTCTTTACAACTTCCTAAAAAACACAACAAAATGGTTTTCAATGACTATTCCAAAGTTTTTGCCTTTTACAAGTCACACAACATGTTTTTCAATTTGCTCAAATCTTGTTTTAACTTTAAAATAATGAAAATGCACAATTTTGCTTATTTTCAAATCATTTTTCTACATAAAAACTCAAGCAATTGACTTGTAA
Source organism: Heritiera fomes (assembly GCA_032173925.1). Lineage (NCBI taxonomy): Eukaryota > Viridiplantae > Streptophyta > Magnoliopsida > Malvales > Malvaceae > Heritiera > Heritiera fomes. The sequence goes on along the minus strand of JAPDPM010000002.1, from coordinate 28,494,650 downwards.
AAGCATGTTCGTCGGCTTTTAAATGTTTTTTTTTATAACTTTTGCTATGACAAAAAGAGGGAGAATTAGTGTGGTAAATTTTTATAAAAATCATGCTTAAACTAAGGGGGAGCAAATCTTGAGGGGAAGTAGCATTTTTGCTTTTCAAAAATATAAGCAAATTTACCTTAAGTTTTATTATATCAAAAGGGGGAAGATTGTTAGCTTTAAATTGACAAGTATTTTGAAATGACAAAAACTTAAGTAATGCTAGAAGTTTTCTCTATATTGTAAATTTGCTTAAAATGGACTCAATGATAGAAAATCTTTTAAACAAAATTTTGGACTGAGATTTCAATTGAGAAAGTCAGGAAATACTCTTATAAAAATGAAAGAATGTTTTGAACTGACTTGCAATCACAAAAACCCATCAATTTATCCCAAAACAACCAACAAAAAGGTGCAGGAAGGCTTAAGGGATCGATCCCCCTTGTTGAGGGATCGATCCCCAGATGGAAAAAGGGATCGATCCCCAGATGGAAAAAAGGATCCCAAGCTGTCAAGACACTTTCCAGGTGCAGATATTAGGTAAGGGATCGATCCCTACTATGAAGGGATTGATCCCCAATTGGCAGAATGGGTTGGAAGGCTTTCTGGAACTTAGGGATCGATCTCTTATGGCTAAGGATCGATCCTTTATGGCTAAGGATCGATCATTTTTCATGAGAACAATGCCCAACAGCTAGTTTTTGAGGGTTTCAACGGGAAAAATTGCATTAAATGCTTCAACAATCGTCCCAAGCAGTAGGTGGACTATAAATAGAGGCATTTATAAAGATTAAAGCAAGAACAAGCACTCAACAATTTTTCTAAGCTTCAAGAGAGAATTCAAAATTTGAAAAATCATCCTTTGTATTTGATTTGTGATATCCCACCCTGTACACCACCCAATCACATTAATTTCTGCTATTTAAAGGGGTGTGCTAGCCTTGTAAGGTTATCTTGTAAGAGTGAGGGTAGCTTTGCAAGGGGATAGGTTGAGAAAGTTACTCCTAAGCCTTTAAAAGGAATTGTAAGAGGTCTCACCAAACTTTGAAGTGGTTTGTACTCATTCACAAAGAAGAGTGGAATCAATCTCTTGACAAGAGGATCAAGGAGAGAGGATGTAAGCAAGAGATTGGCCGAACCTCTATAAATTCTGTGTTTGCTTCTCTTCCCTTTATCTTTATTTATTGCATTTGCTTTATTATTGCATAATTTGCTTTATTTGTTAATTGAGCTCTTAAAAACTCAAATTTAGTAGTAAAACCGATTCACCCCCTTTCGGTAGAGCTAACAATAATAATTAAGAAAGAAATTTAATCTAACAAATCAAAATTTAAGGAAAAACCATATAATTAAATCCATAATAATTCTATAAATTATAGAATCATCAGACGCCCTTTATAGAATAAAACTATGAAACTTTCGAATCAAAACAAAAAAAATATATCTTGTATATTGGGCATGGGTCTCCAAACGGGCACTAATCCATAGTCTTGCAACACAAAGCAACATTAATTTCTCTGTAGCAATTCACAATTATATTATGTCCTAATCTTAAGGACCTAAGCCTTTGACCTTAAAATATAAGCGAAAACTTCCTTCATCAAGTTCTTAATTCTCGTAGAAGCGTTCCTTTTGAAGAAGACACTAAAATATTTTAAATAAGGATAATAAGGTAATTTCAATAAAGTCAATAAAGTTATTTGCCTAGAACATATTTGTCATAAAATTAAAGTGAAATTTTAAACGCACCACATATCTTTTTTTAACTAGGGATGGGGTGAAGTTGATTGGAATTGTACCTAAGTCTTACAATATGTCATAATTCATCCTTAATCACTGTTCGAAATTAAGGTTGTTGGCTATACACTATAAATTTTAATCTTTAAACCTCTAAACTTAATAAACTATAATCTTAAAAAGAATATACTTTTTCACCACACAAAATGACTAACCTATCCCTAAACTAAATAAAGTAAAATTCTTCCCCTCTTTCACTCGTTCTTCTTTCCTCTCTCTTTGTTCTTCTTCTTCTTCCTCATAAACCCCTGATATAATCCCTAACTTTATAAGCCTGAAAATCCCCAAAATTTCCTTGCAAAATCAGCAGAAATCTTCAAGTATATTTTGATTTTGGTTGATTTTTGTCTAATTTGAAGTGTATTTAATGAAATTTCACAAGCATTTCAAATTTTTTAACTTGCCCATGCCAGACAATCACATTAAAAACAGATATAAATTGTAAAATTTTGCAAAGATATGATTTCTTATACATAAAAAAGATTTGGTAAATCCATTTTTGTAATCAATTTAACTGAATTTTCCTTAATAAATAATTGTATTAAAGATAAATAATCTTAATACTGCATTTGAATTAGAAAATCTGGTGGTAATAAAATTCTATACTGTAGAATTTCTTATGCATTCTGTATATGTTAATATTTCTTTGGTTGAGGAAGATTGAAAAAGAAAGAAGAACAAAAGAGAGATTTATAGCCATTGTGAGAATTTAAAATAAGATTAATAATTTTTAATCTCAAATGGGATTCTACAGGAAATTTTTGAAACATGTTTATTGTTTCAAATCTTTCATTTTTTTCTGTTCTTTTTTCTTTTTTTCGGTTTACAAGAGAAAATTTTTGGAACTGATTAGGTTGACAGAGAAGAAGAGGAGACAATAGAAGAAGAAATAAATGTTAAAACTGTAACTTCATCAACAATAAAGTGTATTTTTATTTGAGGATATTTTTGTCTCATAATTGTTGAAGTGTAAAGATTAAATTTTGAAATGCATTTATAAATTCTGAAAATTAAATGATTTTGATTGTAAAGAGTAAAATTGGAGTTACATTTGGAGTTTCTCTTAAAAACCAACAAAATAAATGCCATAGTAGTTTTGCATACACGATTTTGGATTACAGAATAACTTAAAACAAATTTTTCCGCCCATGACATGGTACTCCTCTCCCAGTTTCAAGATTCAATATGCAAGTATAATAAAATAAAAGCATTTCATCTATAATTATTCCATTATAACAACATTTCACCAATAATTTTATTTTATTTTCGCTCAAGTGATTAATTTTACTCTAATATTGTCATATCTCAATTTAAGAAAGAAAATCTCAAATTGGATAGACTATATATATATACATATGTATTAGACCTGCTCAAGGGCCGGACTATCCGCCCAAGCCCGAAAACTCGTTTGAAATTTGGTCGGGTTTGGACAAAAAATTTTGATGAAAAAACGGGCTTAGGCAAAATTTTTAGGCCCGTTTAAAAATCGGGCCGGGCCTTGGGCTTGACTTTCAAAGCCTGAGCCCGGCCCAGCCCGGCCCGAATTAAATATATTATATTATTTTTTATATATTTATTTAGCAAATATAATTTTTTATATATAAAAAAAACATTATTGATTAATAAAACATGATTATAAATATTTAATATGAAAATTGACATATAAATTTTGACAAATTAGATTAAAATTTAAAGGAAATTAAATAATAAAAAATAAATAATTAAATAATTAAAAATTTTAAAAAATAAAAAAATTATATTTGGGCGGGCTCGAGCTTATGGCACAAAAACGGGATCGGGCTTGGGCAAAAAAATCTGCCCAAATTACGGGCCGGGCCGGGCTTGGGTATGGCTTACTATTCTTATTACCTGTCATGGGCCCAGCCCGAGCCCGCCCATGACCAATTCTAGTATGTATGTGTGTATATATATATATATATATATATATATATATATATATATGTATGTATATAAATATATATATATACACACACACACACACACACACACCTACATACATGCGCACACATACATACATACATACATACATACATACATACATATTGCAGAAGATCTTGATTGTATCATGTTAGGAACATTCCCAGCAAAACAAACTAAATTAGCATCTTTGATATTTTATTAGTGGATCGATTAGAATCTTAAACTATTTTGAATTCGAATTGTTGTAACGATTTTTGTCCGGAGACCTAATCATTAGACGTAAAGTTATGGAGTCGCCACCAATCAATTTTAACTTAAGTGTGATTGGTCACCTATTCAAAACGAAGAATAAGTACACTGATTTACGTTCCAAAATTTGGGTTCGGGAGTACGGTTATGTGTGAGGAAGGTATTAGCACCCCACAACGCCCGTCCAATGGACAGTACCAATTAATCATGTTTTATCTTAAGCAATCTTAATTTAAATGGTCTTTTATTCTTAATTAAAATTTTCTTTTTATTATTTAATATTAAATTATTTAAATATTGATATTGTTTTTAGGACATTCTTCAACACTTTGATCGAATTCTTAAGTAATTTTGAATCTCAAGAGTATTTACGGGACACACTAGTCATTATGAAGAGGCTCCGTCGTCGGATTAATATATTATGTATTTAATTCTTTTGTGAAATTCACCAAAATTATAATTTTATTTGCTCTTGAACTTGGAATGAAAATCTTTAATGTTGAAATTATTTTCCCTAAATTTTCCAACGCTTTGGTTAAATTTAGGATAAATATCTTCTCACCTAAGAATTTTCGAAATATCGCACACTCGCAAAATTCTAAATTCCATCATCGGTTAGGTTTTTATTTATTCCTATTATCTAAGAAAATATCCATTTTTTATTTAAAGATTATTCATTATTATCATTTTCTCAAAAAAATTCATTTTTAAATTAGACTAATTCATCGATATTTTATTTAACCTTTTATAAGTTTTTTTGTAAAAAATTTCTCTACACCCTTCAACACTTTGATCGAATGTAGAGAATTGAAGTTATTAATTTTGTTCCAAATTTTCCAACACTTTGGTGAAATTTGACAAATTATTTTTATTTTTTTAATTAAAGACTTATTTTCACTTTACTAGCTCGCCCGAAATAGCTCGCTACTCACAAAATAACTTGTGTACGAGAGCTCACCCCTTAACAGCTCGTCACTCGTAAGCCAACTTACGCATGAGAGCTCGCCCCGAAACAACTTGCTACACACAAATCAATTTGTGAACTAGAGGTCGCCCCTTTACAGCTTGCCATGTGCAAGTCAACTTGCTCGCGAGAGATCTATTGGAAAATTATTTTTTTCAATTAAAGATTTATTTTTAATCAACTAGCTCGCCCGAAACAACTCTCCTCTTAATAGCTCGCCCGTGAAACAGCTCACCATACACGAGTTATCTTGAGGTGAAAAGCTCACCTGTACAAGTGAAGCACACACAAGAGCTCGCCCTATACAAGTGAAGTAGAGCATGGAGAGCTCGCCCACTCACTAGAGCTTGCGCCATATATTGAACTAGCGCGTAGCGAGATCGCCTACCACTATAGTTCGCCATACACGTGGACTAGCTCGTAGCGAGATCACCTACCACTATAGTTCGTCCATACGAGTGGACTAGTGTGTAGAGAGATCGCCCACCACTATAGCTCACCCATATAAGTGAACTAGCGTGTAGTAAGCTCGCCCGCCCATTATAGCTCGCACATACAAAAGTGAACTAGCTCCTAGCAAGATTGCCTGACCACTATAGATCGCCCATACATGTGAACTGGTGCGTAGTGAGCTTGCCCATACAATTGAACTAGCGTAGCGAGCTCGCCCGCATAAAAGGTGGTGAATAAGATTTAACATTGTTTTTTAGTTATTTGGGCGTGGTAGGTTTAGCAAAACACGAAATTTATTTAAAATTTCTTAAATGAAGAAGGCAAAGGATACCTACAATATTCGGTTCGGGTAAGTTTTATCTTCCTCTTCTTTTTGATTTTCCTCTTTCCAGTTTGGTCACCACTAGTCTAACTGAGGTCGCCTCTCGCCACCACATTTTCTTCTTCCCAATCGCACTAGAGTAACAAACGTGAGTACTGCTCACCGTCGTCCACACATCCTCTTCACCACTACTCCAGTTACCGTCCCAATTGCACCAGAAATGAAATTGAGATTTTTGTATTTGAGTTCTCTCTTTCTCTCTCAATATTTTTTTGTCTCTATATATCTCTCTTTCTTTTCTCTCTGTCTCTCCCTATTTTTTTTCTGTCACTCTTGTCTATATCACTCTCTGTTTCTCTATGTTTTTCTCTGTATTTTTCTCCAATCTCCTTCAGAATATTTATAGGCATATTTAGTCAAGAAAATAGGATGAAACCAAGGGTTGTAATCCATTGTTCCGTTGGTTTTTAGAGCCAATAGTGTTTGATTTTCTTGATGTTCTTAAATGCTTGTAGAAAATCTGCTTGAAAAATGGTGGCTGTCGTGGAGGCAGAAGGCTATAAAGGATCTCTCAATGTGTTCTTAGTCAATAAAAACAGATTAAATCTCTGAAATTTGATTTGTATGAGACTTTCAATCTAAAATGGAGATTTGTCAATGGAGTTGGTGGGTGGCAGGGGCTCTGGCGACATCAAGGCTTTTTTTTTTAATTTTAATTTTTATTTATTTTTTATTAATTGATTTTTTAACCTTTTTTATTTTTATTTTTTTAAAAAAAATTTATTTTTTTAAATACTGATTTTCTTTTCCTTTTTTTTTTACAAATTCAAACATATGATTAAATCGAATTTATTACTAAGATTGAAACAAGACTCGATCTAAATAAATTTATTGTTCCGGACAAAATTAGGTGTCTACAGTTGCTCCTCTTTGCATATTGTTGAGAATCAAGAATAGGGCAAAGACAATAGACAACAATTTTGTCCCGCTCATGACTTATTTCTTTTTTTTTTCTTTTTGCTCCCTTTTTTTTAGGAAAAGATTTGAACTTAATAACCTTCTTATTACCAAAGGCCCTTTATTTTAATCGGGCTCCTGTCAAAAGGCGCACGACTTTGGAAAATAAACTAGGCTCCTCTTTTTAAAAGGCATACGACTTTGAAAAATAAACAAAGCTCCTCTTTTAAGAGGCACACGACTTTAAAAACTAAACTAGATATCTTAAGATTATGCCCTGAGGTCTTAAAGTTTGTGCTCGAAGGACTTCGAATTGTGCCCGGAGGTCTTGAAATTGATGCTCGGAGGACTTAGAAATTTAAATTTGTGCCCGGAGGACTTCAAAATTTTGCGCGGAGGTCTTATACTTGGTGCCCAGAAGACTTATCATTTATGCCCGAAGGTCTTAAATTTGTGCCCGGAGGACTTGAAAATTATGCCCGGAAGTCTTATACTTGGTGCTCGGAGGACTTATCATTTATGCCCGGAGGTCTTAAATTTGTGCCCGGAGGACTTGAAAATTTTGTCTGGAAGTCTTAAATTTGTGCCCGGAGGACTTGAAAATTTTGCCTTGAGGACCTAAATTTGTGCCCGGAGGACTTAGGAATTTTGTTCCCGGAGGTCTTGGAATTGTGCCCGGAGGACTTCAAATTGTGCCCAGAGGACTTAGAATATTGCCTAAGGGGCTTGGATTTTTGGAATTGAATTTGGAATTTCGCCAGGAGGATTTAGAATTTGTGCCCGGAGGACTTGGATTATGCTCGGAGGACTTAGAATATTTGCCCAAGGGGCTTGGAATTTGGTCAAAGGACCTGAAATTGTGCCCAGAAGACTTAGAATATTGCCCGAAGGTCTTAAAATTGATGCCCTAGGGGCTTAAAATTTGTGCCCGGAGGTCTTAGAATTGTGCCCGGAGGACTTAGAATATTGCCTAAGGGGCTTGAGATTTTGCTTGAAATTTGTGCCGGGAGGTCTTGAGAATTTGGTCAAAGGACCTGAAATTGGGTCCGAAGGACTTAGAATATCTTATCTTTTGAAAATCTTGTTTCAATTTTAATTAGACTCATAAACATGGTACTAATTAAACTGGATTTAAATATTTCTTTATCATGAGTAAACTTGACTTTCTTATTTTGAAAAAGGTTGCATAACCTTTAAAATCTTGATTGAATGTTGTCGAGCCTTTAACTTGAAACAATTATTTCCAATGCTGATGCTATATGATATTGTGTATGTATGTATGTATGCATGACACTCAATCCTATACATTCTCTAACTTTGAAACTCTTTCTTATCTTGTCAAAAAGGCACATTATTTGTCTTTTTTTTTTATCTTCTTTGCCTCAACATGATCATGAAAGCTCCTTTCTATTTTCTATTTCTGCAGAGTTTTTGCACTTTCATCATACCCTTTTGATGAAAAGCACTAAAATTTCCTCGTAACTATTTCCAGGAGGGAAATGAATCCAAATTTCACATGTGATACTTGATCCTTTCGAAAAATTAGTAATTACTTTTCAAGATGAGTGACATAAATCCTATCCAGATCTTTTCAACTGGACAATTGAAAGTTTAGTGCACTAGGATGTTTTGTTTGGAGAATACTTTGCCATTTATCCAAAAACCAATAGTTCCTTTCTTGGCTCAAAATAATTTTCTTAAAATACCATCCCCTCTTTCTTCTTTTTTTTTCAAAAAAATTTTACAATTTGGTTTGACAATCTCTTAAATTCTCGAATAATGACATACTATAAATGCCAAGATCAAATATGAACAACTGGGGTCTTTTCTGTTTAGGAATAGTATGTACAAGAAGAAAGGTCCAACTTTTTCAGAAAAATGTTGGGCAATCAAGAGACATCAGAATCTTTAAGCATCTTAGGGGTTTCCCAGGGATTATTAGTTCTCTTTCCATATTTTTGATTCGTGTCCTACCTGACTTGGTTGCATTGAGAGTTTATCGTTTGCTCTAGACTGCCTTTTTCGGGTTTTCACCCTAGAGCTCCACTCTTTCTTTTGTTTTCTTTTCTCTTTTTTTTTGTTTGTTCTACCATGCATTTAAGAATTCAGATTTCATTTAAACCAAATAATAGTGAGAATTTTTCAAAGAGGAGCTCTTTGATACAAGCATCCATATTTGATCAAAATGGACTTTTAAGTACGTAATGTAGGCCATGGTTCAGGGTTTTGAAAGAATGGATAAACAGGCAAAACATGTGTTTAAAGGTTAATCAAACCAAGGATCATTTCTTCTCATATGAACATTTATCCTTTTCATTCTTTGAAACACTTTTCTTTTTGTACTTTTCCTTGTATTCCTTCTTCTTTCTTTTTTTTTTGTGTTTTTTTTCTTTTTTTATTCTCATCCTAGATTTCATATCTAATTTGCCCCACAGTAAACCTTATTTGACCAAAACAGAAGAGTTGAATCATTCATGTTCTTTGGAGGAATCCTTTCTACACATGCCCCTCAATGTGAAGGGTGATCCTTGGTTAAGGTTTATTTAGAAAGAAATTATCGGGCTCAAAGGGGTAGCAAATGGATCATTTTCATATTTGTGAAGGGAAGATGAAAGATGGCCATTCGTCATTTCAAATTAAGATGCTTCATCAAAAAGCAGTTCTTAGGGTAAGTTTTTCTTTTGACTTTTGAAATCATCTGAATATCACAATTGCATGGTGTCACAATCAATTTCATCTTTTTTTTTGCTTTTTTTTAAATGCAACATTTCAATATGACAGAACTTAACTTCACAGACAAAATATTCATCTAAGGAAAAAGTGATGCGTAGCCCAATGGTGTTGTGCAGATGGACATTAATTGACAATCCTCAACTTGGGTTTTTTTTAAAAAAAAAACATGGGTGAAAGGCATCTCGGGAGTACAGGATTGAAGAGTTTAGGATTTGTATATGAATATGGGTGGAAATGTATTTCAAAATAATCTTGGCAAATATCAGACCACCACTATCCAGACTCTTTGTAATTGTCATTGATTTCCAAAAAATCTCAAAAGTTTTTGCAAGTCGATCATTTTTTTGAGAATCATTAACAATGAAGCCCTGTCATGATCAATCGGACTTTCAAAATCTTATGCCCCAATTTAAGCTTTTTGGCTCTCGAGTGACTTAGGTTTTATTAAGATGTGATCCTGGAATGATTTAAGACATTCACCTTTGATAGTAATCACCAATTTTCTTATAATCATTTTTATCATTAATGTGAAGAATAGAAACATTCTTGTCATATGCCACTGTAAAATAAATTATGCAAAAAGTTGTGCTCATACAACTGTCACCTAGACCAAAGGAAATGACAAAGCATTTTCGACAAAATACAAATTTCGAAATCTTAAAATCTTTATTTTTCTCCATATTGATCTGCCAAAATGCCATAACTCTACATCAAAGTGGACTTCCACTATTCCATAAGTTCTAAAGTCAGGATTTCTCCATTGATAAGCTCCTCAATCCTTTCCTTCAACTGCCTACATTTTTCTGTTGAATGCCCAATTGCCCCCATGTGATAGTCACATTTGCTATTTGGATCATAGCTCTTAGCCAATGGGTTTGGTGCTGTTCTCAAAGAAAAGGGGTCAGATATTGGTTTTTTACCAAAAACGGCAAGAGATTAGAAATTGAGATAGGAATTTTTCCTTGATTGCTTCTTGGTCTCTTTTTAGTGTTCACTGGTTGTTGGACAGGTCAAGCTATAGGATTAGTCATAAAGGTAGGTGAGTGAGCAACTATTGGGGAATAAGAGTGTGCTTGGAATCTTGGTTGTGAGATTGGTGAATAAAGATAAGGATCACAGGAAATACTGTTCAAGGTTGGATGGTACAATGGCAAATAAGGTCGAAGTGGAGTGGAGTTTCTGGGAAATTGCCCCTCAAATGTCACAGCTTGCACCTCTTCTTCTATTCTTTCTAGCTTGTTATCAGCAATGTCACCTATCTTGATCTTGCCTCTCTTGATTGCGTTCTCAATCATCTCTCCAGAGGCCACCATGTCAGCAAAATTCTTAGTAACATTCCTGATCATCTTGTCATAGTATGGTGCTTGAAGGGTACTAAGAAATAGAGCTACAGTCTCTTTTTCTGTGAGGGGAGGCTGGACCTTGGTAGCAATATTCTTCCATCTCTGGGCATATTCCCTAAAGCCTTCAGTAGCTTTCTTCTCCATGGTTTGCAAAGATAAACGATCTGGGGCTAGATCCACAAGATGCCCATATTAGATGATGAATACCTTTGCCAATTCTTCCCATGAATGAATATGGTCCCTCTCTAGTTGAGTATACCATCTTGCAGCAGAACCTTTAAGGCTATCTTAGAAAACATGAATCAGCAGATTGTCATCACGCGTGTAAGCAGCCATCTTCCTACAGTACATGATAATATGAGTTTTAGGGCATGTAGTCCCATCATACTTTTCAAATTTTTGTGCCTTGAAATTAGGTTGAATTACTATGTCTGGTACTAAGTAAAGACCATTTGCATCTAACGATCCTCGAAAATCTATTCCCTCAATGACTCGAAGCCTTTCTTCTATGAGATCTATCTTTTGTTGGGAACCCAAGTCCTCTTCCACTCGCTGCTTCTTTGTAGTATGCACCACATGCCCCTAGACTTGACCATAACTAACTTTAGTTGGCATATTATGGCCTACATAGCCTTCGAGGGGTAGTGTTTGTGGCCCCCGAGATGTTTGAGCCTCAAAAATGGGGTTGTTTTGTGATTGGTGCCCCTCTTGGGTGGCCATTTCTCCCATTATTCTTTTTCCATTGTCTAGCCTATTCAACAAATCTGTCATTTCCGCCAATTGTTCTTTCATCTCATTCTGGGTCTTTTCCGTCCTTTCTATTCGAACTGCTTCCACTTCTTCCATTATTTAAATCTCGAATGAGTTATCTAAAACTCTTTGGTATCCAAGCTATCTCTGTTATAACCCCAAGTTAGAAGCCATGCTTGCAATGTCATGATAAATGAAAACATTTTTTTATTTTTTGTTTTTTTTGTTTTTATTTATTTGTTGTTTATTTATGAAAGACAATGCATATATGAAATGTGACATGCAAGTAAGATCAATTAAACTCCATTTATACGAAAAATATTTACAAGATTCAAAAAGTACTTTATACCATCCTAATGCCTTAAAGAAAACTACCCAGCAAAATCCACATTTCTCATCCTCTAACCCTCATCGATCTTCTCAGATTTTCTGACCAACGACCTTTTCTATATCGAACAGCTTTGCATCCATGAGTGATTGCACCTTATACTTGAAAGCATTACAATTTTCAATAGAATGCCCAATATTTCCTGCATAATAGTCACATCTTGCATTCAGATCATACCATTTTGGGTATGGAGGCACTAAAGGGTTCAAAAATTTAGGAGCAACAAGACGTATTTGAAGTAAGTGAGGGTAAAGCTCTCCATATGTGATAGGAATAGGGATGATCTCAGCGCGTTTTTTCTTCTTGGATTATTTTTAGACAACTTGATTTTTAACCGAGGCACTTGATGGCATTGCAGATGTATGAGCTCTAGGGGCTGGCTTAGAAAATGATCGAATGTGAGCAAGACGAGGGTATTGATTAAAATAAGGACTGAAATATGGAGGTTGTGTAAAATTGGGAAACCCTATTCCAAATGTTTGAGTAGGTGGACGAAAGAGATTAGGGTGAAAATGAGAATTAGGTTGCGGTCGTATTGGTGTAGGTTCTAAAGCAATATAAGGTTCTGTTTTAGGCGTAAGGCCATCAAGATAATCCATCCACCTTTCTATCTTTTTCCATGCCTCTTTAACAGTTGGATCTTTACTTGGACTATTAACAATGTTAACATCATCCTGATAGGCAGTCTCATGAATATTCAATTGGTCTTCATATGTCAATGATTCAACATGCGACTGAGTTGGAAGTGACAAAGATACCTGAGGATTAACCACTTTAGCCTTTCCCAGACTTTCTACCATTTTCATTATTTTTGGAAGCTACTCCTTCATCTCTCCCAAATTCTTCTTGATTATTCTCCAAAGCAATTATTCGTGCTTCTAATTGATTTCCCATGTCCTCGACTCCTTTTGGCCCAAAAATAAGATATTTATTCTCCATGTCATGTAATGTGAATGTAATGATGTAATGTTCAAATGAAGATGACAAATGATGTGTTTTCTTTTTTTTTTTTTTGAATTTTAGATGAGAGAAAAAGAAACAAAATTGAATTTAATAAAGGATGTTTTTATTTGAAAAATCATTTTTAATTTCAATTTTTATATAGTTTTGTTTCTAATTTTTACCATTTTCAATTTATTATTCTCACAAAAAGGTGCTATATCAAAGTGTTCCTTCATGTGCCCTTAACTTTAAGTTTTCTACAAAATAGATTGGGTAAGACTCTATTTTATGGTTAGTGCCTTAAGTTCACTATATGTTGGGTATGGGATTTAAAGTGTCTAAAGGTTCCCAAATTGCTCCTTACAAATGTCCACACAAGACTAGTAGGGCACTCCAATCCTCACCCATAATAGGCTACAAACGGAAAGGATTCAATTTGAGTGGGAGTTATTCGCTAGTCCATGTGGAGGTTACTACCTCACAAGAATGTAGCTACTCACTCCCTCCTAAAGAGGACAGAGCTCGGGACTTAGAGCTTATGCATGCAAATGCACGTGTTGTGTGTCTGAAGGAACATACCAACATATAACCCTCATCTTAGATGCCCCAACAATTCAAGAACGATAATATACCAAGTATAAAAATAACACAATTAATAAAATTTAAAAGAAAACAACATTATTTCGAAATTAAAGAATTTAAACACCAATTAAGACCATTAAACCAAGACTTGAAATATCACATGATTAATTAATGGTTTGACTCTCTTACTCCTCAATGGAGTCGCCAAGCTGTCGTAACGATTTTTATCCGGGGACCTAATCATTCGATGTAAAGTTATGAAGTCGCCACCAATCAATTTTAACTTAGGTGTGATTGGCCACCTATTCAAACTAAGAATAATTACACTGATTTACGTTCCAAAATTTGGGTTCGGGAGTACGGTTACGTGTGAGGAAGGTATTAGCACCCCACAACGCCCCGTCCAATGGACGGTACTAATTAATCATGTTTTATCTTAAGCAATCTTAATTTAAATGGTCTTTTATTCTTAATTAAAATTTTCTTTTTATTATTTAATATTCAATTATTTAAATATTGATATTGTACTTAAGACATTCTTCAACACTTTGATCGAATTCCTATGTAATTTTGCACCTCAAGAGTATTTACGGGACACACTCGTCCTTATGAAGAGGCTCCGTCGTCGGATTAATATATTATTTATTTAATTCTTTTGTGAAATTCATCAAAATTACAATTTTATTTACTCTTGAACTTGGAATGAAAATCTTTAATATTGAAATTATTTTTCCTAAATTTTCCAATGCTTTGGTAAAATTTAGGAGAAATATCTTCTTACCAAAGAATTTTCGAAATATCGCACACTCATGAAATTCTAAATTCCATCATCGGTTAGGTTTTTATTTATTCCTATTATCTAAGAAAATATCCATTTTTTATTTAAAGATTATTCATTATTATCATTTTCTCAAAAAAAAAAATTCATTTTTAAATTAGACTAATTCATCGATATTTTATTTAACCTTTTATAAGTTTTTTTTGTAAAAAATTTCTCTACACCTTTCAACACTTTGATGAAATGTAGAGAATTGAAGTTATTAATTTTGTTCCAAATTTTCCAACACTTTGGTGAAATTTGACAAATTATTTTTTTTAATTAAAGACTTATTTTCACTTTACTAGCTTGCCCGAAACAGCTCGCTACTCACAAAATAACTTGTGTACGAGAGCTCGCCCCTTAACAGCTCGTCACTCGTAAGCTGACTTACGCATGAGAGCTCGCCTCGAAACAACTTGCTACGCACAAATCAATTTGTGAACTAGAGGTCACCCTTTTACAGCTTGCCATGCGCAAGTCAACTTGCTCGTGAGAGCTCTATTGGAAAATTTGGAAATATTTTTGTTCAATTAAAGATTTATTTTTAATCTACTAGCTCGCCCGAAACAACTCTCCTCTTAATAGCTCGCCCGTGAAACAACTCACCATACACTAGTTCTCTTGAGGTGAAAAGCTCGCCTGTACAAGTGAAGTAGAGCATGAAGAGCTCGCCCACTCACTAGAGCTTGCGCCATATAATTGAACTAGCGCGTAGCAAGATCGCCTACCATTATAGTTCGCCATACACATGGACTAGCGCGTAGCGAGATCACCTACCACTATAGTTCGTCCATACAAGTGGACTAGTGCGTAGAGAGATTGCCCACCACTATAGCTCACCCATATAAGTGAACTAGCGTGTAGTAAGCTCGCCCGCCCATTATAGCTCGCACATGCAAAAGTGAACTAGCTCCTAGCAAGATCACCTGACCACTATAGATCGCCCATACATGTGAACTGGCGCGTAGTGAGCTCGCCCATACAATTGAACTAGCATAGCAAGCTCGACCGCATAAAAGGTAACGAATAAGATTTAACAGTGTTTTTTAGTTATTTGGGCGTGGTAGGTTTAGAAAAACACGAGATTTATTTAAAATTTCTTAAATGAAGAAGGCAAAGGATACCTATAATATTCAGTTCGGGTAAGTTTTATCTTCCTCTTCTTTTTGATTTTCCTCTTTCCAGTTTGGTCACCACTAGTCTAACCGAGGTTGCCTCTCGCCACCACATTTTCTTCTTCCCAGTCGCACTAGAGTAACAAACGTGAGTACTGCTCACCGTCATCCACACATCCTCTTCACCATTGCTCCAATCACCGTCCCAATTGCACCAGAACTGAAATTGAGATTTTTGTATTTGAGTTCTCTCTTTCTCTCTGTCTCTCTCAATATTTTTTTGTCTCTATATATCTCTCTTTCTTTTCTCTCTGTCTCTCCTTGTTTTTTTTTTCTGTCACTCTTGTCTATATCTCTCTCTGTTTCTCTATGTTTTTCTCCAATCTCCTTCAGACTATTTATAGGCATATTTAGTATAGAAAATCGGATGAAACCAGGGGTTGTAATCCATTGTTCCGCTAGTGTTTTTAGAGCTAATAGTGTTTGATTTTCTTGATGTTCTTAAATGCTTGTAGAAAATCTGCTTGAAAAATGGTGGCTGTCGTGGAGGCAGAAGGCTATAGAGGATCTCTCAATGTGTTCTTAGTCAATAAAAACATATCAAATCTCTAAAATTTGATTTGTATGAGACTTTCAATCTAAAATGGAGATTTGTCAATGGAGTTGGTGGGTGGCAAGGGCTCCGGCAACTTCAAGGCCTTTTTTTTATTTTTATTTATTTTTTATTAATTGATTTTTTTAACCTTTTTTATTTTTATTTTTTTAAAAATTTTTTTTATTTTTTTTAAATACTGATTTTCTTTTCCTTTTTTTTTTTTTTACAAATTCAAATGTATGATTAAATCGAATTTATTATTAAGATTGAAACAAGACTCGATCTAAAAAAATTTATTGTTCCGGACAAAATTAGGCGTTTACACGAATCAAAGATGTTTACAATATGAAAGAAAACTAGTTTTCATTGTTTTCTAAAAAAAATTAGTTTTTATTTTTTTTGTATAATCACAAGTATCTTTATTCATTTTACAATTTAAGACTAATTTTTTTCGGGTTTTCCAATTTAAGACTAATTTTTTTCGGGTCGAGAATAGTAAAAGATAAATCTTTTCAACAATGAAATGCATAACAAAAGACAAAACAATCTCTTATATATTATGTTGGGCTTGGCTTTTAAGTTTTATAAACATTATTTCTCAAGTTGGCCTTGAGGATTGGGCCAAGTGAAGAAAAAAAATACTTTGGTCTCATACATGAGTGATTTCTAGAATTTTCATTCATTCATCCAATTAGCACCGTAAAATATATATAGTCTTTCATGCACTTGCCTTGTGAAGATGAAGCATTTTTTTTCTTTTTTCCCCCTTTTTTCAGGCTATAAGTAAAAATTAAACAAGTCACTAAAACATGAATATTTTAACCAGCACTTTCTTGCATTTGCTCAGCCTGAAAAAGGAAAAAAAAAAGTAGATTATATTGTTTCATAAAATTCTAGCATTCGGCCTTGGCAAGAAACGCATGAATTTGAATTTTACTTTCTCCTTGGGATAAACAATGAATACATATACGTTTATTAAAGTGTTTTGGTCTTATTTTGTTGTCGTGTGGGATACTTTTTACAAGAAAGGGTTTGTTTGTTAGGGTTTTTTTTTAAGATGCTTTGGGAAGATGAATGGGCAATAATCGGATAAAAAGAATAGGATATGGAGGGTATTTTACATTTTTGTTAACATATTCTAATTGCAAATATCTATAATAAGTATATTTTTTGGTTACATCTATAATAAGTACATTGAATCTTAGTTATTTATTCCTTATGGATTAGTGAAATATCAAAGTACTCATTGATAGGATAGAGGGTTTTTTAAGAATATTTTTGTGATTTCAAAGTACAAAAAAATTATTATAGTATCCCATTATAAGACAAAGGGTTTTTAAAGATATTTTTGTGTATTTCAAAGTTTTAATAAAAAAAACTACAAAACTATAAAGAATTGTAAATATTGTATTAAATAAAATAAATAATGACAAAAATTATAACAACACAAGTAGAAAAAACTAAATAATAGCAAAAATGATAGAATCACAAGCATTAAATATTATAATAAAATTCTTAAAAACCCCATAATACCTTTAAAAATTTCAATCCTATCATAAAAATAAAAAATAGGCTTAATGCCTAAATATGTCCTCCACATTTGTCACAAAATAGAATTAAGTCATCAACGTTTAATTGCATAGAAATCAGTCCTAAACGTTTCAAAATAATAGAATTAAGGATATTTCCATTAATTCTCTCTAACACCGTTAAATATTATTACTGTGCAATAGTAACGAAAATTAAAGAATTTAACGAAAATATCCTTAATTCTTTTATTTTGAAAAGTTTAGGACTAATTTATATATAATTAAACATTGAGGACTTAATTTCATTTTGTGGCAAATGTGGAGGACATATTTGGGTATTAAGCCTAAAAAATATAGAGTACTCTATATATAACACAAATAGCCAACAAATAAAATATAATCTCAATGTAATAAATAACAAGCTTAAATATTTCCTTTTTAATTTTGATATTATCATACTTTTTAATATCTTTCATGAAAAGTTTTCTTTTTTTACTTTTACAAGAACAATAATTTTTAAATATGTGTGAAAAATAAAAAAATAAAAAATTTAAAAACAGGGACATAAAGAAATTATTTATATTCTTTTAAAATAAAAGAAAAGTATGACTTTGAGTTTAGTCAAACAACGCAATGATAGGTATAAATATTCTTACTTTTTTTAAATTGATTGAATTTTAAAAATGCACATTGATTAACCACGTAACAAAAACTAGACCCTATCATAACAGCATCACAAATATGTTTTACTACTAAAATAAAAAAGAGAAAACTTTATATCTTTTTAATAATTATAGATCTCGCTGTTAAGGGCATTTGCCTTTCGAATTTTGATTAAGAACTTACTTGACTTTGATTCTGGTGGTATTATTTTGAAACTTGACTTTGAAAAGGCTTTCGATAAAATCAAGTGGAATTTTCTGTTTGAGGTTATGTCTCTTATGGGCTTTGGGTCAAAATGGATTAAATGGATTAAGAGCTGCATTTCGTCTGCCACAGTTTCTGTTCTTATTAATGGCTCACTGTCTGCTCCAATTCCACTCGAAAGAGGATTGCGCCAAGGTGATCCCCTTTCACCATTTCTCTTTATCATAATCACCGAAGTGTTGAGTTTAATGTTGAGAAAGGCTACTGAGCTTGGATTATTTTCTGGCATCAATGTTGGTCATAATGAATTACAAATCTCACATTTGCAATTTGCTGATGATACTATTATTTTTGGTAAGGCAGATTTGGAGCAACTATCGACTACAAAAAGAATTCTCACATGCTTTCATCTTCTTTCTGGACTGAAAGTTAATTTTTCGAAGACAGCCCTTTATGGTATCAAAGTTAACCCAGACATTATTGCTGAATGGGCTAATACGTTAGCATGCAGGCATGATTCTCTTCCATGTAAATATCTTGGCTTGCCCCTTGGTTCCAACCCAAGACTCTTATTGACTTGGAAACCCATCATTGACTCTTTCAGAAACAAATTAAATACTTGGAAGAGTAAGCTGCTGTCCATGAGTGGAAGATTGGAACTCATTAAATCTTCTCTTTCTAATTTACCAATTTACTATCTGTCCTTATTCAAAATGCCAAAGGGAGTGACAATGGAACTTGAAATAATTCAATGCCAATTCCTATGGGGAGACTCTGATTCGAACAGGAAATTAAGATGGATTGATTGGGATTCAATATATAAAAGAAAAAAACAAGGTGGTTTGGGGATAATGAACTTGAAAGTTTGCAACCACGCTCTCTTGCTTAAGTGGCCATGGAGATTTAGCAGAGATCACTCAGCCCTTTGGAGAGATGTTATTTGTGAAAAATACTCCATCTCAGCATCCAAGTTGTGGCCTTCTCCTTGTCATAATGGTGCCATGTCTAGAGTGTGGAGAGATATTCATTCAAACTGGAGTGAAGGTGAGGTTTCTAACCATATTTTTTCAAGCTTTTCTTTCTGTGCAAGTAACGGAGAAAAAAATTCTTTTTTGGAGTGATAAATGGATTCAAAACCTCATTTTGAAGGATGTCTTTGGAAGAATTTATGCCCTTTCAGTCAATAAAGAGGGCTTCATCAAAGACTATGGCTATTTGAATGGATCAAATTTTGTCTGGAACATCAAACTTAGAAGAAATCTCTTTGGATGGGAAACTCAACAATGGCAGGAGCTTATGAAACTTCTTAATTCGGTTTGTCTTTCTCAATTCATGTCGGATAGAGTGGTCTGGTGTCACACTACGAATGGAGTCTATAGTGCAAACTCTTTTAGAAGATCTCTAGCGAATTCTCAAGATTTTGACTCCTTAATTGAAAGATATATTTGGAAAGGTATAGCCCCTCCCAAGGTTGAGCTTTTCTGTTGGAGAGCTATAAAAGGTAAATTGCCTACTATTGACATGCTTCACAGGAGAGGTTGTCAGCTGAACAAAGAAAACAAATGTGTGTTTTGTCCCCAACCAGAATTAATCAATCATCTGTTTGTTCATTGCCATTTTTCTTGGACTATTTGGTGTCTCTGCTGCGGATGGTGGGGGGTCTCGTTGGTCATTCCAGGTTCTTTAAATCAGTTGTTTTGGTCTTGGAGCAACGTTCTTTCTAATAGGACTCAAAAACAAATTTGGGACACTCTCTTCTATGCTATTCTTTGGTCGATTTGGCTTGCTCGAAATGACAAGATCTTCAACAACAAATCAATCTCTCCCCTTAAAGCTTCCAGTATCATTAGACAGAGGCTTAGCTGGTGGCTCAAAGCTTCCCATCCTAATCTCGATATGCTTCTGCTTTCCAGTAACATTCAATCTGTCAGCTTTGCTTCAAAACATAGGATTGTCAAGACTAATATCTCTTGGTTTCCTCCTCCTCTTGGTTCTTGGAAGTGCAATGTCGATGGATCATCCTTAGGCAAGCCTGGTCAAGCTGGTATTGGGGGAGTTTTGCGAGATCATCATGGACATATTCTAATGATGTTTTCAAAGAATATAGGTTTAGCCGATTCTAACTTGGCAGAGTTGATGGCTGTTGTGGAAGCTCTTTCAATCATTGCCAATGCCAATTTAGATTCTATCCCTCAACTTGTGATTGAAAGCGACTCTAAGGTTGTAGTTTCATGGTTGAACAAAGTCCTTGACAGCCCTTGGAAGTACAGTAACCTTCTCAACAAGTTACATAATCTTTATTCGTGTTTGGGTGTCATCTCTTTTGTTCATGTTTTTAGAGAAGCCAATTTCTTTGCAGACTCCCTTGCTAAACTTGGAGTCAACCGCACCTCTAATTTTGTGACATGATTGTAACTATTTGATTCATAAATAAATTTCTTTACTTTTCAAAAAAAAAAGAACTTACTTGACTTGGTTTCAACCAAGAAGGGACCTATAAGATAGCACATATATTGATTGGCAATTTGTTGCTCTCAGTGTTTCTTTATTTTGAAAAGATTTAATTTTCTTATTCTCAACAATTTGTTCGCTTTTATATCGTTAATAAAGGGATTCCCTGTTTAGAAATTAAAGTATCAATTTGGAAAAATTTGCAAATTAAATAAGAGGCATGTTAGTTTGTAGGATGTATAATAGACTATGAGATACTTCTCTTTTATCACTACTAGGCTCATTATGTGTTTGTTTGTAGAGTAGCAAAATAATTTAGGATAAATGTTATTGAGATTTTCAAAATTTTGTTATTATTCAGCTCTACATTATTAGATTTGAAAATAAACACTTTGTCTCAAAAGCAAAAACTGTGTTAACACATATCAATCAATTATTAAACTACCTTTATAAATTTTAACATATAAAATTATCATTTATTTTCATGTAAACCCTTCACTTGGCCTTATAATAATCTTAAAAATTATCATTTTATTCATTAAAATGAAAATAATTTTTAATTAACCTTATTCCTTAGTTTTCTAATTTTTTATTTTATAATCATGTTTTTTGAACTTTTTATTTAGTTTTTATTTTTTTAAAAGATATTTGACTATTTTTTAGGTATTCAATATCTACTTTTAAACTCTTAGTACACCACTCTTTTTAAATAATTAGTTTATTTTTTGATTTATATTTTGAACATTTTTTTATATAAAAATATTTATAAATTACAACTTTGAAAATTAGAAAATAAAAACCAATAAATACAAAAATTAAAAATATCATCTTCTTAAGGATCAACAATGGATTTTATTACAATTTATTACTTTTAAGTGCTTTTTTGAAATTATTTTATGTTGGGTTTTTATTTTTTAATACCAAAAGGGCATTATGAACTTACATTTGGAACACATGCTTAGGTTAATGTATTTCTTAACGGTGATCTAATTAAAATATTGCTTTTTGTGCTATCAAATTGATAATTTTGGAGTAGAATATTTGTTTCTCAATTAATGGATTAATCTTGAATTAATGTTAAAATTGAAAGATCTAAATGACATTTGCCCATTAATTTATTTTACACTCACGAGGAGTTACTTTGGTTGAGGGGTGGAGTAAGTCTATTTCTTTGTTAACTTGGATTCGATTTTTGTAGAAGCATCTTGAGAATAAAATCCTGAATGCATTATGTCAATGTGAGAGAATGTACCATTTAAAATCTTTAGAAAAGAGACTACCATGCAAGAATAGGATGTTCCATGCAAATGCCCTTTTATATTAGAATGCCGGCCGTCGGGATAGGGTATATTATGCAGGAATCTCTTAACAAAGAGTCGGATTAGATTGTAATAAGCTTGGCGTTTATACAAGTTGTTTTGGTTGAAGTGGTTATGGCTTTTGGCGACATGTTAAAATGTCACGATGGTACAAAAACGTTCAAGTTATTTTAAATATTGAATCATTTTACATTTAAGAGATTTTTGTTTTTGGCCATGAAAACTTCCATTTGTTTCCAAAGAATCTTGCTTACAAAACATGTTCACTAACTCGGCAAAAACGCATACCAGTAAGGCAAATATACCAGAGCATGCCCATGTAGCTCACATATTTAATTCCTTCCCTTGCAATATTATTAGCAAAATCCCAACCAGAGAAGATGGAAAATGTCCAATCCAATTAGACATGCACATCTCCTTTCTTGTCTTTTTAGCTATCCAATCTGCAGCTTTATTTGCACTATTTTTTTATTTAATTTATCTTCTATTTTAGAATTCAAGAAATAGATTAGCATTGTATGCATATGTATATCAGTCTCTCACCCTGTACCAGAAATTGATACAAAGGACAAGTTGGTGGAATATGAAAGAGTTAATTAACAATGATTGAGTAATTAATATTGTTCTAGGAGTAGGACCCTTATCCCGTACAGAATTTTCATCAAGGGAATTATCAAAATAGTTCTTCCAAGTACGAATTGTGAAATGCATGCATGTGTTTCACTGCATTTGATTATGCAATTTTACTGTGTTTTCCATAAAAGTGGTAGCTAGCTAGCTAGCTAACTTTCGGTGATTTTAGACAGAAGAATTGCCAATAGAACACTCCGATAGAGCTTTTGATGTGATTTACTTGAAAACTCCTTTGGTTTATATATCCAGGGCTTCTCCAACAGTTTACTTGCTTGAAAAGTAAAATTCCAAAAGACTTTACTTTTTATTTTTTTCCTTTTCGATACATATGAAGGACTAGTTAGTATTAGCTTTTGTAAGATTGTCCATCGCTTAAACTTGGCTCAAATCTTCCTACTTAGAAGGAAAAAGGTAATCAGTGTCACAAAAATTAACGGACATGTTTTTCTTTTGTTTTCTTTTTCGGATTAATTGATTTACCAATGTGTCTATACTTTCATGTCTTTTTGAACGAACAGGAAAATTAAGTTCCTGTTCCTGAGTTTCTAGCTGGAAACAAACATTTTTCCGATTAATTGTAGCCATTGCAGGATCCATCAATTGCCAGCTTATTTGATTGACTTGGAATTTTTATTTTCTTCTTGTCAACATTATAGGGTTGATCCGTGAATGTCCTCCCTAGCCTAAGAGGCTTTATTATTCCTTATTTCGATCAGTGCTAATTTGGATTATAGCCCTCAACCATAGAAATTTAATCTTACATCTCACATGATGTCACCTCCTAATTATATGTTTATTGGTCTATAAAGATCGTGATCGCCAGACAAGGAATCTTTTTGGCAATAATTTCTACTAATAAATCTTTTAATTTAGTGAATTTTATTGAAGATCAATTCCTATCTTATCATGCTTGAAGATATATATATTAATAAAATAATTAAAAAATAAAAAAAGAAGGATGAAATGGTAAATTTTATTCTTCAAATTTTTTGTCTTTTGCTTTTTAACTGCACCGAATTCACCGTGCCACAGCTGGCCGGAGATCCAAACTAAGCCTAAATAGGGTCATTGCACTTTAATTCAAGTATATGAGGTTTGCAGCTGCCAGTCCCATTGACTTTCTGTTTAGTTATTGTAATTAATCGACTATGCTCTCTGGAAAATCCTCATGCTTGAAATTCAAATAGTAAGAAATTGGTTCGGCATTTAAGCATTGGCAAGTAGCAATAAGTTGAGTCTATCTGTTATCTGAAAAAATTTATTTGTTCCCAATTGGTTTGGAGCATTTCATGGTTTGGTTACATATGGTACGTTGGACTGTTAGTTAAAAATCTTGTCAGTTTGGACAAATGGAACGAAAAAGAGAGCAGAAGGGAACAACAAGCACTTGGTTTATTAGTTTGCTGAACCCTGCCCATTGAGACAACAATTTCAAAATTAAAAGGGTTTTTCAGATTCTTGTTTTGAAAAAAGAAAATGCAAATGGAGATTCACAACAGATTGTTCCCTCCTTAAACATGACATTCCTAGACAAGAAATTTTAACCAACTCTAGTATATGAGGATGGTGATGAGAATCATCAACAACTTTGCAGTTGGATCAAAAAAAAAAAAAAGAAACAACTTTGCAGCAAAAAAGATTATTATTTATGTCTGAGTTGACTGCCGTGACTGCATTGATCAGAATGTTTTGGATATTTGAAAAGAAAATCTGCCTCCTACACCATGGAATTGACCGCACAAGATTTAGTAGATTTGCATGATCTTCGTATAAATCCCTGCTGTGATCAATGCTAATACTGCATCATGAATCCTTTGTTGTCTTCTTTGTTAGTACATTGCGGTTGTTGGAGATCCTTTTTCTAAGTAATAGATTGGTAATGTTAATGTCTAACGTGAAATTCTTCAAGATATATTTTTTCTGCATGCAATAGTCCTTGTTTGGTACATGATTACTGTAACATGAAGAATTTCCGGTCGGAACATACAGAAAAGGTCAGAAGAAGAAGAATATTATATAGCCCTATGCTTTCCCAGCTTTTCAAAACAAAAGTTTCCATATCTTCGACAGAAATTTGCAGATGTATGCCTCTATGCTATGCAGTCTACACATAGCAGCAATCCTTTTCAAATATTGATACTCAACTGTTGGAAAATTTTATAGTAGGGTTATAAATTTGACATTATTGTAAGGTCAACGCATATAACACATGATTAAACGTAAATTTAAAATCATTATATATAAAATATGTTAAAAAGTATCGTATATACTTGATAATTAACTTTAGGATAATGCAAACAATACATGATCAAGCATAAATATAAAGTTATTAGATGTAGAATATAGATTTAAACATATGATAACAAATGTTGTTACTATATTTTCATAATTTTCATTGATTTTATAACAAAAATAATGAAATTAAAATACTTTACGAAATGCTTGCCTTTTTTTTTAAATGAAAAGTCATGGTTTTCATTAAAGCAAATCAAGATTACATTGGAAAAACACTTTGTTTAAGAGAACACAAAACCACTGTAAAAACAAAACAGATACCTTCCATTATAGATGCCGACTAATAAAAACAAAAGACAATATCTATCACCACAACGCTTTAAGCTAATCTAACCGATCCACTCCTGCCAGCAAACCACCTGAACGTCTCTAAGAAGGAGAGAAAATGTGATGTCCCAGTCACCATACATCTTTTACAATTCACTTTTTTCCTTTTTCCATTTCCACTTAACTTGATTAGATTTGCTTGTCAATGTCAATCATGCTTTTCTTTCTTAAGCTTAATATCTAATAGCTCAATATGAATAATTCAATTTCAATAAAACAGACTAATGATACATATATATATATCATCCGTTTCCACAGGATCTCATACATCATCCTAACTTAAATCCCCGACATCTTATATACATTAATGTTAGTTGTACTGTACCATAGCTGAATTACAACTTACTTTGCATAATTACATAAGTATACCTTTTATACTACTTGGGAAGCGTCTCTCGAAGGTAAACTTTCAAGATCCACTCGTAGGCTCTTCTATCGAGAGCGAGGGATTACTTCAGATAGTCTGTATGAAAAATGTTCGTAAAAGGGTGAGTTTACGCTCAGTAAGAAAAATATGTAAAAGAGCGTGCTATGCCTCTGTATGCATTTTGCTACTTGGCTCTATAATGTCATGTAAAGCATTATAAAACATGCATCATAAACATCTTTCATGCGTTGTTTGCAACCATGCATATTTATTTCAAATGACATGGAAATCATACTTTGTATGCTTCTTTTAAAATATAGCATACATATAAAACATGCATAATCTTCTATCTTTAAAACATACTTTACATGCTTTTATAGCATAGCATGTTTCATATACTTCTTCAAAACATACTTCATGTACTTCTTTCAAATATCATTTACATATATACATACTTCCTTTAAAACATCTTATACTTCTTGAAATCATAAATCATATACTTCTTTTTAAAACTTCTTATACAAGTACACCAAGTACTTTCGATTTCTTTATTTCTTTGAAATCGTATATACATATAGTTTTTGATAACATAAAAACTATTTGTACTTTTATGGAGTTATGCACTGCATCATCATCATCATCATCATGTGGTGTACCCCGTAAGGCCAGGAATCCTCCCTTAGCCAAACATGAAATATAGACAGATTGGCCAACTGTTGGTGGCTACAGTTAACACTAGTAAGGTGTCCTTCTGTAGCGACTGAGGCCTGACTTATGGTTCCTCAGCCCATAACATACATCATTTCAGGACTTGATCAGAGCCCCTACTAGAAACATGAAAGTGCATAATCTCAAATCATATGCCATACAGCTTCTTGCCATGGCATTTCATACTTTTTGAAAATAGGTTTGAAAACCTCTTTTCAAAACAGGGCAGTCGACTGGCCTCATAGGGCAGTTGGCTGCTACTTCATACTTTCATTTATCGAAATTATTTTCATTTAAAATTTCGATATTTTCATCTTTGAAAACATATAAAGGCAGTCGACTGGTCCATATAGCAGTCAACTGGTTTTCAAACAGAATGCTTCTTTGGCAAATAGCAGTCGACTGGTCATATAACAGTCGACTGGTTTTCAAACAGAATGCACTTTTGGCAAATAGCAGTCGACTGGTCATATAGGCAGTCGGCTGGTTTTGAAACAGAGTGCATTTTGGCAAATAGCAGTCGACTGTCCCATATAGCAGTCGACTGGTTTGAAACAGAATGCTTCTGGGTAAATAGCAGTCGACTGGCTTACATAGCAGTCGACTGGTTTGAGTCGGTTTTCGAGAAAACGGCGTTTTGGTTGTCTCTAGGCAGTCGACTTCCCTTTATGGCAGTCGGCTGCCCCTAGCCTATTTGGCACTAGGAGACAAGTCCGAAAAGGTCATTTTTCCTGCATGAAGTCAGCTGGTGTTTCTTTCCAAACCACATACACATGTCATAAAACACGCGGACATAGCTGCCTTACGTCCGTTACATAAATTTCTTACCTCGATTACTTCGAGAACATGAAATCACTTGGTTCACCAACCCTAACCTTTTTCTTCTTCAAATCTGAAATCATCATATCGAAGCAAACCTTTAAGAATTTGCAATAAACATGTTATACTAATTCAGTACAACACCATACCATGAACATAATTGAACAAATCATCTTCTTCTCTTACCTTTTGCTAGTGACTAAAATTTCAAACTTTGAGATCTCCTCCAATACTTGGATTCAATCTACCGAACTTCGGATATCACTTAGTCTAGTGGCAAGGATCGATTTTTGTTTAATAAACTTAATGGATCGATGGAAGAATGAGGTGGTTTATCAAAGGGCTTGGAATAGAAAACTATGGAAGTTTGGAGATGGAACGAGAGGGCGGGGGAAGAGGGCTGGCGTAGATGATGGGATGATGAGGGTGATGAGTCATGCAAGATGCATTAATTGCTTCTTATCCCCTCATTAATCTCAGCCATGCTTTACTCCTTGACCCCTTTTTGACCCATTAATTCTCTTCTTCCATTCTCATATCAGCCACACATATCACTTAATTATGAAAATCTGATATGCTTTTATCATCATCCAATTAAATCAATTCATCTTAACTTTTAACCATCATTATTTGACCATTCATTTAATTGGTCTTCTTTCTTCTATATAACACTTGTCTTTAGTTACACTTAATTTTCTGATTTAATTCTTTTCTCATACCTCAACTATTTTCCTGATGTCCATTAAATTTCTTGACTATTTGACTTTCAACTTTCTTATTTCTTCCATACTTCATACCTCATGCATCCATCATTCATACATCAATTACACATCAACTTCACATTCATTTAATCATATTAGATTGAAATACTTTACAAACATAGAGGATTCTCATGAAATTGGGGGATTTCACATTCTCCCCACCTTAGAGAATTTGGTCCTCCAAATTCAAATCAGATTACGTCTTAAACAGTTTCGGATACTTCTCTTTCATCAAGCTATTTAGCTTCATGTATCTGTTTCCATGATGTGGTATTGTCAATAATCTTTAACTAATGGAATCATCATAAACTTCTATACCTTGTCTTTTCCGTCCAAAATCCCAAATGGCTTTTTCACATGACTTATGTCTTTCTGAACTTCTAAGGTTTCATCTTTTATGACATAAGATGAATTCTGGATTATACTTTCGAAGCATTGACGTATACAAACATTACGTATCCTTAATAACTCTGGAGGTAATATCAATTTATTGGTGATATCTCCAATTTGATCTAAGACTTCAATTGGATCGATATAACGAGGGTTCAACTTACCTCGTCAACCAAATCTTATAATTCCTTTGGATGGAGAACTTTCAATTTACCGAGTCTCCAACCAAAACATCAATTAGTCTTTGTCAAGCATTTGTATAACCTTTTTTGTCTATTCTGAGTTATCTTAAGTCTTTGACCACTCACTTAACCTCTTTAGATGCTTGCTCGACTAAATCAAAAGTTAATAACTTTCACTCGCCTACTTCTTCCCACCAATTCGGAGATTGACACTTTCTATTCATATAACATTTCATACAGTGTCATTCGGATACTTATATAATAGCTATCATCATAAGTAAACTCAGTCAATGGCAGATGGTCATCCCATGAGCATTTAAAATACATAGCACCAGCTCTTTACATTTCCTCGAGCGTCTAAATCATATGCTCGGACTACTCATCAGTCTGCGGATGAAAAGCTGTGCAAAATTTTCAACTGAGATCTCATGGTTCCTTGCTAATCTCCTTAAAGTGAGAAGTGAACCTGAAATCTCTACCATATGAAATGCTCATTGGAACTCCATGTAGTCTAACACTTCTTTCACCTACATTTTGCCAACTCACTAAGTGTATCTGCGGACTTCATGGGCAGGAAGTGGACTGACTTAGCAGATCCGTTCATCAATTCTGGCTTAATCATTATACTAGCCATCATTCCAAATTTACCTTGAAGGCATAACATTTAGCTTAAGGCTTGTAAATTGCTCACATACATCATACTTTCTTATCATCGTACAAACCATTATTACTTCATGCTTTCAGCTTAGAGCATTTACCACCACAGTGGTTTCCCCTAGGTCATCTAATTTCACCTTCACAATCCTTTGAAAACTCGAGTCATCTCTTCCATCTTAATTAAAATTATAGCCATAATTTATTCACAATGGCTATCCATAATTTCTTACTTTTACTTTCTAAATACCCATATACTGATCACATTTTAAACTATTAGCATAGTTCTTTTAACTCGTATCCAAAATATTTTCTTCCCATAACATCAAACATGCCAAATGAATGAATGTCCTCATTTCCCTATGGTACTCTAGGGATCAACCAGGAAGGATACTATAGTCGGCTAGGGATTCAGATGGAGTAAGGAAGGTACTTTAAAATATCTGTCTTGTTCCGAAACCTAGAAGCGACTATAGGGAATAATTACCGTCGTTGAGACAATCCATCTCTCATATTAATTCATATTCTTTTCAGAGTAATGCTTTCATAGAATAAAACATTTAAGTAAAATCGACTAATAAAAGTCAATCATCATTCTCATTTAAACTCCTTTTACATATCACTATATATCATAAAACTTTATACCAAAGAGTACTTCAGAATTCCAACTATCATTTCTGATCAATTATGGTTTTTCATTTAGTTCAGGACTTTTCTTTGCTATTCTACAATATAAGCTAGAAATCCTTTACCTAATCATATATACTTTGTACTAACTTCATTTACAATGAGTCAGATAATACCACATACTTTTACATTAGACATCTTTAACATTTACATCATAATTAATAGGTGTCTTTCCCTTCTCTTCAGCAGTGGCCTTGCGCTGTGGTTGAGGGGTCTCCTCACATTCCTCGGGTGTCCTCAAGTCCCTCTTGGGACAATCCCTGATCATATGTCCCTATTCACCACATCTAAAACATGCGCCACTTACCAGCCGACATGGCTGTGATCTGTGAAACATTCTGCAATGTTCACACCTTTGTCTTGTATTCTTAGGTGAGCTAAAGGTACTACTAGCTGAATGTCGGGATCTCTCATCATTAATCTTGATCCCGATAGCTCTCGAGGTCCCTATACCATAATCATCATAATACTCCCAATTTAATATATATTCCACATAACCATTTAATTAAAACAATCATCATTTTCTTATACTTTACTTACTTACCTATCGAAGCTCTGTCATATGGCTTACTTCTTCCAGATGGATATCTATCACGGGAGGCTTTCCCTTTTGACTTTCGCTTCATCGGTCCTTTGCCTTTACTTTGGGTTCAAAAATCATCATGATGAAACTCATAGTCCTGCTCACACAACTGAGCCTTACGGACTGTCTCATTATAAGTAGTGATACCCATAGTATACAACTTGGATTTGATAGGAGACTTCAGTCCTTCTATAAATCTGTATATCTTATATCCTTCACTCCTGATGGTCTCTCGATCGAGTCTGCTTAGAGAAATAAACTTCGACTCATATTGATTAACGGACATTGTCCCTTGAGTCAATTTCAAAAATTCAATCTTCAACCTAGTCTGATCGGTGCGTGGGATGTACTGCTCAGTAAAAGCCTCTAAAAATCTATCCCACGTAACCTCAACATGTTGAGCCTCCAAAATGGCCCGAGTGGACTGCCACCAATACTCTGCATCATCCACTAACAGATGCGCAGTCAAACCCACCTTTTCCTTTTCGGAACATAGCATATACTCGAAGGATCTAGTGACCGCCTTCACCCAATTCATTGCGGTCAACGTGTCCTTATCCCCCTTAAACTTAGGCGGATCCAGCTTCTTATATTCCTTAATTAAGGTCATACTGCAATAAGCTGTGAGATCCCGTCTTTCAATAACTGGGACTGGTGGGGGTAACTCTGTCTGTATTGGTGGTGGTTGTACTATAGGAATAGCGAATGGTACACTTGTGACCACATTTGGAAAGTTCGCCATAAACTGCGTAAACATAGTGGTCATATTCTCCACATGCTTCTCCATTTTCGCTAACCTAGTGTTCGGGTTATGCGGTGGAGATGGGAAAGGAGACTGTGTTGGGGACTGTTCTACATAACCCCTTCCTTTTCCTTTCTCAACATCACTTCTACCTGAGCTCATTCTGTCGAAAAAATCACAAAGTTGAGCTATTTAGTATAACTACCAACAGTTATACTTCGTATATGTATTCAGAAAAGTACAGTACAATTGGGGATATACTCTACTTCTAACTCATCGACACTGACAAACATCAATCTAATTGTTCTGATACCACTCTGTGACGTCCCAATCACCATACATCTTTTACAATTCACTTTTTTCCTTTTTCCATTTCCACTTAACTTGATTAGATTTGCTTCTCAATGTCAATCATGCTTTTCTTTCTTAAGCTTAATATCTAACAGCTCAATATGAATAATTCAATTTCAATAAAACAGACTAATGATACATATATATATCATCCGTTTCCACAGGATCTCATACATCATCCTAACTTAAATCCTCGACATCTTATATACATTAATGTTAGTTGTACTGTACCATAGCTGAATTACAACTTACTTTGCATAATTACATAAGTATACCTTCTATACTACTTGGGAAGCGTCTCTCGAAGGTAAACTTTCAAGATCCACTCGTAGGCTCTTCTATCGAGAGCGAGGGATTACTTCAGATAGTCTGTATGAAAAATGTTCGTAAAAGGGTGAGTTTACGCTCAGTAAGAAAAATATGTAAAAGAGCGTGCTATGCCTCTATATGCATTTTGCTACTTGGCTCTATAATATCATGTAAAGCAATATAAAGCATGCATCATAAACATCTTTCATGCGTTGTTTGCAACCATGCATATTTATTTCAAATGACATGGAAATCATACTTTGTATGCTTCTTTTAAAATATAGCATACATATAAAAAATGCATCATCTTCTATCTTTAAAACATACTTTACATGCTTTTATAGCATAGCATGTTTCGTATACTTCTTCAAAACATACTTCATGTACTTCTTTCAAATATCATTTACATACATACATACTTCCTTTAAAACATCTTATACTTCTTGAAATCATAAATCATATACTTCTTTTTAAAACTTCTTATACAAGTACACCAAGTACTTTCGATTTCTTTATTTCTTTGAAATCGTATATACATATAGTTTTTGATAACATAAAAACTATTTGTACTTTTATGGAGTTATGCACTGCATCATCATCATCATCATCATGTGGCATACCCCGTAGGGCCAGGAATCCTCCCTTAGCCGAACATGAAATATAGACAGATTGGCCAACTGTTGGTGGCTACAGTTAACACTAGTCAGGTGTCCTTCTGTAGCGACTGAGGCCTGACTTATGGTTCCTCAGCCCATAACATACATCATTTCAGGACTTGATCAGAGCCCCTACTAGAAACATGAAAGTGCATAATCTCAAATCATATGCCATATAGCTTCTTGCCATGGCATTTCATACTTTCTGAAAATAGGTTTGAAAACCTCTTTTCAAAACAAGGCAGTCGACTGGCCTCATAGGGCAGTCGCCTGCTACTTCATACTTTCATTTATCAAAATTATTTTCATTTAAAATTCCGATATTTTCATCTTTGAAAACATATAAAGGCAGTCGACTGGTCCATATAGCAGTCGACTGGTGTTCAAACAGAATGCTTCTTTGGCAAATAGCAGTCGACTGGTCATATAACAGTCGACTGGTTTTCAAACAGAATGCACTTTTGGCAAATAGCAGTCGACTGGTCATATAGGCAGTCGGCTGGTTTTGAAACAAAATGCATTTTGGCAAATAGCAGTCGACTGTCCCATATAGCAGTCGACTGGTTTGAAACAGAATGCTTCTGGGTAAATAGCAGGCAACTGGTTTACATACCAGTCGACTGGTTTAAGTCGGTTTTCGAGAAAACGGTGTTTTGGTTGTCTCTAGGCAGTTGACTTCCCTTTATGGCAGTCGGCTGCCCCTAGCCTATTTGGCACTAGGAGAAAAGTCCGAAAAGGTCATTTTTCCTACATGAAATCAGCTGGTGTTTCTTTCCAAACCACATACACATGTCATAAAACATGCGGACATAGCCGCCTTACGTCCGTTACATAAATTTCTTACCTCGATTACTTCGAGAACATGAAATCACTTGGTTCACCAACCCTAACCTTTTTCTTCTTCAAATCTGAAATCATCATATCAAAGCAAACCTTTAAGAATTTGCCATAAACATGTTATACTAATTCAGTACAACACCATACCATGAACATAATTGAACAAATTATCTTCTTCTCTTACCTTTTGCTAGTGACCAAAATTTCAAACTTTGAGATCTCCTCCAATACTTGTATTCAATCTACCAAACTTCGGATATCACTTAGTCTAGTGGCAAGGATCGATTTTTGTTTAATAAACTTAATGGATAGATGGAAGAATGAGGTGGTTTATCAAAGCGCTTGGAATAGAAAACTATGGAAGTTTGGAGATGGAACGAGAGGGCTGGGGAAGAGGGCTGGCATCGATGATGGGATGATGAGGGTGATGAGTCATGCAAGATGCATTAATTGCTTCTTATCCCCTCATCAATCTCAGCCATGCTTTACTCCTTGACCCCTTTTTTGACCCATTAATTCTCTTCTTCCATTCTCATATCAGCCCCACATATCACTTAATTATGAAAATCTGATATGGTTTTATCATCATCCAATTAAATCAATTCATCTTAACTTTTAACCATCATTATTTGACCATTCATTTAATTGGTATTCTTTCTTCCTTATAACACTTGTCTTTAGTTACACTTAATTTTCTGATATTAATTCTTTTCTCATACCTCAACTATTTTCCTAATGTCCATTAAATTTCTTGACTATTTGACTTTCAACTTTCTTATTTCTTCCATACTTCATACCTCATGCATCCATCATTCATACATCAATTACACATCAACTTCAAATTCATTTAATCATATTAGATTGAAATACTTTACAAACATAGAGGATTCTCATGAAATTGGGGGATTTCACATAAAATCTAACCAACATCACAATTTCTCCACCATTTTGTAATTTGCTCTGCCTTAAGATCCACTAACTTTGTTTCTTGCAGTAAAATCATATTTGCATCTTATAGCCAAGCTTTGAGCCAACATACTTTGTTTGAAATGCTTGCTGATGCTAATTACAAAGTTCCATAGATCAATTTTGTTACTTTATATCTACAAATCAACAGAAAACTAATAAAAATTGAAGTAAAATGGAAAAATTCAATATTAAATTTGACCTTAATCACTTAATTATTTTAGCTACAAAAACTAATAATCTTATATTTTTTTCAACTTGCAACTGTAAGTGTGTGTATATAATATATATATATATATATATATATATATATATATATATATATAGAGAGAGAGAGAGAGAGAGAGAGAGAGAGAGAGAGAGAGAGAGACTTCTTCAACAATAAAAACAATGAAAAATTTATTACATAATCAACTAGGAGATAATTCAATAAGTGATTATTTATTTGATTATGTATATTGAAAAGAAATAATTGCTAACATTGATAATAAAAAAATTATATCGCGTCACGATTTTCAAATATATAAACTTGTTGATATGAATTTTCTTTTGTGGCTCTGACGTAAACTGCATGCTTTTTCAACCAGTGAACGCGTCTTCTGCGAAACCCTTGTAGGCTAAGGAGAAGCTTTAATTAAGCATCGCAAGATTTTGCATTGATTTCCATTTTATTTAAGATTTTTTTCTGAAAAGAGACAAGAAATGCGTGTGGAACCCCACCAACCACACAAATTATTCTATTGCGATGTGATGAGGTTTCTGGACGTATCAAATATTTCCATCACAATAATAAAGTTTTAATGCATAAAAAGTGTTGGCCAAGAACAGAAAAAAGAAAAAGTGAAAAAAAATGAAAAGTGAATTCAATTCAAACCCCACAATGTCAGCATTAACTTTTTGTTGAAGAAAAGGGTTGCAAGATTTCTAAATTTCTCCTTCATCTTCTCTTCTTTTCCTGTTACCCACGCTTCCTTGTAACCCAAGAAAACATGCCGAATTATAAGACCTGAGACAACTCCTTAACCAAAAAAGAAAAAAAACCCAACCTGCCTCACCATTTATAAAACATTCCCCGCTAAAGAGACAATAAATCATACACCGGGACCAAAATCTGTTGTCACTACAACAGTAGAGGATTTTAGTGACGATTTTTTTTTTGGGACTATAAATAATTTTGTCATGAATATTAGATTTATTGTGACAAAATTTTATATGATTTATTGTCTTGTGTAATTGTGACGTATTGTTTTTCGGCCACCATTTAGATGGTACTAGTGATAGTTTAGATTTTTTTTTTTTAACTAAAGTGTCTTATCATTGATAATTCGTCACTAATAAAGTACATAAATTGATGCCGGCCAATTCTTGAGTGTTTCTCTCTTTCTTTTTTCCACTTAAATATGGAATTCAAGTATATAAAAATACAAATTCATCTGATTAATCTTTAGTTGCTTCCTCATTTATATTTGTGCAATAATAGCAGTCATTCATGAAATCCATAATAAAACAACAAACTAAATACGGTTTTCCCGACTGTGTTCATATAATTAAACACAAAATTCAGCAGCAGTGTTGTGGGTTGCAGGCCAGCTCATTTGATTCAACGTTTTCATTCAGTCATGGTTCGGTCCAATCACTCCTTGTTCATCTTACTAAATTTCCAATCCATGCTTAATTTCATATATCTTTTAGCTTCAACTGTTTTTCCTATTTCAGATACTGAGCTGATAAAATTTCAAATTTAAAAGACACATTATCATTATAAATCATATGATGTCAGCTTCCATGATCATACATAATATATGATTCATATGAAATCACCAAAAGGACAAAAGTTTTAATTTTTTCCAGAATTTTCCAACCAACAAATGAGCTGGTTAATGCATATTTCATTCATTCGAAAAGGCTTTGTTTCCCATCTGTCATATCAAATTATCATCTCATTCAAAACTTTTGTTTTCTGACAAGTACTGCATTAAGATCTCAGGGAAAATTAAACCTTCTGTCTCCACATCAAAATTCTTTTTCCTTTTACATTATGAAAAGGAAAAAAAATAAAAATAAAAATGTAAATCTCTGCCTAAGGTTTTGCCAGGCAACTTGAAGCAACCTATACGATAAACTGTAATAAATGAACAAATTAAGCAAATTAGACCTAATGAAACAGTAAAGTCAAATATTTTATTTTTGTTACACGTGAGAAGCTAGAGAAGAGTCAAACATAAGTTGCTAAAAACTTTTCAGATTCACTACACAGTTCAACTTGTCAAAGCTACAGAAGATATTAGCTTCCACTGCAATAACTGGGATGAATATGGGTAAGATTTGATAGCGTTAACTTAATCTCTGAAATTGCAAATGAATATATCGTTTGGTCAAACAAAAGTCCTATAATTTACATGCGATCAAATCATGGATCCTAGGCCTAAAGCAATTAATGATTTTTAGCTTTAGCTTTCCTACCTTGATCATCTAAAAGAAAATGATATGTAAAATAAATGTTTTGATACGATTTGAATTAAGTATCCTGACTGAAACCTGATATCCTAACTACTGGATGACAACGGATTTGTTGATATGATTTAGTTCAACTTGAGAGGCGAAAATCATTTCATATCTTATGTTAAATTAACCGAAAAACAATCGTTTTGAAAATCTCTTTACATATCGTTACCTAAAATACTGTTGTCAAAAAAATATATTTATGATATAAGTTATGAATTCAAATCTTGAAATAAATTGAATGGGATTTATAAAATAAAAGAGAGCTACACTTTCATCATGTAATCTAACCGTTATTCATCTAGATTTGAATGCTTAAGTGGAATTTGAAATCAAATGTGTAAAATTATTTTATTTATGGATTTATATATGATGCACTTCATCAATAGATCCTTATGAGCAAATTAAAAAATATTTATTTGTATTTTTTTTTAAGGACTTAACATATATTTAGTTTGCTTATTGATAAGATGTCAATTTCTGGTTAATCGACAGTGTACAGAGATTATACACTGTCAGTACATCAAATATAAACATTTTATTTATTTATTTATTTATTTATTTTTGCTGATACTAATTTTAACGTACAGATCAAAATGAAATAATTCTTCAAATTAAACATTTAAATGCATTGAAAATTTGATTTAATAACAAATGTATATCACCCCCTAAAAAAAAGAATTTGAATCTATTCTTTTTAATTTAAAAAAATCTTAAGTTATGTGGTTCCACGCATTTTTTCTTAAATAGGCATTGGTATTTGAGCCTATCAACATTAATTATAGGCCTATCAACGATAATGTGTCGAGAAAGATGCATGACATATTATTAGACGTGTTAAGAGTTTAACATATATCCACCTTCATGTGCAAGTTGCCATGAATATGTACTTATATGAGTTATATTTATTTGTTATTAAGACATTTTTATTATCAAAATAAAGTATTGTTGTTATTACTGAAACTATGAAATAAAATATTATTTTTTCAAATAGCAGTTGAGCACAAAGTTTTTTGAAAATAAGACCAGTTGAAAATATGTATGTTTAAATGATCACGTTGCATGTAATTTTCATACAACACATCCATACTTAATCTATGTCATTGATTATATTAATATATGTGATTATTGATAGGTCCAGTTACGAAATATATGTAACGAAGATCGCTTTAATTCTATGTTAGTATAATTGATGACCAGATTATTTAGAGGTGTTACCTATGAAGATGGTAAGTTTTTTTTTTTTGGTGCAAAACTTTCAAAGTTTTATTAAACAGAAATTAGTCTGTTACAACCAATTCCATTACAATCATTAAGAAGTAAGGAAGAAATTCCCTGGGGAGGATTACGAACAAGCAGTGTATCAATCCTGCTAGCATGGGCAAGATTAGCCATGTAATCAGCACTCATATTTGCTTCTCTATAAACGTGGACAATAGAGGCTTCCCAAGCTCTATTCAAGAGTTCCCTGCAAGCTTGTATGATACCCGTAAAAGGATCTCTGCTAGTAACCAATGCATTTATTTTCCTTACTGCACTTACAGAATCTGACTCAATAATTACACGTCGAAAACCAAGATCCCATGCAACTGAGAGTCCAGTATATATGGCAAAATAATTCTGCCCTTAGTATCATTCCCCAACCCAATCTTCTAACAAAGCCAGCAAGCCAGCTTCCATTATGATCCCTCACGACACCTCCTGCTGCCGAAAGTCCAGGATTAGAGAAGGCAGTTGCATCAACATTTACTTTAATAGAACCTTGAGGAGGGACTGTCCATGCAACATAGATCTCCTTCTTCAGCAAAACCCGATTAGTTCTGCCACTATAAGCTTTAAAATCCCTGCTATATTTAGTAATAACTATAGTGGGATCCGTTGGCCAGATAAAGTCTTCCTAAAAAATTCCCTTATTTCTTCAATTCCATAAGAACCAGCAGGTGAAACTAAATAATACAGGCCAAACCACATCAATTCCATCCACAGCCTAGCTAGAAGAAAGGTTATCTGTAAGACCCGAATTTCATTATACTATATACCATATTTGTACATGAATGATGGTGTAAATAAATTGTTTTAGTGAAATTAAGAAATCATTGAATGTGAATTTCCACTTTTCATTTTATGTTATAATGTACAAATGGTGTATAAAGAATAGATGGGATTTAATTTTGATTTAAAGTGTGAAAACATTAAATGAAGAGTATGGCTGTCAGACAATTGGAGAAAAAAAGAAAGGAAAGCCAATAAACATTGGCTGACAGTGGCGTGGACTAGGAGTTAGCCAATCAACGTTGGCTGGCAGAGAGTTGGCGAGGAGAAGAACAATTTTAGTCAAAAAGAGAAGAAAAAGAAAATAGAAAAGTCAAGGAAAGGGGCGGCAGTGGACTTCTCGCCAATTGCTTCTCCTGACAACGGGATTAGGCAATAAATGGCAAGTGAAATTAGTCAAGAATAGAGCTGCAGTAGGGACGTCACTACCGTTCTTTTTGCCGCAGTTTTCTTTGGTTTTAATTGCATGAAATGATGAGGAAAACAGGATAAGGAAACAGGTGTTAAATTTTAAGTGAAACGGAACGGCTATATAAGAAGAGTTCATGAGGAAAAATCGATGGAAGCAACTTCATCTTCCTCAAAATCATTCTCGCCCATTCTGTTTTAGTTGCAAGTTCACCATTAGTTTTCCTCTACTTCCATAAGTGAGCCATGAGACTCATCCTTAGTTAGCTAAACATTTATCCAGTGTGTGAAGAACTGAGGAATAAGCAAAGTAAAACTAATTGAGGCAAAAAAGCACTCTGCCCCAGGAAGTGCAACTTAGTTGAGGTGAGCTTCCATATTTTTATGGTTATTTTGATAAATGAAGGTATATTTCTATGTTTATAACGTGATAAATATAGATATAGCCTGGTTGTAGTTAAATATTGAGGGAATATATAAGAAAATTAGATGGAAATGATTAAGAAAAACAATAGGCGAGTAAGGAGTATTCGCCCAAAGGGTGAGGCGAGTACAATGCAATACATGACTAGGTGAGAACATGTTCGCCAATAGTTATATGATAATATGGAATGTGGAAGTAAAGGCGAGGATCAATGATCGCCAATGAGGCGAGTAGGTAATAGAGAACTTGCCAAAGTGTTATTCAAGAGGGCGAGGTAGCCAAGGGTTATCTAATTCATGGGCGAGCCCTAATTATGAATGAAAAGCCACGAGTGGCCAACTGAATTGATAAGCATGGCGAGTTGAGCTCCTATGTTGGGCGAACTCCCATGAATAAGCCGCTAATGGACAGCGAGCTATGTTGGGCGAATGGCGAGCTGTTATCTCGCCAGAGTGGTTGAAAATAGTTTTAGAAATAAATTGCTAGAAAAGAAAATATTAATGGAATTAATATTGTACCTTGCAGCCGGGAAGTGAAATTGCTATCGGCGAGTAGGGAGCAAGGCGAAGCAAAACTTCGAGAGATCAGGTAAGGAAGTAGTATGTGATGCAAATGCATGTCCTGTGGAGTACAAATGCTAAGAAAATATTAGAAATTGTTTTATTTTCTGACATGCATTGGTTGATAAACTGTTTTAATCTCGGGCGAGCTACAAGCCGCCATATGTTGTTTTGTTGGGCGAACTGATTAGGGCGGGCGAGTAGCTTTGTTCTAGGTAGAAATTCGGGCGAGCCAAATGGCAAGCTCTCTTTTATGAAAACTGGGCGAGTGCCCTTGTTTTAAAGAGAAATCCGGGTAAGCCAAAGTTAGGCGAACCCCTTTTAAATGTTTGTATGGGCGGGCGATCCCTATTTTAAATAAACGGCGAGCGATCCATTATGGACGAGCCAAATTACTTTCTGTTTTGAAAAGCGCAGTGGCGGGCGAATACTAATTCGCGGCCTTGTCGAATTAGTCATGAGCGAGCCGTGAGGGCGAGCTGATCATGGCGAACAGGTTTGAGGAGTATTTTTCTCAAAAGAAAAATGAATTATTTTATGATTTCGAAAATAGAAATATGAAATTATTTGAGGTGAATTGACCATTGGGCGAGTTGACCAATGGGCGAGTTGACTATTGGCGAGCTGACTATGGGCGAACTAGCCATGGGCGAGCCAATTAACCCGTGCCTTTCTCACACGGAAAATGTTGAGATTTCGGGCTGTTTTAACTATTTTATCAAACCTTTTGGAAAATCAAATTGTTTTGTGGAGATGATAGACGTTATGAAATAATTCCATAAAGGCTATTCATATGATATAACTTGACTTTGAGATATTAAGCCATGAGTTCATGCATCATTATTCATATACTTGCGTGACCTATCTAGGGCGATGGCTCGAGTCAAATAGACCAACGAGTGCACCCTAGGGCGGCACAGGGCTGATGGACCTGCCAAGTCTTCAGCGGTCTCGAGATCACTTGGCAAGTGGACCCGAGGACCACCTATAGATTATGGTCATAGATCTTGTTGAGATAGCCGTGAGGGGCGATGGCCTACGGGTGCACCCCAAAAGCGGAAGACTAGTGTTCTTTGCATGATTTAAAGTGTTGCCTAGTCTCAATTAAATGAATTCTAAAAGTATCTGTTGAATCCTGTTTAATGTTAACTATATTCATGGTTTTCTAATGAGTTTGATTGTTAGGATAATAAAGGGGTTTTGAGAATATAGTTTTTTTTTATATTTGTAAAGCAGCATACATCTTCTTTACTAAGCAAGTAGTCGCTCACTCCTTATTTTTCCACTCCACAGATTGTTGAGTTAGCGCAAAGAGAATTACCTTTCCGAGATTTATTATCGAAGGTATGTGGTATTCTTTTATATATTCAGTAAAATGGTACAGTACTACCTTAAATAGAAGGGAATGTATAAACAGTTGTAAGTGAACAAATTAATAATTCATAACTTTATATGATTTACGAGGAATAAGAGAACAAAATCTTATTAAAGTATTGAGAGTTGTTAAGCATCACTGACAGCACAACCGGTAATAAGTGTAAGTTTTAAGTAAGTAACATGTTAGATAGTGGAATTGAGATGTTACAGATTTAATGGTATCAGAGTAGGGTTGGTCGGATGCCTAGTGATGCTTAAAGTAAATGGTGAAATAGCATACATTCCCTGTAGTACTGTATAAACTGAATATATAATTGATATGTTAATGATAAGTGATAAATGATTTCTGTGGTACAGATATGAGTGGAAGAAGGAGGATGCACTCAGTGAGAGGTATAGGCCGAGGTAGGGCGGCACAAACCCCGGAACCACAGACACCAGAACCTGCCCCAAGACCTCTACGTCCTATACAGCTAGAGAGCATTGATAATCGTGTAACTCAGGTAGAGAGGTTAATAGCAGATTTTATGGCTATGTATCAAGCGGATAGAGCAGCTGATAGGGCAGAGAGGGAGAGAGCTACAGCTCCTGCAGCCTCTACTGAGCCCGAGCCTATTCCACCACCAGCACCTCAGCCACCGGTAGCTCCACCACAGCCACTGATTCAGTAACTTCAAAATGCTGAGTCTTATTGTAATATGGCATTGGTGAAATCCTTTAAGAAGTTGGATCCACCTAAGTTTAAAGGTACTAGGGATCCATTGGTGGCAGAGAAGTGGGTGATTGAGATCGATAGATTACTTCAGATTATGAGATGTTCCGAGACAAAAAAGGTAGGCCTAGCAGTGTTCCAATTGGCAGATGATGCGAGACATTGGTGGAAGGCCACTCAGACAGTATTATTTGCTCAGCATCAGGATCTGTCTTGGGATATTTTTGTGGAAGCTTTTAGGAGGCAGTATATTCCTGACACTGCTCAGGATAAATTACAGCAGGAATTCATGGGCTTAGTTCAGGGTAGCATGTCAGTGGACGAGTATGAGGCCAAATTTACTACATTGAGCCGTTTTGATCCACAGACTAGTGAGAATACCCGATATAAGATTTCAAGGTTTAGAGCTGGTTTGAGGCCATCCATCAGAGTTAAGCTAGCCCCATTTGTTATACAAACTTATGATGAGATAGTTCAACGGGCTCAGCTATGTGAGAGAGATTATGAGCAGTTCCAGCTCGATTTCAGTAGTAAGAGTAAGGGTAAAGCAAAGGGAAAGACTAAGAGGTTCATGGAGGACAGACCGGGTAGAGAGCAGTCTAAGAAGACTAGATCTATGGGCATACAGATTTCAGAGGGCAGATTTGATAGACCAGCAGTTTCTACTCCTGCTAGTGGCCCCACCACTACTCAGAGAAGTGTTGCGCCCTTATGTAGACATTGTGGAAGGTCGCATGGATCGCGCCCTTGTCTTTTAATGTCTGGGGTATGTTTTAGATGTGGACAGACGGGGCACTTTATCAAGAATTGCCCGATGCTCAGAGAGTCAACTGCTTCTACTAGGCCTCCTACAGCACCTCAGATAGCGGCCTCGGCAGCTCAGAGTGAGCCAGAGAAAGCGACACCCTCACAGCCTAGGCGAGCGACAGCCGCAGAGAAGGGTAAGAAGGTTGTGACTCAGGGTTGGGTGTACGCATTAGATCAGGAAACTGCCGACGCCTCTATCGATGTGATTAAAGGTAAGGTTTATCTTTTTGATATCCCCGTAATTGCCTTAATTGACCCGGGTTCTACTCATTCATTTTTATCGCCTGCATATGCCAACAGGACCCCAGTAGAGCCGGAGTTGTTAAAGTATATTTTGCAAGTGAAAACTCCTTTTAATGATTTCCAAAAGACAGATATTATATATAGGAATTGTAAATTGACTATAGGAGAGAAGGTTATGACAGCTAACCTAATTTTGTTGGATATATGTGAATTTGATATCATTTTAGGTATGGATTGGTTAGCTGCAAACCATGTTAGTTTGGATTGTAATACTAAGTTTATTACCTTCTCCCATCCTGAAAAGTACATTATAAAATTATTGTAAATTAATAAAAAGTATGTATATTTATGAAATGATATGTGTACTGAAATTGTGGTTGTGTATGAATGTGTATGAAGGATATATGGCTAGTGTGGAGGATGTAGAGAGGAAGCATCCAAAGATCCAAGAGATTCCTGTAGTTAAGCACTTCTTGGATGTATTCCCAGAGGATTTACCTGGGTTACCACCGGATCGAGAGACGGAGTTTATGATCGAGTTGGTACCAGGTACGGAGCCTATTTCTAGACCCCCATATCGGATGGCACTGACAGAGTTGGATGAGCTCAAGAAGCAGCTCCAGGAGTTATTAGATAAGGGATTTATCCATCCCAGTGTGTCACCGTGGGGAGCTCCAGTATTGTTTGT
This sequence comes from Heritiera fomes, assembly GCA_032173925.1. Lineage (NCBI taxonomy): Eukaryota > Viridiplantae > Streptophyta > Magnoliopsida > Malvales > Malvaceae > Heritiera > Heritiera fomes. The sequence goes on along the minus strand of JAPDPM010000002.1, from coordinate 28,450,466 downwards.
CCGGAAGAAGGATGGTAGCCTCCGGTTGTGTATAGATTATCAGATGTTGAATCGGGTTACCGTTAAGAATAAGTATCCACTACCTCAGATTGACGATTTGTTTGATCAGCTTAGGGGTGCACAGGTGTTTTCCAAGATAGACCTTCGATCAGGCTATCACCAGTTAAAGATTAAAGAGTCGGATGTGCATAAGACAGCATTTCGGACTCGCTATGGCCACTATGAGTTTCTAGTGATGTCTTATGGGTTGACAAATGCCCCTGCAGCATTTATGAGTTTGATGAATGAGATATTTCATTCATTTTTGGACAAGTTTGTCATAGTATTTATTGATGACATACTGATTTACTCTAAGACTCCAGAGGAGCATGAGCAGCATTTGCAGATTGTTTTACAGACCCTCAGAGAGCGAAGGTTGTATGCTAAACTTAGTAAATGCGAATTCTGGCTTGACCATATTATATTTCTCGGACATGTAGTGTCAAAGGACGGGGTGTCAGTTGATCCGTCCAAGATAGAGGCCATTGTTCAGTGGGAGAGGCCTAACACAGTTACCGAGATACGGAGTTTCCTGGGTCTTGCCGGATCTATCGCAGATTTGTGGAGGAATTTTCTAGGCTTGCTGCTCCATTGACGCGACTCACACGTAAAGATGTAAAGTTTGAGTGGAATGATGTGTCTGAGCGTAGTTTTGGTGAGCTTAAGAGGAGATTGACTAGTGCCCCTGTATTAGCCCTTCCTAGCGGATCCGGTGGATTTATGGTGTATACGGATGCATCCGCTCAAGGTTTAGGGTGTGTACTCATGCAGCATGGTCGGGTTATAGCCTATGGTTCTCGACAGTTGAAGGATCATGAGAGGAATTACCCGACACATGACTTGGAGCTAGCCGCTGTAGTGTTTGCACTAAAGATATGACGACATTACTTGTACGGGGAGAAATTTTCGATACATACAGACCATAAGAGTCTGAAGTATATATTCTCACAGAAAGAGTTGAATTTGAGGCAGAGACGGTGGATGGAACTATTAAAGGACTATGATTGTGAGATTTTGTATCACCCAGGTAAAGCTAATGTAGTAGCTGATGCACTGAGCCATAAGCATGTTGGCATGGTATCGTACATGATGATCAGGGAGCATGAGTTGATAGAGCAATTCTCTAACCTCAGTCTGACAGTTGTTTCCTCTGACCAGTATGGGTTTATAGCTAGTTTCCGTTTAAAGCCGGATTTAATGGATCGAATCAAAGAAGTTAAGAGGAGTGATGATTATTGCATTAGGATTGCCAGTCAGATTCAAATGGGAGATGAGTTGGGTTTTGAGATTGACACTGATGAGATACTGAGGTTTAGAGGTCGGATATGTGTTCCCGATGATCGACAGCTTAGAGACTTGATTTTATCAGAGGCCCATACCTCTAGATACACGTTACATCTGGGTAGTACTAAGATGTACCAGAATCTCCGGAAAGTGTATTGGTGGCCTAAGATGAAAAAGAACATCGCAGATTTTGTTACTAGATGTCTAACATGCCAACAAATTAAGATTGAGCATCAGAAGCCGGCGGGTATGCTTCGACCATTATCGATTCCTATGTGGAAATGGGAGCATGTTACTATGGATTTTATTATGGGATTACCACGGACCCGGAAGGGGTATGATGCTATTTGGGTAATAGTCGACAGATTGACCAAGTCTGCTCATTTCTTAGCCATGAGATCTACAGATTTAGTTAGTGCCTTAGCCGAGTTGTATGTCAGGGAGATAATGAAGTTACATGGTGTTCCAGTGAGTATTACCTCTGATAGGGACTCTCGCTTCACCTCTCATTTTTGGGAGAGATTTCAGGAGGCTATGGGATCCCAGTTGAGTTTTAGCACCGCTTTTCATCCACAGACTGATGGACAGTCCGAGCGTACTATACAGACGCTCGAGGATATGTTGAGAGCGTGTGCATTGGATTTTAGAGGCTCATGGGACGATCACTTACCCCTGGCAGAGTTTGCTTACAATAATAGTTTTCATACGAGTATCGGCATGGCACCGTATGAGGCCTTGTATGGCAGATGATGCAGATCCCCGATAGCATGGGAAGAAGTTAGAGACCGTAAAATGTTAGCTCCTGATTTGGTCGAGCAGGCTTCTCGCGATGTACAGATGATTTGTGAGAGGCTCAGAACGGCTCAGAGTCGGCAGAAGAGTTATGCAGATACTAGATGCCGACCATTGGAGTTTGTAGCGAGTGATTATGTGTTTTTAAAGGTTTCACCGTCTAAGGGTATAATGAGATTCGGGAAGAGAGGAAAGTTGAGTCCTCGATACATTGGACCTTATGAGATCTTAGATCGCGTAGGAGATGTGGCATATCGGTTAGCACTACCACCAGGGTTGTCAGGAGTGCATAACGTGTTCCATGTCTCGATGTTGAGAAAGTACCATCCAGATCCTTCTCACGTGATTCGACACGAGCCACTGGAGATCAGAGAAGATATGAGTTACGTCGAGAAACCGGTACGGATTCTGGATAGGAAGGACAAGGTGTTGCGATCTAAGACGATTCCTTTGGTTAAAGTGCTCTGGCAGTATCATAACGAGGAGGAGGCTATTTGAGAGTTAGAGAGCCTTATGTATGAGAGGTATCCAGAGCTCTTCCAATGACAGAGACCTAGTTAAATTTGGAGGACCAAATTTCTTAAGGTGGGGAGAAATGTAAGACCCGAATTTCATTATACTATATACCATATTTGTACATGAATGATAGTGTAAATAAATTGTTTTAGTGAAATTAAGAAATCATTGAATGTGAATTTCCACTTTTCATTTTATGTTATAATGTACATGAAGGAAACCGAAACAACACGCAGCGGAAATTTAAATCATTCGGCCTCCACCAAGATCGATTCGAAGAGTTGCCTGATTAGGGTTTCGAGATTTTACCTAACGTTTTCTCTGAATTTTTCTGTCGTTGGTCGAGTCACAAGCAGCAACTTTTCGTTCCTGCCTCTATGGTATCCATACGAACGGATCTCACGACTCTTGAACGTCTCACGATCAGAAGCCTTAAAGAGCTTTTGATTCCTTATAACCGAACTGCTAGCTTCAATTAAAAGGAATGTTTTTTTTTTCTGTTTTAAAAAGTGCGGCTATGTTTTAGAAAAACATCCTTTTTATAGGCAGTAAATTTTACCCTAAAATTTACTGCCAAACAGAACTCTAATCCTACTTAGAATAGGATTAGATATATCCTTAATCCAATTCAGAATAGGATTAGATATATCTTTAATCGAATTCAGAATAGGATTAATTAAGCTCCTCATTGATCCGTTCTAAGTGTGCGACCCAATAGGTTCTCAAAACAATGGCAATGACAAAATTGTCATAGGCAATGAGCGGTATCTAGCAACACATCATTGCTACCCATGTAACGAGAATGTCAATGACTCGACATAACCTTACTCGTGATAGATGTTACCGTGTAGTCTAATCCCTTTATCCTATGATGTCTTGATTAGACACAAGTCATGGAATGTGTCACACTTGTATAGTCTAATCAGCGTTTCTTGATTCCTGAGTGGACTAATTAAACAAATAAAATCAATATCTCATATTGACTTATTCGAGCACGGCCATGCATTTCTTAGTCTCACTCTATCAAAGGGCCCAAGACATCACTCTTGTTATATAAGAGGGATAAATCCAATCTTGATCACTCAACATCCCTCTACATAGATCAAGGCATACCCAATTACTACCTTTATAGTCCATCCTGTTACGAATGACATCTAGCAGCATTAAAGTATGCAATTCTCTATGTTGGGATCTCTGATGATCTCAAGTCAAAGGATCACATACACCATCATCACTATGAGAATCGCTTATGACATTCATATAACAATCCATGTAGCGTTCTCATGGAGGGTCGATCCAGTACATAGTTCTCTAACATGTACCTATGTGATGACTTGATATCCTATATCCATGACAATGGTCATCAATCAACCACATACTAGTCTTATCGTATCATTGTTATCCTTGTTCACAATAATACTTGACTAGGGATACTTTAAGAATAGTGTGTTATTACTATTCTAAGGACATTATTATATAAGATTATATTACGCAGTTATAAGACAAATATAATAATGAACTATGATAAATAAAATGTCATGATACATAAAAAAATGCCAAAGTCAATCATCTAATGAATGGTTCTAAGGGCATAATCCAACAGTACAAATGGTGTATAAAGAATAGATGGGATTTAATTTTGATTTAAAGTGTGAAAACATTTAATGAAGAGTATGGCTGTCAGACAATTGGAGAAAAAATGAAAGGAAAGCCAATAAACATTGGCTGACAGTGGCATGGACTAGGAGTTAGCCAATCAACGTTGGCTGGCAGAGAGTTGGCGAGGAGAAGAACAATTTTAGTCAAAAAGAGAAGAAAAAGAAAATAGAAAGTCAAGGAAAGGGACGACAGTGGACTTCTCGCCAATTGCTTCTCCTGACAACGGGATTAGGCAATAAATGGCAAGTGAAATTAGTCAAGAATAGAGCTGCAGTAGGGACGTCACTACCGTTCTTTTTGCCGCAGTTTTCTTTGGTTTTAATTGCATGAAATGATGAGGAAAACAGGATAAGGAAACAGGTGTTAAATTTTAAGTGAAACGGAACGGCTATATAAGAAGAGTTCATGAGGAAAAATCGATGGAAGCAACTTCATCTTCCTCAAAATCATTCTCGCCCATTCTGTTTTAGTTGCAAGTTCACCATTAGTTTTCCTCTACTTCCATAAGTGAGCCATGAGACTCATCCTTAGTTAGCTAAACATTTATCCAGTGTGTGAAGAACTGAGGAATAAGCAAAGTAAAACTAATTGAGGCAAAAAAGCACTCTGCCCCAGGAAGTGCAACTTAGTTGAGGTGAGCTTCCATATTTTTATGGTTATTTTGATAAATGAAGGTATATTTCTATGTTTATAACGTGATAAATATAGATATAGCCTGGTTGTAGTTAAATATTGAGGGAATATATAAGAAAATTAGATGGAAATGATTAAGAAAAACAATAGGCGAGTAAGGAGTATTCGCCCAAAGGGTGAGGTGAGTACAATGCAATACATGACTAGGTGAGAACATGTTCGCCAATAGTTATATGATAATATGGAATGTGGAAGTAAAGGCGAGGATCAATGATCGCCAATCAGGCGAGTAGGTAATAGAGAACTCGCCAAAGTGTTATTCAAGAGGGCGAGGTAGCCAAGGGTTATCTAATTCATGGGCGAGCCCTAATTATGAATGAAAAGCCACGAGTGGCCAACTGAATTGATAAGCATGGCGAGTTGAGCTCCTATGTTGGGCGAACTCCCATGAATAAGCCGCTAATGGACAGCGAGCTATGTTGGGCGAATGGCGAGCTGTTATCTTGCCAAAGTGGTTGAAAATAGTTTTAAAAATAAATTGCTAGAAAAGAAAATATTAATGGAATTAATATTGTACCTTGCAGCCGGAAAGTGAAATTGCTAACGGCGAGTAGGGAGCAAGGCGAAGCAAAACTTCGAGAGATCAGGTAAGGAAGTAGTATATGATGCAAATGCATGTCCTGTGGAGTACAAATGTTAAGAAAATATTAGAAATTGTTTTATTTTCTGACATGCATTGGTTGATAAACTGTTTTGATCTCAGGCGAGCTACAAGCCGTCGTATGTTGTTTTGTTGGGCGAACTGATTAGGGCGGGCGAGTAGCTTTGTTCTAGGTAGAAATTCGGGTGAGCCAAATGGCAAGCTCTCTTTTATGAAAATTGGGCGAGTGCCCTTGTTTTAAAGAGAAATCCGGGTAAGCCAAAGTTGGGCGAACCCCCTTTAAATGTTTGTATGGGCGGGCGATCCCTATTTTAAATAAACGGCGAGCGATCCATTATGGACGAGCCAAATTACTTTCTGTTTTGAAAAGCGCAGTGGCGGGCGAATACTAATTCACGGCCTTGTCGAATTAGTCATGAGCGAGCCGTGAGGGCGAGTTGATCATGGCGAACAGGTTTGAGGAGTATTTTTCTCAAAAGAAAAATGAATTATTTTATGATTTCGAAAATAGAAATATGAAATTATTTGAGGTGAATTGACCATTGGGCGAGTTGACCAATGGGCGAGTTGACTATTGGCGAGCTGACTATGGGCGAACTAGCCATGGGCGAGCCAATTAACCCGTGCTTTTCTCACACAGAAAATGTTGAGATTTCGGGCTGTTTTAACTATTTTATCAAACCTTTAGGAAAATCAAATTGTTTTGTGGAGATGATAGACGTTATGAAATAATTCCATAAAGGCTATTCATATGATATAACTTGACTTTGAGATATTAGGCCATGAGTTCATGCATCATTATTCATATACTTGCGTGACCCATCTAGGGCGATGGCTCGAGTCAAATAGACCAACGAGTGCACCCTAGGGCTTCACAGGGCTGATGGACCTGCCAAGTCTTCAGCGGTCTCGAGGTCACTTGGCAAGTGGACCCGAGGACCACCTATAGATTATGGCCATAGATCTTGTTGAGATAGCCGTGAGGGGCGATGGCCTACGGGTGCACCCCAAAAGCGGAAGACTAGTGTTCTTTGCATGATTTAAAATGTTGCCTAGTCTCAATTAAATGATTTCTGAAAGTATCTATTGAATCCTGTTTAATGTTAACTATATTCATGGTTTTCTAATGAGTTTGATTGTTAGGATAATAAAGGGGTTTTGAGAATATATTTTTTTTTATATTTGTAAAGCAGCATACATCTTCTTTACTGAGCACGTAGTCGTTCACTCCTTATTTTTCCACTCCACAGATTGTTGAGTTAGCGCAAAGAGAATTACCTTTTCGAGATTTACTATCGAAGGTATGTGGTATTCTTTTATATATTCAGTAAAACTGTACAGTACTACCTTAAATAGAAGAGAATGTATAAACAGTTGTAAGTGAACAAATTAATAATTCATAACTTTATATGATTTACGAGGAATAAGAGAACAAAATCTTATTAAAGTATTGAGAGTTGTTAAGCATCACTGACAGCCCAACCGGTAATAAGTGTAAGTTTTAAGTAAGTAACATGTTAGATAGTGGAATTGGGATGTTACATTATCGAATAACCACTTTCTAGTGTTTGTATCCTGCCAGAACAGAGAGTCACTATCCTGTTTCCAAATGAGCCAGACTTGGCGCGAAGAGGCACAATCTCTCAACACATGGAGAATATCCTCAACCTCCGAAGAACATCTGGGACACTTAGCTTTAGCCACCATGTTTCTTCTCATGCAATGTTCACGTGTCAGTAGCCGTTCATGTAATGCTATCCACAAGAAAAGCTTAACACGAGGAGATAATTCCAATTTCCACATTCTTTTCCAAATCACATCTTGCACAACACCACCACGGATCAACATATACGCCGACTTCATCAAGAATTCGCCATCAGCAGACGCAACCCAAAGGAGTTTATCATCATGAAGATGGTAAGTTTAGAGCTCTTAAAGTTATTTTAAATGTACAATTATCAAGTGACATATGTAGCCCAAGTGGGAGATTGCTGAAAAATTCTTTAAGTGGGCATACATATATCAATCAATTATACATTACAGGCTATCTAATTTGTTTAATTCATTTAAAAATGATCAAATAAAGTTTAAGTTATTGGACGTTAGGGCATCTTATTTTGTATAGGCTTTGCAATGTGTATAGATCCAATATTTTATTTTATTTTCGTGATGGACCAAAATAAAATAAAATACACTTTAAGTATAAATAAGTTATGGTCTTTAGCCTAAACAAAAAAAAGGTAATTCTCATTCTCAAATCCTATCATTGAGTGAGATACAGATTTTCTTAAAAAGTTTAAACGTGGAAGATTCCAACTTTAAGAAATCAATTTCAATGGATCCAAATACGCTTTCGTATTAATCTTTTCTTGATGATTGAACATGAGATCATGTTTGTTTATCTGTATGATTTTCCTACACATTATTAGATGTGTTAAGAGTTTAATATATATCCACCTACACGTGCAAGTTGCCATGAATATGTACCTAAGATATGAGTTTGTAATTAAATTAGGTGCAGCTTCTATAATTCATTCCATATATAAAGACAGTGTCCAAGCCACCATGAAAAGACTATATAACATTGGTGGGCTCATAGATAGATTATATATATATATATATATATATATATATATATATATATATATATATATAGAGAGAGAGAGAGAGAGAGAGAGAGAGAGAGAGAGAGAGAGAGAGAGAGAGAGAAAGAGACTCTCTCTCTCTCTCTCTATATATATATATATATATATATATATTAATATGCTTTAATTATTTTATTTTCGGGATACAACTAATAAGTTGTGAGAAATGAATCAAGGCATAACAGTAATATATAGCCGGACCCTTTTCTCCAAGTAAATGGTAGTCCAATTTCCAATCCTTAATTTCTCCTACGCTATCTATACAAACACACACGAATTGCAGTGTGTATGTAAAACAAGGAATTAAGAATCTAAAGTAAAAATGTACTTATCATATAGAGACGTTCAAAGATCGATTTTCTCAAATTTCTGAATTTGATTGAATTCAAGTTAAGTTTGGACCTAAAATTTTGTGTTAAACTCAAATTTAGTTTGGTATGATTCGATTAAATGAATAAAATACTTTTATTTGATTTTAATTTTTAAATTTTAATATAAAATAATTTTTTATTACCTTAATTATAAATAATAGTTAAATTGGTGAAGCCAGACAAACTCCAACTTGACTTAATTTTAGAAAGAAAATCAATTTGAATTCCGCTCATTAACATTTCTAAATTCGTAATTTAATCTATGGATTAAGTCTTTTAATTTAAGTTGAGAAAACAAAAATCCTAACAAATGGTATCTGAACAACTTAATTCCTATTTCAAATTAAACCTATATAGATATAGGATTTGGACATAGATTTTACATATGTTAGTCCAAAAATTTTAAAATTTTAAACTAATATTTCATATATTTTGATAAGTAAGGTTTAACAACCATTAATTGATAAAAGAATGTTAGTGGGAAACTATATAAAAGAAATAAAATAAAAATTTAAAAATGAAGATTAGTGTGTCAAGGCACTCACTCTCATTGATGTAACCTGCCTCCAAATATTATGCCATCCAAACATAAGAAATCTTTTGCAAAAATTTTCTACTAATCAAAGTTTGAGTTCATGCATTTGCATCTATATGTTTGATTCCTATCTTTTCAAGTGCATCATATCACTTGGAATTTAGTAGTCCATGTTAGAAATTTTTTGAGCTTTCAATTTCATAAAGTATAATTTTTCGTCGCTTTTTGTAAAGCACTGGGAAAGCTCTCTCCATTGATCATTAATTAAAGATGGAAGACATTTTTTAAGAAATAATGAAAAAATAGAATAAATCAAGTCATGCATAAAGCCGCTGTTCTTTTCACGTAAAATCGTGGCATCTAATACTTGCGCATAATCCCAAAACGGATATAGGAGCATAATTTAATATACTATCAATAAGATTTTTACATTTTTTAAGGAGATTAAGATGGTAACACAAACTCTTCAAAGAACATTGATGCATGCTGAATGCACTAATTTAAAATTACTCTTGATATGGGTATGACCTAGAGCAATGGCCTAGCCATGCTTTGACCCCATTGGATTTTTTAAACATAATTGTTATATAAATAAATTAGAAAAAAAAAAACTAAAATTAACTCCACTAAAAAATAAATTTGGGTTAATATACGACTTACCAAAGTAAAAAAAATAATTGTCACAAAAAAGTAAAAAAATAAAAATAAAAATAAAATTTAAATAATATAAAATACATAGAACTAAACAAATCTTATATTGTCTGTCAATTTCAACATAAAAGAGAGAAAAAAAAGAAATAAAATACACAATAATTAAAAAAGATATTTGATAGAGAATAGTACTAAAGACTAAATCATTCAACAAATTAGTCTCAATATTTACTTTCTTGATTTTTTGCATCCAAGATCAAAGTAGAATAATAAGTTAATAGTTGAGGTATGTATAATTTTTCAAACCCTAATTTTAAATAAAAAAAAATATTTTCATGTATTAATTATTTGAACAAGAAGTTAGAATATTAAATTCTTTTATCATGGTTTTTCATTTTGTTTTTTCTTAAATGTATATAAATTTTTTTGTGTATTATAAAAATATTTGAATATTCGTTTGAATACTAATAAATTGAGATAAAAAGTTGTGCAAAATTAGTTTTTTATTATTGATTTGGTAATAAATAATTTTGTTATTGAAGAATTTGTTGTTTTTTTTCCTTTTGGGGTTGAATTATAGGATGGGATTTAAGGTGGTTTTATTTGGAAGTTCTATATTAGTGATAGAGAACTATGTGTTAGTTTGGTTTTTGCTAGCTCTATTCTGGTTGTTTTTATGGACTTTAATAAAAACTAATAACTTAACAAAAAAAAGAAAGACAAATCGATTGTGAAACTGAATGGGAGATAGCCTGATGAATGATTATTTGGTTGTACATATTGAAAAAGATGTATTTAAAAGTGTTGATAATGAAGTAATTATACAACGATTTCATAATATAAAAACTCATTGTGGACAATTGTAAAAATAATATTTTTACATTATTTTTTTTGGATTTTTTATGACATTATTATTTTTTAAAGATTATGTACGATTTTTTTATCGATTTATGTATTGAAGTATATAAGATATTATACACTTTTGACACCAGTGAAAGCGATTCCTAGCTACGCCACTGACCTAGAGTTTGTGGCCCCAAAGACTAGCCAAGCCCAGCCAATTAGGAGACACCACGTGGCAGAAGCACATAAGGCCACGTGACAGTGATGCCCTCCCACCTGCGATGCACCCTCCCGCTTGGAGGTGCACCTTCCAGCTGAGCAAGAGGCGCTGTTTGTTCAAACCTCAAGAGACACCATCTCGCCAACTAAAGGAGCAAGAGACCTCTCCAACCTACCAGAGAACCCTTTTGCCCACGGGAGAGGCCCAAAGAAGGTTAAAGGGTAGAAGTTTACTCCCTAATGACTAAAAGAGAGAATTTTACCAAATGGGGGCCACAATATTTACCACATCAGTAACCTAGGATTAAAAGGTAATTACACAAGAGATTATCTTTATAAATATGAAAAGGGTATGTTACCTGTGGAATTAATCTCTAATTTGCTTACTAAGATTCTGACAAATTCTTTGTCTGACTTAAGCATTGGAGTGCTTACGTAGGGAACAATCTCTGCTTCTCTTTGCTCCTTTTCTTGCAAAGTTTTTGGTGGCATGTGTTACGAGATCAAAGTTATTACGTCAACATTTCATCATTGTTGTTTTGGTCAATAACAATTGACCCCATTAGTGGGAATAAGACAAAAAGCTTGTGACTTAAAAAGATGATGAAGACAAGATCTAGAATTTGAGGAGTGATGGAGAAAAAGACTTTGTCAGCTCTTTTATTCGTCGATTTCAAAGGGAAACTCAAGGTACTAGGGAAGAGCTGATAGCGATAGTACCGTTAACAAAAATTTAAGGCCTTGAAAAAGCAAAGTGAGGAGACTACTTAGGCATTGAGGGCTATGATAGATTTCTTCAAAAGAGCTTTTCCTTATTAAATTTACCCCTAGTTGTGCAAAGTTTAGTGGGAGAAGGAAGTCAGGAGAGACAAGCATGAAGGGTGACTAGAAGTGGTTAGCAGGATGCCGTAAAGTTACCTTAGTGATGGGTGTCACCCAGGCGATAGGGTGCTGCAAGGTCACTTGGACGGCAGGGTGTAGCATGGTTACCTGAGTGTAGGGTGCACCAAGGTTACCCAGACAGTAGGGTGTAGCAGGTTACCCAGGCGACAAGAGATGCCAGAGTTTCCCAAATGATAGGATACATCAGAGTTACCTAAACCGCAAAATGAGCAGGGGCTAACACAAGATATGGGATGAACTGGGAGGACATGGTCTAACATGTGGACGCAATGGCCTACGGTAGAGTAAGAGTTTGGGTGACAGACTCAAGAACGGATCCTACTTGGAACATAGAATGATGAGGGTTACTAGAGCCCATCAAAGGTCGCTAGCTATCTCATGTGACAAAAGAAAGGAGGTCGTTGATTGCGATCAATCAAACTCGTCCAGTATCGAGAAAGGATGAAGTTAGTTCGTACTTGTAGCTGGCATGAAAAGATGGTGGAGCAGGTTTTGAAAGATAAAAGACTGGTGTCCATAGAAGAGACTTAAAGGAGATGGATACCATTCAATGCTGTAGTCATGAGGAAGCCTTTACCCTTGAAGTTTAAAATGCTACAAATGATTGCATGTATAGGAAAAACAAACCTGTATAATTATATACAGAATTAAAAAGCATTGATGCTCCTTTATGGATGACAAGATGAAATCATGTGTATAGTCTTTTCACTCACCTTGGCTGGTCACGCGATGAAATGGTTTAATGGCTTAGCTGAGGGGTCCATTTCCTTTTTTGATAAATTGAGGAGCGAGTTTTTGAAGGCTTTCGTGATTAACAGTTAAAGGAAGAAAGATGCTACATATTTGCTTATGCTTAAACAAAGAAATAATTCGTCATTAAAGATCTATGTAAACCGATTCCGAGATGCCACTCTAAAAGTCTGAGACCTGTAAATAAGTGTTGCAGTTGCAGCAATGCTACAAGGGATAAGGTCTAAGAAGCTGCAAGAGTCCTTGTTGTTGGATCAATTGAGACGGTTCCAGATTTGTTCTCAAGAAAAAATAAGTATATCATGCAAGAGGAGATGGTGAAGATGATTTAGTCGAATGAGCATCGAGAAGGGAGAAAACGAGAGAGAGACTCCACAGATAGAACAACTAGTAGATCAGACAAACTTGACAAGGTTTCTAAGCTGAGGTATAATAACTACACCCAGCTTAATGAGCCTCGGCCTTAGTCTTAGCTGCCATAGATACAGTTTCTTTAGAAGGTAATGGGGAATCTAGGAAGGATGTAAACTCATTTTACAATTTCTGTTCTACTCATGGGCATGCGACTAAGAAATGTAAAGTGTAAATGAATCAGTTAAAGAAACTAGCATGTGATGAACGATAAATCGGTTTGTGTGGAGGAGTGAAAGAATATTTTCCATGGATTTTCTACTAGTTCTTCATTTTTCGATTTGGAACAGCCATTAAGTCCTCTTTTAGAAAATAGTTTCATGGGCTCATTGTCATTAATTGCCCGATATACAAGGAATTCAGTTATCATGTTTCCTTTAATTGCCTTTTGTGACATATATATGACATTGTACTTAGAAAAATTACTTTTCATAGCCAACATAATCCTTTTTGTCATCAAGTTCATCAACATGGATAAATTTTTCAAAGTCAAATCCTAGAATACTATTCATATTCCCTTTATATTCATTATTTGGAGACTCGAAAGGTGGGTAAAATTAGACATGTTAAACGAGTTGGGGCCAAAGTTAAACTGGATCAGTCTAGCTTGGCCCAAAACTAGAACCACCTTAGCGTATCTTATACCAAATTAATCTACAACAAGAAGAAAGTACTTGGATTTTTATACTAGGTGAGGTCTAGCTATATTTGCAGTTAAATATGAGCAACTTTTCAAGATATGTGAAAAGGATGAATTTTTAGAATATATTTGTCAATATTTACAACCTGCTTATCAATCTATTTCTAGACATATAATAAAAATGATTGCATGGATATGTATTAAAAATGTATGCAAGCTTTAATTAATAAACGTACAAATATTTCATCAGGTTAGTTTAACTAGTGATATTTAGACTAGTATTAATGGTTTAATTTATCTTGTAATAACTTGTTATTGGTTTGATGAAGAATGGTGCATGCAAAAACATATTTTATCTTTAGATTTATTAGAAAAATTGCATAACGCAGTTACAATTACTCAATAAATTACTAAAGTGTGTAAAATATATGGTATTGAAAATAAAATTTTTTCTGTTACTTTAGATAATGCCTTAAATAATAATGCAAGTATTCCAATTTTAATCTGTCATGCACTAGATACCAGATTATTCATACCATTTTCTTACATTCGATCATATTTGGCTGGGCTGTCTGCAATGCCGACACACATTATAGTAATTTACCATACTTATTTATCCGTATGTTACCTAGGAACCACATATTCAATTTAAAATTCATATAAACATATGCACTATCTCAAACTTATATTCAATATCTTACATTCGCTTTACATCTCAAGTATGCATATACATACCAAACAGTACTGTACATAAACAATTTGAACATATAAAAGTAAATCCGTATACTTCAACGGAAATTGAAGAACTGCCTAAGGGATACCAAAAGTCGAAAATCCTCCTGAGCAGAAATATAAATCTACTACAGATAATCTAGAAAGAAAATAAGGGGGTGAGCTTATGCCTAATAAGAAATATATATAAAAGAGATAATAAAACGTATAACTATATGCAAGTATCTTAAAACATGCTTTTTCACATAGAAAACAATGATCATATTATGTTGAGCATGATATCGAAAAAGATATTATAGTTGGTTAGATAACTAGGTTAAGTACAAAAGGATGCTTTAAAGTACCTCACTTGTCTGAAAATCTAATTCTAACTATAGGGAGTTCATTTAAACATTCGAAAATATCTTCCATTAAACAGTTCACAAATCATTCTGATAACTAGCTCCGAAACACTTCGTAAATAGTATAATAATTATTTTCAGTAAACAATATAGAAATCAAAAAACATATCTTACATATACATCGAAAATAGAAGTAAATGAAGATTGGGAGTGCTTGGATTAGCTAGGGATTTACCACTCCAGTAAAACAGTACAGTGGAAACTAGGCATCATCCGATAGACTCATGCAATATAAATATTCCTGCAGGGAGGAACAACAACATATGGTCATAGTCAAAAGATCCATAGTGTACACTAGCCAGGTGACATTTGTGGGTGTTGAAGACATGGTAAGGTCAAATAGCAATGTTCACACACACAGAGAGCATGTACTCGCAAGTAGCTATGGGGCCAATAGTCTCAAAACGGGTCATAAATCATTTCAAAATCATTTATGGAGATCAATTTTGTTAATCATATCTTCAGACAGTCCATAAAATATTAAAAATTAGAAATCATTATATCTAAAGTATAAAAATTCACCAAATATTCTCGTTCAATAACTGATGTTCAAAATATTTTATTTACGCATGATAGTAACTAGGAAACATAAGTGTATCTCGAAAAACATAAAAATTAATAAAAATATGTTTGAAAACTAAGTTATAAATTTTGTGTGCATATAAGACCTTTAGAAATCCTTAACTCAAATCACATTTTCCATTTCACTTCTGCTTTCAAAATAATGCCAAATGATAATTTTAGAGATTTAGGTTCTTTGTAGGAAAATTTGGTAGCATAACAGTACTACCTACCCTAACCTCCCTACACGAAAACACGGTTTATAAATGAAATTCCAGTTTCACATTTCAACCAAACCATCAAGTTTAATCTCATAAAATTCATTTTCATCATTCCTAATGCAACATAGTATCACTACGCCTTTCACATATATCCCTTACCACTCGTATTCCTACAGTGTAGCCCGATAGCACCAGTATCGATTTTTGACTTCCGAGTTGCAAAACACCATACCATCATTGTCATTTCTTCCCAATTTAGTTATAAAGAATAATAAAATTCTTGAAACCTACTACATTGTCTACAGCAGCTACAATTCTAGTTTAATTATACCGTTGCTAACACTGCAACTATCATCAAAACACCTCTGTTTTAAGTTTCAATTTGTCTACAATCTTGTATTAATTTATACTTTATTCTAGGACCCAAACCACATTAAATTGAGCATGGTTTCAGTCTCCCCTTCTCTTGGCTAAAATGCACTTTCTTTTTTACACAATTCATTTCTTCAATTTAAGCCTAAATTCATGTTATACACTTGTTCTACATTGATTCTACATCATTTTCACATCAAACAACATCACATTCATGCATAAAAGATGGTGGTCAAAACCCTAAGAGAGAGAATTACATGGTTTTAATTCAATCTAAGCTCAAATACATGCTTAAACACCTTAAACACATAGTATAAAATCATTAAAACATGAAAAATCACAAGCTTTCTCTTTCTCTTACCTTGGTTGAATCTTGAAGGGAACCCAACACTATGCAAATGGCCACTTTAAGGCTTGATTTTGATACTATGTTGTAGAGCTTTGAAAACTAGACAGGTTTGGTGAAGACTGTTTTCGGTTTCGGAGTGTTTTTTCTGAGTTTTTAAGTGTTTTCTCTCTCTTCAAAGCTTTCAACAATGGTGGAAGTTGAGAGAAGATGTTGAGGTCAATTTTGGAAGGAACAAGAAGAGAAAAATCCATTTAAAAGAAAATCTTTAGGGCCAAATTACAAAAATACCCATATATTTACTCAAAATTTTCAATTTTGCCCTCTACGATTTGACTTCGTATTAAACAGTTAGTTGAACTTCCAAAATATTTTCATTAATCATAAAACATATTTAGTTAACGTGTTCTAATCATTGATTAATCTTTTATTGAGATTTGACTGATCAAATTGATAAAATTACCAAAATAGCCCCTACCACTGGATTGCACAGTTTTCTACTTTTTCGTGTGATTTAGTCTATTAGTCAACATTGCATATGACTTTGTCACATGAGGATTTATCTATGATTGTTAGTTGGTCAAAAGTCAACTCAATTTGACCATTGTTTATGAAAATTTCACAGCTTATAGACTTAACCGTCATTTTCAAAATTGTTGCACCTTTTCAAAACATGCATAAACAAGTGAGTTTGAGATGCAAATTCTTACCATCACAGTATTTGGCTCTAAATATCAAGTTTGACAAGTTTCACCTCTATCGGAACATTAGAAGACCAGTAGAGCCCACCATCCAGTTTCCCTTCCCACCTACAAAGTAATTAGTATTTGAATAGTTATGAGACATTGTAATATTCCTAACTTCATTAATAGTGAATAACAGTATAGGAAGTGTGGATCTCACATAATCAGACATTTAAATCTAATTTTAAGTGGAAATCTTTTATGTTAGACGTGCATGTCATATAATAAATTTGTATGTTCAAAATGGTTTTAATGTTAGTAGTATAGTTTCAATTGAAAAAAATTAAATCTTTAGCAAAATGAATTCACAGCCCAAATCATAAACGTAAATGGAAACGAATTTATCATACAAGTGGGGAAAATCCTGTTATGTTTCCACTTCTAGTGGAAATAAGATAGAACTCACTCCATTGTTTGCTTTCATTTGTTTTACTTTATAAAAATTTTGTTACTCCTTTTCATAACACTTATATGAATTTTGTTTCCTTACAAATTGATGATGATGATGATAATTGGCTTTTTATTGAAAAAAGCGTTGATTTATTATCTTCTTTTAAAGTTGCAATAGAAAGATTTTCTACTTAATATTATCCAACCACATATTTTTTTGTTCCTTTAGTTTTTATATTGTTTGAAAAGTTTTTACAATTTAGGAATGA
This sequence comes from Heritiera fomes, assembly GCA_032173925.1. Classification (NCBI taxonomy): domain Eukaryota; kingdom Viridiplantae; phylum Streptophyta; class Magnoliopsida; order Malvales; family Malvaceae; genus Heritiera; species Heritiera fomes. Next base: position 28,432,879 of record JAPDPM010000002.1, on the reverse strand, counting down.
CAAAAGTTTATATTCTTTTGTATATGACATGGAATAAAAATTTAAAAAAATTGGGAAACAATCCCTCCTATTCATTGGATTGCATCTTTATTAGATCTTTGTCAATGTGAGGAAAATATAAAGTTTTTTTATTATTATAAAGATTTTCTCAATATTGATAATATTGATGACCAAAAGTCATCAATTAATATTCTTTTTCAAGACTTGTTTTCTTTTTATGATAGTGAGAATGAGCACTCCAGCGAAGGACCAGATTCCAACAACTAAACCAAGAGTGGTGGTGGCAGTTGAGGTATTTTGGATGCAATTAAGGTGGTACTAAGAAATAAAATAAAGTTAAAGGGAAAAGGCATTGGATCCTGATCATCATCACCCTCTCGATGAAGTTGTGGTGGAGATAACTCGAATAGGCTATAATTTTTCTTGAATCAAAATTTTCGAATAGACAAGAATTTCGATATGCTCATTGGTGGAAAGAAAATGAAGACAATTTTCAATCTTAGCTTTAATGGCTCGAGATGTTTTCATGATTCAAGCATCATCCATTGCTTCATAATCCATTTTCTTAACATGGGGAAGAAGCATTGGAAATCACCAAACCAATCTTAGTGCACTATCATTATGCTTGCTAATGTGTCTCAAAGATTGGTTTGAAGCTGAATTCTGCAGTAAGAAACAAGAATGCCAACAAGTTCAATGAGCATCGTTCGGAGGACGAAAAAGAAATTTCCAAAGCAATTCTTATCAATTATGAATAATAGGAAATACCTATATAGGATTAGAATTAGGTAATAGCAACAATAGCTTTATTTTTATTGCTTTGTAAACTGTATATAAATAAATTTACTCGTAGTAAATTTTTTATGGACTACGATCCCATAGGTTTTTACCCTTCTAACTTTTGAAGGAGTGTCCATGTAAAAAAAAGATCTTTGGTCTCTTTTATTATTTTTATTTATTACTATTATTGTTAAATTAATTAAAGTTATAAGTTTAGAAATCTAATAAATAAATATTTTTGGATAAAGATAGGTCGATCTTTAACCAAAAGAAAGGTTAATTGGTTTCTAAACTTTTTCTAACTTAAAGCACTTTTTGCCTAGTTGCAACCTACACTAGTTAGACAATTCATAATGCAACAATATAAAAAACAACTAATCAACAAACAAGAATAATTTAAATAGTATAGGGAAGAGAAGCTTTACAAAAAGTTTTATAGAGGTTCAACACTCGCGTACGTTCTTTACTTTGAAACTCTCTCAAAGATTTTTCACCAAATTCACTAACTTGAAATTGGTACACCTCTCCCTTTTTTGGGCTCAATGAAAAAACCCTTCCTTTTGCAGGTTCAAGGATAACCTTCCTTTCTTACAGGCTCAAGGATAACTTCTGCTTCCTTTTTGCAAGCTGAGGGAAAAACTTTTACACAACCCTTCTTAAAGGCTCAAGAGCAACCTTTACAATTGCTCTTTTTTTGGCTGAGGAGCAAACCTTAACTACCCCATCTCACTTTAAAAAATGCACTCAAGGTAACTTTTCCCTTACAAATTGAAGTATGGGTTTGCAAGTGGGTTTAGCTATGCGTATACGAAGGTTGAATAATACAATTTAGCGCTTGAAGGAATGTAAATGAGATAAGGATGTAAAAGGAGAACCTAAGCAAACCCTCATGCAAAATCACGAACCTTGCTTGAATATTTTTCATTATTTCTAAGCTTGCTTGAGTTTTGTCATTTTCAAAATACTTGTCAAGTTAAAGCTAACAATCTCCCCCTTTTTGATATGACAAAACTTAAGGTAAATTTGCTTATGTGTTTTAAAATTGAGGTTACTTAATTTTTGAAAAATATTACCCCCCCTCAATATTTGCTCCCCCTCAATATTTGCTCCCCCTCAATTAATATATTTACCACATCATATCTCCCTCTTTTTGTCATAGCAAAAGAATAGAAAGCATGGAGAGAAGTGGTTAGGGATAGAAATCAAGTTAAAGCAATAAAGACCAAAGCAACACTAGTATGGGGAAGGAAATAAAGAGAAATAAAGATCAACTCAATGTCACTAAAGCACAAGTAATGTCAGAACATGACATAGTCATTAACATATAAAACAACTAGAATGCATAGCGAGCAAAGTCATTAACAGAGTCATAGACAGAGTCATTAACATAAAACAACTATAAAGCATAACGAGCAAAGTCATGAACATAGGTATGAACATAAAACAACTAGAAATCAGGACACATGTCACAACAAGGAGGATCAATGCCTTGGAAAGGTCTTGTGATATTGCTCAACGAAGTCCTCGTGTTGCATGCGAACATCCTGAATTTCATCGAACAGGGCAGCTTGGGTGGCCTCGATGTGATCAAGTCGCTCACCCACGTCATGCTGAAGGTTTTGAAGCATATGCATGATCTGGTCAAGAGATGCTGACGAGGTGCCGGAAGGTGCATAAGATGTGGCTGCTGTAGGTGCGTCGGCTGCATCCGCTCCTTCTTCGCCGTCTGGTGCCGGAGCATGTTCGGGAGACGCAGGCTGACCATGACCCTTGACCCATTCGAAGGTGTCACCCACTTGATGAAGATACCATCCCAAGTTATGGAGGGTGGTGAGATTGATGGTGGTGTTGGCAGCCGGAAGCGTACCGACCTCACATGAGCAGTCAACGCCTTCATGAAGTAAGTAAAAGGTGAGAGGCTGAGGGAAGGCAATGGAGTTGACCTTGCCACGAACAATCTTCACCCAGTCATGAAGGATAAAGTGTAGGAGGTCCGGGCGTTCGCCATCGGGTTCATGAATATGATTGAGCCAAAAACGATCAAGTTTGCGAAGGTGAGAATATCGAGTGCCAAGAGGGCGGAGATTCCATGAAATGATGATATGGAGGAGACGTGCGAAGACAAGAAGGTCACTAGCACGATTATCGGTAACAGGAAATACCAAGGGTACTTCGAGATTTTCATAGATATCACCGTCGTCAGGAAGTGTGAAGGCAAAGGAGAGGGATTGCTTGGTCAGTTCAATATTTTTGCCCATGGCAAAAGACCGAATCTCGACAACCTTACATTCATCATTTGGAGCATAGATGATTTCGACATTGGAAAAGAAGGCGTGAATGATGTTCGCTGGGACCGGAGTATTGATTTTGAGGAATTGGGTCCAACCCCAGTCATTGAACTTGGCGAGGTAAGGAAAGTGAACCGACTCGAGGAAGTCGAAATCAATAGGACGCCGATGCTTAATGGGCATATTGGCAAATTCGGTTAGAAATCAGGTTTTCTCATTAGCATGGCGAAAACAGCGGTTAAAGGCGGTTGGTGTGGATGATGAGGAAGAGGAAGGACGGGTTTTGCGTTTTGGAGCAGTGTGCTTAATCTTAGGAGCCATATGGAGAAGGAAAAAGAGAGGAAATTTCGTTGAGGACTTTTATCAAACAGGTGGTGTGCACAAGTTTGAGGAACTATGGATGAATGTGGGGGAGAGATGTGATCTAACCAACAGCAGAGAGCCACAACCCAAGATGCATTGAACAATTATAACAATGAAATTCGGATGCAAAATGACAGATAGTCTAAGGATGAGCTTGAGAAAAATACAAGTGCCAAAAGAGTTGAAAACCTAGATGGAGAAGAAATTGATGCAAGATATGCACATGGGTAGGCAAGACATGATAAAAGAGACTAGAAATGCAAGAAAAATGTAATGAAAAATGTTAGAAAAACTTACATTTGAAATGTTGGGTGAATAGTAACCATGGCGTGGAAGAAGAAGGAAGAGAAGAAAATAGGAGATTTGGTCAGGAAATGAGGAGGGGAAATGAAAAAGAGAAAGAAATGAGGAAGATTGGTGAAAGAATGAAGCGATTTGGTGAAGAAATGAGTGAGATCTAGAAATTTAGGATGAGAGAAAATGGGGAATGGCGTGGAGAGGGGAAGAAGAAAAGGGAATAGTGGGAAAGGAAAGAGGGGCCGACGCTTAAAATGATGCGGGAAGGCAAATCTGGCACGAGGGGATCGATCCCCACTGTAGAGGGATCGATCCCTTTTAGGCAGATTGCTCCCATCACCCAGAATTTTGGCCAGCAGACTGGGAAATCAATCCTATTGATGAAGAGTTGTCTCCTCAGTCACTTGCCGCATTGTGATGCATAAAAATGATTTAAAAACAATGAAACTTATGCATTTTTACCATCTTAAAATCAAAATTTGATTGTTTTTACTTGAGATGCAGGGAATGAGATGGAAAAACTGCAGAAAAAGTGTAGAAAACTGCATCAAAGTGCAGAAAATGGCATAAGTATGCAGAACCAATAGGTGGACATGGCTGTGATAGTGTCTTAACATTAGAAATGTGTTTTGGCGAATAAAAGAAGTGTAACATGAGCAAAACACACAGAATTCAACAGTTCAATCTCAAGGAACTATGAACATGAACAGTAACTCAGTAGGTTAAGGTCATGAATTGTAAGGGTAATTATATTCTTCAAATTGCTGTCTTGCAATCATCACAAACCAACCATAAGACATTCATGCAACATCAAATTACTTCAAGGAGCATTCATAATGCCTAAGTCACCTCTAAGAGTGCAAAATCTCTCCTTGTCCAAGGGCTTTGTGAAAATATCAGCTAATTGGTGCAAGGTGTCCACATACTCTAGAATTATGTCTCCTTTTTGCACATGATCTCGTATAAAATGATGTCTAATCTCAATGTGCTTGGTTCTAGAGTGTTGGATGGGATTTTTTGTAAGATTGATGGCACTAGTGTTGTCACACCTAATGGGAACTTGGTTCATTTCTATGCCATAGTCTCTCATTTGTTGCTTAATCCATAAAACTTGAGCACAGCAACTTCCGGAAGCTATATATTCAGCCTCAGTTGTGGATTGAGCTACACTATTTTGTTTCTTAGAAAACCATGAAATGAGCCTACTACCTAAGAATTGGCATGTTCCCGATGTGCTTTTCCTATCCACTTTGCATCCACCAAAATCCGCATCGGAATAGGCATGGAGATCAAGGGTAGAATCTTTAGGATACCAAAGTCCTAAGGAGGAAGTGTCTTTGAGGTATCAAGGATTCTTTTTACTGCTTGTAGGTGTGATTCTCTAGGGGATGACTGAAATCTAGCACACAAGCATACACTAAACATTATATCGGGTCTACTAGCAGTTAAATAAAGCAATGAGCCAATCATAGACCTATATAGTTTAGTGTCTACACATTTTCCTCCTTCATCCTTATCAAGCTTAATATTTGTGCTCATAGGTGTAGAGAAAGGTTTAGATTCATCCATTCCAAATCTTTTGAACAAATCTTTAGTGTAGTTAGCTTGATTTATGAAAATACCTTCTTTACATTGTTTAACTTGAAGTCCTAGAAAGAAGGTCAATTCTCCCATCATACTCATCTCAAATTCACCTTGCATTAGCTTTGAAAAATTTTTGCACAATGACTCATTTGGAGAACCAAAAATGATATCATCTACATAAATTTGAACTACCAATAAGTCATGACCCTTGGATTGAATAAACAAGGTTGTGTCTACCTTTCCTCTTGTAAAACCTTTTTCGATTAAGAACTTTGAAAGTCTTTCATACCAAGCTCTAGGAGCTTGTTTTAATCCATATAAGGCTTTTGAAAGTTTGAAAACATGGTTAGGAAATTTTGGATTTTCAAAACCGGGAGGTTGCTCAACATAAACCTCTTCATTTATATAACCATTTAAGAAAGCACTTTTCACATCCATTTGATACAACTTAAAATCCTTATAGCATGCAAAAGCAAGTAGCATCCTAATGGCTTCTAATCTAGCTACCGGAGCATAGGTTTCATCATAGTCTATTCCTTCTTCCTGTCTATAACCTTGAGCCACTAACCTAGCCTTGTTTCTAACAATAATGCTATTTTCATCCATCTTATTCTTGAATATCCATTTTGTTCCAATGATGGGATAATCTTTAGGTCTTTCTACTAATGTCCACACTTTGCTTCTCTCAAATTGATTTAATTCTTCTTGCATGGCCATAATCCAATTTTCATCATTCAAGGCCTCATCCACTTTCTTTGGCTCAAATTGTGACACAAAGGCTACGTGTTGACATATGTTTCTATAGGTTGACCTAGTCCTAACTCCAATGGTTGGATCTCCAACAACGTCATTATCTTTCACATATCCAAGTTCTCTAGGACACCTAGATTCCTTCTTAATAATTTCTTGTTCCATGGATTCCTCATTTTTGTTAATAGTAAGATCTTCTAATTGTTCCCTAACATCCTTATCTTGAGAAGGGTCAACTATAGGTTCATCAAAAATCTCTACTTCATCATCAAGATTGGTTCTACTAGAAATATTTGATTCATCAAAGATTACATGTATTGACTCTTCTACAACAAGTGTTCTTTTATTGAAAACTCTATAAGCCTTAGAATTTAACGAATAACCAAGAAAAATACTTTCATCACTTTTAGCATCGAATTTTCCTAGGTTATCTTTACCATTGTTTAAAACAAAACATTTACATCCAAATGGGTGAAAATAACTTATGTTGGGCCTTTTTCCTTTATAAAGCTCATATGGAGTTTTCTTTAAAATAGGCCTTACCATAGCTCTATTTATGATATAGCAAGAAGTATTTATTGCTTCAGCCCAAAAATATTTAGGTAAGTTGTTTTCACAAAGCATGGTTCTAGCCATTTCTTCTAAGGTTCTATTTCTCCTTTCAACTACCCCATTTTGTTGAGGAGTTCTAGGAGCTGAAAAATTATGGCTAATGCCATTTTCATTGCAAAACATATCAAAACCAAGATTTTCAAATTCTTTTCCATGATCACTTCTAATACTTGAAATAGAATAACCTTTTTCATTTTGAACAAGTTTTGAGAAAACAATGAATTTATCTAAGGCCTCATTCTTCACACTTAGAAAGAACACCCAAGTGAACCTAGTGTAATAATCAACTATTACAAATCCATAGTGTTTACCTCCTAAGCTAGTTGTCCTAGTTGGTCCAAAGAGATCTAAGTGAAGAAGTTGAAGTGATCTAGAGGTAGTGACACACTTCTTAGATTTAAATGAATTTCTTTTGTGTTTTCCTCTTACACATGCTTCACAAACTTTATCATTTTCAAATTGAAGCTTAGGTAATCCTACAACTAGGTCTCTTTTGGCTAATTTAGACAAAACATGCATGCTAGCATGGCCTAGTCTTCTATGCCATAACCAAGGTTCATCTTCTCTAGTGGCCATAAAACAATTATACATTTTTGCTATTAAGTTCATTTAAATCCCCAATATAGATATTTCCTTGTCTATGTCCAATAAAAACAATTTGATTAGTTTTGGCATTAACAACATTGCAACACAAATCATCAAACATAACTTTAAATCCCTTATCACACAATTGACTAATACTAAGCAAATTATGTTTCAAGCCTCTAACACACAACACATTCTCAATAGTTGAGGAAGAGTTACCAATGGAGCCAATTCCTTCAATTTGTCCTTTGGAGTTGTCTCCAAATGTGACTTCTCCACCACTTTTATGCTTTAGGAACTTGAATTGACTCTTGTCACCTGTCATGTGTCTTGAGCATCCACTATCAAGGTACCAATGCTCCTTGGACTTAGCCTTGTAGCAATACTCTTCCTCCTACAAACACATCAAGCTTTCATTTTAGGTACCCAAATTTTCTTGGGTCCTTGAGAGTTAGTACTTATAATTTTAGATCCTTTAGGGATCCATTTCATCTTTAATGACTCATCACTTGAATTTAAAACATGTTTAGGTACCCAAATCTTGACAGCCATTTTTCCTCTAATCATGGTCTTCCTAGAGGTGCATGCTTGTGAAGAGTGTCCTAGTTTATTACACAATGTGCACAAAACAAATTTTCTATCTTTAACTAGGAAGTTTTTAAGATGAGTCTCTTTGTTAGATGCATTATAACCTAACCCTTCTCTATCAAAGAATGCTCTTTGAGTCTCTAGCATTTGATCAAGTTTTTGTTGACCCATGTAAAATCTAGAAAAGGAGTTTTGCAAATTAATGTTCTTTCTATTTAATTCTTCTATTTCTAGATTTGCATTCTCTAATTTCTTTTCACATTCTAATTTAACATTCACAAGCATTTCATTCTCCTTTTTCAACTTAGAGATCATTTTCTTATATTTTAAATTCATGCATTCAAATTCATTGGCTAACTCATCAAATGCATCTTGCAATTCATCAAAAGTATATTCATTAGTATCTAACAAGTTAGAAGTTACATTCTCATCTTCAAAGGCCATGAAACAAAGGTTGGCTACTTCATCTTCCACATTCTCTTCATCGGAGCAATCACTATCACTCCAAGTAGCCACCATTGCCTTCTTCTTTTGTTTCTTCTCATTTTGCTTTCTATACAAAGGACAATCAAATTTAATATGACAGGTTTTTTGCATTCATAACAAATAATTTGGTCCTTTTCTTTCCTATTAGTTTCTCCTCTATTAAAGTCTCTCCTAGGGGGTCTCTTAGAGTTACCACTAGTTCTCATCCTCATGAATTTATTAAACCTCTTAGCAAACATGGCCATTTCGAAGTCCTCATCATCACCACTCTCATCATGATCTTTTGATTCCTCAATAGTGGTGGATTTTAAAGCTACTCCAACTTTCTTAGGAGGATCTTGATTTCTCTTGATTTTCATCTCATAGGTGAGTAGAGATCCCATAAGTTCATCTAATGAGAGTGTATGAGGATCCTTGGATTCCTCAATAGCAGTGACTTTAGCCTCCCATGATTTAGGTAAGCTATTGAGAATCTTTTTCACCATCTCTACATTAGAGTACATCTACCCTAAAGCTTTAAGATCATTTATTATGTCCGTAAACCTAGTAAACATGTCACTAACTGACTCATCATTCTTCATTCTAAATAGTTCATAGTCTTGTGTGAGCATGCCTACTTTGGTTTCTTTGACTTGTGTGGTTCCCTCATGTGTGATAGCTAGTTTATCCCAAACTTGTTTAGCATTCTCACATTGTGACACTCGATTATACTCATTTGGTCCTAATGCACAAAAGAGTATGTGCATTGCTTTAGCATTAAGTTGTGCCATCCTAATATCATTAGTATCCCATTCATCTTCTTTCTTAGGCACATCCGCCCCATCTACTTTCTTAATAGGGATAAGGGGACCTTTAACAATAACTCTCCACACTTCATAATCATTAGCTTGAATAAATAGCATCATTCTAGTCTTCCAATAAGCATAGTTTTCACCATTAAAAAGTGGAGGTTTAACCGTAGAGTGTCCCTCTCCTACTAAGGGTGTAGACAAACTAGTTTGAGCCATTAGTGATCGTTTATACTCGATAGATGTTAATCTACGTCAATCTCGAGCCCAAGCTCTGATACCAATTGTTGGCTCTACCGAGATGGGGGGTGAATCGGTTTTTCTAGTTATTTCTAATTTTCCTAACTCTTGATGCACAATCAAAGTCAAATAAGCAACAATGAAATAAATGCAGTAAATAAGAGTAAGGGAAAGAGAAGCAAACACAAGTTTTATAGAGGTTCGGCCAAACTCTTGCCTACGTCCTCTCTCCTTGAACTCCTTGTCAAGGTTTTGATTCACCTCTTCCTTGAGAATGCTTACAAACCACTTGAAGGTGTGGTAAGACCTCTTACAATTTCTCTTGAGACTTTGGAAATCTCCTTCTAATCCTCTACCCTTGTAGTATTCCCACACTCAACAATATCAGACATTACAAGGATAGCTCACCCCTTTGAATATCAGATTTTTCAGTAAATGGGTGAAGAACACATAAAACAATCTCACAAAATGGAGTTACAACAAAGATTTTTAGATTTCAGTTTCTCTCTTGAAGCTTGAATACTTTGGAATGCTTGTTCTTCCTTCAAACTTCATAAATGCCTCTATTTATAACCCACCAAACGGATAGAACAGTTGGTGAAGCATTTAATGCAAATTTTCCCGTTGAAACCCTCAAAAACTAACCGTTACTGTCAGGTCTCGTGCAAAGGGATCGATCCTGCTACAGTGGGGATCGATCCCTTTTCTCCAGATTGCTTTGCAACTTTCTCCCGGATGGTTCAAAAGCCTTCTGCCACTTTGGGATCGATCCCTCTACAGTAGGGATCGATCCCTTTTTGTCCAGTACACCTTCCTGCACTTAGTTGACTGCAAAGTTCAAGGCTTTTGTGATTTTAAGTTAGTTCAAAATCTTCTAACACTTTTCTAAGAGTATTTCTGACTTTTTGAGTTGAAATCGCTATCCAAAACTTTGTTAAAATAGTTTCAATCATTGAGTTCATTTAAAGCAAATTTACTTGTATAAAAATTATTTCTAAGCTTGCTTGAGTTTTGTCATTTTCAAAATACTTGTCAAGTTAAAGCTAACAACTCCCCCTATTTATATGCTTTCATATGAGTCCTAACTTATTATATTTCTCCCTTTTTTGTCATATTTAAAAGATTTAGCATTTCAAAGTCAGGGTTATGACAAGATAAAGAATGAGTAAGCATGAAGGTAAGTAAAAGTTACTAAAGATACTTTACCAAGCATATCAAACTTTATAGATTATAGCATAGCATATATGGTTTGATCTTATGTAGAGACTGATCATTAATGCAGAATATGCAACCAGATGAATAATTCATTTATGCAATACTTACGCTCCTATGCTTATGATGTAAGCATGCAACATGAGATAGACGACTTAAATATACATAGTGTGACCAGACTCAATATTTTTTAGAACCAAACTTATGCAATATGTTCCAATATGTGTAAGATGAGTGGGCTTGACTTATGTAGCACACATACAAATGTGACACTTAACATAAACATGTATGAGATGCAAAACATAGAAATGTACGAAGACACAAGATCACAAACAAAATACTTACTCTGTGAAACCCAAACAAGTCAAACAATTGGCTTACACAATTAAACCTATAGTGAGACATTTACCATTCAAGCAATGATCACGATTAGTACATCAAGTACAAAAAGATAAAACAAAGGACATCATGCAATAGACAAACACACAAACAACATAGCATAACAATGGACACTTAAGACACAAGTTTTAAGTCTTACTGGGACTGACCAAACTATTATAAACATACAAATTCACATAACATCATAAAGTAAAAGAATCTATCTAAACACATAAGTAGACAAAGAAACCTAAAACATATTCATCTAATTCACACAGACAAACAAGCATTCATAAACTAACATTTGTCAAAGCAAACATAGTAAACATTTATTTAAACAAGCACTCAATCAAACAAAAACACACAAATATATATAAGCAATCAATTTTAATTAAAACAAATTTAAGTATACTTTAGTTCAAAGGACACAAAAATGTTTCCAACATTTCCTTCTGTTCCTGGTCATGATTAACATTTAAAGTACTCCTAATTTCTCCTTATCCATCCATGAAGGAGATCATAGGTGAATCCATCTATCCAATGAGTTTTAAGAGAGAAATGGCTAGTTAGAGGAGATATAATGGATTTTTCAAGACCTAAAAAGAAGCCTAAGTACTTGAAGAGATGAGTACATGGAATGCTTGACATGATAGAGAGATTTCTTTTTAAGATGATATTTACCATGTCTTCAAATAGAAAGTGGACTAGATTTGGTTTTTGTCCTTTCTTTATCTTATTGACCACTAGTAGTCGACATTCCTGATTTTATTTGTTTCTTTTCCATGTGGTCTGAGAAGGTGAAGTACTATTAGATGTTGAACCATATCATAAAATGAAAGATGTTTAGGTTCATCATCTTGAACTCTCTCTTCTTTCTTCAATCCTTCTTCTTCAGATATTTCTCCTTTGTCAAGTATTCGATAGGCCTTTAACAGTATATCTCTTGTAATAACCAATTTTCTTATTAAAAGAAATGATTTGATGGCCATTAATGTTCTACCATCATTGGGGGAAAAGACATAGGAAGCACTGCAAAAGAAGGCTTGAATGTAGTTGGCTGGAATGTTGGTTGGAGTTGTAAAAAGAACATCTAACAAAAGTTTACAAATGATTCTAGGTAGGGAAGACGAATTTGTCGAAGGTAGCAGTAAGTTAAAATCATTCTTATCTTTACTGGATACTAACTGTACCACCGAACAAACTGCTCCTTACTCTCTTCATTTGGGAAACTGGTGTTCAAGTATTTTGAAACCTTCGTAACATCCATCTTCGTATGGATAGTTGTTTCTTTGAGTGGTTTTTATAGGACTTTATGATTCAGTTTTAAAGTATTCGGACAAAGACAACTTCTTAAAAGAAGAACTAGGTAAGTTTTCATGTACACACCTAGGAAACAAAGAGTCATGTTTCTTTGTACTTTGTGTCTTCTGACCATGTTAAGTTTGGTATCGATACCTTTACGAAGAGTGTCGATATGTATTCATCCAGTATCAATACCTTAAGATCGATACTTAATGAATCCCTATTTATCCTATGAACTAAATATATCGATACTTAATCATGAATATAGATTTGACACTATAACATAGGTATAAAAATAAACTCGGGCCAAGCACAAGGGAAGACTCTTCATAACTCTTCTAGCTCCTGGTCCCCCTAACTATTTCACCTCTAATTAGCTTTCTCTTTTTCTCTTTCTCTTATTTCATATCTCCATCCCTTTATAACTTAGTTCAACATGGACTTGAGCACTGGAGTACGCCATGAAGTCTTAACTTCGAGGCTTCTTGACCGTGTGTTCTTCCCTATAGGAACCAAAAACTTTTACAACTAGCTCTCTCATCTTCAATCCTCGAGGAACTATGATTAAGGCCTTAAAAATACCTTAACATAATGGCACCATCTATGGGAAATGACAACTCATGTCCTTATCAGTGAGATCTCATTCTAATTTCAAATTTTTTAAATTTGAAAGAAATGAGTTAACTTTTGATTCTCAATATATGGTTTCAATTCCTTTTTTTCTTTTTTTACTTTTTTATTTTCTGATTTTTCATATATATATTTTGAATTTTAATAAACAAGAAAAAGAATTTAAAAAATAAAAATTTTGGGTTTCAGGCTCAAGCAAAACTTAAAATAAATTAAAATCCAATTTCGAGTTCAGTAGACAAGTTCAAAATTAAAATCCAAAAAAAATAGTAAATTTGGTTAAAAAATTCCGATAGTATTAAAAAGATTCGGATAAAATAAGATGTATACAACATGAATAGCCTCAGCATCCTCTTTTTTTGCAAAACTTATGGTATGAATTGTATGTACTAAAAATTATCACAAATATTATAATAATTCTTTGAGAAAAGAACATTAATAGCATCATATATTGATATTGTTCTTTCTTCAAGTTTTTATATGGTTTAAAGTATTTGTTAAAAGCCTATTTTTTATTTTTTTGTGTAAGTACAAATATCTTCATCCGTTTTACGGTTTGAAACTAATCATGTTTAGGTTAAAAGTGGTAAATGATAAAGTTCTTCCAACAATAATGACTCCAAGATTTGAACCATATCCAAATATCTAGGGAAGAAATCCACTTCTATTTTATCTAACCACTTGTTGGCAAAACCAATTTTTCATTTATTGACATTGAATATCTACTAGTTCTTTGATTGTCTCTACTAATATTAAAGCTTTGATTCATCTAATGCTTCATAAGAATTCAGCTTATAGACAATTTTCTTTAAAGCTAATTGCTACAATTTTCTTTCATTGTGAGTAGACTTGCTCAAGGGCTTGGTTACCCGCCTAAACCCGAAGGCTCGCTTGAATTTGGTCAGGTTTGGATAAAAATATATGATGCATTTAACGAGCTTGGGTAAAAATTATAGGCCCGTTTTTTTTGCTCAGGCTTGACTCTTCAGAGCCCGAGCCTAGCCTGACCCAGAATATAAATAAAATTAATTTTTAAAAAATATATATTTACTAAGTATATTGTAGTTATATGTACATAAAACATTATTAATTAATAAACATGATTATATATATTTAATATGAAAATTGACATATATATTTCGACAAATTACATTAAACTTCAAAAGGATTAAAAGAATAAAAAATAAATAAACAAAAATTAAAATAAAAAAAAATAATATTCTGACAGATCTGACTCGGTTCAAACTTGCGATATAAAATTAAAAATAAGTCTAAACTAAAAGTTAAATTTAAATTTTTAGATTGAATCGAACTTGGACTTACATTTAAACTATTATTATGAACTTAAGCCCGATCCAAACTTGACCCGAACCCACCTATGATCAGCTTTGTTTGAGCAACAATTGAATACAGTACTCATAGCTAACTAGGTGGCTATGACAATCTAATATAGGTGATGTAGATGGCACCTTGGGATTGTCGCACATCAAAGAAAATTGACATGTAGATGTTTAGGTAGCCCACTAGGCCGGGGCCTAAGATAAGAACTTTTGCTTTAATTATAGATACGATTTATAAAAATATTTCACCATTAAATATTTATATTTAAAAATTAATAGAAACGTTTTTGAATATTTTAATATTAAATTTAAACAAAATTAACTCTTATGAACTTTTGTAGCTTAATATAATATTTTTTTTTAAATTTTATGCCGCCTTGGATGCACTAACAAAATTAACTACTTAGGTCAATCTAAAGGATTTGCTCAATAGTGTTATAAGGTATTATTGAGTTTTTAAATGAAAACTATTCATAGTAAAAAGTCTTATGTTCAAATTCTCATCAAATCAAATTTTTTAGACTAATACTAGCTACACAGCACGAGTGAAAATTAATATTTACCAAATGTGATATGAGAATACCTCAGTTTATACCTAAAAAATTAACTAGCCAGGTCTGTTTCTATTAGTATCTCCATTTTTATAAATTTCATTAATTATAATCAAATTAAACTTGGAGAAGGACCTCGACACCTATACAGTCACACAAACCCAAGTATAAATATAAATATGTTCATAAAAAAAAAGGATAATACTGGTAAAGCAGAAACCTAATTACAATAATTACAATAAACCTATGACAACGAATTAAAAAAGTCAACACATATGCTGCCAACCTGAGACTTCTCAACATAATAATCGTAAATTTAGGAAATGAATATAGAAAGAAAACGCAAATCGTCACCAGCTTCTACAAACAAGTTACTCTTAACAAATAACCTGTTTTTCTATATTATCAAGAAAGAAAAAGTCCGTTTTTCCATGCTTCTTTGTGGGGCAAATAAAGTAAGTGAAAATCTTTTGACACGCGTTTAGTCCAAGACAAAAACGGGGCGACCACAAAATTTTCAATGGTTCTAACATCCCTAGGTTTCTTAGGTCACTGCTTCAAATCATACGTATATAGAAATTGAGCTATGTCCTGGAGCTCCGGGGCCTTCCCATGCCCATTTGTTTCTCATTCTTAATTCTTAATGTCCTTTTCCTGAGGTAAGGTTTTCTTCATTCTTGCTGTACTTCTAGTTTTATTTTATAGCTTGAGAATAGTAGCCTAGCTACGACTAAGAGGCGTCCATGCCTAATGCCCCAATATTTCAGGGAATTTTCAGAGAAGCATGCATGTGAAGAATTAACCAGGATACAGAAACCCATAATTACGGATGCGACCAGCGACTACCGACTACCGAATCTAGTTATTTATAGGGTATATTCCATTGAGATTCTTAAGGTATTCTTATAATTCGACCCTTTTTTTTCTTGCTAAATCGGTTATGTTATTAAAGAAATAGGAGAGTGCACTAAGCTTTCTGAAAACACGATAAAATGGACACTCGTTTACTAGGTTATTTTTTTTTTCTATAAAATTCAACTTTTGTTAAATAGTTTTGAAAATAGACATTCAGTCTCAAAATCACAAACGGTGATTTGCACAAAATGAAAGAGTCCTAAACGAACAAGTTCAGTATTTGATACATTAGTTATTGGCACTTGTGCAAGTGAAAGATTGTTAGTATATGCTTTAGAGCCAGCTCACTTGGCATGAGGTATGTTACCACAACAATATGTAGTCACTTTTAGTAAGTGACATAAAGGCTTCCCTTTACCATTTAAATTCACAATAATTTTGGTTATTAATTACCAAATGAAGTGAAACTCATGGAACAATATAAGCATTGCAAAACAATTATAAAATGTTATAATTATGAAGGTACTTATACATCAAAGCTTTATTCCTAGCCACGTACTATTGAGATAGAGCATTGATAGTGCTCAAAGACTAAAACATGCAAAGCTTCTTTACTTATGAAGTAAGTAACTGATCTCATGTGTTGAAATATGAGGATATTTGAGGATAGCATGTGGGTGCTTATTAGAGAATAAGTTCACTAAAAATGACCCCATGTGAGAGCTTCATTTGGTTATGTAAGAGCTTCGCCCGATCACCAGGCCATCGGCGAGCATCCCTTAGGCGACTCCCTCGCCCTAGGTTTACTCTTGCTACATCATCAAGGCCTCGCTCGTATCACCAGGCCGACGGCGAGCATCCCCTAGGCTCCTCGCCTTAGGTTTACCTTAACAGCGAGAGTAGGCGGTCGCCCAACACTCACCAACAACGTATTGTCCGCTCTACTTGTCTCAATGGTATCATGAGTGTAAGGCTCGGGTATTTAAGGATGCCAGAGTTTGAGCCTTAGCAAATGCGCTCAAGGCATTATCTTGAGTTCTTCAGGAGCCTTGAGGTAAAGCCGTGAGGGTGGGCAACCTCCCAGAGTGGATAATACGTTGTTGGTGAGTGTCGGGCAATCGCTTACTTTCGCTGTCAAGGTAAACCTGGGGCGAGGAGCTTAGGGGAAGCTCGTCGTCGGCCTAGTGATACAGGTGAGGCCTTGACGATGTAGTAAGAGTAAACCTGGGGCGAGGGAGTTGCCTAGGGGATGTTCACCGACGGCCTGGTGATCGGGCAAGGCTCTTACAATTATGATCTAATAAGATTCAAACAAACAATAATTAAAAATAAAACAAGAAATTGCAAAGTCTAAAAAAATCCAAGAAAGAAATCGTTAAAAAAAATAAAAAGAAAATAATTTTATAAAAAAAATAATAAGAAATCAAAAAGAATAAGAAAGACAAGAAAAATAAAATATTTTTGCTAAATTTAATATAAAAATCAGTAACTAATTAAAAATAAAGAAAAATAAAATTTTTATTAAAAATCCTAAAGTAAATCCTACAAGACTAAAAGAGGGAAGAGAGACGTGAGGGATGCTGTTTATAAGAGCTATGTGCTCATTATATAGGCCTAAGAAAAAGTTTAAAAGACTTTCCAAAGCAATGTGAGATTCAGATAAGAGTTTACTTGAGAAATAACTAATTTAACTAGTCAAACTCTTATCTTTATCTCATATCTTTTTACAATTATTTTCTATATAAAATTTCTAAGGCCTATTTTTATTAATTAATTACAAATCTAGGACATAATAAAATTAAGAAATTATCTTGTCTTGAACTTGCTTTGTTGGAATTTCTTCTTAATCTCGTTATTTCTGCCCAAAATTTCATACTGACTTTGTCCAGATGTTTGACCCATCAAATAAACTCCGATTTTCACAATATTGTACATTCCAAAAACCTTGGAAGTCCTCTACAACTTCCATGAAGGCCACTTTTTGAGATCAGGTAGTTAAGTTGGTCATAAACGTCAATATTTTTAAACTAGACAGAAAAAATGCACTTTGCTCTTTTTAGCTTTTTTTAATTCCAACTTTGATATTTAATACCTAAAACATATAATAAACATTAGTAAGCTCTTTTAGGCATAAAACGTCAATAAATTAAATATATTAGCACATATAAAATTAATAAAATATCATTGTATCAACAACATGAAAACATACATGAAACCACAACACCTTATTCGCCCTAGCAAAACAATGTTGCTCATAGGAAAAATCATACTTTAAAAAAATGATGAATTCATTGCTCATAAGTTTTGGGTTGCCCTAAAACATATGATTAGAAGCCATTTTGCCAAAAAAAACCTTTTAAATAAGGTATCTCGCAAGAAAGAAGAAAAAACTTAATATGAATTATAGAAAGGCAAGAGGCCTTCTTAAAAATACTTCTGAGTATAAGGATGTCTTGCCAAAGCGGTTGCACCTACACAAATGAAGGTGAAATATGTCCAAAAATAGTTGATTGCATCTTTATTTTATATGCATATAATAGTAGTGAATATCAGTCTCTTGTGTATGATTCAAAAATACTTGACAAACACAAAAATACAATAATAAAATCTACAAATGCATCATTATTTGAAGATGTATTTTGTTGTAGATCTAAAGACTTATCAAGTTCATTTGAATGAACTCATGAGACTATCAGTGAGGCTAGCCAAGACCATAACCATAAACAAAAGAATGCTTTGAGCTTAAGCCAAGACGTAGCGAAAGTATTAGAATAGAAAATCTTTTGGTCTAATTTTTTTACTAGAAAGTAACCCTCAAAGTTACAAAAAAGCTATAAATTCTTCAGAAGGGTTTTTATGGAAGGAGGCCATTAATAGTGAAATTGAGTTTACAATGCAAAACCATACATGGGAATTAGTGAATCTTCCTCCATAACAAAAAAAATCTTTTGTTCTAATTTTTTTTATTTTTTATTTTGCTAGAAAAAAAAACCCTCAAAGTTACCAAAAAAAAAAAGATATAAATTCTTTAGAACGTCTTTAATGAGAAGAGGCCATTAACAGTGAAATTGAGTCTATAATGTAAAATTATACTTGGGAGTTATTGGATCCAAGTGGATTTTTATGAGAATAAAAATGATGGATCAATTAACAAGTATAAGGCAAGACTTGTAGTTAAAAGTTACAAACAAGAAGAAGGCCTTGATTACTTTGATATGTATTCACTTGTGACAAGAATAAGCTCTATTAGGCTTTTCCAAATGGGGATTTAAATGAAGAAATCTATATGGAACAACCTAAGGGTTTTTTTTCCTAAGGCAATAAAAGAAAATCTGTAAATTGATGAAGTCTTTATATGGCTTAAAGCATACACCAAAACAATGGCATGAAGAATTTAACCATACCATGATGGCAAATGGTTTTAAAATCAATTAGTGTGACAAATGTGTCTATGTTATGAACACAAAAAATGTTTATGTCATTTTGTGTCTTTATGTTGATGACCTGCTCATTATGGGTAATGATGATGATAAGATGATCAAATCTTTATAGAATATGTTAAATTCCTAAATTTGACATAAATATCGATCTAGCAGATGTTATACTGAGAATAAAAATCTCTAGAACATCTAATGGACTCATTCTAAATTAATCACATTATATAGACAAAATTCTCAAAAATTTTAATAAGAATGATACCAATGTGGTTAAGATACTGATAAATGTAAGTCAACATTTATCTAAGAATATATGTGAGAGTATTTCTCAAATAGAGTACTCTAGAGTAATAGAAAATTTAATGTACTTTATGAGTTGTACAAGACCTGACATAGCATTTGTAGTTAGCAAACTGAGTGGATACACGAGTAATCCAAGGGCTAACCACTGGCAAGGATTAATATTACTAAGGTACTTACATTTTACTTATAGTTATAGGCTACATTATACAAGATATCTAGCTGTATTACAAGGGTACTATGATGCAAATTTAGATATATGATATAAAATATTTTAAGTCAACCAATGGATATGTTTTCACAATAGGAGGTGCAACAATATCATGGAAATCCTCAAAGCAAATAGTAATATCTAAATACATTATGAAATCTGAGTTTATTGCTTTAGACAAATGTATAGAAAAGGCTGAGTGGTTACTTCAATTCTTAATGGATATTCTTAAAAGGCCAAAGCTTATGCCAACAATTAGTATACATTGTGACAATCAATCTATTATTGGAATGGCACGAAGAATTATGTATAACAGTAAGTCTAGACATATACGTCGTAGACAAAACACCATTAGACAACAACCCTTAACTAAGGTATCTTTGTTGAATATGCAAAGTCAAAGGATAACATTGCGGATCCGTTAACCAAAAGGTTAAATAAAGAGTTAGTTAAGAAATTATCGAAAAGGGTTATGACTAAAGCCCATGATAAAATAACTTGACATAAAGAAAACCTAACCTAGCTAAATGGGGATCCTAAAATATAGGTTCAAATGGACAACCTAATTGTATAAACTTTATTATATCAGTGAGGAAGACATCTTTCTAGCTATTCTTATGATAAAATAATGATGTGTAAGGTAAGGGATAAGAAATGCTTTCAATGGTTCTTATGCAGTAGAGATTCAATCAGAGTAATACGAGTTACTCTTAATTAAGAAACCACTTATGTGAAAGTGAAGAGGGGGCGCTTCTAAGGGACATTGAAAAGGGCTCAATATGCTAAAAGCTCTTATAGAACCAGAGAGATGTTTAGGGCCAAAATTAGCATAATAATGAGAATTGAATTTTGTTAGGAAAGATTCTTGTGTGACATATGTCATCGTTTACACAAACAAAAGAATAGTTCAAAGTCATCATGACTACTGATCAGCTAGTAAAGTAAACATACATTCACAAGGGTGTTAGTATAAGCCCTTTAAGCCAATCGAGGCTTGACTGTGATTAACACTATTTGGTTATTTCATGTAGCAACTATTATTGTTTGTTTTTGAATGATAATGTTAGGGTATTTCTTTATCTATAAGTATTAGAATAATAGTGATTATTGCACTTATGTAGATAAAGTCCTTAGACCATAATAGCATTACAAGTGAATTGTAAAGAGTTACAATTATGAGAATCCCTTTGCATCAAAGCTTTGTTCCCAAAACGATTCCTAGTCATTATATTGTCAAAACAAGTCATTGACAATGCTTAAAGACTTGTACCTGCCAAACCTTCTTACTTATGAAGTAAGCAATTGATCTCATAACTTGAAATATTGTGATATTTAGGGATAGCGTGTGGGTGCTTAGTAGAGAATAAGTTCACTAAACATGGCCTACAATGAAAGTTCCATTTATTAGTATCATTCAAGTGTCTATAGAATATGTTCTTATGTGTTAGTAGTGTAAGTAGTCCTTTGACTTGAGATACCAGGTTATCTTATATGTGAAATATCAATCTTTGATTTCACTTATACGGGTTTGGTTGGCCAAATGCCTAATCATGGTGCTTTTGGGTATGGCTTAGATCGTATGAAGATGAATGAATAATCAAAACAACGATTCATCGCGTTGAATGATTTGAGGGACAATATCTCAATCATCTTAGCTCACATTGATTCCTAAGTCTTTAGCCAAGGCAATATGAGTTGTTAAGTTAATGTTGGAAGCATAAGTGTAAAAATGGAAATGTATATGAAGTAAACACTGCACCATGCTTCATTTATTTTCAAGATTTTATGATGAAATGACCAAATTATCATAAGACATTACACACCAAATAAGTTGTGTCAAACTATTTGACCTTTATAACAATTGGGTGGTCATGATGCATTCTTGAATGTCACTCTTGATTTATGAAGTGAATAAAGATTCAATTCATTACTAATATGTTGAAACCTAATGGGTCACACGCACGAGAGTAGCCAATGAATTAAAATGAACTCAATTGCTTTGAAAATTTGGAATTTCCTATTAGACTTATTATTAAAATTAATTAATTATGTTTAAATAAGTTGATATAATTAAAAGTGTTTTAACTATGTTATTGGGCTAAATTATAATTATAAATGATTATAGAGTTTGACCAAAAAGGTTTCGTTAAGTAAACTTAATTAAAGAGTTCAATTAAGTGTTAGGCTAATACATTTAATTATAATTTGGGCTTCTTCATTAAATAGTTTAATGAAATTAAGGACCCAATAACAATTATAATAAATTTAGAGATCAAAGAGTAAATATACTAATTAATGAAACATGTTTACCCTAGGCTATTTAAGCATCATTATGGTCGACCACCACATTATAACCCTATGCTAAAGAAATAGGCAACCCATAACTAAAAGTATGCCAATTTCATCCCTTCTTCTTAAGTGAGTTCTTTTAGCTAGACAAGAAAATAGTTTTGTTCCTTGTTGAAAGCTTGATAACACCTTAAAGATATTGGTGGTGAGTTTGAGGTGGTGAGTTTGAAAAACTTAATCTACTAGCATAGAGACAGTCATAGCGCAATTCAACTTCACGAAGGTTCACAGTTTCTTGTGTGGATCACCGTTAGAGGTCGGATATTTGGATGACTTGGTTTGCTACAACCTTGCCTCGGTGTGTGTAAAGCAAGTGGGAGACAAAGGTAAAATTTTAAAACTCTATTGTTTGTTATAATATGCCATTGCCAATATCTATTCTTTTATCATAAAGATCTTTTCTAGTTTTAGTGCTTATGTGTTTATATTCCGCTACGTAATCTTGATTATATTTATTTGAACATGAACCAAAACCTTATGAAGGAAAGGTTCAAAGAGTAATACCTGCCTATCCTTGCAAGTTTCGACTGTTGAACTTTATTACCAGCTCAAAAACTTCTTATGTAAAAACTTTCGTATTGTTATTCTATGTCCTCTTTCAATTATTCGTCATGTGGGAATTGTTGGAAAATAGTTATTACGTGAGGAATTTAATAGCCATCTAGAGGTTAGAATTTAAGTGAGAATTTACTTTGTGTTAATGAAAAATTTATACACTCTAATAGAGGGTGAATGAAAAATTGATATCCATTGCAACTTTCATTAGATTTGTTACTATATTAAGTTTTGAAACTGCCATTGGATTAATTTTTAGATTTGTAACTATTATTAGTTTAAGTTTCAAATGTACAATTGTCATTGGATTAAATGGCTAAATTAATTTTTGGATTTAATTCTAAAATTTTGAAGGACCAATGCCCTAAGATGAAAGCTATAACAAAGGACCTCCTCATTTGTTTAATGCACCAATAACATATCTCTAGCTTCTCTCTAATTTCTTTCTAAAGTTTGTTCTTTCTTAGCCCGTAATTTTTGGTGTTCTGAATTAAATTCTCAATGTGATAAAGTTCATAGATTTGAAGTTTCAAATGAAGTAGATTGCTAGTACACTTTTGCTACTTGGTTACAGTTGTATCTTTGGAGAAAGGTGCATAAGTTACTCAAGCACCCATTGTGAGATGGTGAATCTATTTTAAGGAAACTATATGATGCACTTTATTTGTACTTCTACCTTATTCTACTTCAGTTATAATTATTGTATTATTGTTTTTGAAGATTTATTTCATCATATATATATATATATATATCTGCTGTTATTATTATCCTCCATCAATGAAATGTAATCAACTGAATAAAACTTTGCATATAAAAATAAATTGAATCAATTTCACACAAAAAATAACTTGAATATGTTTAGATTTTTACCTTATTATCGAGATACAATCTCAATGACTCCTTCTAAATATGGGTGTAAACGTGTAAATATGGTGTTCGATGATTTGTTTGTTTATTAAATTTAAAATACATATATAATATGATTAAGTTGTTTTTCCTGTAAGGTAGATGATAATATGTTTTCTTCTCTAGTAAAATTTGGGTTGCCTCATTGTTGGATATTGCTTTAATAAGGATTCCTGTGGTAATAGTGCTATTAATTCTAAAAAATTTATTGGCTTAGGAGAAGAACAAAAGGAAATGTAGAAAACAATCTCTAACAATATTTTAGTACTGGTTTATTAAATGAGCTAATCTCAAAATAAGATATATTTTGTTCGTTTATCTTCACAAACAAATTTTTATTTAAATATTATTTAATAATCGTTCTGTTATAACTCATTTAAATAATCATTTGTAGTTCGATATTATTTTATTAATCATTATCTATTTATTTAATTATTTATTAATATTTTTTAATTTTAATTATTTTAAGTAATATTGAAAGTTACATTTGAAAAAAAATAAAATCCAAACGAGATAAAGAAATTAAAATTTGAAACAACCAACAACCTTCTAGAAAATCAAAACCTTAATTTTATTTGTATATTTGTTCCCTAAATCCCTTCCCACCAACATTGTGCTAGATTGGCCACCGCTATTTTTTAATTCTAGTAATCGCTTCATCGGTGCATCATATTTTATTTTTTTTCTCTAGCCTACGATGCTAGCAATCCTTCTGCACTTCAAGAAGAAACTTGACTTTTTTTGTTTTTTGCTAAGCCAAAAATTTTATTGATAAGCTAGAAAGGCTATGGAGCAAGCAGTAAAACTAGAAAAATAAATAAAATTCCTCAAAACATACCTGAATCTAAACAAAATGTCATCAGAAGAAATACCAAAATAAAACCCCCCATGCATCACTCTCAACACATAAAAAAATAAGAAAATAATAAGACACCATGATTAGAAGACCTTACACTCCTAACAATGAGAACATAGGCATATAATCGAGATAAAATGTTTATACTATACAACCATAGCTTGAAGGTGGCAAAGTACAGAGAAGAGCAGGCACCAAGTCTTAGAACATTCATTCATAATATGACCTTCAAACTCCTAGAATTGAAAAGAAACAAAATGCGGACAACACCTAAGTTATAATAGTCATTGATATTACCCACCGCAACTTATCCCCAAAAAAGTCCATAAGCTACTCACTACTATCATTATCAACCAGTTTCTCTTGTTCCATTCCAATCAACCTTTTAATTATGATCTCTTCATCCCCTTTAAATGAGAACCCAATACATTTTCCAATTTCCAAAGTCTTGATCACTTTATCTCTAATTGAAGAGTGTACCCAACAGATATCATTTTCTGAAATGCACTTATCATCATTAGTAATTACAAGGATTTGAGCAGCACAAATTGAAGCTTTAGCTTTAGTCTTTTTCCTACTCAAATTGAAGTTCTTCCTTTTCTTCTTTTTTTCTAGGATATTTCAATTTTTTCGTAGAAACATAATCAAAAAGATTATTATCTTCTCACCCAAGATAGTTTGCTTTCTTTTTCATGTAAAATCAATCAAACAATTTCTCTTATGCAATAATTAGAATACAAGAGATTTAAAAACTATTTAGGCATATGTTTTTCTGTAAATATTGTAAAACTTCAAGACATCTTTCTGATAGGTAGATCTTCCTCTTTTACGTCTCCGTTAGGGTGACTCTCAATGGGCAGATAACAATACGTTGAGAAGTTAAGAGGGGACCTAGCCTTATATTTGTAGTTAAACCTAATAGGCCCCCTATCAAAGAATATTAAGTTCAAGATCTACACAACCACCACACCACACTGACCCAATAATTTGTGCAAATGCCCATACTTGCTTATCACAATTAACTATTTGGGCTTACTTTCATGTTTTCATACTAAGACTAAATTATATCAGCTTATATTATTAAAACTCAAAACTACCCATTAATAGTAGTCCACCAATTAGAAAATTCTAACATTCTCCCACTTGGACAATATTACTTGGGTTTTTAAACTTTAAGAAAATTTATTTTTATAAAACAAGACATCTGGCTAATTAACTTTACTTTTGATGTCGCCACAATTTTTAAGACAATTTAGTCCTTAGAAATAGCATCTTAATGATCCTATTCTGTGAGATCCTCAATTTCTATGTATTCCTCCATGTATGTAAACAATTCTAAGTTAATATGATTAAATGAATATGAAGTTGATGTGTAATTAAGGTATAATAGATGTATGAATAATGTAGGAGTGATGTATGGAATATAGAAGAAATAAGAAAGTTGATAGCCAATAAGGCAAAGAGCTTGTTTTGGTTATTATAGAATTGAATAGAGGATAAAGAAAAATAAAATCAGATTTAATTGATGATTAAATGGATGAGTCATAGAAGAGAAGGAAGAGAGGAATTAAATGGTCAAAGGGTCAAAGGGAGAAGTGCATGGCTGAGATTGATGATGGATAAGGAAGCATTTAATGAAAACATGCATAGTCATCACCCCATCATCTCATCACCAACGTCAACCCCTTGCCAACCCCATCCCTCTCGTTCCATCCCAACTTCCATAGTTTCCATTTCAAGCTACCTTGACAAAGCCCCTCATCCCTCCATCGATTTCCTTAGGTTGTTGAACGAAAAATAATCCTTACCACTAAACGAAGAGATATCCAAAGTTTAGTGGATTGATTCCAAGTATTGGAAGAGATCTCAAGGTTTGAGATTTTGGTCTCTAGTGAAGGTAAGAGAAGAAGATGATTTAGCCAACTTTGTTGATGATTTGAAGTTGTTCTGAGTTGGTATGATGTATGTATGTTGTTTGATTTAAGATTTCAATTGATTTGATGTTACAGTTTTGAAGAAGTGAAAAGCTAGGGTTAACGCACCAAGTGATCTTGCGTTCTCGAAGGAATTAAGGTAAGAAATTTATGTAACGGACGTAAGGCGGCTATGTCCGCATGTTTTAATATGATTTTGAATTTATTTGGGGAGAAATACTAGTTGTCTTTGGCAGGAAAAGTGCATTTTCGGACTTGTTTCCTAGTACCAAATAGGCTAGGGGCAGCCGACTGCCGTAGAGGGAAGTCGACTGCCTAGAGACAACCAAAAAGTCATTTTTCGAAAACCGAGGCAAACCAGTCGATTGCTATGTAAGCCAGTCGACTGCTATTTTCCCAGAAGCATTCTGTTTCAAACCAGTCGACTGCTATATGGGCCAGTCGACTGCTATTTGCCAAATTGCATTCTGTTTCAAAAACAGTCGACTGCTATATGGACCAGTCGACTGCTATTTCTTAAGAAGCATTCTGTTTGAAAACCAGTCGACTGCTATATGGACCAGTCGACTGCCCCCATGTATTTTCAAAGATGAAATTATCAAAATTTTAAATGAAATTAATTTCGATAAAAGGAATTATGAAGCAGCAGTCGACTGCCCTATAAGACCAGTCGACTGCCATGTATGAAAAGAGCTTTCAAAGCTTATTTGATTTAAACACAAAAGTGTTTTCTGAAAAAGTATATTATAATGTTTTGAGGCTATTGACTACGTAATGATTATGCATTTCTGATGGCTGAGAGACTCTGATCAAGTCCTTAGTAATATGTATGTTAAGTGAGGAACCCTAGTCCGGTCCTCAAGACCATTAGTGACACCCGACTAGTGTTCACTATGGTATTATTAAGGCAGGAGAGAATCCCTGACCTCTACATGGTATACCAATGTATTAATGCATGATTAGAGTCATGTGAGTCATATGAATGGGAATGAACAGTTCATATGACGACTCAATCGCTTAAACATTGTACATAGTCTCCATCTATTACAAAGTACAAGATGTATGTATGAGGAAGTATATGATGTATGTTTTTAAGTATGATATGAGGTATGATGTTTTAAAGAAAGTATGCTTGCCATGTCATTTTAAATGAATATGCATGGTTACAAACAATGCATGAAAGAAGTTTATGATGCATGCTTTATAATGCTTTACATGACATTATAGAGCCAAGTAGGAAAAATGCATATAGAGGCATAGTACGCTCTTTTACATACTTTTCTTACTGAGCGTAAACTCACTCTTTTACGACTATTTTCCTACAGACTACCTGAAGTGAACCACGCTCCGACTAGAGGAGCTTGTGCTTGAAGAATCAAAGTGTACCTTCTCGATACGCTTCCCAGTTAGCATAGAAGGTATACTTATATGTGCATATATAAAGTTAAATTGTAATTCAGCTATAGTACAGTACAAGTAGAAATTATGTATATAAGATGTCGGAGATGTAAGTTAAGATGATGTATGAGATCCTGTGGAAATGGAATGATATTTATATATATCATTTTATGTTTATGGAAATTGAATAAAATTTAATAAGCTATTAAATGATTAGCTTAAGATTAAGGGAAGAACGACACTGG
Organism: Heritiera fomes; assembly: GCA_032173925.1. Classification (NCBI taxonomy): domain Eukaryota; kingdom Viridiplantae; phylum Streptophyta; class Magnoliopsida; order Malvales; family Malvaceae; genus Heritiera; species Heritiera fomes. The sequence goes on along the minus strand of JAPDPM010000002.1, from coordinate 28,405,059 downwards.
GTAAACTAAATCTAAATAAAAAAAGAAAAAGATAAGTGATAAGATGAAGTGACGGGGACGTCACAGAGTGGTATCAGAGCAATTTAGATTGAGGTTTGACAGTGTCGAGAAGTTAGAAATAGAGTATATCCCCCAATTGTACTGTACTTGTCTGAATACAAATGTATAGTATAGCTGTTTTTAGTTATACTAAAGAGCTCAATGATGATGATATTTACAGTATGAGCTCACAAAGAAGAGGTACAAGAAGAGGAAGGGGACGGGTTCGCATTGAAGAGCCCCCAGTTCCGTCTCCTCAACCATCTCCACCACATAGCCCGAATACGAGGCTAGCGAAGATGGAAAAGCATATGGAGAACATGGCCACGATGTTTACGCAGTTTATGTCTAATTTTCTGAATGTGGCCACAAGTACCCAAGCAACTGCATCTGTTGTTCCTCCTACAGATGTAAGCCCACCAGTCCCAGTTACTGGAAGACGGGATTCTAGAGCTTATTGTAGTGTGGCATTGATTAAGGAATTCAAGAAGTTGGATCCGCCCAAGTTCAAAGGGGAAAGAGATTTGTTGACAGCTGAGAACTGGATGAAAGCTGTCCTAAAATCTTTCGAGTATATGCCCTGCTCCGAAAGGGAGAAAGTAGGCTTGGCTGCCTATCTGCTAATAGATGATGCTGAATATTGGTGGCAAGCCACTCGGACCGTGTTAGAGGCTCGATATGATGAGGTCACATGGGATAGATTTGTGGAGGCTTTTAATGAACAGTACATCCCACGCACGGATCGGAATAGATTGAAGATTGAGTTTTTAAGTTTAACTCAAGGTACGATGACGGTGAATCAATATGAATCTAAGTTCACCACCTTGAGTAGATTCGATCCAAAGGTCAGAAGAGATGAAGGTCATAAGATCTACATATTCATCGAGGGATTGAAGTCCCCGATTAGATCTAAGTTGTATCCGATGGATATCACTACCTATGGAGAAGCTGTCCGTAAGGCTCAGCTGTGTGAGCAGGACTATGATCTACACCATGCTGATTTTCGAGCCAAGAGTAAAGGCAAGGAACCAATGAAGCGAAAGTCGGATGAGAAAGCTTCGAGCGATAAGTATCCATTTCGGAGGAGTAGACGATCTGAAGGAGTTTCTATAGGTAAGTAAAGTATGAAAAGATGATCTTTAAATTAATTTAATAGTTATATGGAATTATATTGAAGTTGGAGTTATAATGATGATGGTAATGATATAGGTACTCCTAAAGCTACCGGGATCAAGATAAGTGATGAGCGATCCCGAAATCAAGTTGGAAGTACCGCTAGCTCGCAAAAGAGTACGATGCAAAGATGTGAGCAGTGCGGAAAGTTTCATGGATCACAGCCATGTCGCTTGGCGAGTGGCGCTTGCTTTAGATGTGGAGAGAAAGGGCATATGATTAGGGATTGCCCTCAGAGAGATCCGAGAATGCCTGACGAATCAGATAAGACCCCTAAACCGCAACCTAAGGCCACTGCTGCTGAGAAGGGAAAGAAAGCTGTGACTCAAGGACGAGTGTTTGCTATCGATGAAGAGTCTGCCGATGCCTCGTCCAAAGTGATTAAAGGTACAATTTACCTGTTTGATGTGAATGTCATAGCATTGTTTGATCCAGGCTCTACGCATTCTTTTGTGTCTCCTAAGTTTGCTATGAAAATACCTGTTGAGCCTGAGACTTTAGAATACTCATTAAAGATAAGCACACCATTTAGAGAATCACAAGTGACAGAGTTGGTGTATAGAAATTGTAAGCTACGGGTAGGAGAAAGAGAATCTAAGGCTGACCTAATCCTACTAAATATGTATGGGTTTGATGTTATTTTGGGTATGGATTGGTTAGCTAACAATCATGTTATAGTGGACTGTTATGCTAAGAGTGTAACATTCTCTTCACCCGTTAGCTATGTTGTAAATTTTGCAAGTAATTAATATGAAAGTATGTTTAATTTTGATTTGTTTGTAAATGAAAATAATGGATAATGTGTGTGATGATATGAAGGATTCATTGCTTATGTGGAGGACGTAGATCAGAAACGTCCCGGACTCAAGGATATTCCTGTAGTCCAAGATTTTCCTGAAGTGTTCCCGGATGATCTTCCAGGACTTCCTCCGAATAGGGAAGTGGAGTTCACTATCGATTTGGTGCCGGGAACTGAGCCTATATCAAGAGCTCCCTACCGGATGGCCTTGGTAGAATTGGAAGAACTTAAGAAGCAGCTTCAGGAGTTGCTAGACAAGGGATTCATACGACCCAGCGTATCCCCTTGGGGTGCTCCTGTGCTTTTTGTCAAGAAGAAGGACGGTAGTATGAGGTTATGCATTGACTACCGGTGGCTGAATAAAGTAACAGTCAAGAATAAGTATCCTCTTCCCAGGATAGATGATCTCTTTGATCAGCTAAAGGGTGCACAAGTCTTCTCCAAGATAGACTTGAGGTCGGGATATCATCAGTTGAAGATCCGAGATGAAGATATCCCTAAGACTGCCTTCAGGACACAGTATGGCCATTATGAATTCTTGGTGATGCCGTTTGGATTAACCAATGCACCTGCAGCATTCATGAATCTGATGAATGATGTGTTTAAGCAGTACTTGGACCAGTTTGTCATTGTTTTCATTGATGACATCTTGGTGTACTCGAGGTCATGGGAAGAGCATGAGCAGCATTTGAGGATTGTTTTAGAGACCCTCAGAGATAGAGGACTATACGCCAAGCTAAGTAAATGTGATTTCTGGTTGAATCAAATCTCCTTCTTAGGTCATGTGATCAGTAAAGATGGAATTTCAATTGATCCATCAAAGATTGAAGCGGTGGTTCAATGGGAAAGACCGAGGACTGTGACGGAGATTAGGAGTTTCTTGGGTTTAGCTGGCTACTATAGGAGGTTTGTAGAGGGTTTCTCGAAGTTAGCTGCTCCACTGACGCGCTTGACGCGCAAGGAAGTGAAGTATGAGTGGAATGAAGCCTGTGAGTGTAGCTTCTAAGAGTTGAAGCACAGGCTGACGACTGCACCGATTCTCACCATCCCTAGTGGTTCAGGTGGATTTGCGGTGTATAGTAATGCCTCAGGGCAAGGTTTGGGATGTGTGTTAATGCAGCATGGTAAGGTAGTAGCCTATGGTTCCAGACAATTGAAAGACCATGAGAAGAACTACCCGACTCATGATTTGGAGTTAGCTGCAGTAGTGTTTGCCCTGAAGATATGGAAGCATTACTTATATGGTGAGAAATTTCAGATTTTTACGGATCACAAAAGTCTGAAATATTTGTTTTCTCAGAAGGAATTAAACATGAGGCAAAGAAGATGGCTCGAGCTACTAAAGGATTACGATTGTGAGATCTTGTACCACCCGGGTAAAGCTAATGTGGTGGCGGATGCTCTGAGCCGGAAGCATGTAAGTATGGGGTCTTATATGATGATAAAAGAGCATGAACTAATTGAACAATTTGCAAGTCTCAACCTTAATGTTATGACTCATGAGCATATTGGAATGATGGCTAGTTTGAGGATTGAGCCAGATTTAATGGACAGGATCCGAAGTGCTCAAAAGGAAGATAATAGATGCATTGAGGCTATGAATCAGATACAGTCAAGTATGACCTCAGAGTTCAGTCTTAGTAGTGATGAGATTTTGAGGTTCAGGAATCGTATATGTGTTCCTAATGATGACGAATTGAAGAAGATGATCTTGATAGAAGCACATGCCACTAAGTACACATTGCATCCAGGAAGTACGAAGATGTATCATAATCTTCGCAAGGTGTATTTGTGGAATGGCATGAAAAGAGACATAGCAGATTTTGTAGCAAAATGTCTCACGTGTCAACAGGTCAAGGTAGAGCACCAAAAGCCAGCAGGATTTCTGCACCCTCTGCCTATACCTATGTGGAAGTGGGAACACATTACGATGGACTTTATTATGGGATTGCCCAGGACCAAGAAGAACCATGATGGTATTTGGGTGATTGTCGATAGATTGACAAAAGCAGCTCACTTCCTACCTATGAAGTCAACTGATACACTCAATGCTTTGGCAGATATGTATGTAAAAGATGTCGTAAGACTACACGGTATTCCAGTGAGCATCACTTCTGATAGAGATTCCAGGTTTACTTCCCATTTCTGGGAGCATTTTCAGGAAGCCATGGGATCTAAGTTAAATTTTAGCACAGCTTTTCATCCGCAGACTGATGGACAGTCCGAGCGCACGATTCAGACGCTCGAGGATATGTTGAGGGCTTGTGCTATGGACTTTAGAGGCTCCTGGGATGACCATCTGCCATTGGCTGAGTTTGCATACAATAATAGTTATCACGCAAGCATCGGGATGGCACCATATGAAGCTTTGTATGGAAGAAGGTGTCGATCTCCGATTGGGTGGGAAGAAGTGGGCGAACGTAAGTTATTGGCTCCAGATCTAGTCGAGCAAGCCTTAGAAGAAGTTAAGTTAATTTGTCAGAGGCTTAAGACAGCCCAGAGTAGACAAAAGAGCTATGCAGATGCTCGACGGAGGCCACTTAAATTCATGGTTGGAGATTTTGTGTTCTTGAAAGTCTCTCCATCCAAAGGGATCATGAGATTTGGCCGACGAGGTAAGTTGAGTCCTCGTTACATCGGTCCATTTGAGGTCTTAGATCGGATAGGCGATGTTGCCTATAGATTAGCATTGCCTCCGGAGCTATCAGGAGTACATAATGTGTTTCATGTATCGATGCTTCGGAAGTATAATCTGGATCCGTCTCATGTCATTGAGTATGAACCCTTGGAGATAAGGGAAGATATGAGTTATGTAGAGAAGCCGATTCGGATTTTGGACAGAAAAGAGAAGGTTTTGAGGTCTAAGACGATCTCGTTAGTGAAAGTTCTCTGGCAATACCATACGATGGAAGAAGCTACATGGGAGCTAGAGAGTTTAATGAAGGAAAGGTATCCAGAATTATTTACATGACAAGCTAAGGCAAATTTGGAGGACCAAATTTTCTAAGGTGGGGAGGATGTGAGATCCTCAATTTCCATGTATTCCTCCATGTATGTAAAGAATTCTAAGTTAATATGATTAAATGAATATGAAGTTGATGTGTAATTAAGGTATAATAGATGTATGAATAATGTAGGAATGATGTATGGAATATAGAAGAAATAAGAAAGTTGATAGCCAATAAGGCAAAGAGCTTATTTTGGTTATTATAGAATTGAATAGAGGATAAAGAAAAATAAAATCAGATTTAATTGATGATTAAATGGATGAGTCATAGAAGAGAAGGAAGAGAGGAATTAAATGGTCAAAGGGTCAAAGGGAGAAGTGCATGGCTGAGATTGATGATGGATAAGGAAGCATTTAATGCAAACATGCATAGTCATCACCCCATCATCTCATCACCAACGTCAACCCCTTGCCAGCCCCATCCCTCTCGTTCCATCCCAACTTCCATAGTTTCCATTTCAAGCTACCTTGACAAAGCCCCTCATCCCTCCATCGATTTCCTTAGGTTGTTGAATGAAAAATAATCCTTACCACTAAACGAAGAGATATCCAAAGTTAAGTGGATTGATTCCAAGTATTGGAAGAGATCTCAAGGTTTGAGATTTTAGTCTCTAGTGAAGGTAAGAGAAGAAGATGATTTAGCCAACTTTGTTGATGATTTGAAGTTGTTCTGAGTTGGTATGATGTATGTATGTTGTTTGATTTAAGATTTCAATTGATTTGATGTTACAGTTTTGAAGAAGTGAAAAGCTAGGGTTAACGCACCAAGTGATCTTGCGTTCTCGAAGGAATTAAGGTAAGAAATTTATGTAACGGACGTAAGGCGGCTATGTCCGCATGTTTTAATATGATTTTGAATTTCTTTGGGGAGAAATACTAGTTGTCTTTGGCAGGAAAAGTGCATTTTCAGACTTGTTTCCTAGTACCAAATAGGCTAGGGGCAACCGACTGCCATAGAGGGAAGTCGACTGCCTAGAGACAACCAAAACGTCGTTTTTCGAAAACCGAGGCAAACCAATCGACTGCTATGTAAGCCAGTCGACTGCTATTTTCCCAGAAGCATTCTGTTTCAAACCAGTCGACTGCTATATGGGCTAGTCGACTGCTATTTGCCAAATTGCATTCTGTTTTAAAAACAGTCGACTGCTATATGGACCAGTCGACTGCTATTTCTTAAGAAGCATTCTGTTTGAAAACCAGTCGACTGCTATATGGACCAGTCGACTGCCCCCATGTATTTTCAAAGATGAAATTATCGAAATTTTAAATGAAATTAATTTCGATAAAAGGAATTATGAAGCAGCAGTCGACTGCCCTATAAGACCAGTCGACTGCCATGTATGAAAAGAGCTTTCAAAGCTTATTTGATTTAAACACAAAAGTGTTTTCTGAAAAAGTATATTATAATGTTTTGAGGCTATGGACTGCGTAATGATTATGCATTTCTGATGGCTGAGAGGCTCTGATCAAGTCCTCAGTAATATGTATGTTAAGTGAGGAACCCTAGTCCGGTCCTCAAGACCATTAGTGACACCCGACTAGTGTTCACTATGGTATTATTAAGGCAGGAGAGAATCCCTGACCTCTACATGGTATACCAATGTATTAATGCATGATTAGAGTCATGTGAGTCATATGAATGGGAATGAACGGTTCATATGACGACTCAATCGCTTAAACATTGTACATAGTCTCCATCTATTACAAAGTACAAGATGTATGTATGAGGAAGTATATGATGTATGTTTTTAAGTATGATATGAGGTATGATGTTTTAAAGAAAGTATGCTTGCCATATCATTTTAAATGAATATGCATGGTTACAAACAATGCATGAAAGAAGTTTATGATGCATGCTTTATAATGCTTTACATGACATTATAGAGCCAAGTAGGAAAAATGCATATAGAGGCATAGTACGCTCTTTTACATACTTTTCTTACTGAGCGTAAACTCACTCTTTTACGACTATTTTCCTACAGACTACCTGAAGTGAACCACGCTCCGACTAGAGGAGCTTGTGCTTGAAGAATCAAAGTGTACCTTCTCGATACGCTTCCCAGTTAGCATAGAAGGTATACTTATATGTCCATATATAAAGTTAAATTGTAATTCAGCTACAGTACAGTACAAGTAGAAATTATGTATATAAGATGTCGGGGATGTAAGTTAAGATGATGTATGAGATCCTGTGGAAATGAAATGATATTTATATATATCATTTTATGTTTATGGAAATTGAATAAAATTTAATAAGCTATTAAATGATTAGCTTAAGATTAAGGGAAGAACGACACTGGGTAAACTAAATCTAAATAAAGAAAGAAAAAGATAAGTGATAAGATGAAGTGACGGGGACGTCACATATTCAACATGACCAACCAATACCGAATCATGGCGGCAATTGTGCTCTTTATTGACACAACCAATCCATGGTTACAAATTTTAGTGACCATGTCAACAATGGATCTCAATGTGGCTATGTAGCAAGAAAATAACACCCATCAATGATCAAATGTGTTACTTTTACTATCAGTTTGATGGATGCCCATCAAGCTCACAAATCCCAATCATGTTCGTGATCATCATGATCCTTTGAGCATCCATGGAGGTCCAATGATGAGAGCTAAAATGAAAAGGATACAGCAAGCCTTAGCTAGTTTCATTAATATTGCTAGAGAGAAAACCTAACAAAGCTTGAGCATGGAGGATGACAAAGTCTTCTACAATATGATCCAAGCCCAAGTTTAACCTTATTGAAGATTTACAAGTACTAGTCTAAAGTGAAATTGGGTTGGATGCATAAATTGGGTTTAGTGCAATTGGGCCAAATGCTATACTTATTTTATTTAGTTATGTCTTCTTGGGCTAACATTGTCTTAATTTAATTTAAGCCTAATTCTTTTTTATTTAATAAGTACTGTAGGATTTCTATTTCTTGTTCTGCAAGTTAGGAAAGTAGGATTCTTATTACTTGTTCTACAAGTTTGCTATTTGCCTATAAATAGTTATGTAACCCTTTGGGTAGAACAAAATTGATTTGAGTAATAAAATTGAAAGACTTCTTCTTTTTGGTTCTCTTAAGAACTCTTGAAGTTATCAAGGTTATCCTTGTGGTGTTCTTCTACCTTTCACAAATTTATACCTTAAGTTCTTGCTTTTCTACGAAATAGGTCTAGGTCTAATACCATAGGTTCTTGTGTTTTTACACAACGGGTCTTGGTTTTGTCTCAAATTCTTTGTTTTACTTTGCTGCATTTTTAACTGGTTCTTGTATTTTTCTTCAAGCGTTCTTTGTGTTCGTCATTGAATCTCATCTTCTTTCGGTGAGGTTCATATCACAATCCTTCAATTTCTCTTTAACTCACTGAGAAATCTGATTTCTCCTTAATTCGTCGAGAAATCTATTTGGCAACCAAATGTGCCGATATGTCTCCATTCAGTTTCCTTGAGGTTATCAAGCGGTATCATTTACCGAGACATATCCCATTGAGACAAAATCAATTTCACAAATTCTCAAATGTATATGTACAAAATAGCAATACACTAGCACAAATAAATCAATGATGATCATCAAATTAATATATAAAGTGAAATGTTACATATAAATGTTCCAAACATTAAGAGGTCTCAGCATAGCATGATGTAAAATATATATATATATATATATATATATGAGAGTGTTTAATCACAAACAACACACTCCCAGTAAACCAATACATCAAAGGACCCTAAAATACCCATGCTATCAACATGTTTATGAAAGACTCTAGGTTTCAATCTTTTAGTCAAAGGATAAGCAATCATGTTACGGTATCAAAGTGCTCAACAACAATGTCACCCTTTTTCACAAAATCTCTAACCTTGAGATATTTTATCTCATATGCTTAGGTCCACTAGTCCTTTAATTGTTCTTAGAAAATAAAACTGCAGATCTATTATGACAATAAATCTTAAGCAGGCTACAGATGGAATCACCAATATTAAGTCCAAAAAAAAGGTTTTTAAGCTAAATAGCCTACTTAATAACCTCATAACATGCACAAACTCAGCCTCCATAGTAAAAGAAGCTAAAAGTGTTTGCTTAATGCTTTTCCAGGAAATAACTCATTTTGTTAATATAAAAATATACCCTAAAGTAAACTTCATGTTATCTTGACATCTAACGAAGTCAAAATCCGTATACCTAACTATTTCAAAATTGTCTACTTTTCTGTGTACCAACATGTAATCCTTAGTCTTCTGCAAGTACCTTATGACTTTCTTGGTAGCAATCTAATGATCCATCCTAGGGTTTGATAAATACCTACCACTACTGCAAAAGCTATATTCGATCAAGTGCAAACTTGGGCATACATATATACTTCCAACCGCACTAGAATAAGGTATATCTTTCACGGACTCTCTCCCCAAGTCATTCTTTGGACATTGATTGAGATTAAATCTATCACCTTTCACAATAGGCGTTTCTCCACCTTTACAATTCTTCATATTAAATCTTTGAAGCAGACGATCAATGTAAACCCTTTGTGAAAGTCCCAATAAACTTCAAGATCTATCTCTATGAATCTTAATCCCAAGAACAAAGGATGCTTCCCCCATATCTTTCATATCAAAAGTCTTGGACAACAATTATTTAGTCTCATGCAACAACCCAACATCACTGCATGTAGCAAAATATCATCCACGTACAACACAATAAATATGCTCTTACTCCTACTGATCTTGAGATATATGTATTAGTCAACTTTATTTTCCTCAAAACCAATGAAAGTGACTACCTCATCAAATTTCAAAAACTATTACAGAGAAGCTTATTTCAAACCATAAATGGATTTCTTAAGTCGACACACTAGATGTTTTTTCCCGGGCTCTTTAAAACCTTCAGATTGTACCATGTAAACCTCCTCTTCAAGATCACCATTCAAGAATACTGTCTTTACATTCATTTGATGAAGCTCCGAATCAAAGTGGGCAACCAAGGCCATGATAATTCTAAAGGATTCTTTGGTGGACACTGGTGAAAATGTCTCATTATAATCTACACACTCTATTTAAGTGAATCCTTTTGCCACCAATCTATCCTTAAATCTTTCAGTCTTTCCCTTAGAATCTTTCGTGGTTTTATACACCTATTTACAATCTATCGGCTTATATCCTTTTGGAAGCTCAACAACTTCCTATACTCCATTCCGTGCCATAGAATCCATCTCATCTTTCATTGCATCCATCCACATTTGAGATTGAAAACAACTAATTGCATCATTAAAGGTCACAAGATCTATTACATGATTGATGTCATAATCACTTCTCCAAGATAAACTAGATAGTTATCTGAAATAGCAAATCTCCTATCCTTAGTAGATCTTCTTAAAGGCATCTCATTTGCAACTCCTTGATTTTGAGAAATATCAGCAGGATAAGTATTAGGATTTAAGAGATTTGCATCTTGCTCCTCATGATTTACTATCTCATCAATCATAGGTAAATCATCATTATGGGAAACAAGTACAGAAATGTCAACATAACTAACAAGTTCTTCTTCATTGACAATTTCATTTACAACATCACCATAAGCAACATCCAATTCTTGAATGTTGCCACTTGAGAGTCTATAATTTTGGTTCCACGATTAGGACAAAAGAACTAATATCCCTTAGAATGATCTGGACCCTATGAAATAGCAACGAGTAGTCCTTGGTTCAATCTTTCTTTTGGAAGGGTTATAGATTCTAACTTCTGTAGGACAACCCCAAACTCTAAAATGGTTCAAACTAGGTTTCTTACGTATCCGTAATTCAAAAGAAGTTTTAGGAACATATTTGGAAGGGACTCTATTAAGGATGTACAAAGCAGTTTTAATGGCTTCACCCCAAAGAGATTTAAGAAATTTAGTTATACTCATCGTGCTCCTCATCATACTTTAAGGATACGATTTTGCCTTTTGGCCACACCATTTTGTTTAGGACTACCAAGCATGGTATATTGTGGAATAATCCACATTCTTGCAAGTATTTGGCAAATGGTCCCATGTGCTACCCAATTGTGCATTGTTTGCCATAATACTCACCCTTTCTATCAAACCATACAATTTTGATAGCTTTTCCTAATTGTTTCTCTACCTCAGTTTTAAAAATTTTAAATTTTTCCAAAGTACCGGATTTTTCATTAATCAAGTAAAGATAACTATAGTGAGAGAAGTCATCAATAAATATAACAAAATATTTGTTACCACACAAGGTAGAGGTAAGAGGTCCACTAATATCAATGTGAATAATCTCTAAAATGTCAAAATTGCAAGTTGCCCTCCTTTTGTTAGTTTTGGTTAGTTTACCCCTTATGCAGTCAACACATGTGCCTAAATCACTAAAATCTAAAGAAGGTAGTATTCCATCTTTTATTAACTTGTTAACCCGTTCATTTGAAATGTGATCTAATCTCTTATGCAACAACAAAGAAGACTTTTCTTTAATAAAAGACCATTTAAACACTGTGTTTTCAACATTCATGCAACAATATTCATTATTAGGAGCCAAACTCAATCTATATAAATTATCAACTAGTAAAAACATTCCCACAATTTCAGAATTCAAAATAAGATTGACTTTTCCATTTAAATCTCAAAACAATATCCAAATTTATCTAAAACAAAAACTGAAAACAAATTTTGCCTGAAAGATGGCATCTATAAAAGTTTTCCAAAACAAGTTGAAAACCAGACTCTAAATTCAAACTAACTATTCCTATGAAATCAACTCATACTTCAGCATCATTTTCAACTCTAAACTTAGACTCTTTATCACTTGGCTTCCATTTGCTTATGAACCCCTGTAATGTAATGATAACGTGAGTAGTTGCACCAGTATCAAGCTACCATGAATTAGGTGGGGTACTAACAAAATAAGATTCAAAACAAAAAAAAGCAAGTGGATTATCTTCTTGTTTATTATTCTTTTATAACCAGTTTTCGTATTTGTAGCCATCTCGTTTCATATGACCTTTCTTTTTGCAAGAGAAACACTTAATATCTTTCTTAATGGCAGCTTTAGGACCTCCTACTTCTTTGGTCTGACCATTACCATGCCCTTTGTTGTCTTGAAATTTCTTAAGAGCACTAGACTTCCAAAGTTTCCTAAAATTTTTACGGGAGTTTAGTTTGGAATAGGTGGTTACTAAGGCAACATCACTCTTTTCTTTCTTAAGTTTTTCTTCCTCAAAGACACACTTAGAGATAAGGTCATTAACACTCCAAACATCATCCATAGCATTATAGGCAGTTTTGATTTGAGTGAATTCAATGGGTAAGGCATTGAGAGCATGGTGAACAATGAATTTATCAGGGAGGATTATTTCATGGATTGCAACTTAGTTTGAATATGCACAATTTTCATAATAAAATCTCTAACACCTCTAGTATTGTCATACCTCATACTTGTTAACTTATTCATAAGGTTCCCAGCCTTGACTTACTAGACTTCTTGCATCTTACACATATAGCTTCATAAAGCTTCTTAGCATTCTCAGTCGAATCTAGCCCACTCAAAAGATGCTCAGAGATAGTCTTCTTAATGGCAAACAAACATGCGATTAGCTGTATCCCATTTTTCAAATGTTGCCTTCTATTTAGCAATGCTTTCAGCGGTAATTGTTGTGGGCTTTGCAACATGTAATGCTATGTCGATTTCAGCCATAACCAATGCAAAATGCGAGTCTTCATTCCATTTCTTAAAGCTGAACCTGTTCAGAACCTCCATGGTACTAACGCACCTATCTACAGTAATAGTCACTAATCAAGACAATAAGTGCAACTATTAATTAATGGGCAAATAATAAGATAAACTTCAAGAATTTATCATAAAAAATCGAAAAGCCCAAAAGTATCACCCACATAGTTGTTAATATCGTTTGGGTTTTGGTCGTACTAGCCAGTATGCACCAATTTTCATAAAATCTAACACACTTGATTTGATTTTTCGTACCAGTTTTGGTACCAGGTAATATCGGTTGGTTTTGTGAGTTTCAGGTCGTTTCAACTGATTTCGACGAAATTTATTGTTTCATTTGGTATGCAAAAATTAAAAGAAAATTGAATTTTTTTTGTTTTATTATATGTTCTGATATTGAATTAAAACTAAAAAATACATAAATAATAAATTAAGCAAATGCATTAACAAATTTAACAATTTTAAAACAATTATTATTTGTTGTACAAGTAATTTTATTAATTTTATACTTATCGTTATCAATGTTAAATGTTTTATATATTTATTTTGCTTATTATTAACAATATTATTACATGTATGAAAAGTTTATAAATATTATTAAATTATACCAAAAAATCTGAAATAATATACTTAAACAACCAATACTAATATATCTCATTATAAAAAGCAAAAACGAAATGCTTTCCAGTACGGAATTTACAACCTTGATCACCACAAACTCCCCTTTAGGCAAAGAATGCAACATACTGATAAATACTTTTCACATAAAGCTGACATGAAAGTATCCTAGTTTTGAAAAATATCTCCTTTAGGTAGATAATCTTTCTAGACTGGTGTACCCTCAACTCAATGTTTTATGTCTCATTCCAGATTATTTCACACAATAACCCCCTTTGGGTAGGCATTTGTATAAACTAACCTAAAAATTATCTTGAATACTTGTGATTAATAAAATAATCATTAATATCAACAAATGGGCCACTTTGGCAACCAAGCATTCATATCAACTAACAAAAAATTTTATCAATTCGAGAAAAATAAAATTTGCCCAAATAATTATCTTGCATACTTAACCTGATGTATGCAACGAACTATTCTTGTTGAGATACAAAACCTAGATGTATCTCAATAAGTCCTTAAATTGCTTTGTGTTGCATGAAAAACCTTAGAGTCTTGAACTTAATAGGAAATTATTTTTCTAATAATTTTTTTATCTAATCATGCACTAAATTCAAGCTAAGAGTACAGAACATTTATTCATTCAAAAAGGAAGAGTACATACTGTATTTAGTTTAGAATAGTAGTAAATATTTTATCATGCAATAAAACAACAGATAACATGTGCACAATATATAATAATTTTTAAAATAATCATAAATATTAAATAATAAATATTTAATGATTTCAAAAAAATCTAGAAAAATAATAGAAAAATCAAAAATACAATTTCAAGTAGGTTAGAGAAAAAGAGCCCAAAATAGGCTCGGTATGGGCATACAGGCGCCACACACGCCAGGCCTTACACGTGGGCCTTGCAATGCTGCACTGTGCAGCTTCTTCTTCCTTAGTCAGGTCAGACCTAACCCGTTTGGAGAAAAACATGACCCGTTTGGGTCTATAACTATGCAAACCCGATTTTAATGCCTCTTTCTTTGAATTTTCATCAAATTGATTATTCCAAAACCTAATTAACTCATTGTTTTATAAAATTCATATTGAAAAACTAATCAAAACATCAAGAAACGTGATCAATTTGATCCAACAACAAGATTTGAGCAGCCCACATATGACCCATTTGGGTTTTCTTCAGATTTTTTCAATCTAAACTGAAATTCATTCAATTACAACCTTCGATTCATGCCTTTAGTCAATTATCAATTGTTCTTGAAAATTAAATCAAACTAAAACTCATAAAACCAAAGATTTTAATTAAATTTTGAATTTCTATTAAAACTTTGTTCAAAAACTTTGTAACCAGATTTCTTCTTCTTTAAAACGAAGTGTTAGCTTTAAATTGCTATATATATTTTGAAATGACAAAAACTTAAATAAGCTTTAATGTTTTAATTCATATTGTAAATTTGCCTTATCACACATGATTTTCTCAATACATTTCAAGTGATCATATCAAACATTAAGACTATGATTTAATGATGCATACTCTTATTGGTCTTAACACTTTACAAATGTTTTGAATATTTTAGAAAATCACTTGATGATTTCTTGGACAATATTTTCATTTGAGAAAGTCAAGAAAAACTCCCTTAAAGCTTATAAATGTTTTGGGTTGAATTAGGATCAAAGGTCATATCATTTCTAACCCAAAAGTGCAGGAAAAATGCCCTCTGGAAGAAAAGGATCGATCCCCACTGTAGCAAGATCGATCCCTTTTTGGCAGAAAGTCTTCCCAAGGTCCCTGAAGCCCAGAATCAAGATTCTGGACAAAAGGGACCGATCCCCACTGTAGCAGGATCGATCCCTTTGCCCGAAAATAGCCTATAACGGCTAGTTTTGTGAGATACAACGGTCAGATTCAATCTTGGCTCCACCCAACGGCTAGAATACATCCAAGGGACTATAAATAGAGGCTTAGAAGCTAAAGAAAGTAAGGGGAACCACCCAGCAACTCCAAATCTCATATTCCTCAAATCTACAAGCCTCAAACAACAAATCAAGAGCTCCAAAGTCATCATCATCTATCATTCTCTTATTCCTTGTATTGCTTAGCACAAATCTTGTATAGGCTTTTTCATTGTGCCAAATTTCTGTAATCATTTGCCTACTTAGAGGCCTTCTTTGATTGCACCACTTGTAAACAAAATCATTCCTTGTAAAAGGGGAGGTTACTCTTTAGCCTAGGAAAAAGAGGGAGGTTACTCTTGAGCCTAGAAAAGAGAGAGGTTACTCTTGAGCCTAGAAAAGAGAGAGGTTTCTCTTGAGCCTTGAAAAAAAGGAGTGTAACAAATTCAAGGATAGTGAATTTGGGAAAATCCTTGGGAGCGTCTCAAGGTAGAGGACGTAGGCAAGGTTGCCGAACCTCTATAAATCACTTGTGTACATTTCTCTATCCTTTCTCTCTTTACTTTCTTGCAATTATATTTGTGTTTATTGCATTGAATTTATATTGTATAATTGCCTAGCTAAGAGAACTTAGAAAATATCAATATAGGCTAGAGAATTTAGAGAAACCGAAAAACGAACCCAAGGTTAGTGAAAAACCGATTCACCCCCCCTCTCGGTATAGCCTATAGAGCCAACAATTGGTATCAAAGCTTGGGCTCGAGATTGAATTAGATTAACCTCTATCGAGCAAAACAATCTTAAATGGCTCACTTGAATGTAGGCACACCCCTAGGAGAAGAGGGACACTCATTAGTTAGACCTCCACTATTTAATGGTGAAAATTACTCTTATTGGAAAACTAGGATGATGTTATTTGTGCAATCTAATGACTATGAAGTGTGGAGAGTAATAGTTAATGGTCCTAGAATCCCAATAAAGAAAGTATATGGAAAAGATGTCCCTAAGAGTGAGGATGAGTGGGACACCAATGATATGAGATTGGCACAATTGAATGCCAAGGCTATGCACACCCTCTTTTGTGCATTAGGTCCAAATGAATATAATAGAGTGTCCTTATGTGAAAATGCTAAGCAAATATGGGACAAACTAGCCATCACACATGAAGGGACAAATCAAGTTAGAGAGACCAAAGTAGGAATGCTCACACATGATTATGAGCTTTTTAGGATGAAAGAAAATGAGTCCATTAGTGAAATGTTCACTAGGTTTAATGATATAATTAATGGACTTAAAGCTCTAGGCAAGGCTTATTCCAATGCTGAAATGGTAAAGAAAATTTTGAATAGCTTGCCTAAGTCTTGGGAGGCAAAGGTAACTGCAATAGAAGAGTCTAAAGATCCAAATACCTTGTCTCTAGATGAACTTATGGGCTCCCTACTTACATATGAGATGAAATTGAAAAGAAATGAAGTGCCTTCAAAGAAAGTAGGGGTAGCACTTAAGTCTTCCACTCATGAGGATGATAGTGATGAGAGTGGAAATGAGGAAGAAAAGAAAATGGCAATGTTTGCCAAAAGATTCAATAAGTTCATGAGAATGAATGAGAGAGAGCAAAATAGGAGACATCATAGGGGAGAATCAAGTAGAAGAGAAAAAGACCCCTTAGTGTGTTGTGAGTGCAATGAACCGGGTCATACCAAGTTAGATTGCCCCTTACTTAGGAAGGAAAAAGATAGGAAGCCTAGGAAGAAAGCATTTGTGGCTGCATGGAGCGATAGTGATAGCTCCGATGAGGAAAATGTAGATGAAGAAGTAGCCTACTCATGCTTTATGGCCATTAGTGATGATGAGGCTAGTAGTAGTTCTAGTGAAGATAATGATTATACCTTTAGTGAACTACAAAATGCCTTTGATGATTTAGCAAATGAATTTCAATGCATGAATTCTAAATATAAGAAAATCATTGCTAAATTAAAAATAGAAAACGAAGCCTTGACAAGTGCTAAGATAGAATTTGAAAAGAAACCAGAAGAGGCCAACTTAGAAATAAATGAGTTAAATAAAAAGAACACAAATTTGCATAACTCATTTTCTAGGTTTTATATGGGTCAACAAAAGCTAGATCACATGTTAGAGACCCAAAGAGCTTTCTTTGACAAAGATGGGTTAGGTTATAATGAAAAACAAAAAGAAACTCATCTTAAAAATTTCCTAGTGAGCAAAAATACCATGCATGATACATCTCTTACATGCTCACTATGCAATAGGATAGGCCACATCTCACAAGCATGCACAAATAGAAAAACCACATTTAGAGGAAGAGTGGTTAGCAAAATGTGGGTGCCAAAGCATGCAATAAATAATGATGATTTGAGCTTGAAATGGATCCCAAAAGGATCAAAAATTATTTGCACTAACTCTCATGGACCCAAGAAAAGTTGGGTACCAAAGCATGCTTGACAATGTATTTGTTGTAGGAGTGTTAGAGCATGGAATTACAAAGAAACAATGAAGTTTGAATGCTCTACACACCTCTATGGAGATTGCGTGTGCCAATGAGAAAAAGGAAAAGCTTGAGGATCCATCACAACAATTTTTCAAAGGATAGCTCAAGGTGGACTCAAAAATTCAAGGCAAACTATACTCAAGCAAAGGAGTTTTGTAAGATTAATTTTTTACTCCTTAAAACTTTTATGTGATTATTTGTGATTTGATGAGAAATTTGATTGATGATTAATGATGCATTGTGAATAAGCAAAAGGCATGATGAATGATTGTTGAATGCTTGATGGACTATTCTTGATGAATGAAAGGCATGATTTATGATTTTGAAATGATTATTGAATTTCTGTAATTTGAGCAAGTTTGATATGTTTAGATAATATACTTAGTTGCTCAAAAGCTATCAAATATGTCATATATGCTAATTGCTATGTCATGTGCATGAATGAAGAATTTGTATGTTGGAAATCATGGCATGTTGTTCACAAGATGTATGCTTTAATGATTTGATGTTATATGTGCTTAAAATCTGTGTGAACAAGTTTGTTTTGACATATTTATGAAATTCAATGCATTGGTTTGGCCAAAATATGCATAAATCTCAAAATGACCCCCTTTGAGGCCAAAAATGCTTTTATCGGTGAAAATCCTTCCAAAATTGCAAAATCTTTTGTAAAATGGTTTTTCATTCATATTTTTCATTCATACAAGTCCAAAATCATGTTTTACAAATGTTTAAACCTTTACATGGACTTAAATTACTCAAAAACGGAGTTTTGGTACCTCACTAGTTCAATTTTCTGTCAAAACAACTGCAGAATTTGCAGGAAACTTATGAGGGATCGATCCCCACTGTAGCAGGATCGATCCCCCCAGGCCAGAAAAGGCTCTCCTGCATGTTTAAACTGAAAATTGGGAGGATCTTTTGTTAGTTTCACACTATCTTTTGTATAAGCTTAAAATTCGTTGTTTTAACTTCCTTTGATGATATTTAAACTATGAAAAATCATTTTTCATTGATATCATGCTTCAATTCCATCAATTTGTATCATTTCCAACAATTGATATCACTTTCAACAATCAATATCACTTTTCTTGAGCTCACAAGTGCAAAATCGTTTTTCTCATTGAAAATAGTCATGAATTGCATAAATCTTGAAATAATCTTGAAATATACTCTCAATGAATGCTTAAACATAATTTTGAGATTTATTTCAATGATTTATAGATATATTTGAGAATTTGATGAACTTGTGCATAATGAGTGTTTTTCATATCTTTTGTTCATCTTAGTCAAGCATGCTTATAGGATTATGTGTATTGGCTTGACTTATCAATTCCACACTAAGTTTCATGATAATTTTACATCTAGTGGATTGATTCCAAATGTAAATTCAACAATTGGTAATAGTCATTGGCCTATAATTTGTGATGGTAAATGGATCCTAAATGTTAAAATGCATAAAACTTTATCATCCTTGTACTTAAAGAACTAGGGTCTTAATGACAACACCAACATTCAAAGATAAATGCAAACTTGAACAAACTTGATATCCATGCATTTGTTATTTGACTCTTTCCTTGCTCATAATTGGTTAAGGACTTGAATTGGAAAATGAGCATAGGATTTTTGTGAATGAAAACATGGAAGAAAAAGTGTTTGCTTGAATACTTTGATTTTATGAATCTTCCATATGATATAACTTTGTGAATATGAATATGGATTAATACTTTATAATTGTATCCTTATGTATAATTAATCCATATCCATATTTGATGATGTATGTTGTGTTCTTGCATATTTAGAATGACTATTTTATTGACATGAACACACTACACATAGATATTGGATTCATGCAAAATAACTAAGTCAACCATTAGTAACAATTGGCATTTAGATTGAAATAACAATTAGTATCATTGGCAATCATATTTTCAACAATTGGTAGGCCAAAACTAAATTACCAATTGGTATGAGCTTTAAATTGACAATTCTTCTCATGCTCTTTAGTTTGAAATGACAAATAGAGAAGAATTCATTTAGGATATTTTTGCATGAAACTCTTGTGTGCTAGAATTTGTAGTTAATTGCTATATATCTTAATTCTAAGCACAATATTTCTTGAAAATGATTTATGAGCACATGCATATGATATGTTATCTAATTTTAGCTCATAATCATGATGTATTTCCATGCACCTTAGTTGGACCTTAGAGAACAATTGATATACTTAGGTGCTTGCTTAACTTCTTACCAATTGGAATCTTCTTGCAAAATTACTTATCAACAATTGGTATCAAAATTATTTATAAACAATTGGTATAGGATCATAAGTCATATTCATTGCATAAATATTTCATACTCTTTGAGAATATTGACTTATTTATTTGTGCTATAAGTCCCATGTACTAACATGTTTCTTGTTGGATGGAGCATTTTTATTTGTTCTCACATAGCCATGATTTTAGGGGGAGCATATTTTTCATTATTTTTCCTTCTTTTTGCTATGACAAAAAGAGGGAGAGATAATGAGGGAAAAAATAGATAATGAGGGAAAATTCATTTTCAAAACCCATGCTTATATTAAGGGGGAGCTTTATAAATAGGGAGAGATATTAAGGGGGAGAGATAATGAGGGAAAATTCATTTTCAAAACCCATGCTTATATTAAGGGGGAGCTTTATAAAATCCTGCTTTATTTGAGGGGGAGTATTTTTTTTCAAAGAATTTTCAAAGCAAATTTACATTAAGTTTTGTCATATCAAAAAGGGGGAGATTGTTAGCTTTAAATTGCTATATATATTTTGAAATGACAAAAACTTAAATAAGCTTTAATGTTTTAATTCATATTGCAAATTTGCCTTATCACACATGATTTTCTCAATACATTTCAAGTGATCATATCAAACATTAAGACCATGATTTAATGATGCATACTCTTATTGGTCTTAACACTTTATAAATGTTTTGAATATTTTAGAAAATCACTTAATGATTTCTTGGACAATATTTTCATTTGAGAAAGTAAAAAAAAAACTCCCTTAAAGCTTATAAATGTTTTAGGTTAATTAAGATCAAAGGTCATATCATTTCTAACCCAAAAGTGCAGGAAAAATGCCTTCTGGAAGAAAAGGATCGATCCCCACTATAGCAGGATTGATCCCTTTTTGGCAGAAAGTCTTCCCAAGGTCCCTGAAGCCCAGAATCAAGATTCTGGACAAAAGGGATCGATCCCCACTGTAGCAGGATCGATCCCTTTGCCCGAAAATAGCCTATAACGACTAGTTTTGTGAGATACAACGGTCAGATTCAATCTTGGCTCCACCCAACGGCTAGAATACATCCAAGGGACTATAAATAGAGGCTTAGAAGCTAAAGAAAGTAAAGGGAACCACTCAGCAACTCCAAATCTCGTATTCCTCAAATCTACAAGCCTTAAACAACAAATCAAGAGCTCCAAAGTCATCATCATCTATCATTCTCTTATTCCTTGTATTGCTTAGCACAAATCTTGTATAGGCTTTTTCATTGTGCCAAATTTCTGTAATCATTTGCCTACTTAGAGGCCTTCTTTGATTGCACCACTTGTAAACAAAATCATTCCTTGTAAAAGGGGAGGTTACTCTTTAGCCTAGGAAAAAGAGAGAGGTTACTCTTGAGCCTAGAAAAGATAGAGGTTTCTCTTGAGCCTAGAAAAGAGAGAGGTTTCTCTTGAGCCTTGAAAAGAGGGAGTGTAACAAATTCAAGGATAGTGAATTTGGGAAAATCCTTGGGAGCGTCTCAAGGTAGAGGACGTAGGCAAGGTTGTCGAACCTCTATAAATCACTTGTGTACATTTCTCTATCCTTTCTCTCTTTACTTTCTTGCAATTATATTTGTGTTTATTGCATTGAATTTATATTGTATAATTGCCTAGCTAAGAGAACTTAGAAAATGTCAATATAGGCTAGAGAATTTAGAAAAACCGAAAAACGAACCCAAGGTTAGTGAAAAACCGATTCACCCCCCCCCTCTCGGTATAGCCTATAGAACCAACACGAAGTAATGAAAATAGTCAACATGGTTTTGATCCTTGTTGTATGGGCAATAAAAGCCCCATGGTTTGATTTAAAAAATTCCTTTTGCAAGATTAAACTTTTCTTGCTCAAAAAATTAACGCCCAAAATGTTGTATTTTTTTAATGACGAATAGTTTTAAAAAAAAAATCTTCTCTTGATTCTAATTCTACATAAGCCTATCTCTTGATTCCATATGTAAGATCAATCAATCAATTTTCTTATGTAATAATTAGAACACAAGAGATTTAAACAACGAATTAGGTGTACCTTTTTTCTGCAGACATTGTAAAACTTGAAGACATCTTTCTGACAAGCAAATCTACCTCCTCTACTTCGTCTTTAGGGTGGCTCTCAATATGCGTATACCAATATGTTGAGAAGTGAAAAGGGGATCTAGCCTTATATTTGTAGTTGAACCTAATAGTCCCCCATCAAAGAATATTAAGTTCGAGGCCTACACAACCACCACACTACACTTACCTAATAAGATGGCTAAAAGCCCATACTTGTTGATCACTATTAACTACTTGGGCTTACTTGCATGTTTTCATACCAAGACTAAATTGTATCAGCTTATTTTATTAAAACTCAAAACTACCAATTAATAGCAATCCACTAATTGGAAATTTCTAACATTTAGTGCAACCTAAGTTTAAGTTCATATTTCAGGCTAGAATATGGCTTTCACGAGATCAACCAATTGCTTGTTGGTGTAGAAAATTGAATTTGCTAAGAATACAAATTCTTATGCGGTGGAATTGTTTAATGAATCTTTTTGTTCCAAGCGTATCTTTCAACATTTGGTCAATTTACAAGTCAAGCCAATCCAGGTTTCTCGATAACTCTTCTCCTACCATTTTTGTTTCTTTCTTCCCTGAACCTCTCTCTCATGTCTTTCTTTCTACTTTGGACATTACTTCTTACTCAAGTTCAATAAGGTCTATTTCTTTCTTCCTTCGGTTTTATTTGACAAGTTTGGGGATTTTTTTCCAAGTTTAAATCTTGAATCTTTCTATTATTGCAAAGGCCTAAAGATTGCTTTTCTTTTTTGCATATTTAACTATTTTTCTAGATGATTTTCAAGTTTAGGCATATTTAATTGAATAAATTAAAGTAAAAAACACATTTTGATTTGTAGGTTTTGGTTATTTTGTAATGTTTTAATGTAGGTATTAAACTAACTAGCTAATTTGTCTTATTTAGTTTAATGGGTATTTTTTTTTAATTAAAGATGTGTGGTTATGATTTAGAAGAAAAACTACATTAATTTTTCTTTAGATTTTTTTTTTGGGTGGATTTGTTTAGCTCAATTGTTTGAAATTGTTGCTTAGGTGAGGAGAGAACACCTAACAATGAAGAAAAGAAAGGATAAGGTGTTTTGGTGATTAAGAGAAGAGAGAGCTTTTTTTTTGTAAGCACAGGTCTTTTTATCTATTTTACAGTCTGTGATTAATCCTGTTTGGGCTAGGGTGGTAAGCGGTAAAGCCCTCCAACAGTGCAGACTCCAAGACTCGAACCATGTCCAATTACCTGAGGAAAAAGTCTACTTCCACTTCTTCCAACCACTTGTTGGTAAAAGAACGTATTTTGGTAATTAGGAAAATATGTAAAAAAAAAAAGAAAATATAATAAATTTGTGAATGAATGATATCTTAGTCATTATTTTACCTATTCCTACCTTATTCCTCAATAATATTATCTTCTTCTTTTTTTTTGAAAGAAATGCATCATTCATTCATTTAGATTTGGTAAGTAAGCAACTAATACATTATTTAGTATAGATGGGCAGTCCTCTACCCAATACAATGCTTGCTCAAGACCCAAATTATAATTTGCAAGTAAGTTAGCTGCTTCATTAGCAATGCAACCCACATGTTGAAAATCACAAATTCTAAAGTGTCTTGATAGGTACTTGATATCTACAACAAGATAGACAATTGAGGATAGATTTGTTACATCAATACTAAGCTATTGCACCACTCGTAAAGCATCACCTTCCACGTGAATGCAACTAAAACCTATATCTTGTGCAAATTTAACTGTAGTGTAAGCTGCAATTATTTCCAATACAAACGGGTCATAGATCCATGTTATCAGTTTGGCATGCGCACCTATAAAATGACCCAACTCATTTGTAATAACAATGCCAACACCCCCTCTTGCAATAGTAGCATCCATTGCTGCATTATAATTTTCTTTCACAATACCTCTTGGCAGGCAATAAACTTGCTTAATGGGCTGGGTTGACCTAGTCTAGCACAGAACTGAACCAGGTCAACCAGGCTTGTAAACGGAAATCGGCCCAATATACAGAGTTGGGCTAGTTAAAAAAAAAGGATCGACCTGGTCAGGGCCTAACTCAATAAGGGAGTAGTGGTAGGCAATAGGCTTTGTAGTAGCTTGTACTGCAGGGGCAACGACTTCCTTAATTTGAATGAAGGGAGGAAGGCTCTATCCCTCTATTTTATTTTTTAAAATTTTTTTATTTTTTAAATTCAATATTTTTTCTATAAATACCTATTAATTTCATTCGCCCTTTTTTTTTTACATTTTCCCTCAATACTCATACACTCTCAAATGTCAACACTCATACTCTCTCAATACTCACTCAAACTCTCTCAAATTCACTCAATTCTCTTATTCTAAATTTATAATATTATTATTTTTCTCTTTAAAATTCATTTTACAATTTTACAGATTTTAGTTTCAACTTCCAACTTCCAATATATTCCTAATCTATTTCTTACAAATTTTGAAATATATTTATTTTTAAAAAATATAAAAATGTTAGAATTGTTTCGTCGTTCATGTTCCATTTCTCACCTTTCAGTTTTATTGAAATCCCCGATTTGGGTGACGAATCATTCAATGAATTCGAACTCGAGATTCATTCGAAAGAGGAGCTTCCTTTTGCACCACTAATACATCATAGTATTAGTCGTCGTAGAGGTCATGGTCAAACACAATCATCAGCTGCCACTACTGCTGCTACATCATCAAGACCGACGAGATGAAGATTAATCGCACTAAAAAGAGTAAGATATGGGAGCATTTCAACATTGTAATAAAAGAAGTTATGATGAATGAATATTCTACTATCTGTAAAATATGTAAAAAAAAAAGTTTACGCTTATAGCTCTGGTGGAAATAGTGGAGGTACATGTACATGTAGAAGCCATTTAATTGGTACACATAAAATTAATCCAAATGAAGAAGAAGAAATTAACGAAGGCATAAAATCTCCAATTAATATACATGATGGTAGAAAAAAATTTACTTTTGACAATGCTCAAGCTAGATGTGGTTTAGATAGACTTGTAGTTAGGATTGAATAGCTATTCACAATTTGTGAAAAAATAGGATATTTAGAATTTGTTTGTAAATTTTTACAACATGCATATAAATCTGTTTCTAAACATACATTAAAAAAAGATTGCATGGATATGTTTAAAGAATATAGGCAAGCTTTAATTGATATACTTAGTAATATTTCATCTAGGGTTAGCTTAACTAGTGATATATCTGGACTAGTGCTAACGGTATAAGTTATCTTGTTATAACTTGTCATTGGGCAGATGAAGATTGGTGCATGCAAAAACGAATTTCATCTTTAGATGTAATAAAAGAAGCACATAATGCATAAACTATTTATAAATATATTACTAAAGGTTGTAAATTGTACGGACTTGAAAATAATAAAGTTTTTGCTGTGACTTTAGATAATGCTTTGAGTAATACCACAGCTATTCCTATGTTAATTAAAAATTTAAACCCAGTTAGGCAAGGTATATTTTTTCATGCTAGATGTCCATGCTATATTATAAATTTGTGTGTTCAAAGTGATTTTAATGCTATTGGTAGTGGTAGTATTAGTGGCAAGATCCAATTGATAAAATTAAAATACTAGCAAAATAGATCAACACCTCAAATCATCAACGTTAATGGAAGCAGCTTTGTCTAGCAAATAATATACCTATTAAAGCGTTTTTACTTCCTATGGAAATAAGGTGAAACTCACTCCATCATTTACTTTCTTCTGTTTTATTTTATAAAGAACTTATTATTCCACTTTATAACAATTATACAAATAGTTCGTATTTAGCATTTTATGATGAAGATTGGATTTTTATTGAATATTGTGTTGATTTATTTACTTTTAAAGACGCAATTGAAAGATTTTCAACTCAATATTACCTAACTACACCTTATTTTGTTCGTATTATTTATACAATGCTTGATAAATTTTAAAAATTTAGGACTCATGAAACTCCATCTTCTTTTGTAAATGATATGCAGGAAAAATTTTAAAAATATTGGGAAATAATTCCTCCTATTCATTGTATTGTAACTCTACTAGATCTTAGTCAATGTGAGGTTAATATAGAGATTTTTTTTATTGTTATAAAAATTTTCTTAGTCTTGATTATATTGATGACCAAAAGTACTCAATTAACAATTATTTTCGAGAATTGTTTAATATTTATGAAGGTGAGAGAGAGTAGTTCAACTTCAACAGAAGACAAGAAGAATCGTACGAAGAAATCGAGAGTGCTGACAGCAGCAAAGGAAAAGGCATTTTGAACGGAATTATGGACATAGCAAAGAAGAGAATGAAGCTAAAAGGAAAAGCCAACGGATCTGGATCATCAACAACTCAACGAACCTCTAATTTCAATAAGATAAGATTTTTCTTAAGTCAAGACTTTCATATAGATGTTAACTTTGATCTTCTCCAATGGTGGAAAGAAAATCAAAGACAATTTTCAATTTTAGCTTCTATGGTTTGAGATGTCTTTGCGGTGCAAGTTTCTTTCGTTGCTTTAGAATCCGCATTCTTGACATATGAAAGAATCCTGGGAGACCATCGAACCACTATTAATCTAGATTCATTATGCATGTTAACATGCCTTAAAAATTGGTTGGAAGCGGAATCCCATAATATTGAACTTGGAATGATCAATGAATTCGCTGATAATATTTCGGAGGAGGAGGAATAAATTTTTAGGACAATCCGTATAAATTATAAGGAATAGGTAATAATCCAATTCTTTTTTTTTGGTAAATCGTATGTAAAATTATAAATACGTTTAGTCATAATAAATATTTTTATGTACTACGATCCCTTGGTTTTTATCCTTCTAACTTATGAGGGGGTTTTTCACGTAAAAAATCTTTGGTCCCCTACTCTCTCCTTTTTTCCCTTTATTATTTTCACTTATTATTATTGTTAAATACCAAATTAATTAATGTTTTACTTATACTATGTTTAAAAAATAAATAAATATTTAATATACAAAATGAATAAATATTTTAAATGCAAAATGATAAGTTTACCTATATTTTAAATGATAAGTATAATTATGTTTCAAATGTAATAATTAAGTTTAACAAAATTAAAAATTTTAAAAGTATTATAATTTTTTTAAACTAACAGCTTTATTAAATAAGTTATAATAACTTTATCATTATAGCAGTCCGAGTGTACATTATTACACAATATTCACTCATATTTTACACATTTTTACCGGTTGGGCTGTCTGAGATATCTTTAACACGTGCTCAATAACAGTAATAAATGGCAACCATTTATTTATTTAGTAAATTCAGAATATAAAAATTTACAATATTCCTTATATATTATATCCTTTATTTCTATTTTACAATAATGTAGTACTGTATACAAGTGTCTGAATATCTAAGAGAAGTGACTGTACCTTTAAATTTCAATGCTCTTTGTCCCAATGGGCTACTTGCAGCTATATTTAACTGAGGAGGCCATCAAATAATCCTCGTGATTAATCTGAAAAATTTGAAAGTAAGGAGTGAGCGAACCACTTGCTCTGTAAAGGAGTTATAATGAAAACTATATGCCGCTTGATATAATGAAAACTATATGCCGTAAAACATTTATTTCCTAACGGTGTACTAAGCACAGTAAAGAAAGGATACTATAGTCGACCGAGAAATCCAAATGGATTATGGAAGGTATCTTGGAATACTTGTCTTATCCCGAAAACCCAAAGCAACTATAGAGAGTAATAAATAAATTGTTTTATTTGAAAACAATTTCCTTCTCTTTTCTCATAATTATAAAAATAGTATAAACCATTTTATTACATCACTTCAGTACACCAATTTCAAAACACGTGACAGTACAGTGATAAAATAGTAGTTACAGTAAACAGTCTTTTCAGTACAGTAGCTTATAAATATCCAAATCACTGGATAACAGTTCAATAATTATTTCTATTTAAGAAATAATTTTCAAAGTATTCTTTCTTGATAACAGTAATTTCCTTTCAATTCAATAAACAGTATTTCCCAATGCAGTACAGTTTAGTAAAATAGTATTTCGGTACGGTTCAGTTTAGTAAATAGTAATTCACAGTGTACAATAAAACAGGATTCAGTAAATCCCTTCAGTAAACGATAATTAGTAAGTTGAGACTAGGCATCACCCTACATCATATCATGCTATCATCGTCCACTCAGGGACACAGTAATCATCCTCAAAAGGACATAGTAACAGTATACAGTGAGATCTATGGCCATGATCTATAGGGGGTCCTCGATGTACACTTGCCACGTGACATCCGGGACCGCTGATGACTGGCGGGTCAATCAGCCACGTGACAATAACAGTAGTAAGCATGAATCTCGGTAAGTCTCAAAATAGTATAAAAATTGTACTTCAGTCTTTATGGATTTTATTCAAAATAATTTGAAATATTTCATATTTATCCATAAGGCTCTCACATTTTCATATATCATCACCTTTATGGAATTTATAAAATAAATAAGATCAGTATTTAGTTCCATAAAGGTATAAAATCATTTCTTTTCCCATAAAAATACCTTTAAGGAAATCTCATTAATCAAATCATTTATTTAAGTAATTATTTCCAAAAAAGGTATTTATTTCTCATTTCCACACACCGTAAATCAGTCGGTAAATATTCATGTATTAAGTGAGAACAAAATAAATATTCATTTTGAATATTTAATATCATATAAAACATAATTAATTTCTCACTTTAATGAAAATATAAAACATGAATATTTAATTTTATAATTTTCTCATAATTTCCAATTTATGGAAAATTGGTGGAAATTTATTCAAAATTTCCCATTTAAATCATTTCATGCATCTAAAATATTTTATAATATTTTAGAATACTATTGGAAATTTTCGACAACATAACAGCTACGGATTCCTAACCTCCTGCACACAATTCGCAGTATATAAACCAACTTATCAACCACAATTTTGCATGTTTTCAAACCAAATTATGCATCCAATATTCTCATAAAATTTAGCCTAAGAAAACATGCAATTTATTATATCACTACAACTCACACACTCCCCCCTTACAAGTCTTATGAAGTTGAGCTTCCCAATTACTTTTACCAAATTCCGTCGACTCAGGCTACAAAATAATTTTATCAAAATTATTAATATTTTTCTTCTTATTTTTAAGCCACTAGTATTCATAAAATGCAACCACTAATGTTATAATATAAGCACAACCAGTATAATTTATACTGATACCAAATCTCAACTTCTTCAATTTAGTTCCTTTTTAGGTTTTAGTTTCACCAATCCTTCTATTTTAATTTTTATCATTATTTTCTACCAAATTCCCTAATTTTCAGCACATTTTATGCTTCCAAAATGTCATGGCCGAATCCCCTTAATGGCCACTTTCATTGACTTTCCATCTTTTTCCTCAATTGTTGTTTCCAATTGGTTGTTTCATGCCTACATGAGCCACTCTTGGCATATTCTTGCAAGAACATTCAATTTCTCTACTCTCCCATGGCAAACCGAGACTCCCCTGTCACTAACCAAAATTTCATTCTTCACCATTTCATGTTTCCAAGCTATCTATTCAACTTATCTAAATTCCCTCAATTATTTCTCATCATTTACATGAAATTTCTAGCCCATTTTATTGCTCGTTCTCATCTATGCCAAAATCTCTTCTTGATTCAATTTCCATATTCTAACAAGATTTAACTAAAACAACACTATAATCATGCTTCTCATATGAAGAAACATAAAGATTCATGATGTAATATCAAGAACACCATAAAATCATTGAAACTTACCTTAACCGAAATTCACTCCAAAACAGAACAAGTGTTCTGTTTCAAGTCAGCCCCTCTTCTCTTGTTTCTTAGTTGGTTCAAAGAAGAAGGAAAGTTTGATGGTGAAGGTTAAATGATTAGCTATCAAAGGTATGAAAATTTGCTAACTCTCCTTGGATGAACAGAAGCTAAAAACAAAACAAAACATAAAATGGAACCAATTCATACCTCTCGTAGAACAGCAGAAATCGGTGATGTAGGAAGTATTTTGCTGATTTTTTGTTTCTTTATTCTTCCATGTATTCAAAACATACAATAATAAATGACCACCTAGCTTCTTATCTTTATATTTCATCATTTTGGTCTGCATTAAATTGCTGAAGAAACTTGCCGCAAAAGAACGGTTGGAATGCTTGCTTGGCTGTTTCGATTTTGACCATGTTTACTTCTCTTTTTTTTTTTTGTCATAAAAACTGCCTTTAAAAATTTCTTTTGATGTCCAAACCGAACAGCACACGAACGTCATTTTCTGCTGCCTTCTTTTGCTGTTCGATTTTAACTGGTTTCCTCTTCTTTTTGATAGACTTTAACCAATAAAATTAATTACATGTTAGCTTTTACATTTCACTTCCTTTATGTTGCATTTCATTTCCTTTGGACAATTTTCAGTCGTGCATCACAAAGACAAGGAAGAAGTGGCGTACATGCTACCAATTTTCCTGATCAGTTTTTGAGTTAAATTCTCCCATTCTTTGGTGTGTTCCCTCCAATGATAATTTAACATATGTCCAACACATAAAATTTCCTCTCTTGTAATTCACATATTTACCTATTATACTATGGAAATATCACTTCCATGTATAAATCTTAGATTTATTTTCTTTATTTCTTTCTATACCTCCACTTCATCATGAAATATTTATTCCACTTCTTATACACCATATTATAAATTATAAATCCAATCATTCCAATTTTTAAGTGGAAATTCAAATTAAATATTTATTTAATTTCACTAATTAATTTATTTTCACTATCAAAGATTTACGAAATATGGTGTACAGTATTATAAAATCGAGTCTTACAATCATAATATTATTATTTATTATTTTCTTATAACAATAATTTTTTTAGTTAATTTTATAATAACTTTATCTTTAAATTACAATTACTTTAATTAAATAAGTTATAATAATTTTATTATTATTAATTTATAATTACTATTACATCACTTATTATAAAAATAAATTAATTAGATTGAATCATAAAAATATATTACTAAATATTCACTTTAATTAAAATTAATTAATATATAAATTTAAAAAATTAAAAACCTGGGTCCAGTTGTTTCAGCTCGGCTCGGCCTTGTTTTTAATGAACCGGACCAACAGGTCGAACTGGTTTAGCATTTCCCTACTGCTAAATCGACTCGACTGGACCAGTTCAACAAGCCGATTCAACCAGTTTGTTGTTTTGATGGGTCAGAACAGGTAGAACTCGGCTGGGAACTGATTTAGTCCGACCTACCACAACCAATAGCGACCAAGTCCATCGTTGTATAGTTCCACCATGCATTGGAGATTGAGACCATAAGCCAAATAAAAAATAAATTCAGAATAATTATTTCATTCAAGAACCAAATAACAAAAATACATATTTCACTAATATTCTTCTTTTTTCTATTACCACAATATATTTTTCATTCTCTCTATTTCATTATGCAAACTAGACGTGTCACCAAAAAATGCTTTTCTTAATTAATTGCTAAACTAACTAGAAGCAAATGGAATTCACTCTGAAAACTTTCACTAGCATTCAAGTTTAGGTTTCACCTTTTTTTTTTTTTATCCTTTATTAACAAAACAAAAGAAATGGCAAAAAGAAAAGTTCTTCATATTATAATCTCGTAAAGATTACCTGAAGCTTAAAAATACAAAAAAATGAGACAGGGTATCACATTAAGGTGGGCCTAAAAATCTTATCAAAAACGATGTTTTTGTCCAACAAAATCTATGGTTGTGGGCACCACTAGATTTGCTGTCATATAGCAATATCTCTATATAACACCCAACCGTTTCTCCTTTCAAGCCCCCCCTCCCCATTCCATCATCTTTTCTTCATAATCTTTTCTTTTTCCAAAAGAAATTATTTTCTCCTCTTTCATTATTTCCATTTTTTGGTACATCGTTATTTCCATTTTTATTCTTTCTCGTTTCAGTTCTGTTCTAAGCCAAATATTTCAATTCTACTTAGCAGATCTTGCTAGGCTTTTAATTTCATGTTTTCACCATTTATTGTTGGCCATTGACTAAAACTAGGCTGTTATTGTAAAAAAAATAATAATAAACCTAAATTAAGCTGTCATATGACCGCGGAAAGCTTCTAGGGTTTGGTTGGGTTGCTGTTATTACTTGATCAGGAGGAAGACGACGAGAAGCAATGAAGGAGAATGGTAGGAAACACGGCACGTTGTCACCTTGTGCGGCGTGCAAGCTACTTAGAAGGAGATGTGCTCAAGACTGTGTTTTCGCTCCATATTTTCCAGCTGATGAGCCCCAGAAGTTTGCTAACGTCCATAAGGTTTTTGGTGCTAGCAATGTTAACAAGATGTTACAGGTTCATTCCTTTCTCCATGCAACTATATCTCTCTCTATTTGCAAGTAAATTGTTTGAAACCTTGGAAATTTTCTTTTATACAAATTAACAGTTTTATCCCAAGTTCTTTTTCTGGAAAATGACAACCTTTATAGAAAAATTAAGGATGAAGAGTTAAAAGAAAAAAAATACAGCTCTAAAAACGTTTTCCAACATTTGGTCAACGAGAACATTACATGGTGGAAATTTTGTTCATAGAGGAAGTTGTTTTAGGCATTTAGCAGATAGTTGCAGCCATATGATGGGAAAATGGTTTTCATCTATTGTTATTAGCAGGCCAAATGTTGAAAAAGACTGAGGGAAAGCAAAAGCTTATTCTTCTTTTCGAAAAGAAATTAATTAACCATTGATAGATACGAGGTTCAATCTTGCAAAAATTACTTGAGAAGAATGGTCTCTTTTTTTTAAACAACAGGGTAAAAGAATTTCATTACTTTCCTCATCCTTTTGGCTAGTAAATTTTCAAAAGAAAGAAAAAACACTAGAAAGCTTTTTGTTTCTTGGTAAAATAGACCTTGTTAAACAATATACCGAAATTACGCATCAATTATATAGATATTCATGATAAAATTTGTTCAGATGGAATATTTTCACTAGCATTAATACTTGTTTTTCAGAATTAGTGCTATGTACATTATAATTTGTAACGTATTTTTGTCATGTGATGCGAGTATATGTTAAGTTTCATTTCGTGTCTATAATAAGGTGTAGGCTTGTAAGACTTAGATATATACTAAGATTTGCATATTGTTTGATATGAATTTTAAACTTAGAGATCAAACTCAAAATTTTTATTTTATTTTTATATCTTGAAGGGTGAAATCAAAGACTAAGCTTACTTCATTAATGTAGATTTAATAAATAAAATTTGTTGGGTTGGCCTTGCCTTAATTATGCTCTTGCTTTACAAACCAGCGTTATTAATGACCAAACTGATCTTAGGTTCTGAAGTTAGGGTAGGCTAGGGTTTTTGTAGGTAGCTATTGGAGAGAGAGAGGAAATTAAAACATGAAGTCCTTTATCTTATAATAAATGATAAAACTAAAAAGAAAAAAAAAAGAAAAAGCAAAAGTAGTTTTCTACCTTTTTTTGTCTCTAATGAGGATGGTTAATTACAGTTGATCAAGCCTTCACGGTTGACTGTGATTCTCATTCTCCTACTCAATAACATAAAAAATATAAAATTAATGCTTTATCAAAGGATTCCTTAGCAAATGAAAAAGAATAATTACGTACACGCAAGTATAACTTTGCCTTTAACTTTAGGAGCCCATTTTACGTGTGAATATGTTCAAAGCAAATTACTATAGTGCTTATTTTCAACTTTCTGACCACTTAGAAGCTTTTAAATTTATACCCAACCAAAAGCTTCAATTTGGTCATGAAATTATCTTCAAATTATTGTTATTATTATTATTATTATTTGGGATAGAAAGCATGTGGATGGATCACCTACCTATGCTTTATGCTTTAAGAACGTTGGGTTACATTGATAGTGATAGGTATCAAACTAGGTCGAAAAAAGATGTGATATATTGATGTAAGCAAACAAAATTTGAATTCATTATTCTTGTTATATCAATATTTTAAGAGATAATTTTATGCATGCACAACTATGATACATGTGAAGGTGACATTAGTAATTAGGGACCATAATAATCTTTTTATGCAAATTTATAGAAAAATTATGTAAAAAGAAAAAATAAAGAAATGATAAGTTAAGAAGAACCATTAAGATGAGATTTGTGCTTACTAAACATATTTTTCAAGGTAAAACTTGAGCATTTTACACAATATACAATATGTACATATTTTTTGATCAAAAAGTTATAAATGTTATTTCATGTTCACCTTTGAAGTTAAATAAAGTAGCAATCTAGAGGCCTTGAAGCTAAATTTCTATAAATCCATTTCTTTGGGTCAACACTTAACCTCCATCGCACAATTCGAAATATATGAAAGCATGATATAACAATTTAGATTTAGTTTTAACCCAACTAGCAACAACTTTTTCTATATTCTCAAATGAGTAACTTTTTGACCATACAAAAGTATGGCAAAGGTGCCAACCAACAGTGTGATCTGTATATAAAGTTTCATGCCTATTTAATTTATTACTAATTCTTTTGAAAATCAAGCACCCTTCCTTCCATGAAAAGAAAGCTGACCCTAAGTGGAAAATCCACTCAAGATCCAATAAAACAAAAGAAAAAGAACCTGCAATGATGATTTGTGACGGTGGTCGATTTGGAAATGAATTTTGCAGGAATTGCCAGAGCACCAACGAAGTGATGCAGTGAGTTCAATGGTGTATGAAGCAAACGCCAGGGTTCGTGACCCTGTCTACGGATGTGTTGGAGCCATTTCATCATTGCAGCAACAGATCGATTCTCTCCAAACCCAATTGGCACTTGCTCAAGCTGAGGTTGTTCACATGAGAATGAGCCAATACGCTTCTACCTCAAATGAAGGCACCAGCTCGCCTGAGAACTTGCCACCAGCCGCTGCTGCTTCTTCCAAGTTCATGCCTTCTCAGTCCAAGTCCTTTTTTTGCATGGACGTGGTTGATCAGGCTAATATGGCAGAGTCTTTATGGTCATACTAGCTTGGATTGTGCTTGCTTTTATGGCTGCCTTTTTCAATACTTAATATACTATACCACAGTTCTACCTTTGACCCAGATGGAAATGATATGATGGTGATGATTATGTCCATTAACATGTTGTAAATATATATAATTAGAACTTAATTATAATATCACTAGCTAGTGTATTTCCTATTTGTACGATTAATTAATTAATTAATTAATTAATTATAGTATAACTATGCTTCTCTCTCTTTTCTTATCTTATCTCATATACACAAGTTTGCTTGTTAATTGGAAATTGTCACTTTGCTTGTAAGTTAGAAATTGTCACTTTTTAAAAAAAAAAAAAAAAGAAGAGAAATTGTCACACCAATTAGTATTCTTTTTTGGGTGAAAAGTAGTACTTTTTTTAATAGCATGTGTATACAGATATAACGTTTGCATTTCATATAGATTATCAATGTGTAAATTTTATTTATACTATTTGTTATATACATCAAATGCATATTCTTTTCCTTGTTGTGTATAAGATGCAATGTTAATGTTGGAATTTGAAATCTTTAATTAACAAAACCTACTCCATTCTTTATTATATAATTTCTGGAGTTAAGTCTAGGTGGGGTGAATTATAACTTTCATCTAAACAAAAATTCATCACCTTGTCAAAATGAAATTTTAGGTTTGGGCTTTTAAAGAGTGATCTTGTAAATTTTATTTGGTTGTATGTGTCTACTCTATACCATGCTCGTTTGCTGAAAGCAAATTTTAACTTCAATAAAAGCTTACTAAATATTAATTTTTATTTATTAATTTTAAAGTTATATTTCTAATCATCATTCATAAGTTTAATTTTCATAATTCATAAATGAATCTTATATATGTAAATGATAATGATGCATATATCGAAAAATTAACTTCGTATAGAATATATAAAGGCCTCAGCATAACCTGCGCTAAGCATAGACATGGGATGCGTAACGATCTGCCTTGGGTAACAAAACCCAACTCAACTTTCAACGGCCCATTTGAGACTTTGCATGATCCCAATTAGACTTGCTCAAGGGTCGGGTTACCCGTCTAAGCCCGAAGCCCGAAGGCCAATTCAAAATTTGGTCGGGCTTGGACAAAAATATTAGATGTATTTATCGGGTCTGGACAAAATTTTTAGGTCAGATCAAAAATGGATCCGGGGCCGGGCTTAACTATCTAAAGCCCGAGCCCGGCCCGGCCCGAACATATTATTAATTAAGTTTTTTTTTAAAATATATCTATTAAATATAATATAATTATATGTATATAAAATATTATTGATTAATAAACATGATTATATATATTTAATATGAAAATTAACATGAAAATTTTAACAAATCAAATTAAATTTTAAAGGGAATAAAAGAATAAAAACAAATAAATAAAAAATAAAATACAAAAATAAATAAAAAATAAAATACGGGCGGGTAGGGTCGGGCCTCGGGCTTATGTAATAAAATTAAAAACGGACCTGGATTTTAATTAACGGGCCGGGCCGGGCTTGGACATAGCCAAAATATATTGTTATAGTCCTTCGGCCCGACCCGCCCAATGAACAGGTCTTCCCAACCAATTTTATAAAAAAAAAAAAGAACAATATCTCAATTTATTTATACATCAATCATTTCGTCCTTTTTGAAAATGAAAAATGGGATTTTCGGTTTTTTTTTTTCATTTTAATTACTCTCTACATGATTTATGTTACATGGCCTTTTTATTTTACCTTAACGTATTTACGTTTGATATTTTTTGGTGACTTCTTAAATTTATACGAATACTATGACCCTTGGATTCTAAAAATGAATATGAAAAAATTACTTGGTTTCTTAGAATTTATTTTTTTCATGTTCCAATTTTTCTTGTTTTCGTAATTTTTTGTTTTCCTCTGTAGCTTTTCATGCAGTTACGCCTTTAAAAGAATTCAATGTCATGCATTCTAAGTTTCTAACTCTCCCTCTACGTTAAATTTAGTACTATTAACATAAAAGGCAACAAAACTGATAGAACCAACTTCAGCAGCTGCTTTGATAAGGTTTATGCATTTCGAGACTCATATACCGACACCCGAAATGCCCACTTGTTGGGTGGTTTTAAAAGCTTAGCAAGTGGTTCACTTTCAAAAGGTTACGAAGGCTCAGGCTCAAACTCAAGCTTTGGCCAAAGATCAAGTAATGGTCGCTTGGTCGTTGATTTCCTTTGCGATGCTCTGAACATATCTCATTTTTTTTTTGGTTACATGAGGAAAGTGAACACATCCTCATTGCCACCATATAAATCCAATATTTCTGCAAACTACATTGTGGTTCAAGGGCTACCACCTCTAGGGCGCTATCCATTTGCAAAGTTGAGTCCAAATTTTGACAAGGATGATATGGGCCGGGCAGCTTTTATCAACAGGGCAATAATAGGCCATAACGACCTTCTCCAAACGACGTTGGAAGGATTTCGAAGAAAGCAAGGTGGAAATTGTATGCTTTTATATGCTGATTACTTAAATGCATACAAAGAAATCACGGAAAACCTTGGAAAGTTTGGGTTTGAAGACGCATTCAAGGCATGTTGTGGTGCTGGAAACGGACCTCCCAACTTTAACTTACAAAGTTTATGCGGAATGTAGGGTACCTCAGCCTGCAAAAACCCACACAGCTTCTCACATCTATTGGGATAGGATTCATCTCACCGAATCAATGCATCGCCAAATATCTGATATCTTCCTCCACAAAGACTTCTGCAAACCATCTTTCTCTAACCTAAATAAAATG
Source organism: Heritiera fomes (assembly GCA_032173925.1). Taxonomy (NCBI): domain Eukaryota; kingdom Viridiplantae; phylum Streptophyta; class Magnoliopsida; order Malvales; family Malvaceae; genus Heritiera; species Heritiera fomes. The sequence goes on along the minus strand of JAPDPM010000002.1, from coordinate 28,367,114 downwards.
AAGAAAGGTCTAGATCCAACACTCCATACTGGCCCCTTCCACTTCGGCCTCGGTTGCCTTAGAGAGTAAGACAATAAATTCTTTCCCCTTTTTTTGGTGCATAACAAATCTATGGCTATTTGACATGTTGAGTAGTTGAATTTTGGCCGTAGAAATGGCGTTTTTCACCCATTTTCTATTTATTTTTTGTTAACCACTAGGTGTTTTCATACCATATTAGGTATGAGACTAATCTCCGCTCATGCTGCATGATTGGCGTTGGCCCAAGGGAATTGACCTAATGAGGACTCGAACATGAGACCTTCTGCTATAGATCATCCTTACTTAGGATCTCAGCGAGACCTTACACCTCTGAGCCAACCTTTTAGGTTACCAATTTTTTATTACTAATTAGCTTTACTAAATCCAAATAGTGCAATTTTTTTCACTCATTCATCTCACCTTGTTTCACTTTTTGATCAAATGAGTTCAACTTTGATTTTTTTTTTAAATGCCATATAAAATTATAATTTCAAATAATATATGTTTTGAAAATTTTGAAATTCAAAAATTGCAAATTTTACTTTTAAAAAATTGCTAAATTTATTTTTTTTATCAAAAATAATGATTGAAATTGAATTCATTTAAAAAAATCTATAAGAGACAAAATGAGACTGAAGGAATATGTAACATATTTTCATTTCATCAAATTAAGATTACATGAAAACAAGAACCATATTTTTCCGGGGTTAGAAACCAACTTGAAATCTAAGTATTCTCTCTACCCTCTCACCTCTCTATGTGCCTTGAAAACCAGTCGGTTGCCACCGCCAATCACCACCACATTGGTGACCGAAAAAATCAAAAGCTCCCACCTTTTCGGTGGATTTTCACCCCCTCTTTCTGATTCCAAGCTTAGTTTCTTCAAAAAAAGCTTCTTTCCTCATAAATCTGGAGCTAAAGTTAGCGGCTTCTCAATCTAGATTTACCATCATCAACCTCCAAAATTGAACCAAACCTCCTCCTCAGCTTTTCCTTTCTCCTCACCGGTGGGTTGATGATAGGTTGTGGTTTATGTATGGCTAATCACCTTGATGGTGTCAACCTTGTCCCATTTACTTGCCCAAATTTTTTTGCCCTTAATCATCTTGATGGTGTCAATCATCACTAGTCTGTAACTCTTTTTATCATCCTAAAGCTGCAAATTTTATTTCAGTTTTAATGTGTCCTTTTATTTGTGTTTTGGCATAATTTCTTTGGCTGCTTGTGTGTTCTTTGATCTGTGGTCCTAAGACAAATGGTTAGCATGTTTCAACATCCCTAAGTGGTTAAGGGTTCGAAACATGTGGAACGCACTCAAGGTGTTAAACGTCCTGTAAGGTACTCCAAGCACCTTGGGACAAAGCCGTGAGGGTGGCAACCACCCAAAGCGGACAATACGTTGAGTGAGTGGGCGACCGCCTACCTCACAGATCAAGACAAACCTGGGGCAAGAGTGCCTAGGGGATGCTAGCCGACGGCAGATAAATGGGCTGGGCCTCGACATTCCAATGCCATCTTTTCCCACTGTCCTAAAGAGAGTTATTAAGAAGTATTTCCCTTGTATTAGTAAAAATAACATCTGTGGAATACTTGAATCAATAATCAAGAAACTTGAAGAGGAAATTTCAGCATTTAAGAGCAAAATCAACTAATTTCAAGAGGTTAGCAACTCAAAAGCTCAAGGCACTGCATTTGTTTAAGACTTAGAGGCTAAGATTGGTGAGTTAGAAAACAGAAATGGGGAGTTTATGAATAGTATGACAGTTCTTCTCGGGGAAAAAGAGGCTTTGAAGCAAGATAAACTGAGATTGTTGAAGATGGAAACCAAAATTCAGGGAGATGAGATAAGAAATAAGGAATTGGAGCAAATGGTTTCTTACTTACAAAAGGAAAATCGTAAGTCACAAGAAACAATTTTATATATGGAAGACATGTAAAGTTCAAGAGACTATGTCAACCAAAAACAAGCAATGAATGGCAAGCCACCACACCAACTGTGCATCAATAATTCTAATAAGCTCATGGCATCAGAAGGTTTGCTACTTTCCTACCTTTTGGTGATGAAAAGTTAGTTTGGTTCAAGTTCAAAAGAGAGAAAAGAATTTTTGTTTGTAGCAAATGCAGAAAACCAAGTCATCATATATCTAGATGCAATTTTCCTAGCTTGATGTTTAATGATTATGGACACCTTGCTTACACTCTGTATGTGCATGAGAAAATGCAACCTGATTCCATCAAATCAAAGTTCAAGCCTAAGATGAAACAGAGGCAAAGTGAAGTCCAAGATCAACTTTTATCGTCCAAAAGTGAAGATTTGATGATTAAAGAGATCAATATGTGTACTAAAGACAATGATTCAATTGAAAGTAGCAACTCTGCTCATGCGAGTATAGATCAAATGGACCTTTCAAATGGTTTTGATAATTAACCTAGTCAGAACATAAAGAAAGTAGAGAGTTTAAACACTTTTGTCCTTACTACAAAATGCAAGAGGTAAGTAATCACTTGTGTGGGCACCTAATATTGTTCGGGTTGAGAGACTACGACACTGATCAATTTCCAAAATTTGCTAAAATTGTCGAACATGTGTGTTACTGAGCTCGATTGAATTAAATTTAGTTCATTTTGGACTGCATGTTAAATTAATGACTGAAAGTAATTTAAATCGAGTCAATTCAATTGAAATCCGATATTTTGGTCCCTACGATTTGAGATTTGGGCTTTGTGGGTTGGACTCACTTAAATTAAAACTGGATTCTTTGGCCCAAAGCTACTTTGGTTGATTTGTTTGGGTTTAAAAGCCCAATATCAAAAAATTGAAGCCCACTTCTTTAGGCCCATCAATGTTTTATTTTTTTTACATCATCAATTAATTAAAAAAATATATTAAAAATAATTTTTTTGTAGCTAGTGTTGGCCACTGTTGGGGCGGCATGGCAGCTGATTTTTAGTTGCTAGCCACCCTGCTCTTTCACTCTACGTCCATGAACTCTAAATTTCAAGATTACAACCCCTAAAATCAAGGATTTGGTTTATGCTAGACTAAAATAGAAACCCAATTTTGCTTAAAACAATTGAGATTAACAATTGAGAGGGGGAACCAAGCAAAAAATTCAACAATCGGGCAACAAAACAAAATTCAATTAACAATTAGCAGCCAAGCCAAAAACTCTATGACCAAATCACCGCGAACCAACACTGCTGCCCCTATTTCAATTTCCATACACTCAACCCTCTCTCACTATGAGAACCGCAATATCTTAACATCAAATATGTACTTGATATATAATTTAAGTAAATATAATACAATAATGTAATTTTGAGATTCCAAATATAAGATCATGGTTCATACTCATAGAACCAAAGTCTCCAAGAGTAATGTGAAATGTACGTTAATACAATATATGCGATATACACTTAATAGATGCGAAAGGAGTTGTAATTCTATGCTTGAATTGTTAGTATATCTCCATAATTATGGAAATAATTGTTTGGTTGACCAAATCTGGATATGGTCCATAATTTCACACTGAATCTCAACTCAATATTTGGCTATTAAAACACGATTTTGTGATGGTTAAAACGTGATTTTATTGCCATAATTAGCATGCTCTCGTTAGTAATAAAAGGAGAGCTCCTTCCGGTCCCCAAGTACGTGAATCTCAAACACACAAACACCATCTAGTGAGGTTTTAAGTGCTTGGAAGATTTGAAAGGTCTGTGATCGACACAAAATAGACTATCAGATTCGGAAATTGCTTCAACAGCAGAGTTACAGAGTGCAATGGCTGGAGGTTAGATCCTATCGCTTCCGCATTTAATTGTTTAACATGTTTCATATTGTGTAGAAGCATGTTAGGCTTGTTTGATGTACTTACATTTGGCATCAGAGCCGTAGTTTAACCTCTGTCTTGCTAGAGATCTGTAGAAAGAAGTCATAAAAACCCATATTTTGAAACTTTAAGTCTCGGATTTCATGAAACCCATTCTGTTTTCATGTGATTTTGGTTCAAATATTTTAGATCTATTGTTGTAAAGCTCTAGGGATGAAAAATACATAAAAAAACGAGACTGTTTGAAGGGTTTTGTGCCGGGTCGGGTCGAAAAGACCCAAATTTCTGCAAAAAGGCCCGTTCGGGCGAAGAAGAAAGAGTGGGAATCGGGCACGTGAGATCCACGCGCCCGATGTTATTGTTGTTATGCGGGAGCGTGAGAACCACGCGCCCGATGGAGTAATGCGGGTGCGTGTGACGCACGCGCCCGCGCCCTGCTGCACTTTGCAATGCAGCGGCAAAAAAAAAAAAAGAGGGAAGAAACCTTGGGCTATCTGGTTTTGGGCTACTATTTGGGTTTTCTTTTATTAGTTTTGGGCCATTTATTTTTGAGCCATTTTGGTTGATTATTTGGGCCATATGGATTAAATAAAAAGGTCATTAGGTTTATTTTAGACCTTAAGGATTTATTTAATTTAAGTATATTTAAATTATTTAATTTAGGCCAAATAATTATATTTTTGATAGTTTTAAATCAAATTTTCAGTTCTGTAATTTTCATAATTTTATGAATAATTGGATTATTTTCACAAAATTAATATAATTATGAAAACTTCTCATTATTTTGGATTTTATGAGGATTTTTCATGAATTTGGAATTTTTATAAATGCTATAATTTTAAATTGAATAATTCTGTGAAAATTATCATAAAATTATGATTAAATTATGAAAATTTGATTTGAATATGTATATGTGCTCATTTTGAATGTGTATAATTTTGTTATTTTTATACTAGAAGCACATGTAGCTAAGTTATTCATATTATTTGGAATTAAAGTTGCCTTGTGTTAATTGCAATTTTTAAAATATGAATAAACTTAGAATTTTACCAATATGTCTAAGTGATTTATAATTTATTTAATTAGGGCTTAGCCACAACAACCTTAATTAAGTAAAATTATTTTTGTAAAATCACATAATGATATTAGACATAAATTGTGATTAGTTATATGGTTATGATAAATTTTATCTCACAGGAATTTTTATTATAATTTTATAACTAATTAGGATAAAATATCAAATTAGTTTCTTAATTTACCCACAGGAATTAGGAAATGATATAATTTGATAGTTTTATCATTATGATATGAATCTATTAGAATTAGAACTTTAGCCCACAGGCAAGTTTTATGTCTAGGATTCATTAATAAAATATGTTTACATTGGTAGACATAATTAACTTTGCCTCAAAAAATTCTAGATACATAAGCATGTTTATTTTCTATATGCAGTGTTTCCTCAGGCTAGTATTAACCTAGAAGTTCCCGAGCTGGATGGAGAGAACTACAAGGTTTGGAAGGAGAGAGTTCTCCTCCAATTAGGGTGCATGGATATAGACTATGCTATAAGGAAAGACGAGCCCGTATTGACTGAGACCAGCACTCCTACTGAAGTAGCTTTACATGAACGCTGGGAGCGATCCAATCGCCTTAGTGTCATGTATATAAAGACAAAGATATCTGCTGGGATACGTGGTTCAGTCGAACATTATACCAACGTTAGGACCTTACTGAAGGCCATAGATGATCAATTTGTCACTTCAGACAAAGCGTTGGCCAGCACCCTGATAATGAAGTTCTCATCAATGAGGCTCACCAATGTCAAAGGAGTGCGCGAGCACATAATGGCCATGAGAGATATAGCGGCCCAACTCAAGAAGCTAGAGGTGGAGATGTCTGAGTCTTTTCTTGTGCATTATATATTGAACACTCTACCAAAGCAGTACGGACCATTCAAGATATCCTACAACACACATAAGGATAAGTTGACCATCAATGAATTGATGACCATGTGTGTTCAAGAGAAGGGAAGGCTGCTTATGGAATCGGGTGAAAGTGCATTTTTTGCAAGCCAAGGAAAGACCAAAGATCGAGCCAAGAACAAGGGAAAAGGGAAGATCCCTGCCCAAGCTGACATTAAGAAAGAGTCCAAGTGTTTATTCTGTAAAAAGAAGGGACACATGAAGAAGGACTCTGCTAAGCTTCAGCAGTGGCTCGTTAAGAAAGGTAATCCACTCTCATATGTTTGTTTTGAATCAAATATGGTTGAGGTTAATCATAACACATGGTGGATTGATTCTGGATCTACAATTCACATTTCGACTTCCTTACAAGGTATGACAAACCTAAGGAAGCCAGTGGGAAATGAGGAGAGCATCTATTCTGGAAACAAGATGCGCTCGCGTGTTGAATGCGTTGGAACATGCACTTTAGTTCTTAGGAGTGGTTTTATTTTGCAATTGGAAAAGACTTTTTATATTCTTAGTTTCTCGAGAAATTTAATCTCTGTTTCTAGGCTAGTACCTTATGGATATTCCTTTCAATTTTCAAATAAATCAGTATTGATATATTTTAAGTCTAATATTGTTGGGAATGGTACCTTATATGATGGTCTTTTCTCTATTGATTTGCAAAATGACACTGCTCATAACGCCTTGCATGTTCAAACTGGCACTAAAAGATGTGTTATGAATGAGGACTCCTCCACGTTATGGCACCGAAAATTAGGTCATATCTCCATAAATAGAATTAAGAGATTGGTAAATGACGGAATACTTAGTACTCTCGATTTTACTGATTTCGACACTTGTGTGGATTGCATTAAGGGTAAGCAAACCAACAAGTCTAAGAAAGGTGCCAATAGGAGTTCAACCATATTAGAGATCATACATTCTGACATATGTTGTCCAGACATTGATGCATATGGTCAGAAATACTTCAACACCTTTATTGATGATTACTCGAGGTTTATGTATCTCTGCATGCTTCATAACAAGAGCGAAGCATTAGATGCCTTTAAAGTCTTTAAGGCTGAAGTAGAGAAACAATGTGGAAAACCCATAAAGATAGTAAGAACTAATAGAGTTGGGGAGTATTACGGTAAATACACTGAAGATGGACAAGCACCTGGACCATTTGCGAAGTTCTTTCAAGAAAATGGGATTGTTGCCCAATATACCATGCCTGGTTCACCGGATCAGAATGGTGTTGCAGAAAGAAGGAACCAAACTTTGATGGAAATGGTGCGTAGTATGCTTAGCAACTCGAAGTTGCCCAAGTCTTTGTGGATTGAAGCTCTTAAAACGGCAGCGTATATATTGAACCGGGTTCCAACTAAGGCTGTTCCAAAGACGCCTTTTGAATTATTCAAAGGTTGGAAACAGAGTTTGGGTCATATGCGCGTTTGGGGATGCCCTTCTGAGATAAGAGTTTACAACCCACAGGAAAAGAAACTGGATCCTAGGACCATAAGTGGGTATTTCATCGGATATGCCGAATGGTCCAAAGGCTACAGATTCTATTGTCCATCTCATAGCACTAGATTTGTGGAATCAAGGAACGCCAAGTTTCTTGAAAATGACTTAGTTAGTGGGAGCGATCAATCTCAAGACCTAGTTTCTGTGAGAGATCAACTCTCTACCTCGAGTCAAGGATTGGTTATCATGAACAATGTCCCTCAGTACAACTGGACATTGAACAACCAATCGTTGAAGATCCACAAGTAGCTGATAACTTACCAGTAGACGAGGCTCCTCTGGATACACCAGAATTGAGTGAGCAACCAGTTGAACAACATGATCCTTCGGAGAATGTTGAACCAACATTAAGAAGGTTTACTACGGAAAGGAAATCAGCTATTCCTAGTGATTATATTGTGTATCTACAAGAGTATGATTTCAATATTGGGCCCGTTAATGATCCAGAGACGTTTTCACAAGCCATGAACAGCAAAGAATCAAAACTTTGGTTCGATGCTATGAAGGATGAGATGGATTCGATGGCATCTAATGGAGTATGGGATCTTGTCGAGTTGCCTAATGGGGCCAGGGCTATAGGCTGTAAATGGGTCTTTAAGACCAAAACTGACTCATTAGGCAACATTGAGCGTTATAAGGCAAGATTCGTAGCCAAAGGATTCACTCAAAAGGAGGGAATCGATTACAAGGAGACCTTCTCTCCTGTATCTAAGAAAGATTCTCTCCGTATCATAATGGCATTTGTTGCACATTTTGACTTAGAGTTGCAACAAATGGATGTGAAAACGGCATTTCTCAATGGTGATCTAGAGGAAGAGGTTTACATGAAACAACCTGAAGGTTTTTCCTCTAGTAATGGTGAGCATTTGGTCTGTAAGCTCAAGAAGTCCATATATGGGTTGAAACAAGCTTCCCGCCAATGGTATTTAAAATTCCATGAAGTCATCTCATCATTTGGTTTCGTTGAGAACATCATGGATCAGTGTATATACCAGAAGGTCAGTGGGAGCAAGATTTGTTTCCTTGTGCTATATGTAGATGATATTTTGGTTGCAACCAATGATAAGGGGATGCTACGTGAGGTGAAACAATTTCTTTCTGAGAACTTTGATATGAAGGATATGGGCGATGCATCTTATGTCATTGGCATTAAGATCCATAGAGACAGACATAGAGGTATATTAGGTCTGTCACAAGAAGCCTATATCAATAAAGTCTTGGAAAGATTCAGGATGAAAGATTGTTCACCAAGCCCAGCTCCCATTGTGAAGGGTGACAGGTTCAATTTGAACCAATGCCCGAAAAATGATCTTGAGCGGGAACAGATGAAGAACATTCCATATGCCTCAGCTGTTGGAAGCATTATGTATGCACAGGTCTGTATCAGGCCTGATATTGCTTTTGCTGTGGGAATGTTGGGTAGATATCAAAGTGACCCGGGGATGGACCACTGGAGAGCTGCAAAGAAGGTGCTTAGATATCTTCAAGGCACTAAGGATTACATGCTTATGTATAGACGGACCGATGAGTTGGAAGTGATTGGCTAATCAAACTCAGACTTTGCTGGCTGTGTTGATACCCGGAAATCAACATCCGGTTACATCTTCATGCTTGCCGGTGGAGCTGTTTCATGGAAGAGTGCTAAGCAGACACTGACTGCCACTTCTACTATGGAGGCCGAGTTCGTTTCCTGTTTTGAGGCTACCTCACATGGTGTATGGCTTAAGAGTTTCATTAGTGGGCTTAGAGTTGTTGACTCCATATCTAAGCCATTGAAGATATATTGTGACAATTCAGTTGCGGTATTCATGGCTAAGAACAATAAGAGTGGAAGTCGAAGTAAGCATATCGACATTAAGTACTTAGCCATTAGAGAACGTGTTAGAGATAAAAGAGTGGTCATTGAACACGTTAGCACTGAATTGATGTTAGTTGATCCTTTGACTAAGGGCATGCCACCGTTTAAATTTAAGGATCATGTAGAGAGAATGGAACTTGGTCCCACATTTTGATTGTAATTGAAACTCTTATTAATAATATGATGTTTCTCATTTTTTATTTGTATACACTAAAGTTTATGTGAGAAATATCCTTGTTGTTTGGACCGAGAATAAACATAAGGTTTATTCATTAAGTATAAATGAGTTGATTTAGAAACATTTTACATAGTAATACACGGAAGATAATACTCACCATTAGAGGAACTGTCGCCATGATTCATGTGATTTGTTTCTTCTATAAGTGAAATATATGGACCAAGTGGGAGAATGTTAGTATATCTCCATAATTATGGAAATAATTGTTTGGTTGACCAATTCCGAATATGGTTCATAATTTCACACTGAATCTCAACTCAATATTTGGCTATTAAAACACGATTTTGTGATGGTTAAAACGTGATTTTATTGCCATAATTAGCATGCTCTCGTTAGTAATAAAAGGAGAGCTCCTTCCAGTCCTCAAGTACGTGAATCTCAAACACACAAACACCATCTAGTGAGGTTTTAAGTGCTTGGAAGATTTGGAAGGTCTGTGATCGACACAGAGTAGACTATCAGATTCGGAAATTGCTTCAACAGCAGAGTTACAGAGTGCAATGGCTGGAGGTTAGATCCTATCGCTTCCGCATTTAATTGTTTAACATGTTTCATATTATGTAGAAGCATGTTAGGCTTGTTTGATGTACTTACATGAATATGATTATGTACACGTGTAAGCTAAACTAAAAGCAAGCAATGTGCATGCATGCAACGTACGTATATAAATGCTTTATAAATAAATAAAGGATCAAGCAGAAAAAATAAATAAATAAAAATGATAAATAAATAAATAAAAGAAGAAATATAAGTAAATACGTGAGATTATGGATATAGATAATCAAAATTATATAAGTATAAATAGATGACCATACAAATTAAATTTAAATGTAAATGTATAAGTATAGATATAAAAAAAAACATATAAGTATAACACGTATGAAAGAACAATGAATTTAAACACTAATACCATAGATAAATAAAGGTATACCCAAGTATATTGTGTGTAAATATATGTAGGTATATATATTTATAAATTAAAATAATATATATATATATATATATATATATTGTGAATTTAAAGATTGGATATATAAAATATATATTATATATAGGAAAAAAATTAAAATTCAAATATATATAAAAAATTAATAAATAATATATATTTTACTTAAGAGTTGGTAGGATTTTTCCCCTCAACCCATCGCTTCTCGTCTGCCTCCCTATCATTTCCTTCTTTTCATCTCTTTCTTTTATTTTGTTTTACTTCTTTGACTTCATCTCTCTTTCTCATTTTCCTTGGTTCCACCTTTCTCCTGTTTACTCTCATCTATCTCTCACACTCACACTGCTCTCTATCATTCCTCCCTCTCTTGCGACATTACAACGCGACATTCGTCTCGCCATTATCTATGTCGTCACTGCCATGAGTAATTTAAAGAGAGTTGAGAGGAAGCTGAGGAAAGATACCATCGTGAGCTGCTGCATCAGGACTGAGTTCCGAGGGCTGAGGAACGGTCGAAGCAGAACGTGGCTTAGCTTCATGTCTGAAGGGGGCTGTTCGGTGTTGACTGAGTGGTGTTTTGGAGTCCGTGAAATGGCGCGTTTCCAGGTCTGAAATAGGGGCAAACAGGAGGGAGGCCATCTGGTGTTTTAGAGGCTGTTTGAGGAAGAAACAAGGGCGTAGTGCTGTGGCTTTTGAAGGCTGGGGTTAGAGGTTTGAGAAGGCTGAACAGAGAAGGAACAAAGGCTGGGAAAAACAGGGCATTCGGTGGCTAGTTTGGGTGCTGAACCAAAGTACCGCAGGGGACCTTGTGGTGGCTAAGTTGAGTGATTTCAAACCCAAACAGGGGACAAAGGCCATGACAGAGTATTTTGGTGGCGGTTGGAGCAGGTGGACAAGGGCTGTACAAGGTCTCAAATAGGGCTCTTGGAGTTAGAGGTGGCAAACGGGCGGGTTCGGGCGGGTTTCGATTCGGGTTTTTTCGGTTATGGGCTTTTTCGATTACGGGTTTTTTTGGTTGCGGGTTTTCTCGATTGCAGGTTTTTTCGGTCTCGGGTTTTCTCGGTGTCGGGTTTTTTCGGTCTCGGGTTTTCTCGGTTGCGGGTTTTCTCGGTTTTGAGTTTTTTCGGTTGCGGGTTTTCTCGGTTTCGGTCCGGTTTCGGGTTCGGTCCGGTTTTAATCGGACGGGCTTAGCGGGCTTAGTCAAATTATTTTAAAATTTTATAAATTATAAATATTTTATAATTTTGAATGTAATAATTAATTTAATTTTATATAGTTAAATAAAAATATAATAGAAATGCTAAATTAAAGTTAAAATTTAATAAATGAGAATTGTATAATATATATATATATATATATATATATATATATTGAGAAATTTGGTTGGGATGATTTTGAAAACATTGAGAGTGGACCAATGAAGAATATAGTTATATCCAATAATAAAAGAGAACATATCATCTATAATTATTACATTATAATTAATTAATCCAAATTTAAAGTCACATAAGATCTATCAAAATAATACATAAAGTTCGCACTTGTAAATAATGGACCAGTACATAATTTTTAATTATAATTGATTAATTATCGTAAAAAGAATTACAAGTAAAATACTCGAAGACGTAAAAGACATTGAAAAAGTTTAAAATCTTGCATTGCATTTGCAAGAAATGAAAGCACTTTTGCTATTGTAAACTTCTGCCTTGGAAGCATCTGGATTTCTGTACTAATTAATTTTTTTGTCCACAAACTCCAACTACTAAAAATCATCTTTGAATTGCCAACAACCTCTTGGCCTAGTGGTTAAATATGAGTTGTGACATATTGTAAGTCTTGGGTTTGAATCCAACACCCCCATCCTCAGTTATTTAATATTTCCCTTATAATAAAAAAAATCATCTTTGAATTTCGATTATAATTAAAACGATTATAATAGACATTACATTATATTAGACTTAATTATATATATATATATATTGTATTCGTATTGTATCAAATATATTTGTATCATATAAAATATAAAAATTATTGTATTAAAATTTATATTGATATACCAAACACAATTTTTTTTCTAATTTTTATCAAAATTTGATCCAATGTCATGTTCATTTTTTTAATTATCATATCTACATTGCATGACAGTATATTGAGATAAAAATATTTCAAAGTTTGCTTTTGAAGTTTTTTCATGTGATTCTCAAGGGAAGGAAAAGACATATTCCCAAAGAATTTGAATTTTTTGGTAATGTGGGAAAAGCTTGTTTGGAGGGAATTGAAAAATGAAAATCAAACAGATCTCTTTTCACACGAAACTCTCATAAATAAAATATTATTATTCATTATTTTTAATTTCTTTTGTTGTTTTGACTAAATTTATATAAATATAAATTTTTACATTTTAATGTTTTTATTACTTGATAATTATTATTTATTTTTTTAATTTCCTGTGATATTTACATTTGTTATAAAATATATAATTATATATTAATAATTATATAAAAATTTATTTTTTAAATGAGCCAAATATATATAGTAAAACTAAAAGAAAGTGAAAATCCAAAAGTATTAGTTATACAAATAAATAATGAACAAATTATAAATAAATCACATTAAACAATTAAACATTTATATAAATAGCTTTATACTCTTAACAATAACTTATTGAGTCATTGTGTTTTTTTTTTTTGAGTCAATATTGGGTCATTGGAATTTAGATACTTTTAGTTCAATAAATTTTTTTTTTTACTTTGTTTAATTAGCTTTTTTAATAATTATATTATATTTTTAATAAAATTTTAAATTTTTAAGAATTTTTTTACATTTATTTTGTCTTTTAAATACCAACATAATTAGTAATTAAATTAAATTTAACCGCATAACTAGTTAACTAATTCTTCTATTATACTGTTGAATAAAATTATAGTATACATTAAAAAAATAATTAATATTATGAACAATTGGTCAATTAATTATCTCAATTTTATATTTATTTTGTTTTTAGTTTGTACATAAATCATAATATAACATTATTTTTATTAAATATAATAATACTCAAACACATTAATTAATCAAATATCTCATTAAAAATTTAGAACGTTAAATTAAACAAGTTATGTACACCAATTGACATTATATTATAAATAATAACATTTGATAAAATGTACCAAAAAAACATTTGATATAATGATGTAAATGGGTAATATATAATCAGGTACCCGACACTATCTGACTCTATAATCGAATAATTATAGGGTTCGGATAGTGTTTTTATTACCCGTATCGGATTCGGGTAGTACTCTTAGGGTACGCTATACCCGATTAACTTTTGATCAAGTAGTAGCTGGTACCTGAACTTGTTCATCAATTATATGAAAGTAATCAAAATTATATGCTTGTACAAAGATTTGAACCATAGCCTCTTATATTTATTGTTATATGTTTAACCACGTGAGCTAGATTGAGAATTTGTTATATTTGTTGTAAATTTTATTTTTATTTTAACACAACTTGCAATTTAAAATTTAATGAAACATTGTTGGCCAAAAAAATAGTTTACTGAATAATAATAATAATAATAATAATAATAATAATAATAATAATAATAATAATAATTTATTCTTAAGATAATAAGATTTTAAAATTTTAGACATAAAGTACTAAAATTAAATTAATAGAAATTTCATAATATGTTAAGATACAATTCTTAAGATATTGATAATTTAACATATATGACATTTTATTATAATGTAAATCTTAATATATATATATATATATATATATATATAGTATATTATGTTTATTATTTTATTTGTAACTCATTATAATAAATTAAAAAAACACTTTTTTGACTAAAAAAGTAGTTGAGAAGGTCAATATCTATTTAATCATCCAATATTATGATTATTAATTGATCAAGTTAAACTAAATTACATGAATACATCATAAGAGATTAAATGTTTGAAATTAAAAACAAGAGTATATTCCAAAAGCATGATAAGAAATTGGAATGAAAAATGTCTGAAATTAAAACTATAATATGCTATGAGAGATTGTTTAATTTATTCTATATTACATGGTAAGAGATTATTATAATGTAACATACAAATCATTATGATAAAATAAACATATTAATAATCTATTTTATATAATTAAGAGCTTGTATAGTTGATTATATATCACATGATAAGATATTATTTTTAAAGTTATAATAACATACAAATCATTATGATAAGGCGTTATTTATTTAACTATATTATGTATTTTATTTGCTATCAAAAAAACTATTCCAAATTGAGTACTAATTTTTTTTCATACTCACATTAACATAATAATATTAGATATACACCAATTGATTGAATATCTAATTAAAATGTTAAATAATAGATATTACTAAATTAATTAATATAATACTAGTTATTTAAATATAATTAGTAATAATATTAACAAAGTATAAAAAATAAATTTTATTAAAATTACCACTTACATAGTAATACAACTCTAATATATTATTAAATTACACTTTAATTTACTATTAGAATTATTATTTTTATCCACACTTTAATTTTACATTTAATAGATAATAAATAAATTATTTTTAATAAATACTTAATTCTATCAAAATAATACTTACACACTAAGAGATTACGTAATTTATTCTTAAAAGATTATTATAATATAATATACAAATCATTATTATAAGATACCAAATTAGTTTATTCATGTATAAGATTATTATAATATAATAAATAATTAATTATCACTAGCTTGATTTTTTAATGTCTTTTGTTTTAAAGCTAAAAATAAAATTACCACTATAATTTTCTCTTTTAATGATACCCAAGTATAAAAAAATTGTACTTGTATTATTTAATTTAATTACTTAACTTTTTCTAATCTTAAAAACTTGAATTTTAATTTTAAGATTAGGTTTTTTTTAATCTAAATTTAATATCTTTCTATACTTGAAACTTTAAGAAAATATAGTTTAAATTTAATTTTATTAAAAATATTTTTAATGTGTTGCACAAAATATCAAATTAAAAGTTTCAAACAAATATTGAAATTATATAATTTTTATATATTTGATTTATTATTATATTAAAATTAAAATTTTATTATAAATAAAAATAATAAAATGTTAAAATGATTTTTATAATAACATCAAATGTCAAATTAATAATATATTTATTATTATACATGCAATAAGGATAATTTTAAAGATTATTTGATATCATATATTATATCATATATTATGGTATTTTAAATTAATTTAATTTAATTAAAAAGATTCAATATTTATTATGCTGGTAATATATAATTGATAAAATTGTATAATAAATAATAATTGTTTTCAAAATTTTAAAATTTTTAATTAAAAAAGTGTATCAATTATTTATTTATTTTTAAATAATAATTATATAAATATAATTCGGGTTTTCTCGGGTTATAAATTCGGTTTTTTTCGGTTTTCGATTCGGGTCGGTCTCGGTTTCGGATCGTATCGGGCTCGGGTTGTGTCGGGTTCGAGCTTTTTCGGTTTCGAGCTTTTTCGTTTTCGAGTTTTTTCGGTTCCGAGTTTTTTCGGTTCCGGGCTTTTTCGGTTCCGAGCTTTTTCAGTTACGGGCCTTTGACTTTTTTGGTCAATTCGGGCTGGTCCCGGTTCGGTCTCGGGCGGATTTGGGCGGGTTTTCGGGCTCGGGCCAATTTTTGCCACCTCTACTTGGAGTAGGGTTTTAGAGGGAGAAGCTGGTGGTTCTGGGCTGACTAGGGGTTGACTGAAACAGGGGTGAAACAAAGTGATTAAAGGCTGCTACAAGATATTATTGGAGTGAAAAATAGATTGAAAAATACAAGGTAAGAGAAAAAGAAATGAAAAGAAAAGGAAGGAAATGAAAGAATATATATATATATATATATATATATATATATATATATATACACACACACACACACACATACATAATATGTATGTATGTTTGTAAGTATATGTAGAGAATGCTAAAATGAATGAGCATAAAAAATATATATACAATAAAATAATAAATATATAAGTGAAAATGATAGTATTTTGTTTAAGTCTTAGTATAAAGATTTCAAATAAAATTTTTATAGTTGGCCTTGAATTTTTATAAGTATATAAAAATTTAGCAAGACGTTATTAAGTTGAATCTTAATGTGAATGTGTAGTACAGATGAGAAAATAATGAACGCGGTCTAGCTAACCCCGGTGCACACTTGAGCTAAGCTCGCACTAATTAAGACATTTATATAACGTAAGAGTAGAACTATACTGTATAGGTCGATATATATAACGTTGCAATGCTTTGAGTATTTAGAGATTCGATTTAACGAATGAAACGCAGGTATGAGGTTAAGCTCGATAAAGTACCATAGCGGTTCAGTGTTAAGAGGAATTGAATCAATATAAAAATTGATCCGTAGGCATCACTAGACTAAATGACAAGCATTTATGCATTTCTTAAACATTACACTATACTGTGTTAATTTCATTTGTTAATTGCATTGCCCTTAAGCATGTCTCATTTTTATACACAAGATTTCGAAAGGATTCATTCATATAATACTTACATAAATACTTTATATGCTTGAATGGTTTTGAAAAAATGAATATATAGTGTACGTGTATGTATGTTTATATCTAAATGATCTTCAAGAAATGTGTTACATAATTTACCCTATTTTCATAAGAAAAGTTAAATGTTTAAATGTTTCATGAGACTATAAGCACTTTAAGAGAGTAAACTCAACAAAGCATAGTTGTGAGACCCAAATTTTTATATACTGTACACCATATTATAAATGATTGATAATAAAAATAAATTATTGAGTGGGATTAAATAAATATAAATTATGAAATTTCACTTTAATTTATGGAAATTTATTAGAGTGCTTTTGGATGTGTATTATGAAGTAAATTCTTGAAGGAAATAACCTAGAAAATACTCATAAATGATGATTGTAAATGGCGTGAATAAAAGAGCAGAAAATTTTTGTTTTGTATGTAGCTGACGTGAAGAGCAGAAAACAAATAGATAAGTTAGTATATATATATATATATATATATATATATATATATATATATATATCAAGCTATAGTGTCAAGGTTAGCCATGAGGTTTCAAAGAGATATAAACGTAGTGCATGGATAGTGTGAAAATAGAACAGAAAAGGACAGCATCGAAAAGAACATGTAGGCTGAAAATTGAATGAAAAATGTGAAGATGAGTTATTGTTGCTGACCGAATATAGATAGGCTGAATGGTGATGAATGGCTAAGTGATGAAAGTCAAGAAAAATGGCTGAACAAGGGACGTGGAAATGAAGAGGAAAGAAAGAGGAAAAAGGGAAGCTAAACCGAAATGGCCAAGAAGAAGAAGTCCACGCCAGTTTTCTTGAACACGTTTTCATCTAGTCTTTAAAGGCTATCAGTACAAGGCTTTTATGAGCAGAAAGTTAAAGGAAACATGAGTTAACAAGATAGTATAAAAGAGGTACTAGATAAGAAACATTATTGGCTGGAAATGTTGAAAAGAAGATAAGAAAACTTGGCCAAAAACCGTGGATAACAAGTAGAAATTTCAACCCTCCCTTTTTGACTGTAAAAGTTATTTGGTTTTAAATGAGTAGAAGACAAAATACATATATAAAACTAATAGTTGAACAATTATCATAATTATCTTTAAAGAATATAAAACAAAGACCAAACAAAAAGCATACAAGATGTGTAAAAGAGAACACATCCACGCCACTCTTGTGTCGTGTACGCCCCACTTCAGTTTTTCTTTTAATGATAAACTATGAATTATATGATAAAAAAATATAAAGAAAATATTATAAAAAGAACATGGAAGTGATATATAATAAATGAAACGAGAATTTGGCTGGGTGTGAAACGAAGACAAGATAAAGGAAAGGTGGTATGAGGCGTGTAGAATGGAGAATTCTATGCCATATTTTGCTGCAGTTTTCTTTTGTTCATTTAATGAATTTAATGCATGAAATGATGAAGAAAGTTGATCAGATGCTAGGTGTATAAGTGGTATGAGTAGTCTTGAATGGAAAGGAGTAAAGAAGAAAAACTTGACAAAAAACCTTCTTCACCACCGAGAATACATTAGCTACGAGAATCATATTCTGTTTTTTCTATGTTCTGTTTCTTTACTTCAAAACACTTAAGCCCACCCTTAAACCTTAGTTAAAGCTTGGAATAAATCAAGAACCAAGTCAATAGAGGCTGGCGTGAGAGGGAATAAAATAGAACAAAATTTTGTTTTGGAGATCACCAATCGTTCAAGGTAAAATCTCACAATTTTATGATCTCTTTGATAATAAATGATGAATTTACATGTTTATTAACATGAGAATTATGACTTTAGAATCTGTTGTTAATTTAATCTTGATATAGACTTAAATGAACATAAGAGAACCATGTTAGAAATTACATGATGGTGAAAAGAAACGAAGCATGAGATGTGAATAATAAGGAAGAAGAAATTAAAAGTTAAATAGTTGAAAGGAGACCTTTGACTAAAGAGGAGGTTTCGGTTGGAAATAGAAATAGAGAAGCATTTAAAGCTTCATGTAAGAATCGGTTGGAAAATAGAAACAGTGAAGCATTTAAAGATTCATGCAAGAAAAATGGAACAAAGGGAGTTCACGTAGAGAGGAAATGAACAGAAGCAAGAAGATAGAAAGAAAAGTTGAAAAAGTCAATAAGAAAATGGCCAAAGGTGGGTTCGGCCATGACTTTAAATTTAAATAACGGTGTTGAAAGAAAAATTGGAAATTAGTAAGAATAGTTGAAGAAATTGAGTTTTTATACCGGTATAATTTATACTGGTTATAATTATTTTATGACTTTAGAGGCCGCATTAGATGAATATTAGTGGTTTAAAAATAAGAAGAAAATTATTAATAATTTTCGATAAAATTATTTTGCAGCTCGAGTAGACGGATTTCGGTTAGCATTACCGGGACGATCGTTTGCATAAGACTGGTAAGGGAGATGTGTGTGAAGTGAATGCATGTCCTGTGGAGTAAATATTATGAAAATATTGATAAATGTTTTGTTTTATGACATGCATATTTGATAAAGTGATTTTGAGACTTTAAGCCCTGAGTTCATGCCTTGTTATTCAGGTAATTGCGTGACCCACCTGGGGCGGTGGCTCGGGTCAATAGACTCACGGGTGCACCTCAGGGCGTCAGAAGGCTGATAGACCCGCCAAGTCATCAGCGGTCTCGAGGTCACTTGGCAAGTGGACTCGAGGACCACCTATAGATTATGGCCATAGATCTAGCTGAGATAGCCGTGAGGGGCGATGGCCTACGGGTACACCCCAAAAGCGGACGACTTGTGTTCCTGAGGGAACAATGAGAGCATGATTTAATTGTTGCCTAGTCTCAACTTATTGATTTTCATTTATTGAAAGTATCTAATAAATCCTGTTTAAAGGTTAACTATATCCATTGTTTTCCTAATGGGTTTGATTGTTAGGATAAATAAATTGTGTTTGAGGATATAGCTTTTATTTTTATAAGCAGCATACACCTTCTTTACTGAGCACGTTGTCGCTCACTCCTTATTTTTCCACTCCACAAATTATTGATTTTGGACTAAGAGAATTACCTTCCAGAGATTGATATCGAAGGTATGTTATATTCTTTTATATATTCAGTAAAAGGGTACAGTACTACTTTATAAATAAGGGAATGTATATACATAAAAAGAAAAGAATTTAATAATTCATATTTTCATATTAGTACGAGAAATAAAAGTATTAATTCCTATTAAAGTATTAAGAGTTATTAAGCATCACAAACAGCCCAACCGGTAAGTAAGTGGAGTTTACAAGTGAATAATTTGTTATATAGTGGTTTTGGGATGTTACAGATTTAATGGTATCAGAGCAGGGTTGGTCGGATGTTTAGTGATGCTTAAAGTAAATGGTATACATTCACTTTAGTACTGTACAATCTGAATATATAATTGATGTATTGTTGATAAGTGATAAACGATCTCTGTGGTACAGATATGAGTGGAAGAAGGAGGATACGCTCAGTGAGAGGTATAGGCCGAAGTAGGGCGGCACAAATTTCGGAACCACAGACACCGGAACCTGCCCTAAGACCTCCACATCCTATACAGCCAGAGAACATTGATACTCGAGTGAGCCGAGTGGAGAGGCTAGTAGCCGATTTTATGGCTATGTATCAGGCTGACAGAGCCGCGGATAGGGCGGAGAGGGAGAGAGCTACTGCTCCCGCAGCCCCAGTAGAGGAGCCAGTACCGCCACAGCTGGCACCAGTTGTGCCTGAGCCTGAGCCTATTCCACCACCAGCACCTCAGCCACAGGTAGCTCCACCACAGCCATTGATCCAACTGCCACGAAATGTCGAGTCATATTGTAATGTGGCATTGGTGAAATCATTTAAGAAATTGGATCCACCTAAGTTTAAAGGTACTAGGGATCCATTGGTGGTAGAGCAGTGGGTTATAGAGATTGATAGATTACTTCAGATTATGAGATGTACAGAGACAAAGAAAGTTGGCCTAGCAGTATTCCAGTTGGCAGATGATGCAAGACATTGGTGGAAGGCCACTCAGATAGTATTATTTGCTCAGCATCAGGATCTGTCCTAGGATTTGTTTGTGGAAGCTTTTAGGAGACAGTATATTCCTGACACTGCTCAGGAAAAATTACAGCAGGAATTTATGGATTTAGTGCAGAGCAGTATGTCAGTGGCCGAGTATGAGGCCAAATTTACTACACTGAGCCGTTTTGATCCTCAGACTAGTGCGAACATCAGATATAAGATTTCGAGGTTTAGGGCTGGTTTGAGGCCATCCATCAGAGTGAAGCTAGCCTCATTTGATATACAGACTTATGATGAGATAGTTAAACGGGCTCAGTTATGTGAGCGGGACTATGAGTAGTTCCAGCTGGATTTCAGTAGCAAGAGTAAAGGCAAAACAAAGGGAAAGGCCAAGAGGGTTATAGAGGACAGACCAGGTAGAGAGCAGACTAAGAGGACTAGATCTACGGGCATACAGATTTCAGAGGGCAGATTTGATAGACCAGCAGTTTCTACTCCTGCCAGTGGCCCCATTACTACTCAGAGAAGTGTTGCGCCCTTATGTAGACATTGTGGAAGGTTGCATGGATCGCGCCCTTGTCCTTTAATGTCTGGGGCATGTTTTAGATGTGGACAGATGGGACACTTTATTAAGGATTGCCCGATGATTAGAGAGTCAACTGCTTCTACTAGGCCTCCTGCATTACCCCCGATAAGGGCCCCGATATCTTAGAGTGAGCTAGAGAAAGCGACACCCTCACAGCCTAGGCGGGCAACAACTGCAGAGAAAGGTAAAAAGGTTGTGACTCAGGGTCGGGTGTACGCATTGGATCATGAGACTATCGACGCCTCTATCGATGTGATTAAAGGTAAGGTTTATCTTTTTGATATTCCCGTAATTGCCTTAATTAATCCGGGTTCTACCCATTCATTCTTATCGCCTGCATATGCCAACAGGACCCCAATAGAGCCGGAGTTATTAGAGTATACTTTGCAAGTAAAAACTCCTTTTAATGACTTCCAGAGGACGGATATTATATATAGGGGTTGTAAATTGACTATAGGAGAGAAGGTTATGACAGCTAACCTAATTTTGTTGAATATTTATGATTTTGATATCATTTTAGGAATGGATTGGTTAGCTGCAAACCATGTTAGTTTGGATTGTAATACTAAGTTTATTACCTTCTCTCATCCCGAAAAGTACATTGTAAAGTTATTGTAAATTAATAAAAAGTATGAGAAATTATGTTATGAGATGACATGTGTACTGAAATTGTGGTTGTGTATGAATGTTTATGAAGGATATATTGCTAGTGTGGAGGATGTAGAGAAGAAACATCCTAAGATCCAAGAGATCCTTGTGGTCAAGGACTTTTGGGATGTATTTCTAGAGGATTTACCAGGGTTACCACCGGATCGAGAGACGGAGTTTATGATCGAGTTGGTACTCGGTACGGAGCCTATTTCTAGACCCTCATATCGGATGGCACTAACAGAGTTGGATGAGCTCAAGAAGCAGCTCCCAGAGTTATTAGATAAGGGATTTATCCGTCCCAGTGTGTCACCATGGGGAGCTCCAGTATTGTTTGTTCGGAAGAAGGATGGTAGCCTCCGATTGTGTATAGATTATCGGATGTTGAATCGGGCTACCATTAAGAATAAGTATCCACTACCTCAGATTGATGATCTGTTTGATCAGCTCAGGGGTGCACAGGTGTTTTCCAAGATAGATCTCCGATCAGGCTACCACCAGTTGAAAATTAAGGAGTCGGATGTGCATAAGACAGCATTTCGAACACGTTATGGTCATTATGAGTTCTTGGTAATGCCTTTTGGATTGACAAATGCCCCTGCAGCCTTTATGAGTTTGATGAATGAAGTGTTTCATCCTTTTCTGGATAAGTTTTTCATAGTATTTATAGATGACATTCTGATTTATTCTAAGACTCCAGAGGAGCACGAGCAGCATTTGCAGATTATTCTACAGACCCTCAGAGAGCGAAAGTTGTATGCTAAGCTTAGTAAATGCGAGTTCTGGCTTGACCATATTACATTTCTCGGACATGTAGTATCGAAGGACGGGGTATCAGTTGATCCGTCCAAGATAGAGGCCATTGTTCAGTGGGAAAGGCCTAACATGGTTACCGAGATACGGAGTTTCTTAGGTCTTGCCGGATATTATCGCAGGTTTGTGGAGGGATTTTCTAGAGTTGCTGCTCCATTGACACGACTCACACGTAAGGATGTGAAGTTTGAGTGGAATGATGCGTGTGAACGTAGTTTTCTCGAACTTAAGAAGAGATTGACTACTGCTCCTGTATTAGCCCTTCCTAGCGGATCAGGTGGATTTTTGGTGTATACTGATGCGTCCGCTCAAGGTTTAGGGTGTGTACTCATGCAGCATGGTCGGGTTATAGCTTATGGTTCTAGACAGTTGAAGGATCATGAGAAGAATTACCCGACACATGATTTAGAGTTAGCCGTAATAGTGTTTGCACTGAAGATATGGCGGCATTATTTGTACGGGGAGAAGTTTCAGGTGTATACAGACCATAAGAGTCTGAAGTACATATTCTCGCAGCGAGAGTTGAACATGAGGCAGCGACGATGGATGGAGCTGCTAAAAGACTATGATTGCGAGATTTTGTATCACCCAGGTAAAGCTAATGTAGTAGCAGATGCACTGAGTCGTAAGCATGTTGGCATGGTATCTTACATGATGATCAGGGAGCATGATTTGATAGAGCAGTTCTCTGGCCTCAGCTTGACAGTTATTTCCTCTGACCAGTGTGGATTTACGGCTAGTTTTCGTGTAGAGTCGGATTTGATGAATCGGATTAGGGAAACTCAAAGGAGTGATGATTATTGTATTGGGATTGCCAGTCAGATTCAAATGGGAGTTGAGTCAGATTTTGAGATTGGCACCGATGGGATATTGAGGTATAGAGGTCGGATATGTGTTCCCGATAATCAGCAGATTAGAGATCTAATTTTATCAGAGGCCCATACCTCTAGATATACGTTACATCCGGGTAGTACTAAGATGTACCAGAATCTCCGGAGAGTATATTGGTGGCCTAAGATGAAGAAAAACATCGCTGATTTTGTTGCTAGATGTCTGACATGCCAGCAGATAAAGATTGAGCATCAGAAGCCGACAGGTATGCTTCGACCATTATCGATTCCTACGTGGAAATGGGAGCATGTTACCATGGATTTTATTATGGGATTACTACGGACTCGGAAGGGACATGATGCTATTTGGGTGATAGTAGACAGGTTGACGAAGTCTGCTCATTTCTTGGCCATGAGATCCACTGATTCAGTGAGTGCCTTAGCCAATTTGTATGTCAGGGAGATTGTACGGTTACATGGTGTTCCAGTGAGCATCACATCTAATAGGGACTCCCGCTTCACGTCTCATTTCTGGGAGAGATTTCAGGAAGCTATGGGATCCCAGCTGAATTTAAGCACCGCTTTCCACCCTCAAACTGATGGACAGTCTGAGCGTACGATACAGACGCTCGAGAATATGTTGAGAGCGTGTGTACTGGATTTTAAAGGCTCCTGGGATGATCATTTACCCTTGGCAGAATTTGCATATAATAATAGCTCTCATGCAAGTATCGGTATGGCACCTTATGAGGCTCTATATGGCAGACAATGTAGATCCCCGATAGCATGGGAAGAAGTAGGGGACCGTAAGCTATTAGCTCCCGATTTGGTCAAACAGGCTTCTCGTGATGTACAGGTGATTTGTGAGAGGTTGAGAATGGCACAGAGTCGGCAGAAGAGTTACGCAGATACTAGACGCTGACCACTAGAGTTTTCAGCGGGTGATTATGTATTTTTAAAAGTTTCACCGTCCAAGGGTATAATGAGATTCGAAAAAAGAGGAAAATTGAGTCCCCGATATATTGGGCCTTATGAGATTGTACATCGTGTGGGAGATGTGGCATATCGATTAGCACTACCACCAGAATTGTCAGGAGTGCATAATGTATTCCATGTCTCGATGTTGAGAAAGTACCATCCAGATCCTTCTCACATGATTCGACATGAGCCCCTGGAGATCAGAGAGGACATGAGTTACGTTGAGAAACCAGTACGGATCCTGGATAGGAAGGATAAAGTCTTACGATCTAAGACGATTCTGTTGGTTAAAGTGCTCTGGCAGTATCATAACGAAGAGGAGGCTACTTGGGAGTTAGAGAGCCTTATGCTTGAAAGGTATCTAAAGCTCTTCCAGTGACAAGTTCGGGTGAAATTTGGAGGACCAAATTCCTTAAGGATGGGAGAAATGTGAGACCCAAATTTTTATATACTGTACACCATATTATAAATGATTGATAATAAAAATAAATTATTGAATGGAATTAAATAAATATAAATTATGAAATTCCACTTTAATTTATGGAAATTTATTAGAGTGCTTTTGGATGTGTATTATGAAGTAAATTCTTGAAGGAAATAACCTAGAAAATACTCATATATGATGATTGTAAATGGCGTGAATAAAAGAGCAGAAAATTTCTGTTTTGTATGTAGTTGATGTGAAGAGCAGAAAACAAATAGATAAGTTAGTATTATATATATATATATATATATATATATATATGAAGCTATAGTGTCAAGGTTAGCCATGAGGTTTCAAAGAGATATAAACGTAGTGCATGGATAGTGTGAAAATAGAACAGAAAAGGACTGCATCGAAAAGAACATGTAGGCTGAAAATTGAATGAAAAATGTGAAGATGAGTTATTGTTGCTAACCGAATATAGATAGGCTGAATGGTGATGAATGGCTAAGTGATGAAAGTCAAGAAAAATGGCTGAACAAGGGACGTGGAAATGAAGAGGAAAGAAAGAGGAAAAAAGGAAGCTAAACCGAAATGGCCAAGAAGAAGAAGTCCACGCCAGTTTTCTTGAACACGTTTTCATCTAGTCTTTAAAGGCTATCAGTACAAGGCTTTTATGAGCAGAAAGTTAAAGGAAACATGAGTTAACAAGATAGTATAAAAGAGGTACTAGATAAGAAACATTATTGGCTGGAAATGTTGAAAAGAAGATAAGAAAACTTGGCCAAAAACCGTGGATAACAAGTAGAAATTTCAACCCTCCCTTTTTGACTGTAAAAGTTATTTGGTTTTAAATGAGTAGAAGACAAAATACATATATAAAACTAATAGTTGAACAATTATCATAATTATCTTTAAAGAATATAAAACAAAGACCAAACAAAAAGCATACAAGATGTGTAAAAGAGAACACATCCACGCCACTCTTGTGTCGTGTACGCCCCACTTCAGTTTTTCTTTTAATGATAAACTATGAATTATATGATAAAAAAATATAAAGAAAATATTATAAAAAGAACGTGGAAGTGATATATAATAAATGAAACGAGAATTTGGCTGGGTGTGAAACGAAGACAAGATAAAGGAAAGGTGGTATGAGGCGTGTAGAATGGAAAATTCTACGCCATATTTTGCTGCAGTTTTCTTTTGTTCATTTAATGAATTTAATGCATGAAATGATGAAGAAAGTTGATCAGATGCTAGGTGTATAAGTGGTATGAGTAGTCTTGAATGGAAAGGAGTAAAGAAGAAAAACTCGACAAAAAACCTTCTTCACCACCGAGAATACATTAGCTACGAGAATCATATTCTGTTTCTTCTATGTTCTGTTTCTTTACTTCAAAACACTTAAGCCCACCCTTAAACCTTAGTTAAAGCTTGGAATAAATCAAGAACTAAGTCAATAGAGGCTGGCGTGAGAGGGAATAAAACAGAACAAAATTTTGTTTTGGAGATCACCAATCGTTCAAGGTAAAATCTCACAATTTTATGATCTCTTTGATAATAAATGATGAATTTACCTGTTTATTAACATGAGAATTATGACTTTAGAATCTGTTGTTAATTTAATCTTGATATAGACTTAAATGAACATAAGAGAACCATGTTAGAAATTACATGATGGTGAAAAGAAACGAAGCATGAGATGTGAATAATAAGGAAGAAGAAATTAAAAGTTAAATAGTTGAAAGGAGACCTTTGACTAAAGAGGAGGTTTCGGTTGGAAATAGAAACAGAGAAGCATTTAAAGCTTCATGTAAGAATCGGTTGGAAAATAGAAACAGTAAAGCATTTAAAGATTCATGCAAGAAAAATGGAACAAAGGGAGTTCACGTAGAGAGGAAATGAACAGAAGCAAGAAGATAGAAAGAAAAGTTGAAAAAGTCAATAAGAAAATGGCCAAAGGTGGGTTCGGCCATGACTTTAAATTTAAATAACGGTGTTGAAAGAAAAATTGGAAATTAGTAAGAATAGTTGAAGAAATTAAGTTTTTATACCGGTATAATTTATACTGGTTATAATTATTTTATGACTTTAGAGGCCGCATTAGATGAATATTAGTGGTTTAAAAATAAGAAGAAAATTATTAATAATTTTCGATAAAATTATTAATAATTTTCGATAAAATTATTTTGCAGTCCGAGTAGACGGATTTCGGTTAGCATTACCGGGACGATTGTTTGCATAAGACTGGTAAGGGAGATGTGTGTGAAGTGAATGCATGTCCTGTGGAGTAAATATTATGAAAATATTGATAAATGTTTTGTTTTATGACATGCATATTTGATAAAGTGATTTTGAGACTTTAGGCCCTGAGGTCATGCCTTGTTATTCAGGTAATTGCGTGACCCACCTGGGGCGGTGGCTCGGGTCAATAGACTCACGGGTGCACCTCAGGGCGTCACAAGGCTGATAGACCCGCCAAGTTATCAGCGGTCTCGAGGTCACTTGGCAAGTGGACTCGAGGACCACCTATAGATTATGGTGATAGATCTAACCGAGATAGCCGTGAGGGGCGATGGCATACGGGTGCACCCCAAAAGCGGACGACTTGTGTTCCTGGGGGAACAATGAGAGCATGATTTAATTGTTGCCTAGTCTCAACTTATTGATTTTCATTTATTGAAAGTATCTAATAAATCCTGTTTAAAGGTTAACTATATCCATTGTTTTCCTAATGGGTTTGATTGTTAGGATAAATAAATTGTGTTTGAGGATATAGCTTTTATTTTTATAAGCAGCATACACCTTCCTTACTGAGCACGTTGTCGCTCACTCCTTATTTTTCCACTCCACAGATTATTGATTTTGGACTAAGAGAATTACCTTCCAGAGATTGATATCAAAGGTATGTTATATTCTTTTATATATTCAGTAAAAGGGTACAGTACTACTTTATAAATAAGGGAATGTATATACATAAAAAGGAAAGAATTTAATAATTCATATTTTCATATTAGTACGAGAAATAAAAGTACTAATTCCTATTAAAGTATTAAGAGTTATTAAGCATCACAGACAGCCCAACCGGTAAGTAAGTGGAGTTTACAAGTGAATAATCTGTTATATAGTGGTTTTGGGATGTTACAATAGTGGGAGCTGCCTAATTGAAAATTACTTATTAGGCAGATATGCTTGTCCAACAATAGTCATGGACAAGGCTCAGTCACACCTGATCAGTAGGGCTGAGAGACATGAGATCTATTGCTATAGATAGCGCCTTTGTTGGTTTCCAAGGGACGATGATATGATTTTCACTTCTAGCTACAGTGATCTAAATTTTTATTAATAAAGCATTAGAGATTTAGCCTAGTCTCAAACAATATGATATACAGTTTAGAGTATGGTTATAAATGAAAATGAACTCTAAACTAGATATGGTTTTATGGTATATGAAATGTATTTTGATATTGTACATTGCTTTAAATTTGCTTCTAAAGTTACATGTGACATGAAATTAAAAATGTGTATACTTTAAAGGATGTCTTAAGAGTAAAACCAAGTTGCTTTGATATCACATAAGTTTTGAACATGTTTTGAAAAAATATGTATTATACTTTTTGAGACCGCATACATCTCATATGTGATTACATGCAAAGAGACATGATATGATGCTATGGTTTAGGGATCACATGACAAGTTATAGTATCACTATATTGAGATTGAGAATATAACATGTACATGCTACATGATAAATAAGAGAGTGATTTAATAGTGAATTCTCATCAAGTGGGAGCATGTATTTGTATTAGGATAGTATAAGTCTAATTTTACATTTATATAATTGACTTACTGAGCTCTCACTCATTAAACATTGTTTAACCTTTTTCAAATTGAGCATGGAGTTAGGGGAGTAATTCGGAGCTATCCGAAATAGTCTTTAAGCCTGAAACATAGTTCCAACTCTCCGAAGAGATTATTTTTAGTATATTAGGGTATAAACTATTCTTTTGTACTTATTATCGATTTCAAGCTACTTTTGATTTAATACTATAGGATGGGATGTCATCTAATATAGTGATTAGTACTTAGATTATGTTAATGCTTAACTTATGGAACTGCCAATGCTTGCATGAATAGAAGTATAAGGATATGACAACATGAAATAAGTAGTTAAGCAAGAAAATATGAAACCGTGGATAAAATGCATGAATTTGAACTAAACTAATGTTGTGGAGAACTTTAGACTTATTAAGTGAAAGAGATAAAGTGAATCTAGAGATAATAATGTAAGATTATAAATCAACTGCCATTGTGGGAATTATTTATCTGTGCATAAAATATGAGTTTTGTGTAGGTATTTATTCTAGGCAAAATGACAAAAATAGGGAAGGAAGTTAACGTCTCTAAATAAATTTCATTGCATTGCATTTAGACAAAATAAGTCTAGAAAAACGAAAAAATCAGCCTTAACTTCCGCGCGTTCATACATGAAAGGGGTACTGTCATTACCTTCGACTTTCGAGACATGACACTCACTACCAGCACACAGCCACCTCTCGAAACATCTCTTCGGCCTCACTCTTCATCAGCCTCTCACCACCACCACAGATAGCCCTACTCCAAATCAAACTTGAGACCACTCAAAAACCCAATTACCATAATCTTCACCGAAAATCCAAGAAGCCTAAATCACCTAACCATCTGCCTATTCAAAATCCATATCCAAAACCTATAATCCCATCTGAACCTCTCAAACATGAAACTCCGCAAAGAAATCAAAACATCAATACGTCTAAGAGCCCTATTTCTCGTCGACACAGTGAGGAAAGGAGGATTCTAGATTTCAGTTCTTGGGTTTTGCTTTTCTTTAGAAAGGAAGAGAAGAGAAAGGGGGAAAGATAGGCTTCGTTTTGGGATTCTAAACTTAGGGAAGCAAAGACTCGAGATGGCGTTCATCGACGGCGGTCCACAAGCAAGAGGAACGGAGGTCAACCATTTGAAGAGGAAGAGAGGATAGTCGCTGGAAGCACTCGATTCGGTGCTAGAGAAAAAAGTAACGTCACCATCCGAGAGGAAAGGCTGAGGTCACAACGCGATTGCCAGTGGTGGAAGGCTGTCGCTTTTTGGGCTTATTTGAAGATTTCGATCGAAATCTAAGAAAGGAGGGGTAGGAATACTCGAGAGAAGCCAGAAAGCTTTGAAGGAGGGGTGTGTCTAACCACACCTTATCTCAGGCTAGACACACCCTAAATTTAATTTTTTTTAAATTAACCCCTTATAATATTACAATTTTATCCTAACCTATCTCACACCCTAAATCAGCAAACCCTACTCAAAAACCATATTCTCTCCCGTTCAACATTCTCAAATCAAACAAAACCAACTAAAAATTGCTTTCATGGAGTATTTTGATAATAATACAAGCAAGGAATCATTCATGGATGAAGATTTAATAGAAATGTATCATAATGCTGAAGAGGTATGTTATTATACTTGAAAACGTTGTAATTTTTTCCATTTATCGACAAAAAATACTGGAATTCGACACTTTCTGCAGTAAATTGTTGAGAAACTTACATATTCACGGCAGGATGCTACCGAGGCGACTGTGTGGTCTCGGCAACATACTGCCGAAACCACTTATGTGGTCTCGGCAACATACTGCCGAGACCACTTATGTGATCTCGGCAATATGCTACCGAGAACACTTATGTGGTCTCGGCAGTGTGTTGCCGAGACCACATAAGTGGTCTCGGCATCATCCTCTCGAGAACACACTCGATGGGAACCTTCTTATTTTGAGATTGTCGAGTCTGGTCATGACAGTACCATTTCACCCATAACAACAAGTTCAGTGAAATTGCCGAAGAAGAGGCAGAAATTACTTATATATCGTAAAGGTGTCAAGATTCGATATATGGATTCTTTTCCCATCGAGATTTGTCCATTCATTTACGATGTTGTGGATGTTGAGTCTGATGGACATTGCGGATTTAGAGCTATAGCAGGGTTGTTGGGTATGATTGTAGATGCATGGCCACAAGTGCGACGAGATTTGATGGATGAGTTAAATAGACACAAAGATGAATATATATATATATATCTATGGATCTCAGGAGCGTGTTGATGAATTGATGCAATCGTTGGTGTGTTTCAACACGGTGGCGTATAAGGATAATTGGATGACCTTACCATACATGGGTCATTTGATATCCTCACGGTATGACGTTGTGCTTGTCCATTTATCTGCAAGACAATGCTTGACATATCTTCCGCTCAGATCTATTGCACCTCCCCCACTACAACATAAGTTAATAACTATTGGATTTGTCAGCAACTGTCATTTTGTTTAGCTATAGATCACGGTGAAAGTTTGTTACTGTTTATTGTTTTCACTTTGATTTAATTAAATAAAATGCATTGTTGCAGGTATTATTGGATCCAAGAGCACCGATACCTCCGATCGCATGCAACTGGCATAGGTATCGATATGAATGCGCTCGAGAGTGGGAGCTTCCATACGTCTCTCGGATCGAAGATTTCAAATTATTATTCTCATCAAACACAGATGTTGCAACACAAGAGACAATCAATCTAGATGAACTATCATGTATTAACTAAGTATAATACATTGTTGTAATGTAAGCATTTGTTTAATATACTATGTAACTCAACATAATCATGTTTTCTTGAATTAAGTCTATTTTATTCATTTTATGATAATTGTCATATTATTATTATTATTATTATTATTATTATTATTATTATTATTATTATTATTATTATTATTAGTTAAAAAAATGATTGCCTCAAATGGTTTGATAAATAAAAGATGGCATATATCAAAGTAATGAGACAAATGAAATCTAAATATATACATGAATATTTTCACAATTTTTGACAAAAGTTTAAGTTAACTATAAAATACAAAATCTACTATCTACTCCTCTTTTGCCTAACATATACGGAAGGAGATGGATGAGGTGGTAGGGAAGATGCAGGTGGTGCAGCTGCTGCTGAAGCTGGTGGTGCAGCTGCTGCTGAAGCTGCTGGTGCTGCTGCTGCTGAAGCTGGTGCTGAAGCTGGTGGTGCTGGTGCTGAAGCTGCTACTGCTACTAGTATTGGTGCTGGTCTAGCTGCTGGTGTTGGTCTAGCTGCTGGTGCTGGTGGTAAACGCAGTCGTCGTGCTGAGGAAGGTGGAGCAGCTGAGGATGGAGGGGGACGTGAAGGTCGTGATGAAGATGCTGTCTGTGGAGGATGTCGGGGCACTACAGTACGCCTGGGCAATCTCGCTACCATGGCATAAATATCATGCACAGCCTGCCGCCAAACATCCAAGTCTTGATCATCTCCATTGCGTAAAGTCTGTCAAATATGTGTCCCACGACGCGCTACAAAATCATGAAAAAATAAATATATCAATTTCAAGATATGTAAGTTTTCATAACATTAAATAAAAAATGACTAACCTCCCAATCAATCACGTGGTGCTGGGCCGTCGATCTATGTGAAGGATCCTAGAGAAAACGATGTGAAATCGTCGCATACCAAATCATGTAATCCGCTGTAGACTTTCCAGGACTCCTGCATCGCGCACCTCTCCTATCCTCATTAATCACATGATAATCACAGCTATCCCAATACCCAGGCTGAAAGTTATACTTCACGACATAAGTAGCTAACTTCGGTCCTCGTCTCGCGTGAAATGGAGTCAAAGGTGGACGTGAAATGCTCTGCACATAGCCCCATTGTCGAAGAACTCTATCCGGATGGTATGGCTCAACGATGTCATTGAACTTGATGCATCCGCAAAAAAATGAAATCTCCGACAATGGATGGCTCTCTCTACTGTCTGCATATGGCTCCCAGCAGACCTGATGATACTGAAGGTCATCAAGCTGCTCCCTCAGTATCTTTAGAGAAACGTGGCAGCTAAGTGGCCTCCATCGTTGAGCATGCGG
This sequence comes from Heritiera fomes, assembly GCA_032173925.1. Lineage (NCBI taxonomy): Eukaryota > Viridiplantae > Streptophyta > Magnoliopsida > Malvales > Malvaceae > Heritiera > Heritiera fomes. The sequence continues at coordinate 28,333,879 of JAPDPM010000002.1, read as the reverse complement.
CTGCCACTCTCTATATGCCGTCTCTCGTACTGGATTTATCGATGGAAAATGCTCGTAAATCCACGCCTACATAAAACAAAATAAATTTTCATAATCAAATCATAACCTAATAAATATCAAGCAAATCAATATTATTATTAAATAAACATTATATACCTGAAGCAATGTCATATAACCAGCTATCAAATGGCACTCCGCTCTACTGGCCTCGCCCAACTGTCGATACATATAAGCCAGGCAAGCTGCACCCCATGCAATCTCACCCACGGTAGTAAGATCCTCCAAAAAAGATAAGTACGCGACTGGTACTCGTGTTGCACTCTTATCAGCAAATAGAGTGCAACCAAGTAAAAATAATAACAATGCGCGAGTCGCGTACTCTATCTGCTCCTCGCTATCAGAGTCGAAAATCATCCCAAACGTATCCCTCAGCCACTGCATCCTAACCTGTGGTCCTTTAGTAGCGGTCATCTCTTCCTTTGCCTTTTCTTCACTCACTCCTAGCAATCGCACTAACATTCTATTCGCATCGTCAATAGAGACGGAATTGAAAGATATAGTCCTCCCGACCACGGGGATGCCAAGCAATGAAGAGACATCATCTATAGTGATAGTCATCTCTCCAAAAGACATGTGAAATGTGTTCGTCTCTGGATGCCACCTCTCGGTAAATGCAGTAATAATGGTCTTGTTGCACGTAACATATCTACACTGCAACAATGGCTCCAACCCTGACCGTGCGATCGTGGACCGGATGCGTGACCGACTCTGATCCAATAGCCATGTACCAATTTTAGAACCGTGATTAATAACTTTTAGTTCCCCTCGCTCCTGAAACAATACCAAATAAAATAATCATTATCTCTTCGAAAATTCTAATTTACATTACAATAAATATATAATAAATTTCACTTATACCTTTTGCTGCCAAATAGCTGCAGCAACATGTGATCCATAACTAACGTACAGAGATGGATCAACTGGACCACCAGGATAAGATCCAGAAGTACTCGGCTGCTCCCCAAGATAAGATCCAGAAGTACTCGGCTGCTCCCTCTGCGTCGCAGCTGGTGCATTGCTAGATGTTCTCTGCTGCTGCCTCTGTGCCGCAGCTGGTGTCACGCCAGAAGTACTCGGCTGCTCCCTCTGCGCCGTAGCTAGTGCATCGCTCGCTGTACTCCGCTGCTGCCTCTGTGCGACAGCTAGTGCCTCGCTAGATGTCCGCGGCTGCCTCGGAGCCGCATCTGCTACCTCGCCAAAGGTAGTCAGCTGCTGCCTCGGAGTCGCAACTACTGCCTTGCCAGAGATACTTCGCTACTGCCTCGGAGTCGCAGCTGCTGCCTCGCTAGAGGTACTATGCGGCTGCCTCTGTGCCACATCTAGTGCATCACTAGATGTACTTAACTCCTGTCTCTCCTCAACATTTGCTGCCTCAAGAGCTCGTCTCCTCCTCTCAGACGCAATAGGAACCCATCTCGGATCCACTAATGCATCAGCACGTCTCCTCCTCTCACATCTAGATGACCCTACTCCTCGTGTACGTGGTGGCATCTGTATAAACACCGAAGAAAACTATTTTAATTTCGATTAATTAATTTATTATAAACTAGAAAATAAGTTAAATTTAATCAATTTCATATATAATCTAAACTAAAAATAAAAAATAACTGAAATTTAATCTAAATAAAAAAATTTTGAAAATTTTTTTTTCATTTTCAGTCTCGCGGAACCCTGGTACCGCGAGACTTGCAATGTCGTGGCACCCTGGTGCCGCGAGCCTTGCAATACCGCGGTACCCTTTGCCGTGAGTCTTGCAATCTCGCGGCACCCTGGTTCCGCAATATTGCAAGAATATCGGTACCTTCATCCCGCGCCACCTACAAGACCACGGCAGTTCATTGCTGCGAGCTGCGAACCCAAACCATTATCGATTTTTCTCAAAATTTCCACATGTATTTCGTTTAAATGAAAAAATATAAAGCATATAACATCTGTAATTGAAAATAGAGGCCATACTTACCTTATTTGCTTCAAAAACTCAACGATTTGGGAAGGATTTGAGGAAATGAGAGAGTTTGGAATATGAATTGGAAAGAACTTGAGGTGCCGAGGGTTTGGGAAGGGTTGGGTGTGTGTGGTTTTAGAGGGGTAGAATAGGGTGACCGGTGGGTGTGGGTAGTAAAATGTGTGTGGGGTTAGGGTGGGAGTAGAAAGTAGGGTGTGCTTAGTCAATAATAGGGTGTGACTAGAAAACCCCTTGAAGGAGTTTTGAAAATCTAAAAATATAAATTTTCATTTTGTTATAAACAGCCTAAACGGCTGTGTTTTAGAATCCAAAGGATAGAGAAGAGCTTGCTTAGCCGCTGATGCAACTAGCAACCCGCTTTAGACTTGACCCAGATGGTAGATGACCGGCCCGTGACTAGGCCTGCTTTTTGCTGAAGCCTACATCCCTTGAATCATCACACTTGGGTTGTCTTGCTTTTGGATTTAAGACCCTAGCCATTTGGGTAGACCTCTTTTTATCTCTGGTAATTTGTTTACATGCATTTAGTTATTTCATTTTACTATTAATTTTTTTTAATAAAAAGGAAAATGGTTCTTAAATCAGTTCTTGGCTAATTTAATTTTTCAATTTAAAGGTACAAATTTTTGTATTTAGATAATTTAGATGGTTGCATGACATTCGTAAATGAATAAAATGATAGGGAAATACATAATTTTTTTATATTTTATTAGTGGATCGGTGAATAGGAGTATAAAAAAGAATGTGAAAAATAAAAGGTAACAAAATAAAACTAAATATTTTGTCCGATGATAAGACTTCATGAAAATCGCAAGTAGCGATTCTTTGAAAATCTTTGGGTGAATGAAATTCTTCAATTATTACTAGAGTATTGGAATATTTGAAGTAATTTATCAATACATAAATTCATGATTATTATTTAAAAATAATAAATAATTTTTTATAAAAAAAAATAAGATAATAAATAAACAAAATAAAAAGAAAATAAAACAGATAAATAAACAAAGAATAAATGAGAAATCAAGTGAGCATATCATGATCATGTAATGTATGATTGCCTCATTGGCCTTGATTTTAATAAAAATGAAAACAAATGAAATTTTTCCTATGATGGGATGTTATAAAAATCGCAACTACTGATTCCTAACTAATCCCTAAGTGAGAAGAGTTTACTAAATATTATCAGCGTATTGGGGTATTTAATGTGATTTTTCAATAATTTAATTTTTTTTAAAAAATAAAATGAATAAGTTTTTCTAAATTAATTATAAAGTTTCCGATGATGAGATGTTACAAAATTCACAAGTAGTTATTTCTAACTAATCTCTAAGTAAGAAGAATCCACTAAATGTTACTAGAGTATTGAAATACTTAGTATGATTTTTCAGTAACACATTTTGTTTTAAAATAAATAAACAAAGTTTTAAAAAAATAATAATAAATTCATGTGCATCATTACATTATATACAATCATGTAAATTTCAAAATGTGAATTTTCCGAGGATGAGATTCTATAAAAATCACAAGTAGCGATTCTTAATAAATCTATAAGTGAGAAAGTTAATTGAATTATTACCAAAGTATTGTAGTATTTTAATATAATATTTCAATATAATAGATTCACATTTTAAAAAAAAAATTTAGTTTTTTATGTGAAAATAAAAATTGATTTTGATAAAAAAAAATCGATTGCAATAGAAAGGAAATTATTTTTAAATATTAAGTTAAGACCATTTTATTAAAATTAAAGGATAACACATGCTTAGATGGTACCATTTCTTAACGAGTACTATGCGGGTGCTAATCCTTCTCTACATATAACCATACCCTCCAAATCCAACTAGATTTAATCAGAGATGTATAAGGAGTTCATAAGATCAGTCTCTGTACAAGGCGTCATCAGCTATAAGTTGGAAACTGATGTCCATATGATAATAATTAGAACTCGATAAAATTCTTATGAGTTCCTATTGAGGTTTACACGGTTAATGAAATACCTTGTGAGGTATGTAGGCCTAATGAATGAGGATTCTAAACCATACATGGATAAAGTGTAAAATAGTGTGCACCGATGAGATATCGAGATAGTCTAAGGCACCAATAGAACATGAGCAGCATGTTGATATAACCCTACAGACTCTCAAAGACCGAGAACTATATGTTAAGTTGGTAAATGGGAGAATTGGCTGGATTGTATCTCTTTCTGAGATATATGATCTCGAATGGAAGAGCGACCATGGATCTGTCTATGATTGAAAGATAGCAATTGAGATACGAAAATTACTGGGTCTATCTAGATATTACTCCTAGTCTATAGAAGAGTTTAGGGGGCTAGCTGCTTTACAGATATGATTTATAATTAAAGAAGTTAAGGTCGATGGATGAATAAGTGTAGATATGGTATTCAAAATGTTAAAAGATTCTAATAGTGAAGTACCATACCACTTGGGAAAAATCGACTGAAGTGATGAGAGTGCAAAAAAAAATTTGTAATAAGAAGGCAAGTACATGATGAGTAGGGAACATGAATATGAAGCAGTTCCCAAATCTAAGACTAAAAGTGATTTCTATTTGATTGTCACGTGGTTATGGCTAAATGGAAGATCGAGCCAAACTTGACGTATGGAATTTAATTATACTCAAAAGAGTAAATGAATGATTTACATTTTTACTGCCAGTCATGTAAATGGAAAAATATTTATAACTATATCCACACATTGGAATGGTGGGATTATATGGATAATGTGGTGACGAAATTGATGATTTTATTAGTCACCTATGGAATTTAAATTATTAAAGGATTACATTCTAAGGTATATTCTAAAAATTAAGTGATACTGAGTATACCATAAGAATAAAGGAGGTAATGACCATACGACATGAAAAGAGATATTGAGAGAAAATGATGGCTTAATGTTTCATTTACAGCCAGAGATGATTAATATTAAAGCCTGCAAATGAGATGCAGCCTTAGTGAAATAAATATGAAAATGAGTATTGAGGGATAATAAAGAATCCAAAAGAAATATGATGTTATGGAAGTGATTATAGACTGATTGTTCAAATTGAATCACTTTCCATTATCAGCCTCCTAGATTTCTCTAGTGCCATAGTCGAGGTATGAGTATGAAATAGTGAGAATGTATGTGAAGTTCCAGTGAGCGTTACATGTGATGGGAATCTCTGATTTGCCATATGCTTATGGGAAATAGCAAAGGCTTGAGATTCCAAATTTACTGATAACACCGCTCCATAATGATATGAATATTTGAGTGTAATATGGGAATGCTTAAAAATATATGGAGAGCAGGTGCAATGAATTTAAGGGCTACTGGGACAAGTACATACTACTTATTAAATTGATTAAATGATAGCTATCAAGCTATATCGACTCGGCACAAATGAGAAAGACGGATGATAAATAATGTGAATCATATGTTGTGCGAAAAAGGAATGGAAATTGAAAACTCTTGATGTAATAAAGAAATTCTTTGAGGGTATAAATATATGGTGAAAGATGATATGTAATGGTATAAAAGGTGATTCTGATGTTAAAGGTATGCTGGCAGTATTATTTAAAAGATGATATGAAAGTCAGAAATAATGAGCATACAGAACGGTACCACCTTTAACTTAAGTTAAATTCGGAGGACCGAATTTCTTAAGGTGGGGAGGATGTAATAACCATGAATTTTTCTATTTTTGGTATTAATTACCCGAAAATTTAATTTAATGCAGATAGAAAAGTGAAAGTAAATAAATAAATTTATTTACGAGATGAGAATATTGTTGAAATTCCCAAAATTGATGAAGTGATGAATTGAAGGAAATTATTTTGGATATTAAGAGATCCAAAATAATAAGGAATAAAATGTGTATATATATAGTCATATATATAAATATATTTTTAAATAAATACATATGTATATTATTATACATTTATATATAAATATATATATATATATGAAATATATATTATTTTAAATTAAAGTGCATAGATATGTATATAAAATTATATACAATATATATATCTATATACCTTAATATAGTATATTTATATATAAATATAATTATATTTTGATTTATATATATTTATAAATATAAATATATAAATAAATTAAATAAATATAAAATAATAAAATAATAAAAATAAACAAAAAAAAAAGAAATGGGAATCGGGAAAACCTAATTCCCTTTCCCACTTGAAGCCGATGGCAGCAACTGCTGCCACCATCGGTGAGAGGAGAGAAGAGAGAGGGGGCGAGGGTCACCGGCAAGACAAGAGAGAGAGGGAGCTACGGGCGACCGAAAAGAAAAAGGGAGAAAAGAAATTGGAAGCCGAAACAGGAAAGGAGAAGAAAAAGGAAAAAGGGGAAAACGACGGTGCCAACCAATTCAGGCACCTCCACTCTCACCACCGACGAAGGTCAACCAAGGTGAAGGAGGACCGACGGTGAAGGGAGGAGGAGAAAAAAGGGAGAAAAGAGGAGGATAAAAGCGAACCGTCGCTGCTTCCAGATCTGCCACTGCCGATCTGGAAAAAGAGGCCAGAAACGGTTTCGCCACAACCTCTGCCAATCGTGGAAGGGCTGAACCGGCGGTGATGGAGGTGAGATGATGCTGAACCGGCGGAGGGAAGCTGAACCAGCCGAATAGGTCTAAAACGGTCCGAACCGGTTCAGACCAGAAAAGAAAAGAAAAGAAAAAGAAAACGAAAAAGAAAAGAAGAAAAGAAAAAAAAAGAAAAGGAAAAAGAAGAAGAAGAGGAGGAAAAAGGGTAGGAAATTAATAATAATTTTATTATTATTATTTATTGAATAATTTTATAAAATTCTAAATTGAGTATGTTATTGAAATTGATAGAAAATCATACTCAGTGATCGGAGATTGATGGAAATCGGGGGAAGTGGACTACGGGCGCGACGTAGTGAGGAAGTCGCCAACCCGGAACAGGTAAGGGAGGCATGTGTAGCGTGTAAGGATATTTAGATTTTGCATGATTTTAATTATGCATAATTTTTATGAAAATGTGGTGAAATTAAATTGGTTGGAAAAATTGTGGATATTGGCTGGCTGTGAATATAAACTGTCTTTTGTGCAGGGAGGCTAATCAATCGGCAGTCGTTATGCTGCCGAAAATTTTAGAAAATTACGTAAAATCATAATAAATGATTTTATTACACGAAAAACGATTTTCAACCACGAAAAATGAGAAATTAATTATTTTTCATAAAACATGAATATACTGAATTCTATTTTTAAAATATTCATGTTTTCGAAATTGGTGATAATGAGATTACCGAAAATTCTCCCAATATATGAATTATATGTGATATGAAATGAAAGATGAAAAATGGATAAAGTGAGTATTTTATAAATGTTTTTCTTAAATATTCACTTGATTTATTATATAACCTTTATGGTTTTAATTATGAAATTATTTATTTCTATAAATTCCATAAAGGTAAATTTATGATGAAAAACACTGTTTTGAGACTAGTTGGCCCCTTTATCATGCTGATATGTGATATGTGATATGTGACATGTGATATGTAGTCCCGGTCGACATCTAATCAGTGATCCATCGAGAACGATGATAGACTATGTTCATAGATCTGATATATTTATTTGTTTACCCTTCTGGGTTTATAGCATGATACGATATGGGTGATTGCCTTAGTCTCCACTATGATATGTGATATGTTAAAAGTGAAATGTTTTATATGATATGTGATATGTTAAAAGGTGAAATGATTTATATGATATGTAACATGTTACAAAGGAAATGTCTTATACGATATGTGGAAAAATAAAAATGATTTACAGTACTTTTCTACAGTGTTTATTACTATACTGAGTACTGTACTACATAATCATTTTTATCATATATGTGACATGAACATGTGATATGCTTTCAAAAAAGAAAGAGATTATAAATCTAATATTCGTATTGTGATTTTAAATTGAATATTAGATTTAAATATGTCTTCAAAGAGAAAAAAGAAGATTAAAAATCTAATATTCTTATTTAATTTTAAATTGAATATTAGAGTTAAATGATGTAAATGTTATAAGGAAATGATTTTAATAGCTTATTTTGCTATTTAAAGTACTGTACTAATTATGATTGTACAGTAAAATATGAAATCAATTTAAATGAGGATGATGATTTAAACTAATATTCTTTTCAAAGAATATATGAATATTAGTTATTTTATTTAAATGCTTTATTTCATAAAAGCATTATTTTGAAAGAAATATGAACATGATATGGAATAAAAAGGAAAAAGAATTTGAATTACTCTTTATAGTTTCTTCTAGGTTCTGGGACAAGACAGGTATTTCAAAATACCTTCTGAACTCCATCCGGATCCCTAGCCGACTATAATATCCTTCCTATTTGGTCTTTAGAGCACTTATAGGAAAAAATGAAAAAATTTTATAGCATATAGATATCTAGATATCAAGTGTTACATATAACTCCTTTACTGAGCTGTAGTTTGCTCACTCCCTAATTTTAACATTTCAGATTTTCAGTGACTGCGAGATCTTGCATTCAAGGATCTCAGCTACGCATCTGGATGATATGAGACTGCTCGACTGAAATATGAGGTACAATCATTTATTTTATGTATTTAGACTTATCTACAGTACTACTTGCTTGTAAATTAAGATAGGGGATGTAAATGATATTTCGATTTAATATGTAATATTTTAAATGAAAAAAAGAAAGTAAAGTATCACAACAGCCCAACCAAATAAAATGTGTGGAAAAATGTGAAATAATATGGTTACGGGCTGTGACATATGAATTTTTCATTAAAATCTATGGTGGTAGTAAAGGGATCAGGATTTAGGAGCCATTTTTTACCATATAGGTTTGGAGTTGGGACGTATGGGATATCACTTTGTAATCAATATTTTTATTCATAATGAAACTTTTTTCTTTTGTCCCGTGGTTTTTTTTCCCTTTTTGGGGGTTTTCCATGTAAATCTCTTTTGCGCTATTTTCTTTATTCTTACCCATCAAACAAATAATTAAATACAAATAAATACACATCAAACAAATACAAATCAAAATAATTAAACAGGTAGATCAGACAATTCATATAAACATTTTGTATTTTTGTTATCTCAAATCGTATTCTATGATATAAAATATGAAAATTTTTATATTAAAATTTGTGTCGACAAAACAACTATAAAATATTTCTTTAATTTTTGTTAAATTTATATGCAATTTCTATCATGTTTTATCCCATATAATTTTCATGTCTTTTATATATCGTTTTCATGTCATTTATCAAATCATTTCTAAAATTGCAATATTTATTCCCTGAAATGTAAGAAGAAATAGAAATTTAAATAGTTCTTCAAATCAAAACTTAGAAAGGTAGCAACAATACGGGAAGATAATGTAATTGCAAGGGTCCAAAAGATAGAGTGTCGATAATCGTTTTCTTCTTTGTCTCGTTTTATACGTTTCTAATAATTGAGGTAAGTGATAAATTTACTTAAATTCAAATTTAAATCTTATAACATATTAAGATTCTTCTTTAAATATATGGCTAAAGATTGTTGATGCCCCATTTTATACGTTTCTCTTATTGATATAGACACCATAGAGTTAAACCAAATTTCACTTGTACTAAAATTTCTAGTTAGCTTAATTCTTTTCTTAATATTCTCTACTCTCATTTTCTTCCTCCAATTTCTCATACTAAAATTTATTTTTTATTTTTTCAATTTATAACTAAAAGATACTCATAATTAAATAATAATTTCTAAATAAAAATTTATAATTAATATAAATTAATTAAATATTAATAGACTATAATTTTATGTTATATTTATTATTTTTATAAATTTAATTTTTTAAAAATATTATTATAGTTAATATAAGTTCAAATTATTTCAAAAATTTGAGTTTGGATAATTTTAAATTCCAATTAATTCAAATTTGAGAAGTTTTGAGCACTCATATCATTTCAAATTTAATTCATTTTGGGATAAAGTAAAACATATTTAAATTGTTGATTTTTTTATTTAATTTCGACTACAAAATTGAGTTCCATCATGTTGACCAACTTTGACCAAAGATTCATCCACTAACAATCACCCTCAGCTATAAATCAACATGTATACAACTTAGAAACACCATAAACAAGCTTAAAAATCCATCAAAGTGAGGAAATCACTTTCTCTCACCTTGCAAAACATGGCAGTTCTGTTCAGATTTCTTCTCACTAACTTTTCACTAACCAAATGACCTTTGGTTTGGCTGAATTTTTTTTATGTGTAGGGGACTTATGGGGGAACAATCGGTCTTTCTTGGTCAAACTCTAAATCAGCTTGGAATGTGGCCGACGAAATCCCACAGTGTGAAGCAGATGAGGAAGCGTATGGCAGGTTGAGAGGGGGATTTCTTTCTGGTTCCTTTGAGTTACAGGGTTTATAATACCTTTCTGGAGACCGAATTGAGTCTACTTTCTTGGGCTAAAATCTCAAGCCCAAAATCCACTCATAGCTTATTCAATTTGGTCCAAAACCAAAGCCCAACAGTGAGCAGAAAATCTAGCTACTAGCTGGCCTGCACCAATAAATCCATAAAAATTATTTTCCAGCCCATTTTTATGATTTGGCTACTTCTCAAGTGTTGTACTGTGTCTAGTATATTTATATGAAACTTGGCACCTACAATGTGAAGTAGATGAGGACGCGTACGGCAGGTTGAGAGGGGGATTTCCTTATGGTTCCTTTGAGTTACAGGGTCTATAATACCTTTCTGGGGACTGAATTGAGTTTACTTTCTTAAGCTAAAATTTCAGGCCCAAAATCCACTCCTAGCTCATTCAATTTGGTCCAAAACCAAAGCCCAGTAGTGAGCAGAAAATCTAGCTACTAGCTGGCCTGTACCAATAAATCCATAAAAATTATTTTCTAGCCCATTTTTGTGATTTGGCTACTTCTCAAGTGTTCTACTGTGTCTAGTATATTTATATGAAACTTGGCACCCTCTTGTTTGGGAAAAATTTCCTGTTGGGTTTATTTTACGTGATTTAGTCGTTTCCGACACTAAATCGTTAAAGTTTTCGATTTTCTTCTAAAATTTATTTAAATATTTTAACCTCAAAATTTCTACTCAAATTGAATTCTCTAAGTTAATTATACCCTATATTTGACTTACTATATGGTCGGAATTATATTTAATTTTTTTCTTTTTTTAAGAATTTACAGGATTTATTTCGAAATTTATTCAGTTACTTGGTTAATTTTCTTGGTTTAGTGCTAACTCAGAATTTCATGAACTTTTTCACTCCAAACCTTTCAATTCAATCTTCCAAACATCAAATCATACTTATTTTAATATAAATCCTCGAAAAGCACTTTAATTCAAAATCTTACCTCAGGTTTCATGCCCTGAGCTTCGTGCCACTAATCCGAGCTGCTCGGTTCTTTTGGGCCCTACATAAATACCAAATCCATACACTGAAATTCCTTCTAGTTTTCAATTAAATAATAATATGAAAATTCTGGGTTTTGCATTCTCCCCACCTTTTAGGAATTTGGTCCTCCAAATTCAGGCTGGTCCATTAAACAAGTGCGAGTACTTTTCTCTCATGAGGCTCTCTAGCTCTCACAACTTCCTCTGTCGAGTGGTGTTGCCAGAGAACCTTAACTAGTGGAATAGTTTTAGATTGAAGTACCCTTTCCTTTCTGTCAAGGATCCAGATTGGTTGCTCAACATAGCTCACATCTCCCTGAATATCCAATGGTTCATGCTCGATCACATGGGAGCGATCCGGATGATACTTCCTCAACATGGAGACGTGGAAGATGTTATGTATCCCAGAAAGCTATGGTGGCAAAGCTAACTGGTAAGAAACATCCCCAACTCTATCCAATATCTCAAATGTACCAACGAAATGAGGACTCAGCTTTTCTTTCTTCCTGAAGTGCATGATACCCTTCCTTGGAGATACTGTCACAAACATAAAGTCCCCAATCTGAAAAACTCAACTGGTCGTCTATGCATATCGACGTAACTCTTCTGTCTACTTTGGGCAGCCTTGAGCCTATCACAAATAATCCAAACACCCTTAACTGCCTCTTCAACAAGATCAGGAGCCAAAATCTTACGGTCACCCACTTCTTCCCAAGCCACTGGGGACCTACATCTCCTGCCATATAGAGCCTCGTATGGTGCCATCTCGATACTTGTATGATAACTGTTATTATAGGCAAACTCTGTAAGGGGCAAGTGGTCATCCCATGAACCCTTAAACTATAGTGCACACGCCCTCAACATGTCCTCCAAGGTCTAAATAGTTCGCTCGGACTGACCGTTTGTCTGAGGATGGTAGGCGATGCTCAAATGTAATTGAGATCCCATGGCTTTCTGAAAATGAGTCCAAAATTGGGAGGTGAACCTAGAATCTCTATTAGAAGTGATGCTCACGGGAGCCCTATGAAACTGAGCAATCTCTTTAACATACAAGTCTGCCAATGTATTCAGTGAATCTGTGCTCTTAATGGCAAGGAAGTGGGCACTCTTAGTCAATCTATCAACAATAACCCAAATTGCATCATGACCTCTCTAGGTTTTCAATAAGCCCATAATAAAATCCATCGTAATGTTCTCTCATTTCTATGTAGGCACCAATAAAGACTTAAGTAGCCCTGCTGACTTTTGGTGCTTAACCTTAATCGTTGACAAATCAAACATCTAGCCACAAACTCTGCCACGTCTCGTTTCATACCAACCCACTAATACACCTTACGCAGGTCATGGTACATCTTAGTGCTGCCTGGGTGCATGGTGTAGTGAGAACAATGAGACTTTCAAAATCCTCTATCTTAGGATATCATCACTCGGAACACATATGCAGCCCTTGAACCTCAATAACCATGCTGACAGATCAAACATTTGCTGATAGATTGAGGTTGGCTTTTGGTGCTCAACCTCAATCTGCTGACAGATCAAACATTTAGCCACAAACTCTGCCACGTCTCGTTTCATACCAACCCACCAATACACCTTACGCAGGTCATGGTACATCTTAGTGCTGCCTGGATGCATGGTGTAGCGAGAACAATGATACTCTCAAAATCCACTGTCTTAGGATATCATTGCTGAGAACACATATGCATCCCTTGAACCTCAATAACCCATCATCACTAACCATAAAATCCGACTGCAAGCCTTGCTCTACCTGGCTAACCATGTCTAATAATCTCTGATCATTTCTCTACCCTGTCCTGATATGATCTAGGAGATTTGGTTCAATTTGAAGGCTAGCCATAAACTCGACTGTCTCAACACTGATACTGAGCTCGGCAAACTGTTCGAGCAAGTCCCATTCTTTGACAATCATAACAGAAACTATACTCTTCCTATTCAGAGCATCTACAACTATTTCACCTTACCCGGGTGTTATAGAATCTCACAGTTATAATCCTTAAGGAGCTCTATCCAACGTCTCTGTCTCATATTAAGCTCCTTCTGATCAATTATATACTTCAGACTCTTATGGTCAGTGAAGATTTGGAACTTCTCACTATACATATAATGCCACTATATCTTTAGAGCAAAAACCACTATGGCTAACTCCAAATCATACGTAGGGTAGCTACGCTCATTGTCTTTAAGCTCGCGTGAACCATATGCGATTACTCTATCATGCTGCATAGCACACAACCTAGACCCTGATGGGAAGCATCACTGTATACAGCAAAGCTACCAAATCCACTCAGAATGGTTAGGAGAGGTGCTGTAGTCAATCTTCACTTAAGCTACTGAAAACTCTGCTCACATTGATCTAACCATTCAAACGGAACCCCTTTGCATGTAAGCCTAGTCAACGAAGCTGCAATCCAAGAAAAACCCTCAACAAATCTCCGGTAGTACCTTACCAATCCTAGGAAACTCCAAATCTCAGTCACTGTCCTCAATCTGTCCCATTGGAGTATTGCCTCAACCATGGACGGATCAACTAACACCTCATCCTTAGATACTACATGACCAAGGAAAGCTATCTGATCTAACCAAATTTCACACTTACTAAGCTTCCCATAAAGCTACTTATCTTGGAGAGTCTGAAGTACAATCCTCAAATGTTGTTCGTGCTCCTCCCCAGACTTAGAATAGATTAGAATATCATTTATAAAGACAATCACAAATTTATCTAGATACTCCTGAAACACATCATTCATCAAATTCATGAAGGCGGCAAGGGCATTGGTCAAATCAAAAGGCATCAGCAAAAACTCGAAATGGCCGTATCGAGTTCTAAAGGTCATCTTCAGTACACCCTCCTTCCTAATCCTTAACTGATGATAGTTTGATCTCAAATCAATCTTAGAAAACACGAAAGCCCTTTCAACTAATCAAACAAATCATTTATTCTTGGCAGAGGATACTTATTCTTAATTGTAGTCTTTTTCAGCAACTTGTAATTGATACATAATCGAAGACTACCATCTTTCTTTCTCACAAACAGTATCAGAGCACCTTATGGAGACATACTCGGTCTAATAAAACCCTTATCAAGCAACTCTTGCAATTGTTTCTTTAATTCTTCCCATTCAACTAGTGCCATCTGATAAGGAGGTTTAGAGATAGGCTGGGTATCCGGCACTAAATCAATAGTGAACTCCAGCTCTCTCTCTCTGGTGGTAATCCTAGTAACTCATACGGAAACACATCGGGAAACTCACAAACCACTGGTATATTTGATATAAGGGGAGGTTCCTGACTCGTGTCGGATCTGTGCTTGGCCCAGCATGACCTATTAGTGCTTTAGGCCATATACCGTGCTAAGTCACGTCCTTTATTTTCATGGATTGTGCCAACATGACCTATTAAAAAATAATGTTGTGCCAGCATGATCTATTAACATATAAGCTAATATAATGGGTCGTGCCAGCCCAACATGACCCGTTTGACACTTCTACCTAAATTCGACCTATGGACAACTCAAACAGGTGCTGTAGTCAATTTTCTTTAAGGACCGTTTGGTTCGCAAAATCTAAGATTCCCTTTAGGAATCATTTTACCCCAAAATTATTTTACTTGACAGATTCTTAGGAATATTAGATTCTTGTGTTTGGTTGCATTGATGAGAATATAAGATTTTTGTGTTTGGTTGAAGAAAAGTAAGTTACTTAATTACTTATTTTACTATAATACCCTTAGTATCATTAGTTGATGTAAAGTGAATTACACTTAATATAGATTATATTTAAATTAATTAATTATTTCTTTAAGATACTCATTTATTTTTTTGTTTATAAGGTTTTTATTATGTAAATTATTTTGATTTAACAAACTATCACTATATTAAATTGACTTTGATTAATAAAAAATTATAGGGTCCATCTTATTATTGGTCTATTTGATTTTTAATCCATTTTTCTCTTAAATGTCAATTCATCAAAAAAAGATAAAAACAATGACACTTTAATTTTAAGTGACCATAAAATTTATTGATCACCAATTAGTTAAGAAATGTTACTTTGATACTTGCAAACTTGTAAATTATATTTAAATGCAGTTAAATTAGTGATTATGTTGTAATTAAGAAAGAGTTTTTAATGGCTTAAAAAAAACAAAGGGTTTTTAATAAGTGTTTTATTTAGGGTTGTAATTTTTAACAAATCCAATGGTATAATTATATTTAAATTACTTATTTAATTATTTAGGCTTTGCTCAGTATGGTGAAAAGAAATGGATGAGGAAAAAAAATTAGTTAATCAAATGATTAAGCTAAAAAGTAGAAAAATTGTTATTAAACATAACCATTTGATTAACTAATTTTTCTTCCTCATCCTTTTCTTCCATCCTATCAAACAAAGTCTTAAGGTGTTAATATATTTATTTATTTAAATAATTATCTAGAACGTAATACATTTAATAGTAAAGGGTAAAATTGACTCAAATGAAAACATGTTAAGCATAAACTTGAAACAAAAGAATTCTCAAGAGAAAATAAAAGTTCCTCAAGAGAGGAGGGTATTGTTTGCCCCTTATTTTTCTCATTTTTGACATTGTTGAAAATCCGAGATTCCTAGTGAGAAGAAAAAAATACCTAACCAAACAAGATTAAATAATTACAAAAAATAAAATTTTTGAGAAGAATATTAAAATCCGTGAACCAATCGTCGCTTAATCTGATCCTATTTGACCATATTCCAATTAAAGAAGTCTCAAATTATTTTACTGGATGGTTCGATCCAAATCCGACCCGCCATTTGCATTGAAAATTACAAAACGCTCAAAATATTCTACTTGTTCCAGCCAATTAGAGAGCCCGAATTCTATAGGCTTAAACCCTGTCACCGTTTTCCCTCATTCGAAATTTCATTCCTCGAATCAAAGCTGAGCCATGGTTGATTTGCAGTAAAATCAATTATTTTAACGTTTTATTGGGTTTTTATTGATTTTATCAATCCCAAAAAATTTCTAACTTTGTTTATTAAATTTGTTGATTTTGCAGTCACAACAATTCCATAAGAAATCCGAGACTGAAGAAGACATTGAAAGAAAAAGAAGAACGAAGAAAAGGTCATTCTGTTTTCATTTTAGTTAAGAGTACTATCTTTGGAATGCATAATATTGTGCAGTATTTAATTTTTCTAATATTGTCTCTTATTTTATTAGTGAAAGTGTAAATCAAATACATATAATTGTAATTCTGCTCCATTCCGCCCGATTGAAAACCATTGTCATTGATATCTATGAAATTATTTGTTATCTTAGATTATTTTTATGTACACTGGATGGTGAAGGGGGGTTTTTGAACTGCACAAAGGGCCATACAAGATTGTCATGTGTCCATTTAGCGATCACGTTAATGATAGTATAATGGAATCTTGAATTGAAGGTCCTCTTCAGACACCAACCACTGAGCTTTTATGGCCAGAACAGAGATTTCAATTATGTGTCTGCCTGAAACAGGAAAAGAGGATCTGATAACTAAGTCAGCATCTCAGAAAGCAGTTGCTGTACTTCTCTATTAGCTTTCTGCTCACCATGGTGCTTACAATTCCAATAATGGATTGTGCCAGCCCTCTCGATCTGCTTGTGGAGTTTAATAGTATAGTCTTCTTGTTATTTTAGGCTCCTTGTGGTTGTTACTTTACAAAAAATCGCTTTTGGATGTAAAAACAAATAATTTGTTTGAATAATTATGAATTAGAATTTAAACTTTTTTAATAACAAAGTGCAATATTTTTTTTTAATTTTAAATTGTGAAAAACTATTATATGATTGTGTGCTTTATTTTAGCTATTTGCTTTTTTCTTTTAAACATTGTTTTGGGAAGCGAAGTGGAAATGGAAAAAGTAAGAACCTTATGGATTTTTTTAAGATTTGTTATATAGTTCTGCTTTGTTATTTTAATGATAGGCGAGGCAGAAGGAACTATAGAAACTCAAGGCCTTAGCAAAACCAGAGTTGGCTAACCTTTTAAGGTATTGGAAAGAAAATGAGCTTATGAATTTTAGAGTCTTAGGGTTTATGTGGTTGGTGAGTTTTGGTTTTGGCACTGTTAATATCAGTTTGTATAATTTATTGTATCATATAAAGGCTCAGCAAGGGTCCAATGCTCCCAAAAAGAGTACAAAGAAGAATGCAAAGCGAGAAGCAGATGATAAGAATCCAAAGGATTTTGTGGATCCAAAGCCCCCTTTGGGTGAGAAGAATAGTCTCTCTAATCAAATGGCCAAACAATGCAATCCAGCTTCTGTAGAGAAGTCGTAAGTGCGGAAGTTCCCTTGTTGGACTATTGTTAGATAGGTTTGGAATTAATTCGTTTATTGTATTGTTTGTCTCTTGGTATGCATGGTGGGAGAAATCAGGGTTTTTTTCCTGGCAGAAGCAAGCCTCTCAAAACCTCCATTTATGATTGTACGAGTCAAGCTGGATTTTTCCCTTTTACTTATAATATTTTCTTACCTTAAATTTGTGGTTTCTTAATAACTGGCTGGACTTTACGGGTTCTTCTTCCTGCAAATGTGACTGGGGCCCTCCACATTGGCCATGCCCTAACTTGTGTAGTAGAATATTCCTGCTGCGATATTTGTTTTTGCGATAGCTAAGTTGTAGATCATTTTTGTGTAGTTCTTATTGCACGTCGGATGCTATCATTTGTTGGAGAAGAATGTCTGGGTACAATGCATTATTGGTACATGGCATGAACCATATTGGGATAGCTACGCAGGTTGGGTTTAGATCCATTTCTTTATTGTACTTTATGAAGCATCATGGTAGTGCTACTTTAGTGATATTTACGGAGTCTCAATTTTGTAATGGATCCAAAGTCATGCTTAGGCCTTAGGTTGATATATAGAGCTTATGAGTATCTATATCAATCTTAAAATAACCAATTTTTTACTTGTTTTAATCAACAGATTTTGCCATACTTGATCAATCACTGTTTTTGAAATGTACAAGCTACTCTTTTTTTTTTCTTTTTTGTCACCATTTGTTTGACAATGCACCTCATTAGAAGTGTGACTTGACATTCCTTGAATGTTTGGATGTGATTTTCAGGTGGTTGTAGAGCAAAAGCTTTTGCGTGAAGACGATTAACCAGGCATGATGTTGGTTGTGAAGAATTTGTAAATGAAGTGAGTTTTAACTCAAACCATGTTTTAATATGTTTTAGCTCTGAAACCAAGTCTGAATGAGTTTTAAATCTCAAATTGACTTGGAGTTTATTGATTTTGCTTTGCAAATATAACATTTTTGCAGTTTTGTTTTATGTCATGATTAATAGGATTGGAAATGGAAGACTGAATCATCAGAGACTTTATCCCAAGAGATTGGGGTAGGAAATGGAAGACTGAATATGGTGGTAAATTCTGAAACAGCAATGACATATGGTGCCTCCCTTGATTGGTCCCAGGAGGTAAAACATAAATTCATGCTGTAAGCATATCACTTGTGCTCAAAGATAATGATTATCTATCTCTAAATTCGTCTTTGGTTTTGTTAATATGCTTCTTGTGTTTCTTGCTGCTTTTTTCATTCTCATCGTCATATTACTTTTCCCAGTGCTTTAAAATGGATGAAAAGAGGTCAAGGACTGTTACAGAGGCTTTCTCTTGGCTTTACGAGGAGGGCTTTATTTATAGGTGGATTATACTTATGGAAACATTTTGTTAGCAATGACATGCACGTTGATGGCAGTACAAATGACTTGTTCGTAGTATTTAGAATGACGGATTAGTTGTGCTCTGTTTTTACCCTGTTTTAATTTATTATCGTCTCATAATTTTTGTTTAAGCCTTTGAACCCTACTCTAAATGTAGCAATAACTTGTCAATAAATAGTAAAGTGAAGTTTATGGCTTATAATATAGTTAATAGAAAATTAAAAGAAAAAAAATCTATTTTGCTATTTATCATGCACATATTTAATAGTGAGATGACTATTGCATCAAGTTTGTCGTGATAAATACACATCTTCGATGCTTCTATGAATGCATTCTATATAAAAGTTCCTTTTATTTTCTTGGTTCCAATATGAATATTCAATTAGAACTATAAAAATTCTTTAATAAAAAAATCTTTTGTAGTCTATGCAAAATAGATTGCCCTTCTTCATGCAAGTTCTATGGATTCAGTATCAGAGAGGGGAATAGAGGATTATTTCTTATAGAAATTGAGAGAAGGGATTGCTTACTTCTGTGGCTCTTGGAGATTAGGAAATAGAAAAATCGATGCAGGAATTACTGGACTGCCACCAGAAAATGCATCTTGAGAATTTTTGGGTTGATCCCTTATAAAGATAAATTATGATTTTGGGATAGGATTGTATGGCCGGATAAGGTGATCAAAGTCTGTTCTTAGATTTCACTTTAGCAAGAAAAGATGCCACACTCATTTCACTCGGACCTTCATTGAATGAAAAAGCTGTTGAGGAAGAAGCTTTATGGTTCTCTATTTTGAATTGAAATATCACAGCAGCATGCAGTCTTCCTCTTGAACTAGAAGTTCAAATTGGTTGATTAAAAGGAACTCAGAACTTGATTAAGGGACATGGTTATAAAGACTTAAAAGATTAAATCTTCTCATCAATAACATAAAAGCCAGGGCAATAGACCAATTGCAGTAAATCTTGAATTTTCTAAAGTACCCTACATGACTTAAATGTTAAGAAAAATGGAACAAACATTACCATAAACAGATGTTGTAAACTAAGGCCCTGTTGATAGATGCTTTCTTTTTTGATTTTTTTTATTTGTTTTCTCTTCATTTTCTTTTTTATTTCTATTCATTTTTTTCCCAGAAAAGCAAAATACCAACTAAATGGAGCCTAAATTAACTCTGCTGGTTTGCCTGATGGGACGGTAATGAACAAAGATTTTCAAGTATTTTCTCCCTTATGAAGGGGAAAAGTAAGTAATAAAAGGGAAACAAAATAAATTTAAGTATCTTTTCTCTTTTGTAGTTTATAGTCTCACTCTTTTTGTGTATCTAGCAACAGAAGACGAAAAAATTTCTTCATTTTCTTCTATTCTCTTTTGTGCATTTTTTTGCTTTTCTAGTGAATATAATGTACTAAACAAAACACAAGATTCAAGTTTGTTTTTAAAAATATCCTGTTGCATCGAAAGTTAACTGCCAATGGATAAGCTAGTCTGCTTCCTTATGCTGAGGAATAGCAACTAGATTGTGTTATAGAGGCTTTTTTCATGAATGTAATTGCTATAGAATATATTCTTGCATTAACTGGTTCTCTCATCCTTGATATGTTTCAATATAGTAAATCTGATACTTTCTGATATTGCATAAGCTTTCTTGGTTTTCATTAAATTGACTCTTAGTTTTTTTCTCCATGCCTTTTACAATGGCCTACAGTTAGTGAATTAAGACTGTCTTAAGAACTGCTATCTCTGATATCGAGGTTACTCTTTTTCTTTATTTTTGTTTCTACATCCTCTCCTTGCTTATCTTGAAGCTGCTTTGCATTTCTAGGTAGATTATACAGACCTCGAAGAAAGAACCTTGTTAAAGGTCCCTGGGTACAAAAAACCAGTGTGGTTTGGCATACTATCATCAATTGCTTACCCTTTGGAGGAAGGGCTAGGTGAAATTGTTGTTGCCACTACAAGGGTGGAAACAATGCTTGGTGATACAGCTATAGCTATTCATCCGGATGACAAGAGTTACAGTCATCTGCATGGGAGATTTGCTAGTCATCCTTTCAATGGGAGAAAACTTCTAATAATTTGCAATGCAATTCTTGTTGATCTGAAGGTAAGTTCAATTTTATCTGTGAAATTTTATAACTAAATATATTCACTCTTTCTTTGTGTGTGTGTGTGTGTGTGTGTGTGTGATTGCCTTAAATATTGTACAGATAACTCCATCTTACGATCCAAATGATTTTTAAGTGGGGAAGTGCCATAATCTTGAGTTTATTAACATTTTCACTGATGGAAAAACAAATAGCCATTGCGGAGCTGAATTTGCTGGAATGCTGTGGTTCAAGGCTCGTGAGGTTGTGTTTGAAGCAAAGCAGAAGAAGGTATCCAATTTGATTGATAATCTGGGAAGACTTATCTTTCAGTCTGAGATTTTTCAATTTTTGTTAAATTCATTTTTCCTGCTGCAGTGTTATTGATGGTTAAAATTTCTTGATTTCGGCTATGCTCCCTTCTTTTCCTCGTCTCCTTTGGGTGTAGCTAGAGTTGAACCTGCAGCCATCTGGTCTATAAGCCCAATTCTTGAACTAGCGCATTGTCTGAAGTAATATGATTAAGCAAAGCATGAAAAAAAAATCTTAAGGGAACCTGACTATTGCTTCTATTTAAATTCTATACTGCTCAGTTTCATGCTTCTACTGGCCTATTTTGTTATGATTTATTTCCACACACATGGAACTTTTTGCTCAATATTTTTTCCTCTGAAAGTAAATCTGCACAAGACGTTCTTTGGATTTGTTTGGAAAATGGCTTGCACTTGCTTCATCCATTTATGCCATTTGTTACCACAGAATTGTGGCAATGACTTCCAGGAGTAAAGAGCTACACAAGGAAAGAATCAATAACAATTTGCCAATACCCATCACTACTGAAGGTTAGTTCAAGTTTCATTTGGGTATTATTAAACCAGGTTGGTTATCCTGACATGTGATAATCATGATAAGATTACTGTGGAAAATGAAAATTATACAAGTTCAACTTTTAATTTCAGATTTTATGCAACGACCGCTATATTCTCTTTTCCCTTTTACAGAGCTGGGCCAATGAAAGAGTGGAATACGAAATGAACCTTGTAGAGTCCCAGTAAGGTCTCTTAGGTCACTTAGAGCTGAGCTGCTTGCTAAGCAGAAAAATGGATGGTAAATACGTGAAGTGTTTTCTTTTTGAACTTCAAACAAGCTTGCTTTTGATTGCCTTGACAAAAGCCACAGTGTCTCTTCTTCCTCTTCTTATTTTTAAGTACCATGATCAATAACAACAGTATTTCATTAATTTATCTTATTCAGTGATATGTCAAAATGATGAAGAGTCAGAATCATTAGATTTTGGGAACTAGAGATCTTAATCCTTGCCACATTATTGTCTTTTAATGTATTTCACATAAATTTCTATTCCAGGTTTCCTATTTTGGTATGCTTGTTATATGTTGCAGTATATAAAATTTTGATTCCATCATTTTCCCTTGAATTTTCTTTAGCATGATTTTATTCTTCAAATGAAAATTCTACAGGTTCTACCGAGTGGTGTAGATGCTGCTCCGGCAGGTTTTAGAATGTCAATGGAAACCTCAAAGTGTATCTTAAGGTTCGTGGAGCTCAAAATGCTGAAGCAGTATGTAAAAAGATCGAGAATAAAATGGATGAAAAAAAGTAAGTGCTGTCTGATTCACATATGAATATGGGTCGACCTTTGGTGGATGGTCAATATAGCAAGAGAGTGACCATAAGATCCTAACCATGAATTAATTGATTTTTTTCAAGTCTTTTGCTCCTTTACCGGTGTAGTATGTCAAGGAGTGACTTAAAGGGATTCAATTTTGTATGCAGCAGAAATTGAAGAAGATAACGAATCTATCTGGATACCAAGAAAAAGGTTCCATACTTCCATTGCATATCCAAGAAGCTAATTGCAACAAAGCTGGTAATACTTATTGAGGAATTCGAATTTTTCAAAAATGAAAGTGATGTCTGGAAGCTGAAGCAGAGCAATGAGAGTAGCAAGGATAACATTCAGAGTTTCTGTGTATGATAACAAAGCAGTGAATGTTTATTAGGTAGGGGGCATCAATATACACGCCTGTCATGCGCGACTTTCCTAGTAAATCCAACGAAAACTTGTTATCAGTTCTTACTGATAAAGTGATATTTCATTAAAAATTTTTGTTGAGTTCTCCTTACTTGAAAATTTTAAATTAGGAGAAATGGCTTTTTGTTTCCATTTATTGAGAATTAAAGTTTTCAACCATAGAAGATTTATATTTTGTCAGCCCAGAGTCTTATCAGTTAGATTTTACAAGAAATCTAGGCTTATGTGTAGACTTAACAATTCGTGTTTATAATTCGTTTTCATATCATGTAAAATTGTATTTGTATTGCGTAAAACATGAAAATTTTAGTGTCAAAATTCGTGTAGACACAAAAAATACAAAATCTTATTTTTAGCTTATAACATATTAATTTACAATTTTTAAATAATTTTAATCTGAGTCATTTTTGTATCTTTTAATTGTATTGTTTTTGTGTTTTATAATCATGTCGTATCTAAGATTGTGAAGTGAACCTTACGTGGACGGTAAAAAGAAATTGGTGTTGGAGGGTCAAATATCATTACAAAGAGAAAAAGTAAACAAAACTTCACCTGTTCTGCCTAAAAGAGTGTTGGACAAGGAAATTTCCATGTTTGTCATGATTGTTTTACAAGCAGAGTTTCCCTCCTCGGATTGTAAATCAAGAGCTCCAGTACTATAATTGCGACATCGATATGGCATCAAATCCAACAATCCATTTGACTGCAATGGCATAACCAACAGTGCCTCTCAAGTCTCAATCGAGCTTTACCGAAAGAAAGCTGCCAAGATTTTTCCACTATTTAAGCTCCAACTTTGCAGCAAGAATGTTGTCCTCAAATTCCAGTCTGATAGTGTAGGTCAACCTCATATCGTATACAATAGTCTCCACCAATCCCATATTCATTTCTTGTGGCAATTTCTAGCCTTTCCTTAATATCGTGGGACATAAAATGCCGCAAGATGAGCATTTTATGGACCTACAAATCTTTCAGAATGATACTTGAGTTTCTGCCTGGTTTGTAAGCCATGCATGTCAGTAACAGTAGGAAAATTATTAATTTCTTGAATTTGTACTTGGCTTGAGCCCACTACCACATTTTAGCTCTCCCTCCCCTTCAAAGGTCACAGTTCTTGATATCTGATACACTCACATGATCCCTTATCAATTTCCATTGAAAAGGACTTCAAGTTTTGCTGCTGAATACAGGGAGATAGAAACTCAAACAATTGCAAGTGGAAGAATAAACTAGGCACTATTCATTATGTTGATGGAACGAAAAGACTAATCAACCACCAGCACATTGTTGCATCAAACATACAGATCATAGCAGCAGAGTCCAGCTTGAGCTCTCACCTGGTTGGATGCGCCCCTTGTGAACTACTTGAGTTCTAGAATTTCACTGGCAAGGTCAGTAGAGTGAGGGTCCTATGCATGTTAGGCGAAGTCAACTTTCATTTGAGAAATTTGATGTTTCCGATGGCATCAATTCAAAGGTTCAATATCAACGTTTGTTAGGCCTCTTAAGCAAGATTTCGAGTTTAAGTTTTGTGAATGAAGAAAACAACGCTAAGAGAGCTCTCTCCGTTTAAGGTCCGATAGTAGCTTGATTCAGGATTAATCGAGGCCCAAAGTGGCTTTCGAATACCGAGAGTTTCGACAAAAAAAATCGAAAGTTCTATATGTATATCACAACAATAACATTTACTATACCATATTCGTAGTCAAAATCTATGTTGTTCTAACTCATTTTTCTTCAACTATACGTGGTTTTTTTTTTTGTAATTACAGTTATCCACATTCATTTTACAGTCTAAAAATAAGTCTAGTTCAAGCAGCGATTAGTAAACAGTAAAACCTCTCAACAGTGATGACTATAAGATTCGAATCATGTCCAAATATTTGGAAAAAAAGTCCACTTCAACTTTCACTATATGCATTTGGTAAGTGTTGGAAAGATAAGGATTTAAAAACCCAACCCTCTAAAGACGTAAAAAAACTCAAAAAAAGTTGAACGGACTGATCTACTGGACACCGCTCACTTCTTGAAATGAGTAACATAAATCACATTATTAACAAGGGAACAACTTAAGCTGTTCTTCTATCTCCTTAGAAGAGTGGCAAATTGCAATACATCATTCGAGTCTCCAAATTTTACATTTAAAGATAAAAAATTAAATTTTAAAAAAAGGACTTTTATTAGTTGTTACGTTAATTACTTTTTCTTTTATCAAAACACTATCTATTAAAATCACATAATTTAATTTAACAAGTATAAAATCTTATATAACTAATACTCACACGTCTTAATTTTTCATTACTTATTATTTGGTTTTGGCCGTCTAAAAATAATAATTTACCAAAAAAACAAGTGAGTACAATTCTAATATGTTATATTGTTATATTTTAAATTATCAATACTTCAAAGACATCAACAAAATGCAAGTATATAGGAAAATAAAGACCAAACAGAACATAATTTGAATTGTGAGAATAACGTGTATGAAGTTCCTCTAACCCTCAAAAGTCAAAGTTTTTGATGAGAAAAAATTATTTCCACATTGTTGATCAGTGAGGGATGAGAATAAAAAAAATCATATAAAAAAATTATATTACTAATGGGGTCACTTCACTTCACTTCACTTACTTGGGGGACAGTGGTTTCTTACGAATGTAAGAAGCCAAGTTTGTGACATCCATTTGCTTTTGTTTTTTCATTTTCCCTTGTCATCACTGCCCGATTTCTGCAGCAAAATGTAAACAAAGAAAAGACACTATATATATTTTTTTCTCTCATTGCTTTCTAATGTTCATGTTGACTCTCACAGTTCAATCAGAGACAATTAGCTATTGATTAATTTCTTTCCTTGTTTGACTTTGTTTCCTTGAGATCCCGAAACCTAAGCCACTGTCAAATTGAGGCAACGATTTGCTGACAATTATTATGTTTGTACACACTTAAATCTTCACAGGGATATATGGTTCATATAGATTTTGTGGGGGATATGCAAGTAAAATTCATATTGATTAGTGTTCTTTATTTTGCCTATGAAGTTCATATGATGTTTATTTTCTCACTTGTCTAATATTTATATGTAGTGCTAGCAACAGCTTTCACAAAACAAAAACTTAGCTCAACAACAGACAAGAAATTTAACAACATGAATCTCTAAAAAATGAAAAAGAGAGTAGAGAAAGAAGAAAAGAAGAGAGACAAGACAAAAAAATAATAAGAGAGAAGAGAGGATAGAAATGCATGTTGATTTCATAAATTTAAAAACTATCAGCGACATTTGCGAGCAAGGTACAAATAGTAACAACAATGTTGATTCAACATTTTTTTGGTTACAGCTAACGTGGACAAAATAAAGAAAATTAAAAATAAAAATAAAAATTGAATTTTAAAGAAATAAAAATCCCAACTCTAAAGGAAGAGGGAGAGGTAAGTTTGGATAACCAGTCATCAAAACTAGTTCAATTTCATAAAATGAACCAATATTAGAATATTGTTGAGGAGTCCTCTACTCAGCGATGTTTTGCAACGGAGTCCGTGTATAGTGAAAAACATGCAAGGGTTGCTAAGTTGTCACCTAGAAGCAACGGATAACTCTATGAAAATAGAGTTACTTTAGTGTCTAATTAATTAATTAATTATTATTTAATTTCCCCATGATTTTATTAATTATTCTTCTGATTTTGTTAATTTCCTCATGTTTTGTAGATAAATAAATCTTAGATGATTTTCAGTCATTTCGGTGAAAATTAAAATGAAAATGGGCAAGGAAGGATGTTAGACCACTACAAGACAAATGAGCATGACTCTTCATTTTCTCTCTCCTCTCTTGACACCTAGCATGCCATATGTCATCATCTTACTCACTCTTAGTGGATAAGAACAAAGGACACATGACTAACACAATAAAGACACATGCCCTTGCCACATTTCATGCTTATGTGGACCAGAAGACAAAAAGGAAGGTGCTAGATGGGGTGAGGTGTCCATGGCTGATGTGAGTACTTAAATGACATGAAATATCTACTTTGAAGAGCCAAAGACATGAAGACAAGTGGCAATTAATACCAACTCATCTAAGACAAGAAATTACCTTTGTATCCCTAGGTTGAATGACTGTATAATCTCCTTTATGAGACCTAAAGTAGGGTGGGCTGCATTAGGTTTAATTTTATTTACTTTTCCAACACATTTTTTGTCTTTACAAGTTTAGAGTAGCCACAATTTTTATTCCTTGAAGTTCTTTACATATTTGCAAGTTAAATACAAGTTTTGATAATGTTCTCCTTTACTCTTTACTACTTTTTTGCACTCTTTACTTAAGCTTTTTGTTTCCTTAAATTTCTAGCAACTTTAATCATCTTCTACTCTTTCTTTTTCTCTTATTTTGGTTCATGATTGATGTCACATCCCATAACCACTTTATTTCACTTATTTCTATACATCTTATATGGTTGGGCTGTCTGCGATACTTTACTTTTCTTATTCATTAAACTATTTCATTTAAAAAGAAATTATCATTTACATCCCCTATCTTAATTTACAAGAAAGTAGTATTGTAGATAAGTCTAAATATAGAAAATAAATGATCGTACCTTATGTAATAAATCAAGCTGTCGCATCGTCCCCCAAATGCACAGCCGAATTCCTTTAGTCGTTAGACTCTCAGTCCTCGAAAATCTGAAATGTTAATATTAAGGGGTGAGCAAACCACGGCTCAGTAAGGGAATTATATGCCTCACTTGATATTCAGCTATCTATATACTGAAAAACTTTTTCATTTTTCCTATTGGGCTCTAGGCACACATGTAGGAAGGATACTACAGTCAGCTAGGGATCTGGATGAAGTAAGGTAGGTATATTGAAATACCTATCTTAGGTATATTGAAATACCTATCTTGTCTCGAAACCTAGAAGCAACTGTAGAGAGTAATAAATTTCGTTTGAAATTTAAATCCTTTTTCCTTTCATTTCATGTCATTTTAAATTTTATGCTTTTATGATTTAAAGCATTTTGAAAGAATAACTAATATTATCTATGCTTTTAGAAAAATATTAGTTTAAATCGTCATCATCCAAATCATATTACATATAAACAGTAGATAGCAACAATACAATAAAATCATTTCATTTCAAATCATTATGTATTGTCATTCACTGTAAACCTTTTCTTTCTTTTCACTTCAGTCAAATCGATATTTAAACAATTCAATAATCACTGGGTGGAGACAGTCATCATTTAATAGAATCATGCACTATCACTATCCCTGAAGGGACAATCACTATCATTATCCCCGAAGGGATGATCACTATAACGAATGGCCATCGTCAACACTCACAGTTCGCACTGGTCAGGTGCTCACTGCGTAAACCTGTGGGTTTTGACCATAATTCCCACAGTCATATACAATATAATAAACCTGCAGATTGATCAGGTCTCGCAGTCATATAACACTATGCATGATCACTAACGAACGACTGTCTCAAAACATTTTCATAATTCATTCATTTAACAGTAGAAATCAATTTCAAATAGTGATTAACTGTAGAAATCATTTTCAATTAAATCATTTCATGAAATTCCTTTCATGTAATTCTTTTCATTTAATTTAATTCATATAAATCCTTTCTTTGAAATTTGTTTCATGTAAATCAATACACATAAGCCACTTCATGTAAATTAAGTCATATAATTCATCTCATGTAAATAATTTCATGAAATTCAATTCATGTAAAATAATCATGTAATTTACATATCATGAGCATTTCCGGTGATTTCATTATCACCGATATCGAAAACATGAATATTTTAAAAATGGAATACCATATATTCATGTTTTATGAAAATAATCAATTTCTTGGTTTTCGTGGTTGAAAATCATTTCTCGTGACATAAAATCATTTATTATGATTTTTGATAATTTTCTAATATTTTTCGGCAGTATAACGGCTGTCGATTGGCTAGCCTTCTGCACGAAAAATACAGTTTATATTTTTCAACTAGTACGTCATCACAAATTTTCTGTCGATGAATCATCACAACATTTTCATAAAATAATTCATAATTAAAAGCATGCAGACTAAATATCCTTACAGTGCTGCACATGCATCCCTTACCTATCCCGGGTTGGCGACTTCCTCATTATCGGTCGCGCCTGTGTTCATCTTTTCCGATTCCATCATCTCGTTCGCTGAGAATAATTTTCTAGAATTAAAATTCTAAAAATTAGAATTTTTTCATAATTTATTTAAATTAATTACTGGAAAATAATTTTCGAAATCCTTATCGAATGTCCAGGATTTTCCGGATTTTCGAATACTAGGGAATTTTCGAATTCCCAAAAATTTTGCCCTTTTTCTCTCTCTTTCTTCTTTTCCTCTTTTCTTTTCTTTTTCTTTTCTTTCTCTTTTCTTTTTCTTTTTCTTTTTTCTTTTTCCCTTTTTTCTTTTCTTTTTCGGTTAGATCGGTTCAGACCGATCAGCCTCCCTTACCACCGGTTCTCTTTCGGTGGCCGGTTCTTCAACAGTTCGATGGCTCCATAACTGGCCAACGTCATGGCGAAGCTGGATCTGGCCTCCGTTCATCCCACATCGGTGGCACGGCGGCGGATCTACTCGGTTTAGGTTCGGCCTCTTCTCCCTCTTTGCCGTTCCTCCTTCGCCGTTCTCCGCCTCACCGGTGGCCTCCTTCTTCTTCCCTTTACCTTCGCCGAACTCGAAGTTGGGGTGGCGGTGCTTAGATCGGCTGGCACCGTCGATTTCCCTCTTTCCTTTCCTTTTTCTTTTCTTCTCGGCTTTCGCCGATTCTTCTCTCCTTTCCTTTTTCCTTCCGTCGCCGGTCGGCTTCCCCTCTTTCTTTCCTTACCGGCGACGGCCTTGCCTCTCTCTCCTTCTCTTTCTTTTTCAGTGGCCGCCGACAGAGTCGAGTCTCCTCTGTTTCCTGAGACAGAAAAATAACCCGACCCCGTTTCTGTTTCTCTTTTTTTTTATAATTAAATATATATAATTATACTATTTAAAATATGTATTTAAATACATATTTTATACCCAAAATACATATATATGTATACATATATATATATATATATGAATATTTTTTTACAATTTAACAAAACATAATATTCATATTTATATGTTTAAATACATAAACTTATACATATGTACTTATTTAATCATATAAATAATATATATTTCAATATATATCTACTATTTATCCTTATACAAAATATATACATATATTTCATATATGCATATACGTATTTATATCTAAATATATTTACATAATATACTTATATATAAATATATAATTGTACATATGTATTTATGTAAAAATATATTTATATAATATAATTATGTAAATATCTCAATATATTCATTTTTATTGCTTATTTAATTTGGATTTCTTACTATCCAAATTTATTTTCCCCCATTTATAATTTCTCCATTCTATTCCTTCATCAGCCTTTTTAAAATAAATCAATATTCCAATTCTTGTGAATAATTTATTTATTTATTTACGTTTCTCTATATGCTTTAATATTAAATTTACAAATATTTAATATTAATTTTTGAAAATTAGCGGTTATCACAATTGAGCCCCATGATCACAGGAGCTTAAGAGGTTGAAAAATCACCTCCTTAGCTCTTGTGAGAGAGCTTGGTCCATAGTTTCATTTTGCAATTTTTATTTTATACTTTTAAGTTTCTAAACGAATTTTTAGTATTTTATTTCTACTATTTCAGAGGTCTAGATTATTGGGTTAAAACAATTTTTAAAAATCTTTTAGAACAAAAAATAAAAAAAATGTTTAAAGTAGGGTATGTAGGGAGTTAGTCTCATTTTAGGCTAGTCTAGAGTAAGTATTTTTATTTTCTGTTTTCAAGCTTTAAAATGTTTTTTTATAATTTTTATTCTACTGAGTTAGGAGTCTAGTTTATTGGGTTAAAATAGTTTTTAAAAATCTTTTAAAACAAAAACAAAAAAAATGTTTAAAGTAGGCTGGTTTAAGGTAGGCATTAGCTAGGTACTATGTAGAGGTGGAAAAGCATGAACCAACCAAAAAAACCAACTCGATCAACTCGAAACCAAACTCGACCAATTTGATTTGACTAAAAAAGTCAACAACCCAAATCCAATCTGATCCGAATCTGAATTAATCCGAAACTGAATTGATCCGAATTTTCATTGATCTAAACCTGACTTGATCCGAACTCAAATTGTTCCGAATCCAAATTAACCAAACCCAAAAAAATTCAAACTTAAATTTAATATTATCAATATATATTTAAATGTTAAAATTAATGATCAAATTATTTTTACTGTAATAAAATATAATTTTTTTCAATTATTACGAGTGTTATATTTTTTTTAATCTAGTTAAACTTAAATATTCACTTTTATTTTATATTCATTTGAATCTAATGTATAATTATTTAATGGCTAATCTATAATAGAGTACAGAAGTTATATCACCTACACTTAATGTCTCCAATTATTCTATAAAAATCATGAGAAATTAAAAAGATGTATAGTAGTGTATTATGATATTTAGTATGGATTATTAAATCACTTTGATTCATAAAGGTATTAATTATTAAAGATAATAGAAATAAAATGAAAAAAATGTAATTAATTTATTAATATTGGTAAATATATTATAAAGAAAACTATTATACAGATTATTAAATGGTTTGATTATTTCAATCCTAATTTTATTATAGGTCATGTAAGAAAAAAAATTATTTTTAGGAGTTTTGTGATTCTTAGTAATACGGTTTCAGTTCATTTTCATACCAGACAAATTTTATTTTTATGAGCATTTAGTTACATTTTTAGATTAATTTTGCATTAAATTTCAATTCTGTCCAGGTTTTATATTCACATTAATTCCATGCATTTAGGTACTAATTTGGTGTTTTTTGGTGGTCTTAGGGTAGTTTAATAATAGGTCTTAAAGTTAGGATAGGTTAGATTAAGGTTTCATGGCATTTACTTAAGTTTTTCCATGCATTAGAGTAGGATTTCATTGCATTTTAATGTGATGCATATAAGGGGCTGTTTTAGGTTAGATTAGGGTCAGTTTTAAGGGTTTTAGAATAAGGTTTTATATCATGCATTGGGGTTAATTAGGGTTAGGATTAAGATAGCATTCCATAAGTTACATTTAAATTCATTCTTTTAAAACTCCAAAAATATTTTTATTTCCATGTTTAGATTATATTTTAGTAAGTGTTCATGCATTTAGTTAAGTTAGAAGTTAATTAGGGTTAGCATTAGTTTAAGGTTACATTTTGGAGCATAATTAGGAATTAGTTTAATGTTACATTTTGGATCATAATTAGGAATTAGTTTAAGGTTACATTTTTTATCATAATTAGGGTTAGGGATTATAGGGTCTCATTTAAGGTATTTAGGGTTTTTAGGGGTTTCATTAGGGTTGAGCACTACATACATCATTTTGCATTTTTTTAATTAGTTTTAAATTGGTTTTTAATTAATTCATGCATTACTAGTTTTATTTTAGTATTGCATTTATATTTTTATTATTTGCATTTTAGGCCCATAATTTTAGGAATATACATTTTTAGCCTTATAATTTATTGTTTTGCATTTTTGTTTCTTTTCTTTTACAGTTATTTTATTTTCATCATTTTCGTTGTATATATGTCTTAATTCCTTCTTATTTTTGTTTTATTTTATTTTAATAGCCTTTGTAGATCACACATTAAAAAACTTTCACAACTTGCTAGGATACACTTAAGATAATAGTACCCAGTATTTAGCTAGGCCATGCAATACCAACCTCTGTGGGATGATATTTCCAAACTCACTTCCATATTACTTGAAAACCACTTGCACTTGCATGTAGATACCTTTTAGGGTCGACAGCGATGCACCATATCGACACCTAGATGTGGTGTCAAATAGGCAAAGGTTCCCACACCACAATAGACGAGGCTAGCTAAAGAAGTTAGTCCATAACCATAAACTTAGGTTACAATCTTTAAATATATATATATATATATATGCTTA
The DNA here is from genome assembly GCA_032173925.1 of Heritiera fomes. Lineage (NCBI taxonomy): Eukaryota > Viridiplantae > Streptophyta > Magnoliopsida > Malvales > Malvaceae > Heritiera > Heritiera fomes. Next base: position 28,300,530 of record JAPDPM010000002.1, on the reverse strand, counting down.
ATGGTAAGCTAGCAAAGATTTTTGAGGTTATAAGTAAGAGGAAGGTTAACATCTTGTGTCTTCAAGAGACCAAATAGGTTGGGGAAAAGGCTAAGGAGATAGCACCTTGGCAGTATAAGCTTTGGTACATAAGAAAAGATAAAGATCGAAACGGTGTAGGTATCATTATAGATAAAACAATATCATAGGGATGTTGCATAGGTTAGGAGGTAAGGGGATAGGACTATTTTAGTTAAGCTAGTTCTAAGAAGAGAGGTTTTGAATGTCATTAATATGTACACTCCCCAAATAAGACTTGATGAGGTTAGTAAATGACAATTTTGGAAGGATTAAGATAAGATAGTATAAGAAGTGCCTTTAGGAGAAAACCTTTTTATTAGCGGCTACCTTAATGCCCATGTAGGTATTAGTAGAGACGGTTTTAAGAGCGTAAATGGGGTAAAAATTAGTGTCAGAACATTATCCTAGATTTTGTTTTATCCTATGACCTAACATTAGTGAATACACTGTTTAGGAAGAGAGACTCTCACATCATAACCTTTAAAAGTGGACCAAGAGCAAACTGGATAGATTTATTTTTGACCAGGAGCGATAGACATAAATGTCTGGACTATAAGGTTATCTCAAGTGAGAGTGTTACCACACAAAATAGACTTCTAGCCTTAGATATAAAGATTTATAGATGAAATCGAATGAACCAATAAAAAGGAGTTGAAAAAATTCGATGGTGGAAGCAAAATGAAGATTGTCATGCAGTATGTAGAGATGTTGGATCCAAAAAGAGAACTGGACAATAGAAGAGAACCCCAAATGTATTGTAGAATAAGATAGCAAAATGCATTCTAGAAGTGGTGAAGGAAACACTGGGAGTATCAAAAGGAAGAGCGCCGACTGGAAAGGTTGCAACATGGTAAACTGTAGCAGTTAAAGAAGCTATAAAGATAAGCAAGAGTGTTACAAAGAACAACACAGAAGAGAATTTTATAGAATATGATTTAGCTAGGAAAAAGGTAAAGAAGGCAGTAACAGAAGCTAAAGTGAAGGCTATGAAAGGGATTTACGACAAATAGGACACAAAAGAGGGAGAGAAAAAGTTATACAGATTAGTGTAAGCAAGAGAAAGGAGTTACAACCTATGAGCAATGAAATGTATTAAGGATGAGTGTAAAAAAACTCTCTTTAAGGATAATGACATTAAAGAAGAATTGCATTATTATTTTGACTTACTATTTAATGACCGAAAAAATCAAAATTTAGATAATATCTAGGTGCCTTTCGAGGATCTGAATCGATACTTTTTGTGCAAAATCAGAGAGATAGAGGTAAATGGGCACTAAGGAGAATAAAGATTGGGAAAGCTGTAGGCCTAACGACATTCCAATTGAAGTTTGAAAATATCTTAGAGAGGTAAGAGTTAGGTGGTTGACAATCTTCTTAACAAGATTTGGTGCACTAACAAAATGCTTAAGGAATGGAAGAAGTATTTCTTAGTGCCACCCTATAAAAATAAGGGAGATATATCAAATTTGCTCCAACTATCATGGCATAAAATTGATTAGTCATATGATGAAACTATAGGAAAGAGTGATAGAATAGAGATTAAGAAAGATTATAGAGATATTGGAGAATTAATTTGGTTTTATGCTTGGTAGATTGACTATGGAGGCAATACATTTGTTTATGTAATTAATGGAGTGTTCTCGAGTACTAGCTAAAGATTTTCATATAGTTTTTATAGACTTAGAGAAAGTATATGATAAAGTGCTTAAGGAGGTACTATGGTAGTCCTTAATAAATAAAAGAGTTCTTTTGAAATATATTAAACTAATTAAGGGTATGTATGAAAATGCAAGGACACACGTGAGGACATGTGGAGGGCAAACATGTGAATTCCTATCATAGTAGGATTACATCAAGGGTTAACGCTAAGTCCATTCTTGTTTGCAATAGTAATGGACAAACTAACAAAATCTATCTAGGATAAGATGCCTTGGTGTATGATGTTTGCAAATGATATTTTCCTGTGTACTGAGACTAGAACGGAATCAACACAAACTTGAAACTGTGGAGATAGGCGCTAGAATCAATAGGGTCCAAACTAAGCAAGATGAAGATTGAATACATGGAATGTAAATTCAGTTCAAGCAAATAGGAAGCTTCGAACATAGTGACATTAGATGGGGTGACGATACTTAAGCAGGACCATTTTCGATATCTGGAGTCGATAGTACAAATAGATGGAGAGATTGATAGCGATGTAACCCATAAGATCTAGACTAGATGGAGTACGTGGAGAAGCGCTAAATGTGTTCTACGCAATAAAGGAATTCTTATATGATTGAGAGAGAAGTTTTATAGGATAGTTGTTAGATCAACATTGCTATATGATAATGAATGTGGGGCAACTAAGAGACTGTATACAAAAAAGATAAATGTAGCAAAAATGCAAATGTTGTAGTAACTGTGCAGATATAAATGAAATGATAGAATGAGAAATAAAGACATCAATTAGAAGGTTGGAGTTGTACCTATAGAAGACTAAATGTGCTAAAATTGTTTACTTTTGTTTGGACACATACAAGGTAGATTTATAGATGCTCTAGTTAGGAGAGTGAAGGCTATGAATGATGAAAGAAGGGTTAAGGCTAGATGAAGATCGAGAAAAACTCGGAAAGAATTTATTCGGAAAGATATTGAGGCATTAGAGTTGGATGAATACATTGCCTTGGATAGGAATATGTGAAGGAGGATTATTCATATGAACGATTTAAAGTGAGCTCAAATTAGTTCATGTAGCCTACCCTAATCTATTTGAATAAAAGCTTTGATAATGATGATGATGATGAAAAATCCTAATGGCAATAACAAACTTCCTTTAGCTCGTAAAGATCAAAAGAAAGAATGGGAGACTCAAAAATGGGAGGTCAGGTTAAGAAAAAGTAAACAAAATCAGTTAATGGAAAAAGAAGGAACTGTTACTAAGCATACAGACGGTTTAACTTCTTTTCTTGTTCATGCATATAGGATGATAAATAATAATAATAAAAGTATAAAATTTTCATTATATTCTCCTTATAATATTTTGTTCTTTGATATATATTTTTTTTATTTAATGTATACGAATGAGATAGGTCAAACATTGACATACAAGGAACTCTTTGATCAGACCCACAAACATTCAAGCGGATAAGGTGAGTGGACAATTTCAAATCCATCAGTGTACGTAAGCCACTTTGATTTTGCATAACACATTTTTTTTAAGTTTAATATTTAGTATTCTTTTCATATCACATTGTAGGAAAAGTATGCTTCGCCATTGAATTAGAAGTATGGTTAAGATACCTTTGCTCATCGGCAGTTTAACCCAAATCCTTAGTGTGAAGTAATTAGAGGGATGGAGACCACTCTTACACATGTTTACGGATTTGGGACTAAGCCACATCGTGTAGATTTGTTGCAAGGAACACCACTTATCTAACTTTGCCCCTTCATCTTTTTGCTCATCCATTCAGCCTATGGTCCTTTTCCTTATCCTTTTCTAGGGGAGATGGAACGTAGAATTTCCTCAAATCCAAGATTTGCAAAACCAAAATGAATGACATGAACCAATTTGTAAATCAATTGAAAGATGGTATTGGTGAAATGAAAGACATTTTGGATATTCAAGGACAACTTGGAGCTAGACTGTCTAGTTCAGATTCGAATAGTGACATCATTAAATCGAATTAATTCTATTTAGTTCAGATATGAATCGATTCGGATACAGATATATTCGAATATTTTTTTATTTAATATTTTGTAATTTTTACTATTTAAGTCAAAAGGTCAAGTTTTATTTTTAATTAAAAAGCTTAAAGAAAAAATGAAATAAAGCCCAAAGTTGCTTAAATGCTTAAGAAAAAATTGAAATAAAGCTTAAAATTACTTAAACCAAAAACCCAAATGACTGATCCAATTCGATCCGCAAAAATTTGGATTGGATATTCTTTCTATTCAAATTTGATATGAATCACAATATTAAAAAACTACTTAGTTTGAATCAGGTTTTCGCAAAAATTCGATCCATTTTGACTCGATACCAGACCTAATCCTTACCACTAGATTTGGGTAACCCTTCCATGAAGTCTATGGATATATCAAAGCAAACTCCATTTGAAATTGGTAGTGGTTGCAACAGCCTCGGATAAGTAGGGTTATCATATTTGCACATCTAGCATGCCCCATATTCCTTCACAAATTACCAACTTCTTTCTTCAACCCTTTTTTTATATACCATAGTAGATATTCTCTTTAGAATAACATCCATACTAAAACGCCTTTTATTAGAAGAGCTATGGAAAAACTTAAGTAAATCTTATCTTAGTTTAGGATCATCTCTAATTAGTTTACCCTTTCTCTTTAGATTTTCAACCTTCCATGAATGTTTTCCTCCAACTCTAACATTTCTTTTTACTTTAAGGATAATATGTACCATGGTGGTATCTTGAATCCAAGATTTCTTAATTCTTTCTGATAGATCATTGTGCACATAGAAATAACATTAAGAACCCTTAAAAGTAGTTAGGAAATACATTTACCACCAAAATAGAGGAACCGTTCTTAAAAGTGAGCTTATAATCATTACCCTATCATTTTAACCACCTAAATTTGTTGTGTTGGAATATTTTCTTTCTAATCCAACAAAAACTTGAGACCATGGTGATCAATTTTGATTTGGAAGTGTCTTCCTAGTAGTTTGGTATTCCAGTTCTTTAAAGATATGAGAATTGCCAACATTTCACTCTCATACATAGACAAAGCTTGATGTTGGGGATAAGGCCTTGCTAATGAAGGTAATTAGTTTTCCCTTCTAGCTTAGCACAAACCCAATACTAGTGTTGAGGCATCTTATTAAACCAAAAAATAACATTAAAATCTAGTACAGCTAAAATTGTAGAAATCACCATATCTTGCTTCAATTGATCCTAGGCTATAACCTTTTTCATATTGGACAAATGTATTTTTTCTTCAATAAAGCAATAAGTGATTGAGCTATAATTCCATTGTTTTTTTTTTTTACTATCTTTCTATAGTATACCTTGTTGATCTTAAAAAAACTCTTCATTTCCTTCATAGATTTGAGATTGGACTCGTTCAACATGCATTGAACCTTGTTAATCCATTACTACTCATTGATCCATAATACTATATCTGAAGTATTTAGATAGCTTGGCTCCAAATTCACCTTTGGAATATTTCACAAATAACTGATGCTATAACAAGTCATTGAACAATAACCTAAGATGCTACGAATGATCGAAAAATCCTACTAAATAAACTAGTATATCGCTAAAAACACTAGTACAAACTTCATAACCTGAACAAGCTACTAAATAAACTAGTATATCACTAAAAACACTAGTACAAACTTCACAACCTAATGTTGAGAAATGTTGTTCATGAGGCTTAGAATGTTGTGAGAGCATTACCAAAAAATCATAATGTCCATAATGAGTCCTAATCTTATTTTTTTAGGATTCAGTGAGTAAAGGTATCTTATAATCCTACTGCCTAGGGAAAGTCCCTTTAGTATCTCAAATAGCATATCATAGTAAATGAGAAGATTTCATAGGGCCTTTTGAAATACATTACTTATTGTATTATGATTCTGACTTATAATGTTAGTAACAACAATCATTCGCAATGTGCAAGTTCCCTTAATGGTACTAGCTAGTCACGTACTTTTTAATGTCTTTCTTCACAACATAAACAACCATCATTTTTAGTGTAATTTAGTCTTTTTTAATAGTAAACAACATTGTTAATATAGTAAAGTCCAAAACAATTGAACTTAACTACTTGAACCATTACACCTTCAAAGCCGTAACAACCCATGATTGGTTGCGATATAAGGCATTAATTTGTTGCAACCCTTGAGTCTTCCATGCAACTGCTTTAAAATATCTTAAATTATCATCCTATAACTATTTATTACTGTCACATTACATCGAACAATTAACTGAGTATGAAACCATAACTTCTTGATTAGAAATTAGTTAATGAAGTTGTGTGTTATGCATACATCAACAAGAAAATCACTTTAAGTTTTAATCTTGCCTTGAATTCTCAAGGTTTGGAAATCTACAATTCTATTAAAAGAGTGATATGGTAGGCTTCACTTGCTAATTCTTCTAGTTTCTCTACAGAATCTAAGAATTACACATATTGTTATGACCTCTTAGATCATCTAGTAACATTTGATAAAGTTAAGATTTCATATACTTATGTTCGGTTGTGTATTTAAGTCCAAAACACATGCATAGTCCTTTCTTCATCCTTTCTTCTCTAGAGAGCACCTTAGCTAGTTTAGGAGCAATAATGTCTACTTTATTAGGTTAAGGTTTAGAGCTACTGCTGATTCTAATTATTGATAGCTAGGGAATTGATCTCTCGATGTAGTGTATAGGTGGTAGTTCACTTCTTTGAGATGGTTGTGATATGAATTTAGGATGGTTATTATTTGAGGGTGTTTATATGATGTGTATATATATATATATATATATATATATATATATATATGACTTGTTAGGTGTATTGAAAAATAATGATTTAAGCTGTCTTGTTAGGTTCAAGTCATGGTTTGGTATTTTAGGATAAAAGAGCTTTACAAGTTTAGTGATTCTTGGTTTTATTTTTCAAATGAAGATGCCAAGTACGTTACCATCTTAAAGTTCCAATAGGTTTAATAAGCTTTAAAACTCCTCAAAATAATCTTCAATACTGCATATACGTTTCAAGCTAACAATCTCTAGCATAGAACAAGTGAATTCTTCCTCACCAAACCTAGTTTTCATTTTTACAACACAATAGATCAAATTTTCCTTAGTCAACTTCCCTTGGTTCTTCATGAACATATGATACCATTGGATAGACTTACCATCCAAATGCATCATGTTGTTTTAACCGAATCCTCCTCCTTTGTCTTGTTAGCCTAAAAAATTTCTTGATTTTTAATAGCAACTTCTAAAGTCTCCTATATCAAATTGAGGGTATTCGAGCCTAGAATATTTGGTTAAGGTCTTTAGGGTCTCAACAAATCGATATGGTCTATAATTATAAGTTCTTTGACTTTGTTTTCAATATTAATTCCCATGACAACCTTTTTCTCAAAATCCAAGATCCCACCACTTCTAAGACCCTTAAATCCTACTCCACTAAAAGAATCAAACTTGAGCATTATTTTCTTAAACACCTTCCTCATCTCCATGCTCATGTATTCCTTTATGGTATGCATTTCTATTCAAAAGTCACTCTTTAATATTTCAGTTTTTTGTTCATCTCCAATCCCATCGCCTCAAATTCTTTCTCCAATAAACCAATTCCTTTCAAACACGAGTTGTAACCCTTCTTGCCATCACCATAATATTGTTAAGATGCCAAAATGATGCCACCAACTTCCACAAAATAGAGACTTAGCTCAACAACAAACAAGTACTTTAACGATGCCAATCCAAGTATAATAAAAACTTTCAAAGGAAAAGGGCATATAAAAAGAAGAAAGAAGATGGAAGAAAATAAGGAAAAAAAAAGAGGATAGGAATGTATGTTGAATTTTGAATTTCTAAAATTGTCTGCGACATTTGCAAATAGGGTATAATTAAACATTTAGCTTTGGTTTCTATCTATTCTCTTTGGTTTTTGCAAGCCACCTTTACTAACACCTTCCTCTTCCTTGTGTCGCCTATTCAAGTGCTTCAAGAAATGTTATTGAACCCCAAGAAAGGGCTAGGAAGGTTAGGAAAAATTTGCTTAGAGAAGTAAGACTCACTAGCACAATTCTCCTATTGTAGAAAAGGTTTTAGCAAAGTGTTGTGTGGATTATTATTGGAGACCATCACACATGGGATGGTTCGTGAATCTTGGAGGAGATTAAGTTTCATCAATAAAGAGTTAACTAGATTACAATATCTAAATGTTAGGTATGTTTCTCGGAACCTTTTTTATCAATCTTTATGTTAAATTACATGATTTGTTTGATTTTTGATCGAAGAGATTTATGTGAATTGGTTTTTTTATGTAAAAATTTTAAATTTCGTTGCACTCATATAATATTCATGCCTTAATTCTCTTATGCATAAGTCTAAAAACCAATAATCTAACCTTTTTCGTTATCACCAGAATCACTACTCTGATACTAAAATGATCCAATCAATAATTTTTACAAAATAAAAGTTTAACTAGCAACAAACAAGCAATTTAACAATGTCAATCCAAGAATATTAGGAACTTTTAAAAGGATTTAAGAGTAGAGGAAGAAGAAAAGAAAAGAGAAGAGAATATGAAAGAGAAAAAAAGATAGAAATGCTTACTAAATTCTAAATTTACAAAATTATCAACGACATTTGTGGACTGGATACAAATAGTAACAAAAATGTTGACTCGACACCACTAATGTGGACAAAATAAAAGAAATAACATAAAATATAAAAAATAATTTTTATTAAAAAATCCCAACATTAATAACAGACTTCTTTTAGCTGATATTAAAATGATAGTCTCTTTCTTAACATTTTTAGTCCATTATATAAGTTTCACAATAAAAATATATTTTTTAATTTGCTTGAACTCAAAATATCAAATTCTTCAAAGAAATATATTAACAAAAATATTTTTCTTGATAGAATCACTAAAACTAAAATATAAATGAGCATTCTTTTTTTTCCACATTGGAAATTTGTACATGTACCACATTCAGAATTAGATGAATATGAAACTAGAATAAGTGTAGCGGGATAAAAGAAATGGATCACATTTAAAATTAGCTTCTTGAAAGATAAAGTAGGATTTTGAAGGATGCTGTTGATTGCGGCTGATCATGTGGGGAGGTTTAGAAAAGACGCGGAGAACAAACCTAGAGGGGCCTATTATCTATGATCTCTATTCATATGAGACATGGAATCAAAGAAAGGTTTCAAGGCCAATGAAGTGATCATTTCGGCATCAAATAATAAAATTAATGTGATTGGATTTTTAATGGTAGAGATGAACCACAACTTGAACTAGTAGTAGTAAAAGGCAAAGACTTGGTCAAATATTCCCCTTTCATTTCAAAATAACCTCAGAACCTTCGTTTTTACTATATATTACAATATTTCATTTCATTTCAAAGGCCTAATTTCTCCTATTATATATATACATAAATATAGTAAGAATTAGGATACCAATCCATTTTCCCTTTTAGCATCCAATGCCATATACCATTAACTTTCAATCGTTATCATTACCCTTGGAGACCAAGACTTAGCTAGCACCATTTTAACTGCCCAATAATATTAGCTTGGTGTTTGCTTGCTATCCTTTTGACTTGGTTCATTTTATGCTTTAATTCCTTTTGTTCCTTTCTTTGCTTTTGCGGCAAAACAAGCTTCCTCATCTTCGTATACTACCTACTAAATGTAACATATATATTTTCAAATCTGACCAAATCTAACCTTTTTTTTTTATTTCGATTTCATATTCTTTCACTCTCACTAACTTCTGTCATATCTCCATGGGAAATTTTATTATTAAACATGTCTGCATGAGTAGAATTAGAAGTGAAATTTCTGCTTTCTTCAATTGGTAGGAGAAATGAAAAAGAAAAACCAAACATTTATCAAATAACGGCAATTATAAGTATTATAACCCATGTAAATTATCTGGTCAGTAATTAAATTTCAGACTAGAAATTTGCCCTTAGCAACCATATATTCATAATGTTTACAAACCATGAGACTAACTAGTACTCTCTAAATTAATTTGTTAACAATTTTACATATTTTGCCAAACTTATAAGAATCTCAATACCATTTTCATGTCATTTTCTAGATAGCAGTAAGATTATGAAAATGGAAGTCGTATGCTTTGAGTTTATGACTCTTTTTGCTAGTACTTCATAGGAGAATAAAGTTCATTTGAGAACATTAGCTTGGTTATAGTACTTGTAAAAAATTAGAAAAGCAATGAAAAAAGAAGGTAAACTTCCATTAGTAATCCATTACATACAAGCTAGCTCTAATAAATAAATTTTAACCAGCAATTTTAAGGTAAATACATAAGATTTGCCATAGCCTCTTGGAGCCATGCATCCTCATCCTGTTTGATCTGCAAAGAAAAGTTTAAAATATGACCAAACATTACTACCAGATGTGTAAACTTCCATCTAAATGCTGAATAACTGAATCTTTTCTGACATGATCAGATGATCAACTCAACACCTTCTATATATATATATATATATATATATATATATATATATATATATATCCGAGCTTGATGTCTTTCTTCTTCCAATTATCGAATTATACATTAATATATATGAAGAAAGATAGTGGGAAATGAAGTACCTGGACTGCATCAGAGCAATACAGGTTTTTGTCATTGGGTGAATTGTCATCTTCCTTTTTCATAACCATTTCTTCTTCGCATAGTTCAGCGTTCCTTGCAAATCTTCCCCGGACTCTTACTCTTCTGTCAGCTAGGGTTTTCCGGCAAGCATACTGCATATATATGCAATGAAGTACAGTCAATGGACACTCCCGTTTGTATATAACATCTTGAGAAAGAAGGAGAAGAGAGAACAGGAAGAGACCTTAATAGTCTTGTTAAAGTTCCTCTGATTTCTCTTCTTCAAGTATCTAAGAATTCTGTCTTTCCTTTCTTCTACAGAATAGCGGCCAACCTTAAGGTTGCTGTCATCCATAGCCGGCGGCAGTCGATTCCCCTGAATTCCCTGCTAAAAATAAATACAACAAAAATAAGTAACCCAAAACATTTCTTATCTGTAATTATTGCTTTATACTTTTCATGAAATTGTACAAAACCTTGCAAATGCAATGCAGAAGAGTCAAGAGGGACAATTTATACCCAATTTTCTCCCACAGTTGGATCTGTTGGCTTGAAATCCTGATGATGAACAAATCCATTGCATTCCTCTCCAAACTCACAGACATCTTGCAATTTATATCTGCCACCAAAATTTTGAATGGTTCCAAAGCCACAGAAGCCTGCAATGTTATAGTCAGGCAACGCTGTTGGGGCAGCCAAGTCTGATGAAATCCCAATTAGCTCCGGAAACAATGCCGCAGGAACTGAAGATGTTAGATTAGATTCTTGTTGAAAAACATCAAGTCCAGTGTTATTGTGATCGAAAAACATTGGAAAACTAATATCTTCACCCCACGTTGTACCAGGAATTGCAGCACCACCACCGATACAGTTTTCTTGGGAAATTAGCAATGGATTTGGAAACTGAGAATCATCATTGGAAAAATAATAATTAGACAACTGAGGAATAGAAGACATTGGAAAAACAGAACAAAAAGGAATAGGGAAGCTGGTCGAAAGGGAATTAATCTAAAAGGGGTGAGATTTTTGGATTAGTTTAGTCACTTGAAGGCTTTTAAGGCTTCCTAATTCTATATATATAGGCATTGTGAAAGTGCACGGTTTTCTTGCAAGTTGTTTGTGGCTGTGCAGCAGCTAAGTGGGTCATAACTAATCAAACTACTGAACTATCTGTTTTCTATAGCTGTAAACACTAAATATGACAACATTTGAAAGTAGTTTCACTGGCTCCATTCTTTTGTTACTTGCTTTTAGATATTTGTTTTTTTATTTTTTAGAAAGTAATTAAGCAAAAGGAGGTAAAATTATGATTGATTAAAAATTGAGAAATTATTAAAGCGATAAATACTGAATTTGTCATTATACTATGACTTTATAACTCCATATTGAAATTTTTCATTGTATTTTAGTCATGCATGTATGTCTAATTTTGTCATCATATTTTTATATTTGATTGAGTTTTGAACTAAATTAATGGAATAGTGCATATAATATCACATGACCATTATCTCAGGGAATTTTTTTATAAGCTTGCAGTAAAAAATTTAAAAAAAATAATTTGATGAATAAATTAAGATTAAAAAAATTATATGTTAATAATTACCATGGGTGTATTTTCGTCCCATGAAAAATTTTAACATCATAATTTTTTCTTTAAATTTTAATCAATATGCATAAATGAAATATTTCTAATTATATCCAAAAATCAATCAAAATAAAAAAATAGTAATAATTCAACACAAGTTGAAGTATAGTGACAAAAATACAGTATTGAGCCATGTCATAGTGATCAGTTATATTTTATGTTTATCCTTAAATAAAATATATTGAAGATATTATTTAGGCACAATCAAGCTAAATTTGAATGGAATATGCATGACCTCAATTATGTCACTTGTTTTAGTCACATACAGACATGTATATGTATATGTATATGTATAATGGCCAAAAAAAATAAATAAAATAGCTATATATCAATTATTATTTTTTGGTACATGCTATATATTAATTATTATTAAATCCACTTGTGATGATCGAATAAAAAAACTAATTATCAAACTACAAACCTTAAAATCTCTCTCTCTCTCTCTCCTACAAATTTATGATTAAGCAACTATCATATCATCTAATTTTTTGTCCACGTATATGCCTACATGCAAGACTTAACTAATTATATCATTAGTGGCATAAGATATTCCCTTCAAATTAAATTTGATTGGACCAAAATAATAAGTTTATGGTTGAATTAATTGGATATCAAACAAAAAATTGAAACTCAATTGCGTACTTGACCACAGTTAAAAGGGCCTTTTTTTTCTAATTTCATATATTTCTCTTCTCTTTTTTGGAATAATTATGCCTTTGTTTTTTTTTTTTCTATCCTTTTCCCTCCAATTATTTTCACTAAACTAGCTAATAAATATTTCTATTTATTTTTAAGCAAGGGTAGAGAGAGAAGAAGAAAATAGAAGCTGGAAAAGTGATTTTTATGTTCATATGGAAGATCAAAGTTGAAGGCGAAGGGGAACCAAATAAAAGTAAAATAAAGGGCCTTATACTGTAAAAGCTGTACACCACAAATCAGTACTAAAGCGCTAGCCTACTTATATAGCCACAGAATCAAACACATGGCTTGTAAGATTTTGCTTTCAAATTCAAGAACTAACCCCATCCCCCCAAGTTGTTTTCTTTTTCTTTTTTCCATCAACCTCTCTAAACCTTTTATAGAAATATACCCATGAAGTGAATTTGCTTATATGTCTTCTCAAATCTACAGTACAGTTTACACTGTTTTTGTTGGTGTATATAGAGACTGAACAGTATATCAAGTACCATTGGTTCTTTTATACCTAAAAAATATATACATAGGATTTAGATTCCTCACAAGGTCTTATTGAGCTGCTTTTAAAATTGCAGTTTTTGGATGGAACTTGTTCTGTTGATCATTCATCAATACAATTTACAGCGAAAAAATTCACATTCAATAAGTTCAATGTGCTTGAATTAAAGCTCTCTTATCAACGATTAAGGTTTAACTTAACGATTATTATCCTTTTTTAAAAAAGATTAGATCTAAAATTCAAATCCTACTTCTCTCTTATACTTAATTATAAACAAAAAAAAAACCTCTCTCATCGATGTAATTAAATTCATTTACTTCGCTCTTTTCGTTATTTTTGTCCAAAAATTCCTACTCAAGTTCCTATCAGGGACAAGTGCTGAAGTGTTGAATAATTATGAGAATAGTGCAAAAATTGTAAGAAAATTTAATCACTTCTCCCCCAAGAAATTTGCTCAACCCAGCAAGTTAGAAACAGCCTAGCTCTTTTTTGGAGCTAATTCTTGAATAATTAATTATTAAATCTATCTACCATAACTCAAGTTTGACCTAGCAATTATTACTCATTTTTATGGTGGTTATGATTTAAAGTTTAAATAGCTTCATTCTCTTAAATATTCTTGTCTATAAAAATGAAAATCAAACACACTATTCTCATTAAAGTTTTATTTTGGACTTAATACTATACATATTTGATAAGAAAAAATGGAAAATTAGTAGGAAAACAAGAGAAAAGAGGGAAAAGTAATAAAAACTTTTCCTCTAATAATTTTGATTATATGCTTAATATGGAATCGAGATTTGGGTTTATTTGGTTCTTCAGTATCATATGGTAAGCTTATTTATTTTCTGTTAAGTTGTATTATCTCATATATGATAACTCTTAACTTTTTTTTTATCTTATATTCAAATTAAATCTCTTTATTTATAATCAAATAATTTTAGATTAAATATTTAACAATTGATTTTAACCAAATAAATCTGTCATTTTGTTAGATGTAGAAAAACATAAATTTATATATTATTCTTTTCAACTTTTGATTCCTTTATTACTAAAAGAGGGAATATATTTTTATCCTCAGTTTGCTTCCACCTTTTTTGTTCCCTCCTCTCCTATCCAATTGAGGTAACAAAAAAAAAAGAAGCAATGGTTTCTCTTGCATCTATTCTAGCAGGTGAGAAACGTCCTGCCCACACTGAGAACAGAATTCTATATTAATTGGCAGATGTCACTTTCACCCTGGATGCTGGAAATATAAAGCTCTGAAATATTTGCACCAATGGCAATGATCAGCATCTCTACAAACCAGGTTAGCCTGTCAAAAAGACAAGTTGGAGAATTTTGGTGGATTTCCATTTCAAATACTATTGTATTTTTCAATTGTTGATATCCTTTTGTAGAAACCTGAAAGTGCATTAATTTATAGTATTGAAAGGTTAATCTATGTTTTTTTTTCTTTTTCCTTCCTCCAACTTTATTCTGGAAGCTTTCTTATGAATTTAAAAGGGTATCTGGTTCAGCATGATTTATCGAAAAAGGTATACTATTATTATCTGAAAAATGATTCCTAGCTTTCCTCATTTTTTATTATTCCATTAAACCCTGCATAAATGCAAATTATAAAGGCAAGCTTGGATATATTCTACATTTTCTTATCAACGCAACCGGGAATTAAGGGGAAATTCAAATTCTTAGAAAGGAATAGGTTATTAAGTGTAATTAAGTATTTTTTTTGTTACAAGAGAAATATTAAATAATTGAGTATGAATATGTTTGGATTCGAACCCAAAGCTTACAATATGTTATAACTCATCTTTAACCACTAAATCGAGAGATTGTTGGCAAGTGTAATTAAGTATTCAACCATGTGTTAACAATAATAAATATTTACCATCGATATAATAAATTATCTTGAATTATTAAGGTACTCCAATCCAACTGGAAAATGGGTCTGACACAAATTTTATCTTTTGGCTGACAAAGGGAGAATCTAAAGAGAGGCTGGCAATGGAAGAAGTTGAGGCTTAGTACGTATCAGGTGCCTCTCATAAACGTTCCCTAGGCCTACCTATCCCATCACCCAACTGCAACAGGCAAGCAACCATACTTGCGAAATACATTTCCCACTTGCATCTCCTTCAACTCAGCACTTATCTTCTTGCAAACCTTTGTTAGTGCTTCTTTGGAAAAGACTTCTTCGACTATCCTCCCATAATCATGCTTCTTTGGACTCTTGTGAACGCTCATTATTCTTAGAAGTCAAAGAAATACATTTGTTTTGATTTTAACTTCCACGAATTATTTTTCAATGTATTGACACCAATTAGAATTAATTGCCCAGGAAAGAATTGTATAGTTAAATGTATTGTTTGTTTTTGAAATTTATCACAACAATACAATAAAAATTTCCAAATGTATCCAATTTTTTTTCCTTTTACGTCCCATTTTCCTCAATAATGATACTGTTTAATGTAAAGAAAAAAAGTATGAGTACATTTAGAATTCTTCAAACATTAAACAAAAAATAATAATTTTAAAATTATAGTGTAGTCATATATATATATATATATATATTATAATTATTCCATACACTGTTGACGGTATTTTTTTTATAAGCAGTGTTAAGATCATGACACATGTCCCATAAAAACATTAAAAAATAAATAATAAATAAAATAGAACATATGTCATGATCCTAACTTCACTTGTGAAGTAAAAAACTCTACCGACAATATATGAAATAATTACATATATATTAAAATACTCGTTAACAAGACCCTTTTAGCTATTTTTTACTCCTTGGGCCAAGCTTGGGCTTCAAATAGCAAACCCAAGCCCAACATATTTTTTAAAAAACCTCGATTTTCAGATCCAAGCTCATTTAACAAACTTAATATTATCATCTAGACCAGCTAAAAAAAAAAGACTTTTTAAAGTCTTTTTAATTACTTTTTTTTTCACTTTTAACAACACTTTTATAATTTTGACTGCTCTAAATAAATGTTTTACAATATTTTGAATATAATTCAGCTAAAGAGGGTGCGTACCTATATATATGTGTGTGTGTATGTGTGTGTGTGTGTGTATATATATATATATATTTACTAACAATTCTTCAAACTTCTTTTAACGTTATATATTTATTTATTTTCAAAATTTTAATTTACTCAATTTGTTTCAATATTTTACCTTATTACAATCACAAATTAGAATTTTTAATCATTCCAATTTCAAAAAAAAAAAAAGAAGGCAAGTTTTGTTTCGTTCAGCATCAATCTCTTGTGTTCCTACTCACATCTCGAATTAGAGGAAGAAGCTTTCAATGAATTTGAGCTCAAAATTCATATGGAGGAAGAGGTTTCGATTCCAGCCTAATGTCAACAAAAGCAATCATCTGTCGCCACCACCAGTGTTATCGCTACAACATCTTCTAACTGCACCAAAAGGAGTAAGATATGAGATCACTTTTATATTGTTCAAAAAGAAAGAATGTCCAAATATCCTGTTATTTGTAAATTATATAAATTAGTTATGCTTATAAAACAAGTGGAAGCGTGGGGATATGGGTACATTTAAAAACATTTAGTTAACAAATAAAAATCAGATCCGGATACATTTCAATCACTAACTAGGGAGGGTACACAAATTCAAATTAATCACAAAGTGAGACTAATTGGGTGTTTAAAAATGACGAAGCTCGCTATCTAGTTAGATGTGAATATATAACCTTTCACAAAATGAGATTGCATTGAATCTATCGATTTAGATTTTAGATTTTAATTTTTATTTAATTTTATTTAAAAAGAAAGTTTACGAATTTCACATAAAAAACTTAAGTGCGCCCAGATATTTGTATATATATAAAAAAAAAAATCTTAGATAGCCATTGAGGGAGGCTGAGATGATTGAAATGGATTTTGATAATGACAATTTGGGATATAAGCCTACATCCTCAAATGACATGATAATTCCCTACATCTAATCTTTATTTTTTTAATACATATAATCTTGTATTCCAAGTGGTATATATCTGGTCCAACAGACTCATGTTGGTGCATGTTGCTCAGAGTGAATCTTAGCTGATTTTGTTAGCATAAGATCACTACAGAAAATTCTTCTTTTTCACTTTACTTTAATTTCTTCAAACAAAAAACTGTTTTACCACTTTAATCAGAAAGTATTCTATGTTCCATAGTACACTTGTTTTGTTTCTCTTAATTACCAAGCTGATAGATTCTTGTTCAAATATTTGTCATGCTTTTCATCTACATCTTCACTGTCTTTCTTGCAATCAGGCTAGCTTTGCCTCCCTCCCTCCCCAGTCATCAAACTAGAAGACGACAAAATACTAACGAACCCCATAAATATTTTCCTTGGAATATATTAATGATGATTATATATCGGCAAAATCAAAGATTATTTATGGTTATTCATTAGCTTTTATGCAAAGCTAAGTTATTCATTTCGGATCTAACGTTTTATTTTTAATTAGTCTATTTTTCATATTATTTTTAATTAGATGAGGAGTATATATTTTTCATAAAAGGGATAAGAATAAGATGAATACTTTTTTATCCTTTTTTTTTAAGTCTTCCCTCCCATTTCTCTGAATTTACAGGTTTTATACGTGCATTGTGCGTGCATGCGCACATGCACGTGTCTTTAGTAAAAGTGAGCATAGAGAACAAAGCAAGCAATAGCAGAGAAGGTGGGCTCACAAAACGAATCCCCCGCCTGCTTTTGAGTGGCACTACACAAAAATGCAGGAAACCAGATGCCAGTCATAGTGTTGAGATATGTCTATCTATATAAACATGAATATATGCAAATGCAAGTTCACAACCAGACATACAAACATTTGTAAGAATCTGTGAAGATGGTGTGAAATGATATCCAAAGACTTAAATAGTGAGTTTGAAAGAAAAAGAAAATCTCATTTTGCTTTATACTTGTTATCCTTCTTTGTGGCAATAAGATCACTTTCAAACATTGCCAAGTATCTTGAAGGGTATTAGTTAAATTTGAAAGTCTTTTGCGGATATGTTTAAATACATCACTTACATATGGATGGGAAAAATTAAAAATATTAGCTAATAACCTTTTGATCCAGTGATTAAGAAAGAATTGTAACATTTCGCAAAACTTGAATTCGAATGCAAGTAGTTTCAACTCTCACCTGCCCAATTACCCAAAAATTAAAAAAATCAGTATTAAGGCTTTATATTCACAGCTTTCCTTCTACACAAAATAGATGTCACCGGAATTATAAAAATGTTACAAGATTAAGTTCATGTTCATCCCTCTCAACTTTGATATCATATTTAACTTGACAAAATTTTCTTTTCAAAGTTGCTTTGATATTTAAAAATATTTATATTAAAATTGAGATATTTTTTTTGTTACACCGTTAAATGTATTTCAAAACTTTACTTAATTTGACATAATTCTTTCTGTACAAGTTTAAAGATCTAATTTTTTGTATAACTGAATATTATAAGATACTTTTAATAATAAAAAAAATAATTTGCAAAATTGTAATAAAAAAAAATTACACCATTAAAATGAAATAATGATTGTATAGTACTGACTAGGGGTAGAAAGAAAAATGTTGTATAAATATGTACTCCAAGCAATCAACTAAAATTCCCTTGGCATTAGTTAGTAAATTTTGCACTAGGTTTTTTTATGAAATATACATAAGCAACTTGCATGTCTCATAGCATCCGATTCACGTCAAGACATTACCTGCATATCATTTGATATTCAGTTGACAACTATCCATATATATATATATATATATATATATATATATATATATATATATATATATACACACATATATATATATATATATACACACACATATATATATATATATATATATATATATATATATATATGTGTGTGTGTGTGTGTGGGGGGGGGGGGGGAGGGGGGGGGGAGGGGGGAAGGGATAATTATCTAATACACCATCAGTAGAACTTTTTTGACTTCAGAAGCAAAATTAGGATAATGATACATGTCCTATTTTATTTATTTATTATTTTTTAAATATTTTTAAAGGATATTAAAAAATGGTTTGAGAGTGACTCAACTAATACAATCAAATGGTTTTGTCGCATGATGCAGCTGTGAGAGCCAGTTATACTATTACTGTACATGATGTTAGATGATGGTTCACTATCTAATTTTTGTATATTTTGCAGGTTATAAGTGAAACAGTGACGTGGGCTCCATTGGCTCTACAGTGCCCAGATGGACGTGAGATTGACAAAACAGTGTCCGGAGGGTACGATAAGCTTGAGGTAAGAATTATGTCACGACCCGAAGACCGCGACTTTCACTTGATTCTTATACTTTTCTTAGTCTACAAATTTATGGACTAAATTTTTCTTTTTCATTTTAAGGTTTGTATTCGGTGTCAGTGTAGTTACTATACTATCTCGGTGACCTATAGTTATTCCATTTAAATATTTAACAACCACGGAAACGATTCTTAGTTACATCCCGACTTGTTAAACAGAATATGTACTGTGCTTCAATTTAAGTCTTACATGTAAACAAGTAATTTATAAGAAACATATACCTCAGAAGACTAGTACCAAGTCCATATACAGTCTCCGATGCCCACTGAGCAGCTCACATGGCAGATGTTAACTTCAATAATCTGAAAGAGATGAAATTTAGTGGGGTGAGCAAAACCACGGCTCAGTAAGATACTAATATAAATACAAGAGTAGGATTACACTGTCTTAATCTGCAATGTTCAAAACTTGCAAATTTGCAATCACAGTTAATCCTTTCTCATCGATAACATATCATTATCTCATTTCTTGTCATCTGTCTATCACTTATACTTTTAAAATTATCATCATAATCACTTTTCAGTCTTCTTGTCCTTACACTATAGTGCATCGCACAACAATCTGTCGTATCCAAATTGAATGTCATATACTATTAGTCTATATTTTCCTCTATCTCGGAGTACATCATGTCCAATTGAAGCACCATATCAATTCACTGTATATTTCATAATCGTACTCCTGTAATTTATCATCTCATATCACTTTTCCTTATAGAGAAATCATGATCACCACAGTGTAAGTTCACAATTCTCTTCATATCTATCATATGTCCATGTATCATATCATGTCATCGTCTAGATGAAATATCATTTATGTCGAGTCATGACATTTATCATGAAACTCGTGTACGAAGCATATTATCATGTCAAGGTTTAATATGCAATTATGTAACTTTACTGTATAAACCGCTATCTTTTCAAATCATATCATATATACTTTAGGACATGCTCAACATATGAATTTTCAATTCATTTCAAATTTGCTTTTAAGACATGATAGAAACATGTTCATTTTCAGTTCATGTATCCGTTTTCGGAGCATGTCTAAAACATGTGCGGTTTTAAAACATTTTTCATATACTATAAATCATATCAGGTTTAGAGTTCATATCAAATCAGTCTATACTCTAAACCGCATGTCATTTCAAATTCGACACAAAATCTTATATAAATCATGTAAGTGTCGAAATCATTTATCATATACTTTTAAAACATATTCTGTAAATCATATCAGGTCTAGAGTTCATATCAAATCAAACTATACTCTAGACCGCATATCATGCCATGTTCGACACAAAATTACGTATAAATCATATAAGTGTCGAAATCATATCTCATGGACTTTTAAAACATGTTTAAAACATGTACTGTTTCAAAACATATTTCATTTCAAATCTGTTTCATGTACAGTATAAATCATGTCAAGTCTAGAGTTCATATCAATAAAAATCATACTCTAGACTTCATATCATATCAATTAGAGACTAGGCTAGATCCCTATCATCTCTATCAATAAAGACTTAAATCACTGTAGCTAGCAGTGAATCATATCATCGTCCCCTGGAAACCAACTAGGGCGCTATCTATGGCCATAGACCTCATCTCTCTCAGCCCCACTGATCAGGCGTGACTGAGACCTGTCCACGACTATTGTCGGACAAGCATATCTGCCTAATGAGCAAAGCTCCAATTAGGCGGTTTCCACTATGCTTTATTGAATTTAATTCTCTTAGGGTGCCTACAGTCTCATAAAACATTTAAATCTATAGCTTTATTTTCAATATCATGTAAAGCATATGGTAAAATTCTGAATGATATTTCATATATCAAAATATATATATCTACCATATACTTTCATTTCAAAACAAATCAATACTTTTCAGTATTCATATAAACATTATTAAAATGTTTCAAGTTGCAAGAAAGTATGCTTAAATGCGATGCTGTAAAACATTTCAGTATGCAACTTCGATAATGTTTCCATCAAATACGCTAAAGCGATTCATTTAACTTTATCACCATCAATTATTCGATTTCAAGACTTTCTTTCTGTCAACCAATAAATCACTATACAATTCATTCACTATTCATCTAATTCAGTATTCAATTTGCTCAGTACTCAATTCATTTGGAAATCGAATCACTTGGTATTCAGACCATTCGGTATTCAATACCCTTTCTTGATCGTCATTGACTATTATAATCATTTATACACTTCATTATCAATATTAGGATCGCATCATTAGTGTGAATCCTCTAAGTTTTGATAAGCATTTAAACATCAATTTCTAAAATAGTCATCAAGTTACCGAATTTATGCAAATAATAATATCATCCTTCAATATCTGTTCCAGAATCGACATCGAGGATAACAGAATCACAAAATCGATAGTCACTTATCAAATCCATTTATGATTTGATCTATTGATACATGTTTATCATTTTCGATTTGAGGTTCAATTTCATTTACTATCACAAAATCGTATCTAAATCCTCAAATCCATTTTCATGTGGCCTTTATGATTTTATCCGAACTCATGCAATTGTCGATCTTATTATTCAAGATCTATTCTAAGGTTATAAGCACAATCATCTTTTCACATATTTATCACTCATTTCTTTGAATCCATAATTGATCGGATTGTGTCGTAATTAAATCTCCATTTCAATCTCTCGAATTTGTCCATATTATCACTTTCGAAATTATTTCAAAATCATGAAACCGGACTCGGTAAATTCTGGAAATCATTACTCCGTTAATAACTTCACAATCCAATCATTCGACCATCGAAATTTCAACTGTGATCTTCTCTTCCAAGCTACATCATATAATTATCATTACTTTTATCCGTGATCCGTCTAATTAATAATTCCACCTCAATCTCAACTTGATACCATTCGTGATATTAAAATTACTTGATTTATCGATTCTATAAGGTTTTAAACCATGTAATTCACCACATTATCATTTCCAACGATCTATCTTCTCATCGATTTCAATATCAAACTCTTTCGATAATACTATAAAATCCTTTCAATATTTATTTTCAATAATTATCTCCAAGATTCCATTTATGTGAGAAACTTCATCTTTTTCCTCAATTATTTTCCTAAAATTTCGGCAGCATAACGGCTTAATTTTCCCTAACCTCCTGCAAGGGAAACACAATTTATACTTGCAGCCGTTGATTCTCACCAATTTTACCTCTTACTAAGACCCCCACCATCAGTTGTGGGTCCTCTTAGCATTTTTAGCAAATCAATTTAATTGAATGCATCATATATAAAAATCGAAATTCTCACATACAATATAAAGCTACTAATGCTTTATAAAAGTATCTTACCTGTTCGCCAAAGCTTAGCGCACTTTCCGATTTCCGAGCCTTGCCGAACTCCACCATTCGTCTCATTTTCGTTTTGCTACAATTTCACAAATTGACGTATATTTTCATTTAGAAAATAATCCAAGAATTTCTACTAAATTCCAAACATATAGCGAAAAAGGCTTTTAATTTTCCTTACCCATCTCTTCCTCTTCTTCTTCTTCCTTTTTCTTTTCCTTTTTCTTTTTCTTTTCTTTTCTTTTTCTTTTCTCTTTTTTTTTCTTTTCTTTTCTTCTTTTTCTTTTCTTTTCTTTTCTTTTTTTTTTCTGAACCGGGTCGGGTCGGGTTGACCGGGTCGGACCGGGTCAGGCGGGTCGGATCGGGTCGGGCGGGTCGGATCGGGTCAGACCGGTTCAATCTTCTGCTGGCCGGTTCGGTCACCGGCGGCCACCCATTCCGGCGGTTCAGCCACTCCACAGCTTACCGAGGTTGCAGGGATACCGGATCTGGTCTCGGTTTCGCCAGCGACGGCGCCGGCGGTGGCGAATCTGGGCCGTGGGTTTCGACCTCTTTCTTCTCTGTTTCTTCCTTCCTCCGCCGTTTCCTTCGCCGTCGGTGGCTCCTCTCACATTCCCCTCACTCTTGCCGACGTCGAGGTTGCGGTGGCGGTGCCTGGATCCACCGACACCGCCATTTTCCCCCTTTTCTTTTTTTTTCTCTTCGGTTTCACCGCTTCTCTCGATTCCGCTTCGCCTCTGTTTTCTTCTTTTTTTTTTTTCACCGTCGACGTCGACGTCGGATGCCTCTCCTCGACTCGCCGGCGGCGTCGCTGCCACTTCCTCCTCCCCGCGCCGGCCGGCTCTCCATTCTGTCTTTATTTGCTTCTCTTCTGTTTTAGTAAACATAAGGGAAGTGTGGGAATCGGGTTCCCCGATTCCCACTTCTGTTTTCTTTTTTTTTTTTTTAATAATTATATTTATATATTATATATATAAATAA
Organism: Heritiera fomes; assembly: GCA_032173925.1. Taxonomy (NCBI): domain Eukaryota; kingdom Viridiplantae; phylum Streptophyta; class Magnoliopsida; order Malvales; family Malvaceae; genus Heritiera; species Heritiera fomes. The sequence goes on along the minus strand of JAPDPM010000002.1, from coordinate 28,276,639 downwards.
TAACTATAATATATATAATTATTATACACCATAATTATATATATATACACTATTCATAATATGTATTTAAATACATATTTTGTATCAAAATATATATTTATATATATACTTTTTACACTTTCAACACAAAATAATATTTATATTTATATTTATCCAAGGTATATTTATATAATATCATTATATAAATATATTAAAATATTTTTATTTCTTATTAAGTTTTTGGATTTCTAAATATCCAAAATTATTTCTCCATTTTCTTATTTAATTTGGATTTCCATTTATCCAAATTAAATTTCCTCCTTCATTTCTCATTTCCAATTTAATTTTTCCTTTTCATTTTTTTTTATTTAATTTGGATTTCAATTTGTCTAAATTAAATTTTTCGGATACCTTATATTTATTTAGAAAATTCTCAGTCTTCACAAATTAAGAGCCTAAATTATTGTATTTATATTATTTTTGGGAAGCGTGCCAATAATTTAAATAATGACAATTAAGTACATAGACCAGTGGCATTTTCATAAATTGCAATCAAACTAAAATGAATTTGGACTAAGTAAAAGTAGCATAATATTCTACATAAAAATAAGTCCTAGGCTATGTCCATAAATAGATCAAATTGGTGGGTAAATTAGAAATTTATACAATTTACCCGATAGGGGTATTTTCGTAAGTTCACCTTCACGGTAGATCAAATCCCGATGAGGCCATCTTTATTCATCAAAATATGTTTAATAATAATTTTTGATGATGGAATCTGAATTTTTAGAGTACAATTACCTAGTTATAAAAATTACGAAAGCTTAAGGGCACTTTTGTCCAAAATTTTCATAATAGAGGGCATTTTGGTAATTTTACCCTATCTAGAATGTTCAATATTTTTCTTCCCTTATTGCTGCCGGCCACTATTCATTGTCTTCAACATTCTAACCCCACGCCACCATAGCCAAAGAAAAGAGAAAAGAAAGAAAGTTTCCACACTTAACAAAATTCACCATATTTTACAAAATTTCCTTCTACAAACCTCTTCTACTCATCATTCTCTCTTCACCCATACCAAAATCTTATTAAATAAGTGACAAAACAATGAGAAAAGAAGAAGAGAAGCATTCGGCCACAAGGTACCTCTCACTATGCATGAAGTTTCATTTGATTTTCATGGTGGATTTTGATGTTTTCAAGCATGCTAAACATGAATCTAGTGTTAGATTCAATAGAATTGAATTAAATCATGATCTACCATTCATGAGGGTTTCGGCCAAGTGTGGAATTCCATGAAACCATGTAACATCCCGTTACCACATTTTTCACGTATTTCCATACAACTTAATCGGTTGGGCTGTCTGCGATGCCATTAACATTCAACAGTAACAGTGATAAATGATATCCATTTATCTATTAATTATGGAATATGAAATTTCTTTTCATTATTCCTTTAATCTGACATCCCCTATTAACCTTTATTTCACTAAGGTAGTACTGTATACATATGTCTGAAATGTAAAAGAGAAGAGACTGTACCTGTCACATTTAACGTGCCATGCCTTAGTGCTTTAAGCATAGCTATACTCATCTGAGAGCTAATTCTCTCAACTCCGTGTACTTCTTATCTGTGGAGTTAAAAACAAAGGGGTGAGCGATTCATACGCTCAGTAAAGGAAATATATGCTGCTTTAAAATAAGCAAAACTATATATCACAACACATTTATTCTTTTCTTAATAATAACCCAGAAGAAAAGATAATGGATATATAGTAAACAACTCTCTTAAAACACCATTCAAATCACTGGCTAACAGTTTACTTTAAAATGTAGTAAACACTATATAGGATTTCAACAAATCCTCACAGTAAACAGAAATTGATAAGTTGAGACTAGGCAACAATTAAATCATGCTATCATCATTCCCCCTCCCCCTTGCGAGAACAGAATCTGCCGCTTTTGGGGTGCACCCGTAGGCCATCGCCCCTCACGGCTATCTCAGATCTATGGCCATAATCTATAGTGGTCCTTGGTTCCACTTGCCAAGTGACCTCGAGACCGCTGATGACTTGGCGGGTCCATCAGCCCTGTGACGCCCTGAGGTGCACTCATTGGTCCATCGACCGAGCCACCGCCCTAAGCGGGTCACGCAATAGTAATGCATGAACTAGAGGCCTAACGTCTCAAAATCAAATTATATCTCATGAAAAACCTTTAAGGAAATCATTTCATAATGTCATCGTTTTCTTTCCAAAAAGGTTTTAAAAACAGCCCGCAATCTCACTGAATTCCATGTGAGAAAGGCACGGGTTAAACTGACTCGCCATGGCTAATTCGCCCATGGTCAACTCACCCATTGGTCAACTCGCCCATAATGAAAACAATTCATTTTTCGTTGAAAAATTTTGGAAAAGCGAAACCTGTTCGCCATGGTCGACTCGCCCGATATGGCTCGCCCATGACAGCTCGCCCAACGCGGAGAACCTATGTTCGCCCGCCATCCTGCTTTTAAACTTGAAAACAAAACCGGCTCGCCCTCAGTGGCTCGCCCAGTAATCAACTCGCCAAAGGTTTCATATTTCTATTTTTGTTATTTTCAAAGATAATAAAATTAGTTTATTTTTCAATTTAGAAACCTTGGAAACGTGAAACCTATTCGCCATGGTCAGCTTGCCCATTTGGCTCGCCCATGGTCAATCATCAGTGCGGGAATTAGTATTCGCCAGCCATTTAGGTTTTCAAACAAAGCAACCTGGCTCGCCCGCCTTTTATTTAAAGCAGGGGTCGCTCGCCCCAAACAACATTGAAGGGTTCCACCCTTGGTGGCTCGCCTGCCTTATGCTAAAACAGGGGTTACTTTGCTCGTCCTAAAAAAAATAGAAACAAGAGGGCTCGCCCGCCGTAACAGTTCGCCCAATTCACACCCATCATCAAAACCATTATCAAAACCAATGCATGTCAGAAAACAAAACATTACTTAATGTTTTCATAAAACTTACTCCACAGGACATGCATTACTTCACACACATCTCCCTTACCTGATATTACGAAGCCTTGCTTCGCCTTGCTTCTTGCTCGCGAACAGCTATTCCCCATTCTCGGCTGCAAAAATGATTTATTAAAATTATTAGCATTCTTTTTTTCCAAATTTCCAACAGTTTGGTGAAACTTAATAATCAAATAGCTCGCCCATACAAGTTCTCACTAGCTCGCCCTATCGAGCTTGCCCTTCAAGAATGGCTTACAATTTGGGAGCTCGCCCGCCATTACTCACCATTAATGCTTTTCAGAAGCTCGTCGAACAGTCAACTTGCCAAGCCTCTATTGGCTTAAATGTGGGAATTCGCCCACAGTTCTACTCGCCCAATGCCTCTGCATTTGAGCTCGCCACACACACAGATTTCTTATCAGAAGTGAGCTCGCCCATGAACTAAACTACCGTTGGGCGACCTAGCCCACATGAACAACAACATTGGCGAGTTCATCATTTCCTACTCTCCTAATTAGCGATTACAAACTTTCAACACGGGCGATCAACATAGTCGCCATTGTCGTCACTTATTCCATTATTTTCCTTGTTTTCATATTCTCCAAAGATCTAACTAAAAACAAGACTGTATCTATGTTTATTACTGCATAAAACATAGAAATCTATCATTGAGCATCAAGAAAACCTCAGAAAATATGAAACTCACCTCAACCAACTGCACTTTTAGAACAGACTGCTTTCTGTCTCATGTTGGCTTTCCTTTTGCTTATTCCTTCAGCTCACCAATTATGAAAGAAAGGCTTTATAAGCAGGTTCATGTGTTTTGGCCAACTGAAGAGTGAAGCTTAGTAAATCAAGTATGACAGAAACGGGAGGAATAACATAAGCTCTCAGTTGCAAAATTTTCGGGAGGAAGATGAAGTTTGCTAAATGGATTTCCGTCAAGTGTTTCTTCTTATATAACCCTGCTCAACCAATCAATAGCTACCGCCTGTCCCTTATCTTGTTTCTTTCATTATTCCTCACGTCTATCATGCATTTAATGCATGAAGAAAACTGCACTTACATGGGCGAGAAAGTCTTCCTTCCACACACCTTTTTCTTCTGCTGCAGCCTTTGCTTAATTCCTCAACCAATAAGGCTAATTCCCTTATTGACTTTAACTTTGCTTCATTTATTGTCCTCAACTGTGGGGCGTCCAAAGTCCATTTTTGCGGCACGGTTCTGATTTATTATTTCATTCTGTCCGTGCTAATTTTAGCTCGCCTAGTCAAGCAGAAACCACAGTTCGCCCGATTTACTATCATATGGGCGATCAACAGTCCTCGCCACGTTGGGCGATCATCCAAAGAAACTCAATTGGCTAACACATTAGTCAATAAGATGAATATTCATACTCGCCCTCAACAATTGGCCATAAGCCTTTATCTTACTCGCCCTTTGGCGAACTGTGCCATATACTTGCCCATAATCACCATTGGGCGATCACCAGTTATGGCTCAATTTGCCAACTTGCTCTGATTCACGCAACACGTTGGCGAACTCACCTATTCGCCCACGCCTCGTCCAACTCGCCATCAACATTAGCGATCACTTCTTACTCGCCCACTGGCGAGCTATTCGTACTCGACTCTAGTGTTTTTCACAAAAATTGATCTCTTCTCATTTTAAATTAAGAATCTTTTCACTTAAGTGAAATCAATATTCACTATTTATTGAAATTCCATTTTCAATTTTATGGAATTAGAGTCTACAGTAGTGTAGAATCGGATCTTACAAACCATAGTGTTCAATGCATGAAAATGGTGTTAAGTGAGAGAATGAACATGTATAAATATGAATTAAGTGATAAAATGATGAAATTCCATGAATTATGCCTAATGATGAATTCGGCCATGGCAAGGGGAGAGGGATTCATGGCTGCATTTGATCAGTTTAGGATGCCATTAGACTATAGAAATTATGAGTAGTCCACTGGTGCAATTGGATTTAAAATCGGACTTCAAATGGAGAAGTTATGTTTTAGCACTGGTAGAATTTATACTGATTTAAATTTTAAGTGTATAATGTGGCTACAATCATTGAAAGAAATTAATTTAAAAATTAAATTAAAGTTAATAAATATTATTGGTGAATTTCTTTGCAACCTGAGAGAAGTGAATCAAGTGTGGTGCTATCGATGAATTCGCCAGAGTTAGACAGGTAGGGGATGCGTGTGCAGACTGTAGGGATATTATGGATACATGATTTTAATGAGAATAATTTTATGAGAATATTTTAGAAATGAAATGCCTTGGAAATTGTGCAAATTGTGGTTTTTGGCTAGAATTGGAACTGTGTTTTACGTACAGGAATGCTAGGTCAATAACAGCTGTTATGCTACTGAAATTTCTTAGAAAACTTTCTAAAAATATCGTGAAATATTTTAGTGCATTGTTGAGTGAATCCTTGGCCTTAGAAATTAAATATTTAATATTTTCATAAAATAGTGATTTACTGAAATACATTATTTAAATATTCATGTTATCGAATTTAATTAAAGTGAAGCTACTGATACCTTCCTATAAGTGTTTTACAGTATAATAGAAGGTTTATAAAAAATTATTATTGAAGTGTGACTATTTTATAAACTGTTTTCAGTATACTGCTCATGGTGTTATGAATTAACCTTTATGGACTGATTGAATATTTCATCTATTTTATTAATTTTCATAAAGGTGATACTATTATTTATATACTATTTTGAGACTGTTAGGCCCCGTGTCATGCTCACGTGTTATTATTACTGTTACTGTGTTGTTGATACTGATCTTATCTTCAGCGTCCCAATTGTCACTTGATTAGTGCACACTGAGTACACCTATAGACTATGGCCATATGTCTCACGTTTTACTATTACTGTTACTGTTCCCTACGGGGATTATAGCATGATATCGTTTGGGTGTTGCCTGGTCTCTACCATTGTTACTGTTTACTATGCTGTTTTTACTGAATCGTACTGTTACTGAAACTGTTTACCGTACTGTTTACTGAACTGTTATTATCACTGAACTATTTATCGTACTAAACTGTCTATTATATTATTTATTGAGATTTATCAAATTGTGAAAGTGATATTATAAAGTGAAGTGAAATTATTTCTTAAATAATTTATTTAATGGTTTTTATATATACCATTATGTGATTTACTATACATTGAAATTTATTAAATAATATTTATATCAAATTCAACTTCTACTCCCTATAGTTGCAACTAGGTTCCGGGACACGATAGGTATTCTAAAATACCTCTCATACTCCATCTGGATCCTTAGCCCACTATAGTATCCTTCCTTTACAGTCCTTAGTGTACTGATAGGAAAATAAATACTTTTATGCATATAGTTTCATAATATCATTCTCTATACAATTCTCTTACTGAGCACATTTCGTTCACCCCCTTATTTTCTATCTCCATAGATTATTTACAGTGACTGCATGATATATCGATCCGAGGATTTCAGCTGCGCTTTTGGTGTGACATCCCAGTCACTACACATTCACTTATAACTGTTTCCTTTCCATCTAACTTGATTAGACTCGTTCGTCAATGTCATTCCTTCTTCTTCTTCTTAAGCTTGATATTTAATAGTTCAATATGAATATTTTAATTTCAAACAAAGCAGAATAATGATATATATATATACATATCATTCCATACCATAGGATCTTACACATCTTACATAACCTAAATCCCCCGACGTTTCATAAACATTCCTGTACTGTAGCACTGTACAATAGCTGAAATACATGTCATTAAGTATACCTTCAACAATTACTTGGAAGCGTGCCTCGAAGGTACTCTAGGATACCTCAAAGGCAAGCTCCTCTATTTGGAGCGGAAATCACTTCAAGTAGTTTGTATGAAAAATAGTTGTAAGGGGTGAGTTTACGCTCAGTAAGAAATATATGTAAAAGAGCATACTATGCCTCTATATGCAGTTTTCCTGGTTGGCTCTATAATGTTATGTAAAATCATTATAAAGCATATATCGTATACTTCTTTCAAATATCTTATGAAAACATACATCATATACTTCTTTTTTCAAATAGCATGTGCAAGCATACATCATATATTTAGATACTTTCAAGAAATTCACATACTTCATATACTTTCAAATAGCGGTGAGACTATTTGCATTTTAACGGAATTATGCACTGAATAACAGGTGGCGTACCCCCGTAGGGGCCAAGAATCCTTCCCTAGCCAATCATATATAACAGAGACAAATGGACAAGTGTCGGTGGGCCACGATAAACACTAGTCAAGTGACATCTGTGGCACTGAGGGCTGGACTAGAGCTCCTCAGCCATGTACATATACAGAAGTGCATAATCATTAAGTACTTCATAGTCTCAAAACATTTGTCATATAACTTTTTGCAATGACAATCATCTTTTTCTGAAATAAGTTTCCAAACTTCTTTTCAAAGGGGCAGTCGGCTGGTTTCACAAGACAGTCGGCTGCTATTGCATATTTTCATTTATCAAAATTATTTTCTGTGACGTCTCCATCACCATACATTTACAATTCACTTTTTTTTCCTTTCTTTCTTTTCCACTTAACTTGATTAGATTTGCTTGTCAATGTCAATCATGCTTTTCTTTTTTGGGCTTAATATCCAATAGCTCAATATGAATTATTCAATTTCAATAAAATAGACTAATGATACATGTATATATGTATCATCCGTTTCCACAGGATCTCATACATCATCCTAACTTAAATCCCCGACATCTTATATACATTAATGTTAGTTGTACTGTACCATAGCTGAATTACAACTTACTTTGCATAATTACATAAGTATACCTTCTATACTACTTGGGAAGCGTCTCTCGAAGGTAAACTTTCAAGATCCACTCGTAAGCTTTTCTATCGAAAGCGAGGGATTACTTCAGATAGTCTGTATGAAAAATGTTCGTAAAAGGGTGAGTTTACGCTCAGTAAGAAAAATATGTAAAAGAGCGTGCTATGCCTCTATATGCATTTTTCCTACTTGGCTCTATAATGTCATGTAAAACATTATAAAGCATGCATCATAAACATCTTTCATGCATTGTTTGCAACCATGCATATTTATTTCAAATGACATGGAAATCATACTTTGTATGCTTCTTTTAAATTATAGCATACATATAAAACATGCATCATCTTCTATTTTTAAAACATACTTTACTTGTTTTTATAGCATAGCATGTTTCGTATACTTCTTCAAAACATACTTCATGTACTTCTTTCAAATATCATTTACATACATACATACTTTTCTTAAAACATCTTATACTTTCTTGAAATCATACATCATATACTTCTTTTTAAAACTTCTTATACAAGTACACCAAGTACTTTCGATTTCTTTATTTCTTTGAAATCGTATATACATATAGTTTTTGATAACTTAAAAACTATTTGTACTTTTATGGAGTTATGCACTGCATCATCATCATCATGTGGCGTACCCCGTAGGGCCAGGAATCCTCCCTTAGCCTAACATGAAATATAAACAGATTGGCCAACTGTTGGTGGCTACAGTTAACACTAGTCAGGTGTCCTTCTGTATCAACTGAGGCCTGACTTATGGTTCCTCAGCCCATAACATACATCATTTCAAGACTTGATCAGAGCCCCTACTAGAAACATGAAAGTGCATAATCTCAAAACATATGCCATATAGCTTCTTGCCATGACATTTCATACTTTCTGAAAATAGGTTTGAAAACCTCTTTTCAAAACAGGGCAGTCAACTAGCCTCATAGGGTAGTCGGCTGCTGCCTCATACTTTCATTTATCGAAATTATTTTCATTTAAAATTCCAATATTTTCATCTTTGAAAACATATAAGGGCAGTCGACTGGTCCATATAGCAGTCGACTGGTTTTCAAACAGAATGCTTCTTTAGCAAATAGCAGTCGACTGGTCATACAGCAGTTGACTGGTTTTGAAACAGAATGCTTCTTGGCAAATAGCAGTCGACTGTCCCATATAGTAGTCGACTGGTTTTCAAACAGAATGCATTTTAGCAAATAGCAGTCGACTGGTCCATATAGCAGTCGACTGGTTTGAAACAGAATGCATTTTTGGCAATTAGCAGTCAACTGTCCCATATAGCAGTCGACAAGTTTGAAACAGAATGCTTATTGGGTAAATAGCAGTCGACTGGCTTACATAGCAGTCGACTGGTTTAAGTCGATTTTTGAAAAACGACGTTTTGGTTGTCTCTAGGCAGTCGACTTCCCTTTATGGCAGTCGGCTTCCCCTAGCCTAATGATTCGATGACTGGACAAGGGTGTTTGTCAAGGTAGCTAAGATGGAAACTTGGAGGAAATGGGGGAAACTAAAGTGAGCTGATGTTGCTGCCGACTTTGGCTAATGAAGAAGATGACAAGGCCAATGGCATTTAATGCTTGCTCATCCCATAATCATCTCAGCCACTAATACTTTGACCATTTGACCATTAATCTCTCTTCTTCCATTCTTATTCCACATTTCATTTAATTACCAAATTTCTGATATTTATTTTCCTTATACTTTAATTATTCTCACAATATCAATTCAATTTCTTGACTATTTGACTTTCAATTTCCTTATTTCTTCCATATATTTCATATATCCTTTATACTTCATAATTCTCATATTTATTTAATTTTTTTGACTTATAATACTTTACAAATATGAGAATTTACATGAAATTGGGGATTTCATATTCTCCCCACCTTTAGAAATTTGGTCCTCCAAATTTGGATCAGCCTATTGCTCAAATAGTTCAGGATATCTTTCCTTTATTATGCTTTCTAACTCGCATGTAGCTTCTTCCATAGTGTGGTATTTCCAGAGAACTTTAACTAAAGGAATCGTCTTAGATCTTAACACTTTATCTTTTCTATCCAAAATCTGAACCGGCTTCTCCACATAGCTCATGTCTTCCCGAATCTCCAAGGGTTCATATTCTATGACATGAGATAGATCCGGATTATACTTCCGAAGCATAGACACATGAAATACATTATCCACTCCCGATAGCTCCAGAGGTAGTGCCAACCTATAGTCAACATCACCAACTCGATCTAAGACTTCAAATGGACCAATATAGCGAGTACTAAGCTTACCTCTTTGGCCAAATCTCATGATTCCTTTGGAAGGAGAAACTTTCAAAAACACCGAATCTCCAACCAAAAACTCAAGTGGTCTTCGTCGAGCATCTGCATAACTCTTTTGTCTACTCTGAGCTGTCTTAAGTTTTGGACAAATCAATTTAACATCTTCAAAAGCTTGCTCGACTAGATCTGGAGTTAATAACTTACGCTCGCCCACTTCTTCCCACCCAATCGGAGATTGACACCTTCTACCATATAAAGCTTCATATGGTACCATCCTGATACTTGCATGATAACTATTATTGTAAGCAAACTCAGCCAATGGCAGACAGTCATCCCAGGAGACTTTAAAGTCCAAAGCACAAGCACTCAACATATCCTTGAATGTTTGAATGGTGCGCTTGGACTGACCATCAGTCTGCAGATGAAAAGCTGTGCTAAAATTCAACTGAGATCCCATGGCTTCTTGAAAATGTTCCCAAAAATGAGAAGTACACCTGGAATCTCTATCAGAGGTAATGCTCACTGGAACTCCATGTAGTCTGACAACTTTTACATATAAGTCTGCCAAGGCACTAAGTGTATCCGTAGACTTCATAGGTAGGAAGTGAGCGGACTTAATCAGCCTCTCCACGATTACCCATGTACCATCATGGCTTCTTCTAGTCTTGGGCAATCCTATAACAAAATCCATCGTAATGTGTTCTCACTTCCACATAGGTATAGGTAGGGGATGTAACAATCCTGCTGGTCTTTAGTGCTCTATCTTAACCTGCTGACACGTGAGACACTTTGCTACAAACTCTGCTATGTCTCTTTTCATGTCAGTCCAGCAATACACCTTGCGAAGATTATGATACATCTTCGTATTTCCCGGATGAAATGTGTATCTAGTAACGTGTGCTTTTATCAAAATCAGCTTCTTTAACTCCTTATCATTAGGAACACATATACGGGTATTAAACCTCAAAATTCCATCACTACCAACATTAAACTCCGATGACATACCTGATTGGATCTTATCCATAGCCTCAATGCATTGAACATCCTCCCTCTGAGCAACTCGAATTCTATCCATTAATTCCGGTTCAATCATTATACTAGCTGTTATCCCAAATTGCTCATGATGTGTAACATTTAAGCTAAGGCTTGTAAACTGTTCTAGTAGCTCATATTCTCTCACCATCATGTAAGACATTATACCTACATGTTTCCGGCTCAGAGCATCTGCCACTACATTTGCCTTTCACGGGTCGTACAAGATCTCACAATCATAATCCTTTAGAAACTCGGGCCATCTTCTCTGTCTCATATTCAATTCTCTTTGAGAGAATAAATACTTCAGACTTTTATGATCAGTAAAAATCTGAAATCTCTCACCATACAAGTAATGCCTCCATATTTTTAGAGCAAATACCACTACAGCTAACTCCAAGTCATGAGTCGGGTAGTTTTTCTCATGGTCCTTTAATTGTCGAGAATCATATGATACTACCTTATCATTCTGTATTAGTACACATCCTAAACCTTGTCCTGAGGCATCACTATATACTACAAATCCACCAGAAACACTAGGAATGGTGAGAATAGGTGCATTCGCCAACCTACGCTTCAACTCTTGAAAACTTCGTTCATAGGCATCATTTCATTCAAATTTCACCTCTTTGCGAGTTAAGAGCGTCAAGCGCGTCAAGGGAGTAGCTAACCTCGAGAAACCCTCCACAAATCTTCGATAGTAGCCAGCTAGACCTAAGAAACTCCTAATCTCTGTTACTGTTTTCGGTCTCTCCTATTGCACCACAGCTTCAATCTTCGATGGATCAATCGAAACTCCATCTTTACTGATTATATGACCCAAAAAGGAGATTTGATCTAGCCAAAAATCACACTTACTTAGCTTGGCACACAATCCACGATCTTTGAGGGTTTGCAGAACTATCCTCAAATGCTACTTATACTCTTCCTGAGACCTCGAATACACGAATATGTCATTGATAAAGACAATGACAAACTGGTCTAAGTACTGTTTGAACACATCATTCATCAAGTTCATAAAAGCCACGGGTGCATTAGTTAAACCAAACGGTATTACCAAAAATTCATAATGGCCATACCGTGTGCTGAATGCGGTCTTAGGGATATCTTCACTTCAGATCTTCAATTGATGATATCCTGACCTCAAGTCTATCTTGAAAAAGACTTGTGCACCCTTAAGCTAATCAAAAAGATCATCAATCCTGGGAAGAGGATACTTGTTCTTGATCGTCACCTTATTCAACCATCGATAATCGATACACAGCCTCATGCTACCATCCTTCTTTCGGACAAAAAGCACAGGAGCACCCCAAGGGGATACGCTGGGTCATATGAACCCCTTATCCAGTAACTCCTAAAGCTACTTCTTCAACTCTTCCAATTCCACTAAAGCCATCCGATAGGGAGCTCTCGAAATGGGCTTAGTTCCCGACACCAAATCGATTGTAAACTCTACTTCCCTATCCAGAGGAAGTCCTGAAAGGTCGTCCGAAAACACCTCGGGAAAATCTTTGACTATCGAAATTTCATGAAGTTCGAGACGTTTTTGATCTACGTCCACAACATATGCTGTAAATCCTTCACATAGCAATTATATCCTATCAATTTAATCTTAAATAAATCAAACAACCACACATGCTTTTGCATTAAACACTTCCAAAATTTACAACATAGCTAACGGGAGAAGAGAAAGTCACACTTTTAGCATAACAATCTAATATCACATGATTCTTAGCTAATCAATCCATGCCCAAAATAACATCAAATCCATACACCTTTAGTAGGATTAGGTTAGCTATTGATTCTCTTTCTCCTACCCATAGCTTACAACTACGATATACTACATCCGTCATTCGGGATTCCCTAAATGGAGTACTTATTTGCAGTAATTGTCCTAAAGGCTCGGCTCAACAAGCAATTTCATAGCATTCATAGGTGAAACAAATGAATGCGTAGAGCCTGGATCAAACAATGTTGTAACACTTATATCAAAAGATGGATCTTACCCTTAATCACCTTGGACGAAGCATCAACAGACTCTTCATCGATGGAAAATACTCGTTCGTGGGTCACAGCTTTCTTTCCTTTCTCCATCGTTGTGGCCTTAGGCTGTGGTTGAGGGGTTTTCTCTGATTCCTCAGACGCCTTTTGATTCCTCTTAGGACAATCTCTAATCATATGTCCTTGCTCACCACACCTAAAACAAGCAACACTCGTTAATTGACATGGCTGTGATCCATGAAACTTCTCACATTGTTCACATCTGTGCATTGTACTCTTCGGAGAGCTAACAGTACTGCCTGCGGGATATCGGGATCTCTCGTCATTTATCTTGATCTCGGTAGGTCTAGGAATCCCTGTTTCATAACCATCATAACTCCAATTTCAATATATTTCCATATAACCATGTAATTAAAACAAAGATTATTTTCTTTTAATTTATTTGCTTACCTATTGAAACTCCTTCAAAACATCTACTTTTCCTATATGGATATCTATCACTCCAGGCTTTCTCATCGGACTTTTGCTTCATCAGTTCTTTGCCTTTAACCCTTAGCTCGGAAATCAGGATGATGAAGCTCATAGTCCTGCTCGCACAACTAAGCCTTACGGACTGCCTCTCCATAAGTGGTAATAACCATAGGGTATAGCTTGGATCGGATGGGGGACTTCAGTCCCTCTATAAATCGATAGATCTTATGTCCTTCACTCCGGAGGACCTCTGGATCAAATCTGCTCAAAGAAATGAACTTTGACTCGTACTGATTAACTGACATCGTCACTTGAGTCAAGTTCAGAAACTCTATCTTCAACATAGTCTGATCGATGCGTGGGATTTACTGCTCATTAAAGGCTTCTAGGAATCTATCCCACGTAACCTCAGCATACCGGGCCTCTAAAATGGTCCGAGTGGGTTGCCATCAATATTCAACATCATCTACTAATAGATAAGCAGCCAAGCCCACCTTCTCCCTTTCGGAGCATGTCATGTACTCAAAAGATTTAGTGACCGCCTTTATCCAGTTCTCTGCTGCCAATAGATCTCTATCCTCCTTAAACTTTGGCGGATCCAGCTTTTTAAATTCTTTGATCAAAGTCACACTGTAATAAGCTTTAGGATCCCGCCTTTCAGTAGCTGGGACTGATGGAGGTAATTCTGTCTGTGCTGGTAGGGGCTGTATTGTAGGAGTAACTGATGGTGCACTTGTGGCCACGTTCGAAAAGTTCAACATAAATTGTGTGAACATCGCGACCATATTCTCCATATGCTTCTTCATTTTCGCAAGCCTACTGTTCGAGCTATGCGGTGGAGATGGAAGAGGAGACTGTACTAGGGGCTGTTCCGTACGACCCCTTTCTCGTCCTCTACTAGTACCCCTTCTATAGGAGCTCATTCTGTTGATAGAATCATAAGGTTGAGCTATTTAGTATAACTATAAACAGTTATACTATGCTTATGTATTCAGACAAGTATAGTACATTGGGGATATACACTAATTCTAGCTTATTGACACTAACAAACGTCAGTCTAATCTGCTCTAATACCAATCTGTGACATCTCAGTCACTACACATTCACTTATAACTTTTTCCTTTTCATTTAACTTGATTAGACTCGTCCGTCAATGTCATTCCTTCTTCTTTTTCTTAAGCTTGATATTTAATAGTTCAATATGAATATTTTAATTTCAAACAAAGCAAAATAATGATATATATACATATCATTCCATACCATAGGATCTTACACATCTTACATAACCTAAATCCCCCGACGTTTCATAAACATTCCTGTACTGTAGCACTGTACAGTAGCTGAAATACATGTCATTAAGTATACCTTCAACAATTACTCGGAAGCGTATCTCGAAGGTACACTAGGATACCTCAAAGGCAAGCTCATCTGTTTGGAGCGAAAATCACTTCAAGTAGTCTGTATGAAAAATAGTTGTAAAGGAGTGAGTTTATACTCAGTAAGAAATATATGTAAAAGAGCGTACTATGCCTCTATATGCAGTTTTCCTGCTTGGCTCTATAATGTTATGTAAAATCATTATAAAGCATATATCGTATACTTCTTTCAAATAGATTATGAAAACATACATCATATACTTCTTCTTTCAAATAGCATGTGCAAGCATACATCATATATTTAGATACTTTCAAGAAATTCACATACTTCATATACTTTCAAATAGCAGGGAGACTATTTGCATTTTAACAGAATTATGCACTGAATAACAGGTGGGGTACCCCCATAGGGGCCAAGAATCCTCCCCTAGCCAATCATATATAACAGAGACAAATGGCCAAGTGTCGGCGAGCCACGATAAACACTAGTCAGGTGACATATGTGGCACTGAGGGCTGGACTAGAGCTCCTCTGCCATGTACATATACAGAAGTGCATAATCATTAAGTACTTCATAGTCTCAAAACATTTGTCATATAGCTTTTTGCAATGACAATCATCTCTTTTCTGAAATAAGTTTCAAAACTTCTTTTCAAAGAGGGCAGTCGACTAGTTTCACAAGGTAGTCAGCTGCTATTGCATATTTTCACTTATCGAAATTATTTTCTTTTATAAATTTCGATATTTAAAAATCTGAAAACACATGAGGCAGTCGACTGGTCCCTTATAGCAGTCGACTGGTTTTGAAACAGAATGCTTTTTGAAAAAAATGCAGTCGACTGGTCATTTAGCAGTCGATTATTTTCGTAAAAAAAATGCTTCTGAAAACAGGGCAGTCGACTGGTTTCATAGGCAGTCGGCTGGTTTTGAAACAGAATGCTTTTCCACAAATAGCAATCGACTGGTCCATATAGCAGTCAACTAGTTTGAAATAGAATGCTTTCTGGAAAATAACAGTCGACTATCTTTTATAGCAGTCAACTGGTTTGCATCGATTTTCGAAAATCTACGCTTTGGTTGTTTCTAAGTAGTCGGCTGCTACTTAAGGCAGTCGACTCCTCCTAGCATTTTGGTAACGAGTAAAACTCGAATTTTAGCCTTCCTGCACAAAACCGACTTGTACTTCTCTCCAAAATACTTAAAAACATGTGGACATAGTCACCCTACGTCCGTTACATAAATTCCTTACCTCAATAGCCAATAATCCTCAAGCTTGGTTGCATCAACCCTAGCCTTTCACTTCTTCAAAGCTGTAACATCATCATAATGCAACCTTTAAGAAAACATTATAAACACATTGTACCAACTCCATAAAACTCCAAACCATGGATAGAAGTAAGTAAATCAACTTCCTCTCTTACCTTGGCTAGTCACCAAATTAACAACAATTCTGATCTCCTTATTTCCTTGGATTCAGCCTTCCATATTAAAGGTATGGCTTAAGCTAATGACAAGGAGCAATTGTCGTTACAAACGTTTAATGATTCGATGACTGGACAAGGGTGTTTGTCAAGGTAGCTAAGATGGAAACTTGGAGGAAATTGGGGAAACGAGAGTGAGCTGATGTTGCTGCCGACTTTGGCTGATGAAGAAGATGACAAGGCCAATGGCATTTAATGATTGCTCATCCCATAATCATCTCAGCCACTAATACTTTGACCATTTGACCATTAATCTCTCTTCTTCCATTCTTATTCTACATGTCATTTAATTACCAAATTTCTGATATTTATTTTCCTTATACTTTAATTATTCTCACAATATCAATTTAATTCCTTGACTATTTGACTTTCAATTTCCCTATTTCTTCCATATATTTCATACATCATTTATACTTCATAATTCTCATATTTATTTAATTATTTCGGCTTACAATACTTTACAAATATGAGAATTTACTTGAAATTGGGGATTTCACATTTGGTTACCTCGAGGCAGCTTAGTGTTGATCCTGAAGGTATATTTACTTTCTTTATATGTTTAGACTTATTGTACAATACTATTTCATTTATAAATTATGAACAGGGGATGTAATCATTGAATGAAACACTATTATGTAAATATTTCTATTTATGTAAATTAAAATAAATTACTTTACAAAGTGTTCACTATTTAAAGAAAGTGTGAAATAAAGGCATCACAAACAACCTAACCATTACTATAAGTGTGAAAATGTGTGATTTACTGTACATACGAACTGTAATAGTAGCTCTTTGGAAACTTACGAATATCTTCTCCCAAGTTGAGAATATGAAACCGTTGTTGGTTAGTTTTCAAATTTATCATGTTCTCAGGAAGTGTATCAAGGTTGCTGATTCTCTTGCTAAACAGGGTGTTAATAAAGCTTCTAACATGCTGGTGATTAATGATTAATGTTTTGAGTATGGCTCCTTTGTTTGGCTTTAATTGTTTTCGGTTGTCGTTTTTTGTGCTTTTAGTTGTGGGTGCTTGGGTTTGCTTTCTAGTTGCTTTCTGTCATGCGCTATGGTTTGGTTACTTTGTTTACGTAGAGTGATGTTGGTGCGTTCTTGGTGTCCAGAGATTTCCTTGATTTGGTTTGTTGTGGTTTGCATTGTCGATTGTGGTTTTTTTTTGTTGCATTTTGTCTGTTTTGCATTTTGTGGTTAGATTTTGTTTATTTTGCATTTTTTGGTTGGGTTAATTGTTGACGGTGTGTTTGTCTTTTTTGTATTGACGTTGCCCCCCCAAGTGTTTGTGTTTTTGTCTCTTTAGGTAGCTGGTTATTTCTTTGGTGGCTTGGTACTGCAATTGGGCTAAGTATTTCAGTTGTCTTGTCTTTGTTTTGCTTGCGAGGTGAAGTCTTGCTTTGGCTTCACTCTATTTTGTATTCTTTGTTTCCAACAATAAATTCATTTGGCCTTTCAAATACACACACACACACACACACACATATACATCAATAATTACATCCATATCCCAACATTCACTATTTCTCAAAGTCATATGATTAAATATATATTTATCTAATATATATGTAATATATAGCATCGATATGGCCAACCACAACTTAGTAATTGTTTCCTTATATTATCAACAAATAATACAAATATAGCAACTTCTTTACATAGAAATTCTTACCAATATAACACCAAGCTTTATGCTTATCAAAACCTCACTTGCACTTTTTAGCCTAGTAGTATTATTTCCACTACCTTGAGTATCCTCATTGAATTTTCCACAATAGCCGAACCTTTCACTAGACCTTAATAATCTTTCCACAACCTACAAAAATATATATCACTCATATCATTTCCTTCATCATATATATATATATATATATATATATATAGCTTAACCAAAATATGCACCCTTACCTTTAAGTCTCAAGCTAACCGAACCTACAACCTTGATTTCCTTTATTGTTTAGCTATTGTTTCTCTTCTCAAATAATAGCCATATTTTCAATTTACATTCTTATTTTAACTTCTAAAACTGCCCTTAAACACCCTTAGCAACCCCTACTTCAGTTCTACTTTGGCACTAAAAAACAACTCACACAGCCTTTAAAAACCCTAAAAACTGCTACCTATTCAGCCTAAAATGAAACTACTTTAATACGTTTATGTCCAGCCAATAATACCTTGCTCAAAACCCCAAAAGTCAATGCCCAAAGTACTAGCCTTTCAGCCTCCGAAACACCCAGCTACCAACCCTGACCGGCCCCTGCTTTGAGGCCTAAAATCACCTTATTTCATGTCAGTTTCTAGCTCAATTTATCACCCTTATATACCCCTGTTACAACTCTATTTGGGCTATGTTCCGAACCCCTACTCATCACTAAAATTGTCCTATTCCAACACTATTTCAGCACCAAAATCACTCTACTCCAGTCCTTGCCTTGGTACCCTTATTTGGTGCCCTTAATCATCACCAAAAAGCTAACGCTCCTGCCTACTTTCAACCTTACATGGTGTCCCAATTCATCCCTAAGGTAGCCCCTATTTGGAGCCTTTAGAATAACCAAGTTCAGCCTTTAAGATGCCATTTCCAACCCCTTGTGGCAATAGCTCACCTCCCTATTTCATGCCCTTTTCCAACACCAAATGAGATCCCAAATCACCCTGCATTTCAGGCTTCTCCCCATCCTCAACAGTACCCAAACTCAGTCCTTCTTTAGCCACCAAAAAATGGCACCTCTCTTAGTCACTCTCACTATCTCCAGTTCCTTCTTTTCTCTCCTCTTTTCCTTTTTTTTCTTTGCTTCTTTCTTCTTTCCCACAGGCTTCACACTCCAGACCAGCCTCTGTTTTGTTTCTTTTCTTCCTTATAGGACCCTTAGCTTCAGCTCTCCCTTTTGTTTCTGGTTTTCGGGTCAATAGTGGCTAGCCTACTAGTTTTGGTATCCTCTCAATTTTTTTAATTCAAGGCTAAACAGTTTGGTTTAACCCCTCTTTGTTTGTTGCTATCTAAACCGTAACATGGTGGATCAACACATTTTTCTCCCATCGCCATCGGTTCCAGTTGTTGCCGCTAGTAGATCCGGCGCCTCTCACTTTCTTTCTGGTTTCTTTTCCTTCTTTTTCTCTTTCCTTTTCCTCTTTCTTTCCTTTTTCTTCAATTCTTTTCTCTCCAAATGACCTATGTTTCTAGCCCCAAATCGCCTAGCATTAACTACCAAAAATCCCTATCTTCCTCCCTTATTCCCTTGTTCTTTCCCTTTTAGCTCTCTCTCAGGATATATCTCTCCTCTTCTCTAATCTTTTCCTGATCAATGCCTAACGTGAATACACTTTGTGGACACCCTATTTTGTCCGGATTTTTAACTTGTAAAAATAATTAATGGAGTTAGGTGACATTGAATTTAATTTAACAATTTAGATTAGGATAATTATTTAATATTAGGATTATTAGAATTCGGCTAGAATTAAATTAGGATTTTTTAAATTTAGAATTAACATTAATTAGGAAATTAGAATTAAAATGGGATTTAGGAATAAAAAAAGAGAGAGAAAGATATAAGAAAATAAAATAAAATTAATTTTAGGATCAGATAAGTAAATTATTAGATTTTTTTAGGATAATTATTAGAATTTATTAATAGGATAGTTATTATTAGATTAATATTAAATTTGATAGAGTTAAATTAGGATTAACATAAGAATTAAATAGATAAAATATGAAAAATAGGAGATAATTAATAGAATAGGTATAGTTGCATTAGGACTTTAACAAGTTTGTGATTATAAAAAGGGGTTGAACTCATAATTTGAAAAAAGAATGAAGCCTCTTTAACTCAGCATCGCTACTCTCCTGTTTAAGCCACCTTATTGCCACTCAACCATCATCGAGCCTTGAACTTGCTGCTTACACCCTTGCCGTAAGTCATCCCTGCTTCACTCTCATCACCGAACCGGACCATCATCATCCTCACTTCAGCCAACCCCACACCTATGGCATCATTGTCATCACCACGATTCTATTTTTGAACTGGATCTGCACCTTGCACCAACTCTGCCACTAATCGCTCCAAGCTATAAAGCCTTTCCCGCTGCACCAACGATCGCTAGCCAACTGCTCAACAAGCTCTACCGCTGCTATGCCGAAAGCCGATGAAAAGAGCCAGCTATCGTTGAGCCCTGCACTGCCTTACTGTGACAGTTCCCACTGCATCATCGTCTACTGCTCTATCACTAGGTCTCATTTGTCGCTTCTTGTTGCACCATTCATAGAGGCTTATCGCTTCACCGTCAGTTGCTTCGACAAGATCAGCTCACTGCCTGTTGTATCCCAATTCAGTGTTCAAGCTACCATCCTAACGCGAGTTTGTGTTACTCGATTTAGCAAAACAGAAGAAGTAAGTGGAGAAGGAATAAAGCCGGTCACCCTCCAGGTTTTCCTTTATTTATTTGATTAATTAATTAATGCTTAATTACTTAACAAGTTAATTATATAATTTGAATATTAATTAGTATTTGTTAATAATGTGTATACTCATAATCAAGTATTTTAATAATTAAATACATGATAACTTGATAAATTTGACAATTTATAACTTGATTTATTTGCATGATTAAATGATGATATAATTCGATTTAGTTTGTACGATAGTTTGTATGATTTATACAATTTCCATACTACAATTAGGATTAGTGTATAGGTTCTTAGAATAAAAAATATATAGCAAGTTGATTTAGAATTATAATTCAAATTAGAATATAGAATATAAAATAAACAAAAAGAAAAATAAAATAAAGATGAATTAGATGAAATATAAACAAAGATAAGATACAAAGATGAATATGGATTATGTCGATGATGAAATTCTAAGAAAGTCAATTGGTACTCCTTGAAATTTCTAAGTGAGAGGATTATTCTTGAGTTGGGCCAAATTGATGGAATATTTGAGGAGGAATTTTCAAGAAAGCATAATTCATGTTCATTTTAAGGATATAATGATAATAAAAAATAATAAAGAATATAAAATAATAGGATAATAATATGTTTTAAATAAAAGAAGTAAATGTGACATATGCTGAGGATGAAACTCCAAGAAAGTCAATCGGTACTCCTTGAAATTTCTAAGTGAGAGGATTCTTTTTTAGTTGAGCCAGATTAATGGGATACTTAAGAAGAAATGTCAATAACCCATATGTCATGACATAAAATAATAGAATTAGGAAACAGAAAATAAAATAAGATAAGAAATGAAAAGAAAATAGGAATTTTAAAAATAAGATTAGAAATTATTTAAAGATAAGAATTTCATAATATACTTAATCAATCCAATGACGGAGTTCAAGAAAGTCGATTGGTACTCCTTGAATATCTTGAGGTGAGGGGAGTTTCTAAGCTTGGAGCTAGATTGATAGAAAAGTCTTAGAAACTTTCCCAATATTTAATTATCAAAACTAATACAAACATAAAGGCAAATTTAGAATTAACTTAAGACTAAGTGGTACCATTTTAAGATGGGCATTGTGGGGCTACTAATCGTTTCTCACACATAACCATACTCCCGAACCCTAGATTCTTTGAACGTAGATCAAACCTTATCTAAAATAAGAATAGGTTACCAATCACACCTTAGGCTTAAATGGCTGGTGGTGATTCCTTGATTTTTAAGTCTAGTGGGTTAGTTTTTAGGATTTAGCACATTAGACACCTTTTGCTCAGTCCCTTTTCCTCACTAGCTACCAACCAACAATGGCTCCTCTAAAAGTCCCCTGCTTTGTCGAGAATGAGGTAAGTGATAGTGGAAGTTGGTAGGCGGGTCAACATCCTCTGTTTTTAAGAAACAAAGTTCCTACGTTAGTGGGAGCAGGTAGAGATCACGAATTTAGTATTTTTTATTTTTATTATTATTATTATTATTATTATTATTATTATTATTATTATTATTATTATTTATTTGTTATTTTTAATACCATTG
Source organism: Heritiera fomes (assembly GCA_032173925.1). Taxonomy (NCBI): domain Eukaryota; kingdom Viridiplantae; phylum Streptophyta; class Magnoliopsida; order Malvales; family Malvaceae; genus Heritiera; species Heritiera fomes. The sequence continues at coordinate 28,254,198 of JAPDPM010000002.1, read as the reverse complement.
CCATATATTAATAAGATGCATAATATATTTATATAATATATATTTGTAGATTTTGATATTGTATTTATGTTATTTGTTTTATATATTTACTTTTATATATACACACAAGTGTTTATTCTAAATGATTGATCTATTTGTAAAATATTAAATTCACTCATATGAATTTACTTAATGAATTTAAATTAATTTTCTTTAAAAAATGCATAGGCTTGATGTAGATTGTCTCACTCAAGCTTGGAGTAAACGAAATCTCCAATTTTGGGATGGAGGTGATGTGTCAAGAGGTCCTCGTACCTATGTACCCCCCCTTATGATTACTTAGATTGTTATTATTGAGTTAAAGGATTATATCAAATGTTAAATAATTAAATTAAGATAAAAAGAATTTGTGGTTATCACAATGTGGCTCTAGAATATTAGGTGTGAAGACGTGATAATAGAAGCTTAGAATTCTAGGCAGGTTAACACCTTCCAAGACCTGGCCACAAAGTTATGTTTGTGTGGGAGTCAACTAGAGTGGGATCGTAGGGAGAATGGAGTGTTGGGTTATCAAATTCACGATCTTTAATAGCAACTCAGCCAATAAATGAACAAGCTCAAGTATAGATTAAAAAAGTTGCTTAGATGTGAAGTGATCATGTGATGTCAAAGATCAGAGGTTTTATGATTAAAGGATGGAGATTAAAACACTAAGTACTTTAATGCAATTGCCTCCCGACGTAGAAGAAACAACTTACTAACTCGACTGCATTCTGATGTGGGAGCTTATTGTTGACCAAGAGATGATTCAAAAAGAATTTGTTAATTATTTTTCAACCATTCATACTGCAATATATACGACAATTTTGGGTCTAATATGCTTGAGAATGGACAAGAGAATATTTGCAAAGGATAACTTGAAGTTATGTGTTGAGTTTACAAAGGCTAAAGTGCAATAGTCTTTAAGGAAATCTCTAGGACCTGGCGATATAAAAACTTGTTTTTACAAAAAGTATTGGCATCTCATTGGTGAAGAAATTCAACACTTAGTGCTAAGTGACTTTTTTACAAGGGAATTTGGATGTTAGCAGTATTAACAACACCACTATAGTGCTAATACTAAAAGTCTGTTCTCCAAAAAACAGTTATGGACATTAGACATATTAGTTTATTTAATGTTATATATAAATTAATATCTAAAGTCATTGTTAAAAGGTTGAAGGTTTTATTACCCAAGATTATAGGGGAGATAGAGTGCTTTTGTGCTAAGTATATAGATTTTCAACAATGCAATGGCGACTCATGAGATGTTTCAACATATGAAGATGAAACATGCTAGTTTAGTAAGGGAAGTAGCCTTAAAACTAGACATGAGTAAGGCCTATACTCATGTTAAATGGAAGTACTTGGAGGAAATTATGTGAGTTATGGATTTTACTGATCCTTGGATCTCATTATGTGGAGACCTATACCCAACCTACGAGTTATCGTCTGCTTTAATTCGAAAATCTCACGGTTTTGTCCCACAAAAGGTGTTTCACAAGTATGGGTTCAAGTCTCTACATATATAGCATTCCAGAATCTCAAAAACTCCCGATGTGAGTTTTGAGTTTGGGGTGTTACAAACTCCCCCACTTTAAAGCTTGACGTCCTCGTCAAGCCCAATCAAAATAGAACCAGGATCACACCAAGTGTTAGGAGTCTAGAGGTGGCTCCTACCGTGTAGCACATAGCTCCTGCAGAAATCTAATGGTGGCTCCCACGATGTAGTACTAAACTCCCTGTTTCGTCTAGTTGTGAAATCTCCAGTTTCCTGTAATTTTCTCCTTATTTGTATAGTATTTCAACTTAGAAGAATTAAATAAATATGAAAGTTTGATGTATAAGTGATATATGGGACGTATATGGAATAAAAGGAATTCAATGGTCAACTAGTCAATTGGTCAAAGAGTCAATGGCTGAGATGAATAGAGGATAGGGATACATTAAATGAAATGAAGCTTGTCATCATCTTCTTCCAAAAGGAGGCCAGCACATTTGCTCTTTCTCCCAAAGTTTCTCCAAGTTTCCATTCCACTTACCTTGACAAACAACCAATTCATATCATTAAATCGATAAGCTTACTTAACGAAAAATACTCCTCATCACTAGTGAAGGCTATAGCCGTAATATGAAAGGTTGAATCAAAGGAATCAAGGAGATCTAAATCGCTGTTATTTTGGTCACTAACAAAGGTAAGAGAAGAGATTGTTTCTCTTAATTCCATCCCTGATTTGGAGTTATGTTATGTTGGTATATTATGCTTATGGTATTAAAATGAAAGAAAGTTGAAGGTTGAAATTAATATGATGTCTGCAACTTTGAAGAGTTGAAAAGAAAAGTGTTGATTCTAACCAAGCGATTGGATTATCGACTATTTGAGGTAAGGAATATGTATAACAGATGTAGGGAGACTATGTTCGTTTTGGTTGCATAGTTGATTTGAAACAAAAGCAATTTGAAGTGTAGAAAATTCAAAACTTTGGTTTTCCCTCCTAGTTACAATTTAGCTAGGAGCAGCCAATTGCCTAGAGACAGACGAGACATAAATTTTTTCGAAATCGATTGAAACCAGTCGACTGCTATTTTCCAAAATGCACTTTCTTCCGACCCAGTCAATTGCTAAGGAGCCAGTCAACTACATTTTCCTCAAAAGTATTCTGTTTCAAAACCAGCTGACTGCTTGTGGAACTAGTCGACTGCCCTGTTTTCAAAAGCGTTCTGTTTGCGAAACTAGTCGACTGTTAATGAGCCAGTCGATTGCATTTTCTCCAAAAACTTTCTGTTTGCGAACCAGTCGACTGCCCTATTTGTTTTAGAAAAATAAAATATTTGAATTTTAAAAAGAAAAGAAATTCAATAAAATGATATATGTTATAACAGCCGACTGCCCTATATGACCAGTCGACTGCCCTATTTGAAAAGAAGGTTTTCAAAGCCTATTTGATATAAGTATATTTGAATTACAAAAAAAGTATATAACAAATGTTTTAGAGACTGTAGACTCCTTTGGTGATCATGCATATTATTTGTATTTGGCTGTGGGACTCCGATCAAGTCCTCAGTATTATTTGTACTTGGATGAGGAACCCTAGTCTGGTCCTTAGTGCCACAGATGTCACCTGACTAGTGTTCACTGTGGTCTATAGACTATGGCCATATATCTCTTATGTGTATTTGGCTTAGGGGAGGATCCCTGGCCTATACATGGGTACGCCCTTACTTGACATCTCTCTGGATTATCCCTTATGGGATATATTTGCGGTATCCCTTATGAGATTTATTTGGTGCATGATTCTATTGGAAGTTAATCGTCTCCCATCTATTTGAAAGTATGTGAAAGTAATTGAAGTTATTTGTATTTGTATATGTGATTTCACGTGATTTGAGATACGTGAAAGTATTTGACGTATTTGAATATTTGCATATGTGATTTCAAGTGAATTAAAGGCAATTGAAAGTATTTCATTTATTTGATTTTATGTGTATACGATATTTGAAGAAATTATATGATATATGCTTTATAATGATTTTACATGACATTATAGAGCCAAGTTGGAAAACTGCATATAGTGGCATAGTACACTCTTTTACATATGTTCCTTACTGAGTGTAAACTCATCCCTTTACAGCATTTTTTCATCCAGATTACTTGCAGTGAATTCCGCTCCTGATAGAGGAGCTTACTTTTGGGAGTTTATAGTGTGCCTTCGAGATACGCTTCCCAATATTCCTTGAAGGTATACTCATTTGTTATGTATCTCAGCTATTGTACAGTACAATATTACAGTGATGTATATTATACCATTTGGGGATATAGGTTATGTAAGTTATGTGAGATTCTGATGTATTTGACGTATGTGTATATGAAAAATACATTTAATAAGAAATTGATATCATGCTATAAGTAATAAAACAGAAAGTATAAGAAGAAGAGAAGGATGACTCAGACAAACAGCCTAACCACCTTTATGTGAAAAGAAAAAGTTAATTGGTAATTGAGAGTGCCGAGGATGTCCCAGATTGGTATCAGAGCTAGGTAGTCTGAGGTTTTTCAGTGTCATTAGGCTAGAAATAGTGTACATCCCTAATGTACTGTACTTGTCTGAATACATATACGTTGTATAACTGTTTAAAGTTATACTAAATCGTGTTATTTGGTGGTGATATTGACAGAATGAGTACTCGAAGAAAGGGTACTAATAGGGGACAAGGACGAGGAAGGGGTCGAGCAGAACCACCCCAAAACAATCTCCTCCTCCATCTCCACCGCATAGCCTGAACACTAGGCTAGCTAAAATGAAGAAACATATGGAAACGATGGCCACTATGTTGACTCAGTTTATGACTAACTTTCCGAATGTGGCTCGGAATGCACCAATAGCCCGACCTACTATTCCGCCTACCACATCAGGGAATGCTCCTCCTATACCTCCTACTCCTACAGTACAGCCCCCACCAGCACAGACAAAGTTACCCCCACCAGTCTCAGCTATTGAGAAGTGGGATCCTAGTGCTTATTGCAATGTTACCTTGATTAAGGAATTTAAGAAGCTGGATCCACCTAAGTTTAAGGGGGATAGAGATCCGTTGGCTGCAGAGAATTGGGTGAAGGCGGTCACTAAATCATTCGGATATATGACTTGTACCGAGAGAGAAAAGGTGAGATTGGCTGCCTATTTGTTAGTGGACGATGCAGAACCCTGGTAGCGGGCCACTCAGACAGTGTTGGAGGCTAGACATTCAGAAGTAACATGGGATATATTTTTAGAAGCATTCAATGAGCAATACGTCCCACGCACTGCTTAGAAGAGGTTGCAAGTAGAATTTTTTGAACTTGACTCAAGGGAATATGACGGTTAGTCAATACGAGTCAAAGTTCACTACGTTGAGCAGATTTAATCCGGAAGTGTTGAAGAGAGAGAAGTATAAGACCTACAGATTTATGGAGGGATTGAGACCTTCCATCAGGTCTAAGTTATATCCCTTGGATATCACTACATATGGAGAAGCAGTCCGTAAGGCTCAACTGTGTGAGCAAGACTATGAATTTCATCAGGTTGACTTCCGAGCTAAGAGTAAAGGTAAAGAATCGATGAAACGGAAGTCAGACGAGAGAGCCTCGAGTGACAGATATCCATCTAGGAGAAGTAGACCATATGAAAGAGCTTCGACAGGAAAGAAAAGAAATTGGAAGAGAATGATTTTAATTTTGATTAATGGTTAAATGGAAATATGCTGAAATTTAGGAGCTCTATGATGATTTGTGGTACAGGGACTCCTAGATCCACCGGGATTAAGATAAGTGATGAGAAATCGCGATACTCGGCAGGTAGTACCGCTAGCTCACCGAAGAGTATAATGCAGAGATGTGAGTATAGCGAAAAGTTTCATAGGTCACAAGAATGCTGCATGGCTACTGGGGCATGTTATTGGTGTGGTGAGCAGGGACACCGGATTAAAGATTGTCCTAAGATGAATCAGAGGGTTCCCAAGGAATCAGAAAAGACCACCCAGCCTCAGCGTAAGGCCACAGCTGCAGAGAAAGGAAAGAAACCCGTGACTTAAGGTTGGGATTTGCTATGGATAAGGAGTCCGCTAATGCCTCATCTGATGTGATTAAGGGTAAGATTTACTTGTTTGATATAAATATCACTGTATTATATGATCCAGGATCTACGCATTTGTTTGTGTCACCAAAGATTGCTATGAAATTGCCTGTTGAGCCTGGGCCTTTAGGACACTTATTGCAAATAAATACTCCTTTTAGAGAATCTCAAGTGACAGACTTGGTGTATCGTAGTTGTAAGCTACGGGTAGGAGAGAGAAACTCGGTAGCTAACCTAATCCTACTAAATATTCATGGATTTGATGTCATATTAGGAATGGATTGATTAGCTAAGAATCATGTGATATTGGACTGTTATGCTAAAAGTGTGATTTTCTCTTCTCCCGTTAGCTATGTTGTAAATTTGGCAAATGTTTAATACAAAAGTATGTTTATTAATTGACTTATTTGTAAATGGAATTAATAGAAAGTATGTATTGTTATGTTAAGGATTTATAGCCTATATGGTGAACGTAGAACAAAAACGTCCTGAACTCCTTGAAATTCCAATAGTTATGGATTTTTCGAATGTGTTTCTGGATGATCTTCTAGGACTTCCTCCGGATAGGGAAATTGAGTTTACTATCAATTTGGTGCCAGGAACTCAGCCCATTTCGAGATCACCCTATCGGATGGCACTAATGGAATTGGAGGAATTGAAGAAATAGCTTCAAGAGCTACTAGATAAGGGGTTTATACAACCCAGTGTATCCCCATGTGGTGCTCCTATACTGTTTGTCTGGAAGAAGGATGGCAGTATGAGGTTGTGCATCTACTATCGATGGTTGAATAAGGTGACAATTAAGAACAAATATCCTCTTTCCAGAATTGATGACCTTTTTTATCAGCTTAAGGGTGCACAAGTTTTTTCCAAGATAGATCTAAGATCGAGATATCATCAATTGAAGATCTAGAGTGAAGATATTCTTAAGACTGCATTCAGAACACGATACGGCCATTACGAATTTCTAATGATGTTGTTTGGCCTAACCAATGCACCCACGGTTTTTATGAATTTGATGAACGATGTGTTCAAGCCATACTTGGACAAGTTTGTCATCGTTTTTATCGATGACATATTGGTGTATTCGAGATCCTGGGAAGAGCATGAGCAGCATCTAAAGATAGTTCTACAGACCCTCAGAGATCGAGGATTGTATGCCAAGCTAAGTAAGTGTGATTTTTGGCTAGATCAAATCTCCTTTTTGGGTCATATAATCTGTAAAGATGGAGTTTCGGTCGATATCGAAGATTGAAGCTGTGGTGCAATGGGAAAGACCGAAAACAGTTACGGAGATTAGGAGTTTCTTGGGTCTAGCTGGCTGCTATCGAAGATTTGTGGAGGGTTTCTCAAGGTTAGCTACTCCCTTAACTCGCTTAACGCGCATAGAGGTGAAGTTTGAATGGAATGATGCCTGTGAGCGTAGTTTCCAAGAATTGAAGCGTAGGTTAATGACTGCACCTATTCTCACCATTCCTAATGGTTTTGGAGGATTTTCAGTATATAGTGATGCCTCAGGACAAGGTCTAGGTTATGTGCTAATGCAGCATGGTAAGGTAGTTGCATATGGTTCTCGACAATTAAAGGACCATGAAAAGAACTACCCAACTCATGACTTGGAGTTAGCTGCAGTGGTATTTGCTCGAAAGATATGGAGGCATTACTTGTATGGTGAGAAATTTTAGATTTTTACGGATCATAAAAGTCTGAAGTATTTGTTCTCTCAAAGAGAATTGAATATGAGACAGAGCAGATGGCTCGAGCTTCTAAAGGATTATGATTGTGAGATCTTGTACCACCCGGGGAAGGCCAATGTGGTGGCAGATGCTTTGAGCTAGAAGCATGTGGGTATAGTGTCGTATATGATGGTCCAAGAGTATGAGTTGCTTGAGCAGTTTGCAAGCCTCAACCTGAATGTTACACCCAATGAGCAATTTAGGATGATAGCTAGTTTGTTGATTGAACCGAAGTTAATGGACAGAATCCGGGTTGCTTAGAGGGAGGATGTTCAGTTTATTGAGGCTATGAATGGGATCCAATCATGTATGCTCTCGGAATTTGATATGGGTAATAATGGAATCTTGAGGTTTAAGAATCGTATATGTGTTCCTGATGACAAGGAATTGAAAAAGTTGATATTGACAGAAGCACATTCCACTAAGTATACTTTGCACTCAGGAAATACCAAGATGTATCATAATCTACGTAAAGTGTATTGGTGGTCTGGCATGAAAAGAGACATAGCAGAGTTTGTGGCAAAATGTCTCATGTGCCAGCAGGTTAAGGTAGAGCACCAAAGACCGGCAGGTTTGTTACAGCCTCTACCTATACCTATGTGTAAGTGGGAGCACATTACGATTGATTTTGTTATGGGATTGCCCTAGACTAGAAGAAGTCATGATAGCATTTAGGTAATTGTGGATTAACTAGGTAAGTCAGCTCACTTCCTACCTATGAAGTCTACAAATCCACTTAGTGCTTTGGAAGATTTGTATGTGAAAGAAATTGTTCGGTTACATTGGGTTCCAGTGAGCATAACATCCGATAGAGATTCCAGATTTACTTCTCATTTTTTGGAACATTTCTAAGAAGCCATGGGATCCTAGTTGAACTTTAGCATAGCTGTCCATCCGCAGACTGATGGTCAGTCTGAGCGCACCATTCAGACGCTCGAGGATATGTTAAGAGCATGTGCTTTGGATTTTAAGGGCTCCTGGGATGATCATCTGCCATTGGATGAATTTGCTTACAACAATAGCTATCATATGAGTATTGGGATGGCACCATATGAAGCTTTATATGGTAGAAGGTGTCGATCCCCTATAGGTTGGGAAGAAATGGGCGAGCGTAAGTTGTTAGCTCCAGATTTAGTCGAGCAAGCCTCTGAGGATGTTAAGATGATTTTTCAAAGACTTAAGACAGCTTAGAGTCGACAAAAGAGTTATGTAGATGCTCGACGGAGACCACTTGAGTTCTTGGTTGGAGACTCGGTGTTTTTGAAAGTTTCTCCATCCAAAGGAATTATGAGGTTTGGGAAAAGAGGTAAACTTAGTCTTCGTTATATCGGGCCATTTGAAGTCTTAGATCGTGTGGGAGATGTTGCCTACCGATTAGCGCACCACCGAAGCTATCGAGAGTACATAATGTTTTTCATCTGTCTATGCTTTGGAAATATTATCCGAACCCATCTCATGTCATAGAGTATGAACAATTGGAGATACGAGAAGACATGAGTTATTGGGAGAAGCCGGTTCAAATATTGGATAGAAAAGAGAAAGTGTTGAGGTCTAAAACGATCCCACTAGTCAAAGTTCTCTGGCAATACCATACTAGAGAAGAAGCCACATGGGAACTAGAGAGCTTGATAAAAGAGAAGTATCCGGAATTATTTGCGATATAGCCCGAATCAATTTGGAGGACCGAATTCTCTAAGGTGGAGAGAATGTGAAATCCCCAATTTCCTGTAATTTTCACCTTATTTGTATAGTATTTCAACTTAGAAGAATTAAATAAATATGAAAGTTTGATGTATAAGTGATATATGGGACATATATGGAATAAAAGGAATTCAATGGTCAACTAGTCAATTGGTCAAAGAGTCAATGGCTGAGATGAATAGAGGATAGGGATGCATTAAATGAAATGAAGCTTGTCATCATCTTCTCCCAAAAAAAGGCTGGCAGCCATTTGCTCTTTCTCTCAAAGTTTCTCCAAGTTTCCATTTCACTTACCTTGACAAACAATCAATTCTTGTCATTAAATCATTAAGCTTACTTAACGAAAAATACTCCTCATCACTAGCTAAGGCTATAGCCGTAATATGAAAGGCTGAATCAAAGGAATCGATGAGATCTAAATCACTATTATTTTGGTCACTAACAAAGGTAAAAGAAGAGATTGTTTCTCTTAATTCCTTCCCTGATTTGGAGTTCTGTTATGTTGGTATAGTATGCTTATGGTATTAAAATGAAAGAAAGTTAAAGGTTGAAATTAATATGATGTTTGCAGCTTTGAAGAGTTGAAAAGAAAAGCGTTGATTCCAACCAAGCGATTGGATTATCGACTATTTGAGGTAAGGAATATGTGTAACGGATGTAGGGAGACTATGTTCGTTTTGGTTGCATATTTGGTTTGAAACAAAAGCTGTTTGAAGTGCAGGAAATTCAAAAACTTTGGTTTTTCCTCCTAGTTACAATTTGGCTAGGGGTAGTCGATTGCCTTAAATAGCAGCCGACTGCCTAGAGACAAACATGACGTAAACTTTTCCGAAATCGACTAAAACCAGTCGACTGCTATTTTCCAGAATGCACTTTGTTTCGACCCAGTCAACTGTTAAGGAGCCAGTCAACTACATTTTCCTCAAAAGTATTCTGTTTCAAAACCAGTCGACTGCTAATGAGCCAGTCGACTGCTAATGAGCCAATCGACTGCATTTTCTCGAAAAACTTTCTGTTTGCGAACCAGTCGACTTCCCTATTTGTTTTAGAAAAATAAAATATTTGAATTTTAAAAAGAAAAGAAATTCAATAAAATGATATATGTTATAGCAGCCGACTGCCTTATATGATCAGTTGACTGCCCTATTTGAAAAGAAGGTTTTCAAAGCCTATTTGATATAAGTATATTTGAATTACAAATGAAGTATATAACAAATGTTTTGGAGACTGTAGACTCTTTTGGTGATTATGCATATTATTTGTATTTGTCACGACCCGATAGCCGTGACGTACGCTTATCACTCCATTCACTATTTACCCTTCAATTGTGTCAATTTTACGAACTAACTTTTTCTTTTCACTTTAGGGTTTGTATTCGGTGTCAGTGTCCTCTCTCAACTACTCTCGTATCCTTCATTTAATATACATTTGTTGTTTAATTTACCATTTGGACTTACGTAATACTCTCCTTTAATATTAGACTAATAAAAGAAAAACGTCGAAAACTCCCCCTTATATAAAATCGACTTTCCCCAGCTCAATAACCTGCAAAAATCTCAACTATTTCCAGCCACATATCTCAATCCAGAATTTTCAGTTCATTCAACTAGATCCAATACATACTTCCCAAGTCAACAAATAGATATAAGATACAGTTTACAGTTTCAAAATCACTACAATTCATTTCTCGGATCGTGCTCGATAATCATAAAGCCTATAATAATCTAGGACGATCCTAAGTTACATCCCAAAAGCAATCCCATAAGCATGTACTGTGCAAACTTAACCTGTCAAATATGGATAACAAAATAAACGATATTATACCTCAAGTGCAACAAAAACAGCACTCGGAGGATTCGGACCGATATAGCTACTCAAAGTATGTCCCCGAGGCTTCGCACCCAAACTCCAAGTGGGAGCCTAACTGGTATGATCTGCGATGTTATTAATAAGGGGTGAGCAAAACCACGGCTCAGTAAGTAGCTTAAGTAAATGCATGCTAGACTCATGTCGTTCTATATGCAGTTGTGGAAAACAATACCGAAGTAATAAGCGAACTCGATATTTAATGCATGATCATAAACCAAACACTTCTTTATGCATTTCTGTTATAGAACGCTTTCAATATGCACTTAATTAAAACAAAACTTACTACGTAATTCATTTAAATGAGTTCGCTATGCCTTCGGTTGGATTCAGTATGTTGTGCATTTCAAATAAACTATCGGTATAATTCGATAAGTCAATCGGTAATTACTTTGCTAAAACAATCAATAAGCATTCGATAACGATCAATAAGTATTGCAATCATTTCGATCCATATAGATTTTCAAGAACACATTAGTCATAAATCAAGAAAATCGATAACGATTAGGCATATTGCCTCAGTTCACTAAAAGCAGTATTAGAAATGGAACAATGGTAAGTAGAGATTAGGCAATGATCCTCAATCAATCAATCAATCGATATCCATCCTAGCTAGCGATGGAATGGTGTTGCAAGCAACACTAAATCTATGGCCATAGGACGATATCCAGTCTCGCTGATCAGTCGAGAGCTGGAACTTGCCTGCTGGTTTTCCAGACAAGTATCAGTCTACCTAGAGCACTAGGCTCGATAGGTACAATACGATAGTCTAGAGCACAAAGCTCAATAGACGGGAAATAAGGCCTAGAGCTAAGCTCGATAGGCTAGAAGTGACCCGAAGGTCGTAGGACATGCCTGCACTCAAAAACAGTTTGAAATCAATTTCCTCGCGTAGCACTTGGCTTCCACGGATTCCAAATCAGTATTAAATCAGTTTTGAGTTCGAAATATAAAGGACTTTCGATTTATTTCAAATATTGGTTCAAACCAAGACTTTGCAGATATAACCTATGATGTAAGTCATTAAACCATAAACATTAAGTAATTTAAACTCAAAACATGCTATATGTAAATGCATGTATGCATCGGTTCATTCCACTTAAAATGTACGCTTGGTTGGCTACAACGCTCAAAGCAGAAATAAGTTTCGATCTAGCCCAAGCATAAACGATTTATAAAATTAAACCATTCCTACGAGATGGTGCTATCAAGCTTTACTTAACCCACTTACCTTATATTCCTAGTGAGTATCTTCCCCGTTCTTCTGGATTGGAAGGTTTGGGTCCTTTAACCGCTCCGATCCACTACACAAAATCAGTTAACTTGAATAATTATACGTCATTATGCTTAATCGCTCACTTTAAAATATCTATCTAGTAGTCGTAATTAACACTAGTTCACATTTGTATCACCGCTAAATTCTTCGTCTTCATGTATTGGTCGTGTACATGTATATATATATATATACATTCTTGTGTATATATATATACACGTTTTCAGTACAATTGTAATTACGCATATATCTTACATTGAGGACCAAAGCATAATTTTCTCACCTTGATGAGCCTTATCAATCGGATCTCGTATTACCAACCTTCCTTAAGATTTCGGATCCAACCCTACATCAAGAGTTCATTCTTCATTATTATTTCAAATCAAGACTCCCATTGTTATATGTGTATATATATATATATTGTTGTATATATATCTATGTATATATGTATATGCAGTTATGAATTTACGCTCAAATCATTCCCTTCATATCAACTTGATATGTATTTATACATCTCCATATGTGTTCATATAGGTATATATATAATTGTATTTATACACGTGCATATATACTCATTTCCTTAAATAATCTCAACTAATAATCAAGACTAATCTAAAGTATATTATCCTGAATATTCATGATTTCTCATCAATCAAATAATGCTTATATAGATTCAAATTAATTAACAAAGAGTCTTACCCTTTTAGGCTTTCCTTTTTGTGGCTTAGATATTTCTTTCTAGCCTTTCTTGAATAGATATGAATACCTATATGTATGTGTATATATATGTATATATATATATCATTTTACCTTACTCCTACTTACTTCCTCATGTTTACTAATGACATGCATATAATATATGTGTAAGCATTTAGCCAATTTTGTTTCACCATCCTCACCATATTATTTGACATATATATACACCTATTGACCTATTAAATAAAACATCATTTCATATAGATTTACAAATTAAACACATTTACTAAACTTAACAAAGGGAGACAAATCTTACCCCTTGGAACCTTTTGAACCAAACCACACTTGTTCTAGGTTTTCATTGGACTAAAAGGTAGAAGCTAATCAAGCTTCTTTATGGCTGTCCCGTATGTGCTGAGGGGAGGAGTTTTCCTGCACCAATTGGTCTGTTGCTGTAGCTTTCTCGCCCAGCCAAGTTTTCCCCCTCGTTGCCCTATCCTGAAACCGAGAGACACACTAAATGGTTTTCTCAGCTGCTTCACGTTTCTTTCCCTAACCTTCCTGATGTTTATAGTATCATCACAACTCCCTTCCAGCACCTCGAAGCCCTATTTCAATGCCTAGACCCAGCTCTAAATTACAACCCTGTACAGTCCGATTTAAGTGTCTTCAACTTCAGTAATTGCAAACCTGTTCTTCTAATACCACAACATTAGCCATTAGCCATTATTTTGGTCCCTGTACCGACACCAGAACAGAAACCTTTGCTTCAGTTTTGTTTTTGCTATTTTATCCGGCGTCCTAGGCAGCAGCAACGACACTCATGCTTCACTCTTTCCTTCTCACTTGAATTCCTTCTTCTTCATTGAACGCCTCTGCTACATTTCCTTTCTTGCTTTGTTTGTTTTCTTTTTGGTTTTCTTCCCTCGGGTTCAATTTAGGCAGACGAATTTGGTGTGAGTTAACGACAGGTTGAGTTTCTAGGGCAGTGGGTTGGCTCTCTTCCTTTACTCCCGTTTTCCTTGTTTTATTTACAAGGCTTCTTTTAGAAGCTTTGATTGTTGGTGCCGGCAAATGTTAGTGGGGTTTGATGGGAGAAAGTCCCATCAAACTCCACTAACACATACTTAAATTTTTATTATTATAAATATATTTTAAATATCCAAAATTCCTATAGTTTATAATTGTCTTCAAATAATATATATTTATCTATATACCAATCATACACTCATATGTATTTATTCATTTTATTATACTCTTTACATTTAATAGGTAAATATACCTATGTTTAAAAATCTTAATTATCATAAAATATATATTTATATATATTTATACATATTCATAGAAATATATATATATATATATATATATATATATACATGTGTATACATGTGAATTCTTCAATTTATCTTAATTATTTATTATTCATGCATACTACGTTTCCTTTAGTATGCTTATGTACTTTGTTTTATTAAAATAAACCTACCTATGTATTTGGTGGAAATTTATGCATCCCATTAATTCATATTTAAATTATTGAACTTAGTTGTGAGATTTTTTTCTAAATGACACAAAAGTATAAATTATTTGTTTTCTAATTCCACTAATTTGAGGTTTCCTCCTTATTACTTGGCATAAGATTATTACTTACAACATACATCATGGTACTCAACTTACTCCATGTCTCTTATTTATTCACATCATATGGTACAAAGTTTGTAGTTTTTACATCCTCCCCACCTTAGGAAATTTGGTCCCCCAAATTTTCCGTGTCTGGCTGAAATAGGTGAGGGTACTTCTCTCTCATTAAGCTTTCTAACTCCCATGTGGCCTCCTCTGAAGAGTGGTGCTGCCAAAGCACTTTGACTAAAGGGATTGTCTTAGACCTCAATATCTTATCTTTCCTGTCTAAGATCCGAATAGGCCTTTCAACATAGCTCAAATCCTCCCTAATCTCCAAAGGTTCATAGTCAATGACATGGGAGGGGTCCGGATGATATTTCCGTAGCATCGACACATGAAAGACGTTATGCACACCCGATAGCTCTGGGGGTAATGCTAATCGATATGCTACGTCACCCACTCTCTCTAATATCTCAAATGGACCAATATACCGAGAGCTCAATTTTCCTTTCTTACCAAATCGCATTATGCCTTTAGATGGAGAGATCTTCAAAAACACTTTATCTCCAACCTGAAATTCTAAAGGTCTTCTCCGATTATCCGCATAGCTCTTCTGTCTACTTCGGGCTGTCCTCAATCTATCACATATCAACCTCACATCTTCGGATGCTTTCTCTACTAATTCTGGAGTGAATATTTTTCTTTCGCCTACCTCCTCCCAGCCAATAGGAGATCTACACTTCCGTCCATACAACGCCTCGTAGGGTGCCATCCCAATGCTAGAGTAAAAGCTATTGTTATACGCAAATTCAGCTAGTGCCAAATGATCATCCCATGAGCCTTGAAAATCCATAACACATGCCCTCAACATGTCCTCAAGTGTCTGAATAGTCCTCTCTGATTGCCCATCGGTTTGAGGATGGAAGGCTGTGCTAAAGCTTAGTTTAGTTCCCATAGCATCTTAGAAGTGTCCCCAGAAACGGGAAGTAAACCGAGAATCTCTATCCGAAACTATGCTCACGGGGACCCCATGTAACCTCACAATCTCCTTAACATACATATTTGCTAAGGCACTAAGCGAATCGGTAGCCTTCATAGCTAGGAAATGAGCGGACTTTGTCAATCTGTCAACTATCACCCAGATTGCATCATGATTCTTACGAGTCCTCGGGAGCCCCATAATGAAGTCCATAGTCACATGCTCCCACTTCCATGTAGGTATGGGTAAAGGCTTTAGTAAGCCTGCTGGCCGTTGGTGTTCAATCTTAACTTTTTGGCACACTAGGCACTTGGACACAAAGGTCGCTATATCTTTCTTCATACCAGCCCACCAAAACACTTTGCGTAAATTCTGATACATCTTCGTATTACCTGGATGCATAGTGTATTTGGAGCTGTGTGCCTCCTCTAATATTTGCCTCTTCAACATCTCATCATTCGGGACACAAATTCTGCCCCTATACCTCAATAACCCATCATCTGAAATCTCAAACCCTGAGTCTTGGTCTGGTTGTATTCCACCAATAATCTCCACAAGTCTAGGATCCTCTTTCTGGGCTTGTCTAATTTGATCCATAATGCTAGGCTCTATCCTCAAGCTAGCCATCAAACACTCACCATCGGGCTCTAGGTTGATATTCAACTCTGAAAATTTTTCCATCAAATCCCATTCTCGGACCATCATGTAACTAACAAAACCCACACTCTTCCTACTTAATGCATCTGCTACCCGGTTTGCTTTACCCGGATGATAGAGAATCTCGCAGTCATAGTCCTTCAATAGCTCCATCCATCTTCTCTGTCTCATATTCAACTCTTTTTGCGAGAATAAGTACTTTAAGCTCTTGTGGTCTGTATAAACCTGGAACCGCTCACCATACAAATAATGGCGCCAAATCTTTAGCGCAAACACTACCGCTGCCAACTCCAAATCATGAGTAGGATAGTTCCTCTCGTGGTCCTTCAACTGTCTTGAACCATATGCCACTACTCTACCATTCTGCATCAACACACACCCTAGACCCTGTAGAGAAGCATCACTATACACTGCAAATCCTCCGGATCCACTTGGAACCGTCAACACAGGAGCCGTAGTCAACCTTTGCTTAAGCTCCAAAAAGCTACGCTCACACGCATCATTCCATTCAAACTTGACATCCTTGCGTGTGAGTCGGGTTAGTGGAGCAGCAAGTTTGGAAAATCCCTCTACAAATCTCCTATAGTAACCTGCAAGCCCTAAGAAGCTGCGAATCTCGGTCACTGTTCTAGGCCTCTCCCAATTCATCACGGCCTCTATCTTAACTGGATCAACTGCTACACCATCCTTTGATACCACATGCCCCAGAAAACTGATTTGTTCCAACCAAAACTCACACTTGCTAAACTTTGCGTATAGCCCTTCCTTTCTAAGAGTCTGGAGTACTATGTGGAGGTGGTGCTCATGTTCTTCCCGGGATCGGGAATACACCAGTATGTCATCTATGAACACAATGACGAACTTATCCAAGTGAGGCTTGAATACTTCATTCATCAATGCCATGAATGCTGCAGGGGCATTCGTTAGACCGAATGGCATAACTAGGAATTCGTAGTGGCCATATCGAGTCCTGAAGGCTGTCTTTGGCACATCTTCCCCTCTAATCCTCAATTGGTGGTACCCCGACCTCAAATCGATCTTCGAAAATAATTGGGCACCCTTCAATTGATCCAATAGATCATCAATCCTAGGCAGTGGATACTTATTCTTCACCGTTGCTTGATTCAACTGCCTATAATCGATACATAGCCTCAAACTGCCATCCTTCTTTTTCACAAACAACACCGGAGCTCCCCATGGTGACACACTCGGCCTTATGAACCCTTTGTCCAACAATTCTTGTAATTGCTTTTTCAACTCCTCTAACTCAACTAAGGCCATTCTATACGGGGGCTTGGATATAGGTTGAGTGCCTGGGAGTAGCTCTATGGCAAACTCCATCTCTCTTTCCGGAGGTAGCCCTGGTAGCTCATCCGGAAATACATCGGAGAAGTCCTTGACAACTGGGATGTCAGACAGTTCCGATTGGCTCTTTTCGGCATCCTCGACAAACGCGAGATAGCCTTCATAAACAATTAATCTCATATTAGTGAGACATCAACAACAATTAAAATCATTCTATTTATCATTTCCAAGGCATAATACAAACTTTTCAGGTAGGAAGAGAGTTACAATCTTCTTATAGCAATCTACACTAGCATGATGGTTGGTTAACCAATCCATGCCTAGTATTACATCAAAGTCATACATATTCAATAGTATCAAATCTACTGTTAAGCACTTATCTCCCACCTTCACTTTACACTTACGATAAACATATTCAGTTGTCTGTGATTCTTTGAGAGGAGTAGTAATGTATAAGGGATAACCTAAAGGCTCTGACTCTATATGCAATCTACTAGCAAATGCAGGTGAAATGAATGAATGAGTTGAGCCTGGATCAATGAGCACGAATGCTTCTAAGTCACAGATAGTAAGCTTACCCTTGATAACCGAACCAGAAGCATCAGCTGTCTCCTGATCAAGTGCAAACACTCTACCTTGTACCATTGGACTCTTGCCTTTGTCTTGTGTCCTCCTTTGCTGTGGCATGGTCTGTCCCCCGGCTTGCGTCTCTGTGGCCTTCATCTGGGGGCAATCCTTGATTCTATGGCCAGTCTTGCCACACCTAAAACAAGCTCCCGTGACCACATAACAAGGTCTGTTGCCATGCTTGTGTCCACAAGTGGCACACGGCTGAGATGTAGCAGTAGCAGTAGCAGTAGGGATAATGGCTAAGGCCCTGTTAGGAGGAGTAGCAGTAGCTGTAGGCCTAGTAGCCTGTGGTCGAGGCGCAACAAACCTCTGCCTCTTATTTTGTCCCTGTGATCTACTCGGTTCAAACCTCCTCTTCTCATCCCTCCTATCTATGAATGGTTTAGCTCTAGGAGGCTGCCTTGTCCCATACTCAGCTTGGGTAGTCTCCAATTCTTGTTCAACAGTCTGAGCTTTCCTTACCACTGCCTCATACTCGGTAAGCTCAAATGGAGTGACCCTACTTCGGATGTTGGGTCTCAATCCTGAAGCAAACTTCTCTGCCTTCTTCTCCTCATTAACAACATAATCCGAGTCATACTTCACTAAGGCAGTAAATCGAGTCTCATACTCATCTACCCTCATCGATCTTTGAGTGAGTTCCATAAATTCCTTCTTTTTCTGTCGTCTGGCAGCCTTAGATATATAATGGTTCATGAAGGCCTCTAGGAACCTCTCCCATGTAATAACCGGATCCTTAGCCAATAAGAACGTCTCATGGGTCTTCCACCATTTCTGCGCATCACTCCTCATCATATACACTGCTAATGAAACCCTCTCAGTGGTACCACACCCCATATATTTGAAGAGAAACTCCATCTCCTCTATCCATTCCTCCGCCTTCGCTGGATCTTTCTCCCCCTTAAACTGTGATGGATTCATTTTCTGGAATTGTCGGAGGAGTGTCATATTTCTATCCACTGGGTTCCCAACTTCTGGTACAGCGGGTGGAGGCACAACTGGCAAAGGTACAACCTGTGGCACTACCGAAGGTGACGGAGGTGGTGCCTGCTGTGGTGGTGGTGGAGGCACAGGAGGTGCAGGAGGTACAGGAGGTGGCGGTACTAGAGGTGCGGGAGGTGGTGGTGCAGCCTGATGTGCACTAGCTTGGTTAGCCACCAACTGTTGCAATAAAGCAGTCATAGTCTCATGGCTTTGTTCTATTCGGGCCATTCTCGCTTCTATACTATCTGGGGGTGGAGGAGTCGGATTTGAGGATGATGGGGGTACTGCGGATGAGGGCGGCCGTGTAATCGGATATCTTCGAGCCAACCCCCTCGGTCTACCTCCAATCCTCCTCATTGTATGTCAATCAAGAGAGAACCTATACCAAGAGCAGATCAATCTTAGTACAAGTCGGTAACAGTACACTACATGCAGACATTGCACAGTACATGGGATGTAACACTAATAACGACCTCTAGGACGCTGACACGTACTAGACAAACCGTGCTCTGATACCATTTAATCTGTCACGACCCGATAGCCGTGACGTACGCTTATCACTCCATTCACTATTTACCCTTCAATTGTGTCAATTTTACGAACTAACTTTTTCTTTTCACTTTAGGGTTTGTATTCGGTGTCAGTGTCCTCTCTCAACTACTCTCGTATCCTTCATTTAATATACATTTGTTGTTTAATTTACCATTTGGACTTACGTAATACTCTCCTTTAATATTAGACTAATAAAAGAAAAACGTCGAAAACTCCCCCTTATATAAAATCGACTTTCCCCAGCTCAATAACCTGCAAAAATCTCAACTATTTCCAGCCACATATCTCAATCCAGAATTTTCAGTTCATTCAACTAGATCCAATACATACTTCCCAAGTCAACAAATAGATATAAGATACAGTTTACAGTTTCAAAATCACTACAATTCATTTCTCGGATCGTGCTCGATAATCATAAAGCCTATAATAATCTAGGACGATCCTAAGTTACATCCCAAAAGCAATCCCATAAGCATGTACTGTGCAAACTTAACCTGTCAAATATGGATAACAAAATAAACGATATTATACCTCAAGTGCAACAAAAACAGCACTCGGAGGATTCGGACCGATATAGCTACTCAAAGTATGTCCCCGAGGCTTCGCACCCAAACTCCAAGTGGGAGCCTAACTGGTATGATCTGCGATGTTATTAATAAGGGGTGAGCAAAACCACGGCTCAGTAAGTAGCTTAAGTAAATGCATGCTAGACTCATGTCGTTCTATATGCAGTTGTGGAAAACAATACCGAAGTAATAAGCGAACTCGATATTTAATGCATGATCATAAACCAAACACTTCTTTATGCATTTCTGTTATAGAACGCTTTCAATATGCACTTAATTAAAACAAAACTTACTACGTAATTCATTTAAATGAGTTCGCTATGCCTTCGGTTGGATTCAGTATGTTGTGCATTTCAAATAAACTATCGGTATAATTCGATAAGTCAATCGGTAATTACTTTGCTAAAACAATCAATAAGCATTCGATAACGATCAATAAGTATTGCAATCATTTCGATCCATATAGATTTTCAAGAACACATTAGTCATAAATCAAGAAAATCGATAACGATTAGGCATATTGCCTCAGTTCACTAAAAGCAGTATTAGAAATGGAACAATGGTAAGTAGAGATTAGGCAATGATCCTCAATCAATCAATCAATCGATATCCATCCTAGCTAGCGATGGAATGGTGTTGCAAGCAACACTAAATCTATGGCCATAGGACGATATCCAGTCTCGCTGATCAGTCGAGAGCTGGAACTTGCCTGCTGGTTTTCCAGACAAGTATCAGTCTACCTAGAGCACTAGGCTCGATAGGTACAATACGATAGTCTAGAGCACAAAGCTCAATAGACGGGAAATAAGGCCTAGAGCTAAGCTCGATAGGCTAGAAGTGACCCGAAGGTCGTAGGACATGCCTGCACTCAAAAACAGTTTGAAATCAATTTCCTCGCGTAGCACTTGGCTTCCACGGATTCCAAATCAGTATTAAATCAGTTTTGAGTTCGAAATATAAAGGACTTTCGATTTATTTCAAATATTGGTTCAAACCAAGACTTTGCAGATATAACCTATGATGTAAGTCATTAAACCATAAACATTAAGTAATTTAAACTCAAAACATGCTATATGTAAATGCATGTATGCATCGGTTCATTCCACTTAAAATGTACGCTTGGTTGGCTACAACGCTCAAAGCAGAAATAAGTTTCGATCTAGCCCAAGCATAAACGATTTATAAAATTAAACCATTCCTACGAGATGGTGCTATCAAGCTTTACTTAACCCACTTACCTTATATTCCTAGTGAGTATCTTCCCCGTTCTTCTGGATTGGAAGGTTTGGGTCCTTTAACCGCTCCGATCCACTACACAAAATCAGTTAACTTGAATAATTATACGTCATTATGCTTAATCGCTCACTTTAAAATATCTATCTAGTAGTCGTAATTAACACTAGTTCACATTTGTATCACCGCTAAATTCTTCGTCTTCATGTATTGGTCGTGTACATGTATATATATATATATACATTCTTGTGTATATATATATACACGTTTTCAGTACAATTGTAATTACGCATATATCTTACATTGAGGACCAAAGCATAATTTTCTCACCTTGATGAGCCTTATCAATCGGATCTCGTATTACCAACCTTCCTTAAGATTTCGGATCCAACCCTACATCAAGAGTTCATTCTTCATTATTATTTCAAATCAAGACTCCCATTGTTATATGTGTATATATATATATATATTGTTGTATATATATCTATGTATATATGTATATGCAGTTATGAATTTACGCTCAAATCATTCCCTTCATATCAACTTGATATGTATTTATACATCTCCATATGTGTTCATATAGGTATATATATAATTGTATTTATACACGTGCATATATACTCATTTCCTTAAATAATCTCAACTAATAATCAAGACTAATCTAAAGTATATTATCCTGAATATTCATGATTTCTCATCAATCAAATAATGCTTATATAGATTCAAATTAATTAACAAAGAGTCTTACCCTTTTAGGCTTTCCTTTTTGTGGCTTAGATATTTCTTTCTAGCCTTTCTTGAATAGATATGAATACCTATATGTATGTGTATATATATGTATATATATATATCATTTTACCTTACTCCTACTTACTTCCTCATGTTTACTAATGACATGCATATAATATATGTGTAAGCATTTAGCCAATTTTGTTTCACCATCCTCACCATATTATTTGACATATATATACACCTATTGACCTATTAAATAAAACATCATTTCATATAGATTTACAAATTAAACACATTTACTAAACTTAACAAAGGGAGACAAATCTTACCCCTTGGAACCTTTTGAACCAAACCACACTTGTTCTAGGTTTTCATTGGACTAAAAGGTAGAAGCTAATCAAGCTTCTTTATGGCTGTCCCGTATGTGCTGAGGGGAGGAGTTTTCCTGCACCAATTGGTCTGTTGCTGTAGCTTTCTCGCCCAGCCAAGTTTTCCCCCTCGTTGCCCTATCCTGAAACCGAGAGACACACTAAATGGTTTTCTCAGCTGCTTCACGTTTCTTTCCCTAACCTTCCTGATGTTTATAGTATCATCACAACTCCCTTCCAGCACCTCGAAGCCCTATTTCAATGCCTAGACCCAGCTCTAAATTACAACCCTGTACAGTCCGATTTAAGTGTCTTCAACTTCAGTAATTGCAAACCTGTTCTTCTAATACCACAACATTAGCCATTAGCCATTATTTTGGTCCCTGTACCGACACCAGAACAGAAACCTTTGCTTCAGTTTTGTTTTTGCTATTTTATCCGGCGTCCTAGGCAGCAGCAACGACACTCATGCTTCACTCTTTCCTTCTCACTTGAATTCCTTCTTCTTCATTGAACGCCTCTGCTACATTTCCTTTCTTGCTTTGTTTGTTTTCTTTTTGGTTTTCTTCCCTCGGGTTCAATTTAGGCAGACGAATTTGGTGTGAGTTAACGACAGGTTGAGTTTCTAGGGCAGTGGGTTGGCTCTCTTCCTTTACTCCCGTTTTCCTTGTTTTATTTACAAGGCTTCTTTTAGAAGCTTTGATTGTTGGTGCCGGCAAATGTTAGTGGGGTTTGATGGGAGAAAGTCCCATCAAACTCCACTAACACATACTTAAATTTTTATTATTATAAATATATTTTAAATATCCAAAATTCCTATAGTTTATAATTGTCTTCAAATAATATATATTTATCTATATACCAATCATACACTCATATGTATTTATTCATTTTATTATACTCTTTACATTTAATAGGTAAATATACCTATGTTTAAAAATCTTAATTATCATAAAATATATATTTATATATATTTATACATATTCATAGAAAAATATATATATATATATATATATATATATACATGTGTATACATGTGAATTCTTCAATTTATCTTAATTATTTATTATTCATGCATACTACGTTTCCTTTAGTATGCTTATGTACTTTGTTTTATTAAAATAAACCTACCTATGTATTTGGTGGAAATTTATGCATCCCATTAATTCATATTTAAATTATTGAACTTAGTTGTGAGATTTTTTTCTAAATGACACAAAAGTATAAATTATTTGTTTTCTAATTCCACTAATTTGAGGTTTCCTCCTTATTACTTGGCATAAGATTATTACTTACAACATACATCATGGTACTCAACTTACTCCATGTCTCTTATTTATTCACATCATATGGTACAAAGTTTGTAGTTTTTACAATATTTGGCCGTGGGACTCCGATCAAGTCCTCAGTATTATTTGTACTTGGCTGAGAAACCCTAGTCCGGTCCTCAGTGCCACAGATGTCACCTGACTAGTGTTCACTATGGTCTATAGACAATGGCCATATGTCTCTTATGTGTATTTGGCTTAGGGGAGGATCCCTGGCCCATATGTGGGTACGCCCTTACTTGACATCTCTCGGGATTATCTCTTACGGGATATAGTTGCGGTATCCCTTATGAGATTTATTTGGTGCATGATTCTATTGGAAGTTAATCGTCTCCCATCTATTTGAAAGTATGTGAAAATAATTGAAGTTATTTGTATTTGTACATGTGATTTCACGTGATTTGAGATACGTGAAAGTATTTGACATATTTGAATATTTGCATATGTGATTTCAAGTGAATTAAAGGCAATTGAAAGTATTTGACTTATTTGATTTTATGTGTATACGATATTTGACGAAATTATATGATATATGCTTTATAATCATTTTACATGACATTATAAAGCCAAGCAGGAAAACTGCATATAGTGGCATAGTACGCTCTTTTACTGTCACGACCCGAAGACCGCGACTTTAGCTTGATTCTTATACTTTTCTTAGTCTACAAATTTATGGACTAAATTTTTCTTTTTCATTTTAAGGTTTGTATTCGGTGTCAGTGTAGTTACTATACTATCTAGGTGACCTATAGTCATTCCATTTAAATATTAAACAAACATGGAAACGGTTCTTAGTTACATCCCGACTTGTTAAACAGAATATGTACTATGCATCAATTTAAGTCTTACATGTAAACAAGTATTTTATAAGGAACATATACCTCAGAAGACTAGTACCAAATCCATACACCGTCTCCGATGCCCACTGAGCAGCTCACATGGCAGATGTTAACTTCATTAATCTGAAAGAGATGAAATTTAGTGGGGTGAGCAAAACCACGGCTCAGTAAGATACTAATATAAATACAAGAGTAGGATTATACTGCCTTAAACTGCAATGCTTAAAACTTGCAATGATGCAATTACAGTTAATCCTTTCTCATCGATACATCTCATTATCACTTCTCATTTTCACTTTTCATTTCATAATCATACTTTGGTATGCTATCATCTCATATCAATTCTCATATTTACTTTTCATTTCATAATCATATTTCTGTATTCTATCATCTCTTATCAATTCTCATATCATCTCTTATCAATTCTCATATCATCTCTTATCAATTCTCCTATTATGGATCATGATCACGGTGGTACGAAGTCATAATTCTCTTCGTGTATTTCTATATTCCTGTTTCATATCATATCATTACATCATATCGATGAAATATCGTTACCACCGAGTCATGATACTCTTCATATATTCTCCATGTTTAATGCAGACATCCTATCGAATTCACTTTACATTTAACAATCATATTCCAGTATTACATCAATTCATATCACTTATCGTCTGGGAATTTATGATCATGATAGAGTGAGATCAGAATTCTCTTCATATCAATCTCATGTTCATATATCATATCATCTCATGTCATCGTATAGATGAAACATCATTAACGTCGAGCCACGACATTCCTCATGGAATTCTCATGTGTTAAGCATATTATCATGTCAGGGTTTAATATGCAATTCATGTAATTTTTCTGTATAAACCGCTATCATCTCAAATCATATCATATATAGTTTAGGACATGCTCAATATATGGATTTTCAATTCATTTCAAATTTGCCTTTAAGGCATGATAGAAACATGTTCAATTTCAGTTCATGTATTCGTTTTCGGAGCATGTCTAAAACATGTGCGGTTTTAAAACATTTTTCATATACTATAAGTCATATCAGGTCTAGAGTTCATTTCAAATCGATTTATACTCTGACCGCATATCATTTTAAATTCGACACGAAATCGTATATAAATCATATCAGTGTCGAAATCATTTATCATATACTTTTAAAACATATACTGTAAATCATATCAGGTCTAGAGTTCATATCAAATCAAACTATACTCTAGACCGCATATCATACCATGTTCGACACAAAATTACATATAAATCATATAAGTGTCGAAATCATATCTCATGGACTTTTAAAACATGTTTAAAACATATACTGTTTCAAAACATATTTCATTTCAAATCTGTTTCATGTACAGTATAAATCATGTCAAGTCTAGAGTTCATATCAATAAAGTCATACTCTAGACTTCATATCATATCGGTTAGAGACTAGGCTAAATCCCTATCATCTCTCTATCAATAAAGACTTAAATCACTGTAGCTAGCAGTGAAAATCATGTCATCGTCCCCTGGAAACCAACTAGGGCGCTATCTATGGCCATAGACCTCATCTCTCTCAGCCCCACTGATCAGGCGTGACTGAGACCTGTCCACGACTATTGTCGGACAAGCATATCTGCTAATGAGCAAAGCTCCAATTAGGCGGTTTCCACTATGCTTTATTGAATTTAATTATTTTAGGGTGCCTATAGTCTCATAAAACATTTAAATCTTTAGCTTTTCTTTTTAAAATCATGTAAAGCATATGGTGAAATTCTTTAAGAGGTTTCGTATATAAAAATACGTATATATACCATATACTTTCTTTTTAAAGCTAATCTATACTTTATAGCATTTATATAAATGATATTATGACATCTGAAACTATAGCAAATTATGCTTAAAAGCGATGTTATGAAATCATTTCCGTATATAATTTTGGTAATAGTTTCAAATGTCCATATAAGTAATACCTTCATCTAATACGGTGAAACAATTCATTTAACTTTATCATCATCAATCATTCAATTTCAAACTATCCTTTTGACACATCAATAAATCAGTATTCAAATCATTCAAGATTCATTTCATTCAATATTCAGATTGCTCATTACTCTAATTATTCAATATCATATCACTTGGCATTCAAACCATTCGGTATTCAATATCCTTTTTCAATAATTATCGACTATAATAATCATTTGTACATTTCATTATCGATATTAAAGCCACATCATCAGTGTGAATCCTCTTAGTATCTATGAGCATCTAAATATCATGTTTCCATATAGCCATCATGTTTCCATATAGCCATCATGATACTGAAATTATGAAATACTAATATCCTCATTCGATATTTATTCCAGAGTCGGCATCGAGGATCATAGAACCACAAGATCAATAATCGCTTATCAAATCCATCTATGATTTGATCTATTGATCATGTTCATCATTTTCGATTTGAGGTTCAATTTCATTTACTATCACTAAATCGTATCTAAATCCTCAAATCAACTTTCATGTGGCCTTTATGATTTTATCCGAACTTATGCAATTGTCGATCTTATTATTCAAGATCTATTCTAAGGTTATAAGCATAATAATCTTTTCACATATTTATCACTCATTTCTTTGAATCCATAATTGATCGGATTGTGTCGTAATTCAATCTCCGTTTCGATCTCTCGAATTTGTCCATATTATCACTTTCGAAATTATTTCAAAATCATGAGACCGGACTCAGTAAATTCTGGAAATCATTACTCCGTTAATAACTTCACAATCCAATCATTCGACCATCGAAATTTCAACTGTGATCTTCTCTTCCAAGCTATATCATATAATTATCATCACTTTTATCCGTGATCCGTCTAATTAATAATTCCACCTCAATCTCAACTTGATACCATTTGTGATAATAAAATTACTTGATTTATCAATTCTGTAAGGTTTAAACCATATCATTCATCACATTATCGTGTTCAACGATCTATCTTCTCATTGATTTCAATATCAAACCTTTCCGGTAATACCATAAAGTCCTTTCAATGTTTATTTTCAATAGTTATTTCCAAGATTCCATTTATGTGAGAAACTTAATCTGTTTCCTCAAATAATTTCCTAAAATTTCGGTAGCATAACGGCTTAATTCTTACTAAGCCTCTTGCAAGGAAACCACAATTTATAACTACAGTTGTTGATTCTCACAATTCCTACATCTCTACTAAGACCCCCACCATCAGTTGTGGGTCCTCTTAGCATTTTTAATATCAATTAAATCAATGCATCATATATAAAAATATCACAATTCCATTAAAATTATTTCATCAATGCATCATATAAAATCATAATTCCCACATACAATATGATACTACTAATGCTTTATAAAAGTATCTTACTTGTTCGCCAAAGCTTAGCGCACTTTCCGATTTTCGAGCCTTGCCGAACTCCACCTTTCGTCACATTTTCGTTTTTGCTACAATTTCAATAATTGAAACATTTTCATTTAGAAAATAATCCAACAATTCCTAATAAATTCTATAGAAATATAGCAAAAACTTATAATTTTCCTTACCCATTTCTTCTTCTTCTTTTTCTTCTTCCCTTTCCTTTTTCTTTTCTTTTCCTCTTTTTCTTTTCTTTTTCTTTCTCCTTCTTTCTCTTTTTCTTTTCTTTTCTTCTTTTTCCTTTCTTTTTTTTTCTTTCTCTTTTTTTTTCTGAACCGGGTCAGGTCGAGTCAGACCGGGTCGGGTCGGGTCGGGTCGGGTTCGGGCCAGTTCAGTTTGGCTTGGTCGGTTCAACTTTGGCTGACCGGTTCGGTCACCGGTGGCCACCCATTCCGGCGGTTCGGCCACCCAACAGCTTGCCGAGGTTGCAAGGACTCCGGATCTGGCCTCGGTTTCGCCCCATCACCAGCGACGGTGCCGGATCTGGAAGCGACACCGGCGGCTCTTCTCTTCCTCTTTTCTCCTTCCTCCGTCGGTTTCCTCTTCGTCGGTGGCTCCTCTCACCTTCCCCTGGTCCCCGCCGATCTCGTGGGGGGAGAGTGGCAGTGCTCAGATCGGTCGGCACCGTCGATCTCCTCTTCTCTTTTCCTCTCTTTTTCCTTCAGTTTTTCGCCTCTGTTTCGCTTTGCCAATCCCTCTTCCGTCGCTGGATTCATCTTCCTCTTCTTTTTCCTTCGCCGGCGACGCCCTCTCTCCGCTTTCTCCTTTGGCCGGCCCGCCAACGGTGGCGGCCGCCCCTGTGTTGCTTCTCTTCTGTTTAATGAAACAGAAGAGAAGAAGTGGGAATCGGGTTCTCCCGATTCCCATTTCTGTAATAATTTTTTTTAATTTTTTTTCAGATATATAATTATATTTTTATAATTATATATATTCAAAATATTAAACATATATATAAATATATTTTTAATATAACCCATTTATATATATACTTTGATTTAAAGTACTATATATATTTTCCATATATATTATACATATACATAAATGTATAATAAAATACATATGTATTTATTCCATGTATAAATATATATTTATCAAAGCGTATTTATATAATATCATTATATAAATCTATCAAAAATACATATATATTTTTCTTAAGTTTTGGATTTCTTGATATCCAAATTTATTTTCTTCAATTTCATCCTTATTTAATTTGGATTTCAATTTATCCAAATTAAATTTTCCGGATACCTTATATTTATTTAGAAAATTCTCAGTCTTCACATCTATTGTGATGCCCCGGGGTGCACCCGCTGGTCCACCGACCAGAGCCACCGCCCCAGGCGTGTCACTCATCCGTATTGTCCGCTTTGGGGTGCACCACACAGGCCACCGCCCCTCACGGATTTCTTTCGCGTTCGCCGCTACTCGAACCCTTGACATCCAAGCGATTCGAGTAACAACTAACCATTGGACCACTGCCCCAGGCGGGTCACTCATCCGTATTGTCCGCTCTGGGGTGCACCACACAGGCCACCTCCCCTCACGGATTTCTTTCGCGTTCGTCGCTACTCGAACCCTTGACATCCAAGCGATTCGAGTAACGACTAACCATTGGACCTAGTCCAATGGTTAGTCGTTACTCGAATCGCTTGGATGTCAAGGGTTCGAGTAGCGGCGGACGCAAAAGAAATCCGTGAGGGGCGGTGGCCTGTGTGGTGCACCCCAAAGCGGACAATACGGATGAGTGACCCGCCTGGGGCGGTGGCTCGGGTCGGTGGACCAGCGGGTGCACCCCGGGGCGTCACAATAAAACGCGCGTTTTTTTGTGAGGCCCGTATCCTAGTGGCCCATACCTCACTCATCCGTATTGTCTGCTTTGGATTCTAGAGGTGGCCCCCGTCAGTTCAGCTGACGTGGCACTTAGGTCCTCACGGATTTCTTTCGCGTCCGCCGTTACTCGAACCCCTTACCACTTGTAAGTGTCGAGTAATGACTAAACACATTTACATATGTTTTTTACTAAGCGTAAACTCACCCCTTTACAACATTTTTTCATCCATATTACTTCAGTGAATTCCGCTCCAACTAGAAGAGCTTACTTTTTGTAGTTTATAGTGTACCTTCAAGATACGCTTCCCAATATTCCTTGAAGGTATACTCATTTGTTATGTATCTCAGCTATTGTATAGTACAATATTACAGTGATGTATATTATACCATTTGGGGATATAGGTTATGTAAGTTATATGAAATCCTGATGTATTTGACGTATGTGTATATGAAAAATACATTTCATAAGAAATTGATATCATGCTATAAGTAATAAAACATAAAGTATAAGAAGAAGACAAGGATGACTCTGACAAACAGCCTAACCACCCTTACGTAAAAAGAAAAAGTTAATTGGTAATTGAGAGTGACGACGATGTCACACTAGTGAACCACCTCTGATACTATTTGTGGAGACCCGCACCCAACCTGCAAGGTATTGTCCGCTTTGACTCAAAAGTCCCATGATTTTATCCATCAAAAGGCAGCTCACAAGTATAGGTTCAAGTCTTTATGTATATAGTATTGCAGAGTCTCACAAACTCCCGATGTGGGATTAGGGTGTTACAAACTCCCTCACTTTAAAGCTTGCAATCCTTATCAAGTCCAATCAGAACAGAATCAGGATCACACCAAGCATTGAGAATCTAGAGGTGACTCCCATGATATAACACTTAGGTCCTATATTTTGGCTAGTGGACCCTTCTGATACCATTTGTGGAGACTCGCACCTAACTTGCGAGGTATTGTTCGCTTTGATCCCAAAATCTCACGGTTTTGTCCCCTAAAAAGCGTCTCACAATTATGAGTTCAAGTCTCTACATATATAGCATTACAGACTCTTATAAACTCCCGATAGGGGATTGGGATATTACAAACTCCTTCACTTTAAAGTTTGACGTCATTGTCAAGCTCAATTAGAATAGAACCAAAATCACACCAAACAATGGGAGTTTAGAGGTGGCTCTCAATGTGTAGCACTTAGCTCCCACAAGAATCTTGAGGTGGCTCCCACGATGTAGTACTTAGTTCCTATCTTTCGATTGGTGGACTATCTCTGATACCATTTGTGGATACTTGCACCCAACCTGCGATGTATTATTCGATTTGATTTAATCCGAAAGTCTTACGGTTTTGTCTCACAAAAGGCACCTCACAAGTACGAATTCAAGTATCTATATATATATATATAGCATTGTAGAGTCTCACAAACTCCCAATGTGGAGATGCCTCACAAGTATGGGTTCAGGTCTCTACGTTTATAACATTGCAGAGTCTTATAAACTCTTGCTATGGGATTGGGGTGTTACACATTAATACAGAAAGTGTGTACGTATTGTTACTTGTACAGTTAAAATTAATGGAAGATTTAGTAGGAAGATTATTCCAACTAAAGGATTGAGGTAAGGAGATCCATTACCACCTTATTTTTTCTTATTTGTGTTAAAGCCTTAAAGGGCTATCTTATTTGATCCAAAGAGGCTGCTATGGAGGGTCACTTGAGGGGTAATCGTATTTCTAGAGCTTCTCCAATTATTACTCACTTGGTTTTTGTAGAAGAAGGCCTATTTTCTTTCAGGCTCATGCACGGGAAAGCCAACCAATCTTGTGTCTTTTGCAAATCTATGAAAAGGAATTAGAACAAGAAGTAATCTTGCAAAAATCAGCAATACATTTCAATGCCAATGTGAATGCTAAGAGGCAAGAACTCATTCCGAATTTATTGGGTGTGTATAAAGATTTTGGTAGGGACATATACTTGGGGATACCTTTGCTTATGGAGCATTTAAAGAAGAAAGAATTTGAGTCTTTGAAGGAGGGACTTTGGTGTAAGGTACAGGGTTGGTAGTGTAAGTTACTGTCCTATGCGGGCAAAGGGATTCTTATCAAAGCTGTTGCCATAGTAATCTGACAGTTTTACATTTGTTGTTTTAAACTGCCAAAGAATTTGATTGTACAAATAAATTCTCTCATTGCCAATTTTTTGTGGCGTAATAAACACCAGAAAAGTCGCATACATAGGATGAACTTTGATTCATTATGCTGTTCCAAGTTGGGGGGTGGCTTGGGCTTTAAGGATTTTCATATTTCAATCTAGCCTTATTGGCTAAACAGTGGTGGAGGCTATTATGAAGACTCATCATTATGTTTCAAGGTATTGAAGGGTCAGTATTTCCATCATGTACAGCTCATGGAGGCTAAGGATGTTCGCAATTCATCCTTTTTATGGAAAAATCTGTTAGAAGGGAAGAAAGTAGTGGAGAACGGATCCAGGAAGAAAGTGGGAAATTGTTTGCTGGTTGATGTATGGAGAGATAAGTGGATTGATAAACCACACCTATTAGTTATAGGTGGATGGATGATGCAACGTCTACTTAGAAAACGGACTTACTGCGGGAATTGTTTAATGAATAGGATATGCAGCATATTTTGAGGATTCCTCTTACTCGGCAAAATTCTCTGGACAAACTAGTGTGGATGGATTCACTGCTTGGTTATTTTCACTTTTATCTGCTTCCTATGTGGCTCGACTGTTGCTAGGGAAGACTGTAGGAGATTGGCAGCAGCGTTGCCAGGTCTGGCACTACATATAGCATTTACAGACACAACCCAATATTCTATTTCTGATGTGGAGGATAGTCCATAATATATTACTTACCTTTGTAATGCTGAAGTAGAAGAGGCTCAGGGTTGAAGATTGCTGTCCTATGTATGGCAAGGATGGGGAAAATTGGTATCACAGCTTTGTTTTTTTTCATTGCAGATTTAGCGGAGAGGTGTGGTAGAGCTCATTGTAGTGGGTCTTAACTTTCCTTGATCTTGTCTTAAGGGGTTAATTTCTCTCTTTGACAAATCACAAAACTTGGGAGAGCTGTCCACTTTAGCTACGATTTGCTGGGTTCTGTGGCAGAATAGGAACAAATGCTTGTATAAAAATGTTGCAATACATGTTTTGCAATCAAATTTCAAGCAGATCAATTGTTAAAAGATGCTCAAGAGTTGATCTTTCGGCCAATAAACTCCAATACAATTCAGGATGTTTAGAATACATGGAAGGTGCCTTCTGCAAACTTTATTAAAATTAATGTGGATGCAGCTTTCTTTTCTCATCAAGCTACATTGGGTATGGTTGCCAGAGATTCGACAGGTGTGTTGCACACTGAATTGACCAGGCCGGACTATATAGCAGAGTCCCTTCATGCAAAAATGAAAGCAATATGATTTGGTTTATGTAAAGCTCGTGATTTTGGTTTCTCTAAGATTGTACTAAAGAGTTAACTGTTTGGTGGCAGTGAAGGAACTTACTACTGCAAAAGTTTCTTTCTGGCAAAGGGCTAACTTTCTTTTTGACATTTAAGATGTGGTTAACAGATTTATCTTTGTTGTTTTTACTCATGTTAATAGAGATGCAAATAAATTTGCTCGTATGTAGTAAAGCTAGATTGTAATATTGGAAAGCAAAAGGAATGAAATGATCAACTTTCATTTCCCTTTTGTGTATGTGTGTGTGTGTATATATATACATTAGAGTAAGAGTATGTTTGACCTAATTTATGGAAGAGTTTATCTATTGTACAAGCAAAAGCTAGATATTTGACTCTCAAAATTTTAAAATTTTTAGCTTATATTAGAAGCAAATTTGATCTTTTTAATGAAGCTATAAAGCAAAGTTTTTTAAGAAGTATTAATTCATTAACATGTATTTAGTGAAATTTTTTTACATTTTCACTTTACTCTTCAATAATTCACAAAATTATAAAAAATATTATATTATTTCACATTTATTTATTTTCTGCAATTTTTATATTTAATTTATTTTTATTTTAATTAGAAAAGGTATTTTATTATTTTATTTGTTTGTTTCACTTAAAAACTTGATTTAATTTAATAATTTTTATTATTTTATTTTTTTACATGTATTAAAAATATATAAAAATTCTATTAAATAATTTTCAATATTTTAAAATACTTTTATATTAAATTTGCCAAACATTAATTTAAATTCTTTTAACATCACTCTTAAGCATGCTCTACGCGAGTGGTACCTTTTATACTCCAGCAGAGCCCAACAGACCATAGAGGCTAGAGAGGGTGAAAAAATGCTGGGAGGAGGTTCATTAGTGAAAACATTCCATAACCTTTTTGACAGTTACAGGTAATATGATCCATGCAAAAACTTTGCTAGTGGAGAGCCTGCTTTTCACAACACTACCTTTAAGTTTCCGTATTTTGATTTTCGTTCTCAGCGTAAGTTTTACCCTTCTCACTGAGAGAGAAGGGTGATTTCCAGAAACGATGGGTGCTCTAAATCTGCAACTTCATTATCTGCTACTTATAGGGGGGTTCTTTGTATTGTATATATTGATAGAGATAGAGACTCAAATTTGAAAATTTAAGCAATTGACTTTTATCTGATCTATAATATTCCATCTATGGCTCCTTCCTGTCAGGCAGAAAATTATGAAAAGACCATGATAAAACCCATCTCAAGATATACATTCCATTTCATATCTGAGAATCAGAAAATTTTATTCACGAATCAACAACAGCGATTACACCCTGTTCAGTTATTATTAACTTGACCTGAAGAACATATTCAAATACATATAAAATATAATCAATAATTATATAATAGTAACAAACAAAAAAATAAAGTTAATATTTTGTATTACTTTCAAGAAAATAGGACACTATTGGTGTATAAAGGTGTTCCTCCAATGCAAACAAGCTGACAGATTCAAAGTTCTCATCTCCCTTGATGTAGTCAAGAGGCAGATAAATAATTATATCACCAGAAATGATTACCTGACTCTGAAATCGATGAGGATAATCCGTTAATATGTGCAACCGTGTCCAAATATTGGAGGCAGCCTGAAATTTTTGAATGCCGGTTTGATAGGGGAGGAACCCAAACCAGGGAAGCAACTGCAAAATATGATGCCCCTGGCTTTGGACGTTTAAACATGATAGATAAAAAACAGCTTCTCAAACTACAGTTTCCTCAACATTGGAGACCATTTGTGAAGATGTTAGGAATCAGAATCCTTACATCATTATAATTTTTTACTTCATCCCATTTCACTTCACCGGCCGCATGCCAACAGTTCTTACCCGGAAACGATACTGAGGCTGAGACTCATCATCGTCGTCGTCATCATCATCTTCACTAGAGTCATCTTCAACTCTGTCCCACCGTGCATAATCCAGAGCTGAGTGACCCTTTGGCTTAGGGATTGCCTGCCATCCCTTG
Source organism: Heritiera fomes (assembly GCA_032173925.1). Lineage (NCBI taxonomy): Eukaryota > Viridiplantae > Streptophyta > Magnoliopsida > Malvales > Malvaceae > Heritiera > Heritiera fomes. The sequence goes on along the minus strand of JAPDPM010000002.1, from coordinate 28,218,754 downwards.
GAATCTTTGATGCCCTGTTCTACAGGAGCAGCAACTTCAATTCTTTGAGGCACATTCTTCTGACCTGAATGTCCCTTGGGTTTAGGGGTTGCTACACATCCTTTGTGATCCTTGTCATTTGGTTCTTGAGGATCAGGAACTCCAGGATTTATTTCAGGCACATTCTTATAATCTGTTTCATGCTCAAGGGATTCTTTAACTTCAGGTTTCTCAGAAAAAATCATTTTTGCCTTTACCAGATCCTCATTATTCACAGCATTCAGATCTTTCCGAACAATCACTAACATGTCTTCCTTTTTTTTATCTTGTTCATCTTCATTCTCCATTGTGCAGGGTTGCCCATGTTCTTCTTCCTGTTCTTCCTCTTCTTCCAACTCTGCTTCAGATTCAGGTATTGGAGCAAGTGCCTTTCCTTAAGCAAAGAAAACAAAATTCAGTTTCTTACTAACATCGGAAAGATCAAGTACAAGTCAGCTTAAGACAGAACTATTGTAATCAATTGTGGTAACAAAGATCAAGCACATTTAAGCTTAAGATAAAACTATTGGAACCAATTGTGGTAATAGCTTTCCCAATGACAATGAACAATCAATTGATTTTGTATGAGTCAACAGCAGACAATTGAAAAGTTTATGTGACATAAAAAAGACAAAGCACTCCTTGAAAAACAAGACACCATGTAAAATAGTAGAGAAAGATCTACAGTCAAATAGAGACAAGATGATATACCACTTGTGTCTTCAAACGAGCTTGAAGGTTATGATAAACTTCTGAAGAGGGATTCAACTCTATTAGCTGGTTGACATCAAAGAGGGCTGAATTGTACTCCTTTAGTGTGACTAGTGTTTGTGCTCGCAACATCAAAGCTCCAGTGTGTTTATGGTCAAGCTCAAGAACTGAGGTACATTCTTCTGCAGCCTAAGGTTGAATTAACATCAGTTGGCAGATAACAGTTTCCAATCATTAAAGTAAAATGGATAAGCCAGTATGTATGCATTCCGCACATAACAAAAGCAACATATAAAAGAAAAACGTAGAAGCAAACAGAATTTCTTCATGACTTTTTCCACATTATCTTACTCAAGATATGATACCTAACAAAGGATAATGGCAAAACTTTAACCCACAGAGCCAAGTTCAAATAGTAGAAAATTCATTATTGCTGCTGGTGTTCGAGACATTTTTGGGATATCCAAAATGAAAAATTAAAGCATTCTAAAGAACACGTGTATGTGTGTGCGCACACGCATGTTAGCATGCAGAGGCAAATGCATAGAAGCAAGGACACGAGTCTGTGTTCATGCAAGTCATGCACATAGAACAAAACCACCAATAAAAGCTGTACAATGCAACATCATACTTCTCATAAGTTAGTCGTTCAGGTTTGAAGCTTGCATCATCATTTAGGCTATTGAATCATGGCTATTTTGATTGCTTAAAAAGGAACAAATGATGATTCTTTTACAAGAATGGAGAGTCAAAGTAAAACTATCCATCTGAAATAAGAACTTTTATCACAAATTCAATTCTTGAATATTTAAATTGATAGCTTCAACATTATTTCTACGGAGATAATCTTAAAAAGGACAAATGATGATAATCTACGCCCCTGTTTCAGACTTGTTTTTTTTTCCCTCTCTGTTCTAAATCTCAAAATCATTAATAAACTTCATTAAGAATAAAAATAAATTTCAAAACTATACGAAAATTTAAACTAAAAGAAAATTTCACTTTCTACTAAAATCCCCAGAAACATAAAAAAAAATTCATCTTTTTTCTTTAAAAAAGGAAAATAATATCAAGTCAAAAACATTGAAAATAGAATACATAAACCCCAAATAAAATACAGAAATAACAAGTCAAAATTGCTATACTATTTTCATATTCATGCATCAAAGGCAGATTAAGTAAACTCTAATAAAACCAATCTTTTTTCCATAAAATTCTACATCAAACCCATAAATATGTCGAAATAAAACCGTAAAAATCAACATGTTCCCATTGTGCGAAAAACCCAATCTGAAGCTGGATAATTAGTAAAAACCAAAAAAAAAAAGCAAAATCAAAAGAATAATAAAAAGATGAAGAAAAAAAAGAAAGAAAGAGAAACCTTTTTGAAATGATGTAATTTCAAGTAACAAGCAGCTCTGTTACTGTGCAAAGCAATCTCTTGAGGCTTCGTTTTGGCAACCGCCAGCGCCTCCGTGTAGTAACCCAGCGCTTCCTCATACCTCCCTTGTCTATACATCTGGTGGGCCCTTTCGATCTTGTTAAACGACGACGTCGCCATATTCACCTTTGACCTTGCGCACCCCGCCAACCAGTTTCTCCGATCTGGTTAATCTGCTATCGATTATCGATGGAACAGAAAATAATTTTTTAAAAAAATGATAAGAAAGAGAAAGAAAGACAAGAAGTGAGTGAGGTGGCGTTTCCAGAAAATGATAATTGTCTTTGTGATTAGTGAAGCTTAAGACAGGGATTTTATTATTCTGATTTTTTTTTTTTTTTACAGTGAGTGGACTGTGAGTTTTGAAATTTTAGTGGGAAGAGTGATTGTGGCCACTGCCCACTGGACCATGTGGAGACTGGTGCGGTTTAGTGTCTGTCTATCCCGAGTCCAGCTTAGATTTGGTAAACGGATCTAAGTCGGGCTGTTTTCGGGTTGAGTTTTTTTTTTTTAATTCAGATTTTTTTGGGTTTAAGTAATTTTTTTGGATTTAATTTTTTTTTCAGATTTGAGTTCGAATTAAGTAGGTGAATTTAGTCTGATTCGAATTATTTGAAAATTTATAAGATATAAATATTTTTTATAATTTTAAATTTAATAAGTTATTTAACTTTTTATATAATTAAATAAAAATATAATAGAAAGATTAAAGTTAAAATTTTGATAAATATAAATATAAATTTATACATTTTAATTTTTTTATTAACTTACAAGGATTATGTACTTTTTTAAATTTCTTACTATATTTGGTATAAAATATATAATTTTTTATTAATGATTATATAATATTTATTTTTTAAGTGAGCCAAATTAAAAAAATATATAGTAAAATGAAAGAAATTAAAAATCTAAAATCTTAAGAGTACAAGTTATGAATGAATCACACTAAGTAAATATTTATATAGATAGTTTTGTACTCTTAAGTTAAACCAATAACTTGTTGGGCTATTGTAACAAAAGAAATTATTGGGTGATTGAAATTTTTTTTAACCAAAGTTGGGTCATTGGAATTTAAACACTTGTTATCTAATAAATTCTTTTATTTTTTTACTTTGTTTTATTAGCTTTTTTAGTAATTATATTATTTTTTTAATAAAATTTTAAACTTTCAAGAATTTGTATTTCATTTATTTTATTTTTTAAATACCAATATAATTACATTAGATCTAATCGTATAATTAGTTGATTAATTGTTCAATTATAATATTGCATAGTATTATAGTATATATTAAAAGAGTACTAATGGTCAGAATTTAAAATTTTGAGAAAACCATGATATGTAAAAGTAATAGACATAGTAGTATTGATCAAATTTGACCATTTTGATATTAATGATAGATATAATTATATTCATCAATTACCAAATATCCAGTTATAATATTGAATAATAGAGATTATGAAAAAAAGTACCAATTATCATTTTAAAAAAACATTAATATGAATAATTAGTCAATTAATTAGTTCAATTTTATATCTATTTTATTTTTGATTTGTACATGAATCATAATATTAAAATTATTAAATTAAATATAATCTTATAAACTAATTGTCTAAAGTTATCTTGATTTTGCCTATTATTTTGCTTTAATTTTAATCATTAAATATTAAAAAATCTTTTAAGTCTCATCTATTAAGCTAGTCGCACAACTCAAAAGTTTTTCCCACTTCAAGATTATTCAAATAAGACCAATTATCTTTCTTGAAGAGGATCCATCGTCGGATCATTTAAATGTATTATGAATTTATTATCTTGACTCACTACCCCATTTTTATAAATTTTTATTTCTATTATTTTATCTTCTTTTTATTTTATTGTTATTATCTTTTTTAATATTTATTATTTTTACATATTTTTATATCTTTAAACAAACATGAATTATTTAGTTTTGAAGATTTTTCTTAATACCTTTCATCAAACTGGTCAAACCTTAGAAGAAATTTTCTCACCTTAGAAATTTTTGAAGAAATTACTTAAGCACAATTTCCTTTTAAATTCCATCCCTGTGATACTTCATATTTATTCAAATATTTTAATTTTATTTAATTTTATTTCTTTTTGATTAATTCTGATTCTTTCCTAATCTTAATTATGTAATTCTAATTTATTAAATTTATTTTAATCTTATAAGAAATTTAATTTATTATTTTTCAGTTTATTTTATTTTTATTCTCATAATAAATTTGAATTATTAAATATTGAAAATATTCTCTTAAATCTTTTATCAAGTAGGTCAGACTTAAAAGAAATCTCCTCACATCAAAATTTCTAACAATACTATTCGAGCACAATTCCTTTAAAATTTTCATCATCGAATAATTTGAATATTTTACGTCAATTTTACTTTTTCTAACTTTGGCTCTAACTTTTATAAACTTTTATCTTACGTTATTTTTATACTTTATTTATACATTATTTAATTTAGAAAATAAATATGAATTATCATTTATTAAATTCTCTTTTAAGCATCCTATCAATTTGGCTTAACTTAAGAAAGAATTTTCTCACCTAAAATTTTCAAGGAATCTCCAACTGATTTTTTTAAAATTTTATCATTGGTATAATCCATATATATTCATCTTCAAAATTCAATTAGTCATTTACATTTTCTATTGATATTCTAAATCTTAAAATTTTAATAATCCTAATTTAATTATCAAATTATATGTCTTTTCGTTTTTCTCATGTGACTGATTCACTCTGTAAAATGAATATATAAATTGCACAGTCAGGACATTCCATCAAATCCCACTAATTAGCTCTGTTGACACCTAATTTTATCTCATTTTTGTTATTATTTTTATATATTTGTACTTGTTTTTATTTTTATTATTTGTTTTATTATTATTAGCATTATTATTTTTCTTCTTTTACTATTATTATTATTATTACTTATATATTATTCTATTTTATTTTTATTTCTATTTCTATTACTTTGTTATTATTATTATTTTTTATTATTTTTATTTTATTTTGTTTTTTTGTCCAATCCATCAATCACCGCCACTGTCATCTGCCCCCCCTACCAGCCCCGTCCCCTCAGGCTGTCATGACCCCTGACATGGCCTCTCCCGAGGTTGTCCATCACATCACCAGCCGAACCCCACACAGAAAAGGGACCCTTCAACCCTTCAACCATCAACCGAGGGAAGAGAGGCGACCCTGGGGACCTAAGCTTCAAGCTCTCTCCCTCACCCGAGCATCATCCTCATCCAAGGGAGCCCCCATTTTTCAAGCTTCAAGCTCTCTCCCTCACCCAAGCATCATCCTCACCCAAGGGAGCCCTCATTTTTCAAGCTCACACCACCATTCGACCATCCCCAATCCAGCCTTTCAGCCGCCAACAACCAAACACCACCTTTCCCGTACCAACCCACCAACCGAACCACCATAAGCCACCACCTAAACCACCAGCCCAAACAACCACTACACACTCCCCATTGCTTCCCTCGACTCTCATTCACCAAACCAAAAACACCCACAAACCCAAACCAACACAGAGCCCCCCCCACAGCCAACGCACATCCCCAACAGCCACTCGAAACCCCAAACCCGAAACCCCAAAACCTAGATCTGAAATCCTTACCTGCAAAAACACAAAAACAACAACAAAAACACAAAACACAAGAGAACCCACAACCAGATAAAAAAAACAAAAAAAAACAGAAAAGTAGTTTCGGTTTCGTTCAGATTCGTGGAGTTAGGAAGTTCTTTTGGTGAATCGTAGGCCGGAATCAAGCTCAAAGGGTGGAGAGCTTCCGAAAAGTGGTTTCCTTTTTGATTTTTGGCCATCGGTGACGGCAGCCGGCGGCGGCCGGAAGCGACCCCAGCGACAGCCGAAAATCGCCCCGGCTGGGAGCCTCTGAAGGCTTTAGGTTTTTTTGAAGAAGGAAAAGAGAAAAATGAAGAAAAAAAAAGATAGGTTTTTATAGTTGAAAAAAAAGGAGAAAAAGGAAGCCGGTGACCCGCGCGCGACCCGGGATCGGCGCGCCCGACCCGAGGATAGTGAAGATCCCGTGTGATCGCCCACCCGAAGAGAAGCAGGATCCGCGCGTTCGCCCGGTCGAGGAGAAACATCGTCAGCGAGCTCGCCCGCCCCGCCAAAAGGAAGAAGCTGTGAGCTCGTCCGCCCAAGGAAAGGGAAGACTTGTGAGCTCGCCCGCCTGCCAAAATTGCGAAGATTTGTGAGCTCGCCCGCTCAAGGAAAAGGAAGAGCTCGTGCCACCAGCCAGAATTGCAAAGATTCGTGAGCTCGCCCGCCTTGCCAAAAAGAAGAAGCGTGCTCACCTGCCCTCCAGTAGGGGTGCTCGCCCGGCCGCCAGAAGGAAGAAGAAGAACCACCCGCCTCTGACGAGCCAGCCCGACCTGCTGCGCCTCACCCAGATCCAACCGGTGCTAGCCAATCAGCAGCCCTCAAGCCCACTTCTATTTGGATTTTGGTCCAATTTATGGTATATTTTGTTATTAAATTGATGTTTCATTTATTATTATTTCTTATGCATTTTTATAAAAATAAAAGGAAAATAAATGAAATTCTTCTGAGAATGGGATGTCATGAGACTCACAAGTAGTGATTTCTTGACTGATCCCTAGGTGAGAGGAATTAGCTAAATGTTACCAGAGTATTGGGATATTTAGTTAAATTTTTCAATATTAAGAGTTTCAATATAAAGCTCTTTTTATAAATTCCATATGCATAAATAAAGGAAAATAATAAATGAAATTCTTCCGATGATAGGATGTTATGAAACTCACAAGTAGTGATTTCTTGACTGATCCCTAGGTGAGAAGAGTCGTGCTAAATGTTACCAGAGTGTTGGGATATTTAGTATGATTTTTCAATAAATTAAATTTTTGTTAAAAAGTAAATCAATAAGTTTTTACTAATAAAATTGAAATTTAATTAAATATTTGCCCGATGATGGGATGTCATGAAACTCATAAGTAGTGATTTCTTGACTGATCCCTAGGTGAGAGAAGTTCACTAAGTGTTACCAGAGTATTGGGATACTTAGTGCAATTTTTCAATAATAAGAATTTTTATTTAAAATAAATAAAGAAATATTTATATAAAAAATCAAAAAAATTCATTTGCATCATTTATTATCTGTTTGCATCATATGCATTCATAATAATTTTTGAAACGAGTGTGAATCTTCTGATGATGAGATTCTATAGAACTCACAAGTAGTGATTCTTAAGAAATCTCTAGGTGAGGAAATTATCCGAAATGCTACCAGAGTATTGGGGTACTTCGGAATAATTTTCAATACAAAAGATTTTCACTTATTTCAAATAAAAAAATAAAACTTAAATGTGTCAAAATTAAAAGAATAAAATTGATTGCAATAAAAATAGGAATTATTTTTAAATATTAAGTTAAGACCATTTTATTAAAACCAAAGGGTAACACATGATTATTATGGTACCGTTTTTTAACGGGCGTCGTGGGGTGCTAATCCTTCCCCACGCGTAACCGTACTCCCGAACCCAACTTTGTTTTCGCAGACCAAAAATTATCTTTTTAATAAAACTTAATTAATTTTAAGATTTTGTTAAAAAGATAAATATTTTAGGTGACCAATCACACCTAGACAAAAAAGATTGGTGGCGACTCCTTTTTGTTTTTAAACGTTTTTTTCAAAATCGTTGAGCGCGAAGCCGTTACGACAGCTTGGCGACTCCACTGGGGACGCTTTTTGAGGGTCAAGCCATTCATTAATCATGTGTTATCTAAAGTTTTAATTTAATAGTCTTGATTGATATTTAAACTTAATTCACTTGGATTTTGAAAATAATTTTGTTTACATTTGCATTTTATGTTATTTATTCTATGTTTTATATTTGTATATACTTGTTGTTAATAAATTGTTGAGACATTTAGGATAGAGATAATAATTTAATTTGAGTTTGATGTGTTCCCTCGTACACACACTTGCACTTGCATTTGCATAACATGAGCTCTATATCCGGGCTCTGTCCTTCTTAGGAGGGAGTAGAGTACCTTTGCTCTCGTGAGGCAATCACCTCCGCAATGGCAATCGAAATACTCCCACTCAAATTAAATCTTACTAGTCTAGTGTGGACAACAGTGAGGTATAATTTGGGAACCTTTAGATTTGAAAACCCAGCTCAGCATATAGAAAAACCTAAGAGGCCAGCCTTAGGTAAAGCCATGCCCAATTTTTGTAGAAATTATCCCGATATTAGGACGCAAGAGGGAACATTATTAGACCCAATTTCTCGTATCAATAATAAAGGTACTCTGGATTTTGGTTTGAATTGTCCATAATTAAAGTCTTAGAAATTTTTCTTGTTTTTCAAAAATAATAATAATAATAATAATAAAATTGTGGAAAGAGATTTTGTAGAATAAAAAGAAAGAAATCTAAGTTTTAATGAAAAAAAGAAAGTGTGAGAAAAATAATAAAACAAACTTTTCTTTCAAAATAATGAGAATAATTTTTCTTAAAAAAAAAAAGGGAGAAGAGGGATTTCTTTCAAAAATATGGACATAAAAAATGGGAATAAATGGAAAAATACGAAGAGAGCTGACGTTTTTTCTAAATAAAGGTAAAATAGAGTTAACAAAATCTTTCACTGATTTTTCTTTTTTCCTTTTCTAAATAATTTAAAGAATAAGTTGACAAAAAAAATAAAGAAAAATATTTTTTTTATTTTTGGGTTGTATAAGAGTTTTAATGAAAATATAAAAACAAAAAATTTTTTCCCTTTTCTTGATTATCTCATAAAAAAAAATTTTTTGAACAAAAAGATGTCAACAAAAAAATTGTCCTTGAATTTGTGTGGAAAAGAATTAAAAAAAATAGTTTGATTCGGAATAAAAATGAAATAAAGTTAATTTTTGAAAAAAGAATCGATAGGGGATGTGAATTTTAGGAAAAATAAAAAAATAAAAAGAAAATTTTAGTGATAAAAGAAAAAATTTGATTTGGAATAAAAATGAAATAAAATCAATTTTTGAAAAAGAATAGAATAGGGAATGTGAATTTTATTTTTTAGAAAAAAAATAGAAAATAAAAAAAAATTTTGGTGATCAGAGAAAAATGATTTCTAGAAAAATGAAGAAGAATGCTCAGGTTTAGTTAGGAATTCCATCTTTCTTGCATGATTGGATTAAGGAATAATAAGATTAGTGTCTAGGTATTGTGAATACAAATATTCGTTTTTCTCAAACATGTTAGGGACATATATCATTTGAATTCATTTCATCATCATTGTGTATACATATATTGATAATCATGTCATGTGCATTTTAGAATCATGAAGGTTAGGTGAAATAAAATAGAATTTGAGCTTCATTGCAATTGCATTTTGCATAAATTGCATTTTGTTTGAACATGTCTTTCAACAATGTCTTGTTATTGTGTCATGTCTTGAACATTTTACATAGAATTTCATGGTTAATAATATTTCCTCTCACCAAAAATTAAAAAACAAAAAGAAGAGAGAGAGTTTTGAAACAATTTTGATATGGTTTAAGATTACTTTTCAACTTCTCTTAATTGTTTCGGACTTAACCTCTTAAATTAATAAGTGAATATGTTAAATAAGGGACAAATTTCAGTTTGAACTTTGGTATGCATTTTGCATTGTTGCATCACATTTCGTAGATAAGTCTTTGAGAAACTAGACTGAGTCTTTTACAACCTTGAATTTGTTTATTCTTTCAATTTTCTTTTATATCAAATTTGTATACATGTGCTATTGATTGATTATTTTCGTTGAAATTATTCTTCCCTAAGATTTGGTTAAAGTAAAGGCATAAATACACAACATGTAAAATCAAGAAAGTTATGCAAACTAACAAAATAACAAAAAAAAAAGGAAAGAAAGGAATAAAAATGAAAAAAGGGAAAAGAAGAAGAAAAATTGTTCCATTTCATAGATTTTGTCATACATATCATTTGCATACATATACAAATAACATGATTTTTATAAAATTCACATTGTATACTTGTTATACTTTAGTAAACATGCCAATACTGTTCATTTTTCAAAAAATTTGTTTGTTCCAAAAATTTTTTGAAAGAAATAAGAGAAAGTTTTTAGACAAAGGTAAGATTACAATGTGGAATTCTAATTAGAAAATTGTGGTAATAAGGTTCAAGGCCGCTCGACCATCAAAGATTACAAAGCAATTCAAGACTCTCACAAGCTTAGACCATGGAAGAAGGACAGGCTAGCTGAATGGAGAAAATAGAAAAGGCGCAAGAAGAGATGAAGGGGCAATTGGCTGCAATGATGGAGATGATGACCAAAATGAGTAAAGGAAAAGAACCAGCACAGGGAGTAACTACTCAAGTCCATACTTCACAGCATATGCCATTTTCGAGGCACGACATTCCAAACCTCAGGAGGAACCCATCAGACCCAATCTATGTCCATGATTCGGATAATTCTAGAGAACAAGAGAAATTGAAGATGGGTGTACCAACAATGAAAGAGAGCTTAAAGCCTCAGACGAAGTTAGATCTCCTTGAAGAGAGGTTACGAGCTATTGAAGGGATGGATTTATATGGTTCTTTGGAGGCCAGCGAGCTCTGTTTGGTACTGGGTGTAGTTATCCCACCAAAGTTCAAAGTTCCAGATTTTGAAAAGTATGATGGGACCAAATGCCCGACAACTCATATCAAGATGTACTGTCAGAAAATGGCTGCTTATGCTCAGAATGATGAATTATTGGTGCATATTTTTCAAGACAGTCTAACCGGATCAGCTGCCAGGTGGTACACCCAACTAGATCGAGTCCATATCTGCTCATGGAAAGAATTAGCTCGGGCATTCATTGCTCAATACAAGCACATTGAAGATTTGGCACCAGATCGCTTATCCTTATAGGGCATGATGAAGAAACATGAAGAGAGCTTTAGAGAATATGCTCAAAGGTGGAGGGATGTAGCTGCCCAAGTTCAACCACCCCTCACAGAGAAAGAAACCGCCACCTTGTTTGTCAACACACTCCCAGCACCATTTTATGAAATGATGGTTGGAAATGCTACAAAGAATTTTGCAGATACGGTGATCTCTGGTGAAATAATAGATAATGCAATCAAGAGTGGCAAGCTGGTAGGAGACGATGCCATGAATGCAAGAAAAGGTGATACATCAGGGAATGGAGGAGATGTTCATGCTATGAATTATGAGGGGCAACATGTGGGAGACTTTGCTCCATATTATCCTTATCCAATGTACCAAACCCATTACCCCACCATAAATAATATCTCTCCAAGCCTGAATACCTGTCAGCCAATCCCCCAATCCAGTTGGCAAATAGGTCTCCAAACACCTATGCCTACCCGAAGTAACCAAAGAGGATCTCGAAACAAACGGAGAAGAATCGACATTGATCCGATTCCTTGGTCCTACACTGAAGTATTTCAATACCTCCTCGAGAACCAACTTGTTACCCCGGTCCAATTGAAGCCTTTGGAACCTCCATATCCAGAATGGTATGACCCAAATGCCCGGTGTGACTATCATAGTGGAAATATGGGTCATTCGATAGAAAGTTGCCCTGCTTTCAAACACAAGGTACAAAGTCTGATTAGATCTGGTTTGTTGGATTTTGGGACAAAAGAAGGAACGGGTTAACCCTGCTGCAGTATGATTGCAAAAGAAGACTTTTTGGTTGGTCATTCATGATGGTATAACGTTGTTTCTTTTTGTAGTGCTCGTAAACTGCAAAGCTCTTTTTGTGTATTGACTTTCATTTATCTTTTGTCATTTCAACGGAGTAATCGATGCATTTTCATTACATTTTCTCTCCCCTTCGAAGTCTTATATTTTTTTGTGCATTGACCTATATTTTACCTTTTTCTCTTTCTTTTGGCTTCTAAATGATTAATTTCCATTCTTTGCCCAATTTTGTTGTTAAATGATGAATATGAAGTTGATTATGATAATAATCTGGGATAAAACTTTAAAATTCTATTTGTATTGACAATTTTATCCCCCATGATCGATGGGAATGTTGAAGTCAATAGATGGAGTGTACACAAGGAAAGTCGAAATTGATGTGCAATTTAATAGTAGATTTTCCACAAGGCTGTGTTGGCTCAATAAATAATTCTTTGATAAGAGTATTTACGTTCGAAATGAGAAATGGCCATCTTTGGTTTACCCTTCACATACGAGAAAAATTATCCATTGTTACCCCTTTGAGCCTCATAGTTATGTATGTTTTTAAAGAAATCTGTCGAGGATCACCCTCCACATTGGGGGCCAAAATTGAGAAAAATAAAGTGAGATTTGCCCATGAAGAAATTTCAAGTCATTAGAAATCTTAGGGGCAAGATAAAGAAAAAGATATCTATACGCCTGAATTCCTCAAAAAAAATGAAATTGAAAAAAATGAAATGAATGAATGATGATAAAAATGAGAAAAAGAGAGAATCAAAAGAAAAAATGTGGTGAATGAAAAGAATGGGAAGAGAAACGAGAAACCAAAGAAGAATAAACAACGAATGGGGTAGAATGCTAGAATTCTTAATATGATGAGAAATGATCCTATGGCTTGAAACCCTTGAAACACGTATTTTGGGCCTGTTTATCTATTCTTTCAAAGCCCTGAACCATGGCCTACATTACGTACCTTAAAAAGTCCATTTTGATCGAATTTGAATGCTTGAGTTAAGGAATCATATATTGAGCCTAGACATGTTACAAGTTCATGATTTGGAGCTTGATAAGTGTGTTGATTATGGATAAGTATGGTCTTTGAAAAAGAATGAAAATGTGAAAAGAAAAATGATGAAAAAAAAATGAAAAAATGAAAAATGAAATAAGAAAAAGCTAAAAAAAAGAGAAAAAAGAGAAAGGAAGGAGAATAAGAACGGGCTTAAGTTAAAAACCGAAAGGGCGATTTGAGTCAAAAGAAGAACGAAAGATTTGGCTGAAATCTCAGGAAGATAGCTTTTTATAAGAAACCAGTACTATAGAAGATTTCATGAAGTAGGGGGCAAAGCATTGATGAAACTAAAATGATTAGAATGTCAATCAAATAGAATTTTGAAAAAATCTTAGATTAGTTTATCAAGATTGATTGAATATTCATTGTTTAGATATTGTTACCTTCCCTCGGCCTTTGGAAATTACCTATTATTCTTGGTTAAATTTGTTCTTGTTGACTTCATCATAAATGTCCATCCTTCAACTTTTGATCAATCTGCATACTCATGATTATTGAAAGAAATGTGATGGCATTGCATTCATTATAAAATTGAAATGACGATAAATAAGTGATTGACAATGTTTGAGAAAGCCCAATGCATTACAGAAGAGGAAAGTCGAACATGATATGGGGTGAAGAAAGAACAGATGAGAACTGTGGGAAGGTTTACAAGTGCGCCAAAGAAATATGAATGTATGATCAAATGGTGAAAAATGAACAAGAATTAATGGTTTCGTAGAATTAGTAGATGTATGGAAGCTTATGATTTGAAAAGTTCAAAAATGGTGAGAATGATGGTCTGATGAACCCTATTACTGCAACTTTCTTTTATTTTTCCTTTTCTTTCCCTTTTCTTTGTTTCTTTTTTTTTTCTATTTCTCGACATTTGCGTTGCATTCATCACATGCATTCAAAAAAAACAAATGAAAATTTCACCTTTAAGTAACAAGGTTGGTACAGTCTTGGTCAAAAAAGAGAGGCAAAAAACAAGAAAAAGGAAGCGGGATTTTGAAATTTTAGGATAAGATAAGATTTTTAAAGTGAAGAGTTTTAAAAGGATGATGCATCAAGAAACTAAATCTTTGGATGTGAATCTTCAATTCAGAAAATTTTAAGCAAGAAGCTGAATATTTGAATGTGAATCTCCAATCAGAAAATTTCGGATGTGAATCTCCGAAACAAAGTTAAAATTCCGGATGTGAATCTCCGAATCAAATTTCTAGATGTGAATTTCCAAGTTAAAATTTCGGATGTGAATCTCCGAATCAAATCTTTGGATGTGAATCTCCAAGTTGAAATTTTGGATGTGAATCTCCAAGTCAAACTTTCTGGATGTGAATCTCCAAATCAAATTTCAAGTCAAACTTTTCGGATGTGAATCTCCGAAACAAAGTTAAAATTTCGGATGTGAATCTCTGAATCAAATTTCTGGATGTGAATCTCCAAGTTAAAATTTCAGATGTGAATCTCCGAATCAAATCTTTGGATGTGAATCTCCGAGTTGAAATTTTGGATGTGAATCTCCAAGTCAAACTTTCTGGATGTGAATCTCCAAATCAAATTTCAAGTCAAACTTTTCGGATGTGAATCTCCGAAACAAAGTTAAAATTCCGGATGTGAATTTCCGAATCAAATTTCTGGATGTGAATCTCCAAGTTAAAATTTCGGATGTGAATCTCCGAATCAAATCTTTGGATGTGAATCTCCAAGTTGAAATTTTGGATGTGAATCTTCAAGTCAAACTTTCTGGATGTGAATCTCCAAGTCAAATTCCAAGTCAAACTTTTTGGATGTGAATCTCCAAATCAAATTTCAAGTCAAACTTTTCGGATGTGAATCTCCGAAACAAAGTTAAATTTTCGGATGTGAATCTCCGAATCAAATTTCTAGATGTGAATCTCCAAGTTAAAATTTCGGATGTGAATCTCCAAGTTGAAATTTTGGATGTGAACCTCCAAGTTGAAATTCTAGATGTGAATCTCCGAATCCTAGATCTTTGAATGTGAAATTTTTTAAAATTTTAAAGTTTCAATGCCTCTGCTGTAAGAGGAGCACTTTCCAGAAAAAGCATTTAAGTCCTCCGGGCATAATTCTAAGACCTCCGGGCACAAATCAAAGTCCTCCAGGCAAAATTTTTAAAGTTTCATTGCCTCTGCTGCAAGAGGAGCACATTTCAGAAAGGAATTTAAAATTTAATTGCCTCTGCTACAAGAGGAGCACATTTTCATAAAGGAATTTAAAGTTTCATTGCCTCTGCTGCAAGAGGAGCTTTCTCGAAAAAAAAAAAGAAAAGAACAAAACAAATTTAAATTTAAAGTTTCATTGCCTCTGCTGCAAGAGGAGCACATTTTCAGAAAGGAATTTAAAGTTTCATCGCCTCTACTACAAGAGGAGCTTTCTCGAAAAAAAAAAGAAAAGAAAAAAACAAAACAAAAAAGGAATTTAAAGTTTCATCGCCTCTGCTGCAAGAGGAGCTTTCTCAAAAAAAAGGGGAAATTTAAAGTTTCATCGCCTCTGCTGCAAGAGGAGCACGTTTTCAGGAAGGAATTTAAGGTTTCATAGCCTCTGCTGCAAGAGGAACACAAAAAAAAAGAAGAAGAAAAATTAGTTTCATAGCCTCTGCTGCAAGAGGAACATATTCCAAAAAAAATGAATGAATGAAAAAAATGAATGAAAATGAAGAAAAAAAAAGAAGGAAAAAAGAAAGAGATTAGGTTATAAGCCCGACAAAATTAGCGTGTCTATTATCTTTGCTCTATTCCTGATCCCCAGCAATGAACAAAGAGGGGCAGCTGTTGACACCTAATTTTATCCCATTTTTGTTATTATTTTTATATATTTGTACTTGTTTTTATTTTTATTATTTGTTTTATTATTAGTAGCATTATTATTTTTCTTCTTTTACTATTATTATTATTATTATTATTATTATTATTATTATTACTTATATATTATTCTATTTTATTTTTATTTCTATTTCTATTACTTTGTTATTATTATTTTTTTATTTTTTTTTTATTTTGTTTTATTTTGTTTTTTTGTCCAATCCATCAATCATCGCTACTGTCATCTGCCCCTTTACCAGCCCCGTCCCCTCAGGCTGTCATGACCTTTGCCATGGCCTCTCCCGAGGTTGTCCATCCCATCACCAGCCGAACCCCACACAGAAAAGGGACCCTTCAACCCTTCAACCCTTCAACCATCAACCGGGGGAAGAGAGGCGACCCGGGGGACCCAAGCTTCAAGCTCTCTCCCTTACCCGAGCATCATCCTCACCCAAGGGAGCCCCCATTTTTCAAGCTTCAAGCTCTCTCCCTCACCCGAGCATCATCCTCACCCAAGGGAGCCCCCATTTTTCAAGCTCACACCACCATTCGACCATCCCCAATCCAGCCTTTCAGCCGCCAACAACCAAACACCACCTTTCTCGTACCAACCCACCAACCGAACCACCATAAGCCACCACCTAAACCACCAGCCCAAACAGCCACTACACACTCCTCACTGCTTCCCTCGACTCTCATTCATCAAACCGAAAACACCCACAAACCCAAACCAACACAGAGCCCCCCCACAGCCAACGCACATCCCCAACAGCCACTCGAAACCCAATTCCGAAACCCCAAAACCTAGATCTGAAATCCCTACCTGCAAAAACACAAAAACAACAACAAAAACACAAACCACAAGAGAACCCACAACCAGATAAAAAAAACAAAAAAAACAGAAAAGTAGTTTCGGTTTCATTCAGATTCGTGGGGCTAGGAAGTTCTTTTGGTGAATCGGAGGCCAGAATCGAGCTCAAGGGGTGGAGAGCTTCTGGAAAGTGGTTTCCTTTTTGATTTTTGGCCACCGGTGACGGCGACCGGCGGCGGCCGGAAGCGACCTTAGCGGCGGCCGGAAGCGACCTTAGCGGCGGCCGAAAATCGCCCCGGCTGGGAGCCTCTGAAGGCTTTAGGTTTTTTTGAAGAAGGAAAAGAGAAAAATGAAGAAAAAAAACATAGGTTTTTATAGTTCAAAAAAAAAGGAGAAAAAGGAAGCCGGTGACCCGCGCGCGACCCGGGATCCGCGCGCCCGACCCGAGGATAGTGAAGATCCCGTGTGATCGCCCACCCGAAGAGAAGCAGGATCCGCGCGTTCGCCCGGTCGAGGAGAAACATCGTCCGCGAGCTCGTCCGCCTAAGGAAAGGGAAGACTTGTGAGCTCGCCCGCCTGCCAAAATTGCGAAGATCTGTGAGCTCGCCCGCTCAAGGAAAAGGAAGAGCTCGTGCCACCAGCTAGAATTGCAAAGATTCGTGAGCTCGCCCGCCTCGCCAAAAAGAAGAAGCGTGCTCGCCCGCCTGCCCTCCAGTAGGGGTGCTCGCCCGGCCGCCAGAAGGAAGAAGAAGAACCACTGCCTCTGACGAGCCAGCCTGACCTGCTGCGCCTCACCCAGATCCAACTGGTGCCAGCCAATCAGCAGCCCTCAAGCCCACTTCTATTTGGATTTTGGTCCAATTTATGGTATATTTTGTTATTAAATTGATGTTTCATTTATTATTATTTCTCATGCATGTTTATAAAAATAAAAGGAAAATAAATGAATTTCTTCCGAGGATGGGATGTCATGAGACTCACAAGTAGTGATTTCTTGACTGATCCCTAGGTGAGAGGAATTAGCTAAATGTTACCAGAGTATTGGGATATTTAGTTAAATTTTTCAATATTAAGAGTTTCAATATAAAGCTCTTTTTATAAATTCCATATGCATAAATAAAGGAAAATAATAAATGAAATTCTTCCGATGATGGGATGTTATGAAACTCACAAGTAGTGATTTCTTGACTGATCCTTAGGTGAGAAGAGTCGTGCTAAATGTTACCAGAGTGTTGGGATATTTAGTATGATTTTTCAATAATTTAAATTTTTGTTAAAAAGTAAATTAATAAGTTTTTAGTAATAAAATTGAAATTTAATTAAATATTTGCCCGATGATGGGATGTCATGAAACTCACAATTAGTGATTTCTTGACTGATCCCTAGGTGAGAGAAGTTCACTAAGTGTTACCAGAGTATTGGGATACTTAGTGCAATTTTTCAATAATAAGAATTTTTATTTAAAATAAATAAAGAAATATTTATATAAAAAATCAAAAAAATTCATTTGCATCATTTATTATCTGTTTGCATCATATGTATTCATAATAATTTTTGAAACAAGTGTAATCTTCTGATGATGAGATTCTATAGAACTCACAAGTAGTGATTCTTAAGAAATCTCTAGGTGAGGAAATTATCCGAAATGCTACCAGAGTATTGGGGTACTTCGGAATAATTTTAAATACAAAAGATTTTCACTTATTTCAAATAAAAAAATAAAACTTAAATGTGTCAAAATTAAAAGAATAAAATTGATTGCAATAAAAATAGGAATTATTTTTAAATATTAAGTTAAGACCATTTTATTAAAACCAAAGGATAACACATGATTATTATGGTACCGTTTTTTAACGGGCGTCGTGGGGGTGCTAATCCTTCCCCACGCATAACCGTACTCCCGGACCCAACTTTGTTTTCGCAGACCAAAAATTATCTTTTTAATAAAACTTAATTAATTTTGAAATTTTGTTAAAAAGATAAATATTTTAGGTGACCAATCACACCTAGACAAAAAAGATTGGTGGCGACTCCTTTTTGTTTTTAAACGTTTTTTTCAAAATCGTCGAGCGCGAAGCCGTTACGACAAGCTCTATTAAACTTGTTAGCTTTAAATTGCCATATATATTTTGAAATGACAAAAACTTAAGTAAGCTTTAATGGTTTAATTCATATTGTAAATTTGCCTTATCACACATGATTTTCTAAATCCATTTTCAAGTGTTCATATCAAACATTAAGACCATGATTTAATGACATATTCTTATTGGTCTTAATACTTTATAAAATGGTTTTGAATATTAAGTAATTTTCTCAAGAATTATTGAATATAAGTTTAGAAAATTACTTATAAGTTTTTGGACAATATTTTCATTTGAGAAAGTCAAGAAAAACTCCCACAAAAATGTCAAAATGTTTTGGGTTGGATTAGGATCAAAGGTCACATCATTTCTAACTCAAAAGTGCAGGAAAATGGCTTTCTGGAGGCATGGGATCGATCCCCTAAGGGAAGGGATCGATCCCCTAGTGGCAGTAAGCTTTTTGGTGCAAGAAAAGGTCCCTCAGCCCAGAAAAATCAATTCTGGAAAGAAGGGATTGATCCCCTAAAGGCAGAATGGCTCCCAACGGCTAGAAAAGGTCCCTCAGCCCAGAAGATTCAGATCCGGAATGAAGAGATCGATCCCCTATGGGAAGGGATCGATCCCTTTGCCCGAAAATAGCCTATAACGACTAGTTTTTGTGAGACAACGGTAATATCCGAGATTTGGCTCCACCCAACGGCTAGAATACATCCAAAGGACTATAAATAGAGGCTTAGAAGCTAAAGAAAGTAAGAGGAACTACTCAGCAACTCCAAAACACATATTCCTCAAATCCTCAAGCCTCAAACAACAAATCAAGAGCTCCAAAGTCTTCATCTTCTATCATTCACTTATCTCTTGTATTATTTAGCACAAATATTGTATAGGCTTTTCTTTGTGCCTAATTTCTGTAATCACTTGCCTACCTAGAGGCCCTTCTTTGATTACATCTCTTGTAAACACAAACAATCCTTGTAAAAAGGGGAGGTTTCTCTTTAGCCTAGAAAAAGAGGGAGAAGAGGTTTCTCTTGAGCCTATAAAAAGAGGAAGGTTTCTCTTTAGCCTAGAAAAAGAGGGAGTGTAACAAATTCAAGGATAGTGAATTTGGGCAAATCCTTGGGAGCGTCTCAAGGTAGAGGACGTAGGCAAGGTTGCCGAACCTCTATAAATTACTTGCGTACATTTCTCTTTCCCTACTCTCTTTAATTACTTGCAATTATATTTGTGGTTATTGTATTGAATTTGAATTGCATGCTTGCCTAGCTTAGAGAACTTAGAAAATATCGAATAGGCTAGAGAATTTAGAAGAATCAAAAAACGGGCTTAAGGTTAGCTAAAAACCGATTCACCCCCCATCTCGGTATTGCCTATAAGAGCCAACAAAACTATTCTTAAATTAAAATTGCTTTACATGTCAAATATGCATAAAAACATATAATCAAAATGTTAGGACTAAGCTGAAAGGCCTAGGAGAGTGGCCCAGAACACATGGGCAAAGCCATATCTAGAAGACTAGGTGAGCAAGCTTCAACCAAAAGACCTATTACACAATAAACAGGCCTTGCAGACAAAACGGCCCAGCTCACCCAAAGCAGCCCAGCTACCTCACAGCCGTCCAACCTAACAACTGGTTGCATAGTTGAGTGTTAGTGGAGGAGTCCCTCAACTTCCGAGGTTGAAGGACCTGAATATTGCTAAGAAAATGTCCCTTGCAGACACGCTGACTTGTAATAGAGAAATAAACAAAAAATACTCTCTTGATTTATTTTCGGAATAGTGACAGAGCATATATAAAGGCCAAGTCTATATCTTAATAGTTAGCAAGAGTCCAAGAACAAATAGAGTTCCAAGAACAAACTAACTACTCCTAGATATAAGGAACTAATTAGTGATCAAGTCAGATTTTATTTTAAAAAACAAAATAAATATAGATAAACATAACAAACTCTTAATAATTCAACACTCTCCCTCAAGTTGGAGCATAGATATTCATTATGCCCAACTTGCCAACAAGAGTTTCGAACCTAGGCCTGGGTAAACTCTTGATTTAAGGCATCAACTATCTGCTATTTAGCAGTGATGAATGGCATGTAGATAACTTTGTCTTCAAGCTTTTCCTTGATGAAATGTTTATTGATCTCGACATGTTTCGTATGATCATGCCGTATAGGATTATTTGCAATGCTAATTGTAGCCTTATTGTCACAGAAGAACTTTAAAAGATGCTCACAACTCATTTTTAGTTCAGCAAGAATTCTTTTGATCCATAAAATCTCACATACACCATTGGCCATAGCTCTAAATTTTGCCTTTACACTACTTCAAGCTGCAACATTTTGTTTCTTGCTCCTCCAAGTAACAAGATTACCCTAAACAAAGGTGCAATAACCTGATGTAGATCTTCTATCTGTAACTAAACCAGCCCAATCAGCATAAGTAAAAACTTCAACATTTCTTTGGTTACTTTTTTAAACAAGAGTCCTCTTCTTAGCGTCCCATTAAGATATCTTAAAATCCTGTATATGGCTTTAAAATGTCCTTCATACAGTGAATACATAAGCTGACTTACAACACTGACAGCAAAACAAAAATTAGATCATGTATGGGAAAGATAAATCAACTTCCCTAGTTGTTGATACCTTCCTACATCAACTGGTGATGCGTGGAAGAAGTAGAGCTAATAGTGAGCTGATGAAGATGCTGATTAAGCTGTTGAGATCAGCTGATGAAGTTGTTAAGAGCTGATGACTTAGATGGCAATTGGATGGAAGTTACTAAGTGAAGCAGGAAAGTTAGTTAGGTTGATTGTAAACTGACTTCTAAGCTATATAAATATCAATTCTTCTACAGATTACCTGATGAATAAGAAATACCAGAATTTACCCTCTAAATCTCTCTGTTTCCTATCTCTTTTCTATCTTTTTCCTCTTGAACAAAGGGCTCACAGTTTGTTCTTTTTCTTCTCAAACTGTCTGCTATCTCAACCTTTGTTCACTACTTTTAACGTGCATCAATTTGGCATCAAAGCTCGATCTTGGCACCTACAATGGCAGAATCTCAAGATTGTTCAAGACTAGTGAAATCTTTGGATGAGTTTCTCAAAGAGTTAAAGGATAAATTGCCTTTCACAGAATGGCTAAGCCTTAAACAAATAGGTACTGTAGTTGAATACCATGATCATTTTTTAACTTTGTTGAGAAGGATAGAATTATGTGAGAGCTATGCAATCAATTTGTTCTTGAATGGGCTCAAGGATCCTATACACAAGAATGTCAAAATGTTTGTAACAGTCTGAGTGTACATTATTACATAATAATTACTCATATTTTACACATCTTTAGCGGTTGGGCTGTCTGTGATGCCTTTAACACTTGATCCTTAACAGTAATAAATGATGAACATTTATTCAATAAATATGGAATATAAAACTTTTTACAATATTCCATACACTTTACATCCCCTGTTTCTATTTTACAATAACGTAGTACTGTATATAAGTGTCTGAATATATAAGAGAAGTGACTGTACCTTAAATTTCAATGCTCTTTGTCCCAGTAGGCTACTTGTAGTTATATTTAATTGAGGAAGCCATAAAAAATCCTCGTGATTAATCTGGAAAGTTTGAAAGTAAGGGGTGAGCGAACCACGTGCTCAGTAAAGGAGTCGTATGCTGCTTGATATAATGAAATCTATATGCTGGAAAATATTCATTTTTTCATAAATCTAAATTGAATAAATCATTCAATTTCCACCACTTCAATAACAGTTCAAAACACATGACAGTACAGTGATAAAACAGTAGTTACGGTAAACAGTCTTTTCAGTACAGTAGCTTATAAATATCCAAATCTCTGGATAACAGTTCAGTAATTATTTCTATTTTAGAAATAATCTTCAAAGTATTCTTTTTCGATAACAGTAAATTTCCTTTCAGTTCAGTAAACAACATTTCGTATAATTCAGTTCAGTAATTAGAAATCAGTAGATTTCAGTTCAGTAAACCGAAATCAATAGCTACTAGTTCAGTAAACAAAAATCAGTAGCTACTAGTTCAGTAAAACAGTATTTCGGTACGGTTCAGTTCAGTAAACAGTAAGTCACAGTGCAGTACAATAAAACATGATTTAGTAAATCCTTTTAGTAAACAGTAATCAGTAAGTTGAGACTAGGCATCACCCTACAATTAAATCATGCTATCATCGTCCACTAAGGGACACAGTAATCATCCCCTAAGGGACACAGTAACAGTATACAATGAGATCTATGGCCATGATCTATAGGGTGTCCTCGGTGTACACTTGCCAAATGACATCCGGGACGCTGATGACTGATGGGTCAATCAGCCACGTGACAGTAACAGTAATAGTATGATGCATGAAACTCGGGGCCTAAGTCTTAAAGCAGTACAAAAATCGTACCATAGCCTTTATGGATCTTATTCAAAGTAATTTGAAATATTTCGTGTTTATCCATAAGGCTCTCACATTTTCATATATCATCACCTTTATGGAATTTATAAAATAAATAAAATCATCACTTAATTCCATAAAGGTATAAAATCATTCATTTTCTCATAAAAATACCTTTAAGGAAATCAAATGAATTAAATCATTTATTTGAAGAATTATTTTATAAAAAGGTATTTTATTCCCTATTTTCACATACAGTAAATCCATCAGTAAATATTCATGTATCAAGTGAGAAAGTAAATAAATATTCAATTTGAATATTTAATATCATATAAAACAAATCAATTTCTCACTTTAATAAAAATATAAAACATGAATATTTAATTTCTCATAACTTTCTCAAAATTTCAATTTATGGAAAATTGGTGGAAATTATATTCAAAATTTTCCATTTAAATCATTTCATGCTTCTAAAATATTTTGAAATATTTTAGAATATTTTTGCAAAATTTTCGATAGCATAACAGTTGTCACAATATATAAACCAGCTTTTCAACCATAGATTTTGCATGTTTTCAAACCAAATCATGCATCCAATATTCTCATAAAATTTAGCTCAAGAAAACATGCAATTCATTATATCACTACAACTCACACACTCCTCTCTTACCAATCTTATGAAGTCGAGCTTCCCAGTTACGCTAACCGAAATCCGTCAACTCGGACTGCAAAAATAATTTATCAAAACTTATTAATATTTTTTTTCTTATTTTTAAGCCACTAGTATTCATAAAATGCAGCCATTATTATCATAACATAAGCGGAACTAGTATAAATTATACTGGTACCAAAACTCAACTTCCACATTTTAGTTCCTTTTTTGGTTTTTAATTTCACCAATCATTCTCTTTTAATTTCTATGATTATTTTCTACTATTAATCATAAAAATTCAGCATATTCCATACCTAAACAAAATCAGGGCCGAACCCTCTTATGGCCATTTTCATGATTTTTTTGTCTCTTCTAATATTTCCATTACTCTTCCATGTATACGTGAGCCTTTCCTTACCATTTTCTGCATATAGCCATATATTTACTACTTTCATGTCCAAACCGAACCCCTCTCTTCATTTACCAAATTTTGATTTTCAATCTTTCACCATGATTTATTGTTTCAACCTTTAATTCCTTACTTACTTGATCATTTCCTATTGTTTTCTTGCATGACAACACAAGATTTCATTCAATCTCATGCCAACCGAACATCCTTATCCATGGTAAGTTTTGATCTAGCCTACCTCATGTAAAACAAACTTCATAAACTTTATTTACACCTTACACTAGGCTAGAATGTAGCTTTAAATTTAATTAAAACAATAAGACATTAAATCTCCTCACCTCAACCGAACCAGCAACATCCCATTCTGTTTTGTTTCTTTTCTAGTCAGCCCTCCTTTCTTGGTCTTTTGATGTTCTTAAGGTGGATATAAGGTCTATGGAGAGGGTTTAATGATCAAATAGCATGAAGATGAAATTTTGTTAAGAAATTATGGAAGAAACGGCTGCAAACAGAACCAAACTTGAGCAGCAAAACTAGAAACCGTGGAGCAGCAGGGGAGTTCGCTATGGAAGAAAGAATTTGCTGAAGTTAAATTTCCATTTAGTCTTCTTTTATCCAAGACAACCAATGCTAATTAACCACCTAGCACCTTATCTATTTTGTTTCATCATTTCTTTGTCTTAAATTGCATTAAATGGTGAAGAAAATTTGCAGCAAAAGAGTGGCGTGGAGTTCATGTGTTCTGCACGTCTTTAATTTCCATTCTTTTGCTTTATACTTCAGCAAACAAAAGTGAGCACATATTAAATATTAATTTATCTCTTCTTTTAAGTAATATATATTGTATTTTACTCAATAGAGGTTTGCTTTGCCAGCTCCTTTAATTGAATTAACCGTGCAAGACAAGAAGTGGCTTGAAGATTCCTTGTTGGCTGCACGGTTTTTGTTACAATTTCCTCTTCTCTTGTGTGTTCCAGCCAATGAAAATTATGGAAGAAACTTCTCTTTCTTTTTCTTTACATTTTATACTATAAAATTACATTTTATCAGCCTTTGAATGACTGATCAGAAATGGTACAACAGCAGCGCATGTAATGGCGTTGAAGTCCTCTTTGCTGCACCATTTCTTGACTTTCTTCCTGCATATATTTCAGTCAATACCATTTAATTTCATGTTAAATTGTTGACTTTTCCTTTTTGTGTTATTATTTTACACTTTTATTTTATTTATTAAATTTACTTTTCCTTTCCTTTGAATTTTCTCCAGCCAAGCGCAGCAAATGCAGCAGAAATTTTTGGCGTCTTGTACATCTTCCTTGGCTGCATACTTCTTGACTTTTCTTTGTCTCCTTTGGTAGCTATTTAAGCTAATAAAATTTCAGCCTTTTTATCATCAATAATCTCCTCTTTATTTCTATTATTTATCTCATTTTTATACCATAATTTACTTCTCAACGTATAGCACAACAGCAGCCAAAAAGGAAGTGGCGTACACGCTGAGAATTTTCTGATCACTCACTGCACTTACAACCAACTTTAAAAATTTACCGAGATCAATCTATAATGAATAAAATATGAGCCATATATCACCAGAAAGATCTTCGAGTTAACTTTCCAATGCAATTTGAATCACCTCATTTGGAGTTCGCTATCAAAAGTTATGTCTGATTCTTTACTGATTGCTCAATGCTAAACTCCATACATGTGACGTGAATGTAGAAATTTATTGTTGTTAATCTATAATGAATTAAAATATGGGCCTTATATGGGTAAAAAGGTATTTAAGTCAACTTTCTAATGGATTTTGATTCACCTTAATCGGAGTTTCCTATCAACCGCTATGGATGATTCTTTACTGATAGGTCGGTTGAGTCTATTGGTAGAATCTACTGCTCATGGAGTAATTCTACAAAATTTCTGGTATTAATCTATGAGGAACTAGAATATGAGGCCTATATGTTTGGAAAGATACTTAAGTTAACTTTCCAAATAATTTTACGGTTTATCATTTAGATACTCCGATCAAAAATTATAATCGAACTACTGTCGATTGGTCATTCAAGCCTCATAATATTTTTATCTTCACAATTCCCAATCCTTAATTTAACATCCAAATAATCCAAAAATTATATTTATGCCCCAAATATTTATTTAATATTTATTTCACCTTCTGAATAACCATATTTCATTTATATCCTCAATAAAAACAGTAAAATTCAAGGTGGGGCCCACATACCCAATTCACTTAATTTCACCAAATAACTTTATTTTAATAATCAAATAATTATAAATATCTTGTACAGTGTAGTAGAATCAAGTTTTACAATGTTCATGCCAAAAACTCTTCATGAGGCTTTCCTAATGGTTCATCTTCAAGAATTTACCTTGAAAACGTTAAACCAAGAACCCATACTGCAGAAAGAACCCATACCAAACAAAGAACCCACCCTTAACCCATCTTTACTACCTAGTGGTCTTACCACCACCATTGTTGAAGAACCCCCTCTACTTCTACCCCTCCTCAGATTCCCAAAACCATTCCATTAAATCAGATTTCATTGTCAAATCTTTCTCAAAATACCTTAAACACTTTCAAGGATCAAAATGAGGTGGAAAAAGACTCTCATAATGAAACTATTGCGGTTGTTGAATCAAAGGAGGAAAATATGGAAATGTGGACTCTGCAAAAAACAATTTCCACCATAAATGTGTCATTGATATCTTTGGACAAGTATGTAGAGTTGTTTGAAGAACCTAAAGGTTTGCTATACAAGGATAACTGCAAAATTATGAAGGAAGAAGTAGCAATTCATATCAGACTTTTATAGACACTCCTACCTCCAACAAGATGCAATCAAGAAAGATGATCAAAGAACTCCTGGCAGTAAGACTTGTGCATCCAAAGGTTGCTTTTCAGCCTTGAGGACAAGGTTGTTCTTAAGGGGAAGGGATTGATGCGTGAAAGAAGTAGAGCTAACAGTGAGCTGATGAAGATGCTGATTAAGCTGTTGAGATCAGCTGATGAAGTTGTTAAGAGCTGATGACTTGGATGGCAATTGGATGGAAGTTACTAAGTGAAGCGGGAAAGTTAGTTAGGTTGATTGTAAACTGACTTCTAAGCTGTATAAATATCAATTCTTCTACAGATTACCTGATGAATAAGAAATACTAGAATTTACCCTCTAAATCTCTCTGTTTCCTATCTCTTTTCTATCTTTTTCCTCTTGAACAAAGGGCTCACAGTTTGTTCTTTCTCTTCTCAAACTGTCTGCTATCTCAACCTTTGTTCACTACTTTTAACGTGCATCAACTGGTGTTCCCTTGGTTTGTTCTCCTAGTTTGTGATTCTGTTCCATTGGAATATCACTTGGCTTACACCTCTTCATTCCTGTTTCTTCAAGTAGATCTAAAGCATCCTTTCTTTGTGAGATAAATATCCTGGTTTTAGATCTAGCCACTTTTATTCCCAAAAAATACAGTAAGGACCCCAAGTCCTTAACTTCAAACGTTGTTGCAAGGCTCTTCTTTAGTCTAGCTATCTCATCTTCATCATTTCAAAAAAAAATGATATCATCCACATAAACAATTAAAATTGCTATCTTACCATATTTGGTATGCTTCGTGACTATAGCCTTGGGTTTTAACAAGCCTCATAAACCTTTCAAACCACACTCTAGGAGAATCCTTCAGGCCATATAGTGACTTCTTTAATTTGCACACTTTGGTCCCAAAGCTGTCCTCAAATCCTGGTGGAACTCTTCTAATTCATTGTTAAGAAAAGCATTCTTAACATCCAACTAATATAATGGCTATTCTAAGTTTACTACCACCATCGAGAGTATTACACAGATTGTATTAAGCTTTGCAACTAGAGGAAAAGTCTCCTGATGGCTAATCCCATCTGTCTGTGTAAAGCTTTTTGCTACCAGTAATGCTCTAAGGTTCCATTAGATTTGAATTTCACCGTGAACACCCATTTACACCCCACTTGTATCTTTCCTTCAGGCAAGTCTACCTTTTTCCATGTGCCATTTTCTTTCAAGAGCCTTCATTTACCTCAAAGACTGCCTCCTTCCATTCAGTAATATTTAGAGCTTCCTGTATATTCTTAGGTACATCCACACTAGACTGTTGTGAAATAAAAGCATAAAAATAAGGTGATAGATTTTTGTATGACACATAGTTGGAGACTGGATGCTTGGTGCATGCTCTAGTACCTTTCCTAAGGACAATGGGAATATTTTCAGAAACAGGAGGATTTGATTCAGAACGAACATGACATGGATTAGGAGACTTACCTAGATTTAAAGTTTCATTCAGTTTTGGCCCGAATCAAACTCTTGAGCTTGTAAAGTTGTGATATTATCCTTCCTTTGAATCTGGTTTTTCCTTGAGTAGACAATCTCACATCCTCCTTTTTGCTTAGTTCTTGAATCTTTTTCTATTTCTGTATCAAATCCAGCAATTGTAGGCTGCCTTACTTCTAAATGTAAAGTACCCAAGCCCATTAAACTAGTAGAATTCTTTGAAGTACCTGAACTTGTCAAATCTGAATTTTTATCACAACCGTTTCATTCCTTTCCAATTCAAGTAACGAGTCTTCATAACCCTTCTCCCCCTGCATATGAATCTCAAAGAAACTCTGATTTTCAAAAAATGTGACATCTATAGTGACAAATTTTTTTTTCTATTTTGGATCAAAACAACAGTACTCTTTTTGTGTTGGAGAATATCCAAGGAAAATACATTTTAATGCTCGTGGGTCTAGTTTACTACAATGATGATTATGCACATGTACAAATGCAATACACCTAAAAATTTTAGGAGGCAAATCTGATATTAGACGTGATTTTGGAAAGCATTCTTTAAACAATTTTATTGGTGCTTTGAACTTCGAAGTTCTTGAAGGCATTCGGCTAATCAAATAGGTGGAACTAAGAATGGCTTTCCCCCATAAGTATTTAAGTATTTTGGTTGTAAACATCAAAGACCTAGCTACTTCTAATAGGTGTTTATTTTTTCTCTGTCACTCCGTTTTGTTGTGGAGTATCAATGCAAGAACTTTGGTGTATTATCCCCTTTTCTCTTCTTTCTTTAGAATATACCTTATGGAGAGATGGCAGGGGTTTTCTTCTAAGAATCCATCGTCTAACGTCATCTAGACTCTTGTTTAGGCCTGCAAGGAACACGTAAACCCTTTCATTCTCTATTCTTCTCATATACTTCACGCTATCATTTTATATTCCCATTCTTCCTTGCAGCACAAATCTAGCTCCTGCCATAGTGCTATCATCTCATTGTGGTATTCTGTTACCTCTCTATCTCCTTGCTTTGAATGCCACAACTGTCTTCAACTTAAAAATTTGAGATGAATTTTCCAAATCTGATTATGTCTCTCAAACAGCCTCTCAGACCTCTCTTGCAGTAGGAATGAACATATTAAATTTTCCAATGGCTGGCTCAATGGAATTAATAAGCCATGCAATTACCAAAGAATTTTCTGACTTCCATGTCATTATCTACTGGCTTCTTTACTTCACCTGTCAAATATCCAATCTTCCCTTTACCATCAACCATAAGCTTGACTGATTGAGCCCATTCTAAGTAATTCTTTCCATTCAACTTATGAATATTTTGAAGAGACGGATTATCGAATCCATTAAGAGTTAAGATGGAAGTTAATGACGTTCCTCCACTGGTAGCCCTTGATGACATGCATTGTACTCCTCTCTCCAATCATGGCTTCTTTGAAACTCCTAAGCTCCATTACCATGAAAGAAGTAGAAAAATAAACAAAAAAATTACTCTTGATTTATTTTCTGAAAAATTACAGAGCATATAAAAAGGCCAAGTTTGTATCCTAACAGCTAGCAAAAGTCTAATAACAAATAAAGTTTTAGGAACAAACTAACTACTCCTAGATATAAGGAACTGATTAGTGATCAGTTTAAATTTTATTTTTTAAAAAAACAAAATAAATAATAGATAAACATAACAAACTCTTAATAATTCAACATGCCTCCACTTGCACCTATAAAGACACCTGAAGAGGACTAGAGGGGCCATTCAAACCCTTTCTCCTTCACAGCAACCTTTGCTCAGCTCTCCACGAGCTGGTATCTCTATAAACCTTCCTCTTCCTCCATTTTTACTCCCTGCCTACCAGAGAACTGTTACTACACCGGAGCTACTCCCTTGCTCCAATCTTCGTCTATTGTCTCTTCATTTGTTCTCAGGTACCTGCAACCTCACAACAGTAGTCTAGACCCTTCTACAGAGGAACACTCCTCCTCCATTGTTATACGTCCCTCAACACAAAGAAATATTAAACATTAGGGAAACCTTTTACCTACAGGCAATTTTGATGCTCCGAAGGGTTAAGACGTTGGCCAAAAAAATAGGTACGAGTCAGCTTAATAAATTGCTAACAAAAACAGTGTTGTTTTATTCAAATATAAAGACTCCAATTAGACTTTCTCCTTCAATGTTTTCTTTCTCCGTGTAGCAACGGCAAGACAACAACACATGGTAGTGCAGCAAGGTAGTGACGCAGCAATGGCAGGAAAAATGATGCGCCAAGCAAAGAGTAGAATGCTGTGTAAGGAGATTTAGTAGTGCAAGAAGATGCTATGCAGGAAGATACTGTGCAGGGAGCTTGAGAGCTTAGGGTAGCAGGGAACGGTATTATTTGGAAGGATGCTTGTGTAGGCAACAAAGGAGTAGGTTTGGGTTATAAACACGAATTAATAAAATATTAACATATGCTTTTGGTTTGTACATGAATCATGATATTAACATTTTTAAATGTAGACACTTAATTTTATCCGAGTGATTAAAAAGTTCTAAAAAATCAAAATTCAAAAATAAAATTCTCAAATTGGAGTAATTTTTGGGTTAGCTTTTGGTCAAACCATAAGTCCTAAACTCCATTTAAACCCCAAAAATTCTCCATGCAAACCCTCAAATTCCATGCACCTTTTTTTAGCGTAAACCACAAGTATCCTCATCTGTTTTAACGGTCTGAGATTAATCTTGTTCAGGGTTTAGTCACCGTTAAGGCTTTTCACCCCTCCCCAAAGATGTATTTAGTGGGAGTCGAACTTGAGAGCTCTTTCCACAAATTCAGTCTGCGTTGCCAACTAAGCCACAACCCTTGGGTAAATTCCATGCACCTTATTACACCAAAATAAAGCCAAAATGTTGACCAAAGAGTTTATTACAAAAAAAAAGGAAAGAAATAAATTAAAAGAGTGAAACAAAAAAAAATAAATAAATCAAGATATAATTACCAAAAAAAATCAAGTTCAAATAATTCCATAATGGCAGCCAAATTTTAAGAACTTTAAAGGAAATTTGTCCCTTTCCCTTGGTCCTGCTTGGGAATGGAAATAGCTATAAAAGCCTAAGAGAGCTTACACAAAGAGGAGAGCCAACGCACACAGGAGAGGTTTTTTTTTTTTTTTGAACTTTCTTCTTCAACAAATATTTTTGGAGAACATAATTGTCACAATGGATCATCATCTTGGCCCAACCCCTTCACTGTGATCGAACCCTTGCTGCCACGCTACCATCCACGCCACCATCATCTGCTGCATTGCCTGTTCCGCCGCTGCATGCACCGTCGCTCCTACCCCTGCATCGCCATCAGCTTCACGACTTCAGCCTTGACGCGCCTAGCATTGCTCTGCCGCAACCTCCACCTTGCTGCTGAGCTACACTTCCCTTGGTTACAAATCCCTGCGGCTGCGACATCCTCCTCTGTGCGCACCGCTCCAAGCTTGCTACTGCTTGTAACAAAGTATAAGAGGCTGGCGGTTTCAGAAGAGAAAAATCGAAAGCTTGAGGGAAGGAACAAGATGCACTCACGGCTTGTAACAAAGAGATATAAACCAGAAAGTCCAAGCTTTGCAATATCGGTAAAAACATGTTTTTATTCTTCGATGTGATTTCACTTATATACACATTTATATTTAATTTTTTTTACTATCTATTCGATTAATCATTCCATGCATCTTTCTTATACTTTCACATGCTTGGCTTTTTGTTTGTCTTATGATCTTGCTATTCTTTTTGTTTTTATTCATTTACTTGTTTTTCATTCTTTAGGCCTCCTAATTTGACTAATTTTGTATGTGTTATTTTTGTACGTTCTCGCTTACACGAATAAAATACCTAAAATGAGGACTCAATTTTAATTTGGTTCTAACTAAGACATTAATAACAAATAAGATAAAAATAAAAACTTCCAATGATAAGATTTTAAAGAAATCACAAGTAGTGATTCTACGATAATATTTAGGATCGAGAGAAAATCCTTAAATGTTACTAGTGTATTGGGACATTTAATTGGTTTTATCTTGATATCAAAGTTTCTTATAAATATAAAAATAAAATAAGATAAGTAAAAAGGTAAAAATAAATAAAATATAATATAGATTTTGAAGAAAAATTAATAAATAAATAAAATAAAAATTTTAAAGGACAAAAATATGAAATTTTAAAAGAACTTACGAAGGTTACCGGCGTATTGAAATATTTAAGTGATTTTAGTTTGATATCAAAGTTTCTCATTTTATAGAATAAATTAATAATAAAAACAATTAAAAACAAATTAATACACAAAATAACAAATAATATAAATATAAATTTGACTTTTGAAAATAAACAAATAATATAATAAATAAATATAAATATAAATTTGATTTTTGAAAACAAAGAAATGAATAAAAATAAATAAAAATATAAATTTAAAAAAAAATTTCGATGATAAGATTTTATAGAAATCACAAGTAGTGATCTTTGATAATCCTTAGAATCGAATAAAAATCTTTAAATATTACTAGCGTATTGAAATATTTAAATGACTTTATTTTGATATAAAAAATTCTTATTAATTAAAGAACTAAAAGAAATAAAATAAATAAGTAATATAAATATCAATCTTAAAATAAATAAATATAAATATAAATTTTGAATGAATAAACAAAAATATTAAATTTTAAAAGAATTTTCGATGATGAGATATTGCAAAATTCACAAGTAGTAATTTCTAATTGATTTCTAGGTGAGAGAAATATGCTAAATGTTACCAGCGTATTGAAATATTTAGTATGATTTTTCAATAAAAATAAGATTTTATAAAATAAATCAATTTCAAAATAATAATAAAATATAAGTGAATAAAAAATGAAAATAAAATAAAGTAATAGATCTTTCATATGCATCACTTATACCTTGTCTGCATCATATGCACTCATATAATTGCAAAATAAGTATGAATCTCTTGAAAATGGAATTCTATAGAAATCGCAAGTAGTAATTTTTAAGAAATCCAGAGGTGAGCACATTATCCGAAATACTACTAGACGTATTGGGATACTTCGGAATAATTTTCAATACAAAATAATCTCATTTATTGCAAGTAAAAAAATAATAAAATTTAATATAAATAAAGAAATAAAATATTTCAAATAAAAATAAATAAATAAATGGTTTCAAAATAAATGAAAGTTTTTTTTAAGCATTCAATTAAGTGGTTTCACAATAAAAAATAAAAAATAAATGGAATTCTTTTTAAATGTTTAATTAAGACCATTTTATTAAGATAAAAGGATAATACATGATTAAGTGGTACTGTTTTTAATGGGCATTGTGGGGGTGCTAATCTTTTTCCATGCATAATCAAACTCCCAAATCAATACTTTGTTTTTGCAGACCAACAATTATTTTGTAATTAAATTTAATTAATTTTAAAATTTTATTGAAAATTAGGTTGCCAATCACACCTAGTAATAAAAGATTGGTGGCGACTTCGTTTGTATTTTCAAAATCGTCTAGCGATCGAATCCCCAGACAAAATTATTTTTTTTTTGAAAAGTTAAAATTTTATTTAATGCACTGACAACAAGTCCAAATTTGGACTACATGCAGAACATCTTAATGGGCAAAACAACCCCAGAGCAGCATACATGCAACCAAAAACTGAGTCCAAATTTGGACTATAAACAACCCAAATAGGGAGCAGGGGCACTCAGGATCTATCAGATCAGGTAAGCATCCGAGAGTTGAATGGCAAAAGCAATTCTCCTAAGGGACCTTACATCAAACAGCTAGTGTGCCAAAAGAACTTTTGACTGAATGATCCTAACTTGTAATAAAGGTATCCCAAAAAAGACAGCATCATCCCAAGAACATGACAGCAACCTCAACCTAAAATAGCCATTGAAAGAACAATCAGTAAAACTAATGAGGTCAGTCAAGAAGTAAAAATGAACTGGAAATAAAACAAGACAGAGAAGCCATGAGAACTCCACACTGAGCGATGTAGAGTTTGAATTGTTCTCCTCCACCCGTGCAACCCGAAACTGCAAATGCACAAAAACCTGTTGCAAAGAAGCTATACGACCATCATTAATACTTCGCAGGACTGGTCTTCACCGTCCGAATCATCTTAACCAAGTTTTCCTCAAAAAACTAAAGAAAGCTATCCTTTAAAACCTTTCCTACATCTGTCACATCTTCAGACTTCAATCCTGACTGTCTTAAGGGGGTTATAGAGCTAAAAACAGAGCTTCCAGTCAATCCGAAGGTTCTACCAAACTACCTACTTCATAAAAACTTAGAGCTGGAATCAAAAATGAATCATGCTAAGTTACCTCTCACCACATTGATCTCCTATTCGTGGCTTATCTTCCTTGCCATATCTTCGATTTCAGCCTCCATTAAACTTCTAATTATGTCTTCCTCATTTGCTGTTGGTGAAAGACCCAGAAGTTTTGCTACCTCCAATGTAGCTTCTGCTTCCTTCCTTAACATTCTGTTTCTATTCCTAATGTCTTCGTCCGTGATTTCATCTTCAATTAAGTATAATCGTATAGACTAATTAATAAAATATTCTACTAGAAATTTAGAATGTTGAATTAAAGAAGTTATAAACATTAATTGACATAATATTATTAACATTTGATATAATCATATATAGTTATATACCAATAGAATACTAATTCGATCATGTTATACACCAATTGATTGACTATCCAAGTAAAATGTTGAATAGTAGATAATTACTAAATCAATTAATATGATGCTAATTACTTGAATATTTTCAAGATCACTAGTTACCTAAATATAATTACTCTTAGAGGAATGATCTACTTATTCGTGTAAAATTAATTTAATTTGACACTCTTTCATATCTTTTTATATGATTGATATTTTTTAATCCGATAATTTAATTTTATTTTCTATTCACATAGATCATGAACGCATAATTTTAAGTTTATAAAAAATGTCTAACTGTTTGTTTTATAATAATAAAAATTTAGTCATTACTATATATTAAAACATATTATTCTCGATTGAATTGATTGGGATATGGCTCAAAAACTATGTCCACAATAAATATGAGTAGGTTGGTAAATCTTATGATTGGTTTGCAAAAATTTTAACTATACATAAGGTCATAAAAAGTGTTTAAAATAATTTTTTTACATGCTTTCATATTTTCTTATACGATTTATATTTTTTAATCGGACCATTGAATTTTTGTTCTATTCAAGTAGATCATTCATGCAAAATTTAAGTTAATCAAATATGTCTAACTATTTGTTTTCTAAGAACAAAATTTTAACCTTTAATATATAATGAAAAACATACTATTCTTGATTGAAATGATAGTAATATCAGATTGGCTTAAAAAATTACGTGCATGATAAATACAAGTATGTTGTTAAATTTAACGATTGGTTTGAAAAAAATATTAATCCTACATAAAGTTATAAAAAAATGTATAAAACAATTTGTTTTACACACTTTTATATTTTTTTTATAGGATTTATATTTTTTTAATATGACTATTGAATTTTATGTTCCATTCACATAGATCATGCATGCTAAATTTTAAGTTAATTAATATGTCTAACTATTTATTTTATGCTAATAAAATTTCAACCATTAATATATATTAAAAAAAATACTATTCTTGATTGAAATGATAGGAATATTAGATTGATTCATGATAAATACGAGTAGGTTGTTAAATCAAATGGTTAGTTTGCAAAAATATTAATCCTACATGAAGTTATAAAATTGTGTTAAGCAATTTGTTTTACACATATGTAAGAGGATCCCTCACTTACACATGTTTAAAACAAATTGTTTTATACACTTTCATATCTTTTTATATAATTTATGTTTTTTTAGTCTGAAAATTAAATTTTATGTTCTATTCACGTCAATCATGCACGCCAAATTTCAAGTTAATAGAAGAAGTCTAACTATTTGTTTTATAATAATAAATCTTAGCTGTCAATATATATTAAAAAAAATACTAATTTCAATTGAAATGATAGGAATATTAGATTGGCACACAAATTTACGAGCATGTAAATATGAGTAGGTTATTAAATCCAACGGTTGGTTTGTAAAAATATTAGTCCTACATAAAGTTATAAGTAATGTATAAAATGATTTGTTTTAGCCACTTTCATATCTTTTTATAGGATTTATAAATTTCAAATCGAAGATTTGAAGAATGCTTTGAAAGAAGAAAATTTCAATATGAAGTTTCGGTAATTGGTTGTGATCATGACACTATATGAGATATTAAATCCAACATACATTGTGTGGTCTTAAGTCTATTCAAATTGGAGATTAGATGATATTTTTAACCCAATGTAGTTGGCACCGTTGTCTAGCGTAAAGTCCAGTGAAATTAAAGAATGAAAACTTTGCATTCTAACCTCTAGTTTCGTTCGAGTCACTTTATTTGTACTTCTAATTTCGTTTGAGTCACTTCATTTCAACTTCTGGTTTCATCTAGGTCACTTCATTTCCACTTCAGGTTTCATCCGAGTCACTTCATTTCGACTTCATGTTTCATCTGGATCACTTCATTTCGACTTCTGTTTTTGTTTGGGTCATTCGACCTACGGTTTTGTCCAGATCACTTCATTTCAACTTTTGGTTTCGTCCAAGTCACTTCATTTCGATCCCAGGTTTTGTCCGGATCACTTCATTTTGACTTCTAGTTGCATCTAAGTCACTTCATTTCGACTTCTGGTTTCGTTCAAATCACTTCATTCGACCTTTGGTTTTGTCTGAGTCACTTCTGTAAACACCGAATTTTGTCCGAGCAAAAAAAAAATAATAACAAATAATAAAGAAAATTAAAAAAATATAAAATAAAAAAAATAAAAAAATAAAAAAAAAATAAAAATAATGATAAAAAATGTCAATGCTGTTCCATGCAATTCCATGCACATCATGCAATCTTCTCTTAAAGAATTAAATCAAAATGTTAACCAAAAGGGATTTGTTGCCAAGAAGAAAATAAAAGAAAGAATCAAGGAAATGATCAAGGAATTAAAGTTAATTACCAAAAATAAAAATAATGAAAAGGAAACAAATAATAAAAAGATGGAAAGGTCAAATGGAAATAAATAATAAAATCCCATGATTGTGGGATTGATAAATTGATTTTTTTTCATTTAAAAGGGATGAGTCTGCTAGGGTTTGGGAGAGGATTTTTACAGAAAAAAAAGATATGAAAAAACCCTAGAGACCCTAGAAAGAAAAAACCTAGTTGGAGAAGAAAAAAAAACTAGCTAGGGCCACCTTCACCATCGTTCCCAGCCACCATTGCTTCCTCATCACCATTGCTGCTTCCCTTCTTCACTGCATCGTTCCAACTTGAAGACCCTTACAGCCACCGTTCCTGCCAACAAGCCATACCATCCTTTCCCGATTGCACAGCCACCATCGCTACCTCTAATTCGACCAGCCCTGCACCTGTCGCATAATACATTATCCAGCTTTGCACCTGTTGCACCGCACCACGTCCTTGTCACCTTGCACCCAGTGACTCTGCTGCACCTTGCCAAACCAGAGCCGTCTTCATCATAGTTTAATTCTGTTCAAGACTACAACGCACCTCTGCATCCATCTGCCCCGTAGCCACTGCAACCCTCATCTCCATATTGCCGCCTTATTTTCGTTGTCACTGCCATCTTCACCACAGTTGGTTCTGTCCACGCACCTTTGGATCCATCTGCTCCACAACGTTGCATGCATTTGCTGTTTCTTCCTGCACCATACTTGTTGGAACCAAAAAAGCAGCTGTTTGTTCATCGTAGGGCTGAGTAACACGTGCATTTGCTTGCTTCCAGGTAGTCTTCTTTTGCTAATATAAATGCTTGAGTTGATTTGTTTTGTTTTGCTTGTTTATCCTCTCACTTGTACGTGTACTGATAAACCTCTCCATTTTGTTATTTATTTATATGTTAACTATTTATTTGCTCACTTAACAGTTTAAGTTGACTAAGATGAAAAAATTTTTTGATGGTTATATCCACGTGTAGTACTTGATTGGCTATATTTTTGTTTAGATGATTAATTGAATACTTGTATGCTTGTTGGTATCAATAACTTAAAAAAAAAGAAGATAAAAGTAAAATAAAGAATAAATGAACAAAATATGAAAAGAAAATTTTATAAAACACTAAAATAATATAAATGAAAAGTTTTAAAGGAATTTTCGATGATAGGATTTTTTAGAGAAATCGCAAGTAGCGATTCTTTAATAATCCTTAGGATCGAGATAAAATCCTTAAATGTCACCAGCGTATTGGGATATTTAAGTGATTTTATTTCGATAATAAAATTCTTAATTTTATAAAATAAACCAATTTAAAAATAAAATAATAACACATAATAAAAAAAACAAATGGAAAGGCAAACAAGTGAATATGTAAGTTTTATTTCCGATGATAAGATTTCGAAGAAATCACAAGTAGTGATTCTTCGATAATTTTTAGGATCGAGGAAATTCATTAGATGTTACCAGCGTATTGGAATATCTAATTCGTTTATCTCGATATCAAAGTTTCTTAAATACAAAAAAATAATAAAATAAATAAAAAGGGGTAAAAAGTAAATAAATATAAACTTAAAATAAATAAAATTAAATATAAATTTTTAATAAAAAATTTCAAATTTCCGATGATAAGATGTCGAAGAAGTCACAAGTAGTGATTCTTCGATAATCTTTAGGGTCGAGATAAAATCTTTAATGTGACCAGCGTATTGAGACATTTAAATGATTTTATTCCGATATAAAGAAAATATTAATAAGATTTCTTAGTATAAAAAATAAAAATATAAAGATGGTAATAAAAATAATAATAAAAAAATAAGTAAATATGAGAAAATAGTAAGCGAATAGAAATAAAAAAAAAGGGCTTTTAAATAGGTAAAAATTTAGGAATTAAAATAAATAAATAAATACACATCTTAAATATAAAAGGATCCCCGATGACAGGATTTTTTTAGAAATCACAAGTAGTGATTCTTTGATAATCCTTAGGGTCGAAATAAAATACTTGAATATTATCAGCATATTGGGGTATTCAAGTAATTTTAGTTCGATGCTAAGATTTCTAATATAATTAATTTGTATGAAATAAACTAATGCGTAAATAATAATAATAATAATAATAATAATAATAATAATAATAATAATAATAATAATAATAATAATAAATAGAAATTTTAAACCAATAAATAAACAAGACTTCAAAATAAAGAGTAAAGCAATTTAAAAATAAATAAGATATAAATAATGTTCGATGATGAGATGTTACGGAATTCACAAGTAGTGATTCCTAACTAATCTCTAGGTGAGAGAAATATGTTAAATGTTACCAGCGTATTGGAACATTTAGTATGATTTTTCAATAAAAATAAAATTTTATAAAATCAATAAATTTCAAAAGCAATAATATAAATATAAAATAAAATAATATATTTCTCATGTGCATCATATTTATTTTGTTTGCATCATTTGCATTCATGAAATTTCAAAAACAATAAGTGCGAATCTCCCGAGGATGAGATTCTATAGAAATCGCAAGTAGCGATTCTTAAGAAATCTCTAGGTGAGGAAATTATCCGAGATGCTACCAAAAGTATTGGGGTATTTTGGAATAATTTTTAATACAAAATATTCTCATTTATTTCAAATAAAAAATAAATCTAACATAAATAAAAATAAAATTTAATACTTCAAATAATAAGCAAATAACAAATTGATTTCAAAATAAATAAATTTCTTTTTTTTAAATGTTTAATTAAGACCATTTTATTAAGATCAAAAGATAATACATGATTAAGTGGTACCGTTTCCTAATGGGCGCTGTGGGGGTGCTAATCCTTCCCCACACGTAACCGAACTCCCGAACCCAAACTTTGTTTTCGTAGACCAAAAATTATTTTTTTGATAAAACTTAATTAATTTTAAGATTTTATTGAAAAGATAAATAATTTTAGGTGGCCAATCACACCTAATCAAAAAAGATTGGTGGCGACTCCTTTTTATGTTTTTTTCAAAATCGTCTAGCGATCGAGTCCCCGGACAAAAATCGTTACGACAACTTGGCGACTCCGCTGGGGACAATAGAGAGTCGAACCATGATTAATCATGTTTTATCCAAAATCTTAGTTAATGGTCTTAATAAATATTTAATAAAACTTTTCATAAAAAAATAATAATTTCATAAAAAATAAAAAAAATAATACAAACAAAAAAATGTGTGAATCATCTTTATCATTTTCATTTTGTTGGGATGCACTTTAAATTTTGTTCCTTTCCGTACATGATATATTCATTGCATACATCATCCCTACACCCGGGTTTGTCCCTTTTAGGAAAGAGTATAGTACCTTTGCTCTCGTGAGGTGATAACCTCCGCAATGGCAAACGAAATACTCTCACTCAAGTTGAACCCTTTCCGTTTGTAGCCTGTCATGGGTGAGGATTGGGGTGCCTTACTAGTCTAGTGTAGACGTCAATAAGGAACAATTTAGGAACCTTTTGTCCTTTAGAGATCCAAACCAAGCATATAGCGAACCATAGAAAAAGTTAACCTTAGATAGAACCTTACCCTTAGAAAATAACCCTATATAAGACATTTACTGTTACTTTTGTTTTTGTACTAATAAATGTTATGTTTTTCCTTTTTGCATGAATCATTTATCATCATGAAGGTTGCATAAGAGAGGTATTTTCTCCATGGCATATTACAACCAAGAACCCTTCATGAAATCCAAAGAATGTTGGGCTTGTTCATCAACTGTGACTGTCGTGTGTGATCCATATAATGAAGTGCAGTTTTGGTTAGAGAAGACTCAGCAAGAGAAAGGGAATTGCTTGATAGAAGGCTTCATATCATCATTACCTAGAGAAGTGAGCTTGGACCTTAAACAGAATGACCTAACAGGTCTGGTTAACATATGGAAGCAAATCAGTAAGGAGAAGAAAGAAGACTTTTGTAGCAAGTATGGCCAAATAGCTTCGTTGATTTCGGTGGTGGTTGAAGAACCTTTGCTGAAAGCTGCTATCCAGTTTTGGGATCCATCCTACAGGTGTTTCACATTTAACGAAGTGGATTTAATGCCCACTATAGAAGAGTACTCTATTTTGATAGGGTTGGATTTAAAGAGTCCTGACAAGGTATATGTGAGAAAGCCGAAGTCTGGGTTTTGTAAGAAGTTGGCTGGGATTATGGGAGTGAAACCGGAAGAAATAGATCCTCATATGAAGCAAAAGGGAGAACACATCTGCCTACCTTGGGATTTTCTCCATGGATTTATTCAAAAGCATTTGAATGATGAGAAGGGGTTAGCTGTTTTTGCTCTGGCAATTTATGGGTTGGTTATTTTTCCTAAGGTTTTGGGGCACATTGTGATAGCTGTGATAGACTTCTTTGAACAAGTTGTTAATAATGTAAATCCTTCACCAGCAATCTTGGCTGAAACCTTCAGATCATTGAGTTATTGCCGACGAAAAGGAGAAGGGCGTTTCATGGGATGCACGCAACTCTTATACATATGGATCAAAAGCCATTTCAACTGTGAGGTGAAAGAATTCTCAAAGCCTTTTTATCGTGGGAATACCTCAATCAAAGAATTTTGTAGAAGTAAATGGCCGAAACCAAAACCTAAAGATGAATGGGTGTTTGTCCTTCAACAGCTTAGAGATGATCAAGTGACTTGGATGGCCCCATGGATGTATCATGTCCCAGTACTATATAGGTGTGGAGAAGAATCTTGGATACCACTATTGGGATTATGGGGGGTAACAAGTTGTGCCCCACTTATGGTGCAAAGACAGTTTTGGGCAAAACAGTTTACTCCGGCAACGCATGGGCTTAATTTGATGGAGTATTCCTATGGTGAACCGAAGGCAATGAAAAAGACAGAACAAGCCATTCGAGCATGGAAACAACCTCGAAGATTTGCGACAGGACCCTTATATGATAAAGCTACCCCAAATTACCTGATGTGGAGAGCTAAACGGGTTAAAGATGTTGTATTCGTCTTAAGGGAGTCACTTGTGTATGCATAACCTGAGGCAGATATATCCGAAATTGAGATTGTTCGACAGCAATTCAAAGAGGAAGAAAAGAAGATGGAGCAAAAGAATCTAAAGCTTCAAGAGGAGGTAGAGAATTTAAAGGTCAAGTTTGAAGTACAAGAAGCTGCGCTCAAGAGGATGAGAACAGAGCGAGATGTTGCCCACAATGACCTTCAAGAATTGAATCAGGAAAATAAAAGGTTGAGAAGAGAGATGAGGATCGGAGGAATTGTTATGACTTCTAATGAGAGGAAGAAGGAAATAGAAGATCTTCGTGGGAAAGTGGAGTATTGGAGAAACAAAGCAAAGAAAAATGAAGAGGGAGCTGCCATTACTCGTCAAGAGCAACGATATTGGAAACAAATGTATACAGTTAACACTGAAAAATTGATGCAATGTCGAAAGGAAAATGAAGCTTTGAAAGTTGGACTGAAGGACGAAGACTATGTCAAACTTCAAGATGAAAGGAATCTGTTACAACAAAAAGTTCAGATTTTGGAGGAACAGTTGCAACACTACAAGAATCACATTGCTTTGATCATCCAAGAATGGAAACTCAGGGAGAATGATTGAAGGTATTCATATGACTTGGTCGTAGATGCAAGCATGAAATGGAGACTAAGGAGTTTTGGAAGACAACAATATATAGAGCACTTGGCTACATAGATATGCAAAGCTGTACGCAAGGCAAGAGAAATGGTGGAAAAGGTGAAAGCTCTGAGGCAGGAAATTAACCTGACTGGAGAGTTTGGACAGCGTTTGTTGGATTTTCTCGAGGAAGCTAAAGACCAATATCAACAAGTTAGTCAGTTTTATGGGTATAATAGGAGAATGTTAGCTATGTAATTTTGAATTCGATAGTCATATAATAAAAGTTCCTTTGAATAAGTGAAAGTCGAATTCAATAGCCATGTAATAAAAGTTCTTTTGAATAAATGAAGGTTCTTTGGTTGAAATTGTTATGGATTAAATATCTCTTACTCCCATGCACGTCATGCATCCATTTCATACGCATGCCTACTAATGAAAAGATATTGGTGATCATAAGTAATGACATCATATATCATTGAGGTGAAAAGGAAAAGTTTTAATCTCACCAAAGTATTAGGATGATTTTGTCTTTTCCTTTTTATGGCAAAAACTAAAAAATAACATGTGATACCTCTCACTCCCATGCATGTCATGCACACGCCTACCAATGAAAAGATATTGGTGATCATAAGTAATGACATCATATATCGTTGAGGTGGAAAGGAAAAGTTTTAATATCTCACCAAAGTATTGGGATGATTTTATCTTTTTCTTTTTTATGGCAAAAACTAAAAAATAACATGTGATTCTAATTTGCGGGCTCATTTAGGTGTCAGAATAGCGAAGCCACCGAATCTTGAACGTCCAGCACAACATCGGTACAATACTTGCTCCCAATCTAAGGTCATGGAGTCCGAACAACAAGCAAGAATGGAAAGAATGGAAAGAGTTCAGCAGGAACTTATCAAGTCCTAAGAAGAATCTCGGGAGTAAATGACAAAAATGATGGAGATGATGATGAGCTTAATGAAAGGGAAAGGAGTCACTAATGATTCGAAGGAGGAACCTCAACGTTCAAGAGAAGATCCAATATACCCACCTGGGTTTACACCGCCCCAAGCTCAAGCTACCCAAGGAGCTTATCCCCAAGTTCCAATTTTCCTGAATAACCCACAAGGAAAGTACCCGGGGTCTAGCCCCGTGGATCCTATTTTTGTGCCTAACTTGGATGACCCAATAGAGCAAGAGAAGTTAAGGAAGGAGAATAAAGAAACAAGAGAGAAGTATGATTTGCTAGAAGAACGGCTAAGGGCAATTGAAGGAATGGATTTCTTTGGGAGCATAGATGCCAACGAGCTTAGCCTTGTCCTAGACTTGGTTATACCGCCAAAATTTAAAACCCCGGAATTCGAGAAGTATGATGGGACCACCTGCCCAGCTGCTCATATTACTATGTTTTGTCGGAAGATGTCTGGCTACACGAACAACGATAAGTTGCTCATCCATTGCTTCCAGGATAGCTTGATTGGACCTGCTGCTAAATGGTATAATCAGTTGGATCGGAGTCGTGTCCATACATGGAAGGATTTAGGAAAAGTCTTTATGGCATAATATAAGCATATGACGGATATGGCACCTGATAGGTTATCCTTACAGAACCTAGA
Organism: Heritiera fomes; assembly: GCA_032173925.1. Classification (NCBI taxonomy): domain Eukaryota; kingdom Viridiplantae; phylum Streptophyta; class Magnoliopsida; order Malvales; family Malvaceae; genus Heritiera; species Heritiera fomes. The sequence goes on along the minus strand of JAPDPM010000002.1, from coordinate 28,174,042 downwards.
GATGAAATCTGGTGAAAGTTTTAAAGAGTATGCTCAAAGGTGGAGGAATTTGGCAGCTCAGGTGCAACCTCCATTGACTGAAAAAGAAACAACAACTTTGTTTGTTAGTACTTTGCGACCTCCTTATTATGATAAACTCGTGGGGAGTGCTACTAAAAATTTTGCTGATATGGTCATTTCAGGAGAGATGATTGAAAATGCCATCAAAAGTGGCAAGATTGAAGACACATCAGCCCCAAAAAGGAGTGGAATGAGTAGAAAGAAAGATGGAGAAGTGCAAGCTGTTACCACTGAAAGACGGTCGAAAACGAATTCCACACCCCATTTTTCTTATCCTTCATACCGTCCCTATCATTCACCCGTGAACAATATCTCCCAAAACCCTTACTCATACCAGCCTCAACCAACCTACCCCATGAATTTACAAGCACCAATGAGTATTGCTACCCCTTCCTCTGCACAAACCCCAAGACCTACTTATCAACCTAACAACCAAAGAAATAACCAAAGAGCTCCCAAGAATAATAAGGAGAGGCCCCAATTTGACCCAATACCAATATCCTATGCTGAACTATTCCCCCAATTATTGCAAAATCACTTTGTTGCCCCTGTTTTTCTACAACCCCTTAAACCCCCTTATCCAAAATGGTATGATGCAAATGCTCATTGTGATTATCATGCCGGGATCCAAGGCCACTCGATTGAAAATTGTATGGCATTTAAGTACAAAGTTTGAGATCTCATGAAAGTTGGAATCTTAGAATTTGGGAAGGATAATGAGCCAAGTGTAAGTGCGAATCCTCTTCCAAATCACACGGAGGCCAATGTAAACGTAATAATAGGGGATGATGGGTGTTGGATAAAAAGAAATGTCAATGACGTGAAGATACCGATGAGGGTGGTGCTGGAAACAATGAGGAAGGCAAAGATTATTCAATCTAAGAAGGTAAAATTTGGGCTTGAAATGCAAGAAGAAGAGTATTGTGAGTTTCATAGAGGAGTGATGGGGCATTCCGTCCAAAGTTGTGAGGAGTTTCGTCGTGTAGTACAAAAGATGATGGACTTAGGAGAGATTGAGTTCTCTGAAGCTTTTGAAGGGAAAGTAGTGAATGTTATAGAGCCATCAATGTTTGGGAAGCCGATCAAACCATTGAAGGTCATTTATGGGGATAAGAGTAAAACGGAACCTAGCGTAACTACTGAAAATGCTGGGTCGAAACTAATTATTAAAGTTCCAAGCCCATTCCCGTATAAGAGTGACCATGCAGTCCCGTGGAATTACAATTATAAGGTCACAACTCAAGGATCTCTCAATAATCCCTCTACTTATACTGCTGATACAATAGACATTGCGGGCCCGGGAGGAATGACGAGAAGTGGTAGGTGTTATACCCCAGATATGTTGAAGAAAACTCAGATGGGGAAGGCTAAAGAAGATGAAAAGGGTGAAAACAATAGAGATAGCCAAGCAAAAGAAGTCAGGCCAATAGTTCCAGTAGATTTTGAAAGAAAGAAACCTGTAACGGAGAAAGAAGCTTGTGAGTTTTTGAAGTTTATTAAGCACAGTGAATACAATGTGGTAGAACAATTAAATCGCTTACCAACAAGGATTTCCTTACTTTCTCTACTCTTGAATTCAGAGCCTCATCGAAATGCTTTGTTGAGAGTGCTCAATGAAGCTTATGTGGCCCACAATGTGTCGGTAGAGAATATAGATCGGCTGGTGGGAAATATTGCGGCAGATAACTTCATTTAATTCAATGATGATGAGATCCCACTTGACGATAGCAGGAGTACTAAAGCCCTTCACATAACCACCACTTGTAAAGATCATATCCTTCCGAAAGTCCTCATTGATAATGGGTCATCCTTGAATGTTATGCCCATGATTACACTGTCTAGGTTGCCTGTAGATAAGTCAAATATGAGGAGAAGTCACATTGTTGTGAAAGCTTTTGACAGTACTCGTCGAGAAGTGGTTAGGAATATAGAGGTGCCGCTCCAGATTGGTCCACGTGTCTATAACATTGAATTTCAAGTTATGGATATCACTCCTTCTTATAATTGTTTACTTGGAAGGCCTTGGATCCATTCAGCGGGTGCAGTTGCTTCAACTCTGCATCAAAAGGTCAAATTCGTGGTTGATGGACATTTGGTGAGTATAGAAGGAGAAGAAGACATGATTGCAACCGTTACTACAAGTGCCCCATACATAGAAGTTGCTGAAGATGCGGTGGAATGCTCTTTTAGATCTTTAGAACTTGTTAATGCTACATTTGTGGGAGAAGGGATGAAAATACCCGTACCACATTTGTCAAAAGCCACCAGGCTCGGGATCCAACAAACAATGGGAAAGGGATGTCATGTTGGAGCAGGTTTAGGAAAGGACTTACAAGGAATTAAGAGAGTAGTGTCTGTCACTCCTAAGATGGATAGGTTTGGGTTAGGATATAAACCCACTGGACTTGAAAAGAAAAAGTTCATAGAAAGGAAGAAGGAAAGCAAGTTGGCTAATTTTATGGGGCATGAAATAGAGTTTGAACCAATGGGTTTCCCTCCCCTATATGAGTCTTTCTATTCGGCGGGATACATGTACAGCAACTCTGCAAAAGTTGAAGAAGGAGAGTCTATCCCAGCGATGGCTAAAGCTTTCACAGATCTCTCTATCAATGTGGTAGGAATAGGAGAATTTCTAGAAGAGATGGATAGTTCCAGAATTCGTCCTTGTCCTCCCGACTACAAATTGGAGAATTGGCATGCTGTTGAGCTCCCCGTCGTTTTCAAATCATGTTCCATGTAATGCAATAAACTTATCCAAGTGCCTTTGCCCAAAGGCATTAGGGTCTTTTATGTATGGGCTTTTATTTAGTCTTTATCATTCAATAAATGACAAGCATGATGCATTTTATCCATTCATCCGTGTTGTTTCTTTTCATTCATTTCTATACCTTCTTTATATCAATCCCATTTTAATTATCTTCACGTATCCCAATAATGAAAATGAAGACCCTCTCAACAATAATCCAGAACTTAATTTTGAAAAAACTGTTTGTGTTGGTGAACTTAATGATGAAGGAGATGTGGATGATTATGCTTTACCTCAAGATTTGCTAAAACTAGTACAGCAAGAAGAGAAACAAATTATGCCCAATCGAGAACCAATAGAAGTCATAAACTTGGGGAATGAAGAAATAAAGAAAGAAGTTAAAGTTGGGACCTCTCTCTCCTTGCCAAATAAACAAAGATTAATAAGCTTGCTCCGCGAATATACAGATGTGTTTGCTTGGTCGTACCAGGACATGCCAGGTTTGAATACTGATATTGTAGTGCATAGATTACCTTTGAAGCCAGGTTGCCAACAGGTTCAGCAGAAATTGAGGAGGATGAAACCAGAAATGTTGTTGAAAATAAAAGAGGAGGTAAAAAAGCAATTCGATGCCGGGTTCCTAGAAGTGGCAAAGTACCCTGAATGGGTAGCAAATATAGTCCCAGTACCTAAAAAGGATGGAAAGGTGAGAATGTGTGTTGATTATCGGGATTTGAATAGAGCTAGCCCTAAAGACAATTTCCCGTTGCCACATATTGATACTCTAGTTGATAATACGGCTAGGCATTCATTATTCTCCTTCATGGATGGCTTTTCGGGATATAACCAAATCAAGATGGCACCAGAAGACATGGAAAAGACCACTTTTGTGACAATGTGGGGAACTTTTTGTTACAAAGTAATGCCATTTGGCTTAAAAAAATGCTGGGGCAACCTATCAAAGGGCCATGGTAACTTTATTTCATGATATGATGCATAAGGAGATCGAGATTTATGTAGATGATATGGTCGCTAAATCGAGAAGAGCAGAGGACCATGTCGACAATTTAAAAAAGCTCTTTGAAAGATTAAGAAAGTTTCAACTTAAGCTCAACCCGGCTAAATGCACATTCGGGGCTACATCAGGAAAATTATTGGGTTTTGTTGTTAGTGAAAGAGGGATTGAGGTGGATCCGGATAAAATCAAGGCTATCCAAGACTTACCGCCACCGCGTACTCAGAAGGAAGTGAGGGGTTTCCTCGGACGATTGAATTATATCTCCCGTTTTATATCTCATCTCACTGCTAAATGTGATCCAATTTTCAAGCTTCTACGGAAACATGACTCAGGAGAGTGGGATGAAAATTGTCAACTAGCATTTGATAAAGTGAAAAAATACCTTTCGAATCCACCAGTTCTAGTTCCTCCTATTCCAGGAAAGCCGCTTATTTAGTATCTTGTAGTTCATGAGCACTCGATGGGTTGTGTATTGGGGCAATACGACGAAGCAAGCAAGAAAGAGCGTGCAATCTACTACTTGAGCAAGAAATTCACGGATTGTGAATCCAAGTATTCCTCACTAGAAAAAATGTGTTGTGCACTAGCCTGGACTGCCCAGAGACTTCGGCATTATATGTTGTATCACACTACTTGGTTGATTGCGAAGTTGGATCCCATTAAGTACATTTTTGAAAAGCCTTCATTGTCAGGGAGGTTAGCAAGATGGCAGGTATTACTCTCTGAATATGATATTGTCTATGTAAGTCAAAAGGCCATCAAGGGGAGTGCGATAGCTGAATTCTTGGCAGATCGAGTTGCAGAAGAATATGAGCCTATGAGGTTCGACTTCCCGGACGAGGATTTGATGACTATCCTCAAGATTGATGAAGAGTTAGTAGGAGATAAGGCATGGAAGTTGTACTTTGACGGAGCATCAAATATTTTGGGGCATGGTATTGGTGCAATCTTAATATCTCCAAAAGGGGATCATTATCCATTCACTGCAAGATTGGATTTCAATTGTACCAATAATATGGCTGAATATGAAGCATGTATCATGGGACTACAAGCAGCCATTGAAAAGAAAATTAAGGTGTTAGAAGTATACGGAGATTCTGCATTGGTAATTTACCAATTGCAAGGGGAATGGGAGACAAGAGACTCAAAAATGGTCTTGTATCGTGAATTCATCATCGACTTGATCAAACAATTTGAAAAGGTTTCTTTTGACCATTTACCTCGAGAAGAAAATCAAATGGCAGATGCTTTGGCAACATTGGCAGCCATGTTCAAAGTAAATGCAAATACTGAAGTTCAACTCATTAAGATGAGTGTACGTGGTTCCCCAGCTCATTGCTTAAATGTGGAGGAAGAAATTGATGATAAGCCTTGGTTTCATGATATTCTACAATATGTCAAGAACCAACAATATCCTAAGCAAGCCACGGAGAACGATAAGAGGACCATAAGAAGATTGGCGATGGGATTCTTTCTCGATGGTGATATCCTGTATAAGAAAGGGAGGGACCAGGTTTTGTTAAGGTGTGTGAATGCTATGCAAGCTAGAAAGATCCTTGAGGAGGTTCACGAAGGAAGTTGTGGGACTCAGGCGAATGGGCATATGATGGCTAGAAAAATCATGAGAGCAGGCTATTATTGGATGACTATGGAGAGTGATTGCATTAAATATGCTCAAAGATGTCACAAGTGTCAAATATATGGGGATAAAATACACGTCCCTCCAACATCTTTGCACGTCATGACAACTCCTTGGCCTTTCTCAATGTGGGGAATGGATGTAATTGGGCCAATCACTCCAAAAGCGTCGAATGGACATCGTTTTATCTTAGTAATGATTGATTACTTTACAAAATGGGTGGAAGCTACATCATTTGCTAGTGTGACGAAGTCAGTGGTGTGCAAGTTCATTAAGAAAGAAGTCATATGCAGATTTGGATTCCCTGAGAGGATTATTTCAGACAATGCTATGAATTTTAATAACAAGGTGATAGAGGAGGCTTGTGAGCAATTCAAAATCAAACATCATAATTTAGTGCCATATCGCCCGAAAATGAATGGGGCCGTAGAAGCTGCAAATAAGAATATCAAGAAGATTATTCAAAAAATGACAGACACCTATAAGGACTGGCATGAGAAACTTCCTTTTGCTTTGCATGCTTATCGGACTTTAGTGCGTACATCCACCGGAGCCACTCCGTTCTCGTTGGTATATGGAATGGAAGCCGTTTTGCCTATTAAGGTTGAGATTCCTTCCTTATGGGTATTGCTGGAGGTAGAATTGGAAGAAGCAGAATGGATCCGTGCTCGATATGAACAGTTGAATTTGATTGAGGAAAAGAGGCTTAAAGCGCTTTGTCATGGCCAATTATATCAAAGGAGAATGATGAGAGCATATGAAAAAAAGGTCCGCCCTAGACAATTTCAGGAGGGGGAATTAGTTTTGAAAAGGATTCCATCTAATCAGCATGATCCTCGAGGAAAATGGGCACCAAATTGGGAAGGCCCGTATGTGGTAAAGAAGGCCTTTTCACGGGGAGCATTGATTTTGACGGAGATGGATGGGTATGAGTTACCAAACCCAGTCAATGGTGATGTGGTGAAAAAGTATTATGCTTGAAATTGGATCTAAGTTGAAAACCTGAAAAGGCGGCTTAGATTCAAAAAAAAAAGGTCTAAGTTGAAAACCTGAAAAAGGCGGCTTAGATTCAAAAAAAAAAGGGTCTAAGTTGCAAACCTGAAAAAGGTGGCTTAGATTCAAAAAAAAAAAAAAGAGTTGGGGTTTAAGTTGAAAACCTGAAAAGGCAGCTTAAACCCATAGGAGGTATCTAAGTCGAAAACCCAAGAGGGCGGCCTAGATAAAAGGGGGCATCAGTTTTGCAAGTCTAAAGGGGTTAAAGATGATAGGAAGCATCTCCCACGCATTGGGGTCATCAATCAATGGTTCATACAATAAGGATTCTGGATTATTCGATAGAGAAAGTCCGAATTTTTCTTATAAGGGAACTTCTGCCACCATACAATTTTTTTTTATTTTTATTGTCCCTTCTTCGTGAATTCTTAGATATTTTGAGACAAAGCCAAATTGTTCTTCGTTGAAATTACCTTATACATGGACTTGTTTGCCTTACATTCATAATAAATGTATCTTGCTTGGCAATTTTGAATGATTTTGATTCAATAAATAGTCCCAAATATAAAAGTAGTTTGCATTGCTATGTGAATAATAAAATGGGAATATGAGGGTTTAAACCCAACTCTGCGGGCATATAGACCAGAAGTACAGAAATCATATAAGGAGGCGTTGCTTTCAAAGAAAAGGGAGTCCGATATCTCGTAAGCTCAAAGTTTGGTAGTTTGATTCGAGCATCCAGGGTGATGATGAAATATGCGTTTACAGCCAAATGCGTACCCACAAATTAGGTCACTTGTTATGATTTGCATTCACGTTCATGAATATTGCATCTGCAATTATGCCCTCTGTATTTATATCTTTGATGTGTAACCTATGATTCGGAAAATCTAAACCTTCCATCCTTGGTATGGAGTCAAGGTCTTGTGTTTCAAAATCGAATTCACTTTTTTAAAGTGGATCGAGCCTTGGTAGGGAGTCGAGGTATTACGTTTTAAAGTCGAATTCACTTTTTGTAAAGTAGATCGAGCCTTGGTAGGGAGTTGAGGTATTACGTTTTAAAGTCGAATTCACTTTTTTTAAAGTGGATCGAGCCTTGGTAGGGAGTCAAGGTATTACGTTTTAAAGTAGAATTCACTTTTTTAAAGTGGATCGAGTCTTGGTAGGGAGTCAAGGTATTATGTTTTAAAGTCGAATTCACTTTTTCACAGTGGATCGAGCCTTGGTATGGAGTCAAGGTATCATGTGTTTCAAAATCGAATTCACTTTTTCACAGTGGATCGAGCCTTGGTAGGGAGTCAAGGTATTATGTTTTAAAGTCGAATTCACTTTTTCACAGTGGATCGAGCCTTGGTATGGAGTCAAGGTATCATGTGTTTCAAAATCGAATTCATTTCTCTAAAATGAATCGAGCCTTGGTAGGGAGTCAAGGTATTATATTTTAAAGTCGAATTCACTTTTTCAAGGTGGATCGAGCCTTGGTAGGGAGTCAAGATATTATGTGTTTCAAATCGAATCCATTATTCTCATGGGTCGAGCCTTGGTATGGAGTCAAGGTATTATTTTCGAGAATCAAAATTGAATTTTCCAAAAAAAAAAGAGGTTCGGACAAAATTGTTGTTTATAGTCTTTGCCCTATTCCTGATTCTTAGCAAGGTGCAAAGAGGGGCAGCTGTAAACACCGAATTTTGTCCGAGCAAATAATAATAATAATAATAATATAATAATAATAATAATAATAATAACAACAACAACAACAAATAATAAAGAAAATAAAAAAATATAAAATAAAAAAATAAAAAATTAAAAAATAAAAATAATGATAAAAAATGTCAATGCTTTTCCAAGCAATTCCATGCACATCATGCAATCTTCTCTTAAAGAATTAAATCAAAATGTTAACTAAAAGGGATTTGTTGCCAAGAAGAAAATAAAAGAAAGAATCAAGGAAATGGTCAAGGAATTAAAGTTAATTACCAAAAATAAAAATAATGAAAAGGAAACAAATAATAAAAAGATGGAAAGGTCAAATGGAAATAAATAATAAAATCCCATGATTGTGGGATTGATAAGCTGATTTTTATTTCATTTAAAAGGGATGAGTCTGCTAGGGTTTGGGAGAGGATTTTTACAGAAAAAAAAAAGATACGAAAAAACCCTAGAGACCCTAGAAAGAAAAAAACCTAGTTGGAGAAGGAAAAAAAACTAGCTAGGGCCACCTTCACCATCGTTCCCAGCCACCATCGCTTCCTCATCACCATTGCTGCTTCCCTTCTTCACTGCATCGTTCCAACTTGAAGACCCTTACAGCCACCGTTCCTGCCAACAAGCCATACCATCCTTTCCCGATTGCATAGCCACCATCGCTACCTCTAATTCGACCAGCCTTGCACCTATCGCATAATACATTATCCAGCTTTGCACCTGTTGCACCGCACCACGTCCTTGTCACCTTGCACCCAGTGACTCTGCTGCACCTTGCCAAACCAGAGCCGTCTTCATCATAGTTTAATTCTGTTCCAGACTACAATGCACCTCTGCATCCATCTGCCCCGTAGCCACTGCAACCCTTATCTCCATATTGCCGCCTTATTTTCGTTGTCACTGCCATCTTCACCACAGCTGGTTCTGTCCATGCACCTCTGGATCCATCTGCTCCACAACGTTGCATGCATTTGCTGTTTCTTCCTGCACCATACTTGTTGGAACCGAAAAAGCAGCTGTTTGTTCATCGTAGGGCTGAGTAACACGTGCATTTGCTTGCTTCCAGGTAGTCTTCTTTTGCTAATATAAATGCTTGAGTTGATTTGTTTTGTTTTGCTTATTTATCCTCTCACTTGTACGTGTACTGATAAACCTCTCCATTTTGTTATTTATTTATATGTTAACTATTTATTTGCTCACTTAACAGTTTAAGTTGACTAAGATGAAAAAATGTTTTGATGGTTATATCCACGTGTAGTACTTGATTGGCTATATTTTTGTTTAGATGATTAATTGAATACTTGTATGCTTGTTGGTATCAATAACTTAAAAAAAAAGAAGATAAAAGTAAAATAAAGAATAAATGAACAAAATATGAAAAGAAAATTTTTATAAAACACTAAAATAATATAAATAAAAAGTTTTAAAGGAATTTCCAATGATAGGATTTTTTAGAGAAATCGCAAGTAGCGATTCTTTAATAATCCTTAGGATCGAGATAAAATCCTTAAATGTCACCAGCGTATTGGGATATTTAAGTGATTTTATTTCGATAATAAAATTCTTAATTTTATAAAATAAACCAATTTAAAAATAAAATAATAACACATAATAAAAAAAACAAATGGAAAGGCAAACGAGTGAATATGTAAGTTTTATTTCCGATGATAAGATTTTGAAGAAATCACAAGTAGTGATTCTTCGATAATTTTTAGGATCGAGGAAATTCATTAGATGTTACCAACGTATTGGAATATCTAATTCGTTTATCTCGATATCAAAGTTTCTTAGATACAAAAAAATAATAAAATAAATAAAAAGGGGTAAAAAGTAAATAAATATAAAATAAAAATAAATAAATTTAAATATAAATTTTTAATAACAAATTTCGAATTTCCGATGACAAGATGTCGAAGAAGTCACAAGTAGTGATTCTTCGATAATCTTTAGGATCGAGATAAAATCTTTAATGTCACCAGCGTATTGAGACATTTAAATGATTTTATTCCGATATAAAGAAAATATTAATAAGATTTCTTAGTATAAAAAAATAAAAATATAAAGATGGTAATAAAAATAATAATAAAAAAATAAGTAATTATGAGAAAATAGTAAACGAATAGAAATTGAAAAAAAGGGCTTTTAAATAAGTAAAAATTCAGGAATTAAAATAAATAAATAAATACACATCTTAAATATAAAAGGATCCCTGATGACAGAATTTTTTTAGAAATCACAAGTAGTGATTCTTTGATAATCCTTAGGATCAAAATAAAATACTTGAATATTATCAGCGTATTGGGGTATTCAAGTAATTTTAGTTCGATGCTAAGATTTCTAATATAATTAATTTGTATGAAATAAACTAATGCTTAAATAATAATAATAATAATAATAATAATAATAATAATAATAATAATAATAAATAAATAAATAAATAGAAATTTTAAACCAATAAATAAACAAGACTTCAAAATAAAGAGTAAAGCAATTTAAAAATAAATAAGATATAAATAATGTCCGATGATGAGATGTTACGGAATTCACAAGTAGTGATTCCTAACTGATCTCTAGGTGAGAGAAATATGCTAAATGTTACCAGCGTATTGGAACATTTAGTATGATTTTTCAATAAAAATAAAATTTTATAAAATCAATAAATTTCAAAAGCAATAATATAAATATAAAATAAAATAATATATTTCTCATGTGCATCATATTTATTTTGTTTGCATCATTTGCATTCATGAAATTTCAAAAAAAATAAGTGCGAATCTCCCGAGGATGAGATTCTATAGAAATCGCAAGTAGCGATTCTTAAGAAATCTCTAGGTGAGGAAATTATCCGAAATGCTATCAAAAGTATTGGGGTATTTTGGAATAATTTTTAATACAAAAGATTCTCATTTATTTCAAATAAAAAATAAATCTAACATAAATAAAAATAAAATTTAATACTTCAAATAATAAGCAAATAACAAATTGATTTCAAAATAAATAAATTTCTTTTTTTTAAATGTTTAATTAAGACCATTTTATTAAGATCAAAAGATAATACATGATTAAGTGGTACCGTTTCCTAACGGGCGCAGTGGGGGTGCTAATCCTTCCCCACACGTAACCAAACTCCCGAACCCAAACTTTGTTTTCGCAGACCAAAAATTATTTTTTTTGATAAAACTTAATTAATTTTAAGATTTTATTGAAAAGATAAATAATTTTAGGTGGCCAATCACACCTAATCAAAAAAGATTGGTGGCGACTCCTTTTTATGTTTTTTTCAAAATCGTCTAGCCATCGAGTCCTCGGACAAAAATCGTTACGACAACTTCATTTCTGTTATAACTCAAAGACTGTGACGTACAATTGCGAACTTACACTTTTGCTATATTACAAAATTTACGAATTAATTTTCTTTTCGATTTATGGTTTATATTCAGTGTCAGTGTGTCACAAAGTGATACTCACAAATCTTTTCATTATGCTTCAACCTTAACGACTTAAGTTTTAATCCATTGTTGAATATTTGATTCTTTAAAGCAAGTAATAACCATTTCTAACCCTCAATGCTTTCTTGCTTAGAAAACAAATTGAAATTATCCCCTTTAAAGTAAGAGTTTTTCCCAATTCAAACCTCTTGAAAAATACAATCATTTCATATTTCTCGATCCCAACAATCATTTTCTCAATTCACATTTGTAGACATCGAATTTTGTCTGAAAAATTTTAAATAAAAAATTAAAAATCAAAAATAGAAAATATAATAAAATAAAGTAAACTCATTTATTCAAACCTTCTTAAACCCTAAACCCTTTTGCATAAACCATGCAAATTCTCTGATGCCCCTGCATCATGCATTCACCAAAATTAAATCCAAAGTTGATTTGAGAGATTTAAACCAAATATGAATAAATAAATAAATAAATAAATAAAAGGAAACAAATCATGCAAAAAAGGAATAATCAAAGTGAAATAAATTTGAATATTGATTATTAAAAAAAAAGAGAAAGGGAATTAATCAAAAAAAGGAAGGTCAAGCAAAAAATAAATATCCCATGATCATGGGATCAATAAAAATCTCTTATTTCCTAAAAAATAAAAAAAATGCAATAGAAGGAATAAGTAATAGAGGGAGGTTTGATCCCATAAGTAAAAGCTCTTTCCGCCCTTCATCGCCTCACTGCAGTAGCACACCCTCCCTCCACCACTTTTGCATCTTGCTTGATCGCTGCTATCGTGCGTGTCTATTTTCTTTGTTGTCGTTGCTATAAGGGGAGATGAATAGTAAGGGGAAAGGAACTCGATTACACCCCTAGGATGCTTTGAAAATATCTGTCATCATACAAAAATGTGATATCAATAAAAGAAAAAAAATCAATAATGTTAACAAAAATTGTAAAAATAAAATAAGATCAGAAGGGGCACTAGATCTGTTGTAGGTTTGCCGGCTCTGCTGCGATAGGGGCTAGGTGCACCAGATCTGCTTTGGGATAGGGATAGCTTGTCGGTTTTATTGCGGCTCATCAGATCTGCTACCCTAGAGAGGAAGAGAGCGGCTGGACGGATGGTGTAGAGGTGTCGAAGCTTGGGGACTAGGCTTGTCAGATCTACAGTGAGAGGGGTTCGAATCTACTGCAGGAAGAGCTAGGCTTTCCAAATTTTTTACCGAAGGTGCTAGACTCGTCGAATTTGCTACGGGAAGGGCTAGGCTCTCTAGATCTATTGCCGGAGGTGCTAGACTCGTCGGATCTAATGCAAAAGAGAGGAAGAGAGGGGTTGGTTGGCTGGTGTAGGGACTCAACAGATCTGCTGCGGGAGGGGCTAGAATCGCCAGACCTGCTGTGGAAGAGAGGAAGAGAGGGGTTGGTTGGCTGGTGTAAGGGCGTCGGCTTAGGGGTACGTAGGACTTGCGATAGATGCCAGGTGGGGTTGGGTTTGGGCTTGGGCAGCCGCAAGGTTTTTGTTTAGGTAGAATATGGAGTAGTAAGTGATTGTGAAAGCCTAAAAGAGATACTAACGCAACCAAAAAAAAAGAAAGAGATATTAAGGTTTTTGAAGGTTAACGTGTATCTTAGGGCATATAAGTAATTTTATATTAAAATAATAAAGCTCGACAAGGCTCGTGAGCTACTCGAGCTGCGTATCTTAGTACTCGAAATTGATTCGCTCAATAGCTCGAGTAGCTCGAGCTTAGCTCGACAAAAATTGAGTCGAATTCGAGTTTTCATCGAGTTGAGCCTGAGTAGCTTGCGAGTACCAGTGTATCATTTACACTCCTACTCACTTTGAGAATTCCTTCATTTTGGCTTTGTTTTATATTATTCATTTTATATATATTATTTTGTCTATATCCATGCTGACTTGTTGACTACTCATGAAATTGAATATGTTTGATTTTGGGATTATTCTTTCTTAACACGTGAATTGGTGGGTTGAAATATATTATTTGTTTTGAGTTTTTGCATGTATATACGTTGGGTAAAGGTTTGAGATGGGTTTAGCTCATCTGAAATATATTTGTTTGGGCTATTATATATATTGGCATGGTTTGGTATAGACTTGACAATCTTAAACACGACACGATTACACGATACGAATAAATGACACGAGATGACATGGGATTAAAATTAAGTAAAATTAATATATGAATATGGTAAAAGCTAAAAATAACATTTTGAGTTTTCCGTATCGACACAAATTTTGACACGAAATTTTTGTGTTTTACACGTTATGAACACGGTTTTACATGACACGAAAATGAATTATAAACACGAATTGCTAAGTCTAGTTTGGTATATATGTTGAAGTTAGGTTTTTTTTTTTTAGAAAATTCATTAATTAAGTCTCTAAGAAAACCGAAAGCACTATAAAGCGAGTCACCATAATTAGTAAGTATCTTAAAAATATCTAGATGGCCAAAATTCTCTATATTCAATCAAAGTGTTGAGGGATGTAGAGAATTGTAACCAATAAATTTTGATTTATTTCAAAAACAAATAATGATAATAAAATAAAAAATATCTAAAAAATAATTAATAGAAAATATTGATTTGAATAAAAAAATAAAAATAAATTAAATATTAATCTATAAGGGATTAAAAAAATAGTTTAGTCAAATAAATAAATAAGTGAAAAATTATAAATAATTTGCAAGTGTGCAAATATCATAGAGATGGATATGATAAGATTTTCTCATATTCATCAAAGAGTTGGGGATTATGAAGGACATTTTAAAAGTTTTTATGCAATAACAACAACAACAACAACAACAACAACAACAACAACAATAATAAAAGAAATCACAAGTTTAGAGCAAATCTTTATAAAATTTTAGGATTTTTAATTTAAGAAAAAGAAAATCCAACAGATTATGGAACTTTCGAATTTTGCAAGTGTGTATAGTTTCAAAAATTTCTAGGTGAAAAATCATATTTCTTAGATTTGACCAAAGCTTTGGAAAATTTACAAAAATAATCTCTATATCAAAGATTTTTTACAAGATTCAAAATAATAAATGAATAAATAAATAAATAAACAAATATTATTATTAATATTAATTTAAAACAAATTTGAGAATAAGAATTTAGTACGCAATAAAATTTAAAGTAAATAAAATTCAACCGATGATGAAATTCCTAATTTTTGCGAGTGGGTGAAATTTAGGAAATTTCTAAGTGAGAAATTATTCTTTCTAAATTTAATTAGAGTGTTGAGAGATTTAGAAAGAGGTAATTTCAAAATTATGGGTTTCTAAAAATCTAAATAAAATAAAATAAAATATTAAAATATTGAAATATTAAAATATTAAATTAATCCAACTATGGAGCCTTTTTACGAGGTCAAGTGTCTCCCATGAATACTCTTGAGGTGGGAAGATTTCCTTTTGTATTCAATCAAAGTGTTGGAGAAACATCAAGAAAATTTTCAAAATTTAAATAAATTAAAAATCAAATAGCTAATAATGCAAAATTAATAAATTAAAATAAAAGAATAAATTTTAACTAAAGTTTTCATAAAATATTTAATTAATCCAACGACGAAGCCTCTTTAAGGAAATGAGTGTGTTTCCTTGAATACTCTTGAAGTGAGAAAATTCATTAGGTGTTTGATCAAAGCATTGAAAGACACATAAATGAGTTTCAATATTTAAAAATAAAATATAAATAAATTTTGGAATAAATTTGGAAATAGAAAATTATTTAATTAAGGCTATTTTAGGATAATTTATGAGTAGATGGTACTGCCTTAGGATGGACGTTGTGAGTATCTTCCTCACACGTAATTAAAGGTGGAAAAAATTGACCCCACCCAAAAAACCAACTCGATTAACTCGAAACCAAACCCGATAGATCTGATTTGACTAAAAAAGTCAACAACTCAAATCCAACCTGATCTGAATCCGAATTGATCCGAAACCAAATTTATCCGAATTCACATTGATCCAAACTCGACTTGATTCGAACCCGAATTGATCTGAATCCAAATTCATCCGAATTGAGATTAACCCAAACACGACCTGTTCGAAACTCGAATTGATTCGAACCTGAATTGACCCGAACTCAAATTGATCTGAATCCAAATTAATCCAAACCTGAAAAGATTCAAACTTGAATTTAATATTATCAATAAATATTTAAATATTAAAATTAATTATCAAAGTATTTTAATATAGTAAAAATATAATTTTTTTCAATAACATGAGTGTTATATATATTTTTTAATCTAGTTAAACTTAAATTTTCACTTTATATTATATTTATTTGAACCTAATGTATAATTATTTAATGGCTAATCTATAATAGAGTACAAAAGATATATCACCTACATTTAATGTCTTTAATTATTTTATAAAAATCTAGATAAATTAAAGAGATGTATAGTACTGTATTATGATATTTAGTAGGGATTATTAAATCATTTTGATTCATAAAGTTATTAATTATTATAGATAATAAAAATAAAATGAAAAAATGTAATTAGTTTATGAATATTGGTAAATATATTATAAAGAAAACTATCATACAAGTTATTAAATATTTTGATTATTTCATTCCCAATTTTATTATAAGTCATGTAAGAAGAAAATTTTATTTTCATGAGTTTTGTAATTATTAGAAATTTGGTTTCAGTTGATTTTTATACCAGACAAATCACATTAAGAGGAGAAGGCTTAATCCAAAAACTTGTTCGCTCAAATCCAAATTCGACCAACCTGAATTGACTAAAAAAGTCAACGACCCAAACCCAAACTAATCCGAACCCAAATTGATCCGAATTCAAATTGATCCAAACTCGAAATGATCTGAACATGAAATAAACCGATTTTTCCTTGACCCAAACCTGACCTTATTCAAACTTGAAATGATCTGAACCCAAAATGATCCGATCTAAAATAACCCAACCCAACCCCGATCCAACCTGCCCATTTACCACCTCTACACGTAATCGTACTTCCGAGCCCAAACTTTGACATTCAGACTAGTCCTTATCTTTAGTTTGAAATAGGTGCCCAATCACACCTGGATTAGATTGATTGGTGGTGACTCCATTGAACCATGTCTAGCAATTAGGTTTAGGACCTAAATCGTTACAATAACATTAATATGTCAACAGAGATTGTATCAACAATCCTAGTATCCACAACTACTTTTCAATTTCATATCATATCCATCAAACCCAACAAGGAGAATATAATTACATATTGGAAAGTATCAAAATAAAACAACGATATTTCATTTGTTTAGTCTACATCCCATTTTATAGTATTGAAATAAAAAATAGTTTGAAAGCAACCTTGCCTACAAAGGAAAATTTCTGTACCAAATTAGTCAAAATGAATTTTCTCGAAGAGTTGGGACGATATTTCAGGCCTTGGTGAATTTCAGATAGATCAAAATACTTCCCTTACTCTATGCTTAATTTGAAAAGGGTTAGAATAGATTTTAATGAGCAAAAGCTCCATAAGTCATTTATATAAATGCAGAAGTAGAATTATATTGTTCTAAATGCAATGCATGAATTTGCAAGTTTGCAATCGTAATTTATCATTTCAATCGATAACATCTAATAATTATAACAAGATCATGTCCTAAGGACTTTAAGTGGATCAGGGTTTTGAGGTAGTGATGGAATGGTACTGTTCGCTTTAAATTGACAAGTATTTTGAAATGACAAAATTCAAGTAAGCTTAAAAATGATTTTTCTCTAAGTAAATTTGCTTTGAATGAACTCAATGATAGAAAATATTTTAAACAAGTTTTGAAGTGTGATTTCAACTGAAAAAGTCAGTAAATACTCTTAAGAAAAGTGCTAGAAGTTTTTGAACTGACTTAGAATCACAAAAAAACCATAAACTATCTCAAATTGCAGTTAAAGACGTGCAGGAAGGCATTCTGGTTAAAAGGGATCGATCCCTACTGTAGAGGGATCGATCCCATTTTGGCAGTAAGTTGGACAGGCACCCTGGAACAAGTTGAAATGTTCTCTGGATAAAAAGGATCGATAGTTTTTGAGGGTTTCAATGGGAAGAATGCATTAAATGCTTCACCAACTGTTCCATTCGTTTGGTGGATTATAAATAGAGGCATTTATGAAGTTTGGAGGTAGAACAAGCATTCAAAAGTATTCATGCTTCAAGAGAGAAAACTGAAATCTAAAAATCTTCATTGTAACTCCATTCTGTGAGATTTCCTTGTGTTCTTCACCCATTCACTGAAAATCTTGTCATTCAAAAGGGTGAGCCATCCTTGTAAGGTATGATATTGTAGAGTGTTGGGTAGAAATACAAGAGTAGAGGCTTAGAAGGAGATTTCTAAAGTCTCAAGAAAGATTGTAAGAGGTTTTGCCACACCTTCAAGTGGATTGTAAGCATTCTCAAGAAAGAGCTGAATCAAAACCTTAACGAGGAGTTCAAGGAGATAGGACATAGGCAAGAGATTGGCCGAACCTCTATAAACTTGTGTTTGCTTCTCTTTCCCTTACTCTTGTTTTTACTGCACTTATTTCATTGTTGTTTATTTAGTTTTTAACTGTGCTTTAAGAGTTAAGAAAATTTAGGAATAACTAGAAAAATCGATTCACCCCCCCTCTCGGTAGAGCCAACAATTGGTATCAAAGCTTGGGCTCGAGATTGAGTTAGATTAACATCTATCGAGTAAAACGATCACTAATGGCTTAAACTAGTTTATCTACACCTTTGGTAGGAGAGGGACACTCTACGGTTAGACCGCCACTCTTTAATGGTGAAAACTATGCCTATTGAAAGACTAGAATGATGCTATTTATTCAAGCCAATGATTATGAAGTGTGGAGAATTATTGTTAAAGGTCCCTTTATTCCTATTAAGAAGGTAGATGGGTCGGATGTACCTAAGAAAGAAGATGAGTGGGATACTAATGATATTAGGATGGCACAACTTAATACTAAAGCAATGCACACACTATTTTGTGCATTAGGACCAAATGAATATAATCGAGTTTCACAATGTGAGAATGCTAAATAAGTTTGGGATAAACTAGCTATCACACATGAGGGAACCACACAAGTCAAAGAAACCAAAGTAGGCATGCTCACTCAAGACTATGAACTATTTAGAATGAAGAATGATGAGTCAATTAGTGACATGTTTACTAGGTTTACGGACATAATAAATGGTCTTAAAGCTTTAGGAAAGACATACTCTAATGTAGAGATGGTGAAAAAGGTTCTCAATAGGTTACTTAAATCATGGGAAGCTAAAGTCACTGCTATTGAAGAATCTAAGGATCCTCATACACTCTCTTTGGATGAACTTATAGGATCCCTACTCACTTATAAGATGAAAATTAAGAGAAATCAAGATCTCCCAAAGAAAGTTGGAGTAGCACTAAAATCCACCACAATTGAGGAATCAAAAGATGATCATGATGTAAGTGGTGATGAAGAGGATTTGGAAATGGCCATGTTTGCCAAGAGATTCAATAAATTCATGAGGATGAGAGCTAGTGAAAACTCTAGGAGACCCCCTAGGAGAGAGTTAAATAGAGGTAAAACTAGTAGGAAAGAAAAGGACCAAATTATTTGTTATGAATGCAAAAAACCTGGTCATATTAAATTTGATTGTCCTTTGTATAGAAAGCAAAATGAGAAGAAACAAAAGAAGAAGGCAATGGTGGCTACTTGGAGTAATAGTGATTGCTCCGATGAAGAGAATGTGGAAGATGAAGTAGCCAACCTTTGTTTCATGGCTTTTGAAGATGAGAAAGTAACTTCTAACTTGTTAGATACTAATGAATACACTTTTGATGAATTGCAAGATGCATTTGATGAGTTAGCCAATGAATTTGAATGCATGAATTTGAAATATAAGAAAATGATTTCTAAGTTGAAAAAGGAGAATGAAATGCTTGTGAATGTTAAATTAGAATGTGAAAAGAAATTAGAGAATGCAAATCTAGAAATAGAAGAATTAAATAGAAAAAACATTAATTTGCAAAACTCCTTTTCTAGATTTTACATGGGTCAAGAAAAACTTGATCAAATGCTAGAGACTCAAGGAGCATTCTTTGATAGAGAAGGGTTAGGCTATAATGCATCTAACAAAGAGAATCATCTTAAAAATTTCCTAGTTAAAGATAGAAAATTTGTTTTGTGCACATTATGTAATAAACTAGGACATCCTTCACAAGCATGCACCTCTAGGAAGACCATGATTAGAGGAAAAATGGCTGTCAAGATTTGGGTGCCTAAACATGTTTTAAATTCAAGTGATAAGTCCTTAAAGATGAAATGGATCCCTAAAGGATCAAAAATTATTAGTACTAACTCTTAAGGACCCAAGAAAATTTGGGTACCTAAGATAAAAGCTTGATGTGTTTGTAGGAGGAAGAGTATTGCTACAAGGCTAAGTCCAAGGAGCAGTGGTACCTTGATAGTGGATGCTCAAGACACATGACGGGTGACAAGAGCCAATTCAAGTTCCTAAAGCATAAAAGTGGTGGAGAAGTCACATTTGGAGACAACTCCAAAGGACAAATTGAAGGAATTGGCTCCATTGGTAACTCTTCCTCAACTATTAAAAATGTTTTGTATGTTAGAGGCTTAAAACATAATTTACTTAGTATTAGTCAATTGTGTGATAAGGGATTTAAAGTTATGTTTGATGATTTGTGTTGCAATGTTGTTTATGCCAAAACTAATCAAATTGTGTTTATTGGACATAGACAAGGAAATATTTATATTGTGGATTTAAATGAATTTAATAGCAAAAATGTATGCTTTATGGCCACTAGAGAAGATGAACCTTGGTTATGGCATAGAAGACTAGACCATGCTAGCATGCATGTTTTGTCTAAATTAGCCAAAAGAGACCTAGTAGTAGGATTACCTAAGATTCAATTTGAAAATGATAAAGTTTGTGAAGCATGTGTAAGAGGAAAACACAAAAGAAATTCATTTAAATCTAAGAAGTGTGTCACTACCTCTAGATCACTTCAACTTCTTCACTTAGATCTCTTTGGACCAACTAGGACAACTAGTTTAGGAGGTAAACACTATGGATTTGTGATAGTTGATGATTACACTAGGTTCACTTGGGTGTTCTTTTTAAGTATGAAAAATGAAGCCTTAGAAAAATTCATTGCTTTCTCAAAACTTGTTCAAAATGAAAAAGGTTACTCTATTTCTAGTATTAGGAGTGACCATGGAAAAGAATTTGAAAATATGGGTTTTGATACATTTCGCAATGAGAATGGCATTAGCCATAATTTTTCAGCTCCTAGAACTCCTCAACAAAATGGGGTAGTTGAAAGGAGAAATAGAACATTAGAAGAAATGGCTAGAACCATGCTTTGTGAAAATAACTTACCTAAATATTTTTGGGCTGAAGCAATAAACACTTTTTGCTATGTCATAAATAGAGCTATGGTAAGGTCTATTTTAAAGAAAACTCCCTATGAGCTTTATAAAGGAAAAAGACCTAACATAAGTTATTTTCACCCATTTGGATGTAAATGTTTTGTTTTGAACAATGGTAAAGATAACCTAGGAAAATTTGATGCTAAAAGTGATGAAGGTATTTTTCTTGGCTATTCTCTAAATTCTAAGGCCTATAGAATTTTCAATAAAAGAACACTTGTAGTAGAAGAGTCAATACATGTAATCTTTGATGAATCAAATACCACTAGTATAACCAATCTTGATGATAAAGTAGAGATCTTTGATGAACCTATAGTTGATCCATCTCAAGATAAGGATGTTAGAGTACAATTATAAGATCTTACTATTAACAAAAATGAGGAGTCCATGGAACAAGAAATAATTGAGAAGGAATCTAGGTGTCCTAGAGAACTTGGATATGTGAAAGATAATGATATTGTTGGAGATCCAACCATTGGAGTTAGGACTAGGTCAACCTATAGAAACTTATGTCAACATGTAGCCTTTGTGTCACAATTTGAGCCAAAGAAAGTGGATGAGGCCTTGAATGATGAAAATTGGATTATGGCCATGTAAGAAGAATTAAATCAATTTGAGAGAAGCAAAGTGTGGACATTAGTAGAAAGACCTAAAGATTATCCCATCATTGGAACCAAATGGATATTCAAGAATAAGATGGATGAAAATAGCATTATTGTTAGAAACAAAGCTAGGTTAGTGGCTCAATGTTATAGACAAGAAGAAGGAATAGACTATGATGAAACCTATGCTCCGGTAGCTAGATTAGAAGCCATTAGGATGCTACTTGCTTTTGCATGCTACAAGGATTTTAAGTTATATCAAATGGATGTGAAAAGTGCTTTCTTAAATGGTTATATAAATGAAGAGGTTTATGTTGAACAACCTCCCGGTTTTGAAAATCCAAAATTTCCTAACCATGTTTTCAAACTTTCAAAAGCCTTATATGGATTAAAACAAGCTCCTAGAGCTTGGTATGAAAGACTTTCAAAGTTTTTAATCGAAAAAGGTTTTACAAGAGGAAAGGTAGACACAACCTTGTTTATTCAATCTAAGGGTCATGACTTATTAGTAGTTCAAATTTATGTAGATGATATCATTTTTGGATCTACAAATGAGTCATTGTGAAAAAATTTCTCTAAACTAATGCAAGGTGAATTTGAAATGAGTATGATGGGAGAATTAGCCTTCTTTCTAGCACTTCAAGTTAAACAATGTAAAGAAGGTATTTTCATAAATCAAGCTAAGTACACTAAAGATTTGCTCAAAAGATTTGGAATGGATGAATATAAACCTTTCTCTACACCTATGAGCACAAATATTAAGCTTGATAAGGATGACGGAGGAAAGTGTGTAGACACTAAACTATATAGGTCTATGATTGGTTCATTGCTATATTTAACTGCTAGTAGACTTGATATAATGTTTAGTGTATGCTTGTGTGCTAGATTTCAGTCATCCCCTAGAGAATCACAACTACAAGCAGTAAAAAGAATCCTTAGATACCTAAAAGATACTTCTTCCTTAGGACTTTGGTATCTTAAGGATTCTACACTTTATCTCCATGCCTATTCCGATGCAGATTTTGGTGGATGCAAAGTGGATAGGAAAAGCACATCGGGAACATGTTAATTCTTAGGAAGTAGGCTTATTTCATGGTTCTCTAAGAAACAAAATAGTGTAGCTCAATCCACAACCGAGGCTGAATATATAGCTTCCGGAAGTTGCTGTGCTCAAGTTCTGTGGATTAAACAACAAATGAGAGACTATGGAATAGAAATGAACCAAGTTCCTATTAGGTGTGACAACACTAGTTCCATCAATCTTACAAAAAATCCCATCCAACACTCTAGAACCAAGCACATTGAGATTAGACATCATTTTATACAAGATCATGTGCAAAAAGGGGACATAATTCTAGAGTATGTAAACACATTGCACCAATTAGCTGATATCCTCACAAAGCCCTTGGACAAGGAGAGATTTTGCACTCTTAGAGGTGAATTAGGCATTATGAATGCTCCTTGAATTGATTTGATGTTGAATGAATGACTTAAGTTGGTTTGATATGATTGCAAGAAAGAAATTTGGAGCATATCATTTCCACTTGCAATTCATGACCTTAATTTACCATGTTACTGTTCATGTTCTTAACTTTTTGAAATAGAACTGTTAATTTGTGTATGTTTTGATCATGTTAAACTTCCTTCATTAGCCAAAACCCATCTCTAATGGTTAAGACACTATCACAATCATGGTCGCTTATTGTTCAAAACTGCTCTACATCATTTCTGGATACTTATGCATTTTTCTGCAATTTTCCTGCAGTTTTCAAGACGTGTCTCATGCATCCTAAGTGGCCAAACCAGATTTTGATTTTAAACAATGAAAATGCACAAGTTCTTTAAGTTTCAAATCATTTTTCTGCATCACAACTGAGGCAATAGACTAAGGGGTCAATTCTTATGAAAACATTTAGGCCTAAAAATCTGGGTTTTTACTATGAGGGATCGATCCGTTTCATCATCGCATCGATCCGATAGCATCAGAATGGGCAGGAGTACACACTGCCAAAAACGGATCAATCCCATCCTTAAAGGGATCGATCCCTTCGGGCAAACTTTCACGCTTGCCCTTGTTAAAAAGTCGGGATTTCTCTCTTAGCCACTATTCCTCTTCCCCATCGTCAGCATGCCTTCCCCCTTCTCCATTCCTCTTCACAAAATCTTCAAAATCTACTCCGTTTCTTTACCAAATCGCTTCTTTTTTTCACCATTCTTCATCTTTTCTCCATCTCTTTCACTTCTCATCATCTTTTCACACCCAATCCTCAAGAATCTCGATTTCCTCTCTTCCCTCTTGTGTTTGTCACTATTCATGCCCTACATCTAATTGTAAGTATTTTTTACTCATTTTCATCAATTTTACTTGCATTTCACGTTTACTTCCTCATATCTTGTTAACCCATTTCAAGCTTATGCATCAATTTTTCAGTTTATCATATTTTTCATTTCTCATAAACTTATGTTTTTATCTAACTTCTAGTGTTTATAACTTAGCATCCTTTGAATATTTCCGCATAATTTCTTCATCAAACTTATTTCTTGCATATTGATCTATGGTACTGTGTTGTTGGCTAGGTTTCCATTTCCCCATATACTCATCCATAGTTCCCCAAACCTGTGCCCATCACCTGTTCGACAAAACTCCTCTTAGAACTTTCCCTCATCATCCTTCCTTCACATGGCTCCCAAAGTCACACACGTTGTCTCTCGAAAAAGATCTCATCCCTCCTCTTCCTCCGCCTCCATTCCAACCGCCTTTAATCGCTGCTTTAGGAATGCGGAAGAGAAAAACCGTTACCATGCCCTCTTTGCCCATATGCGCGTCAAGCACTGCCGCCGAATTGACTTCGTTTTTTTGGAATCAATTAACTTTCCCTATTTGGCCAAATTTGACGCCTTCCATTGGACATACTTTCTCAAAATCAACACTCCGGTTCCTTTGAACATCATTCGAGCTTTCTTTTCAAATGCCAAAGTTATATATTCGCCTAATGACCCATGTAAGGCGGTGGGCATTCAATCGTTTGTTATGGGTCGGGATGTTGAAATCACCAAATATTCTCTCTCCCGTGCCTTTCAAATTCCGAAGCATGGTCTTGTACGCGAAAATGTCAACGTCCCATTAGAATTCAATATCGTCAATGACCGTGCGGGTGACCTTCCCGTCTTTGCTCGCCTTCTCCACATCATCATCTCTTGGAATCTTCCCCCACTTGGCACCAAATATTCCCAACTCCGGCGACTTGATTGTTTTTGGCTTCATCATATTCACTCACCTGATGGCGATCAATCGGATCTTCTTCATTTCATTCTCCACGATTGGATAAAGATTGTTCTTGGCAAAGTTCAGACAATTGTCTTCCCATAACCACTTGCTTTTTACCTACTCGACCACGGCATTGACTGTTCGTGTGAGCCTGGCATCCTTCCAGAGGCAGGCAACACCATCAACCTTGCTACTTTGCATAATCTTGGCTGGTACTCTCGTCAGCAAGGTGATACCAAGGTTTGGGAAAAGGCCCATGGTGCTCCAGCATCTCCCAGACATGACCCGGAAGAAGGCGATGATGAAGGCGACGACGAAGAGGCAGCTCCTGTCGCAGCCACATCTTCAGCCCCATCCGCCTCGACCTCGGTGTCTCTTGATCAGATCATGCTATCGCTTCAAAACCTACAGGCCACTGTTACTCAATGCTTTGATCATGTCGACGCTCGCCTTGACACCATGGAGGCTACACAGGCTGCCTTATTTGATTAAGTTCAAGACATCCGCATGCAGCATGAGGACTTCATGGATCAGTATCATAAGACATTTCCCAGGCGTTGATTTTGTTCCTTTCGTGTAGGGTGTGCATCTACCTTGTTATGCTTAGATGTTTGAACCTCTGTGCTATGTTTGTTAAACTTTGCTGTTGGATTTTGTCTTTGTCTGTGTCAACTGTGTTAGATGTTTGAACCTCTGTGATATGGCATGTTATGTATTTCTGGTTATTTTCTCATTTTTGCCATGGTTTGTCTGTGTTCTTCAATATCTCTCATTGACCTATTACTTTAAATTGACTAACCAATTCTCCATGTTTCTTATTCTTGTTGAGGGGGAGTATATCATTTTTTTTTGCTATGACAAAAAGAGGGAGAATTAATGTGATAAATTAATCTTGGTACTTAAAGGGGAAGCTAATTTTGAGGGGGAACAAATATTAAGGGGGAGCATTATTTTCAAAATTTTGAGCAATCTCATTTCCTAAGCAAATTTACCTTAAGTTTTGTCATATCAAAAAGGGGGAGATTGTTAGCTTTAAATTGACAAGTATTTTGAAATGACAAAATTCAAGTAAGCTTAAAAATGATTTTTCTCTAAGTAAATTTGCTTTGAATGAACTCAATGATAGAAAATATTTTAAACAAGTTTTGGAGTGTGATTTCAACTGAAAAAGTCAGTAAATACTCTTAAGAAAAGTGCTAGAAGTTTTTGAACTGACTTAGAATCACAAAAAAACCATAAACTATCTCAAATTGCAGTTAAAGACATGCAGGAAGGCATTCTGGTTAAAAGGGATCGATCCCTACTGTAGAGGGATCGATCCCATTTTGGCAGTAAGTTGGACAAGCACCCTGGAACAAGTTGAAATGCTATCTGGATAAAAAGGATCGATCCCTTTGGTAAAGGGATCGATCCCTTTGCACGGGTCCTGACACCAACGGCTAGTTTTTGAGGGTTTCAACGGGAAGAAATGCATTAAATGCTTCACCAACTGTTCCATTCGTTTGGTGGATTATAAATAGAGGCATTTATGAAGTTTGGAGGTAGAACAAGCATTCAAAAGTATTCATGCTTCAAGAGAGAAAACTGAAATCTGAAAATCTTCATTGTAACTCCATTCTGTGAGATTTCCTTGTGTTCTTCACCCATTCACTGAAAATCTTGTCATTCAAAGCGGTGAGCCATCCTTGTAAGGTCTGATATTGTAGAGTGTTGGGTAGAAATACAAGGGTAGAGGCTTAGAAGGAGATTTCTAAAGTCTCAAGAAAGATTGTAAGAGGTTTTGCCACACCTTCAAGTGGATTGTAAGCATTCTCAAGAAAGAGCTGAATGAAAACCTTGACGAGGAGTTCAAGGAAAGAGGACATAGGCAAGAGATTGGCCGAACCTCTATAAACTTGTGTTTGCTTCTCTTTCCCTTACTCTTGTTTTTACTGCACTTATTTCATTGTTGTTTATTTAGTTTTTAACTGTGCATTAAGAGTTAAGAAAATTTAGGAATAACTAGAAAAACCGATTCACCCCCCCTCTCGGTAGAGCCAACAGGTACTTTGAAGTACCTCATTATCCCTGTCCCTGGCATCCGTCAACAAAATCTGAGTTCATAGTATATAACAATTATACCAATATCAATCAACATGTCCATCACATATTATAACTTCGATCAATAATATTTATCGCATATCCCAATATCAATCCACACTATCAATCACGTTTCCAATAATAATTCACACTATCAATAAAATATCCAAAATCAGTCTACAATAGATAACATTCAATCAAATATCAATCTACAACACAATTTTTTATCCCAATATCACAACCCATGTCGTATGCATATAATAAATTCAGTCTATTTTGTAGTAAGTATAAAGCCTACTGGGTGAGTAAAAGTATGATAGTTATAAAATCTTTTCCTAGTACATTCCACATGCTCAAACAGTTTGCAAAATTGCTTCATAATTATTAGTGCAGTGTAGAGTTTCCAAAACACATACCAATGCCTAGGCTATACTCAAGCTCAAGGTTCACTATGCATGAACATGTTTCAATCATGGTTTAAAAATTGAGACATTATTGTAAGTCATGTCACAAGTCGTATCAACCACATTTAGAACCAATCTAATCTCAAAATATGTCATGTATAACATTGATACTAAGTCGCTATTCAATGAAATACTTTCATGCAAGATAAAACAATATCATGTTTAAAAATACTATGTATGGTTCGATAATCATTTCACTGTTTAATAAATCTTTCACTGTTCGATAAATCTTTCACTATTCGATAAATCCTTCATTATTCGATAAAACACTTTTCGATAAAACACTCTAATTAATGAACCAATCTAATCTCAAAACATGTCATGTATAACATTGATACTGTCACTATTCAATGAAATACTTTCATGCACGATAAAACAATATCATGTTTAAAAATACTATGTATGGTTCGATAATCATTTCACTGTTTGATAAATCTTTCATTATTCAATAAAACACTTTTTGATAAAACACTCTAATTAATGTCTTGAGCTTATTGCCCAACTCAGAGTTCACTGCTCAATAAAACACTATTTAGAATAAGACAATTGCAAATCTTGAGATTTGGCTTTACTATTCGCTTTTCTGATTAATGTCTAAGGCTTATTGCCCCACTCAGAGTCCACTCGTCTATGCAGATGTATCTCATTGTAGCTATTCAATGAGCCACTCTCCCTAAAAAGGCGTTACCTATGGCCATAGATCCACTACTCTCCAATTCCACTGATTAGGTGCGAACCAGAACCTGTCCATGATGTTTGTTGAACAAGCTACTAATCACCTATTTAGGTGATCCACTAATGCTTTATTAACACTATCATATCATATCATTTCATTTTTGCCAAAATCTCTGAAATCAATGGTTTATTACTTTTTTGAAATTCATTCTGCTCAAACTTATTTATTTTCAAAGTCATGAAAGCTATAAAAGGCTTTCTGTCAAAACCCAGTAGCATGCATTATCTCATATGCCCTTTTTATTGAAAACCAATCAAATGAATTTCAAGACTTTAACTCATGCATGTTTAAAAACACATTGTGAGATCCCTAAATTTCATAATTTTTCCTATAACTCTTTAATGCATTAAGTTAATATATTAAGGCAATTTATAAATAATTCTCATGAATTTTGTAGAAGTCGATAAACCTACCAATTGGGCCCTACAGCACAAACCGTAGCTCGGATGGATTCCAAAGTGGCAAATTGTAACTTGTGGGCTCAATATACATAACTGGTAAGAAGACATTTTTCCAAATTCTTTTTCTCTAGTGTATCGTAGTTTACGTGAAACAAATTTAAAAATGATGATCGTGTCCATACGTCAGAATAATTTTTTTAAATAATAGCCAAACCAAATTAACTTTGAATCTACTGACTATTATAGGAGAACCAGCCCGTGAGCTAGCTCGTGAATTAAATTACGTGAGAATGCTAAAAACAATGCGAATGAAATGAAAATCGTTTAGGGGTAGTTTAGTAATTTCACTACCTATACTTGGTCAAACCACCTTAAGAGTCAACCTTTGACCATTTTTGACCCAAATATATGAAACATAAATAAAAATATAATTTTAGAAAAAAATAATAAGATATTAATAGGTAGGAATGGAAATAATAGGATAATTTAAGGGTAAATTGGTCTTTTCTCAAGGGTTAGTCACAATGGTCAATCTTTGAATTAAATTGACTTAAAAATAAATAAAACAAATAATTATTAATTTATAAAAATTTTGACTTGGAAGTCAGAATACTGTACAATGGCAATTTGTAAATTTTTGGAAATTTAAATGGGTATTCTAGACTTTTTGGAATTATATCAAAATTTATAAATTAAAAATATAATTTAAGACCAACTAAATGGAGACAACACACCACATTCTAGCTATTTCTTCAGCTCTTTTCACCGTTTCTGTTCTGCTGCAATTTCCTTCTCGTTTCTTCCATTTCTTCCTAAGAGTTTCTCCCATTAGCCTAGTAGAAGCCCTCCCTTCCTTTACCAAAACCCTTAAGTCCCTTTACAAGAATCATTCTCCAACTCAAGAGCTATCTAACTACCTAAATAACTCAGCTAAAAGATCACAAAAATGTGAATTGTTTCAGCTAGCAGAATCGATTCCCTTCACAGGTAACTTCCAGCACTGGTTTTGGGCAATTCTATTCCTTGTTCATGGCTGTATTGATTGAGTATGAAGTGTTTGTAACTTTAGTATGAAGTAAGAATGTGTGTTGCATGATGAAAGGGTTTCGGCCATGGATGTTGTGGAAAGAAGATGACGCTGACTTTGTGGTATGAACGGTAGAAAATGATACCATAGGATGCGATGAATATAGCCATAAATTGAAACACATTAAAACATGGATTTGATGTACTGTTATGTAGTTGACTAAGGTGATTTTAGAGTGTAACAATATTGACTAATGGCGTGAATTAGGAAGAAGGAAAGCTAGACAGAACAGGGAAGTAGTTACAAACTTAAATTAACAAAAATGTAAGACTAATGAAAACAGGGTGCAGCCAACCATGAAGGAAAGGAAAGAAAAATTAGGCTGACTTGGGTTGACTTGACTGATTTGGAATGGTGACAATATATTAAATATGATTAAATTCAGGAATTATTTATGATGCACTGACAGTATATAGTTTCTATACACTATCAATGTATCAAAGGTTGACACCTCATCAATAGGTCCTTATGAGTAAATTAAAAAAATTAATTATATTTATTTTTAAGGGCTTGGCATATTTTTTAATATATCAATTGATGAAGTGTCAACTTTTAATGCATTGACAGTGTATAGAAACTATACACTGTCAGTGCATCATATACAAACCCTTAAATTCATATCTTAAAAGAATAAATTTCCTAAACTTATACAAGGCCATTCGGCCATAATGAGGAGTAAAGGTGGCGTGAATAAGTGCAAGAAAATGGAGGAATATTAGTGAAGTTAATACTTAAAATAAAAAGGGATTAGAGGATCATGGCTATCCGGTTGTGGACTGTTCAAGAAAGGAGTTAAATTGGTTTTAATGAATTAATGCTAAAATGATAATATAGACATGTAAGGAAGTATGATCATGCATCCAAAGTGATTAAATTCCAACCTAGCATTTTCGGTCATGATAATGCCTTATGGTGAAAATGGAATTTAATTAACTAGTAGAAGTATTTTTGATGAAGATAAAGCATAAGGGTCGTTCATGAAGCTAAATGGGAAAGAAAATAAGTATAGTGAGAATGATCACTTTCGGTCAAATGGAATTCTATGAAAATTCCACTTTAGTTCCTTAAATGAAAATGATAAAAAGAGAAGATTAGAAGAGGTAGAGGAAATTTAATAAACTTGAGTAATGAGTATTAATTTTTTAATGTTATTTTTGTAGCTAGTAAATTGAGAGATTAAGTGGCAAGTGGTGCGACTTGGATTGCTATCCACACTGCGACTAAGGTAAGAAGCAATTATGAAAGTTGTTAGGAAAGTACTGTGTTTGTATGTGGGATATTGGTTTATCAAAATATTCAATATGCGAATTTAATAAAAAGGGGTTAGGTTAGAGAGCCTATCAAAATATCATCGAAATTTCCAAAACCTCAATTTTAACAATAGCCCAAATTTTCCTAAATTAGAGACTCCAAAATAATATTAGTATATTTTATCTAATTTCATAAATTGAATTTCTAATTTGTTCACCTATTATTTTAATTAAAGTAATTTAATATTTTGATCATTTTAATTGTTAAATTTTGTTGATTTAAATATTTTACATGCATCATGAATAATTGAAATGTGATGAATTTTCATTAAAAATGTTCAATTAATTTAATTGCTCCCAATTATAATTTTTATTGATTTATTATGGATTGACTAAAAATAATTGCTTATTAAAACGATTTACTAATTATGAATGAAAATTGTTTTGAGACTGTTACCCCCTGAGAATCATGCACCTATTGTATCGTATTGGCTACAAGGCCCTAGTCAAGTTCGTAGCACCCACGGTAAGGTACCTGACTAGTGAGCACTGTGGTATATTACACAATGGCCATTGTTTATTGTATTGTTAAATAGGAATAGCTTAGGGATGGATACCTAGCTTGTATGCAGGTACGCTATTTCTTATATTGATTATCGGCATGTGACTCTTGATACTGACTGTCTCCACTGAGTATTTTAAACTGGATTGATCATTGAATTGATTTATTTTATATCGAAAAGATAGTTTTAACGAGTGTTTTAATGAAATTGAAAATGCTACGATTTGAAACTACAGTGTTTCAAATACAGTATTGTATGCTATAAATGCAATTATTTATTTCAAATATTTTAAATAAATGTTTTATTGCATACATAGTACCACTTTTTCATAATTGTTTTCTTATTGAGTGTAAACTCACCTCCATTTTTCTCTCTCAGAATATTTGTAGTGACACTTCCACTCACTTAAGAGGAGCACAATTTTTGGACCTACAATATTCCTTCGAGGCTGGTTATTTATCCAGTGAAGGTATATTGTATTTATTATATATTTCAAACTTACGTTGTACAGTACTTACTATATTATGAAAACTAAGGGAATGTAAATTAAATAGGAATTGATTCTATATATGTAGTTAGAAACCTGACTTTTATGTATAAAAGTTCATCAAACTATATAAATTTATCTTTATGGTTAACAGATTTTAATTATGTGTGTAATATTTGTATTTATTTTCAATAAAAGTGATCGGATATAAGATTAGTTATCGTAAAGAAAAATTTTGACATCGGCAAATAGCCTAACCACTATTGCTCAACACTAATGTAAATAAGTAAACTTATATAGGTACCAGATGATATAAAATTGGTATCAGAGTAAGGTTAGTTTGATGTTTGTTGATGTCAATAAGTTAGAAATAGTTTACATCCTCTAGTACTGTACTTGTCTGAATATATATTATGGTATAACAATTTGATGTTATACTAAATCACTTGAAATTGTTGTGGTTTTGACAAAATGAGTACTCGTAGAAGAGGTACTGGTAGAGGGCGAGGCCGAGGACGAGGATGAGGATAGGGCCAAGTGGAAATGCCCCCAGCACAGTCTCCTTCTCCATCTCCAGCGAGTAGCCCAAATACTCGGCTGTCGAGAGTTGAGCGAAGTATCGAGACCATGGCCACTCTATTCACGCAGTTCATGGCAAATTTTTTGCATGTGGCCATGAGTGCACCACTAGCCCTACCTACAGTGCCTCTCACTTCGTCAAGGAATGCACCTCTTATACCTCCGACTCCTCCAGTGCAGCCACCATCGGTGCAGCTAAAGCTTTCCCCACCAGTCCAAACTACAGAGAGGCAACATCCGAACACTTATTGCAGTGTTAGTTTGATCAAAAAATTTAAGAAGTTGAATCCACCTAAGTTTAAGGAGGGACCGAGACCCGTTGGCCGCAAAGAACTGGGTGAAGGTAGTCACCAAATTGTTTCGATACATGACATGTACAAGGAGAGAGAAGGTGGGATTGGCTGCCTATCTATTAGTGGACGATGCAGAGCACTGGTGGCAGTCTACTCAAACCATTTTGGAGGCCTGACATGTAGAGGTTACATAGGATATTTTCTTGGAGGCATTTAATAGACAATATATGCCATGCACTACCCAGAAGAAGTTAAAGATTAAGTTCCTTAATTTGACTTGGGGAAATATGACTATCAACCAATATGAGTCGAAATTTATTACATTAAGCAGGTTTGACCTGGAGGTACTTAGGAGTGAAGAGCATAAGATTTATCGGTTTATGGAAGGTTTTAGGCCTTCTATTCAATCTAAGTTGTACCCGTTAGATATTTCTACATATAATGAAGTAGTTCGTAAGGCCCAGCTTTATGAGCAGGACTATGAGTTACATCAGTCAGATTTTTAATCTAAAGGTAAAGGGAAGGATAGAGGTAAACGTAAGGTGGACAAGAAAGCTTCTAGTGATAGAGCACCAGCGAAGTAGATTAAGCTAGGATCAAGGGCCCCGAAAGGTAAGAAAATAAATTATAAAAGAATGATCTTTATCCTAATTTAATGATTAGATGGAAATGTATTGAAATTGGGAGTTCTGTGATGATTATGGTACAGGGATCCAAATAGCTAATGACAGATCTCGTACTTAGGTAGGTAGTACCACGGGCTCATAGAGGAGTTTATCGAAGCCTTGTGAGTCGTGCGGTAAAAATCATGGTTTAGCGCCTTGCCGAAGGCTGACTGTAGCATGTTTAGCATGTGGGTAGATGAGGCATCGTGTAAAGGATTGCCCTAATTACAGACCAAGGGTACCAACAAAGATGGAGAAGGGTACTACTCCTATTGTTACTACTCTACAGACCACTCAACGGTCGATGCGGTCGACTCAGCCTACGTGTAGGGCCACAGCAGTAAAGAAGGGCAAGCAAGCCATGACCTAGGGCCGAGTATTTGCTATTGATCAGGAGTCAGCTAACACCACTTCCACTGATGTGATTAAAGGTAACATCTATCTTTTCGATAAAAATGTCATTGCATTGTTTGACCCGGGTTCCACACTCTTTTGTATCACCTAAGATTGCTATCACATTGCCTATTGAATCTGAACCACTAGGACATTTATTACAGATAAACACACAATTTAGGGAATCGTAAATGATTGATTTAGTGTATTGTAACTGTAAGCTATGGGTAGGAGAGAGGAATCAGTAGCTGACCTAATCCTACTAAATATGTATGGATTTGATATTATACTAGGTATGGATTTGTTGGCTAAAAATCATATAGTGTTATACTGTTATGCTAAGACTATAACCTTCTCCTCTCCTGTTAGCTATACTGTAAATTTTACTAGAGTGTGATATAAATAAATATTTATTTATTGAATTGTTGGAAATTGAAACTAATAATAATTGTTGATTGTGTGAAGGGTTTCTAGGTTATGTAGTGGACGTAGAGCAGAAACATCTTGAACTCCATGAGATTCTAGTAGTCAGGGAGTTTCCCGATGTATTTTCGGACGATCTTCCAAGACTTCCTCCAAATAGGGAAATTGAGTTTATTATCAATTTGGTGCCAAGAACTGAGCCTATCTCGAGACCACCCTATTGGATGGCACTAGTGGAATTGGAGGAGCTTAAGAAATTGCTTTTGGAGCTGCTTGATAAGGGGTTTATGCGGCCCAGCGTATCCGTGTGAGGTGCTCCTGTACTATTCATCCAAAAGAAGGAAGGCAGT
This sequence comes from Heritiera fomes, assembly GCA_032173925.1. Taxonomy (NCBI): domain Eukaryota; kingdom Viridiplantae; phylum Streptophyta; class Magnoliopsida; order Malvales; family Malvaceae; genus Heritiera; species Heritiera fomes. The sequence goes on along the minus strand of JAPDPM010000002.1, from coordinate 28,139,348 downwards.
TTAAGACTTTGTATAGACTATCGATGGTTGAATAAAGTGATGATAAAAAATAAGTATCCTCTTCCTTGAATCAACGATCTCTTTGATCAGCTTAGAGGAGCACAGGTATTCTCCAAAATAGACTTGAGATCAGCGTACCATTAGTTGAGAATTTGAAGTAAGGATGTACCCAAGACAGCGTTCTGAACCAGATATGGCCATTATGAATTCCTGGTAATGCCGTTCGATCTCACTAATGCTCTTGCGGCTTTCATGAACTTGATGAATGAAGTGTTCAAGCTGTATTTGGATCAGTTTATTATTGTCTTCATAGATGATATCCTAGTGTATTCGAGATCCCAAGAAGAACATGAGCAGTACCTTTGGATTGTCCTATAGACCCTCATGGATCAAAAATTGTATGCCAAGCTCAGTAAGTGTGTTTTTTTGCTAGAATAGATTGCTTTCTTGGGGCATGTAGTGAGTAAAGATGGGGTTTCAGTCGATCCATCGAAGATCGAGGCTGGTTTGCAGTGGGAGACCAAAAATAGTTATTAAGGTCCGTAGCTTCCTGGGCTTAGCAGGTTACTATAGATAGTTTGTTAAGGGTTTTTCTAGGCTAGCTGCTATATTAACGCGTAAAAATGTGAAATTTCAGTGGGATGATGCCTGCAAACGTAGCTTCAAGGAGTTGAAGCACAGGTTAACCATAGCTCCCATTCTCATTATTCCTGATGGTTTAGGTGGATTTTCGGTATATAGTGATGCCTCCACTCAAGGACTGGGATATGTATTGATGCAGCATGGTAAGGTAATCGCTTATGGTTCTCGCCAGTTAAAGGACCATCAGCGAAACTATCCGACACATGATCTAGAGTTAGCCGCTGTGGTGTTTGCATTGAAGATTTGGCGGCACTAACTGTATTAGCAGAAGTTTCAGGTATTTACATATCATAAGAGCCTAAAGTATTTATTTTCCCAAAGAGAGTTGAATATGAGACAGCGGAGGTGGCTCGAGCTTCTGAAAGACTATGATTGTGAGATCTTGTACCACCCGGGAAAGGCCAATGTGGTGGTAAATGCTCTAAGCAGAAAGCATGTGGGAATGATATCCTATATGATGGTCCGAGAGTATGAGCTATTAGAATAGTTTGCAACCCTCAGTTTGAGTATTACTCCTTTTGAACATTATAGGATGATAGCAAGTTTATTGGTTGAATCGGGATTGATGGATAAGGTTCGGATAGCTCAGAGGGAGGATGTCCAGTGTATTGAGGCGGCTAATCAGATTCAGTCAGGGGTATTATCAAAATTTACTATTGGCAACGATAGACTTTTGAGATTTCAAGGTTGTATATATGTTCCCGCTAATCTGGAGTTGAAGAGATTGATTTTGATTGAGGCACATTCCACCAGGTACACTTGGCATCCGGGTAATACAAAAATGTATCATAATTAACGAAAGGTGTATTAATGGCTTGGCATGAAGTGGAATGTGGCAGAGTTTGTAGCAAAGTGTCTCATGTGCCAGCAGGTTAAGGTGGAGCACCAACGACCAGCCGATCTACTTCAGCCTCTACTTATACCTATGTGGAAGTGAGAGCACATCATGATGGATTTTATTATGGGATTACCTCGGACCAAAAGAAATCATGATGGTATTTGGGTGATAGTGGATCGTTTGACCAAATCTGCCCATTTTCTACCGATTAAATCTACAGACTCGCTCAGTGCTTTGGTAGATTTGTATGTTAGAGAGATAGTTTGGTTGCATGGGGTTCCAGTGAGTATCACATCGGACAGGGATTCCAAGTTTACTTCTCACTTTTGGGAACATTTCCAAGAAGCCATGGGATCTCAGTTGAATTTCAAAATGACTTTCCATTCACAGAATAATAGTCAGTCCGAGCACACTGTCCAAATGCTGGAGGATATGTTGAGAGCCTGTGCATTGGATTTTAAGGGTTTTTGGGATGATCATCTGTCATTAACTGAGTTTGCATATAGTAATAGCTACCATTCGAGTATTGAAATGGCACCATATGAAGCTTTGTATGGTAGAAGGTGCCGATCGTCGATTGGATAGGAAGAAGTGGGCGAACGCAAGCTCTTGGCTCCAGATCTTGTTGAGCAGGCTTTTGAGGATATTAGGTTGATCTGTCAAAGACTTAAGATAGCTCAGAGCTGACAGAAGAGCTATGCATACACTAGACGAAGGCCATTAGAATTTGCTGTTGGGGACTCAATATTCCTAAAGGTTTCTCCGTTGAAGGGGATCATGAGATTTGGCGGGAAGGATAAACTCAATCCTCATTATATCGGGCTATTTGAGACATTGGAGCACGTGGGAGATGTAGCCTATAGATTGGCACTACCACTGGAGCTATCTGGAGTGCATAACATCTTCCATGTATCGATGCTTCGGAGACACCACCCAGATCCATCTCTAGTCATAGAGTATCAGCCTTTGGAGATTTGTGAAGACATGAGTTATGTGGAAAAGCCGATTCAGATCTTGGACAAAAGGAGAAAATATTAAGGAATAAGATAATTCCATTGGTTAAAGTTCTCTAGCAATACCACACCATAAAGGAAGCTACGTGGGAGCTAGAGAGCTTGATGAAAGAAAGGTATTCAGAGTTGTTTGAGTAGTAGCTCGATTTAAATTTGGAAGACCAAATTTCAAAAGGTGAGGAGGATGTGAGATCCATAAATTTCATAGTTTTTCCTATAACTCTTTAATGCGTTAAGTTAATATATTACGGCAATTTATAAATATTAATTCTCATGAATTTTGTAGGAGTCGATAAACCTGCCAAGTGGGCCTCACAGCACAAATCGTAGCTCGAATGGATTTCAAAGTGGCAAATTGTGACTTGTGGGCTCGAGATACATAACTGGTAAGAAGACCATTTTTCCAAATTCTTTTTCTTTAACGTACCATAGTTTACGTGAAACAAATTTAAAAATGACGATTGTGTCCATACATCAGAATAATTTTTCTAAATAACGGTCAAACTAAATTAACTTTAAATCTATTAATTGTCATAGGAGAACCCTCGTGTAAAGAAGTTTAACATGGATCCAGCCTGTGAATTAAATTACACGAGAATGCTAAAAACAACGCGAATGAAATGAAAATCAATCATTTGGGGATAGTTTAGTAATTTTACTACCTATACTTGGTCAAACCACCTTAAGAGTCAACCTTTGCCATGTTTGATCCAAATATATGAAAACTAAATAAAAATAAAATATAATTTCAGAAAAAAATAAGATATAATAGGATAGGAATGGAAATAATAAGATAATTTAAGGGTAAATTGGTCTTTTCTCAAGGGTTAGTCAAAGTGGTCAATCTTTGACTTAAATTGACTTAAAAGTAAATAAAATAAATAATTATTAATTTATAAAAATTTTGACCTGGAAGTTAGAATATTGTACAATGGCGATTTGTAAAATTTTGGAAATTTAAATGGGTATTCTAGATTTTTTGGAATTATATAAAAATTTATAAATTAAAAATATAATTTAAGACCAATTAAATGGAGACAACACACCACATTCTAGCTATTTCTTCATCTCTTTTTATTGTTTCTGTTTTGCTACAATTTCCTTCCCATTTCTTCCTAAGAGTTTCTCCCGTTAGCCTAGTAGAAGCCCTCCCTTCCTTCACCAAAACCCTTAAGTCCCTTTACAAGAATCATTCTTTAACTCAAGAGCTATCTAACTACCTAAATAACTCAGCCAAAAGATCATAAAAACGTGAACTGTTTCAGCTAGCAAAATCGGTTCCCTGCATAGGTAACTTCCAACACTGGTTTTGGGCAATTCTATTCCTTGTTCATGGCTATATTGATTAAGTATGAAGTGTTTGTAACCTTAATTTGAAGTAAGAATGTGTGTTGCATGATGAGAGGGTTTCGGCCATAGATGTTATGGAAAGAAGATGATGCTAACTTTGTGGTATGAACGGTAGAAAATGATAGCATAGGATGCGATGAATATGGCCATAAATTGAAACCCATTAAAACACGGATTCAATGGACTGTTATGTAGTTGACTATAAAAAGGCATGTCTTTGATGAGAAATCACCACTTTTTGGAATGAATAGCTATGTCCAACGGACTTATTTTTGAACAATGTAGAAGGGGCACTCGAATGCTTCCTCAAGGCATTTGAATGCCTTATGTAAAATTTGCAAACAGAAACAAAATCTGCAAGGCATTCGAATGCCTTCCTAGGGAATTCGAATGCACTAAGTAATTATCTCAAATAGAAGAAAATTAAGGCAAGGCATTTGAATGCTTTCTTAGGGAATTTGAATGTCCTAAGGCAAACCCCAAACAAAATGTCAAATCTTCAAGGTATTCAAATGCTTACCCAAGGGTATTCGAACGCTCTTGCTAAAACTCATTCCAAAACTTTTTTAATACTTTCAAAACGTCATTTTCGTTACACAAATGCAACTATATGATTTATAACCATATGTTTAAAAACAAACAATTTATAATATTTCAAAAACATATGAGTTTGGAAATATATACAACAAAATTTTCTTTTGTTTCCTTGCTAAAATTTTGGCATAGATTTTATGATAGTCAATTAATCTGATTTATCTATAAACAATCATGAACCAACAAAAACCGAGGTTTTGGTCCTACTAGGATGAATCTTATGGGGGTTGAGTTAATAGGAATACTATTTATATTTATTGAACTTTTTAAAAACATTTTAATTAACTTTGAAATTCAAGTCTTTGACGGTGTTGACAATTGCTTAGAAGTTAGTAGTCAGTAGTTGTTTTTTCCCACATTTTAGTTTTGGTCTTAATATCTGGTCTAGTTCTATCTAATTTGACTTACTAATTAATCATTTCATAATTACTATATTAATTCAGTGACAACTTCAATTTTTCGACTTTCATTAGTAAATTGATTGGTCTTAGATGTGTATAAGTTGATTTGAGAGTTAAGGAAATTTCTTGATTAAGTGATGATTAAATTTTAGGAATTTAATTAAATTCAACATGAAGAAATATATATAAGAAATATATATATATATATATATATTAAAGCAAGTATAAATATATATAAATTAAGTGAAATCAAATAAGAGAATTAATAAATATAAATATATGTATTATACATATCAAAAAAATAAAATAAAAAAAAGAGTTTAAAATCGTGTTTGGTGAGAAAATCCCACCAAACTCAAAATGCTCTGTCATTTTGGCAGAGCACTATAATTCTCACCCCATTCCCTCTTGAAGGAAACCGAAACAAACACGCAGCGGAATTTAAATCATTCGGCCTCCACCAGGATCGATTCGAAAAGTTGCTTGATTAGGGTTTCGAGATTTTACCTAACGTTTTCTCTGATTTTCTGTCGTTGGTCAAGTCACAAGCAACAACTTTTCGTTCCTGCCTCTATGGTATCCACATGAACGAATCTCACGACTCTTGAATGTCTCACAATCAGAAGCCTTAAAGAGCGTTTTTTTATTTATTTAACCGAATTGCGAGCTTCGATTAAAAGAATATTTTGTTTTTGTTTGAAAGAAGCTCTAAAACCACAGAGAACAAGTTTCTCTTTCCTGTTTAATTGTGCGGCACTATTTTAGAAAACACAAAACATCCTTTTATAGGCAGTAAATTTTACCCTAAAATTTACTGTCAAACAGAACTCTAATCCTACTTAGAATAGAATAGGATTAGTTATATCCTTAATCCGATTCAGAATAGGATTAATTAAGCTCCTCATTGATCCGTTCTAAGTGTGCGACCCAATAGGTTCTCAAAACAATGGCAATGACAAAATTGTCACAGGCAATGAGCAGTATCTAGCAACACATCATTGCTACCCATGTAACGAGAATGTCAATGACTCGACATAACCTTACTCGTGATAGATGTTACCGTGTAGTCTAATCCCTTTATCCTTTGATGTCTTGATTAGACACAAGTCATGGAATGTGTCACACTTGTATAGTCTAATCAGCATTTCTTGATTCCTGAGTAGACTAATTAATCAAATAAAATCAATATCTCATATTGACTTATTCGAGCACGGCCATGCATTTCTTAGTCTCACTCTATCAAAGGGCCCAAGACATCACTCTTATTATATAAGAGGGATAAATCCTATCTTGATCACTCAACATCCCTCTATATAGATCAAGGCATACCCAATTACTACCTTTATAGTCCATCCTGTTACGAATGACATCTAGCAGCATTAAAGTATGCAATTCTCTATGTTGGGATCTCTAATGATCTCAAGTCAAAGGATCACATACACCATCATCACTATGAGAATCGCTTATGACACTCATATAACAATCCATGTAGCGTTCTCATGGAGGGTCGATCCAGTACATAGTTCTCTAACATGTACCTATGTGATGACTTGATATCCTATATCCATGACAATGGTCATCAGTCAACCACATACTAGTCTTATCGTATCATTGTTATCCTTGTTCACAATAATACTTGACTAGGGATATTTTAAGAATAGTGTGTTATTACTATTCTAAGGACATTATCATATAAGATTACATTACGCAGTTATAAGACAAATATAATAATGAACTATAATAAATAAAATGTCATGATACATAAAAAAAAGCCATAGTCAATCATCTAATGAATGGTTCTAAGGGCATAATCCAAAACCTCTCTCGTCACTCATCTCAACCATTCTTCACTGCATCTCTCTCTCTCTCACAAGTTCCTGACGCCATCATCACCCCCACGTCTTGTCTTTCTCATTTTCTCCAAGGAAATTAATGAAAGAGTGAAGAAGAAAGGGAAAGAAATGTGGAAAACGAGACAAGGAGGCTTCGGTGAAGGAGGAGAATCGTGAAAGGGAGAAGGGCTAACTGTTTAAGGGTTGAAGTAATAAGGAAAAGAGTTGATGGGGCACCTTGGAAATAATTGTTGGCTGAGTAAAGAAAGGAGGAAGCTGCTGCCACTGTGAGGCGACAGCAGCAGCTGGAGGTGACATGAAACAGAGCATCCATGCTCGGCAGAAGCAAGTTGATTTAAGGGCTGTGCTGCATGTCTTTTAGGTGCTGAGTTAGAGGTCAAAAATGGGATATGTAAAGGGCTAGATCAAGCTGAAAAAGAGGATGTTTTAGGCTAAACTATGGCATGTTGATGTTGAATAAAGTAAAATTGAGCAGCAAAGTGAAGCTGGACTTTAGGCGTTGGAACAAGGGTCTGAAATAGAGCACAAATAGGGGATTTTAAGGTTGTTCAGTCGGGTTTAAATAGGGCTGAAGCAGGCTAGAAAACGTAGCTGTTAAGGGCTGTAAATAGGGCTGAACCGAAGCCCTTTACAGCAGCTAGTTAGTGCCGAACTAGTTGTTGTTTGGTTGAAGCAAGAAAGAACCAGTTGCTGTTCAGCTGAAGCAAGAAAGCCCGAGGAAAAAAAAAAGAAAAAAAAAGAAAGGAAAAATTGGAGTATTTTACTAGAAATTGAATGAGGAAATGGGTACGTAAATTAAAAGATTTCATTACATTTCTATGAAATTTATTAGAAATTGTTGGATTAATTTCTAAGTGAAAATATGTGTGAATTGTTGAAATTGTAGCAAAACAGTAATGAGGCGAATAGTGGAGTTCAGCTAGGCTCGGAAGTCGAAAAAGCGCTAAGCTTTGGTGAATAGGTAAGATACTTTTATAAGATTACGTTAGTATTATATTGTGTATAAGGAAATTGTGATTATATAATTGTTTGATATTGGGACATCATTAAGATATTTATAGAATGTCGATTATTGGTATTAGAACATGAAAATGGAGTTGTTGGAATATGTGTTAAGTACTACGAAGATGTTGATAGAACAAAAGAAAAATGTTAAGGATAAGGGGTCATGGACATCGTGAAAAGAATGCTAGGATAAATTATAAATTTTGGAATTTGTGTTGGAATATAAAGTTAAGTTATGATAGAGTATTTTGAGAATAGTATTAATATGTGATTAAGCATTGAAACAAGAAAGGGATTTATACAAAAGAGAGCTGTAAGTTAATATCTTGAGTAAACTACAAGGGTTCGATTTTGACTAAGGTTTTTAAATATTTAACAACTTGGTTTAATACAGAATTGATCAGTTTTAATCGAAAGTAAAGTCTAGAAATGTATTGAATTGATTGTTTGATAAATGAATAGGATGTAAAAGTTGAAGTATGGTTTTATTGATTTTATTTTAATTTCCTTTGATAAATGGATTGTGGGAGAAAGTATTGAATTGTGTTGAATTAAAAGCACTTGAGCTATTGTTATACTGAAATGAATTGCCTTGGAAATTTTGAGTTTTTGGAATCGTTTAAATTGGTTGAAAGTTTTGAATTTCAGTTGCAGGAGGTTTCGATTTCTTAAACGTTATGATGCCAGATTTTAGATAAAATTGTCCTAGGTAAAAGTTATTGATTTCCTCGTAAATGGAGATTTAGAAAGAACGATTAAAATGATTTATTGAGAAAGATTTTAAAGTATATGGTTGAATTTGAATCTATGCTACGAGACAAATAAGGCAAATATGAGACACTGGTATTAGCATAACGTTGGGATTCTGTATATGTGAATTGGGATAATTGTATCACGATGAAAATAGATATTATCCTTTGAGTCATAATTTCAATTTTTTTTTGTCTAATGAGACGATTATGAAATATGACTTGTAGTATCTTGTGGAAATGAAATAGATAATAAAGGTTGTATAATTAGTGATATGGAATATAAAAATGTACCTTTTTAAGTAAATTACTAATTATATGACATAGTGGTTGAGACTGAAGAAAATCGTTATGTTAATGTGTGACTCTAGATGATATTGAAACAGAGATACTGGGTATTGATGTGGTAATGTAATATTGGTAACATATATGCGATATTAATATTCTGGAGCTTTATCGAAATTATATTTATGTGCTTGTGAACTTATATGGATAAGCATTATGATTTATGGACTGTGATATAGATGTTGGAATTGGAAGTGAATTGAGATTTGAATTGGGTGGATGATATTTGGATATGAAAGGATGTATTTACACAATATTGTAAGCGAGATGAGAGGCCTATGACTTAGTAACATATGGATGTTATTGAAATACACATAAATAAATATATACACAAACGCATTGTGGACTCTTAATGACTTGTGAGGGCATGATAGTCTTCTGGTATTTGTGGTATAAGCTGATGTATAAATACTTTTGAAGAGTGATAGACTATATGTAAATGCATAATGATTAACAAGTTATAATAGTACTAGTTACGCGTGAATGAGGGATTGAGGTTACTGCAGATATAGCCAACCTATTTACCTCAGCATGTACAATATCATATTGAATTAAGGTTGAACTATATCTTGGTGTACTCAGGTTCATTCATGCATAGCATATGACTTTCGAAAAACATGTATCGTTTTAAAAGAGAAAGTATTGTTTTAAACGTGAAATGTATCAAAGTCCTTTAAGTGAAAGTAAATGTTTGAAATGAATAGACAGCCATAGACCTTGATGTTTAACACTCATTTTACATCACTCATGACATAAATAGATTGAGCATAAGATTTAATTATGCATTAATTTGAGAAATGATTCAGTTTTAAATGTTTTATTATGTGGACTGTCTTAAAGGATTTGAAAAGAAATTTGAAGCAAAGATTTCGATTTAGAGACGACAAGTACCTTATAGAATGCCTGTGTGGCATATGCCTTTGTGGCACAGAGTATGTATATTTGTGTGGTTTTGCCTGTGTGGCATGGAACCCCGTTTATACATACATGATATGTACATGTAAATGTTGCCTGATGAGATCATTCCAAGCTGTCCGACAATAGTCGTGGACACATTCTTCAATTTCCAGCTGATCAGTGGGATTGGAACGATCTATGATCATAGATAGTGAACCCCTCGAGGGAAATTGTCTCATTGATAGCTACAATGGGTTAGAGATGATATGATAACAGAATAGGGATCCATGCCTAGTCTCTCACTAAATGTTAAATGTTGTTTAAAGTATGATTTACTACATGCGAACTCTAGACATGATATGTTTTATAATATATTTGATATAATTGAGACTGAATATGATTTAAACATGGTTTTATACCACACGTGGTATGATTTGAGATTGCACATGTTTTGAAATGTGTTTTAAAGTAATGTTGAATGATTCTAAACTACATGAATTTCGTACATGATTATGTACTACTTGAAATATGATTTGAAATGGATGTTTTATACATCAAAATTTTTATACGTTACATATTGAATCCTATCATGACAGCACATGTTGCATTTATGCATGATTTGCAGTGATACAAAGATACTTAGTATCATTAGGGCATGAGGGAATAAATATTCAAAGGATATTGGCTTCTAAATGATACTGGGAGATACACTTGTAGGACTTCATGCATTGCATTAGGGACGATATGATCCTAATTCAATTATTATATTAGTATCTTACTGAGCTGTGAATTTGCTCACTCCTTTAATTTCATCTCTTTTCAGACTATTTGAGTTAAACTCTACCATGAGAGCTTTTGAGTGGGCCTCTGGATACGATATCTAGGATTGGTACCAGCCTTTGTCCTCTGAACCTACTTTGTTGTTTTTGAGGTATACACTCTTTATAAAACGCTTGTTTATATGTAAGACTTTAATTGATGCACAGTACATATTTTGTTTAATGAGTCAGGATGTAACTTAGAACCGTTTCTTTGCTAGTTTAATATTTAAGTGAAATGACTATAGTTCACCTAGATAGTTGAATAAATACGCTCACAAATTAATGTTTAAGTTATAAAGGCTAAAGTATAAAGAAAGGATCAGTGAAATTAGTTTAGTGAATACACCGACACCGAATACAAACCGTAAAATAAAAAGGAAAAAAATTTAGTTTATAAATTTGTAAGAAGAAAAAGTATGAGTATCAAGTGTAAGTTACGACCTTCGGGTAGTGACAAATTCAACTCAAGAAATTGAAAAATAAGGTCTGTCAATGGAATTTATTTGTCAGGGTTTGATAATTAGCAGATGCTATTGTGGCATTCTCAGGATCTTTATCTGTTTGATAGGAAAGAAAGAGAAAAGGCCTTTGCTTTGGTTTGATGAAAGTTTGGTGCTAATAAATAATTTAAGTAAAGCTTGAAGAATCAAATAAAAGCAATATCATCCATTTCTGTTAGCACTAATTTTAAATGTCAAAGTTGTGGTGAAAAGGGAAGAGAATTGAAGAAGAATAAAAAAAACCCGTTGTATCTGATCTGATCCTATTTTACACGGATTGGATATATCTGGATATTTAAGGTGGTTGGGTTAGATACAGACCAAAGTTTCAGTATCTGAATAGGTTTAGATTGGATAAAACAAATTGAAATTTCGATTTGAACCAATCTGATCTCACCTATACTCAATTTTACCCGATTTCAGAAAAAGTGAGTTTCAAAATTTGTGGATGTTTGTTTGAAAAAGAATATGTTTATAAGTTTATATATCATGCACTGACTATACACTGTCAATGTACCAAATGTTGACACCTCATCAATAAGCAAATTACAAAAATGTCAAGCCTTTAAAAATAAATACAAATAATTTTTTTTAATTTGTTTATAAGGGCTTATTGATAAGGTATCAACCTATGATGTTTTGACCGTATATAAACTATATATTGTTAGTGCATCATATATAAATCCTATGTTTATATATGATGCACTAAGATTCATTGTTAGTTAATCACATAATATTACCTTATTAATAAGCAAAACATAAAGGATAATTATCCCATATATCGTCAGTGGAGTTTTTTTACTCCACAAATGGAGTTAGAATTATAACACGTCTTATTTTATTTATTTTTTTATTTTCTTAATATTTTTTATGGACATATGTTATCATCCCAACCTTGTTGTGGAGTCAAAAAACTCTACTGATGATGTATAAGATATTAATCCAAACTTAAAAAGTTTATATATGATGTATTAACAGTATATAACCTTTATACATTGTTACTACACATTGTAGTTATAAAAGTATTTTTCGAAATTTAGAGGAGAATTAACGACTCAAGCATATACCAGTTGATGTGTTTTAATTGCATTAGAGAAGAGGGGACTAACTTTCCATATCACTAAAAGAAAATAGAATAAATTTGTTGCCTAAAATAACAATGATGTAACAATGACGTCAAATTTTCGATCTTCTCGGTAGCTTATTTCTAAGAACTCTACAAGATGGAAAATGATCAGAGGGTGCAAGGGCTTTCCTCTACACGTGCACTCCAATGCTTAAGTCAAAGAGGATTTTGGCAAGGTTTCAATAAGCAAATAGAGACTAAAGAGAAAAGATAATACCTGTGACCTATTTATGGGAGTTATTTTGCACGTAATTACCTTTAAGATCCACAACTTAAATGGTCACTTAATGGATCTTCCATGGTCTTCTTGAGTCTTCTTTCTGCTTAGGCTCAGTCTATCTTTAGGCCTAATGATCTTTAGTTTGACTTATAACAACGTCGAATGATCCTTAGTATAACTCTCATCAGTTGCACCCCACTCTTTCGTAGGGTTTACCCTGTGGGAGAGCATATAGGTATTTTTTTAAATTAAAATCATTATAAGTCCATAGACTTTTAAGTGTCACAGCCTGTGACCCTATTTTTCACCTTATTCTATACATCTTATTTGGTTGGGCTGTCTGCGATACTTTACTTTTCTTTTACATATACACAATTTCATATTAAATTATAATATGAATTACATCCCCGATTTCTACTTCATAAGAAAGTAGTACTTTCGATAAGTCTAAATACAGAAAATAAATGATCATACCTTATTAAATAAATCGACCTGTCGCATCGTCCCCAAATGCGCAGTCGAAAATCCTTTAAGTGCTAGACTCTCAGTCTTCGAAAACCTGAAATGTTAAAATTAAGGGGTGAGCAAACCACGACTCAGTAAGGGAATTATATGCCTCACTTGATACTCAGCTATCTATATGCTGAAAAACTTTTTCATTTTTCCTATGGGCTCTAGGCTCGCATGTAGGAAGGATACTGTAGTCGGCTAGGGATCCGGATGGAGTAAGGTAGGTATTTTGAAATACCTATCTTGTTCCGGAACCTAGAAGCAACTGTAGAGAGTAATATTCTTTCTTGTTTTGAAATTCAAATCCTTTCCTCTTTATTCCGTAACATTTTCATATTCTTTTTCAAATAATGCTTTTATGAAATAAAGCATTTAAATAAAATAACTAATATTCATATTTTCTTTAAAAAGAATATTAGTTAAATTCTCATCATTCTCGTTTAAAACTCATTTCATGTTTTACTGTACAACCATAATTAGTACAGTACTTTAAATAGCAAAATCAGCTATTAAACCTTTTTCATATAACATATAAATCATTTAAATCTAATATTTAATTTAAAATTTAGAATAAGAATATTAGATTTATTTTCCTCCTCTTTCCTTTTGAAAACATATTACATATTCGTGTCACAAATCATATGAAAATCATTTCATAGTACTTAAAAACAGTACTGAAATTAGCATTTATAAAAATGCTATAAATCTTTTCATTTCACGTATCACATATCATGTAAAACATTTACATTTCACATATCACATATCATGTAAAACATTTTCATTTAAAACATATCATATATGGAGACTTAGGCACGCACGCCCAGCCCGTCCACTGGGTCGCTACTCATATCATGCTATAGACCTCGAAGGGTATAAATAATCATGTCAGATCTATGGCCATAGTCTATCATTGTCCTCGGCGGATCACTGATCAGGTGTCGGCCAGGACTACATATCACATATCACATATTACATATCACATATCACATATTACATGTCACATATCACATATCACATATCAGCATGATAGGATGCCAACTAGTCTCAAAACCGTATTCTTCATCATCAATAAACCTTTATGGAATTTATAAAAATATATATATGAAAGTATATATATACTTTCATAATTTGAAACCATAAAGGTTAGAAAAACCATTTAGTGAATATTTATAAAAATATATATAAAAATATTCACTTTATCTCTTTTCATTTTTCATCTTGTATTTTGTGAAATTTATATATCAAGAGAATTTTTGGTGATTTCATTATCACCATTCTCAAGAAGATTTTCGGTGATTTCCTTATCACCATTCTCGAAAACATGAATAATTTAAAATCATTTTCATTTTATTCATGTTTTTATGAAAATATTCATTTTCTCGATTTTCGTGGTTAAAAATCATTCTCGTGAAATAAAATCATTTATTATGATTTTATGAAATTTTCTAGAAATTTTCAGTAATTTTCGATAATTTTTCGGCAGTATAACGGCTGCCGATTGGCTAGTTTCCTGCACGAAAAATACAGTTTATAATTTCAGCCAGTACATCATCACAAATTTTCAACTGATAAATCACCACAATTTTTTTCAACCAATCATTTATCGCAATATTTTAATAAAATATTTTCATAAAATATTTCGTAATTAAAACATGCAGACTGAATATCCTTACAGTGCTGCACATGCATCCCTTACCTTTTTCGGGTAGGCGACTGCCTCTCGAAGGTCTCGCCCATGTTCACCTCGCCCGATTACTCATCTCGATCGTCGAGAATAATTTCTAGAATTTAAATTCTAAATTTTAGAATTTTCTCACATTATTTAAAGAAATAATTTATTTAAATAATTATCATTAATAATTTCTCGGATTTCTTACCGATTCTCGAGATTCTCGAGTTCCCGAGAATTTTCCGAATTCTCGAACATTTTCCTTTTCTCTCTTTCTTTCTTCCTTTTTCTTCTCTTTTTCTTTCTCCTTTTTTTTCTTCCTTTTTCTTCTTTTTTTTTCTTCTCTTTTCTGGTCTGAACCGGTTCGGATCGGTTCAGACCGGTTCACCTCATCCTGCCTGTTCGACCACCTGCGGCCACCATCGCCGGCGGTTCAACCACTCCACAGCATCCTCAGTTTTCCACGAAGCCGGATCTGGCCTCCGTTCGTCCCCATAGCCGGCGACGGCACCAAATCTAGGATGGTGGGTTTCGGCACCTTTCTCCCCTTTTTTCTCCTTCCTCCGTCGGTTTCCCCTTCACCGGTGGCTCCTTTCACCCTCCCCTGGTCTCCGTCGGTCTCGTCGGGGGAGTGGCGGTGCTTGGATCGGCCGGCACTGCCGTCTCCTTCTTCATTTTCCTTTCGGTTTTTTTTCCTTTTTCGATTTCGCCACTTTTTCCTTTTCCTTTCCCGTTTTGGGCCGTCGTCGGTCGTTCTCCTCTTCCTCCTCTCACCGGTGACACCCTTCTCTCTCCCTGTTCTTCTCTCTTCTCCGATCGTCGACAGTGGTCGGCTGTTTCATGCGAAAGGAAATCGGGTTTCCCGATTTCCTTTTCTGTTTCTTTTCTGTTTGTTTTTTTATATCTATAAATTATATTATAGATAAATACTAATAATATATGTATATCATTATACTATATATAATTTTATATAGATATCTATATATACTTTGTGTTTATATAATATATATATATATATATCTATACAATATATTATAAACACAAAATATATACCATTTATTTATATATTTTATATGTATATGTATTTATATTTATATATATATATATATATACACATAAGTATGTATAATAATAATATACATATATATTTATTTAATGATATAAAATAGTATATATCAATATATAATATATATACTATATTTCATATATATATATATAATATATATATATACACACATATGTAATTATATAAAACATATCAAAATATATATTTATATAATCTAATTATATAAATATATTTCTATACGCATTCTTATTTTATTAATTTTGGATTTTCTTAATATCCAAATAATTTCCATTTTCATTTCTTATTTCTAATTTAATTTTTTTCTTTTTATTTCTTATTTAATTTTGATTTCCATTTATCCAAATTAAATTTCCTCTTTTCATTATTTTCCATAATTTCATCCTTCTCCTTATTTACAATTTATCCAAATTTAAATTCCTCAATTTCCTCACTTCCTTAATTTTCAAAATTTCAACGATATTCCATCTCGTAAATAAATTTTATTTATTTACTTTAATTTATTTATTTCCTCTTATCTATTTTCTTCAATATTAATTTCTAAAAATAGAAAATTTGCGGTTATCACATTCTCCTCACATTAAGAAATTCGGTCCTCCGAATTTAACTTAATTCATAAGGTGGTAACATCCTGTATCCTTATCGTTTTGTATACTTATCATTCTTGGACTTTTGATCATCTTTCATATTATACTGCCAGTATATTATCAACATCATAATCATCTCATATATCACTACATATCATCTTTCATCATATACTCATACTCCCTTAAATTTCTTATTAATTGGGAGTTTTCCATTTTCCACTCATTTTCATATCACATATTATTCATACTGTTCATCATCCATTTTTTTTTTATTTAGTGCCAAGTCGATACATTTCGATAATTTTCATTTACCGATTTTAATCAATAGTATGTAATTGTCCCAATAGCTTTCACATCTCATGCATCCGCTCTCTCAACATATCATCGAGCGTTTCTATTCTACGCTCAGATATTTACATCATGTACGGAGCAGTGCTGTCTATAAATTTGGAATCTCAGAGCCTTTTTCTATTTCCCATAACATATAGCTACTCAGAGATTCCCATCACATATAGAGCTCACTGGAACTTCACATACATTCTCATCATTTTATCATCATATTTCGACTATGGCACTAAAGAATCTAAGAGTTTGATAATGGAAAAGTGATTTCATTAGACTATCAGTCTATAATCACTTTCACATTATCATATCTCTTTTAGATTCTTCTTTATCCACAATTTTTTATTTCATATTTATTTCATCCAATTGCTGCAGTTCCTTTGTAGACTTTACCATTCACCATCTCTTACCATAATTTCATCAGGAGATAATCATTTTCTCTCCATATCGTCTTTTCATGTCGTCTCATCATTACATCTCTTATTCTTATGGTATACTCTATATCACTTAGGTTTTAGAATATACCTGAGAATATACTCTTTTAATAATTAGATTCCACAGTAACAAAATCAAATTATCAATTAATCTTCTTATTATTTAACTTCATTCTCGAATCTATAATTATCAATTTAATCACCTCATTATCCATACAAATCCACTATTTCCATCATTTCGAGCTGGTATAAATATCTCCTTTTTGTTCCATTTACATTACTGGCAGTAAAATGTAGATCATTTCTTTACTCCTTTGAGTATGATTACTTTTCCTCTATTTAGTTTTGGCTTGATCTTACATCTAGCCATAATCATGTGATAACCACAAAATCACTTTTAGTTTTAAATTCGGGAACTATCTCATATTCGTGTTCCCTCTTCATCATGTACTTATCCTCTTATTACCTTTTCATCTTTTCCTTTATCATTGTTTCGATCACTTTTCATCAGTAGTAAAATATTCCACTAATAAAATCCTTTAACCTTTTACATCTCCTCTTTATACTTATTCATTCACTGACTTAAACTTATTAAATTTTAAGTCACATATGTAAAGCAGCTAACCTATAACTCTCTTATAGACTGGCAACAGTATTTAGCTAGACCCATTTCATTCTGTATCTCAATCATTATCTCGTCATCCTTGACAGATTTACATCACTCTGTCATTCGAGATCGTATAGCTTAGAAAGAGATACTGTCTAGCTAAATCTTCTATTTGCCCTTCTTACACATAGTCTATTGTCTTTGAGAGTCTGCAGGGTTATACCACTATGTTGTTCATTTTCCATTTGTGCCATAGACTGTATTGCTATCATTACTTTATCCTTATATGGATGCCTCATTCATTAGGCTTATGTACCTTAGTAAGATATTTCATTTACCTTGTAAATCTTTATAAAACTCGTAAACATTATCTTGAGTTCTAATCATTATCATCTTACGACCATCAATTTCCAACTTTCCATCTAGTGATGCCTTGTACAGAGATTGATCTTATAAGGTCTTTGTACATCTCCGATTAAATCAAATAAGGCATCACTTCACATAGCCGATTATTTGTTCTTCATAAGAACTTTATTATAAAATAGGAATTTAATTCCCCATTTATATTTCATCCCCAATTTACCTCATCCATATTTCCATCCTTTACATTATTTAATTCATCCTCAATCACATCATTTGTATTTCCATCAATTCCTTTTATACAAGTGAATTTCATTATCCACAAATTTTCCAGAGTTATTTCTTAAGCTTTTCGGATTCTTCTATATTCTCCAATATAAGCTTAAGAATAAATTTCATATTTAAAATCGAGTCAACGTTAGTTCGATTTCTCCCATCTATATAACTCTGAAAATTCATCAAGAATCTCCTCCGATGCTTTCTTTAATCATTCATCATTTTGGACATTCATCTTTGTGTCCCATCATTTCACTGTATATCCTCAAGGCCAAGATATTTAATATTTAAATCATTTTAACATTTGCTCCGCCTTGATTTGCTTATTTCTCGTACTCCACAGCATATCAATCCTCTTAATTTACAATGCTGTATTAAGTGCAATTATTTAATTAACACCTTTCACAGCTAACCGGTTTATTATTTTTGTAATTTATTTTTACAATCATTTTCCGTTAATAATACAGGTTAGCTGTTATCTTCCTCATCTCTTATCTTCACTTACTGTTCTTATGCATATTCTCCAATTTCATATACTCCATACAGTACATTATCCCGTAAAACATATTTCAAATTATTCTGGTTCTATATAGATATATATCCACTTAATACTTCAAAAACTGTATAATTGCATAGAACCTGAATTAATCGTATTGCTATGGATTTCATCATTTATACTGATCACTTTCTCATTCATCTCCAGTAATCATATTACTTTTCATCATATCCAACGATCCCGTAATGATATCCCGTTAATACACTTTTAATTTAGATCCATAAAATCAATACTAAGTCGTTCATCCTGCGACTTCCCTATAACCATTTAGGTTGTATCAGCACACTAAGTGTAGTGAAATTTATAATCGGGATCGTTATACCCGTATTGTATCCTTTATGCCATTAATAACTTCATTACTATCAATATATTCAAAATCGACTTGGTTTTATCACCATTCAGCACATCGCCCAACATAGGGGCATTTCCGTCATTTCTACATATATTTTTTTCTCCTCAATATACATTTAAATCAGTGATCTTATTATCTATTTGCTGATAGTACCCATTTTTCATACCAATATCAGCAATTTAAGATCTTTTTCTATTTTGACAGAGAAATCCAATAGAATCCATAATTGGATTATTTTGCCTGAAATGCAGCTTTACATCATCAATTTCTCTGCGAAATCAATCAATTCCAACTTCTGGTGATCTATTTTGACTCCCGGCAAAATTTTGAGGGTAGGGGTATTTTGGTCATTTTTGGCCAAAATTTTATCTCTCCTCAAAATACCTTTAATCGATGATCTTAATGTCTATTTAGTGATGATACTTCATTCCCCTCCTTTATATCATCACTTTCAGGACTCAGTTCGATCCGGACAGAAAAGTACTGGTAGGGCCCTCACCGAGTCCATTTCTGTTCCTTACCAAACCGACCTTCATTTAGATTATAAGATCACCATTTCAGGTAAAATTCCTGAGCCGTTTTCCCTTTTTAGCATTCCTTATTTCATAATTGCTCACTCCCTTCTAAACACTTAATTAAATTTGTAATCATTTATTTTCTCTATGTATTCAGACTACACAGTACTATAAGGGATGTTAACCTTTTCAACATATTTTCTTTCCAAAGTATCAACAGATATCAGGCTAACCCTGCTCTGATACCATTAAATCTGTCACAGCCCGTGACCCTATTTTTCACCTTATTCTATACATCTTATTTGGTTGGGCTGTCTGCGATACTTTACTTTTCTTTTACATATACACAATTTCATATTAAATTATAATATGAATTACATCCCCGATTTCTACTTCATAAGAAAGTAGTACTTTCGATAAGTCTAAATACAGAAAATAAATGATCATACCTTATTAAATAAATCGACCTGTCGCATCGTCCCCAAATGCGCAGTCGAAAATCCTTTAAGTGTTAGACTCTCAGTCTTCGAAAACCTGAAATGTTAAAATTAAGGGGTGAGCAAACCACGGCTCAGTAAGGGAATTATATGCCTCACTTGATACTCAGCTATCTATATGCTGAAAAACTTTTTCATTTTTCCTATGGGCTCTAGGCTCGCATGTAGGAAGGATACTACAGTCTGCTAGGGATCCGGATGGAGTAAGGTAGGTATTTTGAAATACCTATCTTGTTCCGGAACTTAGAAGCAACTGTAGAGAGTAATATTCTTTCTTGTTTTGAAATTCAAATCCTTTCCTCTTTATTCCGTAACATTTTCATATTCTTTTTCAAATAATGCTTTTATGAAATAAAGCATTTAAATAAAATAACTAATATTCATATTTTCTTTAAAAAGAATATTAGTTAAGTTCTCATCATTCTCGTTTAAAACTCATTTCATGTTTTACTGTACAACCATAATTAGTACAGTACTTTAAATAGCAAAATCAGCTATTAAACCTTTTTCGTGTAACATATAAATCATTTAAATCTAATATTTAATTTAAAATTTAAAATAAGAATATTAGATTTATTTTCTTCCTCTTTCCTTTTGAAAACATATTACATATTCGTGTCACATATCATATGAAAATCATTTCATAGTACTTAAAAACAGTACTGAAATTAGCATTTATAAAAATGCTATAAATCTTTTCATTTCACGTATCACATATCATGTAAAACATTTACATTTCACATATCACATATCATGTAAAACATTTTCATTTAAAACATATCATATATGGAGACTTAGGCACGCACGCCCAGCCCGTCCACTGGGTCGCTACTCATATCATGCTATAGACCCCGAAGGGTATAAATAATCATGTCAGATCTATGGCCATAGTCTATCATTGTCCTCGGCGGATCACTGATCAGGTGTCGGCCGGGACTACATATCACATATCACATATTACATGTCACATATCACATATCAGCATGATAGGATGCCAACTAGTCTCAAAACTGTACTCTTCATCATCAATAAACCTTTATGGAATTTATAAAAATATATATACTTTCATAATTTGAAACCATAAAGGTTAGAAAAACCATTTAGTGAATATTTATAAAAATATATATAAAAATATTCACTTTATCTCTTTTCATTTTTCATCTCGTATTTCGTGAAATTTATATATCAAGAAAATTTTCGGTGATTTCATTATCACCATTCTTAAGAAGATTTTCGGTGATTTCTTTATCACCATTCTCGAAAACATGAATAATTTAAAATCATTTTCATTTTATTCATGCTTTTATGAAAATATTCATTTTCTCGATTTTCGTGGTTAAAAATCATTTCTCGTGAAATAAAATCATTTATTATGATTTTATGAAATTTTCTAGAAATTTTCAGTAATTTTTGATAATTTTTCGGCAGTATAACAGCTGCCGATTGGCTAGCCTCCTGCACGAAAAATACAGTTTATAATTTCCAGCCAGTACATCATCACAAATTTTCAACTGATAAATCACCACAATTTTTTTCAACAAATCATTTATCGCAATATTTTCATAAAATATTTCCATAAAATATTTCGTAATTAAAACATGCAGACTGAATATCCTTACAGTGCTGCACATGCATCCCTTACCTTTTTCGGGTCGGCGATTGCCTCTCGAAGGTCGCGCCCGTGTTCACCTCGCCCGATTCCTCATCTCGATCGTCGAGAATAATTTCTGGAATTTAAATTTTAAATTGTAGAATTTTCTCACATTATTTAAATAAATAATTTATTTAAATAATTATCATTAATAATTTCTCGGATTTCTTACCAATTCCCGAGATTCTCGAGTTCCCGAGAATTTTTCGAATTCTCGAACATTTTCCTTTTCTCTCTTTCTTTCTTCCTTTTTCTTCTCTTTTTCTTTCTCTTTTTTTTTCTTCCTTTTTCTTCTTTTTTTTCTTCTCTTTTCTGGTCTGAACCGATTCGGACCGGTTCGAACCGATTCGGACCGGTTCAGACCGGTTCACCTCATCCCGCCGGTTCGACCACCAGCGGCCACCATCGCCGGCGGTTCAACCACTCCACAGCATCCTCAGTTTTCCACGAAGCCGAATCTGGCCTCCGTTCGTCCCCATAGTCGGCAACAGCACTGAATCTAGGATGGTGGGTTTTGGCACCATTCTCCCCTTTTTTCTCCTTCCTCCGTCGGTTTCCCCTTCACCGGTGGCTCCTCTCACCCTCCCCTAGTCTCCGTCGGTCTCGTCGGGGGAGTGGCGGTGCTCGGATCGGCTGCCACCGCCGTCTCCTTCTTCCTTTTCCTTTCGATTTTTTTTCCTTTTTCGATTTCACCGCTTTTTCCTTTTCCTTTCCCGTTTTGGGCAATCGCCGGTCGTTCTCCTCTTCCTCCTCTCGCCGGTGACACCCATCTCTCTCCCCGTTCTTCTCTCTTCTCCGATCGCCGACAGTGGTCGGCTGTTTCGTGCGAAAGGAAATCGGGTTTCCTGATTTCCTTTTCTGTTTCTTTTCTGTTTGTTTTTTTTTTATATCTATAAATTATATTATAGATAAATACTAATAATATATGTTGTTGACTCTATAGGCTATAACGAGAGGGGGGTGAATCGGTTTTTCACTAACCTTAGGTTTGTTTTTCTGTTTCTCTAAATTCTCTAGCCTATATTGATATTTTCTAAGTTCTCTTAGCTAGGCAATTATGCAATATAAATTCAATGCAATAAACACAAATATAATTGCAAGAAAGTAATAAGAGAAAGGATAGAGAAATGTACACAAGTGATTTATAGAGGTTCGGCAACCTTACCTACGTCCTCTACCTTGAGACGCTCCCAAGGATTTTCCCAAATTCACTGTCCTTGAATTTGTTACACTCCCTCTTTTCAAGGCTTAAGAGAAACCTCTCTCTTTTCTAGGCTCAAGAGTAACCTCTCTCTTTTCTAGGCTCAAGAGTAACCTCCCTCTTTTTCCTAGGCTAAAGAGTAACCTCCCTTTTTTTCAAGGCTCAAGAGAAACCTCCCCTTTACAAAGAATGAAATGAGTTTACAAATGAGTAATCAAAGAAAGCCTCTAGATAGGCAAGTGATTACAGAAATTAAGTACAATGAAAAGCCTATACATTATTTGTGCTTTTCTATACAAGGAATATGAGAGTGATAGAAGATATTGAATTCTAGCTCTTGAATTGTTGTTGAGGCTTGAGGATTTGAGGAAAATGAGTATTGGAGTTGATTGAGTAGTTCCTCTTGCTTTCTTTAGCTTCTAAGCCTCTATTTATAGTCCCTTGGATGTATTCTAGCCGTTGGGTGGAGCCAAGATTGAATCTGACCGTTGTATCTCACAAAACTAGCCGTTATAGGCTATTTTCGGGCAAAGGGATCGATCCCTTTCCATAGGAGATCGATCCCGTTTGTCCAGAATCTTGATTCTGGGCTTCAGGGACCTTGGGAAGACTTTCTGCCAAAAAAAGGATCGATCTTGCTATAGTGGGGATCGATCCTTTTCTTCCAGAGGGCATTTTTCCTGCACTTTTGGGTTAGAAATGATATGACCTTTGATCCTAATTCAACCCAAAACATTTATAAACTTTAAGGGAGTTTTTCTTGACTTTCTCAGATAAAAACATGGTCTAAACATTCATCAAGTGATTTTCTAAAATATTCAAAACATTTATAAAGAATTAAGACCAATAGATATGTATCATTAAATGATGGTCTTAATGTTTGATATAAACACTTGAAAATGGATTGAGAGAATCATGTGTGATGAGGCAAATTTACAATGTGAATTAGAACATTAAAGCTTACTTAAGTTTTTGTCATTTCAAAATATGTATGGTAATTTAAAGCTAACAATCTCCCCCTTTTTAATATGACAAAACTTACTATAAATTTGCTTTGAAAATCCTTTGATAAAATACTCCCCCTCAAATAAAGCAGGATTTTACAAAGCTCCCCCTTAATATAAGCATGGGTTTTGAAAATGAATTTTCAAACTATTCTTCCCCCATTATCTCTCCCCCTTAATATCTCTCCCTTTTAATATCTATCTCTCCCTCTTTTTGTCATAGCAAAAAGAAGTGAAAAAGAATAAAAATTATGCTCCTCCTAAAATCATGGCTATGTGAGAAGAGATAAAAGAATATGCTCCATCCAACAAGAAACATGTTAGTACATGAGACTCATAGCACAAATAAATAGGTCAATATTCACAAAGAGTATGAAATATTCATGCAATGACTATGACTAATGATCCTATACCAATTGTTTATAACTAATTTGGATACCAATTGTTGATAAGTAATTTTGCAAGAAGGTTCCAATTGGTAAGAAGTTAAGCAAGCACCTAAGTATATCAATTGTTCTCTAAGGTCCAACTAAGGTGCATGGTAATACATCATGATTATGAGCTAAAATTAGATAACATATCATATGTATGTGCTCATAAATCATTTTCAAGAAATATTGTGCATAGAATTAAATCATAGATCAATTAATCACAAATTCTAGCACAAAAGTATTTCATGCAAAAGTGTCTTATATGAATTCTTCCCTATGTGTCATTTCAATCTAAGGAGCATGAGAAGAATTGTCAATTTAAAGCTCATACCAATTGGCAATTTAGTTTTGGCCTACCAATTGTTGAAAATATGATTGCCAATGATACTAATTGTTATTTCAATCTAAATGCCAATTGTTACTAATGGTTGACTCAATCATTTTGCATGAATCCAATTTTTATGTGTAGTGTGTTCATGTCAATAAAATAGTCATTCTAAATATGCAAGAACACAACATACATCATCAAATATGCATATGGATTAATTATACATAAGCATACAATCATAAAGTAGTAATCCATATTCATATTCACAAAGTTATATCATATGGAAGATTCATAAAATCAAAGTATTCAAGCAAACACATTTTCTTCCATGTTTTCAATCACAAAAATCCTATGCTCATTTTCTAATTCAAGTCCTTAACCAATTATGAGCAAGGAAAGATTCAACTAATAAATGCATGGATATCAAGTTTGTTCAAGTTTGCATTTATCTTTGAGTGTTGGTGTTGTCATTAAGACCCTAGTTCTTTAAGTACAAGGATGATAAAGTTTTATGCATTTTAACATTTAGGATCCATTTACCATCACAAATTATAGGCCAATGACTATTACCAATTGTTGTATTTACATTTGAAATCAATCCACTAGATGTATAATGATCATGAAATCTAGTATGGAATTGATAAGTCAAGCCAAGAGACATAATCCTATAAGCATGCTTGACTAAGATGAACAAAATATATGAAAAACACTCATTATGCATAAGTTCATCAAATTCTCAAATATATCCATAAATCATTAAAATAAATCTCAAAATTATGTTTAAGCATTCATTGAAAGTATGTTTCAAGATTATTTCAAGAGTTATGCAAATCATGAATGTTTTCAACAATAAAAATGATTTTGCACTTGTAAGCTCAAAAAAAATGGTATTGATTGTTGAAAGTGATACCATTTGTTGGAAATGATATTAATTGATGAAGTTGAGGCATGATATCAATGAAAAATGAATCTTCATATATTAAAGATCATCAAAAAGAAGTTAAAACAATAAATTTTATGCTTATACAAAAGATAGTGTGAAACTAACAAAAGATAGTGTGAAACTAACAAAAGATCCTCCCAATTTTCAGTTTAAACATGCAGGAGAGCCTTTTCTGGCCTGGGGGGATCGATCCTGCTACAGTGGGGATCGATCCCTCATATGTTCTTGCAGATTCTGCAGTTGTTTTGACAGAAAATTCAACTTGTGAGGTACCAAAGCTCCGTTTTTGAGTAATTTAAGTTCAAGTAAAGGTTTAAACATTTGTAAAACATGATTTTGGACTTGTATGAATGAAAAACATGAATGAAAAACCATTTTACAAAAGATTTTGCAATTTTTGAAGAATTTACACCATAAAATGCATTTTTGGCCTCAAAGGAGGTCATTTTGAGATTTAAGCATATTTTGACCAAACTAATGAATTGAATTTCATAAATATGTCAAAACAAACTTGTTCACATAGATTTTAAGCATATATATCATTAAAGCATACATCTTGTGAACAACATGCCATGATTGTCAACATACAAGTTCTTCATTATTGCTCATGACATGGCATTTTGCATATATGACATATTTGACAACTTTTGAGCAACTAAATATATTATCTAAACATATCAAACTTGCTCAAACTATAGAAATTCAATAATCATTTCAAATTCACAAATCATGCTTTTCATCCAATCATCAAGAACTATCCATCAACCATTCAAAAATCATTTTTCATGCCTTTTGATCAATCATTCAACTCACAAAGATTATCAATCACATTTCTCATCAATGCACAAATAATCAAATAAAAGTTTTAAGGAGTAAAGAATTAAGCTTACAAAACTCCTTTGCTTGAGTATGCTTTGCCTTGAATTGTTGAGTCCACCTTGAGCTATCCTTTGAAGAATTGTTGTGATTTGTCAAAGATGGATCCTCAAGCTTTTCCTTTTTTCTCATTGGCACAAGCAAACTCCATAGAGGTGTGTAGAGCATTCAAACCCCATTGTTTCTTTGTAACTCCATGCTCTAACACTCCTACAACAAACACATTTTCAAGCATGCTTTGGTACCCAAATTTTCTTGGGTCCTTGAGAGTTAGTGCAAATAATTTTTGATCCTTTTGGGATCCATTTCAAGCTCAAATCATCATTATTCATAGCATGCTTTGGCTCCTACATTTTTCTAACTACTCTTCCTCTAAATGTGGTTTTTCTATTTGTGCATGCTTGTGAAGAGTGTCCTATTCTATTGCATAGTGAGCATGTAAGAGATAAATCATGCATAGTATTTTTGCTCACTAAGAAATTCCTAAGATGAGTTTCCTTTTGTTTTTCATTATAACCTAGCCCATCTTTGTCAAAGAAAGCTCTTTGGGTCTCTAACATGTGATCTAGCTTTTATTGACCCATATAAAACCTAGAAAATGAGTTATGCAAATTTGTGTTCTTTTTATTTAACTCATTTATTTCTAAGTTGGCCTCTTCTAGTTTCTTTTCAAATTCTATCTTAGCACTTGTCAAGGCTTCATTTTCTATTTTTAATTTAGCAATGATTTTCTTATATTTAGAATTCATGCATTGAAATTCATTTGCTAAATCATCAAAGGCATTTTGTAGTTCACTAAAGGTATAATCATTATCTTCACTAGAACTACTACTAGCCTCATCATCACTAATGGCCATAAAGCATGAGTAGGCTACTTCTTCATCTACATTTTCCTCATCGGAGCTATCACTATCGCTCCATGCAGCCACAAATGCTTTCTTCCTAGGTTTCTTATCCTTTTCTCTTCTAAGTAAGGGGCAATCTAACTTAGTGTGACCCGGTTCATTACATTCATAGCACACTAAGGGGTCTTTTTCTCTTCTACTTGACTCTCCCCTATGATGTCTCCTATTACTCTCTCTCTCTTTCATTCTCATAAATCTATTAAATCTTTTGGCAAACATTGCCATTTCTTTTTCTTCCTCATTTCCACTCTCATCACTATTATCTTCAATGACCTCATGAGTGGAAGACTTAAGTGCTACTCCTACTTTCTTTGAAGGCAATTCATTTCTTTTCATTTTCATTTCATATGTAAGTAGGGAGCCCATAAGCTCATCTAGAGACAAGGTATTTGGATCCTTAGACTCTTCTATTGCGGTTACCTTTGCCTCCCATGATTTAGGCAAGCTATTCAAAATTTTCTTTACCATTTCAACATTAGAATAAGCCTTGCCTAGAGCCTTAAGTCCATTAATTATATCATTAAACCTAGTGAACATTTCACTAATGGACTCATTTTCTTTCATCCTAAATAGCTCATAATCATGTGTGAGCATTCCTACTTTGGTCTCTTTCACTTGATTGGTCCCTTCATGTGTGATGGCTAATTTGTCCCATATTTGCTTGACATTCTCACATAGGGAGACTCTATTATATTCATTAGGACCTAATGCACAAAAGAGAGTGTGCATAGCCTTGGCATTCAATTGTGCCACTCTCATGTCATTTGTGTCCCACTCATCCTCTAGCTTAGGGACATCTTTTCCATCTACTTTCTTCATGGGAATTCTAGGACCATTCACTATAATTCTCCACACTTCATAACCATTGGATTGCACAAATAACATCATTCTAGTTTTCCAATATGAATAATTTTCACCATTGAATAGTAGAGGTCTAACTAATGATTATCCCTCTTCTCCTAGGGGTGTGCCTACATTCAAGTGAGCCATTTTAGATCGTTTTGCTCGATAGAGGTTAGTCTAAATCAATCTCGAGCCCAAGCTCTGATACCAATTGTTGACTCTATATGCTATACCGAGAGGAGGGGTGAATCGGTTTTTCACTAACCTTAGGTTCGTTTTTCGGTTTCTCTAAATTCTCTAGCCTATATTGATATTTTCTAAGTTCTCTTAGCTAGGCAATTATGCAATATAAATTCAATGCAATAAACACAAATATAATTGCAAGAAAGTAATGAGAGAAAGGATAGAGAAATGTACACAAGTGATTTATAGAGGTTCGGCAACCTTGCCTACGTCCTCTACCTTGAGACGCTCCCAAGGATTTTCCCAAATTCACTGTCCTTGAATTTGTTACACTCCCTCTTTTTAAGGCTCAAGAGAAACCTCTCTCTTTTTTAGGCTCAAGAGTAACCTCTCTCTTTTCTAGGCTCAAGAGTAACCTCCCTCTTTTTCCTAGGCTAAAGAGTAACATCCCTCTTTTTCAAGGCTCAAGAGAAACCTCCTCTTTACAAGGAATGAAATGAGTTTACAAATGAGTAATCAAAGAAAGCCTCTAGATAGGCAAGTGATTACAGAAATTAAGCACAATGAAAAGCATATAAAATATTTGTGCTTTTCTATACGAGGAATATGAGAGTGATAGAAGATATTGAATTCTAGCTCTTGAATTGTTGTTGAGGCTTGAGGATTTGAGGAAAATGAGTATTGGAGTTGATTGAGTAGTTCTTCTTGCTTTCTTTAGCTTCTAATCCTCTATTTATAGTCCCTTGGATGTATTCTAGCCGTTGGGTGGAGCCAAGATTGAATCTGACTGTTGTATCTCACAAAACTAGCCGATATAGGCTATTTTCGGGCAAAGGGATCGATCCCTTTCCATATGGGATCGATCCCTTTGGTCCAGAATCTTGATTTTGGGCTTCAGGGACCTTAGGAAGACTTTCTGCCAAAAAAGGATCGATCCTGCTACAGTGGGGATCGATCCTTTTCTTCCAAAGGGCATTTTTCCTGCACTTTTGGGTTAGAAATGATATGACCTTTGATCCTAATTCAACCCAAAACATTTATAAACTTTAAGGGAGTTTTTCTTGACTTTCTCAGATAAAAACATGGTCTAAACATTCATCAAGTGATTTTCTAAAATATTCAAAACATTTATAAAGAATTAAGACCAACAGAGATGTATCATTAAATGATGGTCTTAATGTTTGATATAAACACTTGAAAATGGATTGAGAGAATCATGTGTGATGAGGCAAATTTACAATGTGAATTAGAACATTAAAGCTTACTTAAGTTTTTGTCATTTCAAAATATGTATGGCAATTTAAAGCTAACATATGTATATCATTATACTATATATAATTTTATATAGATATCTATATATACTTTGTGTTTATATAATATATATATATATCTATACAATATATTATAAACACAAAATATATACCATTTATATATATATATATATATATATATTATATGTATATGTATTTATATATATATATATATATATATATATATATATACACACATAAGTATGTATAATAATAATATACATATATATTTATTTAATGATATAAAATAGTATATATCAATATATAATATATATACTATATTTTATATCATTAAATAAATATATATGTATATTATTATTATACATACTTATGTGTATATATATATATATATATACACACACATATGTAATTATATAAAACATATCAAAATATATATTTATATAATCTAATTATATAAATATATTTCTATACGCATTCTTATTTTATTAATTTTGGATTTTCTTAATATCCAAATAATTTCCCATTTTCATTTCTTATTTCCAATTTAATTTTTTTCTTTTTATTTTTTATTTAATTTGGATTTCCATTTATCCAAATTAAATTTCCTCTTTTCATTATTTTCCATAATTTCATCCTTCTCCTTATTTACAATTTATCCAAATTTAAATTCCTCAATTTCCTCACTTCCTTAATTTCCGAAATTTCAACGATATTCCATCTCGTAAATAAATTTTATTTATTTACTTTAATTTATTTATTTCCTCTTATCTATTTTCTTCAATATTAATTTCTAAAAATAGAAAATTTGCGGTTATCACATTAAGATTCTCTCGCAACCCTTTTTTTGGAATTATTGTAAGGGACTTTTCATCTTCACTTGTAAGCTCAACTAGTGGGCTTCATCATAATTTATAATAAGAACGGTGTCGTGCCATTATTTCTTTTATTAAGTGCCTTTTTAGGGCCCATGAATTCTCTGAGTCAGTGTCCTATTTTATCTAAAGGCCCTCTGAAAAAGGATTTCAAAATAAATTTTTCAAGGAGCTTCCAAGCAAACTACATAGATATGAGTCTGTTTAGTTCTTCGTTCAAATCCCAAAAGGTCTAGGTATCCCTACCCAATGGGGTATTCGTGGGAGGAAATCATATGAGGATCGGATTTTCTCGATGTTAAAGAGATTGTACTATCAGCAGATTTATTGGTTATGTTATGGAAGAGAGATTGGTTTATTTACTTTCTTCACCTAATAAAACATCTTATTTGTTGGTTAAGGCGTGGTAAACGCTCTCACAAATCCATAAATCCTCCTTTAAAGCCCGAGGGTCCATTAATCCAAAGTGTTAGGCATGTTTTTTTGCAAGAGGAAGGATATCAAGCACTTCTCCACCTCTCAAGCTAAAATTTCTCATTCTCAGAAAATGAGTTCGCTTCAAGGTGTGACAATCGCTAAATTCAACCCTTAGCAAGTGAATAAATCAATATAAGTAAATTTTGGCCCTTATGTATTGAAGTGATTATTGGAGAATTATGGAAATTTTGATTAAGCATGAGAATCCATGATTTTGAGAAGTAAATATTGTGATTGTAAGGGAAGTGAGATTAGGGTTAAAGCATTTTAATAAAAATTTGACATGAGGATTTATTCATTTAGGTGATTGTTAAACTCTAAGGGAACAATTATATCAAATGCTAGGGATTTAAATTAAGCAAATAAATATGCATATATACATCAAATATATATGTATATCTATAACTTGTATAAAAAGAATCCCGATGGGATTCTTTGGTTGACACTTGTCACCGATATAAAATTAATTTTAAAAATTTATTTGTTTATTAAATTTTCAAAAAGAAAAAAGAGAGAAAGTACAAAAAAAGAAAAAATGTATAATATATAACCACTAATAAAAAGAATCTCATTAATATGGGTTTAACTTGAATTCTTTTTTTATTTTTATATTTTTATATTTTTATATTATATATTTTATAACTACTAATAAAAAGAATCCCATTAATATGGGTTTCACATTTATCCATTTTTTCTTTTTTATTTTCATACTTTTATATTTTTATATTATATTTTTAATTTTATATTATATTTTTTTAATTTTTATATTTTGATAAAAGAATTCCATTAATTTGGGTTTGACATGCGTCTCTTTTTTTCTTTTTTCTTTTCATACTTTTATATTTTTTTATATTTATTTATCTATACAATATATAAAAAGAATCTCCTTGTAGGGATTCTTTGACACCTGTTTTTTTTTATTTTGACATTAAAAAAATAAAGAATCCTCTTGTGGGGATTCTTTGACACCTATCTTCTTTTTTATTTTTTATTTTGACATTAAAAATAATATATATCTATAACACTATATATTAGGAATCCTTTTAGGTCTTGTGATTGACAATTGTCATGGGATATAGAAATGAATTCATTTATTATTTGTTTTTTCTTATTTAACAATAACAAAATAAAAAATTTATTTTATTAGTTTATTTAATTTTTTATTCTTAAAAATATTGAAGGTTTTTTATAATTCCAAATAGAATTTTAAAAAATCAAACTGAGCTTAAAAGTGACTAAAAAAATTATTTTTTCTCAATATAATGTACTTTAAGATAAAATTAAGTTTATGATTATTCTTACTATAATTTCATATTTTAATTTTCAATTTATATTTTATTATCAATGAGATTACTAATAATATGTTGTAATAATTATTTTGATAGATTTACTTATAAAATTTGACACCTATCCCTGATTTTTTAATTTTGACATTAAAAATAATATATATATATATATATATATATATATATATAACACTATAGAAAAGGAATCTTTTAGGGTCCTTTGATTGACAACTGTCATAGGATATTAAAATAAATTCTTTTATTATTTGTTATTTCTTATTTAACAATAACAAAATAAAAAGTTATTTTATTAGTTTATTTAATTTTTTATTCTTAAAAATATTGAAGGTTTTTAATAATTCCAAATAGAATTTTAAAAAATCAAACTGAGCTTTAAAATGATTAAAAAAATAATGTTTTTCTTAATATAATATACTTTAAGATAAAATTGAGTTTATGGTTATTCTTACTATAATTTCATATTTTAATTTTGAATTTATATTTTATTATCAATGAGATTACTAATAATATTTTGTAATAATTATTTTGATAGATTTACTTATAAACTTTGACACCTGTCCCTTTTTTTTTAAAAATTTGACATTAAAAATAATATATATATATATATATATTTATATATATCTCTATATATATATTTATATATATCTCTATAACACTATATAAAAAGAATCTTTTTTGGTCCTTTGATTGACAATTGTCATAGGATATAAAAATAAATTCTTTTATTATTTGTTATTTCTTATTTAACAATATCAAATTAAAAAGTTATTTTATTAGTTTAATTAATTTTTTATTCTTAAAAATATTAACGGTTTTTTATAATTCCAAATAGAATTTTAAAACATCAAACTAAGCTTAAAAGTGATAAAAAAAATTATGTTTTTCTTAATATAATATACTTTATGAAAAAATTGAGCCTATGATTATTCTTACTATAATTTCAAATTTTAATTTTGAATTTATATTTTATTATCAATGAGATTACTAATAATATTTTGTAATAATTATTTTGATAGATTTACATATAAAATATATAAAAAGTTAATATGACAATGATTATAAAAATTAGTGTAATAAATTTGAACTAAACAAATAGTATGCTAATTTTGTGCAAATGGAGAGCAACAACATATTTTGGTAAGATGTAATTTTCATAGGAAGAGTTTTAGCAAATTATTCAAAATTGGTTTAATAAATTTGAGCTAAACACTAAATTTAAATATTTACTAACTCATTTTATATTTTTTATCTATTTAATTTTTAATTTTATACATAGAATATTTTATCAAATTATTAATAATTTTTATTAAAGGTTAATATTATAAAAATTGAATAAATTAAATAAAAAATTATTTAACAATTAAAACACAATAGCTTTTTGAATAAAAGAACTATATTAAAAAATTTATTAAATAACTTTTTTTAAAAATTAATTAAAACAATTGGAAAAATTTAGATATGTTATCTACTTATTATTATAATATTTTTATTCAAAAAAATTTATATCTAAATTTTCATTATGAATTAAATAATTATATTTTATAAAAATAAAAATTGAAAAATTAATCTTTGGCGTTGTCGAGAGCACATACTAGTATTATTAAAAAAAGAGAGATATATATAAATGTGTATATATAAACATATAAAGAATAAATTATATATATTTAAAAAAATTGGAAGACAAGACTTAACTGGGATTCGGTGAGAATATGACCTACCAAATCCCATTTTTCTGAAGTTGAAAATAAAGGGGGAGGATTTGAGAGGGAAAAGGGCCTTGAGGGATAGAAAAAGAAAAGAGAATTGGAGAGGAAAGGAATGAAGGCATAGGACTCGGTGAAGAGAGAAAGGCCGCGAGGAAGGAGTGGAGGAAGAGCTGCTGCCATCTGTAAGGCAAGAACGGCAGTGCAGACCACAAAAAAGGGAAAGAACCAAAATGGAGAGAGGGGGAGAACCGGCGAGGTGCTGGTGTTTTCTTTTGGGTTCCGGACAGGGCTAATGAGAGGAGATGGAAGGGGGCTAAACCGGGGAGGGCCTTGGCATTTGGGTGCTGGAATAGGGGAAGAGTTGGGCAAGTTTGATATGCCAAAAACAGGGGTCGGATAGAGCACTAGAATGGGCTGAAGCAGGAACGTTTTAGGAGCTAAAAGCTTGCTGTTGAGGGCTGAAGAAATGGTTGATTTAAGGAATGTTTAAAGAGGCCGAACAAAGGAGTAAGGGGCTATTTTTGGCTATTGTAACAAGGGGATTTCAGGGGTAATTCACGGGCTGAATGAGATAAGGATAGGTGGCTGTGTTGAGGGTTGTTGGTTGCTGTACAAGGGCTGTTCTTGGAAGTTGATTTAATGCTGAAACAGAGCCAAGAAGCAGGGGAGGAGGTGAAATTGGAAACAGGGTATAGGTCACCTGTTTTGGGGCTATTTTGGGCTACTAAACTAGCATGGAACAAGGTTCAAAATAGGGGGTTTAGGTGCTAAAATGGGGGCTATTTCAGAATTTAAACAGGGCAAAAGTCAGGGTGCTTAAGTACTATGTAGGCTGAATTTTCAGATTGTTTTGGGGCTGACTGAAAAGGGCTATTGTCAAGGGTTTAGGCTACTGAAAGGGGAAGCTTTTAGGCCTAAAACAGGGGCTGGAAACACAGCAACCAATCTTGACTACTTTGTCCAGAGCAAGGAGGAAAGGAAGAAAGGGAAATAGAGAAAGATAAAAGGAGGAAAGTTAGGGTGATTGGCTAGTGTCTCAGTGTAAGAATAATCACGTGAAACTAAGGCAACAAACAAGGAGTTTGGCTAAGCTCGGCGTAAGCGCACTCATTTTAGGAGTCGGTAAGACGTTTATATAATGTAAACTTAGTATTATATTGTATGTATGAAATATGATTGTGACTTACATAAGTATTGGTGATTTGTCGTAGTTGGCATATATGGAATGTGGTAAATGATAAAATGATTATGGTTGTGAAGCTTAATATAATGACGTGAAAATGAGGATATATATTGCTATATTGAGTTTCTGGATATTGTTGTGATATTGTTAATGAATGTGGATTAAGCATGATTAGTTGTAGTGATAGTGAATATTGAATCGAGTATATACGGGTACAACATGGCTAGTTACGAATGGATGTAACTGAGGAATCAATTTAATAGTGATTGATGAGGATTGATCATTACATTTATGTATAGTAGGATATATATGCTTGCTATGTGATAATGCGAAATAAGCGTTGTGGCCGAATTGAACTGAGATAGCTATGAGGAAACTATATTAGGCACATTGTTTGATACCCAAGGTATTTTAATTACATGTAGAAAGGTACTCATAGCATGAGTGTGGGTATGTGAAAATGACACCTTGGGTTAAGAATGCATGTATATATATCGAAGCCTTTTAAAACAGCTTTGTGATCCTGCTGCCAAATAAGGGCATAATAGCCCATGTGGTGCAGGTGATGAATTGGAATAATGAGTTATTCGATGGATTTGATATGGATAGCTAGTTTATAGGGGCATTTGGTTTTATGTTTGATGCCATACTTGTGGTTTGTGCAAGATAACAAAAGGATGGTCGTAATGGCATATCAATGGCCATTGTATCATTTTGCTTCGAACTCATGTTTATGCATTAGCTAAAAGCATACATGTCCTAAACCACGATTGTCTTGGAAACTATGCTTGAGTTTCAAAAGTGCAGGTTTTAGAATTTTTGAAATGAATGGAACTTTGAATTCATTAAAACAATTTATAAATGAAAGGGCATATACATAATGCATGTGAATAAATGATTTTAAATAGGAAAGCATGATATGATCTGTGTTCCTAGTACATGTGAGTTTTTGACTATGTAAGCAAATGTTTTTAGAGACAACAGGCACCTCACCCTATCTACTCTACCCATGAGGCGTAAAATGCTTTTATATGTGTGTGTGTGTGTGTGTGTGTGTATGAGAGTTTGTTCGACAATAGTCATGTTTATCACCGAGACCTCGACTGCCTAGTGGGAATCGGTGAAGAAGCCTATGGCCATAAATAAAGCCCTACGGGAGACCAAGCACATATCTGAGCCCCGTAGGAGACCCAATGCAAAATCTGAGCCCTACAGGAGACCTAATTTGTTAACAAATGGAATATACCTTGTATTGATATGTTATTGAGCCCAGCAAGAGACCTGGTATATTGTTGAGCCCTGTAGGAGACTTGGTATATTGTTGAGCCCTGTAGGAGACCTAGTCTTTTAACAAAAGGAATATACCTTGAATTGATATGTTAGAGCCTTGTAGGAGACTTGGTTTATTTTGAAGCTTTGCAGGAGAACTAGTCCTTTAACAAACAGAATATATCTTGTATTGATATGTTATTGAGTCTTGCAGGAGACTTAGTATATTGTTGAGCCCTGCAGGAGACCTAATTTGTTAACAAACAGAATATACTTTGTATTAATATGTTGTTGAGCTTTGTAGGAGACCTGGTATATTGTTAAGTCCTGTAGGAGACCTAGTTTGTTAATGAATGGAATATATATGATAAATTGATGACTGTGGGAACCTTTGCCTAATCTTTTGTCAAATGTTGTGTATTGTCTAGAGTATGGTCTCATTGAGTATTGAGCTCTAGTCAAGATATGGATTCTATATGACATGAGAATTTATATAATTTTATAAGACACATGAACATGATACGGATCCTTTTAAATGATTCGTGAATGTAATTTGAGATTTGAACATGAACATGGTTTTATAGTAATTGTGATATGCTTTAAGATTATACAAGCTTTGAACACTTCTATTTTAGTATGTGTGACATGATTTTTATACTGCTTAAGCTTTATAAATGTTGGTATGCCATGCATGATATGTTTTGGTACTGTAAATGCTTGCACAGTTGAACTACATGTGTTTTCATATTAAACCATGACTTAACTTTACCTTCTGCATTAGTGTAAGACATGTTGAGATACAAGGGTATAGAAATTGGATATGTTTAGCTTCTATGATGAAATGTCCAAAAATATAAAGGTGCTGAGAACTTATATTTGCGGATTTATACATTGCATTAGAACAATATAAGCTTAATTCTTCACTTATATAAATGACTTATTAAGCCCTCGCTCATTAAACGTTGTTTAATCTTTTTTACAGACTGAGTATTGAGTTAGAAAGTATTTCGGATTCATCCGAAATTCATCAAGGCCTGAAATATCATCCCAACTTTTCGAGGAGACTTCCTTGGTTCTTTTTGGTATAGCTTCTTTTTGTACTTAATTGCTATTTCAAGTTGTTTTCGATTCAATACTATAAATCGGGATGTAAACTGAGAAAATAGAAATGTTTTATAATATTTTGATATTTCCTGATGTGATTTGTTTCTAATGGAATGGAATTGAGTAAAATATCAATGAAATCATAAAATATGCATGACAATGATGTTGATATGAATGTTAGCCGAATGATATCTATGGGATGAGTTAATTGTGGATATTTAGGGTTGTAAAGAGAATATGTTGTCTTTACAGGTACTAGGCCAAGGCATTGAGCAAATAGCTCTAAATAAGATAGGAAGTTAACAACTTCAAATTAACACTATCCACACTTAGACAAACTTGTTAAGTAAAAAAAAGGAAGAAAAAAATTTGCCTAAAATTTTTTGCACATCCGTAAACTTTGATATCTTGTCACAACCTTCGGATCGTGACAAAAGGAGTGGTTACAAAAAACACTTAAGCTCGTACTCTTGTCATGCTCATTAGGAGGGATTTAGTTCCTTTCAATCCTTTAACCATTGGAGGAGTAAGTTTGTCGTTATTGAATCATCAATGATCAATTTCGGTGAACATTAGGAACTAAAAGTCACACAGGCAAAATCAGGTCGAGTGAATATCCAAGCTCCTCATGAAAGATAGGAGGAAACTACACATGGAGCTATCAATAATAGACATGTTTGTGCTCTCCAGATTACTCTTCTTAACAGACATGGCTTTTTTAGAAGTAATGAGTGCAAGTTTTAAATCTTCTATTTCACGTTCACGTGAATGTCTTGTGAGTTTCGTAACTCGTTTAACTTGTTTGCAGGCTGCACAAAAGACAATTGCTATTAATGCTTGTCGTAATGTGTTAAGACCTAGATCTTAACTCGCTAGATTTAAATTCAATGAGTTGTCGTCAACCAATTTAACCTAAGTGTGATTGGTTATCTATTCTTCTCTAAATATAAGACTTAGTCTACTTTCAAAGGATCTTAGGTTTGGAAGTATGGTTACGTGTAAGAAAGAATTAACACTTCCACAACATCCATTCTAAAGTAGTATCAAATAGTTTAAAGTTATCATAATTTTGCCTTTTTTTTATTTGCTTTAATTTCGATATGATTATATATTGAAAAATCTTCTAAGTCTCCTCCATGAAGTTGGTTGGAGAACTTAGAAATTCTTCTCACCTCAAGAGTATACAAGTAGGATCAATCGCTTTTCTTGAAAAGACTTCGTCGTTGGATGATTTAATTATATTATGAAATACTTATCTTGACTCCTACCCAACTTTTATCAATTATTTGTTATTTTTCTATTTTCTATTTTTTAATTAATTATTTAAATATTTATAATTTCTTTTTATTCCATAGTTATTTTTATTATATTTCTTAAATAAATATGAATTATTTAATATTGAAAATTTCCTCATGACTTTCACTAAGTTGGTCAAACCTTGAAAGAAATATCTTCACATAGAAATTTTAAGGAAAACTACTCAAGCGTAATTGCCCTTATAATTCCTCCATCAAATTAATTCACATTTTTCTAAGTAATTATTTTATTTCTAATTCTTTCCTGATTTTTAATTATTTAATTTTGAATTATTAAATTCTATTTTTTATTTTATTCTATTAATTGTATTAATTTTAATTTTTATGATGAATTATTAAATATTGAAAATATCCTCTCAAATCTTTCTTCAAGCTAGTTAGACTTAAAATGATTCTACTCACATTAAGATATCTAAAAGTACTACTTAAGTGTAATGCCCTTTGAATTTCAATGTCAGAATAATTCATCTTCTATTTAGCTTTTATTATAATTTTTTTGATTTATATTTTAATCTTAAGAAATTTCACTCCAATTTTCTAAAAGAATCATGACTTTAACTTATACAAAATAAATTACTATAAATTTGACAAAACATTAACATGTCCTAATCCTAAAACAAACATTAATAGTCACATATATAATTTTCATACGAAGGTTTTCATACAAAATTTCATGCAAAATTTCTATACAAAATTGTTTAATTATTTATGTTACGTTAATTTTAATATGCCAATTAATCAGTTAAGCTATTGTTACACATTGACCTTCCTTAACTATCTAAGCTATTAATTTTATAATCAAATCACACCTTATATTAATAATTAATTAACCTAACTATTACATTAACAATTTAGTTAACTACTTAATCACTTAAACAAAATAATAATTAAAAAACAAGGGAAATTTACCTTGTTGACCGGGTCAGGACACTCTTCTTTTTGTTCTTTCTCCTTCAAAAGCTGTTAAGCCATTTGTTGTTCTTTCCTTAGTTCACCCGATCATCTTTTCTTCCTTCTTTTTCACAGCCCTTCCCCACGTTACTCTCTCTTTGTAAGCCACTACAAAGAACAATGGCAAATGCCTTCACTATGGCCAGGGACGGAGCTAAAAAATTTGTTCAATGGAGGCTTTGTTTAATGTATTTAATCATAATTGTTAAAAAATTTTTAGTTATCTTTGACATAATTTTATATTTTAAAAACAATGCGCAATAGTTTCGTTATTAGTATTTTGGAACACATATTTTTTAAGGTACTGTGATAATGATAATCGATAAAAACAATGCTAATGTCAATAACAAATAAATTAATAAATACATTTTGTTTTTTTTCTCAATTTCAAACATTCTTATAATAAAATCAATTCATCAAATAAAAAACAAATAAAATATAAAATATTATTTATATAAATTTATACTTAAATTATTTTTTTTATTTGGACAAGTGGGGGTTTGAGCCCTCACTGGTCCCCAAGGGGCTCCGCCCCTATGGCAGCAACCTCCTTACAGTAGTGCAAGAAGCCACGGTGTTGATGGTGGTGATGATGAAGTGCAATCAGGAGCAGCAAGATAGGGAGCAATGGCAGTTTGCAGGCTGGTGCGGAAAGATGCAACAGCAACAGAACGAAGCGGCCGAAGCAGGGGCGCGCGAGGAAAAAAAAAAACCGCAGCAGTGTAGTAGAGGCTCCGTAGGTTGCAGGGCCGTAGCGATAATCTCGCAGAACAGGGCAGCTTCCTTCGTTCAGGTAGTGCACGACAGGGGCAATGGTGCAGTTAGCAGCGACGATGAAGCAAGGATGATGGCACGCGGTAAGATGCATAGGACATTGGCGCGCGGCAAGATGCAGGGGCTGTTTTGGCAAGAGATGGATATTTGGTCTATCAAAATATTAGATGGTGAATGCCCAAGGCAGGACAGGGGCGATGCGGTGATGACGGTTGTAGCAAGCAGGAAAACAGGGAAGAGACTACAACAGCTGTTCTAATAATGGGACTTCGCCTGGTGCATGAACGATGAGCAAGGTACGATGGAACAGCGCAACTCGCAAGATTGCAGAGGAGAGGAACGTGATAATTTTATAAATTATAGAATTATTATGAATTTAATGATATAATTTATCTCTAAATCATTACTATTAGATTCAAATCCCTCATTTATCTGTTAAATTTCTCTCAATGATATAGGAACTCCAACTGATAAAGAAGTCAAAGATGTGAAGGATTTCAGTTCCAAATTTCATTCAAACACAAGACTTTGTTGATAAAGCTTCATGCATGGATATCTTTACTTGCTATCAAGAAAGATAAATTGTTGCATTTATCTTTTATGAAGATAAATTATCAAGATTGACTTTTTGCTAAGGATAGAGATAATCAAGAGAGCTAATAAAAGATAAATTTTCTTTGAAGATAAAGATCGAGCCCTATCAGCCAAGATTTTGAGCTAATCATCATCCTCACTGCCTCTATAAATAGCCAGCTTCAGCACCATGAAGAGAATTCAATCCTACTAAGGGATATAGAGTAGTTTTAGTTTTATTCTCTTTGTTTTAGTTTTCAAGTTTTCATCTAAATTTCTTTTGGCTTTTATTTTGGAATATTTTAGAAGTTTTATTTAAATAAATATTTTTTATTTTCACTTTCCTGCTATTGATTAAAAAAATTCTTTTTCGATCGTTTGAATAAAATTAGGGTGTGAAATTTTAGTACTTAGTAAGCAATTCACAAATTCAATCCTCGTGGGAACGATACTCTACTCATCACTTTATTACTTGCTACGGTCCGTATACTTGCGGTACACTCATCAAGAATTCGGTAACAAGTTTTTGGCGCCGTTGCCGGGGATTGAAGGATTTGTTTTGCTAATATTAATACCAAGCATACCTAGTTTTAATTCAAATATTTTTTTTTCTTTTTCTCCTTCCTTGATA
Source organism: Heritiera fomes (assembly GCA_032173925.1). Classification (NCBI taxonomy): domain Eukaryota; kingdom Viridiplantae; phylum Streptophyta; class Magnoliopsida; order Malvales; family Malvaceae; genus Heritiera; species Heritiera fomes. Next base: position 28,097,406 of record JAPDPM010000002.1, on the reverse strand, counting down.
CTAATATCTTCTCTTGTTTTTCTTGCGAGGTACATCGGCCTAGTGCATGAGCCGTGCAAGGAGTGGTGAATTAGCTCCCCTTGACCCCGAAATTGAAAGGACTTTATGAAGAATCAAGAAGGAGAACCAAGAAGACCTTGTTGAAACAAATACCATGGAAGAAACAGACACCAAGGCTCTTCGAGATTATGCAATGCCTACAGTTAATGGATTCGAGATGAGCATAAGATATCCAACCATTCAAGCAAACAATTTCGAGATCAAACCAGCCATCATCCAAATGATCCAAACTTCTGTACAGTGTGGGGGTTCAATCAATGATGATCCTAATGCCCATCTGAAACATTTTTTACAAATTTGCTCTACTTTTAAGAATAATGGTGTTTTTGATGATGCGATAAGACTGAGATTATTTCTTTTTTCTCTCAGGGATAAAGCGATGGATTGGCTGAACTCATTGGCACCAGGATCAATCACAACATGGGAGGACTTAGTCCAGAAGTTCTTGGCAAAATTCTTCCCACCAGCCAAAACAGCTAAGATGAGGAACGACATCACCACTTTCATGCAACACGACTCAGAGTCACTCTATGAAGCATGGGAGAGGTACAAAGAGCTCCTGAGAAGGTGTCCTCATCATGGGATTCCAAATTGGTTGCAAGTGCATATATTCTACAATGGGTTGAAAAGCCAGACCAGAACTACTATAGACACAGCTGCAGGTGGTGCATTAATGAGCAAGTCTATAGATGAAGCCTACAACTTGATAGAAAACATGGCTGCAAACAGCTATCAATGGTCAACTGAGAGGCTTACACCAAAGAGAACAGCAGGTATGTATGAGTTAGATGCACTCACCGCCCTTACCTCTCAAATCTCAGCCTTGACCAAAAAGGTTGATTCTCTTGGAATCAATCAACCACCCAATCCAGTCCATTCCATTCAAAACCCTTTTGTAAATTGTGATAATTGTGGGGGTAATCACTCTGGCGATAGGTGTCCTATTCGAGCCGAACAAGTCCAATATGTTTCCCATCCAAATAGGAACCATAACCCATTCTCAAACACCTATAACCCTGGCTGGAGAAATCACCCAAATTTGTGTTGGAACAATAATCAAGGGCACCCATCTAACCCAAGACCTACTTATCCTCCTGGCTTCCATACTCAACCACCGCCACCACTTCCACATAATCCTCTACCACAAGTCCCACCACAAGAAAAGAAGCCTTCCTTAGAAGAGATGTTCACCACTATCTTACAAAACCAAGCTGCTTCTATAAAGAACCTAGAAATTCAAGTAGGTCAGATTGCCAATGCCATTAGTAACCGTCCCCAAGGTACCCTGCCTAGCAATACTGAACCTAATCCAAGAAGGGAAGGTAAAGAGCACTGTAAATCAATCACCTTGAGGAAGGGTAAAGAAGTGGGTTACATACCTAAAAAATCAGAGGAAGATGTTAGAGTTGAAGTCCAGGCAGAAGAAGAAGATAAGCAACAAAAGAAAATTGAGCAGACTTCATCGCAATCTGGTAAGACCATTGAATCACCTCCTCCACCTATCCCTTTTCCTCAAAGATTCAAGCAAAAGAAGACAGATAGGCAATTTGCTAAGTTCCTAGAGGTATTCAAAAAGCTCCACATCAACATCCCTTTCTTTGATGCATTGGAGCAAATGCCAATTTATGCCAAATTCATGAAGGACATCATCTCCAAGAAAAGGCAAATTGAGGATTTTGAAACTGTTGCTCTTATTGAGGAGTGCAACACCATTTTGCAAAGGAACTTCCCACCTAAGCTTGAAGATCCAGGGAGTTTTACTGTTCTTTGCACTATTGGTAACTTATTTTTTGATAAAGCTTTATGTGATTTAGGTGTAAGTATTAATTTAATGCCTTTTTCTATTTTCAAGAAACTTGGATTAGGAGAGACTAAACCAACCAACATAACACTCCAGTTAGCAGACCGATCTCTCAAGTATCCAAGAGGCATTATTGAGGATGTGCTAGTGAAGGTTGACAAATTTGTCTTTCCAGCTGATTTTGGAGTGTTAGATATGGAGGAAGATCGTGAAGTCCCAATTATCCTTGGTAGGCCGTTTCTGGCAACTGGTAAGGCCCTTATCGATGTGCAAAAAGGAGAGCTCACCATGCGGGTCAATGATCAAGAGGTAACATTTAATCTTTTCTCTGTAATTAAATTCCCAAGTGAGACTGATGATTGTTTTAAAGTGAATGAAGAAGAGAGTATAGTTCAGGGAATATTCATCAATCAACAACCTATGGACACCATAGAAGCAATTCTTGATGAAGAGAAGCCTAATTGTGCTGAGCCCAACGAGTTGGATGAACTCAGAATGCAAGCAGATGAGAGTGCTAGACTCTATAAGGAGAGAACGAAGAAGTGGCATGACAAGGAGATAGTGGAAAGACAATTTGAGCCGGGGCAACAGGTTTTACTCTATAATTTTTGTTTGAAGCTATTTCCAGGTAAGTTGAAATCAAGGTGGTCTGGACCATTCATTGTTACTCAAGTATTTCCATATGGAATTGTGGAAATAGGAGCTGAATTTTCAAAGGAACCATTTAAGATTAGTGGTCAGAAATTGAAACATTATTGGGGAGGAGTGATTGATTGTGGAAAATCGGTTATTGATCTTAATGATCCACCTTGAAGAATGACAGATATAGTCAGGCTAATGACTATAAATCAAGCGCTTCTGGGGAGGCAACCCCAGCATTTTATTGCTTTCGTAATTATTTCTTTTATTTCTTAGTTTAGATATTTCATTAGTTGATTTCTTTTCTTTATTTTATAGGTGTCAAAGTCTAAGTTTGGGGGAGTGACAAAGGAATTTGGCAAGTTTTGCAGTTTGAGCTTCATTAAAAAAAAATCAGGGGAGTTTCCTTTATCCTTTTCTTGAATTCTTTGAATTTCTTACACATTGAGGACAATGTATGTTTCAAGCTGGGGGGAAGAGCAAAATTTTTTATTTTTAAAGATTAAGCAAAAATTTTTTCAAATTTTTTTTTGAAATCTTTGCAAAAATTTTGTGCTTTAAAATGATTTTTACCTTGAAGTGATTATATGTTTGCTTGATAATTCCTTGATATTTAACCATTGATTGAGAATGTTATAGCAAAACGAAATTTATGAATATGAGCAAAGTATGTGAATGAATTCTTTAGTGAATTATCTTTTTGATTGAGATTTTTCCAAAAATTGAATGCACTATGTCTTTATCATTGAAGTCATGCATATTTAGAGAAGATTTATGTGAATAAGAATAAACAATAGTCTTTAAAGTTTGTTATTTGTCTAGAATTTGTTCTATCATCTCTCAAGGTGAAATCCTAGAATACACTTAGATAAAGAGGTGATTTAGGCCATCTTTGGACCGTTTGAGCTTTTCAAGACTACCATGATATATTTTATCCTTAGTCACCCAATTTACGCTTAAATAGACCTTATTTCTTGTTTTACCTACATTAATAATTAGCCTAGCCTATAAAAAAATTAAAAAAGAAGTTTCCCATACCCCGTTATATGCATGAGGACTATGTCAAGATATATTTAGAGCTACGCATATATGGAGGAAAGGGTGAAAATAAAAAAAAAGTTGAAAAAAAAAGAAAAAGAAATTCAAAAAAAAAAGAAATCAAGTTGGGGGAATTATTTGAAAGCTCTTAAAAAGTCCAAGAAAAAAAATGCATGATTAGGGATTAAGCCTAAAAATCCTTTTTCTCTTACCTTTACCCTAGCCATACATTACAAGCTTATAAAGTCCTATTGATCTTTAGCTATGTGTGTCTACATTAGTGGAGAGAAGATGAGAAAAACAAACTTATGGAAGATAACTATTCTTTGAGATCTTTTATTATGTTCATATTTGTATAAATTCATCCAGATTGCATGAACTAAAATGAAGAAACATTACACACACACGGGGAAGAATTCAGTTGAATTGATACTCTCTTTTGAATGAGTTTATATATATTTAGCTAATGTTTATGGATTTTCATGGAGTTGTAATGTTTTCAAAATCTTTGGAGAAATTAAAGGGAAATCATTATTGCAAGTGTATTTGACCTCTAGGTACATTTTTTTGTGAATTTTATTTTGCTCAAGGACAAGCAAAAATTCACGTTTGGGGGTGTGATAATTTTATAATTTATAGAATTATCATGAATTTAATGATATAATTTATCTCTAAATCATTACTATTAGATTCAAATCCCTCATTATCTATTAAATTTCTCTCAATGATGTAGGAACTCCAACTGATAAAGAAGTCAAAGATGTGAAGGATTTCAGTTCCAAATTTCATTCAAACACAAGACTTTGTTGATAAAGCTTCATGCATGGATATCTTTACTTGCTATCAAGAAAGATAAATTGTTGCATTTATCTTTTATGAAGATAAATTATCAAGATTGACTTTTTGCTAAGGATAGAGATAATCAAGAGAGCTGATAAAAGATAAATTTTCTTTGAAGATAAAGATCGAGCCCTATCAGCCAAGATTTTGAGCTAATCATCATCCTCACTGCCTCTATAAATAGCCAGCTTCAACACCATGAAGAGAATTCAATCCTACTAAGGGATATAGAGTAGTTTTAGTTTTATTCTCTTTGTTTTAGTTTTCAAGTTTTCATCTAAATTTCTTTTGGCTTTTATTTTGGAATATTTTAGAAGTTTTATTTAAATAAATATTTTTTATTTTCACTTTCCTGCTATTGATTAAAAAAATTCTTTTTCGATCGTTTGAATAAAATTAGGGTGTGAAATTTTAGTACTTAGTAAGCAATTCACAAATTCAATCCTCGTGGGAACGATACTTTACTCATCACTTTATTACTTGCTACGGTCCGTATACTTGCGGTACACTCATCAGGAATTCGGTAACAGAACGGTAGCGGAAACCGTGGCTGGTGGTAGCATTGATAAATGGAGATGGCAGAAGTTTGAAGACATTGGTTAATGATGAAGAGCTAGGCAACGATAGAAACAGAAACAGAGGCTAGCGGGTGCAAGGGAGTTGGCTGGTTTGGGCGAGCTGTGGCAAGAAGATGATGACAGAACGATAGTGCGAAAGGGCGGCAAGATGAATCAGTTTTTCTTGCAAGGTAAAGGTGAGTCGGCTGTGTTAAAGCATGAAGATGATGGGCTCTGGTTCTTTGGTGTTGAAGAAAGTGCAGGGGAAGAGTGGCTGGGATGGTATGTAGAACATGCTCGGCGGAGAAATTTTTTTGGCCCCCTTCTTTGAATGTCGGCTGGAGGTCCTTTTATTGACCGATAACTAGAGTCCTCGTACAACTTGGTTTTCTTAGTTAATATTTATCTTTTCTTTTTGTTCTTTTTTTATCTATTTAATTCTTAGACTAATTTTAATCTAATGCAAATTGTAAAAAGTAATTTTAATCTAAGAATAACTCTAACCTAAAAATGATTTTAATTAGTAAATCTTATTCTAAATTTAATAAGTTAATTTTCCTTTTTTTCTAGTTTTTATTTTTTATTTTTATTTATTTCACGTTAAATAATTATCCTAACCCTAATGTTAATTCTAATTAAATAATTATCCTAATTTCTATGTTAATTTTAATTATTAAATTACAGCTAATTAATACAAGGCTAGCCAATTTGTCTTTTACGAACCTTGGACAAAATAGGGTGTCTACAATACTCAATATTGAGTGTTTAAGGTGCAAGCCATAAGAGAACTCGAGCAGTTGAAGCTGCTTCGTCTTAAAGACGATTTTGGGATGAAAAAGGCCAAGATTGCCTCTTCAAAGCATTACTGGAATACATTTTCCTCCACTTCAACTAAGCTGAATGCTCTTGAAGTGGAGTATGCCGCTCTTTTATTCGAACTCAAGATCCTACCTGACGGAAACCAAGAGCTATAAAGAGAAATTATAAGATTGCAGAGTCACTAAAGCCTTCTCTTAGCCAAGAGAAACAAGACCAAATTTGGGTTAAAGCCGTGAGGGAGCATCATCTTTCCAGGAAGTGCCACAAAAGGAGGCTCATATTCTTAATTGGTTTTATCAAATATGGTTTGTACTTGGCATGCTCCTTATTGGTCCAAGCTTGATCCAGATGTTGAGGGTTTAGAACCTTTTTTGAGGGTGATTGCTTATAAAGATCTATCCGATCTCACCTGCCTTTAGGAGCCTTTTCGTCGACTTGAAGTGGTCGAGATTCTTATAGTCTTAGACGGAGATGATTTGGATAATTAACAGGTCAACTTTTCTAAGGATCAAGCTCATAAGATTATAATGCCTTAGGACGCACATGCCTAGGTGCCTGTTAGTATCGATACTCCTCTTGCTGTAGAGGTCGATCTAGAAGACACTTATTGTAATACAACTTTAGAGTTGAATGAATGAAATATTTCACTTTCTTGCTTTATTTTCATGCTCTAATCTGTATGTATGTACGTAGTAAGTGCTCCCCCGTTCTTTGTGAAAGACCTCAGTCTTTTATAAAGAACTCTTTGGCAACTACACATTTACCTTGCAGTTATTTAAACTCATCTTACGTAACAATCAGACTTACCTCGCGCACTTTTCACTTCAAGTCCTTACATTTCACGTGAGTAGCTTATGCCGCGTATTTTTCACTTCAAGCCTATGCACTTTCTTGTCTTTCACATGTGTGGCTTTTAAATTTCTCATGTGTGGTTTACTTGTGCATTTTTCGCTTGAAACCCTTTACTTTATTCGTGGCTTACCTCGTGCATTTTTTTGCTTCAAGCCTATGTGTTGCCCATCTTGTGTATTTTTCGCTTGGGGACTTTTATTTTATTCACAGCTTTGAAATCAATATTCGATAATCCATTTCACTGTTCAATAAAACACTTTTTCGATAAAACACTCTTTGATAGTCTACGGCTTTGCCCGACTCAGAGTTCACTTTGCAATAAAACACTGTTCAATATAAAACAATAGCAAATTTTGAGAATTAGATTAACTGTCCACTCCTTTGATTAATGTTTAGTGCTTATTGCCCGCCTCAGAGTCCACTCGTCTATACAGACGAATCTCATTGTAGCTTCAGTGAGCCACTCATCTCTGAAAAGGGCACTACTTATGGCCATAGATCCACTAGTCTCCAATTCCACTGATCAAGTGCGAACTGGAACCTGTTCACGATGTTTGTTGGACAAGTCACTAATCACCATTGGGCGATCCATTGGTGCTTTTACTATCACATCATATCATATCATTTCTGCTAAAATCTCTAAAATCAAAGATTCATTATTTTCTTGAAATTTATTTGGTTCAGACTTATTCATTTTTAAAATCATGAAAGCTATAAAATGTTTTCTGTCAAAACCCACTAGTGCATATGCATTATGTCATATGCCTTTTTTATTCAAAACCAATGGAATGAATTTCAAGACTTTAACCCATGTATTTTCAAAAAACACATAGTTTTCAAACACTCAAAATATGAGATGTAAGCTTTTAGTAAATGCAAGGACATGATTCCAAGATGAAATGTCGAGTATGTCATATCTCATCATTATACAAAGCTATCTTATGGACATACAAAGCTATCTTAGAGGTCGTATACGTTATTGGCTATATGACTATATTCAATTCATGCAAATATCAATATTACCACTTTCAAAACAATTCCATATTAAAACCAAGATCATTTGACCACTAGAACATCATTACATATCTAATTCCTTAATAGTTCCTCCAAATCTCGATGTTCAACTTTAAAGTCACTAAACCGATTTTAAATAAATTCATACCATAATTTCATATAATCAAATCGGCTCTTAGTATATCTTGTACATTTAAAAATACAATACTATAAAATCATCCAACTATTGAACTCTTGCAATATTAGTGTTGCCACTCTCGAAACTACTCCACAATAAATAAACCGAAATTATTTAATCCCTAAATCATCACCACCTATCCGACTTAATCAATAAGTTCACAATTTAATGTTCGACTATATAAGTACCAATTTGATGTTCAATTTCATGCTATATCGTATCATTATTCAATTTAACAATTCTATATGGCCTATACAATATAAATCTACTATATGCTTATATAAAAGTCTTATCAACTCTTATACTTGGGGCTCGTGCGTTGAGCCTAACCTAAACTCAAGTTGTTACCTTAGCGCCTTGCTACACCGATTTAAAGTTTAATGTGTGTAAAATCCAAGCTTTACACATGTGCATCGAATTTTGCATATACACCAAGCTTGATGCGTATATACTTATAAACCAAGGCCAAATATATATTTCCTTTTCCTTATATATATATATATATATATGAGGAGGGATCCACTTACACCAGTGTAAAACTAATTAATTTTAAACCTTTTTTTAACCATTAAATTGATATAAACTTATGGTTGAGATTAATTAGTTTTATAAAGAGAAGAGTGGTTTAATCTCAACGATAAGTTTATATTAATCTAATGGTTAAAAAATATGTAAAACTAAATAGTTTTATACTGATGTAAGTGGATTCCTCATCTCTAGATATATATATTCTTTTCTTTCTTTCTTTTTCTTTTCTTTTCTTTGGCCTGGTCAGCGTTGGTTCAACTCAGCATGGCCCTAAACTGCACACTAGACAGCACCATTGTTGGCCTCTTTTCCAGCTCTCATTCGGCTCCAAACACAGCCTCCCAAACGCCACTATTACAGTCTGTTTGGGGTGCGTTTTCCAGCACCAAACGGCTAATTCAACCTTTGTTTTTGTCCATAAACTCAGCTCCAATGCAACTCTGTTTCTAGTCCCCTAGATCCTCACGAGACACCCTAATTTCAAACCTCATTGCCCCAACCTTTCATGTGGCCAAACTAGCACCGAGGAAGTCACCCTTCAGCCCTCGACACCTTGCATCGAGAGCCATGTTCAACCACAGTGTCACGCCAAAGACTAGTTTCCTTCAACTTTCTTTCTTCCCCGTTTTCCTTGCTTCGAACCTTACTGAGCACCTAACTTTGCCGCCTGCTCAGCCTATTAATCCTTTGTGTTTTCAGCCCACCAAATGGCATTGGTTTACCTCCCCTGTCGCAGCTCTGCCCCCACAGTTTCTTAACCCCTGTCCAATGCCACTTCCAGCCTTGAACAAAACCCCGACGATCAACGCCTTTCACTCCCGTTTCCAACTCCACACAGCCACTGTTAAGCAGCCCAAATGCCACCCAACTCAACTCCAGATCAGTCTTCAAATGCCACCATAAACTGCCTCTGTTCTTCACGCCTCTGCCTGTTTTCTTTCCAACCAAGGCTCCTCTCAGTTTGGCTGTCACCTTTCCCTGGTATCATTCTCTCTTGGCGACACTCTTCCTCGCTTCTTGCTTTGCTCCTTCATCTTTCATTCCATCTCCATTTCCGTTTTCTTGGTCCCAGATTTCATTTGTTTTTCCCCTTTCCTTTTTTTTCTCTCTTACTTGCTTAACTCTTTCGGTGTAGGTGTCGTAACGGCTTCGCGCTCGACGAATTTTTGAAAAGGCGTTTAAAAACACGGAAGGGGAGTCGCCACCAATCTTTTTTTGACTAGGTGTGATTGGCCACCTGAAAACGTTTATCTTTTTAACAAAATCTCAAAATTAATTAAGCTTTATTAAAAAGATAATCTTTTGGTCTGCGAAACAAAAATTGGATTCGGGGGTACGGTTACGCGTGGGGAAGGATTAGCACCCCCACGACGCCCGTTAAAAAAACGGTACCATCCTAACTACATGGTATCTTTTGATTTTGATAAGATAGTCTTGGCTTTTGGTTATAAAACAGTTAGCGTATTTGCTTAAGAAATTACTGTTATAAAGGGATTTATTATGAAAGTCAACATGAACACCATTTATTGAAAAATTAAATCAAATATCCCAATACTCTGGTAACATTTGAAATAATTCGTCTCACCTAGAGATTTCTTAAGAATCACTACTTGTGAGTTCTATGGAATCTCATCTTCGGTGGGCTCACGCTATTTTATAATTGATCGTATACGCATGTAGTATTGTATGATGTATATGAAACTTAAAAGAAATTTTATTTATTAATGAAACTCTTGATATTGAGAAATTTGGCTAAATATCCCAATACTCTGGTAACATTTAGTTAATTCCTCTCACCTAGGGATCAGTCAAGAAATCACTACTTGTGAGTTTCAAGACATCCCATCGTCGGAAGATATTTAATTCTCTAAATTTATTATTAATTTTCTTTGTTTTTTTATTTTCCTTTAAAAACTTATCTATTTTTATTTTTAATAAAACAAATTAAATTATTGAAAAATCATACTAAATATCCCAATACTCTGGTAACATTTAGTACGACTCTTCTCACCTAAGGATCAGTCAAGAAATCACTACTTGTGAGTTTCATGACATCCCATCATCGGAAGATATTTAATTACTTAAATTTAAAATTTATTATCTTAATTCTTTTAATTATTCCTTTTTACTAAAATTCTTATTATTACTTATTTAATTATTTTAACTATCATTCTTTACTTTTGGAAAATTTACTATGATTAATTTTTATATTTTTTTTTGTAATTCTAAAAAATCCCCTTTTGTCTATTTCCTTCGATTGTTTTTATTGCCTCTTTTGTTTTTATTAGTTTTCACTTAATTAATATTTCTCTAAACACTTTTTATTTGTCAAAACTCTTTATTATATATATTTATTTATTCATTTTATTTTTGATCTTTTTTTTTTAAAAAATAAATAAGCATGAAATTGGATATTGAGGAATAATACCGAATATCCCAATACTCTGGTAACATTCGATATAATTCCCCTCACCTAAAGTTTTTCGAAGAATCGCTACTTGCGAGTTCAACGAAGACTTATCATCGGGATTCCATACTTATCTTATTTTAATTTTATTGATCTATTATTTTTATGTATTTTTTTATTAATAAAAGATAAACAATAAATAAAATAAATTAAAAAAAAGCATGAGATCGAATATTGAGAAATAATACCGAATATCCCAATACTCTGGTAACATTCGATATAATTCCCCTCACCTAAAGTTTTTCGAAGAATCGCTACTTGCGAGTTCAACGAAGACTTATCATCGGGATTCCATACTTATTTTATTTTATTCTTATTCTTCATTTATTATTATTATTTTTTCTTAACCCACATTTCATTTATCTAATAAAAATTTTTTATTTTAAAAATATGTTTTTATATATAATTTATGTGTATATATACATTTTTATATCTTTATTTATATATTCTATGTATTATGTATAATATATATTCATATGTTTTAAAGCTATATATTTTATATATTTATATGTATGTATTTTACACATTTATTTACATATATTTTAAAACCATATATTTATACATTTTTTTATATTTATTAACATATGTATTTACATACTATGTATTTTACACATTTTATATATATTTATCTTTTCTTTTAGAACTATGTGTTCATTTTATTTTATTCTATTTTTTTTATATTGTATTATACTATTTATTTATTTATTTTTGCTTTGGTATATTTTCTATTTTATTATTGTCTTTTTTTTATAATTAATAAATAAATGGATAAATAAAATAAAGAAAAAAGAAAAGAAAAAAAATACCAAAATGGAGCGGGTCGCGGTCGGATCCGAAAACGGGTCGGGCTGGAGCGCGGGTCGCGTGAGGGACGGAGCGGAGTCGGGTCGCTGGTCGGGTCGCGCGGATCTCGGATCCGGGTCGGCGATAGGTGCGGGTCAGGCAACCAAAACGGAGCGTTTTGCTCTTCTATAAAAGCCTATATTTTTTTTCTTCCTTCATTTCAACCGGTCTTCTCCAAAAAAAAATCCTAAAACCCCAAAAATCCTCTCGCCCCTCCTTCACCGGGCGATTGCCGGCCACCGTGCGCCGCCGTACGCCAGTCGCCGGTGGTCTCCCTGATACACCAAAAACACTCCCCTCGTCTCCCTCTCCTCCGATCCGGCCTCCGTTTAACCCGAAAACACTCTTAGCTCCACAAATCTACCCAAAGTCGAGACCTTTTTTCCTTTTTTTTTGTTTTTTTGTTGTTTTTTTTTCTTTCTGATGTTGTAATATCTGCTGTTTGGTTTCTTAGATCTAAGGCTAATGTTTGGATTGGGGTTTCAAATCTGAAACCCAAACTTTTTTTGGGTTTCGGTTCTGTTTTTTTTTTTGTTTAGGGTTTGAGATTTGGGTTTCGGTTTTGGGTAGGTGATGGTGGCTTGGTGGTAGTGATGGTGGCTTTTGTCGTTTCTGTTGTAGGGTGTTGAAAATGGTGATGGGTGAGGCAGTGATAAGGATGGTGGTGGTTTTTTGTAATTCTGTTTGAATCTAAAAAAATTTTTTTCATGAATTCTTCGGGTCCCTCAACAGATTCAAGAACATCCCTTTTAATCTAGTCCAGTGCCTTAGAGTCAATCATTTCTGAGTTTTTGTCTCTCGGTTAGTAGTAGGGGTGTCAGGAATAGGTAGGTTGCGGTGGATTCGGTGGATCTTTGTGGAATTTGGGGGGCTGGCAACGGTGGTTTTAGCCTAAACCAATTGCCGGTCAGTGGTTTGATGGGTGTCGGTCGGTTTTGGGTCTTCATTTCATTAAATGTGGTTGAAAAAGAAGGAAAGAAAGAAAGAACCGGAAGAAACAGAAAGAAGAATAAGAAAAGAAAAGAAAAAATAAAAATAAAAAAATAGAAAAAAGAAAAAGAAAAATAATAATAATGATAATTAATAAAAAATAAAAATAAATAAAAACAACCCACTTTCCTTTTGGGCTTTTTAAGTCCATGAATTTAATTTGGACTTTCTGGACAAAATTTGGTGTCTACAGCTGCCCCTCTTTGCTCATTGCTGAGAATCAGGAATAGAGCAAAGATAAAAGACAACAATTTTGTCCGGCTTATGACTTACTTTTTTCCTTTTCTTCTCTTTTTTTTTTGTAAACGTGCTCCTTCCACAATAGAGGCATTGAAACTTTAAAATTTTCTTGGAATGTGCACCTTTTGCAACAGAGGCCGTGAACTTTAAATTCTTTCTTTTTCTTTTTCTTTTTCTTTTTTTTTTTTAAATGTGCTCCTCTTGCAGCAGAGGCGATGGAACTTTAAATTTCTTTTTGTTTTGTTTTTTTTGTTTTTTTTTTCGAGAAAGCTCCTTTTGCAACAGAGGCAATGAAACTTTAAATTCTTTCTTTTTTCTTTTTTTTTTTGGAATGTGCTCCTCTTGCAGCAGAGGCGATGAAACTTAAAAATTTCTTTCTGAAAAGGTGCTCCTCTTGCAGCAGAGGCAATGAGACTTTAAAATTTCTTTCTGAAAAGGTGCTCCTTTTGCAGCAGAGGCAATGAGACTTTAAAATTTTTCCTGAAAAAGCTCCTCTTGCAACAGAGGCAATGAAACTTTAAATTTCCTTTCTTTTTGAAATGTGCTCCTCTTGCAGCAGAGGCGATGAAACTTTAAATTCCTTTCTGAAATGTGCTCCTCTTGCAGCAGAGGCAATGAAACTTTAAATTCTTCTAAAATGGGCTCCTCTTGCAGCAGAGGCGATGAAACTTTAAATTCCTTTATGAAATGTGCTCCTCTTGCAGCAGAGGCGATGAAACTTTAAATTCTTTTTTTTCGGAAATGGGCTCCTCTTGCAGCAGAGGCAATGAAACTTTAAATTCTTCTAAAATGGGCTCCTCTTGCAGCAGAGGCAATGAGACTTTAAAATTTCTTTCTGAAAAGGTGCTCCTCTTGCAGCAGAGGCAATGAGACTTTAAAATTTTTCCTGAAAAAGCTCCTCTTGCAACAGAGGCAATGAAACTTTAAATTTCCTTTCTTTTTGAAATGTGCTCCTCTTGCAGCAGAGGCGATGAAACTTTAAATTTCTTTTCTTCTTTTTTTTTTCTCTTTCTTTCTCTTTTTTGTTTGTCCTTTTGTCTGTTTTTTTGTTTTGTTTTGCTTTGTTTTTTTTTCTCATAATGTGAATGAAATGCAAATGCATGTACTGACAAAGTCATGCAATTCCTATTGTGGTAATCAAATTCTCAGAATTGTCCTTTTTGTGTCTTTTGATCTTTTCACCCGTGTTTCACAAAATAGTTGTCACCAATTTTGAATCGGAGCTGATTCAAAACATGTACTTGTCACAATTTTCAGTTTCCTCTGTTTCATTCCCTTATTTTTTCTCTTTTCCTATTCTTCCTCTTTTTCTTTCTTTTTCTTCTTCTTTAGTAATGTTAGCAGGTAGATTATCATTTTAATCATCATCTTCATTTCATTTTATTAACAAACACCATGCATTCTTGCACTTTATCAGTTAGTTATGTAATGACCAAAAGAACAACAAAATTTGGAAGAAAAGCATTTGTTATTAGACAAACAAGAGACAATGAAAACAAAACTATAGCTGGGTAGCAAATGCCACAAGGGTCAAGTGGTGAATTTCAAGGAATGGTGACCAAAACAAACAATGAATGTCTAGATAACCCTTCACGAACCAAACCAGTGCTTTCTTCGGAAAAAACTAATCCGTTGATGCCCCCTGTCACATTGAGTTCATCCGGCTGACGCAATGCTCCGTATGATTTCGATCCCCGGGTGTTGATCTTTTCTGTATCTAAGCCGCCTTTTCAGGTTTTCAACTTAGATATCCCCTTTAATCCAAACTGCCCTTTTTTGGGTTTTCAGTTTGAATTCTCCTTTTATTTCCTTTCTTTTTTCTTGTTGTTTTTTTTCTTCTTTTCTCTTTTTTTCCTTCTTCTTCTTTTTTCTTCTTTTTTCTTTTTTTTTATTTTTCTTCTTTTCCTTCCTTCAAGCATAGTATTTCTTCACAGCATCGAAATTTATCGGATTAGGCAGATCATTCCCATCCATCTCTGTCAAAATCAACGCTCCACCTGAGAACGCTCTTTTCACCACGTATGGTCCTTCCCAATTTGGTGTCCATTTGCCCCTATTATCGTGGTGATTTGGGAGGATCTTTTTCAACACCAATTCCCCTTCACGGAAATGCCTGGGTCGAACCTTTTTATCATGGGCTCGCATCATTCTCTTCTGGTACATCTGACCATGACATAGTGCCGTAAGCCTTTTCTCCTCTATAAGATTCAATTGTTCAAAGCGACTTCGAACCCATTCAGCCTCATCCAAGTTTAATTCCATTAAGACTCTTAGGGAGGGAATTTCTACCTCAATAGGCAGCACCGCTTCCATGCCGTAAACTAGAGAAAAAGGAGTTGCCCCAGTAGAAGTACGTACTGATGTTCTATAGGCATGCAAAGCAAATGGTAGCTTCTCGTTCCAGTCTTTGTATGTGTTTGTCATTTTTCCCACAATCCTTTTGATATTCTTGTTAGCAGCCTCAACAGCTCCATGCATCTTCGGACGATACGGAGCTGAGTTGTGATGTCTGATCTTGAACTGTGCACATACTTCCTTCATCATGTCATTGTTCAAGTTGAGGGCATTGTCTGATATGATCCTTTCTGGGAGCCCATACCGACATATTATCTCCTTTTTTAGAAACTTACAAACAGTAGACTTAGTCACATTCGCATAAGATGCAGCCTCAACCCATTTGGTAAAGTAGTCTATCATTACAAAAATGAATCTGTGCCCATTTGATGCCTTAGGAGAGATGGGTCCAATCACATCCATTCCCCACATAGAGAAAGGCCACGGTGGTGCCATGACGTTCAGTGATGTCGGGGGAACTTGAATTTTGTCAGCATAGATTTGACACTTGTGGCATTTTCTAGCATAATCTATGCAATCTCTTTCTAGTGTAGTCCAATAATAGCCCGCCCTCATAATCTGTCTAGCCATGAAATGACCATTTGCATGTGCCCCACAAGTTCCATCGTGTACCTCTTCCAGATTCCTTTTGGCTTCTAACGCTTTTACACATCTCAACAACATCTGATCTCTACCTCTTTTATACAAAACGTCTCCATCAACGAGGAATCCCATTGCCAATCTTCTAAGGATCTTTTTATCATTCTCCGACGCATGCTCTGGGTATTGTTGACTCTTAAGATATTGCATGATGTCATAATACCAAGGTTGTCCATCCGCTTCCTCTTCAATACTAAAACAGTGGACTGGAGAATCTCTCATGCGCAGTTTGATTGGTGAAACATTTGCTTCTGTCTCCATTTTAAACATCGCAGCTAGTGTTGCCAAGGCATCGGCAACCTGGTTTTCTTCTCGAGATAAATGCTGGAAGGTGATATCGTCAAATTGTTGTACAAGGTCAGCTATGTACTTCTGGTACTGAACTAGCTTCTGATCCCTTGTTTCCCATGCACCTCGTAACTGATAAATAACCAGCGCTGAATCTCCATAAACTTCCAAGTTCTTGATTCCCCTCTCGATTGCAGCTTCTAAGCCCATTGCACAAGCTTCGTATTCAGCCATGTTGTTGGTGTAGTTGAAATTTAATCTGGCTGTGGACGGGTAATACTTTCCATTTGGAGATATTAAAACTGCCCCGATTCCATGTCCTAAGGCGTTGGAGGCGCCATCAAAGAACATTTTCCATGGTTTGCTGCCGGGCTCTTCCTTTTCTGCTTGAAAGACAGACATTATATCTTCATCTGGAAAATCTAGCTTGATGGGCTCATATTCGTCGGTAGCACGATCTGCAAGGAAGTCGGCTATTGCCCCACCTTTGACTGCTTTTTGAGACACGTACACGATGTCATATTCAGAAAGCATAACTTGCCATCTAGCTAGTCTGCCTGACAATGATGGTTTCTCAAAGATGTACTTGAGGGGATCCAACCTAGCTATCAACCAAGTTGAATGGTACAACATATACTGCCTCAATCTACGAGCAATCCAAGCCAATGCGCAGCACATTTTTTCTATTGTAATGTACTTGGTCTCGTAATCAGTGAACTTCTTGCTCAAGTAGTATATAGCCCGTTCTTTCTTGCCCGTATCATCATGTTGACCCAGTACGCATCCCATAGAGTGTTCATTGACAGTCATGTATAGCAACAAGGGTTTTCCAGCCGTCGGCGGTACTAGAACAGGTGGATTTGACAAATACCTTTTCACCTTTTCAAAAGCCTCTTGGCATGCCTCATTCCATTCTCCTGGATCTTGTTTCCGAAGCAACTTAAAAATGGGATCACATTTAAGCGTAAGTTGCGAGATGAAACGGGAAATATAGTTCAATCTTCCCAAAAAGCCTCTTACTTCCTTCTGTGTGCGTGGAGGCGACAGATTTTGTATCGCGCTGATTTTGTCCGGGTCCACTTCAATTCCCTTTTCGCTGACTACAAACCCCAACAACTTCCCCGATTTAACGCCAAAAGTGCACTTGGCAGGGTTCAGCTTGAGCTGAAACTTTCGTAGTCTTTCGAACAGCTTTCGAAGGTTGGCTACATGATCCTCTTCTCCTTGGGACTTGGCAATCATGTCATCCACATACACCTCTATCTCCTTATGCATCATGTCATGCAAGAGGGTTACCATCGCCCTTTGGTAGGTGGCCCCGGCATTCTTTAAACCGAAAGGCATAACTTTGTAGCAAAATGTGCCCCAAACTGTCACAAAAGTGGTTTTCTCCATGTCATCCTCGGCCATTTTAATCTGATTGTAGCCTGAAAAACCATCCATGAACGAAAACATGTAGTGTTGGGCCGTATTATCCACCAGGGTATCGATATGAGGCAATGGGAAATTATCCTTAGGGCTAGCTCTGTTTAAGTCCCGATAATCTACACACATCCTTACTTTGCCATCCTTTTTCGGTACCGGGACTATGTTAGCCACCCATTCCGGATACTTGGCTACCTTTAAGAACCCTGCATCGAATTGCTTTTTTACTTCTTCCTTCACCTTCAACAACATCTCGGGCTTCATACGCCTAAGCTTCTGTTGTACCGGCCTACATTCTGTTTTCAAAGGCAGACGGTGCTCCACAACGTCAGTGTTTAACCCGGGCATGTCTTGATAAGACCAAGCAAAAACATCCACATATTCACGAAGCAATTCCTCTAGTCTCTGCCTCTCAGCCAATGGAAGTGCTGTGCCTACTTTGACTTCTTTGATGTTCTCATCATCCCCTAAGTTGACCATATCAATAGCTTCTTTGTTGGGTTCAATAGGTCTTTTCTCTTGCTCAATCATTTTCAATAGATCTGGAGACAAAGCATCGCCATCTGAATCTACATTGCTATCGAGTTCACCAACGTGCATAGTTTTTTCAAAATCAAACCCCGGATAGCTATTAAGGTTATCTTTACATTCATTATTCATTTTCCTGAAAAAGTAAAGATTTTGACAGATATGGTTGGTTGTTCATACCAATGGTAGTGAATGAAAGGAGAAAACAGTTATAGAAATGATGATGGATGAAAAGAGAGTACTCAAAATGCATTGAATTTGTTAATTTATTGAAATGATGATGAAGATCAAACTTACAAAAGAGTCTTCTAGATTTCTCTAAACCAAGATGTTGATAATCTACCTTACTACATTACAAAAGGAAAAACAAAAAGATAGAATGTATCCTTTCAACAATCCAGTCTTTCAGCTCTGTGCCTAACAACACCATCATTTCTATAACAAAAGCTGTCATTTCTCCATGCACCCCTTTAGACTAGGAACCCACGAGAGGATCCTTTTATCATAGGTATTGCTTCTACTGCCTCTAATGAATCAGGGTGATAACATCCACCAAAGCGAAAAGTATCATAGAGGTACGGGATCACCATCTTCTCCGATTCTTCTTCGTATCCTCGGAGGCGGGCTATTCTTTTCTTCCTTCTCTCTTCCAGAATCTTCTTTCTCTCCAAACCCGTGGCCTTGTATCCGAGATCAAACCTGTCTTTGTTCTCCTCAATTCTCACAGGCTTCCTATGTCCTTGGAGATTTTTCCCTAAGCCTCTTCCGACACGCCAGCCCTTTTGCAGTGTCTGTTTAACAATCATCTTAGTAGTGGTTGACAAACGAGGGGTGGGTATTCTTGCTCCTTCTCCCACATATGTTGCATTTACTATTTCAAAGGCTCTGAAAGAACACTCTAATGCTTCCTCGGCGGCCTCAATGTAGGGCACAGATAAGGGTTTGGTGATCAAGAGGTCTTCTTCTCCAGAAACAGATACTTGTTTATCACCAACGACAAATTTCACCTTCTGGTGCAGTGATGAAGGAACAGCACCCGCCATATGGATCCATGGTCTCCCCAGTAGGAAACTGTATGATGGGGAAATATCCATCACTTGAAACTGGTTATTGAAAGTGACCGGCCCTATATCAATTGGGATCTCGATATCACCTATGACGTCCCTTCTAGAACCATCGAATGCCCTTACAACCATGTGGCTGGGTTGTATGCAAGAAATGTCAATAGGCATCTTTGCCAACGTAGCCATAGGTAATACATTGATCGACGACCCATTGTCAATCAAAACTTTGGCAATTGTGTGGCCCTTACAACTGGTAGTGATGTTCAAGGCTTTAATACTCCCTCGCCCTTCCGGCGGAATTTCGTCATCACTGAAAGATATAAAATTTGCCGCTGTGATATTTCCTGCCAGCTGGTCCATACTGTCGACTGGAATATCATGAGGCACATAGGCTTGATTCAACACCTTCATTAAGGCGTTCCGATGCGATTCTGAATTTAGCAGCAGAGATAATAGTGAAATTCGAGCAGGCATCTTGTTCAATTGCTCGACCACACTATATTCACTGTGCTTAATCAACTTTAAAAACTCTTTTGCATCGTTCTCTGATACTGGCTTTTGCAAGTTTCCTCCTTGGTCCTTGGAAAATGAAGCCTGTTCCTCTTCTTTCTCCGCCTGATTGTCTTCCTCTTTCTCCTTTCCTTTCCCTTTTTGGGCCCTATCTAACATCTCCGGAGTATAGCACCTCCCACTCCGCGTAATTCCTCCTACCCCACTAATGTTTGCATTATCGGGCATATCTGACTTATCTGAGCCCGTATTGCCTGACCCTCCAATCACTGCTTTGAACTCATATTTCCAAGGGACAGCCTTATTGTTTTTGTAAGGGAAAGAGCTCGGAACTTTGATCGTCATGGTCGGAGGAGTGACAAAGCTAGATTCCTCTATCCCGGGACTGGGCTTCTCCTTGTAAAACACGGTCATTGGTTTTCCCCATGAATAATCATTTTCTGAAGGTTCACTTGAAGCAGTACTCACTACACCCTCCTCCTCTTCCATATAGAACTCAATCAAAGATGAATCCATCATTGATTGTACCACGTGTCGAAAGTGGGGACAATTCTGGACAGAGTGACCCACGTGTCCCATGTGATATTTGCAAGTTTGTTCTGGGCTTGATTCATCTTGACAAATCCCCGAATCTATCAGTATAGGTTGAATCATCTCGGCTTTAACTAAAGCATCGAATACTAGACTCATCGGAGTCTTAGCCTCTTCCACGCGTCTCTTTATACAACACTTCCTCCCAACTTCAGCCGCACTAACTGATCCTCCACTGTGACTGGGAAGTGGGTTAGCATTGATACTGGGTTCCACTTCCTTGGAAAAAGTTAACCTTCCTGACTTGACCAAATCTTGCACCTTATATTTCAAAGCCGTGCAATTCTCCGTAGAATGACCCGGGTTCCCACCATGGTAGTCACATCGGGCGTTGGGGTCATACCATCTTGGAAAAGGTGGTTTCATTGGCTCCATGAAAAGAGGGGCAATCATGTGGCCTTTCACAAGTTGCGGGAATAAGTCTGTGTATGACATGGGGATAGGATCAATAGGAGGCCTTTCAATATTTCTTCGGGGAGGCCTTTGGTTAGTAGTTGGGTTACTGTTTGGCTGGTAAGGTTGGGCTATGGGTGTTGGTGTATAGTAAGGTGCTGGAGGGCGAAGATTTGGTTGAAATGTCTGTGGTTGGAAAGAATTTTGGTAGGGAGTGTATGAGACATTATTTGTGGTTGGGAAATAGGGTTGGTAATTTGGGTAAGGTTGAGGTTGTGGCTGAAACCGGGGCGAGTAAGGTGCACTTCCTCTATACCGAGGTGTTGTATGGGTGACGGTCTGGGTTTCAACTTCTTTCTTCTTGGACACTCCACCTTTCTTCAAATCACTGCTTTCCAACTTCCCATTCTTAATTGCATTTTCAATTATTTCCCCAGTGATGACCATGTCAGCGAAATTCTTGGTTGCATTCCCTATCATGCGCTCATAATAAGGTGCTTTCAAAGTGTTGACAAACATCACTGTTGTCTCCTTTTCGGTTAGAGGCGGCTGGACTTGGGATGCGATGTCTCTCCAACGTTGAGCATACTCCTTGAAGCTTTCGCTGGCCTTCTTTTCGATGTTTTGCAGGGATAACCTATCTGGGGCCATATCCGTGACATGCTTGTACTGTGCAATAAATGCTCTAGCTAGGTCACTCCAACTGTGGATGCGTGTACGATCTAGCTGCACATACCACCTAGCAGCGGACCCTGTGAGGCTGTCTTGGAACACATGTACCAACAGCTTGTCATCATGATTATAAGTGGCCATTTTGCGACAATACATTGTCACATGAGTAATGGGGCACTTGGTCCCATCATACTTCTCGAACTCAGGAGTTTTAAACTTAGGAGGGATTACCACATCCGGAACTAAGCATAATCCCATTGCATCCACTGATCCGTAGAAATCACTGCCCTCGATGGCCCGTAACCTTTCTTCTATAATACTGAATTTCTTAGAGTCTGAATCTCCTTTTATCTCTGACACGCTACCCCTTAATTTCTCTTGTTCTTTTGGATCATCTAAGTCAGGGACTTGAATTGGATCCGCAGGTCTTGTTCCTTGAGCGGGAAGTATAGGCACTGTGATATGAGGTTGTGCTGAGGTGCTCGGTGCTCCCGGATACACGTAAGCGTAGCTGCCCATAGGCTGTGGTGGAGGTGGAGGTATGCCTTGTGAGGATTGGGCATAAGGTGGAGGTGGAGGTATGCCTTGCGAAAATTGGGCATGGGGTGGAGTAAATCCTGGAGGGTATGGAGGGTCTTCATCTCCCTGAGGCTTATCAGTCCCTGGGTTAGGTCCTTCTCTAGCCACTTCTTTTTCTCAGTTCGTCCTTGTCATCATTTCCATTAGAGCGGCTAACTGACTTCGGATTTCTTCTTGTGCTTTCTCCATTCTATCCATCCTATTATCCTGTTCTTCTTCCATCGCTCTTAAGCGTGACCGGGTATTGTATGAGTGTTTGGGAATTTGGGCTGGAATCTTGAATGTTGAAGCTACTCTTGAATCTTGATTACCACAATAAGAAACTAATTACTACATGATGCAATCTCTGAAATATTACGTTTTAGGAATGAATGAATGTGATGAATGAGTGTGATGCAAAATGAATGATACTTTGAGGGATATTTAAGCCATAACAATTTCAACAAAAGGAACTTTCATTCATTCAACAAGTCATTTGTTACATTCCAATCATATTCCGATTAAATCCATAAAAACGACTAACTTGCTGATATTGATCCTTAGCTTCATCTAAAAAGTTCAGCAGCCTTTGCCCGTGCTTTTCTGTTGGGAGGATTTCTTGTCTCAATGCTTCGGTTCTATCAACCATTTCCCTCGCCTTTGTCACAGCTTTGCAAATTTGAATGGCCATATGCTCTATATATTGCTGTCTCCCGAGGTTTCCCACTCTCCATGTCATGCTTGCATCCTGTGCCATGTCATATCCATAACTCCAGTTGTTTTCACTTCGTTCCCAATCTTCTATTATTACTTTGATGTGGTTCTTATGTTCTTGTAGCTGCTCTTCTAGCATTTGAACCTTTTGCTGCAATGTAACTTTTTCATCATCTACCTCAACTTGCTTTCCTTTTTTCAGCTTCTCCTTTAGTTCCTCATTTTCTTTCTGACATTGGGCTAACTTCCTCGCACTTGCTGAGTACATGCCTTCCCAATTTTGTCGTTCTTGGGACAAATAGACCACTTCTTCTTCACTCTTCTTGGCTTTGTGTGCCCAGTGTTCTACCCTTTTGTGCAAGTCTTCTAATTCTCTTTTCCTTTCATTTGAAGTTTGCATGATTCCCCCAACCCTCATTTCGGATCTCAACTTCTTGTTCTCTAGGTGCAGATTTCTGAGATCCTTGTTGGTGACGTGGTGTTCATGCTGGACCTTCTTAAGCTTGGCTTCTCGCATCTCTACCTCGTACTTGAGTTGTTCCATCTCTCTCCGAAGCCTCAAATTCTCTTGCTTCCACCTTTCCTCATCTTTCTTGAACTGCTGCCTAGCGATTTCGACCTCAGATACTTCTTCTTCCGGTCCTAAAGGCATGTTGTATTCTCTCGAGAAAAACACCACCTCCCTTACTTGCTTTGCCCTCCACATCAAGTATTCCGGGGTAGCTTTATCAGAAAGGGGGCCAAGGTTGATTCTTCGTGCTTGTTTCCATGATCGGACCACTTGCTCTCCTTTTTTCATTGCCTTTGGCTCACCATAAGAAAACTCCAAATCACTAAGCCCATGTGTTAGTGGAATGAATTGTTTAGCTCCAAACTGTCTTAGCACCATAAGTGGCGCATAGCTTATCACTCCCCATGGTCCCAGAAGTTGCACCCATGATTCTTCTCCGCATCGATATAAGACCGGTACATGAGGCATCCAAGGCGTCATCCATGTAATCTGTTTTTCCCCAAGTCTTTGCAAAAAATCCACCCATTCTTCCTTGCTCTTCGGCTTTGGCCACTTACTGTTGCAGAATTCTTTAACTGGAGCACGATGATGTAGGAAAGTTCTCTTAAAGGCCTTTTCCTCGCACTTGAAATGACTTTCAGCCCAAACATGCAGTAGCTGTGCACATCCCACAAATCGCCTTCTCCGTTCCTCCGACAATAATTCAATGACCTGAAGGTTTCCGCTAGTATGGCAGGTGCTGGATTCCCATTATTCTCAATTTGCTCAAAAAAGTCTATCACTGCTACTTCAATGTGCCCTAACACCTTAGGAAAGATAATCAAACCATAGATCGCTAAAGCGAAAGCCGCCAATCCTTGCTGGTCACTAAGATGTCCCTTGATGAATGCATAAAGAAAATCCCAGGGCATACAAACATTGGATCCCTTCTCCTTTTTATGAGAGTCTATGTCTTCTGGTCTGACTCCCATAAGCTTGGCTAGCTTTTTGCGGTATCCGGATTTTGGCTTTCGGACATAGATTTTATCCGGACTTTTCAGGTCAATTCCTAACAGGACCGAGTACTCCTCTACTGTGGGTGTCAAGTCCATTCCATTGAAAGAGAAGCACCTATGGGAGGGATCCCAAAACTGAATAGCAGCTCTGATCAGTGGTTCTTCCACTTTTACAGCAATCAAAGACTCTATTTGGCCATATTTTTCATGGAAATCCTTCTTCCCTTCTTCACTGATTTGATCCCATAAGTTGGCTAAATCTATTAGGTTATTTTGCTGGAGGTTTAGATTCACTTCTTGTGGGAGTGAGGACATGAAATTCTCAGTCAAGCAATCTCCTTTCACTTGTTGAACTTTTTCAGACCAAATTTGTACCTCCCGGTAGGAATCACACGGAACATTCACAGATGACGAACAAGCTAGCCTTTCTATGGATTCAGTGAAAAATTCCTCGTTGCAAAGAGCCATGGTTAAAATATCCCCTTATGTGTCTATATGATGCAAGAAAATTCATGCAAAAAGAACAAGAAAACAAGTACAAATCAGTATGTGAGTAAAGGCAGATAAAGGATGGAATGTTTATTTATGTCCTATCAAGGGTCACTCTCATTAATGGGGAGGAATGGCTCTAACTTAAGTTGGTCTCCTCACAACACACTATATGCTGGTTTAGGGTTTCACAGATCTAAAAAGGTTCCCAAATCATTCCATACTGTCGTCCACTCTAGACTAGTAAGGAATAGATCTGAGTGGGAATATTTCACTTGCCATTGCGGAGGTGATTACCTCACGAGAGCATAGCTACTTTACCCCCTCCTAAAGAGGACGGAACCCGGGTGTAGGGCTCATGTTATGCAAATGCATCGATGTATGCAATAGTACATGCATATATGTTTTACTTTATTTATTCAATCAACAACCTTATATATAAAGAATGTAATGAATCAAATAATGGATGAAATGAAGAAGTTTTTTTTTTGTTTATTTTTTAGTTCTATGTGGAATTTATTTTTATTAATATTTCATATTTTTATTTCATTTTTTTAAAAAAAGAAAATTAAATTTAAATGCCAATCAAGACTATCAAATTAAAATTTAAGATGCCATATGGTTATTCAATGGTTTGACCCTCTTAGCGTCCCCAGTGGAGTCCCCAAGCTGTCGTAACGGCTTCGCGCTCGACGAATTTTTGAAAAGGCGTTTAAAAACACGGAAGGGGAGTCGCCACCAATCTTTTTTTGACTAGGTGTGATTGGCCACCTGAAAACGTTTATCTTTTTAACAAAATCTCAAAATTAATTAAGCTTTATTAAAAAGATAATCTTTTGGTCTGCGAAACAAAAATTGGATTCGGGGGTACGGTTACGCGTGGGGAAGGATTAGCACCCCCACGACGCCCTTTAAAAAAACGGTACCATCCTAACTACATGGTATCTTTTGATTTTGATAAGATAGTCTTGGCTTTTGGTTATAAAACAGTTAGCGTATTTGCTTAAGAAATTACTGTTATAAAGGGATTTATTATGAAAGTCAACATGAACACCATTTATTGAAAAATTAAATCAAATATCCCAATACTCTGGTAACATTTGAAATAATTCGTCTCACCTAGAGATTTCTTAAGAATCACTACTTGTGAGTTTTATGGAATCTCATCTTCGGTGGTGCTCACGCTATTTTATAATTGATCGTATACGCATGTAGTATTGTATGATGTATATGAAACTTAAAAGAAATTTTATTTATTAATGAAACTCTTGATATTGAGAAATTTGGCTAAATATCCCAATACTCTGGTAACATTTAGTTAATTCCTCTCACCTAGGGATCAGTCAAGAAATCACTACTTGTGAGTTTCAAGACATCCCATCGTCGGAAGATATTTAATTCTCTAAATTTATTATTAATTTTCTTTGTTTTTTTATTTTCCTTTAAAAACTTATCTATTTTTATTTTTAATAAAACAAATTAAATTATTGAAAAATCATACTAAATATCCCAATACTCTGGTAACATTTAGTACGACTCTTCTCACCTAAGGATCAGTCAAGAAATCACTACTTGTGAGTTTCATGACATCCCATCATCGGAAGATATTTAATTACTTAAATTTAAAATTTATTATCTTAATTCTTTTAATTATTCCTTTTTACTAAAATTCTTATTATTACTTATTTAATTATTTTAACTATCATTCTTTACTTTTGGAAAATTTACTATGATTAATTTTTATATTTTTTTTTGTAATTCTAAAAAATCCCCTTTTGTCTATTTCCTTCGATTGTTTTTATTGCCTCTTTTGTTTTTATTAGTTTTCACTTAATTAATATTTCTCTAAACACTTTTTATTTGTCAAAACTCTTTATTATATATATTTATTTATTCATTTTATTTTTGATCTTTTTTTTAAAAAATAAATAAGCATGAAATTGGATATTGAGGAATAATACCGAATATCCCAATACTCTGGTAACATTCGATATAATTCCCCTCACCTAAAGTTTTTCGAAGAATCGCTACTTGCGAGTTCAACGAAGACTTATCATCGGGATTCCATACTTATCTTATTTTAATTTTATTGATCTATTATTTTTATGTATTTTTTTATTAATAAAAGATAAACAGTAAATAAAATAAATTAAAAAAAAGCACGAGATCGAATATTGAGAAATAATACCGAATATCCCAATACTCTGGTAACATTCGATATAATTCCCCTCACCTAAAGTTTTTCGAAGAATCGCTACTTGCGAGTTCAACGAAGACTTATCATCGGGATTCCATACTTATTTTATTTTATTCTTATTCTTCATTTATTATTATTATTTTTTCTTAACCCACATTTCATTTATCTAATAAAAATTTATTTTTATTTTAAAAATATGTTTTTATATATAATTTATGTGTATATATACATTTTTATATCTTTATTTATATATTCTATGTATTATGTATAATATATATTCATATGTTTTAAAGCTATATATTTTATATATTTATATGTATGTATTTTACACATTTATTTACATATATTTTAAAACTATATATTTATACATTTTTTTATATTTATTAACATATGTATTTACATACTATGTATTTTACACATTTTATATATATTTATCTTTTCTTTTAAAACTATGTGTTCATTTTATTTTATTCTATTTTTTTTATATTGTATTATACTATTTATTTATTTATTTTTGCTTTGGTATATTTTCTATTTTATTATTGTCTTTTTTTTATAATTAATAAATAAATGGATAAATAAAATAAAGAAAAAAGAAAAGAAAAAAATACCAAAATGGAGCGGGTCGCGGTCGGATCTGAAAATGGGTCGGGCTGGAGCGCGGGTCGCGTGAGGGACAGAGCGGAGTCGGGTCGCTGGTCGAGTCGCGCGGATCTCGTATCAGGGTCGGCGATAGGCGCGGGTCAGGCAACCAAAACGGAACGTTTTGCTCTTCTATAAAAGCCTATATTTTTTTTCTTCCTTCATTTCAATCGGTCTTCTCCAAAAAAAAATCCTAAAACCCCAAAAATCCTCTCGCCCCTCCTTCACCGGGCGATTGCCGGCCACCGTGCGCCGCCGTACGCCAGTCGCCGGTGGTCTCCCTGATACACCAAAAACACTCCCCTCGTCTCCCCCTCCTCCGATCCGGCCTCCGTTTAACCCGAAAACACTTTTAGCTCCACAAATCTACCCAAAGTCGAGACCTTTTTTCCTTTTTTTTTTGTTTTTTTTTGTTGTTTTTTTTTCTTTCTGATGTTGTAATATCTGCTGTTTGGTTTCTTAGATCTAGGGCTAATGTTTGGATTGGGGTTTCAAATCTGAAACCCAAACCTTTTTTGGGTTTCGGTTCTGTTTTTTTTTGTTTAGGGTTTGAGATTTGGGTTTCGGTTTTGGGTAGGTGATGGTGGCTTGGTGGTAGTGATGGTGGCTTTTGTTGTTTCTGTTGTAGGGTGTTGAAAACGGTGATGGGTGAGGCAGTGATAAGGATGGTGGTGGTTTTTTGTAATTCTGTTTGAATCTAAAAAAAAATTTTTCATGAATTCTTCGGGTCCCTCAACAGATTCAAGAACATCCCTTTTAATCTAGTCCAGTGCCTTAGAGTCAATCATTTCTGAGTTTTTGTCTCTCGGTTAGTAGTAGGGGTGTCAGGAATAGGTAGGTTGCGGTGGATTCGGTGGATCTTTGTGGAATTTGGGGGGCTGGCAACGGTGGTTTTAGCCTAAACCAATTGCCGGTCAGTGGTTTGATGGGTGTCGGTCGGTTTTGGGTCTTCATTTCATTAAATGTGGTTGAAAAAGAAGGAAAGAAAGAAAGAACCGGAAGAAACAGAAAGAAGAATAAGAAAAGAAAAGAAAAAATAAAAATAAAAAAATAAAAAAATAGAAAAAAGAAAAAGAAAAATAATAATAATGATAATTAATAAAAAATAAATAAATAAATAAAAACAACCCACTTTCCTTTTGGGCTTTTTAAGTCCATGAATTTAATTTGGACTTTCTGGACAAAATTTGGTGTCTACAGTAGGGGTTGCGTGGCTGAGATGGTAAGCTTAGATGATGGATGGAATGAGAGAGATGAAGGCAGGTGATGATGTGAGGGAGTCTATAGACAGTGAGGTGAGGGAGGGGTCGGCTGAGTGCTCTGCCAAAATGTTTGGTGGGACTTTTTCCACCAAACCTTGTTTTAAATTTTTATTATTTATTTTTTTATAATTTTTTTTACCTCTTTTTTTTAATACTTAATATAATATATATTTGTATACCTATATATTTTCTTATATATCTATTTTAATTCCTAATATATAATATATATACATTTATCTCTTTTTTTTTAAGATAAGTATAATATATAAATGTTTATGTTTGGATATAATATATATCTATATATCTATTTTATATATAAATGTTAAATTTCTAGAATATATATATATATATATATATATATATATATATGTCCTATTTTAATTTATAAACATATACCTACATATGTTTACACACAATATACTTGTCGGTATATTTATTTATCCATGGTATACGAATTTAAATTCCTTCATCTTTCAAATCTGTTTATATTTATATCTCATCTATATATTCATGTATTTATATTTGTTTGTAGATATAGATATATATATATAAATATATATATATATATATATATTTATATATATTCTTATGTGTATGGATATAATCATATCTATCTATATTTATACCTTTTTCACCTTTCCCTTTCTAGCACTTTCTTTTTTTTGTCTTTTAGTCCACATAGGCATGCAAGGTGGCAAAGGCATATGTCCTCCATGTGTTAGCCATGTGTCTTTTGTTCTTATCCACTAAGAGTGAGTAGGATGATGACATGTGACATACTAGTGTCAAAAGATGAGAGAGAAAATGAAGAGTCATGTTTCTTTGTCTTGTAGTGGTCCAGTCTCCTTCCTTGCCCATTTTCATCTATTTTCTACCGAAAAGATTAAAATTCATCTAGATTTTATTTTTCTACAAAACATGATGAATTTAATAAAATTAAGGGAATAATTAATAAAATCATGGGGGAATTAAATAAATAATCAATAAAGTACTGAAATAACTTTATTTTTATAGAGTTATCACACCCCCCCAAACTTGAGCTTTTGCTTGTTCTCAAGCAAAACAAAACATAAGTAGGAGATGATAAGTACGAGGCATATTTATTTTCTCAATCATCCTCAAAGATAAAGTACAAATCCCAATCTCAAAGACTCACAATCATTGATCAAGCACAAGGTATCATTCAATCATAAGTCTTAACCCAAATTGGAATCCTTGTGTGAGTGTGAAATGTCAATCTCACTTCAAAGCACACAATCCAGATCAGATTATGCAAACATAAAGATACAAAGTTAATGACGAGTGATCACTTCCATATGTTTGCTTTTCACTTCTTTCTCCACTAATGTAGTCACACTTAATCAGAAATTAATAGGCTTTAATTAAGCTTGTAATATAAGGCCAGGGCTAAGGTATGATAAAGGAAATTTAGGTTCAAACCCTTAATCATACACTACTTACTAGGATCTATGATGTTTAGAGCTCTAACCAACCCCTCCAAACTTATTTCCTTTGCTATACATTTTATTTCTTTTTTCTTTTTCTTCTTTTCTTTTACTGTCACTTTCTTTTTTTTTTGAAGTTTTTATTTTTCTATTTTTTCTTTTCTTCTTCTCTTTTTTTTCTTTTTTTATATATTTTTATTATTGATGTGGACTAGGTCAATTATTACTGGGCTTTTCTATAAGTCAAGCTGAAGACAATTAGGCCGAATGATAACTTAAGCCCAAGAGGAAAGAGGACCTAGAAGGCCCATAAAAGATCCATTGAGTTATTACTTAAGCTGTGGGTTTTAAAGGTAATTACGCGCAAAATCACTCCTATAAATAGGTCACATGTATCATCTTTAAACCCTAAGCTCTATTTGCCTACTGAAACGCTGCCAAAACCCTGTCTGACTTAAACATCGGAGTGCGTGCGCAGGGAGAAATCCCTGCGCCTCTTGATGGTTTTCTTTCTTGCAGAAATCTTGAAGACAAACTAACACGAAGATCGAGGATTTGACGTCAGTAAACATTTATTGTTGTTTTGAGCAACAACAATTATTATTTTTTTTGCTCTTTCCATTTTTTTCTTCCTTTTCCTATACCCATGTGTACATAGCTCTAATAATTTCCTAGTTAGTCACATGCTTTTGGGGTAAAGGGTAGGAGAATATAGTTATTTGGCTAAGAGAGAGTAACTATGTGGGTGCCTATATAAAGAAAAGCTAATTTGGCTCAGAGGGGTGACTAAGGATAAAATATGTATAAGGTTAGCTAGAAAGGCTCAAATGATCTAAAGATGACAAAATCACTTTCCTAATCAAGTGTGATCTAATAATTTCACCTTAAGAGAAGATCAAGCAAATTCTAGAATACGATACACAAAATCAAATGAACCAATGTGATCCTATGTCCACATAAGCCTTTTCTAAATATGCATACAAATCTATGATTATGACATGTGCATAAAAGTGAGGATATCACAATCAGAATCAAGACAAATTCAAGAATCCAACTTCATGCTTTCACCATAATCAAGCTTCTTAGTCAACCAGAATTAGACCAAATCAAGGGGTAATATCGTAGGATTATGAGAAAACAACATGCTAAGTACTCAAATCAACTCAAAACAATTCATTTAAGCCCAAATTTTCAAAAATTTTGAAATATTTTCAATTTTGCACATTTTTTTTTTGAAAATGCTCAAGTTAATCCCTCCCCCAAACTTAAAGTGCATAGTGTCCTCAGTGTGCAAATAAAGTAAAGAAATGAAGGACAGAATAGGAAACTCCCCTAACATCGTACGGATGATCACTATGAAGCTCGAAAAGGAGTTCTACTATAGAGAGTAACTACAAAAGCAAACAAAGAAAAACAAGCATCACATAGAAAAGAAAGAAAAAAAAAGAAGAACTGTACAAAAATGAAAAGAAAAGAAAATAACAAGGAAATAATGAAGCTGGGTCGAGTTTATAGTCCTCAGCAAGACTTTCAATCACTTTGCATCAATCTGGATTTGGAGCAATAGTAGGGGGATTAGGATAAGCTAATACAGTGATAGAATCCTGCCTATCATATCCTCTCCCAAAATACAACTTAAGCCTCTGTCCATTAACCTTAAAGGGGTGCCTAATGGTCTCATCCATGATCTCTACTGCCCTATGTGGAAAGATTTGTGTAATGGTGAAAGGCCCTGACCACCTAGACTTAAGCTTGCCTAGAAATAACTTATACAAAACCTGCTGCCCCAGCTCGAAGTGTTTCTCCTTGAGCTTTCTATCATGCCACAGCTTAGTCTTTTCTTTATAGAGCTTGGCATTCTCATATGCTTGTAACATGAATTCATCTAACTCGTTTAACTGTAGCAGCCTCTTCTCACCAGCTGCTCTAAGATCAAAGTTCAAGTTCTTAATAGCCTAGTAAGCTCTATGTTCTAACTCTACAGGTAAATGGCAAGCCTTCCCATAGACCAATTTATATGGTGACATCCTTATAGGTGTTTTGAATCTAGCCTAAGAGACCAATCTTTCCTATTGGGATTCACAATCTTTTCTAAAATTCCCTTAATCTCCCTATTGGAAATCTCTGCTTAGCCACTAGTTTGAGGGTGATAAGCAATAGCTAGCTTATGCTTAACCCCATACTTCTTTAAAAGTGCCTCTGAAGTCTTATTGCAAAAATTGGATCCCTTATCACTAATGATTACCCTAGGTGTACCAAATCTAGAAAAGATATTTCTCATAAGAAACTTTATCACTACCTGAGCATCATTAGTGGGTACTGCTACTGCTTCAACCCACTTAGAAACATAATCTACTACCAGCAGAATGTACAGGTTCCCATAGAAGGGAATAAAGAGTTCCATAAAGTCAATGCCCCACACATCAAATAGTTTCACTTCTAAAATGTTTGTCAAAGGCATCTCATTTCTTCTAGATATAATGCCTGTCCTCTGACACCTATCACACCTCCAAGCAAATAAGTGGGCATCCTTAAATAGGGTAGGCCAGTAGTATCCACACTGAAGTACCTTAGCAGCTGTCCTACTATCGCAAAAATGTACCCTATACTTAAAAAAGAATGACAGTGTCTAAATATACTCTCTATCTCCTCACTAGGGACACACCTCATTAAAATTTGATCTCTACATTGCTTGTACAGATAAGGCTTGTCCTAAACATAACTCTTGACATCATTTAAAAACTTCTTCTTTTGTTGGATAGACAAATCAAGTGGTAACACATTACTAACTAGGAGTTAACGTAGTCAGCATACCATGGTAAACTCAAATGACCATAAGCAAATAACTGTTCATCTGGGAAGGATTCATTAATCTCTATCCTATCCTCCACTACTCTACCCTCTAACTTAGAAAATGATCAGCCATTTGGTTTTCTGTGCCTTTCTTATCCCTAATCTCTAGGTCAAACTCCTGAAGAATGAGGATCCATCTAATCAACCTAGGCTTAACATCTTTCTTAGCAGTAAGGTATTTAATAGCAGAGTGATTAGTGTCTACCATCACTTTAGTCCCTATGAGATAGGAGCGAAACTTATCAAATGCAAACACTACTGCTAGCAACTCCTTCTCAGTGGTGGCATAGTTTAGCTGAAAATTTATCAGAGTCTTACTTGCATAATAGATGGCATGAAACTCTGTCCAAGGACTGCACCCACATCGTAATCGCTCGTATCACACATAAGCTCAAATGAAAGATTCCAATATAGAGCGATAATAACTGGGGCAATCACTAACTTTTCTTTTAAGGTCTTAAATGCCTCTAAACAATGCTCATCAAAATTAAACTTTGCATCCTTCTCAAGAAGATTACATAAAGGCTTAGAGATCTGAAAGAAGTCCTTAATGAACCTCCTATAAAAGCCTGCATGTCCTAAAAAGCTCCGGATGCCCTTAATAGAAGAAGGGGGAGGTAGTTTCTTAATGGCCTCTATCTTAGCTTTATCTACCTCAATCGTCTTAGAAGAGATCTTATACCCTAGCACTATTCTTTCTTTTACCATAAAATGGCACTTTTCCCAATTAAGCACTAGGTTAGTCTCTTCACACCTTTTCAGCACCATAGAGAGATTATGTAAACAGAGATCAAAGCTATCCCCAATGATTGAAAAATCATACTTAAAAACCTCAAGAAAATTCTCCACCATATTAGAGAAAATAGCCATCATACATCTCTGAAAAGTAACAGGTACATTACATAATCCAAATGGCATTCTCCTAAAAGCGAAGGTCCCATAGGAACAGGTGAAGGTGGTCCTTTCTGAGTCCTCTAGGGCCATAGCTATCTGATTGTATCCTAAATAGCCATTTAGCAAGCAATAAAACTCACGACCAGTTAGCACATCCAACATCTGGTCACTGAAAGGTAAAGGGAAGTGGTTTTTTTTGGTGGCTTTGTTCAACTTCCTATAATACATACATACTCACTAACTAGCAACAGTCCTAGTAGGGATGAGTTCATTGTTCTCATTTTCCATGATGGTCATCCTTTCCTTCGTAGGGACATATTGAATTGGACTCACTTAGGCACTATCTGAGATGGGGTATATAATTATCTCTTTCTTGACCACTTCTTTCATTACCGGATTTAGCCTGCACTGGTGCTTAATGGAAGACCTATGCCCCTCCTCTAGAAGTATCTTGTGCATACAGATTGAGGGACTAATGCCCTTTATATCAGTAATGGACTAGCTTATGGTGTTCTGGTGCTCTCTCAATACCTTTAACAACTTCTCCTCCTGATCATAAGTGAGAGCAGCAGAAATAATGATTGGTCGAGTGGAGGACTCACCTAGATAAGCATATCTAAGGTGTGAAGGTAAAGGTTTCAGCTCTAAAGTTGGAGGGTCACTAATGGATGGATGAACATCTAAAGATGGGCAGGATGTTGTGTCAATGGTCTCAAATTGAGCTAACTCCATCAGTGGGGAAGCCTCTAATAACTGCAAAGCCTTAATTACATCATCTTCATCCTCCTCATACTCCTTTAAATGAACAGACTTAACTAAGGAAGCCTCTAAAGGGTTTACAGGGTGTGACCTAGAAAACTCCTTAACAATGTCTCTGTCCACTACATCCGTACAAAAACAATCCTGAGAGTTATCAAGATATTTCATAGATTTAAAGACATTAAATGTAACCTCCTGATCCTGAACTCTTATAGTATCCTCCCCCTTTTGCACATCAATAAGGGTCCTACTAGTAGCTAGAAAAGGTCTACCTAAAATGATGGGAACTTCCCTATCTTCCTCCATGTCAAGCACTATAAAATCAGTAGGGAAGATAAACTTAACCACCTTCACTAAGACATCTTCAATGACCCATTTCGGATATTTAATGGACCTGTCTACTAACTGTAGGGTCATTGTGGTAGGCTTTGCAGCACCTACTCTTAACTTTTGGTATATATACCATGGCATCAAGTTAATACTAGCTGTTAGATCACATAAGGCTCTACCAAAGAATTGATCACCTATGGTGCAAGGAATGGTAAAGCTACCTGGATCTTTGAGCTTAGGGGGTAATCTCCTCTGAATAATGGCACTACATCCCTTCATTAGTGCCACAGTCTCATAATCCTCCAATCTTTACTTCTTCGAAAGGATATCCTTCATGAACTTCACATAACTGGGCATCTGCTCTAAAGCATCAGCAAATGGAATGTTAACGTGAAGCTTCTTAAACACCTCTAAGAATTTGGAGAATTGTTGATCTAACTTCTGATTTTGAAAGTACTGAGGAAAAGGTATCGGTGGCCTAATAAGAGAAGGTGTAGTGCTAACAGGTGTAGAACTAGAGGGTGAAGAACTAGATGAAGAAGAAGAAGTGCCAGCATGAAGCTTTCCTGCAACTGTATCATCCTTTACTTGCTTTTTCCTAACTGTCTCACTAGAACCTAGGGGCTTTGCCACTACGAGGTCAACAGGAGTGGACCTAGCATGTGAATCAACTAACTTTCTACCACTCTTCAAGGTCACTGCCTTAATATGCTCTTTACCCACCTTCTTACAGGATTAGCTTCAATGTTACTAGGAAGGGTTCCTTGTAGAGGTTGGCTGAGAGCATTAGCTATCTGTTCAACTTGGACTTCTAAGTTCTTGATGGAAGCAGTTGATTTTGCAGGATAGTCGTAAACATCTCCTTGAGTGAGGTTTTCTTCTCAACTGTAGGTGTAAGAATGTGCTGAGGTTGAACAGGCAGTGGTGGTGGTGGTTGATGGTGAGACTGATAAGGTGGATGAGAAATATGAAGTGATAACTGATGCTGGTGTGGTGGCACATGAGTGGGTGGAGGTTGAAAACCTGGGGTCCTAAAGGTCTAGAAGTGAATAACTGCACTTGATTTTGGCTCCAAGAGGAATTAGGGTGATTCCTCCACCCTAGATTGTAAGCACTTGAAAAAGGGTTGTTTTGCTGCCTTTAGGGTGGGGCAACATGCTGAACGGACACTAAATTTAGTGGGCAACTATCTATCAAATGCGTG
The DNA here is from genome assembly GCA_032173925.1 of Heritiera fomes. Classification (NCBI taxonomy): domain Eukaryota; kingdom Viridiplantae; phylum Streptophyta; class Magnoliopsida; order Malvales; family Malvaceae; genus Heritiera; species Heritiera fomes. The sequence goes on along the minus strand of JAPDPM010000002.1, from coordinate 28,061,222 downwards.
CCACCACATAGATTACACAGATTGAAAGGACTCCATACTGAAAGGACAAGATTAGGGCTAGGAGAGGACTGGGTACTTATGGGCTCTACTTTCTTTGTCAATGTGACAATTTGTGATATCAAGGTAGAAAGAGCAACAAGCTTGTAGATACCAGTTGCCTTCCTAGGTACATGTCTCTCAGCTGACCACTGATAATTATTAGTGGCCATCTTGTCTAGCAGATTATAAGCTTCTTCCTTCGTCTTGCACATAAATGCTCCTCCTGCAGCAGCATCGATGATCGTTCTATTCTGATAGTAAGACCATTGTAGAAGGTCTGCACCTGTAGCCATAGGGCTAGGCCATGGTGTAGACACTTCCTAAGTAGGTCTTTGTAACGCTCCCAACCTCATACAAGGATGTAGAAAGAAGAGATATCGTTTCTAAGCTTGGCCATCTTATAAGGAGGAAAGAATTTGGCCAGGAACTACTGGGCTAGCTCATCCCATGTAGTGATGGATCCTGGGGGTAAGGAGGTTAACCAACTCTTCGCTCTATCCCTAAGAGAGAAGGGAAATAACCTAAGCTTAATGGCATTTTCAGAGACTCCATTGTGCTTGAGGGTGTCACAGATCTCAAGGAAACTACCCAAGTGTGCATGTGGATCATCATGTGGCAACCTATTGAACTGCACCGACGTCTGGGTCATCTGGATGATGGCTGGCTTGATCTCAAAGTTATTTGCAAGAATAGCAGGCCTCGTAATACAAGTGTAATATCCCCCTATGTTGGGACAGCATAATCCCTTATTGTCCTAAGCTCTTTGTTATTTGCCATCGGATATTGCAGCGGAGCAATTTGTTTTCTGGATTCCCTTTTAATCTTCCTATGTGTTTTCTCAATTTCAAGATCTAAGGGAAAAAATTCATAGCTCTTGGCTCTACATGTGCAAATATCAATAGAGTTCTAATGGTGTGTCTCTAAAAAGAAAATAAAAGAGAAGAAAAGAAAAGAAAAGAGAAGAAAAAATCTAACTAAGAGTTTAACTAATCTAACCTAAGGCTCTAAGTATTTACAAACTAAGTATGTACAAGCTAAGACTATACCTAAGCATAAGTTCTCCAATATTAACTAAATCTATGCCCAGTCCTCGGCAACGGTGCCAAAAACTTGTTGACCCTATAAGGTATCTACACGTAAGTGTATGCGGTCATTCAAGTAATATAGGATTTGAGTCCGGAATTATCGTCCCATAGAGAATGATGTTGTGTAGCCTAGTTAAGTACTAAATACTATTACCTTAAGTCTATCTTAGCAAATTATGAAAGTTTTTAGAGTGTGTGATCTACAAAGGTGTGAAATCCCCAATTTCATGTAATTCCTCTATAATTGTAAAATGTTGTAAGCTGAAAGAATTAAATAAATATGAAAATTTGCTGTATAAAGATTATATGAGATATAGATGGAATAAAAAGGAATTGAGGGTCAAAGGGTCAATGGCTGAGTTGGTTAAGAAATCAATATCAGAATTTTGTAATTAAATGATATGTGTGGCTGACATGAGGAAGGAAAGAAGAACAAGAATTAATTGGTAATCAAATGAGTCAAATGAGCCAAAGGGATATTGGTGGCTGAGATAAATGATAAGATGAACATGCATTTAATGCAATTTTACAAAGTCATCATCTTCATCTCATCATCCATACGCCAGCTTCCTTCCAGCCCTTCTTCCTCTCGTTTCCTCTCCAAATTCCTTTAAGTGTTCATTTTCTGACTTTGACAAACCACCATTTCCTGTCATTAGATCGCTAAGTTTCCTAAACAAAAAAACGATCCTCATCACTAGCTCTCTCTATGTCTGTAATATGGAAGGCTGAAACAAAGTATTTGAGGAGATCAGAAATCCTGTAAATTTGGCTATTGACAAAGGTAAGAAAAGAAATTGATTCATTTGATTTCGTCCATAATTTGGAGTCATGTAATGTTGGTATAGTATCCTTATGGTGTTGAAATGAAAGAAAGTTAAAGGTTTCAATTTATATGAATTATGCAGTTTTGAAGAAGTGAAGGAAAGAATCGGTGCAACCAAAGGATTTCGTATTATTTGGCTATTTGAGGTAAGGAATATATGTAACAGACGTAGGGTGACTATGTCCGCATGTTTTAAATGTTTTGGGATGAAACAAAAGTTGGCGTAAGTGCAGGAAATGTAAAATTCGCGGTTTTCGCCCAGTTACGATTTGGCTCGGGGCAGCCGACTGCCCTAAATAGCAGCCGACTGCTCAGAGACAGTCGTGACGTAAATTTTTCCGAAACTTAGAGCAGCCGACTGCCCTATATAGCAGTCGACTGCCATTTTTCCAGAAACTTTCTGTTTGCAAACCAATCGACCGCTAAAGAGCCAGTCGACTGCATTTTTCCGAGAAACATTCTGTTTGCGGGCCAGTCGACTGCCCCATTTTAGCAGTCAACTGCCCTACTTGCATCCGAAAATTAAATATTTTAAATGCAAAAAGAAAATAAAATTTATTGAATATTTTTATACTATAGCAGTCGACTGCCCTAAAAGAGCAGTCAACTGCCCCTTTGAAAAATAATAATTTTTAATTTATTTATATAAATGTATTTGGATCATCATTAAAGTATATAAGAAGGATTATGAATATCCATGGTTTTACAAGAATGAGTTTTACTACTCAATATTTTGAGATTAACGACTCCATTGGTGATCATGCATATTACTTGATTATTTGTATTTGGCTGGGGGACTCTAGTCAAGCCCTCAGTACCACGGGTGTCACCTGACTAGTGCACACCGTGGAATATTGACAATGGCCATTAGTCCTTTATATGTGTTTGGCTTAAGGGAGGATCCCTGGCCCATACGTGGGTACGCCACTTTATTTGGTGCATGATTCTATTGGATGTTGACGGTCTCCCCCTATTTGAAGACTATTTGTATATGTAATTTCAAGTTATTTGACATATATATGTGAAAGTATTTGAGTTATTTGAATACGTGCAAGTGACTTCATGTGATTTTATCATGTGTTATATGGTATTTGATGAACTTATATGTTATATGTTTTTACAAGAATATTACATGACATTATAGAGCCAAGCAGGAAAACTGCATATAGTGGCATAGTACGCTCTTTTATGTATATTTCTTACTGAGCGTAAACTCATTCCTTTATAATATTTTTCATCCAGATTATTTGCAGTGAAGTCTGCTCTTGGTAGAGGAGCATATATTTGGACTATACGATATTCCTTCGAGGCTAGCTTCCAATCCCTTGAAGGTAGATACATTTTGATTATGTAATTCAGACTATAGTACAGTGATGTATATTAGACACATTGGGGATGTAAATTGTTAAAGAGATTAGTACGTAATTTATATTAAAGTTTTAGACTTATGTGTAAGACGATCCTGTATGTGTATGAGAAATATATCATTATGTAAACAACATAGTGTTAGCTATATTAAAGAAAAGGATGCACCGTTGAACAGCCTAACCAAAACTATGGGGAAGAAGAAAAATTTAGTTGGTATTTGGGAGTGACGAGGATGTCACAGATTGGTATCAGAGCAAGGTTAGTCTGACGTTTGACGGTGTCATTAGGCTAGAAATAGTGTACATCCCCATGTACTGTACTTGTCTGAATACATATATGTGGTTGAATTGCTGAAAGTGTACTAAACGCTTGACCTTGTGGTGATATTGGCAGAATGAGCACTCGTTGAAGGGGTACTGGTAGAGGACGAGGACGAGGACGAGGACGGGGTAGAGTAGAACCGTCCCCAACACAGTCTCCTCCTCCATCTCCATCGGGTAGCCCGAATGCTCGATTGTCGAGAGTGGAGCGAAGTATTGAGACTATGGCCACTCTCTTTAATCAGTTCATGTCTAATTTTCCAAACGTGGCCACTAATGCATCAACAGAACCACCTATAGTACCTCCTATTCCATCTGGGAATGCTCCTCCCATTCCTCCAGTACAGCCCCCACCGGCACAGCCTGAGTTGCCCCCACCAGCTCAAGTTAATGAGAGGCGAGATCCTAAGGCCTACTGCAGTGTGGTCTTAATTAAAGAATTTAAGAAGCTGGATCCGCCTAAGTTTAAGGGGGATAAAGATCCGTTGACCGCCGAGAACTGGGTGAAGGCAGTCACCAAATCTTTTGGGTACATGACCTGTTCTGAGAAAAAGAAAGTGGGTCTGGCAGCTTATTTGCTAGTAGACGATGCTGAGCATTGGTGGCAGTCTACTCGGGCCAGTTTGGAGACTCAACACACTGAGGTTACGTGGGATAGATTTTTAGAGGCCTTTAATGAACAGTACATCCCACGCACTGAACAGACTAGGTTGAAGATTGAGTTTTTGAACTTGACTCAGGGGACTATGACGGTAAATCAATATGAGTCGAAGTTTATTTCTTTAAGCAGATTTGACCCGGAAGTCCTAAGGAGTGAAGGACATAAGATCTACCGATTCATAGAGGGATTAAGGTCTCCTATTAGATCGAAGTTATATCCTATGGATATCACTACTTATAATGAGGCAGTCCGTAAGGCTCAATTGTGTGAGCAGGACTATAATCTTCACCATGCTGATTTCCGAGCCAAGGGTAAAGGCAAAGAACCGATGAAGCGGAAGTCAGATGAGAGAGCCTCTAGTGACAGATATCCATCTAGAAAAAGTAGACCATATGAAAGAGCTTCGGCAGGTAAGAAAATAAATTTTAAGGGAAGGAAATGTATCTTAGTTTAATGGTTATATGGAAATATACTAAATTTTGAAGTTTTATGATAATTATGGCACAGGGACTCCTAGATCTACCGGGATTAATATAAATGATGAAAGATCCCGATATTCAGCTGGCAGTACAGCTAGCTCGCCGAAGAGTGTGACACAGAAATGCGAGCATTGCGGGAGATTCCATGGGTCACAGCCATGTCGTATGGCGAGTGGGGCTTGTTTTTGGTGTGGCGAGAGGGGACACATGATTAAAGATTGTCCCAAGATTTCTAAAAGAGTGTCTGAAGAATCGGAAAGGACCACCCAACCACAGCCTAAGGCCACAGCTGCTGAGAAGGGAAAGAAAGCTGTGACTCAAGGACGAGTATTTGCTATAGACGAGGAGTCTGCTGATGCTTCTTCCAAGGTGATTAAGGGTAAGATTCACCTCTTTGATATAAGTGTTACTGCTTTATTTGATCCAGGCTCTACACACTCCTTTGTTTCTCCCATAATTGCTACAAGATTACCTGTTGAACCTGAGCCTTTAGGACATTTGTTACAAATAAGTACACCATTTAGAGAATCTCAGATAACAGATATGGTGTATCGTAGTTGTAAGCTACGGGTAGGAGAGAGAGAATCGATAGCTGATCTAATCCTACTGAATATGTATGGATTTGATGTCATATTAGGAATGGATTGGTTAGCTAAGAATCATGTGATATTGGATTGTTATGCTAAAAGTGTGATCTTCTCTTCTCCCGTTAGCTATGTTGTAAATTTTGCAAATGTTTAATACAAAAGTATGTTTATAAATTTATTTATTCGTAAATGAAATTAATAGAGAATTTATTTGTTATGTGAAGGATTTATAGCGTATGTGGTGGACGTAGAAAGGAAACGTCCCGAACTTCATGAAATTCCAATAGCCAATGAGTTTCCATGTGTGTTTCCGGACGATCTTCCAGGACTTCCTTCGGATAGGGAAGTCGAGTTTACTATCGATTTGGTGCCAGGGACTGAGCCCATTTCGAGACCACCCTATCGGATGGCCTTAGTGGAATTGGAAGAACTTAAGAAACAGCTGCAGGAGTTACTAGATAAGGGGTTTATACGGCCAAGTGTATCCCCATGGGGTGCTCCTGTGCTATTTGTCCGGAAGAAGGACGACAGCTTGAGGCTTTGTATTGATTATCGATGGTTGAATAAGGTGACAGTCAAGAACAAGTACCCTCTTCCCAAGATTGACGATCTCTTTGATCAGCTTCGAGGTGCACAAGTCTTCTCCAAGATAGACTTGAGATCGGGATATCATCAATTGAAGATCCGAAGTGAAGATATCCCTAAGACTGCATTCAGGACACGGTATGGTCACTATGAATTCCTAGTGATGCCGTTTGGTTTAACCAATGCACCCGCGGCTTTTATGAACTTGATGAATGATGTGTTCAAACAGTATTTAGACCAGTTTGTCATTGTTTTTATCGATGACATATTGGTGTATTCAAGATCATGGGAAGAGCATGAGCAGCATTTGAGGATAGTCCTACAAACCCTCAAGGATCGGGGATTATATGCCAAGCTAAGTAAGTGTGAGTTTTGGCTAGATCAAATATCCTTTTTGGGTCACATAATCAATAAAGATGGAGTTTCGGTCGATCCATTGAAGATTGAAGCTGTGGTGCAATGGGAGAGACCGAAAACAGTGACGGAGATTAGGAGTTTCTTGGGTCTAGCCGGCTATTATCGACGATTTGTAGAGGGTTTTTCGAGGTTAGCTGCTCCCTTGACGCGCTTAACGCGCAAAGAGGTGAAGTTTGAATGGAATGATGCCTGCGAGCGCAGTTTCCATGAGCTGAAGCGCAGGTTAACTACTGCACCTATTCTCACCATTCCTAGTGGTTCTGGAGGATTTTCTGTATATAGTGATGCCTCTGCACAAGGTCTAGGTTGTGTGTTAATGCAACATGGCAAGGTAGTTGCATATGGTTCTCGCCAATTAAAAGACCATGAGAAGAACTACCCGACTCATGATTTGGAGTTAGCGGCAGTGGTGTTTGCTCTAAAGATTTGGAGGCATTACTTGTATGGTGAGAAATTTCAGATTTTTACAGATCATAAAAGTCTGAAGTACTTGTTCTCTCAGAGGGAATTGAATATGAGACAGAGGAGATGGCTCGAGTTTCTGAAGGATTATGATTGTGAAATCCTATACCACCCGGGAAAAGCCAATGTGGTGGCAGATGCTCTGAGTAGGAGACATATGGGGATAGTATCATACATGATGGTAAGAGAATACGAGTTACTTGAGCAATTTGCAAGCCTTAATCTCAATGTTGTGCCTTATGAGCATTTTGGAATGATAGCTAGTTTAATGATTGAGCCGGAGTTGATAGGTACAATTCGGATTGCTCAAAGGGAAGATGATCAATGTATGGAGGCCATGAATCAGATCCAATTAGGTATGCCATCGGAATTTAGCATTGATAGTAATGGACTCTTGAGGTTTAAGAATCGTATATGTGTTCCTAAGGATAAGGAGTTGAAGAAGTTAATTTTCACTGAAGCACACTCCACTAAGTATACTTTGCATCCGGGAAATACGAAGATGTATCATAATCTTCGCAAGGTGTATTGGTGGACTGGCATGAAAAGAGACATAGCAGAGTTTGTGGCAAAGTGTCTCACGTGCCAGCAGGTTAAGGTAGAGCACCAAAGACCAGCAGGTTTACTACATCCTCTACCTATACCGATGTGGAAGTGGGAACACATTACGATGGATTTTGTCATGGGACTACCTCGAACGAGGAGGAATCATGATGGTATTTGGGTCATTGTGGATCGGTTAACTAAATCAGCTCACTTCCTGCCTATGAAGTCTACAGATACACTTAGTGCTTTGGCAGATTTGTATGTGAAAGAAGTTGTCAGACTACATGGAGTTCCAGTGAGCATTACATCTGACAGAGATTCCAGATTCACTTCTCATTTTTGGGAACATTTCCAAGAGGCCATGGGATCTCAATTAAATTTTAGCACGGCTTTTCATCCACAGACTGATGGTCAGTCCGAGCGTACCATTCAGACGCTCGAAGATATGTTGAGAGCTTGTGCGTTGGACTTTAAAGGCTCCTGGGATGATCATCTGCCATTGGCTGAGTTTGCATACAACAATAGTTACCATGCAAGTATCGGGATGGCACCATATGAAGCTCTATATGGTAGAAGGTGTCGATCTCCGATTGGGTGGGAAGAAGTGGGCGAGCGTAAGTTATTAGCCCCAGACTTAGTCGAGCAAGCCTCTGAGGATGTTAAGTTAATTTGCCAAAGACTTAAGACAGCTCAAAGCCGACAAAAGAGTTACACAGATGCTCGACGGAGACCACTCGAGTTTTTGGTTGGGGATTCAGTATTTTTGAAAGTTTCTCCATCCAAAGGAATCATGAGGTTTGGCCGAAGAGGTAAGCTTAGTCCTCGCTACATAGGGCCATTTGAAGTCTTAGACCGAGTCGGAGATGTTGCTTATAGATTGGCACTACCTCCGGAGCTATCTGGAGTACATAATGTTTTCCATGTGTCGATGCTTCGGAAGTATAATCCGGATCCATCTCATGTCATTGAATATGAGCCCTTAGAGATTCGGGAAGACATGAGTTATGTGGAGAAGCCAGTTCGGATTTTGGATAGAAAGGAGAAAGTGCTAAGGTCTAAGACGATTCCCTTAGTCAAAATTCTCTGGCAATACCATACCATGGAAGAAGCTACATGGGAGCTAGAGAGTTTAATGAAGGAAAGGTATTCGGAGCTATTTGAGTAGTAACCCGAATTAAATTTGGAGGACCAAATTTCTAAAGGTGGGGAGAATGTGAAATCCCCAATTTCATGTAATTCCTCTATAATTGTAAAATGTTGTAAGCTGAAAGAATTAAATAAATATGAAAATTTGATGTATAAAGATTATATGAGATATAGATGGAATAAAAAGGAATTGAGGGTCAAAGGGTCAATGGCTGAGTTGGTTAAGAAATCAATATCAGAATTTTGTAATTAAATGATATGTGTGGCTGACATGAGGAAGGAAAGAAGAACAAGAATTAATTGGTAATCAAATGAGTCAAATGAGCCAAAGGGATATTGGTGGCTGAGATAAATGATAAGATGAACATGCATTTAATGCAATTTTACAAAGTCATCATCTTCATCTCATCATCCATACGCCAGCTTCCTTCCAGCCCTTCTTCCTCTCGTTTCCTCTCCAAATTCCTTTAAGTGTTCATTTTCTGACTTTGACAAACCACCATTTCCTGTCATCAGATCGCTAAGTTTCCTAAACAAAAAAACGATCCTCATCACTAGCTCTCTCTATGTCTGTAATATGGAAGGCTGAAACAAAGTATTTGAGGAGATCAGAAATCCTGTAAATTTGGCTATTGACAAAGGTAAGAAAAGAAATTGATTCATTTGATTTCGTCCATAATTTGGAGTCATGTAATGTTGGTATAGTATCCTTATGGTGTTGAAATGAAAGAAAGTTAAAGGTTTCAATTTATATGAATTATGCAGTTTTGAAGAAGTGAAGGAAAGAATCGGTGCAACCAAAGGATTTCGTATTATTTGGTTATTTGAGGTAAGGAATATATGTAACGGACGTAGGGTGACTATGTCCGCATGTTTTAAATGTTTTGGGATGAAACAAAAGTTGGCGTAAGTGCAGGAAATGTAAAATTCGCGGTTTTCGCCCAGTTACGATTTGGCTCGGGGCAGCCGACTGCCCTAAATAGCAGCCGACTGCTCAGAGACAGTCGTGACGTAAATTTTTCCGAAACCGACTTAGAGCAGCCGACTGCCCTATATAGCAGTCGACTGCCATTTTTCCAGAAACTTTCTGTTTGCAAACCAGTCGACCGCTAAAGAGCCAGTCGACTGCATTTTTCCGAGAAACATTCTGTTTGCGGGCCAGTCGACTGCCCCATTTTAGCAGTCAACTGCCCTACTTGCATCCGAAAATTAAATATTTTAAATGCAAAAAGAAAATAAAATTTATTGAATATTTTTATACTATAGCAGTCGACTGCCCTAAAAGAGCAGTCAACTGCCCCTTTGAAAAATAATAATTTTTAATTTATTTATATAAATGTATTTGGATTATCATTAAAGTATATAAGAAGGATTATGAATATCCATGGTTTTACAAGAATGAGTTTTACTACTCAATATTTTGAGATTAACGACTCCATTGGTGATCATGCATATTACTTGATTATTTGTATTTGGCTGGGGGACTCTAGTCAAGCCCTCAGTACCACGGGTGTCACCTGACTAGTGCACACCGTGGAATATTGACAATGGCCATTAGTCCTTTATATGTGTTTGGCTTAAGGGAGGATCCCTGGCCCATACGTGGGTACGCCACTTTATTTGGTGCATGATTCTATTGGATGTTGACGGTCTCCCCCTATTTGAAGACTATTTGTATATGTAATTTCAAGTTATTTGACATATATATGTGAAAGTATTTGAGTTATTTGAATACGTGCAAGTGACTTCATGTGATTTTATCACGTGTTATATGGTATTTGATGAACTTATATGTTATATGTTTTTACAAGAATATTACATGACATTATAGAGCCAAGCAGGAAAACTGCATATAGTGGCATAGTACGCTCTTTTATGTATATTTCTTACTGAGCGTAAACTCATTCCTTTATAATATTTTTCATCCAGATTATTTGCAGTGAAGTCTGCTCTTGGTAGAGGAGCATATATTTGGACTATACGATATTCCTTCGAGGCTAGCTTCCAATCCCTTGAAGGTAGATACATTTTGATTATGTAATTCAGACTATAGTACAGTGATGTATATTAGACACATTGGGGATGTAAATTGTTAAAGAGATTAGTACGTAATTTATATTAAAGTTTTAGACTTATGTGTAAGACGATCCTGTATGTGTATGAGAAATATATCATTATGTAAACAACATAGTGTTAGCTATATTAAAGAAAAGGATGCACCGTTGAACAGCCTAACCAAAACTATGGGAAAGAAGAAAAATTTAGTTGGTATTTGGGAGTGACGAGGATGTCACAAAAGGTTAACAAAATAAAATAAATAGAAATAATAAAATAAAACAAAAATAAATGAAATTAAAAAGAAAATAAGAAATACCTACAGTGAAAATGATGAAAATAAAATAACTACAAAACAAAAGAAACAAAAAAAATAAAACTAAGTAAAAAAAATCCTAAAATGAAATTAATGATGCATGAAAAGACTAAATTAAAACTAGTGCAAATGAGAAGAAAATGAACTAATGCATGAGAGATGCTAAAAAAAATCCTAATAAAACTCTAATTGAAATCCTAACCCTAAACTGTGACAATCGCAAATTTTGTAAATTAATATTAATTATGTAGAAATTTAATTTGGATAAATTGAAATCCAAATTAAATAAGAAATGAAAATGGGTATATTTATTTTGGATATTAAGAAATCCAAAATTTAAGAAATAAAAATATGTATAATTATATATTTATATAATTAGATTATATAAATATATTTTTATATGTTTTTATATAAGTACATATGTGTGTGTATATATATATATATATATATATATATATATATATATGAAATATAGTATATATATGATATATTGATATATATGATTTTATATCATTAAATAAATACATATGTATACTACTAATATATATATATATATAAATATATATATATATATATGTATACATATGAAATATAAATTGTTTGAACAAAAATATGTATTTATATACATATGTTATTAATATTATATTTATAAATATATTTTATAAATATAATTAAAAAAAAGGAAAACAGAAATGGGAATCGGGAATAACCCGATTCCCTTTCCCTAAAATGAAGCCGACGGCAGCGAGGGTCACCAGGGAGACAAAGGAAAAGGAAGTCCGGCGAAGCGAAAGAGAGAAGGAAAGAGGCCAATCGGAAAACAGAAGAGGAAAAAAGAAAAAAAAAGGAAAATAACGGTATCGGTCAATCCGCACACCGCCACGCCACCATTGACGTCGGCGAGGGTGAGGAGAAAGAAAAGAGACGGCCGACGGTGAAGAAGAAAAGGAAAAGGAGGAGAAAAGACGAGGATAAAGGAGCTGAAACTGCCACTCCAGATCTGTTGTAGCCGTCGCCAATCTGGGGAAATGGAGACCAAAAATGGCGTCACCACAACTTTAGCAAGCTTGGAAAGGCCTGAACCGGCAATGATGGAGGACGATGGAGGCTGAACCGACGCGAGGATGATGAACCAGCTGAACCGACCAAACCGGTTCAGACCAGAAAAGAAAAGAAAAAGAAAAGAAGAAAAGAAAAGAAAAAGAAGAAAAGGGAAAAAGAAAAAGGAAAAGAAAGAAGAAAGAGAAAATGGGTAGGAAAATTTATTAGAATTTTATTATGATTATTTTATTGCATAATTTTATAAAATTCTAAATTAAGTATGTTATTGAAATTGATAGAAAATCATACTCAGTGGTTGGAGATTGATGGAAATCGAGAGAAGTGGACTACGGGCGCGACGTAGTGAGACAGTCGCTAACCCAGAACAGGTAAGGGAGGCATGTGTAGCCTGTAAGGATATTTACATTTTGCATGATTTTAATTATGCATAATTTTATGAAATGTGGTGAAATCAAGTTGGTTGGAAATTGTAGAAATTGACTGGCTGTGAAATTATAAATTGTCAATTTTGTGTAGGGAGGCTAGTCAATAGGCAGTCGTTATGCTGCCAAAAATTTTAGAAAATTATGAAAAATCATTAAAAATAATTTTCTTATATGAAAAATAATTTTCAACCATGGAAATGAGGAAAATTATTTTTTTTCATAAAACATGAATATATCAAAATTTGATTTTAAATATTCATGTTATTGAAATTGGTGATAATGAGATCACCGAAAATTCTCCCGATATATGAATTATATGTGATATTAAATGGAAAATGAAAAAGGAATAAAGAGAATATTTTATAAAGGTTTTTCTAAATATTCTCTCGATATATGAATTATATGTGATATGAAATGAAAAATGAAAATGGGATAAAGTGAATATTTTATAAATATTTTCTTAAATATTCACTTGATTTATTATATAACCTTTATGGTTTTAATTATGAAATTACTTATTTCTATAAATTCCATAAAGGTGAATTTATGATGAAAAACACTGTTTTGAGACTAGTTGGCACCTCTATCATGCTGATATGTGATATGTGATATGTGATATGTGATATGTAATCTCGGTCGACACCTGATCAGTGATCCACCGAGGACGATGATAGACTATAGCCATAGATCTGATATACTTATTTCTTTACCCTTCTGGGTTTATAGCATGATACGATATGAGTAATTGCCTTAGTCTCTACTATGATATGTGATATGTTAAAAGTGAAATGTTTTATATGATATGTGATATGTTAAAAAGTGAAATGTTTTATATGATATATGACATATTACAAAAGAAATGTCTTATACGATATGTGGAAAAATAAAAATGATTTACAGTACTTTTATACAGTGTTTCTTATTATACTGAGTACTGTACTACATAATCATTTTTATAATATATGTGACATGAACATGTGATATGCTTTCAAAAAGGAAAAAGGAGATTTTAAATCTAATATTCTTATTATGATTTTAAATTGAATATTAGATTTAAATATGTTTTCAAAGAGAAAAGAGGAGATTATAAATCTAATATTCTTAATTAATTTTAAATTGAATATTAGATTTAAATGTTGTAAATGTTATAAGGAAATGATTTTAATAGCTTATTTTGCTATTTAAACTACTGTACTAATTATAATTGTACAGTAAAACATAAAATGAGTTTAAATGAGAATGATGATGATTTAACTAATATTCTTTTCAAAGAATATATGAATATTAGTTACTTTATTTAAATGTTTTTTTTCATAAAAGCATTATTTTGAAAGGAATATGAAAATGATATGGAATAAAAAGGAAAAGGATTTGAATTAAACGAAATTAATTACTCTCTACAATTGCTTCTAGGTTTTGAGACAAGACAGATATTTCAAAATACCTTCTGAACTCCATCCGGATCCCTAGCCGACTGTAGTATCCTTCCTATTTGATCCCTAGAGCACCTATAGGAAAAATGAAAAATTTTACAGCATATAGATGTCTAGATATCAAGAGTTACATATAACTCCTTTATTGAGCCGTGGTTTGCTCACCCCTTAATTTTAACATTTCAAATTTTAAACGACTGAGAGATTTGACATACGAGCACCTCGACTACGCATATGAGGAACTATGTGATAGCTCAACTGAAATATGAGATACAATAATTTATTTCATGTATTTAGACATATCTACAGTACTACTTTATTGTAGATTATAATAGGGGATGTAAATAATATTGTGTTTTAATATGTAATATTTTAAATGAAAAAGGAAAGTAAAGTATTGCAGACAGCCCAACCAAATAAAATGTGTGGAAAAATGTGAAATAATATGGTCACGGGCTGTGACATAAACAAACTCTAATACATTAATATAACTCTAATCTAATATTAAATTAAACTCTAAATAGCACCCAAACTAGTCGTAACCAGCCCCTAAATTAAATAATGGACAGAATTTAAAAATGCTAGCTAAATGGCCCTAAACATGCATCTAAATAATAATGTAACCTAATCTAATATAACCTACACTCTAACCTATATTTATATGCATCTAAAATGAACTAAGTTTAAGTAAATTAGACTCCTGAAATGCCCAAACAATAACTAAGCTAAGAATGGATAGCAACTAAAAACATGATATCTAACTAACAATAAAATCTTAAAATGCTATGTAAATATAATGTGAGCTAGCCTAAATAGGCCTTAAAAATTACCTAACATGTAAGTGGACTTACTATGATCTAAACTTACCTAAATGGACCTAAACTAAGCCCCAAACAGTAGCTAGTCCAGCCCAGAAGTAACACCTAAGTGGCCTAAAATAGTGCAGTAAAATGCTAAAAAGATATCAGGAAAAATGCTATGAAATGCTATCTAAATAATCCCCAAAAATTATCCCTAATTTATGTGACCTAAACCTAACTTAACCTCAATAAAATGTAGCCTAATCTAGTCTGAAACAACCATGGAAATTGACCAAATAGATTTCACAAAACTGATAAGGAAATTGAAAATAACATGAATACATAGGAAGAAATGACTAAGTAAACTATGCCAAATAAATTCTAAAAATTTCCTAAAAATAATATGACCCTAATATGACAAAAGCTACTGGAAATGCACTGAAAACAACTTAAAAACAGACCCAAAAATATCCTACAAGTCACGCCAAACTTGAGGAGAAGAACCAAGTGCATGAAATTAATGGTGCTAACCTAAGACATTTATCAAACACTTAATAAACATGATCCCTAAACTAGTGAAATGAATGCTAAATTAATGGACACTTAAACGACCATGAACATGCTCCAAAACAGTAGCCAAAACTCACTCAAAATCGAATCTAATGAAGCCTTATCTGCTTCTAAACTTCTTAAGACATAAAAGAAATGCTGGAAAGTAAATAAAATTAAACGCTAGGTAGCCCACCCTAGGTTAGGTCTCATAAAGTTGCTTATATAGTCACTTAACCTAGAGATACAATGGTAATTTCCTATCCTAGATGAGTTGGCATTAATTTCCACTTGTCTTCATGTCCTTGGCTCTTCAAAGTAGATATTTCCATGTCATTTATGTGCCCACATCAGCCATGGACACCTCTCCCTTTCTAGCACTTTCTTTTTTTGTCTTCTAGTCCACATAGGCATGCAAGGTGGCAAAGGCATGTGTCCTCCATGTTGGCTATGTGTCCCTTGTTCTTATCCACTAAGAGTGAGTATGATGATGACATGTGGCATGCTAGTTGTCAAAAGATGAGAGACAAAATGAAGAGTCATGCTCCTTTGTCTTGTAGTGGGCCAGTCTCCTTCTTGCCTATTTTCAGTCTATTGTCTACTGAAAAAACTAAAATTCATCTAGAATTTATTTTTTGCAAAACATGAGGAATTTAATAAAATTAAGGGAATAATTAATAAAATCTTTGGAGAATTAAATAATTATTAATCAATAAAGTACTAAAATAACTCTATTTTCATAGAGTTATCAACATGATGGATAGGTTTTAAAAATTTCTCGCCACTATCGTGGACAGGTCCAACCACTACTGATCAAATTCCATAAGTCAAATCGATAGTAATAATTTATCGAAACCTATTAAGATCACCTAATCCCTAAAAATTTAATTTCTATAACTCAAAATCATAATTTTAAAATCCAATAGTCGTTAAAATACTTTAATTCCGACTTGAAATTCTAAATGTATCCTCCTATCTTTGGTATAATTCTTATCTGCTCTAAGTTGTCTTAACTGATCACATTACCTTTCAGGAGCTTTCTCTACTAATTCAGAAGCAAATATCTTTCTCTAACTCAACCACAGCCATTCGGTACGGAAGTTTTATTATCGATTGAATACTTGAGGGTAGCTCTATAGAAAGCTCCGTCTTTCTTTCTAGTGGCAACCTAACAATTCTTTTGAAAATACATCGAGAAGTCCTTGATGATAAGTATATTGGATAGCTTCAGACGTATCACATTGGGGTTCTGCACGAATGTTGGATAACTTTCACACGAAATACGCATTTCATAACGTTCAAAACAAAACCAATATGCACTCATCACTTCATTACTGATCAAAACATATCTTATACGGATTAGGTAGGGAGAAGGTTATAGTTTTCCTGTGGCAGTCTACACTAACACGATGGGTGGCTAACCATCCATGCCCAAAAGAACTTTAAAGTCGCACATGAGCAACAATATCTGATTTGCTACTAGGTCTTTATCTCCTACCTTCACTTTACACTGACGATAGACACACTCATTCATCTGAGATTTCTTGAAAGGAATCCTAATATGCAAAGGATAACCTAGAGGTTTTGGCTTGATATGCAACCTACTACAGGTGCAATTGATGAGGGTGATTGAGTCAGAGGTGGAATTGGCTGTTTTCGTGCTGGTCTCCTGGGCTTACTTCTATGCCCGGTCCCTCTCTTTTTCAAATTCAATTGGACTAAAAGCCTATACCAAGAGCAGACCAACCTTGGCATAGCTCGTTAATAATATGTTTACATGCAAACATTACACAGTACATGGGATGTAACACTAATAATAATCTTTATGACACTAACATATACTAGACAAACCTTACTTTGACCTGAAGGCTATGACATGCACTTAACACTTATACTTATTCCATTTAACAAATTTACAAACTAATTTTTCCTTTTCGATTTAAGGTTTGTATTCGGTGTTAGTGTCACTGCAAAACAATTTACATCTTTCTCAATTCGATTTGACTTATCGTTACTATTTAAGTTATTAACTCCTAAAGCAAATCAACTTACTTCCTCAATATATTAATTCAAGATTGACCTAGCAAAAGAAAAAGATTGAAAACCTTCCCTTATGTATAATCAATTTTCCCTAGTAAATTAACCTGCAAAATATATATTTCCAATATCATATATCAACTCCACAATCCGCAGTTTACATTATTATACACTACACACAATCCCAAAATCATCAATAAACATTTTCACATTCCATAAAGTTCATAGTTATCATACCACAAACACATCTTAGATCACACTTAATGATCATACTAGTCTATAATAATCTGGAGCGATCCAAAGTTACATCCCAAAATATTTCTAATAAACATGTACTGTGCATTGCATAATGTCTATGCATGATAACCAACATGATGTACAAAATTTCATATACCTCAAAAGTAACAAAAGCAGTGCTCGAAGGACTTAAGCAAGTACCACTACTAGGTATAGTCCCTGAAGGCCCACACAAAAACTCTAGACATGGAGTCTAGCTTATATGATCTGTAAGATTGTTAGAAAAAGGTGAGCAAACCACGACTCAGTAAGTAGTTTAAGTAAATGAATGCTAGGCTCATGTCGATCTACATGTAAGTGTACAAACATATTTCTGATTGCTTTAGGCGTAAGCCTCCAAATATTGAAATAAAAAATGATTACAAAATAAATTTCTCAAACACATGGTTCAAAATAGATAAATGTACTGAACTGATAATTGATAAAGTTAGGCTTCAACCTCTAAATATTAAAACCAAATATTGATAACAAAACAATTTTTTTTGATGCATTTAAATCAAAATCGATAATCATACTAAAATTTAAAAATCAATAAGTTTAGCAATGAAATCTCAAAACACTGAAAACTAATACAATTAACGAAATAGATTTCTAATACACTTAGTTTAAAACACGATCACTATGCACATTAGTTCAAAACACGGTGATTATGCACATTAGTTCAAAACACAGTAACTATGCACGAGTTCAAAACATAGTGACTATGCGCGAATTCAAAACATGGTGATTATGCACAAATTCAAAACATGGTAACTATGCACGTGTGTTTCAAACATAATAACTATGCACAAATTCAAAACACAGTGATTATGCACATGAGTTCAACACAAATAATCTGATGAAAATATATACACGATGGAGTTAGGCAAAATGCCTTGAATTACTGAAAACTAATGTTGAAATCAAAACAAATGCTGCTAAAGTTTGGCATAAAGCTTCAAATACTAAATTGAAACTGAAATCAAAATAGATACTATTGAAGTTTGGCATAAAGCCTCAAATACTGAACTGAAACTGAATTCAAAACAGGTAATGATGAAATTTGGCATAAAGCCTCAAATACTGAATTGAAACTGAAATCAAAACAGATACTGATAAAGTTTGGCATAAAGCCTCAAATACTAAACTAAAAACTGAAATCGAAACGTATACTGATAAAGTTTAGGCATAAAGCCTCAAATCACTAAAAACTGGTACTGATAAAGTATAGGTAAAGATCCCTGATAACTGATACTGATGTCCATCCTAGCTAGTGATGGATGAGTGTGGCAAGCAACACAATATCTTTGGCCATTGTTTTACTCCAGCCCTGTTGTGTAGTCGGAAACTAGAACTTGTTTGCTGATTTTCCAAACAAGCCTGATAATGCCTAGAGTAGGAGACTTGTAAGGAGCAAATACTGATACTGAAGGTCTAGAGCACAAAACTCAATAGACGGGTAAAGGAACTTAAGGCAAAGCTCGATAGGCTCTGAGTAACCTGAAGGTCAATGGATCTGCCCAAAATCAAATATAAAACAGAAATTTAGTACTGATAAAAAATCCTTTAATTTAGAAAATGAATTACTAAATACTAATCGAAATCCTTTAGTTCAAAAAATGGATTACTAATCAATACTTAACTTACCAAGATAAAATTGTTGTCAAAACTCAAAGATACACCATTATGCCTACTAGCACGCAATTTTCAAAACACAGATCAAAACAAATTTAAGGCTTCCTAATATGCATAAAAACCCTTTCTTACAGAGTTAGTTTAAAATTATGCTTTTGAGGACAAAGCATATCGAGTATTATAAAGCTTATGCATAAAATAGTTCGAGTCAAAACATGCTATGTGCGAATTGACTTATGCATCAATGGAGTACCTCTACGTACTTGGCTTGGTTACCTAATAAGATTTTAATGTGGACCATACACACACACACACACACACATAGCCTAAACGGGCTGGATAACAAGATTCATGAAAGAACTTAACATGTAAACATTTTATTTCACACAACAAGCAAGCTTGGCCGGCCACAACACATAAATCATAAAACATAGTTTTCAATACCAGCCTAAGCATTATCTAGATTCAAAATTTAATCATACCTTATATCTTACCTTAAGAGCCCGATCAATAGCAATGCGGCGCTTAAATTCAAAAGCTAAGTAATTTATTTATCAAAATTAAGCAACTCCTATAAGATGATACTAGCGAAGCTCTACTTAATCCACTTACCTTGTGCACTTAGCAAGTATCTTCTTTGAACCTCAAAATTGACACTGAATCTTCCACCTCTGTCCAAGCCACTATGAACCAATTAAATCACATATTTGGTCACACTTATCCACATCATGCTTATTTTCAAGCTAACAGACATATATATATATATATATATATTAAAGCCACAATTATCCAAGATTCATTCTATACCAAGAATTAGCGCTTCATCTTCGTATGAATAACATAAATATATATTTCCATATTTAAAAATTTACATTAGACTTAATCAAATTATACATTTCCTTACCTCTCATTAATATATATATATGTATATATATATATATCTTACATATATATTTTAAGCTTAATCCAAGCTATAAATTTTTCCTTAAAACCGAGCATGACATTACCTTTCCCTTTTTTTTTTCGAGAGTCTATACTTAAACTCTCCTTAGCCTAGTCCTTCGTAAATTCCTTAAAGTTTTCGAAGTTCCTACACCAAGATTTACTCATCTTTCATTATCATGCTAATATATACACACACACACACACACACATATATATGCATATATAAAATTCATCATCCATTTATCTTCATCACTTCTCTTAGTGTGTTTATATATATATATATATTTAAACTCAAGCATAGGAAAGTACCTACCTTTAAACTATCCTTGCTCATGCCGAGAATGAGAATGAGAATGAGAGCTTCCTTAATTTGCTCAATTTTTCCTTTTTCTTTAGAGCCTTTAGAGGCCCTTGACACAACATTGATTGTAGCCCACAATCCTAGCCAATATAAACCTTCAAACACAGCTCAAAACCAGCAAGAATCTCCAACTTTAGCCCTTTTAGCATTCCTATTTGGAGCCTCTTCTTAGCAACTTCTTACTGCCCTTAACAACGCCCACATACCTTGTTTGAGACACCCTAGTTCCAGCGCCTATCTAGCCTCAAACCCTTTATTTCTAGCCTTAGTTTTCTACTATTTCCAAACTCCTAAAACCCCTTAACACAACCTTGAATAGCAGCCCAAAAAATCCCAACCGAAGGCCCTGTTTTTCACACTTACTGTAGCTTTCAAATCAGTTGTGAGATCCTAAATTTCTCTATTCTTCCTACACTTATCAAAGGTGCTAAATTAGAATATTAAGTCAAATTATGATAACTGATTCTTATTTTTGTGGGGCAAGGAGGAAACTATCAAGTGGGTCTTACAGGGCAATTCGTAATCCGGATGGCCTCCGAAGTGGCAAAAGATGAAATTTAGGCTCAAAATACCTAAAGGGCAAGAACATTACTTTTCGAATTCTTTATGATGAACACGTCTAGGTTTGCATGCAACAAATTCGAAAATGATGATTTTGTCTATAGGCCGGGAGAACTTTCCTGAATAACAGTCAATCCAGTTTAACCTTTGACCCACAGGCTGTCATAGAAAAATCCTTGTGTGAAGAATTTTCACTTGGATTCAGCATGTAAATTAAATTACACGAAAATGCCAAAAACAACGTGAACAAGCCTAAAAGCATTTGTTTAGGGATATTTTGCTAATTTCACACCTTAAGGTCGGTCAAACCCCACCAATAGCCAATGCTTGACCTATAATATTATAAATGAATATATTTAAATTAAAATAAGAATGAAAAATCAGACTTTGAAATAGTAAAATAATAACTAGGACATAGATGTAATTAATGAGATTGTACAGAGGCAAAATGGTCATTTTTCAAGTGCAGATATTTTAGGAGTAATAATGAGCTTTGGTAAGTGATTAAGGCCAAGTTTGGATCTTGGTAAGAAAATGTATTTTTGTAGTAATGGTTTAAGTGGAAAACAAACAAAGCCTAGTAATAAGTGGAAAAGTAAGGGGTAAAATTGTAATTTCACAAGGGCTAATGTTTTCTCATTAAAATATTAAATAAGCATGATATTTAGTCATCTTCATGAGGCCAAAAACGTGCCAAATTGCTCCAAAAAAAAAACCATGGAAATGGCGTAAGAGAAAAAAGAAGAAAAAAGAGAAAGAAGAACCCTTTTTACAATCTTCAAACCCTCTTCCAACCCTAAGCAAACTTATTCCTTTCTTCAACTTCTCTCACATATCTCCAACCCAGCCCTTGAAGAAACTTCTTTCATGTTGTTTTGGCTGCTAGAATTTTCTACCATGGTTGAAGGTGAGAGAGACAGCTTTAACTTTTGATTTCAATGGTTGAATATGGTTGTTTTGCACTTGCTTAAAATATTTATGGTTAAATTTGAAGCAAATCAAATTGTATGGACATGCTAGGGTTCAGTCAGAAGGTTCCTGGGGGGAAAATGTTGTTCTCATGCTTAAAGGGTGTTGCAAAGTTGCAAGAAAACAACTGTAAAGTTTGTATATGTGTTAAGATTGAAATCCTGCTGCACTGTCCTGTTCTGGGTTTAATGTTTAAATGTTTAGTTCAGGGGTTTTATAATGAGATAAATTTCGAAAATATTATGGTAACTAGCCTTATGAGTTAGTAGAAATTCAGTTGAATCACTTAATTTGGAGTTTTGTAGCTTAAGATATGTGTAAATGAATCCAGAGCACTTTGCCCAGAAAACATGATCCTAATGGCTAAGTTCAAAAAATTATAGAAAATAGACCAGAACGAATTTGGGTGCAAGCCATATATTTCCATAAAGGTAAATGAGTTAGGAATAATATGCTTTGAGTTTGCAAGATTTGGACAACTTTGTATTAGATATGAATTAATTTGTGAACAGAGGTCAATAGACTATTCTGCGAGAATACAACAGAAAACAGAGTGAATTTGTGGAATGATTAAAAATGATTCAGAAATGATGAAATTGTGAAACTTACCATTCTAAATAGGGAATTGAATTAAGATTCACATAGTATTAGATTCATAATTTTTGGATATCCCTATAATTAGTAATGTAATTTTTAATGTATAAAGGTCATGAAACCATCTTGCCAAATGGGCCAGAATTGGATTAAACTTTGGAAAATTGTGGGAAACAACATAGAACGAATTAGTAAATAAGCCTAACACCTCTGAATAGGGAATTAAGTTAGGTTGCATATAAAATTGATAGCGTATTAATTGGAATCCAATATTTACGGTTATGAATAAAAAGGAATCGATAGGTCAGAAAATTTTTACAAAGAGTGAACTGCTCATATAATGAAATAGTGAGACCTTGGTGTACATGGTTGGATAACATAATCAGACTGCTAATGAGTAGGAATTCTAAAAATGCTTTGTATATAAAGTTTGAAATTGAATTTGTGTGAATGATCTTCTGCAGCTCTAAATCTAAATGAGTGAAAATAGAAAGTAGACCAATAAGGATCTACTCACTGGCTTGATGCTACAAAGGGTATTGTTTGAGTGAAATGACACTATAAAGCTAAGGAACATGTATGGAAGTTGTATTGGAAAAGCTATGCTTGCATTTGGGAATATTGGCTGGTTTGAGAAAATATAAATTGTGCTTTTTATGCAAGGTTAGGATAGTTATAGCCATTATACTGCCAAAATTTTATAAAAACGACCCTGAATTCGAATATACCAATATTTTAGACTATACTAGAAATGTTTACCAACCTAAATAATCCAAGTTTCCTTGATGAAACTAGCCTATTTTTAAACCTACATATTTTAAGACCCTGCATAACTTGCATAAATGTGGTTTATACTTGTTTTGAAATTTCCATTAAACAATTTATTTGGATTTATACGTATATAGTGAGTGTATAGCTTTACATTGAGAATATTTACTGGATTTTCTTCTCTTAAATATAAAGTTATTATTTTGATATGATTATGGACTGACTGAAGATGAACTGTATTGAAATGATTTTCTATCGAGGATTTTTTAATGCATGTGACTATTTTGAGATTGTTGGCTCCTTAGTGATCGTGCATGCTAATTTATATGTATATGGCTGAATAACCTTAGCCAAGTTATCAGCACACCCACAGTTGGCATTTGGCTAGTGAGCACTGTGGACCTTTTCGATGATGGCCATTATTATTGTTTCGCAGGAATGGCTTAGGGATAGATACCTGGCCTTATGTGGGCACGCCATTTCCTATACTGCGTCCCTTATAGGATACTTTTCGTGCATGATTCTGCTAGATGTTGACTATCTCTACTGATTTGTTTAAAGATTATTTGGATATTGATTTAATTGATTCGAGTCAAAAGAAGTGTTTAAATTGAATGATTGTTAAAGATGTTTTCAAGTGAATTGCTTTTATTGTATATTTGCATTTTAATGTTCTCATTTAATTCTTTTTTGTTTATAACTAGCAAAATAAATTTTATTCTCGGTTTTAGTTGCATATAGTAGTATAGTTCAACACTTTTATATATGTTTCTTACTGGGCTTCCCCAAGCTCAACCCTTTTACTCACCATTTCAGATAGTTCATTGTTATACATGGTAACCGCTGCTGCAAGGTTGAACGAAGAAAATTTCTAGAAGTTATCAACTAAATAGGTATCTATTAAGTTTTATGCTTTTATATTCAGACAAGTGCATGCACAGTAAATGTATTTATAGTTTAAGATGTAAATCATATAGTGTAAGGTTAAAGAATGCCTAAGAACTAATTGGATGTACATGAATTAAGTTGATATAAATAAAATTATAAATTTTGATATTATACCTTATATGCTGATTTCCAGTCTATTATTTATGGACTGAATGATCTAATTGTATAAATATTATTTTTTGTAACGAAAGATACAGAACAAACTTACACTGAAATTGAATGCAAACCGAACGATACTAAATGTTTGAATGAGAAAGATTATATCTAAAAGAAAAAGTTGAATCAAAATTTTCACGTTTTCGGATGTGACAAAAGTGGTATCAAAGCAAGGTTTACCTACTACGTGTCAGTGTAAGTAAGTTAAAATTGATTTACATCCCATATCGCTGTGCATAGTCTGAATATAAATTGCAAATAATGGCTAGAAAATAGTAGGAAATGTTTGATTTGTCAAGGAAGATTAATGGTTGATGGGGAGATATCGGTGGAATAGGAATCATGATTATAGATACTGTAGGGAAGTATTATGAAGATAAGTACTGAATGATCAGAAATGATTAATAAAATTGTGTATGTTTAGAGATGATAGAATGATCGTAAGGGATATGACAGGTATAGGCATTGATAAGAACAACAGAAGGAATACAATAGGATAGTTAAATGAATGTATAGACATTGTATAAAGAATTGAGAATCGATATGAATGAATGAGACAGATATTGAATAATTGAGAATGATTAATGGAGGTAGTTATTATTTTAATGGTAATGGAATGTTTACATAGGATATGTTAATGTGAAAAATGATACGGGTCGACAAATATAAAAGGATTGTTATTGAATGATATAGACATTATATGGAAGTATGAATATGAATGTGTGAGAAGATTGATTGTTTAGAGTTGATATCAAATCGACAAGTCTCAAAGTAATGTATTACCTGAGTACTTGTATCCAATTTGGAGGACCAAATTCCTCAAAAGTGAGGAAGATGTGAGATCCCAAATTTCTCTATTTTTCTTACACCTATTGAAGGTACTAAATTAGAATATTAAGTCAAATTGCGATAACTGATTCTCATATATTATGGAGGTATCGAGGAAACTATCAAGTGGGCCCTACAAGGCAATCCGTAATTTGGATGGCCTCCGAAGTGGCAAAATGTGAAATTTGGGCTTAAAATACCTAAGGGGCAAGAAGACTACTTTTTAGAATTCTTTAAGATGAGCACGCCTAGGTTTGCGTGCAACTAATTTGAAAATGACGATTTTTGTCCATAGTCCGGGAGAACTTCCATGAATAAAGGTCGATCTAGTTTGACCTTTGACCCACAGACTACCACAGAAAAATCCTCGCACGAAGAAGTTTCACGTGGATCTAGCTTGTGAACTAAATTACGTGAAAAATGACAAAAACAACGTGAACGAGCCTAAAAGCATTTGTTTAGGGATATTTTGGTAATTTCACACCCCAGGGCCGGTCAAGCCCACCAATAGCCAATGCTTGACTTATATTATTATAAATGAATATATTTAAATAAAAATAAAAACGAAAAATTAGATTTTTAAATAGTAAAATAATAGCTAGGACATATATGTAAGTAATGGGATGTATAAGGGCAAAATTGTCATTTCTCAATTGAAAATTTTTTAAGAGTAATAATGAGCTTTAGAAAGTGATTAAGGCCATGTTTGGATCTTGGTAAGAAAATGGATTTTTGTAGTAATGGATTTAAGTGGAAAACAAACAAAGCCTAGTAATAAAGTGGAAAAATAAGGGGTAAAATTGTTACTTCACAAGGGATGATATTTTCTCATTAAAATATTAAATGAACATGATATTTAGTCATCTTCATTAGCCCAAAAATGTGCCAAACTGCTCCAAAAAAAAAGCCATGGAAATGGAGTAAGAGAAGAAAGAAGAGAAAATAAAAGAGAGAAGAGAAAGAACTCTTCCTATAAGCTTCAAACTCTCTTCCAACCTTACAAAAACTTATTCCTCTCTTCAACCTCTCTCACATATCTCCAACCTAGCCCTTGAGAAAGCTTTTTGCATGCTGTTTTGGCTACTGGATTTTTTGTCATGGTTGAAGGTGAGAGAGACAGCTTTAACTATTGATTTCAATGGTTGAAGATGGTTGTTTTGCATTTGCTTAACATGTTTATGGTTAAATTTGAAGCAAATCAAATTGTATGAACATGATAGGCTTTCGGTCATGAGGGTTCCTAGGGGAAAATGTTCTTCTCATGCTTAAAGGGTGTTGTAAAGTTGCAAGAAAATAACTATAAAATGTGTATATGTGCTGAGATTGCAATCTTGCTGCACTATCCTATTTTGGGTTTGATGTTTAAATATTCAGTGTGGGGATTTTATAATGAGATAAATTCTAAAAATATTATGGTAGATATCCTTATGAGTTAGGAGAAATTTAATTTTGGAATCACTTAATTTGGAGTTCTGTAGCTTAAGATATGTGCAAATGAATTCAGGGCACTTTGCCTAACAAACGTGATCCTAATGGCTGAATTTGAAAAATTATCAAAATTAGAACAGAATGAATTTTAGTGCAAGCCATACATTTCCAAAAATGTAAATGAGTTAGAAATAATATGGTCTTGAGTTTGCACAATTCAGACAAACCTTTAATTAGATATGAATTAATTTGTGCACAGAGGTCAGTAGACAGTTCTGTCAGAATGCAACTAAAAACAGAGTGAATTTGTGGAATTATTAAAAATGACTCAGAAATGATAAAATTGAGAAGCTTATGATTATGAATAGATAATTGAATTAGATTCACATGTTCTTAGATTCATAATTTTTGGATATCCCTATAATTAGTAATATAGTTTTTAATGTACAAAGGTTAGTAAACCATCCTGCCAAATGGGCCAGAATTGGACTGAAATTTGGAAAATTGTGGGAAACAACATAGGACGAATTAGGAAGTGAGCCTTACACTTCTATATAAGGAATTAAGTTAGGTTACATACAAAATTGACAATGTATTAATTGGAATCCAATATTTACGATTATAAAAAGAAAGGCATTGATAGGTCGAAAAATTCTTGCAAAAAGTGAACTGTTCATATAATGAAATAGTGAGACCTTGGTGTGCATGGTTGGATAAAAAAATCGGACTGCTAATGAGTAGGAATTCTAAAAATGCTTTGTATATAAAGTTTGAAACTGAACTTGTGTGAATGATCTTTTAAAACTCCGAAGCTAAATGAGCGATATTGGAAAGTAGACGAATAAGGATCTACTCCCTGGCTTGAAGCTACAAAGGGTATTGTTTGAGCGAAATGACATTGTAAAGGTAAGCAACATGTATGGAAGTTGCATAGGAAAAGCTATGCTTGCATTTGAGAATATTTACTAGTTTGAGAAAATATAAATTGTACTTTCTATGCAGGGGGTTAGGATAGTTATAGCCGTTATACTGCCGAAATTTTGTAAAAACAACCCTAAATTAGAATATACCGATATTTTAGACTATACTAGAAATGTTTACCAACCTAAATAATCCAAGTTTCCTCGATGAAACTAGTCTATTTTTAAACCTGCATATTTTAAGACCCCGCTTGACTTGAATAAATGTGGTTTATACTTATTTTGAAATTTCCATTAAATAGCATATTTTTGGATTTATACGTATACAATGAGAATATTTTTACTGGATTTTCTTTTCTCAAATATAAATTTATTATTTTGATATGAATATGGACCGACTGAAGATGAATTGTATTGAAATGATTTTCCATCGTGGATTCTTTAATGTATGAGATTGTTTTGAGATTGTTGGCTCCTCAGTGATCATGCATACTAATTTATATGTATATGGCTAAATGACCTTAGCCAAGTCATCAGCATACCCACAATTGGCACTTGGCTAGTGAGCATTATGAACCTTTTTGACGATGGCCATTGTTACTGTTTCGTAGGAATAGCTTAGGGATGGATACGTGGCCCTATGTGGGTATGTCATTTCCTATACTGCATCCCTTATGGGATACTGTTCGTGCATGATTCTACTGGATGTTGACTATCTTCACTGATTTGTTTAAAGTGTGATAACCGCAAATTTTCTATTTTTGGAAATTAATATTAAAGAAAATAGATAAGAGGAAATAAATAAATTAAAGTAAATAAATAAAATTTATTTACGAGATGGGAATATTGTTGAAATTCCCGAAATTAAAGAAATGAGGAAATTGAGGAATTTAAATTTGGATAAATTGGAAATAAGGATAAGGTTGAAATTATGGAAAATAATGAAGAGAGGAAATTTAATTTGGAAAAATGGAAATCCAAATTAAATAAGAAATGAAAAAGGAAAAAAAAAATTGGATATTAAGAAATCCAAATAAAATGAAATAAAATGCGTATATTATATATTTATATAATTAGATTATATAAATATATTTTGATATGTTTTTATATAAATACAGATGTATATTATTATTATACGCTTTTGTATATAAATATATATATGTATGAAATATATATATTAAACTAAATTTAAAGTGTATAGATATATATATATATATATATATTAATATGGTATATTTATACATATAGTTATATATATAAATATAAAAGAAATATATTAAAAAAAAAATGGAAGAAACAGAATCGGGAACTCCCGATTCTGCCTCCCGTGTGGAAGCCGGCCACCGTCGGCCGGCCAAGAAAGGAAGAAGAAAAGGAGGCGAAGCCGCCGGCGATGCGAGGAAGGCAACCGGCGACGGAAAAGGGAAGAGAAAGCGCCGGAAACAGAAGCGAAAATGAACGAAACAGAGAAGAAAAATCGGAGGAAAAGAGAAGAGGGAATCCGCGGTGCCGGCCGTTCCAGGCACCGCCACCCCAACCCGAACCTCGGTGGAGGTGAAGGGAAGATGAAGGAGGCCACCGGCGAGGCCAACGACGGCGGAGAAGGGAAGAAACAGAGGAGAAAAGGGCCGAAACCCACGGACCCAGATCCGGCGCCGTCGCCGGTGATGGGGAAAAACCGAGACCAGATCCGGCCTCCCTGCAACCATGGCTAGCTGTGGAAGGTGCGAACCGGCGGTGATGCCGGCGGGAAGAGGCCGAACCGGCCAGCAGAAGTGAACCGGCCTGAACCGGTCCGAACCGGTTCAGGCCAGAAAAAAAAAAAAAAAAAAAGAAAAAAAAAATATGAAAGGAAAAAGAGAAAGGAAAAGAAGAAAGGAAAAGAAAAGAAAAGAAAGAGAAAGAAGAAGAAAAAGAAAGAGAAGAAAAGGAAGGAAAGAAAAGAAAAAGAATTGGTAAGGAACTGAAAGACTTTATTTTTGTTCCTTTTGAATTTATGGAATTTATTAGAAATTGATGGATTATTTTCTAAATGAAAATATGTGTTAATTATTGAAATTGTAGCAAAAACGAAAATGAGACGAATGGCGGAGTTCGACAAGGCTCGAAAAATCAGAAAGTGCGCTAAGCTTGGCGAATAGGTAAGATACTTTTATAAAGCATTAGTAGCTTTATATTGTATGTGGGAATTATGATATTTTTATATGATGCATTGATGAAATGATTTTTATGGAATTGCGATATTTTTATATATGATGCATTGATTTAATTGATATTAAAAATGCTAAGAGGACCCACAACTGATGGTGGGGGTCTTAGTAGAGACGTAGGAATTGTGAGAATCAACGGCTGTGATATAAATTGTCTTTCCCTTGCAGGAGGTTAGGGAAAATTAAGCTGTTATGCTGCCGAAATTTTTAGGAAAATATTTGAGGAAAAAGATTAAGTTTCTCACATAAATGGAATCTTGGAAATAATTATTGAAAATAAATATTGAAAGGATTTTATGGTATTATCGAAAGAGTTTGATATTGAAATCGATGAGAAGATAGATCGTTGAAAACGATAATGTGATGAATTATATGGTTTAAACCTTATAGAATTGATAAATCAAGTAAATTTGAATATCACAAATGGTATCAAGTTGAGATTGAGGTGAAATCATTTATTTGACGGATCACAGATAAAGGTGATGATAATTATATGATACAACTTAAAAGAGAAAAATCGAAGTTGTGATTTAGATGGTCGAATGATAGAATTGCGGAATTATCAATCGAGTGACGATTATAGGATTGATAAATTCAAATAAATGGACCGTCTTAGTGGTATGAACTGAGATTTTTGGCAATAATATGGATAGTCGCAAGGCGACTTAAATGATTGAAATACTGTTGATAGTGGAAATTGGCAAATTCTTTTAAGTGGTGAATTGCCAATCAAAAATTGAATTGAGGACGTTTATGGATAATTTTAACATGATATTACATTCTACAGGCCAGATGAAAAGTGAATTGAGGATTGCGATATGATTTTTATGATAGTGAATGAAAAATAAACCGCAAGTCGAAAATTCTGAATATGTACCAATAGGTCAAACCATAAATGGATTTGATATGCGATTATTGATCTTGTGGTTCTACGATCCTCGATGTCGACTCTGGAATAGATATCGAATGAGGATATTAGTATTTCATAATTTCAGTATCCTGATGGTTATATGGAAACATGATATTTAGATGCTCATAGATACTAAGAGGATTCACACTGATGATGTGGTTCTAGTATCGATAATAAAAGTACAATTGATTATTATAGTCGATAATTATCGAAAAAGGATATTGAATACCGAATGGTTTGAATACCAAGTGATCTGGTTATTAAATGATTAGAGTATTGAGAAATCTGAATACTGAATGAAATGAATCTTGAATGATTTGAATAGTGATTTACTGGTTTGATAGAAAGAAAGTCCTGAAATCGAATAACTGATGGTGATAAAGTTAAATGAATCGCTTCAGCGTATTTGATGGAAATAATACTAAAGTTGCATACTGAAATGTTTTATAGCATCGCATTTAAGCATGCTTTTCTTGCAACTTGAAACATTTTAATAATGTTTATATGAATACTGAAAAGTATTGATTTGTTTTGAAATGAAAGTATATGGTAGATATATATATTTTGATATATGAAATATCCTACAGAATTTTACCATATGCTTTACATGATATTGAAAATAAAGCTATAGATTTAAATGTTTTATGAGACTGTAGGCACCCTAAAAGAATTAAATTCAATAAAGCATAGTGGAAACCGCCTAATTGGAGCTTTGCTCATTAGGCAGATATGCTTGTCCGACAATAGTCGTGGACAGGTCTCAGTCACGCCTGATCAGTGGGGCTGAGAGAGATGAGGTCTATGGCCATAGATAGCGCCCTAGTTGGTTTCCAGGGGACGATGACATGATTTTCACTGCTAGCTACAGTGATTTAAGTCTTTATTGATAGAGAGATGATAGGGATCTAGCCTAGTCTCTAACCGATATGATATGAAGTCTAGAGTATGATTTTATTGATATGAACTCTAGACTTGACATGATTTATATTGTACATGAAACAAATTTGAAATGAAATATGTTTTGAAACAGTACATGTTTTAAAAGTCCATGAGATATGATTTCGACACTTATATGATTTATATGTGATTTTGTGTCGAACATGGCATGATATGTGGTCTAGAGTAGAGTTTGATTTGATATGAACTCTAGACCTGATATGATTTACAGAATATGTTTTAAAAGTATATGATAAATGATTTCGACACTTACATGATTTATATAAGATTTTGTGTCGAATTTGAAATGATATGCGGTTTAGAGTATAGACTGATTTGATATGAACTCTAAACCTGATATGATTTATAGTATATGAAAAATGTTTTAAAACCGCACATGTTTTAGACATGCTCCGAAAATGAATACATGAACTGAAATTGAACATGTTTCTATCATGCCTTAAAGACAAATTTGAAATGAATTGGAAATCCATATGTTGAGCATGTCATAAAGTATATATGATATGATTTGAAATGATAGCGGTTTATACAGAAAAATTACATGAATTGCATGTTAACCCTGATATGATAATATGCTTAGCACATGAGAATTCTATGAGGAATGTCGTGACTCGACGTTAATGATGTTTCATCTATACGATGACATGAGATGATATGATATATGAACATGAGATTGATATGAAGAGAATTCTGATCTCACTCTATCGTGATCATAAATTCCCATACGATAAGTGATATGAATTGATATAAGACGGGAACATGATTGTTAAATGTAAAGTGACTCGATAGGATATCTCAATTAAACATGAAGAATATATGAGGAACATCATGACTCGGTGGTAACGATATTTCATCTATATGATGTCATGATATGATATGAAACAGGAATATAGAAATACATGAAGAGAATTATGACTTCGTACCACCGTTATCATGATCCACAATATGAGAATTGATAAGAGATGATATGAGAATTGATAAGAGATAGAATACAGAAATATGATTATGAAATGAAAAGTGAAAATGAGAAGTGATAATGAGATGTATCGATGAGAAAGGATTAACTGTAATTGCATCCTTGCAAGTTTTAAGCATTGCAGTTTAAGGCAGTATAATCCTACTCTTGTATTTATATTAGTATCTTACTGAGCCGTGGTTTTGCTCACCCCACTAAATTTCATCTCTTTCAGATTATTGAAGTTAACATCTGCCATGTGAGCTGCTCAGTGGGCATCGGAGACGGTATATGGACTTGGTACTAAACTTTTGAGGTATATGTTTCTTATAAAATACTTGTTTACATGT
This sequence comes from Heritiera fomes, assembly GCA_032173925.1. Taxonomy (NCBI): domain Eukaryota; kingdom Viridiplantae; phylum Streptophyta; class Magnoliopsida; order Malvales; family Malvaceae; genus Heritiera; species Heritiera fomes. Next base: position 28,028,253 of record JAPDPM010000002.1, on the reverse strand, counting down.
AAGACTTAAATTGATGCACAGTACATATTCGGTTTAATAAGTCGGGATGTAACTAAGAACCGTTTCCGTGTTTGTTAAATATTTAAATGAAATAACTATAGGTCACCTAAATAGTATAGTGACTACACTGACACCGAATACAAACCTTAAAATAAAAAAGAAAAATTTAGTCCATAAATTTGTAGACTAAGAAAAGTATAAGTATTAAAGGAAAGTCGCGGTCTTCGGGTCGTGACATAAAGATTATTTGAATACTGATTTAACTGATTCGAATCAAAAGAAGTGTTTAAATTGAGTGATTGTTAATGATGTTTTCAAATGATTTGCTTTTATCGTATCTTTGCATTTTAATGTTCTCATTTAATTCTTTTTTTGTTCATAACTAGCAAAATAAATTTTATTCTTGATTTTATTTGCATATAGTAGTATAGTTTAGCATTTTTATATTTGTTTGTTATTAGGCTTCCTCAAGCTCACGCCCATACTCACCATTTCAGATAGTTCATCGTTATACGTGGTAACAGCTACTGCAAGGTTGAACGAAGAAAATTTTTAGAAGTCTAAGCTATCAAGTAAACAGGTATGTATTAAGTTTTATGCTTTTATATCTAGACAAGTGCGTGCACAGCGAATGCATTTATAGTTCAGGATGTAAATCGTATAATGTAAGGTTAGAAAATGCCCAAGAACTAATAGGATGTACATGAATTAAGCTGATATAAATAAACTTATAAATTTTGATGTTATACCTTACATGCTGATTTCCTGTCTATTATTTATGGACTGAATGATCTAATGGTATAAAGATTAATTTTTGTAACAAAAGTTATAGAACGAATTTACATTGACATTGAATGCAAGTCGAACGATACTAAATGTTTGCAAGAGTAAGATTATATCGAAAAGAAAACGGTGGATCGAAATTTTCACATTTTTGGACGTGACATCAGTTGATGTTTCACTTGATTTTGGCTCCACGAGGGCATTCACAATAGCTTCTTGATCACAGCCATTGAAATAAGCCCCGGTGGCGTATAGTTCTTGCTGCACCGAGGGCTCTTCCCTGTTCCAGCCTTTCTTCTTCTTTAATGGCTGCCTCTATTCTCCTCTAATCAAACATGAATGAGGGCCCCCTGTTTTGGTGAGAAAAGGCTGCTCCAAACGCCCTTGTTCTACTCAAGAGGTTGCTAACCTGATCAAAGTTGAGGTAATGCCCCAGCCTTCAATTGCAGTTCTCGATTTTCCTTCTTTCATATTTTTCTGCTTCACTCTTTCAGTCTCTCTCGATCTCTCATTCTCGATGTCTCTTTTGTCCCCAAATCCCTTCTTTCACAAAATGCAGCTACCATAGGAAAGCCCGATTACCCTGATCAGATGTGAGCAAATAACCCTTGTTTGGCTTCCTGATTAGATCCTCGTACCTCCTTTGCCTCATTTCGGTGCTTTGTTTCTCTTTTTTAAGAACCTTTGCCGCCGTCTCTAAAACTAGCCACATCTAGCCTTCCTTGCTCAGTCTAGTTGATGCTTTCCACCTTTCTTGGCTCCTCTATCACTCTCAGTTCATCTTCCATTTGCTTTCCTATCTTATCTTTTTTTTTTGTCTCTCTTCTTCATTCTTCATTCTTCTTTCTTCTTGTTGCTATTTCTTTTGTTTTTCAATCTCTCACTTAGTCCTGATCTCTCTTCCTTCTTCCTCCATTTCTCGCCCGTCGCTCTCTGGGTTTCTTTCAACTTTCCTTTCTTTTTCCTGTTGCCATTTCTATCCTCTCCCTTTCAAGATCCATTTCGAGTGCTGCTTTCGCCTTTCTTTTTTTTTTTTTGAATGGAAACTACTCCCACTTAGTGGGAGTAGTTGGCCGACTGATTGACCAGTAAGCTAATAAATTATTTATTTTTTATATATAATAGTATATATATTTATATAATTTTTCTTATCTTAATTATATGTAGAGGTGGCAAATGGGCGGGTCGGATCGGGTTTGGGTTGGATCATTTTGGATCAGATCATTTTGGGTTAAGGAAAAATCGGATCATTTCGGATTCGGATCATTTCGGGTTCGGATAAGGTCGGATTTGGGTCAAGGAAAAATCGGTTTATTTTGGGTTTGGATCATTTCAGGTTCGGATAAGGTCGGGTTTGGGTCAAGAAAAAATCGGTCTATTTTGGGTTTGGATCATTTTGGGTTCGGATAAGGTCGGGTTTAGGTCGTTGACTTTTTTAGTCAATTCGGGTTTGTCGGATTTGGATTCGGGTTTGTCGGATTTGGATCAAGATCGATTGGACAAATTTATTGGATTAAGCTTTGATCATCTTGATGTGATTTATTTGGTATGAAAATCAACTGAAACCATATTTTTAAGAATTACAAACTAATGAAAATAAAATTTTCTTCTTACATGACCTATAGTACAATTGGGATTGAAATAATCAAAATGTTTAATAATCTATATGATAGTTTTCTTTATAATATATTTACCAATATTCATAAATTAATTACATTTTTTTCATTTTATTTTTATTATCTACAATAATTAATAACTTTTGAATCAAAGTAATTTAATAATCCCTACTAAATATCATAAAACAGTACTATATATCTCTTTAATTTATTTTGACTTTTTATAGAACAATTGGAGACATTAGTGTAGATGATATAGCTTCTGTACTCTATTATAAATTAGCCATTAAATAATTATACATTAGATTCAAATGAATGCAATATAAAAGTGAATATTTAAATTTAACTAGATTAAAAATATATATAACACTCATATTATTGAAAAAAATTATATTTTTACTATATTAAAATACTTTGATATTTAATTTTAACATTTAAATATTTATTGATAATATTAAATTTAAGTTTGAATCTTTTCAGGTTTGGGTAAATTTGGATTCGGATCAATTTGGGTTCGAATCAATTCGGGTTTGGGTCAATTCGGGTTTGGGTTAATCTAAATTCGGATGAATTTAGATTCGAATCAATTCGGGTTCGGATTCGGTCGGGTTTGGATCAATGTAAATTCGGATAAATTTGGTTTCGGATCAATTCGGATTCGGATCGGGTTGGATTTAGGTTGTTGACTTTTTTAGTCAAATCGGATCGGTCGGGTTTGGATTCTGATTAATTGGACGATTTTTCGGGTCGGGTCAATTTTTGCCACCTCTAATTATATGTATATTTCTTGTCTTACATTTATATATAATAGTAACTCATATATATTTTGTATATATATTTTTATAAAAAATATTTTATATTTGATATCTATATATTTTCCTTGTTTATTATATATATACACATATATTATTCATATAATCATGTGTTTATTACATTTAATTTAATAAATTTATATTCTTTATTTAATTGAATGAATATATGTATTTATTTGTTCTTTTAATAATCTATTCATTTGTAATACATGCACTTAGGTTTCGTAAGTGCATTTATATAATTTATTAATTTACTTCACAAATGTACAAAATATTAATTTATTTAGTTTATTGCATTAATATATATCTCGAACTTATTTATATAAATCCAAGATATTTGTATATATTTATTAATCATTTATTGTTAAACACACTAACTCCACTTTTCGATTTCATCACTTAAGATAATAAAAATTTCAAAATGCATCTTAATACTTTGTTTAATCTATTCATTTATTTACAAGCTCAGTACAAAAAATTGGCGGTCTTCACACAATCAATCCTCGAGCTCACACCAAATCTATCTTAGATGGTCTGTAAGGTGGGAATAAAAGGGGGTGAGCTAACGTCTAGTATGCAACATACATAAATGCTAATTAGTGTTACTTAATGCCAATGTATGCATGTGGGCACATAAAATGGATTTAAAATGAAATAAGAAATGCGTTATGTGAACCATGATATGCATTCCTAACCCTTTCACATCCATTACAGTAAAGCGCGATCCATAATATCTCCCATGGATTATATATCTCTAAATGTCTACATAAATATGATATGCACAAGTTTGAGTAGATAAATCAAGATTTCAAAGTCTAGTTCAATAATTGAGATGTAAACAGTCTGTATAACATTAGATAGTATAAAACAATATGCAGCAGTATAAGTCTTCATGCATAGTCTTAATTCTCACCACACATTATTATCTGAGATGCTTATTTATAAACATTCATACAAAGCAATTTAATTAAAACACTTATACTATTCATTTTCTTTGGAGACTAGGCAAGAATTATAACAATCCAAACATACAGTAAATCACACATTTTACACATAAATTTCAGTTGGGCTGTCTGTGATGCCTTTAACACTATTCATCTACAATGGTAAAAACCAATTAGGCAACATTTATTTATTAATAAATAATATTCACAACTGTATAAATCAGTTACATCCCCTAAAATTAAAATTTACAATAAGTAGTACTGTATAAAAATGTCTGAACATATAAATGTAAACACAATACCTTCATGATTCTTTATATCTTGCATTAGAATAACCATATGTAGTCAATCCACGGGTATGTAAATCCCTCAATCCTTTGAAGGTAATCTGTGGATGATAAAATTAAAAAAGTGAGCAAAACCAGGCTTAGTAAAGGAATTATATGCAAATCTTGATATTCCGAAACTATATGCAATATAATCCTTTATTTTCCTATAGGCTCACTAGAGACCGAAATAGGAAGGATACTATAGTCGGCTAGGGATCCAGATGGAGTAAGGAAGGTATTTTGAAATACCTGTCTTGTTCAGGAACCTAGAAGCGACTATAGGGAGTAAGTGATATTTTTGAAAATAAATCACTTTTCCATTACTTTTCATATTCATCTCAAAGCAATCCTTTCAACATATAAAACTTTTATTCACAAAGTCTAATATTCAGTTTTGAATCATAAAAAAAATTATTAGATTTATAAATCTCCATTTCGTTTCCAAATACGTGTTACGCATATCACTAAAAATATTGTAAACAAAATTGTACTTAATTTAGTACAATAAACGGTTTAGAAAACCATCTCTTTTTTCATTTAAAACATATAAATAACCATTTATCTTTTCATATCGTCATTCATGTAAAACCATCACTTTTCATCTCATAAAAATAGTGGAGACTAAGGCAACACCCTCAATATATCATGCAATAATCCCTGTAGAGAACAATATCAGTAAACACGTGAGATCTATGGCCACAGTCTATATGTGTCCTCGATCGTACACTTATCAGGTGTCAACCGGGACGCTAAAGACAGGCTCAGTGTCAACAGCTTCACACAGCATATACATATCACATATCACATATTACATGTCACATATCAACATGATACGCGGCCTATCATTCTCAAAACAGTATATATGAAATCTCATTACCTTTATGGAATTTAGTAAAATCATTAACATCTTTCAGAAAATCCATAAAGATATAACTCACAGTATCTCATACGGTGAAAACAGTGTTATAAAATAATTTCACTGTCGTAATAAATCTCATAAGTATTCCATTTCACCATAAACACATATACTCGTATTTCCACACTTTCCTTAAAAAATTCAAATGTCAAGATTACTGGAAATCATTTTCCGGTAATTTCATACTTTATGGAAAATAATAATATTTATTTTCCAAAATTCATAGTGATTTCATAAATACATTTTTTTCACTATGGAACACATGTAGAAACATTTTAGTCTTAAAACAATATTCACACGATGATATCACCTTTATGGAAATCAATAAAGTGAGTAAAATCTCCAGTCAGTCCATAAAAGTTTTATTAAATTAAATGGTGAATATTTTAGGGAAAATAATTTATAAAATATTCACCTTTTCACTTTTCACTTTTCACTTTATAAACCACTTCATATATTGTAAAACATATAGGAGGATTTTTTAGTAATCTCACTTTCATTAAACTCGGTAATATGAATATTTAAATAAAATTTTTCGAAATATTCATGTTTTATGAAAAAAAAATTTAATTCATCATTTTGAAGGCTAGAGAACCATTCAAATATGCACTAAAATATTTAATGATATTTTCAAAGAATTTTCGAGGAAATTTTAGCAGCGTAACGGCTGCTTATACCCTATCCTTCCTATAATTCAAACACAGTAGATTCCCAGCCAACAACCACATATTTCACATTTCCCAAGGTAATTCACTTCAAGACATTTTCATAAAGTTATTTGCATTAAAATTATGCATTCGAAATATCCTTACAATTCACGTACGCATCCCTTACCTGTCTAGCGTAGTCGACTTTCTCTAGTGCACCACTCGTAATCCGATACTCCCAGGCTGCAGATAATTTCACAAAAAAATTAGCTCACTTAAGACTTATTTTTAAGCTATTATTTATGCTTGATTGCAACCACTTTGTATACTGCAATTATTTATGCAATATGTTTTTATTGTAGTGAAACCTAACTTCTTTGTTTTAAGTCGAATATTAAATCCGATTGCACCATTGGATTCCTTTTAGTTTCTACATTATTTTTGCACATTAAAATCATAAAATGCAGCTTGATATCACCTCCAAATAGCCTCGGTCGAATGCATCCATCCTTATCCAACACTAGTCATTTTCCAAATTAAATTCCACAATTAATTTTCATTCATGCTATGCAATATTTTACCATCATCAAATATCCAAAATTCACATCAACATTTTTCCACTAAGCCTTGACCAACCTTTATTCTTAAATCTCACTTGTTATTTCTCAATTCTCATTTCATTAATGATCCTTAATCATTATTTATATTTTTCCTTCAATTAATTTTTTATAATAAAAATTTCCTTCAATATCTATTATTATTATTATTAATTTTACTCTTATGACTATTGCTCATATTTTCTCCCATCAGCCATGAAAATTCAACACCATTTCCACACAATTCCCACTATAGCCGAACACCTTAGTGAGCTACCTATATGTTTTTATTCCAAACTATGATTATATACTTGATCTACCTTACTAATACAAAAATGAAGAAGATGTAAAAGAGCATGAAACGTTGGCTGCCAATTACCTGTACTAGAAACGATTCTGTCCAGCAAACAGAGCAGTCACGTTTGGTGGTTTTTGGCTGAACTATGAGGATGGTTATGAAGCTCTTAAGGTGAAGAACAATTTTCATGAAGGAACCTAGGTGATTTGGTGAGAGGAAGAGGGTGTTTCCATAGTTGAAACGTGAAAAACCCATGGTGAATAAAAGTAAAATGTGAAACAGAACAGCAGCACAAGGTTAAGTCGGTGATGGAGCTAGGAGAAATGGCTGAGAATAACTCCTTTTAATGACATTTCATCTAATAGAAATTGGTCACATAGTCCACTAATCCATTTCCTCTCTTTTCTCTTTTTTTAATTATTATTTTTTTTAACAATCGGGGTCTGCAATAGAGGTGGCAAACGGGCAGGTTCGGGCGGGTTTCGGTCCGGGTTTTTTCGGTTACGGGCTTTTTCGGTTACAGGTTTTTTCGGTTGCGGGTTTTCTCGATTGCGGGTTTTCTCGGTCTCGGGTTTTCTCGGTTACGGGTTTTTTCGGTCTCGGGTTTTTTCGGTCTCGGGTTTTTTCGGTTGCGGGTTTTCTCGATTTCAGGTTTTTTCGATTGCGGGTTTTCTCGGTTTCGTCCGGTTTCGGGTTCGGTCCGGTTTTAATCGGGCGGGCTTAGTCAAATTATTTTAAAATTTTATAAATTATAAATATTTTATAATTTTGAATATAATAATTAATTTAATTTTATATAGTTAAATAAAAATATAATAGAAATGCTAAATTAAAGTTAAAATTTAATAAATGGAAATTGTATAATATATATTAAGAAATTTGGTTGGGATGATTTTGAAAACATTAGGAGTGGACCAATGAAGAATATAGTTATCTAAAAGAGAACATATCATCTATAATTATTACATTATAATTAATTAATCAAAATTTAAAGTCACATGAGATCTATCAAAATAATACATAAAGTTCGCACTTGTAAATGATGGACCAATACATAATTTTTAATTATAATTGATTAATTATCGTAAAAAGAATAACAAGTAAAATACTCGAAGATGTAAAAGATATTGAAAAAGTTTTAAATCTTGCATTGCATTTGCAAGAAATGAAAGCATTTCTGCTATTGTAAACTTTTGCCTTGGAATCATCTGAATTTCTGTACTAATTAATTTTTTTGTCCACAAACTCCGACTACTAAAAATCATCTTTGAATTGCCAACAACCTCTTGGCCTAGTGGTTAAAGATGAGTTGTGGCATATTGTAAGTCTTGGGTTTGAATCCAACACCCCCATCCTCAGTTATTTAATATTTCCCTTGTAATAAAAAAAAACATCTTTGAATTTTGATTATAATTAAAACGATTATAATAGACATTACATTATATTAGACTTAATAATTCGTATATATATATATATTGTATTCGTATTGCATCAAATATATTTGTATCATATAAAATATAAAAATTATTGTATTAAAATTTATATTGATATACCAAACACAATTTCTTTTTAATTATCATATCTACATTGTATGACAGTATATTGAGATAAATATATTTCAAAGTTTGCTTTTGAAGTTTTTTCATGTGATTCTCAAGGGAGGGAAAAGGCATATTCCCAAAAAATTTGAAATTTTTTGGTAATGTGGCAAAAGTTTGTTTGGAGGGAATTGAAAAATGAAAATCAAACAGATCTCCTTTCACACGAAACTCTTATAAATAAAATATTGTTGTTTTGACTAAATTTATATAAATATAAATGTTTACATTTTAATGTTTTTATTACTTGATAATTATTATTTATTTTTTTAATTTTTTGTGATATTTACATTTGTTATAAAATATATAATTATATATTAATAATTATATAAAAATTTATTTTTTAAATGAGCCAAATATATATAGTAAAACTAAAAGAAAGTGAAAATCCAAAAGTATTAGCTATACAAATAAATAACTAACAAATTATAAATAAATCACACTAAACTATTAAACATTTATATAAATAGCTTTATACTCTTAACAATAACTTATTGAGTCATTGTGTTTTTTTTTTTGGGTCAATATTGGGTCATTGGAATTTAGATACTCTTAGTTCAATAAATTTAACATATATGACATTTTATTATAATGTAAATCTTAATATATATATATATAGTATATTATGTTTATTATTTTATTTGTAACTCATTATAATAAATTAAAAAACACTTTTTTGACTAAAAAAGTAGTTGAAAAGGTCAATATCTATTTAATCATACAATATTATGATTATTAATTGATCAAGTTAAACTAAATTACATGAAAACATCCTAAGAGATTAAATGTTTGAAATTAAAAACAAAAGTATATTCTAAAAGCATGATAAGAAATTGGAATGAAAAATGTCTGAAATTAAAACTATAATATGCTATGAGAGATTGTTTAATTTATTCTATATTACATGGTAAGAGATTATTATAATGTAACATACAAATCATTATAATAAGATAAATATATTAATAATCTATTTTATATAATTAAGAGCTTGTATAGTTGATTATATATCACATGATAAAATATTATTTTTAAAGTTATAATAACATACAAATCATTATGATAAGATGTTATTTATTAACTATATTATGTATTTTATTTGCCATCAAAAAAACTATTCCAAATTGAGTACTAATTTTTTTTCATATTCACATTAACATAATAATATTATATTAACATAATAATATTAGATATACACCAATTGATTAAATATCTAATTAAAATGTTAAATAATTGATATTACTAAATTAATTAATATAATGCTAGTTATTTAAATATAATTAATAATAATATTAACAAAGTATAAAAAAATAAATTTTATTAAAATTACCACTTACATAGTAATACAACTCTAATATATTATTAAATTACACTTTAATTTACTATTAGAATTATTATTTTTATCCACACTTTAATTTTACATTTAATAGATAATAAAGAAATTATTTTTAATAAATACTTAATTCTATCTAAATAATACTTACACACTAAGAGATTACATAATTTATTCTTAAAAGATTATTATAATATAATATACAAATCATTATTACAAGATACCAAATTAGTTTATTCATGTATAAGATTATTATAATATAATAATTAATTAATTATCACTAGCTTGATTTTTTAATGTCTTTTGTTTTAAGGGTAAAAATAAAATTACCACTATAATTTTCTCTTTTAATGATACCCAAGTATAAAAAAATTGTACTTGTATTGTTTAATTTAATAATGTAGCTTTTTCTAATCTTAAAAATTTGAATTTTAATTTTAACTTAGGTTTTTTTAATCTAAATTTAATATCTTTCTATACTTGAAACGTTAAGAAAATATAGTTTAAATTTAATTTTATTAAAAATATTTTTAATGTGTTGCACAAGATATCAAATTCAAAGTTTCAAACAAATATTGAAATTATATAATTTTTATATATTTGATTTATTATTGTATTCAAAATAAAATTTTATTATAAATAAAAATAATAAAATGTTAAAATGATTTTTATAATAAAATCAAATGTCAAATTAATAATATATTTATTATTATAAATGCAATAAGGATAATATTAAAGATTATTTGATATCATATATTATATCATATATTATGGTGTTTTAAATTAATTTAATTTAATTAAAAAGATTCAATATTTATTATGCTGGTAATATATAATTGATAAAATTGTATAATAAATAATAATTGTTTTCAAAATTTTAAACTTTTTAATTAAAAAAGTGTATCAATTATTTATTTATTTTTAAATAATAATTATATAATTATAATTCGGGTTTTCTCGGGTTATAAATTCAGTTTTTTCGGTTTTCGGTTCGGGTCAGTCTCGGTTTCGGATCGTATCGGGCTCAGATTATGTCGGGTTCGGGTTGTGTCGGGTTCGAGTTTTTTCGGTTTCGAGCTTTTTCGGTTTCGAGCTTTTTCGGTTCCGAGCTTTTTCGGTTACGAGCTTTTTCGGTTACGGGCCTTTGACTTTTTTGGTCAATTCGGGCTGGTCCCGATTCGGTCTCGGGCGGATTCGGGTGGGTTTTCGGGCTCGGGCCAATTTTTGCCACCTCTAGTCTGCATGCTGGCTGCAATCTTCCACGGGAAGCTTGCGGCAGTTTTCTTTTCTTTTCTTTCTTTTTATATATATTATATAAATATATTATAAATATCTATTTTCTATTAACATATATTCATAAATATATATTTACAATTTTATATGTATAAACATATCCTTGGCATATACTATGTTTTATATACATATATATCATCTTTAAAACATATATTTATCATTTTATTATTCATATATACATATATATATATATATATAAACACTTTTACTAAAAAAAATTATTGTTTATATATATACTTAGATATTTGTACATATATATATATATATATGTATATTCATATACATATTTTTTATTTCCTTAAATTTTGATTCCTTAATAACCAAAAATAAATTTTGTAATTATAAATTTTCCAATTTATCAATGGATCAAATATCGTAATTTAAATATTTGATCTCATAACAAATTTATTTGTTTATTCTTACTTTATCTATTAACCTCAGAAATTAAATTTATAAAATCCATAATTCCAAAAATGGAAGAATTCTAAAAATTCTCGGTTATCACAAGAATCCCTAACCACTGGGTAATATAACCAACAAAACCATGGTAGGTTGCCATGGTACTACCTTTTTTTTAAAGGCTTTATTTATAATCATAAATCTTCCTAGTGCCACTAATTAGCCAGCCACTGGTGTAACTTGTCTCAACTAGTTGTCGAATAATAACTTTGCCACACTAGGCAATACATCGCCATATATATACTGAATCCCCTTGATCACACAGCCAAAGTTCGTGACGTATACATATGCGTGCAACCTAGCCGCGTGTACCAGTACCCGTTGATCACACAGTCAAAGTCCGTGATGTATGCATATGATAAATAGTGATATATATACACATACAGGTTCCCTTTGATCACACAATTGGAGTCCGTGACATATATATATACACACACACACACACACTAGATGCCACACAAGCATTTCATAGGGTGCTATTAGTCTCAAAAATTAAAATTCCTTAATACATGATCGTCTATAGCAAAATCACTTTCAAACTGTACCAAATGCATTACTAATCAAATTGAGTAAACACAAAGCCAAGAGCCACATGCTCAACACAAAACATGTTTATGAATCATCTCAAAACATGTATAAAAATATATCAATTCATGGTTGTCTAAGCATTTAAATAATCACGTGTTATGAAAGGATTTTGATGCATTATTTATAAAACAATGCCATGATTATAAAATAATTTATTGATCTAAGATATTACAAAGCACATGCTATGCATGAATGAACTCATATGCATTTATACTTAGTCGCCATGATTCTTAAATTTTAATATCAATCATCATGTAACTAGGATGAAATCCTTATTCCATTGTCACATACCCAAGAATGCATTTAGTGTCACCAGACCTTAGAATAGTATAAAAAATTCAATATCACCACATTTCCACACTATATCAATCATATAATTTCTTAAGGCATTAAAATCCTCCAATTGATTCATATAATACCTCAAAGCATATTAATTCCACAATTAAATTGACGTACCTCTTCAAGGTATTAAAATTCCCAACATAGTCATATCATTCTCCATAAGCCTATTTTGCTTTATCACATTCATGAATAAGTACCAATAATTAAATAAAAACCAATTTAGGGTCCTTGTCTTTAAGTTGTAGCACTAGCAACATATACAATTTACTTAATGCTCTTTGTCACTACCACAAGATTACACTGTGAGATCCTCAATTTCCATGTATTCCTCCATGTATGTAAAGTGTTCTAAGCTAATATGATTAAATGAATATGAAATTGATGTGAAGTTGATGTATGAATAATATATGATTGATGTATGGAATATAGAAGAAATAATGAAGTTGAATGTCAATGAGTCAAATACAATATGTTAATATCAGGAAAATAAAAGAAGGATGAGACAAGAAACAAAACAGATTTTATTGGTTAATTATCTACATGTGGCTTATGCATGAATGGAAGAAGAAAAAGAGGAATTAAATGGTCAAATGGATGAGTCAAAGAGGAAAGAAGGGGCTGAGATGATTAATGAGATTAGCATGCATTAAATGCATCTTGCATGACTCACCATCTTCATCAGCTATCACCAACGTCAGCCACCTCCTTCCCAGCTCTCCCTCTCGTGCCATATCCAATCTTCCAAGTTTTCCATTCCAAGCTCCTTGCTAAACCACCTTACTCCCTCACCAATTCACTAAGTTCATTTAACGAAAAATAATCCTTGTCGTTAGACTAGGTGATATCCAAAGTTTGATAAAGTGAATCCAAGTATTGGAAGAGATCTCAACAATCAAAATTTTGGTCTCTAGTGAAGGTAAGAGAAGAAGATGATTTTTACAATTTGGTTCATGATAAGAAGTTGTACTGAGCTAGTAGGACATGTGTATGTTGTTTAATTTGAGGTTTGAAATGGTATGAAGATTTCAGGTTGAAGAAGTGAAAAGCTAGGGTTAACGCGCCAAGTGATTTCGCGTTTCCGAAGGAATTAAAGTAAGGAATTTATGTAACGGACGTAAGGTGGCTATGTTCGCATGATTTATGATGTTTTTACATGTTTTGGAGAGAAGTATTAGTTGATTTTGTACAGGAAAAGATGCATTTTCGGACTTGTCTCCTAGTACCAATTAGGCTAGGGGCAGCCGACTGCCATACAGGGAAGTCGACTGCCTAGAGACAAATAAAACGTCGTTTTTCGAAAACCGAGGCAAACCAGTCGACTGCTATGTAAGCCAGTCGACTGCTATTTTCCCAGAAGCATTCTGTTTCAAACCAGTCGACTGCTATAAGGGCCAGTCGACTGCTATTTACCAAATTGCATTCTGTTTCAAAAACAGTCGACTGCTATTTCTTAAGAAGCATTCTGTTTGAAAACCAGTCGACTGCTATATGGACCAGTCGACTGCCCTTATGTATTTTTCGAAAAGAAAATAATTTCGAGAAATAAAGTTATGAAGCAGCAGTCGACTGCCCTATAAGACCAATCGACTGCCATGTATGAAAAGATGTTTCAAAGCTTATTCAATTTAAACACAAAGGTGTTTTCTGAAAAGAATATTATAAATGTTTTGAGGCTATGGACTGCGTAATGATTATGCATTTCTGATGGCTGAGAGACTCTGATCAAGTCCTCAGTAATATGTATGTTAAGTGAGGAACCCTAGTCCGATCCTCAAGACCATAAGTGACACCTGACTAGTGCTCACTATGGTATTATTAAGGCAGGAGAGAATCCCTGACCTCTACATGGTATACCAATGTACTAATGCATGATTAGAGTCATATAAGTCATATGAATGGGAATAAACGGTTCATATGACGACTCAATCGCTTAAACATTGTACATAGTCTCCATCTATTACAAAGTACAAGATGTATGTATGAGGAAGTATATGATGTATGTTTTTAAGTATGATATGAGGTATGATGTTTTAAAGAAAGTATGCTTGCCATGTCATTTTAAATGAATATGCATGGTTACAAACAATGCATGAAAGAAGTTTATGATGCATGCTTTATAATGCTTTACATGACATTATAGAGCCAAGTAGGAAAAATGCATATAGAGGCATAGTACGCTCTTTTACATACTTTTCTTACTGAGCGTAAACTCACTCTTTTACGACTATTTTCCTACAGACTACCTAAAGTGAACCACGCTCCGACTAGAGGAGCTTGTGCTTGAAGAATCGAAGTGTACCTTCTCGATACGCTTCCCAGTTAGTATAGAAGGTATACTTATATATTCCTATGTAAAGTTAAATTGTAATTCAGCTACAGTACAGTACAAGTAGAATTTATGTATATAAGATGTCGGGGATGTAAGTTAAGATGATGTATGAGATCCTGTGGAAATGGAATGATATTTATATATATCATTTTATGTTTATGGAAATTGAATAAAATTTCATAAGCTATTAAATGATTAGCTTAAGATTAAGGGAAGAACGACACTGGATAAACTAAATCTAAATAAAGAAGGAAAAAAAGATAAGTGATAAGATGAAGTGACGGGGACGTCACAGAGTGGTATCAGAGCAATTTAGATTGAGGTTTGACAGTGTCGAGCAGTTAGAAATAGAGTATATCCCCCAATTATACTGTACTTGTCTGAATACAAATGTATAGTATAGCTGTTTCTAGTTATACTAAAGAGCTCAATGATGATTATATTTACAGTATGAGCTCACAAAGAAGAGGTACAAGAAGAGGAAGAGGACGGGGTCGCATTGAAGAGCCCCCAGTTCCGTCTCCTCAACCATCTCCACCACATAGCCCGAATACAAGGCTAGCGAAGATGGAAAAGCATATGGAGAACATGACCACAATGTTTACGCAGTTCATGTCTAATTTCCCGAATGTGGTCACAAGTAACCAAGCAACTGCAACTGTTGTTCCTCCTACGGAAGTAACCCCACCAGTCCCAGTTATTGGAAGGAGGGATTTTAGAGCTTATTGCAGTGTGGCATTGATTAAGGAATTTAAGAAATTGGATCTGCCCAAGTTCAAAAGGGAAAGAGATTTGTTGACAGCTGAGAACTGGATGAAAGCTGTCCTAAAATCTTTTGAGTATATGCCCTGCTCCGAAAGGGAGAAAGTAGGCTTGGCTGCCTATCTGCTAATAGATGATGCTGAATATTGGTGGCAAGCCACTCGGACCGTGTTAGAGGCCCGATATGACGAGGTCACGTGGGATAGATTTGTGGAGGCTTTTAATGAACAGTACATCCCACGCACGGATCGGAATAGATTGAAGATTGAGTTTTTAAGTTTAACTCAAGGTACGATGACGGTGAATCAATATGAATCTAAGTTCACCACCTTGAGTAGATTCGATCCAGAGGTCAGAAGAGATGAAGGTCATAAGATCTACAGATTCATCGAGGGATTGAAGTCCCCGATTAGATCTAAGTTGTATCCGATGGATATCACCACCTATGGAGAAGCTGTCCGTAAGGCTCAGCTGTGTGAGCAGGACTATGATCTACACCATGCTGACTTTCGAGCCAAGGGTAAAGGCAAGGAACCGATGAAGCGGAAGTCGGATGAGAAAGCTTCGAGCGATAAGTATCCATTTCGGAGGAGTAGACGATCTGAAAGAGTTTCTATAGGTAAGTAAAGTATAGAAAGATGATCTTTAAATTAATTTAATAGTTATATGGAATTATATTGAAGTTGGAGTTATAATGATGATGGTAATAATATAGGTACTCCTAAAGCTACAGGGATTAAGATAAGTGATGAGCGATCCCGAAATCAAGTTGGAAGTACCGCTAGCTCGCAAAAGAGTACGATGCAAAGATGTGAGCAGTGCGGAAAGTTTCACGGATCACAGCCATGTCGCTTGGCGAGTGGCGCTTGCTTTAGATGTGGGGAGAAAGGGCATATGATTAGGGATTGCCCTCAGAGAGATCCGAGAATGCCTGACGAATCAGATAAGACCCCTAAACCGCAACCTAAGGCCACTGCTGCTGAGAAGGGAAAGAAAGCTGTGACCCAAGGACGAGTGTTTGCCATCGATGAAGAGTCTGCCGATGCCTCGTCCAAAGTGATTAAAGGTACAATTTACTTGTTTGATGTGAATGTTATAGCATTGTTTGATCCAGGCTCTACGCATTCTTTTGTGTCTCCTAAGTTTGTTATGAAAATACCTGTTGAGCCTGAGACTTTAGAATACTCATTAAAGATAAGCACACCATTTAGAGAATCACAAGTGACAGAGTTGGTGTATAGAAACTGTAAGCTACGGGTAGGAGAAAGAGAATCTAAGGCTGACCTAATCCTACTAAATATGTATGGGTTTGATGTTATTTTGGGTATGGATTGGTTAGCTAACAATCATGTTATAGTGGACTGTTATCCTAAGAGTGTAACATTCTCTTCACCCGTTAGCTATGTTGTAAATTTTACAAGTAATTAATATGAAAGTATGTTTAATTTTGATTTGTTTGTAAATGAAAATAATGGATAATGTGTATGATGATATGAAGGATTCATTGCTTATGTGGAGGACGTAGATCAGAAACGTCCCGGACTCAAGGATATCCCTGTAGTCCAAGATTTTCCTGAAGTGTTCCCGGATGATCTTCCAAGACTTCCTCCGGATAGGGAAGTGGAGTTCACTATCGATTTGGTGCCGGGGACTGAGCCTATATCAAGAGCTCCTTACCGGATGGCTTTGGTAGAATCGGAAGAACTTAAGAAGTAGCTTCAGGAGTTGCTAGACAAGGGATTCATACGACCCAGCATATCCCCTTGGGGTGCTCCTGTGCTTTTTGTCAAGAAGAAGGACGGTAGTATGAGGTTATGCATTGACTACCGGTGGTTGAATAAAGTGACAATCAAGAATAAGTATCCTCTTCCCAGGATAGACGATCTCTTTGATCAGCTAAAAGGTGCACAAGTCTTCTCCAAGATAGACTTGAGGTCGGGATATCATCAGTTGAAGATCCGAGATAAAGATATCCCTAAGACTGCCTTTCGGACACGGTATGGCCATTATGAATTCTTGGTAATTCCGTTTGGATTAACCAATGCACCTGCAGCTTTCATGAATCTGATGAATGATGTGTTTAAGCAGTACTTGGACCAGTTTGTCATTGTTTTCATCGATGACATCTTGGTGTACTCGAGGTCATGGGAAGAGCATGAGCAGCATTTAGAGGACTATACGCCAAGCTAAGTAAATGTGATTTTTGGTTGAATCAAATCTCCTTCTTAGGTCATGTGATTAGCAAAGATGGAGTTTCAGTTGATCCATCAAAGATTGAAGCAGTGGTTCAATGGGAAAGACCGAAGACTGTGACGGAGATTAGGAGTTTCTTGGGTTTAGCTGGCTATTATAGGAGGTTTGTAGAGGGTTTCTCGAAGTTAGCTGCTCCACTGACGCGCTTGACGTGCAAGGAAGTGAAGTATGAGTGGAATGAAGCCTGTGAGTGTAGCTTCCAAGAGTTGAAGCACAGGCTGACGACTGCACCGATTCTCACCATCCCTAGTGGTTCAGGTGGATTTGAGGTATATAGTGATGCCTCAGGGCAAGGTTTGGGATGTGTGTTAATGCAGCATGGTAAGGTAGTGGCCTATGGTTCCAGACAATTGAAGGACCATGAGAAGAACTACCCGACTCACGATTTAGAGCTAGCTGCAGTAGTGTTTGCCCTGAAGATATGGAGGCATTACTTATATGGTAAGAAATTTCAGATTTTTACGGATCACAAAAGTCTGAAATATTTGTTTTCTCAGAAGGAATTAAACATGAGGCAAAGAAGATGGCTCGAGCTACTGAAGGATTACGATTGTGAGATCTTGTACCACCCTGGGAAAGCCAATGTGGTGGCGGATGCTCTGAGCCGGAAGCATGTAAGTATGGTGTCTTATATGATGATAAAAGAGTATGAACTAATTGAGCAATTCGCAAGTCTCAACCTTAATGTTATGACTTATGAGCATATTGGAATGATGGCTAGTTTAAGGATTGAGCCAGAGTTAATGGACAGAATTCGAAGTGCTCAAAAGGAAGATGATAGATGTATAGAAGCCATGAATCAGATGCAATCAGGTATGACCTCAGAATTTAATGTCAGTAGTGATGGAATTTTGAGGTTTAGAGGTCATATATGTGTTCCTAATGATGACGAATTGAAGAAGTTGATCTTGAGTGAAGCACATGCCATTAAGTACACGTTACATCCAGGAAATACGAAGATGTATCACAATCTTCGCAAGGTGTACTGGTGGAAGGGCATGAAGAGAGACATAGCAGATTTTGTAGCAAAATATCTCACATGTCAACAGGTCAAGGTAGAGTACCAAAAGCCAGCAGGATTACTGCACCCTCTGCCTATACCTATGTGGAAGTGGGAACACATTACGATGGACTTTATTATGGGATTGCCCAGAACTAAGAAGAATCATGATGGTATTTGGGTGATTGTCGATAGATTGACAAAATCAGCTCACTTCCTACCTATGAAGTCAACTGATACACTCAATGCTTTGGCAGATATGTATGTAAAAGATGTCGTAAGATTACACAGTATTCCAGTGAGCATCACTTCTGATAGAGATTCCAGGTTTACTTCCCACTTCTGGGAACATTTTCAGGAAGCCATGGGATCTAAGTTAAATTTTAGCACAGCTTTTCATCCGCAGACTGATGGACAGTCCGAGCGCACGATTCAGACGCTCGAGGATATGTTGAGGGCTTGTGCTATGGACTTTAGAGGCTCCTGGGATGACCATCTGCCATTGGCTGAGTTTGCATACAATAATAGTTATCACGCAAGCATCGGGGTGGCACCATATGAAGCTTTGTATGGAAAAAGGTGTCGATCTCTGATTGGGTGGGAAGAAGTGGGCGAACGTAAGTTATTGGCTCCAGATCTAGTCGAGCAAGCCTCAGAAGATGTTAAGTTAATTTGTCAGAGGCTTAAAACAGCCCAGAGTAGACAAAAGAGCTATGCAGATGCTCGACGGAGGCCACTTGAATTCATGGTTGGAGATTTTGTGTTCTTGAAAGTCTCTCCATCCAAAGGAATCATGAGATTTGGCCGACGAGGTAAGCTGAGTCCTCGTTACATCGGTCCATTTGAGGTCTTAGATCGGATAGGCGATGTTGCCTATAGATTAACATTGCCTCCGGAGCTATCGGGAGTGCATAATGTGTTTCATGTATCGATGCTTCGGAAGTATAATCTGGATCCGTCTCATATCATTGAGTATGAACCCTTGGAGATAAGGGAAGATATGAGTTATGTAGAGAAGCCGATTCGGATTTTGGATAGAAAAGAGAAAGTTTTAAGGTCTAAGACGATCTCATTAGTGAAAGTTCTCTGGCAATACCATACGATGGAAGAAGCTACATGGGAGCTAGAGAGCTTAATGAAGGAAAGGTATCCAGAATTATTTACATGACAAGCTAAGGCAAATTTGGAGGACCAAATTTTCTAAGGAGGGGAGGATGTGAGATCCTCAATTTCCATGTATTCCTCCATGTATGTAAAGTGTTTTAAGCTAATATGATTAAATGAATATGAAATTGATGTGAAGTTGATGTATGAATAATATATGATCGATGTATGGAATATAGAAGAAATAATGAAGTTGAATATCAATGAGTCAAATACAATATGTTAATATCAGGAAAATAAAAGAAGGATGAGACAAGAAACAAAACAGATTTTATTGGTTAATTATCTACATGTGGCTTATGCATGAATGGAAGAAGAAAAAGAGGAATTAAATGGTCAAATGGATGAGTCAAAGAGGAAAGAAAGGGCTGAGATGATTAATGAGATTAGCATGCATTAAATGCATCTTGCATGACTCACCATCTTCATCAGCTATCACCAACGTCAGCCACCTCCTTCCCAGCTCTCCCTCTCGTGCCATATCCAATCTTCCAAGTTTTCCATTCTAAGCTCCTTGCTAAACCACCTTACTCCCTCACCAATTCACTAAGTTCATTTAACGAAAAATAATCCTTGTCGTTAGACTAGGTGATATCCAAAGCTTGATAAAGTGAATCCAAGTATTGGAGGAGATCTCAACAATCGAAATTTTGGTCTCTAGTGAAGGTAAGAGAAGAAGATGATTTTTACAATTTGGTTCATGATAAGGAGTTGTACTGAGCTAGTAGGACATGTGTATGTTGTTTAATTTGAGGTTTGAAATGGTATGATGATTTCAGGTTGAAAAAGTGAAAAGCTAGGGTTAACGCGCCAAGTGATTTCGCGTTTCCGAAGGAATTAAGGTAAGGAATTTATGTAACGGACGTAAGGCGGCTATGTTCGCATGATTTATGATGTTGTTACATGTTTTGGAGAGAAGTATTAGTTGATTTTGTACAGGAAAAGATGCATTTTCGGACTTGTCTCCTAGTACCAATTAGGCTAGGGGCAGCCGACTGCCATAGAGGGAAGTCGACTGCCTAGAGACAAACAAAACGTCGTTTTCCGAAAACCGATGCAAACCAGTCGACTGCTATGTAAGCCAGTCGACTGCTATTTTCCCAGAAGCATTCTGTTTCAAACCAGTCGACTACTATAAGGGCCAGTCGACTGCTATTTACCAAATTGTATTCTGTTTCAAAAACAGTCGACTGCTATATGGACCAGTCGACTGCTATTTCTTAAGAAGCATTCTGTTTGAAAACCAGTCGACTGCTATATGGACCAGTCGACTGCCCTTATGTATTTTTCGAAAAGAAAATAATTTCGAGAAATAAAGTTATGAAGCAGCAGTCGACTGCCCTATAAGACCAGTCGACTGCCATGTATGAAAAGATGTTTCAAAGCTTATTCAATTTAAACACAAAGGTGTTTTCTGAAAAGAATATTATAAATGTTTTGAGGTTATGGACTGCGTAATGATTATGCATTTCTGATGGCTGAGAGACTCTGATCAAGTCCTCAGTAATATGTATGTTAAGTGAGGAACCCTAGTCCGGTCCTCAAGACCATAAGTGACACCTGACTAGTGCTCACTATGGTATTATTAAGGCAGGAGAGAATCCCTGACCTCTACATGGTATACCAATGTACTAATGCATGATTAGAGTCATATGAGTCATATGAATGGGAATGAACGGTTCATATGACGACTCAATCGCTTAAACATTGTACATAGTCTCCATCTATTACAAAGTACAAGATGTATGTATGAGGAAGTATATGATGTATGTTTTTAAGTATGATATGAGGTATGATGTTTTAAAGAAAGTATGCTTGCCATGTCATTTTAAATGAATATGCATGGTTACAAACAATGCATGAAAGAAGTTTATGATGCATGCTTTATAATGCTTTACATGACATTATAGAGCCAAGTAGGAAAAATGCATATAGAGGCATAGTACGCTCTTTTACATACTTTTCTTACTGAGCGTAAACTCACTCTTTTACGACTATTTTCCTACAGACTACCTGAAGTGAACCACGCTCCGACTAGAGGAGCTTGTGCTTGAAGAATCGAAGTGTACCTTCTCGATACGCTTCCCAGTTAGTATAGAAGGTATACTTATATATTCCTATGTAAAGTTAAATTGTAATTCAGCTACAGTACAGTACAAGTAGAATTTATGTATATAAGATGTCGGGGATGTAAGTTAAGATGATGTATGAGATCCTGTGGAAATGGAATGATATTTATATATATCATTTTATGTTTATGGAAATTGAATAAAATTTCATAAGCTATTAAATGATTAGCTTAAGATTAAGGGAGGAACGACACTGGATAAACTAAATCTAAATAAAGAAGGAAAAAAAGATAAGTGATAAGATGAAGTGACGGGGACGTCACATACACTTACCTTATATCCATTATTAAATTACTCACCATGTATCAATCTTTTATTATCCTTAACCCTAATATACTTATGAAAATATATCTCTTAATTAAGCGATTTAAGATGAATAATCATATGTCCTCTTAAACGTCTTGACAATATAACTCCTTATATACTAGTCTCAATGCTTACTAATATAAATCTTTAAATTATAAAAATTATTAATGCTATGAATTAAATCAAGTCTAATCTCATCCATGTATATTTCTTACTTATTTTCCCTTTAATTGTTTCTAGTTCACCAATCAAAGTAAATCAATATATGTGTCATTCTTCAATAATACATCCATATCAATCCTTTAAATACGAGCATTGTCTAAAGTAATAGCAAAATCTTTATTATTTTCAAGTCCATATAATTTACAAACTTTAGTAATATATTTATGAATAGTATATGTATTATGTGCTTCTTCTATTACATTTAAGGATAAAATTCATTTTTGTTTGCACCAATCTTCATCTACCTAATGACAAGTTATAATAAGATAACTTATATCGTTAGCACTAGTCCATATATCACTAGTTAAACTAACCCTAGATGAAATATTACTAAGTTTATCAATTAAAGCTTGCCTATATTCTTTAAACATATCAATGGAATCTTTTTTTAATGTATGTCTAGAAACTAATTTATATGCAAGTTGTAAATATTTATAAACAAATTCTAAATATCCTACTTTTCACAAATTGTGAATGGCTGCTTAGTCCTAACTACAATTCAAACTAAACCACATCTAACTTGAACATTGTCAAAAGTAAATTTGTTTCCACCATCATATATATTAATTTGAAATTGTATACCTTCATTAATTTCTTCTTCTTCATCTGGATTAATTTTATGTGTACTAATTAAATTTCTTTTATACGTACTTGTATCTCCACTACTTCCATTGGAGTTATAAACGTATACCTTTTTACATATTTTATAAACAACAGAATATTCATTCGTCGTACCTTCTTTTAGTACAATATTGAAATGCTCCCATACTTTAGTCTTTTTAGTGCGGGTAATCTTCGTTCTCGTCGGTCTTAATGATGTAGCAACAGTGGTAGTAGCTGCTGATTATGTTGACCACGACATCTACAACAACTGGTATGTATTAGTGGTGCCAAAGAAAACTCCTCTTCCGGATGAATATCGGGTTCGAATTCATTGAATGATTCGTCACCCAAATTAGGGATTTCAATATAACCAAAAGGGCGAGAAGCAGAACATGAACAACGAAACAAATTTGACATTTTTATATTTTTTGAAAATAAATATATTTTAAAATTTGAAAGAAATAGATGTAGGAATATATATATATATATATATATATGTAGGGAGTTGGAAGTTGAAACTAAAATTTGTAAAATTGTAAAAAAAAACGAAAAATAAATTTTAGAGAGAAAAACGATAATATTATAAATTTAGAATAAGAGAATTTGAGTGAATTTAAGAGATTTTGAGTAAGTATTGAAAGAGAATGAGTGTTGAGATTTCAGAGAAAATGAGACAAAATGGGAGAAAATGTAAAGAAAAAATGAAAGAAATGAATAAGTATTTATAGAAAAAATATTGAATTTAAAAAAATTAAAAAAATTTAAAATGGAGGGAGGAAGCATCCTTCCCTCCTTTTAAATGAGGCAACAGCTCCTCGTTGCCTCATCTTTTGTGGCAACCTGTTTTTGTAGGCTGCTACAAAAGAATTAAAGGCCTGCGCAGTGGCAAGATTTTGTTTTTTAAAAAATTTGAACTGGATTGGTTCCAGCCCAAAATCGGTTTGGTTCAGATCGAGACAATCGATTCCGATCCTTTATCGTGTAGGGCATTTACCGGGCTAAATTTTTTTTTGTGTGAACCAGCCCAGCTCGACATATTATCAAACTGGGCCAATTTTGATTATTAGGTTGGATTGACCCGATCCAATTTCAAATTAGATCGGATCAACTCGGCCAGATAACTACCTCTAATTAGTAGTACAATGTTGGCATGCGAGCTTGGTATCTACATGTCGTGTTGGAATTAGTGTTGGAATTATCAAACCTCTACCTAGAGGTGTTTAACTGACTGAATCGATCCAAAATGGGCCTGATTCAACTCAACCCATGATCCAAACCAGTAAAACTCGATCAAAGCTACGATATATATATATATTTATCAACCATTACAGAACAATAGTCATGTTGGTGGCGCTGGTGATTCGGCGCAAATACCAGTCAAAATCTTCTTTTGGTCAATTCTTGTGCATTCAATTACATGACTATTGTTCTGTAATGAACGATATACATATACAGAATAATAGTCATGTAATTGAATGCACAAGAATTGATCAAAAGAAGACTTTGACTGGTGTTTGCACCAAATCACGAGCGCCACCAGGTCCACCACCATATTCGAAGGGGACGGACTAAACCCACTACAATTTCTACTCTACACACTACACCTCCAAAAAATGAATTAATCTTACACTATTAAATTACAAAATTAACCTTACTATAAAAACAAATATTTCACCGTTCGCTTCCTTCCCAAATTTTCTTCTCCACCGGCTGCAACTCTTTCAACCGAAACTAGTCTCTACAGGTAACGTACATTTTGCTGCTACTGTAACAATCTGAGCTCGCCTACCGCAAGCTCACCTGCGCGAGGTCGGTAGCCTCGCACAGGTGAGAGCCCACCTGAGCGAGGTCGGCAGCCTCGCGCAGGTGAGAGCCCACCTGAGCAAGACTTGTGGCCTCGCTCATGCTCACCCGTGTAAGGCTGTCGACCTTGCGCAGGTGAGCCCGTGAGAGGCCATGTGCCTCCAGTCTTGGTTTTCGATAATGGCTTTGAATGTGCTCAAGGAGAATGGCTACTGAATGTGCCGCCAGTCTGTGCCGCGCAAGCTGGCTTGCGCGCGGGCGCAGTTTCCGCGCAAGCTGGTTTGCGCTCGGGTGAAGGTTCCGCGCAAGCTGGCTTGCGCTGGGGCGCAGTTTAAGCGCAAGTTGGCTTGCGCGCGAGCACAGGTTCCGCGCAAGCCAGCTTACGCGGAACCTGTGCCCGCGCGCAAGCCAGCTTGCGCACGTCTTGTTCCGAGCTGGGAGCAATATTTACCTTTTTTTTGTTGTTTCTGCTCAACGTTTGGCTCCCTTGTTTTTGCTCAACAAAGAAGTAATAGCTAGGGTGAAATGAGGAATATTTTTTTGTTGGATTCTTAAGCAATTTTACTTAGAATTGAGCATTAATGCTTTGATTGTTTTATTCATCTAATCATACAATCATTTGCTAAGACATAAATGTTTTTTTTCAGATATGGCAGAAACACAAGGTGGAGGTTCATCTCAAGGAAGACGATGACGACCCACCAGCTCAGAGAGAAGACGACGAGCTAGCCAATATCTTGCTGAGCAGGCCGAGCAAGCTGAACAAGTAGAACAGGTCGAGCAAGAGGAGCAGGCCAAGCAAGTAGATTCAGATGATGCAGATGAGGCATCTCAACCTTGTCTTGGAGGCCCGAGTGATATGTCTGTTTTGAATAGTTTTAGATCACATGTGGATTTTGCGATATGGGAGGGTCAGGTAATTATTTTGTTAAATTTAAGAATATAGATCTATTTTATCTATTAAAAATAATCTTATTATTTATTGTTGTTTATATAGGAACGAGCCAATTTGAAGGTTCTTAATCACACTCAAAAAATCTCTCAGTGGACTCTAGACGATGATCGGTCACGTATTCGCTCCTTTGTTTTGCAATCCAGCTTAGGTTGCTTGGTTGAGTGTAGTTATCGCACTTGCAATAACTACACTCATCTCAGCTTTTTGTGAGAGGTGGCAGCCGGAGACTAACACATTTCATATGCCTTTTGGGGAGATGACGATTACCCACGATGATGTAGCTACACTGCTTGGCATACCAGTGGTCGGCGGGATCGTATCATGCCGGCACATCTCCATGAAGCGTACAATCAGAATGTTAGTTCGTTTGCTAGGTGCAATCGAGGCGTGCAGGATGTACGCGCTGTGGTAGGAGGCAGTTTTGCACATGTTTGGACAGTGTGCAGTGGTGTTCGGAACCAGGACCGCGAGAAGTCTGGTTGATGGGCGCGCGTGGATGCTGATGAGGGAAGAAAACGCGGGCCAGAAGTCTAGTCCGACCAGGACTCTGATTGGATGGGCTTGCGCGGATGCTGGAGAAGAGGCAGACGCGAACCAAGACTCAGAAGTGGAGTTCGACTAGGACTGTGACA
Organism: Heritiera fomes; assembly: GCA_032173925.1. Lineage (NCBI taxonomy): Eukaryota > Viridiplantae > Streptophyta > Magnoliopsida > Malvales > Malvaceae > Heritiera > Heritiera fomes. The sequence goes on along the minus strand of JAPDPM010000002.1, from coordinate 28,001,544 downwards.
GAGAAGGCAGCTGGCGGACGAAACACTTCCAGCTGCGATCTGAGACGCGCGGATAGCTAGTTGAGTCCAAGAGGGATTCTAATAGGTGAGGACGGACCCTAGATGAGTGCGCACACCTGGCACTCAAGATATGAGCTGGCGACCGCCAGCACTGGACAGACTGGGCAGAGTCATTGTGCGGTAAGGACTCTGGCGGGTGAAGAGTTTTTGTTGAGCTTGGTCTCTTAGGAATTTTGGATAGACTAGAATTCCTAATGGCTGGGGATGTCAGCCACATCCGATATAATTGCCTTGCCTCTCCTTCTCCCGAGCCTAGCATAAAAACGAGTAACTGGTGGATTAGTGTATTTGTATTTAATGACTTTTGTTTTTTAAAGATACGGTTTATCTTTATGATATCAGACAATGTTATTAAAATATGTAATGATTTTTGTTTATAATTTAATGTTTTATTTAGTGATTTTTGTTTTTTAATGCCTAGAGTTTATCTTTATAATAGTAGATAATGTTATTAAGACATATAATGCGTAAATCGATAATACAATCATAAGAAGGCATACATATCAAAGACATAAATTGATAATATATTCATACAATGGCATAAATGTTAAAATACAGTAATATTTAATAAAATATCATGGTTCGTCTAAATCAATGGTTTCTTTAATGGCAACATTTGATCTCGATAACAAATTTTGAAATTCCTCAATGCGAGATATATATGGAAGCTCCCACTCACGAGCAAAATCATATCGGTACCGATGCCAATTGCATGCAATCGGAGGTATTGGTGCAAACGGGTCCATAAATACCTGAAAAAATATCACTATTAAACGTACGAAAAAATATAAAACAAAATATCTCAATTCTAACATACATATTATTATCAATACCTCAACAAAATGAGAATCGTGAATAAGTCCAAGTGCTATGAATCCATGTTGTAGAGGGGGAGGTGGTGCAGTTCTAAGCGGAAGATATGTCAAGCATTGTCTAGAAGATAAATGGACTAGCACAACGTTATACTTTGTTGCTATCAAGTGACCCATATCGGGTAAAGTCATCCATTTATCATAAGGGGCTGGTATCTTGAAATATGATAATGTCTCTATCAATTCATCAACACGCTCCTCTGATCCATAGAGACTAACATAATAAGCGCGGAAATCACATATCTCCTCGATCAAATCTTGTCGCACCTTAGCCCATGCATCAACACCCATGCCTAGCAAGCCAGCTATAGCTCGAAAACCACAATGTCCATCCGATTCAACATCCACAGTAGAATGTATGTATTGGCGTATCTCTAAAGGGAAAGAATCAATAAATTTCACTTTCTTTTTTCGATGCACTGGTAGTTTCTTCATCTTTACTGAATTGACTGAAACGGGTGTTAATGCACTATCATATTGAGATTCAACAATCTCAAAATACGAAGGATCACGTCGAGTTGATTTATCTCGATTGCCTTTGGTCTTAGCCTTCTCAGGTGGAGGAACAAGAAATGTAGTTGCTGGATCACCGAGTTCTCTTAACTTTTTCTTCAAGGCTAATTTTCCCGAGATATCACAAGCATCGAAGCGTCTCACTATAAGCTCCCACTCAGCATCAAGATTCAACTTAGCCAAGTAATCAACATTTTTCTTCTTCAAGTCCAACTTCGACCAAAAAGGATCCAAAACGAACAATGGAATCGGTGTATCGAACCTTATAAATTCAGCAATCTCGTGAGCACAAGGCAACCCATGTGTGCCTCTAATGACGCAACCACAAACAAGAGGGTCAATGCCGGTATCATTTGCTCGTTGTGCTTCCTTCAAAATAATGCTCAATGCTGTCCTAGAAACCAATCCCCGTAAATCCCTAAACAAAATTGGTCGAAAATTATGTTCCACAATAGTAAGACTTCTCTCGAATGAGGCCTTTATCTCCGTATGTTACAGCTCAATCAGGGAGTTGATAACCTTCCATGATGTGTCAAAATCTCCTTGGGACGATCCAAGGTGTCTCTTTAACTTTCAATGTGCACTCTCCACCCTATATGATGTTAGAAAATGTTTATTATAATGAATAAATTATATATTTTCTGAAAATAACAATAAGTAAACCCTATAAACCTACATACCTATTTGTTGTAACATTTCCAAAGTGCTTTACTTTATTTGTCCACGCAGCAACAAATTTCTCTTTATGCTGAGTCAACCAAGTATGGATCAAGTACTCGAGCGCTCTAGGATAAGAATGGTAATGAGAAACCAATGAACTTAAATTTGCTTCGTACTCATACTCATTCGAAGAGAATACAAGAACGCCCCAAGCTGACATGAATGCCTCCCACTTCTCCTTGCTCTCAAACCACTTTTTACAATGAGCAAGTACATTCTTTGATATATGCCATCTACATAAGAGATTGGTTGTGCTAGGGAACACTGTGTGTACTGCTTTCATCAATGCTAAATCCCTATCAGTAACAATGACTGAAGGCATTGAATCAGAAGACATCAAGCTCTTTAACTTCTCTAATGCCCAAGTGTAGTTGTCAGTGCGCTCAGCCTCCATGTAAACAAATGCAACAGAAAATGTCAAATCTGTACATGTCACACCAACAATCTCAAGGAGAGGGAGTCTATATCGATTAGTTTTATATGTACAATCCATAACTAACACATTTGGAAAAGCATTCAATAAATCTACAGTAGTCGGATGCGCCCAAAATAAGTCTCTAATACAATCACTAGACTCATCACTCCTATGCCACTCAACATAATTACAATCATCTAAGTGTTTCATGAGTTGCTGCATCTGTGATCTACCAGCTTTGTCAATCATTCTATACTTTTGTCGTGCATTGTAGATGGTCTTTATGGTGCTGGAATTCTTCTTATCATGTTGTTTCAACATCATTAGTATATTTCTTGGTTTGACCATATTATTTGTCATATCGGCCACTATACCTTGCTCTTTCACCGTTAATCGACCAGCAAAGGAATGTCCTTCTAACTGACTTGCAGCCAAATGGTTATGCATTCCACATACTACTCCGACTGCCCAATCATCGCCGCTCGCCAATTTCAGCCCCTGTAGCTCGAATTGACAATTGCACTTCTTCGTTCCCGTTCCCAAGCGACGGAATTCATCTCTATTTGATCTATACATTCCATACCGTTCACATGCAAGTCGAAGTCTAGGTTTTCTTCCGGGAACACCAACTTCGGATGATTTAATCACAATAACAAAACCTAAGTCTCTTCCAACCTCTTTAGCCCATGTGATCAAGGCATTTCTACTATTGAAAACCTGAACAAAAAAATTTAATAATTAGTTTTTTTTATTTTACGGTATTTGCATTGAAACATTATATTAATTTTAAATATGCTTACCTTGTTAGTGGTAAATGCATAAGTGTAGTCAAATATTTCTTCATCCACACTATTGAATTCTTCATTGTACAATACTACTTCTCTGTTACTCTGCAAATATTAAACAATTAATATTAAACAATTAGTACAATAAATTATATAATAAAAATAATAAAACTAATTAATTATAAAAATAATTAATTAGTACAATAAATTATTCAAGGAATTAGTACAATTATTAAAGAAATTATAAATATTATATATATACTTTATATAATAAAAATAGTAAAAAGAAAAAAATTTAAATGATAACTCAGAAGTATGTGCGCGCAAGCCCAGCTTGCGCGCTGGTGGATATAAAGCGCAAGTAAGCTTGCGCTTAAATGGCCATAGCGCGCAAGCTTACTTGCGCGCGGAAGGCCATATCACGCAAGCTAGCTTGCGCGATGGTGGCCACTACGCGCAAGAAAGATTGCGCTCAGATGGCCATCTCGCGCAAGTTTACTTGCGCGAAATACGAATTTCTGACTTTCACCTGACGAGCCTAATCCGAAAAAAACTCATCAAATCTTACCTCTTCTTCTTCTCTTTCAGTTTCTTCACTTTCATACTCTTCATAGCTATCATAATAGCTACTCTCACTCATATTTTTTAATGTTTTGAAGGAAAATAGAATATGATTGATGAAGAAAAATGAGAAACGGTAGATTGCAGCGGAAGGGGGAAGACTGAATAGCAAACTGAAGCACGCAGAAGAGAGACACCAGTGAGGGAAAATGTAGTGAAGAGTGTAAGAAGTGCTCTGGCGTTGGCTTTCGATTACTTTGTTTAGTTTTTTATTTAGTTGTTATTTAGTTTTTATTTTTAAAGTTAAAACAGTAAAAATATGAAGTATGTTTTTCTCCCACTTTGATTTTTCGTTTTGCCTACATAGTTCACAACATTTTCCCGCCTTTTTTACCCTCTCCTGTGTGCTCGTGACAAATGAATAAATTAGCATCTCGCGCAAGAATGTCTCTTGCGCGGGATGGCCATCTGAGCTCAAGCTTTCTTGCGCGAAATGCCCATCAGCGCGCAAGAAAGCTTGCGCGATATTGCCAGTTTCGAGCAAGACAGCTTACGCGGAATGGCCAATTCCGCGCAAGCGGTCTTGCGCGGGATGGCCACCAGCGCGCAAGCTTTGCTTGCGCGCCCATACCTGTTCTTCATTTTTATTTTTATAAGTATTTATTTTTATTATATAAATTATATAATTATATAATTTATAATTTTTTGTATCATTTATTGTACTAATTCATTGTATAATTTATTGTACTAATTTTATTTTGATAATTAATTATTTTTATTATTTTTATTCTATAATTTATTACACTAATTATTTAATATTAATTGTTTAATATTTGCAGAGTAAAAAAGAAATAGTAGTGTATAATGAAGAATTCAATAGTGTGGATGAAGAATTCAATAGATCGGATGTTGCTATTAAAGAAACCATTGATGTAGACGAGCCATGATATTTTATTGAATATGACTGTATTTTTAACATTTATGCCTTTGTATGAATATATTATCAATTTATATATTTGATATGTATGCCTTCTTATAATTGTATTCTCAATTTACGCATTATATGTTTTAATAACATTATCTGCTATTATAAAGATAAACTCTAAGCATTAAAAAACAAAAATCACTAAATTAAACATTATATTATAAACAAAAATCATTACATACTTTAATACCATTGTCTAATATCATAAAGATAAACTGTATCTTTAAAAAACAAGTCACTAAATACAAATATAAATACACTAATCCCTCGACGCATCCGATATAATTGTCTTACCTCTTCTCCTCCCGAGCCTAGTATAAAAACAAGTAACTGGTGGAGAAGCTATCTCTGATGTAACTGGTGGAGAAGCCATCTCTAATGTAACTGGTGGAGGAGCTAGAGGAGGAGCTGTCTGTGATGGAGCTGGAGGAGGTGTTGTCTGTGATGGAGCTGGAGGAGGAGCCGAGGATGAAGCAGCATCTGACGACCCAGCTAATATCTCATGCAGGTCGTAAATTCCCTTTGTCAATGTCTCTACATCTCTGCTCCCACTCATGAGTAATTCACAGAGAGACACTACCCTTGACATGCGCTGCAAAACAATACATGAAAGAAATTTAAGTGAATATAATAGTATGAACAAATTTTATTCACTTAGGATTTAGTGTTAATAACTTACACTAGATTGATCAGAATCGACTGAGGGAGCTTGAAGCCTCGATCTGCGTGTTGAATTTTGTACGAATCTATGAGAAATAGAGCCATACCAAGCCATATAATCGGGAGCCGTCTCTCCTGGGATCACACACATACGTCCTCTATCCTCTTCTCTGAGGACATACATAGGCCATCTATGCCATAATTGATCCATAAACTGATAAACCACATCATAAGTGGCACTCGTACTACCTCTCTGTGCTCTATATGGCGCTAAAGGTCTCGAAGGTACGGTCTGTACATAGCCCCACTGCCGTAACACTCTCTCTGGATGGTATGGCTCCACGACATCCCCAGCCTTTAAGCAGATCGTGAAAAAAGAGATCGGGGGCAACGGATGCTGTCTTCGACTATCTGCATATGGAACCCAGCACACTTGATTACACTGGAGGTCATCTAGATGCTCCCGCAACACGTTCACATCTTGACCATAACCACGTGGCTTCCATCGTCGAGCTCGCGGCAAACTATCCTCGTAATTGAAGTTCAACTCGGGACTCAATGATGGAAAGTGCTCATAAATCCAAGCCTATATCAAATAAAACATTAATCATTGATAAATTAATTATAAACAAATTATAATTCACAAGTTATTTATATAAAAGTAAATCTTAATACCTGAAAAAGAGTCATATAGCCTCCAATCCCGTGTACTTTTGCTCTGCTTGCAAGACCCAACTGTCTATACATATAAGCAAGAGCACACGCACCCCACGCATATTCGCTGATAACCGTTAAATCCTCTAAACATGACAACAATGAAACAGGAACATGCGATCCACTCTTATCCACAAAAAGTGTGCACCCAAGTAAATGAAGTAAGTACGCACGAGCAGCATACACTATTTCCTCATCACTGAAGGTATCGGTCACATTACGAAAAGTGGCTCTCAACCATTGCAATGTCACACTAGATCCACGACCGGTACTTGTCGCTGCTTGAGCTTCCGTAACAGAGACGCCTAACAAACGAACTAATATTCTAATTGCATGCTTCATGGAGATGTGCTGGCATGATACGATCCCTCCGACCACAGGTACACCAAGCAATGTAGCTACATCGTCTAAAGTAATCGTCATCTCCCCAAAAGACATATGGAATGTGTTCGTCTCCGGCTGCCACCTCTCACAAAAAGCAGAGATGAGAGTACCATTGCAAGTGCGATAACTGCACTCAACCAAACAACCTAAGCCAGATTGTAAAACAATGGAGCGAATACGTGATCGATCATCGTCTAAAGTCCACATCGATATTTTTTGGCTATGATTAAGAACCTTCAAGTTGCCTCGCTCCTATATCATAAACAACAAATAATAAGATCATTTTTAACAAATAAAATAGATCTATATTATTAAATTTAACAAAATAATTACCTCACCACCCCATATGGCAAAGGCCACATGTGATCTAAAACTTCTCAAAACAGACATATCACTCGGGCCTCCAGGACAAGGCTCAAGTACCTCCTCTGCATCATCTGAAGCTGTTTGCTCGGCATGTTCAGCCTGCTCGGCCTGCTGAGCACGATATTGGCCAACTCGTCGTCTTCTCTCGGAGCCTGTGGGTCGCTGCCGTCTTCCTCCACCTTGTGTATCTGCCATGTCTGAAAAAAAAATATTTATGTCTGAGATTGATGGCATTATTGGAAGAATAAAACAATGTGGGTGGAAGTAACAAAATAATAGTATATAATTATCATGATGCACCAACTCATAAACAAGAAAACTTGATCAATACAAACATAAAGGCTGGAGAAGAAGACTTCAAACAAAAATCAAATGCATCATGCTGTGATCAAGGTTTCATGTCATCTAAGTTAATATGTTTAAAAAAAAACAGAATAAAAATAGCAAATTATACCTAAAATCAGATTGTTGACCAAAAGCAGTCTTCGAAGACTCTGGCTTAGGTAGTGACAAAAGAAGCTGCATAAAAAAAAACACTCAATCCATTAATCAAAAGGTAATGACAAACAAAGGCTACAAAGGTTTTGACTCAACGCGCAAGCTGGGTTGCGCGCAGGCAAGCAATGAGCGTAATCAGGGTTGCGCGCTTTCTGGCCCAGCGCGCAACCCAGCTTGCGCGCGGGCAAGTAACACGCACAAGCCAAGTTGCACGCTTTACTTGCCCGTGCGCAAGCTGGGTTGCGCGCTGGGCCAGAAAGCGCGCAACCTGGCTTGCGCGCATGACTTGTCCGCGCGCATGCTGGGTTGCGCGCTGGGCAAGCTCGCGCGCAAGCCAAGTTGCGCGTATTGCTTGTCCGCGCGCAACCCAGCTTGCACGCTGGGCGAGCGCAATGGGCTCTGACGAGCCTCGCTCACTGCTGCCGACCTCATGCAGCACCTGCGCGAGGCTCGCCCCGTAGCCTCCCCTAAGCGAGGCTCGCCTGTGCATTGCTGCGCGAGACTCGCCCCGGAGCCTCACTTGCCTCGCCCCGACAGCCTCACCTGCACGAGGCTCACCCCGGAGCCTCACTTGCCTCGCCCCGACAGCCTCACCTGCACGAGGCTCACCCAGGAGCCTCACCTGCCTCGCCCCGACAGCCTCACCCTAAAGCCAAAATGCCAACTAAAATTCAACCAAAATTTTATAAACAAAATGTACCTGTTCTACAACAGTTGGAGAAGATGATGAGAAAGAAGGCTGAGGAACGGACCGTGGAGAAGAAGAGCCGTCGGAGCAGATGGGTCCGGCTGAGGGGGGGGAGAGAAAGGATTTATTGAATGAAGGATAAATTTGTCATTTCAGGGGGTTGATTTAGTTTTTTTGTTTTTTTGTAGTGTAAAGAACAATTACCGTGGTACAAATAGAAGTCCTCTATTCGAAGGGGCCTACCTTTTTATTTTTTTTTTTGGTTCAAGAAGGGGCCTACCTTTTTCATGTGGCTAAATGACAAGGCGTTTATTTTTTAAAGTTAAAATTGTTGCTGTAACTTTTAGGAACTCACCACCTCAATTCTTTTCTTTGGAAAATTTTATATCCCACGGGCCCTTGCGCCAAGCCTTTTCCTCTTGCTTTTGCAATTGACCACTAAGAAGAAAACAATGAAGTTATACTAAAATTTGATGGGAGGTAGTTAAATTAATTTATTTTTAGGTATTGCTTGATAAGGTGAAAAAAATAAAAAGAGAGAAAATAAAATATAAAAAATAAAAATAAATATTTTTATTGACATACTTGATAAAAAGTGAAAAATGTGAAAGAAAATATTAATTGTTTTCATTCTATTGATTGGTAAAATTGAAAATTTTAAAGTAAAAATATATTATATTAATTTATCATTATACCATTAATTAGTTAAAATAATGAAATTAAATTAAAAAATAAAAAATAATTTTATAAATATATATATATATATTTGACTCACATTTCTCATTTTCTCTCCACTAATTTTTTCAACTTTAAATGATTTGATTTTGTTAATTAAGAATAAAATAAACAATTTTTTTTATTTTCTTTATTCATATTTTTCCTTTTTATCAAACACTAACAAAAACCCATTTTTTTCCATTTTTTCATACCTCTGTTCATCCTTCTACTTTTCTACCCTATCAAACACATCTTTAAAGTCATAATTAACATTTTCGAAGAAGAGAAATTTTGCATTTTTATTAGTACGTATGTTTTCTTAAAAAAAATATGACTTTCAATCTTTCACAAGTTTTTAAATTTTCTCACTTTTTTCCACAAAAATAGGAGAAAATAAAAACTTTGAAATTTCATTTTCCTTCCCCTCAAAATTTCCATGCACCAAACATATACCATTAAAGAATGAATCTAATTTTTTTTGTTATAAATTGAACACTTGACAAGTTTATCTCCCTTTCATATCTTTTGTGGTCTTTTTCTTCTTTTTTTAATACCTCAAAACTATCATTTTTTTATTTTTAAAATTTGATACTCATATTAGTTTAGGGGTCGTTTGTTCCTGTTTTCTATTTTTGTTTTCAGTTTTTTTGGAAACAGAAACAGAAAACACGTTTGGTAACATGTTTCTGTTTTCAAAAAATGAAAACGAAAACAAGAATTTTCAAAATTGTTGGAAACAAGAATTTCTTGTTTTCATTGTTTTCAGAAACATGTTTTCATTTCTCTTATTGTTCATAAGTGCATAGAGTTTATATATTAATATAATATTAATATTTTATAATAAAAATATAAATAAAATTAATTAATTTTTTAAATAAAATAATATTAAATTTTAATATAAAATATTATTTAATATTTTAAAATTAATATATTTATTTTAATATAGAAAAGTTGAAAACATAAAAAGAAATTAAATAAATATTACATTGAACTATAATATTATAATATTATTTAATTTAAATTTTTATAATAATTTATTGGATATATTAAATATTTTAAATAATATCATTTATTATAATTTTGATATGTTAATAATTAATATTATTATATAATATAATTAATTTTGATTTTACTAAACAATATTATTATTTAATATTATATTCTATCTTAAATTTAAAATATATCACTACTACTATTAAATAAGTTAATATTATTAAATAAGTAAATACTTAACATTAAATAATATTATTTATATTAAATATAATATATTTTAATAACTATATAATTTATTATAAATTAATTAGTTAAATATTTTATTTAATAATGTAATATTATTATTATTACAATTAAATAAAATTTATTATTAAATATAATTTATGATTATTACAGTTAAATTCAATAATATTATTTTATTTAATATTTTATTTAATTATAACATTATTTAAATTATATTAAATTTTTATATGATTAAATAAAAATATTTAATATTAGTATTAAATAATATAAAATAATATTATTTAATATTATCTACATATTATTATTTAATAAATATATTATTGGATATTTAGTTTTTAAAATTTTGTTTTGTGAATTGAATTATTATATTTGAATCAGTTTAAATATTTGGTTTCAAAACGTAACAGTATTAAACAAACATGTTTTCTGTTTTCAAAAATTGAAAACAAAACAAAATAAAACAAAAACAGAATTTTCAAAAACAGAAAACATAAAACAGAAAACAGGAAACGATATCAAACGACCCCTTAATATTTCAAAGTATTTTTCAATTTTTTTTTTATTTTCATGCATAAGAAGAAAAACTGAGGTTATACTAAAACTTCATGGGACGTAGTTAAATTAATCTATTTTTAGTTATTGCTTGATAAGGTGAAAAAGAAATTAAAAGAATATAAAAGGTTGGCTCAATGATGTAAAATCTCACTGAGTTCTTTAATGAGGACGATTTATAATGAGACCAGGTCAAATTTTCTTGGGCCAGTGTTAGTCACGCAGCGCGAGCGTAAATTAATCTTATACCCAATGTGGTATGGGCACACCTCGTGATTTACAAAAAAAAAATAAATAGAGAGAAAAATGAAAAATTAAAAAGTATAAATTTTTATTGACGTGCTTGATAAAAAAGTGAAAAATGTGAGAAAATATTAATTTTTTTTTATTGTATTGCTTGGTAAAATTGAAAATTTTAAGGTAAAAAAAATAAATTATGCTAATTTATCATTATACCATTAATCAGTTAAAATAACAAAATAAAATAAAAATAAAAAATAACTTTATAAATATACATATTTGACTCACATCTTTCATTTTCTCTCCACTAATCTTTTCGATTTTAAATTATTTGATTTTATTAATTAAGAATATAATTGTAATCAATCTTTCCTATTTTCTTTATTCATATTTTTCCTTCTTATCAAACGCTAACAAAAATTATTTTCTTTCTGTTTTTTCATACCTCTATTTATCCTTCCACATTTTCACCCTATCAAACACATCTTTAAAGTCATAATAAACATTTTCAAACAAGAGAAATTTTGCATTTTTATTTTTTGGGTACAGAAGAGCAAGAAACCTGTTATTCTACACAGAGCCTAGTCCGATCCAAACTAACAAGGTCATCATATAAAAGCTTCTCCAACCCTAGTGGTATTTGAGAAAGAAAAACTAAATCTAAGGAGGAAGTATGTGCATGGTTAGCTAGAAAGTCAACACAACAATTAACTTCCCAAAAAATATGTTGAGCAGAGCAATGCCAATCTCTTCCCAAAAGTTCTTTGCAAACCCTCAGCAGCGGAAGTAAGGGGTCTTTGTCTTTCAAAGGCTGGACTAACTTGTTCACCATAAGCAGGGAATCTGATTCTATAATGACTTGCCTGTATCCAAGCTCCCATGCTAACAATAAACCAGAGTAAATTGCATACAATTCAGCTTTACCAATAGATCCCTAACCCAGTTTTCTCATAAAGCCATATAACCAGTTTCCATTAGAATCACGTGCGAGTCCTCCTACTGCTATGGGTCCCGAGCTAGACTTTGCTGAGGCATCCACATTAATCTTGATGAAGCGCACAACAAGTTTCATCCACACAATATTTTCAGCTACTTCTCTTGAACAATCCCCCATGTGGTATTCATTCTTTTGATGTTTTCAACGAATCTTTGGATCTCATGGTGGCCATCTACCGGCCAAGAAAACTCGCGTTTAAAGATGCTCTTATTGTGCCAAGTCCATAGATGCCATCATATAGCGCCAAACATGGATGGCCAATCCATCAAACTACTTGCTGTAGTAACCTGCTTATCAAGATTAAACAACCTACAATCGGTTAGTGATAAAGAATTAAAATGAGTACGTTCAGAACATGTGAGCCTTCTTGTCCAAATCTGTCTTGATGTGGGGCAATCACAAAACAGATGAAGAGCAATCTCCATATGCCAGGCACACCTAGAACAAGATGAATTTTCCAGCAAATGTTGCTTAACATAGTTTTGCCTGGTTAACAAACGGTCATGTACTAGAAGCCAAAGAAAATGCTTGATTCTCGATAACAAATCCAAATTCCAGATCTTGCTCCAAGAAATTGTGTTTGATTGTCACCCAAGATTATATTATAGGTTTTTTTAACCAAGAACTCTCCCGAGGACGAAGCTGACAATCTGATAAAGGTGGTAACATGGCAATCTGATCCACCACATCTTTGGGTAACATATCCAATTTTGACCAGTCCCATTCCCCATTACTGAGCTTCAAATCTCTAACAGTCCAGTCTAAATGCTCCACAAGAGCAGAATTCATGCATAAGTCAACTATAAGTTTTTCACCAACCCATCTATCATACCAAAATAAGGTAGTTCTCCCATTTCCAATAACCCGAGCACATCCCTTTGCAACTACTCCCCTGCTAGCCATAATACCTTTCCAAGTATAAGAAGCCACTGGTGAATTCCTTGCCTTGAGAAATGATGTTCCGTTTAGATACTTGGTTTTTAAAACTCTAGCCCAAAGTCCTGTATCACCAACTTCCATTGTCCACCCAAGCTTAGCTAATAAAGCTAGATTCATATCTTTCGATTTCCTAAATCCCAACCCTCTAAAAGTCTTAGGTGTGCATACTTGCTCCCATTAAACCAGAGGGACTCTTCTTTGACTATTAGTCGAATCACATAAGAAGTCTCTATTCAAGGTATCTATTTCCTTTGAAATTGTAGCAGCAACTTCATAGTTTGCATTGTGTAATTGGCTATAGTACTTGTAACTGATTGAACCAAGGTAGCCCTACCCGCCAGAGACAAATGATAGGCTTTCCAAGCTGCCAATCTATTTTCAACTTTATCTAGAGTTGGCTGAAAGTCGGCTTTCTTAGTTCTTTTTCTCGTAATTGGCACACCAGGTATGTACCAAACTCCTCACAATGAGACATTCTCGTAAGTGATAACGAATTGGCAATTACATTTGGGTGAACATTGTGGGAAGTGTAAATTTTGATTTATCAAAGTTCGCTCGTTACCCAAAGGAGTCACAGAAAACATTTAAATAGTTTAAAATCACCTGGCACTGTTGGATGGGAGCTTCCTCGAAAAGAACTAAGTCATCTATAAAGAAGATATGTGGTAAATAGGGTCCCCCTCATGAGAGTTGGATAGGCTTCCATAAACCACTTTCAATTGCAGTATCAACGATATCCGAGAGTTTCTGGAGACAAAGAACAAACAAGTAGGGTGATAAAAGAACCCCTTGCCTAAGACCCCTTGAATGTTTGAAATTAGTCGTTAGCTCACCATTCCACAAAATGTTCATTTTTGTAGATGTGACAAGGAACATGATCAGCTTAATCAATTGAATAGGTAGCCCCACATCAATCAAGACCCACTGCAAAAAATCCCAATTAATCTTGTCATATGCTTTCTCAAGATCGATCTTTAAAATCATTTCTCTTTTATTCCTTTTTTCTCGAGACATACAAAAAACTGCTTCTTGCATGACAATAATGTTATCTTTACTACTTCGCCTTGGAATAAAACTACAATGAGTAGGGGCTACAGTATCTTTCATATATGGGCGAAGTTTGTTAACCACTACCTTCGACATAAGCTTAACCGAGACATTGCACAAGTTTATAGGTTTGAACTCTGTAATATATTATGGTTGTACAATCTTAGGAGTCAAAACAACCAAAACTTAGCTCAACTCTTCATCAAAACATCCCTGAATAAAAGGCTCTTGAATAGTTTGGCATACTGATTTACCAATCGCTTCCCAGTTAGCCTGATAAAACCCGACTTGAAAACCATATGGTCTCGGTGCTTTAAACGGAGCCATAGTGCAAAAAGCCTTATATATCTCCTCATCAGTAGGTACCGACCCCATTACCTCTGCTTGCCACGAATTAAGTGAACAATTAAACCTCGGATAATAACCTTCAAAGTCAGTAATTGCCAACCATTCTTCTATGTACGATTTCCAGAAGAAACCCAAAACTAACTCTTTTTAAAAAAAAAACTGGTCTAAACACCACTCTCCCTCGAGAAATTCTATTCCTACCCCACGTTTTACTATTCCTACCCCAACCCATTTTTTCAACAGTAAAAAAACGGATAAAATGACAAAATTTGCCCCATCAGATAATTTGGCATGATGCGCAAGTCTTACTTGCGCGACCAACACGCGCAAGTTTCACTTGCGCGAACGTCGGAAATTCGCGCAAGTTTACTTGCGCGAAAGTCGCATTCACTTGCGCGAAAATGTAGCGCAAGTTTTTCTTGCGCGAACTAGTCGAGCAAGTGTCGCGCAAGTGAAATTTGCGCGACAATATAGCGCAAGTTTCACCTGCGCGACATTTGCGCGCAAGTGAAACTTGCGCGAGATGTGGAAAAAATGTGTCCTGTGGTTAAAAAATATTAGGCGTTTGTTGTTAAAAGTATAACTGTTGTAAAAAATATTGCTCTTCTGCGTCTTTTTCTTCTCGTTCTACTTTTTCTGTCTTTTTGTTCTGTTCATGTGTTTTCTCTTCTACCATTTTTTTCTTTCTCACGAGCCCACCCTTCCCAGTTTACATTTCATTTTCTTAAAAAAAAATGGAAAATCTTCCTGATGATAGCTATTATGATAGATGATAGCTATTATGATAGTTACGAAGAGTACAAAAGTTTTGTTGAAAGTGTAGAAGCGGACGAAGAAGGAGAAGAGGTTAAAATTTGTCTTCTGCAAATTGAAATTCGGAGAAATTGCGCCATATTTCAGTGTAAGTCACGCTTGCGCGGGATTTCCGCGCAAGTGGCGCTTGCGCGTGATATCCGCGCAAGTGACGTTTGAGCGGAAATCCCGCGCAAGTAGAGCTTGCGCGAGAATTCCGCGCAAGTCAGCTTGCGCGGAACTTCATGTTTCGCGCAAGTGTCAGCTTGCGCGGAACATGCCTGGCTTGCACAGATCTGTCTTTTTGTGCGCTCTTGTACTAAAATTCAATCTTAATTTTTTAATATATTATTTATTATAATAATTATAATTAATGAATTTGTTTAATATTTGCAGAATGATAAAAGGATAGTGAATAGCGAAGAATCGAAAAGTGTCCATGAAGAAATATTTGACTGTACCGATGCATTTACTACTAACCAAGTAAGTAGTTTTAAAATTAATATAATGTTTTAATACAAATCTAGTAGAAAAAACTAATTATTAAATTTATTTTGTTTCAGGTTTTCAATTGTCGAAATACCTTGATCGCATGGGCTAGAGAGCTTGGAAAAGAGCTAGGTTTTGTTGTTGTGATAAGATCATCGGAAGTTGATGTTCCTCGAAGAAGACTTAGACTTCGACTTGTATGTGAAAGGTATGGAACATATAAGTCAAGTACAAATGAATTGCATCACTTGGGAACGGGAACAAAGAAGTGTAATTGTCCATTCGAGTTACTAGGTGTGAAATTGGACGAGATCGATAGTTGGACAGTGAAAGTAGTATATGGGATGCATAATCATTTGGCTGCACAACAGCTAGAAGGACATTCCTTTGCTGGTCGATTAACAGTGCAAGAGCAAAGTATGGTGGGTGATATGATAAATGCTATGGTAAAACCAAGAAAAATTTTAATGATGTTGAAACGACATGATAAGAAGAATGTAAGTACCATAAAAACCATCTACAATGCACGACAAAAATATAGAATGGATGACAAAGCTGGTAGATTACAGATGCAACAACTCATGAAATGCTTGAGTGATTGTAAATATGTTGAGTGGCATCGGAGTGATGAGTCAAGTGATTGTGTTAGAGACTTATTTTGGGCACATCCAACAGCTATAGATTTGTTGAATGCTTTTTCCAATGTATTAGTTATGGATTGTACATATAAAACTAATAGATATCGACTCCCACTCCTTGAGATTGTTGGTGTAACATGTACAAATCTAACTTTTTCAATTGCATTTGTTTACATGGAGGCTGAGCGCACTGACAACTACACTTGGGCATTAGAGAAGCTGAAAAGTTTGATGTCTTCTGATTCAACACCTTCTGTCATTGTTACTAATAGGGATTTAGCATTGATGAAAGCAGTACAGACAGTGTTCCCTAGCGCAATTAATCTCTTATGTAGATGGCATATATCAAAGAATGTACTTGCTCATTGTAAAAAGTTTTTTGAGAGCATGGAGAAGTGGGAGGCATTCATGTCATCTTAGGGCATTCTTGTATCCTCTTCAAATGAGTATGAGTATGAGTATGACGCAAATTTAAGTTCAATGGTCTCGCATTATCGTTCTTATCCTAGAGCGCTCGAGTACTTAAGAGATACTTGGCTAACTACACATAAAGAGAGATTTATTGCTGCTTGGACAAATAAAGTAAAGCACTTTGGAAATGTTACAACAAATAGGTATGCATGTTTACAAAGTTTAAAAGTTCTTATTTTCACAACTTATAAAATTTATTCATTATAATCAAACATTGTTCAAATGTCATGTAGGGCTGAGAGTGCACATGCGAAGTTAAAGAGGCACCTGGGATCGTCCCAAGGAGATTTTGATTCATCTTGGAAAGTTATCAACTCTCTGATTGAGCTACAACATATGGAGATAAAGGCTTCGTTCGAGAGAAGTGTTATTGTTGTTGAACATAATTTTAGACCAGCTTTGTTTAGGGAGTTACGAGGATTGGTGTCTAAGACAGCGTTGAATATACTTTTGAAGGAGGCGCATCGAGCAAATGATACCGGCATTGACCATCTTATTTGTGGTTGCATCATTAGAAGCACACATGGGTTGCCTTGTGCTCATGAGATTGCTGAATTCATGAGGGATGAGAAACCTATTCCCTTATCTGTTTTGGATCCTCATTGGTCGAAGTTGGACTTAAAGAAGAAAACTGTTGATTATTTGGCTGAGCTGAATCTTGATGCCGAGTGGGAGCTAATAGTGAAACGCTTCAATGCGTGTGATCTCTCAGGAAGATTAGCCTTGAAGAAAAAATTAAGAGAACTAGGTGATCCAGCAACTACATTCCTTATTCCTCCACTCGAGAAGGCTAAGAGTAAAGGCCGTTCAGACAAATTAACTCGACGTGCCCCTTCATACTTTGAGATTGTTGAATCTCAACATGATAGCACATCAAAACCCGCAAATTTAAATTCAGCAACTAAAAGGATGAAGCTACCAGTTAATCGAAAAAAGAAAGTGAAATTTATTGATTCTTTCCCTTTAGAGATATGCCCCTTCATACGCTCTACTGTGGATGTTGAGTCAGATGGACATTGTGGCTTTCAGGCTATAGCTGGGTTGCTAGGCATGGGTGTTGATGCATGGGTGAAGGTGCGACAAGATTTGATTGACGAGATATGTGATTTTCGAGCTTACTATGTTAGTCTCTATGGATCCATGGAGCGTGTTGATGAATTGTTAGAGACATTATCATATTTCAACATACCGGCTCCTTATGATAAATGGATGACTTTACCCGATATGGGTCACTTGATAGCAACAAAGTATAATGTTGTGCTTGTCCATTTATCTTCGAGACAATGTTTGACATATATCCCGCTTAGAACTGCACCACCTCCACCGCTACAGCATGGATTCATAACAATTGGATTTGTTAACGATTCTCATTTTGTTGAGGTATTGATAATGATATATATGTCGCACTTTAGATATTGTGTATTTCATTTATTATGCGTTTAACAATGCTATTTTTCAGGTATTTATGGACCCGTTTACTCCAATACCTCCGATTGCATGCAATTGGTAACGGTATTGATGTGACTTTGCTTGTGAGTGGGAGCTTCCATATGTATCTCGCATCGAAGAATTTCAAAATTTATTTTCGAGATCAGATGTTGTCATTAGAGAAACCATTGACTTAGATGACATATGATATTTTATTAAATATTACTGTATTTGATATGTATGCCTTGTTAAGATTGTATTATCGATTTATACATTATATGTTTTAATAACATTATCCAAATATCACAAAAGATAATATGTATGTTTAAGAAACAAAAAATCACTAAATATCATTACTAAATTATAAACAAAAATCACTACATATTTTAATAACATTATCTAATATCATAAACATAAACTGTATCTTTACAAAACAAAAGTCATTAAGTACAAATACACTAATCCTCCGATATAATTGCCTTGCCTCTCTTCCTCCCGATCCTAGTATAAAAACGTGTAGGCGGAGGAGCTATGTCTGATGTAACTGGTGGAGCTGTCTCCGAGGAAATAGGAGCTCGTGGAGGAGCTGGAGGAGGTGCATGTGATGGAGCTGGAGGAGGTGCATGTGATGGAGCTGGATGAGGAGCTAAAAATGAAGCAGCATGTGACCACGCAGTTAATATGTCATGCAGGTCGTGAAGTCCCTTTGCCAATGTCTCCACATCTTGGTTACCGCACATGAGTAATTCAATGTAAGAAATTGTCCTCGAATTGCGCTGCAAGACAATACATTAAAGAAATTTTATCAAATTAAATAGTATGAAAAAATTTTATTCACTTGAGATTTAGTGTTAATAACTTACGCTAGAATAATCGGACTCGACAAGAGAAGCTTGAAACCTCGATCTGCGTGCTGGGTTTTGTACGAATCGATGAGAAATGGCTTCGTACCAAGCCATATAATCTGGAGCTGTCTCTCCTGGGATCACACATCTTCGTCCTCTATTCTCTTCTGTGAGAACATACATGGGCCATCTCTGCCATATATTAGTCATAAACTGATAAATGACATCGTAAGTGGCGCTCGTACTACCTCTCCGTGCTCTAAATGGCGCTAAAGGTCTTGGAGGTATGGTCTGTACATAGCCCCACTGCCGTAACACTCTCTCTGGATGATATGGCTCCACGACATCCCCAGCTTTCAGCAGACGGTGAAAAATGTGATCGGAGGCAACGGATGATGTATCCGACTATCTGCATAGGGATCCCAGCACACCTGGTTACACTAAAGGTCATCTGGCTGCTCTCGCAAGACCTTCACATCCTGGCCATAAGTATGTGGCTTCCATCGTCGAGCTCGAGGCATACTCTCCTTGTAGTTAACGTTCACCTCCGAACTTAACGACGGAAAGTGCTCATAAATCCAAGCCTACATCAAATAAAACATTAATCATTAATAAATTATAAACAAATAATTTATAATTAACAAGTTAGATAAAGTATATTATAATACCTGTAAAAAGGTCATATAGCCGCCAATCCCATGCACTTTCGACCTGCTCGCAAGACCCAACTGTCTATACATATGAGCAAGAGCACCTCTACCCCACGCGTATTCACTGATAGTCGCTACCTCCTCTAAACAGTGCAATAATGACACGGCAACATGTGAGCCACTCTTATCTACAAAAAGAGTGCATCCAAGCAAGTGAAGCAAGTATGCATGAGTAGCAAATACTATCTCCTCATCACTGGAGCTGTCGGTGACATGGCTAAATTTTGCTCTCAACCACTGCAATGTCACACTAAACCCACGATCGGTGCTCGTCGCCGCTTGAGCCTCGGAAATAGAGACTCCTAACAACTATACTAATACTCTAATGGCTTCCTTCACAGAGATGTGCCGGCAAAATACGATCACCCCGGTTACTGGTATGCCTAGGAGGGTAGCTACATCATCAAGAGTAATCGTCATCTCTCTAAAAGGCATATGGAATGTATTCGTCTCTGGCTGCCACCTCTCACAAAAAGCAGAGATGATGGTGTTGTTGCATGTGCAGTAACTACAGTCAACTAAACTCGCTAAGCCGGACTGCATAACCAAAGAGAGAATACGAGATCTATCATCATCTAAGATCCACTGAGAGATTTTGTTGCTATGATTAAGGACCTTCAAATTGTCTCGCTCCTATATCGAAAACAACAAACAATAAGTTATTTCAAAAGCATCATGTTATCACATATTGCAAAAACATATTACTAAATTTTTGAAACGAGAATTACCTGCTCATCCCATATAGCAAAAGCAACATGTGATCTAAAAATTCTGAGAATTGATGTATCAGTCGGACCTCCAAGAAAAGGCTCGACTACATCCTCTGCATAATCTGCATCTAGCTGCTCAGCCTGCTCGACCTACTCAGCCTGCTCGTCCTGCTCGACCTGCTCGATAGGTTCGACTTGTTCAACTTGCTCGACTTGATATCTCCTTACTCGTCGTCTCCTCTCAGAGTTGGTAGGTCGCTGTCGTCTTCCTTGAGATGAATCTCCACCTCATGTATTAGCCATGTCTGAAAAAGAAAAATATTTAAATAATTATCAAACATAGCATGAAAAAATTAACATACATCAAGCACATACCTGGTGGTAGCAGTCCTACAGTGCAATAGCTTATACAGATTGATGGCAGCAATCGAAGGGTGATGGTGGCAATAGTCTGCATAATTATAAACTTTAGTCAGATGATTAAATAAAAAATCATAAAAACCAGAAATAATTGCAAAGGAAGCTAAACAGATTCTAAAACAGAAGGAAAAACAGAATGTAAAACGCCCGCGCAAGTGAGACTTGCGCGGGATCCTTGCGCAAGTGAGCCCTGCACGGTCCCGCAAGTGACACTTGCGCGGGGTTCTCGCGCATGGCGTGCCACCTGCGTGGGGCTGGCCTCGCGCAGGCATGCCACTTGCGCGGGGCTGGTCTCGCGCCAGTGGCACACCTGCGAGCGGGCACATGGTGGCGCAGGAGCTTCGTACACAACTAAGAATGCCATTTTTACCTTAACGGCAGGAGATTCGTACCAGGAAGAAGGAAGAAGGAGAAGGAGAAGGAGAAGGAGAAGGAGAAGGAGAAAGAAGCCGATGTGAGTAATGGGTAAAATCGTATTTTACTTAATAGGGTTTGTTTGGGGTGGGGTAGATTTAGTAAAATGTGGGGTATGAATAGAATTTTCCCTCTCCCTCATCATTTTTCCAAGCAGGGATCCTATTTTTTTTTCTTCTTATCACTGTGGTCATATGGAAGAAATTGGTATTTCAATCACCAAATTGTATCCATTTTGATCGAGACTTTTGAAACCATAATAGCTTTTCTTGTTGCAAGACCGTATTATATTCTGCCTTTAAGTCCTTTTCTAGAAGAAATAAGAATGAATTCGGTATATGTTCCAACTATCTTTGAACTCATCCAATCGGGCTAACAAAATCCTCTTATTTTTAAAAACATTCCCAAACACATTAACATTCCACTCCTTGACAACATGTTGAAAGTGCTGCAAGTTATCCTGAAGTGTTGCTGAATCACTCCAAGAAGTGCAGATTAAATCAATAAAAGTATCACGTAGTTGCCAGGCTACTTCAAATCTAAAAGGTCGTTAATTTCGATCTTGAACTAAACCCTGTTGAAATCTTAAGAGTATCGGACAATGATCACCATGAGTTCTTGGAAGATTTGCTACATTAGCCTTAAGAAAAAGTAATCTCCACTCCCTATTGCATAAAGCTTTATTGTGCCACTTCTTAATTAAACCTCCTACATTTCTATTATTTGACCATGTGAATCTACAACCAGAGGTACCGAGATCCACCAGATTCCTTTTGAAAAGTACGTCACCGAAGGTTCTCATTCTTGAAGTAGCTTCTGGTGACCTTTATTATTTTTCTTCCATTGAAGCTACTTGGTTAAAATCTCAAATTAGTAACCATGGTGAATTATCAAACCCATCAAACTTAGTTAAAAACATCTTTAACTTGTGCAGATAACACCCATGTAATATTAACTTGAACAATACTAATAGTAATGAACTACTCACAACTTTAAATGACATCTACCTCTCCAAAAGAAGAATTTTAGAGTAGCCAAATCCCCCTGCAAAGCCATTGGCATCCACTTTAAAATGGTTCTCGAATAATAGACGTCGAATGGCTTTGTCCGCCACACTCCCTTGGGCTCTGCAATTATTAGTAGATCAACTTTGAAAACTCTCTTGTATTCCAAGATAAGTCTTCTAAATTCATTATTTCCTGCACCTCTGCAATTCCAAAATAAGATAGACAAATATGAGTATAAGGTAGCCTTCCACAGTCTAAGCAAGATCCATGCAGCATTCAACATCTCCACCTCTCTCATATAGTGTACCTTCTAGGATTGAAAAACCATTTAACTCAGTCGACACTGAGATGCCTATAGACGTTCAGGTATATGCAAAGGTTTCCCTTGTACTCTAATTCTATCCGACACTATTGTTTTGTGTCACTACAGTTAGGGAATTTCTAAACCCACCCCATGTTATGCTAAATATACCCCACCCCATTTTTAAATAGTAAATTCATCAAAGAAAATGGTGATTTTACCCCTGCAAGATCACGCTGCCACGACCCTTGTGCAAGGA
This sequence comes from Heritiera fomes, assembly GCA_032173925.1. Taxonomy (NCBI): domain Eukaryota; kingdom Viridiplantae; phylum Streptophyta; class Magnoliopsida; order Malvales; family Malvaceae; genus Heritiera; species Heritiera fomes. The sequence continues at coordinate 27,978,763 of JAPDPM010000002.1, read as the reverse complement.
AATTTACGCAAAGCTTCATACTACGCGCAAGTGAACCTGGGCAAATGGCGCTTGCGCGAACAAGAGACTTCTGTGCACATGAAGTCTGCGCAACAGCACTTGCGCAAGTGTTCTTGCACAGAAAACATTCAATCAGCCAACCTAGATTTCGCGCAAGAACACTTGCGCTATTGCAAAAAATCATTATGAGCGTTAAAATTTTACTGCACAAAACAATTTTTGTCATTTATTTATACTATAAAAAATAATTTTTATTTTATGCGTTTTATTTATACTATAAGAAAACCATTTTTATTATAATAACACTTATGAATATTAAAGCTACTTTTCCCCTATTTTTTTCTGTCTCTTTTGCTTTTTCTTCTCTTTCTCCTTTTCTTTTTTTGTTCTTGCTTTTTCTTTTGTGATTTTTTTCGTCGTCACTATTCCCCCATTTCACTCTTGCCTTTCACAAAAAAAATGAAAAATCTTAGTGAGGGTAGCTATTATGATAGCTACGAAGAATATGAAAGCCTTCTTAAAAGTGTAGAAGCTGACGAAGGAGAAAAGGTAAAAAATCTTTTATGTGCTCTTGGTTTCGCTTGCCATGCAATCGGATCTGCGCAACAAAGGCACCTTAGCACAAGTTTAGTTGCGCATAAGTTATATTATTGTGCAAGCGGGCTTGCGCGCAAATGACATTTTCGCGCAAGTTGGAAGTGCATGTTTCGCGCAACGCAACCTAGCTTGCGTGAAAAAAACTGTTCAGGCCACTACTTGTGCTGAAATGTGCGGCTTGCGCTAAAATTATAATTAATTTTTTAATATATTATTTATTATAATAATTATAATTAATGACTTTGTTTAATATTTGTAGAATGACAAAAGGATAGTGTATAACAGAGAATCGAAAAGTGTTCATGAAGAAATATTTGACTGTACTAATGCATTTACTACTAACCAAGTAGTTTTAAAATTAATATAATTTTTTAATACAAATATAGTACAAAAAACTAATTATTAAATTTATTTTGTTTCAGGTTTTTAATAGTCGAAATGCCTTAATCACATGGGTTAGAGAGCTTAGAAGAGACTTAGGTTTTGTTGTTGTGATAAGATCTTCAGAAGTTGGTGTTCCTTGAAGAAGACCTACAATTCGACTTGTATGTGAAAGGTATGGAACGTATAAGTCAAATAGAGATGAATTTCATCGCTTGGGAACGGGAATAAAGAAGTGTAATTGTCCATTTGAGTTACTAAGGGTGAAATTGGACGAGAATGATAGTTGGGCAGTGAAAGTAGTATATAGGATGCATAATTATTTGGCTGCACAATAGCTCGAAGGACATTCCTTTGCTAGTCGATTGACAGTACAAGAGCAAAGTATGGTGGGTGATATGATAAATGTAAGGCCTCGGCCCATCCGTCGTCCGCCATTACTCATCCGTACTGTCCTCTTTGGCTAGCCCACTAGCCCCTTCAAGGTTTTGTTGTGAGGCCCAGCCTGTTCACTGGGTCACTCACAATTCGCGTCCGGACCGGAGCGACTCGAACCCTTAACATCATTAAAGGTCAAGTCACTCCTAACCAATTGTGAGTGACTTGACCTTTAATGATGTTAAGGATTCAAGTCGCTCTGGACACGAATTGTGAGTGACCTAATGAACAGGTTGGGCCTCACGACAAAACCTTGAGGGGGCTAGTGGGCTCGCAAAAGACGACAGTACGGATGAGTAATGGCAGATGGCGAACGAGCCGAGGCCTTACAAAAAAATGAGCGTTTTATTGTAAGGCTCGGGCCCGTCCGCCATCCTCCATTACTCATCCGTACTGTCCTCTTTGGCGAGCCCACTAGCCCCCTCAAGGTTTTGTCGTGAGGCCCAGCCTGTTCACTGGGTCACTCACAATTCGTGTCCAGAGCGACTCGAACCCTTAACATCATTAAAGGTCAAGTCACTCCTAACCAATTGTCAGTGACTTGACCTTTAATGATGTTAAGGGTTCGAGTCGCTCCGGACGTGATTTGTGAGTGACCCAGTGAACGGGCTAGGCCTCACGACAAAACCTTGAGGGGGCTAGTGGGCTCACCAAAAAGGACAATACGGATGAGTAATGGCGGACGGCGGATGGGCCGGGGCCTTACAATAAATGCCATGGTAAAACCAAGAAAAATATTAATGATGTTGAAACAACATGATGAGAACAATGTAAGTTCCATAAAGACCATCTACAATGCACGACAAAAATATAGAATGGTTGACAAAGCTGGTAGATCACAGATACAATAACTCATGAAACACTTGAATGATTGTAAATATGTTGAGTGACATAGGAGTGATGAGTCAAGTGATTGTGTTAGAGACTTATTTTGGGCACATCTAATAGTTATAGATTTGTTGAATGCTTTTCCCAATATATTAGTTTTGGATTATACATATAAAACTAATAGATATCGACTCCCACTCCTTGAGATTGTTGGTGTAACATATATAAATCTAACTTTTTCAGTTGCATTTGTTTACATGGAGGTTGAGCGCACTGACAACTACACTTGGGCATTAGAAAAGCTAAAAAGCTTGATGTCTTCTGATTCAACACCTTCTGTCATTGTTACTTATAGGGATTTAGCATTGATGAAAGCAGTACAGATAGTGTTCCCTAGCACAATTAATCTCTTATGTAATGGTATATATCAAAGAATGTACTTGCTCATTGTAAAAAGTTGTTTGAGAGCTTAGAGAAGTGGGAGGCATTCATGTCAGCTTGGGGTGTTCTTGTATCCTCTTCAAATGAGTATGAAGCAAATTTAAGTTCAATGGTCTCTCATTATCGTTCTTATCCTAAAGCGCTCAAGTACTTAAGAGATACTTGGTTAATTGAACATAAAGAGAGATTTATTGCTGCTTGGACAAATAAAGTAAAGCACTTTGGTAATGTTACAACAAATAGGTATGTAGGTTTACAAGGTTTAAAAATTCTTATTTTCACAACTTATACAATTTATTCATTATAATAAACATTGTTCTAACGTCATGTAGGGTCAAGAGTGCACATGCAAAGTTAAAGAGACACCTTGGATCGTCCCAAGGAGATTTTGATTCATCTTGGAATGTTATCAACTCCCTGATTGAGCTACAACATACGAAGATAAAGGCTTTGTTTGAGAGAAGTGTTACTATTGTTGAACATAATTTTAGACTAGCTTTATTTAGGGAGTTACGGGGATTGGTGTCTAGGACAGCATTTAATATAATTTTGAAGGAGGTGCATCGAGCAAATGATATCGGCATTAACCATCTTATTTGTGGTTGCATCTGTTAGCTTTAAATTGACAAGTATTTTGAAAATGACAAAACTCAAGTAAAACTTAAAAATGATTTTTATACAAGTAAATTTGCTTTGAATGAACTCAATGATTGAAACTATTTTAACAAAGTCATGGAGTGTGATTTCAACTGAAAAAGTCAGTATATACTCTTAAGAAAAGTGCTAGAAGTTTTTGAACTGACTTAGAATCATAAAAACCATAAACTATCTCAAATTGCAGTTAAAGACGTGCAGGAAGGCATTCTGGTTAAAAGGGATCGATCCCTACTGTAGAGGGATCGATCCCCTCCTGGCAGTAAGTTGGATGAGCAACCTGGAAGAAGTTGAAAGGCTCACGCAATAAAAGGGATCGATCCCTCTGGGAAAGGGATCGATCCCTTTGCCCGAGACCTGACAATAACGGCTAGTTTTTGAGGGTTTCAACGGGAGGATTTGCATTAAATGCTTCACCAACTGTTCTATCCGTTTGGTGGGATATAAATAGAGGTATTTATGAAGTTTGGAGGAAGAACAAGCACTAAAAAAATCCTCAAGCTTCAAGAGAGAAATTCAAATCTGAAAGTGTTCATTGTATTACTCTATTTTGTGAGATTCATTTGTGTTCTTCACCCATTCACTGAAATTCTTGTTATTCAAGGGGTGAGCTATCCTTGTAAGGTCAGATATTGTAGAGTGTTGGGTAGCAATACAAGGGTAGAGGCTTAGAAGGAGATTTCAAAGTCTCTAAGAAGATTGTAAGAGGTTTTGCCACACCTTCAAGTGGCTTGTAAGGATTCTCAAGGAAGTGGTGAATCAAAACCTTGAAAAAGAGTTCAAGGAGAGAGGACGTAGGCAAGAGATTGGCCGAACCTCTATAACACTTGTGTTTGCTTCTCTTTCCCTTACTCTTATTTACTGCATTTATTTCATCACTGTTTATTTTGCTTGAATTGTGCATTAAGAGCTAAGAAAATTAGAAAGAATTAGAAAAACCGATTCACCCCCCTCTCGATAGAGCCAACAATTGGTATCAGAGCTTGGGCTCGAGAGTGACTTAGATTAACATCTATCGAGTATAAACGATCACTTATGGCTCAAACTAGTTTGTCTACACCCTTGGTAGGAGAGGGACACTCTACCGTTAGACCTCCACTCTTTAATGGTGAAAACTATGCTTATTGGAAGACTAGAATGATGCTATTTATTCAAGCTAATGATTATGAAGTATGGAGAGTTATTGTTAAAGGTCCCCTTATCCCTATTAAGAAAGTAGATGGGACGGATGTGCCTAAGAAAGAAGATGAATGGGATACTAATGATATTAGGATGGCACAACTTAATGCTAAAGCAATGCACACACTCTTTTGTGCATTAGGACCAAATGAGTATAATCGAGTGTCACAATGTGAGAATGCTAAACAAGTGTGGGATAAACTAGCTATCACACATGAGGGAACCACACAAGTCAAAGAAACCAAAGTAGGCATGCTCACACAAGACTATGAATTATTTAAAATGAAAAATGATGAGTCAATTAGTGACATGTTTACTAGTTTTACGACATAATAAATGGTCTTAAAGCTTTAGGGAAGACATACTCTAATATGGAGATGGTGAAAAAGGTTCTCAATAGCTTACCCAAATCATGGGAAGCTAAAGTCACTGCTATTGAGGAATCCAAGGACCCTCATACTCTCTCATTAGATGAACTTATGGGATCCTTGCTCACTTATGAGATGAAAATTAAGAGAAATCAAGATCCTCCTAAGAAAGTTGGAGTAGCTTTAAAATCCACCACTATTGAGGAATCAAAAGATCATGATGAGAGTGGTGATGATGAGGACTTAGAAATGGCTATGTTTGCTAAGAGGTTTAATAAATTCATGAGGATGAGAACTAGTGGTAACTCTAGGAGACCCCCTAGGAGAGACTTTAATAGAGGAGAAACTAGTAGGAAAGAAAAGGACCAAGTTATATGTTATGAATGCAAAAAACCTGGCCATATTAAATTTGATTGTCCTTTGTATAGGAAGCAAAATGAAAAGAAACAAAAGAAGAAAGCAATGGTGGCTACTTGGAGTGATAGTGACTCCTCCGATGATGAGAATGTGGAAGATGAAGTAGCTAACCTTTGCTTCATGGATTTTGAAGATGAGAAGGTAACTTCTAACTTGCTAGATACTCATGAATACACTTTTGATGAATTGCAAGATGCATTTGATGAGTTAGCCAATGAATTTGAATGCATGAATTTGAGATATAAGAAAATGATTTCTAAATTGAAAAAGGAGAATGAAATGCTTGTAAATGTTAAATTAGAATGTGAAAAGAAATTAGAGAATGTAAATCTAGAAATTGTAGAATTAAATAGAAAGAACACTAATTTGCAAAACTCCTTTTCTAGATTTTACATGGGTCAACAAAAACTTGATCAAATGCTAGAGACTCAAAGAGCATTCTTTGATAGAGAAGGATTAGGCTACAATGCATCTAACAAAGAAACTCATCTTAAAAATTTCCTAGTTAAAGATAGAAAATTTGTTTTGTGTACATTGTGTAATAAACTAGGACACTCTTCACAAGCATGCACATCTAGGAAGACCATTTTTAGAGGAAAAATGGGTGTCAAGATTTGGGTGCCTAAACATGTTTTAAATTCAAGTGATGAGTCCTTAAAGATGAAATGGATCCCTAAAGGATCAAAAATTATTAGTACTAACTCTCAAGGACCCAAGAAAATTTGGGTACCTAAGATAAAAGCTTGATGTGTTTGTAGGAGGAAGAGTATTGCTACAAGGCCAAGTCCAAGGAGCATTGGCACCTTGATAGTGGATGCTCAAGACACATGACGGGTGACAAAAGCCAATTCAAGTTGCTAAAGCATAAAAGTGGTGGAGAAGTCACATTTGGAGACAACTCCAAGGGACAAATTGAAGGAATTGGCTCCATTGGTAACTCTTCCTCAACCATTGAAAATGTTTTGTATGTTAGAGGCTTGAAACATAACCTGCTTAGTATTAGTCAATTGTGTGATAAGGGATTTAAAGTTATGTTTGATGATTTGTGTTGCAATGTTGTTAATGCTAAATCTAATCAAATTGTGTTTATTGGACATAGACAAGGAAATATTTATGTTGTGGATTTAAATGAACTTAATAGCAAAAATGTATGCTTTATGGCTACTAGAGAAGATGAACCTTGGTTATGGCATAGAAGACTAGGCCATGCTAGCATGCATATTTTGTCTAAGTTAGCCAAAAGAGACTTAGTAGTAGGATTGCCTAAGCTTCAATTTGAAAATGACAAAGTTTGTAAGGCATGTGTAAGAGGAAAACACAAAAGAATTTCATTTAAACCTAAGAAGTGTGTCACTACCTCTAGATCACTTCAACTTCTTCATTTAGATCTTTTTGGACCAACTAGGACAACTAGTTTAGGAGGTAAACACTATGGATTTGTGATAGTTGATGATTACACTAGGTTTACTTGGGTGTTCTTTTTAAGTGTTAAAAATGAGGCCTTAGAAAAATTCACTGTTTTCTCAAAACTTGTTCAAAATGAAAAAGGTTACTCTATTTCAAGTATTAGAAGTGATCATGGAAAAGAATTTGAAAATCTTGGTTTTGATATGTTTTGCAATGAAAATGGCATTAGCCATAATTTTTCAGCTCTTAGAACTTCTCAACAAAATAGGGTAGTTGAAAGGAGAAATAGAACCTTAGAAGAAATGGCTAGAACCATGCTTTGTGAAAACAACTTACCTAAATATTTTTGGGCTGAAGCAATAAATACTTCCTGCTATGTCATAAATAGAGCTATGGTAAGGTCTATTTTAAAGAAAACTCCATATGAGCTTTACAAAGGAAAAATACCTAACATAAGTTATTTTCACCCATTTGGATGTAAATGTTTTGTTTTAAACAATGGTAAAGAAAACCTAGGAAAATTTGATGCTAAAAGTGATGAAGGTATTTTTCTTGGTTACTCTTTAAATTCTAAGGCTTATAGAGTTTTCAATAAAAGAACACTTGTTGTAGAAGAGTCAATACATGTAATCTTTGATGAATCAAATATTTCTAGTAGAACCAATCTTGATGATGAAGTAGAGATTTTTGATGAACCTATAGTTGACCTTTCTCAAGATAAGGATGTTAGGGAACAATTAGAAGATCTTACTATTAACAAAAATAAGGAATCCATGGAACAAGACATAATTGAGAAGGAATCTAGGTGTCCTAGAGAACTTGGATATGTGAAAGATAATGATATTGTTGGAGATCCTACCATTGGAGTTAGGACTAGGTCAACCTATAAAAACATATGTCAACATGTAGCCTTTGTGTCACAATTTGAGCCAAAGAAAGTGGATGAGGCTTTGAATGATGAAAATTGGATTATGGCCATGCAAGAAGAATTAAATCAATTTGAAAGAAGCAAAGTGTGGACATTAGTAGAAAGACCTAAAGATTATCCCATCATTGGAACCAAATGGATATTCAAGAATAAGATGGATGAAAATAGCATTATTGTTAGAAATAAGGCTAGGTTAGTGGCTCAAGGCTATAGACAAGAAGAAGGGATTGACTATGATGAAACCTATGCTCCGGTAGCTAGATTAGAAGCCATTAGGATGCTACTTGCATTTGCATGTTATAAGGATTTTAAGTTATATCAAATGGATGTAAAAAGTGCTTTTCTAAATGGTTATATAAATGAAGAGGTTTATGTTAAGCAACCTCCCGGTTTCGAAAATCCAAAATTTCCTAACCATGTTTTCAAACTCTCAAAAGCCTTATATGGATTAAAACAAGCTCCTAGAGCTTGGTATGAAAGACTTTCAAAGTTTTTAATCGAAAAGGGTTTTACAAGAGGAAAAGTAGACACAACTTTGTTTATACAATCTAAGGGCCATGACTTATTAGTAGTTCAAATTTATGTAGATGATATCATTTTTGGTTCTACAAATGAGTCATTGTGCAAAAATTTTTCAAAGCTAATGCAAGGTGAATTTGAAATGAGTATGATGGGAGAATTAACCTTCTTTCTAGGACTTCAAGTTAAACAATGTAAAGAAGGTATTTTCATAAATCAAGCTAAGTACACCAAAGATTTGCTCAAAAGATTTGGAATGGATGAGTCTAAACCTTTCTCTACACCTATGAGCACAAATATTAAGCTTGATAAGGATGAAGGAGGAAAATGTGTAGACACTAAACTATATAGGTCTATGATTGGCTCATTGCTATATTTAACTGCTAGTAGACCCGATATAATGTTTAGTGTATGCTTGTGTGCTAGATTTCAGTCATCCCCTAGAGAATCACACCTACAAGCAGTAAAAAGAATCCTTAGATACCTCAAAGACACTTCCTCCTTAGGACTTTGGTATCCTAAAGATTCTACACTAGATCTCCATGCTTATTCCGATGCGGATTTTGGTGGATGCAAAGTGGATAGGAAAAGCACATCGGGAACATGCCAACTCTTAGGAAGTAGGCTTATCTCATGGTTCTCTAAGAAACAAAATAGTGTAGCTCAATCCACAACCGAGGTTGAATATATAGCTTCCGGAAGTTGCTGTGCTCAAGTTTTGTGGATTAAGCAACAAATGAGAGACTATGGAATAGAAATGAACCAAGTTCCCATTAGGTGTGACAACACTAGTGCCATCAATCTTACAAAAAATCCCATCCAACACTCTAGAACCAAGCACATTGAGATTAGACATCATTTTATACGAGATCATGTGCAAAAAGGAGACATAATTCTGGAGTATGTGGACACCTTGCACCAATTAGCTGATATTTTCACAAAGCCCTTGTACAAGGAGAGATTTTGCACTCTTAGAGGTGAATTAGGCATAATGACAGCCCCTTGAAGTAATTTGATGTTGCATGCATATGTTAAGTTGGTTTGTGATGATTGCAAGACAGCAATTTGAAGAATGTAATTCCCACTTGCAATTCATGACCTTAACTTGCTAAGTTACTGTTCATGTTCATAATAAACTGTTGAGTGTTATGTGTTTTGATCAAGATAAACTTCTTTCATTTGCCAAAACACATTTCTAATGTTAAAATACAATCACAGTCATGTCCACCTCTTGGTCTTGCACACTTATGCAATTTTCTGCACTATGCTGCAATTTTCTGCACTTTTTCTGTAGTTTTCAATCTCACTTCCTGCATTTTAAGTGAAAACAATCAACTTTTGATTTTAAGATGATAAAAATACATGAGTTCTATTGTTTTCAAATCATTTTTATGCATCATAAACAAGGCAAGTGACTAAGGAGACAATTCCTCTCGAATAGGATTGATTTCCCAGTCAGTTGGCCAAAATTCTGGGTGATGGGAGCAATCTGACTAAAAAGGGATCGATCCCTCTACAGTAGGGGATCGATCCCCTCGTGATAGAATGTGCTTCCAGCTTTCTCTTAACCGTCGGCCTCCCCTCACATATCACACTATTCCTCTTCCTCTTTCATTCCAAACGCCATTCCCCATTTTCTCTCATCCCAAACTTCTCAATCTCACTCATTTCTACACCAAATCAATTCATTCTTTCACCAATCTTCCTCATTTCCTTCTCTCTTTCATTTCCCCTCCTCATTTCCTGACAAAATCTCTTCTTTTCTTCTCTTCCTTCTCCTTCCACACCATGGTTACTATTCACCCAACATTTCAATTGTAAGTTTTTCTCACATTTTTCATTTCATTTTTCTTGCATTTCTAGTTAATATCATCATGTCTTGACTGCCCATTTGCTTATCTTGCATTAATTTCCTCTCCATCTAGGTTTTCACTTCATTTGGCACTTGTCTTTTTCTAGGAATTTTATTTAGTCTATTTGTAGTTGTTCATCCGAAATTGCTTGTTATACTTGTTAAATGCATACTGGGTTGTGGCTCTCTGCTGTTGGTTAAGTCATATCTCTCCCACACACTCATCCATAGTTCCCCAAACTTGTGCACACCACCTGTTCGATAAAAGTTCTCAACGAAATTTTATCTCTTTTTCTTACTCCATATGGCTCCTAAAGTTAAGCACACTGCTCAAAAACGCAAAACCAGTGCTTCCTCCTCTTCTTCCTCCATACCGGCCACCTTCAACCGATGCTTTCGCCATGCAAATGAGAAAACACGATTTCTAGCAAACTTTGCCAATATGCCTATTAAGCATTGGCGTCCAATTGATTTCGATTTCCTCGAATCAATTAACTTCCCTTACTTGGCCAAATTCGCTGCATTTAATTGGATTGACTTTCTCAAAATCAACACTCCAGTTCCTCCAAACATCATTCGTGCTTTCTTTTCCAATGCCAAAACCATCACGGATCCAAATAATGAATGCCGTGTTGTGGGAATTCGATCCTATGTCATGGGCAAACACATTGAAATCACCACACAATCTCTCTTTCTTACCTTTAGAATTCCCGACGGTGGTAATATCTATGAGAATATCGATGTCCCCTTAGAGTTTCCCATTACCAATAATCGTGCAAGTGACCTTCCTGTCTTCGCACGCCTCCTCCATATTATCATCTCCTGGAATCTCCGCCCTCTTGGCACCCGGTATTCTCACCTTCGCAAACTTGATCGTTTTTGGCTCCATCATATTCATTCACCCGACGGCGAACAACCAAACCTCCTTCACTTTATCCTTCAAGATTGGGTGAAGATTGTCACTGACAAAGTACACACAATTGTCTTCCCTCAACCTCTCGCCTTTTACTTACTCTCTAAAGGCGTTGACTGTTCTTGTGAGGTCGGTGTACTTCCGGAACCCAGTACCACGATCAATCTCGCCACTCTCCATAACTTGGGATGGTATCTTCATCAAGTGGGTGACACCTTCGAATGGGTCAAGGGTCATGGTCAGCCTGCGTCTCCCGAACATGCTCCGGCACCAGACGGCGAAGAAGGAGTGGATGCAGCCGACGCACCTGCAGCAGCCACATCTTCTGCACCTTCCGGCTCCTCGTCAGCCTCTCTTGACCAGATCATGCATATGCTTCAAAATTTTCAGCATGACGTCGGTGAGCGACTTGATCACATCGAGGCCACCCAAGCTGCCTTGTTCGATGAAATTCAGGATGTTCGCATGCAACACGAGGATTTCGTCGAGCAATATCACAAGACCTTTCCAAGGCGTTGATCCTCTTTGTTGTGACATGTGTCCTGCTTTCTTGTTGTTTTATGTTAATGCCTATGTTCATGACTTTGCTAGTTATGCTTTCTAGTTGTTTTATGTTAATGCCTATGTTCATGACTTTGCTAGTTATGCTTTCTAGTTGTTTTCTGTTCATGACTATGTCTCTGACTATGTTAATGACTTTGCTAACTATGCCTTCTAGTTGTTTTATATGTTAATGACTCTGTCATGTTCTGACATTAATTGTGCTTTAGTGACATTGCGTTGATCTTTCTTTCTCTTTATTTCCTTCCCCATACTAGTGCTTATTTGGTTCTTATTGCTTTAACTTGATTTCTTTCACTAACCACTCCTCTCCATGCTTTCTATTCTTTTGCTATGACAAAAAGGGGGAGAAATGATGTGGTAAATATTAAATTGAGGGGGAGCAAATATTGAGGGGGAGTACTATTTTTCAAAAATCAAAGTAATCTCAATTTTCAAATACATAAGCAAATTTAACTTAAGTTTTGTCATATCAAAAAGGGGGAGATTGTTAGCTTTAAATTGACAAGTATTTTGAAAATGACAAAACTCAAGTAAAACTTAAAAATGATTTTTATACAAGTAAATTTGCTTTGAATGAACTCAATGATTGAAACTATTTTAACAAAGTCATGGAGTGTGATTTCAACTGAAAAAGTCAGTATATACTCTTAAGAAAAGTGCTAGAAGTTTTTGAACTGACTTAGAATCACAAAAACCATAAACTATCTCAAATTGCAGTTAAAGACGTGCAGGAAGGCATTCTGGTTAAAAGGGATCGATCCCTACTGTAGAGGGATCGATCCCCTCCTGGCAGTAAGTTGGATGAGCAACCTGGAAGAAGTTGAAAGGCTCACGCAATAAAAGGGATCGATCCCTCTGGGAAAGGGATCGATCCCTTTGCCCGAGACCTGACAATAACGGCTAGTTTTTGAGGGTTTCAACGGGAGGATTTGCATTAAATGCTTCACCAACTGTTCTATCCGTTTGGTGGGATATAAATAGAGGTATTTATGAAGTTTGGAGGAAGAACAAGCACTAAAAAAATCCTCAAGCTTCAAGAGAGAAATTCAAATCTGAAAGTGTTCATTGTATTACTCTATTTTATGAGATTCATTTGTGTTCTTCACCCATTCACTGAAATTCTTGTTATTCAAGGGGTGAGCTATCCTTGTAAGGTCAGATATTGTAGAGTGTTGGGTAGCAATACAAGGGTAGAGGCTTAGAAGGAGATTTCAAAGTCTCTAAGAAGATTGTAAGAGGTTTTGCCACACCTTCAAGTGGCTTGTAAGGATTCTCAAGGAAGTGGTGAATCAAAACCTTGAAAAAGAGTTCAAGGAGAGAGGACGTAGGCAAGAGATTGGCCGAACCTCTATAACACTTGTGTTTGCTTCTCTTTCCCTTACTCTTATTTACTGCATTTATTTCATCACTGTTTATTTTGCTTGAATTGTGCATTAAGAGCTAAGAAAATTAGAAAGAATTAGAAAAACCGATTCACCCCCCTCTCGGTAGAGCCAACAGCATCATTAGAAGCACATATGGGTTACCTTATGCTCATGAGATTGCTAAATTCATGAAGGACGGGAAACCTATTTCCTTATCCATTTTGGATCCTCATTGGTCGAAGTTGGACTTGAAGAATAAAACTGTTGATTACTTGGCTGAGTTGAATTTTGATGCCGAGTGGTCGCTAATAGTGAAACGCTTCAATGCGTGTGATCTCTTGGGAAGATTAGCCTTGAAGAAAAAATTAAGAGAACTAGGTGATCCAACAACTACATTCCTTATTCCTCCACTCGAGAATGCTAAGATCAAAGGCCGTTCAGACAAATCAACTCAACGTGCCCCTTCATACTTTGAGATTATTGAATCTCAACATGATAGCGCATCAACAACTAAAAGGATGAAGCTACCATTTTATCGAAAAAAGAAAGTGAAATTTATTAATTCTTTCCTTTTAGAGATACGCCAACACATACTCTCTATCGTGGATGTTGAGTCAGATGGACATTATGGTTTTCGAGCTATAGCTGGGTTTGGGTGTGGATGCATGGGCTAAGGTGCGACAAGATTTGATTGAGGAGATATGTGATTTTTGAGCTTATTATGTTAGTCTCTATGGATCCGTAGAACGTGTTGATGAATTGTTAAAGACACTATCATATGTCAACATACCGGCTCCTTATGATAAATGGATGACTTTACCCGATATAGGTCACTTGATAGCAACAAAGTATAATGTTATGCTTGTCCATTTATCTTCGAGACAATATTTGACATACTTCCCACTTAGAACTGTACCACCTCCACCACTACAACATGGATTCATAGTAATTGGACTTGTTAATGATTCACATTTTGTTGAGGTATTGATAATGATATCTATGCCAGACTTTAGATATTTTGTATTTCATTTTTTATACGTTTAACAATGCTATTTTTCATGTATTTATGGACTCGTTTGCACCAATACCTCTAATTGCATGCAATTGGCATTGGTATCGATGTGATTCTGCTCGTGAGTGGGAGCTTCCATATGTATCTCGCATCGAAGAATTCCAAAATTTATTGTTGAGATCAGATGTTGTCATTAGAGAAACTATTGACTTAGATGAACTATGATATTATATTAATATTATTGTATTTTGATATGTATGCCTTGTTATGATTGTATTATCGATTTATGAATTATATGTTGTAATAACATTATCTAATATCATAAAGATAAATTGTATGTTTAAAAAAAATCACTAAATAAAACATTAATCACTAATAAATTATAAACAAAAATCACTACATATTTTAATAACATTATCTAATATCATAAAGATAAACTGTATCTTTAAAAAACAAAAGTCACTAAGTACAAATACACTAATCCTCTGACACATCCGATATAATTGCCTTGCCTCTCCTCCTCCTGAACCTAGTATAAAAACGTACAGTTGGAGGAGCTATGTCTGATGTAACTGGTGGTGCTGTCTCTGAGAAAATAGGAGATGGTGGAAAGGCTATGTCTGATGTAACTTTTGGAGGAGCTGAAGGAGGACCTACCTATGATGGAGTTGGAGGAGGAATTGAGGATGAAGCAGCATCTGACAACCCAGATATTATGTCACACAGGTCGTAAAGTCCCTTTGTCAATGTCTCTACATCTTTGTTGCCACTAATGAGTAATTCAATGTGAGACATTGACCTCGACATGCATTGCAAGACAATACATGAAAGAAACTTTATCAAATCAAATAGTATGAAAAAATTTTATTCACTTGGGATTTAGTTTAATAACTTAAACTAGAATAATTGGAATCAACCAGGGGAGCTTGAAACCTCTATCTGCGTGCTGGGTTTTGTACGAATTGAGAGAAATGGAGTTGTACCAAGCCATATAATCTGGAGCTGTCTCTCATGGGATCACACACTTTCATCCTCTATTCTCTTCTGTGAGGACATACACAGGCCATCTCTGCCATAATTGATCTATAAACTGATAAACAACATCGTAAGTGGCGCTCGTACTACCTCTCCGTGCTCTAAATGGCGCCAAAGGTCTCGGAGGTACGGTCTGTACATAGCCCCACTGCCGTAACACTCTTTGGATGATATGACTCCACGACATCCACAACTTTAAAGCAGACGGTGAAAAATGTGATCGAAGGCAATGGATGATGTCTCGACTATCTACATAGGGATCCCAGCAGACCTGATTACAGTGAAGGTCATCTAGCTGCTCTTGCAAGACCTTCACATCCTAGCCATAAGTACGTGGCTTCCATTGTCGAGCTCGAGGCATACTATCCTTGTAGTTGGACTTAACAACGGAAAGTGCTCATAAATCCAAGCCTATATCAACTAAAACATTAATCGTTAATAAATTATAAACAAATAAATTATAATTAACAAGTTACTTAGATAAAGTAAATTATAATACCGGTAAAAGGGTCATATAGCTTCCAATCCCATGCACTTTTGATCTGCTTGCAAGACCCAGCTGTCTATACATATGAGCAAGAGCACCTGCACCCCACGCATATTCACTGATAACCGATAGATCCCTTAAACAGGACAATAATGATACGGCAACATGCGATCCACTCTTATCTACAAAAAGTGTGCACCCAAGTAAGTGAAGCAAGTATGCATGAGTAGCATATACTATCTCCTTATCATTGGAGCTGTCGGTGACATTGCCAAAATTTGTTCTCAACCACTACAATGTCACACTGAACCCATGACCGGTACTCGTCGCCGCTTGAGCCTCTGTAAGATAGATCCCTAACAAACGTACTAATAATCTAATAGCGTGCTTCACACAGATGTGCCGGTAAAATACGATCCCCCTGGTCACTAGTATGCCTAGGAGTGTAGCTACATCGTCCAGAGTAATCATCATCTCTCCCAAAGGCATATGAAATGTATTCTTCTCTGGCTGCCACCTCTCACAAAAAGTAGAGATGATGGTGTTGTTGCATGTGCGGTAACTACAGTCAACCAAACTCCGTAAGCTGGACTGCAAAACAGAAAAGCGAATATGAGACCAATCATCGTCTAAGATCCATTGAGAGATTTTCTTGCTATGATTAAGGACCTTCAAATTACCTCGCTCCTATATCAAAAACAACAAACAATAAGATCATTTCAAAAGTGACATGTGATTACATATTGCAAAAACAACAAATATTATCAGATTTTTGCAAGGAGAAGTACCTGCCCATTCCATATTGCAAAAGCAACATGTGATCTAAAACTTCTAAGAGTTGAGGTATTAGTCGGGCCTCCAGGACAAGGCTCGAATTCCTTCTCTGCATACTCTGAATCTAGCTGCTCAGCCTGTTCGACCTGCTCAGCTTGCTCGACCTGCTCGACATGCTTGATAGGTTCGACTTGTTCGGCTTGCTCGGCCTAATATCTCCTAACTCGTCATCTCCTTTTAGAGCCGGTAGGTCGCTGTTGTCTTCCTTGAGATGAACCTCCACCTCGTGTTAATGCCATGTCTGAAAAAAAATATTTAAATAATTATAAAACAAATTAAAAGCCAAGGCACTAAGCGCATTTAACAATTTATTCAAAACTCACTTATACACTTTAGAATACCTATTATTGAGCTTTGACTGCTGTGTTTTGAAAAAACATATTGCAAGAGAGGTGTTAGAGAGGTGTAAGCAAAGTATGAAGAGCGTGTGCAATAGTTGAGTGCAAGTGTGTGAGGAAGTAAAAAGTGTACAAGCGAGTGGAAGTGTGAGTGAGTGACGTGAGGTGAGGTGTATGTAGTGCAAAGTGAGAGTAAGTGAGAAATAATAGTGTGAAGTGTGTGTACATTGCAAGCAAGTATAAATAAAAGAAATTTTTTGTTAGTCACTCAACTCCATCATTGACTACTTATTTTGTTGAATATATATTTACTTTGTAAAATTGATCCTATCTATGAACTTAGAACTCAAATAAGTAGATCATGACAAGTATAAATTTTTTTTTGATATCTATTTTGATTTAATCAAGATTTTTCTTGTTTGTCAAGTGTATACATATATGAAGGTGAAGTGTAAGCATTATCTTCTTGTTGAAAGAGACAATATATCACATTATTTATCTTTCTGAAAATACTGTAATAGAACATAGCAAATTCTTAATTGCTCAACTTTAAATTTATCATTAATTAACATTCATCAAGCACATACCTGGTGGGAATAGTCCTACAGTGCAATAGTTTGTAGAGATTGATGGCAGCAATCGAAGGGAGATGGTGGTAATAGTCTGTATAATTACAAACTTCAGTCAGATGATGAAATCAAAAATCATAAAAACCAAGCTTGCAGAAAGTAGTCAAAATTAGAAACAATTGTGTAAAGACCCTTGCGCGAGGCCCAGCCTCACGCAAGATCTCGCCCAAAGGCGCGAGGCCCTGCGTGGAGAAGCTTGCCCTGGGTAAGGGAACTTGCGCACGGCTGCTTGCCTCACGCAAGTTCCTCGAGCAAGTGCCCTTGCACGGGGAAGCTGTCCTCAAGCAAGTGCCCTTGCGCGAGGAAACCTGCCTCGTGCAAATGCCCTTGCTCGAGGAAGCTGTCCTCGCACAAGTCTTCGCGCCGGGCTAGGCCTCATGCAAGTGTGCCACCTATGCGGGGCTGGGCCTCTCGCTGGTGTGCCACCTACACTAGGTTGGCCTCGCATCGATGTGCCACCTGTGCTAGGCTAGCCTCGCACAAGGACACTTGCGCAAGCCTCAGCCCAACGCAGGTGGCACATTCCCCTTTCCCTAGTAAATTTACAGAGGTAAAATTACCTAAGCAGCAGCCTCGACCAAGAAGGAGGAGGAAGAAGGAGATGGCTGCTAAACGTAGGGTTGAAAGTGTCTTTTAGTTAATACGGTTGTTTAGGTGGGGTAAGAATAATAAAACGTGAGGTACAAATAGAATTTCTCCTGCAGTTAATGTTTCAATTTGGGTTTTGTATTTTGATTCATTTCGCAGCTTCACGATCCCATCACCATCCTGGGCTTCCTTGGCCTTTCATTTTCTTTGTGATTCACAGACCTATCTTCAACGAAGGTTGCATTGGGTTGCTCATCCATTTTATGTTGCACAGGCTTGAAAATCATTAAGGTATCATTGGGCTGATTCTCTTTGTTCAGCCCATTTTGATTAACTATCCTTGATGAAGAGCCAGCTAGAAAAGTAAAACTTGAGCCATTAATAGACTCTAACACTATGGACGAGGATTTTGGCGTAGTTATCGAAGAAACCGATTTTACCATTTTGAAGTTGCCTTTTTTGCTTTGCTTAGATCGAACCACCTCCTTGGATTTATCCTGATTAGCAATACCCAAATTCTTGCTAAAAATTTCCTTTCCTACTGAGAAACTTCCCTGAAAATCAGCATGAATATCTCCTTTTTCCTTTCCTATTACCAAATTGGCAAATCTGTTACTGATTCGGTGCTCCTGTTCTGGCTAATTCTTTGCCTTACCTTTATAGCGTATTTGGATGAGGAATTTTAAAATTTTGAAGTATTTTAAAATAAATGTATTTCAAAATTTATCATTTTAAAATACTAGCATTTACAATTGACTTGTTTGGATAAAAAAAATTCTAGAAATAATTTTTGGATACTAAAATTTGATTAAATAAAAAATAATTATAAAAGAAAATTAATAATATTATATATTACAAAAAGAAAAATATCAAATAAGATATGCAATATGGGTATCATTAGATTTGTAAAAATGTATAGATATTGTTAATAATATAAAAAATAAAGATATATTAAATTTAAATAAAACAATATGTTTTTTGTTTTTAACTCTATATTTAATAATGGGCCATGTCTAATAAAGTAGGAAAGAGTATAAGAAATTTTGAAAAACCTCCTCTTTTGCTAAATAAAAAATTTGCATTTTAAATTTTTAAATATCTTGATTGAAATGAATTCTCTCCTTTGAGGATTCCTGATTTGTCTCTGAGTAAGCATCCATGGCCCAAAGCCGGTTTCATCATGGGTTTCAGTCTTAGTCTCGCTTACCTTTGTCTCCTCCAGATGTTTTTGATTCGACTCATGGACAAACATAGGACATTATCTTCCTTATGTCCCACCTTGCCGCACGGAAAGCATATTAAATGAAACCCTTCGAATTCAACTCTTTGATAATGCTTCCCTACGTAAATTATGGATACTAGAGCTTTCTGAAGGTCGATCTCCACACAAAGTCTGGCAAACTTTCCCCTAATGGCCTCTTCTCTGTTTTTGTCGATCTTAATCAACCTTCCAACACATCAACCCATCTTTGATAATGCTATATGATTATAGTACTCCATGGGCAGACAAGGGAATCGAATCCATGCAGCCACTTTTCGATAACATCTTTTGTTGGTTTGAAATTTGGTGTCCACTGCCTTACTGTGAGATAGTGACCCCTATAATCTAAGGACCACCTTCAAAGACATGCACATAGTCTTCCCTTTTTTCAAACTTAAAAAGAAAATAGTCGAATCCCAAATCAACTATTTTATATCTTCTAGTTATTTGCCATAGTTGTTTGATTCTGTTTGACAGGGTTTGGAAGCCTAATGATTTTCCAAGCAGTTTAACTATGATAGATGTGCGCCATGGCTTCCTCATCTTTAGTGAAAATAATTCTGGGCACAGTACTATCATTTCCACTTTCATCATCCGACACTTCATCATCGAATTGCATTTCATCCTTCCTATTGGAGGATCCCCAGTTATCCCAACCTGACGAATCAGGAACGTTTCCACCCGCTAGCATGTCTCTATATGAAAACTTGGCCTGTTCACCAAATTTCTTCTCATTAGTGCTCTGTGTATGGCCATCGTCTTCTACAGCAGGATCAAGTTCCACTATCTCATCTTCACTACCTGTTCGTCCCCTTTTGAATTTCTTCTTGCTGCATTTCCGAATCTCACTATCCGATGTTCTAGAGTCTGCATGTTGGCATGCAGAAGAATTTTCGAGAGAGAGAGAGAAAAAAGCTATAATGATGCCTACGTAAATTTTGCATTTTTATTAATACATATTTTTTCTAAAAAAAATGGCTTTCAGTCTTTCACAAGTTTTTAAAACTTTTCACACTTTTTTTCACAAAATATGAGAAAATAAAAACTTTGAAATTTCATTTTCCTTCTCATCAAAATTTCCATGCACCAAACATATACCATTAAAGAATGAATCTAATTTTTTTTTGTTATAAATTGAACACTTGATAAGTTTATCTCCCTTTCAAATCTCTGTGGTCTTTTTCTTTTTTTTTAAGTACCTCAAAACTATCATTTTTTATTTTTAAAATTTAATACTCATATTAGTTTAATATTTCAGAGTATTTTTCAATGTTTTTTCATGCATTAGAAGAAAAAAAATGAGGTTATACTAAATTTTGATGGGACATAGTTAAATTTATCTATTTTTTTAGGCATTGCTTGGTAAGGTAAAAAAAATTAAAAGGATAGAAAAATAAAAAAATAATAAATATTTTATTGATGTGCTTGATAAAAAAGTAAAAAATGTGAAAGAAAATATTAAATTTTTTCTTTCTATTGCTTGGCAAAATTGAAAATTTTAAGCTAAAAAATAAATTACATTAATTTATTATTATACCATTAATTAGTTTAAAGAACAAAATAAAAATAAAAAATAATTTTGTAAAGATACATATTTGACTCACATCTCTCATTTTCTCTACACAAATCTTTTCAATTTTGAATGATTTGATTTTGTTCGTTAAGAATTAAAAAAAATCTTTCTTATTTTCTTTATTGATTTTTTTCTTTCTTATCAAATATTAACAAAAATAATTTTCTTTCCATTTTTCTATACCTTTAGTCATCCTTCTACTTTTTCACCCTATCAAACACATCTTTAAAGTCATAATTAACATTTTCAAACAAGATAAATTTTGCATTTTTATTAAAACATATTTTTTCTTAAAAAATATTGATTTTCGGTCTTTCACAATTTTTTAAAACTTTTCTCACTTTTTTCCACAAAACATGAGAAAATAAGAACTTTGAAATTTCATTGTCCTTACCCTTAAAATTTTTATGCACCAAACATATACCATTAAAGAGTGAATCTAATTTTTTTGGTTATAAACTAAACACTTAATAAGTTTATCTCCCTTCCATATCTTTCGTGGTCTTTTTCTTCCTTTTTTAATACCCCAAAACTATCATTCTTTTATTTTTAAAATTTAATACTCATTTAAGTTTAATATTTCAAAGTATTTTTCAATTTTTTTTTATTTTCATGCATAAGAAGAAAAAAGTGAGGTTATACTAAACTTTGATGGGACATAGTTAATTAATTAAATTAAACTATTTTTAGGTATTACTTGATAAGGTGAAAAAAATATTAAAAGCAGATCAAAACAAAAAATAAATATTTTTATTGACGCGCTTGATAAAAAAAACAAAAAATGTGAAAGAATATTAAATTTTTTTCATTCTATTGCTTGGTAAAAATGAAAATTTTAAGGTAAAAAATAAATTATATTAATTTATCATTATACCATTAATTAGTTAAAATAACAAAATAAAATTAAAAATTAAAAAATAATTTTGCAAATATACATATTTGATTCACATCTCTCATTTTCTCTCCACTAATCTTTTTAATTTTGAATGATTTGATTTTGTTAATTAAGAATAAAAAAAAACAATCTTTCTTATTTTCTTTATTCATATTTTTCCTTCTTATCAAACACAAACAAAAATCAATTTCTTTCCATTTTTCCATACCTCTATTCATTCTTCTACTTTTCCACCCTATCAACCACATCTTTAAAGTCATAACTAACATTTTTTAACAGAAGAAATTTTGCATTTTTATTAGGGTTTGTATATGATACACTGACAGTGTATAGTTTTTATATACTGTCAATACATCAGAAGTTGACACCTCATCAATTAGCAAACTAAAAAATATGCTAAGTTCTTAAAAATAAATATAAATAATTTTTTAAAATTTGCTCATAAGGGTTTATTAATGAAATGTCAACCTCTGGTTTATTGACAGTGTATAGAAACTATACACTGTCAATGCATCATATATAAATCATTTTTATTAACACAGAATTTTTCTAAAAAACGAACTGACTTTTAGTCTTTCACAATTTTTAAAACATTTTTTTCCACAAACACGAGAAACTAAAAACTTTGAAATTTCATTTTCCCTCAAAATTTCCATGCACCAAACATTTACCATTAAAGAATGAATCTAATATTTTTTGGTTATTAATTAAAAACTTAATAAGGTTATCTCCTTTTCGTATCTTTTGTGTTTTAATACCTCAAAATTATATCATTCTTTCATTTTTAAAATATAATACTCATATTAGTTTAATATTTCAAATTACTTTTCGTTGTATTTTTTTTATTTTCATGCATCAAATAAATATTATAGAACATTAATTTTATAAAATAATTTTGAAATTTTTAATAAAAATAACATCAAATAGAAGAATTCTGTAGTCTTCCTAAAAATAAAAGAACAAACAATTAGTGTGGGGAGAATATATGCTTAGTTATAACTTTAAAGATTTTTATATATCAAGGACAGCTTTTTAATTTCGCAAATGACTTTATAAGATCGTCATGCATGTGTTTATTTGCTAATTAAATAATTAATTATTTTTTAAATAAATCTTTAATGAATGCATGTGTTTATTTGCTAATTAAATAATTAATTATTTTTTAAATAAATCTTTAATGACATATATAGATTTTTTTAAACCGACTTACAAAGTCAAAAAGAATTCAACTTCAATTTTTGAAAAGGCTTATCCACCATATGAAAATATTTGGCTCAGGTTCATGCATCTCTTACCCCCATAGCCACAGTCTAGTGGGTTTTCTCAGCACGGAACCCCGCACGTTAGTATGACATTTCAAAGAACTTCTTGTCTTCAAACGACATGTAAGATGACTTTCAATTTTTTTTGGTTATAGGAAACATTAAATAATTGGAGTTGGGGTGCTTGGATTCAAATCCAAGATTTATAATATGCCACAACTTATTTTTAATCACTAGATCAAAAGATTGTTGGCAGATGACTTTCAATTTGATGAAAGTAACATAAAGCTTGTTTCAACGCTAACATGTTTGTATTTAAAATCAATCCTTGGACTGCTGCGAACATTTATACTTGCCAGTCGGAAGCAAAACATTTAGTGACAAGAAAGAAAAGAAGAATTTTTAACAATTAAGACTTGGTCTAGTAGTTGTTACGTTTTTTTTTAGAAAAAATTAAGTCTAATATTCAATTCTTCACTCTCTCTTTACCTCATATGAAAAAAAAAAAGGAAGAAGAATTTTCTCTACCTGCTAATCTTTAATTAAAAGTCTTCCTTTTGAATGAGAGTTTTCAGCAACAATCGGCGCATGCCTCCAACACCCTTTCTCTATAAGTGAGTGGGAGTCTATAAATATTCCCATGTATTTCCAGCTTTTGGAAGCAACGCACATTTCATCTTTGTTTCATCTCTCTCAAGTCTCCGCCATGGCTATTTACAAGCTTGAGAAGTACTTGCTTTCTGTTTTATCAATCGTTTCGCCTCTGAAGTGGGCTTGGAACTTCCTGCTTCATTACTCTTTGTTTCCTTATCACATGGCAGCAACTGGTGAAGACTTTAAGCTGGGGAGGTGCAATTACAACTACAACAAGGGAGAGTCGGGCGATGAAGCTCTAGAATGTGCTATTTGTTTGTGTAATATTGGTGAAGATGAAGAGATTAGAGAGCTGAGATGTGACCATCTTTTCCATAAAGTTTGCTTGGATAGATGGATTAATGGATACCGGCGTTCTACGTGTCCCATTTGTCGCAGTTCTCTAACTCCTCGGAGACTAATTGCCGGAATGGAGGTCATACTTTTCAATTATTGTTCTTTTGATGATTCCACCAGCCACCGCGAAACCTGGTGGCTGCGTTAGGAATGTAATATATATAGTATTTTAGTTTTGGAAGAGGCTTGACCTTTGAACTTTGATTTAGAGTAAGCTGTGTCAAGCACACCACACCAGTTATTTTTTTTTTCTTTGATCCTTTGGTATCCGCTTTATGCTATTACTTCGGAGTCGGGGAACTATCAAGCCACATGAAAGTGAGACGCCCCTTCCAATATGATTTGCTCTATACGCATGACTTGAACTCGGATCATACTTAAGGAGGAATGAGTCCCTTACCACTTAATCTCAACTAATGTTGGTACACCATACCAGTTATATAGTTAAGTTAATTGACAGATTATATTTGTATGGTATATTAAATAGTACTTCATTGACATGGGTTTGTAGATTAATTTGTAGTGCAGGAAATACCATTAATCCAATGAATGAATCTTGCTAGCAACCTTGTAGTTAGAAATGCAGGAGGATTCTTCTTCCAGCCTTCTTTAATTAATTAAATTTAAAAAAGTTAAGGTTATACCATGAACTTCAAAATCCATCTAACCCTTACATTGATTTTGAGTCTATATATATATATATATATATATATATATATATATATATACACACACACGAAGAGGGATTTACTCATATTAATATAAAACAATTTTATTTTACACCATTTTTATAGCTTAATGTGGAATTAATATTTTTATAAACCAGCCATTAGATTTTATAGCATACTCATATCCATCATGCATGTTAAGTTTTAAGTCGATTTGATGTATCTATCATTTCGATCGAGAATAATACATTTTTCAATATATATTAACGGATAAAATTTTATTATTATTAAACTAATAATTAAACATATTTTATTAACTTGAAATTTTGTATATATATAATTTATTTGAATAAAATACAATATTCAACAGTCATGTTAAAAAATATAAATAATATAAAAAATATAAAATAAAATTATTTTACATTGGTATAATTTGATCCTCTTTATTGTTTGAATTTAAAATTCTAATTGAACAATTAACATTCTAGATGTGGAAATATTCAATCCAAGAAAAAGTTTTTAGAAACCGGAGCCTTTCTATCTCTGCTCTTAAATGTGTGTTTTTGATGTGGCAATGCTTGGGAAATAAACGTGTATTTTATGAGCTGCATGCGCCGGCATGCAGTTGGAGTAGAGACTGTAGCTTACATATAGCGCCTAGTCCCTAGACGTTCAATACACGCCTTATTTATAGACCATAGAGTACGTTTGTTATTCCTTTAAGAGCTTTTTCGTCAATCTGTTTTTGAATTTTTTAGTAGAATTTTATTGTCTACTCCGTCTCTGCCAAGTGCCGAACTTTTTGGACTTGGAAATTTGTTTTATTCTTTAATAAATTATATTATTGGACAGTGTCAGTGCTATGTTTGTCAAAGTATGCACTCAATAATATAATAACATATTTTTTATTTTAATATATAAATAAAAAAGGACAAAATTTTTATAAATAATAAATTTTAAAATATTTATTTTATCGTGCATTTATATATGTTTTTAAAATAAAAAATTTATTTTGAAAATAGTTGAATAATACAAAGATAAGATTGAGTCGTCGGGCTTAACAATGTATTGTACTCCACACACACATGGAGAGAGAATTGTATGAAACAGTTATTCTAAGTTAGCATATATCACTTTCATTCAAATTATAGCACGTAATCATATTATTAAAAAAATTCAATTATTTATTACATATCATATATGATAATTAAATGATAAATATTTATTTCAAAAGATTCATTAATGATTCTGATAAAAAATCATTGACTTTTTAACAATGTGATTACGTGACATGATTTGAATGAAAGTGACATATGCTGACGTAGAGTAACTGTTTCATACAATCCTCTCTCCACACATACACATATATATACACACACATACATACGTGCATATATATATATATAGTGGAAGAATCAAATTAAATTTTATAAGTATAAAATAAATTGTTTTACATGATTTTTATTATTTCATGCAAGATTAATATTTTTCAAACTAATTGTTAGATTTAATAACCTATTTGTGTTTATCATGTATATGAGTTTTTGAATCGATCCAAGATTCCTATCATTTTAATCTAAAATAACTTTTTTCTAATATATATTAATGGTTAAAATTTGATTATTATTAAAATAATTAATATATTTTTGATTAACTTGAATTTTTATGATTTGACAATTATAATTTACGTAAATAGATTATAGAATTAGACGGTCTAATTAAAAAATGTAAATAATATAAAAAAATATAAAATATAGTAAAATTAGATTCATTTTATACCTATATAAATTGATCATTTCTCGTGTGTCATATATTTTTATATATATATATATATATATTTATATATATATTTATATATATATATATGCACACATTTTATATATATATATATATATGCACACACATTTTGAGAATTAATATTTTAAGGTTGTCAAATTTGTAACGCCTAGTAAAAACACGTGGGTTCGAACCAAAAAAAAAAGTAAAAACACGTGGGCTTGCTAGGTTACCGGCTGCTGTCAGTGCTTTGGCGCATGCAATGTTGTTTCCTTCCAGTTTCCAAAACTTGACCGTAGACTTTGAACTTTTTGCTTTGTGTTGAATTGAGTTCCATTTTATTACAAAAATAGGCTAATTTAATTATGGGGAGACCGATCGGGGGAGCGAAAATTAATAGTTAATAGTTATGTTATAAGAAAAGCGATTGAGGGTGTGGACTATTTAGTTCTAAGAAATTGGAAACTTGTCCTCATTCCATTTTTCTTTTACTTCTTAACTACTAAGCATGCCGCTATACCAGAGAAAAATTACCTGTCGCTGGTAATTAAATTTCAATTACACCATCTGTTCTTATCATCATATTCATTAGAGCTTTTATCTCCATAAATTAAGATACGTAGATTACATGAGCTAATATATGAACTCACACTAAGTCGTCAACATAAATTTATCTCTTCCATTCATTCCTATCCAAGATGTACATACTTGATTTTAGTTACACATTTTATTTCTTAAATTTCAATAAGACTCATTATTTGATGAAACAATTCAAAATAGATAATAAAGTTGTTCTACTAAAGGTCATAAAACAACCTTTTTTTTGAAACAGTCCTTTCGCACTTCACAAAATAACTCCTTTACATAATAGTTCTCTCAGAACAATTTCTTCATAGAACAACTCTTTTGCAGAATAACAGTTTCATCGAAAAGAAGAAATGGAAATAGTCTTGGAATAGGACAAGATTATTGGGTTAACTTTACTATTGGGATGTTATAAAGAGAGTTTGGCTTAATGGATCATATATGAAAATAATTAAAAGTTCTTCTCTTTATCTTTCTATAAAGTATGACTCTTTTTTCTATTTATTTTAGAACCAAGTAGTGAGTTACTATCTTCAAAAGTGAAACTCCCATTAGACAACATATTAATTGTCACGCTCCGATTTCTAAAAATCAGAACTGACTTTTCACATTTTCACATGATTGGTTGGGCTGTGCTCAGTGTCCTCACTTTGACTTTATGCCAAAATTATTTAACTAATGTAACATTCAATTATTTACATAGGTCCTAGTACACATAATCAGAGTATGCAATTGTTTTCTATATAAATAATCTATAATGAATATTATAATTTATATTCAAACTTCTTCAATTTATTGTTTACATCCCTTTACAAAATTTTTCTCAAGTGAAGTCGTCAACATAAATTTTTCTCTTCCAT
The DNA here is from genome assembly GCA_032173925.1 of Heritiera fomes. Lineage (NCBI taxonomy): Eukaryota > Viridiplantae > Streptophyta > Magnoliopsida > Malvales > Malvaceae > Heritiera > Heritiera fomes. The sequence goes on along the minus strand of JAPDPM010000002.1, from coordinate 27,951,120 downwards.
TCATTTCTATCCAAGATGTACATACTTGATTTTAGTTACACATATTTTATTTTTTAAATTTCAATAAGAATCTTTCTTTGATGAAACAACTCAAAATATGTAATAAAGTTGTTTTACTAAAGGTCATAAAACAACCTTTTTTTAGAAACGGTCCTTTCGCTCTTCATAGAATAACTCCTTTACAGAATAGTTCTCTCAGAATAGTTTCTTCTTAGAACAACTCTTTCGTAGAATAACACCTTCATTGAAAAGAAGAAGTGGAAAAAACCCTGGTAGGACAGGATTATTGGGTTAACTTCACTATTGGGATGTTATAGAGAGTTTGTCTTAATGGATTATATATGAAAAATAATTAAAAGTTCTTCTCTTAATCTTTCTATAAAGTATGACTGTTTTTCCTATTTATTTTAGAGCAGAGTACTGAGTTACTATCTTTAAAAGTGAAACTCTCATTAGACAAAATATTAATTCTTTTGTAACTATCAAATCTCATTATTATATATTAATACCAAAGATATAAAACTTTTATTCTTCACACCTATATATAGGAGTTTTCATTATCCTCGAAGGAGGCTTTTGGCAAAATTATCTAACTCAAAAACTCTCTAAAATTCTCTCTACATTCTTCTCCCCTCAAGCCTTATTTGGCCATCTATCTTCTCTACTTAGCATTGTTCTTAACATTGCTCAGCCTTCTACAACCATCTGCCATTGCACTCATTCTTTAAGGTCTGCTCTAGTCTTCTTTTACGCCACCTTCAAGCACATTATGTTCTATTGGTTTGCAACGTTTCTTCTTTAGCAAAGAACTTATTTACCTGCCAACAAGTGGTTGGAAGATGTGGAAGTTGACTTCTTTCTCAGGCATTAGGACAGGGTTCGAATCCTAGAGTCCCTGCTATTAGGAGGGCTTTACTATTTACTACTTTCAACCCGAATAGGGTTAATCTTAGATCGTAAAACGAATAATGATACCTGTACTTACACATAAAAAAAGAACTCATTTACACAAGACAATTTGTTATTCCAACTCTTGTGTCGTCATATATTTCCGAATGACTTGCTTCCAATTTTTTTTTTATTTTCCCTTAGCATTGATATGTTTTTCATCATTTATCGC